>OY829488.1:5527415-8510748 GCA_963691745.1 Ditula angustiorana
CTCTCTCTCTCTCTCTCTCTCTCTCTCTCTCTCTCTCTCTCTCTCTCTCTCTCTCTCTCTCTCTCTCTCTCTCTCCTCTCTCTCTCTCTCTCTCTCTCTCTCTCTCTCTCTCTCTCTCTTTTGTTTTGCTTTACCTTTGTTAATTTTCTTTTCTTTGTTTTTCTTTTATTTGATTTCTTATGTGATGTTACAATAAAGAGTACCTACTTAATTGTTGTTCTTGTCTTCGTATTTACAGACCTCCAGAGCAAATAAAGTTTATCCGTGCTAAATTCAATATGGACAGTTTCCACATTGGCAAATACCACAACATGGGGCATGGAGCCAGCACAGGCTTCGCGACGTTGAAGACTGCGTTAGTGTACCCAGTGTTCGAAGCCCATTTCAGATTCTTCACCAGAGAAATGATGAGGCTGTCAGGATGTGACGCTCTGATATGGCTGACGGGGTACAGGAATAAATGGGTTTGTTTCATAAACTTGGTTATACTAATTAATAGCGCCGGGCTCGTGCAAAATAGCTGAGTCTGTGCGACACACACACACACACACACACACACACACACACACACACATATATATTCATGCAAAAACCCATCCTCCTCCGCTTCCACCCAAAACAACATATATCACACAGACTCAACTACACACTACCACCACTAAACACTGGTTTCGCGGAGTAGCAAGGTAATTTGTTCCAGTTTGTTGGTTATACTATTTTTAACATAAAACTACCAAAGATCACTCATGTATTTGAAGTCGAGTTATTGCTAGACATGTTTCGGACTCATTGGAGCTGACCTGTCATTCCAATCAGTTTGTTTTCTCTTTCTTTCATAATACTTTACTTTCATACGCAGGACGTCTAGTACCTATACATATTATAAGTTTATGGTTGATTCTATATATTCATTCATGGACTTCATAACAAAATCATTTCAGGTGATTCATAAAGCTAATTGTATGGCCGTAGCCATGGTGCCACTGCTGCCCAGAAAGTCAGAATCTGTTTGTGGTTTGATACCCGAATTGAGGAAATTAGGGACTCTATCAAGAAATATGTGAGTAAAGTGTCGTCATAGGTGTTGCGATTGCTGATTGTGTCAAAGATTGTATGTGTGTATGAAAATGAAGATCAAGCTGCCGCATAAGCTCTGTTCAAGTCTAATTCTACCAGCGCTTCGGAAAATGGGGTATTCTGCTGAGAAGAAGCGCCGTAAGAAACATAGTAGTTTTTTTTCTTTTCAGAAACAAATCTACAGAGCAATGCCCACATGTCTGTTGTGAACTTTAACACAAATGATAGTGATATAATAGAATGTGCGTACTAGTACGGAGAAAATAAATAATAGTACCTACTACCTTTTAGAAACATCACATTCCAAGTTTCAACTTTGATGACACGTACCTACAAAAAAATATACAAGTTTTATACACGTTCGCCAGGGGGTTTGGCTTAAACCGCCTGGCGAACGATTCATAGAGCTGGCGTCGAAAATGTATGAAACTGTTATTAATTTATTTCATAGATATTCGGTGCCAGCTATATGAATCAACCTATAATCAAATACATATTTTTTCACAGAATGGCGTTCGGCACGTGGTTTATTAATAAGAAAATGACCAGCATTCAGAAACTAAATGTCGACACAAGGATAGTGGTCGCCGGCGCTGGGATAACTGCCTTGTCGTTCTTGAACGCTTTGCTGTTCAGGTAGGTACATCAGCCCTACTGACGAGCCCGATTTTTAATGTTTTACCATCATTCTCCAAAAAAAAGTTTCACAACAAACTGATTATTTTGCAAAATTCTTGTATTTGCGAAACTGTAAATATTTTAGGATTTTTATCTAACAAACATAATCTAACCTATAGAGTTTTACACGATGGTCCTGAATTAAGTCCAGAATAGTTCAGATTTTTTTTGTCAAATTAACAGTTTGTGTAATGGATCAGGTTGTAAAACGTTTTTTTGTGAAATGATGCGTCACATTTTTAAATACGTACCAGGTGAGTGGCATACAGCTAGGCAAACTTTGCCTTGTGGTTAGCAATTACCGCTGCCTGTGGATCGTTGTAAGACCAAAGTATTGTCGCATAAAATAAGTATTGAAAATGAACTAGTAAAGAGGGGTAGCCCAAATAAAACTTACTGGGGAATAAAGTTTTGTACACACTCGTACTCGAAAATCTATGCCGACGAAGTCATGGGCAAAAGCTGGTATTATTAACTACGCACCCTGGCTTTGCACGGGTAGGTACAATTAGGGTGTAACGTACTTTATATAAAAAAAAAACTTCCGTAGATATTTCTCTAAATAACCGTCAAAACCGCATCAAAGTCTGTTTCGTACTTTTAAAGCAGTAAGCGGCCGAAATACGAAAGAGATAAGAAGGCAAACGACCAATCAGGTAAAATATGATTATTTGTCTCGCTCAGTGCCGGGGCTCCATACCTGACGTTTACCAGCGTGACGCTGGTCTCGACCGCCGGGCTGCCGTACGTGCGCCACTGCAAGCCCCACGCCGAGATGATGTTCCTCCGGCACCGCACCACCACCGACCAGTTCCTCAAGAGCACGCCCTACACGTACTATGTGAACGTCGTGCCCGGAACGGTGGTGGAAATTAACAAGTACGTTTGAAAAACTGGAACAAATTAAGTTGCTACCCCCGCGAAACTGGTGCCGTGCATGCGCAAAACAGCTGCGTCTGAGCGATATATGTAGTTTTCATGTACAAGTCCACCCTTCTCCACTTCCACGTGAAACGACATTTTTTAACTTAAAGCTTTCGCCGGCAGTGACCCAGACACAATAGGTGGTCCCATTGTTGTACGGCTGTAGTCTTTTACCGTCGGTGCAAGTGTTTTATTAATTTAATAATTTAAATGTTTAACATTTATAAATTTAAACCGAAACAAATTTCGGTGTTAAGTTATGATGTTTATTATGATAAACGGAAATAAAATAATTATTTAAAATTCGAAATTTGTCAAATTTAAAATTTTAATCTTTAATTTTTTAAATTATTTCCAAAACTTATGAACACAATACATACAAGTCGAGAAAAAAATTGTCAGCGTTATTAATGTGCAGTAGGTAACTTATGTTTATGTATGGCTTGACCATCATTAAAGAGTACCTGTGCGAAATTATTAAAATAAAATCTAACGTGTAGCCAAAGATATATCCATAAACTTTTATTTATTTGTATTTTTGGCATACAGGCAAGAAAAATTCATAACAATAATGTCCGGGCACCGCTATTATTACGACAAACTGTTTTTGCTATTTGGTAAGCAGTATCAACACCCGGAATATCTGCAATCAGTGTTTGAAAGAGAAAGGAACGTAAGGTGAGTTAAATCCTATTTATGTAACTTTGTACATAGTAATAAGCCGACTTGAATATGGCTCAAATAGCAACACAAATACAAACCGGCGGTTAACAGTACATTATGCCTATAGCGCGGCAAAATAAAAGAATGTCTCAGGTCGAAAGTACTTGACGCACAAGTCGAAGGCGAAGGCGTTAAATCTGCAATTCTTACCTTTCATTATCACTGCCCCAGATGTGTTCACAGTCTTACTTCTTCCCCTGGCTAGGAAGTTGAATTACTCGCCCGTACTGGGCGGTAAAGGCTAGCGTCTTTTGTAGTCAGCCAATGAATGTATAGAGGGTCATAGGTTCTGATGTAATAGCCGTTATGATAGTCAAAATACCTTTATTCAGATTAGGCTTGCAGGAAGCACTTATGAATGTCATAAAATTTATTTTTAGTCGCTAAATAAAGATAGCGTCAAATAAGTTGCGAGCAACCTTTAAGATGACAGCAACATTATGGACCCTGCTTACATTCATCAAATGGGTGCGTATATGAGCAAAACTATGAACAGAACTAACATGTCCACTCTTGCGCCATTGATGCCTTCTGTGGATGTTATATTATGTATTGAAGTAATAAGCATATACTTTTATCTACATATGTTTATCAATTGTCTAGTAGGTACCCATAGCACAGCTTTGCCTAGTTTAGTACCATGGAAATTGGTGTTGATTGGTGATATTTATTTATTTAGATATTTATTTTATTGCTCTAGATCCGGCAATATCCCACCGTACTCCCGCCTTGACAACCCTTCGTACCGGGAGCCGCAAATAAACACGTACTACGAAACGCCTGACAACGTGTTCATCATCAATACCCTCGCTGAAGCTAACAAAGCGCTGCGGCTTGTCAAGAACTTCTACTGGAGGAACAGCCCTAGCGACTGTATGGCAATCAAAATTAATCTTAACTATAGGCAGGTTAAGGCTGCTTTTCCACCAGAGATGTGCGAGGATGTGTAGAGAGGGATGTGTTTGTGAGAACCAATAGAATCGCTTCATTTACCTCGTCTCGGTCAGCACAGCTCTGGTGGAAACGGCTCATTGGTTCTTTACAATCACACCCCTCGCTACGCATCCTCGCACATCTCTGGTGGAAACACAGCCTAAAGGTCCAGTCTTAAACGTCAGATAAATCAAAATTTCACTTTAGAGTTTCCGTGTCTAGTGATCAAACATTATGGTAAGGATGCTGGAAATCAAGTTACATTGACGCCATGCCATTGACCCCGATGACAGAAAAACAATTGCCTATCTAATTTTAAAAGGCCAAATAAACACTTGGGGTAGTGCGACAAATAAGTAGTTAGGTAGACAGATTTGAACAAGAGATCAACTGAAAACCAATGGATTCATAATTAACTATACTGAAATGACCCCCTGCCTTAGTATCATTACACGGGGTCATGTAATCAAATTTATGTGTTTATAGATAAAGTGATAGTTTACGGAGCTTCATTACACGCTTATTGCTGTATAGCGGCGCTATTAGAGATGAACATTCCGGCAGCGAACATCGTGTTTGTGGAACCCTTCCCACCTGAGAACCCTAAAAAGGCCAGGGTTCCTGTGTTCTCTAACATTTATGTACGTTATTATTAACATTAACTATTGAAACGCAAATCACTAGGTAGCTAAAAATGTGAGTTCGATCTTCACATTTCCAGCTAATCCTTAAATCTGAGCTGTGACACTTAGCACACCTACTCCTGATGAGTACTCTTCTAATTAGATGCATAAAATACTGCGGAACCTAAAGTTTGGGAGGAAGGGCACAAGTAAAATCCCACCAACTAATTGTAACGCACACTGTTGAATTTACTTGGCGAACGAATGATAAGCGAGTTCAAAAGTGTAGGTATGTAAAAAAAGTACGTCATACTCCCTCGTGCCCCACCACGCTCGGACGGCGTTAGATCCCAGTCCACTTACCTATTATGAAGATAAAGAGACAGTCGAATTAGGACCCACCCAGCTTTTAGAAGTCTGTTGAAAAGTTTGGCCGTAACTTCTTTAATAGAGTCATGACTTGTAGGTGGACCAAACCATGCGAGAAGTCCTGGATGAACTGGGAATATTAGTGTACCGATCATACTACTTCCAGTCTTGGACTGTTGATGTATACAACATTGCCACCCACGTAAATTTTCTCTCGCACTTCCAAATGGTTGAGTTGGAATGCTCTTCGCTATTCTATTATGGAGTTCGAGGGATAGACGCAAATGCATTTCAGGGTAAGTGTGGCTATGTATTGTAAGCTAAATATTATCCAGTTTTTTTTAATTTCCGTGTAGATTTATGACTTATTAGACTTTTTTCTAAGCTATCTAGGGCCGCTAGTGAGTAAGCAATCTGCGTTTAGCAATTTCGTTTTTAAGCGGCCTTTTTTGCCTTGCACTTGCAAAATCTAGAACAGACTGGCGTCTAGGGGTTATGTGTCTTGCTACGAGATAGATATTTTAAAAGGCAGATGTACCGCTTCTTAGCAACGTCGGCGATGCGCTAGCCGCCCAATGGTGCTCTATGTGTTCATTAATATAATAAAAACAAAAAAAAACAAATGGTGAAGATAGCGGTTGAAATGACTTCGTAATGGTTTCAACATATCTGACCCTGATTTTTTGCGTCAGCAATCCATAAGGGCGGTATGGCGTACGACGCGGGAATCCTGATCGACCACCAGTTCCGCACAAACGACCCCTCTATTTACGCCGCTGGGCCTTCCACACGCTACTGCCCTCGGTACTTCGCTGAATTCAAGCGGCAGAAGTACTACGACTCTTCTGAGGTCGGAGAAAAGGTGAGTTAACGAGGCTACTTACTTGCTGGTTGGTTTTGGTCGCTCGTACTGCGCAGATAACCATCATACTTGAGGATGACATTTAGTATGGTGGTTGTCTAATTTAGTTATCTTCGCAGTACAAACGGTTTTTGGCGACTGCAGGCTTCGAAGATTCCAAGCTTCATTCAAATCTCCTGCATCTAATCTCATAGAGAATAATAAAGTATCCATAGACATTGTCAAACCAGTTTGTATGGTCAATTGTTCCGTAGGCCTATTATGTGCTTATTGTCTACTAGGTAGCCGCATAATGAGGGCACCACTGTTACTGTCTATTTGAATTTCCACAACCTCAAATTTGTCCACAGAGCGGTTGACGTATTTATTGAATAAAACTAAATTTGATATTTCAGTTGGGAACGCAAATAAGAAACGAACTAGACCCGTTATTTTCACCGACAAACCCCAGCTCAAACAATGCACTGCGTAACTCCGTAAGAAACGTTAGCTTCAATTCCACAATAGATCAAAACTTTGATCAAAAATCTGCCAAAAATGAGGCTTCATTTTGCGGGAGTAAGTAAGTAGATCATAGTCAATAACAGTATCGACTTGATTAATGCAGTCAAACACATAATAGACCAACACGATGGTTCACAGGATTTAGGCCAAAAAATAGAAGGATGCCTTTTGGCTTAGTTTTAGTAAACAGTCACCATCAAAAACGTGCGCGGGCTATTTGCCTTTAACGCAGTTAAACTAAATGGCGTTAAAAAATACATCGAAACAAAAAGAAATCGGTTAAAAAGGAAAATAAATGTAATTGTGTGCCCTGACAGGGTGTCATGGATGGACCTCTAATATTGTCTGTAACGCCTTATATGCAGGTACATGACAATACAATGGAATAAATGAATAAATGAATCAGGAAGTTGCCGTCAATAGAGTCGTTTAAACGATATTATTAAAATTACTAAATAAGTTTTTTGAAGGAACCGTAGATTATTATCCAATTCGTAATTCCCAAAACCATGAAATAACATTGCGCTCTGCGAGTTAGTATTCGCAGGTTGCGCTAACGGAATGACGCTTTTATGTATGGAGTCTGATTTTATCAAATATCCACTTTTTTATACAACGTGCGCTTTTTGGTTATGTACTTTTAATTAATTAAGACAAAACACTCCACAGTTTTTGAATTAGTCAATGGATATGGAAAAACTACTATGAGTTTACTAATTTAGCAAGCATGTTCATGTAAAATTAAATGACCGTCATGCGTCTTTGACGAAAACTTTCGTAGGATTTTGTGACATAATTTTCACAAGATGAACGTAGTGAACGTAATTTTCATCTTCGCTGCTAACTTATTCTAGGGGAAGTTTTCGAGATAAAAGGAAAAGCGAAAGACTGCCGGAGTTTGTAAAGCCAATCGTAAAGCAGTGTATGCTGCCTGGCGGACTGCAGTACTTGGAAGTTCGGTCGCCAGGACTGAAGATACCCCATCATTACATACAGACTCTTAACTTTAATGTTAGTTTGTATCTCTGGCATTTCCTCGCAATTCACGTTGAATTTGGATCTAAGACTACAATGCGCCCCATTTTGCGACCCCGTTTGTATAGAAAGCTTGCGGGTGGTAGAACCTTGGGCATTCTACCACCATCTTGTTCGCTAATCCAGCCACTAAGCAGCAGTTTGCACCGTTGCGTGCCGGAGCGTGGAAAGTAAGATAGCCCGTGAAATCACTGGCCCAAGAGATATTCTATCTTAGCCCTCTGGGTTGGCAACGCATCTGCAGTTTCCTGCGGTGGGAATAACTTCCCAGCAGGTGACTCACTTGCTCGTTTGCCTTCCTGTTTTATATAGAAAAAGTAGGTAAATAACATTCCAAATTTTTCATTTGCAATAAAATGGGGTAAGCAACATTTTAAACTTTGCCACGAATCGATAACATTAGTAGATTCTGCAACATGTTGCTATAAGACTGGCTAATATTTTACCAAGCTGACAGATGACATGGGATAACGACGCGCGACTAATCGACATACAGTGCATCTAGCACGAATCTTCTCGATACGCGTCAACTCGCTACGTAACTCAGTGCGTCTCTCTCTTACTAGGCTTGTTAGGAAGCGATGCACTGAGTTACGTAGTGAGTGAACGAGTATCGCAAGAAGATTCGTGCTAGGTGCACAGAACTTACTAGAAGAGTTTTTATATCTTCTGGCTTTAATAGTAGATATGTAATGTACCTACCAGTGGCGTAACTATACCATCTGGGGCCCGTAGCAAATTCTTTTGATGGGGCCCTATCAGTAATATTTTTGAGTTCGCGACCTCTAAGACCGCCGACCCAAAGGCCCCGGCCCGGGGCCCTCTTGGGTCGGGGGCCCGTGGCAATTTGCCAGCCCTGCCACCCTATTATTACGCCACTGGTACCTACTTTAAATTGTCGCTGTCATTTAACATTTGCTAGTTTGGGGGAAAATGGACAGACGAATGAATGGAGTAGTCAGGGCTTTTCCTTTTAAAAGTCCGTTTTTCGTCGGTTTCCAGGGATACGTGATGGAAACGTTTCACGGTGGGTACTTCAAGCTCCACCTCACCTCGGACTCCGTCGTAGATGGGATCACTTGCTTGAGCCCCGAAAGCTACTCTATCGCGCACTTTAAGAACTTGTACGGGAAGTCTGCAGTAGTCCTGAATAATGTTCATTTAAAATATGCCGTTAGTATTCTGAAGTTCTTCACAAGGATTTTTAATCTAGTAAGATTGCCATTAACGCGCGACTTTGAATCGGTGATAAGGAATATAGAAATGTTAGGGGGGAGGTTAAAGAGCGGACACATCAGCGATTTTCTTGAGGCCGCTGATTCCCATGGGTGGCGATAGTCACTTCCCACAGGTGACCCGCGTGCTCATTTACCTTCCTTTTCCATTACAAAAGTATATTTTTACTGGAGGGTGTTTAAAAGCCAACAGGTAACATTGATTCGGTATTTATTTGCTTTGTTTTTCTGTACATGGGGACAGGTTGCAGAGCATCTTTAGTAACCTCCGTTTCTAGTGTTTTATGTTTGTTGATAAATAGAAAGCTACCTATATGTCTACTTTTAACCCATAGAGCGCCCTATGATCACAGGTGTGATCATAACATTTTTTTGGTCTATAGCGCCCTATTATCTCACGTGTGATCATAAGGCAATATTAAAACGACCTGAATTTAAACACAGACGATGCAGATCTGTCTCAAGTTGATGCAATCAGTCTTCTTCATTTAGAAGCATAAAGACTAGAAACTAAAGGCCGGGCCACACCGGATGCGTAAGCAGCACGGCTCTAGCTCGCTTCACAGAGCTGCGTTACGTGCACGCAGCGCAAGCGATGTGGCATCTCAACATAATAATTGCATTAATTACAACCGGCCTGCGCACGCACGTTTCCTGGGAGCCGTGATGCATACGCATCTGTGTGGCCCTGATAAGTTTCTAGTGTTAATGTTTTTAAATGAAGAAGACTGATTGCATCAACTTGTGACAGACCTGCATCGTCTGTGTTTAAGCATGTGGCCGGGCCTTTAAAACGTTCTGCGACTACTGTCTATACATAACATTTTAACTTCTTTGTTTTCCAGGCCAAGAGAGTTGATAATTTATATGACTTTTTTAACTCTCCCGGGATATTCTTTTTATATCATGAACATGTGGAAGAATTATTAATGATGGTTAAGGAACTCTTGCCAATGGTAATGTACTTTATATAATTATTTGAGTAGTTAAGTGTCTCCTCTAGTTTTTTTGTCAAACGTTTTATTTTTCAGAATCAACCTGACGGGAATACGCTAAGAGAAGCATTGAAGTCAGTCAGTGAACAGCTCAGTAATCCGGTTAGAACCACCACATACCACATTTTCTTTATTTTTAGATTTGTCATTGCATATTATTTTAATTAAGTATTTTAAATGCTCAATATTAAACATAAAAAATGAAAAGAAAATTTCGGTTACACAAAATTTTGATAAATTAAACCTGGTTGGATGGTCATATTAGATCCACTCTATATTTAGTCTACACAATAAATATAACTTCTTCATAAATATCGAAAAGTATGTGTTAGGTACGAGTAGTTTTCATAGAGGTAGAGTCACTTAGTAGTCAGTTGCTGGTTGCAGTGAGAATGAGCTTCCTGCGACCGTACAGTCAGCACCAAATATACCGGAGCAAAAATATTTCAACAACCCGAACGATAGAGTCGAATTCAGATATTTTTGGGCACCTTGCCCGCTCCGATATAAATATATCGGATACCAAATGATGCCGACTGTTACACTTACCGAATACCTGCGTAAAGTAGTCGTTTATTGCTGCTTCCGTAAGGGTTCGGGGAGGGCTTAAAGGCTGGCTACAGGCATCGACTCTCTTAGGATTGTTGGTACAATTAGCCGCCCTAGGGCCTGTACCACAAAATTTTGCAAATGCTACATTTTAACATATTTGTTATACTTTTCTATGAAAAACTGTAAAAATTGTAGCACTTGTAATGTTTGTGGTACTATACAGGGGGTAGAACAGTAATTTTTCTCCCTCTTCCATAAAAAAAGTAACGAACGCGTTATTCACTTCATATTATGTCTTCCAGTCCTGCAGAAATGACATAAAGCCGAAGATCCGCTCTAACTTTGAGAAGTCTCCGCATGTGGAGGCTATCACGGCCTTCGTGGTGGAGTGGCTCTCCGAGCACGGCGAGCTGCTGCCCATGTACTTCCAGCCGCGAGAGGCGGCGCAGTTCACGCACGACCTCAACCGAGACGGCATGTTCAGAAACAAAAGGAGGAACGTCATGAAATTCATTGCGCAAATGCATTGATTTTGTTGAAATAAATTTGTATGCCAGTAATGTTGAGTTTTCTTTAAAGAAGGCAGGTTTTAGTTTTGCATTATTATTGTTATTTTAGTCGTTGAAGAGCTAGTGTGACTCACGCGACTGTTCCTTATGCCGCTTATATTCGTATTTTAAAAGTCCAATGACAAACGCAAATAAAATTGTCCAATTTCTTATTGCGGATTTAGACTAAGCGCTTAAGAAGGATCTACCCATTGATATTCTCAGTAAAGCCATAATAAGACCATAAGTAACTGAGGCCACGCGAGTACTTTGCGAGCCGCACTTCGCTTATTCGTGTAAATAGTGGTCACAACCCTATAAAAAGTAGGCGCCAATGACAGACACTTTGAGTGTAAATAGAAGGGATGTTTACCCGTGGTTTACCCTAACTACTTGCCAAAAATTAAGGTTTCATTTTAATGCTAAGCGAGGCAGTAAACAAATAAGCTACAGAAGCGATCTCTTTTATAATCTCTATGGTTTGTATTTTATAGACTCCACCTTTCGACACTTTATGATTTATGACAGTAGTATCAATCAGTGTCAGCCCAGACACTGAGCGTTAGATTTGTGTACTATTTTATTTACTTTTATTTCATTATGGCAGAAGAACCCAGGCCTGGCTGTGGGCAAAAGCCTTTGCAGCTCAATGAGCTGTTGATCCAAAATGTGAACTCTTGGGGTAATGTGCAATATAATATACCTCTGCGGCTATCAAATAATGAAACCAGAACTGGAACGACTATCGCGATGAGGCACATACCCAATATACCGCATAGCTTGGACTGTGTAAGTACAAGCTGTAGGTACCTACCGTTTGACTTTAAGGCAACTTTAACCCTTTAATCATAAACTCCCCTAATCTCACATTACACATTGAATTAAACCACTCGGGTATAAAGGTAGGGACTCAGGTAAAAGGCGCGTTGTCGTCAAGCCACAGCCGCGGCAGCTCGAGTAAAACCACAGACTGTTCCAAAACATGTCGAGCAATAACTCTCCATTAAATTTGTGAGTGATACGTTTTTTCAATGTCTATCTCACGGTTTATGTTAAATATCTCACATTTATTTATTTATACCCTATTGTACAAAAAAAATACAAAATGTACAGAAGACGGACTTATTTCTTTAAGGCATTCTCTGCCAGTCAACGTATCAAAGTATTTACAAGTATGTTAGGTATTTAGATTTATGTTAATAAGTAATGTGTGTCGCCTTTATTTGGCATTGAAACAGTAAACACCCTTTTGGGTCTGTGTTTTGGATGCAAAACTAATGATACAATCAAAGTGATATAGTAAGCTTTCAAAAGATGTAGATAAGCAGACAACGTTCCCTAGGTATCACGATAAACTTTTTTTACAGACGATTGTATATGTATTTATGTGAATATTAAGTTACCCTTCTGTTTGAAATTTTGCTTTTGTAGAAAATCGATGATCCTCTACCAGAACGCGTATGCGGTAGAGACATGGTGGTCGCGAAAGAGACTTACAGGACCACAACAGGGGAGTACTGCGTCAAACCCAACCCTAACAAGGCTATGGAGCGGGCGGATTGCTCCATCAACTGCCGGCGAGTTATCTTCATGACTGGAGTCGAAAAGAGGGTAAATTATAATTAAACTAGGTATAGAAATTACTAGTAGCTTATCCTTGTTCATTTTTATTCTCCGCCAGGAAAGACAGCTATGATCTTTCTGTCGGTCTAGCCATCCATGATTGGCATCATAGAGCTCAAACTTATGGACCAGTTTTAAAGCTTGTATTTCTGGACTAGTACTTAGCCATTCTTGTTCGAATTTGGTTAAAGCTTTTATCAAGATTAACCCTTCGTAATGTCAGCGTTAAGTAAAAAACTTATGTTATATTATTTTAAAAACTTACTCAGTAAAATCTGCCGATAAAATGTAACCATGCAAGCAGCCTTACAGTAGGATCGTGTTATATATATATATAGCACTGAAGTAGGTACGACCACATTAAGTTGGTGTGTCTAACTGTGCGTCGATACAGCCAATATTTGACATATATCGATGCATGACAAGTACCCATATGCATGTCCCCGAGGTGGCGCCAACTTTGCGATCGTACTTCACCTGTTAATAAATATTTATATTGATTTTAGTTACAAGGAAAGAACATAACCCAACCCATAATGATATCCGAGATGAAGGACACTTACAGAGGCGTTGCCAAGTCACCCCTGATGCCCCCGGAGATCACTGTGAATTCCCCAGACCCGGAGTATATATTCGATGTAAGTTTTGGGTACACTTGTATTTTTTTTGTCGGGGAGGAAACACTCTATGTCAACTCCCGAGTCCAAGGTAGCTATGGGAGACTCGCTCTCCATAGTGGAGAGCGTACCCTAACCAAAACCTCCCCGTCATTGACCTCTTTGGCCGTTTTTTCGGGTGTCCTGGGATCCCACAGAATTTCCGCAACCTTCACGGCAGCACCCACCGGTCACCCCAACCTTTGCTACCGCGCCAAAAGAGGTAGGGTCGGTGACGGTGTTGTCAATTATCCTGTAACAGCTGTTACTGGCCAAGGATTGAAAATCATCTCTTTGAATCAATCTCTTGTTTATTATCATGGAAGTACAATATTTGTCTACTGTCGGTCATCAGTCAGCGTCAAGCTACACTAAAAAATGTTTAAAATGGGTTTTTCATTAAACAAAGAAATAAAACATTACTTTTGGCGCATTTTCATGGCTAGAGCAAACTCATGCTGAGATGGTACTAGCGTTATTTGTGTTATGCCAATAGGTGGTAGCTTCCGGAAGAAACGAGGCGCCAGTAATACCTGACAGCGCGGGCGGCTTTCGTAGGCTACTAGATCCCTACGTGTCAACTTACAGAGCGACCCACAAGCCGTTCTCTGTTGAAGACCAGTACGGCATCGGGGCCAAAGACCAAATCACCTTCTATTCGGAATTCGACACTCCTAAGGTGAGAAATACGTTAATGGTTAAGCGAATTGTGTAGGTACCAAAGCTCACAAAACATTCCCCATACAAACGACGATAACGTTTTCCACTCTCTAAACCTTAACCTATATAAAAAACATATCTGCTTCTAAGGTAACAGCATTCTAAAATAACAGTATTCTAAAATATCATATCGTAAGTGTAAATATTTTTAAAATTGTATAGAATTGAGAAGTTATTGACGTACCTACCTGTTTTATCGGAAACTAATGTTTCTATGTATAAACTCCTCTACATCTCATGCACCTCCATTTTTTTCGCTGACATGGTCTCCTTGAAATCCACCCATAAGGACCACTTTGGTAATCACTAATTTACACTAGCAAATAAACATTGTTTGTTAAAATAAATCACTTCAAGGTTGGATCCGCAAACTAGTATGACGTTCTGGGAATCTTATTCGCCGTGTCTAGACAGCATAGGACTTAAATATACATCTATAAAACTACGTATACAAAGTTTAGTCAATTTGACCTTCTGTTTTTGTTTCCTCGACTGCCGTTTAAATAGTCTGATATCGTTATCACCTTCAACATGACATTGATAGTTCGCAAAAAAATTTCGAATAGTTGTGATAAAAATACATTCTTTATCTTTCTTTCCTGTTAAAGGTTCGAGGGTTCGGCCCCAGGCACAAGGAGATTTGGATGCCGCAGACAGCCAAGGTTCATCGTGCTGTGTATGACAGAATCCATGTCAAAAAGGAATGCCATGAAGTTGCCGCTTGCCACAACCCCGTTAACAATATTAAGGGGTGAGGGGATAATTAATTTGCTCATCATAATTTTGACCTAGTTAGGTACTTAATTTGCGTAATAGTACCTATTAATAAACGCATTTACTGCCGGTAACAAGCCCGTAATGCATATTTGCATTTTCGGTGGAGTTCGGCATCGGTATTATCGAGACATTTGAACGGCAAATGTTAAAAAAGTGTCACTAGTGAACGCGTTAGGGCCCTTTAGGGGGATTCATTCATATTATTAGATATGTCTATTGTTTTAAGCGGAAATAGTTGGCTTTATGAGTATCCTTAACATTGCCTAGAAAGAGAACACATCAGCTTTTTTTCGACATTTAACAACCCCTATATCGTATTATTTATAAGTACATTATTTCTAGGGTGTTCCAGTCAGAAACCAAAAAGAAGTTCCAGGTGCCCTTCGCTGTGTCCCCGCTCGCCTCCTGGGGTCACGGAGAAGTGTTTGACCTGGCTCCTTTCCCTCCCAACCCCTACCAGACCAATATTGCTCCGTTCATGTACTGCAGCGATTACTGCCACATATCCCAAGGAACACCTCCCTACAGCGTCATTGATCAGATTAACCACATAAAACCCCACAAGCCTTGCAAGAAAAGATACGTCGTTTCCAGGGATTATGAACCTTAGTTTATTTCAAAATTGTATTGTTTGTGAATATATATTTCGATCCGTGTGGTGAATCTTGTGCTTCCTTGCTCTGCTGTATTTAATCGGAATTGGTATCGGATATCTGAAACAATGGCAATTCATTATAGAGTTGGATTAATGATAGGTTTATGTTAGCTTGGTTTGAAAGTAAGATTAACTTAAGCTTTACAAACTGAAACTGCAAAAGATTGTTATGGAAATACTTTTGGACGTGGATTCCAGCAAGTCGCTCTTTTTTTGTATTGAAGGGGCTTGTAACAAGCAACATTTTACGGCAATGTGTGGCGGCAAATCTAGACTGCTAGAGGCTAAATGCCATTACATTTTTTTATATTTCCCGCATACCTATTTAATCGCTGGTAAATTCACTCTCCGGAATAAAAACGGACGTTAAAGAAAACGGTTGAAAGTAGTTAAATCGGTAGTTAGATACATTTTCAGGTAATATCATGGAATTAGCAATACATAACGCATTCTATGTGTTAAATTTTTGCTGCCTAATTGTCCTTTCCTAGGTTGGACATTAACATTACAATAAGTTGTTCTAATTAAATCATTATTTGAATTGAAATGATTTGATTTGGACATACCTTATAATCTCGTCACGGCGAGGATAATTTTCTTACTTCTCTGCAGTAAAGCACGTTCTAAAAGGAGCGAAACTGATAGTGCGAAGAGTATTTCGAGACCATTACTATTTCGTCTTTGGTTTGGGAGCAGCAGCGGGTGCCTGCCTAGCAGCAGCGTTTTTTACATCAAATCTGGATGCCATTTCTTTCTTTAAAGCTTCATTGTTGTACTGAAATACAGTTAGTGTCGTCATTATTATGAAATGCACGCTTATTAATTTGTTTATGTTGACGTAGAGTGTAATTAACAGAGATGATAGCTGTCAACAAATCTTTGTAAGTGGCGCTAAGTTTAACACGTTTCACGCGACAGCTTTCGCTTGATTGGAAGATTATGCGTAAGGTATCAATGTACTTGAAACTTTTTGTATGAGGACTGTGAACGTGTTATACCAAATCTTATTGTATGTTCTTGCTTGTAGGTATCAAATTATAATCTTTCTGAAGTATTTTGTAGAAATACGACCGAAACCATGTAAAGGGTAGCAGTTCAGATTCGAGAATCAAGTAGGTAGTGCGTTGAATAGCCCGATCGTCTGTATAAAAGTCATTGCATTGTGATTGAATAATTTGTTACATTCAAGCACGAACGCTTTCGCGATGAATTCTCGGCATAAGATTGAAATGAATTTAGGCTGTAGTTAAGCGCACAAAAATAAATCATTTTAAATAAACACAAAAACAGACGTTTTCAGATATGTTTACCAATTGTAATCATTGTTTTGTGTGTAAAAACTGTTGGACGATTCAAAAATTGGTAACACGTTAATAAGTTCTCTTTGTTTGACTAAGCGCTGGTATAGTTGCAGGCAAACAACTTGAGCATCAATCGAGTGGAGAGGGTAAGTTTACGCATACACATTTGTACTAGAAACGGCTACTGCGCAGTCAAGGTCAACGCTCAAATTGTTTGCCAGAGACTGTAAGCTAAGTTGATGGTTTTTCGATGAACAAGATAAAAGACCTTACCCCAATACAAGATAAGTTGGAACACTTGGTTTTCTTAGCAGAGTCATTACAGTAGCGATCCTGTACCAAAATAATTGTTTAAAGTGGACAATATTCCTGATTCCAGTTAACTTAAGGACATTTTAATGAAAAGGACAGTGCGATGGTCATATTCTAAAGAAAACGTGAATCAAAGGTGAATCAGGATTTATCTTTATATCAGTCACGCTAAGACCACAGAATCATGCTCGTACGCAAAATTGACAATTCCATTTTACATGTTTTTTTTTATTACACTGACCGTCGGACATTTCTCATCTGGGTGTATGCAAGTCTTGGGCTTCCGCGCCGGTGGGCACGGCGGGTTGTGGAAGCAGTGAGCGGGCTCGCTGCAAGGCGCAGACGGGCGCGCGGGCCAGAAGCAAGGCATCAGATACGGAAAGCAGGAGGATGGAGGCATGCATCGCGGGAAGTGGTGGCAGGAGCGGGCTGCGAACGGCTGGTGGCATAATAAAAAGCGAAGTAGATTAAGGTATGTTAGGTTGAGCTTAATTTTTTATTCTTAGCCGCGTCCGCATTTGTATCTTCACTAGTATCATATTCCCATCGCGATCAGATGTCTGTCACGATCTCGAGTATAAACGCTAAATTTGCCCGATCATCAACGGCGTGGCGTCTGCACTAGCGATCATAACGCGTGTCGGTGATCGCTATGCGATACAATACGTCGTGAAGATTCAAGAGTGGACTTAGCTTAATTTACGGGCTAACAGGCGAAAAACGAGCTGCCCATTTGTTATAAAGGTAAGTGGACCATGTTGTAGATTGTAGTTTTTGTTAACCCTTTTTCGGATCCTATATTGATGATATTATGTTATAAAATAGAACAGATGTTCCATTACGTTTTGGCCTTAGATGAAAAACAAGTGAAATTTCAAATGATATTGGCGAGACCGCAGGTTATACCACTAAACAGAAGCCTCGCTAGTAAGGGGGTGGCAATGGAACTCCCGAGGTCTTTTATTGGCTAAAAGCCCTACATAGCTCCATCGTCCCTCGTGTCGATAGGGCATAAAAAGAAAAGGAGCAAGGCGGGGCAATTTTGTAAAATGTGGACTGTGTTATTTGATGTTGAGTACCTAGTATTGACCTTTCTTACCTTTTGAAGAACACAGCTGGACCGTGGAGTCAACTCTACCTAAAACATATATTACAACGATCCTTCGATCAAATACAGTAAAAACAAAAAAGCTTGTCTTACAATTATGGCTTTATTTATTATTTTGTCTATTTAACCGCAAAAGCTTCACAACTTCGTTAGGATTCACAGTGTAGAATGCAGACCCGGTTATTTAATATAAAGAATATCCGAGTTTGACCGGCTTTAACCGGTTATTTCTTAGAGAAAACAACCGGGATTGCCCTAATTCACACAGATGAGGTGAATTTTGTCCTTCATTAGAGGATTTCATAGGAGGCTATTTAACAAACGAGATTTTTCAAGGTGCAATTCTAAATGTACCGATATAATTTAGTCGCATTAAAATACTTACATACGTTGGCTCGTATTTGGGTTTTTTGATGAGTTTGACCTGTGACATTTAAAACAACTAAGTATATATTCATATAAACGTTATTCGTATTAACTAGTTTCGTAATAATACTCGTAATACCTGTAGTCCAAAGCCATTCGACACTTGACATTTCGAAGGACAAGGGAAAGCTGGCTGTAAAAACATTAAATATTGATTTTTAATTTTCTAAATCTCCTTAAACTATTGACCATATATTTGAGCAGTTCACTCTTACATCAGGTGTTGGGCAGGGAGCTTTCTGAAAATAAAGATATTCATGGGTAATAAACATGAAAATAAGTACTTAAATATTGATAATTTTGTGCAAGTTAAATTCAAATGGAACTTGCAAGAAGCCATTACATTATACTCAGGGTATTTAGACAAGATGATAGACTTGACGTAAGAGAGCGGATGAAAACGTCAAAATGTGGCGTTCGGGTTCGTCAATGTCTAACCTATCTCATACATTCTGTCGTTTCTACTATCGTTGACTCCAACAAAATGTCACTTTGACTAGACACCCAGATGTTTAATGTCAACGGTATTAATGAGTGTAATGATAGTGATAGTGTTGTGAATGACATTATTGATCATGATGAAGATAAACTTACGCAAGAAGATCCGCAAGGGAAAGGACCTGATGGACAAGTCGGGCAGAATGGATCGTAGCAACACATGCGACAACCACCACACTAAACAAATAACAAAGTTTTATAACCGTTCTCAAGACCAATGATTATTTGTGGAATTGTAAAAAAATCATACTTTCAAAGACGACGGCAAGTCAGTATTACTCTGCAACAAAATAAAATACATTTGCTTTTTATGATCGCAAAAACTTTTGCGGCGATTTATTTTAGTTTGACTTATTAAATGAAAAATAGTCATATGTATAATATTACACTATGATATATATCCCTTTCGAGCATAGACAATTCCTCTCAGTTCCGTTTTTTGGTCAGTTAAGCTCGTCTTCGATTGTACATAGGATCTACCATGACAACATTTTGCAAACTGAAGAAGATTAAAGTCACCTTATGCCTACAACACTGCTTGTAACAGCAAACTTGAACGATGGCCGTCTGATGGAAAACTGCCTTGTCCTCATCTTTACGAATTTTCTTAGATGGCTTCGCTCCAACGATGGTTATGTTCGACAGTCCGAACATGTTGTGTTCTTTGTCCAAGCGAAGTATAGTGTCCAAAAATCTGTCACTGTTGTTGGGTCTATTTATATCGTCGGATTCGAAGCTTGTGTTGGATTCGACTGGTGATAGTGATGTAAGGCTGGAAATAGATATACACAGTAATTTTCCATTGGTATTAAGTAAGGTTAAGTAAGATATTTAAAACTATTCCAAATTCAAATCAATAGCATTATTAGTTTTTGAAATATGCCACTGTAACCAACTTTGACTGACAGACGCCGACGGATGGATAGAGTCGCATCATAAAGGTTCATTTTTAAATTTTTTGGCACGGAACCCTAAATATAGTGATATACGAACATATTTTACCAAACAGAGCTGTGTTACCTTCATTAAGTTCTTCCATTGTTCTTAAATGACCCTCGTTTGTTTCTTACCTTGGCACCAGTCAGTGCGTTTACAGTTCTGGAACGACACCATGTTTGTTCATACGCTCCTTTTTTTCCATAAAAAATATCATTTTTTACTGACCTGGCATCAGGGGATCCGTTATGGCTTTCGGTAAGCCATTTCATCTGCGTTAGTTTGAGAATATTTGGGTTATTATAATTATTGTTTTCTGCGTCACTGCTATCGTCTGATGGCGATGGCTGGTAAAAAATGCAACAGTTAATTCTATTCCAAAACACATCAAGTTACATACATATCGTGGCTTATTGAAAGTATTACTGTCAGTTTCGCTGCGTCTGCGCCGTCTTCTAAATCTGAATCATCCGTTTTACAATTCGACTCTATCAATTCGTGGAGTGCTTTCGATCTTCCAACTGCTATAGATGAGTCCTCTTCATTTACGTCTACCTAAAACAGTAGTTTTATCGCATATGCATGATTTCATGAAAACTAGAAATTGATTTTACAAGTAGACTTCGGAACAAACTTAATGCTTATTTAACTTACTGGCACTATATTTAAAAAACATTGACCTTTTCTGATATGATATTTTATCACAAGAGCACTTCCAAAGCAATTAATGAAAGATTATAATACCTCGTCGGTTTCGTTATCCATCATGTGGTAGGCTCGTTTGCTGGAGTTGGGGCCGTAATCTGCAGCTGAATTGTCTCCCGGCTTTATGTTCCCTACCAGGCAGACGTAAGTGTAATAGGTTTTGTTTCGGGTTGATACATTCTGCTCTGAGGTGCTGCTCAAAAGCTTCAATGAGGGCGCTGACATTGTGGTGGATGTTTTGTTGGAGTGAAAGAACTAAGACGTTGTCATTATCTGAAAGCAACGATGTTCTATTAATTTTAACAGAACTACTATTAGTTATTTTACCAACCCAACAAGGCTCACATATTGTTCATGTTCGTGTTAATATAAATATTTCATGTAAATTGTAAACCATGCTTGATGACAGGATTTTTGAAGTATATACGTTGACATAATTTGAATTTTTGGGCGATGCTTGTTCTTCTATCAGTCAATGACAAAAACTTTAAAACGTTCGAATGACAAAAAATATTTTAAGTAGGTACAGTAGGGGAAATATATTCACGTACCACCTTAGAACCCTATCGCAATGAACCGACGCGTTAATCGCCAGGCTATGTCATACAAATGTCATGCGTATGTCTCTTCGACTAGGTTCTGCGGTGGTACGTGTTTCAATTTCCTTGACTGTACATAGCTGGGACATAGCTTAGGTAGTTAGTAAGCACTTCTATTATAGGGTTTCTCTTGGACGCGGAAAATCCTTGATCCGAAGCTTATTATTTTGACTTCTATATTATTACTGGGAAATACCATTAAGCAATTCAAGCTAAGCACGACGTCATCACCTTTTCCTCGAGCCAAATATTATGAAGAGGAAGGTATGAAACTTGATGAGGTATCTATTTAAAACAACACCTATATCAGCTACTTATTTAATTTCTGTGTTACCATTCCATACTATGAATGGTAAGTAAGGAAATCGAGAGATAATACTACATACATACATGAATTAAGTGGAGGAAAAGGCAAATGCCGGTAGTGGGAGTCCAAACAACTAGCAAAACATTACTCCCTTAACAATGAAAAAATCTCCTAAATTTCACTATGATGCATTCTAGATACAGCTTCGACAAACAAACCAGAGCTCGTTGTTTAAGGCCACCCGGCCACAACAGTTTCAAAAATTCCAAAAACGTGTAATTGTATGAAATTATCGTATTATCTGATTAGGAAGTAATTTTTCACGTGCTTTAGACAAAGCGGGCGTGACGGCCTGTGACCCCGCACGGATGTGACTGTCTGTGCGGAGTGACAAATTACTATGAAAATGATACCCATTATGCAGCTAGGATAATTTTAGTCTAGTACTGCCTAACTGGTGAACTGCCTTCACACCTAGCATGCAATCCCGGGAGAACCCTCCTGCTTGGACCCTGTTATATAGACGAAGAAGTTTTGTGTTTTTTTCTCATTAATCTCATTTAAGGTTTTACTGCCTCGCTATCATGCACAGCCGAAGTGCGAATGACACCATGACATCACAGCGCAAAAACTACAATAAAGCCGTAAAAAAACAGATCGCAAACCGAGATTAATTGATCACGCTCCACGAGTCCCGTACCGAGAATCCTACAATTCGGTTGTTGAATATACAAGAATACGTTGCAAATTAAGAATAAAAAAATAACATAACGAATACCTACTTATAAGTAGGTATTCATATATGAATACATTTGAAAACGTGGTCAATTAGATTCAAAGCAGCTTGTCTCCCACGCTACGTATGGCTAAAGTTACAAAATTATTGGATTTCCCTTTGATTATACACTCTCAAAGGATCCTCGAGAATCAAGATCGTGGCTCACGAATTTAGAAATGGTGAAATTATGGTGGAAGGCGTGTGGGCGTGGATTCTTAGCGAGATATGAAATATTTCTTGGAAAACCTAGCATGGGTGCTAGATGTTGGGTGTAGACTAGATGTCAAAATGTTTAAATTGGCTTTAAAATGCAGCACCTGCACAAAGTTACCTCGTTTAGCTGTGCAAATGTTTTTGTGGCAATCTTTTCCCTGAATAGATCAATGGATTAGGTACGAATATGTAACAAATTAAAATGAATCCTTTATTTTTACAATAATAGTACGAAAACAAATAATTACAAGGCACTTTATCTGTGTACTAAATAGTGTCTCAGCTAACGCCTGCCAAATGTCTCGATAGGCAGGCTGGAGCTAGCTAGGAGGCAAAAGGGTACAAATATGTGCAAATTAGGGAAGACGGCGGGGGCTGGACGCCCCACTGTTTACTTTTAAGCACTCGACACTCGCCAGCCACGGGCAAATCAAATACGCGGGCGTATATTTTAGCCGACCCTGATTGGCACACGGCTAGCGAGTGTCGAGCATTCAAAATGCGAAAACCACCCCACACAGTCGATCTACAAGCAATTTCTTAGGGCAACCACGTCTTAGGCGGCATCATAATAATTGTCTATCACATTAATTATAATATCCACGCCTAATTAAATTGACTAGTGTAATGAGGGAAGGAAATGACAAATCTCTTCGTAATATTTTGCTTGTGGATAGGCATGGATTGCGTACCTAGAGTAAGAAATAGTCTCAATACGACATGGCACGCGCAGTCGCGCGACGGGGATCACAGGGAGGTTGACTGCCAGCTAGGGCCTGTACCACAAATCTTGCAAATGCTACAATTTAACATATTTGTCACATTTTTGTATGAAAAACTCTACCATTATGTAAAATTGTAGCGCTTGTAATTTTTGTGGTACTGTGGCCCTAACATGACTAGCCAAGTTTAGTTTATCTCTATCTGCGTCCCTTTCTTATGACACTAGTTAGACAGAGACACAGAAAGGGGTTAAACTAAACCTGGGCAGTCATGTTAGGGCCGCAGGGGGCAGGTGTATGGCTGCAGATGACCACCCCCAACCCACATTACCACGCAGGTGTCTCTCTGGTTTAACAGTCGCTCTATAAAGCAATAATAATTACTAAAGTCACCCACTAGGACAACCAAAATGACAAATGTAGAGGGAAACAAAATCGATATTGTGAAGTCGAGTTCTTAGAAACTTGCTCGTTTCGCATCATTGTTGTGGTTCTTTATGTTGTGGACTAAGGAGATAGAATGCCGAGAGGCATTTTATTACTGTATTTAATTACTTGCTGTGAATAGTACCTGCGCCAATCTGAAGTTAACAATTTGTAGCGGTGATTCACATTGCACTAGTGGTCGTCAACCATTTGTAGCAATGCCATTTTTAAATACCAATTAATTCATAGACAGAAATTAAGCACTTCCCATTTAGTGTCTGAAATACTTGACACATTAGTTAGTTATTCCCCTTCTTCATATTTTGAAATATTTTTTACAGTACAAATATAATTAAAAACTGGAATTGTTAAATAAAAAAAAGAGATTTTATTTTTCAACACAAAACTTAAAATAACAAATAAGTACGCCTATTATACAAAGAAAGTTAGCGTCAACACGCTCAACATAAATAAGGTTTGAGACTCAGCGAGGCCGCTGATTTTCAGTCTCTACCCGTACCTTATAATTATAATCAATGTCTTAATTGATGCCTAGGAAAGAGATAAACCGCTTTCTGTAGTTAATAGCAACTGATGCCACTTGTGTTCAAAGCAAGCGTCAAGGCTAAGAGACAGATTTAAACAAAGTAGTCTATTACGTAGGTAAGTAAAAAAAATACAATGATTGTGGTATTTTTAAATATTTCACTTAATTTTAAAATAAAATACAAAGACCACTTCTCAATAATATCTGGAATCTAATTTTGCTAAATCTGAAACTGCATTCTATTTCCAAATGGAAAGTACAAAATGGAAGAACAATATAACTTTTGCGTCTAAAAATTATACTGAATGTCAAATTATTCCGGACCCCTGAATCAGGCCTGACGAATCAGAGGCTTTGTGTGTACCGTACGTATCATTTTTGTTGTGGTACCGGCGCGGGCGCATCTCGTATAATTTAGCTTTGAAAGAGATGGTGTGGACGAGAAACAAATGAACGTTACATGTGTTAGATAATGTGTCAAAATGATCGCAGAAGTGTTTCTATTGTTCGGAGGATTTGTGTTGAAGTGGACCGTGCACGCGCAATTTGGAAGTAAGTAGTTTTTAGTACTTATATAATAAAACTTTATTAAGTATCTTTATTTCAGTGACCCTAACGTAACCGCTGATTCTAATTTAGCCCTCCTTGCAGCTCTATCTAACTAGTGTCATAAGAAAAAGACGCCGTAAGAGACAAATTAGAATTGACCGGTCATGTTGGGGCCACAAACGAGGTTATCACGTTCATTCCTGGCAACGCACATATGCGTTTTCAGTACTTTTACCCAGCGCTGTTATCAAATATCACTTAAAACATAAATGGGACAACAACGTCAACACAGCATCCGGCTGTAATTCTTTTTATTTTAACAACCTCTATTGTATAGTCGACGAGAAATTGATATACCACTTTTCGATCGTATCACACGCGGATAAGGTTCAAAAGTGGCAAGGCAATGAGTTGGTCGACTATACCTACTTAACGAACAATGAAAAAAAATCAAAGTTGTTTTTAAAAAAAACTTAAGTGTTTCTTCATTTACAATGTAATTTAATACTGATCAGTCAAATTTATAAATGAACTATAAACGAATGAAATATATAAACGAATTATAAAACAGCGGAAAAAAATCTTGTTTCGTAACTAATTACGAATACTAAATTACAAGAACGAACGGACAAATGGAAATACTTTTTTTACTGGTGTACATGGCGCCGCTAGGAACCAACTCAATACTGTACCTACTTAATTACGAACAACAAAATAATCTTGTACAATAATTCATTACAAAAAAAAGAATTATTTTGTAGCCCGAAACAAAAATTAAATTATGAAAACGAAGAAAGAAGAAACTTTTTAATTGGTACATGGCGACCGCTAGAAATCAAACCCAGTACCTCACGATCACGACTCCATCTCCCGGGGGCGTATCTATCTAGCTACCGCCGTATCAGCCGTATCAATGATACAGGGGCCCCGAATTGTATAACCTTAAAATCATTACCCTTCATTTGGGCTTCGTCGCAGTCGGGTATAAGGGTCTTCCGACAATTTTTTATGTCCAGTGCACCTAGCACGAATCTTCTCGATACGCGGTAACTAGCTAAGTAACTCAGTGCGTCTCTTTCTAACTATGTAGGAGAGACACGCACTGAGTTAGGGGTCGTCCATAAATTGCGTCACCCCCCTTCGTCACGCTTTTCCTATCTCTTTGACACGGGCTGTCACGTTTGGTTAACCCCTCTCCTTGCATGAGCGTGACGATATTTATGGATGACCCCTTACGTAGCAAGTTAACGCTTATCTAGAAAATTTGTGCTTGGTGCACAGGGCAATCTACGCCACTGCCATCTCCTTGGCCATTAGCAAGTGGTTATATGCTTTTTTGCTACTAGGCCACCGACGCTCGTGCAGCTGCCTGCATCTACGTTGTAATAATTCCATGAATTATCTTGACTCATGCTGGCTACCCTCTAATAATTTCCATGCAACAATACGCCGCCTCGATTAGGTTGTACGGTGGAAATAACTATAATAATCAGTGCAGGCAAGGTCGCGATAAACATGCAATATTGATGCCCCATGCCACATTATGTCACCATTGTCAGCTCCATGCAATCGGCTAGCATTTACATGTTGTATTCTGTATCAAATCGTTTTGTTATGTGGGTCTGTTTCTATTTATTAAACAAATGTAGGTATCTAAAGTTAAATCAATTAAAATTTAATGGATAATTCTTTGGCCTTTCAACCGCTCGCGCTTCTTTTCCCATTCACTGAAATGATAAACAGCATCAAGTTTACAGAAAAAGAGATCTATACTAAAAAAATAAGTAAATCTCGCGAATGGCCCTTTAAAAGGTGGTAATTAAGAGATGTAACAACGCATAAAAAAACTGAAACATTAAAGCTTGTAAACTAAATCACAAACTTTTATTTTTATTAGACAACGCACCGATGTCTATAGACGACGTTAACGTACAGAATGGTCAGAATTTAGAACGATCATGCAAAATTATTGATTACCTACTTTAATTTCAGGTATATCGATAAGCGTGGGGATGGAAGACGAAAGAAATGACGATAGCGGCTTAGATTTAAAGGTAAGTCCATTTTATGTTAAGTACCTACAGTTACTTAATTAACGTAGTAGAATGAACACTGAATCAATATGTGTATAGTAGAAAAGTTGTTTTGCGCAAGGATCAACTGAAATACATGGGAACGTATTTAAAATATTACGCATTGTGAGAATATGATAGGTCGCCTTAGCACTGTTATCTAACGCATCAGCGTCGGATGTCGAGGCATTGCCCTGTCTTGCTCACTCGTGCTAGCGCTAGAGCAAGACAGGGCGTTGCTCCAGCGCCGAGCTCGTCGCTGTGGCATTTACACAATCACTCTCCTGTACCCAATAGCTTTTTTGTGCGCTGGTTGGCCTTCAGCGCTCTTTTTACGTGACCCTAAGTATAACTTTGTTTACTTTCATATTAAATGTATTGTATTGGCTTTTAACTATGTACTTTCGAAAGTCAGCTACCTTCAGCTTTGTGTAAGTAGCGTAATTAGAAAGAAGCGTACTGAGTGATAAATTAAACTTGTTCAGTCATGTTTGGCCGCTGAGATTAGGCATGTTTTTTTTTCGGTCTATGCTGGCTGCAATACGAGCTTCAAATATCAAAAAAAAGGATTTTCAAATATTTAGACCACTTTTTCGATTCAGAATACCGCAAACGTGCATCAAAAATTATCACCATCACCAGCTTTTAGCGTCCCACTGTTGGCCCCAGTGCGGATCAGAAACAGGATATAATTTATTCTCAGCTAAATAATAAAAATATACTTAATCAAAAAATGTATACGGTTTCGTTTCAGGGTCCATGCCCCCCAAATACGACGTGCATGCCTATCAGCATGTGCCCAATGCTGGGAGATTTGCTGGACTTCTCGTGCTTCTCATCAGACAAGTAAACAATAATTTTCTTAACTAAATCACTGTCAATGTAGAGCAAAAACTCGGTGCCAATGACTGTTATTTGAAGTGCCAATAGAATGGTTGTTTACCCTACGAGTTAAGTCTCCCTTAAATGTCTGCTTAGTTAGAGGATCCCTTTCACTCACCAATTACCTTTGGTGCTGTCTTCCTCAGATACTTCCACCGGCTGAACGAGCTAACTTGCGGCCATGCCAACGGCGAGGACTATGTCTGCTGTCCGTCCTGCGAGTGCGGCAAGGTTTACCAGGATAACACGGAGCGGTGCGGCCGCAGCATGGTGCAGGGAGTCGACTATAAGGGGCTCGGGGCGCACCCGTGGGTAGCCAGGATCGGGTTTACACGTAAGTTGATAGTAACCTCCTAGCGCCTAGCCAGGGAGGGGGGGGGGGTCACGTATTCAAAGTTCAATCAGGACAAGGTCAACAATGAGACTAGAAAAATTACCAGTGATCAACCTGGACCCACCCTACCTGGATCCGCAATAGGATGAAGGAATCTGATGACGACTGTAAAGTGGGTTAAGAAACTTGTGTTCAGCTTGTTTGAATTATTTCTAAATTTACACTATTTGAAAAAGTAACTAATAATATTTACGAGTACAGTAGTCTAAGACGGGATTTACTTTCGGTTTTCAGAGAAAGAAAGTGGCATAGTGAGGTTTGCTTGCAGCGGTTCCATCATATCGAAGCGTGTCGTGCTGACGGCGGCGCACTGCGCGCTGGCCAAGCCCGAGGGATACAAACTGTGAGTGTAGTTTGTTTTGTTCAGAGCTCTCCTGTATTTTTGATTTGTACGCGCACCCTTATGTTGTGACTTAACACGTGCCGAGAAAGATAGGGCTAGGTGAATTGGTCGCTTTTCATTGAGCAAGATGCTGCTTTACTACGTCAGGCGTAAGTAATGTAGGAAAAAAAAACATTAGATGCAGTGGCGCTTTCTGAAATACGGCTATACGGTACGGTATGGAGATTGATAGTCCACTATATACATATGCAATGCAATTTATAATGTAACTTTATATTGACTGAATAAATTAAACTAAACTAAACTATGTCGCCTATAGCGTCGCCGACCGACAGGCCGCCCCAAGTACCAAACCAATTGTTTACCGTCCTATTATAGGCATCTTCTCTAGATGACCAAATCAACGAAGTCACGCGGACTTGACCTCCCCAATGACCACTAATATGCGGAACACTAGTGAAATTTTGTCAAGCGGGTATAAAACGCCCTTGTATTTCATTATATTGTGTATTGCATTATTTGCGGGTAACCCAAATTTGCGGGTGCGCGCTACCACCGTCTTGCTCGCTAATCCTGCCGCTAAGCAGCAGTGCTTTTACTGTTGAATTCCGGAGTGGAGAACAAGACAGCCGGTGAAATTACTGGCACAAGAGGTAGTCCATCTTAGCTCTCTAGGTAGGCAACGCATCTGCAATCTCCTTGCTGTTGCGGGTGTGGTGACCATTTATCCATTAGGAAACCCACTTGTTTGATTGCCTTCCTATTTTACATGAAAAAAAATATGTTGTGTCTCTTCGTACAGATCGACTGTGGTGGTGGGTGAGTGGGACACGGCGCGCGGCCCCGACTGCAGCGAGCTGTTCTGCGCGCCGCCCACGCAGGCCGTCAAGGTGGAGAACGTGATCGTGCACGTCGGCTACGAGCAGAAGATCTTCCGGCACGACATCGCCCTTATCGTGCTCAAGGACGAGATGAAGTATTCAGGTATTAACGCCAAAGCCAAGGACACTTTAAAGGGTCTACACAAGTCCAAAGGCTCATTTATGTATCATTTTATTTTTCGAACGCTATTTTCCGCCTTAGCTGTTTTCTTTAATACAAGGGTCACCTGATGGTAAGTGATCATCACCGCCCAAAGACACCCGCAACACCAAAGGGATTGCAGGTGCGTTGCCAACCCAATGGGCTAAGATGAAATACCTCTTGTGCCAGTTATTGCACCGGCTGTATTGCTCTCCACGCCGGAACACAACAGTACAAGCACTGCTGCTTAGCGGCAGCATTAGCCAGCAAGATGGCGGTAGCGATCCGGACGGACCTTGCACAAGGTCTTACCACCCGCAGATGTTGTATGTGTTTGTTTTTTTGTACAGAAATAAAGCAACTTTTATTCTCTTTGACTACATATATTTAATGCTTCCTGTACACGAAGCATTTATGAATGTTAGAAAGTTTAGCACTGGTTCTGAAACACATGGATAAGAAGATACCGGCAAGAAACTAAACGACACAATTAAAAAATATATACAATAATGATATAATAATATAATGATATCTTAAGTATTTAACATAGTAGTTAAAGACTGTTTAGAGCCAGCGATCCCCAATGCAAGTCGAGATAATTTCCAAACATCCATGTCCATTAAATACTTAACACGCTCGAGACATTAATTAATTGGGTAAAAATACTGTACTATGTTTGCTTATATGGATATGGCAACTGTTCAAGCAGCGAACAATAGCATTATTAAGATCTATTCCTGAGGATGCTTCCCAAAGAAGCGAAACGGCTCTAATAAATGCAAAGTAGTGGTTGTGCCGTGCGACCTAATTTAAAATCGTCGTAGCCTCACAAGTTTTTTTATACGTAAATACGTAATATCAAATTACGTAGTTACACTTTTTAAGCAGGATTAGGAAGTCACCGAATGTTAATTGCCGAATATAAACCAGTCAATGTCAAAGCTAATTCTCTTGCTATTTATTCCAGTATCAGTCGCGCCGATCTGTTTGAACGACAGGCCGGAAATCGTAATAAACGAGCGCGCTCTACTCGTCGGATGGGGTAAATTGTCCGGGCAGGAAAACTTGGTAAGTATTTTAAACCTTACTCCATTGTCATACAGTTCCACTTAAAATGTCGCTTTGTTGTCTGGTTACAATAACCTGGTGAAAAAATCAAATTGTGAACGTTATTTCATTGTGATAGAGGCGAAATGAGTTTAATGCATGTAAGTGATCATTATCTGTGATGGACATTGATTCAAATTGAACGACCTTACTCGTTCTTTTGTGATTTGCGTGAAAAATTATACTGTGGCATATTACATTCCACTTAATCTATTCTTATTTTAATTGCAAACTGAAATGTATTAATGCATATCATGATATCACGAAACCTCTTTTTAAATACCACTTGAGGCTTGGCCACACCGGTTGCGTACACGTCGTATGCAACACGTGTTGTATATACAACGCGTGTTGCAGCGTTGCAGAGCTGCATACGCCACTGTGGTCGGTCATGATATTTGCCCTAGAAATCTTTCCCATCGCACCTAATTTGGCAAAGCTATGAGCTAAGCACGAAAAATCTACAGTTGCATATCAAGCGCTAAACGATGTGGATAAAATTAAACCGATATTCCATTGTCGCCTTTTTCGATGATTCTATCTTGCCATATCATAGTAATTAAACCATAGTAAAATATTACAATAAACCTACCTTCTGGTGGCAGTCAGGTAAAAATCAAAACAGGAATACACATTCGATAAACATTTCTAGTACGGTCAGCCTCAGAAGTCGTTGAACATATTATAGTAACTTGTCGCTGTCAGTAATGTGACAAATTCGAGCAACTATCATTTCATACGTTACAACGACCAGGTTCTTAAGTGTTTAGCAATTTCTGAGGCTGACTGTACCTACATCTCAATATCTTTGCGTTAGTGACAATTTAAAAAGGAAAAGTTATATAGGACATAGTTTGTATAGGTACCAAAGATTGGACATATTAAGTTTAATGATATTTTCATAGGTAAGCCGCCAACAGCAGTTGGAGGTCCCTCTGGTCCCCCTGGCGACGTGTGAGCGAATCTTCGGTGAGTCTGTCCCCGTGCACGAGGGCCAGCTGTGCGCGGGGGGTGAGGAGGGGAGGGACGCCTGCTCCGGCTTCGGAGGGGCGCCGCTGCTGCTCAGCCGCGATGGACAGTATGTCCAGGTAATTGATCAAATTGGCTATGGATGAACTCCAGCAAAGTGCCTAGATATTTTTTCATTACAAAGCAATAAGCTTCCTTAGTAACCCCAAATAATATCAGATTTTTTGGTTGCCTCATTTAATTATAAAAACTAAAAACATTTTCTGAAAGCTGGGATGGTGTAAATACTGACTACCCTTAGTCCAACACATATTTAAAAAAAACTATGACATTCGCCCTAGAAGTTAAAATGTCTAGAGATTGCACGCTGAACTTTATATTTTTATTGTTTATAATTAAATGAGACAACCAAAAAGTCTGATATTATTTGGGGCGTTTTGGGGTTACTAAGGAAGCTTATTGCTTTGAAATGAAAAAATATCCAAGCACTTTGCTGGAGTTCATCCATCCATTGGGTACTATCGAAGACATATAAGTCATCATTAAATACGGAACTGCGAGAAAGTGTCATTTTTCGAAAGGGAGGCATATAGTATGCACTATTAAACAGGCGTGAGCTTATGATATAATAATAATATGAAGTTGATAAATTTATCCCTTTCGAGCATGGACAATTTCTCACAGTTCCCTCTTGAATGGTCGGCTAAGTAAATTTCATTTGACTATTAAAATTTGCTGAGTGGTAAACATTTCTGGAATGTTTTAAAAGACACCTGAGTTATTAGGTTGACCCACGATGAACTTTTGAATAACCTAAAAACAGTTAGGCATAGCAAAAGATTCGATCAAATAAAACTATTGACAAACGATATAGTTGTCAGTTCAAGTTTCGGACTTGTGATAAGATACCGTTAAAATAACACACGGTGAGTTTTTGCCAACTCTTAGCGGCCTTTTTGATGGTGACCGATGGTAAATCTGGCGATCCACGTCTTTGTTTGAGAATTGGTCCATTTGTAAATTGGCCACATAGAGGAATTCGACCATTAAGAATATCGGTCTATTCTACGGGATCGGTTATAATTATTGAGGTCTTTACTGTCTCTTAACTCGGAAGACTAAAGATAAACATCTTTATTAGTCTTCTAAATCGAGTGCCAGTTGAGTGAGTGTCTGCTCTTTGTCTTACTTCATTTGTTTCTTCTTTTTTGTAACTTGGTTTTAGCCGAAAGATTTTTTCTTCTTTTTATAATAGGTTATAGGTCCAACATCCTTTTACTGCGTACCTAGTTTTAGCTGGGACAGCAGTCTGCATAATACAGAGTCCATTAGATGACAAAAAAGTCAGAGTATCTAAACTATGCATGATTGCACTTTTAACAATTACCCCTGCAATTTGTTTAAGTATTAAAATGTAATAGTCTTTTTTAAACAGTCTGTCTTACTCTGGTTAACTTTTCATATAACAAAAATGTATCTTTCAGGTTGGTATTGTCTCTTTTGGTTCTGAAAATTGCGGCAGCGAGGGCGTCCCAAGTGTTTACACGAACATCGCGCATTACTACAAGTGGATAGTCGACAATTCACCATCATGATATGAATAATGTACTATTGTATGCGCTAAGATAAATGTAATAAAATTGTAAATCAAATGCAGTCTTCTTAAGAAAGCAACGTAAGTAACAATGGAACTTCAGTGACCTGGTTTTCGCATTTCTGTGCATTTCAACTTTGAGCTTTGGTGTAATATCGTATGACACATTTTTGTTTAACTAAAATGATGACAGCGTTGTCAGGATAAGCGTACCTACCTATAAAAAAGCATACTCTTACATTATCAAACTATTTTGTTTTTACTAAAATTAAAATTAAAACTAAAATTTTGTTACCAAAAAAACAAATGACACCAAAGACCAGAGTTTAATGAACATACAGGGTGTCCCAAAACCCTTCAAAAAAACATATACAGGGGGGTAGTGTAAGTGATTGCGAACAACCCTATGTATTTTTTTTTAAATTTGGTTGTGTTTGAAAATTTTAATAAAAAATAAAACATTTTACTTGCGCCTAGTGCCTCTCCAACTCAATATAAAAGATGCATGTAAAATGTCATCATACAGTCATTCAGAACAAAATGTTTTAAACATAGAGCGAACGAATGATAACCAAGACCGAGTCTTGTCGTTTCTTGTCAAGCCTCTGTCAAGCGGATCAACATCAAAATGTTTTTCTATTATTGTTGAGTTGGATATTGCGTGAATAATTACTGATTTACGAATTGCTGACTTCGGTGGAACTCGATGGGTTACCATTAAATGGCGAGAAAGCGAGCGCGGGTGTTAATAAGATGTCTCATCAGTAGGCTTTTATCCAAGGCCTTATTATAAGTATAATATTCGTGTTATGTTGAACGTGCGTGGCGATTCTGACCTTTGTTGCGGCCCTATGATAATCAGCGTTATTGTATCTATCTACAAGTGCGCACTAGAAAATACCCTCTTGATGTCTCAGACATGGGCTTTAGTATCATATTTATGCTGATAAGGAAACCGTTTAGAAATGCCAACACCACAGATTTTACCTGTGCTGGCGAGAGACACCTGGCGATCTAGATGTGTCTTGTTCAGGACTATTTTAAAACGAAGATGAGAGGATAAGTCCATCCTTCTTTAGTCAGTGGCAAGAAAAGGTCGCGTTTGCTTTCGATAGCGACTACACAGAAACCAAAACTAAAATCGCGTGATCATACCTGCAGACACAGTTGGAAGGGATAGAAATGAACATTCTAGGGAGTGAAGAAAAGGTGCATGGGGGAAGCCTCGAGCAACTTGTTCCTGGGCAGGACTGATGCCACTATGGGAAGATGGGTAGAAAGAAGTCATTATCAGGAAATATCTTAACAGTTCTACTAGTTTCAGATGAAAGTTATTTTCGCATTTAATTAAATGAATAAAGTCTACGTTTCAGTTTTATTCGCAAATAATTAGCAGACAATTGACGACGAGTGTCGTAAGAAAAAGACCCGTTTACTGTGTATTTGTTCGTCTGCCGTTGAGAGTAGCTTCGCAAGGCCCAATGAAATTAGTAAATTTTAATGCTGTTATTTTATGTTAACGCTAGCTTATAACATACTAACAAAGTTTAATAACTACAATATCTGAGGATACATAAGAGAATATTATGTGATCTATCTTTAAAAATTGCCTTAATTCTCCCAGCATTTTGTCACTGGTGCAATGAGATTTAGGTAGTTACCTATGTTAGAGATGTTTATCAAATGCTATGTTTGTTTACTGTGAGAATAATTTATATGATTTATTAATTACGACTCTCCAAAATACTAAATATCATATCTTTCTTTCTCCGGAAAATACATTTACTGAGTAAAATCTGCGTATATTGTATAAAAATTAAAACACACGAACACTGATCCTTTCCTTGTATTTTTATTTCAGAAAGAATGATCAAAACTGTTTAAGTTTTAGAGGAGGCAAAACGAAACACTGAAACTTCGATCTGCACCATTTAATAAACATAATTTACCGCTTAAGGTGTAACTGTTCTTTTCATGCTCATTTTCAATGACTTCACCAATAAGGTGCAATGGCAATAATTTGCCACAGCTTTAGTGGTAAAAACAGGATTTTTGACTAGAATTGTATAGTAGTTATCTTTTACTAACATAGCGGCGGTGGTGCAAGCCCCTTCGCCACCTTAGCCCCATCGATGCACGCGGGCCTTTTGCCACCGCACTTAACAACCACGCGACGCAAGCCACATGACCCAGGGGGTCGCGTGTCCGTTGCTGCACGCAGGTTGGCCAAGCCTCGCAATCGTTTACACTTCTTTTGCGTGCCCCCATACCCATGCACTGGCCTTAATTGTCGTCCACGTCCGAAACTGTGTGCTAATCAAAGTCGCTGCACCCGGTCTTCAACCACCTGCACTGCCTAGCAAGGTTATATTTATCACCACCATTAATCGACTTAAAATAAGAATGGTGGTTCTCAATTCGTCGGGATCTTTTTATTAACATATTTATTGTTTTAATGGGATGATGAATACTGTAAAAAGTTTCACAGGGGGTTTTTCATACTTTGGTCGGCCCATGGGTTGGCCTAATACCACTGTATGTGGTGAATGGATAGAAAAGTTTGAACATTTTAAATAAATCCTCTTTTATGTCACTATCTTCTTTGGTCGATCGACAACCTTGATCGACAAGGAACTTGTACCTGGCCATGACAGAATGACAGTTACACTTTAAATTGTACGTCAATCAGAGTAAGCAAATGGGCTAATGCAAAACGAAGAAGATTGTTTATAATAGTATAATTTTTATTTTAGTTTAAACTCTATTGAATGAAAGTAGTTTAAAACCGATCAATACTTTAATGACATCTTCAGATAACTTTACTTTATAGTTGATTGGTCAAAATATCATTTCATGACTGTTCTTTTCTTTTACAAAATTGGAGTACTGGACCGACATTGTTAACGTTTATTCCTTATGACGTCGAGCTCAACGCTGATGCGCTTAGGAATATCAGAACTGATGTGGTAAGTATTCTAGCAATACCTCTATGCAACTAACCACCATAACCCCTGTTGCAAAACGTACCGACAGGATGATAGTTACATATTCATTATCATGAATGTGCATGTTTCCTTACGACACTTTCCCTCACCGTAAAAGCGTTCGTTACTACAGCAATAACAAAAGTTAGAAAAACTTATTAGTCATGGCGGCTGGTTGAGGTTCGAATCCTTCCTTGCACATTCTAACCCCCGGGAAGGGATTAAAAAAGAGTTTTAGTAAATTCAAAGTTAGACCCAATCTTACTAGTCTACTAGCGACCCCCCTGACTTTGAACGGATGTAATTTACCACCGAAAACTTAATTAAAATGTATCGTACATAAAAACTCTCTGCACAAAATTGCCTAAGTGACAGTCAAAACCGTATCCATACCGTTGCGTGGTTTAGAAGAAGTAAGAAGCCGGAGATATGAGCTCAAACAGGAACTAAGATGGAACTGGATGGAAAGATAAAGATATGCATGCTCTTGTCCTTTTGCTGCATCCTGCAGGATAAGATCAAGCATCTAAAAAAGGACATCCCTTTCATTCCCATAACTTATTTTACATATTATTCAAAGTCAGACATTGATATTCATGTTGTTTATGTTCAAAGTAATCGATACCTATTCATAAAGATTTTAGGCCATAATTGTAAATAATTAAAAAGTTAATAAATTGTAAATAATATTTGGCACTATGGATAATCATCCATAGTGCCAAATATTATTATAATTTATAAGAGTCATAAATTAAACTCGTGTTTATGATTATTATGGCATTTTTTATGCATATGCGAATGCATTAAAGAACATAATTAAAAAAGCGACCATGTTCATCCCTATTTTCTCCGTCCGTCCGTCCGTCTGGTCGTCATTCCGTCCGTACGTCCGTCCGTCTGTCCGTCTGTCCGTCCGTCCGTCCGCAGACCGCCGCTCATCCGTTCGTCCGTCCGTCTGTCCGTCAGTCCGTCCGCCTATCCATTTGTCCGTCCGTCCGTCCGCCCATCCGGCTGCCATCCGTCCGTCCGATCGACCGGCCGACTGACGAGTCCACCGGCCGCCGGCCAACCGAGCCCGTCTGTCGATACACCCGCTGCCCATCCATCCCTCCGCTCGCTCGACAGACCGACCGTCATAATGGCGTGTCCGCCCATCCGATCATCTGGCGTTAGCCCATCCGCCCACCCATGGATAATCATCCATAGTGCCAAATATTATTATAATTTATAAGAGTCATAAATTAAACTCGTGTTTATGATTATTATGGCATTTTTTATGCATATGCGAATGCATTAAAGAACATAATTAAAAAAGCGACCATGTTCATCCCTATTTTCTCCGTCCGTCCGTCCGTCTGGTCGTCATTCCGTCCGTACGTCCGTCCGTCTGTCCGTCTGTCCGTCCGTCCGTCCGCAGACCGCCGCTCATCCGTTCGTCCGTCCGTCTGTCCGTCAGTCCGTCCGCCTATCCATTTGTCCGTCCGTCCGTCCGCCCATCCGGCTGCCATCCGTCCGTCCGATCGACCGGCCGACTGACGAGTCCACCGGCCGCCGGCCAACCGAGCCCGTCTGTCGATACACCCGCTGCCCATCCATCCCTCCGCTCGCTCGACAGACCGACCGTCATAATGGCGTGTCCGCCCATCCGATCATCTGGCGTTAGCCCATCCGCCCACCCATTCGTTCGTCCGTCCGTCCGCACGTCTGTCCGACAGACCGACTGACCTAATGGCCGCCGTCCGATTGCACTTCTGTCAGTCTGTCCGTCTGTACGGCCGTCCGTCCTCAGGCCCCACTCATCCGTTCATCCGTCCGTCTGTCTGTCAGTCCGTCCGCCTATCCATTCGTCCGTCCGTCAGTCCGTCCACCCGTCCATTCGTCCGCCCATCCGGCTGCCGTCCGTCCGTCCGTCCGTCCGATCGTCCGACCGACCGACTGGTAACCTGCCAGCCGGCCAGTCCGAGCCCGTCTGTCGTCACACCCGCTGCCCATTCATCCGTCCGCCTGCTCGACAGACCGACCGTCATAATGGCCTGTCCGCGCGTCCGTTCATGCGTCCATCTGGCGTCAGTCCGTCCGCCTACCAATTCGTTCGTCCGTCCGTCTGTTTGACTGACCTAATGGCCGCCGTTCGATTGCACTTCTGTCCGTCCGTCCGTCCGTTTGTTTGTCTGTCTATCAATCTGTCTAAAGTCCTGAACTAATTTTCGAAATTCCATTACCCTACGCCATTACCAAAGTTTTGCTATTGATAAGACATTGTGTTACATTAATAAAACGCACATACTAGACAATAAAGGGTTCTCTTAATTCTCCGACACAAATCCACTACATATTATGGTATGGTGGTGAAGTTAATGATTTTTTTTTTAATACAGGAAGGCTAACATCGAAGATGGAATACCTCTTGTGCCAGTATTTTCACCGGCTTTCTTGCTCTCCACGCCAGAACTCAACACTGCAAGCACTGCTGCTTAGCAGCTGGATTAGCAAGCAAAATGATGGTGGTCATCCAGACGGACCTTGCACAAGATCCAACCACCTGCAAAACCTAAACCTAGCATCACAATGTTATCGTTTATTTAGTGCACATAGTACTTGTCTCCGTATGCAGCACACAACCATCGCCGCACCGCTACTAGTCACCACTTCTGCTTTAAGACTGCAGCGACCGGCGAACGTCACGCTACTCGCAAATGCCGATGTGTAATGACTTTGTTTGGGATTCCTTTATTAACTAACTAAAAAAACTTTTAACCGTCAGTTTTCACTGTTCAGTGTTAGTTCAGTTTTAACTGACAGTGAAAGTAGGAGAATCTTATGTTGCACAGAATCAGTTTTGACTGTCAGTTAATAGTGATCGTGTATAGCTCGCATAAGGTTGTATAGTACCTCGTCAAGCGGCTATGCTCGCGCCATCTTGCGAGCGATGGCTAGGATAGCTGCGAGACACAATTGTAGCCCACGCTCGCTGTTAGGCCAACCTGTCTTAGTCGCTGCCTTACTACCGTTAGCATCATCTCCTACGCTGGCGACATGGATCACGCAACTCGACACCCGCATCCTAATGTACAGGTCAACAGTGTCGGTCGAGAAGGTGCGTATCACGTTAGCATTCCTGGACATAGTGCTAGGCGAACGAACGCGACGACGACTACCATCGCGTCGTCGTCGCGTTCGTCACCGACCCCGCTGTGTTAAGAACTCGTGCAGCGGTGGTGCAGACGCTTGCGGTCCTGTGGTCCTCACTTTCTGTCACGCAGTCACGCGACATACTTAAACCACAAACCAATAGGGCTGTCGGGCACCACTGTGCTCACATTCATCACGGAAGAGAGTTCTAGGCTACTTTGTTATAGTTTATCGTCGTCATATGTGGCGATGCTGTTTGAATCTCGTCTGTAACTGCCATCCGCCGAAGCCATCTTAGTGCATGTGCGCACGGTATTTGCAGGGGCGTAGCGAGGTACGGGCAGGATACACGCGCCCCCCCTAGAAGATGCAGTTAATTAGCAGGAATGCTCACGAACCTTAAAGCAGGTATTTTAGGGAGGTACATTCTTCTTCGCCTGCCTTCCCATAACAGAATCCTGGCTACACCCTTGGCCATTTGCCTGTGAAGGTACGTTGTGGGTAGGTTTGTGCCGTCTGTAATAACTCGCATCTCTGCAACGAGCTGCAACGCTTACTACGCGGTCAACACCGCAAAAAACCGAGCATCCCAGTTCTGCGCCCACAGATGCAGCAACAGTACCGATGTCGTCGAAGCCCTGCTCATCCTATAGAGGGTTTTACATGCGCTGCAATGTACTTTTTCAACAAATTACCTTATGTAACCGCACAGTGCGAAAGTACGTCAAAACATGTATTGTCGTTTTGAAGTAAAAATTGATACGCTTGTTAAATAAACCAATTTCATACAACCACAATCATTATAAGACTAACTAGCGCACTATGGGACTACTTTTTGAGAATAGGAATAAACAGTTTCAAAAATGTTTTTGTTTGTTATTTCTGGTAAACGCATTCACGGCCTCAAACACATAAGTGCAATTGGTTATTGCTTTGGAGGCGTGCCCGTTTGTTGACTCAACTTTTTAATCACACCTCGGGCAGCGCCTAAAACGCACATTTGTGTTTGGGGTAGGCAAGCCACGTAATCACCTCTAGCATTTGCGCGGCTTGTAACCTGTGCACCTAGCACGAATCTTCTCGACACGCGTTAACTCGCTACGTAACTCAGTGCGTCTCATTCTAACCAGTCTAGTAGGAGAGAGACGCACTGAGTTACGTAGGGAGTTAACGCGTATCGAGAAGAGTCGTGCTAGGTGCACTGCTCGAATCCGAGCTGTTACAATACGCGGGAATATATCCGGTGACTACGTGGCTGTACGCGTTAAAAAGCACTTCGTGAACAGAAAGCGTATATCTTTATATCCGCTTTTCTAACCAGTTTACGTTTGCGAAATGGATAGGTACTTTTTGTCTAATTACGTTTGTACTCAATATGTTTTAATGGCTCTTTTTTTTAAGTTGCTTCGCTCATAAGACTCCTTTTACTGTTTATATTACCTAGCCCTTGGAAAAGGACACATTAAAGTTAGAGAGGGATAACAAAATAGTTATCTGAATCAGAAAGGCAAGCATGCGCCTTAAAATTTCTCCGCCGTCATCGTTTATGCCCTCTTTCATATTGGTCTAATCAGAAAGAGATGCAAACTTATTGTATATTAATTACGTGTGCTAGTCATGCAGACAAGAGTTTGGCAACAAGAAGTTTTAGTTGATTGTTGTTGTTTCTGGTTACTGTCGTTTGAATGAACGAATCTACGGAACGAATGATTTAGATTTAATGACATTCATTTTAGAATCCTATTGCAATTATGATTAGTGTTGAAAGTTTATGGCTTAAAATTGTGACCGATATCTAAGAACTGTAAAAATGACGTCAGAGGGAATCCATTGTAAAGCTGGAAGGTACCGGGAGCAAACGTGTTTTAATACTTTCGTTTTTTTGATCCTACGTCGTCAAAAATTAAAATAATCAAAAAAGAAAAACACAGGGTTGTTCGCAATCACTCACTCTATCACGCTGTATATGTTTTTTTGAAGGGTTTTGGGACACCCTGTATATTATTCTTCGCTCGTGGATTCAATCAGATATAAAACTGTGCTTCCATTTTAAGAGGAAACACAAGGGCCGTTTTTCCATACAAACGTCGTCCCCTGTTTCCTCTCTGGATAATGCCAATAGAGCAATTTTTTTTTCAAAAAAATCGATGGCTACTATTATGCATGTCCCTATGTTTTCCTTTTTTCAATAAATTAATTATTAAAAGAGATATGAACATTCAAAAACTTAAAAAATTGGCTAGATTTTCGGCTGCGTTCATACATTCAGAAAACAAATTTTAATAGATTATTTAAAAAAGGAAAAAAATAGGAACACTGCCAAAGCCTTTCTTTAATTTTTAATGAAAAAAGTAGTTAAATCGGTTAAGTTTTAGAGAAGGAATCCTGATTCCTTCTCTACGAATCGTTGATTTTGTGTACTTTAAATAGGTATTTTCAGTCCAAGCTGCAGCTGTCTCTATTGCGCTCTGCGGGGGGAGGCTTGGTAGATGGAGGCAGCAATAGATTTTACAAATATCTATTTTTCAATTCTCTAGGCCTTGAGGTTTCCTCTTAAGAATCATGCAAGCTTGAGCTTCAAATGTTTTTCGTTTGGTCCTATTTGAGCCGATTACGTCACTCAAGGACGACCTCAGATTCTACTCCTTTACAAATAAAACCACTTTTTAACCGTCTATTTACTAGTGATGTATAAGTTGGGTAAGTTTTCCGCGTCTATAGGGTAAGCGAACAAATGCCGCATCGCGAGCGCGTTGTAGTACTGCGCGCACGCATGCGTCTGCTGCAACATGGCGCACAGTGTGCCCGTCAGATCAACTTGTGCGCTGTCTTGTACTCGCTGATCGAACAACTGGAATGGAAAATAAACTGTAAATATGCAAGTAAAAACTAAACTTAAAAAATTAAATATCTCATAAACCTTCTTTTGCGCATAAAATTAGCCAGTTATCTAATTGGAATTATTTTATTTTTATTTACTGAAATTTAAAGCATTTCACAATATTTTTACGAGGATGAATTGAAATTGCCGGTTTTTTAATTACTTATTTACTAAGAGACTTTGTCCAGCAAGGTGGTTCACTTCCTTTTTTCATGTCATTTGAAGAATTGATTTCGAATATTGAACTGAAGCATTTAAGAAAACGATAGTTTGTAGTCCGATTTATCGAATCAAAAAAGTGTGAAAAAGTTCACGTTATCCGACCCGCACACTGAAGCACTCGGACCACGTGATCAGAGAGTTTCAACTTGAGGGTTTTTTGATACTAAGGTCCGGCTTCACCACTCTCTGATAAGTTCCTAGTAATATATCCAACAGATATCTGTGATGCAGTCTCTGTTTATTCTATGGACAAAAACAGACACGGTATCACAGATACCTGTTAAATATGATATCGGGTACTTACCCAAGAGTGGTGAAATAGCTCAGAGCGTCCGCTACGTCGCGCAGGTGCACGGAGTGAGGGCACGCCTTTCGAACAAATAGTAGGAGAAATAATTAATTGATTCAGGCATTTCTTTGCGGAGGTCCATATCAACAAACTGGAATAAATTACCTTGCTACTCCGCGAAACCAGTGCCGGACGCAGCTATTTTGCACGAGCCCGGCACTGGTTTCGCGGAGTAGCAAGGTAATTTGTTCCCGTTTGTTTAAATAGTAGGAGCCCTCACCCGCACCTGCGCGAGTTATCGGACGCTCTCATGCTATTTTTCTTTAGGTGTGCACCGCTCCTTGCGCCCGCGCGACTTTACGGAGGTCCTCAAGGCCTTACGTAGTACCTAATAAGAGTTCTTACCGCGTCCACAGTGACGGTGGGTATGAACTTCGGCCGAACAAGCAGTGTAAGGTATTCGGAGTCCAGTTGCAGAGCTGCTCCTTGCCTGGACCTTAAACATTTCTCCACGTGGTCGGTCCGTAGTCCTAATTTTTTCACGCACTGAAACATTTTTGAGCAACTCATTTTAAAACATAAAATGTGTATTAGATCCGTAATCGCGAAAATTCAGTTCGTTAGTTCAACGTTTGACCTAACAAAAATACTTTTTGTAAAAAGGGGAGGGGGGGAAATGAGCATTTTAACAAATATAATACTGCATACAGCAGCTGCAGTGCTGTTCGTACATGAAAGTTTATAACATTATTTTTAATATTTTTACTCCAACAATATAAAAGTACCTTTGGACCCAGTGCCATGGGATGGACTATACGCACCACTAGACGAATACCTACCAATTAAGAGACTAATACTACTTGGTCCCCGCGTCCTTTAAAAATGAACTTAGTACTTCCGACATATTGAACTAATAAGATTGAAATTCAATTGCAATGAAGCACCAAGGAGCGTGTTTGGAAAAAGGTTGAATGTGGGACATGGAAGCCTTTTCTTCTTTGCCCTATGTCTAGTGCTGTCCCCTTACCTCCATACTCCCGCGGGTACCAGCCTCTATGGCCATTTCGCAGGAGACGTACACGAGCTTATCCAAGTCGGACATGTGCCTCATCTGGTACAACGCGCAGTCCTGGACCAAATTACCCAAGCACTCTGCGGGTCCGTGCTGGCACTCGAAGCCGTCGTCACCAAAGTTTATGCTCTGGAATTATGATAAAGAAAAATAAATAACCATTGGATGATCGGATAGCAAAGTGCTTAGCGATCCTGACTAAGAAGGGCATATGACACGGATGACCACATTATACCTACTAAAATAATGGTGTTCCTTCTTTTTTCTCACCTTGGATTTCCCAAAAGGCACAAGCTGTAACATGATGTGTTCGTGCAACAGTTGCAGGGCCGGTTGCAGCTGCTGCAGCACGAACGATCTGCTGTCCGGGCATTTGCTTTCATAGTATATCGACAAAAGTATCTGTAATGATAAGAGAAAGAAAACGCGTTGACGAAAAGTTCACCGAGACCTGACGTCCGTTATAACGATATGCAACCGTCATGACATATAATACGACTAGATTGTACCAATTAGAATGATTTCTCCAATAATATAACTATTCTATTCTGATTGGTAGTTTCATATCATGGTGTTTGGTTCATGTGATGATGGTTCCATGTCTGATTTCCAGATTAAAGTTACAAAAACATTATACAATACATATAGGTACAACTACTATTACCGATGGTATTATTATGTAACGATGATACTCACCGTCTATATATGTACGTCAAGGAAATTGAAACACGTACCACCGTAGAACCTAGTCGAAATGACATACGCATGGCATTTGTATGACATAGCCTGGCATTTAACGCGTCGCGTCATAGCGATAGGGTTCTAAGGTGGTACGTGAATATATTTCCCCTTCTGTACGTATAAGTATGATACTGATGATGATTATGCTTCATAATTTTTACTATGGACCCCCAGTTCCTCGGACCCCAGGTTGGGAATCCCTGCGTTAGAGACGTACCTACACTACTGTGTGGATATATAAATATATCAAATATTAGTTTGTATACCTGTAAGTACATGTTGTCGGGCTTACTTACTTCCTTTAATATTACCTAATTTATCTATTCGTTTAGTGCATCCCTTTTTGGTGATACTAGTTAGACAGAGCCACATTGAGGGATAAATTAGCTTGGTCGGTCATATTTGGGCCGTTCTACTTATTCCTACAAGTCACAAAGACCTACATAGTTCAGTTCTTGTATTACTTAACCATATGGGGACCGTAAATAAGCCACAGGTTAGGTACTCTACTTTCACTGCTCCACATATTGAAGGTTCCATACCGGTTTAAGTGCAGTTTATGTATTCAAAGGAGTTTAGTAAATAGATGTACATGTACACATTGGCTTGGTTGAAGTTACAGTGTATAGTTTTACATGCGCTTGTAGACCAAAACCTAGAGTACTATAAGCCCTCGTTGTACCGTCTTACGGGTCCGACCTATTTATCTATTTATACTGTCGCAATCTAAGTTTAAATTAAGTATCGAATTTATCTTCTTCACACTGAAAGCAGGGGGTTCCACTCTGTGCTGTGGGTATGCTTGGCGGCTTTGCCTACAGAGTAGGCAAATCGCAGTAGCTTGTCGGCTTGCCATCGCCCGCTCGCTCGCCCTTGCTGTGTCAGTGTAATTGAGAACGAATGCAGCGCAACTTTAACGTGTCGCTGGGAGTTGCGGGGGGAAGGCGGGCGCGAGCGGGCGTTCCTTATGACGCGAGCTGCCTGGCGAATGTGTATGAAGTAATACAAACTTTTTGGGCGTGTCAAATAAGTTGGAATTCGTTTAATCGCGGTCGTAAAAGAGAAGTCTCTGAAAGTTAGTAGATACTATTATTTATTCTGTGCTGAAGGTTAAAGTTACTTAATTTAAAAATCATTTTTGCATGATTGTATTCATTCATCCTCTGTCGTTATTCTGAACAATGGGTTGTCACCTTGTCATCTTTTCGGTTGCTTTGCTACGGTAATGACGACTGAATAGGCGTTAAAACTAAAACAGTTAAGTAGGTAGGTGTTCTTTTCGAAATATTTTAAAGGTCACTACTGGATGGGACAATATTATTTACACCGCATTTTTAAAACAGTGCTAAAATTTATATACTATTGAACATTGGTAATCAAACGTTAACACTTAATTAGTGACAGGGCTCAAATGCAAGATACCTACATTATTGATGGACGCGAAAGCAAGAGGAGTGAGGCTGTCCCCAATTCTGGCGTACATCGAGATTCATCTCACATTCGATATGTCAAAAAGTGACAGCTTTTAAAGAGAGTTGACAATTTTTTGACATAGGTATCTCGAATGTGATTTTATTTCTACTGACGCGCAACCAGCAACTACCTAGGTACAATGCGGCTCTACCCAATACTACGTTACATATCAGACAATGGTGATTAAAAGGTTAATGACGATGTCTGTTACCTTTTTTGGCCCTTCGAATCCACCAGCCGGATCCCCAATAAAAATAATAAATGCGATCACAAAAATAATCATCTTCCTTAACACGGACAACTAACTCACTTCAAAACTATTGAGCACTGGTATTTTTTCAGTGAATTTTATGTAACGTTGAGTTTTACTCCATTTGTGTAAACAACGTGTGAATAGTCCAATTACTGGACTTGATATGTTGTATAGCTGCAGCCAATCTGGTTTTATTCATTTTGTACTAGTATCGATATTAGTACTACGATCATAAATATACCTACCTATGTATAAAGCAATACGGCATACGGTCTTGTAGAAAGGTACACTTATGATTTTTTTTGAAAAGAAAGAATTCGTTAAAAGAGGAAAACTATGTTTTTTTCTACGATTATTATTTTTACTATGGCTGTTAATAGTCTATAATGTAGATAGAAGTATGTGAGAGGGACTTACTTAAGTTACCTATATACCTGTGTTTTGTCCTATGTAATGTAGATGCAATGATTCCAAAACAAAAACTGTTTGTTTTCACTTTTTATTTTTAAGCATTGTTCTGTAATATTATCTGTAATTATTGAGTGCTGGAGCAACCTGTTGCAACCTATGGTGGCAATAAAAAACGTTTATTTATACTGTAATAATATAGTAATATTAAAGACGCGAAAATAATGATGTTTGGATTTTGGTTCCCCAATCATGCTTCAAACGCCTGGACGAATGTAAATGAAATTTGGTAGACAGATAAATCGTGTCCTGGATAAGAACGTCAAATACTTTTTACCATCCGTAAATACCCTCCCGAAACAAAACACCACAAATAAAGTACAAGCAGCATTGAGGTAATCTATTGGTAGCATGACCCTACCTCCCCCGCTTTGAGCTATTATACGCCCCCCGCATAGCTACCCAGGGGCTAGGCGGTGCAGTGCCCCAGGGCCCTTAAGCTCAGAGGGGCCCTGGCCAGCATCCCTCTAACTCTGGCTGTCCTACTCGCAAATAATCTCCGACCACCAGAACCATATACCTACCTATTTATCTAGTTTGACTATAGAGCCCCAATTTTTTTGCCCCACCAAGCTACGCCGTACGCCTCTACCCTACTTAGATTTATATGATGGATATTAGATTAGAGTCCTACGCTACCGTATGGACAGACAGAGAGACCCAACGAACTCGTTTGCAAGCAGTTAAAAGACATCAAGTCTACGAGAACTCACCATCAACGTATTTTGTGTAAGATTAAAATATCATGATTATTTGCGTGTACAAGCTGTACACTATAGCGAGGCATAGTATCAAGATCCAGTACGGCTGCACCAGGTAGATTGCATACAGTATTATCATCAAGACTATGAGAAAATATACTATTTCCATTTCATTCTTGTATGCATTATCTTGCCCATGTTGTTTATTCGGTTTTGTATTAGGTAGTATTAAGTGTTCTCCATATATTTTATTAATTTATTGTTTGTTTCCCTGTGGTTTGCCATTTTGACACATTTTACTTTTTAATTAAACTTGGCTGTAGCTTTAATTTAAACAGCTCTAGATTTTAAATAAGGTTTAATGCTAAAAATTGTTTTTGTACCTTATGCACTTAACTTAAATTTCTAAGGGCTGCTCGCAGTAAAAAGTTAAAAGTAGTTTAACACTTTAAATGACCCTAACAAGAACACCTAACTTTACTTTATATCTCAGTGCGTCCCTTTCTTGAGGTTCTATATGCTTAGGCAGAGTTACAAAGGGACAAATTAAACTTGGGTGGTTATTGACAGCCATTGGGTTTAAAATCTGAGATACCTAGAAGAGAATTCAAATAAACTTATGACATGGTCACATCAGGGACAAAAACTAACTTAAATTGAAGTATAACTACATCAGACCAGATCAGATCAGATGTTTAAGTACAGGATTGGTCTGTACGTGATCGCTACCATTCGCCACCGCCTGCGGCCCTAACATGACAGCCCAGGTTTAGTTTAACCCCTCCCTGTGTCTCTGTCTAACTAGTGTCATAAGAAAGAGACGCAGATAGAGATAAACTAACCTTGCCCAGTCATGTTAGGGCCACTGCCATTGATAACGGCCGGTGTTTTGTTTACCAATAACCACTACACAAATTAACCGATCTTCATGCTTTTTAACTCCAGCCTCTTATTTCTTTCCTTATACTGTCACAGAACACAAAGGCCTCCCCGTTCCAATTTGGGAGGTTTCAGAAGCGAATGCCCCTTTCACAGTTGAATGTTCAGAATGCACGTTCGTCTGCAAATCTGCGATCCCTCGTTGGTAGAAAGATTTCACTAGGGTTTCGAAATCTCGAATTTTGGAACCGGGTTGAGACGACGGCGATGCGTAGTTTTCTCTCACTTCAGTACGGAATGATCTGGGGAGAAACATTTTTAAAGCGTTAAGGAACTGCTAAGGTTGCAGAGTGGAATGTACTTACCTACTATTGACAAAATGGAATCCCGACTACCATGGAACCGTGTCTAAATGACATAATAATTAAAATAGTAAGAGAATTCTTACGACTTCACTTATAACATCACTTTGACAGTTCCACTGGGTCAAGGTTCTATTTTGTTGATTCCAGTTTCCAGAATAGATCTAAACGCAGGGGCGTTGGCATGATTTTTTTCCCGTCTCTCTCAGCTGTACTGTGAATACTAGGATTAACAGGAGTGAAGTTCAATCCACGAAAGACCTCTTGTTTACATTCGTGTCCTACTACCACTGCCTACTACCTATTTTCTTTACACACGCGCTCACACTGTCTTAAAAAAATCCGTACAAAAAATGCCGAAAAATACGCGTTCCTTATATGGGGACCGCATTTAAGTTTTAACTAACACATTGCGAAAATTTCAAGTGTCTACCTGTTACGGTTCAAAATACTTATATCTACAGCCAAATGACAGAAGGACAGACACACTGATGAGCGAGAGCAATAGAGCTCCGATGGGTCCTTTAGGCTGCGTTTCCACCGGAGATGTGCGAGGATGTGTAGCGAGGGATGTGTTTGTAAAGAACCAATGAGCCGTTTCCACCAGAGCTGTGCTGACCGAGGCGAGGTAAATGAAGCGATTCTTTTGGTTCTTACAAACACATCCTCGCACATCTCTGGTGGAGAAGCAGCCTTAGGTACGGAATCCTAAAAAGTGCGTTTATGTAGATTAAACATACTATAAACCTCCGTTCAAATATAGACAGGTACTAATTACCCCGGAACCCATCTCGGTTTGTTGTGTGTAATTATTTCTCGGAACTCGTTCTCTTTGGGGAGTGAAAATGTAGAGTCTTTTCTGATGCTCTCTCTGTCTACTTTGAATTTGGTCCTCCAATGTGGTAAACGCCAGCCGTCTAGATTTGGCTTTGGAGATCGTACCTGAACAAATATATAATTTTGTAACCGGAATTGTTCGATTTTTATTTACGTATACCGATAGTGGAAAGGAAACAACTTTAGCGTTTTTTCCTTTCCACTGTCGATATGTATAATATAGACTATTCATTATCAATAAATTTAATGATAGACGCAATATTGGTGATCATGGTAGCTATCTTTTAACAGAAGACATTGACAAATTTGCAACTTGGGGAATCACCTGTAGCTCAATTTGTAAGAGCAGCTTGGGCACGGAATGTGGAGGTTACAGTTTCGAGTTCTGTCAGATGACCAAGATTTTCTTTGTGTTGTTACTACATCTATCTTTTAAGTAGATATTATTTAAAATGCTATATAATGAATGACAACACAAAGAAAAATTAGGGTAATGGCAGGGTTCGAACCTGCAACATCAGCATTCCGTGCCTTGCGTATTCCAGTTTCCGCCACATTACCGCTGCCATACCCTGCGAATTTTCAATGTGTTTCGTCTTTACGGTCATTACATTATTGATATTTTTTCTTTGGGTAAACTACCCTCGGTGTCATCTATGAGAAACTTAATCAAGTTATCTCATTCAACTTGGTCATTTATGAATGCCCGTTAGCTGACGAGAGATGACGCCATTTGTTGTTAAATTATTGTAATCGAAATTATTGTTCAATAAAGTCTAATTGGGTGTTTATGTTGCACATTGTAAGTCTGCAATGAATTAATAAAAAAAAAATATCAATTTTTTTTCACAAATAATTAAAAAAAATATGAAATAAAAGTACTGAAACTCAATTGATTTCATATAAAATGGAATTCAAATGTTCTTATAAACGGCGTGTAAACAGCATATATCTACTCACACTAAACTCCTCACCATTTTCATTTACAAATAAATCAAGAAGGTTCATAGTTTTAAACCAAACTCTAGATCCGATTCCATACTATGCTAGCATAAAATTCTAACTTGAGTGCGGTTTTAAAACTACCACCCTAAGTACAAATACAACACCTTTGTAGATTAAAGAAACGCAAAACTTATCAATGATTAGGTTTCACCATTTTTAGGTAAAGATTGAGACAAACAAAATACAGCTGAACATAATTGTTTATTAATCAACAATAAACATTCAAATTAATATTCCACTTGAAACACATTATCATCACTTACATTAAATAATTATAAACTTAAACATAGCTTAAATGCTAACACAGATAATCAAGAATAATTTCATGGCAAAGTGAAATGTACCCATACAGGTGGGCTCATGTAGTCACTTGGTGCGTTTCGCAGAGCAGCTACTGACGAAGCAGCAGACCAAGAAGGCGATGACAGAATGACTTAGACGCGTATGATAGGTACTGGCTGCACCATACAGGGAGTTATGGAGGTCAAGAGGCCTTTGCCTTTGGACACAATAATGGCCTAAAAAAAAAAGTGAATCCTTAATTCCTAACGACGTCTCTTCTTCCTCTGAGAGGGTGACTCTTCAACCTCATCACTCTCAGATTCTTCTACTCTTCTTCGTCGTCTTTGCTTATGGATATTGCAGCATATACACTTATTTGTGTTAGGTACAAAATGATCAACCCTGTCTGGTAGAGCTTCCACAAGCTGTGTCAGCCTTGGTTCAGCAAACAATTCTGTATCTGAAGGCGGTATGGCATATAAAGCACTTCGAACACCCATGTTTCGAGGCTTAAACATCTCACGTCTCTGCTGAATAACTTGACACCTACGCCCAGTGACGTACTGGAGCAAATCATCTGATATTTTCTTGTATTGTGAATCAGGTGAAGAAAATGCATTAACAGCTGCCTCCTTACCACCTTCTGGTAGACTATCCAATATATCTTGCATTATTTTCTTCTGTTTTAATAGCCCATGTGTGACAGCTCCTAGTGTTTGATCAAACCTCTGTAAGGCATCAAATGCTTTACACCTCGGGATCAATGTTTCAAGATACTGATTTACTTCTAGAGCACGAAATGGTTTAGTGCTTTCAAATTGTCGCTTAGTCTCTGCATATCGTACTTGTCGCCAATCGTCTCTACCAAATCGCTGGAGCTCCTTGCCCCGGTTAGCCATTTCTGGGTTCGCAATGGGTATCTTTGGTTCTGATACCACAACATTAGGACTGAAATCCCACAAGCGTAGTATGGGTGACAGCCGATGAGGTCTAGGGTTTTCAGGATCAATTTGTGCTGCTTCCAGATTGTTTTCTGGCTCATTATCATTGTTTTCATTGTTCTCTGTAGTAGAGTCTGCCATGATCTGAAATAAATAAAACACATAATTTGTATAATAGATTATTAAATTTATGGTAGCTGGACTTTCTGCCACTATTATTACTAAATACAGTACCAGGCAGTAAATATTGCACATCGGCTAGTTTCGGATTTGTATTTACTCACCCGCGTGCGACAGAGACGACGCTATACGAAGCCGAACTAGCCGATGTGCAATATTTACTGCCTGGTACTGTACCTACTATGAACATCTGCAGCTGTCAATTTAAAGTATTTGTGATAGGAATAAAAAACAAATCGGTAAGTACAGCCATCTCAAAGTAATCAGTGAATATACATAAAAAATACATCAAGTTGAGAATCTCTTACTTTGGTTTTTCAAAGTCAGTTAAAAAAGGATGGGTACTTTAAGAACTTCAGTTATTCAACATTATTCAGTAGTTATTGATGTTGACTTAATTATTTTACCTATTTACTTTTGAGTAAGTCAATGCAAAAAAAGTATCAAGAAAGAAGAGCAATATAGGTACCAAGTAGGTACCTATTTGTTTAAGTACATTATGTTTGATTACGATAAGACGATAACTTAATTTGTTTTAAGTAGGTACAGCGTGTGAGAAAAAAGCAAAATATATCGTGGCACCAAACAAAATAGACCCTATTCGCACAAATGCTGTCCTTCAACAGCAAGTAAATAGAGCCTTCCAGAATTATGTTACCCAAACAAACGTACAAAACAGATAGAAAACCTGTTTCACCAATTGCAGCCTTAAAAATAATATGAAATTAGAATCATTTTAGTTAGTATATTTAAGTTACTTACTGTTTTGTGATCAGATCAGATCTGGATAACAATACAACAATTTATTTATAGAACTACGCAAATACAACACAAAATCAGGAAAACTGTCAACTGTCACTGTCGTTCATTCGTCGTCTGTCATGTCAGGTCAGTGTCAGTCACTGTTTTTTAGTTTTTCCCCTCCAAAGAAGGTAAAGAGATTTAAGCCCGTACAGCCATGTCTTATTTGTCTAAGCTTTTTTTAATGATGATGTCAGGCCGAATCCATGTTTTCATTGATGATGTCAAAGTCAAAATATTTTATTCAGATTAGGCTTACAAGTAGCACTTATGAATGTCAAAAAATTTACCACTGATGGACATTGACTTACTATTGAGAAGACTAACGCCGAGCGTGTCTCCGAAAGGGACAGCAAATACACACACATGAATATTTAGGGTTACCATCTTTAAGGCAGTTTTCCCTGGGGTCATTTACGATGTCAATAAAAAAAACAATCTTTTTATAAATTGAAAAAAGAAGAATTACTTTTGGAAAATGTTTTTAATAATTAACAGGAATTTATGAAATCACTCTTAATAATAATAATAATGGTTAGTTAGCCTCGACCAACACCTCAAGAGACTCTCGCTAGAAGGTTGGATCAAGGGTCAGATACAGAAGGCGGTACTCCTGGGCACGTCACGAAACCCACACTGTAACAATAGATTTCGGTCAAAGTGTTAACAACACATTCTGGAAGATTCCAGTAGGTGCAATCCATGATTCCCGTATATGTGGTTCGTGGGAGAATCTGGAAGTTAAATCCAGAATACACTTCACGGGGCCTCATTTCATACAGCATTTGAGTCGACCTCCGAGTTACACGAGTGCATATTTTATCTGTGTACTAGTGTTTCATCTCGTAAAATAAACGATTAAATGAATCAAAATACTAGACTAACATGCTTTACAAAATAGGGTCCTGTATAAGTTTTTTCTATACCAATATTTCATCAACGTACTATTTACCCCTTAACGTGGGGTAATGTTCGTGGGAAAAAGTGACAACACTGAGTTTTAAGGTTATGTAAAAAGCACCAACTAAAAATGCATAAAACAGCTTTTATTTGATCTTGAAACACGTTAGGATGTGTATGTAAAGCGGGAAGAAACCACACAATATGAAACATCTGTTCTAATAAGTCAAATAAGATCAAATTTTTAAAAACTTCAGAGTGAAAAGATAGTTCATCAATTTTTGATTCACTGTCACTTTTGCAGCCTAAAACAGAACATCGCACCATTCTACAGACTCGTTATATTGTTCTTAACGCCTGTATAAACAATAGTCCACGTAATTTTAAATAAATCGGACATTTTTTGTAATTTTTCCGGTGACATGGATTGAGCTTGTCACAAAACGTCAAAGTCTGTTTAGCATAGAAGTATGCCTAGCAAACTTGACCTTGAAAAAATTAAACATGCCATGAGGGACAAAACATATCAAGCTCTGTCTCTTTTTTTCACAAGCAAATTCATATTTATATCTTATTCTTGTGCAAATGAAAAGGAAGACGTCCGTTATTCTATAGCTTTCTCTTTCTACGCTGATGGATGATGTATTGTTTTTAAAATGCTGATGTTACCCCTTTTTGCTGTCCCTAGCAGATTGTTCAACCAAAATCACGCATCGCTGGCGATTCTGATATTACGGGAGGTCACGACAAATTTGGCAACGATCACCAATATGGCTGATCGGAAGCTCACAAGATAAAGGGCAACTCCGTGATGCCAAATATGTCGGTCTGCCTGCGCTAAGTGGTTGCGTTATCGAAATATGGCGCCTGCAAAACCAGTTATTGTTCCCAAAAAAAAACGATAAGTAAAATGGCTGAATAAAGTACAGAAAGGAAGTACCGGTTGCACTCATGTGAATTCTGCTAAAACTGAACAAATATTTGGTCGCGTTTTGAAGTTCAGCTCGTTTAAAGACCCTTGATCGTTGCCAAAAAAAAACGATAACCGAAATGGCTGAATATGACGTGGTATAAAGTATCAGTATGTACGAGCTTAATGCACCAAAACTGAAAAAATCTTTGGTCGCGTTTCGTAGTTATGAAGCGGTCTAGGTTACAATATCTCATACATTGTTGGAGTATTTTTTCAAAAGCATTGGATAAATCAAGTTCAAACATATTTTTGGGGAATAAGCACAGTGTCAAAAACATCCTCCTACACTTCTTTAGCAAACCTACCCTCCTACGGTTAGGGGTAAGTAAGATCTGGTATCCAAATAGAAGACAAGTCCTTCCTCATCTACCGAAGCTTTTCCTTTTTGAAATGTCACCTCTAGTCTTGCTTTGATGTTCAGTGCCGTTCACAGAATTTTTAGACAGGGTAGACGTTTAAGTGACGGTTTAACTTGCGTTTGGTTTTCATTAATTTAAAATCAGGTGTACAAAAGCTATTTACTATCAAGCTAACTGTTCGGAAAATTTCGGTAATTGTTGACGCTCAAGCTGAGAAAGACACTGTTTACTCTGTGCTATTGTATGCGTTATTTATATCATTGTGTGCTACTTATCTATAGGAATGCACACTAATCTGTATCCGCATGGTTGCGCGGCATGCATGTATACATTTTACCGGAATAGTTTGTGTCTTTCCCGTTAAGCGCACAGTGGCGCTTTTGCAACGCGATGCGAAATGGCGTCGTTGAGCGGCAGGTAAGATACCGATGATACGCCAACAAATGGAGCTTGTTTATACTTTTAGAAGTTTCTTTATTGATAACAGGAATATTAGACGTAAGGATCAAATAAAATCAGTTTATATTTAGCAGATTGGCAGGGTGTTTTTATGTCTATTATTGAATTTAAGCTGTAGTATGTATTTTTTTAATGTTTCGTCATACTCGTACATAGGCTATTATTACATCAGTCTGCCACTAAACACGAGATCTGAAAAGGGCTCAAAGCTTTGGGGATGAAACTAGTTGCAAATCCATCATCATCATCATAAATCAAAAGAAACGCAGCATTTGAAAAATAAACTCACTTTAGAACTATAAACGAAGCCTTTTTATAATTATTATCGTCAAACCTCGATTTGACGGTAGCAATTATGTAATGATGTCGTTACGTTCATTAGAACGTAACTACAACTGTTAAGTTTAAGGGTTGTTTTTCGTTAAATGTCGATGTGGATGAAAAATAAATGAATAGGATCCAGCCCCTCTAGCACACTAGCGTTTATCGCGGACATAAAACATTCGTCCCTTTTGCACACGCATACTGCTTAGAACGGGATAAATGCTTTATGTCATCGATAAAAGCTAGCGTGCTAGGCCCCCAGAAACTGATAAGATTCAGCAGGTGAGAAAGAATTTGTCTTCCATTTGGATACCAGATCTTACTTACCCCTAACCGGAGGAGGGTAGGTTTGCTAAAGAAGTGTAGGAGGATGTTTTTGACACTGTGCTTATTCCCCAAAAATATGTTTGAACTTGATTTATCCAATGCTTTTGAAAAAAGAGTCCAACAATGTATGAGATATTGTAACCTAGACCGCTTCATAACTACGAAACGCGACCAAAGATTTTTTCAGTTTTGGTGCATTAAGCTCGTACATACTGATACTTTATACCACGTCATATTCAGCCATTTCCGTTATCGTTTTTTTTTGGCAACGATCAAGGGTCTTTAAACGAGCTGAACTTCGAAACGCGACCAAATATTTGTTCAGTTTTAGCAGAATTCACATGAGTGCAACCGGTACTTCCTTTCTGTACTTTATTCAGCCATTTTACTTATCGTTTTTTTTTGGGAACAATAACTGGTTTTGCAGGCGCCATATTTCGATAACGCAACCACTTAGCGCAGGCAGACCGACATATTTGGCATCACGGAGTTGCCCTTTATCTTGTGAGCTTCCGATCAGCCATATTGGTGATCGTTGCCAAATATGTCGTGACCTCCTAGTCTATGACGAAAGAGCTCCGGTTACAATATACAAGATACTTTTGTCTATAACGAAACGGGTTGGTAATCCTAATTGTACATTGTATCATTCTCCCGCAGAATGTTCACTTTTCACGGTTGATTTAATGAAAAATATTTAAATCACTTTAAATTATTACCCTACTGTCGCCAGAAGGGAGGGGGGGGGGGGTTATGTTTTTTCCATTAGTGTACCTATCCAAAAGTTTCTAGGTACCATGCGCACCTACAAAACAAGTTTTGTTTTTGTCATTTCGCGCGTTCAATATATGGCGCTAAAATTTAAAATTAAACGAAACTGTGAAGCTGAAAAACAAATTCATTCACCTTGTATTCACAGAGGCAAGTAAAATAAATACGACTGATTATTTACGACCTGTCTCTAAATCGTTTAAATTCGTTAAACGATTTAGAGACACAATATCTTTTCTGGATAGTTTGGGTGTCATCCAAAATCGAACACACAATACTTACAGTCAAACAGGATTAGAACTTACAAGACGTTAAAACGTCTTGTAATATTTATTCGATTTATACACAACTCACCCATGGTTCTTTGGAAAATGTGTGATATGTCAGAATATCCTTTGTCACAGACACTCTGCTCAACTGGTCCGCTGTATACGGGCGATGGTGTAGCCTGCTGGTGGTTAGATAAGGGTCCAAGTACTTCTCGTATCCCTCGTGGGTCGTGTCTATGGGTTCTAGATCTTTATGCCAACTCAGTTCTACTGCTGGCTGGAAATAAATTTTGTTTTAAGAACAGTCGACGTCAAAGATGTTTACACTCTTTTCCCTCATTCCATTGCAATGGTGAAGAAGTGGTAAACATATCTTAGATGTCGACCGTACACTAAAATGAATAGGTACTGAAAGGTTTATTTCACATCAAAAGCGTATTCCATTCCTAATTCCAAAGCGACTTTTGAAAAAGATTTAAGTGCACTATTATACTTAGGTAATTTTAAATGTGGAACAAGGTCTCCATGCAACAACATTTCCTTTCAACAATTTTAAAAGTAGGTACCTATTTTCTCGCAGTCAGTTTAAATTGGCGAAAGGAATCGAACTGTGCTACAATCTCAGTTATTTACCGGGTCAGGGGGCAGAGAAGCGGGATGCTTGTGTTGTTCCTTGTCGGTAACCAGGGTGGGGGGAAGTGTTGGCACCTTGAACGCACTACGCATTTCGGTGGTACCGTGCGCGTTGCATGCCGGGGGTTGATCTGTAAGCTGTTCGATAAGGAATTAATACCCAAGGTTGGCTAAATAGGTACATGGGTACAGTTAGTGTCATAAATTTCTGCACATTTTAACACCTAGTCTCTTTAAAATCATCAATGACTCACCATTTAAAATTACTATAGGAGGTAAAGCGACAACAGCGCAGATATATAAGACGCTAACTGTGTTATAAAATAATTGTCACTTGTTTTTGTCTTAATGATACATTTATCTTCATCTTTCTTGTTGCGCACTTTCAAAGAATGGAGTGATCTCTTTGCCTCAGTATTTTCGAAGAGTGAACTCTTCGCACTATACTCAAGGCACTTTTGAAACAAGAGTACCTAAGGTGAGAGGTCAGGTGAAAATCCATCGTGAATATAAAAAAAACACTAGGTAGGTAAATTTGGCCTTCTTGAATTATAAATGGTTATACATCGTTCCGGCCAAGCACTTAGATACCTAGCTAAGATGTCATTAGTTACCAATATTTAATAAGTTTAGGTTGTTGAGGTTAGTACCTACTGGGTTTAAATTTTGACCCTTTCACCGCGCATGATGCACCGAGGTTATAATATGGTTAATACTTTTGAAAACACTTACCTTCCGGCTGGGTGGATAAATATACTCATTTTCAGCTGCAGCCGTGTGTTTATTAAATCTGTGTGTTTCCGGAGCTTTGTATACAAAGTCCTGACTAGTTTGAGATCGGGTGAGCTGATTGGTCACAGTATAATCTCGATCGTAGGATGTTATCTCGGGTACTGGTGGTTTCTAATTGGAAAGTTTAATATTTTTGTTAAACAAAACACTTCAAGTTTCAGGTTCCTATGATTTAACGAGATGTAGGTACTTATCATGAAATACCTAATATTTAACCTAGCTTTACAAATAAGAATAAGTAGGTACCTACATACTTCGGCGGGGTACATACATTTATTATATGTATTCTCTTGTTTGTTTTCTATTCCGATTGTTTTAACTGGTAAACGATAATTACGTAATTACATAACTGGTAAACGATATTTTGCGGGTGGTAGGACCTTGTGCAAGGTCCGTCCGGATCGCTACCACCATCTTACTCGCTAATCCTGCCGCTAAGCAACAGTGCTTGCACTGTTGTGTTCCGGCGTGGAGAGCAAGACAGCCGGTGTAATTACTGGCACAAGAGGTATTCCATCTTAGCCCTCTGGGTTGGCAACGCATCTACACTCTCTTTGTTGTTGCAGGTGTCTATAGGCGGTGGTGATCACTTACCATCAGGTGACCCACTTGCTTGTTTGCCGACCTATGTTGTATAAAAAAAAACGTACTTACAGAATAGGTCTCGGAATTAGCCTACAAAGATTGTTTTTGATTTACATTGCTTTTTGGAACCATTAATAGGCCTTGGCATACAATCTAAAGGCAGCGATGAACTTTATTTAATTTTAATTGACATTTCCGATGATAGCCGAAGTCACTTCTTGAAATAATTGTTCTGTACATGGGCCTAGCACCTTAGCTTTTATCGCTGCCATAAAGCGTATGTCCTTTTCTAACTAGCTAGTGTGCGACAGGTAACCATGCTTTACAACCGCCATAACCGCTAGTGCTTCTATAGCTTCTGCCAGAGTAGAGATGGACAACTTGCAGACTTGCAGAAAATACTTAAAATGGGAATATTTGCATTTCATGTATATATTTATAGGATTATAGGACTCCTTACCAATTTTTGTATGACTTCAGGGGTTGGTCGCCAGCTCCGTCCTGTGGTCTCACTAGAATCGCCCGTGCCCGGGAATTTCCTCACTCGTGGCTGAATGTGTACCCTATCCCAGTAAGTATTAGCTATTTTCTTTGGATAATCTGCCTGCATGTCGAATGCTACCTACGTTATTTTTTTTTAAGTTAATGGCCGGGGTCACTGACTCGGTTAATGGTTGTTATCGTAGCGTCGATTTGTTTTATCAGTGTGCTTAATCCATGTTGCCATTGTCATGGCAACCAACTTTTCGTTAGTTTTTCTTTGTTGTCATTTAATAAACGAGGGTTTTCATTTATAGCTGTATTGTTAACGAGCGGTTAGTGCCAGTCAACAAACTGACAATACGATGTATGTTTCGTAATAGGTAGTTTAGATTTAATTTATTTATACTATTACTTCAGGCTAGGTTAATCGGACAACTCTTTTAAAGGCAAACAATGGATAGCGGCTCGCTTTGGGTTGCCGGTATCCATAGACGTCAATGGTAACTTACCATTGGATAACCCGCATGCTCTTTTAAGCCAAATAAAAATGAAACATCTCGATACGTTTGGTAAAAATTCGTTTATTCTTCACAAGTGACTGAAATTGTTATCAAAACACAATATACGTGTTATATGACTTACGTTAAAATACAAGACTGCAATAAATACAAAACTTATGGTGCATGCTACACCATCACATATTCAGAATCGCGGCCCACCTACCACAGATAATCAAAGATGGTATCTACCGGGGATTAAAAACTATAAAAATATTGTCGTCTGTGGTAATTTTTAAGGCAATGTTGGCTCATCTGAATACGCTTGTTTCTTGACGTGTTTTGAATGGTGAATAAACAGGAGCAATTTTATTTGACAACTCACTTGATTTATTCAACAAACAAAAACACTGCGTTAAACACATTTCCTTAAGATTAAGTATAAATAAATTATATTACGAAACGCCTCTACGAATATACAAAATCAATACAAATCCTTACGTTACTAATACGAATTACATCACAGTTCATAAACAAGTTAGTATTAAAGAGTTAAATATACTTCAAAAGTAAAACTTGAAACTAGAAATTTTAATGAAATAAATTTTTGAACTTTGTTAACAATTTGGTAAGAATTTCACCGTACCCACATTGCTTAAAATTTAGGAACCAATACCTACAAAATTTGATGAAAAGAGTAAAGTTGACTTGATAGAAGATAAATAAATAAACACTTAAGCAAGTATAGGGAATTAAAAGAGAAAATCTTTCCTCTATTTTATAATACATTATTCAAAAATCGAATCAAACCACACGTACAAATTTACAAAATTTGTATTATACTCGTAAGGGAACTCGAAATTTGTTCAGTCGCTTTATTATTATGTATAAAATATGACTTACATAATACGATTGGGTAAAAAAGCTACATTATTTAAAAAAACGTTAGTACGCGTAAGGTTGAGTAGCATTTAAAAATACTGTCTAAAGCAATTTCTGTACTTATGAATAAGGTAAGCGGTTCATAACGACGGTTCAAACCAGTTGGGTAATATCGTTAGAAAATATCACTTTAGACGTTAAAAATATAGATTATTTGTTATTATGAGTATCCTGTAAATATGAAATACGACTTATTGGTACTGAGCGTTAATTTCGGGGTAATATAATATTTATCAAATCTATTGCACACATTATTAGTCCACAAGATCATTTTCCTTGAATAAGAGATTTCTTTGTCGTTTGGGCAAAGCTAACGTAGCAGAGACAGCGGGCCAGAAAATGCACCGTTATCTCATTTGCCTCGGCAGGTGGAAACTTGGCGTCAAGAACTGCTCAAAACGTCGCCTATCCCGTGCCCGTACTAATAGCACCCTATCGTCAATCGCGGAATTATAAAGCATCCGTCTCTATTCGCATGGTCGGACTGGTTGGAAAGGGATATTTAATACTTTATGCCCGCGACAAATTCTGCGTGCTAATGCTCAGCGGCTCAAGAACTCAACCGATTGGCCTAGTTGCCACCTTCTGTAACCCCACATTATGATGCGATCAAGACAGATGCTTGTTTATACTTGATTGTAAACAAGCAACATTGAACGACAATTGCCCGCAACAGGGGCTGTTCTGAGTTATTATAAAACATATGCCACCCTCAATGGAGACCTGTACTACCAATCCGTTATTGGCGTTAGAAAGGTAGTGTGATATTATGCCATCCCTAGAGATTATGTGATATTTTCCCAGGTTTTTAAGGGTACGAGAGTAGCGCCTGCTGTGGCCACGCGATCTTTGCATCTATCCTTTTGTAAGCTAGAATAAAGTTGTGTCCACTCTTCTCGGCCATTACTTCTTGAGGGCAGTCGTTTTCATTCAGCATCGTTTCTGTAAAAAAAGGGAAATTATAGGCACTGGAGTTTATTTAGCACCTTTACGACAGTCGTGCACTAAGTATGTCCTTAAATCTCTGTATAACGCTTAAATCTTTGAAAATAAGTCTGAAGTTTTAAAGTATTGTTTTTATTTAGAGTACCCATCTGAGGTACTCTACTAAATCTTGAAAAATCACCATTAAATTAAAATAGAGATGTCGATCGAAACGCTAAACTTGCTTGTTGCAAGAAAAAAGAAGATAAGCTTTTTACAGTACGAGAAGCCATATGATTCATGATGCAAGAGGTCGACAGAAAGGCCCTCATTCAGGGGGTACTCCCGTCAGGCCGTATCTAGAGGCGTCTTAAGACGCAGCGGTCCTAGGGGGCGTCGTTACTTGTACTTTGTACCCATTCCATTTCGACCGCGCGTGTACCAGGGGGCGCTAGGGTAATGTTCGCACACGGGCGCTACAGGGGCTAGAGACGCCTCCGGCCGTAGCTCACCATGCGAGTCGTGCAGCGCGAACAGCGCGTAGTCCTGCGGGTTGGTGATGGCGGCGGCGTGCGCGAGCGCGCGGCACAGGTCGCGGGCGCGCGCGCCGGGCCGGCACGGCAGCGCCACGCGCCGGATGGAGCCGCGGCACTCGTCCGGCAGCGCCACGCGGACCACCGCGCAGCCGCCGTTGCTCTCTATCGAGCCGCGCCGCCACTGGGGATGAACGCGGATCAGTGAGTAAATGAAAAGTAAGTAAGTGGTTATGTCTATACGGTCCTTTTTGACAGAACTTGACAATCAAGTAGATAAAATAAATATGGCCGATTGATGTTGACACTGAAATGTGTATTGCCTCGTTCCCATATTCGAACAACAGATCGTTTTACTTCTAAGCTGCACGATAAATTTTGACACACACGAGTATAGAAAAGCAGCATTCGTCAGTCGATCACAGTAAAACAGACCACAAACCATAAATTTAGTATAAGAAGTTGGTTTAGATTTGACGAACAAAGAGCTGATTGACGACGTAATGATTTTTGATATGTGCGAGACAAGGTTCCAATAAGGTGCGCCTTATGTTCTGAGGGTACACCTGATGCAAAAGTTAGATACCTTCAAAAGGGAGCTTACTTAGGCCGATTTGCCAATCAAAACATGTTACAACGTCATTGTGTTTGTTTTCTCTTTCTTATTTGTGTTTCCATGAATGATACAATATTTACGTGTATACTTCGAAGTTCTTCCGCAGACAGCAGCGCGCAACCGTCCGCGGCATCGAAAGCAAGTAAGTACTAAAGTAAGTAACTTACGGGTGTAGCACTGTCCGGTCCAGGGTCAGGCGCTAGTCGTTTCAGCACCGCTACAGCAGAGAACAGCGCGGTGAGGTAATAGCCCCCTTCCCCGGCTAGCAGTGCTGCGGGGAGCAACCCCGCCATCAGTTCAGCCTCGAGCTCCGCGCAGACCAGACGGCAGCGCGCTACGGTCCACGCCAGCACGGGGAGCAGGTCATCGGCCCCGAGAGCACGTTCGCCTCGGATCTTTGGAAAAATCGAGACAAGCATAAGTACAAAATATTTATACCCAAGTTAAAAGTTTGGGAAAAAGAATGTATAGTTTGTCCTTTTGTTTTAATCTTTAAACTTTACGTCATGCGTTAAAATATCACATTGTTCATTTTTAAGCGTTAATGTGGCGTTAATTATTACGGGGATAATGATGCATTGATACGATTGTTCTAGAAAGCTGATCGATCTGTTAGTGCTCATGCATAGGTACAATACAATGTTTAAACACCTTGGTACATGCTTGCAGAGCGCTCGCATCTTTTTATTTTTAACAATATAGAAGTATTTAGCACCACTATTAAACATCTTTCCTAAAAAAGTTAAAAACATTACCTATGTACAGAAATGATAGTTTATAATTAGTACTTGATTACCCACGTTTTTGTACACTTTTAGGAAAGGGTTTGGTACCTAGTTATTATATTTTTGTTCTTAAATAAGTGATTTCACAGGTGGTCAATTAGCTGACTGGTGCCATTAATATGGAAGTTACTTGTTGGTTGCATGTTCAAGACGTTACTGGCACGTGTGTATATTTAAATAATTCTCAGGTAAAGATAAGGAGCGTCCATTCAAAATATTGGACCTAAATAATAACTATGCGCGTATTAAAACCTGAATTAAAAATGCCATGGAAACGTGTATAAGCCTTTTTGAAGTCAGTTCTCAGTTTTAAATGAATGTAAAGCAGAATATCAAGCAATGTATAGCAGTTAGCCCTCACTCACCCGTATCCCATAGGGGTGCATGAGAGCCTTCGCGCCGTAAAGTCGCCCGGGCGCGGTTGCGGACCACGGTTGACTTTTCAGCTAATTAAATATACCACAAGTTACTACACGGAAGAGACGTCTTAGCTAAAGACAGCACTTCAGTCATAACTTGCTTAACACGCCTCAACTGTTCACCATCAGAAAATATAGAACTCCATTATAACCACGCGCCTTGCATGTATTCTGAGCTAGACCTCAAAGATTGGCATTCTTATCTTTGATATAAGAGGAAGTATCTTTAAGATTTCTGTGAAATTGTAAATGAACTTGGGGGCATTCGGTATACTATAATTGCTTACCGCGTTAAACATGACTGATATGGCAGCGAGAAGGCTTTCCAGTTTGTCGAGCGGTGAGTCGGCCTCTTGCATCTTAAGGAAGTGCTTTGAAATCACCGCCAAGACTGCCGAAGACGGAACTTTAGTAGATTCCTGAAATAAAAAAACGTAAGTTTACTCAAAACAGATCTGTTTTATAGAAATTGTCTTGATTTCAGAAGCGGTAACGTTGCAAAGGAGTTTCAACTCTTAGATTTGGAGTAAACCCCCAAAGTGCCAATTGGTCAGTTATAGCGCTTTTTCCTGGTTTACAGTAGCAGGGTAGCAGTACCTGGTTTGCAGTAAGTCGTCCAAAATTAGAAAATAACTCTATTGTTGCACAAGCTTGGAAAATGTCCGATCCGCCAAGATCTCAGGCCAGGATAGAACTCTGGATGGATTGCTCTGTACCACCCCACTGTTCCTACGCAACTTTTCTGACTCGTTTGTTCTTACTGACCTTGACCCCGAGTTGCAAAGGCGTAGCGTGATGCGCACGCTCAATGGCGGCGTGAAGCTGACGCACATCGCGCGCGTGGTACGCCGCCAGCAACGCGTATAGGCGCGCGCGCAGCGGCCGTACCACTAGCCGGTGCATCACGCCCTCCAGAATTGCGTCCAGATTCAGGAACTCGGTTGACTTCAGCTGGAAAAAAGTTAAAACCAGTTAAAAACCGACTAAGTATAACTAGAAAATTACCCTGATAAACAAAAATCGTCTAACACAAATAACTATGGAGGCGTCTCTGACTACCTAGCCTATTTATTTTGGTATAAATAACATAACTCAGCGCCAAATTTTAATAATTGTATGTCGAATTTGATAGTCTTTATTTTACTAGCTTTTCCTAGCGACTAGGTGCGCACAGAATATGAAATACCTGTTTCTGAATGAATATAAATGACGAAAAATATTAAAGATCAGTTTGTTCGTCATTTTAAATAAAAATATAACTATACTATAAACAACGAGTAATGAGCAGATACATAATGTTCTTTTTTTACCTTGAGCCTCTCTTTTTCAACTTCTTTCTCGAACTCTCGTTCGCCGTGCTTCACTAGGTAGTTTTTCATGCCAGACATGAATTGTCTCATGTTACGCATTACCACCTAGAGAGTAGAAAAAAAACGCAATTAATTTTTTAACAACACGAGCGAGATAAGATGGAGTAAGAACCGATTTGCGAAATAAGAAGAACACTCTCTTTTATTGAAAATATTTTTCCGAATTATTTAAACGAAATAGGTAGGTACTGAGAACATTTACCATCTCACTATCATTTGTACCTACAGACATCGGCAAGACTTTGCTTGAGGAAAATAAATAAACTTTGAAGTAAATAAATATTTTCTGCAGACATAAAATACCTGAGGACAAGTCTCCTTTGAGTCAAGCGTGCAAGCGATGAAGTTGTCCACATTTTGAGCAAATGTCGTGCTCTTGTCCTGGGCTAAATGCAGCGCGTAGGCCCGGAGCGCTGCGCCCGCGCCGCGCGTCGACCGTCCACCTCGTAGCGCCCTCACTCGGCCAGCAGCTGTAAAGAATAAAAAATTGGGGATGATACATTTTGATATTTTGCAATATTATTCGTAAACTACGCGGCCCGCGGTTGTGTGACGCATGCGTTACCCCTTTTAAACTAATATTCTCACTTCGGAATTAAGACCGCTTTTTTCGACCCGATTACAAGGAAATAATTTTTTTTTCTTGAATAGGTTTGCAAACTTTAAAACTGTTTGAAATTTCCAATCAATGGTGGTTGGGTGGTTGGTAGTTTCTGTAATAAGTCGTTATGAAAGACAGACGAACGTTGTCAGAGAATTTTTTGGTTCTTTTGATAGGTTTATTTTTCAACATACGTTTCAGTTTGTTTTTGTACTGCCATTACTTGCAAATAATACAGACCTAGTGCTTGAAAGCTAGCTGCTGGTTTCTTATTTAAATATCGCTTTAGCTACTTGAATCTAACACTTGATGCAGGTGCGGTGTACAATGCATATCTTCTATTCACGAGTCTTATGGACTAACAAGAGCAGACGTGTTGCTTTGTGGAGATTTGCTGGTAAAACTTTCTGGGACTTCAACTTTCAGGCAAATAACTTGGGCCTATAGAATTTTAAATATAAAGTATAAATAGTTGAGATCATATCCCTGATATCATAGGAATCCAATAATAGGAAAGCAGACAATAATTACTATATTTAGTAACGGTTATCTCTCTGGGCGAGACCCCACTGTCTCAAACTATCCTTAAATTACCTATACTAGTACATTAGAGAACGCCAAATGGTGCCAGCTGTAACAAATGTAGAGCAATGTGACTAATGGTTTGATATGCAGTTCATTAGCGAACATTATCTTATTATACTAGTAATTACAATTGCGGCAAAAATTATCAAAATATGACTAGCTGTTTTCAACAGTTTTGCTCTCGCAGAAAATCATTTCAACTATGACAGAAAAGTGTGTTCCCGTCATTTGAATGCCTGTATGATATCTGCATCGGCAATGGTCAATTGGTCTACCTATGTGAACTGAATCATAGATGATTCAGTAGGCTCAGAGCTCAGACTTAGAAATCAGGTCATATTCAAGTTAGTTTTTAGAACAAAATGCTGTTACGTTTTTTTTTTCAAAAGCACGACTCGCCGCTGACCTGATTTCGGCTGGAGGATTTTTCTGCCTTTACCTCTGAACTCCATAACGCTCCCAAAGCTAATCACTGTCGATATTTTACTGTGAAAATTTGGCAAACCGATAGATAGACAGTTTTGATTTTGTTATTTTATTCTGAATTTTTACAGGCCGATAGGTATGCTAAATTACTTTATAAATTAGGTTGGCTGGTAGCCTTCGTCTTTGTAAACAAATTCTGATCTTATATGCATTTAATTCAATGTTAAACAATGATACGTTATTGCAATAAGAATTATGTAACTACGAGCATGGAGTCATTTGTTGCAAAGCATTTAAACCAAACGACATTTGAACAAAGATAAAAAGACAAGATGATATTTATATAAGATAATTAATTCAGGTGAAATAGTGCGTTAACCTGTACAGAAAAGTCTAAAGTCAAATTAAATTAAATATTTGTGCATTCTACAGCGTATTGTTAGATAAAAAGATGCACTAAGTGTAAACTAAGTTGTTTGACAAGCTTAGCATCCCAAAAGATTGATAGTAGGTACCTTCGCAAACGATTTACTGAAAATAGTTTAACCGGTCTACTTTTAGTCTGGTTAGGGACCGAATTTCATATACAAACATACTTTTTAATCGAAAGTAAAATCACTGAAGTTGTGATACGAATTCTTTGTTTTGTTTATTATCATTGATTTAGTAGATAAACCATATTCCATATAGAACTCAAAAAGCATGTTTCTAATAATTTTATGTCGACTTGATCGTATTGTATAACTCGAAATGTTGAACGTTTTTTTTTTCAATTTGCTTAATATTCGCAGAAACTCGTAGCTTTGTATACCCATGCATCCACTTACAGTGGCTTACCTATAGATTTGATTAAGCATGAACCGCTTCGGAATTTAGAAACTTGGTCAAAGGACTTTAAGTTAAAAAGCCCTGGGTCCATTCCATCTCCATAGAATGCGACCATCATCATCGAGTCAATACGCCTGAAAGACATAAAAGTCTACACCAGGCAGACCCCGAGCCCGCTTTGAACCGAACCGAGTCCGAACTTATGCCCTCAGCATCCTAGGACCACAACACACAAGCACAATCACAAGGCTCGAGGCAAAGGGAGTATGCCAAAAGTGTAGTAAGTGGAAAGAAATGGTCTCTGACAACCCAACTGGGGAAAGAGTGTACTTTTTGTATTTATATATGTATCTAATAAAACTACGTCAGTTTTCTAATCAATAGTGTTAAGTATGTAATTTTTTTTGTTAATGAAACTGGTTTTAACCGGTTAGCCGGTTTCAAAATCGACATATATGTTGAAGTAAGTAAGTATATAAGATCTTAAAACTGATGCGGATGTGACATTATATTGCGCCGCAGTTCATACAGGCAATAAGACGAAGTCAAACAAATATTTGTTAATGTACATTTTTTTTTACTACAAAAGTTGCTAACGAAGGCTGGCAGCTAGAACAGTCAAAAATCTCAATTTTGGTATTTAGCTATTTTCGAACCCTAGTCCCTAGTATATTTTTTTTTTGTTAAATGATCGGGTGTTTTGTACAAAAAAAGTATAAATGATCTTGGCTTTTTCAAATAGTTACCTACAGATATAAGAAGCGGTGCAGTCTGATGTCAGCAATTTATCAGCTCCACTAACACTATTTTTAGTCTTTTTGACACAAAATTTACACTTAAACTTTCGACACACGCCGCACAAAAATGTCTTAATTGCCCTAAAGAAACGACGAAGCGGGCTACCTTGCTTAGTCTTTGGAATATTTTCTGACGAAATCAAGTCCTTGCAGTGACATTTTGGAGATGCAGCTACGACGACAGCTGTTCTTTTATTATAACTCACTTCCGCTACAGATCTACATAGTCGTGTCATAGCGTCTGACTTGGCTAAGCGCTGCTGGAACCTTGGTTGATGCAACTCTTCTCGAGTTGCAAAAACCCAATCACTCTCAACGGCGAAATCTTCCAAATCATCAGTGCGGAAGTTATCAATCGTGGTTAATGCAAAAACTTCATCACTTGGGTTTGATGCTTCCAAAGCTTCTGAAGCTTGGGATGCTTCTAAAAAGCTTTCATCAAAGTGTACAAAGTTGCTCAAACAATCGAGCTTCTGCTTGCTGGAGCCGGGTTTGTCTGTCGATTTCGCGGATTTTCCTCGGAACAACCTTTTGAACCACTTCATGGCTAATGGCTTGGCGGTTGCGGCCCGCGTGAACGAAAGACTTGAAACGATAGTTTCTCATCCACACGAGAACGTCTTCACTTCGCGGAACACGCAGGGAGACTGAGCTATCCTCGTAGTGAGTAACTCACGGCACGCGTAGACCTTTAACCCTTTAGCAGTAATTAGTTTATGTACACAGTCAATGTGTATTAATGTTATGAATCCGCGGCGCACTTTCGTTATCAAATGACAGATGCGCCGCTGCTTCATTGTTGTAATTGATTTTAATTTATTTGTCGTTCAAAGTTTATCGGATGACTGGACCTGTATAGTACACCTACTTATATGATGATGATAGTATGTGACTATACGTCATCGTATAATACAGTGATTCCCAAAGTGGTCCAGGTGGACCCCTAGGGGTCCACGGGACACTTGCTGGGGGTAGAAATGTAGCAGCAGGGGGTCCACCGAAACCAGTAAAATTTTGAAAGTGGTCCACGAGAAAAATAAGTTTGGAAACTACTGGTATAATAGGAAGAATGAAATGATAAATAAATAAATAAAATAAAATAAATAAATATCTTGGGACAGTTTACACTAATTAACCTAGTCCCAAACTATAAGCTAAGCTTGTATTATGGGTACTAGACAACGGATAAACATACTTATATAGATACGAGTGAATACATACTTAAATACAAATAACATCCAAGACTCAGGTACAAACATTCGTATTCGTCACACAAATATTTGCCCACACCAGGATTTGAACCTGGGACCTCTTGCACAGTAATCTGACCCATGTGCCATCGTGCCATACAGGTCGTCATGCCATAATCAATTAATTAAAATTTGAGATTGATGATTTTTCTTTAGTAATCAAATCAAAAACCGTAATAATATTGTGTCAATATGTCGAAGCCGGACCGCATATTGCGCCGGATTACAATACAATGCCATCCGGCTGCGACAGATAACATCTGGATTTTAAACTTTACTTGTTCCATATTAGAAAACACACATAACGGTACCAAATAACACGGATTTAGCACACGTGTGAGTTTAAGTATTTTTCAGAAGTTACGTAGAAGGTAGGTAAGTACTAAAAACTATACCTAATTTTTGCGTATCCGGATTGTGAATATGTGAATTTAAAAATATCATCTCATGTCAAGCCTAGTGAGAGTAGAGTGTGAACCCAGCACTCTCCATAAAAACGGCGAGAACGTTTTTCACCCTCTAAACCTTAACCTATAGCTACGATTCTTTTTGTATGATGTCATGTCTCTCTCAAGAACTAGGTTTGTATGTTAAGATTTTTTTAATATTCTTAATAGTTTCAAAAATATTTACGTTTTATTGTTTTGTATGAAACTTCTAAAATGCATTTTATTTCTAATCCATGAAGAATATTTATAAAATCAAAACATACAAACCTAGTTCTAAGGCATAACGACAACATATACCAAAAAATCATTGCCATAGGTTAAGGTTTAGAGGGTGGCAAACCTACGGGGAGCGGTTTTTGGGGCTGGGTATGATACATTACCGTTACGTCGTCGTCCCATTAAAATTTTTGTTTTAGATAATTATATTATTGTTGTGAAATCACTAAAGTATCTATGTTTACTTTATTTTGTTTGTTTTAAATATCTTTGTTATTGTTCGTCGAGTCTGAAGGTAAGTAGGGTAAGTTTGAGATTAAATTTCATCATTTTTCTACTCTAATTTTACCTTAAGTAGGTACCTGAGTACTGTATTTATAGATATTATTAAACGTTTAACGGATTATATCGCGTATACTCGTATTGCAAATATTGCAACGAGTCTAATTCACGTGTACTTAAATTGGAATCCTCGTGGTAAGTACTAACTGTCTTACCTAATAAAGGATCCAGCCGGTCTCGGAAGCTCTTGGCGCGTGAGGCCTCGATCGGCGCTCGCCTGGGCACCGGGGATTCCCACTCGCAAGGCTCGTCCTGGACAATACAGCAAATAATACCTTATAATACGCGTATGAGAGGAAAAGCCAGCTTGAACTTAATTATTTTTCAAAACATGACTTTTGCAACCAGTGAACGTAAAAACATACAAGCATTTCGAACGACCAAAAGTGGTCGTACTTTGGTTTGGCGACTTAATGAGATCTTTATTACCATTTCAAATGACTGCGGTCCATTGGGCGGGAGTAAGACATCCCATTGCGTACTATCCCACGGCTCTGAGAATACCGTTCCATCATCACTTGCCTGCAAAGAAGAAATCTAAGTTTAATGTACTGTCCTTACCAAAAATAACAAATGAAAATTTAGAAAGTCTACGTAAACTGTCCAAAATGGTGATGGAATTTCTAAGTGTTACGTTTAACTTTTGTGAACAGCTTAGTATACTCATAAAAACAATTTTTCGGCCAATGTCGAAAAATATATTTGATTCAGAATCGAAATTATAGCCAAAAGCGATTAACTTCAGTAATTGCCAAATTAATTAATAAAACTGCGTTTTTGGGGTTCATCTCCAGCCAAATTGCAACAAGTTGACGTGTAACACACCTAAACAATGAAACTGAACTATTCAGAATAAGTCTGACATAATATCTGTCAAACACAATGGTTAAAAGATAAGGAGAAGATCATTGTATGGTCTTTCAACTGATGACCTAGCCTAGTCGTAAGTACTTAATAACCTTGACTATAAAGCTAGAGGGTTCGATTCCCGTGAGGGGCAAATGCGTCCTAGCTAGCATAGTCGTAAGTAATAACCTTGACTATAAAGCTAGAGGGTTCGATTCCCGTGAGGGGCAAATGCGTATAATGATGAACATAAATATGTTTGTACCTTAGTCGTGGATGCTAAATGTATTTATTTGTTTGTATAAGTATGTATTTCCGTGGTCCCATTGTGAAAGCTATGCTTACTTAGTTTGGGACTAGGTCAAGGTCATGGTCTAGTGAAAAAAGGCTATTTGATTGCGATGGAAGAGCTGGGGTGATCATAAGCTATTCGTTTGGTATACAAAACACGAGATCTTCCTACTTATACTATACCTGTTCAGATAATGGTCTGAGATCATGTACATTGTCATAGCAGGAGGCGCGCGGCGGCGCCCGCTCCTCTGGCAGCGCGACTGGCTCGGAGTTCAGTCTTAGCTCCGGAAACCTAAGTGAACATGTTAGTATGAATGTGATCCAAATATGAAAGCGCCTATTTTTTTAGACAAGTTACGTCATTTTCTACTTTCGTCATATGCCAGTGAGAATCCGACAGAGGCAGAATATGACCTAACTCGAACATGACGAAAGTAGAAAATGGCCTACCAAGAATTCGACTAAAATAGGACATGACCTATCAAGAACTTGACTTGCAACTGATCATGACTTGCTGAGAATTCGACAAAAGCAGAACATGACCTATCAAGAACTTGACTTGCTACCGACCATGATTTACTGAAAATATGTCAAAAATAGAAAATGACGTAACTCGCCTAAAGGTTCGTATTAACTTTTGGTAAACTGAATACAACTTCGCATAAAACAGTTCGAAATTAGAAGTTAGTCATTGCTTGAGGGGTTGGCCAAGCAGATCGGGCAAGACGTGCCAATCCTAATTCATTTAGCACTAACGTAAGTGAAAAAGTACAAAGTAGTCTTTAAAAATTTAGAATTAATTTGTCCCGTACTTATAGTAAAATTTCAATGCTCGTTTGTCGCGAATGACACATATGGCATGAGTCCAAATGTTACTAAGTCACTAGCAAGAAGTCCACACTGGCGTGGTGCTGGGATTTTTATATTACATATATACTTTTTGTAATAGATAATATATCTCTGAATGTACCGTTGAGCGACCACCTGATGCACGGTGAGATGCTGAGCACCGTCGTCCACGGCGCTCAGTCTGGTCTCCTGCTCAGCGAGCGACGGGAATGTCCCACTCTCACTGTTTGAGCCTTCGTCGTTCTTATCTGAAACGTTAAAATCGTTGATATGAATAAATAGGCACCACCTGTCGCCACTTATTTGCACATTGGCGTATTTTTAAACCGATACTTTGCTTAAGTAATTTGTTACAACCATTTGTTGTAACCTCAGATCATAATTTAATGTTCTGAGATTGTATCCATTTGTTGTAATCATTTCTAACTTGTTTGTTTGCTTTATAAAGGTTTGTAAGCCATTGTATAATCAGGATTTCTCATAATAGCACCATGCAAGGTGTAAGTCTGTTTTTGCGGAGTGCTAGGGTAAAATAAGTAAAATTTGTCAGGATTATAACTAACTTATGAACTCCCAGCTAGCATCAACGGTCCAAGTATCAGTCTTGCCCGAAGGCGGTTTGTTGGCAACGCGCGGCGGCTGCACTGGCTTCATCTTCGGCTTGCTTCGAAGAGACACCAGATTGTCCACTGACGTCGACGTGTTAGGCGATGACGCTGTAAAAAGCGTTCAGTTCGGTTTTTAAAATAATAATTTAAGTCAATACAGAAGAAAGAGGTATAACATTTAGGCTCGAAGTTGGTAACTTAGATGATTAAGTTGGAATTGGCCAAAAGCAAAATAAAATAATAACAAGAGAAACTGCTGAACCTTTAGCTTGGACTTAAGTGGCAAGGAACAATAATACGATATATACTCAATGTATGAACTTATTTCATATACTGGAGCGGGTCAAAAATATTCTGCATTTTGTCTGGGGTAGGTGACAATTTTAATAACAAGCCAGGTGATTGGTGCCAATTTATGAGTAGTAACTTCCTCAGATTTAAATTACACGCTGTGTCACCGTAGAAGTAAAGGAGTTTTACTTACGGGATAGTTCCTCTATGCTGTGCATATCTCTGAGTGGATAGTAAGGATGATTGTGAGGAGGTTCTGAGTATCTTTGTGATAAGCTGACTCCTACCCTGAGGAGTTTTCGACGCTGCACGGGTGGTAACGCCGCCTGAAGAACAAATAATGATTAATTATGTGTTTATACCTTTAAAAACGTCATGCGCTTATATCCTAATTAAATAATTTACTTGTAAACTCACTTCTTTAAGAGTATCTACAGGATCAGCATAGAATGGACTCCCAGTATTATCTTTATCAGAATCATTGCCACTCATCTCTTTAACACAATCATCCTCTAATTTCACAGTCTCCATACTTTCTGTGTTATGATTTTCTCTATTTTTTTTAAATGTAGCTTCGATTTCTTCAGTCAATTTCTTATTCATGTTCATAGTAATATTAAGTTTATCTGGCCTTTTCGCTACTACTTCTCCTTTGCTGTTAGTTGTGGCTATGAGTTCGTTAGAGCCGTTCAAACTGTTTTTCAGAGATGTTTCAGACAGTTTTCTCTTTTCGCTTAAATTTTCTGTTGAATTCAGTATATGAATGTTTTCTTTCTCTACAATGGATTGTATACTTTTAGCTGCATTCAATTTGGCTGAAAAAAACAAAAATATTATTTAATGTACACATCTGTTAGCACGTGAACAAATTACTTTGACACTAGTTAGTCATCAACTTACGTAATGTATCCGGCAAGAGGTCAGGCCTTTTACTTTTCATAAGCCCGTTATTTACGTTATTGTCGCTCTCAGATTTCAATGGCTTAAACGAAGAACAGTTGTTGCTGTCTGGTCCCCAAATATCCTCATAATCTGATACTTTATCCATCAAAGAACTTCGATAATACACGCCAGGTGATTCCAGGATATCAGACTCCTAAAAAATATAAAAGTATAGCATAAATTTAAGTTATATATAAAGTGTAACGTGTTTGGCGCCTTAGCAAGAATTTCAAAATAAATATTCATTCCTTCAGCATTTCTTTAATATGAATCCATGCGGTTAGTTATGACCATCCATTTTTTTATTGATGTTGCATACAAACATTTGAATACAATGACTTATCAGTTTTACCGTCCTACCTGATAATGTCTGGACTCCTTTCGCAGGGAGTGCTTACTCCTCCTAGATCGACCCGACGGTGTAGTAGACGCAGTGTTAGAGTTAGGAGACAAAACTTTATCTCTCTCTTTGCCCATCATAGGCGACGTAATAGATTGGTTTGAATTCGGAGAAAACACGTGCTTGTTCGTTATTGGAGAGCTTCGCGAGACGGGAGAAAACAGCTCACTTTTATTTGTTTGACTTAAGGGAGAAAACACACCGCTCTTAGAAGAAATCGTGTCGTTAGACACAGGTGAATTTATCTGACTCGTCGGAGAGAAAATACCGCTAGTGACTGAGCTCGTACCATTAGGTGAAACGAGTTGATTAGGTGTGAAGCTATTGTTACTGGATTTAGTCAAACTATTTGCTAACGGATCAGCGGAATCGGAGGTATTCGTTTGAGATTGTGGTTCAAACGGCGATCCAGGTTCAGTGCTCTGCTCAATCATTTGTCGTTTTAAACTGCCGTGCAAATTAGCTGCCATGGTACTGATGCATTCCCCCTCTGGCGACATACGGTGCATCATGTTCTAAACGGGAAAAATAGACGATTCCTTTTAGTTACATCTCATTACATAAACACAATAAGGAATAAGTATAATGTTAGAAACATTTGTTACGTTCAGGCATTCTATATGATATTTTTAAATATATACACATGCTGCTGAAGACGTACACACAAGAATCACGCCGTGCGCTAGTTCAACAGAAGGTCTCACCTGCGATTCTCCGTTACAATCGTCATAGGCTTTCGCGTCGTCCATGATAGTGAACACAGAGTCGACATTGTTATTGTTGACAGCGTTAGACGCAAGCGTTAGTTGTAGCCGGTCACTCTGAATGCTTTCGTTTATTTGGTGATTGTGGATCTGGGTGTTATTGACACTAAAAGTGACTGTCGTTGTGACTGTTATGTTTCCGTTCGAAGCTTTGTTAATAGGGCTGAAAGCGAGTGCCTCTGTCTTAGGTGATAAGGATGCCTTTGGGAACGGCGGTTTGGCCCATCGAGGAGGCGGCGGGGGAGGCGTGGTCTTGACATTGCCTAATTGCGTGGGGGAATGTTGTGTATTGGTGGTGGGAAATGTGTGAGGTTGTGTTATATGAGCCTGAAAAACAGGTAACGCATTAATATTGTAAATACGCAAGATGGAAGCTGCTGTTATCTTTTAGCAAAAAAATATACTTACGGTGCTAGACATAAGACTTAAAGTATTTGGTGGGGTTGGTCGGGGAGCTCTGATGAATACTCCGTTAGGCTTTGCTGGTGGCGAAGGTGCAGTCCTGCCTTTGAATGTGCTGAGGTTCTGGTTTTGATTCGGCGGGGAACCTGACGTATCGATGGATGACATCTTAAGCACAACGTTTTGGTCTTTCTCTGGACTAAGTATTTGCTCTTTTGAGTTCGTTCCTATGCCTACAAAAAGCAGAATACAGAATTTATAATTTTACTGTAAGGTAACCGGGATACATTTAATTGAAACTATTGTTTAACTTACTTGCATTAAAACTGCTAAGACTAGATCCAGTGTCAGAAGGTGTCACAGCCATGGGTACTACACCGTTAGCTATCTGGCCTGGAGAGAGCAGATTCTGAGGGTTGTTCTTTGGGTTAGCCATCGGGTAGCCCCAGAACTCCTGGCCAAGTAAAGCCAGCGAGCTGAGCTGATGTCGACTTTTAGCTTCGCGAAGGGGACGTGGTAACTGGAGCTGCACTGGTAACTCATCACTAAAAACAACGTTTTAATTGGTTAAAATATTGATTCAGAAATTTCAGAATGGACATGGATAACGAACTAACAATTTTAAAAGTAAACCTCGATTATTATGTCGCACTTAACAATGCAAATAAGAAATTGTCGACCAATGACAAATATATTTATTTTAAAAGCCTATTTGTACTGTCGTACATAAATTTAGATCGCGTTAACTTATATCTTATAATATATCAATTGTAGAACTCACTCTACACCAGCCATGTCAAAGATACGCCCCGCGGGGCACATCCCATAATTTATGCAAAGTTTTTAAAATTTACGGCATTCATAGGCTGCAAAGCATTTCTATTTAAATTAGGCTCCTAAAAAATATATGGCCGTCGAAAATCCAATACGACACTGCTGCTGTACACTATGCCTCTGACTACGTGCACACGCATGCCAGAGTGCAAGTATAGATCTACGAAACTTACCAGCACTGCGAGTAGTGTGCAATCAGCTCGGGTATGTTGTCGAAGCGGTTGTGAGAGGTCTCAAGCCCTATGCGGCCTCCAGAAGCCTGGATCAGGTAGTGCTCGATGTACGGACCCTTGTCTGCCGGCAGACGGACACTGATGGCCATCGTGTCCGACTGGCTCGACTGACGAACCACAAAGTTCTGGAACATGCCAAATAAATCAAAAGTTTATTTCTGGGGAGCAAAACAAAAGAAAGTGTAAAGTAATTTATTTTTCTTTGAGAAAATGGCGTGAGAATTTAGCACGTGCTTGGAATGCGTTAATGTAAAAAGCGCGTATTTTTTCCTTGTTGTTTTATGGGGATTAAAAATTTTGAAGAACATCGTAACTTTATTTCAAGTTAAAACCCCGTAGTATTACCACGCAGCATAAAATCACACTGCTTTATTATAACAACGAATAATGTGTTGATTCTTATAGAATACAACTACGGCGTTAATGACCAATGGGTGTCAATATTCAGGAACCGAATATTTATTAAAGAATTATCACTTCTAGCAGTCATCTCGTTCCATGGAACCGCAAAAGAAAGACATCCTTACCCCTTCTTCCTTTCCTTGAAGCAGATGGAACGCGCCTGCTCTCTGTATCCCGGGCAGGAACCAAACTGGATGCGTTCTGATTAGTCGCTCCAACAGGCCAATGTCACACGGAGGCTGTTCCTCGGATCCTGACGATGAACCGACGGATGAACAGTCACCACGGACACCCTCGCCATCCGATGAGAGACTCTCCCGACTCTGAAAAAGAAAACATGATGGATTAGGAAAGCTTATTTGGGGGTAGTTAGTAGCCATCGATATGTAGGTTGCAACATTTTTGAACGACTAGGATGTTTGCAATTTTTCAAATATTTCCGGGACTTTTGACGGCTTGGTAAAAGATGTACAAGTAGCGGAATGGCAAATTGCACACACTTGACCCTGTTTCAAAGAAATGATTGGTCGCTCTTTCCTTGTTCTCTTGTAAATTCTTTTTTTATATTTACATAGTATTAAACAATACTTTGATTACATAGTATAAAACAAAGTCGCTATCCGTTCCTGTCTCTCCTAATATCTTCGGCCGCCTACTCTTTGTAAACCAAGCAACGGGTTTTGATACAGTTTTCACTGTCATTTAGAGATTTTTCTTACAGAGGGTTTATATGTAAATTACATCCCGATTGTGCTAGTGCGAAGCCGGGACAGGTCGCAACTTTAAAATATTGTTTAGTATGCGTACATGCAGCTACTTTACTAAGTATCCTCGTACCTACTGACCTCTTACCCTGCCAGAAACACGACAAAGTTCAACAGACACTAAGCAAATTTTCTAGGCAGTTACAAATTAAAGTACCTAATCAATGTCGATTCTAATTTCCTCCCTCTGCTAACGTTTATATTACACGCGCCTTTTTAATTTAATACACTCTACGGAGAAATAAGAATAAGCTAATATTCTTTGAGCTTTAAACAGCATACTAATTACGTACCTACCCTTGTTTAGCTTACGAAACATCATACAAATATTAGTATTCCCTTTATAATCTTTGCACGGGGTAATAAGCTGAGTAAACCGGGAGCTTTTGGTCCCGATTGGGGAGATCTGGGGAGCGTTTGGTCTCAATGAGGGAGATTCGCGGCCTTCACGTGATATGTGTACAGCTTAAAATAAAGTGAATTTTATGACGATGTAGTGCGGTAAGTAAATTATATTGCCGGTTGTTTGTCTTGTTCGTGTGAACGGCGCTATAAAAGTACGCGTTGCGAAATTATGTTCTAAAACTTTGAATGGCTGCGGTATACCAGTACTTTATTTTGTTAGCACATATTTATATCATATACCTACATACATGTCAAGTATGAACCATTATCTATAATCTATAGAATTCAATATCTTATTATACTCACACATATTTACATGCTTTTTATGCCACTGAAACGTGTTGGTGGTGTGCAATTCGGTAAATGTTTAACATAGTTTCTGGGGAAAATGTTGGAATAAAAAGTCGGTCAAGTACGAATCGGATTCACGTAAAGAGGGTTTTGTATATTATCTAGTGCATTACCTAGACAAAGGACATAGCTGGCGCCATGTATAATGTTGAATTAATATTAATAATAATACCTGTGATAAATAGCGAATAAATATTAGCTCCACATTCTTTTGGCGCTTGCATGGAACACCGATACATGAAATTCAATGTTTTAGGATTTATTCACCATCGTGTGTTGAATCCTTTCGTGCCAAATTTCGATGGCCGTGAATTGCTCTCTTTGATACATAGGTTACCTACTTTGATACCTTGGTTGCGAGTATCAAAATTATTATGTGACATTAAATGACCGTTTCTTTTGATTGCGTGACTTAAAAGCTTACATTTTTACACCTCAAAGGGACCGTTGATCTTAGTTAGTATCTCCAACTCGATCAATCTACTTTGACCCATAACCGAAAAAACGGCACTTGACAGTCCAGATTGACGGATGGACAGCAGAGTGATCCTAATTAATGAGAGCTCCGTTTTATCCTTTTGAGGTATGGAACCCTAAAAAGGAGAAAAATTCAAATACTTAACCAATTTCCACGACGGCCCCTTCAAACAGAGAGCGAGCTCTTTGTTCACGGGCTTGGAAATATTATTACCCGATTCCCGCAAAAGGTTCAGCGGCGTTACAAAGGCAGAAGGCAAGCAATTTCATATATATGTGGCCCGCACATATATTCCCTATTTTAGTTGCATATTTTGCGTTGAAGTCGTCTACCCTTTTCTGGCGCCGGTCATTGCACCCAGATAAGGCTGTAGTATAACGAGAAATCATGATAGCGGCTCGAGATAAAACGTAAAAACTATGTTCAGTAACCCGCCTCAATTTTCCGCTGATGTTTTTATGAATTTGAAATGGCCGGCGGCGGATTCCGCGAGATTCTTGCTTGGGAAATAGGGAGCTTGCGCAAAAATGGAGAGCTACAGTGAAAACCGCTTACAGAAAAAATAATTTCTGTGCTTAGATTTTCTCTCTCTGCTTTTCATTTTTATGATTGAAAATGGTCTTGAAGCATTTGACCCAAAACGCTATATGTATAGACTTATAGCGTCCTTACGTAGTTAAATATTAGGAATATTGGTATTTTTATGTAGATCTTTATTTGAGTGTATTTTACAGTATCTATAAGTCCTGTAATAATATATATATTTTGTGTAAGTGGTAATAAATAAAAATGTACTTTTTTTCACTTGTCATGTTTATTTTCGTCTTTTTTTTCGCTGTAAATGTTGGGTTTTTTGATGGTATAACAAATGAATTTGACTATAATTACTTTAAAAAATAGCTATTATAAAAAGCGAAAGGCCAATTCAAAGGCATATAACCATCAACAAGACTGATACTGGCAATGCAGTTTCATTTTATGCACTTTTCAGTTTTTAATTTCACTTTGGGAGGCAGTAACCGACAATTGGGATATAAAATACCTATTAATTGCATACATTTGAGATGTTATTTATTAGGGAAAGCTTATAGCGACTCAGCGTCACTTAATTTAGCTCGGCATAAATTCAAATGAAAACTGGACATTTGTTAGTATTACGGTGCACAATTGGAAGCGCGCGTCCTGCTCGTGATATTTGAATGTTTATAAACGCAATTTAATATTAAACTACAACACTTCAAGCAAAAGTACCTAAAGAATTTGATATAAAATCAATTCGAAACCGAAATGGTAAAATAGAAAAATGTTTATCTCGATAACTTTGTGTTGACATTGTTAATATTAGTGATGCATGAATCTACAGTGATATAATAAAAAGGTTAACTTTGTTTGTTTGTTTGTATGTAGGGGGTAATCACTGGACTACTGAACCGATACCCAAATTCTTTCCCTAATAGAAAGCTACACTTTCCCTGACAGAAATAGCCACTAACTCCACGTGAACGAAGTCGCGGGCGTCCACTAACAATTTGAAATATCTTTGTTAGCAGCTCTTATTTATTTTAAAATAGCAGTTTTGCAAAAAAGGACTTACTAAGGTTGTTCACAACATTTCTCATCTTAATAAAAACGAGGTATATATAGCCCTTAAAGCTGCAGTTTCATTTCACCTCGACGTAGTGTCAGAACTGCTTTAAAAGAGAAACTTTACCAAGCGCAAATTAGCAGTGTGCATTTCAAGCAACATAATTTGCAAGGAAAAACTTCTTGGTGCTGTATAGGAGTAATTGCTAGAAAGTCCGTCAGTTTAATTTGTAGATTGGATTTCTCGAGAGGCTGTGTAATCAGACGGAGGCAGTGGCGCAGACGCCGTGAGCTAACCGCTGGAAAATTAGTTTATTTAGGCTCAAGTGTTTTGGTTCAACAAATTGGCAGCGGCTCATAGTTGCGTGTAAAGCTAAGCTTTGGACGACTTTGATATTTTGATGTCAATTAAACGAAAGAAATTAACATAAGTAAAATTTTAAAGTGTTGATTCAGAAATTTGAGCAACTTTTTTCTGGAAAAACGAGAAACTGTTGTAAACGTCGAGGTGAAATAAAACAGTTTGTTATCGCGTTAAAGTTACGGTAAACGTAAGAAGTAAGACAAACGAACATGCAGATCTTCTGATGGTAAGTGATAAGTAATCATCACCGCCAATGGGAACCAACAACCCCAAATCCGTCGCTGAAATGTTGTCGGCATCTATGTGCCCCCCCCCCCCCCCCCCGATCTCCAGACCTCGAAATTCACCCTTCTACTACTTCATGCCAGAATTTTTGGAGAGTCCAGTACTACGCAGATTAGGCCACCCAGCATCTGCTTACAATGTAGCTTTACCATTATAGACTGTATAAAAGATGATCAGATTAAATTAATTTTAGAAGATCATAATGGCGAAGATGTCGAAAATAATGAGGATGAATAGGGTTAAAAATATGCTGCGCCGCCGCCAAATAATTAATTAAAGGGTACGAAAATGACTACAATGGCAATGCAATATCAACCTACCGACCGAAAAGTAACCGTTTAATTTTCAATACGGCGAGGTCCAAAAATAAACAAGTTACTCAAAATACAGAAAGGTATCAAGAATTCATATTCCATCTCATAATCCACATCGATTTAGTCATCCATAAACTCAAAGTCAGTTTGAATATAAACGGATTATAAAATGGAAGCTGCAATGGGACGCTCCCGAGCTTTAGTGCGGTCTATAAATTAATAGTGAGCCTGAATATAGCCTGCAGAGTGCAGAGTGCAGGCCGAAGCGGCTATTGTACTACCAACATACCAATAATTAATATTTCAGAGCGCTGAATAAACCAACAGCTACCAAACATATTTTGGGATTAAGCCGCTTAAAGTCAGTAGACTATCGAAAGTGTTCTTTTAAATTTGAAAGTGTAATAAACGAGCCAATGGCCATGAGGTAATAAAGCGTTCAAATCGTACCAAGTAATTAAATGCAAATTCTATACATTTGTTAACACCTGTGATTATTGTTCATCAGTGAAAGATGATATAGTGAGACTTTAACAACTGTGTTCAGACTAATCGTTCATTTTTCCAAATTGCACTTTGTTAACACTAACTATATCTCTTAGAATGCTTATATCAACAAATTTCGCGACTACAACCACTAAGACTCGATCTGGATCATTCCTGTTATGAAGCACATGGAGTATTCTTCCGTCGTGATTTGTGTAGCCGATGTATTTGACAAAAATTTTCATAGGTTTGTCATATAAGTCTAGTCTAGTCTTGTCTTGTTTTTATGCGAAACTATAACATTCCGTAATAACTTTAGCGTTGTGAAGATGCTGAAGAAATTAAAGTTACCTCTTTCTGAATGGACTCTACATTTATCTGTAAATAACTTTTCAGGACCGATTGTGTTTTTAACTCCGTTTAGTGGTATCATAATTAGGGGTACGAAATACAAACATTGATTATAAAAATAGCAATTATTTATCACATTTTTCTGGGTACTTAGTCCAACCAACGTAATCAAAATAATGGTCGTGCAGACAGTGACACTCCTGCCTGTAGTTCCTCAATTTGTTTAACCGCTAACTGCGTTGAATTGAAACAAATGACACGATAATAATTAATACGACGCAATTTGGGGCTTTTAACACGACAATAATTTTGGGAGACCGCGAATCTACACGGCGGAATTAATTTAACAATCGGTTGTAATAACAACCGTGGCGATGGCGCCATGAATCATACGGTACAAAGGGCCCCGGCGGCAGCCAAGGTGTTAAATTTAAGAGTACAATGGTCCGGGAGTGTTGCGGAACCTCGAATATGTGCTAAGGATTTATGGGCCAAGTTAGATTGCAATTAGTTTCTTCGGTGGAAGCGGTCGTTGAGGGAATGTACTTACATATTATGAGTTGGATTTATCGTAGTTTGGACCCGAAACGGTGAAAGTATGACAATTAACCTAAGTTAGACAATTGCTTACAGACGATAGAGATTAACCACTGTCTGAGGTAACACCACAAAAGACATGAATAAGGTTGGAAAGGGGAATTAATTTCAACTCAAACTGATGTCGCTGGTACCATAAGTATCGCTCGCAAGCGCCAAGAGTTAGTTGCTGTGTTTATCACAAATCAAGGTGAAGCCCTTTTAACCTTTTTCTTTGTCATCGAGTGTTCAGCTAAGTACTTCTGTTGCTGACTGTACAGTATTTAAAACTTTGAATTTCTCTCATAAAAATTTGTCAACAACAACAATTTTAATCAGCAAGGTGCATATTCTCAAACCCCCCTGTAATCTCTTAAGAGGCATCTGCGTCTCGGACGACACTCATAAAAGTATACAGCAGTTGACGTTTAGTGTCGCCCAGTTGCCGTTTACGCGAGTTGCCAAGTAAGTGCCAAGTGGTAGTCGCACGTGCTCGCAGGTCCGGAATGGGTGAGATGTTTTAGGCGAAGGCTGGGGGCACCTGTGCACCGCTCTGAGAATAGGGAACTTATTGAGTTAGATGGTTGGACTATGAGACTTTGATGTCAGTTGGGGAGTATGTGGCGTGGGATTCTGCTGGAAACATGTTGCGGCCACAGTCTTTAAGTACGTTCTTAACGTTGAGACAGTTGGTTATTGTTTGGCGTTCCGAGCTTAAAGTTGTTGCTTTTAACCACCGAGGTAAAAATAGGGCTTTTATATGTTGTATAGTTGTGTTTCTAAATATCTCTCTCTCTCGAACTATGAGTGTGTGTGAGAGCTCCCAAACGCAGGTGAACCAATTTTAAACGGTTTTTTAAAACAGGTTTCATTGTGGTATATTTTAGCCATATTTAGTGCCAAAGGAAACGGTAGACTAAATATTTTCTTCTCAAATAAAGCCTGAAATGACGGCTGCTGTGCAAAACTCGTAGTTCCGTCTTTGAAGGGAATTTAAATAAAATATCAAATCTGCTAAACGGACAGCGTGAACAACATGTTAAAACTTCTTCAACCGAGTTGAGAGTTCCAAAACATTCAATATTCCTTAAAAGTTTTCGCAAGTTGAAACTTTTAACGAGCGTCCGAGAGCAGACGTAGTAAAAAAACTTAAAATACATACAGCGATTCGAAACGGGTACGAAATAAACCCGTTATTACTTCGCAAACAAACTTACTCTGGGACCCTTTAGTTTTCTTCAAGTTCAATCAAAGAGAGCAAACAGCGTTTGTGGTCCGGGGATGCAAAGGGGGGAGGGGGTGCAGCAGATGAGTCACGCGGGGTTAAAAATCAATAAGTCGACCCGGCTCGTCCGGATGCCGGGAAATTATCCAATTGACACTTAGTTTTTATTTGTAACATTATAATAAACAATTATAAGTTACACGAACTCAGACTGAAGTCATTTTCTTTTTAAGGTTTTGACGACCGGATAGCCTAGTGGTTAGGGAACCTGGCCACAAAACTAGAGGTTCCATAATTGAGAGGAAATATTTATACATATTAGAATATGAACATTTGTCCCTGAGTCGTGGACGTTATGTGTATTTAAAATGTTATTTATCTATCTACGTAAGTGGCAAACTAGAAAATGACAAACTTTCGCTGGAATATTGATGTGCTTAAGAGTTATTTCTTCAATTTATTCTTTGTTATTCACCGATACTTAAAAATCAAATATTAAATGACGATCTTTTATAAATATTTCGCGATTTATTATATTAGTGTAGATAAGACATTATACCTACTAGACATACCGACTTTATTACAAATATTTTTGATGAAACTTGTCACTGGTAACCAAATCTCGGAAAACCCCCATGTCAATATTACGAATAGGTAGCACGATTCGATTTTCAAATGTTCCCCACATTCCATTTTGCTCCCACATTTTATTCGTTTTGGAATGTGTAACACGCGGTGCATGCTTGGTGGTGCATTATAATAATGAGTGCCCGGAAACTGCAGGGGCGCGGGGCACTGTTCCGTAGGGTTCTAACTTAGCTCATTCGTCTTCGGTGTTGCATATATATGGAGAAAAAAATCTGAACATTACGTTAAAAATGGCAGCTGTATTGAAAGGCTGTCTGTTTGCATTTCTTTATCTTTACAAAGTATAAAACAAAGTAGTATACGTTGCTGTTGGTCGTGATATCTTACCGTCTACTCTATTAAAATAACGCAATGGATTTTGATAAAAACCGTATCAAAATCTATTGCTTTTAATGGACTTTAGGATATTTAGGTACATCCTAATTGTATAGTCGACCAAGTAATTGCTTGACCACTTTTGAACCTTAACTATTTGTAATACGGTCGAAAAGTGGTCAAGCAATTTCTTGGTCGACTGTACCTGTGCCAAACCGTACCGGGTTTGTCCAAACGCTAGTACACTCATGGACTTTAATCGTTGTGCCTGTATGGAACCTTGTCACAGTGGCATTGCTTTAGATTGTTTACTAACACGTGCCCACAAATTGGAAAAGTCATTATGACAGGGTTCTGTGGTGGTTTAACAACTAATGTCTGTGACTGTACCTATTTAATTAGTTTATGGTGTTCACAAGGCACGCTCTTTGGTTCTTCGGTTCACAACGCGCGAGATTTTTGCTTTCCGATGACTCAATCACGTGTCTTGTATTGCAATGGCATCATTAGATTGATTTAAGAAAATCATTAAGTAAGAAAGGTTGTGAAAGTGCTTAAAGAACCTTTACGTGTGCACAAAGAACGATAATTTATTGGGTTGTCCCCATCGCTGGGCCTCCCTACACGCCCTTCGGTCGGACTTAATCGTTTCCGATTAAAAAAAGGACACCAGGCCTGGTTTAATTTGCATCCAGTGTACTGTAGTGAAAGGCAATCGATTAACGCGACAATAGGTGCATCCATTCCGCAGTCATTTCAGATTTTCCGTTTTGAGCATTGAATAGAGCGTAAAATTCGTGCATCGAAATGTCTACAACAGAGCGCAAAAAATAGAACATTTCAGTTTTCATTTAATATTATTATTCTTATTATAAGCTCACGCCTGTTTTCCTTTGGGGTAGGCAGAGACCACAGAAAGTCACTTGCTCCGGTCCTGGCATACTTCCCTCGCTTCCTTCACACACATTCCTCTCTTCATACACGCTCGGCGGTTACGGGTACTTCTAATTTTGCATTTCATTTAATACATTTGTCAAAAATTAATAACTTCAATTCCATAAAGTAATTTCATTATATATCCCAAAGTCCATTAACTCGCGGAGTTCAACCTAATTATACGCTGTACCCAATAACTGAAAATTAGTTTCGAAAAGCATTTCATGAAAATAATTTCAATTATTCGGCTATAGCTTCCATTTTGTTTGTTTGCCGTTAAAATAATGATAAATGACGGTCGCGGAATTTTCATTTGGCCGTCCGTTCGTTCGGCAAAACGAGCTTTCATCGGTAATTGAAACATAAAACCCGTGCGGTTCAAAAGGAGCTTTTGAAAGCGCCAAAAGGTCTCACGTACATATGTTCAATTAGTTCCATTAAGCTTTTGGTACAAGCGCAGCGTGCTGGTTTTGAACAGTTCGATTACAAATTTTGATATGACAAAACGCTACGCTCTGTAACCCACCATAACCTAGTATGTGTGCGCGTATGTGCTTCTAGTTAAAAGTAAAATGTGAAATAAATATCCTCCATGAAAGTCTAGTGAAAATATTTTTTACAAAATAGATAAAACTTTGAATCTGAAACGTTATTACTCAACATTTTTGGAAACACTTTTTATGACCGCGTGCACTCCGACCCATACCAAAATGATTCAATTGGATTAATGACGTTGAATTTAACCGTCAGTCATTAATTATTCTGCCAAAATATAAAAGTGACGTTTTTATTACCGTCACTATAGAAAAGGAATGCTTGTTTAGCATAAATAATGTTAACTTTTTGCTCGGACAAAACACATTACAACGCCATTAAGCCCGCCACTAAAGGACCGTCCAGTAAAAACTCAAGTCGTTCGCACATGTCGTTTACGATCCGAGAGAGGCAGTTAACTTGGCCCCGAGTATCCTAATTTGAGGGTTAATTGTCAGCCCCACGGGCTGGTAAGTGTAGTGTAATGAATATTATGCTTTTAGAACATCCCTTTACTTTCGGGACCGCAGTGCGGTCGCCAAAAAGGGAGCCTATTCCGAATTTAATAATCAATATGACGTTTGGCGATTAGATTAAGGTGTGGTTTGTGAGTAGCTGTTTTTGTAAACGCTTGATGTATTTAATTATAGTACGTTGATAAGCCCGTTATTATTTTCTTTTATGGCCTCTGTAATCTCTATAATTATTTATAGCAAGTCGCCATCATTCAACTGGAAACCATACTATACAATTAAGTATCTCGATCTTGGAATCCATCAAAACGGTTGATAGTGATGCCTTGGCGTCAATTTATTACCGTCTCTAATAGGTAAATCGTGCAATAAGATAACATCTCATAAATAATAGGGATATTAGAGAATATATTTCTTTAGTACCCTACTTAAGTTGCTATCTATGAATACTGCGGCCAAGTTTAGCATTTAGTTAGAGTCGTTCGTTAGAGCCGCTTTAAGTCGATAAAATCACAACTACATATCCGTTATCCAAAACGCTAAAAAGCAGTATCGTAAGCAATTGTCCCCGCACACTCCATTTACTGTAAGCCCAAGTTTCACTCGACAATAGGCTTGAAGAGTTAGGAAGGGTTTCAAGTATGCACCAAGCAACACCCGCAATTGACTGAGAAGTGTTGCGGCTCAAGACTCCCTGTCACGGTCTGAACGCAGTGCAGCCGTGCTTTTGCGTAAATATTGTTCCTAGCTGGAGCGAAAACAATGCGTTTTAAAAGCCACGGCACTCACAATACGTGGAACTGTAATTCAGACAGCTCTAAAAGACTTTATTATGTTTTACTTTTTCTGTAAGTTGACTTTTTCCATTTGTCATTCGCGGAAAGTAATTCAAAAAGTTATATTTGAAGACAAAAATAAAATATGTACGCCAAGAGTCCATAATAACACGGATTTAACTTTTTAAATTGCTCAAAGCGTGTTGTTATAGCACGTAAATAAGAATGCAAAACTTTTCAAAACATTCCAATAATAAAATTTCTGTGAATGAAAATGACTCGACAGAAAATAAAAGCACTTCACGGCTTTCAGCGCAAAACTCGTCTCTTGATTGTACCGCAAATGTGATTTCATGGCGCAGATTGAAGAATATAACGCGCATATAACATTACTCCTATCCCATTCAGCGTAATGGAAGCAAAATAGAAGGAGCGTCCCGATCTGACTCGTATTCAAAATACAACCCCATTCAATGCTTTACAAATAAACGGCTAAATCTAATTCCAGTTCGGTACAATATTATACTTCGTGTATCCTGTATTCCCTTTCTCTGGTAATGCAATCTGGCATGCAAATGGCGAATAGCTACCGCTGACAGAAAAAGAACCTTTAGAAAAGTTTGCGAAACTAAAAACTAAACGAGAGTTTGGAGAGCGACTCGGTTCATTAGTCTAGATCAAAAAACAAAGTTTCCGGACGTGATTCTCAACTTGTAAACTAGGATAGTATTAACTGACCTGGCTGAGGCTGTCTCCTAAGCTGTCTTCAGCGTCGACAGGTCGGAAAACTTGGGTTTCTTTGAGCGGAAGGTCCCTTCTGTGTTTTCGGTCGTGTGCCTCCCGCATCGCTTGATTTTGAAGTCTCTCGAAGAATTCTCTGGGTTTTAGCGGGGGAGGTTCGTCGTCGGGCGGTGGAGGCGGGGGTGGGGGTAGCCTAGTTCTCGGGGAACTGCGGAGGAGAGATCGCTCGTCGTCTTCGGTTGAGCGCTCATCATGCTCAGAGTCGGAGCTCCGACTGTCTCGCCGCCTCACGCCCTGCAGGTGGGGTTCGAGGAATGTTGCATTTCTGTAACAAGGAAATAAGGCGTTAGAACTGGCAGTCAGGAAATTTATTTAGCTAAAATTGAACATACCAGAATACACTCTCAATTATTGTGACACTTGCACATAATTTGTTGAGTAAGAGTGAGTGTGTCTGATGATGACAATCGTTCCATAATCGTTCGTAATATCAGGTTACTTCCAAAATTCCCCAAAATTGGTGATAAAATGCTATAGCTCAGATTATGAAACTAGTCAACACGGAAAAATAAATAGGAACAAAACTAGGACCTCGCTCGCTGAGTAGGCTGTCGCACATGGGGCCCACTGACCAGAGCCCAGACTAAAGGGACATTAACTAAGATTTATTTCCCGGGTCCACAGCCGCCGCCGTATTAATTAAAAACCTTTGCACGGTGCGAGTCCGTGATACCAACAACGAGTGCGTTTGAAAGTTCCCGCAAAAGGTAATGTTTCGGTAATTCACAGAATGTTACCAGTCCATTGCGTATTACTCTTTTTGCAGGTGTTTAGGTCTGGACATTTTTCAAAGAATATTTAAATGGAGACTGTTTGGACGATTCGTTAGTAAACAAATATTTCGGTCTCGTCAGTTAATAAATGCGGCGCTTTTGAAACCTTCTGACACTGAATTTACGATCGGGTGACGCATTCCATTACAAATTTGAACGCGTGTAACGGTTCACGATGAAAAATCGCTGTAATAACGTTGTCCACGGTGACGCGGAGTCGACACTCAATTTGTTAACCGGCGCCCGACGAGCGGCGTGTGATAACAACAGCCTTACTATCGTTATAATGGTATCTCGATGTCTATTTCACCGAAACGTGTATGGGAACAAAATGTCTAGACCGAAAGCTGTAATGCCAATGGTTATGAGAACCACACCAACGCTAATGAGGACAGCGCGCCACATGGAATGAATTAAATTATTTAATCAAGTTCAAATTAAAGATTGGCGCCATATTTTAAAACTGAAATTTAGTTTTTATAGGACATTGGATATTATAACTTATTAATTATAATGATCCAGACTTTATAAGTCCCACTGCTGGGCACACGTCTGGTCTTAAAATGAGATGGCTTTTTGGGTTTAGTTCTCACGGAACACACATATTATTAAATTCCGGAACAGTGAGCATATTAAAGCATATTTATATTCGATTGGTTTGTCGCCTGAAATTCTCTAGGCCGCTCAGTAAGTACTTTCCTTACACTAGAATCTAATTTTGCGTGATTGATAAAAAGATGACGATTAAATAATATAATATAAGCTAATATACAAATATTCGAAATGTATACGCTTTTATATTATTAAATATAAGCCATTAATTGGGCTGGGCATGCACCCCTGAGCCATTACGCTAACTCAAAATACAGGGATTCATTGTCGGTGTTTCCGTATCCCTAATAATGACCAAAATAACCTCGTAACAAACTTGACACCACTCTATTCCAGCGCCAATAAATCTAACGTATCATCTGGTCAAAAGGCGGCCGTGACAAATCATCGCGTCACATTCCGTCACATGACTCTGGTCATTACGGATGACGGGATGACGAAATGATGGGACGGATGACCGAAGTCATTAATTAAAGCATTTGACGCCAACTTTGTAACAGGTGCATGGCACCCTTCACGAATTATAATCTGGCATGAGAAACATTTTGATTCGTATGGATAATTCAATATCATACATTCTTAGCTAATTGTAGCTGTCGACAGTTCTTGCCAACATAACACGATAAAATTGAGAGAAGATACACGCAGATCACTAACAGAGTGACGTAAAAGAGGTGAAGTCTTTGTCCAATAGCAGAACACATGATGGGCTATTATAGTAATTGTTTTAGGTTTATTCTACGGGAAATCTCTATTTTTCTTAGGACAAAAATAAATGTCGTCTATACATCTCTGTGCCACAAAATGTCCCTTTTTGACATTCATCTTGGCTACTATTACTAATAAACAGAGATTGGAACAAAAAAAATATAATCTTAACTCTTGAAAACCTAAATGGTGGTTCTCTCTCAAATCCTTCCTTCCTATCTTTTCAATACGCGCACTGCACATTCTTGAAATTTAATTGCAGGTTAGGTACAAATAGTAAACATATTAATCGTTATTTGGTATTAAGGCGTCGTTGAGGCGTGTTAACAAAAAAAAAACATACTTTCACATTTATGACATTAATAAGGAAGTTAGGATGTTAGAAGCGCGTTTCCAATCGACTTTAATAATTTCCGCTAATCAACTGAAGCTATATCGCACAGTGAAATGAATAATCACACATGCATGGATAAAAGTTTTTGTAAAGGGACGCACTGTGCAATTAAGCGAGTCGTAGCCACTCGTACTAGCCGTTAACTTCAATTTAAGTATATCTACTGATAGTTTCCTGTTGATGCTCAAAAGGCAAATCGGTCCGAGTGTCATTTTTGGTGGTGGTTTTTATGAGTATACGAAATAACTCCTGAAGTTCGCTTCGATTGATGTTATCACGCAAAAAAATCCTAAATGGATAATAGTACATTAACAGCCGGGCACAATAAAACTGGCCTTGCACCACCTACACTAAAGCAACAGATTATTTACACACGGTCCGGAACCAGGAGATTAATTGCAAATTCCGTGCCCGCTGCAGGAAAAAAGGTATTTCCTTTGGCTTAGGTAGGGCTATCGTCCGGTTTGCTTACAGGCCCGATTTCTCGTGTGAGAGAACAAATATATACTTGTACCTTCTTGGACTATAAATTATAAAGTTAACGAAGTTTTTATGCCAGGTATGTGGTATATAAAATTAATCTTTTAATTTTTTGCTTAGATACACTTCATAAAGTGTCATCATGATAAAATGCTGCATTAAACGCGTATAAATAAACTAGAAAGAAGTAGTACGTGTGAAGACTACAATAATAATTGAAATATTTACTCTTTTTTTTCGCTTTTACAATTAAGATACAAGAAAAAATGAGACCTTGCCAGCACCCTTTTATAACAGGCCTCTTCAATTCATTTTTATATTGTTTGTTTTTAAGTCTATATATTACATAACAGTTACAATACGAGGCTAGGTGTCTTAGCAGCTCCCAAAATAAAGTTTGTTTTCGTCTGTATTATTTCCTCGCTCACTTAATTAGAATTACACTTGCCGAGTTGACAACCCTATTCCGCAATGTTTGTGCGGCATTGTTTGTCATAGGCACCAGCCCTAATGGTCGGCTTTTGTTTTTCTTCATTTAGTCACCACCCTAAGGGCTTCACTGTTATTTCGCTACACAAAAGAATTCTCGGCGCGCCATAAAAGGGATTTAGGTTAATTTAATATAATGTAAAAGAAAACTTTATTTTCTTTTGACAATGAAATGCGGTGAATCTAAATTGATGCAACATTCCCAAAAGCAGGTTAAACTTTCAGAATTTAACGCGTACAAATTGACGGGTATATTAAAGTCAGCTTTCGTTCACTTTTATACATATTTTTAGCATAAATAAATGAGCAAGTATTTGATCCTTCAAAGACTAAATGTCACCAAGCATAAAATGCTTACGGCTCTCACGACAAAATATCAAAATCCTACTACAAAGAGAGTACTTCCAGACTTCCAATATTGGTTTAAAGTGAGTCGTATATTTTATTCATTTCGCCTTTTATCGTCTATTTATATTCAAACCATTGCAAAGTGTCGCGTGCATGGGAAGATTGCACGTGTCTGTCAGTGCACTCAAACACAACTTGATATTTCTTCGCTGTCTCGTTACAACTGGGCTATTTAGAAAGGGATAGCGAGTTGTAGCAATTTCTGCAAGCCATGCAAGTGGCGAATGCAGTGGAATACTCAATGGGAAGCCTAAAACGACGCAGTCTCATGTGATCGCGAGTATATTCCATTTAAATTGGGTATTCACTGCGAGCATTATCGCATAATGTAAATGCTCAGATCCGAGCATTATACGCCTTAAAAACGGTTAATAGGCTCCAGAAGAAAGATTGCTACATCTTAATGTCTACACTAGCCGACTATGAGTAGAGTCTCTCTGCTCGCGGCGTAAAGTATGGACATACGACGGTTCTACAACAACCACTGTCTTCTTTTCCAAATTCCAATGTTTTCATCTAAATATCTACAAAGTGGAGTACTGTCGAGCACGAGGCAAATGCTCGAGGCGTGCTCGTTTGAGGCTCGTAATTCAGGTAGCGTATGTAATACCTGAATTTATGCTTGGCTCATGCTTGACTCGTCTAGTGTAGACGCACCTTAACTTTATTCCCGGTAAGTTCGCGTTTTTATACTTTTTTTACGGCACATTTTATGATAGAGTATTGATAGATTTATATCCCAATATTAACCCTGCTCTGAACTAATCAATGAGTTTGACATATATTTTGAGGTCAATGATAACGGCAATTGACCTACATTTTTTGAAACAAAGTATCAAAATAAAAGCAAAGTCGGCTAGCAACTTTTACAAAGGACTTTACATCAATATTATACACAAAGTTTAACGGATCTGTTCAAATCGAATAAAGGCGATCACTGATCACAGCAGCCGCTAAACTTAACGCATTAACGTTAACTCTCCGAACCAAGCGTTAACCTTACACTCAAGTAACATTCAAGAGGGTACTTGGCCGATGAACCGATAACGGACACTCCAATCACTATGCACTCGCAACAAACCAGCAGGGCAATTCTCGGCTTATACGAGATTATTTTCTCACGAAAAATACTTAAACCCTTTTTGAAATCTGTGAGTTTTCCGCGTATCTCGATTAATCTCAAACCCAGAATTTGTATCCACGGTACGATTCCCCGCCCTCAAAGTGATATAGCAGCAACAGCGCACAAGATTGATTTGTATCTCACTCACGCGCAATGCGAGGAGATACGAACAAATTATAATTAAACGCCACTGGTATCCAATACCACTATAGACAACTATACATAACTACAAGTATTACTACATTACCACAACTACTAGGATACTACACTAGGTACTGCTACTACTATATAGAAAACTGCAATAATAAAAAAGTCGTTAAAGGACCTTAAGGAGAGGCAGGCTGGATGTTTGTCCTTCAGTCGTATCTATTTGGAAACAAAGACGCTGAAAGGCAATAACTATAGGTACATACGACTCATTGTACTCGTATTGATATAAAAGTGACCCCGATTAAAGGTTGCCATGCAACGGAAAGCAGGAAACTTCTATTGTGTCACTTATCGTAAAACACGTGGTTTATCTGCCTTTCAGAGGCTTGGTCAGACCTTGACCATAAGTGTACGTACTTGTGATTGCGTGGGCTTTATCAGAAGAGAAATTTGATGTACTTTTTCACTTCAATTGAGGTCAAAGATGGGCATCTCCAGAACGTCTAGCGAGGCAAGCCGTTTCATGTTTGTTTTCTTTTGCCATAACATATTTGATATGACACATAACTATAGAATTAAGATATCTTAGGATATGTAACTGTATTTTTCTAATCTACTAAATTAAAAGTTGCAAAATAATCAATTGGCCACTGAATTAGCGCCAAAATATGCATTTACCAAACGTTGCATTGGTTTGCGAAGAATTTACTTGCAAAGTGGCAATTTGTCAAATTGGGCTGTATATTTTTGGGAAGTGATAATACATAATAAAGAAACACAAACCCTGTTAAGCGAGTTAGAGAAAGAATCAACATTATCTTTCTCATTTATAGTAAATAATAACAATAAGCCTGTCCAACAGGTCAACGTGGGAGCTCCGATGGTTTCCTCTGCAAACTAACTTTCTACTGTAACTAAGTACTACAATGACAGGTTATCATATCCAATGCTACTCATTACACCGCTAAATATATTGCAACGGAGCGAAAGTTGAATTTTACTACACAGATATCAATTTACGGCCAGCTGGCGTTGAGAATTAGTTATCATCGGCTTACTAACTTTTGCGCAATTACTTGCAATCAACTTGCAATAGATACTACTTACGAGTTTCTACATGACAGATATCCAGTTTCGAATACAATATAATCGGATAAATGTTCTTTTTACTACCTAACGTCTTTTGTTTCCGAATTTCGAAGTAAAAAATAAACTCCCTGAACATTATGCAATATTAACATAACAAAGAGGACGTAGAGCCTTTTAGCTTTTAGGTCTAAGCTGGTCGGAACACTTAAAGGCCGGTAAGGTAAGTAACAATCAACATAATTTAATTCCCTTTTTTATTATTATGTAAAGCACCTATGTGGATCACCTGACGGTCAGTGATCACACCAAGGAGATTGCAAATACGTTGCCAACCCAGAGAGCTAAGTTGGAATACCTCTTGTGCCAGTAATTTCACCGGCTGTCTTGCTCTCCCCCGAAACACAGCAGTGCAAGCATTGCTACTTAGCGACTGGATTAGCGAGCAAGATGGTGGTAGCGATCCGGGCAGACCTTGCACAAGGTCCTACCGCCCGAAAAATCTAAACCCTAATTACTAAATCTTATTTGGCTTTGTAAATTTAACTTCCACACCACATAACTTGGTGCTATGCTTCTTGAAGCCCTATAGGTATTCAACGGCGTGCAGCTAGTAAACCTTGTGTTCTTAGAATGGGAGTTAACGCATAAACAAAATGGTATCCAAGCAACTCGCTACGAACGAAAGTCGTGGGTACTGGCGTGCGAGTAGAGACATTAATAGCACCTTACCTACCTAATGCCTTGTCAAGCCCCCAAAATAGCACTGGGTAGTTAACTCTCACACACAAATTGATTTTTTCCCAGCTGATAAAGCGAATAATTATGCAAAAGTGAGACGTCAACAGATAGTCTTAATCCCACGGATTAGACGAGGGATGATCAAAGGGAAGCAAACGGGAACATCCCTTCTTTGGTTAATATATAATGAGAGCTTCCTTTTAAAGCCCGTGTTTACATTAATTTACTGAATATAAATGTTTCTGGGAGTCGTGCTTAATTTATTTTTGAATACGGAAATTCCTGTTTTCTTATTGGGCTGAAGGGGAATTAATTAAAAGACTTTGTTAACTGGGATTAGAAATATTTCCTGCATCATCTACACTGACCGTATCGCTACGGTTTTGTAAAATTATTTGAAGCTACTTCACTTCTCGATGACGTACGCATTTAAAGTTTTACTATTCCCGTTTCTGATAATTATAAAGTCATACCACGCCAATTATACAAAAATAGCATGGAAACTACTATTATTAAACTGTCCTTCTTCTTTATTTGTTGCTCTCAGTTAATATCGTTTACGTACAATAAACAGACTGTTACGCTTCGTATCGCGATTGGCCCAGGCAAGCGCAGATCTGGCACGCGGCGCGAGCCAAGACGCATGTAGGTACGTAAAGCTCAGTTACGGGTTCAATTTCGCATGAAACTAATCTACTTATATAACGATATAATGTTCTTACTACATGGCTCCTAAATGCATGACTTCATTATCTCGCCTTCTACTGTTTCTTCACGTTTCTTCTTTCGGGGTACGCTTTATGGTCCCAGAATTGGGACATCAGGTTACTACATTGGAGCAACTGCTATCGACCTTCGTAACCGCCTATAATAGGAAAGCCAGACCGCTAGAATCTTGGCTACATGTTCATTTACATTGATGAACTCATTACCTGTGAGATATAAATGTTCACTTAAAGTAACTTTTCTATCTTTTGACAATACCAGTCAACCACCCACCATTAAAATGACAAAAATTACAAATAGATATTATCGTGGCTTTTATTTTGTGCAATAAGATAACACGTGTCATTAATAACGATATCAAAAGCATTTGTAATGGCTAGTTTCAATCACTTCTGTCAACGGCTAAATCGTCTCGTAGAAACCGCTAAGCAATCTTTTGTTTGTCTCCGCAACATAACAAAATCTACGGCTACAGTAAAATCGAAATGTTCATTACACATTCTTAAGCTCCTCGTAATAAAGTCGCGTATTCATGAGTTTGGTTGTATCCTATGGTGCCTGTAGGTGGGTAGCGGGAGGCTGATTGCAGCAATTTGTCTGCTAGGCCACCGCTAGCGAGCTAAGCTACAGAAGCCATGGTTTACTGTTGAGATTCATTTAGAACGCAACGCTAACCATGTTTACTCTCCACTCGAAATTGCTACTTTATGAGTACACATTTTAAGGGGAATATCTTGGTGTAATTCAGATGATAGGATTTTTGGGGGTTGTTGGGGTTTGGCAAGCTGAAATTTGGCAGTTAAGTAGTTAGGCAGGTCATTTGACGCGTGGTAGGAGGGCCTAACTTATTTTAGAAAATCAATGATAGTGCAAATATTTGGTACTATTTGTAATGTGAAGCTATGAACTGTATGTAAGTAAAGCCAATAAGGCTGCTCATGCGTAACGTCCAATATACTTACATAGAGAAAGATTAAAAATATACAAAGTACTTTACGGTTGCAAATAAAGTGAAGGGAGTTATTATTTTTATCCACGTTCCTAATGTACAGTAGGGGAAATATATTCACGTACCACCTTAGAACCCTATCGCAATAACGCGACGCGTCAAACGCCAGGCTATGTCATACAAATGTCCGTGTACGTGTTTTAATTTCCTTGACTGTACGAGTATGATTGAAGCAATTGACTGTCAGTGTGTCTGTCAGTCTTTAATGTGACCAAATTGATGTATCTTTTATATCGATTACTGACATTTCTAGACTGATTCTTACTTAAGTTAGATCAAGAAAATCTAGGCCATTACCTAGACAACTTATGATTCGTCGAAGATAAAGGCCCTTAGTCTTGCAATAAAAGTGACTCCTAATTAGACAGGCAGCCGTCATATCCGTTTCCCTTAAGCCGAAACTGCGAGAATGTTTACGAGATATACAATACAAAGAACAGTTATTATGAGAGTAAATTGAAGTGTACGAGACACATAATGAGGATAATTGGGTTCTCCGTTGAATGGCTCAGACATCTAACGGCCATGTTTACTTACCATCGAATTTACCTTGGTAACGTATGATATTCTTACTTCAGATAATAAAATCTGATAAACAGGCTTGAAAACGGATGTGGTTTGGCAAATGTTAAGTGGTTTGTCTTTGGCGTTATATGAGTGAATTTAAAAACATTGTGGCATACTCGAGCTACTTAAAAAAAAAAATATTAGTCAAGGATTATTCATTAAAATTGATTTCTCAAGTCGTCTCCGTCATAAATTCTTTCCAATTAATTAAGTTTTAAGCACTGGAGACTATTAAAATTAATGCAAAAAATATATCTGAACTGAAAGCTATACCTCTTTTGTCCCGTACAAAATGCATGTGTACCAACCGTCACATTTAAAACGAAAAATCCGAAACATAAAACTATGACACCGGGTCAGCCTTTTATTCCAAAGAGCGACAAAATTATCGATAAACAAATTCTAAGCGGTCGAAGTCGCGGGCAACAACTAGTTAATTTATAAAATGATTAAACGATTATCAAGTTTCAGATTAAAATGTCGTATAAAACTGCTTAGTTCCTTTCATTCTTTTTATAAGTGATTGAAAACAGTAGTATAGTGAGGAAAATGCGGGTTTGATCGAAACGAGAGTACTCTCAAAGAACCTTTGCGACGCATTAGGCCCTCGTCGACTTAAGGATTGAATGTTTAACACTTCACTGGTTCTCAAAAAGGAAATAGTGCTCCTGAAGGCAAAAACTTTAGCTAACGGTATTCTTACTTACAGTCTTGAGCTTTAGGCACGACAAGATATTTAGACAATTATTTTAATAGATAATAATAGTCTATGAGCATTGAAACCAATCCGTTGGATCAACTGACGGAAAACATTAAGAATCTTCTTCTTTAAGCACAAAAGTTCGCTAATGTCTATAAGAGCATGTCAGGATGCATATTTTAATTTAATGACAATAAACCAATAAAATCCAATAAGTAACATTAAGAAAGCCTCTATACCACCATACATAAATGCAAGTAATCTTAGTCAACTATGCAAAGCGATAAGAGTAGACAGATATTTTAAAAATATTAAAATATGAATGCAAAATCTTGGAGCACTCCACTTGTACGGCCGGCATATTACATTTTCCTTCAGAACTGCGGAGCACTGTGCTCAGAACGCTGCATCCACTTTGCATCTTCACAATATGGCGTTCCACCATTAGCCTTTATTAAAACAAGCAAGCAGATTTTTATTCTAATCCTTAATAATGGACAGACTCATTACAATTTCCACCACACGCTGTGTTTTATCGTTTTACACGATTAGGTTTTTATAAACGGCCAGTCTGTGATGTAACATTAATTAAATTCAAGCCGCAGGGAATTTGAGTACTAGAAAATCAACCGAACAATTTAGTTTAAATTTGGCTTTTGTATGTATGTCACACCCGTAGAGCGGCTAAAATTAAATTCGTAACTCCATTTGCGAGACATGTGGTAATACGGTTGCAACTATTTCCCGTTTGATCGTTACTGTTATGACAGCCTGTCAGTTTGTATTTACGAAACTGATTTAAGTTGACTTCCGTTAACAAAGTTTAGTAGTGTATTATTTCGTTTGAAGCAACAATAAACTATTACGAAGTGCTAGTAAATTTCCTTTTGCAACTGGTTTACTACTATGCTAGTTAAATAAAAGATAAATTATTAATAAGAGCTAGGCTTTTATTAGGTTAACTAGAGGTACGATATAGGCCAACCAATAATTGAATGGTAGGTACCATTTAAGATTTCATAACATGTGTCTTTAATAAACAAACTGAGAAGCGTTCAATCATAATTGAAAACGTGCATGCAATCGAAGGGTCATCGGTCGATTGAGACAGTCTATTCACTCGTAATAGCCATAGAATTGATATTTCTTCAGTTTCAATGTAAAGATCAAAAAAAGCTTCCTTATTGTAAATTAAGTCTTAATTACTAACATCAAAAAGGAGCAGTAAAGTACATTCCTTTGTCAAAAATATTTTGAGATTAAACGTTATACTTACACGGAGATTTAAAGTTTAATTATCAAGGTTGAGGTCGTTGAACTACGAAGTAAATAGTGTAGTTTCGCAAGTCGCGTGATTATATTAATTATACAACAATGGCATTGATAAAACACAACAAAACTGTATAACTCCGCGAGCGCGCCGTTTTCGCTCGAAGGCATTCCTTTGTGGCGTTCAGATAGTAAGTTGTTTCGAGTTCTTTGAGGCTTTCTATCATTGCGGAAATAATATTGTTTTATTTACGTCGTTTTATTAACAAATTATATATATTATAGAAAGGTTTCTTTTAAATTCCTAGCAAACTACCAATCTAAATTGGGTGGTCTAGGCATGTCCCGTTAATGTACTGAGTTACATAACCAGGCGGCAATTATTAACATTGAAAAAATTTGAAAGTTTGCTATGGAAACTAATGTTCAAGTGCCTAAAACCACAACTAAGACTAGACTCGAGACTAACACTACTACCACCAACATTACCTGTTTCCGATGGAGAAAATAGTTTTCGGGTAAATAAGCCAATAGAAACAATGTATCGTTCCCCGCAAAACGAAATTATGACCGTAATTATGTTTGCAAATATGGTAGGTGCCTTAGCTGATGATGCATACTAAAATCATAATGCAGATAACAGTGCACATGTTTATTAAACCAAAAGAACAACGACCAGCAACGTCTCAATGTTATCTTACGAAAATTGATTCATTGCTTGCGACAAACAACCGCTCATCGTTGTAACTAGGTCAGCGATAACAAGGATTAACCGATTGATTAAGCGAGTCGCATCAGTTGGCTCAATCATACTATTTCTGATCACATCTCGTACAATAAGGGTCATAAAATATATACCTAAACACTCTTTAAAATTTCACTTGAGTCAATTACAAAAGGGTGAACATAGTACACTATGTATGACCTTGACTGTACAATTTGCAACAGCAACAGCTCCAAATGAGCCAATTAAGGAACCTATGAGCTTAAACTTATGAGATTGACAGTTACTTTAGTGGATTAATTAAAAGCAGTTAAAATGAAATAATGAATAAAAATCGACATATTTATTTATTTAAACTTTATTGCACAATAAAAACAATAATGTACAAATGGCGGACTTAATGCCATAAGGCATTCTCAACCAGTCAACCATCAGGCTAAACAGAAAGTATAACGGTGCAGGATCGTGAATAAATAAAAACAAGAATAACACAAATCAGCCGGAATATACATACAATACATATCGATAAACTTACACACATACATGGTATTATTTATATATGTATAATACTATGACTTAAGTATGATACTTTTCTTAACTAGGGCAGCTAATGGCTATACCTACCTGCCTTGTTTATCGCGTTATTTCATTCTAACCACAATGAAAGCAAACTAAGTGATAAAAAATAACCGGGCTACCTGTGACAACTATTTCACATTTGGATTTGCAGCCGACCCAGATCGTGGTTGATTTACATTACTTCCTTAAACCATCACGGATATTAAAATCTATCCAAAAGCGGCAATGTACTTTGACAAGTTCGCCTTTGTTCATCTCTGTATCTCTTTTTGTCGTTTATGTTTTTTGTACAATAATAAATTGACATACATACAAGTTACTTTTTGAAATAGTTGTTCCGTACCGTCTTTGACACGAAGCAACACGACATTGACTTTACACTATTGCGTTTGGACGCTATACTTCCGTACTTATATAAATAATAACTAATAGAAGGAAGAAACTGTTTGAAACTTTCACAATGTTCACATATTTACAACGTCAATCGAGACTTTTATTCTTCGAAACAAACGTAGAGGTAAATTAACAACGATGTTATCGCGTTCAAATCGCGATTACGAGAGAAACTTTTATGAATATAACCTATTTTTGTCCAGCGTGAAATAAAGTTCCAATAAATATCCCTTATAATGAAAATCACGTCGCTTGGAGGGAATTTCCTCTGACAATTACACCAGATGTCCCAAGATAAAGATTGTAGGGCCCCTATTGTTACTGAACGCGCCTTCACACAACATAAAGCGTCAAGCGCCATTGCACACCCGAAATGTCTTTGCTGAAGAAATGCTCCCTTCACTGGATACAACAGATTTTACTAGATATGGATGACGCTTTCTCGCTTTCATTTATTTGCACGCTGTTATGTTAGCATTCTCAAGGGATTCCTTAGTATTTTCAGACAAAAAAAAGAATTAATAGTTATATAGTGAACAAGGTTTAATTATTATAAACTAGCGACCATCTCCGGTTTTGCGCTGTTATACAATAGGATGTTGGGTATAATATAAAGACCTGCTGCAAAAAATTTGCTAAGTAAATGACACTGAAAATCGCATCACAATCCGTTGCGTGATTTAGAAGGAGTAAGCTGCCGAAGACATGAGGGCAGACAGAAATGGATAGCGATTTTTTTTTATTCTATGTTAAACATTTGTCGCTCTTTTAAACCCTGGATAAATGTTCGTGCTATAAAAATACATCATAGCTTGTTTCTTGTTAAATATTAAGGTGAATGCTGGAACGACTGGCTTTTGTTATATGTTTCGATACTGTGTGAAACATAAAACATAGTAATTGAAACCTTACAAAACATGACCCAAGTTCATTTTGGTTTGCAGTTTTCAGTAGTAAAATAATAATATATATACGTTTGTCAGTGCAGTTTCATCTATATATAGTGTCTACTTTTAATTTCGTTATCAACAAACTGTACAACGCTCTAAACAATTATTGTTTACTAGCTTCTGCCCGCGGCTTCGCCCGCGTGGCCTATAGAAAACAAATGACATCTAAATCCGAAAATCCCGAAACATCGTTATTTATTTATGATGAGCAGCTGCAATTCTAATTTTCAAGTTTATTTTTATTATTATTATTATAAGCTCACGCCTGTTTCCCTTTGGGGTAGGCAGAGACCACATAACGTCATTTGCCCTGGTCTTGGCATATTCCATCGCTCCCTCCACACACATTCCTCTCTCCATGCATGCTCGGCGGTTCCGTGTACTTCTGGTTTGACCTGTCTTCAGGACATCACAAATTTGGTTGACAAAAGTACGTCGAGGACGCCCTCGACCAACTCGCCCAGTCACATCACCTTCATAAATTTGCTAACATAATTGCCTTTCATCCATTCGTTCAACATGCCCAAACCTATGTTACATTCGTTTCTCTATTCTAGTCACTACATCTTCTTTCAGACCTCACCTCTCTCTTATAACACCATTTCTCATTCTCTCAGTCAGCTTGATCCCACTCATACTACGCAGAGAACGCATCTCTACGGCATTTATTCTACTCCTATGCTTCTTCTCGCAAACCCAGCTTTCATTTCCATACATCAACGTGGAAACTAACACAGCATCGTGAACAGCCGTACGTCGTAAAAGGCACGTTTGGCTGTTCACGTTGCTTGATGCGACATTCTGGCTGCTCACAAAAGCACGCAGAGCTCCCAATTTCCCGCTTTCACTCTCCTTTCAATGTCTTCATCGTGCTTTCCATCCCTAGTAAACATACTACCTATAGTACACAAATTCTTTCACTTGTTCAACTCTTTCATTACCAATCTTTATTACACATTCAGAAACCTCTTCATTCTTCTCTTACACCATTACTTTCGTTTTTGTAACATTAACTGTCATTCCAAGTTTATATCTTCATACAAAGTACCTCCATACAAAGTTTTAACCCCGTTTCTCTTGTTTTAATTGTTAAAATCCAAATACCCTTAAATACGGCGGTATTCATTTATGCTCAATAGTTCTAATTTTTAAGTTTCTACTTTTAAAAAACGCCGATACCTTCGTACAAACTTCCCCCTCCCCGTGTTACCCCTTCAAATTAAAAATCTAAAATCTCTGAAATATCTCATTATTTACTTATAACTATCTCCTGCCCGCGGCTTCGCCCGCGTGGCCTACAGAAAACAATTGTCTTTTTTTTTTAATCATAAAACTTATAAGTGCTCTCACTCCCTCTCATATTTGCACCGCCCGTTTTGCCCCCTTTCGATAGTCATAAAACCCTGAAACACATAATTATTTATTTATGATATGTATCTAAAATTCAAAATTTCAAGTTCCTATTAAAAACCCGATACATACAAACCTCCATCCATACAAACTTTTACTCCCCGTTTCCCCCTACAAATTTGAAAATCCAAAAACCCTGTGACGCGTCATTATTTATTTATGATAAGTAGCTGTATTTCAAAATTACAAGGTCTTATTAAAAAAAATCAATACGTCTTTACAAACTTTCTGTTGGGGTTATGCATAGCAGCGCAGAATTACTAGTTAACCGACATTATTTTTATTGTTTTACAAACCAAGTCTCAGAGCGAACAGTCATTCAAATTCATGACATCTATTTGCCAGTCTTATTTTACATACATATTACAACCTCATTCCAATACGCCCCCTTAATATGTATATTCATAAAATAAGACATCTCATAACACCGAGACAAACAAAAATATCAAATAAAGAAAGTACTACAAAGGAACAACAACTTTAGCAAAATAAATCATTAACAGGTAATGCCTAAACCAAACATGCACTTATAGTGCTTAACTTTAGGCAAAGCCTTTGTTAAAATATCAGCAAGCATAGAGTCAGTAGATAAATACGACAACTCTATACTCTTGTTGTCCTTTAAAATACTTCTTATAAAATGGTGCCTTATATCTATGTGCTTGCTTCGAGAATGGAACATTGGATCATTGGCAAGACAAATCGCCCCCTGATTATCTACATGTAAAGTTAATGGTGCAAACTTACGTAACCCAATTTCAGTTAACAAGCTATTAAGGTAAACAGCTTCCTTCATTGAAGTTGCCAAGCTTACATATTCAGCCTCACACGTGGACGTCGCCACACACTTCTGTTTTTGCGACTTCCATGACACGCACCCGCCACCTAACATAAAAACATAACCAGAGTAAGAACGTCTATCTATTAAACATCCTCCCCAATCCGAATCAGAATACCCTTGCAACGACTTGCCTGTTTTCTTAAAAAACAAGTCCGTATTCCTTGGTTTTCTTTAAATAACGCAGCACACGCTTAGCGGCATTCCAACATTGCTTATTTGGGCAGTCGAGAAATTGTGCCAATTTTGCGACACTATTTGTAATGTCGGGCCTCGTCCCTGTAGATAAATACATCAGACTTCCGATTAATTCACGATATGGATACTGCTCACCCTCTTCGCATTTCTCCACTGTGTTAAGCAACTTATTATTTACCTCCATTGGAGTGCAAGCGGAATTTTTACAATTTTCCATTCCGAATTTCTTTAATAAATCGCAAATATATTTTTGCTGTGACAACCTAATGCCATTGTCACATTTATCGAACTCTATTCCCAACATGTATTTGACAACTCCATAGTCTTTCAACTCAAACTCGGTGGCCAGTTTCTTTTTAAAATCTAGAATAAATTCTCTTTTCTGACATGCGATCAAAATATCGTCGACATAGACCAGTACAAAGAGTTTCGTATCAAAATCTATATCTTTAAAATAAAGACATGGTTCATTTAATGATGGTCGCAACCCCATACGTTTCAGTTGCTCGTCGAGCCTAATGTTCCATTGACGACCAGCTTGTTTGAGCCCATACAGTGCCCTCTTTAGTCGGCATACGTCTCCTCCAGCCTTTAAGTCGTCCAACATTTTCTTTGCTCTTTCGTGTGTTTAATGTTGGGGTTATGCATAGCAGCGCAGAATTACTAGTTAACCGACATTATTTTTATTGTTTTACAAACCAAGTCTCAGAGCGAACAGTCATTCAAATTCATGACATCTATTTGCCAGTCTTATTTTACATACATATTACAACCTCATTCCAATACTTTCACCCCCGCTTCTCCCCCTTTAAATGTAAAAATGCAATAATCCTGAAATACGTTATAATACTTTTAAGCTATTTATGATCAGTAGCTCTAATTCAAATTTTCATGTTTATAACTTCAATCAACAAATACTTTCATACAAAGTTCAACACCCACCCCCCGTTTTCCCCCTAAAGGTAAAAAATACCAAAAACGGTTTCTTAGCGGATGCGTACGTTATAAAATAAACCTATTTCCCAAATTTCCGCTTTCTTGATTTAATAGTTTCGGTTGGACGATGATCGCAAATCAGTCAGGACATGTTTGCGCGTGGCAGACAGACAGACAGACGGATAGACGGGTGGCAATAGAGGCTTAGTAATAACACGTTACCACGTACGTTATTTTTACTTCAATACAAAAAAATTGTGAATGAACAACTCAAAATCAAAAATTCATCCCCCTTTTCCCCCTTAAGGGTTGTTATTCCAATAACACCCGATATACTCGTTGCGTTATAAGCCTAAATAATAAAATGTAGTGATTTTTGCTGTGTAAATGTAGGCCTTTCCATACACAACTGTATCCCCCTTTTCACCCCTTCAGGGGTGGAATTATCAAAAACACTGAGACCCGTATAAATTAATTTTTTTACGTCAGCCTAACAACAAAATTTCAAGATCCTAACTTCAAAACTGATGGACTTTCATACAAACTTTCATCCCCTAATTTACCCCCTTAGGGGTGGAATTTCCAAAAATCCTTTCTTAGTGGATGCCTACACTATATAAGGTACCTATATGCAAAATTTCAAGTCTCTAGGTCCAGCGGTTTGGGCTGTGCGCTGATATATCAGTCAGTCAGTCAGGCAGTCAGTCAGTCAGTCAGGACTTTGAATTTTATATATATAGATAATCAATATTTGTTATAAAAAAAGTGTAATCACTCACAATTACTCCATCGACGCATTCAGATGTAAATCTTACTTTTGATTTGATATAATGAAAATAAATACTCCATCCCACTAAAAAAGCCCCCTTACTTACCTAAGAACTTCATATAACTGTGTTTCACACAATGTTTTGGGTTCACCCCTATGTTCGGTGGGAGAATAGAAAAACACTTTGCAGTCATTTCCTATGGAAGATGTACTGCGGGGATTCATTATCAACCCCTCCGTGGAGCACCACCGTCTTAGGGTACGCTTTGGGGTTGCAAGGTAACGTAACCACTGAGAAATTGTGAGTAATATGCAGTGTTACAAATAATTGAATAAAACCAAAACAATATAGGGTAACTGAACCAATATTTCTACATGTAGTTGTCATCATAGTCTCTCGTTTTTATTCGTATATTTCCGTATCTTCTCGTCAACCATTGGGTCGCTGTCAAGAACTAAGACTGTTACGGCGTTACCTTATAGGTTCACTCTTGAAACGTCACAGTAAATTATTTAGCAAAAATACCCAAATTCAAATAAACTCGTGGGGCGCCCTATGATCACAGGTGTGATCATAGGGCGCTCCAAGGGTCAAACTATGGATATCTGCTTGATAAGGATTAGGATTTAAAAAAATCGACACAATGTAACAATTACATAACACATCCCACTATTATTATAAAGCTGAAAGTTTGTGTGAGACTTCAATTTTTGTTACTTCGTCACGCTAAAACATCTGAACGGATTTGGATGAAATTTGGAACGAAGATAGCTTACCCTGGGTTAACACACGTGATACTTTTTATTCCGTAAAAATGCAAGGTTATGGTATAGCGATAAACGAACTTTACGCAGACGATATCTGGGCGATAGCTATAACAAATATAAAATAAATAGCCAAAGGTGCTTACCTACTGGTCTGCAGGTAAATGTGGTTGTTCGGAATCGCCATGTTGATTTTTGGGGCTCCGAAAAATTTATAAATATAAAAATAATTACAATTTAGGCACCCCAATTGTAACTTAACTATCAGCAAGGTACATAATATGTATGTACGTGTACAGCCTAGGTCATACATATATATACGTTCCTAAGACGCAAAAAACATCTATCTAAACACCTCAATGTCAATGACAATAAGGATAATATTTGGCTCGATATAGCTGTATACTCGTAAATTATCTATGACCTTGATTGTACCTGAATCAGAATCATTTATTTATGAAACATAGGCGAAATAAGTATTTCATTTATAAAGTATCACTATGTTTTGCCATACAACATGGCATGCATAGCTACAAATAACATACAGCACAATCAATAGATTCAGGCGTTACTGTACGGAGGTACCTTATCATATCAACAGTCGTACTTTTAGATCCGGATGATGCCTCGTATAGAGGCGCAACGCCCGTAGATCGTGTAGTTTTAGTGTGAAGTGGTATTTGGTTTATGGTTAAGTCTGTGTGATATATCGTGTTTCGTGTGGAAACGGAGGAGGGTGGGTTTTTGCGTGAAAATTTATGTATCGCACAGACGCAGCTGTCTTGCACGTGCACGGCACTTGTTTCATGGAGTAGTAAGGTAATTTGTTCCAGTTTGTTGACATGCAGCATGCATATTTATTTATACATATCCTACTATAAAATAATAGTATTTTATGCAACTGCTATATAATGAGAGGCCTTAAAACACGAGTGTGGTTTTGGAATAGAATCACACGAGCCTAATAAATTATTAAGGCCTAATTAATTATACATTACTTTATCTACACGCATATCATAACTGCAAAAAACCGTAACAGCAAAAAACCAATAAACGAGTAACAAAAAGTTATGGCGGCAATTCGATCTATCCGTCAAGACGAACGTTTCTTTTAAATCATAGACAAACGAATGAAGTCCCTATTGTCATGTCACTCGAGATCAAATGTCGTGCGTTTAAATTAAAAAATCATACTGAGTTGACGTTTCGTATCGATAACTATTTTAATATCTGTGGATACTAGAATAGAGACCAACTTGAATTTTGACAGCTGTTCCAAATTTCAATTCATAATGTCACGAGATATCGGTAATATGATCACCAATAAACACAGACTACTAAGAGATACTACCCAATAAAGAACAGATTTACCTACTACCACAGACAAGAAAACTCTTATAATAACATTGGTTGTAATAATGCTGGTCATTTCCTAAGGATTTTGAACGCGTTATTGAGCACTTATGATATGTGTGTAGATAAAATCGTCATTCATTATATTATAGTAATAATTATGATATCGTATTTTTATTGCTTAAAGATTATTGCATGGAATATAATGCCTCATTCGCAAAATTAAATAGGCTAGCAATTGAATACCTACGGTACGTTAAGTTAAAGCCACAGTATAGAAATAAAGCAGTACCGAAACTAGGCTTACATGTTCCTCTTAATTATTGTATATTTTTTTGTTTAGTTTGTTACCTAACCTAGGCCTTTTTTGAGATAACTAGCTACTGTTCATTAGAGCATTAGGGTTGTCATTCTTCATTTTCGTATTTTTTTATTAGGTATTTATTAAAACGTTTATTGGGGTTCTATAATAATCAAACAAATGAAATAAATTAACTAGCTTACAAAACAAATTAAGTACTTTAAAAAATTCATTATTTAAAAAGTGAGAAAAAATTTAAATTCCGGTTTTGAAGAAGCCGATTTTAAGCAGCCATATTATATGTATGTATGTATGTAAATTCTTTATTGTACAAAAAAAAACATAAATGACAAAAAGAGATACAGTGATGTACAAAGGCGAACTTATCCCTTTAAGGGATCTCTTCCAGTTAACCTTTGAGCGGATGAAAGGAGTATCATAGCAGGGACAGACAAAGACCAAGAGTTTATCAAAAACAGTGGAGAATTACCATACAATTTACCTATAAACACATTACATACTAATAATAAATATAATACCCAAATAATAATAATAATAAATATAATACTTAAAATACATAAACTTACTTAGATATAAATAAATACTTAGAAGTTAAAGGAGTAGAAGGAAAATAACTTAAGGACATGGTGTTAGCCACATTTTCTTTAAGTTCTCTCTAAAGGAGACCACGGAAGGCGACTGCCTAATGGAGGTTGGTAACCGATTCCACATCCTAGCAGAGTGCACCGAAAAAGATTTGGAGTAAGATTTGGAAGAATTGGAAGGACATGCTAAAAGGAGATTAGCACTCGACCGCAAGCGATGCTGGCTGCCGGCAGCCAGGTAGCTAAAACGATCAGAAAGGTATAGAGGAGCGGAAGGTTTGAAGAGAACGTTGAAAAGCAATGACAGAATGTGGATGTTCCTACGATCTCTAATGGGTAACCATTTGAGCTGCTTGCGGAAGTTAGACACATGGTCATACTTACGAAGCCCGAAAATGTACCGAATGCACACATTCTGAAGGCGGTCAAGCTTGTCAAGTAGTACCTCAGTGAGATCCAGGTAAGCAATATCACCATAATCAAGAAGTGGAAGTAAAAGAGATTGAGCTAGGGTGACCTTAGTCTGAAAGGGAAGGAAATTCTGCAAGCGCCTGAGTGAGTGAAGTGAGGCAAAAAGTTTTCGACTAACCTCAGTTACCTGGGTTGACCAGGAAAACGTCTGGTCCATGATAATTCCCAGATTCCTAACAGTGGAAGAGAGGGGAATGACTGTTCCATCGAAGTACAAATCGGGAACCATAATGCCTGAAATCTGGGAAATAAAATAGGGGCTGCCAACAATAATTGCCTGCGTCTTCTTCGCATTCACTTTGAGACCAAATTTACCTGCCCAGTCGCGTATGGAGGCAAGGTCAGCATTAATGCGACCAATCAACTGAGGCAAATCATCAAAACTAGCGGCCGAGTATATTTGCAGGTCATCAGCGTACAGGTGGTAGGATGAGTTTAAGGAAGCGGTAATGCCATTGATAAAAATTGAAAAAAGGAGAGGAGATAGTACACCCCCTTGAGGGACTCCAGCAGAAAGATCACACCAACTTGAAAAAGCGTCATCAACTCTGACTCGCTGTCGTCTCTCAAAGAGGTAAGAGTGGAACCAGGATAGTGCAGTTGAAGATATATTAAGTGTGCTGAGGATACCAAGAAGGATATCGAAATCGACAGTATTAAATGCACTGCTGAAGTCCAATAGGACGAGGACAGTTAGCTTTCTGTTTTGAATATTGAGACGAATGTCGTCAGTGACTCTGACGAGAGCAGTGACGGTGCTATGCCCGGGGCGAAAACCAGACTGGAAAGGATTAAGGAGATTATGTCGGTTGAGGTGACAGGAAAGACGATGATTAACAAAATGTTCAATTATTTTGGATAAAAGTGGGAGAATTGATATGGGACGGAAATCTGTAAAGGACATAGGATTGGAAGTTTTAGGGAGGGGCATGACATGGGCAAGTTTCCATAACGAAGGAAAGCAGCCCGAGGAAAAGGATGAATTAATAATATTGGATAGAGTGGGTGCAATAAATTCCGCCGCAAGCATGATCATGTCCAGACTCAAGCCATCCTCACCAACAGCCTTCGTCCCGATAGATTTAAGTATATTATGAACATCTCGCGGAGACATACTTCCAAGATCAAAAGAAGGAATGTCAGGGGGTTCAGAGCTGGCAAGAAGAGACAGAGTGTTTTGCTTAATCGAAGGATCCAACGTAACTGGCGAAGTGCTAAAATGATTATTGATGCCATTGAGGTCAATCAAAGATGAAGGGTTTTGTTGAGTTTTGCCCACCCCTAGAGACTTCAAAAACTTCCATAATTTGGAAGGGGGACAGTTTTCAATAGATTTATAAACGTATCGTCGCCTGGCATCCCTACACACCTTGTTACACCTATTCCTCAAATGAATATAGTTTTGATAATTTTCCTCAGAGGAATCGCGGCGCAGTTTAATGCGGGCCCTATTCCTCCTCGCCATGATTCCCCTGATTTCCGGCGTGAGCCATGGCGCAGGGTAGTGCTTGACACGAGTAGGTTTCAGTGGAGCGTGTCTGTCAAAGATCGCAAGCAGAGTATTGTTGAAAGCTTCCAGCTTAAGATCAACGTCGGTGAGATCCTCAATCGCACGCCAGTCGACATTCCTCAGATCGCTGTGCAGGGCTTGCAGGTCTACATCATGGAGGTTGCGGCGGAGAATAACTTTATGTCTACGTTTTGGAGGACGGATACTAAAAGAAGAGTAAATCAAGTCGTGATTAGAGAAGGCGGCAGCATTGAATTGGCCATGAAAAGTAACATAATCAGGTGAGGAGGTAATCATAAGATCTAGAAGTGAGGGGGGGCCATTGTGCGAAAAATGTGTTGGATTGGTCTGAAGCCTTTGAGTACGGTGGTTATCCCTTAACAAGCACGTGTTAAAGTCGCCCATGAGAATCACATGTTCAAATTGTGGACTAAGTTCACCTAAAGTCTTCTCGAAGGTGTCGAAGTAATTTAAATTTGATGAAGGACTGTAGTACACTCCGAGAAGAACCTTGGTATGATGGAGAGAGACATCGAGGAATAAAAATTCAGGTGACACAGAGTAAGAGGATGAAGAGGACGACTGCGTGACTACTTGACAAGCAATCTCACTCCGCAAATAAATGGCAACGCCACCACCACGCACAGTGCCGGAACCGTCATCCCGACTTCCCACTCTGTCATTACGAATCAAGCGATACCCAGGTAATGGATAAAGGGAAGAAGGAAGAGATGGCTTCAGCCATGTCTCAGAAATGAGATTGGCATGAATATTCCTATCAGAAAAGGTAGAAAGTAGATCGGTGAAATGAGCAGGTACACTCTGTGCATTAATGTGGACGACGTTAAAATTCTTGGTGGAAGATGAAAAGGTACTATGCAATCGGTCACCAAGATCCGGCATATCCGATAAGTCACTCAGAGAGTCGTAAAAGCTTGATGATGATAAAGAAAAAAATTCACTGTCATGGCTGACATTAAAAACGTCGGACATGTATATACCGTGATAAAATAAATACGTTACTTAAATAAAATATAAATATCTAAACCTAAATTAAAATTAAAATTACACGCGAATACTCCTTGTATCACTCGCCAGCAGCTGGTAACATAGAAAGGTAACATGACGGAAGACACTTACAAAGTATAACATAATATAAAAAAAAAGAGTAAACAGAGCGTGGCTGTATGAGCCTATATCCCTTTACCTTTTTCAGGAGGGCTAAAACAACAAAAAATAAAATTACAGTGACACTGACACTCCGCACTCTATAACTGAGAAATTGTGTGACGTTACACGTTAATAATAATGTCACCTACAAAGAAAGACAATGAGAAGAGATTGAAGATAAACAAGCACGAAAATTAGCCATATAAACGCCGTTATGAGCAAGTCAAGACCGCCCACTACCTTCGGGACTTGCCAGGACTCTTCTTGTGCGGACGGGGACGCAGCGCAGGCGCCGCGCCAGCTATTGCTCGCACCGCCTGCACGACTGGAGCCACGCTGGGTGCTGTCTGCGGTGCTGAAGGCACGGGAGCCGTGCTGGGCGCTGCCGACGCCGCAGGCGCCGCCGAAACCGCGGCGGGTGCCTCACGTGCGGCAGCCACTGCAGGATTCGTGCCGGACGTAGCCTGTGACTGTGATGCAGACTCTTCCGGAGTCACCTCCTGCGTTCCAGGCGTCGATCGCAGTTCGCCGTCAGTTGCCTCCACGGATACTGCGCGAAGCTCCTCCAGGGACGTCACCTTGTACCTTGTTCCATCCTGTCCAAGCACTATCACACGCCCATCAGAAGTCCAGCTTCGCTTCACCCCGAAGATACGACGAGCCTCCACAAATACAGCATGCCGGGTGTTGGTCAGGAATTCGGACAAGGTGTAGCCAGAGCCCTTGAGCTGCTTCTTAACGGACCACACTGTATCCCGTGCCTTTAGGGATGAGAATTTGACAAGGATAGGCCTTGATTTGCCACCCCGCTGAGACTTGCCGAGACGGTGACTTGTGTACACAGATTGTGCCGTTAATTCCTGCGCATCAAGATTTCCTAAAATCTGTAGTACTGTGTCGGGTACTTCTTCACCAACCACCTCGGGGACTCCGTGTAGAAGAAGCACAGCTGACCGGGATCTCATCTCCAGCTCCTCTAGGGTCTTGTGGACAAGAGCCATTTGTGATTGCAAGCCCGCCACTGCACTCCAAATAACTGACTTAAAGGTCCGGTACTCGTCCAAAGTGCCTGGGTCTGCCTCCTGGGCTGGAGATGACCTCTCAAATGCGTTCATACGAGATGCAAATAGCTCCTTCATCTCATCCAAACTCTTCTGAAGTTGTGACAGATGATCCATAGTGAAGTTGCACTTTGTAATGGTGAAGTACAGTGAACTTTGAACTTGTGCTCCAGTCTGGTATTAATGTTGACTAGGAGTTTTTATATCAGCTGATGGTGGCAACAAGGATCTTCTTACCGCATGTGTGTAAAAATTATCACAAATAAATTAGAAAAATAATTAATTTTTAAATAAATAGTAATGAGCTCGAATATTAACAACTTGTTTGTTTGCCTACCCACAGAAAAAATAAATAAATAAATAAATATTATATGTAGTTATAAATAATACTTATGTGGGATCTTTAAATCGATCGCGAACTGTCTGGAACGCATAACGATGAACCCAAAGCGCGTCCACTGCTTTCGACGCGATACCTCTGACTGACAGCGTGACAGCTAGGGTTGCCACCTTTTTTAGGGCGAATAAAGTATTTTTTCATTTCGGTAGAACAAAAATAGAGTACACATCATAAAAAAAGAGTATTTATTAATTTTTTCCATTATTTGTCCGTGACGAGCCACTAACAATCAGTTTTACGTACATAGAGTATTTTAGCGTACTCTATTGGTGTCGTCGATTATATTGTACGTCTATTTTAGAGTACCTACGGATGGCAACTCTAGTGACAGCACCGCGACATCAGCTTAGCCGTCTTGTTGAGCGTGCGTCTATGTGAGGGCGTCGGCCCCGTAAAGAATCTACGTGCAAACGTGCGGTAGATTCCTTACTGCTTAAGTATATACTGTGTTAAAGCCGTAAGTAATAATATTTACAATAAAGTTGTGCAACCTTTAAAAACGGTTAGTTACTCACAGCCTACTGAAAGTGATAGGTGTGCGGAGTATTAAATGTTCGCGAATACTTGAACTGCTACGAGCAACACTTTATATACTTAAGTAAATTGACTAAATAGATTCAGTTATAGCTTCAGCTATAGATTCAGTTACAGTTATAGTTATAGCGGAGCTACCCGTGAGCAACAGATACTGTTCAATAGTAGTAATTTTTTTTTTATATTATGTCAAAGAATTTAATAGAGAAAACTTATTTAGATCACGTGCTGGCAAATTTTAGCATATGGGATCGCTACCACGCGGTCTCAATTGTGTGGCTGACCCTAGGATTATTGTCAGAAAGTATGTGTTTTTTTAATTTTATATTCATTGCTGAGAAGGTTGAATACAGGTGAGTAGTCTCATTTTATCACGTTTACCAATTAAAAATCCCTAAGTTCATATCCATCATGTAAAATAGAACTTTAACGTTTTCAGTATCAGCATAACAGACGACACACTTGAACATTGCATAATGATGATTTTGTATTAAATGTAGTAGATTGTTTCATATTTCTTTACTCAGATGTGCTGACAATAATTCATATACCATAAATGCCAGCGAAACGTCGTGGGCTGTACAGAATACAACTACAGAATGGTGTAACAATCCAGTGAAGTGTGCGGATTGGATCTATGAAAAACCCGATACCTTTGTTGCGGAGGTATCAAGCTGAAAAGCAAGTTAATTTTGTTATTTACTATTATTAATTCTGGTAGAGGGTCCATAATATCGTATTGTTTCAGTTTCAGTTAGCATGTCAAGATTGGAAAAGGACTCTAGTAGGAACGGTGCATAATTTTGGATACATGGTCGGCGTTGTTATTGTTGGACCACTTTCTGACAGGTATATAACAAAGGATATTAAAAGCAATTCGTTTTTTGCAACTCACTATTATATTTCGACGGTCCAAGGGAACAAAGTTGGATCTACAGGATGACAATGTCTTAAATTTCTGATTTAATTTAAATATAAATAAAACACAAATTTCTTTAAGCAACTTTTTGTAGATACGATTTTGATTTTTTGGGTTATTCGATTTGTACCTTTTTGATAAATATTTTTTTGTTTTATTTTATTAATGGCGTGTTCCAGGTTCGGAAGAAAGACTGTGGCAATAATGACTGGGCTAACGGGTGCTGTGTGCGGACTCGCGAAGAGTTTCGTTACATTTTACTGGATCTACATAGCATTTGAATTTTTGGAAGCTGCAATCGGTGATCCCTATTCACCGCTATATATGCTAAGTAATTTATTTCTTCAGAATACTAAACCTATGATAGCTCGAGGCACGACCTTGGGATTCGATATCGATAAATAAGATGTCGATGTTTAATTAAATCCATGTTAAGACCATTGGAAATCCCATACTAGTCTTTTTACCATGCACGATATCAAAGTGGATATTTACATCTAAACGGTAATATTTATTACTGACGAACATGGAATTAATATTAATTAAAACCATTTCAACATATAACATCTTGATCATGACAGTAGTATCGATTATTTTTTTCCGCAAAAGTATTTTAATAAATCCCTTTATTATTTGTGCGCCGAGTCAGCACACGTTGTATGTGTAAATGTTGCAACCGACTATGCAATAATTAACTATTTTGATTGTTTTAAACTAATCAGATGGTTTTGTTTCAGTTCTGGAAATGGTGGCGACAGATTCCAGAGTTAATTATACTACTATAGGCAACTTTGGTTTAGCTATAGCTGGGATGTTATTGCCATTGACGGTTTGGTTGGTCCCCTATTGGCGAACCTGTTTAAGAGTGATATATGGACCTGGGTTACTCTTCATATTTTTAATTTACTTGGTCGATGAAAGCCCCAGGTGGCTGATTACTAAAGGAAAAGTAAGTGCTGTGGTAAAGAATATAGAAAAAGCTGCAAGGTTAAATAAAATAGAAATAACAGAGAACTTAACTATGCTCTCATATGAGGAAGATGCAAGCGTAAGTTTTATGACAGCAATAGCGGACACATTCAAATCAAAACTTCTTCTGGCGAGGTTTTTTATTTGTATTTTTTGGTGGAATACTTGCACTTTTGTGGACCATGGCTTGATGATTAATTCAGTGTTACAAGGAGGGAACAGATGTGTGAATTTTGCCTTAGTGTCCTCTGTAAGATTTCCAGCAATTTTTCTCGGGGCGTTTATGTTGAATAAATTTAATAGGAGAGGACCTCTTATATTGAATTTTGTGGCTTGTGCAGTGCTTTGTGCTGGTCAGCCTTTTATACCAACTAGTAAGTTAACAATATCGACTTATATATTAAATACTTTTGCACATGAACACAACGTCAAAGTAAAATAAAGATAAGACTATTATTCAGTATTCAAGAGCGTCACTAAACTTGTAAAGTAAAAGACATGGCATGAAATAGAAACCAAATTGATTTATGAAAATAATGAAACATAACCTTTTCAGATAGACCTTGGCTAGCGATTACAATGTACATGGTCAGCAAAGTAACGTCCGTTATGTTCTTCAAAATTACCTACATCTTTACTTCTGAGCTGTTTCCTACGTCCACCAGAAACTCAATGCAGGCACTATGTTCGTGTTTGGGACGAATCGGGGGTATAATAGCTACGCAGACGCCGTTATTGGTAAATTCTAAATCTTTTCAAATTCTTTTTACACTAATAATAAACATAATGTGTCAAATGTGTAGTTTTATGATATTGCTATTGCTACATTTACAACTAAATTCCAATAAACATTACTGATCGAAATGATGCAATATTTAAATCTGTTTTCAAGGAGACATTAATTTCAATGGCGTATTATAAAATCAATGATTATATCTTGAACAGGGATGTTTGAAATGATCCCGACTTACATTAGTGTACACCTACTGTATTAAACATTTAAAAATATATATAAAAATATATATAATATGTAAAAATAATATTATAACTTAGATTTATTTAAAAATTACACATCCTTGAGTTTCTTGTCGGTATCTTCGCATCACAGGTTTTTTCCGAACCAGTGGTTAATTTTTTGACACTCATAACTGCTAACAAACTGGAACAAGTTATCTTGCTACTCCACGAAACCAATTTCGCAGACCAATTGGTTTCAGTGAGTAGCAGGGTAATTTGTTCCAGTTTGTTGAAATGGACCTCCGCAAAGTAACGACTGAATCTATTGATTATGCATAACTGCTAACTGTAACCCTAATCTGAATAAACATATTTTGACTTTGACTTTCTCCAATTTGCAGGCGGTATATTGGTCAGAGTTGCCAATAGTGATGTTTGGCGTGACGTCGCTGGTCGCAGCACTTCTGACGTTGTTCGTGCCTGACACGGCTAAAACTTCGCTGCCAGACACGGTGTGCCAGGCCGAAGCTTTGGGAACCAGGACTTTGTCAAAAGGTCGCGCTACCAATCAGCGTAGAAAAAGTAATTCCTATAGTTTTGATTAAACCATTAAATTAAATTACTGAGTTTTTTTGTTCTTATAATAACATTTAAATTATGATCCACATCCTATTCCGATCACTAGGAAATATTCCAGACAATTTTTGTAATTAATTACAACAGGAACATTTCGAGTCGCAAATAAAACAGTTAAGAAATCTGTGGCCCTAATATAACTGGCCAAGGTTAATTTATCTCTATCTGCGTCCTTTTCTTATGACACTAGTTAGACAGAGACACAGGGAGGGGTTCAACTAAACCTGGGTTGTCATGTTAGGGCCGCAGCAGGAGGCACGATTTTGGATAGATATATTAAGATTTTGGATGGTAATAACAGCCATGCGGCTCGTCTGGTAAGCAGTTACTGCCGCCTAAATTATGAAAGAAAGAAAAGAAAGAAAATAGTACATTCGGTACTCAGAAGTAGGTACATGGGGTGAACTTACAACTAAAGCTTCGAAAAGGGACTCACTCAGCATAAAGCCGAGGTAAGGTTTTGTAACACGACCCTGGTCTTCCGTGGGCACCTTTACCTGGAAACAAAAACATACTTATAAATATATATACGACACAAGTGAAGGTTAACCCCCTTAGTCATAAACGCTGCGTAAACGTTTGATAGTTAACATGTTTTATGTCTTTATCTGTCAATGTGATGTTTGCCCTCAAATCAAAGAGACAAAACATTCGTTAGCTTAAAAAGATTATTATTTTTTTAATGAATAATGGGGTTAGTTTCCAGTTTTATGAATTCTTGTTACAAAGAAACGGGTAGTCTAGACTAATTTACACTAATATAATAAAGAGATAAGCTTTGTTTGTATGTATGTAGGGGGGTGATCTCTGGAACTACTGACCCGATTCCAAAAATTCAGCTTTCAACTTTCACAGATAGAAAACTTCACTATCCCTGACATGCTACTAATTTCACGCGAACGAAGTCGCGCGCGTCCGCTAGTGTGTGATAATGATAAAAAGAATACATCAGAATCATTGAATTTCTAATTATGACAAATAATTCTAAAGAGTAGTAGTTATCAAAACAAGTTTAGCAAGTTGTGCAATATTAATTTTCAAACTGATAAAAGTTAAAATTGAAAGTATTTATTAACAACATACAAACATATTCAAATAATTTTCTTGAAATATTATGTATCTTTAGATAATACTTACATAAAGAGTGGAAGTAAAAAAAAAAACAATGGCCTGTAATTGTACTGCATAATTATAGACCATTCACAATTGTGTCGTTAATCCAAATGTAGCAGTGAACTGCTACGAGTAACGCTTTATATACTTAAGTAAATTGACTAAATAGATTCAGTTATAGTATAAGTCTGATCGGAGCTACCCGTGAGCGACAGATACTGTTCAATTGTAGATTTTTTTTTGTAAAATGTCAAAGAATTTAATACATAAGATCTATCTAGATGACGTGTTGGTAAAGTTTAGTGTTTTCGGTCGGTATCATGCGGTCTCTGCTGTGTGGCTGGCTTTAGGAATGGCGATTAATACCATGTGCAATTTAAGTTACGTATTAATTGTTGAAGAGGTTAAATACAGGTAGGCAGTTAATCTCTTCATACATACACTTATAAATAACGATCTGTTCCTTAAACACAATCTGATCAAAAACGTTAACGTTACGGATTATCAAAGTTATCTTTCTTAATCGTGACTTTTAATAAGTTTTGTTGTTTTACGTTACTTATTTATATTCTCAGCTGTGCACACACTAATGCAACCTTTGAAAATATCAGCGATTTATCTGAATTTAGCAATGTACGGAATGGAACCAATGCTGGTTGCAGAGATCCATCAGCTTGCCCTCAATGGATCTATGAAAATCCTGATAGCTTTGTGGCAGAGGTAAGCTGAAGGCAAAAAGTGAATGATTTTATAAAATAATTACCAGTCTATATCATTGAATATTTTCAGTTTCAATTAGCATGTCAAGAATGGAAGAGGACTTTAGTGGGAACAGTGCATGTTTTTGGTTATATGATCGGCATTGTTATTATTGGGCCACTGTCTGACAGGTAACTTGATAAAACATATGGGTAAATAATCGGTGTATTCAAGGTGTAAAATGGTCGCCATTGTTTTTGGAGATAGGTAAAATGCTGCAAAGTCTGTGTTTTTTTTATTAGACAACGTATTTAGCGGGTGGTAGCACCTTGCGCAGGGTGCGTCCGGAGCGTTACCACCATCTTGCTCGCTAATCCTGCCGCAGTGCAGCAGTGCTTGCACTGTTGTGTTCCGGCGTGGAGAGCAAGACAGCCGGTGCAATTACTGGCACAAGAGCTATTCCATCTTAGCCCTCTGAGTTGGCAACGCATCTGCAATCCCTCATCGTTAACACTGCGGCGTGTTCCAGGTTTGGGAGAAGGACTCTAGCAATCGCAACCACGGCTACGGGAGCGCTGTGTGGAATAGCGAAAAGTTTCGCTAGTTTTTACTGGATTTACGTATTATTTGAATTCTTCGAAGCGTCAATCGGGGATTGTTACTCACCGATATATATGCTAGGTAATATTTTTCCTTAAGAGGTAGCCAATGCAGCCAAAGATTAATTACTTAAATAATCAATTGTTTTAAACTTTCGCGATTTTCACACATACTTATTACGTTTATCGAGACTTAAACACGAAAATAAACTGTTTAATTATTTACCTGGACGTTTCAGCCGCGTTGCAGCGGCCGTGGTCACGAGAGTGGTTGCGAGCTGCAACGCGGCCGAAACGTCGAGGTAAATAATTAAACAATTTATTATCGCGTTTAAGTCCCGATAAACGTAATAAGAACTTAAATAATCATTTAGTTACTACTGTTTTATCATACTTATTTAATAGTATATGAAAGCAAAAACAACAGATAGTTTATTTTTAGTTGGTAATTATTAAGGACATGCTAATTACAGATTTTTTTTTTTACTTCTTTCAGCTCTAGAAATGGTTGCACCCGATGCTCGAGTCGTATATACAACTATGAGTTGTATCGGCTTGTTTATAGGGGGGGTATTATTTCCAATGGTAAGATGGCTGGTCCCCTATTGGAGAACCTGCTTGAGAGTGATGTATGCACCTGGATTACTCTACATAGTAACAATTTACATGGTTGACGAAAGTCCTAGATGGCTCCTTTCTAAAGGAAGAATGAATACAGTAGTAGAGAACATAAAGAAAGCGGCAAATCTGAATAAAATAGAAATCAAGGAGAACTTAACATTGCTTTCTTATGAGAGTGACACAAGCTTAAATTTTATAACAGTAATAAAAAGCACATTCAAATCGAGAACTCTACTTAAAAGATTTTTGGTTTGTATTATTTGGTGGAATACTTGCACTCTTGTGAACGACGGATTGTTAATAAATTCAGTGTCATTACCAGGGAGCAAATATGTGAATTATGCAGTAGCATCCGCTATCAGACTACCGGCCGGAATATTTGTGGCGTTAATATTATATAAAATTAACAGAAGAAAACCTCTGATATGCAGTTTTGTTGCAAGTGCAGTGCTTTGTACCGGCCTGCCTTTCATACCTTCCAGTAAGTTAACAATTTCGAGTTAATTCACTTCATATTTTTCACACTCACACAAGGTCAAAGTAAGATAACAACACACCATTTTGATCTGTGCGAGTCGCTGAAGTTGTTAAGTTGCAATAATGTAAAAAAACGTGTATTTCAGAAAAAAAAATGGTACTGAAATTTCACCAAAACTTAGCCACAAATCTTACATTTCTAAAGGTTTTTGAGTCAAGAAATTCCTACATAATGCTGTTTTTATTTGTTAATTAGTCAAATATAGTATATTGTGGCATGGTGTAGACGGGATCGCATGAAATAGAAAGTTAATTGATTTTTATGTAAAAAAACCTTAACACTTTCAGACAAAGTTTGGCTTGCAAACACAATGTACATGATAACCAGATTCGCATCAGGCATGTTCTTCAAAATCACCTACTTATTTACACCTGAGCTGTTCCCAACGTACACTAGGAACTCTATGCAGGCACTATGTTCATGTATTGGACGAATCGGGGCTATATTAGCTACGCAGATGCCTATATTGGTAAATAAAATAACTTGCTTACTTAAATTTATTTCTTATTTAATTTTTTATACAACAGGAAGGCAAACCAGCAAATGGGTCACCTGATGGTAAGTGATCACCACCGCCTATATACACCCGCTACACCAAAGGGATTACAGACGCGCTGCCAACCCAGAGGGCTAAGATGGTATACAACTTGTGGCAGTAATTGCACCGGGTGTCTTGTTTGTCGGCTGTTAAATAGTATCTTTTTTCTACTTATGTGTCGAAAGTGTTATTTCAACATGTCGTTACCTGCTTGTATTTTCAGATGGCATATTGGTCATATTTGCCAATAGTAATATATGCCGCGATGTCCCTTATAGCAGCTTTGGTGACGTTGCTTATGCCTGACACGGCTAAAACTTCTCTGCCAGACACGGTGCGCCAGGCAGAGGCTTTGGGTGGTTTGGAAACCAGGATCTTGACGAAAGATGGTCTCGTAATCAATCAGCGTACAAGGAATAATTCTGTTACTTTTGATTAAGCTATACGTGTCGCACGCGTTATGTACAAAGTCTTTACTCATGTCATCAATCAATCAATTCGTTTATTACAAAAAAACGAGTAGGTACAATAGGTTGTAGGCGAAACCTTTTTAAGATCATATTCTAGCCTTTTGACCTAGAGAGTAGAATAATCAATGTGACTCTTCTTTAAAAACCAAGTAATATTTGTTCGCAAAACTTTGATGCAGTCATAAGGAAATAGCTGGATATTTTAGTACCTTGTCGCTGTCAGTAATGTGACAAATTCGAGCAAGTCTCATTTCATGCGTTACTACGACAAGGTTCTTAAGTGTTTAGCTACTTAATCCTAGGCTGACTGACGTGCTTTGCTTAGTTTGGGAATAAGTATGACAGTTTGTTTTCCATGTTCCCGAGATAATTTATTTATCCGCTTTCTGTTGTGCTTATGAAATATCTAAATAACCGTAGCGTTTTCTTAGCATTAAAATATCGTCATATTTATCAATCCTCAATAAATTAGTGGCAAGTAACCAAACAATCCCTCAAACAGACAATACCTATAAAATGTTTTTCAACCTGAGTCATTTTAAGGATTATGATCGCCGTCGTGATTTTAAATGCACCAATAACTTCAGTAACGGTAAAAAAAATGTATAAATACATAAACATTGAGTTCTAGCGCAGTATATTGCAGTTACTTATGAGCGATAGGTACTGTGCAATAAAAGAAAGGTGTACGACTTTATTTTATTATGGCAAATAATTTGTTAGACAAGACCGACCTGGATGCTGTGCTGTCCAAGTTTAGTGTCCTTGGTCGCTATCACGTGATCTCTGCTGTGTGGTTGACTTTGGGAATTGCGTTTAACACGTTGTGGTATTGTAATTATGTGTTAATTGCCGAAGAGGTTAAATTCAGGTAGGCAAATTTTCTCAAAACTGTTAATACAGATTTTAATTATTGAAATGGAAGGATCAAGTAGGTACTGTAGCAGACGCGCCATGTATGTCTGCTGGCGCTAATAATAATCAGGCAGGAGCCTTGTTGTTTTCTTCTATTCTTTGTCTGTCTTTATTATGTCATGGTGAAATAAACCGTAATTTTCTGTATCTGTTCTGATCTTCATTTTTCATCACTCCTAAATCCACCAACCCACACGCTAAAGTACCGAAAATGTCTTTTTAAAGAGGTGAGTTGAGTCATTTTTTTTATTATAGTAACAAAAGTCTTGTGCTCAAAAGTTAACGATTTGGGCACATACAATTTACGTTTACCTTGAAAACCCCTGGCACCGCACTAGGGGCTGTAGACTTGAAAAAAAAATCGACTTTTCCCTTAATTACCGTCCACAGGAAAGACATTTGCGTGTGATAGACCCAGTTCAGTTATTCTTTCATAAAAAAGTCAGTTTTGAAAATCTCATTCTGACCTAAAATTTTAATGCCATGTTATTCATATTTGTCTTATCTTTCTTACATGTTAGTTGCTTCCAGTTTATGCGATCACGATTTTCAGTGAACTTAAGTATCTTTAAACGATTATTTTTATCCTCAGCTGTGCAGACAATAATTTCACCTTCAAAAATATTAGTAAAACTTTTGAATTTAGCAATGCAGTGAACATGACTAAGGCATGGTGTAGTATTTCCTCACCATGCGCTCAATGGGTCTATGAAAACCCCGACAGCTTTGTGGCAGAGGTAAGTTGAAGGTAAAAAGATGATGATGAGACGTGTAATTTATTTACAGGTTGAAATAAATGTATGTTCTCAGTTTCAGTTAGCACATCAAGATTGGAAAAGGGCTTTAGTGGGAACCGTTCACACTATTGGATATATGGTCGGCATTATCATTATTGGCCCATTGTCTGATAGGTAAAGTATACAAGTTACATGTAAAAAATCAATTCAATTCAATTATTATCGACAGGGTGACATATATACAAGACGTATTTAATACAAAATTAGTTTTTCTCGCTCAGTTAATGACGGAGAACTAAATGCATTAACTCAATTGCTAAGATAACTCTTGGTTAAGTTTCGCTAACTTTCTAACAAAGAAATAATAAAAATCGTAAAGTATGGTTACCTTACATCCAAGCAGAGCATCATACCTGTCAAGTTCTAGCAACATTACCAATTTCAAAACAAAAAACTCTTAAGAATGAGAACTATGTGATTGATCAGACATATCGATACTAGAAATCTCAAATGTCGTACGGGACATGTCCTTTAATGTCCCTTACGACATTGAGATTTCTAGTATCGATATTTTATTAATATTCAAGAAATATTTTTTAAAGTTTGAAGGTTGAATGTTTGATGTCTTCGCCTAGAGATTCAAATATCCTCTATTCTCGTGTTTGACCTAATTCAAAAGTTCCTTTACACAAGCTTACATTTCATGCATTAAATTCTTCACATCATTAAGTGTTTTTTTTTTAACTGTATTTTGTTGATCGTAGTCCTCGCGAGGGGTACGGGCGGCTACGATCGCTGAACAAATTATTATTTATTTAAACACTAAAATACGTGAATTATCAATACTCGAAGGGCAAATCTATCTTCGAAGGGGCAGAACTTAACGCATATACGCATACGTATCGTATACACATACCTCCACCAAAAGATCATAGAGTGATTTGCCCTTCGACTATCAACAACTTTATGAAGAATATTGTAGGTGTGATTTCTAATGCAGTCAGGGGCTAGCACGAGTGGCTATAACTCGCTTTGTCGAGCGATGCGTCCTTTTTAGACAGAGTCAAAGTAGGAAAAGTCGAAGAGATAGCAACTCGTATTTGCCAGTGCGATTTATGAAAGATGGGAAAGTTGAAATGATAAAGAATGAGGCAAAAATGATCTAACGGTGATAATACTATAAATATGGTACCATATCATTACGTGTTCTAGGTTCGGAAGAAGGACTCTGGCAATCATTGCCGGGATGACTGGTGCGATGTGTGGACTCATCAAGAGTTTCGCTAGCTTTTACTGGATATACATAGTGTTTGAGTTCTTGGAAGCATCAATCGGGGATCCTTACTCACCATTATATATGCTAGGTATTTTTTTGTGCAAGATGTAGTTATTTGACGACCTGTATGGCACAGTGGCACATTGTGTCTGCTTACTGTGCAAGAGGTCCCGGGTTCAAATCCTGGTATGGGCAAATATTTGTGTGACAAATACGAATGTTTGTACCTGAGTCATGGATGTTATTTGTATTTAAGTATGTATTTATCTATATAGGTATGTTCATCCGTGGTCTAGTAACCCATAATACAAGCTTTGTTTAGTTTGGGACTAGGTCAATTGGTGTAAATTGTCCCAAGATATTTATTTATTATTTAGTCAAATGGCAATTATAAAAAAAACTTCTTTTTTTCAGGTCTAGAAATGGTGGCGGCAGACTCTCGCGTAACATATATGACAACGTGCAGCATGGGGTTAGTAATAGGTGGGATGTTACTTCCCTTGATAAGATGGCTGGTTCCATATTGGCGAACGTCTTTAAGAGTGATGTATGCACCCGGGTTACTATTCATTTTGTTAATTTACTTGGTTGACGAAAGTCCTAGATGGCTACTTACGAAGGGAAAAGTAAATGTAGCCGTGAAGAATATAGAAAAAGCAGCGAAGTTAAATAAAATGGATATAGAACAAAACATCACCTTGCTCTCTTACGAAAAAGAAATAAGCGCAAAATTTATGACTATAATTGCAGACACTTTGAAATCAAGAACTCTTTTGAAGAGATTGTTTGTTTGTGTAATTTGGTGGAATTCTTGCACTTTTGTGAACCATGGATTGACAATGAATTCGGTGTTGTTAGACGGGAACAAATATGTTAATTTTGGATTATTATTCGCCATGAGACTTCCGAGCAGTATTTTAACAGCGTATATTATGAATAAGTTCAACAGGAGAGGGCCTCTAATTTTGTGTTTTATGGCTTGCGCGTTGATATGTGCCGGTCAGATATTTGTACCTAAAAGTAAGTAAAGAGATTAGGAAATGTAAACAATTAACTATACCTACTAATTAAACCATAAATAAACTGTTACATTTTCAGATATGATCTGGCTTGTTGTCACAATGTACATGGCTAGTAAGGTACTATCAGGCATGTACTTCACCATCGTTTATATCTTTACTTCTGAACTGTTCCCTACTTATACCAGGAACTCTATGCAAGCCGTTTGCTCGTGTGTGGGACGAATTGGGGCAATAGTAGCTACGCAGATGACTTTGCTGGTAATTATGAACTAACTTCGTCATACATTTTTTATACAACATAGGAAGGCTAACGAGCAAGTGGGTTACCTGATAGTAAGTGATCACTACTGTATATAGACACCCGAAACACCAAAAATATTGCAGATATACCTCTTGTGCCGGGAATTTAACCGGCTGTCTTGCTGTCTACGCCGGATCAGAACAGTGCAGGCACTGCTGCTTAGCGGCAGGATTGGCGAACAAGAGAGTGGTAGCGATCCGAACGGATCGTCATAGATGTAGTGCGATTTTTCACTCATCGTTAAAGTTTGTACTTTAAAAAATTGGACATTTTACTTTTCATAGGATGTATGCATTTCAATGCATGCGTGCTACATTGCAGTACGTAAGTGTCGTTTCTATTTTACAGAAAATTTATTGGTCAGAATTGCCAATAGTGATGTTTGGCGCGATGTCGCTGGTGGCAGCTCTTGTGACTTTGCTTGTGCCTGACACGGCTGACACTTCGCTGCCAGACACGGTGCGCCAAGCCGAGGCATTGGGTGCTATGGAAACTAGAACTCTAGTGAAAAAAAGTCGTGCTTCCAGTCAGCGTACAAGAAATATTTCTGCTAGTTTTGATTAAGCTATTAAATATGTCTTACGCACGTGTTATCTGTTTAATTCTGTTATTTAATTGAAACGACAGTAGTGACTACATAGCCATGGTGATTATTTCAAATTTTAAACGAAACCATCATTAAGACAATTTACATCAAGTTAACTATAAAAATTATTAGCTTCGTCTTTGAGTAATTGATAGATTCAGGCGTTACTTTGCGGAGGTCCATATCAACAAACTGGAACAAATTACCTTGCTACTCCGCGAAAACAGCGCCGGGCTCGTGCAAAATAGCTGCGTCTGTGCGACATACATGTGCACCCTTGATTAGAGCTGTCAAGACAAGTCAGACAGAGGCCCTGTGGTTGCGCGCGCGATGGCCACTTGCGTTCATGATCATGTTTTGTTAAAGATTTTATTAAGATTGAAGTCTATTGAAGTTAAAAATATACTTGCTATACAAAAACCAGAGTTTCCTTTATACGGCAGCGCAGCTGTAATAATACATTATTATTAAACATAAATATGTACCTCGTGTGTTCATTACTTTTGAGACGAATTTAAAAAGGTAAATTTGAAATAAGAACATGCCCACAGCTTGCTTCGAGTGTTTCAAATTTTGAATTTGGAACCAAGGTTCCATTTGTTATTGAAAAAAGATTTAGAGAGATAATTTTTTCTTTTTTCAAATATCAAGGTTCCAAATTTAAAATTTTAAACACTAGAAGCAAGCTGTGGGCATGTTCTCACGCTAGTGAGAGAATCGAAGCGAATCCCTATAGAAAAGGTGCGTGCCGCTATAGACGAGTGGTCAGCACGCTTAAAGGCCTGTATAAAAAAAGAGGCGGTTATTTCCAGTAAATTTTATTTATTTTTTATTCATTCAAAGCATATTGATGGCCCTATGTTTGTTTTATTAAAATAAATTGTTTTTGTTTTTTATAATCTGAGTTTTTTTCTCGTCTCAAAACTTATGAACACACGAGGTATAAAAATAACCCTGATGTTTTATTATAATGCGACATTGAACTTTGTCTAAATATTCCGCATACGTTATACATACATTAAGAAGGATTCATTTGACTGAACCAAAACGGGTTCTTTCACAACCAAAGGTCACAAATACGATGCAGTAATGTGGCCAACTTAGCCAAAATATATTATTCGGTGAATTGGGGATGGCTAGGCCACGAATCCAGCATTTCAAGCAGTTGAGTTCTTGGCGGTTGGAGTCGGTTTACAAATGATGATCGCGTACTGAAAAGCTTATCTTTGAAAAACCTGGTAACTAGGTCAAAAATGGTGCTAATAGTAGGGGAGCCCACGATGCTAAATGGGGATTTACTCGAGCGTCATAGAGACCTATTGAGTTGCGAAGCTTAGATAATAAAAAGAAAAAAATGTTATATAATGTATACTAGAGATGCAACGGATATCCGGTTGCTATCCGGTATCCGGCCTATCCGGCCATTATTTTACTATCCGGCCGAATACCGAATAGTTGCGCACTATCCGGCCGGATACCGAATAGTGATTCTGTTTGGTATTTAACTTTGAAAAATGGTTAGTATACAAGAAAACAGCAACAAATTATCAATATTTGTATTAGTATTAACCTTTAACGTACAATTTAATTAAACTTATCTATTCAGCAAAATAGGCGGGCGCACGTGTACTGCATACAAACGAAATAGTTCCGTACACTAACCTAATAAAACTCGTTTCTTGCTTAGAAAACGGTCCACGCGAACCTTCAACACGTAACAGGTTGAAACCTGCACAACGCGCCCGCCGCCTAACTAAAATTTAGGTATCGTTTGGCAGGCCGAATATTCGGCGGCCGGATACCGGATATCCGGCAGGTGATCAGGCCGAATATCCGGTATCCGGTATCAGGCCAAACAACTATCCGTTGCATCTCTAATGTATACCTTTTCATCGGTGGGGGGAGCGGCTATAGATTTTAAAAAATGTAAAAAAAACTATTGCATGGATATACTCGAGCGCGTCAGATATTGATAGCATCCATGTCCTGCGTATTTTTAATAACGTACGTATGTTAATTTGATCGTTTGCATGATGGGGGTGATCATGTAAGGGTTGAAAATGAGAAAAAAAAAATTATCGAGCGCGTCAGATTTTCTAAGGGGCTGTTAAGTGAACCTAAAAAATGCTCTCATCTAATAATCTGACGATTTGGATGTGACGCAAACTCGCGGCCATTATTGAAATGTGCAAAAAAAATTCGCTATTTTGACATATTCAAGCGTGTCAGATTAAGACATATATGGTTCATCTTTATGCTCTAGACGTGCTGTCTCATAATCTGACGATTATCTGGAGGGATTCGCCTAATCTGATAATTTAAAACTCGCTTTCAAAACTCCCTTATATGGCGGCCATCTTGGAAAATGGCGAAATCGAAAAACTTTTCCCGTAATTGTAACTAGCGGTCTCCAGAGCCCCCGGGTGCAAAATTTCATCTCGATCGGACAAAAAAAAATTCGGCCGCCATTTTGGATCCGCCATCTTGGATTTTTTTCAAGTTTTTTTAAGTTTCCCCCCTCCCCCTGAATGACATTTGGTCGAGCACCCCTCCTCTATCTGCAATGGTGCTCGAGATTTTCGCGTTTAAAGTTTGTGTGGAGGCCATCTTGTTTCGGCCATTTTGAAAAAAATTGAACCGGCTCACCCATTGGCCGGTTCTGCGACTTTGGTTTTGGAACTTTTCTCTAGGCCTCATACTTTCCGAGATCCGACCCCCACCCCAGGTCCGTTTCTACGTTCAGGTCGGTTTCGTATTTTTTCTCTGGTCGCTGGAGCACCCTCTATATGACAGGTCTTCCAGTTTATATATAGTCCAAAACAGCACGTTAATGACTAAATATACATAATATCATGCCACGAACAAGCTGTTTGATCAGCTGTGATGATGTCATGGCGACAGAAACCAGAGTGGGGACGGAGTTAGAGAGTAATAGATAGAGAAAACTGAGAGAGAAATAGAAACGCGGAGAGGGGAATATAGACATCACGCAGCTGCACGTATTAAACTTTATCGACGAATTTTTGTTACTTCGGCTTGTGGAAAGCGTCAGATTATGTTTTTCGTTATCCTTGAATTTTATTTTATTTATTTATTTAACTCGCCCTACCTTAATCTGGCGCGCTTGAGAATTTCTGATGATCAATTTTTTTTACTAATCTGATCCTTTATCCTTGACGGGCGGCCATATATATGAGGCTCATATATATGAGGCTCATATTTGGTGGAGGTACTTAACCGGGTACAAGGTATCCCCCTGTATATTAATCTGCCACGCTTCAGTAAATCCCGAAATCCCCGCTTTTGGGCTCCCCTACTATAAGTTGTTAGAGGTGGAAGGCCAGCGAACGATGACCGTTTGTTGTGACGTTCTTTGAGGGAAGCCTACATGGGACATTGGACGTTTTCGGGATGATGAGATGACGATGGTAGAAACTGAGTCGAGCAAGGATCGTTCGTCGAGACTGATCAGCAGCGACATCTAGCTAGACGTCGTTGCGATATATCTATTTGTGGATGGCGCATACGTCATATTACAAGCCTAAATTTATGCGTTAGTCGTATTTTGTTAGAGTCTGACTACTCCAGTTGCTATAAAACTGTTATAGCGTATACATATAAAATTGTTTGAATCACAGCTCTTGCAAGTGATAGGTACTGTGACGTTTCTGATTATGGCAAAGAATTTGATAGACAAGATCGATTTGGATGATGTGTTGAGCAGGTTTAGTATTTGTGGTTATTACCATGCTATCTCTGCGGTGTGGCTGACTTTAGGATTGGCATTTAACACTATGTGCTATTGCAGTTACGTGTTTATTGCTGAAGAGATTAAATACAGGTAAGCCATTTTTAGATTCATTGAAAATTTCACTGTTCGACTTTTACAGATCGGTTCCTTCCATCCTGGGCCCTATTTCATAAAACTTACAATTGTCAGTGATAGGTGATCTGTGACAAGGCGACAATTTGACAATTGAACGTTTCATAAAACTTTTGGCCAGACATATTTGTAATCGGAAAAGCTGACAAGTCTGTCAAAATGTCACGACAATTCGGCATTTTTGCGTTTCATAAAAATTTATTAGTGACAATGAAAATTGGACAAATCTTCAACGATTTTCTGACAGTTGTCGTACATAAAACACATAATAGTCAAAACGCTTTTACAAACTTGTCGAATTGTCGCCAATTTTTGACATAGGGCCTTGGCTTGTGTCGAGGTTAAATGACAATTGTAGATTCAGACATGTAAAAGAGCCTACTTGCAAAAAAATTTTTTTCTTTTTTGTTTTTCTTTGTCGATTGAAGGAGACAATCGAATTAAATGAAATTTTAGCAATGATAATAGTAGTGAAAATGCGATTATTATTTAGAAGAAAATAGACGAAGCCGAGAGAAAAGACTAAACTTTTTATGGAAGTCACTGAATTTACTTTCAACTTTTCACTTCGTTCAGTTTCTTGCCGATATCTTCTCATTCTCAGGTTTTCCGAACCGGTGGTAAGTTTTATGACATTCATAAATGCTTCCTGTAAGCCTAATCTGAATAAAGATAATTTGACTTTGATTTTGAACGTAAAATTCCGGATCAGTAGAACATAATTTTAACTAAAATAGGAAGAAAATGGCAACATCCTACAAACAGAAATCAAGCACTTAAACCTTAGATGCTGATGGACATGGGTTACCTATTGTCGATTGGTGTTTCATACAAGACTTGTCATAAGAATGGTTTCATGAAACACACAAAAAATGAGTGACAATTACCACTGTATTCCTGTCTACAATTATATATGTGTCAAGTTTTATGAAACGGGAATAGGCTTGACAATCCGACAAATTTCGTAATTTCTGACAAACTGTCGACTTGTCAAGCTTTATGAAATAGGGCCCTGGTCTTTTTAATAAACGTACTTTCACCCACTGATTCGACACCTATAACTACTTTTAAATTTTGAGTAGCTGTTTTTGTCATCCTCTTTTTACGAGCCTTTATAGAACTTGCTATATTAGTTTGTTTGTTGTCATTTTTGTTCGTACATATTGGGGTGAAACCGTGCAAGTCGATTTTGACTCGCTTCCAATGGCCAGATTGTCTTGGTATATGTTCTGTGTTTATAAATTTGAAAACAGTGCAATAGTAAAGTACCATCAATAAAAAAGTCTGTATTAGTAACGACTATTCTAAATAAAAACTTGGTGTCCTATTTTTCTTATTTGTTTTATGAAATTGACCGTTGTGTTGTATTAAATGGCCCTAGCTTACCATTTTCCGTCTTCTAGGAGTCACATTAAAATGTTTCTGAAAAATATCAAAAAAACATGCTCCTTAGGCATGGCAAAGTCGCTGGCAGCATTCCCTCTCTGTATGACTACACTTATTCTTTGTCCGAGAAAGCTCTCAGCTCTTCTTTGAGTTTTCAATGTAATAATTTTAATGTTAGTAAATAATAAATAAATAAATATAAAAAACGATCCAACTGCGTCATGAGAATGAGATAAAACAAATTTTAGTGCCTTTCACAATTATGTTTTAATTTTTAGCTGCGCAAACAAAACTTTAAGCGTAGAATACACCAGCAAAACACCTAGCTTTAGCTATGAAAAGAATATAAGTACCACAAGGTGCGGGGAACCAGTACCATGTGCTCAATGGATCTATGAAAATCCAGACAGCTTTGTTGCTGAGGTAAGCTGCAACTCACTTCATCACTTGGAACTTTTTTAAGTGGCATATGACAATTCCAATAAATCGAAATGTTTTTAGTTTCAGTTAGCATGTCAAGAGTGGAAGAGGACCATAGTAGGACCTGTGCATATTTTTGGATACACTGTCGGTGTTATTTTGGTTGGACCACTATCTGACAAGTAATATACACTTCTATGGGCGCCTTTCGCTTTTTATTCAGTTGAATTTATGATCGGTATAAACGGCGATATGTTCCAGGTTTGGAAGAAGGACTCTGGCAATAATTACCGGAGTAACAGGTGCGGTTTGTGGACTCGCGAAGAGTTTTGCAGGATTTTACTGGATTTACTTAGTATTCGAATTCTTAGAAGCATCACTCGGTGATCCTTACTCACCGCTGTACATGCTAGGTAATATTTTTACCCAGAAGTAGCCATCTACCCAAAAGGCCAAAAATACAAAATTTCTCTTTTTCAGGTCTAGAAATGGTGTCGACCAAATCTCGAGCCACATATATGACCATGTGCAGTATGGGGTTGGTAATAGGAGGAATGTTATTTCCCTTCATTAAATGGCTGGTCCCCTATTGGCGAACCTGTTTAAGAGTGATGTATACACCCGGGTTACTCTTCATATTCTTAATTTATTTGCTTGACGAAAGCCCCAGATGGCTGCTTACCAAAGGCAAAATAAATACAGCAGTAAAAAATATAGAAAATGCTGCAAATTTAAATAAAATAGAAATGGAAGAAAATTTATCCATGCTCTCCTATGAAAGCGATATCAGTGCAAATTTTAAGACAGTAGTAGCGGACACATTCAAGTCAAAACCTCTATTGAAAAGATTTTTTGTTTGCGTTATCTGGTGGAATACTTGCACTTTTGTAAGCCACGGATTGACGATTAGTTCAGTACTGTTGGAAGGGAACAAATATATTAATTTTGCTTTAGCATTTGCTATGAGACTGCCAAGCAGTGTTATTGCAGCATATATTTTGAATAAATTCAATAGGAGAGGACCTCTAATGTCATGTTTTATGGCTTGTGCAGTTATATGTACCGGTCATCCATTCATTCCTAAAGGTAAGTAATAATAATGACTGAAATAATATTTAATTGCTTATGTTAAAGCAAGACAAATTAACAATCCAGTTCACCTTGGATCCAATATAACTTCATTTTGATCGAGATAACTTGCGTCATCTAATTATGGCCTTGTAAATATTGTTCATCAAATGTATTTTGTATAATAATCCCTAAAATTTTCAGACATGCTCTGGCTAGTTATCACAATGTACATGTCTAGCAAACTGATATCAGGCATGTCCTTCACGATCCTTTATATATTTACATCTGAGCTGTTTCCTACGTACACCAGAAACTCTATGCAAGCACTTTGTTCATCACTGGGTCGAATTGGTGGCATAGTAGCAACTCAGATGCCTTTATTGGTAAGTGTAATGAAGCCATTATAACAGTTTCTGCTAACACTCATAGTAAATATGATTATATTTAACCCTTGATGCAACATAAAGAGGGGTGTTATAAGGTTGACATCTCTGCTTGACCATCGATCTAATTCAAAGCAGTTTTCTTCTATTCCGTAATTAAATTATGCGATTGGGTTCTCTTTAGCCGTGTTTGGCAAGAAATTGGTTAAGGGCTTTCGTAGTATTAAACTGTTCAATTTGAAGGGAAGAAACAAAGAAAAGCCGTTTATTGAACTCACAATATACTATTTAGAAAAAGACAGAAATAAAAAAAACACATTACAATTGTTCGACGGTAGTGTGTAGCTGAAATGGCCTCCGCTAAGCAATGCGGTTAGAGTTTTTAGAACTAGCATCAGTGTGTTGAGATGTTTTTCTGTCGATAGGGTAAATTCGTTTTTGTATAGACGCATGAAAGTGATGTCCTCTTTTCTTTTTTTTTCAGAGTGCCTATTGGTCCGGGTTGCCAATAATGTTGTTTGGCGCGACGTCGCTTATGGCAGCTCTTGTGACTTTGCTCGTACCGGATACGGGTAAAATTTCGCTGGCTGACACGGTGCGCGAGGCCGAGGCTTTGGATGCTACGGAAAACAAGACACTGTGTCAGGAAGAACAATCAATCAACCTTCGTTAACAAACAAAACCAGTAATTTTCCATAAAAACATTTACTTCTTGGTCAAAATGTTTGGTTTTCACAATCTTATTTTAAAAGCTCAATTCCAATAATAGCTTTTAAATTGTATCTACTGTACGAGTAAGTGAACAAATACCGGTTTCTAAAATGCATTTGTTTAACAAGCGAATTTGACTTCCTTTTTTTGTTATATAATTATACAAGATAAGAACGTAACTAACATATTGTTTGAATCACCAGATAAAAAATATAATTATTTAGATGCATTAAAATGAATATTAAATATTTTTGTCTTTTATTCAGTTGAATTCTCGGAATATAGCTTTGATAGTTTTTGAAAAAGTGCGACTAAAAAAGATTTCTTACGTAGTGAAACTAGGAAACGTTTTTATTTAGCTCTAAAAAAAGGAGGTACAACGAGTTGCAACACTCTCTATTATATCTTTTAATGTCCTCGATCTACAAATTTCGGGTACATCTTTACAAATCAGCATAATAAGTTAATTTAAACAAGTATTATTGTAATAATGAATAACTAATTGCATCGTAGCTCAGTACATTATAGCTGTTTGCTAGTGACAGGCGTGTTCACTGTTCAGCGACATGGCTTATTAAATAGCGACTTTCTATCGTCATGACGCCGTTGTTATCCGAAAAGGTCGTGCTGGAAGACGTTTTGAACAAGTTGCATGTCCGTGGTCGATATCACTTACTTGCTGGTGTAGGGCTGACATTGGGATTGGCGCTAAATACCATGTACTTCTTAAATTACGTCTTTATTGTTGAAGAGGTTGATTACAGGTTAGTTTTCCATTGTTACGCTTAGTTGCAAGTTTTTAAAAAAAACGTTTTTTACCAAAATTTTATTTAAAATCGGAAGATTTAGTTTAATTTGGAAAAAAAAAATACCTTGACTGTAATTCATTGTCACTTTCAGCTGTGCTACCAATATTTCTTACGAACATGAACAGACCAGTGAAGTATTTAACTCCAGTAATGCACAGAGTATCATTATACCATCACCATGGTGTAAAAATCCAGTGCTGTGCACTCAATGGATATATGTAAACCCAGATAGCTTTGTGGCAGAGGTAAGACGGATAAACATTACAGTAAAAAATGACTTGAATAATTGTTAACTTTTAACCATTTTGTGCGAACACTGTTTAGTTTATTTTACTTACACAAAAAAATACATTTTTCAAGCTTTTATAAAGTATTCTTCTTTCGTACGTCTGTCTGTATTTCCAGTTGGAATCTGGTATGTCGATCTTCACTCACTTCCAGCAGTCAGACTGAATTTAAATTTGATATGCTTGTTTACAGGTCCTTTAATAGAGTAGCATTAACAAAAATATCTGCTGTTTGAAATGGTTTCAACAAAAACTTTCTTTTTAGTTTCAATTAGCATGTCAAGACTGGAAAAGAAGTCTAGTGGGAACCGTGCACAATTTTGGATGCATGATTGGCCTTCTCATTATTGGACCGCTGTCAGACAGGTGATAATTACTAAACGTATTTTCATTTGAATTGTTAAATTAACATTTAAAGGCTAAGGAAGATAGTGGCTTCCGAGTGGATGGAATACGGGAAGGAAGAAGAAAAAGAACTGAAAAGAAAAGTGCAAATGTGATTATTTGTTCTTCTTTCCCGTCCAAATAGGATAACGGCGGATCAAGGTGGTATTTAGTAGAGATAGATAAAGGGCCGAAGAGCGACAAAGGCTACTTTTAATCTCTAAATCAAACAGATAATCTTCGTAAGCGAAGCCATCGTCACCAGTTTTCATGCAAGTGGTAAATGATATTTTTTAGGTTTGGAAGAAGAACTGTGGCAATCATTACTGGGGTAACGGGCGGGGTGTGCGGAATCGCGAAGAGTTTTGCTAGTTATTACTGGATTTACATAGCACTTGAATTCATGGAAGCATCAGTCGGGGATCCCTTATCCCCGCTATATATGCTAGGTAACAGATTTATTCTCATACTAGTTTTGATCTTATTATTTATTTATTATTATTTATTAAATTGCATACATGTAGTAAATATAAAGATCTTACAATTCAAGCGTAACATACATGATAACCCAGTAGGGTGTAGCAATGATAGTAGTGTTAACAATTTTACAAACTTAAAATGTTACAATTAGGTACTATTACTAATACTAAAGACCTATTAATTATGTACATATTTGTATATATTTCAATAACTATCCCATTGTCTATCCAGTCACATTTCTGATGATGCTAAATTATACATTTCAATGCTCAATTAAATTTAAAATAAATTATGTGGACAATTAAAATTAAAATAAATTATGTAGTCAATTATTATATAGAGTTTAATGTCAGTCAATAATTTAAATACTTTCATCATTTAAAAATTCTTCTACTGTGTAATAACCTTTCTGTGCTAGGAGCGATCTCAACAATTTTGCAAATTGTGTATCCTTTTTAACCGTTTTGATGTTGATTGGTACTTTATTATAACATTTTGCTGCTGCGTAATAAGGCCCATTTTTGAACATTCGCATATTACAGCTTGGCAATATTAGTTTATGTGGAAATCTTTTGTTTTTGCTCATCGTATACAGACTGATATTTTTACGTGCTAGTATGCATAATTCGAGGACATAGAGGCTCGGAAGAGTCAGTATGCTGTGCTTAATGAAGCTTAGATACCTTTGAGATGTGTGTGTCAACCAAAGAGGCAGAAATGAAAATACATATTTTTCAGGTGTAGAAATGGTGGCGACCAGGTCACGAGTCACATTTATGACCACATGTGGCATCGGTATAGTAATAGGCGGGACTTTACTTTCCTTTATCAATTGGCTGATCCCTTATTGGCGTACCAGTTTAAGAGTTATGTATGCACCCGGGTTACTACACATACTCTTAATTTACTTAATTGACGAGAGCCCTAGATGGCTGCTTACTAAAGGAAAAATAAATGCTGCAGTGAAAAACATGGAAAAAGCTGTTAAGTTAAATAAACTAGAAATTAAAGAAAACCTTACCATGCTCTCATGTGAAAAAGACATTAGCGCTAATTTTTTGATAGCGATCGCAGACACTTTTAGATCTAGACCTCTTTTGAAAAGATTTCTTGTTTGCATTATTTGGTGGAATACTTGTACTCTTGTGGGTCATGGATTGACAATTGGTACTGTGTTGTTAAAAGGAAATAAATATCTGAATTTTGGATTATCATTCACTACGAGACTTCCGAGCTGTATAATCGCAGCTTATGTTATGAACAAGTTTAACAGGAGAGCATCTCTAATCTCCTGTCTTATGGCTTGTGCGGTAATATGCGCCGGTCAGCTTTTCATACCTCAAAGTAAGTGAGCACTTCGTGGAAAATCAAATAATAATTTTGTTCACTTGCAGAATCGTAGGTGTATGAAATGTCTTTTGTGTAACACTTACACGAGGTAGTATCATATTGCACAATTTGTTTCTTGTCTTTTAAACTTTATTTACTATTTTTAGATATATCCTGGCTTGTAATCACAGTGTACATGGCCAGCAAGCTAGTGATAGGTGTGAACTTCATAATTGTCTACATCTTTACCTCTGAGTTATTCCCCACTCACACCAGAAACTCAATGCAGGCCCTTTGTTCTTCTGTGGCTCGAATTGGGGGTATAGTTGCAATGCAAATGCCTTTGTTGGTAAATAGAATAACTCATAAATTAAATTAACAATAATAATATATATTTATTTGAAATTAAATATTTTAAACCAGCATTGAAATATTTATAATATTAGAAAGTTTTCGTTTTTTTTAATGCGTTTAACGTTGCCCATGTTTTTATTTCAGAGAGTGTATTGGTCAGGTTTTCCAATGCTGATATTCGGCGCCACGTTGCTGTTAGCAGTGCTTGTGACGTTGCTCGTGCCTGAGACAGCTAAAACCTCCCTGCCTGATACGATACGCCAGGCAGAGGCATTACAAACGAGGATCCTGCCAGAAAATAGCAGCTCTGCCAGTCACCGTTCAAGGAAAAATTGTACGAGTGTCTAATAAACCGAGTGTTATATCTCATGTTGTATAGTTTTCTTTGCCATATTTATTCTAGGATCGGTTAAGATTGTATGATAGGTACTGTCAGTATGAACCAATTTGGTCCCTCCCATGTGTTTGGCTAGTCATAGCGTTTTTTATGACGCTAAAAAGTTAGTATTGAGGTCATATACTTTTCAAGTTTACGTTTAGAAAGGGTACCTAGAAGTCTTATAGATATTAATACCTGCATAGATATGAAGTAGCTTAGAATAGACAGGCTTCTGCTTGTCAAAAGCGTAGGCAATTAGGCACCGTGTGACTTAACCATTTGGGCACTGTAGTCGAGGTTATGTAAATTGTAACTAAACTCCTAACCAATGTTATAAAGAAGTGAAGTTAATGGTACTTATTAATTCAAAGTCACACTATTGATATAGAGATTTAAATTCCACTGAACGTAGCCGACCACACTGCCAAAATAGCGGGCGTCTAAAAGAGAGGTAGCTGTTATCCCATCTAAATAAGATGAATATAATATACTACATTCATGATTGTCATGAATACTGACATGAATGTCAGTATGCATGACAAACAACGACAACTGAAAGTCGAATAATAAGTAGTGATGAGTAAATATTATAGCTTTTACACCACAAGTGTCGTAAATAAATAACGTCACACGTTTATTTGTGAAACGATTTGTAACATAATATACTATTTTTACCAGACTAAAATTATGGCCCACTGCTTAAGAAAGTAAAAGCCTCTCGTCTTGACCACCAGAACTCCGCCACATGCCAACTTATGAGCAAACAAAAATTTCAAAAAATCACACGTCCAGGCGTTATTTTGCGGAGGTCCATGTTATAGAATTGGTTTCGCAGAGCTCGGCTCCGAAATAATTCATTTTAGTGTAATTTTCATAATCACTTCTGAAATTATACCATTTAAAATCTGCAATGTTTACGATTATGACATGGAATTTTTAACCAAGATAGCAAGAAAAATATTTTAACTACTTAGCCAAAACTGAAACAAACGCAAACTTAAATAGTTTTCATTATTTTTTCGTTGCTTACAGTGCCCTTTGAAGTTGACGCGTATAAATCGGTGACACTATATGTGGTACAAAAATCTGTTCTTTCATTTAAACGATGCAAGTGAGTAGATGTAGTCGCTGCTCATAATCTGTGTACTGTGCTCTGTGAATAATGCAGCCGTGCACAGCATAAAAGAATAACTTTCTGCATTCTGTCATTTTTCTCGCGTATCTGAGATGCAGGCGTCCTTGTGAATATGTAAAAGTAGCAACGAAAACGAGTACTAATGTCATAAATGCGAAAGTACCTAATCTTTAAATAAACTTTGAGCTTTCTTATAAGGCCCATAGTCTTAGCACCCCCTGCTCCGCCGTTACCGAGGCTGCTACCGTGGCCCGGAATAGCGGAGCCGCCGGGGACTGGGGGCCTGGTCCTTTGTTGTGATCGCATTTTTCACATTGGGGGGAAGGGGGGTTTTCCATACTCACCAGGCCTGGCAAGCGGGTTGGCGAGCGCAGTATTTACGTGACACAGTACAGGTGGCAGAAAGGCGCTGGTTGCATGCTGCTTCCAACCGGTTACTTTGGAAATCCATGGAGGAGGCCTATGTTCAACACTGGACTTCTTGTGGCTGAGATGATGATGATGATGATGAACTATATCCTGTTAATTTGTTAGTACCACGCTCTGCTTAGTTTAGGACTAGATCAATAGCTGCTTGCTAATCCAGCCGCTAAGTAGCAGTGGAGAGCAAGACAGCCGGTAAAGTTACTAGCACAAGATGTTTTCCATGTTAGTTTCGCCTTTGTATCTGTGTTTGTACATGTGGTTGTTATTGATTACTCGTGTGTATAGTCGACCAAGTAATTGCTTGACCACTTTTGAACCTTAACTCTTTGGAATACGGTCGAAAACTGGTCAAGCAATTTCTTGGTCGACTATACGCTAAAGATACAATACATAGCAAATGTCTTAATTAATACAACGATTACTTATTGTGACGAGGGCCTACAGTGGCCCTAACTTCAGTTTGGCTGACTCTACTTATGCGCTGATTGTAAAATATCTTCACATTTTTAAGCACGACAGCCATTGCATTATTGAACTTAGTGCAATAAGACATGCATACTTTGCGTCAGTGTTTTAAGTAGGTATAAATATGGTTTGTAGGTATAAAAACTGTGTTCTTATTCAACTTCAGCCTCTTAAGTCCTGTTTTGAAAGAAAGCTTCACATTAAGAACCTGCGAAGCTTTTATTTACAAATACTTAAAGCAGACGATATAAACCCGACTCGTGCCAACATCGCTCCAAAAAAAGCACAGATTCTTACGTGACATTCCATAATGCGATTTCGAAAGACTAACGCGGATCGTGTTAATCGTGTCATTCAAAAATAAAACTGTTCTGTATTCAACACCTCGCCTTAAAATATTACTGACATGTGACCCGAATATGATTCTACGGATACTACAACGGAACAATAAAGTTCTTATTTTCTCATAAAGCAGTGAAAATCACGTATAAACTGGTTACGATTATCGTAAAAAATCCGGGAGGTCGCGTTGTCCAAATTGTCCACTTCCGCAATATTATTATCCATACGCGTACAATTTGGTCGGGGCAATAAAGTCAAATGTTTATATTTAGCTGTATATAAATAGTGGTAGGATTTATGCGCGCTGCGCGGCCGTAGCGCTCTGGGCAGGAATGAATTGCCCCCAAAATATTGTGTCTGTCGTGGACCTGGCCGTGCGCCAGTGGGATCACTTTCGCCTAGCTAGATAAAGATAAAATATAACGGCATAGTCTGCAGGCGATCCATGCTCCGTCTATGATGTGACTCAGTGTACACATAGTTCACACCAGTACTCTAAGGGCGTCTGCTGAGTCGCGGCGGCGCACGGAACGGCCCATAAAAAAATAGTAAGTATGAGAGTATCCGCTAAGCCCCGCGGGTGCGGGTGCGGGCTCATACTAATTGTTAAATAGGTGAGCACCCGCTCCGTGCACCCGCGCGTCGTAGCGAACGCCCTTAGCACGAACCTTCTCGACACGCCTTAACTCGCTAAGGAACTTAGTGAGTCTCATTCTAATCAGCCCAATAGGAAAGAGACACACTGGGTTACGTAGTGAGTTAACGCGTATCGAGAATATTCGTGCTAGGTACTTAACCAATTTGATTTACAGGCCCCTTTCACGATAAACGTCATAATGACTTCTCTATAAATGTAAAATATCTTAACGATGACACTTTGCGATACCGTTCGACTGTGGCCTATGAATCAAATTAGTTGGCTGTAGATAGCTCGTAATCTGTACTATCACAAAGTATATAATACTATTAGGTACTATACACAATGCATGTAAATTTTCAGACTAAAACCGGTAAAACGATACCTATATACTTAGAAAAATAAAAGATAAAAATTTTTTTGGTTCGATCTCCTCTCCTTAATAAATTAACGATGGAAGAATTTTCGAAATCGGTTCAGTAGTTCCAGAGATTACTGCCTACATACAAACAAACAAACAAACTTTACCCCTTTATTATATGAGGTAGATTAAAAATTTTATGAGATAAGTCATTCTTCTAACGGGTTAAAGAGGAAAACAGCACTTAGAAGAACAATTTAGCCTTGAGCTAAGCCGGGTAGAAAAACCGGTTTACACATGATTATGACTGTTAATCTAGGCGCATTAACAACACTATTCTTAAAGAGTCTGTTCATAAATAGACCATTCGACACATTTTTAATGCATCTTCAAGAAAATACTTCTTTAACAAAGGCAAAGTAGTTAAGCCTCAAGCGACTCACAAAACTATTCTTTATCAGCAGTCTTCAGGCGTGAGGCACAGCGTACATACTCGTACCGCTGTATTTTCTAAAACTATTTGCAGTAATTCAGGACGAACCCGTCCTGTAAGTATGTCCTACGCGGTTTACTTAAATGCCTCTTATGTGTTGAGCTTTAAGAGCTGTTTTTGAACTTACACGGCGGAAATGAGAGTGGCTTACTGTACTAACTCTTTAGATCCAGGGATTACGGCGTGAAACAGTGCTCTCGAGTGAATAAACTCGTAAATAACCCATTAGGTTTTAGGATGCCACAGAATAATAAACCGACTTGAACAGTTATTTCTCCTTGAAGTGAATTAAGAAATTCTGTTTCCCTGTATTATTAGCCACGTATTATAATAACAAAGATAAATGCGACTGGCTTATCACGTGGTTACTTAATCTTAATCCTAGTTAAAATACGACGGTAAGTATTTTGTAAAGAAATTTTCTTTAAATATTTAACACATTCAGGCGGTAATCTTCATATTCATAAAACGGATCACTCACGTATTTTTACGTCGAGAAATGCCCGAAATGTTTCGGACCAATCCGTGGTCCTTAATCATGAGCCCCCGCGGCGGTGGCGCGACGACGACTCGACCACCGCCGCGGGGGCTCATGATTAAGGACCACGGACTGGTCCGAAACATGTCGGGCATTTCTCGACGCAAAAATACGTGAGTAATCCGTTTTATTAATATGTCCGAGTCTCACGGTAGTTTTATGTTATTCTTCATATTAACAAATTGGAACATATGGCCTTGCTACTCCGCGAAACCAGTGATGTGTACTCACGTGCAGAACAGCTGCGTCTGTGTGACATAATTATTATATATGTTTCATGCAAAGCCCCACCCTCCTCTGGTACCACATGAAACAACGTACATCACACACACTCAACTATTAACCACCACTACTTAACACACGAACTACACGTTTTGCGTCTATACGAGGGATCATCTATATCCATCTATGTCCAACCGCGAGGAGTCAGGTCTCGAGCAAACCTCAACTTGGCCTTGTGACACACACTTATCCAAACATATTGTTATCATACTATTACAATATATCGCCTACAGTAGCCCTAACATGACCGGTCTATATATATATTCTGTTAAAGAGTATTTAGACATTTTTATTGAGGTTTTATCAGTATCAATTTACATTTTTTATTTTATTTATTTCTTTTTTATTTATTTTTATTTAAACGATTCCTGTTGGGGAATTTTCATGTTGACATTCCAATTTTTATTTTGATTTAGTTTTAGTAGGTATTTAATAGTTTTTATTTTTTTTAATGCTGACATTCCAATCTCAATTCTGTTTTAGTTTTATTGTTTAATGCTTTTTATGTTATTTTGACGATCTCAATATAAGAAGGTTTTGACATTTCTTTGCAATTTATAATGTAATTTTAAATTGACGGAATAAATAAACTAAACTAACTACTTACGTAATTAATTTTTAATAATTTATTATTCCGTTTTAGTTTTATTATTATGTTATACCTTAGTTTAGATTAGTTTTAATTGTTAGTTTTATCACATTTAGCTTTTATTTTAGATGTATTTAGATTTTTAGTTTTTTCTTTTTATGTGTATTTGTAAGTTTAATATTTCAATTGTATTTATTAATTAAATCTACTATTAACTTTTAAACTAAACTAAACTATAGCATACATAATTTTTAAACAAGACTATAAGCAGCACAAACTAGCGACTCGCCCCGGCTTCACACTCCCTCCCCTCTCTAAACGTTACGTAACACTAAATGACAAAAAAACATTAATGACAAAAACAACCTTAAATGACGTACAATGCAATCTAGGGATACCCCGTGAAATATAAACGAAAAGGTTTGCCAACTTGCGAGAAAAAATTTCAAAAAATGACGACCAGACTAATACAATCGAGGGATTCCCCGTAACGTTAATGAAAAGGGTTGCCAGTTTGGGAGTTTTAATTCGTTAATTTTTTAGAAACAATGTTACGTAACGTGTTGTAAGAAAGACCCCCTCCCGCCCCTGTAATGCATCGTAACGTTTTACGAGACCCCCTCCCCCCCCAAATTGCGTTACGTAATACTTGAACGCTTCCTAAACACCGTATCAAAATCCGTTGCGTGGTTTAGAAGGAGTAAGCGGCCGGAGATATGCGAACAGACAGGCACGGATAGCGAATTTTGTTTTAATGTAAAGAAGAATATGTTCAATTTCAACACAAGACGCATTTCTGGGGCAGTAGCATTGGTAAAAGATAATTCAAATTGTGACATCATTAATATTCCACCTGTTCATACTGTAAAGTGAATAAGAATTACATGTATTGTTTATTTGAATACACTGTAAGTGGTAATGATCAGTTTTAACATGATAGCCGTCGTTTAAAGAAACTGGTTGCTTATGATGCGTGCTTGTGCCATATTTTAAAATAAGTTGACTTTTGTTATAATGTCGAATCCGCTTTTAAACACTGTAGATTTGGATGATGTGCTTGCTAAGTTTAAGGTTTATGGTCGCTACCACGCTGCCACCGCCGTTTGGATTACTTTGATCATTCTGTCTGAGGCTATAGTGAGTACAAATTACGTGTTTGTTGCAGAAGAGGTTCGATACAGGCAAGTTTAATCGTTAAGTATCGTTTTTTTTTCGTTGAGATCCGTCCGGGTCTCTACCACCATCTTGCTTGCTAATCCTGCCGCTAAGCAGCAGTGCTTGCACTGCTGTATTCCGACGTGGAGAGCAAGACAGCGGGTGTAATTACTGACATAAGAGGTATTCCATCTTAGCCCTCTGGGTTGGCAAAGCATCTGCAATCTCTTCGATGATGCGGGTGTCTATAGGCGGTGGTGTACACTTTACCATCAGGTGACCCACTTGCTTGTTTGCCTTCCTATTTCATAAAAAAAAGTATTTTCAACAAAATGCAAAGAAACGCTAGTTTTCATTTTTTTGGTTACATCCTTGAAATTTTCAGCTGTGCTGACAACGAACCTCTGACAAATATCAGCGGAACATTGCTACACAACACTAGTAACTCGGAGAATACGATTGAGTTATGTAGGAGCCCTGAGATGTGCACTCAATGGGTTTATGACAACCCAAACAGTTTTGTCGCTGAGGTGAGATAAAAGTTAGTAATTATATTGATAACCCGCGGTTTCGCCTGCTTGAATTTTATTCGAGATAAAATGTAGTCTATTATGTTGAATAAATAAACAGTATATTATCGCGTTTAAGTTATATGTAAGTCTATATATTAATCCAGTGTATAAGGTATCTCCATTACAAATTTCATCCAAATCTGTCCAGCCGTTTTAGCGTGAAGAAGTACCTAAGTAAGAAGGTAAGTAAAAAGAAAATTGAATATTATTTAAAACCAGTAGAGCTTCACTGTAGCCAGTTACCTGTTGCAAACCAAATGATTCGGCTTGCCCGGGGCAGTACCATACCCTCGCAGATAAGCAGTCGGTTTGAAGTAGCTTAAATACTGCCGTGTTCCATACCTACGGTGAATTAGAGATCTGGAGGCATACTTATATCTAAAAGATGGCAACGGATCATAGTTTCTCCTAGGGTCGCTGGTTCATATGGGCGGCGAAAATCACTTCCCAATAGGGAATGCAAACACGGTCTAAGAATTAATAACCGGTTTTTACCGGTTTTTTCATACAAAATAAAATCGGTTTTACATACCCTACTTCCCAACCAGGGGTCCAGCATGCTACTTTTCCTTTTTTCACATAATGTTAATGAAAAAAGCCTTCAGTTGTCTTTTTATTATAGTTAAAATGTTTTTTCATAGTTTCAGCTTGCCTGTCAAGATTGGAAGAGAACTTTAGTTGGGACGGTACATAGTTTTGGAACCATGGCCGGCCTTGTAATAGTCGGGCCGCTTTCGGACAAGTAAAGTTTTGTTTTAGTTCTCTTTATTTATTTAGGTATTTATTTAAGCTTCATTGCACAGCTTACAATCTTAATGCCAGTAGGCATTTTCTACTAATCAACCCACTACGCAAAATAAGAAATTTACATTCATGGTAAAGGAAAGGCAAAGGTTATTGAGACGAGATACATGTAACCCTTAGAGAATAATCGCATATATATTAAATCCTTTTTGTCAAAGGTTTAGTATGATATGTAGGTAGTTATGTAGCTTATAGGAATGTTTATTTTCAGGTTTGGAAGGAAACCCCTAATCATCATAACCGTATTAGCCTGTGGGGTTTTTGGACTAGCGAAGAGTTTCACCAGCATTTACTGGTTTTACATAGTCTTGGAATTCTTGGAAGCAGCACTCGGTGATCCCTACTCGCCGTTATATACGATATGTAAATAAAATTTCCTACCAAATGATGATAAAAGCGGGTGGTAGGACCTTGTGCAAGGTCCGTCCGGATCGCTACCGCCATCTTGCTCGTTAATCCTGCCGCTAAATTGCAGTATTTGCACTGTTGTGTTCCGGCGTGGAGAGCAAGACGGTCGGTGTAATTACTGGCACAAGAGGTATTCCATCTTAGCCCTCTGGGTTGGCAACGCACTGCATCTGCACTCTCTTTCTTGTTGCAGGTGTCTATAGGCGGTGGTGATCACTTACCATCAGGTGACCCACTTGTTTGTTTGCCTTCCTATTTCATAAAAAAAGGCAAATCGATCTGTCCGACCTTTTTGGTGTTGGTCACTTGCGATTTAAATAAAGACCATATGACCACAAGTTCCAACCAAAAACTGAAATTTTAGGTTATAATGTTTTTACTACTAAAAACAAGTGTTGCCTTTAGACAATTGTTCATTAGCCTATTTTATTATTTGCATAATTTATTATTTGTTATGCTGTCATAGCCGCAGTACCCCATAGCGAGGATTACGACAAGCAAGAAATACAGTAGAGTAGTTAGTAAAATGTGTTTAAAATAATGATATGGAGAGAAAAATATTCCTTCGATATGAACCGTAAAATAGCCTGACAAAGGCGTATAGAATTGCAATTTGTATTTGCATACTTATGCTATTTTGTGTTATGCATTGCGTTTTGGACTATTCATCACTTTATTTAATTTTCAAAACAAAACACTACTAATTTTTTTTTTGTTTTTGCAGCTGTAGAAATGGTATCAACTAATTCTCGAGTCAAGTATACAACTATATGTAACTTGGGATTCCCTATAGGCGGGATTCTATTCCCTTTGATGTGCTGGCTAGTACCATATTGGCGAACCTTCCTAAGAATGTTGTACGTACCAACGCTACTATTTATATTTGTAACTTACTGGATAGACGAAAGCCCTAGATGGTTACTTAGTAAAGGAAATACAATAGCAGCAGTGAAAATCATAGAAAAAGCGGCAAAAATGAATAAAATAACGATAGAAGAAAACTTAGCCATGATCTCGTTTCAAAAAGATGCAAGCTCGAACTTTAAGACAGCAATAGCGGATACGTTTAGGTCGAGATCGCTACTGAAGTCGTTTTTCGCTTGTCTTGTTTGGTGGACGGCTTCCGTTTTTGTGAACTATGGAGTGTCCATAAATTCAGTTTCGTTGGCTGGGAACAAGTACATTAATTATGCTTTATCGTCTGCCGTGGAATTACCAAGCTATGTAATCGTGGGATACGTAATGGATAAGTTTAATAGGAAATTACCATTAATATTCACCTTTACTGCTTGTGCTGTGCTTTGTGCTGGTCAGCCGTTTATACCCAAAAGTAAGTATAGCTTAAGTAAGAATAGTTTGTCATTTATTTCACCTAATATATATTATTCACTCTTAACTTGTGTTAGGACCCGAGGCAGGTTTGCGTTAAATTGTATGCATTTAATCAGCAGAAAGAAGAGTCTAAATAGATGACAAAATCTATTTGTCTAATGGAAAAAGGTATTTATAAGTAGAGTCAAAAAGACACACATGTAATTTTTAGAAATGGAGGCATATAGTACCGATAAACAATGAAGTTTAAATGTATTATCTTTTTCAAGCGTACTCACAATTGCTCTCAGTTCAGTTGCAATTCCGTCTCTAATGGTAGTTGAGGGTGGTTACGGTGGTAATAGTATTTCCTTAAATTTTAAGAAAAAATAAAAGGATTTCTCGTTGAGGTTAACGCTAACTTAAGTACCTATGGATGGGGTAATAGTCAATTTGAGTCTAAAAAATAGTTTAATTTTTGACTGCTAGCCATACATGTACGTATGTACGTGTGTATTTAATTTGCATACTATTATATTAAACTTACTATTGCTTAAATGCTAACTGGAAGAGATCCCTCAAAAGAAAAAGTCCGCCTTTGTATGTATGTACTAGTAGTATATTTTTAATGAGATTTCAATCCCAAAATGTAGAGTTCGCAATGAACAATTCGAGATTAATATCTCACTTTTAAAAAAGTGATTAGATATAATGTTTCCGTGGACCCTTCAATTAATGTTTGCCTAACAGGATTAAATATTTCAGATCTTTCGTGGCTTTCGATATCGATTTACATGATGATCAAACTAATAGCGAATATGTTCTTCTCAATTACGTACATGTTTACTGCTGAACTGTTCCCTACGTACACCAGGAACTCTATGCAAGCGCTCTGCTCTGCGGTGGGACGAATTGGCGGCATAGCGGCTCCACTTACTCCATTACTGGTAAATATACAATTTTGACAGACCTGATATAAACAATAAATGTCTCGTGACAACTTGCACCAATGGACTAAGTTCCAAGCTAAGCAAAGCTTGCACTAATGACCGGAGAACGAATTGCAACAAAATACAATAGATATGATCTGCAAAGCACTCGTATAAAGCACCGAAAACATTTAGGATGGAGTAAATTGCAAAGGTTCAAATCTTAATTTTCAGATGATCTACTGGTCGGGTCTGCCTACGATGTTATTTGGCGCAGTTTCCCTGATTGGGGCACTTGCGACGTTTCTCGTACCAGATACAGGCGAAAAGTCATTACCAGACACCGTGTTAGAAGCCGAAGCTTTGGGTGATACCAATACTAGGGTGCATTTTGAAGAAAGTCGCACTTCGACCCCTCGTGCAAGGGATGGATGTACTTATTTATAATATATAGTAAACTTTTACTATTTCAAGGCAGTTTTCTTTCGTTTTACCGGATGTTAAAACCATAAGAAAAATTAACGTGACGGATGACGTACAAGGCTCAACCAAAAGAGCACTATCTATTCTGTCTCTTCCATAGCGCGGTTTCGGTCTCTGTTGTCCCTAAGATCATTGGGCTTCTTACTTTGTCGACTTCTTATACGTTATTTCCTAATTGATTTGTATTTTTCCGTATATATGTGGGTATATATTAGTTTATTAATGTATGTTTATTTTATCTACATATTTATGATAGTATGTATTTTATTTTATTTTATTTATTTCTATATTTTCTGCAATTATTTTTACTTTAAAAATTGTACTTGCACCACCTGCTCAACATGGTAATTTTTTCGTGTCTCCCATGCTAAATGGTTGTCTGGAAGAGATCGCTTTTAAGCGATAAGACCGCCAATTGTTTACTTTGTAAATTGTTTTTTAAGTAATGTTTGTTAACTATTTTCCGTGTGGTTTTCAATAAAGAGTGTCTTTGTCTTGTCTTGACGGATGTTGAAATTAATATTTGTCAGAGTGGAATCTTTGTATTTAAGGAACAAGGACCACATTATATAGTTTTGTTTGCCTTTTGGTATATTTTGTTTATCTTATAATTTTGCTTTTTTGTTTATAGAAACAACATTAAATAAAATAGAGGTCCTGTTGGATACGCATCGAGCCAGTGGGATTTTTTGTGTATTTACCCCTTCTTCCCACTTATTCTATCCCTTTTTCCACTTGCTCCATAAAGTGGATGATGTGGTGCAGTGGTAGTGCCTTGACTTCTGCTGGTTCGGTATCCGTTACCAAGGAGTTTTATTCTCAATCTGGCTAGGGCATCGCAATCACACATGATGTGTTCCATTGTTTCAGCCTCCGTACCGCACATTCTACAATCTTCGTTATTGTATTTTCCCGTCATTACTAGTAGGCATTTAGTTCCGAAGTGAGCTGTTAACACCCCGATTGTGTATTGGAGTTGTCTTCTGGGTAGTTTTCCATAGTTTTTTGGTCCAGTGTGGATCGACGTTTTCTATGAAACACTTTGAGAGCCCCACATATGGTTCGGGTCCAATATAATTTATTGGTTGATCCTTCCCTTGCAACCTCGTTTGCTTTTTCATTACCAGTGAAGCCTTCGTGACCTGGTATCCACATCAGGTTCACTTTAACATGTCTGCCAAGCTTGTTGAATGCTTGTATTCTATTGTATATCAGTTTTGAGTCCACTTGAAGCGATGTGAGTGCTTAAGTGCTGCTTGACTGTCACTGAGTATGTAGACCGTTGTTCCTTTTAACCCTTTAAATGATTTTCATCAATCCTGAGCGGGCTGTTTGTGAATTAAGACTTTGCCCATATAAATGTTAAGCAATATATTTAGTTCGCCGTAGGTGACTACAAAGTCGACGATATCCCAGCTGTTTATACTATTGTCTAAGACAAATACCTACTGATTACATACATATATGTATGTGTTAAAATAATATCATTATCATTACAATAAAAAAATGGGCAAAATGGTAAGGGTTCCGTGGCCATTATAAAAAAAACAAAATAAGTATCTTTTGATGAAAAAAACAACAGCAAAAATAAGTTTGTAGTTGATAGTGTTTCATAAAGACACTATGAAAAGCAGAGGTAGTTCTGCGCTCGCAAAACCCACACTGGCGTGTAATTGTAAATATCCTCGTATCTCAAAAAGGAGTTAAAGGCCTTTTTCTGCGACATAGTTTTCTTTTGAAACAAGCGAAGCGCTTTTATTTCTTTTCCATCTTTTTAGCACTGTTTGTAGTTTCGACTCTTGGGGCACGGAATTTTTCCATTTAGAGGCCAATAATTCTGAAACGATAAGTTTAATCTTAAAATGGAAAACAATAAGATAATTAATGATAATGATTTACAAAGAGCTATCTAACGCTACCTTACTCGATGTTCTAAGGTAAAAATAATCGCCCTTCCTTCACGTATGGGGGGGGGGGGTACTCACACTACTCACCCTCATTATCCCTTAGTAAAATTGTCTGTCTATACATGTACAAAATTTCAGCTTTGTAACTTTTCAAAAATGAGTGTGATATACAGACAGATAGACAGATCGAAATAGCGAAACTAGTTTGACTAGTTACTAATCTGACTAAATATGGGTGAGTATGTGAAGAACCATTATTAACATTCTGCAAGTGTCCGAAAAGAATAAAGCTATAAGTAAATTATGCGTCCGTTCAACTTCATTCTATTCCATACGGCGATAGAGTATAAATTTGTATGGACAAACAATGTATTTGCTAATTTATGCTAGAGATTTAAGAATTGTTGAAAAGTATCGATATATTACATATATCGATATTTTAAAGGCATTGTTTATAGCGTTAGCGTGGCCTTGGCGTGGACACTGCAGTTCACAGCCGCAGTTTGCGTGCGACGAGCACTAGAGCAGTATTGTTTTGAATTTTTGTCATAAGTATAATGCTTAATCCTTTGTTAGAAAAGACTGATTTAGATGATGTTTTAGTTAAATTCAATATTTGCGGTTGGTACCACGCCGTGTCCGCTGTATGGATTACTTTGGCCATGGCGTATTCGGGTATTATATTTAACAATCACGTGTTTGTTACAGAAGCGGTGCAATACAGGTAAGTTTCATTGTAAAATCGACCATTCGTATAGTTTATTAATAAAACGGATCACTCACGTATTTTTACGTCGAGAAATGCCCGACATGTTTCGGACCAGTCCGTGGTCCTTAATCATGAGCCCCCGCGGCGGTGGCGCGACGACGACATGTCGGGCATTTCTCGACGTAAAAATACGTGAGTGATCCGTTTTATTAATATGTCCGAGTCTTATGTTTTACGTTTTATGTTAAAAATTCGTATAGTTTCTTTTCTTTTTTTTTGAATTTTCTTTTTGTTGTTAGCTGTGCTCAGAAAAATGAAACTCAGAATAATGCTAGCGAAGCATGGAACATTAGCAATGCACAAGACACACAAGCGTGGTGTAGGAGCCCAGAGTTGTGTACTCAATGGATTTATGATAACCCAGATAGTTTTGCCGCTGAGGTAAGATATTATACCTAATACTAATCATAGTTATTTTTTTCAACTGGTGAGCCTAATGGTTAGTGAACCTAATGCTGATTTTACACGAAGGCAGAACAGTGAGATAGTGGAGTGGACAACGCAGTACTAAAACGGGTACAATTTTAACATGCGAGTTCAAATTGTAATAAGTAGTATATCTACTGTGCTGTTATGCTGAATCTCTATATTTATGATAGAATGTTTTTTTTTTTAGTCCTGTAATTATTTTTATTTTAAAAAATGTACTTGCACCATCTGTTCAACTTTGTCATTTTTTCGTGTCTCCCATGCCGAATGATCGCCTAGAAGAGATCGCTCTTAAACGATAAGAACGCCAATTGTTTACTTTGTAAATTGTTATTAAATGGATGTTTGTTTACTATTTTCGGAGTGGGTTTCAATAAAGAGTATTTGTATGGTATTTTTCTTGTCTTAACTCTATCTTGTAGTCACGAGGATAGAGATTTCGATGGGTTCTGGCAAATGTTTGTTTAATTAATGTGAATGTTTGGACTTATATATAATACTAGCTCTTGCCCGCGACTTGGTCCGCGTGCATTCCGTTTGTCACTATCCCGCGGAAACTTTGCATTTTTACGGAATAAAAAGTATCCATGCGTTAATCCAAGGTAAAAGGTATCTTCGTTCTAAACTGCATCCAAATCCGTCTAGCTGTTTTAGCGTGAAGAACTAAAAAAAAATTAATTCGCACACAAACTGTCGACTTTATAATTGTAGTGTGATAATCAAGTACCTGTGTATTTGTCTATTTATGTTCATCCGTTGTCTAGTATTTACCCATAATGCAAGCTTTGTTTTATTTGAACAGATAAGAATATACATATCTATTTTTAGTTTGAGTTAGCCTGTCAAGACTGGAAGAGAACTTCAGTCGGCACTGCACATAGTTTTGGATACATGGTCGGCCTTCTTCTAGTCGGACCACTTTCAGACAAGTAAGAAATTTATTGTAGTTATCTTGAAAGTGGAATTCTTAAATTTTATTCTTAACAGGCGTGACTTTATGTATGTATGTAAACATTATGATCATAGCAACGGCAAAAAAGATGGAAATACTGACCGTTTATACTGTGCGCTAATAATATATAATTATCAATGTTTTTCTAGATTAGGAAGGAAACCCCTAATAGTCATCATGGGGGTCGCGGGCGGAGTGTGTGGACTTGCAAAGAGTTTCGCTACCTTTTACTGGGTTTATGTACTATTTGAGTTCTTGGAAGCAGCAATCGGTGATCCCAGCTCACCATTATACATGTTGGGTATGATTAATTTGCTAGTAGTATCGCCAAAAAACGTAAGTAAAATGTACAAACTGGAATATGGAACTTACGTCATTTTTCGAATATGGAGCATCAACTTGTCTGTTCGGATACGTCTCTACTAAATCTAAAAGGGGGCTTTAATAAGGTTTTTTACCTATAGGCACTGACTAACAAATGCAATGACATTTGTGTTTTTTTTTTAAATAAAAAACTGACTTCATGTACAGGGCTTCCGATGAGCCTCGTATTTATACGTAGACGATGCGGCGGCGATTTATCCCATAATTATCCACTCTTAGAGGTGGATTTTCTTATTTAAAGTTAAATGAAACCAACAACAAATATAACCAATTTAACTAAAAAAGAATCATTGAAAGCGGATCACACGAACAATATATATTTTTAGTCGAATGAAACCCTCCTCTTTTTAAAAAGTTGGTTAAAAATAGATAGTTACGTAAATGCGTATTTTGTAATGTAGAATCTTCTCTCATTGGTAATTTTTCTTATGCAGATTAATCGAATTCATAAAGACACAGAAAATCGTTTTTTTTTCAGCCGTAGAACTGGTAGCAACCAATTCTCGAGTGACATATACAACTATATGTAAGTCGGGGTTATGTATTAGCGGGATTATATTCCCTTTGATGTACTGGCTTGTGCCCTACTGGCGAACCTTCTTAAGAGTGTTGTACGGACCAGCGCTTCTCTTCATATTTGTAGTTTACCTATTAGATGAAAGCCCTAGATGGTTACTTAGTAAAGGAAATACAAAAGCTGCAGTGAAAATCATAGAAAAAGCTGCAAGAATGAATAAAATGGAAGTACAAGAGGACTTAGCTATGCTTACATGTGAAGAAGACGCAAGCTCAAGCTTCATGGCAGTAATAGCAGCTACGTTCAAATCGAGGTCTCTACTGAAATCGTTTTTTGCATGCGTTGTCTGGTGGATTGCCTCAACTTTTGTGAGCCACGGGCTATCGATAAATTCAGTATTTTTGAAAGGAAATAAATTTGTTAATTATTTTCTTGCGTCACTCGTGGAAATACCAGGCAATGTCTTTGCGGCGTATTTAATGACTAAGTTTAAAAGGAAAGTACCACTCATACTCTCTTTTGTGGCTTGCGCAGTGCTCTGTACAGTTCAGCCGTTCATACCCCACAGTAAGTAAACAACATTATTTTGTTATGTCATCGCGGTTATTTCTCATGTCTCTGAAACATTTTTTTACAAACAAGATAGCTATCAATCTACATCTACACTAATATAATAAAGAGGTAAACTTTGTTTGTTTGTCTGTTAGTTTGTTTGTATGTAGGGGATAATCTCTGGAACTACTAAACCGATTCGCAAAATTCTTTCACTAATAGAAAGCTACACTATCCCTGACGAACATAGGCTACTAATTTTACGCGAACGAAGTCGCGGGCGTCCGCTAGTAACTTATAAATTTTGTTGCTTTATGAAACCTTCTCTGGTCGTCCAACTCCTTATTAATTATACTATTGTTACATAAAAGACATTTGATCGGTGCCTGCATAAGGCGCTTGTATTTTTCTTATATTATCTTTAATAAACACATGGTTCATACTTATACGTCAACCAAATTTTAAGAAAATCTCTGTTATAGGTATTCATTTTATTCCTTTTAAGGTGCGAATTATAAAACCCCAAAATTTACAGTTCCCTAACATAACTCAACTTTTCAGATCTTGTGTGGCTTACGATATCAACTTACATGGTCGGCAAACTGATTTCAACCCTGTTCTTTACGATCACTTACATATTCACTTCTGAGCTGTTCCCTACGTACACCAGGAACTCCATGCACGCACTTTGCTCATCTTTGGGTCGAATTGGTGGCTTGGCAACTCCACAAACTCCATTATTGGTAAGTATTCAACATTGGAATCAACAAGCTTGATGACAATGAGATGAAGCATATAGCATTGCATGTAACTTAAAATATTTTAATAAAATACAACCTGCCACAAGACCGAAATTTCATTAGCATCGCTTACCGTAATCATTATTTGGCCTACACGTTTTTTTCCTGAAAATGTTTTTACAAACCAACCTAATCTTTTCTGTTCTCAACAACGAAGTTAAAAAATAAAACTCTGAAGAGTTTACGGCTTTAGCAAAAAATCCAAACGGTCAAATTATGTGTTTTGATAAAGGTTAATAGGTGCATTTGGAAAATGCAGTTTCATACTTGTGTAGATGATGAAGATGAAATAGCATAAGAACAGCCGTACCAAACTAAATTCCAAAGCGATGTTATTCCATAGCTGATGAATAAGAAAGAACTGACTCTCTCAAAATAAAGAGGCATTAGAAAAATGAGTTAGTATTGTACATCTTTTTGAAGTAAAAAGCTAAGCAATAATTCTCGAGATAGTCGTCGTGCTAAATTTAAACTATTGTTTTCCAGAGAGTCTACTGGTCGGGTCTGCCTACATTATTATTTGGCTTAGTGTCCCTTCTAGGAGGATTTGTGACGTTTCTCGTACCGGATACAGGTGAAAAACCATTACCAGACACCGTCTTGCAAGCTGAAGCATTGGGTGATACTAAAAAAAAAGTCCAGCCGGAGGAAGATCGCTTCACTAATCCTCATGAAAAGGATGATTGTCCCACGACATAGCTATTGAACCACAGGCTTTATTTTCATTTTTTCCATAGAAATGAGCCTGCCAAAAAGAAGCAATGTTATGCCAATTTCAAAAAGCTAGATAGTAAAGTGGTTTTAGCTTGAGTAAGCCATTACTCCGGGAAGCTGCAGTAACTCTCGTGGAAAATAGTAGGTTTTGCGAACTAGCAAGGTAACTATTTTAATCAATTAGTATGGGCTAAATAAACGGCAAAGTATGCCCGACTATGTCAGACCACTATTTTATTTATCTTATTTGTACAAATAAACCAATCCTAATGATTAGCTGTTTTCTTTATTTTTTACTTTTAGATAAGGAGATGTCTACTGTCTACCACTTTTGCCTTACTTCTGAACCAAAATACACCCCGTTGCAAGCTTGCAAGTACCTATTGCAATGCATTGCGAACAAGAGTATAAAAGATTCCTAACCCTCCTGAGCGGCCTGATTTGTTAGACGTCTCCCAATTCAGACGTATTCTGCACATGTTCTTTAACAGGATTTTCTACTTTCCACCTTTTTCCGAAGGTGAGGTGGATTCTTTGACTGCATATTTTGGATTTTATGGTTCCTATAAACCCTCATTATTGCAGTTGCTGCTTCTATCTGTGTTTTCCTCGTATGCTGAAGTTATCAATTTACCTGCAGATTGGATAATTCGTTTGACGTGGAATAACTAGCTGCTTAAATCGTAAAGTTTAAAGGACAATAAACGATAAGCAGCAAATATGAGATATTTGAGAGGGTGTTCTAAGAGTCACGAGACAGGGGGCACGCGTCTATAATAGTCCTCTTGCTAGACCGTTATAAATAAGGACGCAAGCCAAGGGGTTAGCATTGTTGTTCCCGTAACGGGCCGTCTTATGACCCTCTTAATTAATTTGAAACTTTCTGTGGTCTCCAGTGGCGTGCAATTTGAATAATAGCATGGATAGGGTGCTCAAGCTTAATTTTAATTGCAAATATTTATGTAAAATGAGCCCTCAGGCGATGCTTTCCAGAATACTGCAAGGGATGATATATTGGTCGGGAAATTTTGAACGTTTTCGGAATTCGAGGCGTCGGTGCAGCTCAAAGCAAACGACGATGATTTAATTATGAATCCGATCTCAATAATAAATCACACGGTTTGACAATGTTTTGTAACTTGGGTGATCACCATTAATCGGAGTTGTTACTTAAAATGTTTAAAAGATCTCAAGTTATCTTTAAATAATAAGCTTTAAGTATATTCTAAAATAAAAAGTAATTTGCAGCAGACAAAAATATTGAGAAGTTGAAAGCAATTTATGTTAGTATCAAACAGACAGATTCCTATCTTGGAGACGCGGTATCCGCAGCACGTCTGAGCAATTTGTTGGAGCATGACACCTCAGATCAGCTGGCAGACTGTGCCATCACATCACTAACGACTCACACAGTAAAGACTTAACGCTAATTCCTAAAACCACCTATTTATTTCTGCTTACGTTCTAAAATTATATTTTATTGAAAATACATATAGATAAGACCGTCTTAAATTTTCACGACGTCACGTTTATTGGTATAGAAATAATTAAAAAAAAGAACTTAATGGTGTAAGAGAGAGTATTTATTTTACGAAACTAAACGAGAAAAACAAAAAAAGTAGTTGTAAAGTCAAAGAATAATCTTAAGTTACATGAACTTATATTTGGTTTGAAAAGATTGCTAATGTGAATGCGCTAATTATTGTTGATACTTAATGTGCTATTATTTTTATTTCGTTTAATTATAGTGGTTTATGTGAGGTGACTCATTTTGTATTGTAGTTTATTCTAACATTGATGATGATGATAGTTATAAAGATATTATCAATAAAGAATTATATATGTATAATACTTAAATAGTACTAATAACTTGAATGAGGCATATTAAATAAAAATATAAAAGTCGTGATAAACATCGCTTAAACAACTTCACCGGCAAACTGCAATGACCTACTTACCACGGTATCAATGAACTCAAACACAAAATTAACACACTTACGTCAAAGTCAATACAACACTTCACTGATTCTGAAGTTAACAATTACACACATAAGCGAGATAGAGCAAACAAACGATTGGAAGGACACTATAACACGGAGATGCTTCGGAACGAAAGCACGGCAGACGACTGAACTAAACAATTTCAAAAAGATTTCAGTGGAATTTCGCACGGCACGCGGCTTCTATCCGTCACTGTTGAGTAATTAGACGCAGCGATTAACAATGTTAAACATACAACCGACGAGAACCTTAGCACGTTAGATTAGGAGCTGTATTTAGATTGTGTAGTTGATGTTTAATATTCAATGATCGTAAAGATGAGAGCGTGCGACTCGCGGGAACACACGCAATGTCTAGCGATGTACTGATGCGTTTTAAAATAAATACGCGCGCTTTGCGACCTTATTGCCAACATCGGGTGGTGTTGATCGACAGTCGTATAGACAAATAAATACATAACCGAAACAACGAATGGGAAGATTTATTGCTGCGTGGAAAATATTTACGTGTAGTAAACGTGTGGTGTAGTAGTTCATAGAAAGCATAAAAAAGCATTAAAATACCTACTTGTAAATAGCAATATGGTGATTTTATGTATAACAATTAGATTCACCACCTCATTTACTTTGGAAGAATAGCAAAGATCACGCAACTTAGATATAAGTGAGCATAACATAACACACTCACAAACTTCGGCAATAAAGAGTCCACAAAATGTCCAATTAAAGGGCTTAATGGCAATAAAACAGACATGGACGAAGTAAACGGTATCGATCAAGCGTCATATGGCAGGAGCAGTGTGCTTGGCGGTTGGTGCCAGGTGCTGGCGCCCTCGTATATTGTTCCACCCGACCATGACAACCGCAGAACTGTATGGCTTTCGAATATCATTAAATTAGGAAGGAAAGTAGGAAATATAGCGTTACATGCTGCGGCTGCACGTGCCTACCGAATAGTTTTGGAAATTGGCCAGTCGATTTCGTCACGGTCTGATGGAACACAATCGAACCATATCTGGAGAAAATTAGAAGGGAAATCCGTAATTGTATTGAATCGAAAATAATTTTTATAACAACCCAATAAATAACATTCCTTTAGTAGTACTCGTAAACACACAGACTGTTAACGTCATGTACTTACCTGCTTAATAAAAGGGTCGAAAAATAACAAGCGTAATGAAATACCTGTGTAACATAATTCTAATTCAAACAAGCTCTTTGCATGGAAAATGCGTTGTTTTAAGTACTTTGTTGAGAAAAACCTTAGCAAATATTCAAACAAAGGCTAGTATGCGTGCGCTGAATAATGATGTGAACAATGGATTACAAAATGCAGGCAACGGTCAATGCTCCGACAGCTAACAATGTGAAATAATATTACAAATTAACTTAATTTCAAATAAATACTCAGCATATTCTGGGTATCCAGAATTTGCTTAGCAAACTAACGCCGAAAGTAGTCGTATCTTTTGGGCTAAGATATAATTAGAGCAACTGATATTGGAAGAAAGCTCAATCGCCATACTATACTATACCAGATGTAAAGTCATCTTCATTGAAATATATTGCGCCGTAGGGAATGGATGACAGTTTGAGTCACACGAAGCAACTACCCCGGCGACAGTTTTACGAACTTCAGAGAAAAATAATCGCCCGTCTCGCGAGCTGTTTCTGTAAAATTGAATTGCACGCTGATATATTTGCTACCTTCAAAATTACGTGCTCAGCAATAACGTGTGGGATACCGCAATATTTAACTTCAGCTTTAACTAAAATGTTGTTAGATATTGTCAATACGATCAATACTGTCAGAGTTTACCTAACTTTCTGCATGCCAATTTCTAAACCCTTTGATTAACCTAAGTAATACCCACAACGGAGCAACATCAAAGCTAAGTTTCTGGGAATAATAACAGTCAATGGAGGTGAAATTTAAGGGACCAGCTGTAATGTCATAGAAGTTTTAACCCAGCATAAGTAACGAGAAAGCTTAAACGCCGCAAGTCGCACGTACGTTGGGCTGTCTGGCGGTGCTGGCGGCTGCATATTTTACGAGCTGTAGAAGACAATACCAAAATAGAAGGTTGTTAGAGGCAAAATACAGCCCTTCAACATCTTGAAGTATATTATTGTAAAATTAATTTAAGAAAATAACGACACATTTCCGGAAAGCCGTGGTTGGGATATCGCTTTTCAAGCAGAGATGTGGGTTCAAACTCAATCGCGCTGGGTTTGAGCCCACTTTTCGGTTTGAAAAGCTTGCTTAGTTTTCGGGATTTATGTGTGAAATTCCCTGTCTTTTATTATAATGTGCCTGTGCGCAGCAGTGGAAATTATACATATAATACGTCATCAATGATCGTTATTACTATTACTAATAAAATTTGTTTTGCATAACTTGGGACCCCAATATCCCATATCATAGAGATTATATTTAATTGACCTTAATTACAAATTCTTCTGCTAATATACAAGAACTCGGTTCAATGTTAATCGCCTTGAAAGTTATTAGAGCACGGTGACCGCTAACCTGACGTTTAGCAACAAATAACCTCGCTTTGCTAATAGAAATGCGCTTTTTAGTACTATAGAAATACCTAAGTTTTTATCAAAAACAATTAATAGATTCAGGCGTTACTTTGCGGAGGTCCATATTAACAAACTGGAACAAATTACCTTGCTACTCCGCGAAACCAACGAGACTCCGCGAGACTTATATAGTTTTGCGGAGTAGCAAGGTATATGTCCCAGTTTGTTTATCAAAAACAACCAAAACACAAACAATAACTAAAATGTGCTAAAAATCCCAAACCACACAATTCATCTAATTAAAAAAAGAGAAAATTCAGCAGTGGCAGGTGTTGAGGGGAGTGACAACCATATGCTCAAGGTCGTGGGTGCTAGGAGAGACCTCAAAAGAAAAGGTCGCAAACATTAAAAGGTACAAAATTAACGCACAACACTGAAACCAGACATTTTGAGTCAACTACAGAGATTCTGAGTAAATAAAGTGGTGCCGCTTTGGAATAAATTATTTCCATGTCGGAAATATCAATTGACATATCCGACAGTTTCTATGTAGATTTCATTCCTTAAGCATTCCGATAGAAATAAATAGCGTTACCAAACTAACAACTTTTCTTAATGGATAAAATAAATCATAACTTCATATATAATAACACTCATAGGTTTACCACTATAACCATATAATTATGATACTTCAGGCATAAAATAGTATCTCATCGAGACGTCTGTATTATACTGCATAATTTCTCCCGGAAATGAGCAAGTATGAGAGAAATAAAATATCGTAGAATAAAAATAAACCAATGTGAACGGTCTATTTTGTTTAGACGGGTTGTTTTATGTTGTTTATTATGCTTTCATCGTCGATTTGAGCTCCATTAGAAGCCATCAACGGTTGCTATTGTAAAATGTAAACTGTTAAATGGTTATGGTTTGTTATTTAGATTTAATATTATGTAGGTCATCTACCAAATACAAACGTATAACGTGTAACTTTTTAAGATATTCAACACGACGCCTCATCGCAATTATTGTTATTTCCAATATAGTTAAGAACCAAACGTCGGTGCTTAAACGATTAAAAACTATTTACATCGCCCACTTATACCTTGCGACCTAAAAGATCTGAATTCACCAAACTATATCTAAAGTAAATAATAAAAGAAATTTCAGAGGTTGATACGTATAAACTGTTTAAACTTTCACGATTCTCACACATGACATGACGTCAATTTACCTTGACGTTTCGGTCGTATTGCTGCGGCCGTGGTCACGAGTAGACTTATGTGTAGTTATTTAAGCTCAAAAAGAGGATGTTTAAAACCCCACTTTATAGCAAATACAGTGCAATGAATGAAAATCCTGCTGGGGTAGCATTTGCCTGCAGGGATTGAAAAATGCCGCCTCAGTCCTGTTGGGGGAAAATTATATACTCATCTTCTTACAAATAGATTGTAAAAGGGTGTGGGGGAGTGCAAGGACGCTCGTCAAACTAATACAGCAAGCAAGTCCTTGGGGCTATTGCGGGGAGGGTTACGTGAAGATATGTGACCGGATCTTTTACAAAATGAAGTTTAAAATCTATTCAACTAAGGATTTGTAAACGGATTTTTTTTCACCTTAATGTTTAGTTTCATGAGCAGAGGTCTTTGCCCAGCAGTGGGACACTCAACTAGATTACTAAAAAAATGTTTAGTTTAGTTAGTTTAGTGTTTTTTATTCAGTATGCTCGTAAACTATGCCTGTGGCCCTAAAATGATCGGGCAAGTTTAGCTTATCTATAAAGGTTGTCTGGAAGAGATCGTTGCTTAGCGACAAGACCGCCTGTTGTATCCCATGTAAAATTTCCCTATATTGTTTACTTGTGTGAATCAATAAAGAGTATTTGTTGTTGTTGTTGCAATGTTGTTGTTGCTATGGACAGTCCTTCTTATTTATGTGATGACAATAGTTTGACAGAGACGTAGGGAGGGATAAATTAAAACTAGGGCCACATTAAAGCTAGTCAATGTAGAAACGCTAACGAACAAATTACGCCTGCAGTCTCGTAGCTCAGAGTAAAAAGCGCTGAACAAGAAATAGCTAAGTTGCCGGCCGAGGTTGCTTTCAGATGCCTTGTTTTTGCTCTATCAATTGAATTCCTCGCAGTAATTTATCAAGTTAAAGTCGTAGATGTTTTATAGAGGAGTTTTATTTATCACAATCAATTTTGTCTGAGTATTCCTAAATCGCGTTAAATTCTGTCACAAGAATGTCTTTTGTCTAAAATGATTCCACAGATTCCTGACGCAATTATTTATAATGAGTTCAAAATGGCGATCCAATAAACGTAAGTTTAGAAGGAATCTAATCTAAATGACAGCGATTTAAAATAAATGCATTTCCTACATGGCGCTGCGACATCAGAGGCCTTATTTTAGCCACTTTATGTGGATAGCGCATGTCTCTGACATTCGATAGGGCGAGTTGCGACACTTCTAATGCAGACGTCGAGTTGCTTTTGATGTTCCAACCTTATTTACACCTCGTAAAGGTTCACAGTTTATTAATCAAAATGAAGTCAAGTGGTCTTGCTTGTGTTGGTTTAATTTTAACAGTGTCCCTTTAACTTCAAAGTTTAGTTTCCACTAGCTAAGAATGTGTTTCTTGAATGCGGCACTGGTGAAAATGCCGGTGGTGGTGCGAACATGGCTGGAGTTGATAACTTTATTGTTATCACCAAAAACCGGGGTAAGGAGTTAGGCTAATGTTATTAATACGGAAATGTGAATTGTCGTGTTGTCACTCCGTAGACTGTGACTTTACTTACAAACACTAGCAATGTGCTGGAATGTCGGTAGTTACCTGGGGAAAAACAAAAGCTCAATTAGTAAACTTAGTTTAACGTTTGCTATGATAGATCATTAATTATCTATGCCCTGTAAGGCCTATAGTTTTAAATCGTTATCAGGTACAGCAACGTAGTTAAAATAGATCTTACCTATGACCCCAAATAATCATTATCATTCTATTCCCTTGATTCGGGGTACGTTTTAGACCATGATCTCAGATTTGGCAGGTCTGGTTACTACATTGGGGCGACAGCAATGCGACTTCCGTAATCCCGTTACATGGAAACTAGACTGAGAGGATCATGATTACACATTTATTTACATAAATGTGCTGGTACCCACACATTTTTCCCTTACCGTAAGAGCGTTACGACGGTACTTAATGTAATGTATATAAGGTAGAAAAACTCATTGATACGGTCAAGCTCAGAAGTGGTTGAAAATTTTAGTGCCTTGTCGCTGTCAGTAATGTGACAAAATTCGAGCAACTTTTATTTCACGTGTTACTACGACAAGGTGCTTAAGTGTTTAGCTACTTCTGGGGCTGACTGTACTTATCGGCCGCTAGGTTTCGTACCCCACGATCACCATCAACCCACTAGGCCATCAACGCTCTTTGGCCCTAAATATCCATGAAATATAACATTTCACTAAAGAAACATCCTAAATACAAGGCTCGTTATTTTGAAGATGATTCCGCTGCGTTAACAGTTTCGCAGCTTCAAACGTCTTTGATGTAGCTACTCGCGCTACTTAAGTAAGACAATTTAGCTTCGTCCCGAACTCCTTTGAGGGGTCTCCAGGGAGTTCTCAACAGGTAACTTTATAGCCCATGAGTAAATGCGGTCAAAGCAATTTCGTCTGTATTTCAGACTCGGCCTTGTTATATATAAGTACACCGATATATTTATCGTGAATAATCAACATTTAATTTGGACCTTTTCGGTTTAAGTTTATTTGAGGCAATTATACCAGTGCTTGACACCATGTAGGTCAATCATTTTCTTTCGTTTTTACCCGTAAAATTTTTTTCACGTCAATTATTGGGTCGCCGTCCATGACTGAGGCCCGTTATCTTATTTAATGAAATATCATTACATACGAATTGTGCATTTCTTAGTTATGGTCATAGAATCTTCCAGAATTTTCCATTTTCCAAAGCGTACCAGCGCATTATTAATTGCTTTGCGTAGTTTTTTCCTGACTTGTAACAATTCTCATTAATATATTTTTCCTCTTCTGATCGTAAAGAGCAATGATCAAATAAAAATTAACATGAAAAAAAAAACAATATCATTAAGCAAAGTAGTTTTATTTCATCAGAGATTCTTATATTTTTAAAATGACAAACAAACGAAACAAAAAAGATATGTAACAAACAAAGAACTGTCTTGTAAATCACATGAAGTTATAAAAAAGATCAAAGGCAAATGCTGTCAATTTTATTTGACGCTGTCTTGCTTGTCTCTAACTAAACCATTAAAAGTTTTTTATCCCTGCACATTTATCGTTAATAAATTTTGAGAAGCATGTTTAATTGAATAGTATGTCGAATCGATTTAGTCACATTTGTAATAGTTAATTTGATTCATTAACAACACTCACACATTTTGAATGGTCATACCGCCTGTATCGAATGTCAGCAGGGAGCAAATTGTCAGATCATGTATCGTCAAGCCAGGCTTAGAATTATACGAGTATTTATATGTTATAATTTTACTACATATGTGTAGGGTAAACAAAACATCTCTTCTATGGGCACCTAAGGCACCAGTTATTGGGACCAAGTTTTTACAAGATTATTATCACCACTATTGCCTTGAAATAAGATTGAACGATAGGCATCATTGGAAGAATACCAACAGTTAACCCTGTAATCAAATCGTAAATATATGGTGACTTTTACAGTCATTACACAGGTGCATTCAAAGATATATCTACTGACGTAAATTAAATCGTTTTTTTCTCTTTTTAAATGCGTTGTAACTATGCACCTATTAAAATAGCTGACTCTATAAATCTTTCTCAACATTAAGTAGGTGTTAAGGAATCTTAACAATTTTGTTAACTCGGTCATTCATGATCTTAGTGACTAAGGAAGTATTTTTAACTTGTCTGCCCTTTCCAAGGACTACGTTCCGCTCGCCGCAGTTTCTTCATAAGATGTAAAGACTAGAGGCGTCGGATTAATGTCCCCAACGGCCACCGAATTCGGTGCCCGCATCGGGGTCGATGACCTCTAGCACCGTGTGCACACGATCTTCGATATTTGTGTCGATTCGATACGCGCTGTCGACTTTGGGGTATCGAAACCGGAAGGTAAGAGGTATGGCACTGGCAGATGTATTGTTTTAAAGTGCGGTTACAAAGATAATGCGTTGGAGAGTCAGAGACCGTGAAAATAACACTGACGGTCACGTTTTAAACACAAATAAAGCAAAAACATATAACCCTTCTTTCAGGCGGCAGTCTGGTAAAAATGGTAAGTAATTCTACTTTCATCTGAGTCGATGTATGCATGGATGAACGTATAAATGATAGGTGTAACACACGTATGTTTAGCACGTAATGAAAATACCCAATTTCCGACTAATTACTGTCCACGCAAGCTAATTTAACTTCACTATTCGAGTCAGAAACGACGGCGGAAAATGCTCTATGAATTCCCAACAATGTCATGTTCGGAGTTGGCACGACACGAACCAACTAATAGAGTTAGAGAGCCGATAACCAATCACGATATATGCGACGGTTGAGTTCGAAATATGGAACCGTTCCAGTTAGTATTTATTGATAGCGTTGTCGATACTGCGGTCGACGGAAACATACTATGTGAACTGGCTTGGTGCTAAACTTTTGGATAACATAGTCGGTACATCGGTTTTCATGCTTGTCGTTTAGCATGGGGTTCAAACTTATACAAACTATAATTAATTATTAATATTATATTATTATTAATTAGTAATAAATATCGATCATAGATGGCATCACATGTTATATGGCTACATGTAGAAATACTTAAGCAGCATGCTTAGAGAAAACCATGAGGAAAAAATAAAGGTAGCATATTTAATGTACCAAAATTCGTATTTAGACAAATTATTCCCCCGTTTAAATTAGCGGAGAGTCTATTGTTACTAATACACTACTCGTAGTAAAAAATATTAAGACTCAGCCTAATTTCAAACTAAAAACTATTTTTGAATTTCCCTGTGTGTGTTCTTTTATTTTGTTTACTTGTGTGAATCAATAAAAAATATTTGTTGTTGTTGTTCAAACTATTTTGTACACCCACTTTTAACGAATAAATTGTCATAATTAAACAAAATGCATTTGCATGACGTTTAGTAACGATTTCTTGACTAATTTGATAATAATATAAATCGTCACCAAACTAACAATAATTATTTTACTTACGGTAGATATCTATACGATAAAATGCCTATATTCGATACCGATAGTCGGTACCGCCCTTTACTCGCCGTTCCTTCAAGTTGTTTATGTAATAGATCGAGGAGCACTTAGGCGATCGTTGCTGCAGTTACTGGAATTTGAAGATCGCTCGCAGATTCCCGCCAGCTGCAGCCAATATGGTAAGTCGTAGTTAAACAAAACAGTTAAACAATTCGTGTACTTTTACATTCAGGTCACGGATTCTGATTTAATATTTTGAGGATATTACTTTTTATTATTACAATGTATATTCACGGACCACTGTGTAAATCGAAATCAACTTGGTCTAGGTTAATACAATACAATAACTCTTTATTGTTCACCACAAAACAGCACAGAAAAATACAATTTAGATATTTAGAAAAATACAACAAAAAAAAATATATTTAAATAATCGATTAATGTATGTAATGTATTCATATTAGGTCCACCGAGAGCATTCGCGCGTAAGTTACATGTAATAATCTTAAGGCCGGCGCTTGTATTGTGGAGTTGATCACTGTTGCCTTGTATTAAGCAAATCTTTAAACCGTTACATTATGCCTAATGCTCACGATGAATACCACTTAAGAATATTTGAAACCATTTTCATCCTCTTTGTTTTAAACAGTTGAGTCGTTAAAATTGCAGCTTTCATCAAATGTTTCCATAAATTCTCTCACTGAACAGCTTTAATCTAATTTTAGGTGAAAATTACAACTCATTGAAACTTTAAAAAAACGTGTAAGTCAAAAATTCACTTACCAAAACGCCCTCGAAATGTAAAAATACTCTTTTAAGCCAAAAAGTATCGCACGAAACAAACTTCAATATGCAACTTTTCCAGGATTTAATTAAACTCTGGCACAAAATATTTACCAAATAAAAAACTGTATAACGGCCGACCAAAAAACGCTAAGCGCGAATTGAAATTCCCGAAACGTTTTGCGAGATTGAAGAGGCTTTTATGGAAATGGACCGCGCGTGCATCAGACGATAGGCACCCCTGGCACCCGGTGCGAGTGCAAAGCGATAAGCGGCAACCCTAACTGGACATCACAGGGTGTCTACTCGACGTTGGTCTAACCGCCACGCGCCATACTTTATTCAAAGTCACGCATCAAATGTTCTTTTTTCAAAAAAATAAACAAATACGTTACTTAACTTAAGTGTCAATGGATATAATAGGTAAAAAAACAAATACATATTATACGGGTCGAATTGAGAACCTCCTCCGTTCTTTTCTTCGGTTAATGAATTCAGCCTGACATTTGCACATGTGTGTGTAAGCGTATCCAAATAGTTGACAACTGAGATCTAAATAAACGATCTAGTAGGTACAGATAGGAGCAGAAGTAGCTGAAAATACTGAAAAGTCAAAAATATACAAAGAGTAGCTCTTTGGACAATAGAGTTGTGTGTAAATTTTTAACCTCTTTGACTGAGTAGAATATATATCTGTGGTTGACTGTTCACGCTCTAACACACTCAAAAACTTAATTCTCAGGTATTTTACAGTAAACGCACCCATTAAAAAATCTAAATTTTGAATTTATTTCAAAACTGCGTTCTATTTCCCGCTCAAGCTTGTGTGCTAAATTGCACCCGGATTTAAATATTTACAAGGTTTCTGCAATTTTAATACACGGATACACCTTATGTAGGAGTATAGATCGATTCATAAAAGCTGCCCCGCAAATAAATGTGATAATAAATAACAAAGTTACGAAGTAGATTTTAAACAACATTGCTACCTATACGATAACATGGTCTATGTTTTAACATTTAGGTTTAATTTGTTATTTTATAGATGGAACAAACCAAGAATAATAAAGAATAAAATGTATTCATTAGTCATTCACATGTCACTTATAGGCCGGTAGCACAGACTGACTGTAACAGTATCAGAAAATACTTAGTACTAATGAATGCTGATGTTGCAGGTTTGAGTCCTACCATTACCCTAATAAAAAATACCGAAAAAATTGAAAGTTTAAAAATAAATCGATTACAAAAAAAAAACTAAAGTAGGGATAGAGGTTGATCGGAAGGCTCAACAAAGTAAAATCAAAGGTGTCGGGCAATAAATTATGACTTTGACAAGGGCTTCTACTAGTAGCCTAAGGGTAGTTATCAAAGTTTATTTACTTACCAGATTACTAACTATTACTGATCACAAATCTGGTACTTTAGGAATCTGGTATTTTTAAAATCTGGTATTTTGGTAACGGGGGACATATTCGGCCAAATTGCACCTGTCGTTCGCACCTGCAAGGTACACAGTCACTGAATCCAATCTAAATATAATAACAGATATTAAAAAACGTGTTCACTCCCTTTCGTCGTTTGGCGTTGGGGTGATTTAGCATTAACTTCCTGCAGATTTAAGCCGTTTACTAATACTTATTCAAGCTATTTGCAACTTTATTACACTTAATATAAAGTCAAAGGTTTAAATGCCGCAACGCGAAATGGTAAGACAACCTTTGCGCCGGAAGGTACCTAAATACGATGCCCCTGAATAATATAACAATAAATTTTAGAATTATAATTATTACCCTTTGAATCTTCCATTTGTCGTCTGATCATTAGAGATATAAAGCAATCAATACGTTATTTTAGGAATATGCATAATTGCTTATCTTATCTTAGCTTATCTTAGCTTAGAGGTGCTCTAAATAATGACGACAAGATAACCTAGTGGTACCGGTAGTGACTCTAACTACAAAGCTTGGCGTTCTGGGTTCGATCCCCAGGAGGGTCAAATGTTTATATGATGAATAGGTACGAAATGGCGAAGGTCCAATTAAGAAATAATAACTAATTACCTTGCTACTCCGCGACTTTTACTTACTTGTTTCGCAGAGTACCTAGATAGATAATTTGTTTGAATTTGACATCTCGGTTAGTTTAATTATTTTTTAAATATATGTATCCTACCCACCTATATATTCCCTTTCAAGTAAAAGAGCACCATATGTCTACATAGGAAAGTTACCAATGTAAGTCTACAACTGACCCTAATACAAAACTAAGATAAACACTACCTTTAAATATTTAATTGATATACATCGATACCTTGGGGCTCAAAGGGCGTAACCGCCATTTTGGCGAAAATGAGATTTTAATGTCATCTTACTCAGTTTTTTTCTCTCTATCGATCTGTATACTCAAAGTTCTAAAATTCCGATAAAAGTTGTGTTTACGCCCCTTCATGTCGAGGCCTGTAAACACAATATTTTAAGTTTTTTGGTCGTATAAGTAAAGAAACTTCTTGTCAGAAATTTGAAGGGCGTAAAAGCCTTTTCGTTTATAAAATTAACAACTCAAAGGCGTTTAGGCCCACATATATTTCAGTATTATAAAACAACTTGACTGATACGCCCTAAAATCTTTTAATTTTGGTTTTAATGTGGTGTTTATGCCCAGAGCACTTTTATGTTTTTAAGTTAGATGACTTATACGATTACTATAACACTCATGATCAAAACAGATAATTTATTTTACATCCTGGATGGAATCCTGTTATCAGAAATTTTGAGGTTGTAAGTTTTAAAATTATCGAGTCAAGGGCGTAAACGCCTAAAGGCCCATACAAATTTTTGTTTTTTGACAACTTGACTCATACGCCCCATTTCAATCGGGAGTATTTACGTCTAAGTTTCAAATGTCGGTTATACTTAGAAGTTTATTTTAATTATAAATATGGTATTTTTGTCACGCACTTAAGTAAATTGCATTGCGGAATTTGCGGAAGTGGAACAGGTCAGTTAGGTTTCATTGCGGGTTTAACATTGGTTCCTAACATGACATCATGTGGATGGTCTTTGTTCAATGACAAACCCGCATAATTTTATGACTTAGGTTTTCCATAAATAAACAAATACGTACATTAATAAACCTATCAACTTTTTCTAATAAAATATATAAATTATTAAACATAAAGTAAGTTAATAATCAGTACCAAAAATTTTACTTTAAATAGTGCAATAACGTCATTTTCCATGTTAACGCATACACCATTTCGGACATACCCATTAATTTTGTATAAAATTTAATTATTTGGAGTTTAAATTCTGTTCCGTTAGAATGTTATATTATAGTTTCAAACAATCTATTTTTTTATTATGGTCATTGGAATCAGATAGGACAGAAACACGAGTGACAGATTTATTTAAAAAATTGATAATAATGGCAATCCAAAATCATAACAAAAAAAGATGGTATAAATTAACAAATCCCATACAGGAATATGAAACTTTTATAATGTTATAACAACATATCATAAGAAAAAGGCTATAAATATTAAGATTTTACATGAGATGTGACGGCTCATGGCGCTCCTAATGCGATCCTTGATTATTTTGTCAATAACAAAGTTATAACAATAAAACCATTTTTGTTGCTCGCTAAACAATAAAAACAAAGCATTTTAAGTACTAAATAGGCAATCAACATCAAATTATACTTTAACTGAAGAAGTAGCTTCTTAAAAGCTGAAAATTTTATTTAGCTTCTGCCTCCTTATGTGTTAATAATAGCGGGCTTATTTAATTTCCAAACTAAAAAAGTGTCATTAAAATCAAAATCTTTAAAATTTGCCTTGTACCTCTTTTGATAGTGAAGTCTCTGGTTAACGAGCTTGATTTTGTTAACAAATTCTGGCCGCAATTGTTTGCTGTCTTTCTTAACTAAGAGAAATGAGAGGAAGATGGCTATGTAATTGCGGCTAGAAATTGCCAAAAAACAAGCCTGTTGACCAGAAGCTTAAAAAAAGAGAAACTAAACGAGTATAAAAATACAAAACGCAAAAAACCGCTATAATTTTCATGTGAATTGGCGGTTATGCCCTACAGTTCTTTCACAGTGGACATTTTTTGGGGTGTAAATGACATTAAATTGTATTTTTTTAGGGCGTAAAGGGCACTTATCTTTTTAATTATCAAAGTTACGTAAATATTTATAAATTAGTATAATGCAGTAAAGAATTTGAAGTTTTTTGGTCTAAGATACATTTTTCTAGCTTCAAAATCCAAAAAAATATACGAAGAACAAATTTTTTTTTTTAGTTTTTTGGCTCTACTGAAAAATCGCCTTTTGGCGTTTACGCCCTTTGAGCCCCAAGGTATCGACATATTCTATACGTTAACTAGTAACAGAAACCATTTAGATCTTCAAACCGAAACAAACTGTCCGTTAAAACGATTGCTAAGTAATTCACGTCAGTATTTCACATCACGGGCGAACGCTTCGAATAATCAAGCCGCAGTTCAAAAAACTAGACAGTCAACACAGTAAGTATGACCTCGGTTCTCAATGGCCTCTAATTAGGGTTCTGTAGGCGGCAAACGTGTCGAGCAACGGTGCCCGCCCACGGGGTTCCGGGTTCGATCCTTGATGTGTTCTACGGCGGCCCCAATGTGGTGAAAATTACTACGTGACTAATACACAGAAGCGTAGTACGTAGTCAGTAACTACAATAATCAATTGGAGAGAATATCGGCAGTTTCAACGATCGGATTTGAGCAAAAAATTGTGAATTTATTATTATTATTATATGCTCACGCCTGTTTCCCTTTGGGGTAGGCAGAGACTACAAAACGCCATTTGCTCCGGTCCTGGCATACCCTCGCTTCTTCCACACAGATTCCTCTCTACCAGTGGTACCTTTAACGGTGATTTTTTTACACTTTATGAGAATGTGATAAGCAAGACGATTGCTGTTGAAAAATCATGATATCATTTTATATTTGAGTAACAGTATCTGTTTATTAAACAGGAAAGAAATAAAGATGTAATTCAAGTACTTAATAGTATTTTATGCAACTGCTATATAATGAGAGGCCTTAAAACACGAGTGTGGTTTTATGAAACGAGCGACAGCGAGTTTCATATTAGGATCACACGAGTGTTTTAAGGCCTAATTATATACAGTTGCATACATTACTTTATCTACACACAATCATAACTGCAAAAAACCGTAACAGCAAAAAACCAACAAACAAGTATGGCGGCAATTCGATCTATCTGTCAAGACGAACGTTTTTTTAAATCATAGACAAAAGATTGAAGTCCTTATTCTCATGTCACTCGAGATCAAATGTCGTGCGTTTAAATAAAAAAATCATACTGAGTTGACGTTTCGTATCGATAACTGTTTTAATATCTGTGGATACTAGAATAGAGACCAACTTGAATTTTGACAGCTGTTCCAAATTTAAATTCATAACGTCACGAGATATCGGTAGTGTGATCACCAATAAACACAGACTACTAAGAGATACTACCCAATAAAGAACAGATTTACCTACTACCACAGACAAGAAAATTCTTATAATAACATTGGTTGTAATAATGCAGGTCATTTTCTACGGTTTTTGAACGCGTTATTTAACAATTATGATATGTGTGTAGATAAAAGAAGTTAAACGTTTACGGAAATTACATGTAAAGCAAGTCTTTAATATTGGTGCACTCAAGCACTTATATAAAACTGTAATCTTAAGAAATGATAATATTATCGTTTCATAACCTTCTTTACATTTGCGGCCGCAAACAAAACCGACAGAGTGAAGAGAAAACCAGCAATATCAATTTGCAAAATATGAACCGTGATTCAATAATCAAAATCACGGTGGCATTCATACTGCAATTTCATTATTGTGAACAGATATTGGATTCCTCTGCGGAACGTATTTGGTAATACTCGAGGGACAGGATAGGTACAGAGTCAGTTTCCATAGGCGTATGTCGATGTTGAACTTATGCCATTTAATGACATTTAAATCTGGCAAGGACAAGTAATTGCCAGATCTAAATGGCACTACGAGAATAAATAAATATTTTGAGACAATTGACACCAACATGTTGTGTTCCGGCGTGGAGAGCGAGACAGCCGGTGCAATTACTGGTACAAGAGGTATTCCACCTTAGCCCTCTGGGTTGGCAACGCATCTGCAATCAATTTGGTGTTGCAAGTGTCTATAGGCTGTGGTGATTACTTACCATCAGGTGAACCACTTGCTCGTTTTCCTTTCCTATGTTGTTTAATAAAATATGATCAAAAGTGTAATTTTAACCAAACCTCTGAGATTGTTACTGTATTTAGGTCATGGCAACCGTAGGTCAGTGTTTATAGTATTTGTAATAAGTGTGAATATTTAAACTACTTACAGCGTCTAAGCGGCGCCATCACTACAAAATAATGATGAAATGAATAATGTGGCTGTAACTTTAACTAGGTGTTAGTAGCTGTAAGCTCATATGCTTAAACAACTATCACCGTCTTTGTTTCTGTCAGTAGACAATGCCAATCATCATCTGTGTTGTCATTCTATTTCGTCATTTTTATTTTGTGATGTAAATATTTGTTGATATATTCCAATCAACATAAGCGTTTCAGCGCAGCGTTATGTCAAAACACGTTACTTCATTTCAGGTATTAAACTGTAAGACAAATTTTATTCGTTAATAATCAGATGATGGTGAATCTAGTTTGTTTATTTTCTCACACAGGCCTCATGGTCGTACGGCATGCAAGCAAACAAAGAAAACATCCGTCACACGTATTCGTACGGACAATGGACATCTGTTTTAATACATAATACGGCAAACCAAATCAACTTTCCACTCCATTCTGAACCGGAGTAGGCTTTATGTCAATAAAAGGTTTTAGCTCAAAAGCTGTGACCTCTCGGACCCTTTTATTGATCTTTTGAAGTATGTTTTATTTAGAACGTTTCGATAAGCATAGCCGAGTATATGTTGATACAAGACCGCAATATGATTAAAACTTACTAACCTTTGATGTATTTTTCCGTTGTCCTTTGTAAAGAATGATGAAAAACAAAACGGGTTAGCGGTTTAGAAAGGACATCCTATAGAACATTTTCTTTGGTGTTCTTTGGAGTCGCTGGTTCCTATGAGCGGCACGACAGTCATAACTTTCCATTAGGTAACCCGTATGCTCGTGTTCCTCCCTTTTCCATTTAAAAAGTCTATATATACCTTTTCAAAATAGTTTTAATATTTGTCGTCCCGGCAGCTGTTGCGAAGCCGGAAAGTTACCACACTCGTATGCATTTTTTCCTATCTTAAAAAATATTTATTCAGATAAAACATACATAGGTAGGTAGGTACTATAAAAATCTCATACGCATTTTTTTTAATTACAGTTAATATTGAACATACTAATATGTAAAAAATGTCACCTTTCAATTTAGTGATTTTTACCCCGATTCTACTAACCAGATTAGGAGGATGCTAAACAATAAAATAAAGTATCTATAGGTCTTAACTGCAAATCTATTATTGCCATACATATGCAGGTGGTAGGACCTTGTGCAAGGTCCGTCCGGATCGCTACCACCATCTTGCTTGCTAATCCTGCCGCTAAGCAACAGTGCTTGCACTGTTGTGTTCCGGCGTGGAGAGCAAGACAGCCGGTGTAATTACTGGCACAAGAGGTATTCCATCTTAGCCCTCTGGGTTGGCAACGCATCTGCACTCTCTTTGTTGTTGCAGGTGTACATAGGCGGTGGTGATCACATGTTCTATTTACTGAAGTTTAGTAGCTATAGTCCCAGATAACTCGTTAGAAATTTCGATCAAAGCTTACTTTGCTATCGCAAATAATTTAGCAACACTGAACAGTGGATGCGCATCCACTGCGGGCGGGCTATGTTTATTAAATTCTCCGTAATATGAGGGCGGCGGATAATTAGGGCTGTCCAGGGGATATAGCTGTCAATCAGTACAGTGCTCCAGTGCGGTCATACGATACAGGCGGCCGGACGTGGGGAGGCAACCCTATAACGCGTGGATAATCGAGTAATATCGGAAACATTAAAACTATTTGCGTGCACAGGGAACCCTTCGTCCCGCTAAATACCGTTTGTCCTAATGTATGTTTCATCAAATCATCGATGTCCTAATTTTTCTCCGGCTGAAACGGAAAGTATTTTAGAACATCTTTTGCGTTCGCTACTTAGAATAGATGAGGTTAGGTTTAATTTTATTTTTATTCTAATAGTTTTGGCTACTATTGTTCTTATAAAGATCCCTCATATTATTTTTTCTTAAATATCTTCCATGTACAGACTTGGCCAGTTACAATTTACAATTACAATAGTTTTAGGTTACAATTTTATTATTTCAAAATAGATTATGCTAAACATTTATGTAGGGTAGGTACACCTTTTATTTAGTGTACAGTTTGAAACGGCAAAATTCGTTTTTCAAACTGCCAATGTCACTGATTTTATCTTGCAATGTGACATTACACCAATCAATTCAAGGTTCTTGTGAAATAATCCAAACAATTCGACACAAAAAGCAAATAAATCAAAGCTTTTGTTTCCGAACAAGCAAAAAGTGTTTACTGGCATGAAATACAGACAACAGTAACAGATCAGTATGTCCTCAATTAAATAGCGAACGCAAAAAACCAAGCAAAATAAAACGCTCTACGGTAGCCGCCTCGGGCGTTCAGTAACCTAATACTGACTGCAAGCCTGAAACGCAATTCCCCCACAAAATAGACTTTAAGCTGAGCGCACTTAGATTCAATCGTCAATAACAAAATGTCCGTCGGACTGGCTTCGGATGCGAGAGTGAAGCGCAATTATTTTATTGGATCGACTCGATATTCTGTAATACGTACTTGTACTGGTATTGCTCTCTACGTAATAACGACAAATAAATAACTTACATCAGTTGTAGAAATAAACATAGAAGTTACTTTCGTAGTTTACGTTTTCGAGTTCAAAGGTTTATAAGCAATATTTTTTAAAATTAAAAACATACTTCTAGGTGAAAGTTTCCAATGATCAATAATGATCCGTGGCGGATCCAGGGAGGGAGGGTCCCCCCACCTGGGCTGGGTCCTGGTCGGCCACTGGTAATTTGTCTAATGTCATTGATGTCTCTATCCTGACTGAACCTCGACTACGTGACCCCCTCCCTGACTCGAAGGCTAGATCCGCCCTTGGTTTGAATATAGAAACGCAACGTAAGTCAGTTGTTTTCCAAAGTTACGGAATAAATCCATTGAAACCTTTGAGAGGAATTTAAGCGGCTCTCAAAATTAGCCCTTTAGGCATCGGGCAAAAACAAGAAATTCAATAAAAGCGGAAGCTCGCTTCAGTGGCAAAACAAAAACATTTTCAATTTGGCGGATTTAACGGCAGCCAATTAATTATATGGAAATTATTTGATTCAGGAGCTGAAACCAATCATCCCTTTTTAGGGTTCCATTGTCAGATTAAGAACCCATACAGTATCGATATGTACATTTGTCTGTCTAGGGATCTCTACCTGTATATCACAGTCACCCTTTCTTAAAAATTATTAAAGTTACAAAACGGAATTTTCGTTAATGTATTTTATATACCTACTTAACTATTTTTTTTTAAGTACCTCTCAGACATGTAAAGCAAGGGGCATTTTGTTATCCTGTAACATCTAATGAGGTATCGGTTATAGACAGCTGTTTAGAAAAACATGACGTTAAAATACGTTAGTTACCTAGCATTTGGTGAAGATAAAATGTATCCTTTGCATCTCATAATCGCGCAAAAACTTACCGAAACGAGGTCGCGCGCACATTTTAATAGTTGCTAGATAAACATACGCTCAATCTCATGCCTTATTCAATTGCTTTGCTGAATGAAAATAATTAAGACCTAACGTATTTTATCTGCTTCTAGTTTACCTAGTTTAAAAGGCGGGTCGCTAGTTAGATAGAAGCAAGCTTAGGCAGGTATATGACATAACTTAATAGCGCCTCTCTAGCCAAAAGATAAGGGCAGAAGTTATTATTTGATAAATTTATTCCAGACTTCTTATCGGTCGGGTAGGAAAGTTGAAATCGGTAGCATCGGAGAGAATCGCTTTCCTTGCTGGCTGAATGCCAAGAACACATCAACACTTTATTGCGACACTTCTTTTATGCCGTCAGTTCAGCTCAAGTGTTCACTTCGTAAACATGATTTGAATGTAGCAAAAATATATTCCTCTACAAAAAAATACACATACATACATAAAAAAGTTTAGCCTGTTTCCCGAAGGGGTAGGCAGAGACCACCGGTTTTTAATTTGCTTCACTAAGCATTCTTAGCATGCTCATTTAGGGTAGGTACTCTTGACTTGTCCTTTCTCTAGAATGACTCCGATTCGATTGAAGTACGTTCATCAAGGTCTTCCCTTTTTATTTTTTCTATCTCCTCTCCCTTCATACACCCTTTTTGTTAACCTTTAAAAAATAACTATCGTTTTTAAAAAATGTTACTTTGATAAATAACTATATTTAATAGAAGGGTGTCAGTAGATTTAAACATTTCCCACTCCTTACTTAGTATGAGTAGGAACTTTAACTTGAATGCAAGCCCTTATAAAGCGACAACATTTAACTCGCCTGACTACCTCAGATTTGAGCTGTCGAAAATTCCCCAACTATTTTAATTAAAGCAGTTGATTGAGTTTTCGTTGTTCCTCGTCCATGGTACTCCACACCCTATGATCTATGCAGGCACTACCCAGCAGACTGGAAAGCGGAGATAATTGTAATAAATATTACGGCAGGCTTTCGACAGGGCCTGCAAATATATTGGCTACAGGGAGGTTTGTTACCTTGACGACTCCCTAATAGAAATCAGCTTAATGTATACCCATTGAACCAGCATTTAATACAGTTTAAATGTGTAGTACCAACCTAAAATATTAAGAAACGACTCTCATTAAATGATCCATTTGTTAGCTAAGATATTCCGCGGTCACAATTTATTAGGACGAAAATCTAAAAGGTACCTACTGATATGTAGTTACTGTAAGTTGTTATGTTGGACTGAAAGCAAATAAACAGACAAATAAGTGAAACAATACCAATACTGAGAGCATATAAAAATATTAGTTGATTTTCAAAATGCCTGATTAACAAATGGTCCTAACAATGACTATAACCTCAACTCTGTCATAAGTTAACCCGTCTTACTTAAAGCATATCCACTATGGTCTATTGATTGATACCGAATTCCGGACATTGTATCAAACGCAACATCTAGGCATTAATCGGGCGGCGTCAATCCGCTTATATCGGCTCTTAATTAATGCCCGAGGCCAGGCCTAAAGCCTTTATCTTTTGATTGACCAGCCGTAGCTCATGTGTTGCCGAGGTATTGTTTGAAGTGTTTGGATGTCCGGATTCCGATCGTTTTTGTTTCAAGTTCCCAACCTGTCTTAAGACCTTGGGCATTATACACGGTTGTCGTTTGTGAAAAGATAGGACTAGTATAGCCAAACGAATTCGAGATGAATTAGAAACAAGGTCAAGAAAATCAGATACGGACAATGGAAGAACGAAACAGCATTTACTATAATGACACGGAATCATTACCTACTAAGGAGAGTAGAAATAAAGCAAAACATAATTAATAGTTAAATAGGTATAAACACATGAAAAAAAAATGCTGTACCTAACAGTAAAGAATAAACACGATGAGTCATAGACGTAACGAATTTGGTACCTATTAAAATTAAGTTTTTTTTAAACCTATAACTCAGTCTCGCCCAGTCCTTAATGATTAATGTACTTGAAATAAGAATATTGGACTAGACAGGCCCTTAGCTGTTGTCCACAGGCTACACAATACTGAAATGAAAGTTATTGTAAACATCATAAATACTCTTAAATTGTCTCAACAAATAGAATTAAGGAATAATAAAGAATAGATGAGTCATTGAACATCAAGCCAGCTGCCAGACATAGGAATCCCTACAAGTGTTATAAGTATAGTCTGAGTCAGTCTACAGAGGGATTTCCCACTTTTCATCAATATGCAATTTTGCGAGGATGATCTTTAATCAAACATATTTCGAGTAACTTTTATGAGCAACTAAATCTTACGTAATAGTGTTATTAGGTTTGAATTATGTCTAGAGTAACGTTTTATTTAAAGTATTTGTTTGGTACATGTGTATGCTAATAATGCTTATTATACTGTAATCATAGTAAACCAAGACAGCAAGTATAGCTGATTTAATAGAAACGCATGGAACAATGGTCTTATAACAATAGTGACAATAGTGACAACAGTAACTTACCTTATACTCTGTTCATTTCCGCATACAAAGTTTTAACTTTCCAAAAACCGTAATTTGACAAAATGTGAGACGTACGAGAAAACGCTGATAATAGAACATGTGGTGCTTTAAGTGGGGCATTCATTCGAGCCCATTTAAAGGAACAGTTTGTTACAATTAGCGACGGCGCCAATTGTGGAGCGAATGAATGGACGGTTACAGTTTGCAGATAGCAAGTTAGTAGCACCATTCAATTCTGTTATAGTTCGTAATCAGTGAACTCGACAGCTGAAAAGTTCTACTCGCACTGGTACGGAACAATTAAACTGAGGAAAACACGATACTAATTCTGAAATTGAATATTTAAATTGTTCTCAATGAACTAAAAGCCATGTATAAAATCTTAGCAGAGAAGATCTTCGCGCTTTTTATATACAACTGCAACCCAATTCAGCATCATTAGAGTCTGCCGCTCTAGCAATTACAGCAAATTATCACAATGCATCGGCACTTGGAGTAGACTCGTTAGGACAGTTGAGTGGTACGCGCAAGTTGTTTTATTGTGCAAATCAGGTCAATTAGCATAACAAACAAGTGCACTGGTATCCTGGACTGTTCGATGCTAGGGATGCTTGGTATCGGCCACACGTCCACCCGCGTCGTGCTCGCCAGACCGTGGTGGGCTTTCAGCTGCATAGATATCGACTTTCGAATGCACCAGTCGAATTTAGTGACTCATCTTATTCACTGTAGGTACAGTCGACTCACTTAATTTATTAACGCTCTATCCACACTATCCACTGAAAACGGGTTCAGAAGTTAAGCAAACAAAGTTTCTACTGCCATAATTTGTTCAGCGTCCTAAATAAACGCAACCGTAGTGTTGTTCCACTTTATAAAAGACTGCTAAACTTTAGCCCGAGAACTTTCAACGCCGATGAAGCCACGGCTGTAAGTAATTATTGTTCTAAAGTTTCCAAAAAGTGAAACAAAATATCACGTCCATAACCAGTAAATAATTAACATTGGCGTCGTTCTAGAATTCCATTATCTAAGTGATTGACATCCCACGGGATCAGGCATCCGCTGCAGCCTTCAGGGACGTCCATAACAGGCCCAAGTTATTGTAATGAGGACGACAGGGATATTTATGCCCCGCCATGCGTCCCGAATACGCAATGAGGAGTAGAGCCTCCGTCCGGATATTCAATATAAAAGCTACACACCGAATTTCGTTATTTGCAACGTTATTTACTCAGCAAACATTACTGGCAGGTGCCGGTGTTACTTCTTTTGTATCGGCGACGTGTTTACCTATACGCAAATTGATATAAATAAGCTCGGGTGAGTGGTTAAATTGAACCAGTATTGTGTTACGGTTTTTTCTTTTATCCCTTTTGCTTTATGAATATTTTGTTATCCGATCGGTTATATTTATAGGTCCCCAGCATATTGTTATACCGAGTAAAAAATTTGTAAATTAATTTTTAAAATAATATTAAAGGAAAATGTTTTTACTGTCTATCAAAACATAGTAGATAACTAATTACTAAAAATTGAGATTATTTCGATTACATAATGGAGGTTGCTGTATATTGGAGATAAACCTGTTATATAAGTAGGTCCTTATAATGTTATATGCGCGTAAACAATTGTTTTTAAAGATTAAAAACTATTTCTGTGTATCAATAAACTTAATGTATTTATGGCGAATAAAGTACTTAGCCTGCAAAGTCGTCAAAAGGGTCTTTCAAATCCTTTCACAATAGTAAGATGTCCTTCCTGTCTACACGGAAGAAAATTATTTTCCCGCCAACCTTTTGTCGTCGCTACCCGTTTAAATATGGCCGCCGGAAAGTATTACTGCGAGTCATTGTTGTACTCTGGATAATAGTGGGCGTTGACCTCTTGAAACTTATCAAAAATTTGCGAAAAAAGATGCGTGAGCGTGCAACATGACAAACCAGAATTCCGGATAATGGAAGAGCGATAAATCATTAAAGAAATGATCTTCATTTTTATAAATATAAATCTTATTAACATTTCATTACTCATCTCATCACTTATTTCGTTACGTGTCTTCCTGTAGAGGTAGCTAAGATGTATATTACGAGGCATTACCGTATCGCTTTACATAATCTCGGAACCCGTATTTTATAGAATCAATAAACCGAGTAAATCCTTCAAGTAATCCCGGCCCACACTTTCACTGCTATGATTGAGTGCTCCATCATTCTGCTCGTATGATTTCGCATGCAGATCTTTATTGGGTATGACCATCAGTCATGAGTCACCCGGTTGCAAAACGCAGTTACTTATGTATGACTCCTACAGGTAAGTTATTGGTGTCAGTGCTAATGAACATAAATGTGGTTTGGTTCAATGATAGTCATCAAGAAGAAACCAAAGAAATTATTGAAACCGTAATTATAATTAAAATGTTTACAGATTAAAACGAAGAGCTAAACGCTAACGTTATACAATCCTCACTAAAAACTCGTTGAATTTAATTTGTTCAAGAAAAATAAGAACAGGAAAACACTTTAAATGTTAAGTAACAATTTTTAGTCAGTGAACTTGTGACAAAAAAAACTGATTTCCCTTTTATGCAAAGCATTGCTAAATTATCTTTAGTACGAGACAATGGGTGAGATATAACCTTGAGTGGTCGGATTACAAGCGCGCTTTGATGAATAAACATTTAAAATTTAAGTTTCAGTGTTAGCTATACAGCATGATAATATACATGGTTTTAACAAAACTGATAGTGGCTGACAATTTTAAGCATAATTCCTTCTTGCATTTTTTTTCATTTTTACAATCGGGGTACGGTTTTGACAATGAGGCCAAATTGAGCAGGAGCAGGTTACTTGATTAGATTCAAAATATATTTATGTCTTAGGGTTGGAAGTAAAATACTTTTCGGAAGTAAAAAGTAACTTCTGCAAGAAAGTGTTAACAGATAAAGGATGAAGCAAGCGAAGCCCGCTAAGTAAATGGGCACTAAAGGAAAACTGCTAAATAGGAGAGCGATAATATCACGGCTAGTGACGAGGCATCATGTCGCGATAAACTCGGCCCCTAATAAAACAGCCAAGCACTACGGTCAGATTATTGGACGCCGCCTTATCGAGCGACTTAGTCTGCCCCAAATTGAGTGAGCAAGAATTATGGAAAAAGTTTATACACGCCAAGAATTAAAGATAATGAAGATTACGATTAGATAAAAACTTGTGGTAAACATCCTAATAAGTCTTCCGCACAACTTCATCGATTGCATAAACTTGGAGAGATAGCTGCAGGTGGAACGTAATAGGTTAAATTTAGATCCACTTTTAGAAATCACAAGTTAATAACTGAGCTGGGGCTTGAGTGTGTGAAATGAAAATCATTACACGAAATACCTACCCCTCTATTCCTTTATTGAAATAAAACTCAACGTTATTAGATTCTGAAACCAATGTTTGTTAAGCGTTTTGAGCTAATAAAAGTAATATTAAGGAGCCGGGCTACGCCAAAAGGGAGGAAATGAAAGGGAGGACGAGAATGAAATTGGAAAAACTTGTTACAGAATTACTCGAGATGAAAAAAGGAGAAAACAAATAGGGCCTTGTAAAAGTTGGCGGAACAAGCTACGCTTAGCTACTTTATTTACCTGGGGGACACCCTCTAGCTATACTGCTTAATGTAGTTGCAAACTTTTTACTAGCCACTTGTGAAAACGTTTTATATTTTATGACAATATTTATGTTATTATACGAAATGACATAAAATTCTTTTTTCTTAATTATTTTTTGCTTCAACGTCATTAAATCACATCTTGAATTAAAAGTAAATGAACGTTGACAAAACAATGTTTCCAATACTAACCTTTTACTCCAGTTTCCGATCTCCGCGTAGCGCCGGCCGTTAGAGCATCCGCTCCTTCTCACTTCATTTCCTCTAAACGCCTGCACCGTGTTCCCGTTAGGCGTTAATATTCCGTTCGAGGAACTGTTATTGTTCCGTTCCCGGTTTCTCGGGAAGGTCCCCGTTCCCGAACGAAAGGTTGCAAGCTGAGGAGTCTGCGCGTCCGGGCTGAACTGCTGGAGTGGAAGCGTCACGTTCCCGCTCCAACTCTTGCGATTGACGGCGAAAGTTTTGAACGTTCCATTACCGTTCGTCGGGGATGGAATGGCTCCACAAAAACTACTCCGGTTATGACTGTTCTTAATAAGTGCACTGTTCTGAAGCGACACTTGCGGCTTGATAGGCACCAATGGGGATGCCTGTTCTATTGACATCGTCCTGCAATAGCTGTAGGCGAAACCTACTATTGTTACATCTACATTTTTGTCTGTAAAGGAAAGAAATGTCTACGTTAGGGGTGAATAACCTCATAAATTTCATAATTTTAAATTCATTATACGTTATTTACCTAAATAAGTACAGAGTTGTTTTATCGTTGCCAGTAAATATGCCCTAGTTATACAGACCAATAACGTCGATTGATTACGAGTCCCTAACATGTCAGGAAACAGCCTCATTAACAAGTTCCTCAGTAACAAGTCGCGTTCGATTTTAATGAAGAAACCACCCTAGGTAGAGCTCAATTTAGGTTAACAGATAGTGTTGCTGTAACGACTTACAGGTTACAATAATTTTTTTACGAAGATTTAACATAAACCACTATATTAAATGAAGGTCATGAGTTAAGTATAAGTAACATCACTTATTTGCATGTCAACCTGGCTTTACTCACAAGCGCTAAAAGTTGGTCAAAAGGCACACTAGACGGAGAGTCCTGTATCACCCATTGTTGTGATTTACATTGAAATCTGACTGGAAACTTCATTACGTGTTTCACCTTGACTTACTTCGATTTGAATAAACATTTACGTATATTTAGGAATTGAGGTAGCTTTAATACTATCAATGGCAATGATTACAATGGAATCTGATTTGACTTCGAAATTGGACACGTATATTTAGTAATATTGGCTGTTTACAGTCAGCAGCAGATATACGAGTATCTACAAAGTCGAAGAGGCCAATAAAATCTACACACAACTCTATTGTCAAATGAGTATGAGCTAGTGTATATATTTTTGGCATCTTCAAGTGTTCTGCTACGTCTGTTTCTGACTGTACAGTATTGCAGTTACCTAGTGACAAGACACGGCGAAATCTTGCTGGCCCGGTCCGTCCGGCGGACATAGGCAATTCTGCATCCTCTAGCTAGCCACTCACGCGTCACAAGCCGACTGTTACACAACTCTTACACAACTATCGTTAGGCTAGTTACATAATTTCCAAATCCAATAGAAATTCGTTCCGTACCGCTGTAAAGGTTTGTTCAAATGATGAACGTGCAAATAGCAAAGATATTGCTATTGAACAATGGGAACTTAGCGCTATTGTCTTGATGCATCGCTGTTATAACGGTTGTTTCTATAAAAACTAGGTGGAAGCGACCTGGACAGATACTAATGTAAACTTTAGTACTATCTGTTTCATGTAATCACCGTACTATTGTTCACAATGGATTGATTAAATCAATAAAACTGTAGTGCTTCTCACTGATTATAGACGGTTGCTAAGTGTTGAAAGTGAATATGCAGCGTTATCCAACCACTAATACATGTAATCGAGAAACGCTTCCGTTCACTTTGGGGATCTATAACGGAGAATCGCACTGATTGTACTTTGCTTAAGTATGGGAATTTAGCGCGTTAACCGTTTTAAAAATTATTATTATTTCATTCCAGACTGTTTTAAAATTAAGATAACACTACTACTATAATCTGAAAACTCGTGTGATTAAAGAAACGCATCTAATGCAAAAAAAGTATTTGTAAGAAATACGCACTATCTTTGTTTTATACTATAGCTAAAAAAATATCGTGTTGGAAAGAGCGTGTCTGAAGTATCGGATAATCCAACATCGATTAGCGATGGGATATTCTGTTTGTTAGTTACGGACGGTTTGCAAGTTATCTGTGGCAGCTTCTGTTTGGATTTATCTCGTTTAGAATTGCAGAGGAACTTAGACACGGTAGAAGTTTTTTATACATTTGTAGCTTGTTGGTAAAGTTTACTTTGATGGCTTGAGGGAACAATACAACAACGCGTTTAGGATGCTGATGGAGCAGCCCTTCTTCTGCAAATAAACATTATCTTATCTTGTCTTACGGCAGTGTTTAGGGCAGTGTTGGCTGTGGCACCTCCTTAATGCGACGCTTACTCAGCAGCACCAACAGTATCGCAACTGTTGTAGGCAATAGGGTGGACTGCACCATCCAAGCACCCTGGCTCCAACTACACGTGGGGCGGGTTGGCTAGCATTTATGTATCTTTGCTGTTCGTTTTTGTTTTTATCATAAATGATTTTATTGTGTCTACTCGCCCTAATTTTCAGCATCGTTTTTGTTACTAACACGTGATATGGATTGCGCAGTATTCCTAGTCAAAAACGATTTTTATTTATTTATTCGACGAAATTGGCTGTGACCCCAGTTTACCTGTCATATAAGAAACTGAATTCTTAAAAATACTGTAAGGATAACAATGCCATTGTTAACATTTCGTCAACGACAATATTAACATTACATGATTATTTAAGCCTTCTTAACACTTTTGTTAACTTCGTCTATCTGTTTTAATGGTGAAAACGCTTAACAAACCGATTAAGCAACTATGTTGTCAAATTCTTTGTTTGAGTATGCGGCCCGTCCCATGGAACCAGTTCACAATATTCAAATTACAAAATTACCAAACTTAAGGTTCAACGTATTACAACAACGACCTGATCATCGGTCTGAAAGGCGTATACGCAGGTGTTATGACTAATTAAAACAACTTTAACAATAGTCAGTATTATTAAACCAATTAAAGAAGACGGTGGTAATAGCACCGCGCGCGCGTGTCATTCTACTGTGGCCGTTAAATTGCAATATTATGGGGAAATGAGATAACCTTTGAGATTACGGATATTACTTACTTTTTTTTATGATGAAACTCTTATGACTAATTTGTAACTTGCAGGTCAGTAAGTTACATTATCTACATTGGTAAATATTTCCTTTTTTAATGCGCAAACTCATTCAATTTGTTGTAACTGAAATTGTTCTTTTTAATTTTTAACGCAGAAACATTCAAATTATTAAATGATTTAAGATTTTCTTTTATTTTCCTTACGTCTATCATTTAAGTGAAATGTTTAGGAAAATTTGTTTATGTTTTAGACAAAATTAAAAATTATATTTTATTTTGTTTGATTTCAAGTAGCAAAAATAAAAATTGCATAACAAAACAGTTAAAAACAATTAAAACAAAGCAAAAACACTAAGCTAACAGTAATTTAATTAATAAAATATTTGTAGTATTATTTAACGGCAATATTTACTAGTATTTTCCCGCGACTTGGTTCGTATTTGTCAAAAGTTAAGTGAATCATTCACTTGCACAACTCAAGTCAATAATACATAAACAATAGCACGTGTGCCCATAACTGGTTTTACTTTAACGAATTACAAGTTTGGCCATTTTCCTGTTGGCAATGTTTATTAAATTATGTAAAGCCATAAGAGGCTAAATTCGTGAACTGTAAAGTGGTGTCTGTCTAATAGAACTTAGCTATTATTCTGATTAGAAAAATAAAGATATATCTTATTTTTTTGACCCTATCTACAGTCGTTCGCATCATTGGTTGAATTGGTAAAGAAATGCCATTAAAGTATTAAGAGTTTTGCGCACAACCTCACCGTAAACCCAACGTTTTCTTACTTAGCTTTCACAGTTGCTCCACGAACCAAAGTTTTTAATGACGTTCCGTAGACAATAAATACCTACAGTTCGGAACCCGGAAGCGCCTACCCGTAATGGATTATTAATACGTGACTGACTGCTTCAAGTACAATTTTATTGTAAACTTTTACGTTTTTTTTTACCGTAACACCTGCACATTACAAAATGGTGTTACGAAGGGCAACTAAGAGTCGTATTTTGTAATGTTTTGATGGTTTTGCGCAGTTCTTTATTTTTTAAAGTAACTAGAACGAATGGAATATCGTGTTAATAACTTGACTAATATAGATGGTAGTTTTGCAATTTAATTAGAGTGCTTTAATAGTATTAAATATGAGTATTAATATAATGATAAAAATACCGAAGATCTAGTGCTTGTTTACAGTTCGTCGTCCTTATCGTGTGTTTGGATTGATAGAACGATAGCACATGCGTCAGAATCAAAATGGATGACAATATGAAAAGTTTAGAATTGATAGTGAATCATACACAGTTTAAACGAGAAAGAATAAATCAATCAAAAGCTTGAAGTTTTTATATCAATCGCAATCATATTAGTATTCAGTTCACCCCGTACATGGTTTGATAACGTTGCCAGATAATAAACTTAAAGTAACCACTTCACGCATACCAAGTTGAAGCTTAAAACGTTATAAAAACTTCGCGCAAAAACACGAGCAAGGTCACGAGTGATGGTAAAAAACCTAACCACACCACATAGCCTCTAACCATTACTACCGGCTAATACATTTTTTTACTTTGAAAGCCGAGCCCGACTCTGTTCCCTTATACAGAACCATTATAAGAACGCAGCCACTAATCTCACTTCTATCTAAAATTGTTGATTTGCTTTACTTCTGTGTTACACACTTGTTTTAAGTCTAACAGGGTTATCATTTTTTACATTATCTCAATAAATCTGATTATCTGATTAGATATTTCTGGTTTAAATAAGATTTCGCTATAATCCGTATCATATAATCAAATAAAAAACAGGAAAGGCCATCTTCAAAATATTAAATCTGAGATTGGCATGACAACTATTTCGCTGAAGCTTTTCGTACAATATTTATACACGAAACGTATAGTCACATTTCTAAACTCACTTTGTAGTTTTAAAGGAGAACCAAGAACAGAATCGTAATCTAAATAATTTTCGTAATGGATATTCATAAGGTACACAAACTTTATTGATTTGGCTTATCATACGTATTCTCGGAAAGGGCCGGGGCGATAGAACTGTCGAAGGACATTGCGATGCACCTCAGGTTGGGTAAACACGCACGCCAAGTTGACTTAGGCAAACGATGCGGGTTGTGTCAGCAATTGGGAATACTAATGTACGGGCAAATCTTGTAACGTATGCTACGTCCGCTGTTACAGAATTTACACAAATTAGTTTAAATCCAGGTAGCCTGTTTGCCCGGAAACCACTGAGATTAGCTAAGACACCTTCAATGACTGAGTGGTCACTACAATGTCTATTATTTGTTGAATGCTGATTAGAGAAGTATAAGATTGTTGACAATATATGAACAGAAGGAGCTGATCAAATTGAGGATGAATATTAATGACGTCGATATTGTAATGTGAAAAGGAAATACACCATTAAATGAGACACGTTTTGTGTGACCTTGCCAGAATAATCAAAAATGTATATTGAAGATAGAACGAACATCAAATTATTTTTTGTTCTACGCAGATTTCCTTCAAGATTAGACTCCAATTCGAACATTATTAATTTAATTAGACATGAAAATTAAATGGGAACTAAATAATAATGAAACACTAATTATTTGAATTGAGATGAAGATACAACCGGATATAGTGGTTAGTACGAAGCTAGAGATTGTGGTTTGATTCACGTAAGGGACAAATATTTGTATACTCGTGGGTATTAGATGTACCTATTTAAGTTTAACTGCTACCCATACTACAAAGCTTTTTGTAGTTTGGGGCCTAGGAGAAAATTATTGTTACTCGTAATTCCCCCATGATTACACATTTAAGACACTATTATGTATTACATATTTTTTATTTTTTGTGTTTAATTTCACAAACAAAGTTAAGAGGTATTTCATTCATTAATTTATCATCACATCATCACTAGTGCTACCTTTGGCACAACTTTCATGACATGTCTGTTATCAAATTCTGTGAATCTAATTAGAAGTTGCGTGCAATTTTACAACCGAATCACGAATAACGCAATCTGTAAGTGCAAATGAAAGCTGTTACAATCAATTTTCAACAACTTTCAATATTAACATTTCCATGATTAATAGATTTCTAAACAAGGTTCTTAAAAGAAAGACGTGACGGTAATTTAATAAGAATTTAATCATGAAGTGCAAAGCTTTTACATTTAGGAACGATCGGAGCATCTCATCCTTAATGGAACAGTCATTAATCAATCTAAAAAAACTTGACGCGAAAAGAGTTTAGAGGAGGATGGCGCAAAAAATGTTTCATTATGCACTCGAGGCCCGGGCACGCGCTATCAATATTCATTGTTAGAATTTTGTTTTGTGAAGATCATCTTAATGATAAAGGAGCGTTGTATGTTTTAAATCTTACGCTACACAAATAAGAATTGATCCAACTTCTCTTGTAAGTCCGACTACTCCCCCGTTTGTAAACTTCACAAGGCGATAAAACAATAAAAATGTCTTTGGTCGCACCGATTGATTTCTTTATAGGGGTCGCATGCAGCGCCGCTAATGGCAGTTTGCGACAGACAAGTAACAAAAAATCTTGAGAGGGATTGGAGCCAGACCCTCGCACAAGTAGGTCAGCGTGAGGAACATGACGAATCGCTCTCATCACTCTTTAACGTTATAAGTGGGAGCCGCGTAGATAAGATTTAGACTTAGCCGCCTTTGAGGTCGAGATGTGATTAATGAATTCTTCGATGTTGAAAAGAAGGAAAGCGAAAAAGATTTTTTGAGTCATTAAGCTTATCATACGAAAAGCATTATAAGAAGCCCTCCGTACTTGTTTCATAGGCGGCACCGACGTCTAATTAAAACCGAGGAACACCATAGATGGCTAATTGTATTCCGCAGACATTCTAAGAATTTAGGCAGTCGAAGCTCGGCGAAGGCTATGAAGTCGATTCGCTACCCGCAATATAAGGAACAATGAGGTCCGTTGTGTCCGGAGCGGCCTCCGCCAAATGCATTAGCAAATGTTCCGCTACACACACAAGGGTAATTAAAAAGCCATGAAGCTAAGATGGTGTGCTTTAGAAATGGTAATTAGGAATGTAAGTGAATAAAACGCTACTGTGTATGTAAGCTTATGAGATGTGGTTGCGGTTGGTGTGAAGTTAATTTCTGTAGACAATTGGATTGCGTATTCGAGAGCAGAGGTCCGATTGTGAGTCGTTTCGTAAGCACGATCGGGCGCATTCCATAGCGGCGACGGTGCAACGCCCCTGAGGATAGACCTGCCCGGAGTAGCAACGAGGCTAGGAATTATACGCCAGGTAGGTACTCTATTAAAAATAACAATGTGAAAATGTTAATAATTACAGCCAACTTTTCTGCAAGAAGCCAAAGAATCTTAACTGAAAATTACAAAACAATCAAGTTTTGCTTTACGACAACAGTCAGTACCTACGTTAATCGTTTATATCACGGACAGTGCGCTATTTGCGCACGTAATCTCGAGATTAAACTTCGACGACTCCTAACAAGATAGTTATCTTTAAAGATGAGTATGAATTGTTACTTCTTTAATGGGCAAAAAGTGTAGGAACTTTTACAAGCAGCAAATTGTGATCAGTCAACCTTACATTTTATATTTCCTGGTTATTTCTAAAGACAATATTAACATATATTTACTTTTTAGAAATTTAGCTATTTAGAAATCAAGCTCAATTTCGTTTTAGTCAAGGTTGAGAGCAAGACAAAAGTCCAGATTTTTATGTTTTGTAACTAGTATAGTTTTACAATTTGTATCTATCTTCAACATTAAATTATTTATTTAATAAATAAGACCATGGTTGCCACATTACAAACAAGCACGTGCGAAAACGGGGCCGCTTGCGCAATGGTCGAGTTATCAAAGATTGTTGCCCTCGCTAATGCCGCTCAAACTAACGGGACCGGGCAGGTATGCTCGCATTGTTTTGGTACAGCTCCATTTTAATAGAAGAATACCATTCTGCTGTCACTAAAGCTAAATTGAGATATCTGGGTGTTTGTAGAGGATGATCTTGATCTATTTTTTTGTTGAACAGTTCTGAAACTGTTGATGTTAACAACGTTTTATTTACCTGCGCGCTTTATAACAGGTCATTCTGCAGAGGTTCTTAAAAGAGATAGACAGTTTAATTTTTTGCATAATGTCGGTGAAACTACGGAAACCGTATACAAGATTGTTTCCATTGGTAAAGAACCCCATCCCCTGTCTTTAATAGTATCAGTGAGGGGAAAACTTTGCTGACAATTTGCATTTATTCATCATCTGTGTTCCAAAAGTTCGCATGATTCTTTAAAATAGTGACCGTTCTGGGAGATTTGCATCCAAGGTAACGTTAAATTGAAATCAGTACGCTTGTCCAGAGCTAAAAGCTGCAAGCTACTTGTCAACTGATTTATGAACGCTCCTGCGCAACTGGCCGAGACCAATGCATTTAAAACGGTATGACATACTTCGTCGTCATTATTGTCAGAACTTTAATGAACACAAAATTGCTCGATTTTTGCAAAGTATCAATATTTTCAAACTCGAATGAGGATAACGGAACAATCCCCAAAAGCATCAGTTAAATTTGACACAGTCATTGTTTAAAAGATACGTCGCTATCCTCGTGTTACGAGGATTACCAACGCCATTCAGAATCTAATGAATGAAGCAATAATCGAAAACGCGATTAGAAATGATATATTGTTAATCCGACATGCGATGAAAAATATCGGTGCAAATCCGAAACACAAAAGGGGCCAATGTCAACGACCCTCACACCCTATGGTACAACAATGAGACAGATCGGGGATAAAAAAGGGGTCTTGCACCATTATGGGTCCAAATTACTGCTTGAATGAACAAATGAATTGCTAATATCGCATTTTTTGAGAATCTACAGCTGGCACGCGCGGTATGTATTAACATTAACCACGCTACGACTCAAACCAGTTTAACTGAGACTTGTTGATGAGGTTCAACGGTTAGATAATGATTGAATAATCACTAAACCTACTTTCCTACCCGACGACGGCAAGAGCATTACACTGAAGGGTATTGAGCGAACTCTTAATATCATTCACGTATGGAGTAAATCAAATTTGTATCGCGTTAGATGTACCCGGGGCTTACTCCGGGGTTCGGTTAACCAGAGGCTGGGGACTAGACGATCAATTTCAAGGGCCCCCTCGTCTTATATTCAAATCCCTTTTGTCTTTCGTACTTCATACAATCTGTGATTCACAACAATGTGCTCTCAAACGCCGGTACCGCACCGCACGATCAATGACTTGCGGACTACCTACTTAAAGCTGTCAGTGCAACTTGTTTGTGATTGCAAAAACGTTAATTGCTTACTTATGTTATTTTTCTTTTTTATTTATATTTCGTTTGTGACAAGGGCAAATTTTGGCAACAATTGCAGATAAATAAATGCTGTGTGGCAAATGATTATCAATGAAAAATTGAGGTCATTGAACTTCTCGAGGTCCAATGCTCTAGGCCACCAATATGCAATTATCAGTAGGTAAGTAAGTAATGCAGTACGAAACCTGATAACACTTATCGGCATTGATAAAACAACTCTGTGATGATATAGTTGAGAAACAAAGGTAAAAAAAGTGTTTATAACCATTCAAAATTACATGCTACTAAATCTAAGTAAGTAAATAATAAACAAATAATACCTACGTTCAACCAAAACAAAACGTTGAAATAAAAATCACTTAGCAAAACAAAAACACAACAGCGGAAAATAATATTCCAAAGCACAAACGTAAAGCGAACTTTACCGTGAACGCGCGAACTTTTCAAACACTTCAATCACAAGATAGACGACAATATCAAATTTTTCGCGTGAAATTTGATATGTGTACTATGTTTCGAATGGGGGACATCGACTACACACTCGCGGCGCGGCGACCGGGCAGCGACTGACGTCTGCCGAGCCAACGGCCGAGTATCGCCGTCCCGCTCCAATACGCATGTCCGGAACTATTTTCCTTCACAATTTTCATGTTCATCTCCATATTCTATCCCATCCAGCAGTTTCCCAATACCATCCATGAATGAACCAATGTTTGAGATACCATAGTCTGTGGAATTTGGATATTTTAAATCAGTGCTGGCAGGCTGGAAAGAGACGGCGTTCTTAACGGCAAGGTCGATCGTGATTGTAAGCATTGCAACATCGCCCATAGCAAAAGGAGGCATTCAGGTTTTACACCTGGCTCTTGAAAGATAAGGAGGTATAGTTGGAACATGAAGATGTTCAAAATGTATGTAAATCCAATTCGATTAATTAGAAATGTGAAACTTTCTGTTTTTGACGTTAGCAACACATAACGATAAAGATTGATAGTCAAATTATACTGATGACACATTATTAATCAGAAGCAATGCTGATGCAACTGTACTTAATACTACGATATGAATGTAAAAGAACTTGACTGTGAAATAAAATTTCGAAGTATGTCAGGATAAGACCTAATGATATTTTGATTTTTGCCTAACCAAAAGTACACACTTCCTTTATAAAATGATACGCAAAATCAAATGACAATCACAGGATAAGTAAAATAAAACCAGAAAACCCATAAACACAAAAAGATAACCTCAGATACTATGTTCTTTTTGGTCATGCCACAACAGTAGATGAAATACTGCATGCAGCCTCATCAACAAGGTAAACAAACATTACTCATTTCATTTCCTATTTCTCAACACAAGACCTATTTGCATGCAGAAAGTATTTTCTATTAGTAACATCCGGACCATTTTAGACTGAACGTAAGTATTGTAGTACTTTCACTATTGTACTTCATATGGGACGATGAAAGTGAGTGTCACCGAGATATTGCTAATACAAAGCACAATGTGGAATAATAGTGCTGAGAACGACCTCTAAAGCACTTTCGTGTGTCGAATTACGTAGGAGTTATAATAAGGTTTGTAAAGCCATTGTTGTAGAATAAATAATGCACGTTACTCGTAACACGATAAGTAGTTAATGATATAAATATCTGACAAAAAAAGGAAAGTTAACCTCGATTGGTCATAATAACAAAACAAACAGTCTAGAAATAGGTTGTCTTTACGGGCAGGTGACTTTATAGCAAAGGTATTTCAAATATTATAGTTTTATCGGTGAATCATAAAACAATCTGATAGAAAATGTACTTACCTACATATATGTATATTTAACTGCATAATGTGTGCAAAACGTCCATAATGTGTATGTATCATTTGAAATGATATTTCACTAAGATAATACAAAATGATTATCAGTAACCGTCACTTAACGTGAGTCTCCATGGTAGAATACCTTAGAAACGTTAAGCGGAATTTCTCAAAAGAATAAAAAACTGAAGAGCAATTGCCACTAAACTTTATTCACCCTGACGTAAAGGTTATTACTTACCCCAACTTCATAATCCCGTTAATAACGCCTAGTCTAGACAATGACCGTTGAAGGCCGATCAAACGGTTTACGATCAAACTACCATCTCGCTTCCTAGCTTCACTCGCGAATTCTCCAATTTTTCGTGAGAACCTTATTTATACGTTTTTTTTGTTTGCCTTTGTACATTACTGTATTTCCTTTTGTCATTTATGTTTTTTGTGTACAATAAAGAATTTATATACATACATGCATATTGTCGGGATGATATTATTATCCAGATATTCCAGATGATTAATGTTCAAAGTCAAAGTCAAAATATCTTTATTTAGTTTAAGCTTATAGGAAGCACTTGTGAGCGTCAGAAAACCACTGGTTCATAAAAACTTCTGATGAGAATATACCATCAAAAAACACAACGAGGTGTAATTTTTTTAATAAGTTAAAATTACAATATTATTTTTACTGTTTCAATCTTTCAATATTTATAACCCAGTAGGGTACACTATTTGTAGTCAGGGATCGCCATGCAAGTCGCGATCATTTCCAAACATCAAATCAGGTCAAGATATAGGCATTCAATAATACGCCCGAGAAATTAATGTCTTCTTGACAATAAATTTGAAATTTATATAATTTTGTTAACTAGCTAAGCAACTTTTCCTCCATTATGTATTAAATAATTAAAAATGAGAGCTGTAAATTCATATGAACGTACATCAAATAGTGGAAGATACAAACTTTTCATTATGATTAGCTGCGAATAGATTTCTACAGCAACGATTGGTAAAACGTCCGTATTATTTTTTAACTATAATAATTTTTCGTTATCATTGTCCTTTAGTTATCAACAGTTAAACTTTAATACAAACGGACAGATAAACCTAGTGTAAATGAAATAGCCGTCATGACCTCATTGCCGCATCCTCGGGGAATGGACATTGTCGTCATTTTATTGCAAAATTGGCCTTCAATCTTCGGATATTACCTAGACCGTTCCAATTAAATTGACGGTTTTAACGTTGTTAATCGGCAATTCTAAACATCCAACTACCATTTTGGTCGTTGATAGATGTTAATTGACTAAATTATAATTTTAACTACCTTTTATCCGCGAATTCGTCTGCGTACATTTTAGATTACATACTAACCTCCATCCCCCTTTTAACCGCTTTCTGACTGATGGGAATGATCAGTCGCGAATGATTGAGATTTCTTGAACGTGACAGATACGAAATGTCAATTCGACAACCAAGAATTACGGGAAATTATTATTTCCCCAAAAGCTAAATTCGTATTACGAATATTTTAAAATGAAATAATATCCAAGCCGTTCTCAAGTGATGCGCTTGCCTACGAACATCATTGCACTTCAGTAATAAAAATAATAAATACAAAAAAAATTAACTAATAACGTACTTAATACTGTAACCTGCGCTATAGAGATTACTGCTAGCCGTACATATCTACTACGTACGTCTTTCTTAACAAGTCAAACTCATTTCTTTGCTTGTTTAACAGTAGCGACAAACAAGCTCGCTCTGCAAATATATCAATTTGCTCTATGCTGTTATTCTATAAGCTGCCTCGACGTCGACCGCAGTGCTGACGAGCTTAGAGAATCAACCCCCTGCACTAGAGGCTATTTAAGGTGGCTGCACACTTAAAAGTGTCCGAAATGCCTTTTAAAGTGACAATATTTTTTTGTTCAATCAATGTCAGAACGGCGACGAACGCCACAGTGTTTTCTAAAATATAGTTTTTAATATGACATAGAGACGTGCATAGACATACATTATCTATTTCAATAGACCGTCAGATACCTATTCTGTAACCATGGATATCTTCTTCAAGTTGCAGAGGTCGGCAAAAAGTAAATATTGTTCCGTTTGTTAGTTAAAATTCGTTTCGAGAATGCTTATTTTGTTGCCTTTCTGCAGCAAAAAGTGGTGAATCATTCTCCATCTTAAATTTATCTAACTGGTTTTTAAACCTTTATGCTAACTAAATTATTAAAGCGATCTTCTTTTGTGAGTCTATTCAAGACGATGTCTAAATTAGGTAGTATTCCTATAAAATAAAACTTCCTTATATTGTATTAAAACTTGTTTATAATAAATAAGGTAACGTGTCCACCCACTATCAAACGCTTATGTGATTATATCGCAGCAAATAAACATAAAGGTCTCTTCACACAGAACAAGCTTTCGTGTTTGCATTGGCTCGGCAAACAGCGGGTAAAGAGCGGAAGCGTTATTACAGCTCAGCAGCCCTACCACTATACTAAGCAACATCATTATATCCACGTTCAAATCGCTATATAAGTCGACCATGACTGGTTTTGTTTGGCTATGCTCTCCCACCAAGCAACAAAAGCATCAATGGATTCGTATTCAATTAACAGTCCTTAAAAAATAATAAATTCAAATGTCTCATTGAGGTTTATGAATACACACTTCACTTGGAGCGTAAACTGAACTTTAGCAAAGCTTTAACAATTCTGATAGGAAGTTGGACGAACCGGAAATGGAGTTTCACGCTGAAATCGATGGAAAATTTACAAGCAGCAGTTATATCAGCAAATTTTAGTTATGAAAAGCTAAGTTAATTGTCATTAAAATTTTGCATAACAAATGTTTAAAGTTTATTATGCATATAAAAAATAATTAGTTTTTTTTTATTGCTGGTTTAGTTTAGTAACCTATAAAACTATTTATACTATATGAAGAAACAAAAATGTAAATAGGAATCTTAATAACTAACATAAAAAAATAATAACTAACATAAAATCACAAAAAAACATCCTACCTATTTAGTTTTAAAATATATTCATTCGAACCCAGATAAGTAATGTAGAATGTTTATTACAATAGTAATGATTTAATAGCTGACAGTATAAAAACAAATACCATTTTGTGTTGAGCTCCATAATAATTTCAACACTACAACAACACTAGAGGATTATATAGTGACGTCACTATGATTGTCTTTTTTGTGTGGAGTGAACCTATAATAGAGCTTTTTCTCGAGGCACGTTCACTGTTATTTTGATTTACTCCTAAATATTTAAAAAAAATCATAGATAAAAACTAAAAAAACTATTTTTTTTAGGAATATACACATATTTTGTGGTATTAAATGAATAACACTAAAATAGGTCAGGCGGTAAGTGGCAATAATAAGGTCGTCCATTATGGAATCCTTGATGTGATAACCCAGCTCGAACTTGGCGGATGTTTTATATTAATGCTTGCCGATCTGAAAAAACTGTGCCCGGAACCAAGCAATACAACAATCTTAATAAAAACTCAGCGACTTTGTAGAAGTTTCATGAAACCCTCGAGTCATAAAACGATAAATACGTTGTAAAACCATAACTGAGGCACTGAACCGTCTATAAATTACACCGAACTGCCTCACTTCGCTACTATCTTCACTAGTGATGTCTAGTCTGAGAGAGCCTAGATTTGAAAATAAGATTTTGGAAAAAAATTGCACTGCGCAGTACAAAAAAGTTTTGCATTGGCTAACTTACGGCTCCAGCATCAATTCATCGCAATTATACTATGTATTCATATAATATGAACGAATGAAATTTTTTAGCTTAATGGAACACGGGCATGTTGGTTAAATTTAATTTGTAAGATTTGACTTTAATTTAAAGAACACAAAATATCTTCAAAAAAATACACATCTTCAGGTTTAAAATTATACGGCGTGTTCGAACTAATAATGGCGTTATTCTTTACACCTCAAATATTTGTCGAATCTAAATTAAATATAAATAATGTGACAATTCGATTTTTACATAATTTTGTTAAACATACTTTTTTCAGTTGATATAATCGTCTCATCACTAATCGCTACTAGGTCGACGACCTTAGTCGAAAGAAAATGAACTACTTGTCCTTGTAACCGGATAATGTAGCGGAAAATTGGCACACACACACACGCAGACATTCTGAGATGGGTATGCGTGTACGTTTTAATGATAAGTATGTACTGTTCGCATTTAGACCTCGACCTAGCGTGACGAGCATTAGCCAAGGTACAGCTGGTTTAATTTTGTACTAGATTACCGTAATAGACATGGGGCATGTACATCCAATCATATAAATTATTTTAACTGACTTTTAATTCGTATATCACCTGCGGGGTAAAAGGGGCCACCCCTTTTTACCCCGTTGGGGAAATATTTATATTAAAAAAAAACCCGTCTTGTCTTGTCGTAGTCTTGCGTCTTCGGATTAAATAACCAATAGAAGGTTTCCTAGAATCTTCTACGGATGATTTATATTAGAATGTGAACATTGAAGCTTACTTTATATATTTAATCGTCTCTTCCTAAACAATTTTTTACAACTTTTTTAACAACTATAGTCTGAAGATTATAAAACAATAGTTGTAGGACATTACTCCAGTGCCCCAATAGAAGGTTAGTTGTTAATTCTGTGAAAAAGCTTGAAATACGTAATTATTTGAACTTTGAAGTTAAAGTTAGAACTTTAACTTTAAACAACTTAAAAGTTGTTTATTGAATCGGAAAAACAGATAAGAAACCACAAACCGTGCCATTTGAATACGCTCCATGCAATTGACTTAAAATACATCTTAAAGATTATCTCAAATATAATCACAATGAAGAGGCTCGAGCTGTCCAAACAATATAAACTCCCCTCTTATCGTTTATTTTTGTTTTTGCCAAAATACACAAGCGATGATAAATTTTACCAAAGGCTTTATAAAAATTTTACCCCAATCTCCCCTTCAGTATTCATATTTTATGTGAGTAGTGGTGTGTTTGTCACAAGGCCGTATTACGAGTGTGCTATACGTACTTCATATGCTATACTTTTATAGCATATTTATTTGCACTTGGGACCGCGTTTGGTTCTGAACGATTTACATGATGAGGATGAGACATACACGAATGACATAATAAAAAAACATAGCAAAGCAGATTCATACATTTGAAAACTCAAAATAACTTGTCAAAGGAGGCTTATGTCCAGCAGCCCTTACATGACAACCCAGGTTTAGTTTAACCCCTCCCTGTGTCTCTGTCTAACTAGTGTCATAAGAAAGGGACGCAGATAGAGATAAACTAAACTTGGCCAATCATGTTAGGGCCACAGCAATGGGATGTCTTATGGTTTCGATGATTATAGTTGTATTATGGAAATAACATTCATCAATTCATCATAATTATACCAAACCTAGGTTAAATTGCATAAAAAATAACACGGTGGAAGCACGGTGTGGAGCCCAGTGGCCCGTTTCACTAAGCTACAAGTTACAATTTTACAAGTCTAAACCGGCAACATTTGTCAATAATGACCAATGGCAATTGGCATAATGACCAATGTTGCCGGTTTAGACTTGTAAAATTGTAACTTGTAGCTTCGTGAAACGGGCCACAGATATTTCGTACTGGAGGTTAAATAAGTGAGTTTATTCAATTAACAGTCAGTTTAATATTGAACAACCGGTTTTGACCACTGTACCAAAAGGTACCCTTTGGTTCGTTGGTCGGTTCAACTAGGTCACGTATTGGTCGTTTCACAAGCCCTATCATCGACTGTCTATTAAACTTATGACAATTTCATATAATTTTAGTACCAGCTTTTATAAAACCTTTAAATGTTTTTAAAAATAATTCTGGCTCAAATAATATCCCTTTTATCACAAGAGAGGCCTAACCCAAGTTTATACTGCTGTTTTATTAAACCGATTCACCTAATATACATTAAAAGAATCACTCTTAGAATATTATGCTCTACATACAGATGCACATCTGTCTGTTCCTACATACATTATGTCTATCTCTCGTGAGTAATTAAAACTTAATCAATTCCGAATATTAAAGCTTTATCCCTCAAACTATAATTAATATAAAGTCGGTACGCTGCGCACATCTCCGGGGATGATATATGTAATGCTAACTACTCATGTATGCAGAGGAGGCTTCACCGTATCTCAAACTAGTCTAATTAATGGTTAAATAATGCCTTTGGTGCTGAGGCAGAAGGTACAAAATTTATTACCATTCCGGTCATTCATATATCATATAGCATACAGATCTGTTCACTCACGAAGTCGCGCCCCTAGAAAATTATTATACGAATACGTGTACGAACAAAAGTGCAATTTTTGAATCTCATCAGCGGCCCTAACATGTTAGCCCAGGTTTAGTTTAACCCCTCCCTGGTGTCTCTGTCTAACTAGTGTCATAAGAAAGGGACGCAAATAGAGATAAACTAAACCTAGCCAGTTATGTTAGTGCCACTGGAGACTATAAAGCTCACCAAAATGGCCGAATCTCTATGAAGAATGGCCATTTTGGTGAGCTTTAGTCACCCGGTGAGTTTCGAAAATCGCACTCCAGTGCAGTGGCCCGTTTCACTAAGCTACAAGTTACTATTTTACAAGTCTAAACCGGCAACATTGGTCAATTATGCCGATTGCCATTGGTCATTATTGGCCAATGTTGCCGGTTTAGACTTGTAAAATTGTAACTTGTAGCTTAGTGAAACGGGCCACAGATATTTTGGACCACCTTGCACGCTCCTATATTTTCGTTTATATTTGATGCTGACTATGCAAGCCGCATAGAGGTCATTAATTAAGATGGACTATGTGCCAATTTGGCTGCATTTGCAATTTAAAAAAAATCAACAAGTGGCGACGGCGGTCTATTTCTCATAGCTTTATACGCAGACTTATTAATTATTTATTAATTCACATGCTTCACCTAGTTTTAAAAGCGAAAGTATATATTTTTTTGTAACAAATGTTTTTATGAAAATTTTACCATGATAACTACATTCTATGGCCCTAATATGACTGCTTAAGTTCAATTTATTCCAAAGTGTGACTATCAAAAAGTGTAATAAGAGGCACTATGGGATAACTTAAACTTGGGTACTTATTTTATTGCCACTGTTACATTTTGTGAAGGAACGTCTTAACTGACACGCGAAATTGAACCTTCAGATCCACTTATAGGCCCTTGGTAAACACATCGAATTATGTGTATGTATATGTAGATACTTCATCCTGTTGATAATTTATGACAGTATATGTTTATGGGTAATCTGCCGAGTCTCAATTCATTAATACCAACGGCGTAATTAATTATCAGCACTAACGCGAATATTAATTAATTGAAGCTTCGCATTAACATTCGTGACTATCGTATTCACGTGTTATGTAGGTTTAGGGTGACTTTCTATTACATACAAACATACGTACGAGTATGTAAGAGATGATGATGAAACGGCACAACTGTCAACTTCAAATCGAGGAGTTTGGTTCCCATGATTGGATTATGACTGAATTTCTTCCCTCTGGAGGACATTATTAGCTTTCTATGGTCATTAGGAATACTAGTAATTTTGAGAACTACAATTATGACGTGACGCTTCAGGATATAGATTATGGGAACTAAAACTTATGGGTAAATATTATCATTATGGCTAACACCTATTATTATAACTTTAGGATGATCGATCCTATTTCAAAGGAATAAGGTTCAAAAGTGGGTAAGCAATTACTTAGTCGACTAAACATAAAAACCTTCTGCATAAAGCTCTAAATGAAAGTAAACACCGTATCAATATTATTTCATTTCAGTCATGGAAATGGAACAAGCCTAAAATATGTAGCCCTAGCAGTGAGGTTAATATTTAAACGAATTAAGAACAATCTGACTCTTTTTCTAAGTCGGAAAAGAGGGGTATTAAAAGTTTTAAAAGCTCTTATCTGTCAGTCTTTCAGTGTAGGCACATTCGTAATATTATGTCAAATATGAACTACTGTGGGATTTTTTCCTAGGGAATCTGCACGTCATTTTTAATGTAAATGTTCCACAGTAGCTCATGATTGCAATATTTTGACGGTATGTGTCTGCCTTCCTATCAGTGGTATCAAGATGCCTGACATTATAACATCAAGAAAAAGATTCACATAATATTTATTAACGTAAGGAATTCAAGATAACATTTTCTCTTAATATCATAATTCACCGAGAATTCTTGAAACCAGAATGGAACGTCCTATCTTTATATTTATGAACGTGCGCGTAAATTTCTCTATTCTTCTTCTCTCCGTTTGATTTACGTCGCGATACGAAAACGTTCAGCAATATTTTCGCTCAAAGCTAAAGTCCACATGGAATTCAAAGGGAAATCTGTTGAAATTAAATAACATTGAAACAATCGACGAAGAAATTCCTATAAATTTCATCAACTAATGAAGGGGAGAGGGTATTAAATTATTTTTAAGTAGCAGGACCGCCCCCGTGCGTTCGCTAGAGGCACTTCATTGATTTTAAACGCTGCCTTTGGGAGTTGGGCGGCGCACTTACCATTTTTATAGGATCCCAGCTCTTGATGCATCAATTTTGGAGTGATAAATCATTTTCAATGACCTATAAAAGGTTTAAAATTATAATTATGATGATTTTTCGAAACTTCATCCGCAGATTATACCTGACTAGCATTGCCCGCGCGATTTGGTCCGAGATTTTTGGATTACATGCTAACTTGCACCGTCCTTTTAATTCAGTTAATGCTGGAATTCTCAAAAACCTTTTCTAAGTGGTCCTCTATACTTCCTAAAGAACACATTGTTCCAAATTTCGTGTTTCTATCTTCCCCAGTTTAGGCTGTGCATTGCCCATTAGTCAGTAGTAGGAAAGTATTCAGCTTATATGGTTTCCGTACATACGCCAGTCTTTCGACATTAGAAGTATTAGAATGAGCAAGCTAGTGTCGAACTTGTTTGATTTTTCTCGTTAATTCAGTTGCTGATAAATTGCTTGTTAGCTTAGTTATACTTTTTGCAGGTGGTTTTATTTATTTATTTATTTAATAATCTCATAATTAACACTTACAGACTAGCCACACATGTTAATTAAAATTAGAGAAATTTTTACAAAGAGATAATCTTATTATCTAAGTAATTGAGCTCAATGTTGCAATTGGCTCCAAGTGCCGGCTGGCTGACGCAAGAAATCTCGATTCAGAGGTGAAAAACAAGTCCAAGTTGCTGTCGCTGTCCAGTGGTGTTCAATAAATGAGTGAGGCACCCATCCTATATGTACACGCATGTAATTAATATAATTGGTGTTATCAATCCTTGGTGAACTTTTAAAATTAAACAAAAATAGCATTAAAACCAAACTAATAAAACTAAGAACGTCGCAGACACAAAAAGAATATTCTCTTTGCGTCCAATTGCGTCCCCTACTCACTGCTTTTAGTTTTATAAATTTTCCTTTCAACAACTGCGACTTTCCAGAAGAAAGCGGCAATTACTAATGCGAAGCCTGATTGTGGCAACTAGGAGCTGTATTAATTATATTAACAGCCCGACAATGAGGAGAAACACAATTAGGTATGCGCCGACTAGAAACGGCGAAGTGAAATTAGATATACTGGAGAGTGGAGGGTAAACTAATTTATACGGAAATACTGAGTACTTCAGTATAGGTACAAGGGAACGAGCTGATGGTCTTCGGTAGAAGTTACGACACCAAATATGCTCTGTAGCATTGGTAGTATACTAGCATTTGTCGCGAACATACCTAAAGTATCTATAATTTTAGAATGGAACAGAATAGAAATCAACAAACTGGAACAAATTACCTTGCTACTCCGCGAAACCAGTGCCGGGCTCGTGCAAAATAGCTGCGTCTGTGCGTCTGTGTCTGTGATGCCTCGTATAGAGGCGAAACGCGCGTCGATCGTGTAGTTTTAGTGTTTAGTGGTGGTGGTGTGTAGTTGAGTCTGTGTGATATATGTTGTTTCGTGTGGGAGGGTGGGTTTTTGCATGAACATATATGTGTCGCACAGACGCAGCTATTTTGCACGAGCCCGGCACTGGTTTCGCGGAGTAGCAAGGTAATTTGTTCCAGTTTGTTGATATGGACCTCCGCAAAGTAACGCCTGAATCTATTAATTAGAATAGAAATCATTGTTTAGGGGCAATCATTGCCCTAATCAATACATCATAATTAAAGAAACCGTCGAATAACTAAGCAATTTAGTAGTGTGTAATGAAAATACAAGTCTAGTAATTATGTTCCACGACAGAGATGTTATGCTCAATGAAGCTTATGACAGATTTCTGATTATCGTTTGTGATTTAATTCCACACCTACTGTCAGTACTAGCAGAAACACTTAAACACTCGAAGAGGTTAAAGCGATACTATTCATACCTATTACAAAATATTTGTTTATTTTTAAATGGAAAGCAAACGGGCAGGCGGGCTACCTGATGGGAAGTGATCACCGCCGCCGATGGGACTCAGCGACCCCAAGAGAATTGCTGAAATGTTTCTGGGCTTCGCTACAAGCTTCACTCCAATAGTCTCTGAGAGTACTGCAGTACAACCCTAGTCGAGCTAGCCCATTCGAACTGCACCCAGAAGCTATAATGTGACTCTACCACTATAAAAAATAATAAAAACCCCTCATATTTTAATTTATTATTTTATTTTTGACATGTGCTCTTATTCAATAAAATATTTTGACTTTGACTTTGACTTCATAGACCGCCCTTATCGCCAATTACAACAAGTATTTGAACGCTTAATATTATTTTCAAGACCATAATGTTCCCCAAATAGCACACAAACGTTACCATAGCTGTATAAAGCCCGCTATACAGCTACTCTAAAGCTTATATTGCTTTTATGTTGCTTGCTTCTCGGGAGACACGCTGCGTGGTTATACTTTGTGCCCATGTTGTACAATTATACAACAAAACAATTATTATAAGAATCATATTCCTGTTCATTTTCCGCCCCGGTAGAATTTCATTCGCATCCATACCGAGAATTAGCACCATTACCGAGTGTGGCTTAGATCCTCATTAAAATTAACAAAGCATTTTGTACTTACAGTGTTATCCCTTTAAGCCACTGGAAACATTACCTGGAACGAAATTAATATAAATTATTAGAACCAGTCAGGTATTCAAGAAGTGGCAAATGGGAGTTATAAACAAGTAAGTAGTACAGTCAGCCTCAGAATTAGCTTGACACTTAAGACCTTGTCGCAGTAACGTATGAAATGAGAGTTGCTCGAGCTTGTCACATTACTGACAGCGACAAGGTACTAAAAAAATTTTCAGCTACTTACTTCTAAGGCTGAGCGTACTAACCATGTACTTATTAGTACTCGTAATTTAAATGTATTGTATTTATTTATATTGACAGAATATTAAACTACACTAAAGATATTTTAAGTTTAAAAATTGTAGTTATCTGATTTAGGCGTTACTTTGTGGAGGCTGATATCAAGAAATTGGAACTATTAACCTTGTTTCGCGGAGTAGTAAGGTAATTTATTCCAATTTATTTTTAAAAATGCTTAAATTAGCTAGTCTAAAAAAAAATTGGGAATTGCGGGTCACTTAATGGAGAGAAATCATGGCCTTCCATGAGATTCAGCAACCCCGAAAAATCGCTGATCCGTTGCCGACCTTTAGGTATATAAAGTTCATTTGGATCTCTCATCGCTCATCTTTCGAAACGCAGTACTCTGTCAGAGTGTGGTACTACCCCGGTCTACTGAAACCATTTGCACAGCAATCAGCAACTGGCATTACACCTAAGTGTAATCGGACCGACATACGCATATCCAATTTTACAACAGTCAACTAAAACTAGATTCAAATTCACTAGCAAAATTTTAGACACCGGTTGAAGCTAAAGATAAAAGTTGAAATTCGGGACCCGGGATTCTAAGGAGTAAAACTACCAAGGCATAGAAGGGAATTCAAGTAAGTAATAAAATTTTTACGTAGTAAATTGAAGTAATAAAATAATAAAACCTAAATAAACTATCGAAAGCGGAGGATCGTGTTTGGTGGCGCTCTCTTGGAAAGGCCTATGTTCAGCAGTGGACGTGTGCAGGCTGAAAATGATGATGATGATGAAATAAACTATGCGCCTACAGTTTTCGTCATAGCAAGCACCCACACCGCAACGCAAGTGCAATGCTACAGTCGAAGTAGGTAACAACTTTCAACTGGCCGCATCTTATTCCTATAACATGCCTCTATAAGTATAGTTTAATAAGTATGTATTACTTACTGATAAAATAGTCAAGAAGACATTACTTTCTCAGGAGTATTATGAAATAGGTAAATAAAATTACGTATATCTGTGACAGGGGTATTTTTTTTAAGAAATAGGGAGGCAAACAAGCAAGTGGGTCACCTGATGGTAAGTGATCACCACCGCCTATAGACACCCGAAACACCAAGAAGATTGCAGATGCGTTGCGAACCCAGAGGGCTAAGATGGAATACCTCTTGTGCCAGTAATTACACCGGCTGTCTTGCTCCCCACGCCGGAACACAACAGTGCAAGCACGCAAGTGGTGTTTGGAAATTATCTATCACCCATAATCGGTCTCTAGCTCCGAATAGTCTATATGTGTAATGTCTATCTGTGTTATATATGTATAATAATATAATTATATACTTACATAAGGTGTACAATCTTACAATGTATTCTTTTAAATGATGTTTCGTTGAATTTATTCTCGTATTCTCATCAAAGATATTTTCCGAACCGGAAATAATTTTCTGACATTCATACTATAAGTGCCACGTACGGTACGTTGTAAGTGTTATAAGTAGTAGTAAGTAGTTCGCCTTTGTACATGTTACTTATTTTCTTGTAAATTGTTATTTTTTTTTATTATTATGTGCAATAAAGGTTTTACCTACATACATACATACATAAGTGCTTCTTGTAAGCCTAATCTGAGTAACGATATTTTGACTTGACTTTGACTTTAACTACAATCAGCTAAAAGTTAGAAAAATATGATCAGCAGAACATAAGACAACGTCATATCTTGAAACTTTCCAGACGTCCTAATCGAGTTACATAGTCGGTTAAAAATGTAGGCGTGTTGGGTGAAAAAAGTCTGGAAACTCATTAAAGTCTAAAGTCCCGTTTAATTAAAGCTGTCGCAGGCCAGTCACGGGGCCGGGGGGCTCGGGAATAATAATAATGACCGAAGTGAGTGCGAAAGTCAGACTAAAGATTTTACTTCCCATCGCATTTCGCTTTTTTAGTTCCTTCCAGTTTTGTTCCGGTCTTTTGTTGGCCCCTGGATGTCTTATGTTTCGATCTCCATTTGTTTTATAGCATTCCTTTGTTTTGTAGCTGCGTCAGTGTCTCTAAATAAAACTAGATTCAAGCAAGTTACCATTAAACATGTTTTTCAGGTCAACGTTTGCATATTTTCACAGGTGCAATATTTTGTAGAACCACCTAGGTATGTTTACAAAACGAATTCTGCACTTTTCCTTGTGCGTCTTTAAATATGTTTAGCATTTGAAATAAATATCATCTACCTGTCTGTATCTACTAACTTAATGAAACTCATTCCCCATCAATACTAGTGTTTACAATAACAAAGTTATGGATATAGCGATCACGAATGTCATTCCCATCCCAGTAATCATCGTTATTTTGACGTAGCGAGGGATCTTCGAGACACCTAATTGAAACAAATATTTGCGACAAATGTTGGCAGACACGGAATATTTGCCGATATCAGATCAACTGTCATAATTGTACATCTGGGACGTAAAAATTCAGATACCATAATCCGTTCCTACTTTGTAGCTACGCTGGTAACATTTGGTCTCCGTAAAGAAAACATGTTTTCTTTTCGTCCTGCTGAGAATTTCGTGGATTGAGTAAGTATTTAAAGATTACTATATTTATAGTGCTTAAAAGCTTAAGGTTTTCAAACTTCCTGCCCGTATGATTTTTTATAAAAGCAAGTTAGTTTTGCAACAGTAAAAAACACTGTTACTTGAGACACTGTGTTTTGTTTTTGGAAGTTCAAGCTGCTGATTTTAAATAATTAAACATTAAAGGCGTGTAAGCTGATTAAAACATAAAATGTACTCGTATAATGCACAATTTAAAATTAGTAGCTCGACCCACCAAAATCAAAACACTTTTGCGTAAAAAACAATTATAAAATACACTGTCGCAAAATGGCTCTGATTGGTTAAAAGTCATGTCATTTAGATACAATAAATTAATAACTGCAATTTTAAAAATTCCGGCTTCAAACGTGGCGATCATTTTTAAGAAGGATTCTCTTCGACAAAATTATAGTCAGTAGGTACGCGGTACCTACCTACAGCTACCCCCTTTAAAAGAAAATTTATAATTTATTAAAGCCGTGCCAATTTCGGAACAAAGTAGGAACAGTTTACACCATCACAATTTCCATTAAATTCTTTCAAAACAAAATTTTGTTGTATTCCACTAGACACCGTCACTTGTACTTAACTCTCCACAGAGCCGAGGCTTTTGCGTCTATTCACTTTCGACGTCAACTTTTCTTCTAAAGTAAATCACATTAAGTAAAGACTGACGAAGAGCTTCAAGGCTTTTCGTTTTCAATTTTCAGGCGCTCAGCTATGCTCGGGGAACTAATTGATCGAGATCGCACTCCATCATTATTAAATTTGAGTGCAGATGTTGCATCTAATTGCGTTAATAATAAAAAGGCGCAGTAATAATGACTTTATTAGAAATAAATTAAGGAATTGATGGGAAATCTGCAGATAAAGGCATTTGAAATTAAGCGCGTAGGTTTTAATGCCCCTCGTATTACTAGCTTCCTCGAACCAGGAAATTGAATTGTGATGGTTTATTAACATGGAGTTAGGTACGCAATACTTTCTTCTTTCGTTTTAAATTTTCAGAATAAATGAATGAAATAAGGTTAAAAAACTTGCGCAAATTTGCAACTGGAAAGGAAAAAAACTGTATTTTTGAAAATCTACTTTTATGAGTGTTGTGTAATGTTCAAATGTAAAATAATACACATTTTTTCTCTTTAATGAGAAGAAAATATCATCGCTTCAAGTTTTTAAAAAGAGATACAATTTGTCCGCATTTTTAACACATGCTCCCAGGCACAGGAATTGCAGTTGCTTTGATTTTTAGTAAGTATTATAAAAAGGCCTCGCCTACGACTTAAAATATCCTCGTTCATCCTCCTAATATACTCGTACAGCAACTGCTATCTATACAAGGCCCCGGCTTCTGTAGTAATATGTATACTATTATTTTAGCCCAAAAAATAAGCTTAGTGACTTATACGCATAACACAATTCCAAGATAACTATGGGTATCAGTGGCGTGGCATCAGTCTAACACGATTCCCGTAAATGTTGATAACTCAGGGTAACCCGTCAAACTGTCGTCCCGCTAGCTTAACTGAAGTGAAATTTTGCGCCATGCTACTGGTAGATATCCATAAACCTTCATATTTCTGGATGTGTGCTGTTAACCGACTAAGTAGGTACAGCCAATCTCAGAAGTATTAGCTGAACATTTTAGTACCTTGTCGCTGTCAGTAATGTGACAAATTTGAGACACTGTTATTTGATACGTTACTACGACAAGGTGATTAAGTGTTTAGCTATTTCTGTGACTGCTACTGTATACTTACTAAGTAAACAGTTTAATCGTTCGCCTAGCAAGCCCACACAGCAGACCTTGATAAAACTATTGTCATCCATTTGCGAGCAAGCAACGGCGCAGTTACAATATTACCTACCAACGTAATTTTATTTGCCATGAGAGATTGACGATTAGGTATTCGATCTGCCTGATGTTTGTTTTGTTTGAGTCACATATTTGTATTCAAATCAGAATGAGATAATGGAAAACAATCGCTGCAACTTTCTTCTTTTAAGGCTTGCTTTTTGGTGACTGATAATGAGGTAATAAAGTAATAACGTCAACAGATTCGCTCATTACAACAAATCACGCAGCGTGCGGTATTGATTTTCAAATCAGTACATGAAATTGATATATTTATATATTTATCTACACATATAATATCATAAATGCTCTATAATGCGTTCAGAAACCGTAGGCAATGGCCAGCATTATAACAACCAATATTATTATGAGATTTTTTCTAATTTGTTTCTATATTTGTTCAAATTCATTTTTTATTACATTATTTTAATGTGTACAGTCTATAGTTATTTAATAAGTACCTAGCACTAGTAGCTAGTAGCAATGCAGGACATTGCACTATGGCTTCTGAACCCATCATAGAGTACTTTTGATATGTGTGTAGATAAAGTAATGTATGCAACTGTACATAATTAGGTCTTAAAGCACTCGTGTGATCCTATTATGAAAACATAAAATCACACTCGTGTTTTAAGACCCCTCATTATGCAACAGTTGCATAAAATACTATTATTTCTATCTTTATGTTTATTTTTCTTTCCATGGCATAAAGTAGCTATTGCTATCCGTTCCTGTCTGTCTGTGGTGGAAAGTATCAGGGACTGTATTTTAAAGATCAGGAGAAGAAAACCAGCAGATGACACAAAGAACTATATTTTGCAACTGACAAATTGAGAAACAAAACAGAATGTAGAAAAATAAAATCTAAAGAGTCCGTGACATCGTCCCCCCCGTGTAGGAAGCTACACAGTAACATCCTCGGCTAGCAGCGCCAATTTTCTAGCGGGCCTCTTCAAAATACCACCTCTTGTGGCAACGTCTGCCACTCGCACGACTCCGTCTCGGCCAGGGTATACGTTGGTAACCCGACCCATGGGCCACACCCCTCTCGGTAAGTCGGGGTCAACAATTAGAACAACGTCATTGGTCTTCAAGTTGTTATATTGACCTCCTTGTGGTTTCCTTGGCTTAAGGGTTGGCACATATTCTTTCAGCCACCGTTTCCAGAAATGTTCCGATAGGCGGAGTACCTTTTGCCAAACTAGAGATAGCGGAATCGGCTGACAGACTTCCGACGATCTCGAGATGAACTGCTCGCGTCGTCATGCACGTGAAAAGGGCTATCCAGCGTTTCTCTCTACGCCGTCCTACTGCTATCTCTACAGGGCCGAAGTAGTCCAGGCCCACGTTGGTGAATGGACGTACGTGGTGGTCGAGGCGTACTTCTGGCAGATCACCCGTCGGTGGAGTTTGAGGCATCGCTCTGCGCTTCATACAAAACATGCATTCTCTGGCGATTGTACGAACTGTGCTACGACAGCGCAGTATCCAGTATCGCTGCTTTAGCTCATTGCAAACCAGTTCGTTGAATCTGTGGGCTGCTTTGACATGGTAATGGCGTATAAGAAGTCGAACAGCTGGATGGCGACCATCGAGAATAATCGGTGACGTGGTGTCGTAATCAACGTTCCTCATAAATTTTATGCGGCTGTCTAGTCTGAGTAAACCGTTCTGGTCAAGTACCGGGGACAGAGCGTATAATTTGCTTGACTTTGGCAAAGGTGTGGAGTCGTGCAGTAGAGCCAATTCGTGGCTAAAACAGTCTATCTGCGACTTTCTGAGGATGGCATCTTCCGCTTCCTTGATGTTTATTGCAGTCAAAGGCGAAAGCTTGGGGGAAGAAATATTAGTAGGCAATTTAGAATTTGGAACATTTAAACGTGCTAACAGGGACCGAAACTTGTGCGCGCATTGGTAGACGCGCGCGGTCGCACGCACCAAACGAATCCACTCGCTGAAACGCGATGGATCTGGTACAACCAATGACGGTTCATCCAGTATCATTAGGCCTACCTGCGCTTTTAAAGGCTTTAGCTCTTCAAAGGCGGGTAAGTCACAAAACGATGGTTCTTTAGGCCAATCGCTAACTGGTAATAATAAAAAATCGGGTCCAGAGAACCATCGTTTCAAATCAGTATCGCGATCTTTAAGCCTTGTAGCATCGTCGGCGACATTCAAACTTCCTGGCACATATTTCCAATTAGTGACGTTTGTAATCTCAGTAATTTCACCGACGCGGTTTGCTACAAACGGCTTAAAAGCACGCGCGTCACTCCGAATCCAACTCAAAACAGTGGTCGAATCAGACCAAAAATAAATTGCATTCGGTTGAACTTCGTGGCCGGTGCACACGGTATTAGCAAACCGAGCTGCGATCAGGGCTGCTTGGAGCTCGAGCCGCGGAATAGACGTGGGTTTTAAAGGAGCTAAGCGCGCTTTACCACCAATGAGGGACAGCTTCACGGAACCGTCTGTGAATGTGAATCGCCAGTACGCGACGCATGAGTACGCTTCCTCGCTAGCATCAGCTAGGACGTGAAGCTGCCTGTCACTTATGTCTTTACCTTGGAACCCACATCGATACCAACGGGGAATTTTGATATCAGAAATTGCTCTCAACTGACGAGACCAAAACAGCCATCTTTGGACAGTGTCTGATTGCAGCTCAGTGTCCCAATCAACACCAGTTCTCCACGTTTGCTGGAAAAGAATACGACCCTGGATAACCAGAGGCGTAAGAAGACCCAAAGGGTCGTACACACACATTAAATGAGATAAAACTTTCCGTTTAGTGAGTTTATCATTTTCAGGAATTTGGGGCCCTGGACGAAAACTAAACGTGTCACTCTGAGGGTGCCAAATAAGACCTAACGTTCTGATAAATGCTTCAGGGCCTACGTGAACATTTTCAGGTAGTGCAGTACATAGCTCAGCAGGAACGGCAGAAAGCGCGGCAGGCACATTGGAGACCCAGCCTCGCATTTCCATTCCTGCTTGTTGGTGGACAGTCACAATATCAGCTGCGAGCTGCGAAGCCTCCTGTTCGTCGTCCATGCTACCTAAATAATCATCCATATAGTGGTCATTGATAATAGCCCTTGCTGCTGCGGGATAAGACTTCTGGAATTCTTGCGCGTTCCGGTTTTTAATATATAAAGCGATACATGGACTACAGACGGCACCAAAGATTACAGAAGTCATCCTGTATTCCTTCAACTCCGAACTACAATCTTCTCTCCAAATGTAACGTAAAGCGTCACGGTCCTGTTCCCTTATTTTGACCTGTGGGAACATTTCCCTTACGTCAGCTGTTAAGGCGACACGGCCTTCGCGAAAGCGAAAGAGAATATGGAGCAAAGATTGCAGCAGATCGGGTCCTGGTAGCAAAAGAGAGTTCAGGCTGATGCCAGAAGCCTTCGCAGCTGCATCATGAACTACCCTGAGTTTGTTTTTCTGAGGATGTACTACTGGAAAATGAGGTAAGTACCAACGGACAGGTTCCTGTGAAAATAAGTCAATATTATCGTGGTAGGTACCTCTAGGACACTCCTCGGCATAGCCTTTAGCCATCATATTATTAATAAAAGCACAATAGCCTTTTTTCAAATCAACGTCTCGAGACATACGCCTTTCCAAGCCAAGAAATCTTGAAAGCGCGTGGGAATAACTATCTGGTAGCTTCGGAATGTCCTTTCGCCACAGTAGACCAACCTCGAACCTACCAGAAGGTAAGCGTCTAGCTGTGGACTCCAAAGTCTCTAAAGCACACTTATCCTGCTTGGAACACAAGGTCTCCTGCTTCGAAATTCCTATGGAGTCGAGGCGAAAATAGTCTTTAATAAGTTCGTCCATAGTATGGTCACTATCATCATGAGAAATGTGGTTAATGAAGTGAACCGGCTTAGTCCAACTGCTGGATTTGCCGTATAAAACCCAGCCCAAGGCTGTACGGCTAGCTATAGGTTGGTTCTTAGAGCCCTCCCTGACTTCACGACTGACAGTTAGATACCAATGCTCCGCACCGAGGAGAATTTTGGGTTGTGCGTCGACTAACGTAAGCTCTTCAATTATATCGGTGAGATAGGAATACCGAGATATTTCTTGTCGGTTGACAGTTTGCGAGAACAATGACAATGTGTCCATAGCCTTAGCGTTACTCACAAGAAATATCTCAGAGCAATGCTTGCCTTTGATTGAGAAGCTTACGTGTTGAACAGACTTGCGCGTTGACATGCCGGCGACACCGTCGACCTTGATTGAGTCGGCAGGGCCTGTAGCGCCAATATGGCGTGCCACTTCGGAGTCAATCAGGGTTGCCGTAGATCCGTCGTCAAGCAAGGCAAAGGTACTATACTTTCCTTTAGGTCCGCTTATTTCAACAGGAACAATTTTCAGAAATACGCGAGTACGGTCAGCTACATTTTTATCGCACGATTCAGATTCTGTAGTATTGGAAATTATAACAGTCTTTTTAGCAGTGTCAGGTTCAGTATTAACATTGTAGGCTGAAGACGGAGACTCGTCGGCAGTGTGCGACACGTGCGGCGTCGGTGTTGAATGTAGCAACGGATTGTGAAAGCGTTGGCAGCCGTCGACGCCGCAACGCCCGATCTTGCAAGTCTTCCAACGATGCGCTTTAGATTTCAAACATTTGTAACAGATCTTAGCCTCACGCAACCAGCTCCACTTATCGTCTAAACTGAGATCTTTGAAGTCCTTGCAATCTGTCAGTCTATGTTTATTTTTACAATAACTACACATCTCGTTATTGTTAAAACGCGTAGACGTCACGTTAACATTTTCGCGGCGATTTAAATGGTTAACTGGCAGATTACAGGGCCGCTTAGTGAAGTCTAAGATTAAACCAAACCTATTATGTTTATCTGACTCAATATCAAGAAATTCAGATAAAAGCTGCAATTTCGGTACAGTTCGGTCGCTACGGTAAGCAAAATCTTTCCACTGACTGTACAGTATCGGCGTCAATTTGTTGAGCACGGTGTGAAAGATTTCTATGGAGTATAAATACTCTTTTTGTTCTAAACTGTTGATAACAGCTATACAGTTACGCAACCTACACGCAAAAGAATTAAGTTCTTTTTGGTCGGAGCTTATCTTAGGTAGGTTCCGCACTAGAGAAATTTCGTGTAATACAATGGTTTCAGGCAGTGCGAACGTCCGCTCCAGCATGTCTAAAACTTCTTCGGGTCGCTCGGCCGTGTACAGCAACGCCGACACGCTGTCAAGGGCGTAGCCACGGAGCGCACAGCGCAAGCGAGCGAGATTTTCTGAGGGAGTAAACAAATGTTGAGTGTCACGATATGTGCGTTTAAACATTAACCATTCAGTAGTTTTTCCGCTAAAAGGCATCAAATCGATGTATTTATATGACACTTTGGGTAAATTTTGAACGTTTTGCGGATGACGTTCCATCTCGAATTTATTTGACAGTGAGCGTGAAAACTCCTTGTCAGAATTGACTGCCGGCCGCACAAAAGACAAAACGTTTGACTTTGACGGCAACAAAAAACCACTTTGTGACGTTGTCGGAATTTCAAATGTCACAGGATTTTTCGACAAATTATGCGTTTTATGATTTTCAGATTGTGATGCGAACTTATGATGCATGATGTCGGGCACGTTCGTTTCACAAAGATTATGATGAATGTTTCGTTCTGATATGTGACATGGGAAACCCGTGATAGGGATGGTCTCAGGTTTGACGTGATGGCTCCTTGGAGTCAAAACTGAATGCACGTCGTGACTGGTACCATCGTCTCGCGCGAACTCTAAATTGGTAGCAGTAGGTTCACTGTTCTGTGCGAGCGGTTGGTTGATTTTATTTATATCACTGACCCATGATGACGTGCGAGATAAAGAATGTCGACTAACCGAACGGTCTTCGGCTTCCTGGGCCGCCAAGCTCGCCTCCATCTCAAGCTCTTCCACTTGCTTAATTTGAATAAGGAGCTTACGTTCGAAATCGAGTCGTTGTAGTTGTAATTGTTGCTCGCGTTCCATGCTCCGTCGAGCTAACTGTGCTTCTGCGGTCAACCTACGTGCCCTTATTGTGGACGTTGACTGCGAAGACCCCGACAACTGTGACCTGGAACTAGAAGCGGGATTAACGTGTTCTGAGCTAGCCGTGGGATTCTGCCGAGGTGTTTCGGGGCGGGGGTCGCCCGCGGGTGTAGCCGTGGCTTCGGCCGCGACGTGGCTCCCCTCAGGGATCCGACCGAGCCCACCCGCGACGGGGGCGCCCGACTCCGAACAAACCTCGCCAGCATCCCGCGCCTGTGCCAGCTGCTTGGTCTTGGCTCTGGTGTTCATTGCAACGGAACGAATGGACCAAAATGTGGTGGAAAGTATCAGGGACTGTATTTTAAAGATCAGGAGAAGAAAACCAGCAGATGACACAAAGAACTATATTTTGCAACTGACAAATTGAGAAACAAAACAGAATGTAGAAAAATAAAATCTAAAGAGTCCGTGACATAAAGGTCTTAAAGCACTCGTGTGATCCTATTATGAAAACATAAAATCACACTCGTGTTTTAAGACCCCTCATTATGCAACAGTTGCATAAAATACTATTATTTCTATCTTTATGTTTATTTTTCTTTCCATGGCATAAAGTAGCTATTGCTATCCGTTCCTGTCTGTCCTCAATCCTTATAGCGTAAGTTAGGCCGCCTTCTCCTCCTAAACCGCGCAACGGATTTTAATACAGTTTTCATTGTCATTTATACTTTATTTCTTTAGGTACTTAAAATAAGGCAAACCAAATAGTTACGTGACTCGGCAAATCAACCAATCCAGTCAATCTTTTGAATTTGTTGAGACCCAAACAAATAAACTATAGAAGCCGGGGCGGGTCACTAGTATAATGTATACAAAATTTAATTAGAATGTATTGTACATTCATAAACCTTCTGTAAAACATCTCTCAATAGCAGTGAAAACCGTATCAAAATCAGTATCGTGGTTCTGAAGGAGTATGCGGCCGAGGATACTATGAGGACAGAGCTGGATACTTTGTTGTATACTATGTAAAGAAGATAAAAGATAAAGAAGATAAAGATAAGAAAGAAGACACCATAAGTTGCTGATGTGCGCTCCTTTTGAATTTGTCGTAGTCGGGTTAAAATACAAAGACCAACGTCTTTAATTCTGCCACAACAACGAATTGCCTAGTCGATAGAGTGGGTAGGTCAGAATGGTTGTTTGGATTACAAAGCATTTTACATGTCAAGGTTATTATTGATTAAAGCTGTATTAGAAATGTAAAATCTTGTACAGTTGTGACTTAAGATTGTCGTTTAGTCCTCAATTTGCAAACGTTCAACGGCAAAACGATTTCCATTGTAATACTGTTGTAATACTGAGTAACTTTTTAAATACATTTTTAAAACCATAGTCCTTTTTCTAATTGCCAAATTAACAGACTCATGGTAATTTTCCCAAAGGCCGATTTGTAAAACATTTAAGCAAAGAGCAATTTCTAAAACGTCTAAACGAACTTCATCCCACTTAGTTTAGCTCCTAATTTAAAATGGCTCACAACAGACCAATTACTTGGACAATTAAGCGAAACAACTTCAGACAGGTGCTCGTCGAGTGTCCCAACATGTCCCCTTACGTGTTTCAACTCTCTATTAAGCTATTTAACTTAAGAGTCTCCGACTTGAGCTAACGTTTTGGGCATAAAACAACTTTAATAACGTAAACATAAAAGTTTTACTATTAAGCATAAGGTAATCATTTGCTCAATTTATTGCGACATCTATAAACAGGTCTTGTGTCTATATGACTTCACAAAGTTTAACGCTTATGCTGTATGACTTGGCTGAACTTTAATAAGCCAAGCCTTATTACAGAAAAATGTAGTCTTATGTTTGAAAATAGTAAACTCGCAATGTTTTTCTGACTTATGATGCAATCATTTTTTGTAAAGTTATTTTCTCAAGAGGAAAAACTTGTATTTAATCTATGCCGTTATATTGTTGAGTAACATCGTTTTCTCAATATTAATGTATTCGATCAACTTCCTGAAAAATAGGCCACTAAGTAAACGTAGGAAGAAAGCTAATACCAATAGTCGAACAGGCTACAGATGAACTTTTCAAATGTAGTTATTACTTGCAGCATGATTCTAAGCAGTAAGTTACTGTGCAGGCGCACCTCTTTAGCTTTATTACATAACCTAAATATTTGCGTTGTGTTAAGTAAGAGTTGTCCAGTAACTATGTAGTATGTATTTGCATACATACTTCTTTATCATACAAAAACATTAATGTCAAAAAGGGATACAGTGAGAGTTTATAAAACATTTCACACAATATACTAATAAATACAAAAAATATACTAATTAAATATTTTATAAATATGGAATTGCTCGAGTATAGGTAAAATAAATAAAATCCAGACATTTCGAAGTCTTTGTGACATTAACACAAGATTTATTTTTGCTTGATTCGTGATAAATGCTTTTTACCATAAGTATAATAAAGCAGACTTCCACCAAAAAGTTAACCTATGTTTTTGTCACAAAATTTACCGTTCTTGTTTGAATTCTTGCGTTCTTCAAGATTAATTCCATATTCAAGAAATGACAAAAATCTGATCTGTTAGCTTTTTTGACATATCTTAAAAAGTCGACGAGAAGTTCACGAATCAGTCGAGATGACGACTTTTCCATTTCCCCGTTGACGCGATTTAGCGTCTTTTGGCGCAAGTCAGTCTTTGCTCTAAATGTCCTAAATAGTCTTTACGTCGTTATTTTAGCTGTCCAGTTCACAAGCGTCAATCGTGAAAGGGACAACGACATCGACTCCATTTAATTGAGTCGGTCGTTGCTAAGGACTGTCCTATTAACATTCAACAACGACTTGGCGCTTTACGATTACGGGCCTGATGCAATGTCTACTAGGAAACAAGTCAAACAAGCAATCGAATTTAACGAATTAATTACTTACAATAGGTACAATTAATTCAAGAATGACTTCGGCTGTCATCGGATATGCCATAGTAAATACTCGGTAAAATTAAGCGAAATACATTGCTGCCTTTAGACAAAACGTTAAGAGACATGTAAAGGTCCAAAGAAGCAATGTAAATCAAAAACGATAGTTATCGTTATGTCGAGAGGCAAACTTTAAGTTATCATACTGTACGACTTTTGCTTAATAATCATTCTGATCATGTACAAACTTAAGCGTTTCAATAAATGTATGGACGGTAAAATGTCAGATTGCAATTGAACCGTTGACCTAGATTAACGTAAGTAACGTAACGTCGCGTAGGTGAGAGACCTGGAAGCCCATTGCGTGGGGGGGGGGGGGGTAAGACCGGCAATGGATTAGCGATTCTTTAGGGTCAGTTCCCATTAGATGACCCCGAACTTCGTTTCCATAAAAAAACTCATTTAGTCTTTCATACATTTCCTTCTAATATTTTTTTAATCACAAAATCTTGGAGCAAAATACATTACGCTTAACTTATTATGAACTAAGTAAAATCTGAGAACCACGAAAAGAATTTTCAAAGACAGGTGGTTGCTTTTAGTTATGTGCCCGTAGGTTTTGTATGATTTAATATGTAGATAGCTATAAAATAATTTGAAAATGTTGTTTCCCTTGACACTTTTTATACAGTCTGTGAATTCTATAATAGAATATAATAAAGCCAATGATGAACAAAATTGTTGGTACCGGCAATTTTTTTTATTCTATTGAATAACCATTTTAATGACATTGAGAATAACTATAAGAATGCTACCAATTATAATTTTCCTCTCCATACTAATTGGATAGGAAAGAATCGTTAATTCCACGTTGAAAAATTCACAAAAGAAAACCATTTAAATCCCATCTTTGAACATGCAAAAAGAGTTATATAAAAATTAATAAGCTACTTGTTAAAGTTTAGCCACATTTCAAAAAAAATTAAAGCCGGATTTTTGTCGATAAAATACTAAAATCAGTCATTTTTTAGGGTTCCATACCGCAAAAGGAAAAACGGAACCCTATACAATCACTTTATTGTCCGTCTGTCTGTTTTTTTTGTAGCATACTTTAGGAATGATATGTTAAAGTATGCGGTCCTCTGTCTAAATTTTCGTTTGATAGAAAGAAGTAACCCTGTGTACCAATTAATTTTACTTGTATTTGATAGAGTATTATCATACCTACGTGGCAAACACCGATTAAAAATTAAAAACAAATCGACATCAACTATTTCATTGACTACAGTTCACTAACTCTGCTTACACGCGCCTTGATTCGATATTTGCATCTTACTCATATTTCCTAGTTTTGTACTGTCTCCTTAGTAGTGGTACATACATACATAAAATCACGCCTGTTTCCCAGAGGGGTAGGCAGAGACCACGGATTTCCATTTGCAACGATCCTGACATACTACTTTCGCTTCACTTACTTTCATGACATTCTTCATGCATGCTCGTCGGTTTAGGGTACTCCTGACCTGGTAGTGGTACAAACAGCAACAAACTTAGCCGACCATAATATCAAGTTCATAGTGCATACAAAGGGCGGCATCCCTTTCGAAAAATGACACTTTCTCGCAGTTCCGTCTTTAATGGTGACTTACATGCGTCTTCGATTGTACACACGCGTGTTGCAAACTACCGATGACACTCTTGTTAGGTTGTGTTAGAATTTACAAACCACATTAGTTACTCGTTGAATTCTGCATATTAACACCTGGGGCAATAATTCAAATGGTTTCATAACTTCAATACCAAACGAGATTTAAGGCTACTAATAATAATGATTTGGACAGCAATAACATTTATACAATTTCATATAGATCGCAATCATTTAACAAGCCAATATACCTTTATTGATCTTCATTAGAGATAGATTGGTTGCAAATGTCTTAAAATAGACGTTCGCTTTTACGAGTTATCAAGTTTAGGATTAGATACTCTTTTAACTGTAAGTAGACAAAATGAAAGAGATATCTTTGTTTATACACGTAAACATCGCTCGGTCACTCACTCATTAATAATTAAATTTCCGAGAACGAAACAGTTACGGTCCCTTTAGCTTTTTTTTATGATATTTGCTGACAACGATAATTCTAAATTAGGCTATCAACAAAACAAAATGAGGGTTGAAATTTTATATACATATATGGCAATACAGTATCACGAACGAAAAACCAAATCACATAAAACTGTAAATAATTGATAGACTCAGGCGTTTCTTTGCGGAGGTCCATCATATTATATTTTTTGCTCTTTTAAAGATTTCTTTCAATTTTGAAAATGAATAAAAAATAAAAATTTGCGAAAATCCCCGGAGAAACTTGCGGTAAGTATTGATAACTTTTTAATAATATCGGCTCATCACATCATAGACAAACCCTGTTTAATTGCACAACGAATAGCTTCACCTCCATTCCTGGTGTTCAATATAAATTCCTAGCCCTGTATGCCGCATGTCGCATGCCGCATACCTAAAGTCGCGTGCGGCTACGTAATTATCCCGGTAACAGTCGCAGTTCCGCTGGTATGTCAAAAGCATGCGTCGTCCAATAATTTACTGATTTTATCGAGATAAGGGCTTATTACACTGCGCGGTATTCAAACAGTCTTACTAAGATTTAGCATAGTTTAATAAGAGTTAGCCTGTCTAATTAGACCGACCGATTGGGTTCGGCCGTGCTTACTAAGACTGTCTGAATACCGCGTAGTGTAATAAGCCCCTTAATTACGTCTTTTTAGTTAGTCTTTATACGTGGTAAGTATCTTTCTTATAAATTGTTATTTTAATTATTAAAATAAATTATTATGTGCAATAAAGGGGTTTCACATTGACAACAAATGACAATTTCTGAAATTTTAATTACAATTCCTTTACACGTAACAAATGTTAAACAAACTTTTCATTTCATTGCTCGCATAGAGCTTAATTTGAACTTGAATACAAAATTTTATAGATTTTGATAAAAAATGCCGTTTTAACATCCACATTCACAGTTACGATTAAAATTGTGAAATTCAAAATATAATACTTAAAAGTTCATTTAAGGGCGGCGCAGTCAAAAAGACTATCGTAAAAGTTTAGTAGCAAATCAAGTACTTTAGCCGTTAGTTTAGAAAATATAAATTGCTCGTGTCCAGTCGGGTAACCGCTGTCTACACTAAACACGTATTTAGTGCAAGGGAAGTGCACCTTAAGCAATAAAAGAACGGACAAGCGTGAGCCGTAGACGCCTGCGTTGGGTTCCGTGTAAATGAAACAAATGAATAAATATCTTAATCCAATTACACCAATTGACCTAGCCCCAAGCGAAGTACAACATGACTCAGGTAACATTCATACAAATGCTTGCCCCTAATGCTCCTAATAGGATTCGAACTCGAGATCTTTAGCTTTACACAATTTAAAAAAGTGTTTTAATGTCAAGATGTGCAGCTTTGCATGCGAATATTTCAACCATAAATATTTAACAACCTTCGTTTAACTGAAATATGTTTTGTTAGTTTCATTCGCGGACAATAGTTAGTGATGATAGACGACGACACAAGTTTTAATTAACGTAGGTTTACTATGCGTATCCTTATAAATAAAGGGTTATGGTTAGGATACCGAAATAGGATATGGATAGAATAAAGTCCAATAAACTTGAAAAACGTCTTATTTGATTTTGTTTCGACTTAAAGTTTATGCAGCCTGAAATAAATGGTTCTATTCTATTCTATTATACATATTTAAAATCGGCATCGAAACAGCCGCATTACAATCGAGGTAAATTAATAAACAATATATTATTGCGTTTAAGTCCCGTAAAACGTAATAAGTCAGCATTGCGTTCACAAAGAACTATTTAAACTCCTTTAAAATACCTTTTTAAAATACTGCTAGACCCTAAAACAGTCCAACTGCGACTGAATCGGGAAAGTTTTAATGGAGTGCGGACGGAGGAGTAATAAACTTGCGCCATTCTACCTGTGACCTGTGCATCTAGCACGAATCTTCTCGATACGCGTTTACTCACTACGCAACTCAGTGCGTCTCTTCCCTCTTGCGCTAGTAAGAAAAAGATGCAATGAGTTACGTAGCGATTTAACGCGTATCGAGAAAATTCGTGCTAGGTGTACTGTTACGTCCAGTAAATGATAACTTACCGTGCATACGCCATCCTTACCAAGCAGTATTCGATTACTTAAAGTTTTCCTCTCGGCATGGGTCGACAAAGATCTTTTATGATATACATTGCTTCTCTAGACACGATACTAAATTAAGTTTTTTTTTTAACATATGTATATAATTATGCTATGTAGGTACGCTCGGCCGCAGCGCGAATGCAGCGCAACCCTACCGTTTCACCAGGGAACTGCGGGGGAAGGCGGACGCGGGTGGCGCCTTCCTTTTAACGCGAGCAGCCTGGGGAATGTATACGAAGTAATAAGAACTTTTTGTACGTGTTAATAAAGTTGGAATTAGTTTAATCGTGGTCGAAAAAGAGAACTTTCTGTACGCTACTACTATTATTTATTCTGTGGTATTGTACATTAACGGTCTCTAATTACGACGTGGCTTTTAAGTTTCTTACTGTACATATTTATGACTCTGACTGTACTGGAGAGTGAGATTAGTCCAATGTAACCCGAAGCGTGTACTGGCAACAAAACAGTGGAAATATTTACGCAAGGCAGCTTTCAAAGTTTTCCATAGATTATCCGGTTTCAATTCGCTGTCACAAGTTAAGTAAACCGGTTTGAGTCAGTTACCTCGTTATCTTTTCTTCTTAATTGGCAACATTTTACGTCAGTCAGGAGAAACCTGCCAGATACCACTGAGGTGCTAATGATATACTAGTAATATTATGGATAAAAATATAACAGCTAAACATAGAAGTTAAACCGCATTTAGTGCAGGAAACACATTATCAGCTAATTTTAAAATGAAATAGTCCTCATCAAAGGTCATTTTAGTACTGTCAACGTCAAAGAGATGTTTACACTTTTTCACCTTATTGCAATGGAATAAGGTGAAAAAGTGTAACATCTCTTTGACGTCGACTGTACTTTGTCGCACGACAGTTTAAAGGTATCAACGTAGCTAAAGTACAAAATTGATCAACTTACTTTTAACGCTCGCTGAACCTAAAAGTACGGGACAGAGATGGTTAGTAATAGCACAGAATAATAGTATTTTATGCAACTGCTATATAATGAGAGGCCTTAAAATACGAGTGTGGTTTTATGAAACGAGCGTTAGCGAGTTTCATAATAGGATCACACGAGTGTTTTAAGGCCTAATTATATACAGTTGCATACATTACTTTATCTACACACATATCATAACTGCAAAAAACCGTAACAGCAAAAAACCAACAAACAAGTATGGCGGCAATTCGATCTATCCGTCAAGGCGAACGTTTTTTTTAAATCATAGACAAAAGAATGAATTCCCAATTGTCATGTCACTCGAGATCAAATGTCGTGCGTTTAAATTAAAAAATCATACTGAATTGACGTTTCGTATCGATAACTGTTTTAATATCTGTGGATACTAGAATAGACCAACTTGAATTTTGACAGCTGTTCCAAATTTAAATTCATAACGTCACGAGATATCGGTAATGTAATCACCAATAAACACGGACTACTAAGAGATACTACCCAATAAAGAACAGATTTACCTACTACCACAGACAAGAAAATTCTTATAATAACATTGGTTGTAATAATGCTGGTCATTTTCTATGGTTTTTGAACGCGTTATTGAGAAATTATGATATGTGTGTAGATAAATAATATTACTAACGTCCAGAAACTTCTCTTTTTCGACCACCATTAAAAGAATTCCAACTTTATGATCAGGTACAAAAAGTTCGTATTACTTCATAAACATTCGCCAGGCGGCAAGCGTCAAAAAGAAGGCGCCGCCCGCGCCCGCCTTCCACCCGCAATGCTCTGGCGCACCGCTAGGGTTGGGCTGCTTACTATAATACTATCTCGCGCGACACAGAGTAAGCGGGCGCGCAAGGGGCGCACGCGCGGCAAGCCGGCAACCTACTGCGATTACCCTATGCCATAGGTAATGCAGCGTGCGCGCCTTCATTGCGGAGTGGAACCCCCTGGTAATAGTAAATCAATAGATAAGAAGCTTTTGAACCAAGAAAAAGTATGAACAGTTCATTTTTACTAATGCCCTCTAGTGAAGGATTAGGGAACTAATAATTGTAAGTCCCGCCCGCAAAGTATCTGCAATAACCTGCGTTAGGAAGAAGCTGTTTTTTGGTATGAGATCGTGTATCTGTGCTAGTAAACTATTATGTTATCGGTGATATTGATTAACCAAGACCTGATTTTTCATCCGTTGCTCTGATAATTTCATTACCGAAACTTCTTCGCTACAATAAATCACGGAGGCGGAATTGCACAGCAGATTTATGACGGAACAGCTTCACAGCATTGATAAACAAAATGGCCAATAAATAACTGTCTGCATGATGTACAGTATTGATACCGGACAGCTGGGTGCTTGCGAGGAATTATGTTCGTTGCAAAAGGATAAAAGAAATCAGTTTCGCGTTCTGTTAAGTCAATAAGGGTCTCAATAAATTTGAGATAAGTGACAAATGGCTGAGTGCATAAATGGTACGGTTGCTATAAGTCAAAATTAACGCACGGCAATTTGTAACAAAGGGCACCTAAATGTAGACTGAGCAGTTCATCATGTAGTAATTGTCAAAGACTTAACTATGACAAGGAGGTTAAAGGTTTTAACGTTATTTAAGTGCAGCATGTCATAACATATTCCTCTTTCGGATAAAGATCTTGTGACCGATAGATAAAGTTGGTTTACCTATTGGTCACACTATCTCTATCCAAATGAGAAATATGTTACGACATGCACATAGACGGAAATAATCACTAGGTACTTCGATATCATCACTAACTTGTACAGAATCAATTTTACTATAATACAAATCATAACATGGACTACATTAAGATGACAATACTTAAATATATTACATCTATCGTTGAGAATAGATCTGTATTGTGAAACCTGACCTGCCGGATCTAGGATCACGGTCAAAGCGTACCCCAAACTTAAAAACGGAAAAAGCGCTAAGAGAATGATGCAAGAATAGATCTGCATTAATTATATTTGAGTCCGTGATTTCAATTTAAAACTATTTGATAGAAGTTTATTAAAATAACAACATGTATTACAAACCACAACTGATTTTATTTTTCTTTAAATGGGTAAGTAACACTTCCTCAAAAAGATAACGATGGTCCAAATCACTAGGAGGAACATCTAATATTTACTCCGTATTATCCTGTATTTAATAATCATATGCCATCAGGTGGCTCACTTGCTTGTTTGCCTTCCTATTTCATAAAAAAAAATGCAGATTGTATGTAATATTAAAAATTATATTATAATATTTATTATAATTTATATTAAACATTATATTATAACACTTTGTATTATAATATTAACAATTATATTCCTTATTTCACAATCCTAAACACGTTATGGCACACAAACGTTTCCACAGCGCATCCTCAGAATTTAGCATCAAGCATGAAGTGAAATCGTGTAGACGTTGCTTCACGCAGTTTATTAACCTTACGTATAAGGTCCTTCGGATTAACGAGGAATCGAACAAAACTGCTACATTGTTGAGTACAGTATTGTACTGTGTTTGGTATTGGTTCCGTCGCACGTAGTGGTTCGTTTTTATAGACATCCTTACGGCATCGCTTTTCATTTACAAAAGTTATAAAGACCTTCAGTCAGATGACGTCTGAAAATATTGTCGTCAACTTGCGCTTTTAGGTAGGTATTAATATCTATCTACCATATATAAAAAACCGTGCCGTATCTGAAAAGGTACTGAACTCGAATGATTATGAAGGGTAACCGGATTGTAACTAATTGCGCGAATAAATCCCACTTTACTAAGCTCGTAAGTATGAATGCAAATCGTGAAAGTTTTAAAGAATTTTAACTCGCTAAACTTTCTGGAGTTGCCGGAATTTCTATAAATTTCTGTCCTGGTTCTAGGTACACGATTCTTCTCATATGGATACTGAAATATTTTAAAATATATTACATTTTGATATGATATATGAATTTAAACGGGAAAATATAGTGCCAAGTCTTGGGAAGTATTTCAATTCCGTTTAAGGCCGACCGACGATCTGATGAAGATCCCGGGAAACCGATCGATGTGAGCAGCACAAGAGCGACCGACGTGAAGATCCTTGGCAAAGGTTATACCCAGCAGTGGGCGTCTTCCGGCTGATATGATGATGTTAATGATGTTTTTTTATACACTCTTCTCTTCTAATCTCTCTTTTTCTCTTTCACAGCAATTGACTATCCACTGCTGAATAAAGGCCTTCTTGCGTCGCCTCCATAACTCTCTATCTTTGGCAATTAGGATCCACTCTTTCCTACTCGCGTGGGTGATATCATCCGTCCACCGCTCAGGTTATCTTACAACTTATGTCAAAACCGTTTACGGAATTTTCCAAAAGAGAATGAGCCCAAATGACCGAGCACCGTATCAACGCTAAATGGTTTACAGCCACAACAGGTCAGCGTTGGGGCGGCCACAATTCTATACGGTACCCTAAAAGCCAATGTAGCCAATACAGCTGTGGCAAAAGCTTTCGGCATTATGCAACAAAGTGCATTGTCCGGTGCATTATCGTCGGATTTATCTCCGCAGGGTATCACCGATAAGATCTTACGAAAGGAACAGTCCTTAGCACGTGTATTGTAGATAGTCCAACGTGGTCAAGTGCAGATAATGCTTTATTTATTGCTATGCCCTAGACTCTAGTTTAGGGATTAGCGTCTTTGTAACTTTAGATAGGTAACTACTAATGTTTTAAATAGTAAATTTAAGGTTTGTATATTTAAAAATATATCTAAATCTAATGTAAAAAATGTTGTATCACTTTCTTTTTATACCATAACAGTATGGTAATAGAACTTGAGCTCGGGTTATAATTAGGTATCACCCTTAGTTCATAATAATATCATTAATACCTCTAACCGTTTATAATAAGTAATATTCTAATAATTTATTCCACAAACTTGTTTCTGTCTTTATTTCGCATTAAACGTTTTCGAAATTAACTCCAGACAAACCTAACTGCATTTGATGAAAAAAGTTTTCTACTTTTCTTGAAAACAAACATCTAAAAAAAAGTTATTTTTCGGATAGATCTTTTCTTAAACTGCAACTTACTAACTAAAAACTATGTAAAGTAATGTAAACAAACCAAGGAGGTCGATATTTAGCCTAATTTCTTAACACTTATTTATAAACGCTCAGTAAAGCTCCACTTGTTACACATGCCTCATCTTTATCTATCATTATAATATTTGTAATCTTTGCTTTAAAATGAAAGAAACTACACATATTTTAGTTAAAAGGGGTCAGTTAACTTTCATAAATAAGGGTAATTTTGAACTTAAAGTAAACAAAAAAAATTTTTTTAGTTATAAAATTTAGGTTACAATTCAGCTGTACTGTAGGACCGTAGCATAAATTTGGAATTGAGAAACGGTCAAAGACCGCCCAGCAAGCAAAGAAGAACACACGGTTGTTTTACGATCATCTGTAACGTATGTTTTTACTATCAAACTCTCTTCATCTAACAATGGCCCTGAAGTCTTCATAATAACATGATTATCAAACAGATAAAACATCTCAAGCGCGTACAGTGATATCATCGACGAAAAATGATAAAAAGTAAACGCCGCGACTGCCGCGAATTAGAAGAGATGAATCGAGCGTGAAATTAGAAAAGCACTTACCAATCTTCAAATGATTGGAATTGATTTCGGTTTTAATTGATAAGAATGAATTGATTCTGAAACCACGGTAATTTATAATAAAAGTCAATTAGAAATATTTTAAACGGTATTATCTGCGAAACAAGTTTTTTTATAGATCAAATGGCGAATAAAATAAAACCTCGCATCGCCTCTCTAACTCCCATACAAGGCATATTGTGGTCGCTAACTCTCCTTTAATGGTCAGGAAAAATTAATAAATCAAAAATATTAAACGCAAATCTACCAAAAATAAACTGCAAACATCGAAGTCAAATATTTTACAACAAGAATGACAGTGTCAGACAGAAGAAATGTATTTCAAACATTGTAAAGTCGACCAATTTGATTCATATGCCACTGTAGAACCATTACGGAATAAATGTCATAATGACTTCTCATTAAATGTCATATTACCCCAGCGGTTAGATATTGCGACAACGTTCTACATTGGCCTACGAATGAAATTTTCGGAAATTTTCCTTAAATGGCACTTCATTTAAAAGTGCTTGCATTGTAGATGAGCGATATTTCACAGCAAACTGTTACCATAACTGTGAGGCTATCTTGCTCTCGGCTAAGATGAGCAATAGAGCAAGAGACCTACACAATGGCGGCTACAATGCCTTACATGTATTAATTACTCAACATTTAAAGCATTCCGAGATTATCAACTGAAAATTAATCTACAGTAATATAATAAAGAGGTAACTTTGTTTCACGTTTGTTTGTATGTAGCCGGTAATCAAGGGAACTACTGAACTGATTCCAAAAATTCTTTCACTACTACAAAGTACTCTAATTCCTGGTGGAGACGGCGGACATGATTAATTCTACGCAAACAAAATCGCAGGCGTCCACTAGTGTGAAATAATTGAACAGAGAGCTCTCGATTATGAAAATAAACGTCAATTAAAATCGTGTTGCAGTATAATTTAACAATAGGAATCAGCTGCCGGGTCAGTAAATTCGACCGAATGCGTCGACGCTAATGGACAAGGAAGTGTCCAATTCGGGCTTGTTTCTGTACCAGTGCAAGCAACATGTTCGGCTAAGATGATTATTTCTTCCACTATAGTTTTCAATAAAATTGTTGTAGAACTTACTATTTAAATATTGTCAAAAATTTTAACACGCGCCTTCAGATCTACTTTATTTTAACTACTCCTGCCAGTATGCGTTAGAAAAGTTATGTCACTTTGTTATAATTTTTAATGATAAACCAATGATATTATAATACATGGATGTACAGTGTCATACTAAATGACAGCACAAAAACGGACCGACATAACAATACAGGTTGACGCCAATGTTACAAATGCAAATTATTAGTTTACTATTTATAGTCATTGGATTTACAACTTTACGTCTAACTGCATAAAATAATAATTTAGTAAGTTTCGTTGCATATAGGTTTTTTTTTTAAATAATAATATTGACAGCGGCGCCGTCGGTCCGACAGACTGTCGATTTGTTGTACTTTTTTTCGACTTTTGATGCGGCTATATTTTAAACGCTGACTAGAAGTCCATTACTTATAGGTCAGTGTGATAAACACGTTGTCCATGAAAACCCGAAGTTTATTAGCAATATTAATATCAGGGAATATACAATGAGAAAAAGACTTATTTCTAAACATAGTGTAAGTGGTTACATTAATATTCACAGTTTCAGATTTTGCAAATTGATATAAACATACCAGATATCAATTTAGGCGATGTAAATATGCTATCAATGCAGACAGATAAGTAAATTTAGTATTCCCCCTACGTCTCTGCCACTATTTATACATTAAAACCGGTGCCAGTGTTGTCAATCCATGCGGCACAATGCAATTGAAACTAATAAAAATGCAATTTACGTAATGCGTCTCGACTCTATTTACTACCCCTTGCAGCCAAGGCGATGCATTCGATGAATAATAATATCCTTTGTCGCAAAGTTGTTTTGTGCAAATAGTTAAACGGATATGTGCGCGTTTATTGATTATTGTAATACGTTTGACTAATTCGAAAACGTTTATCTTCGACTATAAATAAAGTTGGTTGTGACCTGAGGATTTCAGATTTGTTTGTCGTTCATTGAAGTTGATTAAAAAGACTGCACTCACTAAAGATTCTAATATTGAACTAGCTTTAAGCTTCCACAAATAAGAGCATGCTAATATTTTTAATTTAAAAGTTAGATTCTGTTGACCGTGGTCTCTGCTTCTGATTTGGTCGCCACTTAGATTGTGTCCACCTGTGATGCCGAACTTTCGATAATGAGGATGATGATGATGCATTACAATCGTAATCCGATTATAGCTACCGTATCTTGAAGACTCTAAGTATGATGTGGAAGCTGTTCTGCTTTCAGGTGTGCCTTCCAATGACTAATATAGTTAATTTTGGTTGTAAACGCACGCCCACACTGTCGATAGTTGACCTTGAAAATCAGTACGGATATCGCAAGGACGTCAATAGTCCTTTTAACTGATTTTCAAGATTACATACTGATATTGAAACTACCAACAGTTCAGAATCATCATGAGTGGTTCATGAGCGGGTGCATCATGAGTGGCAACCTTTAGTTAAATATTATCAAATGGAGTATAAGGCATTGACACATGTTTTATGGCTGTAGTTATCCAACTATTAGCATGCTTTTATCCATCCAATTGAATGGCAAATCGAGTGAAGTATACACACGATTTAAGACATGTGCTTTGTAAGCGTATTATGCTTCTTGTTATGGCGGTTCAAATCAACAGTATTGAATGACCTACCTGTATACAAAATGGCGGCGTCTCACGGAGCGCCGGGTCCTTGGTCCGCTGTCCAAAGAGGAAGACCACCCACCGCTATCGCTCGATCGCGCCAGCGCCAGATTTCTGGCTTCTGTGGTCCGCGCGCTTTCCAACAAAATAGCCGTGTACTTCGTTATCAACATATTTGCAAACCGACACTGTATTTTAAAGCACAAATATGCCTTTTATAGTTGATTTCCGCCGCCGTCTTTTTAATTGAAACACTTTCGGCACTATTTATCACACACGCACTTCTAATGCACATTTAATCACTGACTGTGTTAAAAGGTTCCTGCAATTTTAAACGATTTTTCTAATAACATTTGAAGTTTTTGATTGGCAAGTAACAAGTAAACTAAGTGCTATTGTTGGGCACGGCATCCGTCTACCGTCATGCCGCGGTGGTCACCACATCACATATTATGATTATATCCCTCCGGCTGCACAACGGGATATGGTGAATTATGAACGACTCCTACACTTGAAGTTCAACCAAGTGTTAAGAAGGCATAACAATAAACTCTAATAAAAATAATAACAGAGGTCAACTTCCTTCGCAAAGTTACATGTAAGACAGAATATAGACATAAAATTGACAGACGCTTCAGTAAAACAGATCGAATACACCTAGATAAGTAATCACACCCAACAGTTAGTTCTACAACTAATAACGCATATAAAACAGGAATGCGGAACATTTCCACATGAATATGCATTGGATATTTTACCGGCAGATAATTGGGTAAAATGAGGTGCCCATAAAGGGAAGCCTATTAATCTCTGGGAATAAATTAAAATTCAAATGACTCTTGTTAACGCGCTGAACACATAATTGTATTACTACGAACGTTCATAAAGACTAATGTAGAAGATAAATTAAATTCAACGTGGATTCAACAGTGGAAGAAGTCATGTAGGAATCTGCCAACTGAACCGATAGTAGTGAAAAGGGATACGGCAATTAAAGCCAAAACGGCACGGTCATTGCCCAGTGTGCAACGTATCCTCAGCGCAAATAAACAACTTGCTATAGAAATAGTCCGAATGTTCTATCTTCGAGTTTCAGCAAAGGATAAAGGAGGTCTTTTTGCATATAAGACAACGGTTAATATAAAGTAGCCGTATCATACAAATAAATATAAAAAAATTGCGGAAATGAATGCCAATATTATTAAGATTACTGAATGTGAATGATAATGATTTTGCTTTAAATTGCTCGGCCTGGACACGTTCTCTCGACTTCTCTTCTTGGCCATCATTTTATCCAGTTCTATGTTTTGTACGTAAGTATTCTTTATTAACAAAACGAGATATACAGTGATGTACAAAGGTGTACTAATCCCTGGAAGGGACTTTTAAAAACCTTTTCCTGTTAGTATTTCTAGATTCATGGAAAGCTTGTTGCTTTGCCCGCTAAAAGTGTTATTTTGGTATCTACAATAAAATAAAACAGAACGATTGAAACTTCTGAATGATATAAAGAATCCGCTTTCTTAGTACTCTAGAAATAATGATCAGTCATAATCCTTGACTTTGTGCGTTTAACAGCGCGTGGCGTCTTGAAAGCATCCTTCGCGACAAGCCGGGCGTGCCGTGGACATGGCCCGTTGGCGGATAACGGATTACTCTATCTCAGATCTGTGGAGATAATTACAGCGCCTCCTAGCGTCGGTAATAAGCGATGCTATCACAATGATTATCTGGACTGCTCAGTGCACTAGTCGACGACATGGTATCGTACATATCCATGTCTGAATTTACGGCTTCAGTCCTATAGTTAAGAGAGACCCTTAGATTTGATATTTGTGTTGTTTTTGACAAATCCAAACCTATGTCAAGTCTAAACCTAGACGCTTTGCATACGATTTAGACACACCCGTGAGCAATTCATTGCTCTTGCAGGCGTCCAATTTGCACGTTTCTGTATTTAGCTGAGAGCGAGGCAGTAATGCGAATTAATAGGCCTCAAGTTCGAGGCTGAATTGCATTCAGGAACTGGCCGTTAGGTCTTATATGGATGTAGTTTCGCCTGGCTCGCCCGATATGGTCACCATCAATTACATGGTGACATTTTCATGTTATAGGTCAAGTCTTGTGCTTAAGGAATTTGGATCGTTAAAAGTGTTTATTGGACAAGCGATTTTTTTATTACTTTTACTAACTCCTATAACCTGTTACTTTTGTATTTATTTGCTATATTTTGCAAACAACCAGAGCACATAGAATTGCGGTCAAACAAAAATATACTTAGTTCGGCAAATAATTCTAGTTCCGTAAACCAAACACGTACAAAAATGGAGCACGCTCTTGACACACTTCATTCAAAAGATACTAAAGGCTATAGCCTATACTATACCTATCTTTGACAAGTCATGTTAGTATAAGTTGTTTGAAATAACACGTGCTGGTTCCGTCTTGTTTCAAAACAACCCACGAGTCCTTAACTGTTGTAATAAACTGATCAAAGTGATAATAAACGCTTCCTGGATGCAACGAGGCAACGTGCACTTTAGGGCACTTGAATTCGTCGCTTCACATTATCGAATTTAGAAAGATATGTTTCTAAGGAGAGAGGGACAAAAAATAACGATGAGTAGGTGTCAATTAGATCATCGCAATTTCCTATTTGTCAACAGAAGTTAAAGGTTGAATCATAAAAGTCAGTGCCTCGTGAGATATTGATTTAATTCTTCATTGTGCAATATGTCACTGAACTATAGTGGAATGAACTTTTATTGAATTAAACTTAAGGCTTGATTTACACAGACCAATTCAGTTTATTAATGATTGACCGTAATTACACAATCACAGTTGTAGGCCAATTTGAGAACTAAAACCAAAAATTCACTAATACGTCAAAATAAATATTTCGTGTACCAGTAAGATTACGGCGAGCACTTGTTTAAAGAATCCGCTCGAGCACTTCACAAACACGTACGTTAATATTATTCGCGTTATTTTCGCGCACGCGCCGCGTCGCTATCCAATCGTCCGATCGGAAACATCGGCGCCGGCGCACTGCGTCGCGCGCGGCGCACCCGAGTCCTGCGAAACGGTTTAATTTGAACTTGGAATTTCGCCGCAAACGGGATGCGATTTTGGTCGTCTTTGTATTGTGCACATATGCAGTTGACGTTCATTTGGAATACCGCACGAGGTGCCTGACCTTTCGGTATAGTATCCCCAGATATTCCACAACCTGTCTCAACAACCCGCATCCATTGTAGTAGGTGGTATTCTTTAATTAGAAGCCAAGTTTTTATTTCGTACAACTGAAGCGGTAGGTTGACACAAAAGGAAACCCGAGAGGCAGTTCTACAATAACAAAAACAAAATATGCACCCAGGAGTTGACGTCGGCGAATCCTTTATTGTATTTCAAACTCTATAGTATTCGATGACGTTCATTTTCCTGCTCTCGCGTGCAATAAAAAGCACGGTAGCCTTAAAAGGGAGGACGATTTCTACAAAATGTTATACAACTTTCCTTTTCAAAGGGATGAGGACGCATTATGTGGAATAAAGTTATCTGGACATAACCTTTTATGGTGAGCAATCGTGGATCGTATGGCAAAAAAGATCAGTCGGAACGAGGCGGTCATAGCATACTGGCGCGCTAACGTGGGATGAAAGTAAAATTTATTCATGGCCTTCTATTTTTATTGCATACTAAATCGCAATAAGTCCCTTTGCTAATAATGTTTCGGTGAGACAACATTACCAAAAGACCTTTCGACGTATACCTAGTTTGAATAAGTAAATAGGACACTAATTTGCCCTTAAAACAATGAATATAAAAGTGCCCACGGTTGCTACCTACGAACAAAAGCAACAAAAATTAACTCTCCATTTCGGACACTGTTTTCCAGGTAGTTAATGAAAATTATATCACTTTTACCAACAAGGTTACATCCTTTGGGACCGGCGGACTTGCTAATGAACCCTGGACTATGAATACATATTGGCGCATTAGAGTGCCAATGATGCTGCATAATTAATAACAACTGCTCTTAAGTCTTGCATTGAGACTCGTTTTAGTTCTAGACTTTGGAAGGGATGGAAGGGAAAATGACATTAAATTTATTTCTTTATTTACCTACCTCTCTTGGTTGGCAACGCATCTGCAATCTCCTTGGTATTGCGGGTGTCTATAGGCGGTGGTGATCACTTACCATCAGGTGACCCACTTGCTTGTTTGCCTCCCAATTTTATAAAAAAAAATGTCTGTAGAAAATAGAGCTATTTTTGTTAGTCGGATAATAGGAGCGGCATATGAAACCTGTCACTATAACCTACATAAATCTTCTTTATTTTCTTCTTCTTCTTCTTTATCTTTACTTATTAAGTAAAGACGTTATTTTTCATGTTTGTCCAAAATTTTTGTAACATATCGTGGGCCCGGTTTCCTCTCTAAACCACCCAACGGATTTTGATCCGGTTTTCACAGTCACTTAGAAATTTTTTTATGGAATGTTTTTATGTGCATTTTATCCCGTTTGTACCCGTCTTAAGCCGGGGCGGGCTGCTATTACTGCATACAATTTTATTTAATAGTTAGTAGAGCGATCGCTGTGCAACCAGCAACTGCCGACACTGTGGGCAGTTGCTGGTTTCAGTACGAATGGGCTAGCTAGACCGGGATAGCACCACAGTCTTACAAAATATAGACGTGTAGCTTGCCACTGCGTTTCATACGGTAAGTGAGAGATCTGTAGGCCCTTGGGAACATACATTTTTGAGAAACCAGACAATGTGTAAAAACTAGTGCACATACGACCTATCATTTGTCAGACGAGGGAAATAAGTACAGGAATCACTAGTAGAAGGACCCGTTACTTGAGCTTAATGCAGGAACCCATAAAAATGTATGTAGCAACTGCACCGATTATAGGTGTCCGACCTACGGCCACTGTCTACTGTTTTTTTTATACATTTTTTTTATACTGTAGGGCGGTGTGAACTAAATGAGCTGGCAAAGCAATGAAAGCACATTTATCGACTCTTTAAATACTCTAATAAGGGTGCACTACATAATTCCGAATGCATTTCTCCGAATTTTTATTATTCCGAATGTTATTTGTGCTATAAGAGTTATTTTTTAGAAATAAATAAAACAAACCTACCGAATTAATATTTCTATACCACCTACATCGGTTACATCTACACCAATTTACTTTGCCTTCACCAGAAAATGGCTTTTGGAAAAATAAAAATTATGTTTAAGTTGCCTATGGACAAAAATAAACAGTGAGATCTGTATTAGTTAGAAGAGTTATGTACCGAATAGAAAAGTATTAAAAAAGTAGTTTCACAGTTTTTACACTCGTTGATAAAATGTTATAGATTTTATTGCCTATATTGATAGAGATTTCATATTACGCACCTTTGAAACTTTTGCAGGTGTTGAAGCAACGACTAGACGGGATTTTTTTTCTTCCAGACGACGTATCTTGCAGATTCCCAACTCTGTAAGAATCTTAATTAATTTACCGTCGAGGGAGACGTGGAACGCTAAAACGCTGTAATTGGTGGAGATGCGGGGACCGATTTCACGAACCGCCGTGGCGCCGGCTCCATCGGCTTTCTTAACGGTGCTTGAGCCCTCTATTCGACACTGTCTAAGCGATATAAAAGCCAAACGGTAGCCAAACGCTGATCTTACTCTTACACTTCGCAATATGTGTATGAATAAGTTATAGGATCTTGTTTCCGCTTTGCTTCTATATCGCTTATACGGTACCGAATAGTGATTCAACTCAATTGCTTACTTGTATTTTCAGAATGTGCTTAAAGTCTGAAGAGCACTTGCTTTCGAGTATTCAGTTTAGTATCGGTTAATTTTATGACTGTGAGGTTAATAAATGAGCCAAGGTGAATACGCGATTGTAGATTTTGCTTGCACTTGCTTGAATCGGGCATTGTTTAGCTAGTTTTGGGAAATCCTTTGTTTTTATTGGAGTTGTGAAGTCTTGGCGTTATTGAATGGTAAAATTTGTGGTGATTTGGATTGGATTGTAAACGCTAAAGGTCAATCAAGTTTTCGAGGGTCACAGTTGCAGCAGTTAAGTAATATAACGTAACTAATAGGTAATTTAAACATTAACGTATAACAAATATATACCTCTAACTACCACAATGAAGCACATACCAATCATTTAAATTAAAGCAACAATGTGCAAATATACTGTGCCAGTAGCAAGTGTAGCAAGCCTAGTACTATCAGCGCAAAGATAATGCTGTACGATCAAAATCAGCCTCTAATACCAGTTACAGCAAACACGTGGGCGAATGGTACCCAGAACTGGTGCAATTAAACGCTGTATAAATAACATCAGATAAACAACGTCTTAGGTTACCAACTGCCAGACTATCTAAAAGGTACCTATGCGGTCACGAGCGCCAACATCTATACAGCAAACCTTCAAATATATCAAAAATTACAAGTTCTATTTGACATATCTGTCACATTTTTGTATGAAAAATACTTTACAATTACGTCATTTTGTAGCACTTGTAGTGTTTGTTGTATAGGGGCTCGTTCTACTCACGAATGTCGAGCCACATTGCGTGCCACTGAGCGCGTAGGTCCAGTCAACTTAACTAAGCCGCCATCGAAGCATATCAATTAGCCTTTTAAGTATGCAAAACGCAACTGTTGTTTAGCTCCTCAGGTCTTTTTACGGTCAGATTAAAAGGTACTATTCAGAAGTACTGATTACCATCTAAAAAGTTAGGATACAAGGTCATGTATTGTTTGTCATTTATAACATGACAAACAATTTACGTCCTGGAGATCAGAATGTGGTAGATATAATAAGTTTAGTTTTAATATTTTCATAAATTTTTATTTATTCTTTCTAAATATTCCATCCATAGCTATTCCATCCTAGCCCTCTGGGTTGGCAACGCATCTGCAATCTCTTCGGTGTTGAGGATGTCTATAGGCGGTGGTGATCACTTATCATCAGGTGACAAAAGGTGACAAGGTGAAAAAAAATGGTCAGAAAGTTTCAGTTAGAAGACTCCAGAACTAAGGCCTCAAATATCGCTACAACGACCTGTTTTGCGCTGCCCGCATCTGCGGTTCCCGCAACCTTCATCAGGTCCTTGATAAATTGTAGTCGGTCTGCCCACGTTGCGTCTTCCATTACAGGTTCCACCACTCACGAACTTTTCGCCCCATGGGCCATTTGTGGGGTGATTTTTAACTTTCAAGCGCTCGACACTAGCTAGCCGCGTGCCAATCAATGCCGGCTTAAATAAACGCTCGCGTATTTCATTGGTCCGCGGCTAACTGATTTGAAATTTAAAAATCGACTAGCTGTTCTACGAGAATTGTGCCCAATACCACGATACGAGTAACAATTTACAGCGGTAAGTCGTTTTTTTTCTTTAGTATTTAGAAGGGATATTACCGTTGCTGAAAAAGTTAAGGTAGTAATGTTACACAGTTGAGGTAAAAAGAGATAACAGATATTCCCACGGACGTAAGACTCCGCTGTTTTTCGGTAGCATTTGTTTCCACGGATGTTCAAGTCGATTAAGTACGCACACATAAGTGACAGCGGCGAAATCTATAAGTCTGTAATTATGCAGATTATTGTAACGTTATTAATGAAAGCTATCTTACTTATACTTTCTCATATTTAACCTTCAGTTTCGTTATCAAGCGGTTATTTATAAACTACCATTTCCTGAAGTAAAAGAGAACTTACTTACCGTTTATCAGTAGTTCTTTGACTGGTCGAGTAACTGACCGATCTGCAATCTTTAACCGGAATGTATGACTCAATGCAATTTCTTCATAGTACTTTTTATGACTGATATTATTGATATTATAACCATAAAATGCCACCTACATTGACGACCGTATAGCCAAGTGGTGTTGTATTTACTTACTCATACGAAAAGGATATAGTTTTCAATAATAAGATTGACCAGGAACTCATAAGCTAACTAGATCAGCCGCTTGCATGCCGCACATTAAATGCAATCAATCAAAAATCATATAAATCACGAGTGACTCAAGCGGACAAATAGCAGCAAAAAAGGAGCATAACTATAGAATATTTATTTATGCATGATCATGAACACAAGTTGGCAAATTAACAATTGGCCTTCGCTGGAATGTGATGATTCACTCCGTTGTTGGCTACAAGCGTGAGGAGGCGGCCGCGCCTCGATATACCTAATTTATTATGCCCGGAATTCATTTCTGAGTAATATTGTTTTTTAATCAGTAACGTTGTACTAGCTCGTAGGTGTCAACACTATTTATTTGTTTACCTACGTTTGTGGTCAAAGTTGTCAAGCGTTTAAACTGGAGCCGGGTCTGTTGCGATCATGTTCGATGGGTGTTTTCTGAACATGGATCATGTTTAGAACATTAAGCGAACATGGATGCTGCGGACCCGGCTTAAGACTCGCCCCACCCTAGAGCCCTGCCAACAAAAGATAACTGAAATAAACAGACAGTGGCTTACTATAACAATAAGTAAGCCTCTTTGGTATTTTATGTAGAACAGCCTGAAGTTACTAAAAATATGCAGAAAAGAACAAAAAATACTTCGCTTCAAAATTTAAAGTGAAGAAGTAGTTATTGTTTTAAAATTGTATTTAATCCCGTGTATAATGACCCACACCTTGGCAAACGTCTTCCCTCTCAATCAGAGGGTTTAAGGCGCGGGCTCGGTACGTGTTGGGAACTATACATACACACTCATACGTCACCATTAAATTGTTTTTCCGGCGTGTGCAGTTTAATACACCCGAAAAAAACAGAGGTGAGAGCCCGAGTTCGAAGCCATGACGATCTGGTTAAGAGGCAGTAGGTCAAATCACAGGATATCACTACCATGGCTTGAAAGTAAAGAAAAGGAATAAAAGATTTGTAAAACTACAAGCACATTACTGTGTAAAGTATAAATCAATAAAAATGTTAAAATGTTGTATATGGGAAATATTAATTTTTGAGTCGGAAGCAGGACAACAAAGAATCGTTATGAAGCGAGAAGATGTTTGCATATTATAGACATGTCTATGTCTATACTTGTTATCCAGAAAAGATGAAAAATTCTACGTGGACGAAGTCGCGGGCAACAGTTAGTACTTAATATTGTGCGTATCCGCAAGTACGTTTGATCCCTCCCATCGATGCCTCATATGATAATCGCATCATGCACTTCTGCGGCCATTGTTTTCATACCAGAGGGGCCGGCTATCTGGTGAATTATTGTTTCCAGTGTTAATGGACTCGGACTTAGCCCCTCATGTGCTTTGAGGCATATTTATGAGATACAAACTCTCAGCTGTAGCTGCGTGTTTGCTCGCGTGCGTATACTTTTTTCCTTTTAGGAAATTGGGAGTTCAGTGCTTTCAGTATGAAATTCATATTCAGTGTTGTTTGCCTAGCCTGGCCAAATTTGATTAGAATAAAACACCGCTGCATCGATATTTAAGTATTCGTGCAGTTGTTGTTTTTCTGAAGGTTAAATTAATTCAGTCGAACTAGGCAAACTACTAGGTTGAAGGTGGTTGAAGTCAGGTTGACCTAAGCATACGTAGGTACTTAGCTACGCGTAAGCTAAATATTATTATAGGTTTTCTGTTCTAAGGATCTGCTATTACGCCTGCCGACAGATGAGTAATGGGCATTTTGAATATCTTTTTTCTTTTCGGAACAATTCACACCAATTGACCTAGTCCCAAACTAAGCAAAGCTTATACTATGCTGGGTACAAGACAACGAATATACATACTTTTATAGACAAATACATACATAAATACATATAACATCCAAGACTCGGGTACAAATATTCATATTCCTCATACAAAAATTGGCCCCTCCCGAGAATCGATCCCGGAATCTCTAGCTTCATAGTCAGGGTCACTAACCACTAGGCTATCCGGTCGTCGGATTACGCAGAGATTTTCCTACCAACACTTAAATGTTGATACTTTTTTAATGTTAAATTAAAAAAATACGTACACATGAAACATAGTTTTAGCTAAAACATCAGATGGCAAACAAACTGGACCAGGAACAACCCTCTTAACTCGTTCCTGAGATAAGCAACTAGCTATTAATTATTACTTACCGGAGGGAACTAATATCGGCGTATTATTGTCGAGCACAACAAACAAGTTCTCTCGATAAATAACGCCCTTTTATCTGATGGGTGGCAGACGAAAGTTTGCGAGTCAAGAATGAACGTGATATTACTTATTATTATTACTCATTAGAGGACCAAACAGTTATAATAGTCGGCCGCCGAATAAGTAAGACAAGGCGGCAAATCAGACTATGGCATACGCAAAATCAAAGTCGAAGTAATTCAATTGCTTATAAGAAGCACTTATGAATGTCAGAAAATGTATTAGCTCCCACGACCTGTTTGAGAATGACACGACTGCTGGATAAAACAACTATTGTACATACATGTTTCTAAACAAACTGAAAAAAAAATACCTTGCTACTCCGCTAAACTAGTGCTGTGCACGTGCGAAACAGCTGCGGTTCAGTACTGGTTTCGTGGAGTAGCGCGGTAATTTGTTCCAGTTTGTTGATACGGACCTAAGCAAAGCAACGCCTAAATCTATTAATGATACATTCATCTATTCTCTTGGATTACATACTGACAAATAACAACAGGCATAAGAAGTTGTGATCCATTAATAAAACGATATAACAAACACGATCAAATCACGCATAAAAATATGTGTTCACGATATTATGACTCCTCAAATCTCGTCATGAGTTACACTTGTTCATGATTCATCAATCAATCATAGCGGCACCGAATAATTTAACTAACTCCATCCACTACACCATCTTTATTTTCGTCATTCTATTATGGACTTTCCTTTAATGAAATAAGAGTTACAGCTGTGAGCGTTCACTAGTATTCAATATTTGTACAAACCAGCGGCCAGCATAGTTTATTCATCCAGTACATTTCTTAGGGTTGACCCTTGTAGTTTATTAAGAAATAAATAATTAAGATACACTACAAAAAAAGAACTTCAGCATCATTACTGTGTAATGAAAACCAATTCTTAGTTTATAGTTATAACAGAAAAATAACTCTAGGTACACTATCGTTCATTTATCGTTGAACGACAGTAAAATTTCATCTTTCAATTTAAGAGTCCTACGTACTGCGTGAGAAGACCATAAATAGAAGTAAATAGTCCTTAAATGTCCATGGACCTTGTTACTCTTGAAGATGGACATCTGGTTCCCATCAACTAGCACAGCACAAGTCCAAAGCTGGACACATTATCTGACGTGTCCATCAGCCACGGCAGGCTGCTGTGACTTAATATGAGTGTCCACGATAGTGACGGATTGTTGTGGCTGAACGAAAACATCCAGCGCGCCAGCCAACAAACAACAGATGTGTGAGCACTCAGGGTCGTGTCCGCGAATTACAATCAAAACTTTGCACAGTTTAGAGTATTTATGCGGTAATGAGGTACAATTATGTCCGTGGTGTGCTCACGTGCGAACTATGCGCATGATGCTTTACAAATAAAATTTGCTACATAAGCGTCACAAGAGCCAACAAATGCTACCAACAACGGAGTTGAAGTGGTCGCCGTGGCCGCAAACGGTTAGGAAAAATTAAATTACTTCACAGATATCACCAAGTCGTGGTGGGCAGCTGCGACTAACAAATGCGTCTGATGTGTTCCCAGCTCTTTAGGAGTGCCCGACAATGTTGGTTAGGCTTAAATAAAATGGTATATCTAAGAAGCAGAATCGGTTGTGAGCAATAAAGGATTTTTCTTTCTTTCTTAAAAAAAATATTTCCGATCAAAGTTAATCCATATTTGTTTTCGTAAGGAAACATTTTTTATACACTAATTTTGTGTGCGAGGTGCCGCTTCGCACAATGCATGCTTTCATATCGTTCTTCTATTACACTCAGGATGACCTCAGCTTAAGGGGGCAAAAAATAAAGAATGGTCGAAATAACATAGGTATACAATAAGACATTGGGTGGAGCCAAACAGGCCAAGAATATAATATTAACAAACTTTTGCCCAACCCTAGCAAAACCAAAGCAACGTCCGTCAAACGTCCTAAGCAATTGTAGTGGGAATTAATCACCTAAGTAGTGTGCCAGGTGGCTAGGGCTGCCGCTTTTCCGCTTTTCACTTTCACCTTTATGTGAAGTTAAGCCGGAAATTTAATAAAAAAGTTACAGAGTTCGATGAACTTCACTAAAGGTTATTGAGGATCGTACGTGACCGGAATTCGAATCCAATAAAATTGTTACATCTTGTAGAAGTCTGTTATTTGTTAATTAGTAACATAGTTTATTTTCAACAAACTGGAACAAATTATCTTGGTACTCCGCGAAACCTGTGTCGTATACTCGTGGAAAACACCTGTTCGACATAATATTTTTCATGCCAAAACCTATCCACCTCCGCTTCCACATAAAACAACGTTTTCATCAAATCAACTAATCACTATCTTTACGTTTCACCTCAATACTAGGCATCTTCAAGATCCTAAATGGTACGAACTTCCGCTACTTGTACGAATGGCAAACTTATTGAGTACTCAATGTCAACTTATAACTTCAGTTTTCAGATAAAAGCTTTCTTTAATTCTTAATTAATTCAATAATAGTTGAAATACTGATCTGTTATCTTTCCCACCGAACCTTGGTAACAAACCACTTCTCCGCGGTCTGCCTAGCTACCGTAAACCAATTTGGTATTCCACCGTCCACTTTGGACAGTAAGTACAGTAACGATGTGATGTTAGACGGCGGCGGGCTTCCGTGGGAATGCTCGTGATGGTCGTGACTGAACGATCGACCCGCTGCGGCAACATTACCAGGGCCCAATTTCATAAACGCAACATGCGACAGGTGACAGTGACAATTCGCCGTACATGTGTACCTGTGTCGACAAGTAACGCCACAGACTTACCCTCTTATTCGTGATCGGTGCGTAAACATATGTTAGTTAACATATCACTGTTATTTTTTTCGTTTCGTACATAACACAAAATAAATACTTACATTAAAAACCTCCTGCCAGCAACCCCAATATCAGCAACTCAGGACTTAACTAAACACCTTTAAATTTTGACTAGTGTTGTAATCATATCGCAATAAGCATTAATCCTAATCTATTGAACCACGTCGCTCCTATCCTGCAGAGTCAGTTATGTACAGAACAAGCCCCGCCCCTTTCTGGTCTCGGGTCGAGTGTAATTGCGGACCTATTCATTATTCTTGACTACGGGTGCCTAAGTCTACCTATAGTACTGTTATCGAGATTTCTGCACGGCTAGCAAAATTGTCCGTGGTCGGATAAGTCGCTATGTGCCGTTCGAACTATACTAGGTACTCCTAAAAACGGCATGCATGGCATTTCATAATTATGTTACCTTCGATTAATTTTTTTTTTCGTGATCTAAAGTATATTACTATAATTTTAATTGCAAGAGTTAGGAAGAATAATGATAATGACAGGCCACTTAAATGTTCTTTTTTTTTTTTATTGAACTATGGAATCGCTTAACTTTTTTTAGCGTAAGTAAGTATAAATATTCCCAGAAGTTTCAGATTACGATTATGCTGCGATTGGTTTGTCATGATTTGACACATTTTTGTTCGCCCTCAGGCCCATAGAGACAGAAACGTATGATATCATATCGCGACAAACGAAAGTCACGTCACTCACATCATATCATGCTAGCGGCGCGGCGCTGACCAGTGCATCTAGCACGAATCTTCTCGATACCCGTTAACTCGCTACATAACTCAGTGTGTTTCTCTCTTACTGGGCTAGTTAAAAAGAGATGCATTGAGTTACGTAGCGAGTAAACGCGTATCGAGACGATTCGTGCTAGGTGCACTGATAGATAGATGACATCTTTCGTAAGGCCGGCACTTTGTCATTTTGTCCTCAGAGGGTTTAAAGGCTACTGGGCTTTCTGTTCAGAGAAAATATTGCTATTGGTTTTTTGTTTAAGGGCATTTAATTATTGTACAATATTTTTTCTGCAGCTAGAAATAGGTTAGAGTTTCACTTTTCATGATAAAATATGAACTTATCTATACATAGGTAATGAATATGGAATTAAATTATATTGATTTTACCGCAAAATTTTTACTGAAACGGGAATGGTCCAAACTGCGTTTGCTAAGTTACTACGTCGCGTTTTAAAAATGTCAACGATCATATTATATGCTACACTGGATATGAGTAGTGATATCATAGATCTAAATAAAGGGTTTAAGCACCAACCGATATAAATGAAAATAGAACGAACATTTTATTTCACCTAACCTTTTTAATGCCATATCAAATACAAAAGTCGTTAGTAACAGGCCAAGTTTTTTAGTAACGTTATGCGGATAGGTCTTTGGCGTTTAAAAGGTTAAAGATTAATTAAAATTACTTCTTTTTACCCGACTGCGCGACGCAAAGGAGGGCAATGTGTTTATTTAAGTATTTTGTGACACTTAACGACAACGACAATAGTCAATTTCGACTCAAGTGTCTCGAGAATAGGTACTATAGGTAGTTGGTAGTCAAATTGAATACTATCCAGAACTTACCCCGTAGTATCGAGAAACGCTTACATTATGCAAATACCACTCCCTTGTTTAAGGGTGTTTCAATTATCACATACGATATATAACTTCGGAACCGAGATACAGAATTCCTAGAACTGCCTGCCCTAAAATTACCGCCCAACTTTCAATTAATCCTCCCTGCAGCTCTGTCTAACTACTGTTATGAAAAAGGGACGCACAGATAGATAAATTAAATTGTGAGGGACATGTCAGAGCCACTAACGTTTGTTATACGCATCTTAGTGATGATGATTGGAGTTCTTTTAATTATACAGTTCTTCACGATTAACTCCGTATTGGAGCAGCAAAGTTGGAAACTAAATTAGCTTTCATAGAAGCGCTAATTTAAAAACACAAGGACTACCGAAGGTCGAACACGAAATAACATCCGGTTAAGCCCATATGGCGATATGGCACTATTATCCGAACGAGTACAATCGGTACGGTAGGTAACGTAAACTCAGACTGCTCAGATCGGCTAGAGAAACATATTTTATGTATTATCATTTGTATTTCTTTTTAAGTTATTTTTTATAGACACAGTACAGTTACAGTTTTATAAATGTATAATTTATCTTTCGCATCGGTCCACAAAGACAGCTTTTTGGAGCACAATTTTGATCCCAGAGTATGAATCCTTAAAGGAGATCATATTCAAAATTCAAAATCAAAACCGTTTATTTGTTCAACATAGGTCTAGGTACAAAGGTACACAAGGTCTTAAAACTAGGAATGTTCAGTGGAACATGATATAGTGATATCACTGAGCATTTACAAAAGTAGAAGATGAAGCCGAATATTAGACACAAGCGAGCTCAACTGATTTAAAATGATGACGACCTTAAGACAAACAAAACGCCTGAAATTTTAGAAGCATTATTTATTACGAACGCACAATTAATGCACGCACGGCAGGCGTGCAATGAGGTGCGGGAGCAAAGGGCCGTTCAAAGCAAATCTACTCAAAATGCTTACTTCTACGCTCGACACAATGCTCGGCTCCGTGTGGAAGAAAGCTAAATGCCTCAAGTTACTTTTAGCTCAGAGGACCACCTGGTTCTAATAAACATTACCATAATAAACATTAATTCAATAGACCTTCTGTGTCTCATCCAGCATCATATTTACGTGTTATTCCGGTACTTACCCGGAACCCCGAAGCGAGGATTCAATACTAACTCAGAGCAAAAAGGAAAGCGAAAATTGAATCAGCATCGTAGATATGGATGGTGTACTCAGTTAAATTAATTGAGAAAACCAATCAGGGCCTCGGACAAGGGCCTGTTTATTTCGCTTTGGTTTTGTTCGGTCTGTTTTTGTGAAGTAAGGGTTAGGAGAAATCATTAATTAAAGAAGAAGACAAAAGTAGAGCCAATACATTCCCGCTTACCAACAACAACAACAATCAATGAATACTGAATTCGTTTTCTTGCAGAATTTCTCATACCTGTAACAAAATAAGTAAGAATTATTCGAAAAGTATGCTAAAAGTAATCGCAATAAGTTTTATTATGGCTGCAATGTTTCTTTTTATGCGACAACGTGGAAAGTCTTCTCTGTAAAAAATCATCTGAGGAGGACGCAAAGAGAAGCGATAAATTAGCGGTTTTCACTTCTAGTACTTAATATGTAATTTTTATAAGCTTTTATTTAGCTGCACTATAAACTAATGTAGGAACCAAACATAGGGTGTCCATTTTGACCCACTTCCTGTGTTGGCAGGTTGAACGTTTATAATTATGATTGCGATATATACGCTACGTTATGATTTGCATGAAATTTCGAATATGTTTGAAGACTGGACGACAAGACAATCGATCAGAAAGCTTGTCCCTAAGATTATTTTTTTCAGAATAACTTATTACTGTTGTGGATTTACTATGCGTATTTACTATCAATTACTATTTAATCGCTCTTTATGTTGACCGAGAGACAATTCAAACCATAAATCACCCTTCCTCGGTCGAACTGTAACAGTTACGAAATCTATTAAACCTAAGGGTGTTTTCTATCGTAATCGTAGTTTATAACCTCAACTATTTAAGTTATTTAGGGTCGCACTGTAAATCTTAATAGTTGAAAGTTTGGAGCAATGGCTCGCGGACGGACGGTCCGAAACGGAAAGTGTGTTTTATAGGGACCTGTGAGGCTTAAATTGTTGGTTTGCTTTTACTATTAATCACAGGGGGCTGTGGTATCGTTTGGACCGTTTTGTTGGTTTTGAAAGGGTAGTTTAATGGCATCTTGATTTTCACGTAGAACTATTCTTAAAGTTGGTTGTCGAAATACATTAAATAAGTAGTTACGTAGGTATACCCCCGGGCAATAAATGCATTAAGTTTAACCTTTCAACACCAAAAATGAAAAGCGAATCAACCAGAGTGCAGCAACAAAACTTAAGCGACCACTATCGAATCTTTTTCTGGACAAACTATTAGACAATTCGGGTCACGTAAACTCTAATAAACAAACAACATGTTGGCACGCCCGCTCTTACTAAACTGATAAAGTAAATAAAAGTCCAGTGGACCAAGTGTTCGGCCGCCTCTAGTATTGCAAAATATTCAGTATTTAAAGGTTCCTTAATGAAGTTAGAATACTAATCAAATTTGTATTCGTAGTTGCAGCTGATTCTTTGTAACTTTGGTTCTAGTCGAACCCAACAAATGCTAATATAGGAAAACTATCCCGATGAAAATACTACTACTTAGTAATGTTTAGTTTACTTAAGCTCTCTTTTAACAGTTAAATGCAAAATTTTCAAAATCAGATTCATCAATACCTTTAAACCTTTATTCTTGAAATTCTAGAGTTCCCAAAAAAAACGGATTCTTCAGGCTCCATCCGTCAGATCAGATTTTAGAAAGTCGGGTAGATATTTCAAATTCCTCTCATAAACTTCAAATCCAATAGCCGTAAAACTTTAGACCCTTCGCGTACTTTCCTGTCTAGAGTAGGTACTCCAGAAAGCCAGTGCCGCGTCAGCAGGGACCCTCCACCCTGCGACCAGATTTATCGTCATGCGTTGAATGGGAACGACTGGATTACAACAAATGTTTAGTTCTGACCACTACAAGTGGCTGATTTTTGTTTGGGTGATTTTGCCACTTGGTAATTCTTTTGGCTAAGTAAATACCGAGTGTGTATCTTAGCGGCAGTGCATTTAACGGTAGGTAATATGGTTCTAGATATTAAGGTACAATCGCTAGCTAATTTGTTTGTCTGGTTTGTATGCTGGCTACTAGTTTGTAGGCACAAGGGAGACCCTCTTTATTTACCTATTTTTTATAAACCTATATGGCCTAATACGTATTAGGTAATTTTACAATGATAACGCAATGTTTGAAATAAAACGCAATATTTGCAGTTCATTAATTTTTCTTACAGTAATCAGTATAGTGATATTATGGTGACATAAAGTATGGTGACATACGGTATGGTGAAATTAGTATTGTAGTAGTTACGTTTAATTTTCTTCTAAAACTGTTATTGTACCATTTGTGCCCGAATACTCGTAATTATTAAAAGGTATTTATTCATCATTGTCCATTTCAAATTATGTTTACTTACATGTTTCCACAAGGAAGGGTTCCGTTTTTGATATTTGGGCCCGGAACCCTGAAAAAATTGTGACTACCAAGTAATGACTATAGTATAGTTTACGAGATGAGCATGCTTATTACCACGATATTTGAAACTTTCAAATTCCAACTAAGATCTAAAACAACCACAAAACCGTGTGATACAAATCATACCAGTTTCTCATTTTGCTCGCGTGAGCTGTTCTATTAACAATGAATCAATTGTGGCTATAGCGGCTGTATAGAAGCGATAAAAGAAGCTTGCAGGTGGCAAGGGTCGTGCGATATTGAGACATAACTCAAACACCGAGCACTGGTGCTGGCTGTTATTTAATATTTACGAGCGGCGGCTTACAGACGGTTTGGCAGAGCACTGCCACTAGCCTAGCCCTAACCGCTAGCTCTGCCTAACTGTGTATTACTTGTAGCTGTATAATAGGCAAATTTAGGGTAAAGGGGCTACTTATAGCTACTTCAAAAACTTATTAAATAATTCACAAATGTAGCTTAAATCCTTGCATGTGTGCAATGTCAACTGTACAATAAATAGGAAACTACAGATATATTTATATAAAATGTATTACAAGATTTAGCTAACATTCATATTATAATGTACGACTGTTTGTTTCAAAGAATTAAAAAAACATGTAACAGGTGCAAAATTGTACCAATTTTTTTTCTGGGAACTACGAAGTACGAAAGAGCTCTAGGGTAACAGGAGTACCTATTTAGTATCGAATAAGATATATAGAATATACGTAGTAGACGCCTACATTACATATCGACCGCCGAACGACCACTAGAGTAAGTTATGACGGTTACCATCTCATTTCGATGGAGGTGATTTATGCACTCAATTATAAAGCTCCCTGCTGTGCCGAGCCTTCCAGAAAACCTTCATATCCTTGAGAGGAAGACATAGCGGATAAATATTGAATATATGCTTTGATTATGAGAAAAAGAAAGAGGGATATGAAAAAGTCACTGAACAAAAATAAGTCTCTTGGACTGCTTTATTAGTTTGGAGGTTGGAGTACCGCATATTCGTCCTTTTGATTTAATGAAGATACATGAAGGTTCTTCCTATAAAGGATGATGTTATTGTGGATAACGGCAGAAAAAGTTCACCGAACAGTGGCATGAGGTAAATAAATACTGCTATTATTGCGTTTAAAGTCCCGATATATATTTTATAAAGTTCGGTTCATCCATACTTATCTTATCATGTAAACAAAATTCTAACCTAAAATCTCACTATTTGTTACCTAAACATCGTTTATAAATATCGCCTAAAAAAAACCCAGACTCTAAACAGAGATGGTTATTTATAATTATTTGCTTTAGATTGTTTTATTTAAACAATAAAACAATATTTTGTCGACAAAGCTGAAATTTTAGGTTAGAATGTTATTTACTACTCAAGACAAGTAAGGAATTAAAGTGGTTTAAGTAATGTAAATTATATGCATAAATTTATTTAGGTCATAGCACAATTTTATTGACAATGCAAAAGTGTTTTTTTTCTAAATCCTACTTGAATATATGACTTTTTATATTAATCATTTTCTTTTATGTGTCCAATAACTGAAGCGTGATTCTAGCACAAAGCACACCATAACCATTTCTAACAAATACTATGCCCTACCATTTTTCCTTCATCTTAAATCCTGAAGCATAATCGTGAAACTGTTACCAGACAAGACACTGAAATCCCTGAGATCCTTGCCGCATATTAAACCATAGCCTTGCCTAGCTCTAGACCTGATTTACGTCCTCCGACTTGCTCTGGGAACTCGCTGTTTTATTGGAATAACTTAATCTTAGAGTTTCCGAAGTTTTAATGAGGAGGCAGACTGCCTTAATTTTTAGGATATAGAATTTACCATCTTGATAATAGTTTTTAATTGTCTTGAAGCCATTATCATAAAACTCAAGCATTCAACATTTAGTTTAATCTTTTTGGAAATTTTAAATTTTAAATACATTTTTAAACACACAAATGGTTTTCTGTTGACTATTTTTCATGTGAATTCCCAGCGTCTAAGGATTTACCCCTTTCATCAAAACTTTTTACCCTTTATTCATAAAAAATAACGATCTTTCTAACAAATGTTTTGTCCGTTTCATTCGAGCGCAAACGTCACAATGTCAGATAAAGACATAACACCATGTTAACTAACATAAGTTTACGCAACGTTTGTGAATAAGGGGGTTTATTTTTATTTTTACCATTCAAGTATGTTTACTTACAGTCTTTCAATTGCAATGAAAAGATGCTTTACTTCATAATTATAACAATTTTATTTGCGCCGATGAAACATAAGTACACAAAATTTAAGACAACGAAAAGATATGATAATAATTCACGACACTACGAGTACTTGTAACGTCACAACAAACAAACAAGACGCCGTACCTTTTTTCTTCAACATAGTTTGACAGTCGGACCCACCGAGAGTTTTCCTGCTACGATTCACGTGATTAATTTCTTGTCGGAATATATTCAGAGTGACGTAAACCTACGATACTTTACTGGCAGGGTTGCCGTAACAAAACATTACGGCCATTGTAACAATTTCCAGATGTGTAAGTATTAAGTATCAAAGATAATTTTCATTTTGTTACATACATTTTATTCATTTTTGCTTTAAATTTTTTACAATCATTATTTATCTGATATGGCAGGCCTAATGCTTACAGGCATTATTAACAAGTCAACTGCAAGGGATAACATTTTTACAATGACGAGTACCTACATAAAAATATCGATCCACAAACGTTCAATGAAATCATTTGTTTATGTCAAAAACTGTCAAAAATAAAAAGAAATACGTTGGACTCTTTAGATTTAATAGGTTATGAGAATGTAAAAAAAACGTTGAAAATTAAACTTGTCATTGCAGTCGGAAAAAAACTTGCTCGTAACAAATATGAGAAAGTTACGACTCCTTTTTTGGCATGATATGCCATATCCATATCCACGGCACGCTAGCGCTAGTCCGACATACACCTGACCATTTTTTTTATAAGAAGGCCGGAAGTGGAAGTTTTGGAAGTGTAACACTGCCAACCCTACCATTGCACCCGTCGTAACACGGCCCTGTATAAATAATTTATCAGAAGGCACGAAGTCTGCCCCGGGCGCTCGGACACTAGTACACGCGTACCGTTCTGTTACAAGTTACAATCCACTGAATATTCGCGAGAATACCTTAATATTAAACAAGCTGGTAACGTTACAGAGTTTTGTGAGAACAGGCAAGCGTAAAAGCGACTGACATTTGCTACGTAGGTAACACTACGGGTTTGCGGGTGGTAGGACCTTGTGAAAGCTCTGTCCGGATAGCTACCACCATCTTGCTCACTAATCCTCCCGCTAAGAAGCAGTGCCAGTGCAAGCACTGCTTCTACACAACAGTTTGTGTTCCGGCGTGGAAAGCAAGACAGCCGGTGCAATTACTGACACAAGAGGTATTCGATCTTAGCCCTCCAGGTTCGCAACGCACCTGCAATCTCCTTGGTGTTGCGGTTGTCTATACGCGGTGGTGATCACTTACCATCAGGTGAACCGCTTGCTTATTTTCCTTCCTATTTTATATAAAAAAAGCTAAATTCAGAATTTTGCTTTACCCTGTTAAATGCTAATATTAACAACTATTTTTTTTTTATTAAGTACTTATTTTTTTAATTAATAAAGGATATACAAGATAATATAAACACTAAAATAAATTAACTACTCTAAACATAAAAACCTAAATCTACAAATATCCCCTAAGTCACTGTCATTGGGCAGGGTGCCCATAAGGCTGGCTGCATTGCTGTCCATTTCATGAACACGTATGTATGTATGTATGTATGTAAATTCTGTATTGTACAAAAAAAAACATAAATGACAAAAAGAGATAAAGTGATGTACAAAGCCGAACTTATCCCTTTAAGGGACACTGCAATACGCAAAAATATTGAAAGCCGTTCACCGTTTTAAGATTTTTTAAACTATTTTTTGTTAATTATGACAAATTCACATAAATATATCGATCGATGTTTTATTGTCATCATAACAAACTAAAAAACTAGCTGCATGCATACTAGGTATAGCAAAGAAACTGTCGTATTTTTCCCTTGAATGAATTTTTGAGCTAACGTCAAAAGTCGGCTGGAAAGGGCTCAGTTTGTAATCGCGTCGAGTATAAAAGGTCTGAACCGGCGCCCTCGAAAGTGAAAATAACTTTCGCAACAAAACTCAACCATTCATCTCCCGTATTTTCAGGTGTCAGGGGAGCAAAGTGAAAAGTTCCCATTGTTATCAATAAAGACCCCTTATTGTACCCAGCATTTTCACACTCGAAAAGAATCAAAAAAATTTGAATGCGATTACAAAACTCCATCACCCCTTTGAGGGATTTTCTTTTTGATCGTAATTTAGTCTTAATGAAAAGGTAAAGGACCAATAAGTAGCTCAATCAAATTGCATTATCGCTCTGTGGCACCCCCTTGTGGAGGGTAGACTGGGTAAATTGAATTACGAGCTCCGCAACCTCTGCCCGTCTGTGTAAAAATCGCCTTTCAATTGCCTCGCGGACGTCAAACGCAGACCTTTACAAAGATGACCAACTCTCTTGTAGGTTAAGTTAAGGAAGGTTTTTATTTATTTATTTAGCCACCCGCCCCGGTTTCGCAGGATACAATTAGGTTGTAATACATATAAAACCATCCTGTAAAAAAAAACTCTAAATGACAATAAAAACCGTATGACATTCGGTTGCGTGGTTTAGAAGGAGTAAGTGGCTGAAGAGATTATGGTGAGAACAGACAGGAACGGATAGGGGCTTTGTTTGATATACTATGTAAAGATTTAAACTAAACTAGGCAAAAACGAGAAAACTGGAAACGTGATGATAAGAAATCATTGCCTCACATGGACCCATGAAATTTCGAAAAAATGCTTAAACTGAATATTTTGTACGTAATGTTTTTTTAGTATTGTGAACATAATCATCATCATAATTTCAGCCGTAAGACATCCACTGCTGGACATAGGCCTCTCCCAAGGATCGCCAACGACCGGTCTTGTGCTGCTTGCATCCAGCGGGTTCCCGCAACGATCACCAGGTCATCGGTCCACCTTGTGGCAGGTCTGCCCACGCTGAGTCTTCCGGTACGCGGTCGCAACTCGAGAACTCTATGGCCCCATCGGCCATCCGTTCTGCGAGCAATGTAAATGCCCCGCCCACTGCCACTTAAGTCTGGCAATTCTTAAGGCTATGTCGGTGGCTATGGTTCTTCTGCGGATCTCTTGATTTCTGATTCGATCTAGCAAAGAAACTACGAGTATAGCCCTCTCCATTGCCCTTTGAGTGACCTTGAGCTTTCCTATGTGAACATAGTACACATACAAAAATACTAATTAGTACTTGACTTTTAACCTCAATCGAGTTCAAAACGGATAGTTGTAAGTAAACATTGTTATCAACCAAACATTCCGGTCGACAAATCGATGGGCAAATCCAATGCCGTAGTAGAATGTACGGCAATTAGCAAAACTCTTGTTTTGCTACCTGAAAAGATTAGATCAGATCATGGTGCGGATCAGAGATACTCTTGGGGTCGCTGGTTTCCATTGATGGGGTGATCACTTTCCGTCAAGTGAGTCGCATGCTCGTTTCTTCCTTTTTCAGGAAAAAGGCTGCAAGAAAATGAAAGCTAGAAAATTTAAAAAGACGCATACAATCTGAAGCGATTGTGGAATAACCTACGCGAAATACAAAAGCTTAGTTGTAAGTGGCGCTAGTGACATAGTATTTGTACTGTTTATCTTTAGTTCAGCCTTTTGTCTGCCTGCTAATCTACACTAATATAATAAGGAGGTAAACTTTGTTTGTTTGTTAATATGTAGGGGTAATCTCTGGAACTACTGAACCGATTTCAAAAAATATTTCACTAATAGAAAGCTACTATCCCTGACGGACATAGGCTAGTAATTTCACGCGAACGAAGTCACGCGCGTCCGCTTGTAATAAATACAAATGTGCTACAATAGCAAAAGACCGCTTTTCCTTAAAAACAAGACAACTTCCCCTACAAAATACGGCAATGGAAAACTTGTCGCTGGCAACACTGCTGTGGTCCCACACTCCACATGATACGTACCAATGCCACAGAATAGTAAATCAACACGCACATTTCACTTATAACACTAATGAGAATGATTAATTAGAGATTTAAATTAAATATTCCCGAACAGCGTCTGCGTTTGGTGCGGCGAGAGGGGCGGAAACCGCATCGAACCGGGGATACGCAATCACGGCCCATTGTTACGTACCTGTACTACGGAACCCAGTTGGAAAAGGGTGCTTGGTGCATAGGTAAGTATGCTAGTGTATGGTAATGTAAATCTGTGATTCGACCCCCTCATTGGTTGAATGAAAAATAAGCAAAATTAAAATTATTTAAGAATATACAGAATCCTATTCCTATCCTTCTCTCCTAAACTTTTTGCGGCCTTAACTCACTTACTAACTCTGCTGGCTCAGCGACTACAAGTGGCACTTGGCCTCCAATCCGAGTTGGTGCCAATACGCCCTGTTCTGAACGATGTCGTCCCAGTTTCCCGTGTGCAGGGCACGTCTTCCTACTGGCGACTTGGGCTTGCGATTCTCTAGATATTGCAGGTGTCTATGGGCAACGGTGATTGCTTACCATGAGGTGACCCGCCGGCTCGTTTGCCCCCTCTACTATAAAAATAAAATAAAACTTCATCGTTCCAGCAGTACTTGGGTGTTGCCCAACCGGCCGCCGACCAACAGGCCGCTTCAAGTACTAAGCCCTCTAAATCCCCTTTTATCATCTTCTTTATCTTTACATTCGACGGTGGAAATCTCAAATGTCGTAAGGGACATTAAAAGGCATGTCCCTTACGACATTTGAGATTTCCACCGTCGAATATTATAAAGTAAAATCTCTATCCATTCCTGTCTGTCCTATATTTACAGTGTAAGTTCGGCCGCCTTCTCCTTCTAAACCACGTAACGAATTTTGATACAGTTTTCACTGTCCTTTAGAGCATTTTTACGGAAAGTTTTATGTACATTACATCCCGATTGTATCCGTGCGAAGCCGGGACGGATCGCTAGTGAAGGTTTAATGATAATTTATCCCTTTTATAATTTTATCCTTTAGGCCGTTTAACAAATAGTACAACTTAATAACAATAGGTATTTCGTTCAAACGAAAAAGTGCTCAAATTGTTGGCATGAAGTTAAAAGTATGATCAGCAATAAAGTGAGATGAAATCGGGCAATCGGCTGACCTTACTTTACGACTCTGTGTTTTAATTGCCGTTTATACGGGATATTAAACCGTTTATTGGTATTTCGAATATTCGACAGCAGCCAATGAATACCTACTTTGTCAATTTTCAACTTTACTATTTTCCAATAAGGTTATAAAAAAACAAATTTTCGCTCTTGTTCCGTTCGGATTTTTAGAATTTTAAATTATTTCTACAATCGCTGTTGCCAGCGACTTCGTTCTCGTACACTACGTTCATCGCTTTTCCGTAAGAATATTATATCTTAGTAGGATAAAAAAGTAGTCTATGGCTATTCGCGGTGTGCAAACATGTCTCTGCCTCATCAAAATTTTCCGTTGCCCACTTCTTCCATCTCAAAAATGCAGCATTTTAGCATTTCCCATACAAATTTTCTTTACTGATTTCAAGTGTTTCCTGAAGGAATAGATTTTCGCCAAAACTTTCCCATTTCTATAAATTTGGAAGATTTCATTTTATTCAAGAGATATACAAATTCTCCCTTACCACCACAATTATATCAAACTGCGACAGACCAGTCATGAACAATAACCACCGATTTGACGCACGCTTTGTTGACACAATTGAGCGAAATGCACCCAGACTGCAATTCAATGCATTCGGCACTTCGGCACCATTACGACTGCATCGACTGTGTTCACTGGTCACAGATTTGATGACTTTGATGTATACAATACCTATATTAGTGCTTAAAAACATTAAACTTAGCTTCATTTTTACAATTACTTCAAAAGTGCTTTAGTTCAGTATGCTTAAAGATATTTATACATATAATTTTAATGAAGAGACGACATTCTAAATCATTCTCATATTTTTTAATTATCTAATAGTATTGAAAACTTATCGAATAGTATTGAAACTGGGAGAATCCTATTCCGAAGGATTTCTAAAAAGTTTTAAAATTTACGAAAGAAATAAAGCTCATTTACAGTCGTAAGTCATTAGGATCTCCCTTGCATCCGTTCACGCTACATTAAAGATGGTTGCTATCTCTAATTAAATCCCCTCGAATTCTAACTTCAACGCAATCGCAACACGCAGTCGTAAAGCAAAAAATACGGAAGCTAAGAATATGGTGCGGGACCGTTACGAACAATATAAATGTTTAATAAAAATAAGAGTCAAAACTATCTCAAAATATCAACAAAAGTTAATAACTTTTTTCTATATTACCCCAATACGGCAAAGCCAAAGGAAAGGGTTACGTATTTGGCTTACCATTTCGGAATGACCTTAAAATTGTAAGAAGAATTATTATCTCTGTCTGATCCTTTATTCGATACCGTGTAATACAGAAGCGGATCAAGTAACAGATGCTTTAAATATGTCACTCTCAGGCGCATTTTGTAATGCGGGAGAGTGAGATACAGCATCAGGTTTTCGCTTAGTTGCCATATAACTTAGCTGGTCTCGAATAGACTGTCATCGTGTCCAACTACTGATTATTATTATTTATTTATTATTATTTATTTATTTCTGAAACACTTAACACTAATAGTTAAACCTTACGTGCTAATGTTAACAATTACTATTGTTATTAATTATTACTGATGAAAAGACATAAGTGTATCTTAAACTTTAAACATTGGCTCTATACATAAGGCGCTATGAGACAGAATAAAACAAGAAAAATACTTTTACCAATGTGAATGTACAGATGTTCAAATACCTTCTGAATAATTACCACCCCGCTTCCTTCGCGACATGCACCGTTCACGAAAGCGGTAAAACGAGGGTAGCTCTACCATCGCCATTGTAAGAAAAGAAATTCACATCGCATTTGGAAAAAAAATCTGATTTGATTTTATCCATAAAATTATCATTAACTTGTTCCTGAAACTCTTTTTGAGATGGTCTAAGTGATTTAGAAGTCTAACAAAAACCAGATTCTGCGTACATGGCTTTTAGCTTAGCTCCTTAATTTGCCGACTTAAAAGTTGGATAAAGGCTTAAAAGTTCATCATGTTATACATATATTTAAAGCCAAACTTTTATATTTAAAAATAAAATACTGAAATATTTACTGTAAATATGAAGCAAATGTTGTGCCGGTGAATAAATTTGACCATAAACTATGTACATTTTAAGTTTTATTTATCTGTAAAATCTCTTAAAAAACAAAGAATGTTCAAAATGTAACTGATCGCATGGTACTTAAAGCTGTGCTGAAATTTGAGAAACCGGCCTTCGAGGCTAAATGCGGCTACAACGTCAACTCATAAATAACTTAATATCGGTTTTTAACACCCGTTTCCAAACAGATTTTTCAGATGTTAATAATATTTATTTAAATAATAAATAAATATCTTGAGACAATTAACACCAATTGAGCTGCTCCCAAGATAAGCACTGCTCTTATTTTATGGTTTATAATATTTTTTCATCTGTGTGGGTACTGAACAAAGGATATTACGAATATACATACTTAAACAGATAAATACACACTTAAATACAAACATTCATTTTCATCATATCGGAATTCTAAATCGATACCTCTAGCTTCATAGATACATTGTTTATATTTTTTCAACATCAATCAATTTCATAATATAATGTAAACAACCTGTCAGTAACTAGTTTCCTCAAGTCCTACAAGTTTAACTCCTTTAATAGAATGTAATATAACTTCGTCAGCTTTGATCTTCTCGCGTAGATGTAATCTCACAAGTCACGGAGCTAGTGTTTTCATAAACCAGATTTAGCAGAATTACATTCGTGCGCCGACCGTGGCACGGGGGAGCCAGGCATGCGTAAAAGCCTCCTCGACATACACAAGTTTTTGCCTCAAACGTCTAACAATTTGACACTCTAATACATCTCAAACGAAAAGGGAGACAACCGCTAGAAAAACTTTCTGGATAAAGTAAAAATGCGATTCTAAGCTAAAACTAGTTATTCTACGACGATTTATACTAATGTACAGCTATTTTGTACCAAACTGAAATAAATTCAATTTATACCTTATGACATTTTATTTAAAAAATATTACTTTTCTTTATCATTATTAATCTATACATCATTTATATAAGAATAAAATACATATTTATGGAATAATCTCTCCTAACTGACTGACTAACTGATTCATCCGAAAACGCTAAAGTTAAACATAAAAATAATCTAAAATACAAAATTATTTTACATAACTTTAACTATACTTATCTACAAGTCCAGTATCTGTAAATACTTAAACACCCTAACCCTCTTATTTACAAAAAAATCCCAACATCTTTAACTAGTAAATGTCTTGTTTATTTCATTCGAAGGCAAACGTCACAGTGACAGATAAGACGACACTGTGTTAACTAATGTAGGTATACTAAGAATTTATAAATAAGGGGTAAAACACTACATGAGGGGCGTACCTAACCTAGAAGTAGAAAGTTCAGATTGTATTCGCAACTGCTAAGTTACGGAGTCTCATGTCTAACAAGGATATGCACTCAGGCCTGGGGGACCGGAAACTAATCTAATGTCGAAACTAACTCCTGCAGCATTCTAATATAGACTTTGAAAATGTTTTGGTCATTGTTCAAGTGATATTAGACGCGAGTTAGTGACCCTGCCCGTTATAAAGGCTGAAATGGAATTCAAGATCAAAAGTAAGGGGCTATAGATGACATAATCTGATGGATGTTATGGTCAGACCAGGCGCCAGATGACAATGACAATTCGCCGTACATTACTGTATCGACAAATAAAGCATGCCACAGACTTATAGACTTAACATCATAGTGGGCAAGCAATATATACCATATTGTCACTGTCACCTGTCAACTGTCGCGTTTATGTAACTTGTATGGCCCAAGAGCAATGTCGTAAAGTGTAGAGGCTTGTGACCTGACAAATCTCTAGGATAAGACAGATCAAGACTCTACCACTTCAGGCATCAGATAATAGCATGTGTTTTCTGTAATACTCTTCTCTTTTAAGGACATGTTTGCTACCGTCGCATAAAAAATATTTTAGGTTATTAGAGGGGAAAAAATGTATTTTTTTTATCAGACTCCCTGGTATACATACCTATCTGATGATTTTAAAAAACTATTTCAATGCAAAATTTTGTCCACTATTCAATACCTACCGTAGCGTGACATTACTGTCTTACGAATCACGAAATTATTGTGGTTAGTAAAAATCTTCTGAAAATTTTGCGAAATCAAATGGGTCATTGTCAAACCTAGGGATTTTTTTCGCGAAAAAATGAAACGCGTGGTTTATAAAAATCAAACGTATATTATGACTCTTACTTTACATTACAACAAAAATGAGTATCAGTCTGAGATCAATAATTAGAAAAATGAGATTTATACAGAAATAACGATATTTCGGTTCCACCGAAAAGACTAATATGTCCACCGAGTGGACTAAAATGTTAATTAATGAAAAAACTACAAAACAAAAAGCTATTAACATCTTGAACAAAAATTACGTAAATGCTACTTTCTCATAATCAGAAACAATCAGTCATTTAAAAACAATCAACAAGTAAATAAAAAATATTTTGTGTCTGTCCACCGAAAAGACAATTCATTTCGGTGGTCAAAATATGTCTTCGTCGTCAGAAGACCAGAACCTTTGAATGCGCTCACTCGTGGAAGTGGGGTTTGGTGGCGCCTCTGGTTTCGACGTTGACGTATCTGAGCTGTCGGAATAAACGTCCGAATATTGTACTCGTTTGTGGACATTACCTCCAATCAGCAGTGATGGACTGCACTCGCCAACTTTCGATGGTTGCTGCATCGAGCCACTCGCAATTGGACTGGACCATTGGCTTGCCCCTGGACTCTGCATAGGAGTCAAGATTAGGCTCGGTGAATTCGTCCTCTCAGTGGGACCTGGTATGTTATTCCGGGTAGGACTTTGCAAAGGAGTCGTCAGGACTGGACTTGATAGAGTTGGGACATTATTTTGGAGTGGCCTGGGCCATGGTGCTATGTCAAGTTTTTTGAAACCTAAATCGTAATGTATACAAGTACTTTCTGGACTACATTTCATACAACTCAACCTACGAAACTGAACTACCATTGGTTTACGCCGACTCCAAGTAACCTGATGGACTTTAATGGTCCCACGAAACGGCGTAATATTTCTGTTTTTGATTTTACTCTCAATAGACTCCAAATGCGTCTCATCTACTGTAATGACTTCAATGCTTTTACAGTTTTGAAGAACACATTCCATGAAGGCATCCATATTATGAACATCGTTTCCTTGAGCTACATGCTTATCAGCCATACGCTTAACGCAACCACCCACGCCATCAGGGGCTCCTTTGCCGTGTCCACTCTCACTGTAATGCCAGATTATATCATCTACGTTAGCCTCCTCGCTCAAGTAAGCAGCAATTAGGTGAAACATCGTCTTGTTTCTGTATTGAGTTGAAGGTCCATCACTCAAAATATGTATCCGGTTCAAATTTGGAACAAGAGTTTTTATTGCGGCTATAATTGGCTTCAAATGAATACAAATGTAAATAGGATCGTGATTCCTATTCTCACTCACGGTACAAAATGATTTTGCGACGAGTCGATTCTCTTCCGTAGTAACGTCCACGTAATAAAAAACGCTTGTATGCAGTGACAACTGAGCTTTTGAACCGCCAAAATGTGCTGATTGTATTTCAGAGGCATACTTGCAATTATAATTTTCTGAAAAGTCAACATGCAGTAAGCCCTCGTTTTCAGACATACCAACTTTAATGTTTTTAACACTACCATGTTGATGTAGTACATTGCAAGTATGTTGCATAAAACGTTCTATATTATCCAGCAAATGGTTAACTAATTGACGTTTGGATGTGTTGACGGTTTCTTTAAAAGTCTTCTGACACATTTTTTTTTGTCCTTTTACTATTTCGCATACCTTTTTAGTAACCCAACGTTCGTATTTTATTGTGTCTTTAGGGTTGTAGTCATTGAACACAATTTTCTTTTGTTTACATTCAAGGCATGTTCTTTCGAGACAGTTTTCAGTCATGTTTGCGCAACAGATCGACTTGCTTATTGCCATAGCCGTATTTTCATTAATTATCTGTGCGTTTTTAAGTGCCTTTGCAACATAATCCATGTTAGTATGAGTGACACACAAACAAGTCTCGCGTGCTACAGTTTTAGGATCTAATGCCCAAAATGGTCTGTGCCTGCAAAAAGTTTTGTAAGAAACGTTTTTACCTGTCTGAACCATATATTTTTTGTGTAGATTTATAAGGGAGTCGTTGAGAAATCTGATCTGTTTCTTTTGTTTATTGCGTGTTATTGTCTCTTTTTTTCCAGACGTAAGACGACTTGATTCATCGCTAAGCAAATATTGCTGTATATTATCTCTTAACTCGCTGTCCTTCTTAAAACATTTAGTCCTTTTCTTTTTTTGTGTTTCTTTTGCATCTTTTCTTTTCTTTTTCTGTAATCTGTGTAATCGCATTCTGTACTTAATAACTTTACATTCTAAATTCATCAACTTCTTTTTCAGTAAATCGTTCTCTACTTTTAATCTTCTTCTGTTTCTCACTGCAATACGTGCTCCCATTTCAGCTCTTGATGATACTGAAGTTACTGGACTCGAGGGCGGTGTTTCGCGTGCAATGTACTTTTCAGCTTCTTTTTGTATCTTGACTTTTTCTCTACGTCGTCTTGCATCCTCTCTCCATTTCTTCCTCAAAAGCTTTTTTTGTACATCTGGTAAATCTTCTACAGTTTTTATTTTCCCTTCGGCTTTCTTCCGATGATAATATTCTCTGTCCTTTCTTCGCTTTTCTTCCAAAGCCTCTGGATCCTGTTTAAGTTTCTCACGCGCCTTCCTCATACTCATTGTTTTTTGCTCACGGCGTCGTTTTTTTTTCTGGTTTTCTGTTAGCTTACGTCTTGTTTTCGCCATCGCCTGGAAATCCACAACAAGCAATGCACACAAACGAAAAGAGGGTAAAGCTGTGCAAAGAAAGAGCAGGAAATTTTGTTAGTCAAAAGTTTTGCATAAAAGGGAGGTAAAACGGTGCTTATGAAATTTTTTTGTCTCCCATGCCGTAAGAAATGCATTACATGTACCTTTAATTGTCAACCAAGAGTATGTAATGTAGCTATAAATGACTACATAATTACTGCAAGTCGACTTTGTATAGAAAGGTGTTAGGAAAGTGGTGGTTAAACTTATTAAAATTTACTTATAAAAATCAAGCGAAAATGAAATAGAAAGAGGTCATTAGTCCTTTACTGATAAAAACAACAATAATCAAAAGCGGTTTTATAAGTTATTGTAACAAAATAGCCCACATTCCAGAAAACATTCCACTCGGTGGACATCTGTCGTTTCGGTGGACAAAAGTTCCACCAAAAAGATGTCCACCGAATGGACTTTTTTCGCAAAGTCATTCACACTACCCGCCGTTTATAGGTTATGTCAAAAGCCAAGGTATATTTATAAAGTTTAATTATTTAACTAGTTGATAAGAATGACTAATGAATTTATAGTCATTTACTTACAAAAATACAGCAGCAACCGGAAAGACGACTCAACTTTGACACCACCAAATATTTTTCTTAAGCAAGCAACAACGTCTTCTGCGCACGAGTCACGGCAAAATGGCCGCTGACAGGGATAGTGCGATATTGGATGCGTTCAGTTTTACGTTCCGTTCCATTCATTTGGCATTTTCTTCATTTTATTCAGAATCGAAAGTAATGACCACCGGAAAGACGAAAAATGTTGTGACAAGATTCAATGATGCAAAAAGTGTGTTTAATTTCTATCTATTTTTTTAATACTCTTAATGTTAAATGGAAAACATCCGTAGATTAGGAAAATAAAACATTTTTATACAATAATAAAGGACACGTATTTTTTAAAAGCCACATTCTATTAAAAGGTAGCATCCGAACAGTCCACCGAAGTGGACTTTCAGTTGCATTGTGGTGATATAAAGTAAAAAATAAATAAATTTATGGTAAATAACTAACAGTATGGTTTAGTGCGTGTCGTTTACTTTATATTAGGTGTAAAATTAAAACGCAATTATTACAAGTGTCTTATATGATTCGTGTGAACAGTTTTTTTAAGGGTTATGACAATGACCCAAATGTGATATTTTAGTTACAATTGAAGATAGCATAATAGAATAAGCTTTGAATAATTTTAATTTTTTTTTATTAAGTAAAATTTAAAACAATTAAATTGCATGAACGATGACGTTACATGCCATCATAAACCTGAACGTTTGAAACTCGTACACAAATGAAAAATATTAAAATGATAAAATGTTTCAAGTATGTAACTGAAACGCCTGTCTAAGTGAAGTTTAGACATACACAAGGTGTACCAAACGTATGTTTATTGGCACATTTGGGTCGAGGAGAACTCGCCGATGAGAGCTATTAAATGAATGGATGCTTAAAAACAGTCTGATTCCAGCAAAATACAATGCAACGCACTGACCTGCCCCACGTAGTTTGTGCTTGCAATCATCGATGATAAAATGATCTTGATGCCAGGGTCAGCCAGAGTACTCTATTTGCTGGTGATTTTGACGTAATACAGATGTCTGTTGGTTTTGCACAGGATTCACAACACGAATGAAATAGTTTGGAATGTTTTACGGAATGAACTTGAATTGGCCGCCGCCAACAACCGTGCCGCTTCTCGAGACGATCGGGCTCTAGATGGCGCCACGTGCGAGCATGCGCATTGGTTCAATGCGTTAATGCCATCATCAGACTATTTGAGTAACTTGAAAAAACATAAAAACACGAAAACCGAACATTCCGCCCACCAAAAAATATTAATATTTTTTTACAATAAAACTAAAAGCTCTATACCGCATAAAATAAACATTTAAGTGAAACAAACAAAAAAAAACAATGTTAGCTACATTTACTTTAATGTGAACTAAGCGGATATAGTGGTCGTGAGCTCATTGCCACTTCGATTTCGGAAAATAACGTGCGGAATTCCTCAAAAGTCAAACACTGTACACCTACTGTTCTATGTAGCAGTGCCGGATGCTTATGTTTGTTAACTACCCAGAGCGGCAACGCCTACCGCCCACCCTGAAGACACCATGCTCATCGATAAACGGGTTCAGCTTACGAAGTTGTTTGGGTAATGGGTTACCACACAGAAGAGTTTTCAGTTTCTCAAAAAATTGTTTGCTCTGAATACGTTCGACAAACAATTTCAGTGCATCACTACGCTCCACATTCGACAAGGGTCCGGTTATTCTAGCGTTGGGATTTCGAATTGCAAACCGCAACCAATTGGCCACAAAACGAATAGCTTTGCTCAATGCAGAATGCCTTGCTAACAATTCATCAAGAAGGTGAACTGTTTGTTCTACTAGTAAAGCAGTTAAACATTCTATGGAATCCACAACGGTTTTCAATGGAGCTACGGCTTCTGTTATCAACCTATAGCCACTAGACTTCAAAAACCAAGCAGGACCCGCCCACCATAACGAGTTACTGATAAGATCCTTTGGTACAGCGCGTCTAGAGCAAACATTAGATGGGCTTTCGTTAGTTGGCACGTGATGCCAACATGAGCTAGGAATAGTTTCCTGAATACGACTGATTCGAATGGTAAAAAAGGCTTTATATTGCAAAGAAAGAAAACGAAGCCAGCACAACACCACTGTGAAATCTGAAAATGATAATATGTCTTTGATAGGAATATTGGTCTCGAACGCGTTTCTTGCATATTGAAGTAGACCAGCCAGTAAAATGGCGACCCAGAGATCGAGACGAGGCAATGATTGATGTTTCGAAGGAGATACTCTAGCTTTCGAACATACTGGCTTAGCTATCACAGTCTCGTTTTCGTCAACCACCCTCAAATTATCTTTACCTTTAAATGGTAAGGGAATAATGTATCCTTCTGATTCATCTCTGCCAATACCTTTTAGGACAGTTTCATTTGGGGTCAACTCTGCAGAAAATGTTATATTGTTAAGTCCTTTAATTCCTTCATTCAGAGACATGTCACTAACACATAACATGGTGCACAAGTTGTTGTTCACCTGACTGTCTTGGACATTTGTTCTCCCAATCAATAACCAGCCAAATATTGAATTGACAGCTGTGGGTTGATTTGCTTCACCCTCAATGCGTCCAGGAAGAAGAAGATTCATGAAGACCTCTGCTCCAAGCAACACATCAATTGGTCCAGGAATACTACACTGAGGATCGGCAAGCTGCAGATTTCTGACATGCTTCCAGGAAGAAGTGTTAAGATGGGTTGATGGCATGGCTCCACATATGACTGGTAATGTCAGTAGATCAATATTGAAATAAGTTTCATTATTAGTTCCTACACAACAAGAGATTGATCCAGAGACTCGAGAAGATGTTTTCCCTAACCCACTTACATTCTTGCTAGCAGATGATGGAGTGAAACCAAGTCTACGAGCAGCACTTTCAGAAATGAAATGCGCTTGGCTTCCACAATCAATGAGAGCTCGCATAGTTTGATAGTTGCCCTTAGAATCCAAAATTTGTATCTTAGCGGTAGATAGCATCACCACAGACTGATAAGAAAAAGTTGTGAGTACACTTGGGCTGGGTTCATGCATATTTTCAACTGGGTATGAATGGGAATCATGATTTGTATCATCACTTGTGCAAGGCAAGCCATGCTCTCTATCGACATGTAATAAGGTGTGATGTTTCTGTCTACACTTTTGGCATCTAAAGACTGATCTACAATCCTTCAGGTAATGAGAACCTCTTAAACAGTTAAAACACCACTGTCTTTGTTTTGCACATTCATGCCTCTCATCCACAGATTTGTTGAGAAACATCTTGCAGTTAGTAATAGCATGGGCCTCCTGACAAAAAGAACATTTTGGATCACTTTTATCCTCACCACCATCGGAAACCAGAGAATTAACTGGGCTGTTCTTGGTGAAGCGGGAGATGAATGGTGAATTATTTGTTTGCTGTTTAATAAACCTTGATGGAGGTTTGTTTCCTTCAGAACCTGAAGAAGTGACCAATTTATTATCTTGTTCTTGAAAATGGCTGTCCCGAACCAAAGCCTCACATTTAGAGTAAATAAACTCCTTCAATGATTTATACGATGGCACTTCACAAGAAGGGTGTGCTTGTTCAAAATCACAACGAGTTTTAGAATCTAACTTAGACAGCACAAGATAGCTAAGGACAAAATCCCAATGCTCTACAGGTAAGTTTAATGTTTTCAGAATTTTCAAATTCTCATTGAATGTGTCAAATATGCGCCTATATTCCTGTGGAGAACTTGCCTTTAAGTTAAAATTCAACATTTCCTTCCAACAGGCAAATGCTAGTTCACGGTTATTTTTATAGCGTTTTACCAGAGAAACATAGGCTTCACCATAATAAATTCCCATAACAGGGAATGTACTCACTAAAGCTAACGCATCACCAGCGAGACATGAAATCAGATAGTGCATTCGCTCAGTATCACTTAGAGATTCATTAAGATGAATCAAAGAATTGAATGTGTCATAGAAGGCAGGCCATTGCTTAAGGTCCCCAGCAAAGCGAGGCAAATTTATTTTAGGTAGTTTGATGTTGCTAGAGGGCCGCTGGGCACAATTGTTGACCTCACTGTCACCCTCGCTCACATAATCTGATGGAACCAAATTCCTATGCAGTGTTATTATGTGATAATATATTTCATCACACTGGGATTGCAAATCATCAACGTTTTCATCGCAACTTTCTTCTAAACTAAGAATGTACATATGACACTCGTCAAAAGATGTACGATTCTTTTCAACATCAGTAAAATGTGACAGAAATAATGTTAAGACTGACCTGTCTTCCATAGATTTGAGACCAACATCTAAAGTTCTAGCCAGCCGGTTGTAGGCCATTGTTCGCTTTCGCCGTAATGCCGGCAAATCTTTAACACTGTAACTACTGACCACTTCATTGTCCCGATTGTCCGGTTTCGATTTCCCGAGAGATACACGACGTTTCGCTTTGCTAGCCATAGCGAGCATTTATTATTAACACTTTTAAGATCCACAACACAGAAAATCAACAGTTTTTTCAACGCAAATCCATTGAATTACTAGCACAAACATTTAAAAACAACTCAACACAACACGAATCAAAACAAACTTTACGTTAAGTTTTATTTTGACATGACATTTGACGTTTGACGTTTGAGGAGCGTTCCGTTTCACAGATGTATCAAAACATGTAATAAATCGTTGTCAAAACGCACACCATTATGACAACGCCGACGATATTCGTAAAAAAAGGAACGTAACACAGTGTACAAATAGCTTGTTGCTATTGTTACTTTAAGGACAGAAAACGTTCGTATCACAAGATCATCGCAAGCAGGCACAATTGTATAAACACCGAATAAAAGAAATGAATTGTTTATACGATCTTACGATAATTCTTGATAATAACGAAATAAGCTAATTTGTTTTATTGACTCACACGATAACAGAAAACCAAACTTATGAAACACAATATGTCACACCACAACATCCGCCATTCGAAAAACTCATTAATTTTGTATTAAGTTTAATTACAATTTAAGAAAACATCACGACAATATCGCATAAGTGTTAGTAATTTTCAAAAATATTATTATTTTGTAACGAAATGAACAAAAAACTCAAACACAACTTTGAAATAAAATATTTTTTATCATGTTTAAAATTAGGATTTTGGAAAATATGGCGGACGGAATTTTCCTCGGAATTATCTATCTAAAGGTCCCTGGTTTCGGCACCACAAAAATGTACCAAACGTATGTTTATTGGCACATTTGGGTCGAGGAGAACTCGCCGATGAGAGCTATTAAATGAATGGATGCTTAAAAACAGTCTGATTCCAGCAAAATACAATGCAACGCACTGACCTGCCCCACGTAGTTTGTGCTTGCAATCATCGATGATAAAATGATCTTGATGCCAGGGTCAGCCAGAGTACTCTATTTGCTGGTGATTTTGACGTAATACAGATGTCTGTTGGTTTTGCACAGGATTCACAACACGAATGAAATAGTTTGGAATGTTTTACGGAATGAACTTGAATTGGCCGCCGCCAACAACCGTGCCGCTTCTCGAGACGATCGGGCTCTAGATGGCGCCACGTGCGAGCATGCGCATTGGTTCAATGCGTTAATGCCATCATCAGACTATTTGAGTAACTTGAAAAAACATAAAAACACGAAAACCGAACACAAGGGTTTATAAATAAACAACGTTGAGGTTCTCTTTTATAACCCAAAGTACCTCTCATGGATATTCTAGATGTTAAAATAAATTTTCAGTTTTAGCCGGTAACTGTACACGAGGCTTATTCTGACAAACATGAAATGTTTTGTCTCGTATCATAACTCTTTCGAGAGAAACACCAACAAATAATTACGAAGATACTTTAGTCGATTCGAAATTTGACAAAAGCTTACAACTCAGTCATAATTGTCATCAATACGAATTTTGATTATTTCTTTTGCGCAATTTCATGTCCGTAAATAAATAAAGTACTTAAAAATAGTCCAGTCTGCTCGTGACCACGGCCGTCGCAATGCGGCTGAAACGTTAAGCTAAATAAATAAACAGTATATTATCGCGTTAAAGTCCCGATAAACGTAATAAGCATATTTAAAAATAGCGTTATAATGAAAGATTGCCTTCGGTAACCGAAATTTTGGGCAAAACGTTGCGTACAATAACTATTCTGCGATTATGGGAAACGCACACTGCTACCACAAAACCTATTACTTAATACAAACCGAATTACAAAATTAAACGGCTTAAGAGCACGACTTAAATTCTAACAAATCATTTGTTTTTTTTGTTTGTTATTCTACTACTACATTATTGCATTAGGTATCTGGTCTGTAATTAGTATTGTAAGTGTGAAAATTAAATAAATAAAATGACCGCCGAGCTGTAATTTATACCTCCATGCAGCTCTGTCTGTCTAGTATCATAAGAAAGGAACACAGGTAGAGATATGTTAATGTTGGACAGTAGGTAATAGACGGTGATGTAAGGCCACAATGGATTTCAAATAGTGTAGGATGTACATGATATTGCTACGAAAAACCCTTCTAACTTTCCTTCCGTAACGTCTTACCAATTCTGTATTTTTTACAATATTTATTCCATTTTACGATATCGTAGATATATCGCTTAACTCCCAGAATAGGTAAACTCCTGTATTTTATGCTAATGCGGTATCCAGCGCTATGAAATAATAATATCCACTCCGGGAAGTGGCGGAGCCTCTTTACGTTTACCCTGTACGTGTTTTAAATTTAGCCGACTTGTAAACAGACCTTAATGGGTTTGTACAGTCAACGGCAGAAATAGCTGAACGCTCACGTTAAATAGAACTACACTAGAGATACCCTTACACTCTTGACAATGGAGTCGTGTATAATTCTAGTACCACCGGACCGTACCGGAAGACGAAGTGTTGGTAGGCCTCCCACAAGGTGGACCGACGATCTGGTAAAGATCGCTGGAAACAGGTGGATGCAAGCAGCACAAGACCGACCGTCGTGGAGATCCTTGGGAAAGGCCTATGCCCAGCAGTGAGTGTCTTCCGGCTGATATGATGATGATGATAATTCTTGTGGCCTCTACGACGGTGACTATGTGCTGGCAACTTGGGGGTGATTTTCTAAGCACATCAGTGTCAGGTTCAGTTCTCTGTGAGACTCTGTCTAACTTGTGTTATAAGAATGAGACGTGCTGACAGATAAATTAAACGGTTCGACGGACGATGGGCGGTCGGTTAAAGTTTCTGGATAATCGAGTCTTACACTGAACCGAATTCTTCCTTATGCCCAACAGTGCTCTCAAAACATAAGTACAAAGCCACTGAGTTTTGTATAATTAATATTTCATAATAATATTACTTCAGAATCGTATTCCAAAAGTGGACAAATTCATAGGCATGCAAAAATCACACCATAGTCAAATTAATTACACTCGTTTCGCTCTTGATCAAATTACAACGTTCGCCCTCAAAAACCCTTTAGTGGCCTGAGGGCACAAGCTTTTTCCATTAGTAGAAGCATCACTAGGATGACCATTTGACATAGGAAACGTCAAAACTTACAGGATATTTTGAAAAATACTACGCTATGAATTCATCCAAATGGAAGAATTTTCTTTAATGTCCATAGCGATCGCGTCCTGACATGATAAAGAAATTATGGTCATCGTACCAAAAACAGTACGATCCTGCAGAATTGCGTCGTTTGGACACCCTATCGCTCGTAGTTAATCGTGTTTAGCGGGTGATGCGTAAACCATGTCACTGACCTGCCCTGAGGCAGTTTTGAGGAATAGAAATTAATCGCGAGTGGCTACGTTAAATTAATGGTTACTGTAGCCGTACATAATACATAATAATTAAAGTACTAAGGGGTCATTGAAAAAAACGACACATTCATTTTGCCTTGTCACAATTTTTAATATAAAAAATGCTTTTTTTTGCATGTATCTCAGATGATTTATTGAGTAACATTTTGTCTTTCAACGAGTAAAAAGACTCCAGAAGTCGGTGATCTGATAGGTTACTTATTTTTTAAGTCTTTTTAAATCCAGAGACTGAACTGACATTTCCTCTGATACATTTTAACATTTCGCATATTAGTTAGGTGCCTGAAAATCCAGTCAGAATATAGCATTTTGGACTTAATTAATAACTTGTTAACCTGAAAAACAAACTTCAAAAACAAATTAAACTTGCTTTTCATGAGTAATAAATAATTATTATTTACTATATTTTTTTTTTAATAAAGCCTGTATAATATAAATTGATACCAAATGGAGAGCTTTTTATCCGACTTGTGCTATAAATTTCGCGGTCTGCAAAAATTGGGTCCATTAATTTTCCCGCGAAAATCTTTTCCTTATATTTTTTCCCGCACACGAGACCAAGGTATCAAGGAGTAATTATTCAGCAACATCTGTTAGTTCGCAATGAAGAGAACGGTTTTTGTCTTAGCAATAATATTGTGCACTCGTCTTTAAAAAAAGTGGGTTGTATACTTTCGGAGCCAACGACGTATTTAGTATCTAAGGGTATTTAGAGATTTATAAAAGTTGTTTTTAAAAGACGTGTAATCGAACTGCTCCTTATTTTTAGAATAACTGTGCAATATATTTTTTTTGGGTTTATTTTCGTAAATCGACAACCTTCTGCTTGAACAGCGCGTAAATTTGAAACTTAATTATTTATTTTCTAAGGTTGTCCTAAAAAACACTTATATAGAAAGATAAACAAGGTTATTACTGAAAAAAATAATAAAAATTAAAATAATAAAAGTTTAATTAAAGTTATTGTAGAAAGAATCTTCCAAACCGCTACGTAATTTCTACGAATAAGTACATACATACACTTATATTCTACGGATGTTTGTTCATAAACGCACCGCAAAGGGATGAAGAGTGAGGATTAGACTGGATTGGTGCGCTTGGAAATATCTTTCTGTTTATTCTTGTTCAAATGTTTTTACACGTTTATGAAGAGTGATAAATTAGGGAAAAATGTCTTTTTATAAGACGGGAATTCATTATAAAACAAAGCTTTTTCGGGGCTCGTAATAATCCAAAAGCATAAATCCCTCCTTCAAAAAGTTGTTGTCTCAGTGGCTCAGGCCGAGATGCTTATTTTTTGTCCTAAAAACAGTCTCTATTATCATTTACTAAATACTAAAGATTTGCCCTTGCTTTGCAGGGGTACAATTAGGACGTATACATAAACACCATCCTTAAAAGGATCTCTAAATAACAATGAATACCGTATCAAATTCCGTTGCCTGGTTTAAAAGAAGAAGGCGGCTCAAGATACGACGAGGAAAGACAGAGCCTCGCTATGTAAAGAGATAATAAAAAGAAGATTATACTATTTCCTGCTTTAATTAAATGTACAACTCTACTATTACCAAAGCAAGGAAACATTAGCTTAACTCAGGATTTCCGAATTCTCCTGAAAATCAGCAGAGTATTTTTACGAACCTAACTTTGCCTCCAATTCATATTCACTCGCTTCTATTGCATCTACTTAAGGTTGTTTTATATCTGAATAGTAGTTTCTCAGTAGCCGTTTTAGGGTGGTTTTGGTACTGAAATTGGCTTGGTAGCAGTCAACAACGGGGAGGCATAGACAAATGTTATTGTTAGTATTACAGTTATTGCCCGTTGTCTTTGTCGCTTCGATGTAATAGTTGGCAACACTTTTGCGGTGAGGCTTACGACCTAATATTTTATAGGGGGGTGTAAAAGTGACACTGTTCTAGATATTCGGGTTTGGGACACTGAAATTATTATGATAGCCTCATGAAGTCTCTCAGAATATGATGGGCGTAACATTTTCACAGATAATAATAATATGCCTAGTTGATGTCTATTTTTAAGAAAAAAAACATACATAAGTACCTAGCGCGAACAATGACAAGTTACCAAGTTTGCCTCCACCCACTTCAGACCATTGGGACTGGGATATCAGACACAATTTATAATACCAATTCAATCAAAGAAGTCCCTCGTAATGACGTGATGAAACATTAATATTGTGTACTCGTATTTAAGTTTTTGGATATGGCAGAGTTGCCACATTTTAGGTAAATTTGCCACGGTTAACGTATATGGAAAACTAAGAACTTCGCCTCATACTTGAATTTTTTATTTAGAAGAAATGATGGAATGACAATATTTTTACACTTCATCTTTTACGGCGAAGTAGAGAGGTAATGATTTTCAAAAGTGTTAAGCGATGCTCCGATGGTGTGTAACGTGCACTAATGACCATATTAAGATGGAGGTGAAAAATCTTTTTACGATTGCCTAAAATTTCAAACTTTTCCCTTTTTAATGTTCGCTTCAACCCTCTTGTATTTTTCTAAGCTTTACTACTATGTCTTGATGTCGATGAAACCCCCTAACAAACGCCATTTGCAACACATTGGCCGCCATAGATTTTGATGGCACCATTATAGGGTAGACGCACCGATCGTTGACCACCGGGGGCCGTCGTTCGATTTAATTCAGCGCAGCCGGCGGTTACCCTAGCTGCGGTTAATTTGGAAATAATTACCGCTTCTCCCCCTGATGATGGAAAGAAAATGCTGCAAGGAATGATGCAATAGCCCTATGTGTATTCTTATCTTAGAAAAAGAGGGAAACATATATATGCCTACGCCTTCTCTAACATAACGATCACTTTGAAACAGAGACTACATTAATGCAAACGGATCACTCACGTATTTAAAGTCGACAATTTCCAGGGGGGCTCACGATTAAGGACCACGGACAGGTCCGAAATTCGTCGAGCAATTGTCAACTTTAAATACGTGAGTGATCCGTCTGTATTAAAATGTCCGAGTCTCACGAAAGTTTTATATTAAAAATGACGTATACTATTACAAAGTTTAATCAAAGTCCATTCAGTACTTTTTTGAAGAAAATCTTTTTCTTTTAACATTAATATCACCAGCATACCGCGTCGTAAAATACTAGAAGTTCTGTAACTATTGATTGCGAGGCCTACGTGCCGCGGGCAAACAAAGATAGTCATACAATATTCCGATATGGCGCGTGCGAGATTGACTCGCAAGCAATGTTGCCAGATACCCGGTAATTACCGTAGACCTACGGTTATTTCAAGTAGTTTACAGTAATCAATTTTGTGCATTTCCATACAAACTCAGTAATTTTGGCAGCAGGGCTTTCATACAAATACGGTATTTTTTTGGAAGTTTTTGATAATTTTGTATAGGTACACGGTCTTTTCAAGGTAAGCTACGGTATTTAGCGTTCCTGCGTCTGGTAACACTGCTCGCAGCCTCCATTGTTTGTGAAGCCCGCTCGCAATTACTCAAAAGTACTATAGTGACGAGCTTCTGCGTTAATGTCGATAGCGAGAAGTCAATTCGAATGAAGCTAGAGGAAAGCAGAAAGGGTCAATTGTCACTATAACGCTTCAAAACACTTGATTGAATGGCCTAACTTTGAACCTTTATTCCAATTCAAATTTTGTGGGTTATGTTATAATTATAAGCCTTGTTTTTCTCTTTTCAGTCACTTGTTTTTTTTTAATAATAATTAAATTCTATTTAACCGGTGAAGTAATGAAAGTGTTAGGTGGTTACTTATAGACATACAAAAGCACTCGGAAAACATAACCCTCCTGACGTCAGGCCGGTATAAAATACCCGTTTCGTTCGATTATAGCAATAAATAAAAGCTAAAATGACTGGGTCAATTAGGAGAGGATTACTACTCAGCACTGATATGACAGCTTTTATAGACTGGATTACTGTAAGTATTTGGTTCGAAATATTAGAGACATCATAAAGTTACGCTTTATTATAATATTGCTACATATTGCAAATACTACTTATTGCACCTGTTCTTGCACAAACAAAAAAGAGGAAAACATACCATTGTATTGTAAGCTGTTTTGAATGACAGGTCAGCCCACTTGGGCTGACCAAGGCGGCTAACTTTAGTCTGCTTTGGTATGAACTTTCGCATTACTTGCAACCTAGTAGCATGCATAGAGAGACCAAAAATGGTTACACGTCAATGTGCTCTTTGTTCGAGCACCATTATACGCTATGTGTTATATTTTGTTATCTGACTTTTTTTTAACATACATTATGTTAAATAAATACTATAGAATAAACCGCTCAGTTTCTTGCGACCCTACTTCTCAGCATAGTATTCCATTTTCGGAAGCGCTGGCAGAATCAGACTTGTAAAGCAACCTAAACTAAAAGTATGCGACTCATGCGCAAAATATTTTAGCATTTTCATAAATTTATGAAAAATTAAGAGAAGTTTTTTAAGTTCCCGATACGCGCGAACTCCTGCCTAAGCCCTCTTACAGTTAGAGGCGGCCTGTACCCAGCAGTAGGACTATATAGAATGGATTATTATTATGAGTTTATGATACAGTTACAAATATAGCCATTTAATCTTACTTCTATGCTTAAACTAGAGCGAAAATCATGACAACAAGACGAAATTTAAGGGCCGTATTCGGTTTACAATGACAAAGGACCTCTTATCCGCAAAAAACCAACCGCAATCTCGACAGACATCCCTACGGGTGAATATGAAAGGGTTGCCGGGGTGGTTTTAAGAACTAAAAGCGCAATAAGTAGAGATATAGTAGTTCAAAATCACAAAAGGCTCGTCACAATGTCTGGCGCACAATGCCATTGTACACGCAGACGTTGGATTTGCTTTCAATAAAAGTATGTTTTCCTATCGAGTTCCCTTGGCAAGTTTTTAAAGAGGCACTTCTCGTTGCGGTTATTTTTATAATTAACTAGCTGACCCGGCGAACTTTGTTCTGCCTTAGACGCCATAAATGAGCAGATTTTTGATTTTTTCTTTCATAAGAACCTTCTCCTGATAATAACGAACAGAACAAAAAAAGAATTACCGAAATCGGTCCAGCCGTTCAGGCGTGATGTCGTGACCAAGGGAAATAGGGATTCATTTTTATATATATATAGATTAAAACGTGTTTTTAATTATTTGGCAGGATATCCGCAATTCTGTGAAACTGCAGCATCTAATATTCCGTAATTTTTTACCTCTGATGGCGATCGGACGGCGTAGTCCTTAGGTTTAGTAATAGGGTCCCTTTTGGCACGCTTTGGGTAATTTGGCTACTGAATTCTATGTCTTCAACTGTCTTTTACAATTGTGCTAAAACTATTTTACATATAATGCACTTTAAACTATGTTTATCAAAGCAAAACAAATTATGAACAACAACTTTTTCCCGTCTCAGTTAAAAAGCACGAATGCCCCAAAAAATTTACAATGCCGTAATAACTTTGTCGAGATGCATGAAAACGACAGACATCAAACAGCTTTACAGTTCATAACTGGATAATGAAGAGTTCTCTGAGTAATTACATCGTAAATTTTCCTCACCTATGCCAAAAGTTAAACAAGTCTAGAAGAATATTAATCGCATCAAATCGTTTCTGTAATGATAGAGTTAAATGAAATAGTTATTTCTTCTAAAAGTGTCTGCATTAAAAAATACCGTTTGATGTCGTGCGAATTACCTCTGCCGAACAAAACATGCAAAAAGAAGGTGTTTCTACACCATCCCGTACCCAGTTTTATACCTCAGGTACTAGTTATCTAGAATGCATTAGATTAATTCAAGATATTATGTTCTAAGGTTGCCTTTTAGACATTCCGTTGCTCTAATCTGTTCACACCATTAAATCAAGTTAGGCAATGCACACTTTAAATGGTGCCGACGCTGCCGCCAGAGCCAGACAGAGGTCTGTCTTTAATAGTCTATTGCGAATTTCCAGCCATTTCACACACCAAAAGGTGTTTTGTCTTTTAAGGGTAGTAAAGGCCTGTCTATTAAAAATGATGGCAACTTTTAAATTATTCTCTAACTGCATCATTACTAGGCGGGAGCGCCGACGGCGTTCATACATCGTTTAATTTATCACTCCCGTAACGGATAGCTGAAAGTTCCATAACTGAGAGACGGGGGAACCTTTAGGGACGTCTTCAGGGAAATTCGCGCTAAAGTTCCGCTTTAAATATTTTAATAAACTCGTATTAAAGCCGTAAAAACACTTTGTGTCCCCATTTTTTCCCTGCGACACCCCACCGACGATTCAACCGCAAATTTCGAGAGCATGCTGTAGGTACGTGTATATTGGTAGAATGGGTAGATTCACAGCCAAGCTTTGTACAGAGGGTGTTTCATTATTCATAATGCTTTGTCCGGAACTTCAAGCTTCTGTTTTGGACACGTGCTGTTGTTTTTGACGGCTCAGTTCATATAATAGAAATTTTGTAGACATGAGTCTATTAAAGTTCAAACGAGTTTCCATATTGTGAATTTCACGCATTGTTTGCATGGGCCTAAACAAACGGTCCCTTACAACATAAGTACATCAAACTAATTATTGCTCTGCATTATAAATATTTCCTCGGTAGCAGTTTAACGTTTTACTCGTACTTGAATAAGTTTAGTCTACTAGGTAAGGTAAGGAATGAAATGAAAGGAGAGTAGAGATTTGGTTTAGCCACAGGGTGATAACGTACGGTACGTTTATGATAATGACACACCGGTTGCATAATGCGATGGCGTGTCGGGACGATTTCGGCGGATTTTTATATGCAAAATCTGCGAAGTGGGTGAATTTTACGCTTGCCGTGTGCCGTGTGTGACTGCTTCAGTTACCTCCAGCCTAAACATCTATCTATACGAACTTATTTTCGTGAAGTTGTATTAAAACATCTTGTTTACGGTTAAGGTAAACTAGACTATTTTAATATATTGCAGTTATTGGGGCATTTAATAGAATGTAAATGAGTACAATATAGACAAGATACGACAAAGATGCGTTTGAAAGTTTTTCGCTTAATTCATTGAAACTCGTTGGGAATATGTTTCTGATGGCAGAAATAAACGATTTGACAAGTGTCAATTTTAGGCGCTTTACTCTGTTTTAAGTTTTAATTCTCTTAACAGTAAAACGTTATATGTATAGGTACTTTAAAGTCTGTTTTTTTTTATGCAGATACTGAATTAAAAGCTAACTAATTTGAATTTAATTTAATCTCTGTGCTTAAAAATAGGTGAGTCCAGTTAGGTACTCTTAAAAAGCCCTTCGAGCTCGGGTGACATCGATTGCTTTCGTTATTGTTTGTTATAGTTAGTGATACTATTGTCATTATGATACTAACTCATATCAAATTTACGTGGAAATAAAAAAATAAAAATAACATAATGAAATAAGGCTTGTCTTACATGCCTCGGTATTATGCTGAGTGGGTGTTTTTCCGGTGACGTAATTTTACGTTCATCCTATCCTATATTTTGTTGAGCGCCGAATAAACTACTCTGTTTCTTTTAATTTAGTTTTTGAGCCACTTGTTATACACTAAATTTGAGCAAATTAATAAATAATAAAAAATCTTTCTTTTTTTCTTTACGTTTCGCTTTTTATTTCTCTTTAATAGTTTCAAAAAGGTTTATTCCATGGTTGCAAGGCAGTATAGCATAATATTGCAATCGCGTGTGTCCGTTGTGATAACCGTGTTATCCGTTTCAAACCCGAAGGTTTTTTGTAGCGACCGAAGCAACTTGATTGCACATGTTATTAATTTGAGTGCATCGAAAACGTAATTATCCCCCAGCTGAGGCAGACTAGAATGAATGACACAAACATGTGAAATGCTCAACTGTCAGCCACGAACAATGCTTTGAGAGCTCGCTTTGAAGTGACCACGTGGAAATTGAAAGGATTAAATAATCGAATTTTTTACCGGTCTCCCTTAATCCATGTCTGGATCCCTGCAGGGTTGTTCTCTTATTGCGTATTCTGTTTAAACAAAAGGTTCAAAGCGAACATTACACGTAATTTCAAAACGAAGCAATGCATTGAGATTGAAATTGAAAAATTATGCTTCTGTTAATGACTTACCTTAACATTATTTTATTAACCTTTTTTTTTATTAAAGTATTCGTTAGTCTTTTTATTGCGCACAAGTGCGGTCATTTTTATTTATTTATAAATATTATCTACAGCATTACAGTCAGTGACCAACGCGCCATAAATCTTAAGCTAAACTAAACTAAAAACTCAGTAACAATCTATATATGTAACAAATAACAATTTAAAAAAACTACATAAATTATGTTTGCACACTCGACTGCCTTACGTCCATTCCCTCACAGAAGAAGACATCTTGAAGAGACATAGGGACAGTGAAGAGAATGAAGTCCCTGTTTTATTTAAATGTGTTATTCAATATCGTTAAAAATGAAAACAATAACTATACTATAACATAAATTAAATATAACTACTAAATTAAAATACAGTTCTAGTACAAAGGCATAAATCGGGTATTTGTGTGGGCAGTTTGCGGGTGGTGTTTATTTGTTTCCTAGTTGACCACTAGAGGTGTGTGTGTTTTCTTAGAAGATTTCGATACATTTTTGTAACCAAATTTTTAATCAACAAGTAATTCGCATATACTGTAGGGTTATATACGCGTAAAATTACTAACGTGTAATATTAAACTTGCCTGGCTAAGTTCTGGTCATCGCAAAGTTCCGTCAGCATTTCCTCCAAATCCGTCGACAGGGTGTTCAGCAACTGAAAGCAAACAATTGTTTTTAATTTTCATTCGATTTTACCTAATTGCGAGGTTTTTTAACAACTTAATAATGATAAGATTGTACATTCACATGGATCATTTCGCGACACAAAGACACGGACATAGAAAATGTATAAGGGTTCGTAATTTGACTGAAAATTAAAAACTGACGTCAACAACTTTTAGCACTAGGCTTAGTTTTGTTACCCTTTTATAAAACAAAACCATAATCGATACATCTAGAGTAAGATAAACTTTAAAAAACGCTGTTCCTAAAACATGTTTTATGACAGTTTCAAATGCAACGTCGGCGCCTTCAAACCTTTCAAGCTTTCAGGTACGAAATTCTACTAAAGCTTCTCTCTAAAGTCTCGAATCCTTTCTTCCCTCAACATTTATTCTCGTTAGAAATGCAATAGCAATTTTCCATAATCCCGATCGTTCAAACATGGCATGATCGATTCATTCACCTATTCACCCCGGGAACATATTGGGAACGTTGTCCGGGAAATGAGTTAAACCTTGTTCGCCACAGCCGACAGTTTAGGTATTTACTTTATGGAAACATACAGGTGTTAGGAGTGACAAATCAATTCACAATTTGGAACGTATGTTTAAATTTTTATAGTTAAAAGTTGACCAAGCGTAAAGACTTTCAAGTGGGATAAGGTATATACGCGTATTGCCGGCTTTCCATGATGTACACCTATTTTAAGAAATTCTGTAAAAATAAGGTGTCAATGACTGGTACTTTGGTGCCAATCAAAGTAGTACTTAGTATTTACCCCAAGATATGCCGCGTTCCTGGCGTATTGTTAGGTTCGTTGTTTATTGGAGTTTAGAATCAGCGCAAATGTCAAATCAATCTAATACGGATTAGATAAACCACAAGCGGCTTTTTGGATTGACCTATTGTCAACAATAATCGCTAAACTGACCTACCCATCGTTTTTGTGATTACAGTAGAACTTGAAAGCTTAAATGGACACAAGATGAGTTATAATAACGAGTATAAATATTACAATACATACCTACTTATAAAATACAATATGCTTTGTTAAATACCATATTAACAATATCACATAATTACTGATAAATCTTAAATATAGGAATCTAATAAGTGGCCTGATTATTTCAATATATAAGCATTAATATCCCAAGGACTAGGTGATTTGACCCTTTCATCGATCAAATTTCATATCACGGTCTCCTCTGTTATTATTATTAAATAGCCAATGCTTTTTCACATTAACCCGCCGAGCTATTGCCCACGTGAGTCTTGAGAATCAAACCCATAAACTGCTGAAATTCATAACTGAAATGCAGGTAGTAGTTAATTTTTAACAAAGTTTCCTAAATTCACCGTCCCTGTGTCACAACGAGGTATTTGCTGAGTCCGCAGACGGGGTGGTAGTGTAAAAAGTTGATAAATAAAATCTCTTCGCGTACCCCACGCGTTTTGCTGACTCGCTTATTAGCACACGCCACTGGCAACACTGGTGCGACGCTGATAGAACTGTCACGGAAGGGGGAGTTACAGGTGTAGTTACCCGATTATGTCAAAGCGCAGACCAACTTACAAGTAAAACAACCATTTTTAGATTTGCTTTCATCGATGAGGGAATTCCAAAATGATCGCAGTTTTGAAATTAATTTGGCCTAATTGGTATGTTTATTTTTATAAATTTAAAGATGTTTTGCGGCAGTAAAATATTATTCCAAACGCCACTGAGTTTTGCTTTTGGAATGGTAAGGTTTAATTTATAAATAAAGAAACATTTTATAAATGAAAACAGATAGTAAAGTTTCAAATATTTACATATACTTCTAAGAAGTAAAAGCAAAACAAATTAGCGTTAATAACAAATGGTATAAATTGATAAAAAGTTATACTATACCCACAATAAATAAAATACTACGAGTTTTTTGTATATTCCCGATTCAACTCAACGATTCATCTTAAGGGGGTTCGATTCCCATAGAAAATGTCGGTGCACCTTTTGAAGCTTCTAGGACATTAATTTGAACGGATTTTTTTGGAAATAGTTAGTTATGGATTAATTACTTACGTAAAACCAAACAAAGAGTTGCTTTACCGATCCTGAACTGCAGTAGGATCCAGGAAATTATGATGCATTTTACCGTTGTGGGAGTACAACCGCAACCATGTGTGTGTGAAATCTTTAGATGGGTGCGTCAATTAGTGACAGTTAATATAGGTGAGTAAAAACCTATTGACAATTTCGACCAGTCACGTGACCACCTATTTAGTTCCGTGGTAACATTTACATGGGTAAAGATCGTGAAAGACCAAGTTCAAATCTCGTTGTATCTTTTTTTTGTATTTTAAAATTTTCTTTTTTCAATGAGTTTTGCAAAGTAGGATATAGTCTTCCAAAGGAAATGATAAAACTATATTTTTTTTTTCTGATTTTGGATACAACGTAATATGACTCATTTTTATTACAATATAAATGGAATAAACGTTCGTTTAACAAATAAAGAAACTGCCTTGAATAAAAGGATATGGACAAACTGCAGAAATTTCTCAAAAAGGTAGAAATTTAAAGTTTACAACTATGTTAAATTTCATCCGGCTCACACGATTACTGTGGTACTTTTCCACAATAAATGACATGCTGATTCCTTCACAGGGATTGTCACATCTTTAAAATATTTACTGTGAAAAGGTTCCGTGCAGTGGTTCGCGGATCAAAACGGTGCAACTGTGCACTGTATCATACACGCAATGATACTATCCTTTATTTATTACAGAATAAAATTGCCCGCAGTATGGACTCTTATTTATTTCGTTTTACAATTATATTAGGTCGAGTGATAGGATTTTCTCCGACCTGAGAACTTTTTAATGAAACAAACCTTTTTATCAGATTCAGGCTGATATAAGGATAAAAATAAAAAATCTGTGGTCTATGACCTGCCAGAGGAAAAAAAATGTTCGATGACAAAGGGATTGTCTAAGCTATTGCGATGCTGTTACACTATTTACGTGAAAGAAAACCCAGAACAATTTGAACATTTTCCAGTTCTTGGTAAGTGATCTCAAAACCAGCAACCCTAAGATACATATTAATTTATTGCCAGTTTTTAGGTCCCGCCTCTCTCGCTTTCCAAATCAATCAATTAATCACTATTTAAAAAGTGGTAGCTCAAACTGCAACTAGCAAACTGAACTGGTTAGAATCTGACTCTATCACACTAAAACAAGACTTCCACGATTTCACGGTGGACGCTGTGGTTGTCCCTCATTGCTGCGACTAGATCTCTTCGTCGTGCTCGAACTGACCTGCAACAGCTGGTCGCCTGGTACGCCTCGGGACGACGACAACAGGTCAAACGTTATGACGTTTATACTGTGGAAGATGCCGAACGGCCCTTTGCGGGAAGCCACCTGCGTCGAATATCTGCCATGATTTCGTCTTATCTAGAGCCCCTAAACGTATAACTATGCAGCAATAAGAAGAAGCTTTTATGTTGGGGGCTTGGCGCCTTGTCTATGATAAAAGCCATCGTGTACAAAATTAAAGAAAAGACAGGTGACCAGAGGTGAAGTTCGTTGCCATCACTGATCATTAACAGTGATCATAATTCATAGGTCTGAGGGCCTGGCCACGTACGACGGCGTGTTGTATTGTACAGGCGCGAAAAAAAAATTTGTGGGCGAACCCATTTCTTTCTATTATGGATCAGGATTGGAGTAATTTTAAGAGGAAATAAGAGGTGTTGAAAATAAGTGAACACAAATTTTTCGAGTACTTTAGAATGTCTGTATCAAGATAAAATATATTGTAATCTCCTTGTATTCAAAAGCAACACGTATTTAGAGAACCTGTGGGACCTTTGAAAATGTTAGGATTAACTATAACTACTATAGCTGAGTTTCTTGCGGCGTTTCTTCTCAGTAGTATCTTCGATTTTCTGAAACGCTAGTAGATTCAGACATGTAAAAGAGCCTATATGGCCAACTTGCAAAATAAATTTTTCATTTTCATTTTCATAAGGTACGCGGTATAGCTGTACGAAATGAAAACATGTTTTACTCGATTGCCGCCAGAAGGGAGGGTTATATGTTTTTCGAGTGTAAGTGAGTATGTATGTATGTAAGTATGTATGTATGTATGTATGTCTTTTCTGTGCCATGCGCTGCACCCTAAACGGTTTGATGGATTTTGATTTGTGAGGTGTCGTTGGATTCGTCTTGATTGGAGGGGTGACTAAGCTATGTCAATATTAACCGGCTCACCTGGCAATTTGTCATCTACTACTACTTTTAAGCTACAATATGCATACAAGTGTAAAACTGGCAAATGGCTTCCCTGGTGGTAAGTAATTCTCCTAAATGCTTCACCTGGTAATCTGTAATCTACTGCTGCTTCTAAGCTACAATGAGCATACAAGTGTAAAACAGGCAAGCGGCTTTCCTGGTGGTCAGTGATTGTCCTAAATGCTTTACCTAGTAATTTGTCATATACTACTGCTCTTAAGCTACAATGCGCTTACAAATGTAAAACAGGCAAGTGGCTCCCCTGGAGGTAAGTAATTTTCGTAACCGCCTTACCTGCTAACTTGTTATCTACCACTGCTCCTAAGCTATAATGAGCTGCGGCACCTCGGCCGCTTGCTATAATTCGTCACATACAATTCTATACAATTAATCGGAGCGCGCAGAACGCAACGCCCCGGACGCACGCTTCGGGCGCCTGCTATGTTTTGTCCTCCTCGTATTTCCTCTTAAAATTACTCCCATCCTGATTCATAATAGAAAGTAATGGGTTTGACCAGAACATTCTTTTTATTTGTCTTTTCGCGCCTGAATAACACGGCGTCGTGGTACAACGCGGCGCCCCACCGTGCACCCGCTCAGTACGGCACCGCGCGGTGTATTTTGTAATGAAAATTCTAACGCAGGTAGAGGGGCGCTGCCGAACGGTCAATAAAACAAGTCATTGCACAGCTAGATATTTATTTATTATATAAAACCCCAACTACCCCGCCCACAAACACAAGCTTTACAGTATTACAGCTTTACAGCGCTATTGCGCCTCTATTCTAAGAGTTAAGTCCTACTTCTCTACGATATACAACCTCAGGGTCGTGAATGCAATTGGCCAGTGATCTCATATAATTACCTACCTAATTAATTAACGGCGCTGAAGGCGCTGGTACCTGATGGACGAAGACCAACTCAAACCTGCCGCTGCCGACAGACGTGTGCTACGCCCGGACGCCGTCTCGTGCCCAGCGTCCCACCATAGCCAACGTGATGCCACGCAGAACGAGCAGCCTCCGCTTCACAGCCGCCTCCGGTGCCTCCACAACTCAACAGCTGCGGACAGCTGTATGCCACGCTCGGATGCCGTCTCGTGCCCAGCGTCCCAGTGTCACCGACAACGTGCCACGCAGGCCAAGCAGCTTCAGCTTCAACAGACGCCTCACGGCGCTCCCAACAACACCAACCACAGCTACACTTCACGCCGTATCTCAACACCTCCGTGGAGGAAATGCAGACTTGCTAATGCGCCCGGGTCACGCTGTCAACTCCAACGAAGGTGTTCCGATAGCAGCCAGCACCGCAACAACAAGAGGTTAAGAAGACATGCGCGTGGGCCGCTTCTAACCCAATATCAGTTCGCCCCACTAAAACAAAACAAACCAATTAAATTTACCAGTCGGAGAGGCTATAAGCCGTTATTATCACGACATTTCGATATTAAACTCACCAAAACAAGACAAAAATACAGAGAGCCACCCTCTCTCCCTTCGAAAACGCCCATCGCTAGTGTCGTAGAGCTGTCACAATATCAAAATTTTACGATTGAAACAGTCTAAAAAGAAAACTCTCCAAACTACTCCACCATATCTAAATTAATTCCCCTTATTTTATTATATCGTTGTTATTGACAACAATTATAACAATTAGATAAAACGCCGGAACGTTTCAGTCACTGCAACAACCGCCGTAAACAGAAAGACGAACAATCCATCGACTGAATCCACCTCAGCTGTCACTGTCAAAAATTGACACCTTACAATTTTCACAGCGCGGACCGTAAATATGCACGGTAAAACGGCGCCGCGCCGTTTCACGGTAACGACTCCGCGCCGTGGACATGTGGCCAGGCCAGATTTCAGGTTTTAGTTATAGTATTATTGAAGTTGTTAGTTTACTTTTATTTCAAGTTTTTAGTTATTTTTCTGTTACTTATTTTTTAAATTTGCTTTTGTATTTAATGTTTCAAGTGTCAGATAATCTAATAATATTAAACTGTCATTTTAGATTTATAGCTTCGTTAATTGAAGGGACAAAAGGAAGAGGAAGACCCAGACTGACATATTTTGAGCAAGTGGAAGAAAATTTTCGAACCGCGTCGTATTGGAACATCAAACGGCTGGCGGAGAAGAAAGAAGACTGGCGATTACTGACAGGACCTGATGATAAACGGTGAAGGGCGGGATGGTTTTTTTTTTGCAAGTTTTATTTATCTGTTTTGTCACAAACTTTACCTCATATTGGTATGAAAATAGTCTTAAAGTATACAAACAAATCCCTTTTATATAAGACCCCACTAGACCATGTACCTACAAAGCTCTCAAATTATTAATGAAAAGAGTAATGTCGTATTTTTTAAACAGGTCACATGGAGTATCAAAAGAAATAAACACATTTGATTCAGGCTGATCCAAACAGTGTATTAAAAAGTATAAGCTTCTTAGAAATTATTCGTTACGGACTTATCAAAAGAGCCTGTTGTATTTTGTATTGTACCTCGTACAAGGCACTTCCTAAAATGACCACTTCCAGTTGTGACCCCTTCCTAAATACTACTATTTCATAAAATTACTTCCTGATATTAACATTTCCTGATTTGATCACTTTCCAAAATGAGCATTTCTCGGTGTAACCACTCCCAGTATTTCATAGCGCGACGTGACTTGACTACAAATCTACTAGTGACCCGCTGTTGCTTTGTTCCAATTTCATAGGTTTTCTCAGACTACAAAAGTATTATGATATGGTGCCTGCCTTACAGGTTGAATTTTTAAAACTGTTATCATTTTTGGGTGGCATACCAAAAAGTAAAAAGGAAAGTTATTGGTGCGATTCGTTCCGTCCGTCTGTCCATCTGTCTATCTGTCCATCTACCTGTCATAGCGACATATTTTAGTACATTACTAATGCTATATATTTGAAATGTTGAACAGATTATAAAATTTCCTTACTCAACCGTATTGCTAGTCAAAAAATTAAGAAACATACTTTCGGTTCATCTGAAAATGTGAAATGTATGTCTCTCGATGCTCTCATTTCCTTATAACACTAGTCAGATGGAGCCGCATGCATTTCGGCTAGTACGGAGAGATAAAATAGATTATGTTCAAAGAGAAATACCGTTTTAATAGTAGTAGTAGCTTAATCAATTGAGTATCATTAGCTGAGAAATGGTTTTTGTTGATGTTAAATATAAAATTTGCAGGTACTTCAAGGTCATAAATAAAAAAATAATATCATAAATCGGTCATATCGGGAAGTGACTACAAGTGTTCATATCGGGAAGTAGTCTCGTAAGGAAGGGATCGCCTCAGAAAGTGGTTATATCTTGACCTGATCATATCGGAAAGCGGTCATATTAGGTGTGGTCTTCAAGCAAAATCATCTTGATTTGTCGTTTCAGAAAGTAATTAGTTTTAACAGAAAGGGTTAAGCTTTTTATAAAAAACGCCCAATTCTGGTACCAATATCGGAATTCTAGAACAGAATGTCCAATGTCACTAACCACTGGACTTCTGAAAGGCGAGATTTTAGCCTGTGGCAAGAAAAAGACTTAAAACAAAGTAGGATGGTCAGAATATTACCAATTAATAGGCTTACGTAGTCATCCATACTATATTATTAATGCGAAAGTCTGCCTGTCCGTCTGTCTATCTGTACGGCTTTCGCACTTAAACTACTGAGTCGATTTCGATAAATTTTTGTACAAATATAGTTTCATACATAATAATACAGGGTACTTTTGACATGAAACGTCTTTAATTTGGACATGAGGGGCTCACAATGCAAAAACCATGTCTGAACGAAATATGTTATGATTAGATCGCTTATTACTTTAAAAATATTGCACATATATGTAGACAATATTTTATTTAATCACATTTTTTCTTCACTTTGTTTTCTAAAACTATAACGTTATGTATCGTCAGTGACATACATTTATTTAGGTCATAATATTTTACTATCATGATTTATTTTAGATTTATAGCTTCGTTAATTGAAGGGATAAACGGGAGAGGAAGACCCAGATTTACGTAATTTGAGCAAGTGGAAGAGAAGTTTCGAAGCACGTGGTATTGGTATATCATACAGCTGGCGGAGAACAAAGAAGAGAGGCAATTACTGAGAGGACCGATAATAAACGGTGAAGGGCGGAATGGTATTTTTTTTGGAATGTTTAGCTACCTATTGTGTCGCACACTAGACCACATATTTGTATGAAAAATTGTTTTTAAAAGTACAAACAATATCCTTTTAGATAAGACCCCACTCGAACGCATTAGTACTAGAGATTGCAAACCGGGCCCGCCCGGGCCCGGTGACCTTTTAGGCACCCACCGGGCCCGACCATTCTTACGGGGCCCGGTCACCGGACCCGGTAAGTAAACCGCGGCGCACTGCGCGGGAGCGCCAACTCGTAGAATGTACGTTATTAGTTTGTTTTTTTTTTACTATGTGTTCAAATAGACACTATAAGGAGTAAAGAGAAAGCTTGCTTGTTTAAACTTATAAAAATGAATAAATTACTGATACGAATGTTACCTTTCCGCCCATAAGTAAAAGTAATCAATTCTGTAATAAGTGTGATTTTGAGACTTGAGTGAGACTGATTATTGTGATAATTGTTCATAAGCCAGTTTGAAATAAACATCAACCTTGAATCATTATTTTTCCATTCATATACAGGGTGTAATCGTTAAGTGTAGCCAGGCGATTATTCAGTAAATATAACAGATATCAGAAAACTTTAAGCTGATGTCGAATCTACATTACCCAATGAGTAAAATTACATTAATAACTTTTTTTAATAAAACCAGAAATATCCCAAATATTAACTTCAAACCCTCCCATACATTTAGTACGCCGTTCGTTGAAAGACAATATAAGGCCTAGTCATTTCACCATTATAAAATGATTCATGAATTGTTTTAATACAGTTTATTTGCGTAAATAATGAATTTTAAGCACTTTTCTCTTACGACATTATTTGAGGCTGCGTGAGACTTACGGCCGCAAAGGAGAGTTTGAAGTAAATATTTGGGATATTTCTAGTTTTATTTAAAAAGTTATTAATGTAATTTTACTCATTGGGTACCGTACTCTCGATATCAGATTAAAGTTTTCTGATATCTGTTACATTTACAGAATAATCGCCCGACTACACTTAACGATTACACCCTGTATAGAAAATTTTCATAAAATATTTGAAAAGTTTCATCACTAACACACAACCCGGCCGGGCCCGGCGGACCCGGCCGGGTTGGCGACGAATGCAACCGGGCCCGGCCGGGTTCAGAAACATACCGCATTGCATTCTCTAATTAGTACCTACTGTATGGTATTGTGGTTCGTATAAGGCACTTTCTTAAATGACTGCTGCCAGATGTGAACTCTTACCAAATGCAACAATTTTATAAAATGAAGTCCCGATATGAACATTTCTTGATTTGACCACTTTCCAAAATGAGCACTTCTTGATAAAATCACTCCCAGTATTTCATAGCGTGACGTGACTTGACTACAAATCTACTAGCGACCCGCTGTTGCTTTGTTCCAATTTCATAGGTTTTTTTCAGACTACAAGAGTATTATGATATGGCGGTGTGCCTACCTTACTAGTTGAATTTTTAAAACCGTTATCATTTTTGGGTGTCATACCGAAAAGCAAAAAGGAAGCTTATTGGTACGACTCGATTCGTCCGTCCGTCCATCTGTCCATCTATCTGTCATAGCGGCATATTTTAGCACAGTACTAATGGTTTCTATTTAAAATGTGGAGCAGAAATTAATTTTTTTTTGTTACTCAACCTGATTGCTAGTAAAAAAATTATTATCGGTCATATCGGGAAGTGACTACAAGTGTTCATATCGGGGAGTTATAAGGAAGGGGTCTCCTCAGAAATTGGTCATATCTTGACGAGATCATATCGATCGTTATAGAACCCAAGTAAATGTTGTTCTAAATAATAAAAATGTAACTTATCCATTTTATAAAAAATACGAGGACTACCCTAACACTCCACCGGTGCGTAGGTATGTCAATCTCAACAAATAGGCCTAGTTTCAGTACTGCTTTATTTATAAACTGTGTCTATAGGCCTATTGAGCCTGAAATGAATTGATTCTATTCTATAATGGGGGTGGACATTGGGAAGTGGTCGTTTTGGGAAGTGGTGAATTTATTTTAGGAAGTGGTTATTAACTTTCATAATATAAAAAAATCAGTACCTACAGTTCTTTGCAACTTTAGCAACAAAGTGTCATGGCTCCATTTTTGAAAACAGAATGTTGCATCTTTCACACTATAGTTGGTGTGTCACAAGACATAATAGCTAACTGCTACCTGACAAGTCAGGCAGCCAAGGCCTTCCAGAGTGCCCGTGAGATTCCGCGTGACGTCGAAGGCGCATTCTATCTTATTCATGTATTCTGTGATATTATTCAACGATGGCTAGGCGTTTAGTTAGCTGTTGTCTTTGGGTTTCTATCAACGGTGCATCATACGTGTCTTAACTATTATTTTCCTTAGGATTATCATGTGTCTCAACAATAAAAATGCATTACATAATTACCACTTTTCTAGTTTTATTATCTCACAGACTCATAACAGCCCATCTTTTTCATTTCTCTCAAAAGCAGCGTGCCTAAACAAAGTGGCATTGTTGGCGTTGACGTTCTGGTAGAAATAACAACATTGTGCGGTTGACGCCAAAGACTGTTTACTGTTTTCCACCTTATTGCAATGGAATAAGTTATAAAGTGTTTGACGTCGACGGTGTAGTCAGCCAAATTGAACTCTGGGCCTCTAGAGAACTAGTAGCAATGAATGAAAGCAATATTATTAAGACATTTACTATGAAAAGTCCTTTTTACATTTATTGGTAAAGGTTCTCAGAATTCACATTGATTGTCTGCACAGACTCGATGTAAGGGTGGCAAAAGCAAAATTCTAAAAATATTTTGATTACACATACATTCACGCTTCAACCCCAATTGTATGTACCTTTCTTTGTTGAGGTTCAATCGGATTTATAAAATATCATATCATCCATCAGGGTCCATTTAACATACTCAAAAATATGAACGACCGCTCTTATAACAATGTATAATTAAAGCGTTGGTAAGTATATACTTTTACACATGACCGTGTCAGAGATTCGCAAAATACTTAGTCCATATAAGACATTTTTCAACTACCGGCACTTTCACACGCTCGCATTGAGTAGTGCGACACAGTAAGAGTATGAAAAAACTCATAATCATAGGTCATAGGTTAGGTTACAATAACCCCAAGCTATATCAAGGCTCATGAGCTTTGGGGGCCATGGTCAGATAACCCAGTGCCCAGTAGCGGAGTTCCGTCGACCCTATCCTGAGGAACAGAACATCCTTGTGCTCCTACCAGCAGTAGCACTAGAAAATGCTCAAGAGTGGTTATCATTCGATAAACGCAAAGTAGAAGATTAACGTAGGCAGCCGGTATAAATATTTGTGGGAGATTCTGATATTTTGTGAGTTTAGTATTTGGAGAGTCAGGTATTTTGCGAAACTGGTATTCATGGACGTTTTCTGTGGGTAATCGTAACTCCACATGACTTTTTTTTATAAATAAATAAACTTCACTGTTTTGGTCGTACCCCGAATCTGGTATTTAGTGAAGCAAGTATTCTACTCAAGGGAGCTCCACCTCTGCCACGATGCTTCAGCTTATCAGCGAGTGGAGAAAGTTCGGCTTTTATGTAAGTATGGTAAGTCCTACCTACTACGGTCTGACGACGAGTGGAAGGCTCCTGTAAGTCTCTATTTTCCACTATACGTTTGGTTTTGCTTTGGTACAGGAACCTTCCGCTCAATAGTCGGGCTATTGCTAGCTCAGGAATCTATGCTAACTATATAAGTAAGGCTCTTCACAAAGACCAATTCTGTATCCAACGTCTTACCGCATCAGACCGTCGAAAATATTATCGGTCAAACCTATGGCAGTCAGCGAGATAAGCTTGGTGGTTATTTAGGTACAGGTACCTTCTATCAGGAACCATAATCCTTAGGATCAGTCCTTCGGTCGACTTATGGTAACCGACCCTGTAATGACATCAGTAGGTCACTAAAGCCAGCAATCATGAGGCACTGGTATTTTAACAACAAAAAAGTTGTAAAGATTTCGAGTAAGGAGTACCTAGGTGTGATGTGTATGATTGATATCACCTAAAAACGTTACTAAGACTTTATCTGAGTTTAGCACCAAAGTCTTTCATGGTCACCAGTTTTTACTACGATAATCACAATCACACTTGTGGGCCTTTATATCTTAGACTTGAAAGCCTGAAATCATAAGAGATGGCTTTTCTGGTCTACACAAGTAAAACTAATAAAAGTTATGTATTTTAGTCATTCGTGTATTAAGGTATACAGAAATTAATAACACGATACAAATATTTTATATCAGTTTTATTGCAGTCTGAAAACGTACGCCAACTAGCTAGCTAACTGCCGCGAAAGATTGTCGCTAGCTGGCGCTGTATAGTTGCATGTGTGTGTGTGACGATAGTGTCTGTATACGCTCGTAAACAGATTCTGCATTTTTTCTCAGGACTGGCACAACAATACCTTCCAACTGTGAAGTCAAAAAATCAACCGTATTCAGATACCTACGGTAACAAAAAAATAATAAAAAAACAGCGATAGGTTACGAAAAATTACGAAAAAACCGTAATTTTTTTTACAGCGCCATCTAACGGGACTTTGTTTGAGAGCGACCCTAGTCGGTCCCCCTTAAAAGTAAAAAATATTGCGTATATCGTTTGTTATTCATAGGTTTAAAATTAAGACAAGGCATTTGTATAACTACGCAGGAATAATTTGTTTGTCTACATGTATATGTAGTCTATAAACTAATTTTCAATACAGTTGCTCAAAAAGTGCCCTTTTTTGGCTGTTTTGCGTGCGCAAAGTTCGTTTTTGCGAACTAGTGCGATTTACTTTCCAGTTTTTTTTTATTTGTACTTGTTCCAATTCACAACTACTTACCAAAGAGTTTTTTATAGTTTTAGTTTGTACCAAGATAATAAAACTAAAAACCTATTATTAATGTAAGAATATCAAAATATTGAGATTTTATATTTTATTACTAGCCTGTTCATAAAAAAAATATGATTTTTTAAATAATAAGAGTCCTAAAAACAGTTCTTATTAAGGTGGCTGAATGGAACGGAATTCTCTGAGACAAAAACATTGTTGGCCTGTTAAAAGAGCAAATCGACCAATCACATCAGCACGCTGATCACTGATTCGACCAATCAGAACACGACTTGTGCTGCATACGACATAAAATCGCCCAATCAGAACACTGGGTCTTTTCTGGTACCCCATATTTATTTTCATTAAAAAAAATAAGGTTCTTTTTAGTTCCACTTCTTCAGAAATAAATGGCAAAGATATTCAAACAATAAGCGATTCTGGATGTGTTTAAGCACTTCGAAGCGCTTCGCTAAATTAAAAAATAAAACGTGTTCGAATGACTGGCCACTAAGAATGGAATCGTTAAAAAAAAAGTAAAAATAGGCGGGAGAGTGAAAATATTAATGTTCCCGGCAAGAATATTTCGTTATCCTTTAATAATTGTCCTAACGCTCATATTAATATCTATTTGAAAAAAAATCTTTGATTGAGTTGGCTGAATAGCAAAAGCCATTGCCTTATGAAATATGACAGCTAACAAAAACGCCTTTAATTTGTCAAAATTTTTCACTGCTAAAGTTTGTATAGTCGACCAATTAATTACTTGACCACTTTTGAACCTTAACTCTTTGTAATACGGTCGAAAAGTGGTCAAGCTATTTCTTGGTCGACTATACTTTGCTTTAATTAAGAGCTTCAGTAAAAGTCGCAAATTTATTGTTGTATTTTTTTCGCACCGGTATTGAAAAACGTCGTTCGATACACGCGCGGAAATGTCATTCTTCACCGTTATAAACCGAACTGAAGTTCCAGTTCCATACTGAATTAATTAGTATGATAGTGGAATTTGAGTTCGGTCTATAAATACGACCCTAAGATGTCAAAAGTAACAAAACTATATTTTCAATACAGTTGTTCAAAAAGTGCCCTTTTTTGGCTGTTTTGCGTGCGCAAAGTTCGTTTTTGCGAACTAGTGCGATTTACTTTTCTAGTTTTTTTTTTATTTCTACTTGTTCCAATTCACGACTACTTACCAAAGAGTTATTATAATGTTAGTTTGTACCAAGACGTAATAAAAAAAAAACCTTTTATTAATGTAAGAATATCAAAATATTGAGATTTTATATTTTATTTCTAGCCTGTTCATCATTATTTTTTAAATAATAACAGTCCTAAAAACAATTCTTATTAAGGTAGCTGAATGGAACGGAATAGCTTTAGTCTGTGGAAATAGCTGCCAAAACGCCTGTCAAAGTGGAGGGGTTTTTCCAACTGCAAACATGGTTTAAAAGCAACAATTGTTTTTGTGTTTATAAAATTTAAATATTTCTATACACAAATAATCGAACATAATGATACTAAGGTAATAATAGTGAAGTGTTATTTATTATTAAAGTGTTTCCTTCTTATAAAAATGTATTTGAAAAAAAAAATCTTTCATTGAGTTGGCTGAATAGCAAAAGCCATTGCCTTATGAATGAGAGCTAACAAAAACGCTTTTAATTTGTCAAAAGTGTTTACTGCTAAAGTTTGTACAACTTACTTTACTTTAATTAAGAGCTTCAGTAAAAGTCGCAAATTTATTGTTATATTTTTTTCGCACCGGTATTGAAAAACGTCGTTCGATACACGCGCGGAAATGTCATTCTTCACTCGTCCTGAGTCTTGCCACTTGTCTTCGGCTCGTGGCAAGATATCTCGTGACTCGTGAAGTAATGACATACGTTCGGCACTAGGATAGAAATGTACTATTTACATAAAGTTCTGTGTACAAAAAACCATAGGAAAACAAAAAAAAATCTTTGTACATATTTAGTTTGAGCTGCTGTAACATAAATATTACAATGGAAAATCAAACATAAACATATGTAGAAACATCATGTTACATTGCTACACTGTATAATAAAATGTAATATGTAATAATACTGAACGTTACGGCGTTAGATGGTAAAATAGTCATTTCCGTTGGTTTCCCCTTCGCTTTTGTTTGCTCTATTTTGATCTTTACTGAACAGACAGTCTGATTATTGTTTATTTACACATAGAACACCCAAATATACAATTACTAAAATACTTATAACTGAATAAATAATAAAAAATATATATATATATAAAGATGACATTCGCGCTATACCAATATTCAAAGTTTTGCGCTATTTGCAAAGACCCATGTGGCCTATCTCTGATATATCTCGAAAATTGTGTAAATTTTACAGTAATAGTATTACTGAAATTTCAATTAAAATAAAACATTATTACATTGTTCGCGATATTAACCAGTGCATTAACACTAAACTGTAATATCCAACCGATGACACCATAGTGCATAGTGACCCTGACTATGAAGCTAGAGCTAGGTTGTAGGTTCGATTCTCACACGGGACCAATGTTAGTATGATGAATTTGAATGTTTCTACCCGAGCCGTGGATGTTATTTTATGTATTTCATTACGTATTTATCTATATTGTCTAGTACCCATAGTACAAGCTTGGCTTATTTTGGGGCTAACGAGGTCATTTGGTCTTAATTGTCCCAAGACATTTATTGTTTATTATTTTTATTTTATACTCGTACTTAATTTACACTGAAATTAAATAAAGTAATTAACAAGAGTCATCATTCATTGATTTCTTTGACTGGACTATTTCAGAGGTCACTAACCCTGGAAGTGTACACACACCGTTACTATGGAAATGACAACAAAACCAAAGGAAAACTTCACTGAATTTTATTTCAAGGCATTAAGGATTAGATTTCTTCATTGTTTTCCTCGACTTTGGCCCAATTTAGAAGCAGGCTATTACGTTTCGAATTTCTTGTAATTTGTGGCCATTCATACTTAACACGAAAATAAACTACCTATACGTGGAAAATCATAACGTATGTACCTATATACATATATAGTTCTTTATTGTACAAAAGACATAACATAAGTAATAATAAAGAAGCGCCACATTTGCGAAGAGCCCATTGTCCAATCCCCTTTCATGTATAATATAATATCTTTTGCACTGTAAGGCTAGACTAGGTACTTGTACAGTCAAGGAATTTAATTTCCAACCCATATTAGGTTCAATATCGTATAGCAAACTGTCACCATAAGAGCTATAGAGCAAGACGTTAGTTTGACATATCGACCTTAATGCATTGCGAATGTCTGACGACATTTCAACGAAATGGGTAGGGAATTAAATTCTTTGACTGTACATTTGTATCCAAGATGGTGGCAAATAAAACAAATGAATGCATTCCTAGCAAATCTGACTACCCACACACCACCCGCTAGCCAGTCCGCCCCAATTAAGTTACAAATAAAACAAACGACAGTCGCGCGTCAAACTCATTGTCTCCGAAAACGGTGACTTGGGCAAAATATACTTTTTATGAACTACTAAAACGGCGGGGGGAAAAAGTACCGGGAATCGGCGTAAAGTTAACGAGCTCCGTCTAATTGTTTGGAAGTGTCCCGGCGGGAAGGTTGACGCGGGACTTACATTTCTTTTCACCATTTTAATGTTATGAGATGATATTTCATTTCGCAGTAAATAGGAAAGTTGGAGAAGCAGCAACAATATATATATATATATATATATATTATATTTTCTTTTCAGCAGCGGCAGTCGAATTGAAAACCTTCTGTTTTATTTGAAGTCGGTTAAAACATTTAAGTTTAGATTTGCTGGCCAAATACAATTTTGAACATAATGGTTTAATGCTTATTGCACAGTTAGCACAAAACTTTGTTTTTTTTGTCACTATCAATAGAATGCAAAAAGGCACTGAGCCGATCGACGCTCGTTTCGCCTCTATACGAAGCATCATCCGGATCAAATAGTACGACCGTTCGCAACTTGAACGAATGGCATACTAACAAACTAAAACATTTTTCTTTAAAAAAAGCAGGCAGGCAGGATCAAAGAAAAATGTTTTAGTTTGTCAGTATGCCATTCGTTCAAGTAGCGAACGGTCGTACTATTTCATCCGGATGATGCCTCGTATAGAGGCGAAACGCGCGTCGATCGTGTTATTTTAGTGTATAGTTGAGTCTGTGTGACATATGTTGTTTCTTGTGGAAGCTTGTGGTGGATTTTTGCATTAACAATATATATGTCGCACATACGCAGCTATCTTGCACGTGCACGGCGGTGGTTTCGCGGAGAAGCAAGGTAATTTGTTCCAGTTTGTCAACTGTGTCATAGCATTCCTTAAGCGTAATGTTACCTACGGGACTGTTCATTCTTTATCCATAGGGACACAATGTGTCCATAGAGTTTTCAATAATAGTTTCATCTGGAAACCCAAAAAGTACTTCCGTATGCAAATTCGGACATTAAACTGCGCGTCCCGGGAGTGTCGGCGCGACACCCTGCTCCCGGCTTATGAATAATGCGTTTCGTTACGGCAGAGTATCATTTTATAACCCAAAACAAATAAAAACCTCTGCGAAATCGAAACTGGCGAAAAGGCTGGTCCCAAATGCCATGGATTCGTTAGAGTTCTTTTGTTATGTTAGTAACGCTAAAGGATGTTTCAAGCTGTAGGTAGTAGTTTTTTTTTCCTATTTAAAACAAGCGTTGTTGTTGACGGTACTTTATTATAGAGTTGCTATTGGATCTGCATGTACTAAATTTCGAAGCAATGCAAACCATTTGAAGTGAGTCAAAATTACAGCCGTTTCTACAGTTAGCATCAAAAGTGGAAACACTCGAAGATCTCAAAAAGATCCACAAAAACAACACGGCCGGTTAAAATAAAATCTTGTAAAACGCAGTATTAACGCGGCATCTACATGGGATGTAAACACACATAAAATCAACAAAGACAATATTCTTTCCAAGTTTTAGTTCTTCGTTTTATTCATCATTTTCCATCATAAGAGGATGATGATGATTGATGATTTCAAGATGATTTCAACATTCAGGGGATGCATACAAAATTGTAATATCCATCCATAATTCATCGCCTTTAATTCCTAAACTGTAAAAAAAAATAACACAGGCTTTCTTTTAATATTCATGCTCGATTTCCAAGTTTTTGCTATATCAATTAATAATAAAATTGACGTTTGATAGGACAAAGACCGATTGACCGATTCGAGAATATAAGTGCGACGCAATCAATTATTTTTCGATTTGACAATTTAATTAAATGTTCTCCTTGTCGATGGTAGCAATAAAACAAATCACAGAAGAAAATTAACGACGTCTGCGAGTGCACAACAAAAGTAAGAGTTAAAATTGCAAATAGGAAACAGATAAAAGAAACACTTCGATAAGAGAACGAGACAAACGACTTCGCTTCTTGACAGTCGTTTTGTGAACAAAATTAATTATGAACGCGGCATTTGTTTTGGATATGGACTTAGATACAACTAAATTAGATTCGGTTTATTTGTGTTTCATGGTGTTCGTTCAATAGTGACTTCTATTAATATAAAATGGTTTTAGAGAGGTTACAATATATAATGTATATAAATTCTTAAAGACCAAAGGAGTTACAGATATGTGCAAAGGCAAACTAATGTCTTTAAGAAATCTCTTTTAGTTTAACTTGGAGTAAATGAAAAGGTGGACCGCGACCTGCGGCCCTAACATGACAGCCCAGATTTAGTTTAACCCCTCCCTGTGTCTCTGTCTAACTAATGTAATAAGAAAGGGACGCAGATAGAGATAAACTAAACTTGGCCAGTCATGTTAGGGTCACTGGTGATGGTTGTAGGAAACCGCCGTATGCGATCAGCGCAGGACCGATCATTGTGGACATCTTTGGGAGAAGCCATGTTCAGCAGTGGTCGTCTTTCGGCTGATATAATGATTATAGATGACTGATATCTTTTTCCTTCTTCTTACTCACTAATCCAGACGTTTTGCAGCAGTGCTTGCACTATTGTGTTCCAGCGTGGAGAGCAAATCAGACGGTGACATTACTGGCACAAGAGGTATTCCATCTTAGCCCTCTGGGTTGGCAACGCATCTACAATCTTCTTGGCGTTGCGGGTGTTGGTGCTGACCACGTGCTGGTATGCCTTCCTATTTTATATAAAAAGAGTTTTTCTATTAAAACTCTATGATAATCCTAATCCTCTTAAACAGCAAAAACCTTTGGCAGCAGATTGTTGTTTATTTGTTCGTAGGGCTTTCCGCTATTTTCGTCCCTGGATACAAAAAAAAATACCAGACAGCTACCACCGTCAGTCGGTCTGTGGCAGTGAAAATTGGAAACAACTAATAGGTAACTTCAGAGCATTGTTTACAGCGGTGCAAATGAAGAAAGTTCTACGTTGATGCCTGTCGCAGGGGGATTTAAAATCCGGGAAACAAGGGGACTTATTAGGGTTCTCTGTTCAGTTGAACCCTTTTGAAGGATCACTATTTACTTGTACGCACTAATAGACGATTGATCCTTTTTTCTGATACATAAGTATGGCACTATGCTTATGTAAATGTTGCACGGCATTACGGAGCTCTAACCTCCTGTTATTAATTTTTCATGTCAGTTACTTTATTTATTTTGCAAATCAAAAATCAAATTAAATATCCGGTCCACCAGAGACTTACTTTTAAAGTCCGCTGTTTTTCTCGCACAGCTGCCTTCTGTAGGTATATCAATATGACCGTAATAGTTATATGAACATCCGTTACAATTCCTATATTAGGAAATAGACAACTGACTTAATTAAGTGCATCTCCGTCATACCGCTTTATTTGTACTGGTTAACTTTCCTCCTTCTAATCACTTCCAACTTGAAGTGAGAGAAAGGTTCTGTATATATGTATACAATCTTTATTGCACATAATAATAAATACAAACATACATACATAGGTTGCTAAAAACATAACCCTTCCTTTTGGCTTTGCCGTAGTCGGGTAAAAATAACGTTTACAAGAAAATAAGTAACATGTACAATGGCGAACTTATCCCTTTAAAAAGGTTCTTAAAGGTTTCTGAACCGACTTAAACGTAACAATGTGTGATTCTATGGATTTTATGATGTTAGCTGCAGGATTTTAAAACTAATGTAGCCAAAGGCGGATTCGGGGGGGGGGGGGGTCACGGGGGTTATGAACCCCCTGGGCTGGGTCCAGAGCGTCCACTAAATCTCCCCCTCCCTCTAAGGCTGAATTTTTTTTAATGGACTTGTGCTGATAGCCTCAGACGGCTTTGTCAGCTTACCGGAGAAATACGAGCAACCAGAAGGGCAAGGCTGGATCTGTCCTTGATGTAGCTATTCCAAGCCTTCTCAATTTCGGCCGTGCTATCTTTACGGTTATACAGAACCCACGTTACGAAGCAACTCACGCTTGCTCGACTTTTTCTTACGGGCAATGTAGAGCCGCGTCTGATTTGCTTCGGTATTTGTTATTTTCCCCATTGATTCCAGCGCCATTGTTTATTCTCTTAACTACACGTTAACAATGCCGGAGAATTTTTAATTAAACTCTTACAATGAAATGTTGAAGCAATTGTGTTCGGTTTCATTTTTTTGAAAATTTACCTGCAAAAGTTTCAGGTAAATGGACTTAGTTATGATCTACTTCTGACAATTACCTATTCATAAACGCTCAGTATACTCTCATTATTTGATACAAGTTTTGCCTTAATCTAACACTGCAATGAGTACTTTCAACGAAAGGACCAAAGCATATTCTACTCAAAAGAGGTCGATAAACTTAACGAAATTGGCAAGGTATTAACTCAAATAGTTTAGCCTTAACGTTTTTAAATAAAAGGCAAAGATATATGTAAAAATTATAATAGGTAAACGAAAACTGGGTTACGTGCAATGTAGTTGTTTTTTTAATTGGAGTTCCATTTCGAATGGAAACGGAAAATTAGAGTTAAGCTCGCGAATATCTCACATAGCCAGTAGACCTACAAAGTTGAGCACATGTCTACTGTAGCACGTAGATATGAGTTGCTGCCTCTACGTAGAAGCAGGGACGAGCGGCGCCGCTTTGCGGTGGTCTCGGAAATTGAACGGCGCCGCGACGCACACTACAAACAAACTTCAATCTGGAACCTTTTGTTTATGTCCGCCTGGTACTTGCGTTTGGGCCGCGATGAAAATTTGTGGTTTTGAACTGAAATTTGTCTGTTTATTGTTTGTTGTAGCGGACATTGTTATTTGTTTTATCGCTGAGCTTGACATCAGACGATTATTTAGTATTTATTGGATGTTACTCGCAACTTCTTCTTCAACTAAAATATCTCTATATCTTATTATTTATTAACATTTATAATATAAGCAGGATAGGATATGATATGCTGCCGCACCACTTGATAGTAAGAAACAACTTAATGCGAATTAAAATGTGTTTGAGTGCATGAACAATTAGCGCCAAAAAAGTTTGAAATTGAAATTACTGAATTAAAAATGTTCGAAACTTGATAAAAATTTGAAATATCCATCGCCGTTAAAAATATTCTTTAATTAACAAACGACCATTAATTCCTTTGATAATAATTTTAATGGCCTAATGAAATTCCGCATTTCGCTTTCCCTCCAAAACAACGGTAATGAAGTGACTCCTGAACAGCGAATGAAGACCTCAAATCGCCAAACAAGAATAATTAGAGTTTCCGATCCCTGCATTGCTGTTTACTTACAAAACGTTCACGGGGTTTGGCGACCCCTGTTAATGGGCAATTTCCATGATTTCATCGCCAACTTTTAATGATCCTTTTGTGAACTTCTCTGGAACGCTTCTAGTCTTTAATTTCATTGGATTTATGAGTTTGGCCCCTAATTGTTGACTTGACAAACTTGAGATTCACCCTGCGATGCGCCGAGTGACTTTTCGGTGCTTTGAGTATTTGAAGTGGGCAAACTTTAAGTTTATTTTAAAAGACATCCATTTTAATAAGTTACAAACTTACGAGTAAAACCATACTCAAACTGCTGTTCAAACCTTTTCAATTTTCAAAGAGAAGTTATGGTCCGCTCGTTCATATGCCTATGTGAATGGTAGCCATAACATGACATTATACCTATAAGTAGGTCCAATAAAAATATTGATCGGCTGTGAATCGGATTTGGCGAGACACATCATTTCCAATTTTGTCGTATTCTCAGTAAGTCATGGTCGGTATCGGTAGCAAGTCAGTCGAGTTCTTACTTAGCCAAGGCACCTAGCACGAATCTTTTCGGCACGCGTTAATTCTCTACGTAACTCAGTGCGTGTCTTCCCTACTGGGCTGGTTAGACCCAGACGCACTAAGTTACGTAGAGAATTAACGGGTGTTGAGAAGATTCGTGCTGGATGCACTGAGTTATGTATGCTACATTCATATCACATAGGTGCCACGCAAGTCATATGAATGAATGACGGCGCCTTAGAAATATTACAAGCTTAATCTTCGCTATCACAAGTTTATTGCTATTCATCTTCAACAGGCGCTTAACATTTAATGGGCATCATATCCGCTAATGCTGCGATCCTATACCAGTTTCTTCTGAATCAGCCATTAGTTGTCAAGGTTTGTTTTAATTTGCAAGGTTTTCATGTGAATCCGGAAATCAGCCTCTGTTCCTTTTTCTATAAATAGGAATTATTTACTAAAATTGTATACATATATTTGAGCTGTATGTGTATTTGATCCACAACAGAACCTTTCATTAAAAACCCAAAATTGTCTTTAAATAGTTTAGTCATAAAAATGTAAAGAGGAAATCGATTGTGGGGTACCCACGTTGAATGTGTGACTAGCAGGACTAGAAAAAAAAATTATATTTTTATTAAATAAAGCGCCTAATTATTGCACTCGAGTAATGAATCACCTTGTCCCACTTATTAAGCGTTGTATAAAAAACCATATATACTGTGACCATACTACTAACGGCCCGCATCAAAATTAAAATTTTGCTCGCTGATGCATAACAATGGCAAAATATACTTGGAAAAATATCTATTTTCAATGTTAAACATCAGTTTTAGCAATCTTGTTCGCTCAAGCGACATGAAACGTTAGTCCTGCCAGCCATCAATATCGGTCTTGATGCTGACATGCAATGTTCGAGATACAAATAAAGTGGTACTGATGCTCAACCACTACCAAGAGTATACATATATGTTATACTACACACGGTTGCGACATCGGCATGTCTGTCCACTGGCCGCGTGGTGAAGAAAGTAGCGGAGTGGCTAAGAAATATACATTTTTCGTTCGACAATATCGTAATCAGATTTCCATTTTATGATATCGTATCTTAGACAAAGCCGATATGTGCCGACAAACCCTGAAGGAATTTCTAAGATTTCATGGACTATAAATATGGTATAGTTAGTTTAGTCAACTACGGACCACTAGGATATCAGACACATCAATTTATAATACCTACCATTCAATCAAAGACGTATCTCGTAATAAGTAAATGAAGTAGACAAAATTTTAATATGAGTATTCTGACAATATGTTTGTGTATAGCAGAGTTGCCACGTTTTGGGTAAGATTGCCACGGATTACGGTAACAATTAACTTTACTTTGCGTCTAACTTAACTTTATAACTATGCGTAAAATCCTAAAGTATATCTGAAAGATTTTTATCGCTCTAACCTTTTTTACCTAGGCACTTGGTTAATTTAAAAGGAGATTCATGCCTAATGAATTTAGCAATTCGTAATATGTAACTGTTTTGGATACCAACCACTTATACCGAGCATTTTTGGAAGTCCTTTTAGCATACATCCATACAGATTAGTATACAGAATATAATAAGGAATAGATTACCGCTAAGTAAAAAAGTTTATATCTAGAAAAGAAGCTGCCTGATAATAAGATGGAACGTTGAACCCATCACTTGTGTTAACACAAAGACAGCTCCATAAACGTCAGTGCTACGTGCAATGGACAGAGCATTATCAGCGCGTGTCTATCGACTGGTCACAACCGGAAATGGAAATGTCAAGCGCATGCCTGTGGCTTATGAGAAAAATTACACGTCATGTGATCAGCGTTGTCTGGCGATCATTGCCATCGGTTAGTGTTTTTATTTTATGCACTGAGAGAAATTGGCTATGCTCGAAAGGAATAGATCTAATATATCAACTTCATAAAGCATACTATATGCCTACATTTCGGAACATGACACTTTCTCGCAGTTCCGTCTTTAATGGTGACTTATATGTGTGTTCGATTGTATAAGGAAGGAACACTAGCATGCGGGTCACCAGATGGGAAGTAATCGACGGCCCTTGGACACCACTGGATTTAGGATATTATTAAATACTAACGACCTACCCCGGCTCGCAAGGGTAGAATTAGGATGTGATGTATAGTCGACCAAGAAATTGCTTACCCACTTTGCGATCGTATTACAGCGAGATAAGGTTTAAAAACGGCTAAGCGATTACTTGGTTGACTACGGTTAACAATTTTTCGTAAAAAAACTCTAAATAACTGTAAAAACGGTATCAAAATCCGTTGTGTGGTTTAGAAGAAGTAAGCGGCCGAAGATTCATGAAGACAGACAAGAACTGATGCCGACTTTATTTAACAGGTACTATGTAAATCAGATGGTAAGGTTTGCATTACCTTCATGTAGGACCCTCCGTTCCTCTCCTCGCAATGCCGCCTGATGTACCGCTGGCATATGTTCGACATTTTTCATCCTGGAACAAAGAATGTAAGTGTTAATAGCATAGTGAAGAGCATAGAGAAGATGAAAACACATGAACCCCAACTGTCAATGCAATAGAGGCACGCTTGTATACAAAACTATAATTCCATTTGTAGGCATCAATTTTCACCTTCTGCCGTATTGTGCATTAATTTATTCACTTACAACATTTTTTTTAATCTGTGGGTCACGAGCTCACGATGGCTAGCCGCCTAGCCTAGGTGGTTCGCAATCAGAAAAAAATTGATGGCCAAAGTAGAGTGCGGCCGCCCGCTCGCCGCATTTTTACGGTCGTAGGGGGTCGTGAGATTTTTTTTTACTTATTGAAGGAAACAATGCGATATGCATGCGATGCAATCGCGTATTTAAAAACAATGAAAAAAGCACTGACTGACAATATAGCTAAAACTAAACATGATACCTTTGTAGTAGCAAAAAAGACATTAATAATGAAAGTGAATATGAAACTGACTTATTCTTTGGGAGTACGTGTAGAGTTTTAAAACGGTTTTGTAATAAAGGTTACTGTTTACGCCTGTCAAACCAGATAAGTCGATTAGCCGTATGAAATGGTGAAACTTTCGATATTTATAAGATTTACACTTTGGCTCAATGATCCAATCAGTTTAAATGTCAGGTTATTTAACGGTTGGTAATTTCTTCACAACTAAATGACCTAAATGTAACAAATGATAAATACTTAGTCGAACTGAGTTATGTTATGGCAATTTATATTATATTCGAGGACCTACAATCTGACGCGCGCCTTGATAGTAAATATTTTCAACTTTCATAATTAATGACGACATTAAGTACATCCTGTGCCTTTACAAACATTTTCAGCTTTAACATCAAACGCGATAAAACTCTTCCTATTCAATTTGGCGGCATCTGCATAACATTCGTTGGCCGTTTAAATACAGGGGATGTCCGTTAAGTTCCTAGAAGTGACTTTGACAAGCAGTTATCTTTTTAGCACTTTTTCCCGTTTTTACGTTCGGGTTAAATGTATAAAGCTAGTTTCTCTTAGAATGTTTTGCAATGATACGTACATTTATTTAAACACTTCACTTCTCCGTATTTGCCAAATATTAGTGTAGTTGCTCGTTTGTTGTTTCAAGTAATCTTCAGAAATGAGTTTAATTTATGGAAATTACAGAAAACGAGCATACAGATCGCCTGTATGAGTTTAAATATGGATTTTATTTATTTGGAAGGTTTCGTTGCGGTGGTTCTTAGCGATGTTTGGGGACAAACGGGCTAGTGGTTGTCGAGATATGACTTTTAAAATATATCGGGATAAATTAAAATTATTCTCTGGTCAGGTTATTCAGATGAGTAAGGAATCCCATGTTTCGAAGTACAGTCTCTGATCACAATATCTGCAATCATTGAATTGAAGATGAAATTTTGAAAGCGCCTAAAAAATAAATGTTAAAGTATTCTTCCAGTCAGTCTTATTCCGTCGATAAACAGTTGGGAAGCCAGCATCAACAAATATAAGCAATTCACGCCCCATCCGGACCGTGTAATTCAAGAACATTAGGAAGTATTGAGTTTGTACATATTCCTTTACTATTTGATGGAATTTAGTTGAAGTTTTTTTTTTCCTAGGTGGGATTTTGGTCGAATTGGTGCACGCTCTTTGATTAGATTATTTCTTTTAAAGGGCAATCATGGAGAAAAAGCATTTGGTACAATGACGATTTCCTACGACTCTCTATGGATGTCGCTTAAACTTTAAACTAAAATAAATTAGCAAATAATGAAAATCAACCAAGAGTAGGTGGAGTTCGTGCTAAGGATTTCGAAAAAACGTGTTTTACGTTTTATGTAGCTAAATATATAACGTACAAGCACAACTACATAATTATACATATTGCGTCTACCCAGCGATCACCCTTTAGGTAAGTATCTATTGTAAATAACAAGTTTAGGAACTACAAATATGTAATAGGTACAATCAGCAGCAAAAATACGTATAATTTTACAAAGTTCTATTCACAATTCTATTGTCAAGAGAGCTTGAGTTGTATTGTGGCCTCGTCGAGTCTATCTCCTAAACCTGTGCTACTGACTGTACCCAATTTAAAATCTTGCTGGTTCTTAACGATTCGATGTAAATTATTGCGAAAAGTTTGAAAAATTTAAAGGAGCTATTCAGAAAGTTTTGCAGCTTTAGCTGTGGAGTTAGCAAAGAGTTATAGTTTGACTGGACTGGTAGTGAACTTATGCTCTGTTCGACTAAGGAAACTGTACAAGTATTTATACTAATTTACATTTAATAATGATTAACCAAAATTTTTTTTTTATTGTTTACAATTTTCTATGAGTGTCTCGACATTATGGTGCCTTTTAAAGTGGCCAGTAACTAATAAGTTTACTCAAAGTCCTTGGGCTTAGAATAGAACTTTGCAGCCGCCCGAGTAATAACTATGCAGCGTGCGCTGCAGTGGGTATTCGCCTTAATTATTTGTTATATTAAGGTTCGTAACTGGTTCGAGAAAACCCTTTGATAAGAACGGTAAAAAACTCAACGAAGTATAATAAAAAATAGTACATTTCTATACTAGTGCGGAACGTATATCATTACCTCACGAGTCACGAGATATCTTGCCACGAGCCGAAGGCAAGTGGCAAGATTCAGGACGAGTGAAAATAGTACATTTCGATACTAGTGCGGAAGGTATGTCATTACTTTACGAGTTCCGAGATATCTTGCCACGAGCCGCAGGCAAGTGGCAAGACTCGGGACGAGTGAAGAATGACATTTCCGCGCGTGTATCGAACGACGTTTTTTAATACAGTTGCGAAAAAAATACAATAAATTTGCGACTTTTACTGAAGCTCTTAATTAAAGTAAAGTAAGTACAAACTTTAGCAGTGAACATTTTTGACAAATTAAACGCGTTTTTGTTAGCTGTCGTATGTCATAAGGCAATGGCTTTTGCTATTCAGCCAAATCAATGAAAGATTTTTTTTCAAATAGACATTAATATGAGCGTTAGGACAATTATTAAAGGATAACGAAATATTCTTGCCGGGAACATTAATATTTTCACTCTCCCGCCATTTTTTCCTTTTTTTTAACGATTCCGTTCTTAGTGACCAGTCATTCAAAGGCGTTTTATTTTTTAATTTCGAAGTGCTTAAAAACACCCAGAATCGCATATTGTTTGAATATCTTTGCCATTTATTTCTGAAGAAGTGGAACTAAAAAGAACCTTATTTTTTTAACGTAAATAAATATGGGGTACCAGAAAAGACCCAGTGTTCTGATTGGTCGATTTTATGTCGTATGCAGCACAAGTCGTGTTCTGATTGGTCGAATCAGTGATCAGCGTGCTGATGTGATTGGTCGATTTGCTCTTTAAACAGGCCAACAATGTTTTTGTCTCAGAGAATTCCGTTCCATTCAGCCACCTTAATAAGAACTGTTTTTAGGACTGTTATTATTTAAAAAATCATATTTTTTTGATGAACAGGCTAGTAATAAAATATAAAATCTCAATATTCTGATATTCTTACATTAATAATAGGTTTTTAGTTTTATTACAAACTAAAACTATAAAAACTCTTTGGTAAGTAGTTGTGAATTGGAACAAGTACAAATTAAAAAAAAACTGGAAAAGTAAATCGCACTAGTTCGCAAAAACGAACTTTGCGCACGCAAAACAGCCAAAAAAAGTGCACTTTTTGAGCAACTGTATTGAAAATGACATTTCTGCGCGTGTATCGAACTACGTTTTTCAATAGAGTTGCGAAAAAAAATACAAAAGAATAAATTTGCGACTTTTACTGAAGCTCTTAATTAAAGTAAAGTAAGTACAAACTTTAGCAGTAAAAAAATTTTGACAAATTAAAAGCGTTTTTGTTAGCTGTCATTCATAAGGCAATGGCTTTTGCTATTCAGCCAACTCAATGAAAGATTTTTTTTTTCAAATACATTTTTTATAAGAAGGAAACACTTTTATAATAAATAATAACACTTCACTATTATTACGTTAGTATCATTATCTTCGATTATTTGTGTATAGAAATATTTAAATTGTATAAACACAAAAACAATTGTTGCTTTTAAACCATGTTTGCAGTTGGGAAAACGCCTCCACTTTGACAGGCGTTTTGGCAGCTATTCCCACAGACTAAAGCTATTCCGTTCCATTCAGCTACCTTAATAAGAATTGTTTTTAGGACTGTTATTATTTAAAAAATAATGATGAACAGGCTAGAAATAAAATATAAAATCTCAATATTTTGATATTCTTACATTAATAAAAGGTTTTGTTTTATTACGTCTTGGTACAAACTAACATTATAATAACTCTCTGGTACGTAGTCGTGAATTGGAACAAGTAGAAATAAAAAAAAAAACTAGAAAAGTAAATCGCACTAGTTCGCAAAAACGAACTTTGCGCACGCAAAACAGCCAAAAAAAGAGCACTTTTTGAACAACTGTATTGAAAATATAGTTTTGTTACTTTTGACATCTTAGGGTCGTATTTATAGACCGAACTCAAATTCCACTATCATACTAATTAATTCAGTATGGAACTGGAACTTGAGTTCGGTTTATAACTACCACCTTTAGTATTTTAACACACACTTGATATGGCTTGACACTTTTGGGGCCAGGTTAGCCAATGCAATAAAACAAATACGAGCCTAATATAAGTTATTCTATATCTATTTATGTAGCGCCATGAGTGCAGCGGTCAGACGCAATAAATATGGAAATGATCAAGGCGCACGTGAGTTCAGTACAAGCCTAGAGATTAGTTCCTTTGTGTGCAAACAGGTCAGCTGCGGGAGATAAAGTCTGCTTTTTATCTACGTACGCAGGCAAAAAAGTTGTCTTTTGTTTTCTGTGTGATGGATTAAGCTCCGCAGGTCAGGTGCGAAATGTAGTATTGTTTTAACTGAGTTGGCAAAATGTTGTGTGAAAGAATTTTTAAGTGGTATGTTTAAAGAAATCTTACAGTAAACAGAGACGTAACAGCCAAAAATAATTAAAGCTAATGCTATGTGAATTAGACAACATGACGGTATACATTCACATATGAATGAAATATTAGGTTTATAGTATCTTCCTTTATTAGTAAAACCCATTTTTTTGAAACACCATTGATATTAAATTACTTGTGTCTTAATTGCCTTAGACAGCTTACAAGTGCCATGTTAAGCAGTTATTTATTTAGTGACCAATCCATATAAGTATGACACTTGCATTTCCCTAAAGTAAACCCCTAAAAGCCTTACGACATTATAAAGCATAAAACATTTCTTCACGCGCGCACGCGTCCCCTTTACCCGAGCGTTTTAACAAATTGCCTCTAAGATTAAAGCGTTTATTACTCGTAGGAGGTACCCTTCTAGTAATAAGCCCCAAATTTGCGGTTAGGCGAAAGAGTGTCGCTTTGCAAAAAGGCGGATTAAGCTACATTCATACTGCTGCTTTTCAGACATTAAGTAGTGTAACAAACCCCCCCCTAAGCTCATTTCTCTGACCTAATAAGACCTAATTTGACCTAACCTAAATTTAGACCTATTAAGACCTAGGATCTACTACTGTTATAACTATGAAGCTATAGGTTTATTTTACTCCTAAGCACCATAGATCTAGATGTATATAACTAGCTAACGGCTGCTCTGATGGTAAGTAAATATCAAATACCTAGTCTAAAACTCATGTCCTATGTAATGTACGCCCTAATCTATACGTTTACTCATCCCTAGTACTATACTGTCTGAATGAATATACATACGAATGATTTGGCCAAGTGATCGTCTAGTTACCCTGCGTTGTGTCCTACGGTAGTAATCCAAGCTCTTTGAAATGTATGTAAGATCGGTTCACTCGCTATGCCCTAAACTTAACCTACCTTAAACTATTATACGTACTATCAAATATTAATAAATACCATGTCCTAATTGCCCTATTATTTAAAACTGAATCCTATTTTGTTGGATGCTGCTTCTAAAGAATGGCTACGCCGATTCTGATGAAGTTTATAGCAAAATAATTAAATAGTAATAATGACTGTTATGTACTCTCATAAATAGAGAGGTTCGACCTTTGTTCTGCTTCCTATTTAATATAAACTTAGGCCGAATAACTAGCTACGTTTGGTATGCATACGGGGATAACTATGCATATCGTAATTATGTATGTTTGTCTACATACTATGAAAATAAAGACATTTAGTAACTCATTCAAAGCTCTGTGGCTTTTAAACCTAAGTTATAAGTATACCAAAATAAGAAACGTCCCAACTGACCTCCTACTCCACTCTCAAGTGGGTCTTAGGCTCACGTTAATTATGATGGTAAGTAATAAGTAATGCCTCATTGGAACACTAATAATAATTAGATAAGCGATCTGTTTCGTAAGAAATAACTGTAGGTACAGTGGAGATGCCAACTGGCTGTCGTACGAATACTACATAGTTATGTGAGAATTATTGAGTTGGATAATCATCCCTGGATAAACCGGGATCCACTGGATCCCGGAAGGTCACGCCAACCACCCCTTTGACCTTCACCATCGCCTCCTAAATACAATTCTCCGTAAAGAAATGTATTGTTAGGGAACTACGTTAAGCGCTAACCACGGCGCATCACAAAGAAAAGTTATGAGATTCTTATCACAACTCGTTAAAATAAAAATATACATTATAAGTTATCAGACACAATAATCTACGTAAGGAAGCATATTGCTATGTTGACAAAGTTAAAGTTATCTAGCGCAGACATATTGAAAAAGCTCGATACTATAGAACGATTTCTCTCACAAAGCTGAGCCATAGTCGTAACCAGGCCTTCTTTTACAGTCAGTGACTCGAAGATTGGGCATATCCCGTGGGACAGTGGCCCGTGCTACTTGTAGCACAAGAGTATGACTACGAGTACTTGTACCCGTTAATAATAACTTCATGATCCAAATCAATCCTTAGATCGATAGTGATGCAGCAATTTTAATAAAGACATAGTTAAGTTGCCATAGCAATATGCTTGAGAGTTGCTGTTAAATTAATAATAGCTTTATGAACAAATCAATCCTTAGACCGACAATAATGATAATAGTCGTAGCTAGAAAAATACCCTTAAAGTAATTTATCTTACAAACACAGTCAAATAGTTATAACAATAAAGTCACGAGTGGTAAAAATGTGGTAAATAACCTAGAAGTAATCTTAATGAAGACCTGGTTAAAGAGTTAAAACAATATAGTGACGAGTGGTAAAACATGGTAAATAACCTGGAAATAATTTTAATGAAGACCTGGTTAAATAGTTAAAACAATAGTTATAAGTCGAGAAATTAGGTAAATAAATCTTAAGGTAAACGTAGGTAGAAATCAACCTTAGCTGAGCCTATAAGAAGTATAAGAAAAGAATAAACCTTGTCTTAAAACCGTACTATACCCTACAAAACAGTGTATCTACCTATACCTATTCTAAAGGCCCTATTCTCTGTTTTGCAAACTAGGAGATTTTCTCCACATTTACTGTTAAACGTGTAATGTGTAATGTAAAGCTTTCCGGAATGACAGGGAAAACTCCTAACTTAACTAGCTGAACGAAAGAAGGTGGCTGTGGCGTAACCATGTGTCTAATAAGCCATGTGTGCGTTGCTCTCAACACCATGCCGAAGCTATGGATCGGCGCGAGAACAGAATACCTAAGGGGTGTAATATATATATAAATACCAATAAGACCGACTGCAATAAACTACATACGCAGATTTACGGGTGCCTAAGCATCGGTCCGTCCACTGGGTCCGCCCGTACCTTGTATATGTGTTTTAGGGAGCCGGGGCCTGGGCATGGCGAGGGTAATACCCCAATATAACGCCACGAAAAGGGTCCAGCCAGTACCCAATTTTAACCCGCCTACACAGACTCTAAAACCAAGAGCTTCGTTAACACCGCATGGTATCAACTCCTGGCCGGCACTTCGCCGCACAAGCTAAGTTCCGAAGACACCTCAATCCTTGACAAGTGTTTCCATTAACGCGATTCTAACCCCATTATTAATTTAAAAGAAGTTACACCACAACACAAAATTTAATAAAAACTTACGCAACTCCCGTAATTAATGATCACAACACAAAACCCACTAATATTAAGGAATTTTTACATTGAAATACTAGGAATTTACTGCCGCCCGTCAGAACTACGTCGTAAATTAATTACACTTGTAGAGGATTGAGCAGTATTACCAATGCCCGCTGAATGAAGAATGGAACCCCGTTTCTTGTTGCCCTCGCCTTTTATACCTCTTGCCCCGCTGGCTGCCGACTTCGCAGACATTCCCGACAGTAAAGATTTTCACGATAATACCGATATTCTTGATAATACCGACTTCACCGACGTTCCCGACACTATTTCTCTGACAATCCCGACTTAAACGATAATTACGACTTCTCAGACATTTCAGACGCCACTTATCCGACAATCCCGACCTTAACGATAATTCTAACTTACCCGACAAAACCGACACTGTTTCTCCGACAATTTCGATTTAAACGACATTCCCGACATTTGACCTCTGATAATCCCGACTTCAACGACAATCCCGACGCTGTTTTACCGACAATCACGACTTAACTGATAAATAAGACTTCTCAGACATTTCAGACGCCACTTATCCGACAATCCCGACTTTAACGATAATTCTAACTTACCCGACAAAACCGACACTGTTACTCCGACAATTCCGATTTAAACGACATTCCCGACGCTATTTTCCCGACAACCACGACTCAAACGATAATTACGACTTCTCAGACATTTCAGACGCCACTTATCCGACAATCCCGACCTTAACGATAATTCTAACTTACCCGACAAAACCGACACTGTTTCTCCGACAATTCCGACCCAAACGACATTTCCGACATTTGACCTCTGATAATCCCGACTTTAACGACATTCCCGACGCTATTTTCCCGACAATCACGACTTAAACGATAATTACGACTTCTCAGACATTTCAGACGCCACTTATCCGACAATCCCGACCTTAACGATAATTCTAACTTACCCGACAAAACCGACACTGTTTCTCCGACAATTCCGACCCAAACGACATTCCCGACATTTGACCTCTGATAATCCCGACTTTATCGACATTCCCGACACTATTTTCCCGACAATCACGACTTAAACGATAATTACGACTTCTCAGACATTTCAGACCCCACTTATCCGACAATCCCGACTTTAACGATAATTCTAACTTCCCCGACAAAACCGACACTGTTTCTTCGACAATTCCGACCCAAACGACATTCCCGACATTTGACCTCTGATAATCCCGACTTTAACGACATTCCCGACACTATTTCCCCGACAATCACGACTTAAACGATAATTACGACTTCTCAGACATTTCAGACGCCACTTATCCGACAATCCCGACTTTAACGACTATTCCGACTATTCTGATATTCCCGATGACACCGACTTTGCCGACACATCTATTTTTTCCTTTGTGTAACCTAAACCTTAGCATCTTAAATTTAAGATTGAATTCCTAATGCAGTCTAATGGCGTATAAGCTCTTTTAGAATATATCTCACTATCTTAAGCATGGCTATATCGAAACTAACTCTTAGCATTATAAAATTAAGGATGAATTTCCAATGCAGCCGGATGGCTCATTTTTAAGAATGTACCACCTGATATGTTCACTCCGCTCACTACCCTCATTTTGTTTTAATTTAGAAATCCTTAAGACTGTATTTTTAGTGGTAAGAAAACCATTATTCTACCACACATTTCTAAAAGGTTCCGCCATCGTAATTGTAAATAATTATATATTTTTCTCTTTTCTTTCAATAAATATAGCTCTATCTGAACCTACTAAGACCATTTATAATTAAATAAGTAAATCCTATAAGTTTGTGAATTAAACGGACAAGCAGAGGCTGGACCGTTACAGTAGGTCGATGGTAAATAGGCATGCGGCTCGCCTGATGGTAAGCAATTACTGCCGCCTGTGAAGGCTCGCAAATCCAGAGGAATCATGCGCGCATTTCTGACCCTGAAAGAAAATTTTAATGCCCCTTCTGAAGATCCTCATGCAGTACCTACCCTGCTGAGAGAATCTCAGCAAGACTCATTCCTCAACCGCAGTGACCTCGGAGAAACCGTCTTTTGATCCGAGCAGTGTATACCACGAGCGGTGTACCAGTGTGGAAAGTGGGTTCTGCGGAACCTTGATGTTCCGTGGACATATTTTATTTCCACTCGCTCTGTATATAACGTAAGGATCGCTTTAGAATTCTCAAACCCCAGCGGGGCAAATCTCACGTCAGTAGAGATAAAGTCAAAGTCGAGATGTCTCGAAAAGACCTATGAGATCCCTATGAAATCTGTCATTTTTTGACATATATCCCAAGTGTGAGATGAATCTTGATAAATGCGAGAGTTGGAGGCATGAACTATATCAAACTCTGACATGTGGTGTCAAAAAAATGTTTTCTGGATTACCAGATTCCATCTAGGTTTGAGTTGGTAAAACTATAGTAGCTCAAAATGACACACAATTTCTAGAATTGCAAAAAACTTCAAATAAAAGCAAATCTATTGTCAATGGTCAGAAGAGAAACTGATGATATAATACATTGTCAGTTCTTGCAACATTTGTGTAAGAGGCGCGATGTGCTAGAGTGTTGACACACTTAATTTTGCTAGTAAAATTTGGTACAATTTTATGAAAAAGTGTTATATCTACCACCCTATTAGGGAAGATTTCTAATGACTCAAAGTGCGTAAGAAGTTATGAACATTATAAGACCACAAATATTCCACGAACAATAAAAATGAAAATCACAAAAGACCTAGTAGGCTTGTCACTTTTGTCAGAGATTAGAGAGAAATAACCCTTTCTGTATTTTGTGCTTTTGTATTCTTACTTGAGAAATAGGCACATTCAGGGCCTAGGGCAAGAGATAGGTAGCAAAATAGGTAGACCTAACAAAAAATGGCAGATGTGACAACACTTGCCAGTGCTAACAATGGATTAGATAATTCTATTTTGTGTACAGTGCAGGCGCATCTTCGCGCGCAAATAGAAAACTATACCATCAACTTGCGTGCAGACTATACTTACCTTTACCATATTTACCTAGAAACAGGATATATACCTATGCACGGTGATGTCGAAAAAGCATGCGACTCGCCTATACATCGTGCGGTTCACACATCTTATGATTGCAGTCTGTGGAAGGAAACCATTTATGTGGACGCGATCCTCAGTAGTGAGGGATCGATGAAGAAGATAGACGCCTATACTAGAAGAACCTATCATATTCGCGTAGAGCGATACAAGCGCAGGCAGCAGAGAAAACTTGTAATGCCTTCATAACAACCCAATATACTCTACAGACCTCGCTTTAGGAACACAATATTCCAAAAGACTTTGCCTACCCCAGACGAATAGCTCAAAGTTTGAACTGAATGGATCTGTGTATTACAGGAGCCCTAGATGCCTCTGGCTATTCTTAAATCTGAATGTTTTAATATACTTACATACGAGTAAGTTATAACTAAATAAGAGCTTAAGCTGTTAACATCATTTGTAGAGACTTCCCTTATACTCTTTTTACAATTTGGTCTCTACGGTAACCTTCTGTTTTTTTAAAAAAAATTGCAATGCTATTGCTATTGAAAAAATAAAAAATATTTATGTTTTATCATTATTATTGACTTATTACAATGTGTCTAAGCCCTTGCCCGTTCGCAAATACGCAAAATATAAGTGTCACTTCGCAAAAAGCCGGGCCCGTATCGTCGGTCGTGCGTGAATTATGTAGTCGCCGTAAATGCTGCCAATTTGCGTGAAAGGGACGACCAGTTCCTAAATATTCAGATAGGATAACTAAGAAATATTTTGTGATGATTTCTACTCTCCGTGCATTTAAAATAAAACCTTTGACTGATTAATAAGATTAACTCAGGCGACCCTGTAAGTAAACGGCTGTACCGACTTTAGACATTCTCGAAGTTGAAGCAATTCCTATATTTATCTACTCCCTGCGTTCTGGGAGTCTTAGAGAAGGCAGGGAATAGAGAAACATGGGAATCGCTTCGACGATTAGACAGTACAGATAAAGAGAGTGTTCACATTAAGAGCAGTTAACCCTAACTATGGTTTGGACATTCTAGTCGGTACTCAGTCTAAATTTAAATACCATTTAAATGTGTCTAACTTTTTTACTTTATGTTACCAAACATATGTTCATATACTAAGTATTATACCTTCAATCTCATTATGCAATTGCCACTAATCGCTCGTTTATTGGGCTTTTCGTTTTGATCCCTATTTGGCTTAGTCTTTCACGTGTCGGCGGAATCCCGCAAAGAGATGTTTCTAACAACTTGCATTTTCATTTTAAAGATGCATAGTACATACTTCGTCTGATACTGAAAATTTGCTGAGCAATACAGGCAAAGGCAAAGGCATTATATACTACACGTGGAACGTCGGGTCGCACTAGAGTCACACGAGAGTTCCGTGAATATTAAATTAACATACTAATCGATGCGTTAGCTTAGAAGAGAACACCCTAATTTAAAGAAAAGGAGGGTAACTGCTGTCAACATACAACCATTTCATCGTTTAAAATTACCTTTACTATAATCTTAATTGCTAACGGTGTAAATATGCATATCCAGTGCAAAAGATGTATAGGATGCGAAACTCTCAAAACCTATGAAGATCTTCCATTCGCTCAGACCTTATATTTACTGAAACTGAAAGGTAGCAATCCTTAAAAAAATACGTTATATTATTTAGGGTCCAGAAAGATGAGTGTTTACGATGATCGGTGGGTAAAGGGGTGGGTTATTTGAGTAGTTTTGAGGAAGGGGACAACATTCATCATTTGGACATGCAGCTGTGAATTTTAATTTCTTTGCGGTGCGTGGTCTTCATGTGGGTGATAAAATTAAGTTTTGCAAACAATATAGAGAAGGTTAATGACTAAGTGCAATTAAAACTTCTTATTTATGATTGCATTAATTTTAGTCCTGACATTCCTATCCTTATTTGTATACGTGACATAATTACTTTGATAGATTTATTGTGCATTCGATTTTGTGTTATTTTTCAAAAAGCTGGCACATTTTTTTGATATATTTTTTTATTACCTACATATTTGATTAAAATTTTGACGATTACAATGTAATTTTATGTAATTTGATATATAGGCCACGGGTTAAAAAACATACATTCAAATCATTTACACCGAAAATTTACCGATAATTTTACATAAAACCTATTACCTACTATGAGTTACCAAGCCATTGTTATAACCAAACTTAAAAAAAAAAAAAAAAAAAAATTAAGAAAAAAGAATTAAGAATTTATTAAGAAAAATATTGAAACGAGATAGTTAGTCAATAACTAAAATGTTCTTGTACAATAATACCATATGCCAATTTATAATTGCCAATTCAGTTATGTTATTATGTAGTATTATATGGATTCTTATTTAAGACAGAAAGCTGTAGTCTGTCACCTTTTAGTTCTTCATTCACTTGAGAAAAAATGAAGAAAGTAGTTCATTCGGCGCCCAGAAGAACATCGAGTAAACTTGCTAACTAAAGTACCCAAACACCCATCCAAATGACGAGTCACGGTTTAATACCACGACGCTATCTTCTGTATTTTACTCTTCTTTCCTAAGACTCGGACACTAATGGAGTACCTACCAACCTTAGGTTCATTGACATTTAAAATTATAAACCAAATGTCACACCCAATAATAGGGACAGTTGCTCTTGCACCCCATCAGTGGTTTTCAACAAATCCGACACAGATCACGGATACAGTTTCGGACATCCGAATCTGTTGGATTTATTGCACGCATTCACGACGTGTCATAACGGATACAATCGACATAATCTGGGGGACTATTCTGGAAATAAGGGACAATAATTTCTAACGTGCAAATAGTAAACGGCAAACGGGATATCAGTTTCAAAGTTATTGTTCATGATCGGCAAAAATGTATTCAATGGGTAAGATAGATGTTTAAGCAAACGTAATAATTATTCTGTACAAAAATTCCACTTTCGGGAATTATAAGGCATGAATATTTATGACAAATATTCATAATTAATACCTATCGTATGACACAGTTTATCAGGACTCTTGATAAAGGACTGCAACCAGCTCGCTGCTGACGTACGCCTGATATAGCTCCTAACAGCCTTGAAACAGTTTCTCATATCAGCATAAGCAGAAATTAACGGTCATAATATAGTCATTGATAATGCCCTTTTTTATTTTAATTAAGTTCATCAATAAGTGTTACATTACATAGACACATTTTACTAAAGGTATAACAAAGGATATCTTAAGTGTAATGACCACTCAATTAAAGTATTCAGGGGTACATTTTTTGAATCTCACCAGATGACTAGAGCTCACCAAAATGGCCGAATCTGTATGAAAATCAGCTATTTTGGTGAGTTTTAGTTACCCGGTGAGATTCAAATGCAATTTTTGAATCTCTCCAGGTGACTAAAGCTCACCAAAATGGCCGCATTTCTATGAAAAACGGCAATTTTAGCAATACTCCAGAACAGTGCAAAATTACGCTATCATCGAGTTTGGAGCGTACCTGCATTCATGCCTTTACAACTAAACAAATTATTTTTAATTAGAGTATAGATAAGTGACGAGAAGATACGAAAACGTACGAGTAAAAATGAGAGTCAGTGCCATCATCCACTGGTACGGTTACTTTTTAGGTATTTATTTTCGTCATGACAAGGGACATCACTACTGGACTTGACGCGACCGTGCCGACCCTAGTACAATAAAGACCTAATTGTCTTTTCCCAAATATGCTCAGCTATCAGATAGTTCAACAATATATCGTATTGATTGATTATTAGACCACCCAATTCTGCTTCCGTGCAGGTAATAAACGTAAATAAGACCCAATAAATAAGGCCGTATTCTAAATTTGAATCCGGGTCTGTTCGAGTGCAGGATTAGGGGATTGTTCGGGTGTCATTTTGGTTTAGCGATTTATTTGCTCTCACGTGCCTGTATACATGTTTATTGTATGGGACAGGTCGACGCTAATCCGTCCAGTCGAATAGAGACCTTTATGCTGTGGAATAAAGTCGGTGTATAATTAAATTTCAAGCACATACCTGAGAGCTGTATTCCGTGATTAACAAAACACGGCGTAGTGAATAGCGATTAGTGTACAATTTTATAATTAGAATATGAAGCCGGATGATTGTTATTGGATCCCCGTTAGTACTCGTAAACGCATCCACGCAATAGGGTGTTTATTTTTTAATATTAAACACAATGCTGCGTTTGTTCTGACATTGCAAAGATTACCAAACAAATGACAACTCATAAGATAAAAGCTTTTACAAATTACCACCTCGCCTTCCAAGATGCTAAATGAGAACGCTCCAAATTTAAATTTCTCCCCCGAAACAAGTGAATGCAACCGCGTGACGTACCGCCGAATCAGTTAGGTATTTTATTCCATTTTATTCGCCATCAGGTGATACAGGGTGCGTCTCATTAGACGGCCGTAGGCTGCTCATTTGTCAACGCCCTCACTTCCGTATTACAGGGAGTTTTTTATTAACGCCAATTCCTCTGGCCCTAACGAGCGTAATTTTTCCTTGAATTTCCGGGGATTTTTCTTTTCGATTGTGCAAAGGTAAAGTGTTTTTACGGCTTGCTTTGGGCGAATAAAAGTGACCTTTGTTTATCTTAATGTTGCCTGTCAGCTTGAGTAACTACGGCCAACGAAATATTGATGAACGTCAAGTTTTGCGGCCTTTTTACCGCCTTTAATAAAATTTACGTCTAAAACACTGATGAAATTTTACTTTATCGGTAGTTACCTCACCGTCAGCTCTATTAAAATTCTGCCAAGTTTGCAGAATTTCCTCATGGATTCACTTGGATTACGATGGGCTGAAATCTCATTGAAAAATAGGGTCCATGAAAATACTAGCAGTCCTAGCCCTCTAAATCGTTTTAGTTAGAAATCTTATTTTAACAGCATCAACGGTACTTCCAAAAAGTTTTGACATCAAAGCAAGCTGGGAAAAGTGTTTACATTTGCTCTAAAAGCCAATAATAGATCAGGGACTCTAATTAGGTTACTGGTAACCATGGGAAACAGTTATCACTTCACATCAGGTGCCCCACCTGCTCGTTTGCTTTTCTCTTATATAAACACAGGAGGTCTGGCCGCAAAGTTTCATATTCCGGTGAAAAAAAACAAACCCAATACCTTATAATTAAATCTTGCCTGTTGAATCCCCTGTAAATTTTTCTGCGTGTATTTTTCTTTTGTTTAGTTGTGTGAGTTAATAAAATAAATAAATTAAATTAATTTTTATCTTGGGACAATTGACACCAATTGAACTAGTCTAAAACTAAGCAATGCTTGTAGTATGGGTACTAGGCAATGGATAAACATACTTATGTAGATAAATACATAGGTACTTAAATACAAATAACATCCATGACTCAGGTACAAACATTCGTATTCGTCACACAAATATTTGCCCATACCTGGATTTGAACCCGGGACCTCTTGCACAGTAAGCAGACACGTGTGCCACTGTGTCATGCAGGTCGTCAAAATAAAGAGTATTTGTTGTTGTTGTTGTTATTAAATAAATAAATAATATTTTCTATCACCAATACTTTATCAGGCCACTTCAAAGTGGCATCCATTACCCGCTACATGCATATCCTTTCACCGCAAAAGAAGCTGCGTATGACGAACGTCTCAAAGTCACCCCTTCAGTTCTATTTTAAACCCCGCTCCGCATTTGCACCCTCTCGCATATTCGGATGCGTTAATGCCCGAGCTCTCGGTATTGCGGCATTTTTCTGCCGACATTACTCATATTGCTGGGATGGGGACGGAGTCATTGGCAAATGCATCCGCATATAGCATAGCTACATAGAGATATATTTTTATTCATGAGAAATGGCTATGACTTCCTAACTTTCGAATTTAAATACTAAACCATGTTAATTTTTGCTTGTCTCGAGTAGTAAACAACATTATAACCTAAAATTACAGGTTTTGACATCAAAATATTGTTTATTATTCAAATAAAATTTACTAAAGCAACATTCTGAATCGCCCCTTCTATTTCCAGCCTCGATTTGTTACCTAGTATACCTAGTTATTTCATACTTTTTAGGGTTCCGTATCCAAAGGGTAAAACGACTACTACGACTCCACTGTCCGTCCGTCTGTCACCAGGCTGTATCTCAAGAACCGTGATAGACAGTTGAAATTTTCACAGATGTTGTATTTCTGTTGCCACCATAACAACAAATACTAAAAAATAAAATAAAATAAATATTTAAGGGGGTTCTCATACTACAAGTGTTTCTTTTGCCGTTTTTATAGATAATGGTACGGAACCGTTCGTGCGCGTGTCCGACTCGCACTTGGCCGGTTTTTTTGTTTTATTTGTAAACATCCCAAAGTAACGCCTGAATCTATTAATTATTAAAAAATACCACATGATTAAGTTATTTTGGATTTAATGTTATTTATTAAATAACAACGTAACCATTGGGGCGAACCTGATTAGACTTCCAGTATGACATAAGCAGGAAGCAGTGTCCTTTTTTATTTGCAAACATGCCTTATCTCAGTAAACTACATACTACGAGTATGGGAAGTATGATGACCTTCACTGTTGTTACTTAGTTTTTATGAAACAAAAAAGTCAAATATGAGCCACACTCGCGCGCCGAGGATTCCACTAATACTTGGTGTTATCTCCGACCACAAATGCAAAGTACATTTTCGACGGTTTTTTCACTTTTCTCTAGAATTATTAAAGCTTAAGAATCCCTCTTACGTTTTTGATACCTAGTCTCAGTTCAGTTCTTTCAAAAGTTGGTGCTAAAATCGCGTTGTGTTATACTTGTAAATGTATTAAACTCCTGCTAAACGGTTTTATTATTGGTAACATGCTAGCCCTCGTTAAGTAATCGGCACCTAACGAAACGTTTTCGTAACTAACACCCAGTTACCAAAACAGAACTTAACCTAATTAACACTACTTGTCCAGACACTTCCCCAACGCCTAATGGCTCGCACATTAAAAAATCTTGTTGATTTAAAACGCCAGTCAACTGTTTTTAATAGCCCTTAACGATTACAGAACAGGCCATCGATTGGAATTTAACTCGATCATTCAAACCAAACGGTTTCGTGTTGTGACGTAATCGTAGATCGCGTAAATCTGCCATTGACTCGATTACTTGTCGATCTATCTGCGCTGACACCTGCTTTAGCTCCGATATGCTCTTTGATGCCTTGAGACATTGATCGATGCTGCAGGGTTACGAAAGCTGGGGAAATTAGATTTAAGAAAACACGGTTTCTCAATTTGTTGACTGTGAACTAACAGTTTTATTACGAAGTTTGTGTTCTGGAAAAACTTATAACAAACAATAACGTATCAATCATTTACGCGGGAATGTGCCTATTACGTACTTATGTTCTTCTTATGGTTAAACAAATATTTATTTTTATTTATTTATTGATTTCATTAAGGTGGGAAAAACATACGGTTATTTTAAAATTATCAATATTATTTGCATACCATATAACGTCCAATCGTTAGACAATTACTGGTGTGCCAACAAAAAATTTACAATCTTACTGAACTTTCAACGTGAAAAATTCTTAGAAAAAAAATCGCAAAACGTTTCCTTTTTAAGAACATTTTGCAACCTCGACGTTTCGGCTGTATGGCAACGGCCGTGGTCACGAGCAGAGCACGTTGCAATAGGCAACCGAAACGTCGAGGTAAATAAATAAACAGTATAGTATCGCGGTAAAGTAAAGGTAATAAATATAAGTGTTAAAAAATAAGAATGTGTGAAAATCGCGAAAGTTTATAACAATTAAACACTTAAATTATTTTATTTTATTGAAATCATTACTTAATAATATCAATATCAATTATTTTAATAAAACTTTTATCATCAATGTAACCACACAATAAAAAATCGATGCATATGAATAAGTACAACGCTACTAAACATACGTGCCTTTATAAGCTTCGTACTCGAGGTATTTTTAGAAGCCTATAAATTAAATAAAAACAATTTAGGAAATAATTTAAAATCGCATGGCACATTAATCCTCCCCGGGGATTTATTTGTGGGCCATTTACTTGCTACCCTCTTTGCAATTTCTACCTTTCCTACACACAAGCCAGTTTTTTCACCTATGGATCTCGTGAAGAATTTAAGATCGTAAAATAAAAGGGGGATCTGAACGCTACCTGCGGGGCGATGCCTAGCAATAGCGAGGGGATACAAATGGATCCAGAAACTGGATGTGACATTTGCACAAAAGCCCCTTTTGTAAGCCAAACAGCAAATACTTTCTGCACGGTCATTATCAAGCAGTTGGAGGCTCAATATAAAGACTCTAGTAACAGCCACCTTCAAAGTCTGGAGATAGGAGTAAGCTAAAATGGAAGTACTCGACAAGCGAAGAAACAATCAAGATAAACTCGTTATTTCATAAGTTTGTGTGCGATTGTATTCACTTTTAATTTTTTAACTATCGTGTTCAGTAACTTTATGTCCAGGTTAAATCGAATTTTATTGGCGGGCTGCTGATATATCGTGGTGCCAATCGTAAATCTGTTGTGGTGAAATAAATAATTTAAAACTAATAAAACCGGCTCCGCTCTCGTAATGTTGAAGCTATCTAGATTTATTTGGGCCCTCGAACGTAATTCGCCGGTTATTGTGCTTCAGTTTGTTGTTTATTTACATCACTCACGTTAGGTCTTGGAGATTGCTTTTATTGTCTTGGGAATTCGAAACAATACGTTTGTTCACAACATCCAAATTACTCGGCAAACCGGATAGCCTTTGATCGATCACACGAAACACAAATATTTGTTATCGTAATAACTGTACTGTTTTACAATAAAGTTATTGTAAAACTGGCTTATAACAATCATTAGCACACGGTAGAAAACAGTAGGTACACAGAGAGACATAACAATGAACTCTAATTCTGAATTATTATAATAAATGAGAAAGCGAGTTTGTTCAAGTATGATGATTTCTCACCTTCTAACTTTTGAATTTAAATCAACCGCCATGACATTTGGCATAAATAAAACTGATGAGACTGGAAAAGAACATTGTTTTCTAGATAACTACATGAAAGGTTCAAGTGGGATACGGAAAAGTTATTCCTCATTATTTTGTTCTTGTTCACAAGCCACTAAGTAACTCAACTCACTAACATAAACCAGTTAGTGTTAGTACCTCTTGCATAAGTAAATTACGAGTACAATTGTTTCTGCAAGCGAGACGTACTACGCTAACGATGACAAAATTAATTCCGCCATATGAGCATTACATGCAATAAAGCACCCTAACGCGGCTGACTTAGATAACGTTATTGCTGTATTGAGTTAATTTCCGATATCGTATGCACTGCACGACTTTCTAAACGCTCGTAATTATTGAGCATTTTTCTCATCCGACATCGACGTCATGCATGATCCGCAATTCTACGATATAATCATCGTAAATGGGGATTCTTCGAGCACATCTTCTCCGTAATAATGGGCTAGCGAATTTGCCAAATTGCATTGACTTCTTTTGGTAAGCTCGTAAACTAATCCTATCGCAATATTAGCAAGACACTGCTTGCTTGTAGCAAGAATCCGCCTTGTCAATTTGAAGTCTGCAAGACGAGCGGCATCCACCGTGAAATAATCCCCGACAACATGACCATCATTATAAATTACGAACAAAGCCGGTGAAACGGCTGCGCAATCGAGTCAACGGGGTGTAGCGATAGCTTGGACGGCACCATTGTTTGCCTCCTATCAAATTGTCATCCGAACAACCCCCACTTTCATACTTTTTATAAAGTATAGAGTATCAAGTGCTACCACGCTACTGTGTATTGTGATCCCGTGCAATATTTCTTGCGGGTTGTCAGTGCCCTGTGAGTTACTGCGTCAGAATTGCTGGACTTTAGTATGTGTGGTTTATCAGGGGAATTCCTTTTGCGAATTTTGTTATGGAATGTGGTGCATATCATGACATGTGAGGAACTGACTAATACCGTGTTCAACGCTAACATAAGAGATTATGCTGTGAAAGAAGATGAAAATGAAACTGTGAGTAATTAAACATTCAGGAATGCTTTTCTGACTATAAATTTTAGAAATTATCATAATTGAATTGTTCTTTATTTTAGAACACGTCAAATGTGCGAACCCTACAGAAGGAAGAGGTAGGCAGATATGCCAGTTTTGCTCCGATTCGCAACCCAATACGCTTCAAGGTAAGGTATCTTAATACTGTAATTAGAGTCGCCTTTTACTTCACAACTCAAATTTCAAATGATATGTTAGTATCTGTGTACTTAGAAAGCCATATTATGCTAGTAATCATAATATAGATAAACATGAATGTTTGTTCTTATCAAGTTTGGTAGAAGCTTATATTTTACATATGCAATTTCGCTTACGCCTAAAAGTATTATTTATAACCAAGTAAAAGCAAAAGATAAAGGAACGACCAAACGAGGACTTGAGTCAGTTATTTAGGCTTACCAAACGTAGTCAAACGTATGTCTCAGGTATTTTAAGTCTTTCTTTCATTCCATTCAATTATAACGAGTGTTACTTAAAGAGTATAATTAGACCCAAGTTATTAACCCTAAGTGAGTCTAGGGTCTGCGTGGGTTTTTAATAGCAGTAGTTTAAGCTAGCAATTACCGTCACACTTAGGTCGACATTCAGAGCATTTTAAATGCAGAAATAAGACTGTGGGAACAACGTCCCACATTCCTGATAACTTGTCAGAGCTCAGAACCTAGTCAGAACGGAAACATGAGTCAACTGTACACCAGTCAGACAAAATTTTACAAACTCTTCCAGTAATAAATTAGTTCTCATTGTAAGGTAATGTGTCTAAATTCTCAGCATTCACAGCAATTTGCTGTTGTATGTGGGATCACACCACAGCATAACTGAGAATTTTTTCCCGTGACGGCCGCGGCCTCTACAACAGTTAAGCTGATATCAGATCGATTCTCAGTATAGATGAATAACAAACTGAATCAAGTGCCCGTTTACAGTGTGAGATGATCGCTGATTCATTATTGGTTCTCGGTACGACAGGGATCAACGAAACGATTCGTAAACAAAAATAAACAAGTTTTAAGCACTTAAGTAATAAATAAATAAATAACTTAGGATAATTTACACCAATTAAAGTCAATCTAAGCAAAGCTTGTATTATGGATACCTACTAGACAGTAGATTGACATACTTATATAAATAAAAGTACAGGTAGTAATCCATGACTCAAGTAAATACATCTATTAATCGTACAACTTCAATTTATTTAAAATTTCATTAACTTAAGTATTATTAATGATGATAACGATGGGAGAAGTTAAAACCATCAAATAATCACAATTTTGTATTCTGATCAAAGCTGATTTCCGTCGCCGTAGCCTAAACAAAACAACTAGGTCAAGACCCATTGTCAATCAAAGGCGTTTAACCGAAGACACCTTCAATAGCTGAGTTCTGTCATTGGAAAAAGGATGAAGGGCCGTGTGAAGGGGCAGTGCCCAGACGATCGTATCGAGGCAGCAGACCGTGCCCTCAGACAGCGTTCTACTTGGATTTAATTATAAGGAAAAGGAACCCCAATTGTACCTCTATTTATCGCCTATCTCCATCCTCCATATCTGAGAAACAAAAGACGATACGGCAATAGTTGAGCATTTCACGCCGTAACACCGCGGCATCGCGTCAATTCAGAAGAAGACTGTTAAATTGATGCCGTGCAAAAAATAATAGACATTCATTGAAACGGAAAAGATCCCAGCTCGATTTGCATTTTCTTGAAAAATAGCATGGTATTAGAATTAGGTGAGGAGAGGCCCTAAGCACTACCATGATGTTATATGTACGACGAGCTTTACCGATGATAGTGTGTTGAGTAGGACTAACTAAACTTGGCTGTCTCGTTAGGGCCATAATACAAAACATAGAGTCATAGACCAGTTTGTCAAGTTGTGAATGTTAATTACCTACTTTGTTTCTTTAAGGAGATACCAGATAACGCGTTGTCCAGTTCGAGCTACAGCCGAGGACTGCTCCATCACGAGCATGGAGGCCATGATCATGGAGGTTAGATCAACAAATATTTGCTTTAAGCAGCTATTTATAAAAGTACTGAGAATCCCGGGCAACCGGTTCAGAAAAAGTCTTTACTGCGGGGAATCGCCAAGTAACCTGACAGGAATAAAAACAGGTTCTGAATAGTGCCAAAAGTGGTGCGCCAGGGAGCCGATTACTGAGTTTGCGCACTTAATTGAAAACTTGAGAAGGTATTAAACATTGTGTTTAAAAGCGAATCAACTCGAATCAATAGAAACAATTTTGGGTCATTTTTTTCCGAGGAGCACTAGCTGCTTGCTATCTTTAAGAGTTTCCAGTTCAAACTATAACTAATCTCAACATAACAGTTTGAACTATTTTAAGAAATGAGCTTACTTGACGAAGCCTCTATCCTTTTTTAATGAATTTCGAAAAAGGAGGACGTCACTTTTTTACCCGTTCACGCATAACTTTTTACCACTTAAATCGATTTCGATGATTCTATTTTGTTGGATTGATCATACTTCCGGAATGATTCTATAGATCCATAGTACAACCGAAGGAATTCTTAAATGGGAACATATGTACATCGTGTTTTAACATTTTAACATTTGAATATGTCCCGGTGACGTTCTGGAGTATGACAGAGCTGATGATAGAACCTAATGAAGATATTTGCAACTTCTCAACTAAAAATCGGTTGTTAATATTTTTGAAATTATTTTGTTGGTTTGTTTCTCATTATGTGTACGTTTGGCTGGAATTTTGATCTACTTGCAGAGTGGTCGGATTAATATAAAGTTTGTTATAAGTTCGCAGTTCCAATAACAATGCAATGATAAAATAATGGCTGACGAAGACATGGAGTTTTCATCCCTACATATTCGACGTTGATTCTTTTTCCTTTTACTTATTTAAATCAATTTAAACTACTGATTTTATACGAAATTAAGATACAATCAGCAGCTGAAGCCGCTGAGCACTTAAAGAAGTCAAAAATATTTAAACAAACTCTTACACTATTGAAAATAGAGTGGTGCTGAGATCTTTTGGATCTCTTTGACTATATAGATATGCATGCTGCTGACTATAGGTAGGTACATTATTAATATTATTATACCCACCACAGGTTATGGATTACATGATGGTTTTTACGAAGATGGTTCTCACTACGGCCACGGCTATGAATACATCCACGGCGATGATCATCATGACTTTGATCATCACGAACCTGATCACCACGGGCATGGCCACCACTACGGCCATCACCATCATTTGGGACACGGGCATCATCACAAGCATCATGATCATCATCACGTAAGCGTAACCATAACCTGTTATGATATTCGAATTCTTTTATTTTGTAATCATTATTGGAACTGTCTTGAGAATTTGTAGCGTGACCGTTCCGCTGTCATTATAGCGTCACTAAATCACTCGTATAAGTAGATTCAAACCCATCCACCTAATATTATCCAAAGGAACATACTTTACGTAAAGTAGTTTTTCTTTTAGCTTTTAAACTTGTTCTGAATCATCGTTTATTCCGAACGCATTAGTTAAATGCAAGTGCAACAACCAAATTTCCTTTCTAAATTAAAATCAATACATTACTACCCACAAGCTTCCTATGCAACTCCTTTTCGAGCCCACTCAAAGTCCTGTTTAGGCGTAATTTATGCAATGTTTGGAATATTTACGACGTTATTATCCCATCATAAACGCCGTTATTTCTCAGTGAGCCTTTGCTTAAGTGCCTTACTGTTTCCAAATAGTTATTGTTTATTTTTCATTAACTCCGGATTGGTTTAATGTCCTCTGTTTATCATCTGCTTGATTCTGTCCAATTTAGCTATTGGTGGGAGATTTCGATAATTTGTCACGACGAATTCAAACGAACCTTGACCCCAACTATCCGCGCCAAACCCTAATATCACCGAAATGTGTTACTTGTGTTATTTCGGCATTTTGGTCAAACATAACTCTCCTTATTGTTTTATTTGGTTGTCAAAGTTTTTTTATGCGGTTAACTTAGTAGGTGAGCAGCTGACTTTAATTCCTGCACCTGTATGTATTTTTTTGTTTTACAGCTGGCATCAAAAGCCTTATTGTGGCCGATAGCAGGCATCGCTCTTTTAGGGGCGGCAGCTGCCTTGGTGACTAACCCAGTGCTACTTCAATTGGGGGTTGTATCAGGTCGGAGAAAAAGACGCGATACTGTGGAAGTTTCGGGTCCGGACTTTGCCTCTGATGAAGACTGGCCCTTAGAACCTTATGGAAAAAGAAGTGGTGAAATCAAAGAAAACAAGAAACTTAAAAAGGAAAACGGAGCTAAAGACAAACGACGACATAGCAAAGTTTCCAAACCTCAGAGCCAAGCTGTAAAAGATAAGACGGATGTGAGGAATCGATTTGTACCAATAGCTCTTAAGTTTAGGGGTGATTAACTATAGTGAAAGTAGTTAATAACTGTATGTCTTTATGTTAATCTTGGCCTCTGTATGATTTTAAATAAAATATTAAAATTTTTGATTCTGTCTGAAAAACAAGATACCAAGGGTAAGTACGAAAATACGAAAAACAATTAATAGTATCTACCCACCTAGTTCATTGATGATGTATATACCTATATAGATTTTTATAGTAAGTAATCTGTATCTCTCTCATTAAAGTGTCTGTAACTTTTATTCGTAACATACTGCATTCTGCATTCTAGTCTTCGTTCAGTTCCAAATGGATGAGGCAAGTAATTAATATTTTATTCTCAAGTATAAAGAACCGAAAAGCTGATCTCAAAACAATTATGTATATCATTTAATTACCGCGGAGTCGCAAAATAAATTATGGCTATTCACTAGGCAAGTCTCACAAAAATTTACCGCTACCAAACCATTTTTGGTCGCTATACTAAAATGTGGTTAACGTAAATTACTCACGGTCAATCCACCCTAGAAACTTCCTAAAAACACACACAATATCGTAAAATTCGTTCACTATGCACTTTTTCACATAAAAACACGTAACTTAGTAACTTTATTCACTAACACTGTAGTAGCCGACGTTATCATTGCATGCACAGCAATCAGCACCAAAGAAAACAATCGACATCACTGGGAAATTATCGACAAAACAAAATGTAAACCGTCAATTGTTTCAATAAACGTCATCAGTCGGATCCGATCATACGGTGTTTAGCTTACGAAAGGAGTGAAGTTTGAGTCAAGATAGCTGCATGTCAGCCGCAGTAGCTTTGAATGAAGTTGACTGCCGATTGGCTGTTCGGTTGTGTGCGTGCACCGCTGCGCTCGCGCCGCTGGGGTGTTGAAAAAACTCGTCCAAGTTCCTATCGCCGCGCGCCGCCATATGTAGGTGTGCGAGAACGTATGTATACACATAAATTCGTCAGAAGGGAACGCATTATATCGATTTATCTCAGAATTTAATATAATAGCAATCTATTATATATTCTGTGGTTAACGTTTCGGTGTAGGGTTTGAGTTTTGTCCTTTTAAGGAAGATCAGATATGCTTAATTTTATTCGACAAAAGGTATTTTTTGACTAAAGACGTTGTTTTGTCCAAAACAGTATAAGAGCACAGTTGGTTCCTTTTACATAATTATTTTCCTAATAATTTTTTTGTCTAAAAGTTTGTTTTTTAATAATTTAATGAACAACTATTTTATTCCTTTTAGTTTATAATCTAGTTACAATAATTTCTTATCTTAATCACTAAATTTCAGCAAACGTTAATAAAATGACTGGTTCGATTTTAACTAAATACACAATAATAATAAAAAAAAACTGCATCGGAAATCGGTATAAGTTCCACTGTGGCCATTTAGGCGCCACCTCTTGAAATACTTGCGAACTACAGAGAACAGACATGGAGCACTAAACCTTCGGCAGAGTCAAGCTTCTGCCAACGGTACCTACCTATTCACGTGTTCTGGCGTAGTGTGAGGTGCAGGAACTAGATGGCATTAAATAACATAAAACATTGAGAAGTTCTTGAATGAAAATCAGATTATTTTATTCAAGTTTTTATTTGACTTTGAATATTATTCACATGACGCACTACTGCATCACACCGCGTGAATGAGCCTCACAGTTTAAATCCAAGCTGAAATGAACAAAATTATAGTTAATACAAGGAAATTATGCAAATAATCTGCATTGGAAGCACACTAAAGTCTGTTTATCCATACTTGATGTTTTATCAAGTAAATAAAATTCTAACCTAAAATTTCGCTTTTTGACATCTTTTTTCTTAGAAGAGGTAAATTGCAATTTCTTGCTTTAGAAAATTAGAATGTTTTATTTCAACAATAAAAAATATTTTCATGGCAAAAACAGAAGTTTTAAGTACCTAGAATGTTGTACTACTTAAAACAAGCAAAGATGAATATGGTTTGGATTGGAAGCGTTTATCGCGGACACAACGCATCTGTCTAAATATATCGCACAAGCTGACAGAGAGATTACGCTTTATGTCCGCGACAAAAGCCAGTGAGTGTCATGCTAGGCCTCTGTTTGTTACCTTAGGAGCATTTTGCGTCACACACTTGAACATAAGTGCGGCTCGGTCGCATCCCTTTTCCCCATCTGTCACAGGCTCGTCATTAACTAAAAAACATAAATAAGTTATTTCTATTTCTAGTCCAGGAAAAAACGAAATCCTTATCACCCTGATATGATTGCCTTTTACCAATCTGAAACACGTATACAAACTTGCAACGAAGTAGAGTAAACGTCCATTCTACTGGCGCCGAAGGTACCAGTCAATGGCATCTAGTCCTTGTAGGATTGTCCCCACTATTGACGTTGTCACCATTGAAAGCGTGCGTCCACAATAGGAATGTTTACCCTACGGAAACTACAAACTGCAGTTTAACAACAACGGCTTTAATATGACCGATACTAGCTTAATTTATCACGCATACGGGGTTAGGGATAAATTAAACGTTGTTGGCGATCTAGTTAAGGCTATAGTGAAGTAACCGATGTATTCACATCCTAGTGCCAGTGAGCGAGAGGTACCTATTTAACACTAAACGCCTTAACGCTCATGCAGTAAGTTAAGTAAACGTCTACAAGACCAGGTGGGAGATTGTCGTTGAATTTTTAGTATTAATGCGCGTATGGACTGGTCACGTTTGCCGTGCAAGTGTGTTCTGGAGCGGAGACCGTGTTTTGGTAAACGTAGCGTAGCCATCCCTCCGGCCCGATTGCGAGACGAGCTCATACAGACATAACAAGCAGGCCGGAGGCGACTAGACGCGTAAAGCAATGGACAGGCTTTGTGGCACGCCTTGAGAGAGGTCTATGTCCAGCAGTGGTCTGCTGTGAGCTGAGATGGTGATGATGTTGCGCGCGCATACTCATTACCCTGTCTAATAAATCAGTCTGTTGCTTCTTCAAAACGTAACGTTCTATTTACCTTTAGCACACAAATCAGCCAATTTCTTGGCGTTAGCGAAACGCTTCTCGTCGCCGTTCTTCGTCATCTCCGCCACTTTGTACCCGTGCTCCAGGTCGTACAGTCCTTTGGCATTCATCTGTAGTGAAGTGAGTGAGTCAGACAACAAATATTATTTACTAGCCCACCCGCGTCTTCGTTCGCTATCCCACGGGATATATGGATTTTTACGGAATGAAAAGTATCCTACGTGTCAAGAAGATTATTAAATATCTGCGTTTAAACTTTCATCCATATCTGTCCAGCCGTGATAGGGTGAAGAAGTAACAAAATACAATGTCACACACAAACTTTCAGCTTTATATTAGTGTGATAAAGATAAACAAATGATAAAGCTACAGCCAGGAAAACCTTTAACAGATAGTCTTATATCCAAGCAGAGATCTCCTCCAGACAACTTTAAATATCTATAAATATTCATATTGGACTATTATTCAGGAAAAGACTCAAAGGTCAACCTTTAAGCATAGAATGCCTTAAGGCATAAATCCGCCTTTGGACATTTTTTTTTGTTATGTGCGATAAAGTTTAAATAAATAAATAGGCAAAGACCCAAAAAATAAGGGCAGATGCTACTTTTGAAATCCCAACGGGCGGTATAAAAATTCTTGTTATATTAAAACGTTTATTAAAATACTAGCGGACGCGCGCGACTTCGTTCACGTAAAATAGCTTTCTATCTGTGAAAGAATTTTTGAAATCGGTTCAGTAGTTCCAGAGATTACCCCCTACATACAAACAAACTAACAAACTAACAAAAAAACAAACAAACAAAGTTTTTCTCTTTATTATATTAGTGTAGATTGTTATTAATAAAGTTGTACATTTTTAAATCGCCTCCCTTCATTCTTGTACTTTGTAATTTTTTTCAACAAAATACATACCTGCTCGTATAATGCCGTGCTCTGGCAATCGCGGGGCCTTAGGTAATAGGCACCATGTCGGAGGTTCAAAGTTCAAAGTTTGATTTATTGGCAACAATCATGGTACAAAGTCTGTTGAGTCTTAACAATAATGTAAAACAATAATTCACCATGACAAATTTTAAAACCCATGTTTTAATTAAATTACATTCCATTTTGTAGGAGTAAGGACACGACTAACCTACTAAACGTGAAACTAGAAATAAGCCATAAAAAATACTCACCGATCCCTCGGCTTTGTAAGCACAAGCTAGTAAACACTTGGTGTCCTTGTTTTTGGGTACCACAAAGCTTTGGAGTGCTACCAACTCACTGACTTCCACAGGGTGGTCCTTTTGGCATTTCATCACGAACTTCGTAAACGCAATCTTTATCTCCTCGTCGGTCATTGCCTGTTTTCGAATACATCATCGAAGTAGTAAAATCATTTCAAAATTATGGAACTATGCGACTGGGAAAATGAATGAACTTCTATTTCCTGCTCTTAGGCTTGGTTCTTTGGGAATGACCGTTGCACTGCCACCAAAACTAAGTAAGTAAATGTATTTTTATATAAGACGATTTTACTGCTTTAAAAATATAAGTGTAAGAGAAAATGTTTCATATAACTCAGCACTTTGAACATTTATAACTTTGAACGCTCGAGTAACATTAAAAGTCCTTAAAAATAGCTTAAGGAATATATTTTACCACTATATTGTTGTATTAATAAGTTCCAATCTCATCTCTCCTTTGACTTTGCTGCCAATTACAAATATATTTAATCGTTTAATGTTACTTTTAAAGCAGTTTAATCTCACCGGTGTGACTGTATTTAGTTACGGGAGATATCGCACGCTTAAAATTAAAGTGACCCATTTCTGAATAATACACGTCCCAAAATATTACCTTAATTAAAAGACATATGGTTTAATTTTGGGAAATATCATATTCAGAATTGAGTCGCTTTAATTCTAAGGGTGCGATATATTAATTACATAGTTGACTTGCCTGCAAGCCTACTTATGCTTAATTTTAAAATGTGACTTATTTTACAAATCTAAACTTACATTAACATAGGTGCCGCAAAGCACCAAAGTAAATACCAGATTCCAGAACATTTTTATTATTGTTACACAGTAATACATAAACTAAATAAAACTAACTCAAGAATGAATCAGAAAAACGTATTCGGCTGTTTTATATTCTCGGATATCTAAATTATAATTATGATTTTATCATTTAATTGATGTAATCATAATATATTTTTATTCCGCAGTCATTATTTTTTCGTTTAGTTATTTTTGAAGATCAGAACAATTACTGCTTCTCTGTTTTTCATTTTTTGCATAAACCTAATCATAGCCCAAATAAAGCCAAAAAATAATGTGTGTATAGTCTGTAATCTAAAAATTACAAAGATTTCACACGTCATGTGGGGTGAGGTATTATTTTGACCAATTATCTCAAAGACTAACGTTTTCTAACACTTTCTACTATAGGTAGGTAGAAATGTTCTTGCATCGGTCCTTGGTGTTTTTCTTACCTTAACCTATTATAGTTATAGTGATTAAATAATGAATTTAACATAAATTACATTATTTAATTTAATTAATTTACTTGAGAATTTATTGATTCGACGCGCATGCAGTAACAAAAACCAACAATAAGAACTAATTCTAAATTAAAAATTATTTTTTATATGGAAAAATATTTTATATTAGGTACAGTAGGGGAAATATATTCACGTACCACCTTTGAACCCTATCGCAATGACGCGACGCGTTAAACGCCAGGCTATATCATACAAATGTCATGCGTATGTCTCTTCGACTAGGTTCTACTACTAGTACACTATTATTTACTTTGTGGTTCTACGGTGGTACATGTTTCAATTTCCTTGACTGTATAGTCGACCAAGTAATTGCTTGACCACTTTTAAACCTTATCCCTTCGTAATACGGTCGAAAAGTGGTCAAGCAATTTCATGGTCGACTATACATCACGGTACAAACAAATTTTTTTTTCTGAAAAAAAAAGGATAAGTAGAGATTCTTTAAAAAACGCTCTCAATTAACTATGACTAGTTTTACACTGACGTAATACTGGTTATATAGCTTAGTATCCAACCAAGGTTTTATATTACAATTTACATAGTTAAGCTCTTTGAGGGAGAGAAAGGAAATGCTTCACTTATTTTGATTAATCTTTATTTACTGTTAATTTTTTTTGCTAGCGGTAATAAACCTAAACTTTCTTTCTTCGTTTTAAGTTTATGAGGTGAAATCGAACTGAAACATAAAAAACCGTTATCAAAATACCTTCCAAAATAAACGACAGCGATATATAATTTATGTTTTACATGCATTAATTTTATAACATAAAGTAGAAATGAGATCTCAGAAGCATAAAATGCTACTGATACTGAATGCTACGGATATTCACATCATTATATGTAATTGATTTGTAGACGTTGCAATCAATTTATACTGTTTATATCAAGAGTATTGTAACGAATCTAACTCCAGACGTTTCGAGTCCTCGGGTCTCATGTTCACAGGCCGACCACCGGGCAGACTGATAAAAATAGTTAAATGTAAAAGTTTCAAAAAAAAACTACAGCACTGGCAGGTCAAATTATGCCGCAAGGGACATCCATCAGTTTTGGCCTCAAACCAAATATAGTCCACAGAATGAGCAGGCCATTTAAGCCTGTCAATATATTGGTTTCACCAAAATTTACCTGAGCTGCTCTGTCGACGCTGCATTTGAAGATCATTGCCGCTCGTTCACAATCTTTTTTCTCGCCATTTATTTCTTCATCGTTAACTGAAAATATAACATTAACGCCATCAGATATAAGTATGTAAATATATTTAGCATAACTAATAAAAAAATATAGTAACATCATTATTTAATTCTTATCGTCACTCATCGTCATCTGACCAGAGCTGGAAATACCCAAAGGCCAAAGTTGTACATCCTGGGACTACGGTAACTTCGAAACTAGAAAATAGCCTCAAACAGCTCACGGTGGTAGTTATATGTAAACTGCTATGGCCCTAACATGACCGGCCAGGGTTAGTTTATGTCTATCTGCGTTCCTTTCTTATGGCATTAGTTAGACAGAGACTTAGAAAGGGATAAGATAAACCTGGGCCGAGAGCCTTGGGCTGTACCATATTGTGGAACTTTCAGGACTACCAGCGGCCGTAATACGTGTAACACGAGTATGACTTATCAATCTTACTAATTTCATAAAAAAGGGATAAAATGTGAGATAACTTAAAGTCTTAGACTTAGTACTTTAGAGCTGCAACATGTACACTGCAGCAGAGAATAACACCTTTTTGATGATATTTTTTCAAACTTACCATATTTACATGCGTTAGTAAAATCTTCACTCTTCTGTCTTAGGTCAGGCTGGTCAGAGAACACTTCATCGGAAATCTTTTGGATTCCTTCGGAGGAAAGTTTTCCTTCTGCATCCATCTGTAAAGTTCAAATGTAATCAATTATTTTGTTTTAATATTTTCAAAATAAGTTTTATTATCAGCATCACACCAACACGTTTTGTCAATCTGCACAATCACAAACAATAGTAGATAAGATGCAATGCATTCATGTAATAGCTCTAGAACCCCACTGTCGCAATAAGATGACGTATTGGGAGCCAGTTCCCTCAACTCCTCAATACTTTTCTACATAGTGGTACTTGAATGAATTTTCTCGACTGAACGGTAAGTACGAATAAAATTTCTGACTTTTCAAACAAGCGCGCTGTTTTTACACTGCAAGGGAAAATTGCCTCGACAGCATCTTTTTTGACACAACCCGTAAGCACACAATTACTCATGACTGTACTTTACTGGTGCAAAATAGTACTTTTTTAAACTAAGCAGTCAAAGTACTGTCCCGTGAGCAGCACCGTGTAATTGGATTGTCATCGTTGACCTTGCAAACACCTACCTTACTTGACCTAACCAACCTTATGGTCTACGTGTTAGGAGCTATATTTGGTATCTGACGTACCGACAATGTTGCTTACTGCATAGCGTCCGTAGTGATTTTCCAGTTTCCGATGTGCGAAGGAGATATATGATGATTTTGACCGTCATTAAATTGCACGTAAATTATAAACAGTATTTTTTTTTAATATATGTATTTGTGTTTTTTTTAATATATGTATTCATTCGGAGGACTATAATTAGAATTGTATATTGGCGATGCATTGGATACTGAAAGTATTGGAAAGTCGATCTTGGCTTCCGAAGCAAAGCAATAACAGTTTTCGGTGAATAAGAGACACTGTGCGCCCTCTCTGCTTTATTCTAATCTAAGAAACGAAAATCATAAAACCTACCATTCCAGATTTCTTATAACTGCAGGCTAGTAAGCACTTGACGTTATCTCCGGCGGGCAACTCCTTTTTTCTCAACATAAGAATGTCTTCAGACGTGATCGGGAACTCTTTAGTGCAGTCCAAGACGTAGTTCACATACTTAAGCTTGTATTCCTCTAATGAATCTGCCTGTAATGATATATATAGGATAGTTTTATTATTTATTATATCTACCCTACCGCTGACAATAAATGTCATTAGTCATCAGTCGACGTCTAGACACTTGCATTTTAACGGGAAATGATGTTGATGAATTCGTGGGATTTGAAACTTGTAATAATTCTTCCAGGATCAAAAAGAAAGATCAACAAGAAAGTATAGTGTCCATGCAAATTATTGTTTAAAATATTATTTCTTTTATTATTTATTTTCTGATTCTGATTCATATATATACAAATTTATGGTAATTCTACACACAACCAATATCATTGCATAAGTCGTGACACAGTTCAGGAAGAAGAAAGGGACAATGTTTATAAAGGAAATTGGGTACTGAAAGTGTAAGTGGCTGGAAAACTTCAGAAAATTGGAAAGCTTAAAGTAAGTACTTACCTTTGAACAATAGTTGAGACATAATGTCACAAAGGCAATGAAACAAATTTTGAAATACATATTAACTTTCACTTTACTACAACTGGTACACTATAGATTCGCCTAGCAAATGTGTGAAATAAACTAAATAAACCTTTTTATATACAAATCTACAATTACCACACCGCTATTCACAATGCATCATTATCACCTGTAAAGTGGTTACTGGTTATTATTAAGCCCAGTTTGTCGACAAATGTTCATAACCTTTTGTTGGGTTATATGTATTACAACGGAAAACATGATTGAAGTCATAGCAATATTTACACGATGTCAAACACAAAAGAAAGGGCCACCAATTTGTTCGGTTTTATTATCGTCATGGGGATTTCATCAACATTACTATACAACAAACAACTACCGACACGAGCGTATACCCAATACCTACGAAATTAATGACGGTTTCATACCTTTTCAGTAGCAAGTCAGATTCAGATTCAAATTCATTTATTTCGCCAAGCAGTGTCGCCAGGTAATCAACTTTACGTTCAAGCATGTCACTGCACAAAAACACATCTAATTAACTAGCGTGCATTTAAAATTGTATCCAGAATAATTATAGAAAGAGCACAATTTAATAATGTCATTGACAATGTAATAATTTAATCCAAATATGGTCAATAATTATTTAATCTAAGGTCTTATGGATCTATATCCTATAATAGCTTTAACTGTAAAAATATTAAGGGAAACGAGCAAGTGGTCACCTGATGGTAAGTTATCATCACCGCCTGTAGACACCTGCAACACCAAGAAGTTTTCAGTTTCCATCTTAGCAGATGGAATACCTCTTAGCCAAAAATTTCACCAGCTGTCTTGCTCTCTACGCCAGTGTTACAACAGACTACCTACCTACCGGAATACAACAGTGCAAGCGCCACTGCTAAGCGAGCAAGATGGTGGTAGCGATCCGGACAAGACAACATGAATGGCCAAGTTTAGTTTATCTCAATGTGCTGCGGTAATTTCTTAAAATACTAGTTTGACTAAGACTCAGGGAGGCCCGGGGGATAAGCTAAACCAATGGTCGTGTAAGAGTCACAGTGACAGTATAATTCTTGATTCAGGTGAGTATTTTTTCCTGAAGTTACTGTCATGGTGTATACGAAGATTTTCGCAGTTAATCACAGGTAACACATTAAGTTGTGGAGTTTGTCCTCCACAAACTCCGGTTTAAAGAATTGATAATATAGACAGGTACCTAATTTACTGCCTGCCTAGTAATTAGATTATGATCATCCGCAATATAAAATGTTGGAATCGCTAAATTTTGGCAATCAGTAAAGGGATCTTCTCTTTACAAGTACTTTACAAGGAATACTCAATATTTTGTGATTTAAAAAATGGCCAAAATATCAGTGTTTGTTTGTTCTCTGTACTTTTTGCTACTGACTTCATACTCAATGGTAAGTTAATATTTTTTCATATTTGTGTATTGATACAAGTGGACTACTTTTTTAAAGAATTCCTTAGTAATGTGATATTCTTTACTCTGGTGCTCTATGGTATAGTTGATATTGTTTGAATTCTTGTATGAATCCGTAATAAGCTGCAACAATCACTGCTGCACATTTGCACCTACCTATCATGCTTAGTGCTCTTTATTCTTTGACTTTCCATATTCTTTTTCTATATTTTAATTGATATATTAGATATGCACTACTTAAATAAAGGTTAGGTTGGATTTTCCAGATTCAGCGTATGTTGTAATGTATGTACCAAAATGGACAGTAAATTTCGGAAAAAAAAATACACAACTCTTTGTCACCTTAATTTTATACCATAACTCTGATAGCAAATACATTTTGATTTTAACGATATCTTTAGCTTTGCTACAGAATAATTAATCTTCGCTAGTTAGATAAAATAAACAAAACATTGTTTTCAGCATGGTGGCGACACTTTATGCTAACAAAAGTCCGTCTTACCAATTTCTTCATAACATGGATTTATTTTCAGGCTATGACTGATGACCAGAAGGCCATAATTCGTCAGCACTTTGAACAACTCGGCATGGAGTGTATGAAAGATAATCCTATAACATCAGATGATATAGCTAGTTTGAGAGCGAAGAAAGTACCCAGTGGGCCGAACGCCCCCTGCTTTTTGGCTTGTGTACTGAAGAAGGCCGGCGTTGTAAGTAGTATTTCAAGAGCTATTCTCTGGTGTTTAACTAAAGAGCTTCAAAATAAGGATCGCTTGCCGAAACCTTTTACTTACGTACAGAATAATTTCCCGTACAATTCTAAACAGTGACAGATAAATCAACAGTGACAGATAAATCGCTCGCGATTTTCGCTCACGGTTCTTACTTGATAAGATGTTTTTGTATATCGTTAAATAAAAAAAAAATAAAAAAACACCAACGTTCAATTCGCAGATCATGTTATTTCACCTACTTCCACTTCATCGGAAGCCATATTCTACATTTTAAATATTTAGGATGTCTAACACTCAGTTAAGGTTAAGTAAAACGCCTGTAAATAAAAGAAAACGGCTGTCATTACAATGGAAATTCTCTGAAGTGATACATTCGATGATTCGTTTGTCGCTATTTCAGGGGTAACCAATTATTTTTGCAATGGTGTCCCAATGTTGACTAAATTCTTCTCTGACTCTCGGACTTCTACTCCCGCTTTCCCTACCCCGTCCACTTTAAATTATCCATTTCTTTCCCAGATGGACGAGAACGGCATGTTGCAGAAGGAAACCATTCTGGAGCGAGCTAAGCAAGTGTTTGATGACGCAGAGGAACTGAAATCCATCGAGGATTATCTGCATTCGTGCTCTCACAGTCAGTTAATATATACTTGTGTTGCCATAATAGTCTGGATTAAAGAGCGAATTACATAGCAAGTTCTTGTTGTACACTGCGGGGCTTGATCGATCGATTGACTACGTCATACATCAGTAGCGCGTAATGTAAAACAACTTGCGTGCAAGAGCTTGCTGATGTAAATTTTGCTGAATGATAGTACGATCGGTAGTATCGTGACCTTAGAAAATAGTAACATCGCTTGAGCTTAAGTCAAAATACCTTTATTTAGTTTAGGCTTATAAGAAGCACTTATATAAATGTCAGACAATTTATCATTGGTTCAGAAAAAATCCGTAATAAGAAGATACTGGCAAGAAACTCAACAAGGTATCAATTAAAAAAAGTCCCATAGTGATTTTTTATATTTCAAGTCCCTATTTAACATAATAGTGATACCATTGATACACAATGAAGTACTTCGGGTTGTATGGTTGTGATCACGAGTTGACTACACTAACGTGATCAAAACATCGAGGTTATTAGAAAAAAGTAAGCATGTTATTGTATGTAGGTATACAATACATGTAAACTGTACCTATATTGTGCAAAGATGTCGTATTTTATTGTATAAATATTGGCATGTGTTGTCTAATTCTCTAACAGAGAAGGACATACCTACCTACTGTTGGGGAATGAGCGAAAGGCCCTGTCAAAGTAGCTATTTGCTGCACATAATTGATTTTTTTTAAATAGGGTCACCTGATGGTATGTGATCACTACCACCAATAGACACCCGCAACACCAAGGGGATTACAGTTTGCGTTGCCAACCCAGAGGGCGAAGATGGACTACCTCTGCACCAGTAATTTTACCGGCTGTCTTGCTCTCCACGCCGGAACACATCAGTACAAGCAATGCTGTTAAGCGGCTGAATTAACGAGCAAGATTAGTAGCGACCTGAATTTAATGTAGTATTTTTGTGATTTTAGTTAACAGCGAAGCGGTCAGCGACGGCGAGAAGGGATGCGAACGCGCTATTCTGTCTGTGAAATGTATGATAGATAACGCCTCACAGGTAAACAGCTTATTGGAATGGTTTCATCTGTAAATTCATAATCTGTGTCCCTAATGGCCACGAAAGTTTGATTGATCTCTCTGTACATCTCTTTCTTTTGACACTAGTTAGTCAGAGTCGCATGGAGGGCTAAATTTAACTTGGACAGTTATGTTGAGTAGGGCTACTTGAAAAGGCTACTTAAGTGTCTTTGACTAGTTCCGAAACCAATGGCTTTTACCCCCGACAAAGAATAAGGAGTTCTAGTCAAAAGTTTGAAGAATATGTGTTTTTAAACAGATATCAATGGGATGGTTTTAAGCTATTCTTAGGCTATCAGTAGGTATTTAAGTAAGTTTTAAAATATGATGGGGCTAAATTCAAAGTGTTCTTTGGTAGACGACACGAATGATATAAATTGTTCCCTAGTTTATCGTGTGTCCTAGTCAAAGTCTCTTTCTTCTCTTTCTTCTTCAGCCCGGGGCCACCCACCGCTAAGTATATAGGCCTCTTGCAATGCACGCCATCTACTTCGATTTACATCGAGTCAAACTACTCTAGGTGTAAAGTTTTTCAGTAATAAGCCTAGTTGTTGTTGGAATTATAGCGGGCTACTGGTTGGTTTTTAAACGTTATCCGTCTCAAAATAAAGTCTTACATTTCGCCCTTTATTTACAGTTTGGTCTCGACATCTAAATATCTGCAGAAACCAGTCTCATGCATGTTTTTTAAAAAGGCGTTTTACGGCTACACCCAAAATGGTTCCTGAAGATTACCTACTAAAGGTCCTTAATTATAAGAAGAAGAAAATAAATGTATTGTTGAACTAACTTAAATGTTTTTCTTTATACGTATAAATAAACCGTTTCAAAAAATTAAGAACTAACAAGTCCCTTATAGCATTTGTAGAGGTCATGGATAAAAAATTAAAAACAAAAAGAAATAGAACAGGACATGGAATAATTTATTTTTCATCACTATACTCGTAACATACTTTTGTCATGATTTGTCGTCTTCGTTTTGGCAGAAAATCCAGTCTTTGTAAAAAAGCTCCTTAGAATTCGAGATCTAGCCCGTACTGAAAACACAATTCAAATGTGAATAAAATGAAAGCTTAATCCATTAAAAATTAACTTTTAATTATATCTTACTTTAGGTCCAATTTCAGTCAGACAAGCAAAAGCCAGAGCAGCTCTTTCACAACCTTTATCCCCGTCTTCCACCTTTTCATCGTTTACTGGAAATATAAAAACCTCTTTTTCATTCAAATCAAAATAAAAAGTCAAAATATCCCTTTAATCAGGTCAAATCTATTGTGTACCTAGTGTACCCAGCGCTCTACATACAAACGGTGATAACGTTTTCCTCCCTTACAAGAAACACTTATGTAAGTCAGAAAACTTACCGCCGGTTCCAAATATTTTTCTCAGAGTATTTTTTATTTATCATTTTTTCTTTGTTCCATAAAATATAAAATGTTATCAGAAGTACAGGTCGATTCCATACAAATAGTTTTAAAATTGAAAGTGATATTTTATTAACTGATCTCTTTTCTTCGAATGGCAATACAATATGCCAAAAAAAGACGACTATATACTTTAAACCTCCTCTTCAATTGACACCCTGTACCTACACACATGAATAGACGAAATGGTTACCTTTAGTTACATTAAACCAGTTTTACTACCTTGATGCACACCAAAGATAACCATTTTGACAGTTTTAGGTGTGTATGCTCTGAAGTCTATTCGTAAGAGCTGGCACCAAAAATATTTGCAACTGTCATTAACTTCATAGACATTCGGTGCCAGAGCGGGGCGATTCTCGGCTTATGCGAGATTCATCTCGCACGAAAACAACTGTCAAGTCCCTTGGAAATCTGTAATTTTTTGACATATCTCTCATATAAACCGAGAATTGCGGTCCAGCTCTTAGAAATTGACATATAGTAAGACGATACCTTTGGAGCACTCCTGAACAATATTCTCGACTTTGCTCAAACTGCTCTCGTCATTGGCGAAGACCTGCTTCGCGCTTTGCCGAGCACCTGATGATGTTAGTTTACCCATGTCATCTAGCTGTTCATGAAAATAAATATACATGTACGGTTATAATTACTTTTTGGTGACGAAAATGGATATCAAGAAAATTATATCTTGGAACAATTACATCAATTGACCTAGTCACAAGCTATGCGAAGCTTGTGATGTGTATAGGTCATGGATAGCCGTCAATAATTTACCCAAATATACGGGTTGAATTGAGAACCTCCTCCGCTTTTTTAATTGGTTAAAAATACCAAATACGATCCTGACTGCTTTTTACTTTTCACCCGAGATACCCATCTTTAATACACCCGTACGCCCAACCAAGAGACCGGGTATGGTTCTATAAGCTAGATAACTCGATTAAATAATTAACTAATCTGCAAGCTAAAGTGGGATTGTCAAAGTCAACCTCAGTCAATCTGGTAATCTTTATTCAGATTAGGCTTACAGGAAGCTCTTACGAATGTCGGAAAATTTACCAGCGGTTCGGAAAAACTTCCGAAGAACCTACCGGCAAGAAACTTAACGAGGTGTTATTTTTACTTTTTAAATATTTAACACAGTTGGTGAGGTGTGCACTATTTGGAGTATAGAGTGCTATATTGGACTGGGCACATAGGTCGCAGAACTGATGGCCAGTGAGACGTATTAACGTTTTCGAGATCAGGCACCGACTTGGAGACGCAGCGTTGGTCACTCTTCTACGAAATGGGCCGACTACTTGGTGAGGTTGCTGGACATCGCTGGATGTAGAAGACGCACGATCGTTTGTTGTGGAAGTATTTAAGGGAAGTCTATGTTCAGCAGTGTCACTGGGTTGAAAAGAAAAAGAAAAAATACTACTTACAATACCAATATTTTTGAACAAGCAGGCGGCGAAACACTTAGCGTGGTCGCCATTAGGCATCTTCAGCATCTTGAATGAATTGATGTCCTCCAACGTTAGCGGATTGTTCTTCACACATATTAGTCCTTTTGAGAGAAATTGGGCTTGGACTAACGTTTTCTGAATAGTTGATAGTGCCTGAAATGGTGATTTATAGCATTACTTTTTTAAACAACCGCATTAAATGACATATTATAAAACCATTATAATTTCAAATAAAATAAAGCTCAAATATATATCTCAAACGCACGCAATTTTTACAGCTACTACGATCGCAGCAGGTGCACTTTCAATCATGGTGCAAATATACGAACTTATCCCACAACACCTGGCAATTATTTTCAAATATTAACTTTGAACACAAAACATATTTATCCACGGCAATTTATTATAAACTCACCACAACATTGTCCGCCAAAGCAGCAATTACAACTACTAAACAAACAAAAGCTAGTCGACACATGACTCTCACGAAACCTTTACAATCTTGATAATGGATACGTATTGATGCCTTACTTACGCGCTAAATGATTATATACTAAATGAGACGTGCCTGCTTACCTTGCCCAATGAATGAGATGACATTCGGTAAAACGCCAGGAAGTACGCTGTTATTTGCAAAAAATCCTTACAAATACTGTATATGTTTTTCTACCAGTCTGTTTGTACGATTACAGAATAGAAACGTTAAATAGGAAAAATATACGGCCCAGAGTTTTTAGAAAACGGTATCCTGCCGCTGAGTAATAATTGTTTGTTTGACTGTAGGGATACAAAAAAATTATTATGAGTATGTAACAATAACAACTTAAAACCCTTTGTCTATACGTGAGTTATTTGACATAACATCATAAAATCAACGCAGTAGTTTTGAAGGTGAGTTTTCTAGAGGGATTCTAAGCTATAGTGTTCATAACCTTTTTTGTTATTTCTAAGATATTTTGAATGTATTCTTAAATCTTTCAGGAAAATTATACATTTCTCTTTATTCTAATATTGTAGGGACATAATAAGCTTTGTGCGGATAAATGGATCCCAAAAACAAGTCGTAAGTTTAATGCGGTATAAAAAATCCAAATTCAGTTCTTACTAAATTGACTTACCTACATAATGTGATATCAATCAATTGGCTAAAATTAAATAGCCCAACTAGAACGAATACTAAAATGCGTGATTAAATGACTAAGTTCATTTTACAATTGACAGTTTTTTAAAATTGGCAGTGGCAATGGCACTCTCTTGCTTTAAGAAAAAGAAATACCAGTGTAGATCTAGTCCCAAAGCAACCCTGTAGCTATCCTGAAGAGATTATATTCCGTATAAGAGAAAAAAGGTAATAACATTCTATGTACCTAGTCCTAATACAATGAAGAGTAAAAAAAGGTTTTAAATGAATCAATAGAATCGAGTAACATACTTTATTAAAATAGTGATTAACAATAAACTGACCCACAGATTTTATAAACATCTTTTAACTTTCAGGCCGCATACTAAAGTAAAAAAATAGTACCAACGACCAGAAAAAGAGGTAGATTGTTCTTTTTTACCGTTTTGTCATAGTTTGTTGTTGTCTGAGTCTGCTGTAAACATAGGGAATTAGATTCGTTGCATACGCGATGCAAACCGTCAAAATTGTTTTAGAGCTTTTTTTAGTACCGAGTTTCTAGTAGCCAATTAAAAATAAAATTTTATTTCAAAACAAGCAAAGCCAGGCAACAGGAAAATCGACTCGAACCAAATCGACAATGTGTTAGCTAACTAGTTAGAAAATTTGTTTCGGTGGCGGAACGAAACGATGTACAATGTGGGAGCAGCGCGTCCACTTCACTGGCCACTAAACGATTACACGATACACTGTATTGGAGAGCTTACAAGTTGACACGATGTAACAAAAATATATAATAAATAAACAAATTTAAACGGACAAGATCGCGTCCTAACCTGACTTACACGCACAGGCAGACCGTGTGCGCATAATTAATATTGTAGCTTTCCGATTCCGTAATGTTAGATTGTTTCCAAAATTATATTGTTGGAGATCCAACTCTAAATTTTTGCTTGTTTCATCTTGATATGCCACCTAGAAGCAGAGTTACTAGAAAGAAAAATTTAGATACTTACTTTCAAATTCCACGCGTATGAAGTCACGAACATAAGCTAACTATTATCCATAATTTAATGTAATTAAAAACATAAAATATTAGTTAAAGTTCTAGTTACAACCATTTTATCGATATTAAGTACCAGCAGATATCATTTAATGTTTACTACAAGTATCTCATATCGTAAAGTAATAAATAAATTATGGTACATTGTTAATAGTAGTTTAGTCAATAATTATGTAGTTATAGTAAGAGCTTGCCAATACGCCAGCCACAAGATGGTCCGATGACCTCATACAGGTGGCAGGAAGGCGCTGGTTGCATGCTGCTTCCAACCGGTCACTTTGGAAATCCATGGAGGAGGCCTATGTTTAACAGTGGACTTCTTGTGGCTGAAATGATGATGATGAATAAGAGAACCAATTTTACGAAATACTATAGTGGTAGCTATAGTACAGTCAGCGTCAAATATACTAGAGCGGGCTAGGTGTCAAAAATATCTGAACTCGACTCTATTGTCAAATACGCTCGAGCGTGTTCAGATATTTTTGACCACCTTGCCCGGTCTGATATATTTGACGCTGACTGTACATAATTTGTATTTGTTACATATTTGTGGAATTACATTGGTGTCTAACAGTAGAGTAGTGGTAGAGCCACTTTGTAGTCAGGTGGTCATTGCAAGCTTAACCGGGGTAGGTCCATGGGATCCACCTTTACCTATATAAAAAGTCTATTCTTTCTGTGGAGGGTTTTAATTCAAAATTCTTTTTCGTAAAAATCAGCAGCTCTTTTCTTGATATTCAACTATTATGTTTATCGTGTATGTTTTGTATGTAGAGCGAAGTCAACTCTTACCACTCTTATATCTTTTGTTTATTCAAAAAAAAAATGGAAGTGAGGAAGACGTACATACTCATATGCCTGAGCCATTTTTTACTGATTTAAATTTAATGAAGGTCTCTTCACTTTGCAAGAAATTCTGTTAATGTCGAATCTAACAAGTCTGTTTTGACCCACTTCCAGTCTTCGAGTTGACTTGAAACTTTTGCGTTTGTACAGTCAAGGAATTAAATTTCCGACCCACCTAAGGTTCAATAGCATATAGCAAACTGTCACCATAAGAGCTATAGAGCAAGACGTTAGTTTGACATATCGACCTTAATGCATTGCGAATGTCAGACGACATTTCAACGAAATGGGTAGGGAATTAAATTCCTTGACTGTACAGTTCCGATAACCATACAATATCAAAGCACAGTCGGCAAAAAACCTGTCTCAAAAATGTCATTTATGAAAAAAAACCTTATTATATTTTGTGTATGTCTATCCATCTAAGTAATAAATAAGTAGTGAAATAAATATTTGTCTGTCAGATTATGAAGCGGTACGGTAGGAAATAAAAACTATGGTAACATTGCAACTAAACTTTATTTTAAATAAAGTAATTTTAATTCTTAGGTGTAAATAAAACTTCTTATTTATAATTTCATTTCTTTACACGTTATCGAGCGAGGATCAGAATGGAGCTTTGCTTTAAGTCGCAGTATCACTTGAAGTAGCTAATTTCCTGATTCACAGCCCCAACTGAAAAGAAAAAATATATTTACAAAACAGCACAAACAGCTGTATGTACAATTTTTTTCAAGTAATTATTTTCATGCATACAGACGATATCGCGGACAATATTATAATCTTTGCAACTTTTTCCTTAGTTCGACAAATCCTCGGATAAAACAGAAATAATCATAAACGCTTATTACACATACCACAAACCTGCATTAGCACAAAACATTATTTTTTTTATTGTCTTTGTGACGTTGGTCAAGTAAAAAATAAAAAATAAGTTAGGCGAAAGTGGTTTATTAACTTGAACTTTATATTGGCAAATCCGTAAAGCTTTGACATTATTGAAGCACCTAAAGAGGTCCGTATTGAAAGCATAACTAACTTACTTCATGTGAATTAAGTCGATTAAAACGTCTTAACACCGAAATTTAATTATTTTGTTTGTTTTCAAAGCAATTATCGCCACCAATTACGCCGCTTGCAAATGCAGGGGAATCACGTACACGTTGCCGACCCTTCAGCGACCTTTTAATGCCCCATACCGTACCTCCACAACGGAAGTGTGTTCGGATGAATTTTTTTTAACCGTAATGTAGTTCAAATTTTGAATTAATATTGTCAAAATAAAAACTAAGAAAAGTTATTAAAAAGTGATACAAATGAAAATTCATACCGCATCTTTCTGCTCCATCAAGCAAGTAAGCAGTGCCTTCGACCTCCCACACTTGTCATCCGATTCCTTGTCATTCACTGAAATCAGTAAAATTTTGTGTAGAAGCAAGCGGGGTAGGTAAATGCGCCAACGAGGGGTTAATTGTAACTTTTGAATACAATATGCACTCTACTACATGCCACTAAATGTACTCTGAATTACTGAAGAAACTGCATTAGAACAAGTAACCTAATTAAATAAAGCCAGTTAAAGTAAAAAAACTAACAAAATCGTAAATTTAAAGCAGCAGCATGCTGGTTACAATGACTAGAAAGGTTGTTAATTTGGTTCAATTCTTAAATTAAATGACATTAAACAAAACTTTTACTGGATACAATTATTAGTTTTATGTAGGTGGCAAATTTTTGTCTGTGAACTACTTCCTCTATCACTGCCTAAAACATTAAGCTCTCTTGACGGTAGAGTTTTCATGTTCCGTCTATTTTCTGCTTTCACGAATAGAGGTCCAAAGGAAGGCAAAGAATAAAGAGACATGGCCATTGTTTCACCTACAACAAATACCCTAAGTTTAAAGGCAATGCTTATAATTAAAGCTATCCACGGGCACGATAGATAGATATTTGAGGTACGCCTAGATTTTGCCACTTCTTCACATCGGTCGTAATATGAGAGTGTAGTACTGTCCCGGTAGTATAGAATAGCCGGTAATGCAACAGTAGGCTATAGTATAGCCTACTATACCACTATAGTGTATTACCTGAAGCACAATTCTTCGCCAAGTCATCAATTTTGGCTGAATCTCCATCTTTTTTCATGATTTTATTCATTTTCTCAGTAAATTTCTCCATGACGAACATACCGTCATCGTCCATCTGTTCATATAAAAACTAAACTATTAATAAACTTATTAAAAATAGGTAACTAAATTTATAATTATCTTTATAATATTTAAATAAATAATAAATAAATATCTTGGGACAATTAACACCAATTAACCTAGTCCCAAAGTAAGCAACTGAAGCTGCTTGTGTTATGGGTACTAGACAACGGATATACATACTTATATATATAGATAAATATATACTTAAATACATATAACATCCACGACTCGGGCACAAACATTCGTATTCATCATACAAACATTTGTCCCTCCCGGGAATCGAACCCGGTATCTCAAGCTTCATAGTCAGGGTCACTAACCACTAGGCTATCCGGCCGACAGAATATTTATCTTTATCTTTTCTCTATCTTTACATGGTATAAAACAGAGTCACTGTCCGTTCTTGTCTGTCCTCACTTCTTCGGCCGCTTGCTACTTCTAAACCGCGCAACGGATTTTGAAACGGCTTTCATTCTCATTTAACATATGTATTTTCTACAGAAGGTTTTGTATATAAATTGCTTCCTAATTGTACCAATGCGAGGCTGAGGCGGGTCTTTAGTGATTTATATTAAAAAGAGCAGGTCGGTAATGTGTTCAGGAGGATAACATTTCAGGAGGAATCTTTTTCTGGAAATGAGCCTTTCAAAGTGTCGCCAATTCGACACTCGATTCTTAAATACTTGCTAGCTTTGGAAAGTCTTTGTCATGCTTTTGGCGCTTTGTTGTGGTTATTGCTTCAAGCAGAGAACCGTAAGCACCAATCAGTTTTTCACAATTTAAAATATCAACCAAATTTACTTTGAAAAATAACCATAGTTTATTAAGGAGCCCTACACTTATATGCAAAGTATTTTCTTAATGTAGCGTAATGACCGCATGTGAGGCTCTTGATCGGTATGGGGTTGGAGTGGAAAATATAGCTACGGGATCGCCGTCTCACTTATTACAGACAACTTGTTACCGTTAAGCCCTCACAATCTAGCTTTGGTTAGACCTAAAGCATGCACCACTTTCAAACGTAACAGTGTGTGCGAAAGGAATGGATGTTTTTTTTATATCCCCGATGAACACTAGTGTAACACCAATGCTGCAGTAAGACACCTCTATAAAGATGGAATTATTATCAATATTTCCCTTTGATGGAAATTGATCTCCCTATAAATTGTTTGACCCATTGTCAAATAGTGTACCAACAGTTACTTGAACAGGAATATATGCTATGCTTACAATTCCCAACTTCTTGAACACGCAATCAATCAAACACGAGTCCATTCCTTCAAGGTCCTTGGATTTCTTCGCAGCGACGATGTCATCAGGGTTGATGCCGTGCTGCTCGCTGCACTCCGCGATGATTGGCATCATTAGTTGATGCATTTCCTTGTGCTCTTCTTCTGTTAAGGCCTTAAAAATAAAATGAACTAGTTTTTTATCCATAAAACTCCACAGTACATCTTCTTTTCTTTATTGATGTATTCAGTGTATGCCCTTAATGCGTCCGTTGTAATTTTATGAGCGCTATTTTGTTTCTGCTAAGCCCTGTCTCTCAGCCAAAGTTAATATGGTCTGAAGCAATCAGTGGAGAATTAGTACACAGTTAAAAACCTCTAATCTTAAAAAAAAACTAAATAATGTATTTACATGAACATGACTTTTTTTCAGAACAGCAAACACAACTGTGACGAACAACAGTAATGGTAGTTTGAACATTTTCTTGTTTAAATAACACAAAAGTTTCTTCCAAGTTGAGTCTGATCACTGTGCTCCGCTGGGCTTAACCACATTTTATATACTACGGTTATTATTAAGTCATTTGTAATGAACAATTATTCCGCCTTATGGCACGGACTAGAGTAATAATGCTCGTAGCGTTATTATAAAATAAGCAGATAATTTCGACGTTTGTTAGATTTTATTCTAGCTTGTTAACGCTGTTGTCACATCCTGTTCTCGTCCATTACCATAACACAGTGTCTGCCAGCAGAACGAGTATAACCTGCCTTGCCTTGCAACTGATTTTGTATTCTACCTCGTTAGTAAGTAACGAAGGAACGCTGACAGCCTTTTGGGCACCATGCCACGGGGGCCGTATTCAGATTTAGTTTAGTATTTATTTAGTTTTTAAACCACTTGTTATATTCCTAAAATTTGTAAAAAAAATTAAATGAATCAATATTACAATGTTAAAAAATTACCGCTTGTGATTTAGTTCAGATTTTGTAAACTATATTGCCTTCTTATTTTTTAACTGCTCATCTACCATTTGAAGACCTAATAGAAGCGACATATTTCATCTCCTCTACGAGTTTTTCTTTGATGTTAACACACTTGCACTATAACTAGTACTAGTGTCACTTTATCTTCATCGATGTTTCTGATTAGTAAAGACACCATTTTTTTTTTAATTATCATACTCAGCACACTGATCTTCTTCTTCTATACATTTAATAAAATCTTAGATTTTTGCGTCTGTATCTGTCTATGTCTGTAATGGTTTTGCAAAAAAAATAATGGAAGACGCGAGAAATAAGTAATGAAACGTAAATAAACAATTTTGAGAATTTTTTGTAAGTTGATCTGCTTATCAAATTGTTTGTCCGGTTGTGCGCGCATCGCGCCAAAGCCATTGCTAAAAAAGCTAAAGCTAGGTATTCAAAATCTGAAGCAAATGTTAAGACTTTAAAAAAAACTTCTTCAAACCACTGGTATGCTCCACTATGCTGTTGTTTATTGTTGTTTGATGGTGACTTAATAAGGAGTCATTTGTTGAAGCACAGGTAAAGGACGCGGATCAATTAATTAATCATTAAGATTAATTTATCCACAAATTTGTGAGTTCCAGATCACTGCTGCTATTCTGGGACTCTAGTAACAAAGAGTTAGGCCTAAACAAATGCAATGATGAATATTGCTTACAAATTAAAGTTAGGATGAGAAAAAAGTAAATGTGAATCTGCCTACAGGGTTACATTTAATTGGTATCCAAGACCTATTTTTTCTTAGTATTCGATGGCAGTAACATTTAAATTGGGGTTACATGAAACAATCACAAGTATTTGCCAAAAAAACGAGGTAGGTACCTATATTTCCCTGCAATATGGTTGAGGGAGACGATGGCTGAGATACGCGTCATACTCGTGATCGGGTGCTGTTTGTGGGGTCCGGACTATTCATGCTGCAAAGACTAATGTAATTCTCAAAAAGCCTAAAATGTAGGTACTTAAATGCGGTTTGATGTGGGAGACTTCATCGTGTTGGCTATTTATTTATATTTATATATATAACTATATATTGAGTTGTTATTGTTATATTACTGATTTTGTTGGATTTTCACCAATTTTTTTTTTTTTTTGACATGAATATTTTTATTCTTATATTCTTTTGACATTCGGAGACTATACATCTCCAAGTAATATTGTACAATTTGACCGTGGAGGCGTTTTACACCTCTTCTAAGCATAGATTAAGGTAATTAATTTGTTTTGACCCTTAGAGACTATACATCTCTAAGTTATTTAGACTAAGTATTTGATCAGGGACCACATACATCCCGATTCTAATTTCTTTGACCTGGGGACCCTATACATCTCTTGGTCAATCTGTACTAGTGCCAGTTCGTTCAATATGCTTAAAGCTTGCTGTGCTATTTATCATCTTTTTTTTTTTCACACTTTATGTGAACTATTGTTATGATTGTGTATATTGCTCTGTAATCTTGTTTTCAAAAGAGAAGAAAAAAAAAGATAAACTGCTGAGTTTCTTGCGGCGTTTCTTCTCAGCAGATTCTTCCATTTTCCGAAGCGCTAGTAGATTCAGACATGTAAAAGAGCCTATATGGCCTACTTGCAAAATAAATTTTTCATTTTCATTCATTTTCATTTTCATATTTTTTATTCATATCTCTAAGGAAAAAAATATGTTCTGACCGCAAATGGTAACATAATTTTGAACAGTTTGGTACTTACTAATATAATATTATACATGTCATATTATTTTTGGTTCAGTCTAGAACTAATAAAGCTAAAGACTCTAGCGTAAAGTCTATAAATCCTTAAAATCTCGAAAAAAAGCTTACGCCTCCCAAAATAAAGCTTTCGATAGACATAGTATAGTACCAAAGCTTTTTTAAATGCATGATCTAGTATTACTCTTAATTTTTCTTTTTTATGTATTATTTATATAAGTATTGTGTAGGCTTTTAGCTACTACAACCTCAAATTTCAGCTCGATACGTTTAGCCATTTTTGAGGAAAAGAGAGTTGACAAAAAGACGGACACCAAAGTAATTTTATAAGAGTTCTTTTTTCAGTAAAACCTTCGTGTATCTGTGATTACAAGGACCGCGGGATCGGGAAATATCAGTATTTAACTATCACGCAAAATCCCAAATAGGTGCAACTGTTTTTATTTAAAATGTAAGAATTTTGTCGAATGAACGACACTTTTTTCGTTAGAATTTATAAACTTGCCATCTAGGTGCTACGTTTACAAAAAGACCTAATATAAATCTTTTAACAAAATATAACTAGTAAATAAAAAAAACCATTTAAATATTGCGAATAACATTATTTTATTATTACTAACATAATAGGTCTACAAATTTGAACGTCATAATTGTTTAACACAAAGTAATCTTCTCAGTCCACCAACCAGCGCCTTGTCCCACTTAGACAGCGAAGCCATACTGAAACAAAAATGCATTATACTATGAATAAATCCTTGCAGTAGTATGTGATAGTCCGATCAAACCCGTGTCAATCACAGGCTCAGAGACTTTATAGAGCTCATAGTGTAAGTTTTCTGTCACAAAAAACGACAGGAACGCGTTAACTTCTAAATTGCTATGGAATCATTTTGTTGCAGATACGCACCGCAAGAGGCGCTGTCTCTGCTTTTATAGTAATTGAGAAGTTAACGCCACGTTCGAGGCGTTTATTACAACAAAAACTTTCACAGAGGCTCAGCAACGTTGATCCAACATCATTGTTGCATAGGCCGTGCACATTGCTGAGAGCCATCAGATAGCCTAACTAGTAAATTCATAGTATATGAGAGGAGTTAAAGCCATCCTGTGATGACGATCTCAAGTAGCCTAACATGGCCCCTGCGTCTCTGTCAAAGTAGTAGCATAAGAAAGAGACGAACATAGAGATAAACTCAGATAAACTAAACTTGGCCGGTCATGTTAGGGCCACTGCGTTGGAGAATCGACGCAAGGAGGGAAATACCCCACCTATAGTTTATGTAGAAATGTCCGTACATCATATGATAGTTGAGCATCACCCTGCATCTTCTAACCTTCTTCGAAGATAAGTGAACATTGTGGTGACTATAGCTATCGACACAGAAGCTCTACACCACAATTAGAAGCTTTTATTCTACTATTGGCAGAGATAAAAAAATAAGAAAACGATAAGTACCATGTCTTTCTGTTGCTTAATGCAGGTATACAGCAGCTTTGCCCGATCGCAGCCAGCTTCACCGTCGCTTACGGTTTCTTCGTTTACTGTAAAATAAACTTATATAATTAAGTTGTAAGATACAAACAATTAAAAAAAGGTCCCGACGAATTGAGAACCTCCATCTTTTTTTGAAGTTTGTTAAAAATAAATAAAAGCGTTCGAGCAAAGAGAGTTATCTACTCATATAATAAAGAGGTCAACCTTTTTTGTTTGTATACAGGAGAGGTAAAATCCTGGAACTACTGAACCAATCACAAAAATTCTTTCACTAATAGAAAGCTATACTATCCTTGACGGATATAGGTTAGTCTCACACGAACGAAGTCGCGGGCGTCAGCTTGTTATGGCAATTACACATATATAATTCGGTCTTTAAACACCGGTTACTTCGGTCACTTGACATAACAAATTGGATTTAGCATATTCAGTTCTCAACTTATTATTGAGTGGTTATTGTTCTAATCAGTATGGTGAATATGAATGTTTGTACATACTTACTCGAGTTATGGATGACATATTTGTATTTAAGGTATGTATATCCGTTGCCCAGTACCCATAACACAATCAAATTTAATTGCTAAATGTGGTACTAAGTAAAATGGTGTAAATTGTCCTAAAATGTGTATTTATAATCATTAAGTGTAACCAAATAGATAACTGTAGTTAATACTAACCGGAAGTGCAGGCTTTGGCTGCTGCCTTTGCGTCTTCTAGTTTGGATTCCTCAGCGTACTGCGAAAGTTTTTGAATAGCGACATCCTCAGAGAACAGGCCCTTGCTGTCCATCTAAAAAAAATACAATTTTACAGCTTTTAAGGTTTGCAGTGATTTCAATCTGTAGTCTGTCTGTTAGGCCACAGGAAAAAATAAAAACACAGTTTTTCTTCGTTTAACGAAGTCTTTAACAAGCCTATTGCTGATTGGACTCTTTTTAGCACTTTTCGGCACCAACTTCAAACTTGAACTCGCAAATGTAAATGCGTTTTTATATTGTAACTATTCAAAAAGAACACAATTCACAATTCAATCAACAAGATTCACAATTATGAGTTTTTTTATCGATTTCATTGAAATGACATAAATATGACATAAGTTTTTGTTGCCGAGGATGATTAAGTCTTTTTAATACTTAAAATTGTTTAAATTAATGTATTTATTCAAACAGTTATCCTAGTTAGTAACACAAACATGATACAAAAAATACAATCTAAAGTAGTGGAATTGTAACAAAATAAATATAATTTTTATTCATATTTTAATTGTCTTAAAACAATTGCGAGTTCTTTTATACCAATAATAGATTAATATAAAAGTAAGAATAATTAATCGAATAAATGTTACTATGGAAACAGGACCGTAAAATTTGAAAAATGAAATAATAAAATAAAAGTTCTCGTAAAATTTGACAATTAATAAATCGATTGTCATTTTAAGAGTAATATAGAAACACATTTTTAAATAGGTCACTTTGTTGTTTAGTGTGCGTTAAATCCGCTTCAAACCGGTTGAGCATTATGGCAGTTGTAACCAAAATATTCAAGTGTCATGTGTAATGATACGGTCACAGTGATGCAAATAAACAGAATGATCAGTTTCTTTACTTACCAGGCCGATCTTCTTGAACATGCACGCGAAAAAGCATTTGTTAGAGTCGTCGGGCTGTTTGTTCTGTTCCTTGAACTCTTTCAGGGATTCAGGTGTGATGCTGTACTCAGGGCCGCATTCTAATATGTGAGCCTTGAGTTTCTCTTTTATTTCAGCTTTCTTTTCATCTGACAATGCCTTGAATATAGGAAATGACGATTAGTGCCAGTACACAACGAATACTGTACAGTTAAGGCAACATTAGCAAAATAGTAAATGAAGCTGACGTTTTAGAATTAATAATAACTATGTAAATAGGTTTTTATCGCACGAAATAAATGTGGTTAGCATTTCATTTAACAAAAATTTGGATAACTGTAATAGATTTGCAATTATTCTTAAAATAAGTGTTGTTTTTCATAATTAAGAATTAGAAAAAATAACCCTTTATTTTGGCTTTGCCTAATCGGGTAAAGAAAATGAGTTAAAACCACCGTTTTAAAGACGTCCCCTGCATGAAATGTTTTATTGTCAGCAACACAGTCCGTCTTTATTTTGAAATCCTAGTTTTACCTGCATTATTTATGTAAACTTTGAAAGTAAATTTATTACTGTACAAAAGAAATAAAAATAAGTTAGTAAAATAAAGCGAACTTATTCTGTAAATAATCTCTTTCAGAATTCAGTTGTACTTTGGATTTGTGCAAAAACAGATGGCAACATTTGTCTCTTTTTAAAAATTAAATAAAAATCTCAAAATAATAAAAAAAGTCTACTCACAGAGCAATTATCCAATGAAACGGCAAAAATAGCCACAATCAGCACGGTATACAAGGAGATGGCCATTTTGTAATTTAAATAAAAGTTTAATTGCCAATTTAGGTACCCGACTCCACGAAGGATGACTGAATTGTGGCCAAACCTCGCCGAGCTAACATTTTATATAATCCTGAGTAACGTTTTTTTGCCTAAACAACTCTACAAGGAAAACACAAGGTGCCCAAATCTACGAAGTCATTAACCATTTAGTACAGACTCCGTTCAAACGGAAGATTTGGCTTGTAGTTGACGCATGGTAATCGTTGTACAAGCGGCTAAACAATAGACAAACGAAATAATTCAGGAAGAGCAATTTAGTCACAGATTTTCTTTGAAACACAAACAAATGAGCAACGCCGTCGGTTGCAGTTTTTTGTTGTTTTTTTTTTAGTTTAAAAAAGAACTTTGGACTCATGTTAATTTATAAATGTGTTTATTTATAAATGTACTTCGTTCAGTCATTAAAGCATGGTTAAGACAATTTATAAATTCATGAACATGTTATGAATGACTCAAATATCTGTAAGGCGAAAGCAAACAGAAAATACAACCTTTTTACAACTATCATTTTACAACCTTTTATTTAGTTTCACGTAACTAAGTACGTAAAAAAATCTTAAAACTTTAATTTAACCCATCTCTAGTTATTCGATTGACTTTCAACTTACCTTACGTATGATGGCTGACAAGCAAGTAGGTACAAACGTAACGTCAACAAAAAAGTTGTACCAATTTTTATTTATCATTCGATCTTTAAATTGTGCCTATAAGCGATCTCTTATTTTTCGGTTGAATTCGTAAAGCCCCCTGTTTGTTCACTATTATTGCTGAGATGGTACAAACGATATTTGCCACTTGTCGATTGACGTTTGTAGTGACGAGGTTAAGGTGTGTTGATTTACGTATCTACCGATTATCGACTAAGTGTGGCAGGTTATTGCAATCGATTATAGTGACGATTTTTAAAAATATTTTTATCTGAGTTACGACGATGAACCTCGTGCAGGTTCCGCCCGAATTGGTACCATAATCTAATATTGTTTCAGTCAGAAATCTATGCTTTGAAAATTCAAAATTCGCTTTTTAGTGAATCTGGTTGTTTATCTAAGTTACACGCCTAATGTCAATTGCTCACAACCCTTAACAAAATATTGCTTTTCCCAAGGGACCGTAATTCTTGAGGAGTTCTCCTGGAGTGCGATTTTTGAATCTCACCGGGTGACTAAAGCTCACCAAACTGGCCGTTTTTCATAGAGATTCGGTCATTTTTGTGAGCTTTAGTCACCTGGTAAGATTCAAAAATTGCACCTCTTCACCATCAGCCTCATTTAACCAAATGCATTGCAATGAGCATAAATTGCCTTAGCAACTAGGTATATTAAAATAACCGCGCGTATCGCCACCCGTGAAATACTTTTGAGTGGTTCCGGAGGATGTCTATATTCACCATCAGTTCCAGTTTTCCGATAGCAAAAGTACAAGTTACTATAAAAAATATCCAAATCGCTACAGGTGTGCATATATTTTTTTAAGATTTCCCTCGATTTCTCCAGGATCCCACCATCAGATGGTGACCTGATGACAATGGAACCAACTTGAAAGTATACACTTTCCAACAAAACAAGAATTTTTCAAATCGGTCCAGCCGTCTTCGAGTAATCCCGGAACATACTCCTCCTTTTTTTGAAGTCGGTTAAAAAGGGCGCGTTCTTAGTCATGGGGATTCTTTTGGTTCATTTTAATGTTTGACTTAATGTTTTGATATCTTATTGATTTTGTAATAAATTAATCGATTTCAACAAATTTACGAAAATGTTATCTGAATCGAAACGAAGAACTTGGTTACTACACTAAGTTTAAGAAAAAAAAGACTTAATATGTAACTGTTTACGTGTTGAGTTGTTAGTATGAAATAGTTTATTATTACGATAGAAATAAATGTAATAAACACCTAGTTGCACCTCAAAAGAGCATATACATAGCTTTTAGGTATCTGTGAAGCTCAAAAGTTGTTGAATATTTTATTTATAATTTCAATGGATAATGCACATTTACGTTATATGGGTGTTGTCATGTGTCAAATGATGGGTCTTACATATATACTTCGTTAATAAAGTGTAATTGTACTAGTGTTTACTGTGAGTGTACTAGCATATAAACGAACGTAGAGCTCATTGGCGTATTACCATTTTTGATCAATGTGTATTCAGTATCTTTATTGCTTCATATGCAGTGTACAATACAAAGACGATTATTAATTTAATTGCAGTAGGTAAACTAGCTGCAACGTACATGTATATAAGAAAAAAAATCACAAAGGGGGTCTCATTAATGTTGGAAGTAGTATTTGAAGAAAAACTACAGACAGACTTTAAACACCTTATAATATAAAAATAAAATAATTACAAATTACCACGTCTTTCATCCAATCTTCTCTCAAATTCGAACCCCTTTCTAATTTTAAAACGTTCAAATCTTTTAATTTCATCGAAACTGACTCTTTCATACTGTTTCATCCAATCCTCATGCTAACTCTCTTACATCTTCGTACGTCATCTCACGCTCCTTAACAATCCCTCCTACATTTATGTCATTTATGTTTTTTGCACAACACACAATTTACATACATACATAATTAAAACATCCGAATTATTAATTGACGTGAGGACTTTGTTCTATGATGTGATGTCGATGTATAATTAAATTCATAAGCTATTTTTAGCAATGCGTTTCTATTGCCTTTAATTGTGTATCTAAGTGGCTCAATTCAAACAAATATATAATAAGGTAACGTCCCAGTTCTTGACTGTGACCCAATATTTCACGAGGAGATCTGAAAACATACGCTTAATAACGAATGATGTCAACTACTAGTAAAAATGACAACTATTATATTCTATTTTCCTTTTTTTCTTTAATTCTTTAATTTTCCTAAGGTGATATAACTTTGAAAGAAGGTAGGTACCTAAGTAAAATTATTATTTTTTCGAAGGGAGATACAATGTTAGAAAAAATGAAATCACGTCTGAAATGTGGATTATTTAAAGTGTACTCAAAGCGGCTGGTTTAACAGCCGTGAAAATACTAAGTTAAGTTTACGTGTTTTCTTTAGTGAAGCGCCTTTGAAATATTATATCACTAGGCTCTAATAGCTAGTTGTGAGGGGTGAAGCTGCAGAGGCTTGTCAATATTACAATAACATACAAAAAAATCATAAGGAATGATTGAGACAGGGGACGTGCGTTATGACGCTACATGTACTGACAATGAATTAATTATTCATGATTGATGTTAGAATCGGCAAGTGACTCAGCTTATTATGAATAAATTATTGAAATTCATACTATAGACTTTCATTTTAATAGCGTTATATTTTCCAACAGATTAATGCTATCGACGCTTTATGCACTAGGCATTCACCGTATACTACAAGTGAAAAGTATCGATAGTTTGCATAACAATAGGGACACCTCTAGTTACGTCAGGATGACACCTCTCATTTTTATCGTGGAAGGAAAATCTGAATATACTTAGGTCATACTGAAAGTTTCTGGATTCTCATTAATAAGACCCCATATTATGTTTAGGGTAAATTTATTGTTTGTCAAAGTCTATTCCCTCACTGTTTACACACTTTTGCATTCTTTGGAACCATTGCTAAAAGCAGTCTGCCCAGTTTTCCGTAGGGACGTTTTCAACGGCCTTTTGGAACGCATTCACCGCTGTTTCGGGGCCTGTAAATCGTATACCTCTAAGCTTATCTTTAATTTTCGGTAATGAAAAAAACCACAAGGTGCAAGGTCCGGACTGTGTGGCGAATGCATCATCAGTTCGAGATTTGAGGTCTTCAAAAACTCATTTGATACCTTAGCGGAATATGAGGACGCGTTGTCGTGGTGAAGGACGACTTTGCTGCGAGGACGCTTTTCGAGAACTTTTTCAACTACTGTGGGCAAGCACGTGTTTACATACCAATCTGCAGTCACTGTCCTTTGGTTTTCTAGCAACAATGTAGTGAAATATCTTCATTTGCCGAAAAAAGAAGCAACCATCTTCTTGCCCATGCTTCTACTTTTCTTAACTTTCGGTGGCAAATCTTTAAAAGGAAGGACCCAATCTGCTGATTGGCTTTAAGTTTCAGGTTCAAATCAGTACACGAAGATTTCGTCACCTCTGACAATATTATATACAACCAATGACTGTCCTCCACTATATTTTTTTATCATTTCACGGCACCACTCTGTACGCAGTCGTTTCTGGTCATCCATTATATTATGCAGTGTCCATCGACTGCAAAGTTTCCGAACCTTCTGATGTACATGCAAAATCTTTTGCACTTAGCTCATAGTAATACCTAAAACAGTACAAATTTTCTGAAAAGTATTTTTTTATGAGTCTCTATCAATTGTCGTATTATCTCAATATTAGTTTCGATAACAGCAGTCGCCGGCCGACCTTCACGAAAATCGTCACAGTGGTGATGTAGTCCACGTCTAAATTCACCAAACCATGAATACACAGAGCTACGAGATGGAGCTGCATCATTAAATACCAATTGCAGTCTCTGGCACCTTTCTTGGTGACTTGGGCCGCAACGAAAATGATAGAAAATCATGGCGCGAATATTTTCTCGAGTTAAATCCATAGTAATGTCGACACAAAATTTTCAAAACGATACCACAATAAAAAAACAAATGACAACGACACAAACTAAAATGTATTCTACTCCCAGAGAGTTCCATTTTCAAAAACCATACTTATTTTTTTATTTTTTTTATTACTAATGGCTAGTTCCAGAAACTTTCAGTATGCCCCACGTAGTAAAAACAATGTCGACGCGTATCAAGCACTGGTTTGTTTTTCAAATTCATCATCCAGTCTCCCCCTCCCCCTCCCTTATTTATAAAAGTTTACTAAATTCTTTTAACTAACATATGTTTTGTTCCTTTCATTCAAAGGCAAACGTCATAATGGCGGATAAAGATGACACAATGTAGTAGTGCAGGTTTAATAAGCATTTATAAATGAGAAGAGTACAAGAGTACATACGTCAGACGTACCTACGTACGTCTGTTTTTCTTGATTGCTTTGTTACAATGTTATTGCACCACCTGCTCTTGTCTGTTCTTTCTAAGTCTCTTTTTCTAACGGTTGTCTGGAAGAGACCGATTTTAGCGATAAGACCGCCTATTGTAAGCCTTTTGTTATGTCTCTATATTGTACCTTTTTGTGTTTTGTGGTGTTCAATAGAGTTATTGTATTGTATCGTACCTATGTATAAATTTCCCCCTATTGGGCACAGCCTTCCTCTCGCAACTCATAGGCGTTTACAGATCCCCCCAACCCTTAATAAGCAAGAAATTTGCCATCACACCAACGCATTATCTGTTGTGTAGTATGTATTAAGAAAACCTGTTGTTGCTATTTTTTTTTATCTCAAATAATTTTGTTTCTTTTCCTGTATAAATGTAGTAAATCCTATTTCTAAAATAGAAAATACCTCATGTTTACATGATAACATGTTTGGTATCTTCTCGATCTGAGAAACAATAGGTACACTGTGATCAGCCTGGACATAATCGCAGGTCACGTTTTTTCCTGTTTGGGTAATTACACATTGTGTCTCGTAGATGACTTTGAATTTGCTATCATAGTAGGTGATTATGTTCTTGCAGCAAAAGATTAGACTTCAGACTTAAAAAAAAAACGTTTTTTATGCAAAACGTAGGAAATCGAGCATGCAGGCATCATCTGATGAGAAATGATCACCACCGTTAAGAGGAGTGTGAACCCAGCCCCAAAAAGCGCTCCCTATACAAACGGCGGTAACGTTTTCCACCCTCTAAACCTTAACCTATGGCAATGATTTTTTGGTATGTTGTCATTATACCTCAGAACTAGGTATGTATTTTTTTTTATACAACATAGGAAGGCAAACAAGCAAGTGGGTCACCTGATGGTAAGTGATCACCACCGCCTATAGACACCTGCAACAACAAAGAGAGTGCAAATGCGTTGCCAACCCAGAAGACTAAGATGGAATACCTCTTGTGCCAGTAATTACACCGGCTGTCTTGCGCTCCGCCGGAACACAACAGTGCAAGCACTGCTGCTTAGCGGCAGGATTAGCGAACAAGATGGTGGTAGCGATCCGGACGGACCTTGCACAAGGTCCTACCACCGGAAATATGTTTGATTTTTTAAATATTCTTCATAGATTTGACAATATTTGCATTTTAGGAGTTTCATACAAAACACAAAAGCGTCAATATTTTTGAAACTATTAAGAATATTAAAAAAATCAAAACATACAAACCTAGTTCCAGGAGATTATGATAACATACAAAAAAAACATGGCTGTAGGTTAAGGTTTAGAGGGTGGAAAACGTTATCGCCGTTTGTATGGAGAGCGCTGGGTTCACACTCCTCTTAATGGAAAGCTACTCTAGCCCTCAAGGGCCTGCGTACGAAACGCAAAATCAAGCGACCACTTCATGCCGGTAGTAAGTAAAAGTATTATACTACCCCGGTCGAGCCGGCCATATGGTCTACAACCAAGAACTAGCTGTATTGTAGCTCTACCACTATTAAACATAAACGATAAGGATCGTACGTATACATAATTTGGATATGACACGAAAATAAAATTATACGGGTCTACTTTAATACCTCCTCCGTCTTTTCGGTGGTTAATAAAAAAACGCATCACAGTAAATATTTTTATGCATTCCGCTCAGTCTTTGGACATCTTTCGGATGAATTTTAACATCTTGTTTCTGCGTAAAATTCGTAGAAAAAGACGGCTCAAGGAAAAAAACTCACGAAATAAAATACAAATGTTTATTGACTAACATTCTATGTCAGAAGTTCCCAAACTTCATCATTTCGCGGCGTATTTAAAGATTTACTTCAACTCGCAGCCTACTCACAAATTTACAAATAAAAAAATGAATATACAGTAGGAGAAGAGAAAGAGTAGTTCCTCGTGACGCTTTCGTTTACTCGCCCATGCCGCCACTTAGCGCCGCGGCCGCACACTTTGGGAACCCCTGTACTATGCGAAAACGAAGTTTTTCGGGTCATCTTCGTAAATACACTTTGCGGTCCAATATGACGCTTCGCACAGGTCCTTGTATTTCTTGGCTGGAAACAGAAATACAGACAAATTTAGTTACACCAACACATCGAATATTATTTAATAAAAATGACCGATACGAAAATGATTTTTAAGCATAATACTTGAATAATAATGTATTACTTAGTTAATACAAATTTTTAATTACGTTACAGATACATATTTAGTATCTCGCTGTTATGCGTTATCCGTCAGAGTGTAATACAGCCTCTCGACTTTTCTATTTAATTAACATTTTAATGTTATTTAGCTAAGTAGATACAAAACAAAATATTAGATTTATTTTTTTAAGATCAGTATCGTAAACCTTTGTTACCTATAAACTTAGAGTCACCTAATTAGGTACGAAAATATTTGCATTTTTTTCATACTTTAAAATATTTTACTTTCTGTCCAATATGAAACGTTCATAAATTTCCAATACTCACAAACATCTTTACAGTTTTCTATAGATTTTTTCACAGCCTCTTTCATCTCTGCAGGATACATCAAATCGACTTGTTTCATAGATGCCTCGTAACTCAATTTGTTATTTTTAATCTGTAAAATATCTGTTAACGTCAGTCACAAAGTCAAATATATTTTATTAAATTATAATTTTTTGCTGTCACACTTACAACTTGTGCCATTTGATAAACACACGCAATGTAGCACATTACATTTTTCTCTTCGATAAACTTTCCTTTGTCTATATCGCCGATCATATCTGTAAGACCATCAAAATTTGTTTAATCTTTTAACCGTCAGTGGCTCTTACATGACTGGTCAATATTAGCTTTTGTATGTATGTATGTTAACTCTTTATTGCACATAATAATAAAAAGATAACAGTTTACAAGAAAACTCTATCTCTATCTATCTCTTCGTCCCTTTCTTATGACACTAGTTTGACAGAGACACAGGGAGGGCTAAATTAAACCTGGACCGGTCATTTGAGGACCACTGGCAGCTTCATCCAATTAGTAATTGTACCTAATGTACATGTCGGTAGAGGTGTTGTGCTCTGACGACATCGGAGTTCATATTTATTCATATTCATTATTCTTGCAACCATGGTATTTACAGAGATATTCTTAGTATTAACCAGTACAGACATGGATCCTACTAGGGCATAGCAACTATTTAAGGTAACACATATAAATATAATTTAAAAACGTAAGTATTCTAGAGATACATACAAGGATAAGGAGTTCAAATAACTTGAGACACAGGCTTCTATACATTGTAAGGGTACAAACAGGCTTCTTTAGAGAGTTAACTAGAAAAAGTAAAATAAGAGATCAACATTTTAATAATAAAAAAATCCGTCAGATTGAGAGTCAGAACAAATTTTGGTTTCAGAGTACATTTTTTTAAATTACTCTCGACATTTAATGTAAGGGACCTTTTTACAACGCAAGCTGAACCTTTATTTATTATTCTAAAATTAACTCATACGTGCATACAGGTTTAATTCCCTCTTAATGAAAACGTTGGGAGTCTGAAGAGATTTTTTTCATACGAATTTGGATACGGGGCGCGTAAATTCGTACGTACAGTCAAGGAAATTGAAACACGTACTACCGTAGAACCTAGTCGAAGAGACGTTCGCATGACATTTGTATGACATAGCCTGGCGTTTAACGCATCACGTCATTGCGATAGGGTTCTAAGGTGGTACGTGAATATATTTGCCCTACTGCACGTACGTAGGTACATAAATTTTTTAATTGTACCTTTCTGTGAAAATTTAAAACAAGTATTTTTAAATTACAATTCCGAAATGGGTAAATACTTGAGTTTCATGTTGATCGAAAGGCAAAAGGGATAAAGATCACTTTTTGTTGGAATAAAATTTTGCCTCTTACCTTCTGTAACATCAATTTTTGCCATACATTTCTTTTTGAACATTTGCGACGACTTTTTCAACTGTTGTCTTGTTAACTGAAAAAAAAATATAATTGATGAACGTGTGTAGTAAAAAATCGGACAGGAAAAAAGTCTGCTTCATTTATCATCATCAAAATAAACAAGAATTGATTGAAAGAATCATGATAGAAAATAAACCCGGAAATTATGCCAAAATTTAATCGATCATTAATTGCCACGTATTTGGAATTTCGCAGAAATAATTTGGCACGGACCGGATTGCTCTATTTTTCACAATTGTTTTATTCATTTAAAATTTGTTTATTTGTAATCCGTTAAGAATTATTAATACTTTTGTCAAACGAATTGTACTAAACTAATGTCATGCATGGGATTTAATAAGCAGAAAGTTCTTGTCAATGTATTTTTTATCGCTGGTACAGGTAGTTCTGCTGGATTATTTGAAGCCCAAAATCAATTCCCATCATTTCTGTAGCAAATTATTATGACTATCTTCTGCTTTCCTGATTGATTGAAACCTTATTTAACCCTTTAAATGCCGATAACATTGTTATCGGACGTCTCCCGCCACCTATACTAAAATTATATGACATTTATCTTAATTATAAGACTGAGATCGAAGGGATAAAGTATTTCTTAAAATTCAAAAAATAGCGGTGTAAAAGGTTAAGGAAGGTATGATCTATTCATTAGTCACCACCGATATGTCTTTACTAAATTGTACTAAATTTATTGCAAAACTTATGTCTGTTTACTTTAATGTAATTAATAATTAGCACAATAAAGATGATAATAAAAACTTACACCATTAATCCCGAGCGCTGAAACCACAACCACCATCAGGAAAAGCCAATCCTTTGGCCCCATGACCAATCACAGCTGCTACATCACCTTAACAAACCGACTCACGTTTCTTTTTTACTATTTAAAGGAAGCCAATTTTCCCTGATTACAGTACACATGAGTGTATTTACTGAAGCCAGTGCTCATTAAGAATTTAATTCCACTGATTGACGAAACTAACATGCCATTAAAATAGACTTCTCTGTGTTTACACTGCTTAATTTTACCAATTAACGGATCTGTCTCGTGTTTAGCACTAAGTATCAAACGAATAACTTACTTATCTCATTATAAATGATATATGATGTATGGCTCAAATCTTATAGGTCTTCTGCACCGCGCATATTCAAATCCAATAAAATACGGATGAGTAGAGTTAGATGTACCTAAGTTCTATTTTGAATTAATTAAAAAATTCTAAATGTCAGGTCGTTTTTGTGGTATAAAGTGTTGTAGATACTTACTATTAATAGCTTCCAGCTTGAATATTTTAGGGACATTTAGCTAAAAAAAACTCAGTACTTTATAATACTCAAAACCAGTGCATGACCACTTCATTAAAAAACAAGCTTTATTTAAAAATTTTGTAGAAAGTAATCGGACGCAGATCATAAGGGCTTATTAACTAACCTACATAATGAATATTGATTTTCAAACAGACCTGTATTCTGGCAATAATAATATTATGATAGACACACCGAAATATAGACAAAATGTTATAGAATCTAAGACTAGAAAAAACCACATATATTATAATGTACAGCTTTTTAATCATATTTTTATTTAAATCAAGGGAACATGAAATTGGCGGGGTCTGTCTCGTAAAGACACTTTGCAGTGTAATAGCAAGCTTCGCAGATGTCTTTGTACTTCTTGGCTGAAAAACCAAAAACAAATGATAAAAAAATCCTTGAGAAATAGTAGTAAAAAAGGCATAAACAAATAATGATTTTAAACGTATTATTAGTTAGCATAGGACCCTCGGTGTTAGGCTGTGGTAGACTAGTGGTTTGACCTAACGTCTTTCAAGCAAGGGGTCGTGGGATGGAACCTGCAGGATCGTACCGCTGAGTCTTTTGGACTTTATACGCAAAAATTTGAAATTTTACCATTTGTGCTAATCGGATCTACTTCAGAAGCAATCTATAGTGGGAGGGAAATCTAAACCCTTCCATTGTGGGAGAAGGCCTGTGCCCAGCAGGGGGACTTGAATAGACAGAATTATATTTAGCGGAATTAACTTAAGCAGTCACTCCGGTATCGTCTACCTATTTTTCTATTTAAGTCAATTTGATAGATTATAATTCCAATCGGTACAACTTACCGATGTTCTTGCAATTCTCCATGGCCGCTTTTACAGGGTCCTTCATCTCAGCCGGGAACATCATATCCACTTGTTTGATCATAGCTTCGTGGACAATCTTGTTGTTCTTCACCTAAAATTGTTTTTATTAAGAATATAAAACTGAAGGATGTAAGACGGAGATCAAATACAAAACCTTTAGCCGTATGTGTAATTGGTAACACGAAGATACGAATTAAGTCGGCATAATCTCCGTTTTTAAATAAGCAGAACAGTTGAAGTTTGGAGGTGGTAGGACCTTGTGCAAGGTCCGTCCGGATCGTTATCAGGGCCAAAATTCTTTTAAGTGACTAAAATAAAGATGAAAATGTATAAACACTTTTACAAAATTGTAGATGTCTCGAAATATTTTCCTTGCAATATTACGTTAGTTCTCAACCGGGCCCCAATTTTTATTACGAATTTTCCCACCATCCTGGGTTTTTATTACAGAAAAGTCTCATTTGGTACCCAAATTACCACTGCGTTACCAGTCCCCGTGACTCCTCAAAAATAGTGTCTACTGCGTTACCAAACAATAGTTTTTTTCTTATTCCGACCCCAAATATTTATATAACAGTCATCATTTGGGTATGCGTATGCCATTCTGAATTTAAAGATAAAATATTCTTTTAAGAATATCAGAATAAGTAAAAGATATGCGTTAAAATGTACAAGGGACGTTTTTATAGGCATCAAAAAGAATTTTGGCCCATCATCATCCTGCTCGCTAAAACAGCCGCGAAGCAGCAGTGCTTGCACTGTTGTGTTCCGACGTGGAGATTAAGACAGGCGGTGAAATTACTGGCACGAGAGGTATTCCATCTTAGCCCTCTAGGGTGGCAACGCATCTTCAATATCCTTGATGATGCGGGTGTCTATGGGCGGTAGTGATCACGTACCATCAGGTGACCCACTTGCTCGTTTGCCTTCCTGTTAGGTATTAAAAAAAACAATATTATTCTCAAAATTCATCAAGACAAGCAACATCGATTAATGGAATGTTCGTACTGTAAAGTATTAATTGATGCAGTGATATTCTTGAAAGTATGCTGTTTATTGTCCCCCTTTTAAATTATGTTTTCGTACTTACCGCCCCTCCCACTGAATATATACACGCGATGTAACACATGACATTCTTATCGTTCAAAAATACTCCTTGATCTATTTTCCCAACCTGTTCTGTAAAATAAACCATGTTAATGATTCAAGCTTGAAAATATTTCAGTAATAACTTATTTAATAATTGAAAATATTTACCGTCTGTAACATCGTGCTTTGGCATACAAGTCTTCTTTAAAAGCTTCCCTGAATTTTTCAGTTGCTGTCTATTCATCTATAAAAATACAAGTTTTTAATATAATGTACGCTCATTTGGAACAGTTCACATTTATAAATTTATAAGAAATCCCTTACAGCGATTTATTCGCTTTTGTACATCACTGTATCTCTTATTGTCCTTTATTTTTTGTAGAATAAAGAATTTACATTAATTACATACAATATTAGTACAGTCACCTGAGACCCTAATACGACTGGTTTAATTTTATTTATCTCTAAGTGCGCCCCTTTCTTATGATACTTGTTAGATGGAGTCGTAGGAAGAGATAAACTTAACTCGGAGGGCCATACCTACACAGTTGAAGACATCTGAAAGATATATGTAAGACTTTATTGTCCCCTTGCTGAGCGTCTTTCTGGTTGCTCGCCCTCCTCTTTGGTAAGCTGTCAAAGCCGTCTGATGCTATCTGCACAAATCCATTCGAAAAACAACAAAGACTCTACCTGTGTTGTCAAGAAAGTGAGAACTTGAGGGGATCTTTTTGACATCTTCGAGTATTTAGGTACTTCTGCTACGGCCCTAACATGACAGCCCAGGTTTAGTTTAATCCCTCCCTGTGTCTCTGTCTAACTAGTGTCATAAGAAAGGGACGCAGATAGAGATAAACTTAACTTGGCTAGTCATATTAGGGTCCCTGCTGAATGCATAGTAAAAAACTTTATACCTACATTTAAATATTTATTTATTTATATTTTATAAATTACTATTTATATCTATAAGTATTTACTACCTGCCAACCACTAACGTGTTACAGCTGTTTAAATAATTTTTTTTTTATTTTCATTTGAAATGAAATGAAAGGAAGTGAAATGATTTATTGCCGAACACATTGTCATTATGTTTTAAAATATATATATATATATATAAGTGACTTTGCTAAAAACTGGACATCTGACCAAACTGATCTGATATCCACAACTGTCTAAAACATGTAGAGTAATATTTGAAACAAGTTACTTACCGCAGCGGTATCCCAAACTAAAAACGTAATAAGTACAACTAAAAAGTAAACCGGTGCTGAAGACATATTTCTAAAATCGTGAAATTAACGTAATTCGTTATCTATGTATTCAGGACAAAGAATTCTTAAGAAATGGCAAATGGTGTTTTATATAGGGCCATATAAACGCTTAATTGCACGGTAAGGTGTTGTTGGCACTGTACATTTATTACGAAGTAATAACAGATTATTTGTATTAAATTAACACTTTCTGTACAAACAGAGTAGCTAATTTGTGGCCTAAGTCATATTAAGGAAGATTAAAAAGTTAATTGAGGTGTTCTTTAACCATGCACGGGCAGACAAAAGCCAAATGTCATAAAATAAGTTATATTTTATAAGTCAAAGTATATTACAAGTTACTAAGCACTACATAAGTTGTGTAATATAAAGCTTTTTAGAGATGATCGCCGCTATACAGCTACTATACAGTTTCTATAGCGCTTCTCTGCTAGTTGGGCATGTTTAGATAATAAATTAATACAAGCTTAAACTACAGTACACGATATCTGATAACTTTTTTGTAAATTTAATTAGTTATTGTGGCTACTTATTAAAAAACATAATGCTTTCGAACTTATACAAATCGCTTTAAGTAAACTTTAATCACTAATTCACCGATTTTATGCTATAATCTCGCTATTTACACTACTGTCAAATGCTAACTTTAATGCTGTGTTTACACATTCGCGTATTCGTGCAAACATAATGTATATCGTTTGCTGCTTTGCATCTCTTTCGCTCGCGCGAATGTTTGCACGATTACGCGAATGTGTAAATGCGGCATAAGAAGTCGTGTTTTATAGGCAACAATTTAAGATCAGCAAAGGCTATGCATATTAACAGTGTAATAATTATAGTATTGAATCATGGAAATATGAAGTTCGGTGGGTCATCTTCGTATAAGCACTTGGTGGCGTAGAATACACGTTCGCACTCGTCTTCGTAGTTATCCTCTGAAAAAACGATTTGTTACAATTTCTCGATGTACAATCATGACGTTAGTAGACGAATTTAACACAAATCAAAAATTGACAATATTGAATTATATACAAAAATACTTGTAATAGAATATTAAAAAATAACGTACTATTATAAAAAAAAACCATGGCTAAGGGTTTGGCTTACATGGTGGAAAACGTCACCGCCGTTTATACGTAGAGCGCTGGGTACACAACAGTCAGACCCCTTATTCATTAACGCTGCGTAAGCCTATGTTAGTTAACGTGTGTTATGTTTTTATCTCTCATTGTGAAGTTTACCCAAAAATTAAAGGGACAAAACATTTGTTTACTTAAAACGATTGATTATTTTTTTATGAATAAAAGTGTAAGGATAATTGTGTATTAAATAAGATAGGTTAAAGATCTTTGGAATCAACTTGGATACCAATTATGAGTAAAATATAAATGTCTCTTCAGAAAATAATAACTGAACAAAGCCTTTTCAACAATAATTACATTAATTATTGTACCGATCCAATGATCCTTTTGCTATGTGGCGTAGTGTTCAATATTTATATCAATCCAACTATCTAACCAATTCTATCTGATCAATATTTATCTGGGAACACTGTAGTGCCGCCGCCAAAACGCACAACATTGGCATTAAGAGTCATTCCATACTTAAAAACTTGAAACTTACGGATATCGACGCATTTAGCTACAGATTTCTTAACAGCAGCCTTCAGCTCCTGAGGGTAGAGGATGTCGATTTGTTTCGATATCATTTCTTTATTCAGCTTTCTATCCTTTACCTGAAAAAATTTAAAATGATGATAAAATAAATAGTTAATGTTCCCTAGATAAAACTAATGATACTTAACACCGTTAAATACAAAAACACAGCGTACAGGTTAATTATAGAGGTGTGAATAACGGCTATATTTTTACATAGCACGCTATATGCTATGTGCAAAATTTTTATAACGTGCTATTTTAATTGTTATAATATAACGAAACTATTGGCAAGAAACTCGAAAAATGGTAACGCGTTAAGATGGGAATTATGTTAAGAAGTTATAATTTATAATGCTTGCTAAAGTAATACAGAAGGCGTTTGGCGTTACAATTATAATGTATTGTTTGTTTGTGTTTGTGAACTTTTATCTTCGACTGTAACTTTCGAGTTTTAAATTATAAAATTGAGCAATGCATGTGTCAAATGCGTTATAATTTTAGCAGTTTTATTACTTAAGAATTATAATTGCTAAAGTTATTTTAAAATTTAACGTTATAAATTATGCTATACATTATATTAACCACCTCTAGTTAATTATATCTTATTATAACATACATACACGGAGCAGCTTTGTGGATAAAAAGTTAGGATATTGTTATTAAACCCCTAGTAGGACAACAATATTATAATTTATTGATAAGTGTACAATATTTTGTCATACTAAATGATAACTAAAAATTGTCTGAAGTGAGAAGAGGCAGACAAAAAAACGGATCTAGTGACCAAATAGAGTCGCAGTAACAATGACCTCATTATCAAGAAATCAAAAATAATTTTTATATTCTTTCATTTGCGATGATGTCGAATAAAATAATCTTTAAAACTATTCCTAATTTGAAGTCTAAAGCATTTTAGTAATTATTAAAATATGTCGCTGTGGCACTGACAGACAGACGTACATATGGACAAAGTTGCACAATAAGAGTTACTTATTTACCTTTTCGGTATACAACCTTAATAAGTTTTTTGTTGAAAATTTGCTTTTTAATAGAAACTTTGTTCACGGTACTTTATTATTACATTGTCATTGGAGCTCCATACATATTCCAAATTTAAAAACAATCGGACTACTGGAAGTGAGTCAAATTTACTTGTTGAATTTGAAACAAACCAACAAACATTGTTAGTAAAATAAGCTTGTAATAACTTTAGATTTGATAGATTAAACTCTAGCATTAGAAAAACACACACATTAAGGTTTTTTCCACAGTCTGGTTTTATTATTATGAGTTTTAAACCGTCTCAAACTGAGCGTTGGACTTTGATTGGACTTGGTACTTTGAAATGCTTTAAAAAAGGAATATTATTCTAAAATTGACTATTCAACGATCAAAGTCCATGTGAGCCTTTATTTTATGTTTCGAGATATAAGCCGTGGTATGGCACTTTAAACCGTATGAGCATACACCTAAGATGTAAAAATCTTTTTTACAAAGATTGATAGACAAGATAATTAAGTTGAAACACATGTAAAAAAGCGATCAGATTGGACTTTATAACTTTTTAAATGAAACTAATTTTAGGACGTTTTTACAGCCGATATGACGCATGTTGTGCATGTTTTATAGTTTTTTTTAGAAAATAAGCATTGACGTTCATTCTATTTAATAAATTACTAAGTAATACACCGGCATAACAGATCAAAAAACACATTTACATCACACCACGCTAATAGTAGATTATATCAGTGATCATCGATTTGTTATGGTTAAGTCATGTCAACATCGCGTTCGTCGTTACGCCAGCGATGAAGACTGAATCCATACACAAAGATTCAAGCAATGACGATGAGATGAGCACAACGATGCTAGATTAGAAAATAACACCCCAATACCCCTAGCATGACCGATCCAGGTTTAAGTTATCGCTCACTAAGTGTCATAAGAAAAGGACGCCGAGGTAAACTCTCATAAACTAAATTTGGCCGGTCATGTTAGGGTTATCTACATCTACAATATAATATATATAACATAATATAATAAATAAAATAATATATTACATTATACATAATATAATAATAATATAATAAAGAGGTAAACTTTGTTTGTGTTGTATGTAGGGGGTAAATAGAAAGCTACAAGATGCCTGATGGACATAGGCTATTAATTTCACGCAAACGAAGTCGCGCGCGTCCGCTAGTTAAGTGAATTTTTGTAAACTATTGTTGTGTGGTTTTACACATTTTTTTTATAGTTTAATAGTTTTATAATTAATTTACTTACCACTTGAATAGTTTTATAGATGCAAGCTACGTAGCACATGACGCTCCGTTCTTCGGGAAACACGCCTTGTTCAATTCTAGCAACTTTATCTAAAAAAATGTGTATTTTATGAAGAAATTTCGGCTAGGGATATGTATATTTAATAAAGTTATGTACAAAAATGGTATAAAACTCTTGACCGAATATCAAAAATCTAAGTGCTCTACGCGAATCATACCTATGTAGGGGCAACAGTTCTACCTGTGTATGATTTTACCTACATGTATAGCATGTTGACAATTCTGTATGACTTTTTTAAGACTAACTCTCTCTTTCATGAAACAATCCCTCCCTCCCAACGACCTCTTTCACCATTCTTTCACTTCAGGAGGTCAAAGAGATACATGCCGATTGCTCCGACGATGAGAGAGGCAGAGCAGTTGCTTCTACACTTTTGCATAAGAGAAACAATCTTTTCCATAAGTTTTCACGGAAATGGCTGCGGCAAGAGATCTTACCTTCTGCCACTCCTATCTTCGGTATACACTGTTTCTTCATGACTGTCATTGTCTTCTTGAGTTGCGGCCGGGACATCTAAAAGAAATTTTCAAGTATACTTACGTATCTCAGAAACATTGTATACAGTACTATACAGTTGTATACAATATATACCTATAATTTATATGTAAAAATCTTTTAGACGCTAGTCCTTAATGATGTGTAAACGAGTGTATTTACCTAGATGAAGTTTAGCAGACAAATAGACCGTGTTTCAGATTTAAACCTGAACTGTTTTTTATCCCGGGAATATGTACAATTCCCGTAAGATACTGGTAGTCATAAAATAATTCTACACAGACAAAACGGTAGTACAGCTAGATTTCCATTAACAAAAAATTAGTCCGGCAAAGACACGCAAGTTTACTGAAGTGTCTATAAAACTTTAGAAAAAACAAAAGCGGTTTAGATCCTGCCGATGGTACTTGTATCTTGATTAAGCAAAAAGTGATACTATCTTTGAAGTAATCTACTTACGTTGTATACGTATAAAACGATAAGATTTATTCACTTACTTACCCCAAAGGTCGTAGGTAAACATACTCCAACCAACACTAAACCTAATGTTAAACTATTCATGCTGAATGCTACCATACACAAACAATAAAAAACCACTTGTATCCTCAAAGCAAACTTAAAAACTAAATCATGAAGTTACTTCAATTCACCATTTTATACCCGAAAATGTAATATCATTTGGTGTACTAAACTGCTAATTTTTCTTTCGTAAATTACAGGTTCGTTAAACGTCGCTTACTGTATACTATGGTATTAAACATTTAACCAGTTAGAAGTTAAGTACTGTTTATAAGTTTGACATCGTTGATATATCGGAGTTATGAAAACATTAAATATTTGACGACAGAATCTCAGGTTCCCGTATACTGCGAGAAATATACATATAACATATGTATGCTATGTTATTTTATGATACGATTATATGTATAGGATTCGATAAGCAAATTGTTAAAAGAAGAAAAAAAGTCTAGTATTATTTTGTAAGCTATAAGTAAGATATTAGTCAATGATTGTTATTGGAAACGAACACTGTTATGATAGAGCGTGACCTCCTGGTACAAGTGTGTTAGCATTCCCTAGGAGGTCTGAAACTTTAATAGTCCAAAGCTTTAACTTTTATAGTTGAAGCAAGCCTACAGAAAAACACTATTTTATTTTCTTTACATTTTTCATTACATTTACAACCGTGTAGAAATAACTGCTACTGACTGTACCGAATAAGTAGAACTTGACTTCTAAGATTTGATATTACAATAAACTTAATCCTATTAATATTATAAATGCATAAATCTTTAAATAGTTTCTGGTTTACTTGAATGTTTGTTCCTCAATTACGCATTAGCGGCTGGACGGGTTTAAATTAAATTAGGCAGACTGATAGATCATGTCCTGGGTTAAAACATAGGATACATTTTATCCCGTAAAATGTAACATTCCAAATAATATACAGACAAGACATCACGCAGGCGAAACCGCGGGTAACAGCTGGTATTATTATAATATTACATGAATATGTCTCACTATTTAGTAATACTACTTTAATAAAATAATGCCTAAATAAGAATGTGAATCTTTATTTCAAACTTATATACCAATCAGTTTGTATATAAATTAAGGGAAAACGAAATTCTTCGGATCGAATTCATACATGCACTTCGCTGTCCAGTATGAGGCCTCACATATATCTTTGTATTTTTTCGCTATAACAAAAGAAATTAATCATTATGAGTTATCATTATTACGCTAATATGTATTATCATTACACTAATATTATAAAGATAAAAGTTTGTGTGTGACTTAAATTGTTATTACTTTAAAATGCTATACAATGACAACACAAAGAAAAATTAGGGTAATGGCAGGACTCGAACCTGCAACATCAGTATTCCGTGCCTTGCGTTTTGCCAGTTTCGCCACATTACCACTAATTACTTGTTGTCACTTCTTCACACTAAAACAGCTTGACAGATTTGGATAACATTTGGAACGGAGATAGCTTATACCCTTGATTAACACATAGGATATTTTATTCTTAAAAATGCATAGTTCCGGTCGGACAGGGATAAACGAATTTTACGCGAAAAAGTCACGAACAACAGCTAGTCATTTGACAAGTAGGGCACTTGACAATCCTTAAACCGATGTTTTATTGTGTAGATATGTATGAAAATTACACAAATTATGTGCACTTACATATATCTTTGCATTTTTCAGCCGCAGCCTTCACAGCATCTCTCATGTCAGCCGGAAACATCATATCCACCTGCTTGACCACCGCTTCGTAGCTCAGCTTATTGTTTTTTACCTAAACATAATTCTTTATTTGCATCTACACTCATATTACAAATGCAAAAATTGCTCTGCCTTTCTATTTATTTTCATAAAAACTCTCATGGCTACTCAATAAATTTTGATAAAGCTAAAGAAAAGGACATAAGCAAAACAAAACACTAACACTATCGTATAAAGGTGGGCACATCTCAAAAGATCATGAAGTAATTACATGATTGAAATAACATAATGATTTGGATAATATGAACACTCGTATATTTAATAAACATAATTTAAAACAATTAAACTACATAAAAACCAAATATTAAACATTAATACTAAATTATAATTAAAATATTTAAAAAAAGAAGGCCCCTTTGGCATGGTACCGAATATACTGGTAGCATTAACTCTCTCTAAAGTTAAGCTTATGCGCTGTGCTAGGTAGCTGCCAGGCTCTTCGGTTGCCTGATAGATATTACAAGACGTTTCCTACTTACCACCTGTGTCATAGTGTATACACAAGCTATGTAACACATGACGTTTCTTTCCTCTATGAATTTCCCTTGCTCTATTTGGCCGATTTGCTCTAAAATACATTGTTAAATTAGATTGGCTAAATTAATTGCGTTTTTACCACTAGCTCAAAGTTAAGCGGAAAAAAATACCTTCAGTCACGTCGTTTTTCGGCATACACGATTTTTTCATCATTTTCCCAGAGTTTTTGAGTTGTTGCCTCGTCATCTGCACGAACATTATTAAGTTTTTATTTTTATTAATAATTAAATTTAACTAGCCTCGTCTAAGTACTTCTTACATAGAAAGAAGAACTGTCAGTGTTTGGCGTTTATTATAGGGTATTTAAATCACATGCGTAAGCGCACACATCATAATAATATTCCTGAGCGCTAAGGCTTTTACCGGCTCCTAATACGAAAACGACCTTTTTTCAAATGAATTCTTTTTCGAAACGTTGTTCTTCTATCTAACGACCACAAATATTAATGATTTTAGAGCCATTTCCAATATACAGTCCACGGATCCTTACTAACAGTATAATTTTGGCACATTTTCTTCGGGAAATCTATACATATTTTACGGCGGCAGGAAAAACGGTCCGTTATTTGAAAATAGGAACGTGGCATTGAGTGTTTGAATAAATTATAAGCGTATTCACTTATCTCTATGCAAGACTGATAAAAAGTGCTAAATAGAAACAAGAAAACGCTTTCGTACGTGACATAATATCAGTCATTCGTAGCATGTTAACAAAAAGCACAGACCACCGAAAAAAAAAACGAAATGAGTATTCATTTATATTCACGCCAGCTTACCGCATGAGCAACATCTAAGAACAAAAAACTTGAGGCAAAGACGGTGAAAAAACACAACTCTAATGGTCGCATATTCATTATGAATAACAACTTGAAAAAATATGCTAAGTTGTTGCTATTTATATACAGACACTTGTTTGTCAGCCACTTTATATGATAGATTGATAACAGGGGAGAGTGTTAGATGCAAAAAAAATTGCTTATTATTATGCCTCATTTACTATACTTAAGAGTTCTTGAGAACGCCTAGAATCTAGACCTTAAATAATAGAGTCACACTGAAGTTTATTCTCATATTGTTCACATAGTCAAATTGACACGTGCAAGGTAAGCATGGATGTAGAAAAACCATACTTAATGATGGAAAACAATATCATATGGCAATGAACAACTTCACTTTGGAAAAAACTTTATTTATGTTTGTTTTGTATGGTTACTGTCACGAGTGCCAACATTTTATGCAATCAACCTTCCTAAAATAATATACTGTATTTAAAATGTAAATCTTTCTGACAGTAACGTTAAGTTTATAATTATTTTATTTCTGTTCTTTCTGATTCTTTTCTGATTCTCAATTATATCCTCAGAAGTTAGGGACAGGTTCGAGTTTGTTCGACATTTTGTTTTGAGGTATAAACGAACTCCATAGAAGTGCTTGTGTCTATTCATAAGTACTACCTGTAAAATATGAATAAAAATATTTTGAGTTTGACTTTGACTTGGAATCGAATACTTAATTTAATTTGGATTCAATTACTAATACGGCATCAAAGGTGGTACCTATTTTACATTAAGACCTGTTAAACCTTCTTGGTTTTCTTTTATAATTATAATCACCCTGGCCATCAGTATTTTGTGTATGATTTATTTGAATGTGTCTTTTCTACATTCCTATTTTGTTTCTTCTGTGTTGTGTCACCCTTTACTGTATACATGCGCTCTGCTAAAATCAAACTTTTATTAATTAGACCAATACGTGTACTATACAGGAAGAGTACGCCCAAGTACCACATTCAGCTCTATATAAACTTCCTTTTCATTATGGAGTTTAGGTGTGAGGGAAGAATGAGGAAGCATGCGGTGACATGTAACACTTAGCAATTGCTAATCGTAGGGTAATTACCTAACCATTGGTCTTATTAAAAGTGTTAATAGGGTGACCAAGTATTATTATACTACACAAAAATGATACTCAGTTTTTGTCGATGAGACATGGCCAAAATTTTACATATTAATACGAGACATCTAAATTCGATGCACGGAAGACGCGACATTATTTTGTACTCAAATCGAGCACGGAATAGAAGAAAATAAACTGTGACAATGTTTTAAAAATTAATGAAATAGCTTAGAAAGTATACAAATCATCTGATTTAAACACCGTGATAAGATGTTTTTACGACAAGCAAGAACACTGTAGTACCTACTTTGGTCTGTAATTATCAACAAATTGTGGTCACATCTTGAAGTGTTAAATATCATTCGCACCACATCGATTATCCAATGTGATATAAAGCAGTCACGAGCACCACGCTTTTTAGAAATTAGCTAGAAATTAGCCATGACTATCTTGACCGGTGTCCTAAGCGAAATCAAATTATGGTGCTATTTATAATTCTTAAGTTTCTGTTATTAACAGCATTTTGTGAAGCGGTAAGGTTTTTTAATTAAATTTTAATATTGCTTTATTTAAAATACCTTATTAAAAAAAATTGGTGACTACAGTTCAATGTTCAAGCATAAATCGAGTAAGAGTTAGTTATATTCTAATTGAATAAAGACGGTTTTGGCGACTTTCATGCATCAAATAAAAAAGTAAATTTTCTACGAAAGATCAAGGGTGCAATTTTTGAATCTCACCAAAACTAAAGCTCACCAAAATGGTCGCATCTCTATGAAAGACGGCCATTTTGGTGAGCTTTAGTTACCCAGTGAGGCAAGTGAGATTTAAAAATCGCACTCTAGTTACAATAAGGAAGAATAATGATTATATGAGTACTACACTTATTATTCTATTCGCGACAGATGACGATGAAGCAGATAAGGAATACCGGGAAAATGATAAGGAAAAATTGTCAACCAAAAAACAATGTTGAAGACGGTAAGTAGGTAATTCTACCCTTTGAATGTTACTGTTGTCGCATGATTAACTTACATGATTTTGAATGACAGTTAAACCGTATATTAAAATAATTTGTGTACATTTTGTACTCTGGAGTTTTACTTAATTTGTATGACGAAATGATGGTACTGCTACCATAGGGTAAACGTACCAGTAGCTCAACATGCCTGGCAAAGTTTAGCTTATCTGAGTTTATGTCTAAACGCGGGCATAAATTAAACCCCGGCCAGTGTAAAAAAACACCGTTAGGCTCAAAATCACAAATAACTTCGCAAATGACTTTTCCATTGACGGCAAATAAGGGTGCCTGGGGTAGTTCTGGCCTATTAAATGAACACATAAATTGTATGTACCCAAGTCGGTAATTTTTGACCACAGGAGAGACAACTTTTGTTTTAATTTTTATCCGTTAAAGACTGGTACAAGGTTAACATATCTCAGTTGGCACCATTTTCTTAGCGACATACAGTGCCCTACAAATTATGCCCAACCTCAGGTTGAAAAAAATATACTTGTTTTATCTTTACTTCGATGATACACAGAAAAAATAGACCCCATCAAAGATGGCGTATTTCTCGAGGAGAAAGAAGTCATGTGCTATATGGCCTGCGTCATGAAAATGGCTAACACTGTAAGTTGTCTTTTTAATTATATATTTAGTTAGTAAAAGTAGAAGCTTTGCGGGTCGGAGGACGTTGTGCAAGGTTCGTCCGGATCTCTACCACTATCTTACTCGCTAATCGTGCCGCTAAGCAGCAGTGCTTGCGCTGTTGTGTTCCGGCGTGGAGAGCAAGACAGCTGGTGCAATTACTGGCACAAGAGGTATTCCATCTTAGCCCTCGGGGTTGACAACGCATCTGCAATCTCCTTGGTGTTGTCCCAGAAAAGAACGTCAAGTTTTTTTTTAGTTTTGTATTTTACAATCTTTATTAATTTGTCTCTTATGTTTGCACCCCCTACACACCATTAGTTATTTTTACTCGACTACAGCTAAGCTAAAAAGGAGAGTTTTGTATGGATTTGCGTCGTATTTATGCATTCATGTCTCATTATTTGTTCCCCTAGAAAAGGCTGAATAAATTGACTTATTTTTGATCCTTCTTTGTGGCGCGGGTGACCTGAATCACTGAATACAATATGAATTTATTATCATAACCCTTCCATTTTTTGGCTTTAACCATAGTCAGGTTTAAGACGTCATGGGTGCGACCAAAAAAATAAATAACACAATCTGATTGAATGATGTTTTCAGGTGCCAAGCACTTACTTATTTATATTTAGTTCTCTATTTTTTAATCCTTACGTTACAGGTGAAAAATGGAAAGTTAAACTTTGAGGCAGCCTTGAAGCAAGCAGACTTGCTGCTGCCTGAAGAAATCAAAGAACCGGCGAAAGCAGCGTTAACTGCTTGCAGGAAAGTTCGTAAGTATTCTTTTAAAATGTAAAAAATATTAATATCAAAATTTGCTGTGCCCGATAGGGTCTGCGATGAACATATAGCTTAAGTTAACATTTATTCTGTAACATGTGTTGTGGAAAAGCAATAAAGTATTCAGTATTGAAATACTTTTAAAATCTATCTGTGAAGACTGACTGACAGACACGCACACCCTAAACTGCTGAAGATAGAAACATAAAATTCAGAACATAAGTTCCTTAGGGGGTTCAAATTTGCACTAAAAAAGGTTTTTTGGGCATTTTACTATTAAGAGGGCTAGAAGGGGGATAGAAGTTAAATGTAATCCAAAATTTACGTGGATGAAGTTGCGGACACCTTATCTCACTCATTGACTGAAGCTTACCAAAATGGCCGAATTGGAACAAAAACGCCCTTTTTTGGTGAGCTTTAATCACCTGGTAAGATTTTAAAATTGCACCTCAGGCCGCTGTCAATAATGTGACAAATTAGAGCAACTCTCATTAAGTACGTTGCTACAGCAAGGTTCTTAAATGTTTAGCTAGTGCTAAGGCTGACTGTACAAATAGCACAAGGCTTGGTTAACTGGAGACTTGGTCAATTGGTGTAGTTTTTCACATGATATTTATTTTTCTAATTCCAGCGGAACAGTACAAGGATATCTGCGAGGCGTCCTTCCACGTGACGAAATGTATCTACAACGAGAACCCCGGAATCTTTTACTTTCCCTAATTATAACTGGTCGTAATAATATTTGGGCTCAACTTAATTGGATTAAATAAGATCTAATTTAAATATATTTTGTTTACATTTAATGTAGCGTAGACCTGACTATCAATTTAAAAGTTTTCAAGCTTAAAAGTTGCTAAACTATCAACTATTTATTGGCAATTATTTATTTACAATACGAATACGAGGAAGCTAATTAAGCCTTTAAAAAGGTGTTGTGTGTTAGTGTTATTACTTTGTATTAATTTACAATTTATACAAAATTAACTTTATCCCTAATATCGTTTGACCTAATTTTCTAAGCATAAATTGAAAGGTTAAAAAAAGTCGTATATTGACTAATTAAAAACTCATTTGGTTTGGTTAAGTTGGCTATTAGGGAATCCGATATGGCACGCTGAATCATTAATCCCAGTGACCTAAACACGACCACCCAGTTTGTTTTTATGTGCGTCCTATTTGTGTAACGTAGATAGACAGAACTGCATGGAGGGATAAATAAAATTTAGGTGGTTATATCAGGGTAACTGTTCCCTGTATTTCCAAATTTAAATACTTTACGCCGTTATGCATCAGTATCACAGAATTCAGAGACGCTCTAAGTCTAGAATCCTGATCTTTATACAAACATTATAATTGAGATAACCTAACCAGATTTAGATAATATAAGTACTTCCGTGTTCATAAACCAACTCACATCATTACTGGCAAAATTATCTTCAATGTTGAATCAGCCATACGGAACTAATATCATACAAGAATGATGATGGATGAGTGCAAGGTTACTAACATTTTGGTGTGCCCAAATACAGTCGTCACTAAATATAAGTAGAAACAAGTGACCAAAGTATTGAACTGTTAAACAGTGGCGTAACAAAAGAGTGTCAGAAGGGGCAAAATGCCACGAGTCTCCGGCCTATGGGGGTCCCGGGCTTTGAGCACAGAAGGATCCTAACATTTATTGAGGGGGCCCCTTGCGATGAATTTTCCACGGGTCTCAAACGGGGTAATAGTTAGGCCACTGACGTTAAATATGTATATAGCATGACAATGTCACAAAACATTAGTAGCGCCATCTAGTTCTTACGGTTATACAACAAATATTGACGGTTGCTAATAAAAATAATTTCGTTTGGCGCAATAGTATTTTAGTTCGGTTAGGTTATGGGCCTAGCACTGCGCAAAATAAATATGTCTCTCAAATACACTGCGTCAGTAAATGTTTATCGCTTTACATAACTACTAGTTCCTTGGTGGCCTCTTGGCATTTGGGGGTTATTCTCTAAGCGCAACATCGGTAAGCTGGATGTCGAAGTATTGCCGTCTCCGCTCATCGCACTTGCGCCTTCGAACCCGCGAGCGAAACAGGGCAATGCCTCGTCTGCGCTTTTAGAATCTCAGAGAAGACAATATTTTGTCACTCAAGTTAATCATGAAAGTATGACTAAAGCAAGCAATGGAAGGACCATCAGATTCTGGCGCGTTTAAATTGTCAAAATTAGGGGTGAAATTTGGTGTTCATAAGGGAAACGCTGTCAGGCTTTTGGGCACCAAGTATTTAATAATTTCATGTCATCTGATGATGTTTTGTATAGAAATGCAACGCATGTAGAATGGTATAAAGTAGTGGCGGTAAATTGTTCAATGAGTACCTAATAGTGATTTCGGTTTAAAGTTGACTGTACTAAAACAAAACACTATCCTGAAAAATTATTAAATTAATGTGTATCCGTTTATTGTAGTTTAACCACAGGAAATATTTGCACCTTAATTTCAGTTAAGTACCCATGTTAAGCATAAACTGGGCTTCATTCGCTCCTAAGTATAATCATTGTAATATTTACTAGTAATTAAATTATTATATGTGTATCAGATGATCTTTTTTTAACGACCGGATGCCTGTATTTCAATATCCGGCTTAAATATTCATATAAAAACAGTTTTGCGCAAAAATTACAGTCTATTGGTATTCAATCAGCGATGTCAAAAATATTTCAGTTTCTGCTATGTTGTTGCGCTGTAGGAGTATCCTATGTAAGTTTTTGTTTTTATTTTTATTATATTTTATCTGAGTTTTGTTGAATAACTAGAAAAAATATCTCTGAATTAAGCAAGCCAAAAGATTTTTTTTATTGAACACTGCACAGAAAACAGTATACCAGTGAAATTAAATTAATAAACCATCGAATTAATAGACATGGCGAATTTTTCACTTTGATAAAAGTAACATTGTTTTTCAGTCAACGCAACGGTCGTTATTTATTACTATTTAAATTCAATTTATAATTTAATTTCTGAAAAGGTACCTATGTTCCCCCTATCACCAGTTTACGTACTATCCACTCAATACTTTAGGTATACTTACCTACCCTAGATGGCCTTTGGCCTTCTACCTATCATTATCCACTACGAATAACTCATACTCGTACATTCGTGATTTTTTTGCACTGTATAAATACCTTATCAAAGGATTCAATATATTTATAATGATTTTTTCTAAAATTAAAATGACAATGCTGCCTGCTTCGGCCGCTGCCGCAACCTTTGGGGAGGCCTATTTCAGCAGACGTCTTCTGTCTGATATGATGATGTTGATGAAATAACAATGGTTGTAACACTTAGTGTACTACTTAACAAAAATGTGACGTGCAATATAACTATTATAAATAAATGACTATGACTATACAGGGTAAAACAGAGGCAGAGGTAAAGGCATATTTCATGAAGCTCGGCATACAATGCAGCAGAGATTGGAATATCACGCCAGATGAGATGGTGATGATGCAGAAACATAAGTTGCCGGACAGTGAGAACGCTCGGTGCCTGATGGCGTGTGTATACCGGAAGGCTGAATGGGTGAGTGCCTGATTTATATTTTTAATGAGTTTAGACCACTTTATTTTCGCCACCCCACCCATGTCCTATTTACCCTCTGAAATTGAGTGAGCGTCCTCTGAGATCTGCCGTCCCTAGGACGCTGCCGCCCCTAGGCCGCGGCCTATACGGCCTATTTACAAATCCAGGGCTGGTGATGGTGGCATTCTGGGTTACCACTTTTGACTTGGGGACTTTGTTTGTAGCATCAATCCAACAGAACACAGACTCTATGTAAGTGCTTGAGATAGGAGCTTATAACACCTGACTGATGAAACTATCGCAACGGCTAAGGGTGAAAAAAGAAACAATTGCACCTCAAGCGGTAAATGGTGTTGGTATAACGATGCAAATCGAGGTTTCGTAGTCCCGTTTTTCCTCTTCCGTTTAACCAATTTAGAAAATTACTTTAAAATCAGAAATAAAAAGAAATCATCACTCATATTTCGCTTTATCCTAAAATACTCATATTTAAATCAAAGTGGTAGTGAAACTAAACGACACTAATATTTCCGTCTCAAAAACTCTATAAAAATGTTTTAAATTATTTTTACAGCGTTTCCAACCTTAAAATTGGTAAGGCATCTAAGCAGGCATTACATAATATGCACGATTATTTTCGAAAATAACTTTTATCAAAATTGTTCAGGGGCCGTGGACCAACCACTTTTTCCCACTGGTGGGACGATGGAATAGCACCATACTCGTGGTTCCACTGCACTAAAGAATAAAATTCCTATTTAAAATCCGCTATGTCCTTGTGGGGGAACGTTTTGGTATGTATGATATGGCAAAGGTCGTTGGTGACCCTAGGACATGGGTCACGTGGAATAAGGATAAGCAAACAGACATATCATATCGCAATTTAATATTTTATTATCTATTATAGATGAACGACAAAGGTATGTTCGACGTAGCTGGAGCTCAGGCGATGGCCGAGAAGACTCATGGCGACGACGCCGCTATGATTGAGAACTCTAAGAAACTATTCGATTTGTGCAAAACAGGCAAGTTCACGTTTTAGAAGTCACTTAGGGCTAGAGCATTAAAGCGAAACCCTACTGCGGCTACGCACACCCCATGCAAAAACGTAGCTGAAGTGGGTTGGTTTGTATAGTTAACCAAGAAATTGCTTGATCACTTTCGACCCTTATCCCTATGTAATAAGGTCGAAAAGTGATCAAACAATTACTTGGTCGACTATACCTAAGCAGCGTGCGTAACGAGCGCCGCAGTGGGGTTTGGCCCTTATTCAAGAGCTTCACCAATAGAGGTACCTACTTGGGCCAAAATTCTTTTTAGTGCCTAAAATAAAGATGAAAATGTATAAACACTTTTACAAAATTGTAGATGTCTCGAAATATTTTCCTAATAATATTACGTTAGTTCTCAACCGGGCCCCAATTTCTATTATGAATTTTCCCACCATCCTGGGTTTTTTATTACAGAAAAGTTTCATTTGGTACCCAAATTACCACTGCGTTACCAGTCCCCACGACCCCTCAAAAATAGTGTCCACTACGTTACCAAATAATAGTTTTTTTCTTATTCTGAGACTAAATATTTCTATAACAGTCATCATTGGGGTGTGCGTATGTCATTCTGAATTTAAAGAGAAAATGTTATTTTAAGAATATCAGAATAAGTAAGAAATATGCGTTAAAATGTACAAGGGGCGTTTTTATAGGCATCAAAAAGAATTTTGGCCCACTTACCAGAATTTCCAAAAATTGTGATATCAACCAGTCACCCAATTTACCTACTTTTGACTTTGGCAATTATTATTTTTTACAGTAAATGATGAAACCGTGAATGACGGGGAGAAGGGATGTGACAGAGCGGCACACATGTTCAAATGTTTGACTGAAAATGCCACTAAGGTAACCTGAAAACCGTTTGATTTTAGATCATATTGAAATGCGATATTACAAATATGCGATATTATTATTATGTGTATTTGTTTTTTTTTGTAGATGGGCTTCAAAATATAAGTTTTAACACCGTCGTGCTCCACATAGCTTCATAGTCGCTAAATATAACAAAAATATTAAATAATAGATAATCTATGAAATTGGAAAGTGTTTCATTTTTTCAAACGAGGGTAATAATTCTTAATATAAATAAATAAACATATTATATAGGTGTGTATTCCGCTCAAAACTTAGCTGGAAGAGTCACCTTAATGGGATAAGCTGAACTTTGTCCCACTATCTATCTCTAAGACGTGCTTGTTTGCCTTCTGTTATCATAAAAATAAAATTGAAAAAGACACCTAGTTCCCCCCCCCCCCCCATTTTTTTACTAAAATCCTAGTTTGCTTTTAAAGATTCTGATCGTAACAGAACGTGGACAATAAACAGAAATTAAGTGGTAGACGAGGTAATTACAGCATTCACGTAATTAGGTAAATACCTACTACAACCGCTTACACGCTACGGAATAATCACCTGCTCGCATAATGACTAGGTATTGTATTGTATCTTCTTTCCTAGCCATAAGGCTAAAGACTTCAGACTGTCACACACCAATAGCGTAGAATTACAATACCTAATATCTAACCTTCTTATTCATAAAGCTGCGTTAACCTACGTTTTTTTTATGGAGTAAATCGGGCTTCGTGCTTCGTACCTATGCGTTATGCCACATTAGCCCATAGAGCAAACAATTGCTACAACTAAACATTAAATATTTATAAAATGACATGAAGACAAAATACATGAAGGACACGACAGATACAACTAAAAGACGTCGCCAACCTGCGGCCCTAACATGACAGCCCAGGTTTAGTTTAACCCCTCCCTGCGTCTCTGTCTAACTAGTGTCATAAGCATAAGAAAGGGACGCAGATAGAAATAAACTAACCTTGGCCAGTCATATTAGGGCCACTGTACAGCATTGACACCATCTCGGATGCGAGAATGTATAAGACCATACCAGTGTCATATCTGTTCATGTTGGCCGCTGCCACCAACCTTGCAACGCGATTGCGGGCACATTCCGTTATCAAATGTTGAACATCTTCTATGGTACCACATATTACCTACGTTAGTTAACATGTGTGACAACAATGAAAGGAACAAAACACTTGTTAGTTAAGAGATTAAGAAACTTTTATGAAAAGGGGGGTAACAGACTACAGCAGAAGTACCTGGACACTCGAAGAATTCAATATATCATGTAGTTACAAACTTACGAAAGCTCAACAGACTTATCAAAAGCCGTGTGTAAATCTTTTTGAACCACTTCTACTATGTACCAATAGAAATATCTACCGCTGATTGGACGGCTTAGCCTCACTGAGGGACGGGTCATCCCTGTGTGACTGATGTTAGGACCTCAGGTCTTATTTATAAACACTTAAGTATCCCTTTTGAAAAGGTTATAAGAAAACTCGAATAGGTGTCGCGTTTATCTTTTATTGCCCTTATTATAATTAAACAAACGTATGAAATAATGTTGATGAGGTAACATTACAACAAAAATCATATGAACTACCTACCGGAGTAAATTATGCCATTTATATGTACCAACAAACAGTTGTGGCTAAACAAAAACTTAACAAATTACAAGTGAGCTGACATTACATGACTAGTGATCTATATTGAAATGAACAGAAATTGCTGACATGCTTAATACTCAGGCTTTATTTCACAAAGCTGACAGGTGACATGTGACAACGACCACATGGAAAGTTGAAGAGTTTTTGTATTGCCGGGTTTAAAGAGTGGATAAGTAAGGTAAGTATTTTTAATTAGCTGGAGTAGATTGACTGATGCCAATGTGAATAATTCGTATTTAAAACATTATTTCATAAAATAAAAGTATGTATACATGAGGATCGTGTAACTGGTGATATTAGGCTAACTATTATACATGAAAAGTACCTACTGCACTTCAATCATAATGGAGTAATCACGTCTGATGTCCGAGCGCAAACGTCAGTTTACTCCAGCTCATTAAATATACTCCGCATTGTCATTTTCACCTGTTATATGTTAGATTGGTGTAATATGGTCTAGTGATATATTTGTGCAGTGTGCAAACATAAGTAAAACAATCGTGAGCATACCATAGTTCGTTATAAAGTAAAATCAAAAGATTCAAAAATACAAGATTCGATCATTCATTTTGCAGTATCAATCAACACTGGGATACTGTTTAAAGTTGACTACGTTCGTTGCCCCTAAAGTAAAAGGCATTGGGGTGAAGAATATAATTATCAATTTAGTGAGGGGAATCGAATCGTGTAGACGAATCGATAAGGTGGTACGGCACAGTTTCGTTAAACCTTAATTCGAAAACAAATACTGTGGCCAACATATTTCATGGTTGCTCTCTTATTTCTTTAAGTAGTAATGCTTTTACGGCATACAAATAAAATCCAACGAGGCTAGAATTTTTTATATTTTTCTATTCTGTCAAATTAAGGGTTAAAGATGAGACAGATGATGTGAAATGTTTTATTCGAGTTGACACATTTGCGGATTTAAGTTTTTCTCTATTACAAAATTATGCTTTATAATAATATCCCTGAAAATATATGTGTATATTAGTTAGCACTAAAGCGTACTTTTAAAATGTTAGAAAGTAACAAGTATCTTTATTTTAAGTGTAGAAGTTAAAAAGATAGACATTGGTCCAAAAATTTACGGGAAATGTACTGAGAATACTAAGATATGTTAACACACTTTTGTATATGGGCCTGAAAATAGTACATTATATTAGTAACATCATCCAATAGGTAAAAGTTAAAAATAAGTAGATTACTTAAAAGGCTTATTATTAGATATTAGTGATATTACAATTATTTTAATGTTTATAAGCCTCAGCAATCTTTACATACAGAAGCAAAAAACTATTTTTAATTAATTGGCACTAATTTATTATATGTAGGTTCTGTGATAATAACTGATACACAGGTTATCGCTCGCCTGCATATTGCACGATAAGTAGTTATTAATTAACTGCTAACTAGACGGGCATATTCATCAACACAGTCGTGTATTTTTCGCAGTATAGTTTCGTTTTTACCGGTAATATTCAGCAAAACTCTGACTACCTTATTCGGGAAATATAGTCGTAGGCGTTGTACAACTTTTGTATTTAACATTAATTCTTTGCCATAAATTAACCAGGTATTGACACAGATGCCTAATTATCAGCCTTATAAGTTATTCTTACATATATACATAGTTATTCCGTAAAGATTCTGATATTATAATTAAATTAAACATATCACTCAAATAATTTACTTTAGAAATACACAAAGTGTTTTCGAATTCGACAATATCATCTTAACATACAGGTAAATAAAAAAATATATAACATTGACTATGTATTTGATCGCATGGAAATGTGCCGGAAAAGTGTAAAAATTTATCAAAACAGTATCATTTCCACCAGATACTTCGATAAAGGAACACAAAAAAATCACCCGCTCTTGGAAACTTTGTAACATGAAACATAAGAGAACTGTAAAATAATCCTGAACTGAAAAATAGGACACGACTCGGAGATTCTTGGCCTAACCTATCATTCAAATTCAATCCTTTTATATAAATGATTTTATGTAGGCATTTTTTGCACAAATTGTGACTCCTTGGGGTAGCGAACCCGCAGTAGGCAAACTATACAAAACATTCTGTTTGATGAATGAGGCCATTTTGATGTCATCCGTCGCCAACAAAAGTTTGCTCCCTGAATAAGTTATGGTAAGGAAGCACATATTTGGGAGTGATCACCATGGAAATTTAAAATAGTACCTAAAGATATTATGTGCCTGAAAGCATTCGATGCGTGCTCGTATCTGTCAAAATCGGTCACCAATTATGATTACCTATGAAATTTTGATCTCAAAAGTTTTGGATGATTGCACTTATTTCGATATGCCCTCTCCAGTACTAAATCGAATCCACACACACTATCTGCATTATCATGCTACTAAATTCCACGGGCAGACGAACTTTAGGGGTCATTATTAAAGATTTTCTTTTCAATTGGCCATAATATTTGTCACTTTCAATCTGCCAAATACAATTCCGATAAGATTCAAACTGAGATTTATTAACGTTGCTGCCTTTTCATATAACACGATAAGTTACTCTAACAAAAAACATTCTAGTGGCATTGCCAATTCAAAATGAGATATTTTTAACAGATCAGTTATTTGAGTCACAAATTTTAGGGTCGTGATTTTTTTGACAATGTCTCCTTCAGGTCCCGAAAAAAGAAGGAATGCTTATTTTACATGTTTATGCGACCTAAAAGTAAACCTAAATCCTACATGAAGATTTAGTAAAACTCGGAAATATTATGCGTTTAACTTCAGGAACCAAAGGAGGCACTAACACATTTGTAAATGAACTTTTTATCCGTTAACCAGGCTAGATGTCTCCTACTTTCATGTATGTAAAACTTAAATTTGACAGCTACTGATACAAACTCTATTGTACTAGCGTGAATAATGACTTGATAGTAAATTAATGTCCCATTAGTGACAAGTCCATTAGTGATTAATCTCTATTTGTTTTTTTAGGAAACTTCGAGTTGGATGGGGCCTGGTAAACGGTTAATAGGTTCATGTGAACAATTATCACTGAGCTATACCTAGTGAGATACACACTAAAAAAAGATGATACACCTACTACTGTAATAGGTAATTGTTGCAATTCATGAGTGCGCATAGCCCATAGCTGCTCTCGATTGATCACGCCGCGAGACACGCACAAATGCAACGTGTATGGTAACTCCCTATCCACAACCAAAGGCCGGAAGCCCTCGTGACTTGCAACAACTGTACGCAGTTGCGATTGCACGAACTATAAACATAACTCAATTGGCTAAGATGATTCGGAAATGTCCATACGTACCATACACATACAAAAACGAAAACTAATATGCCACTATCTCTTACACATCACTTATGCACTGCTTTTTTGGCCACGTCACACTCCTTCTGACGTGAAGTAAATCGTCGCTGTTTGCATATTGGTTTACACTCCACTACAAAAATTGGTTGTAGTTTAATACTAAGGATGCAACGATTATGAAGCAGTGCATCGTTAACCGGCGTTTAACTACGCGATTTATAACGATGAGAGGATAAAGATTAATCGTGTGGTTTTCTTTTTGAATAGAAATTTAATTAAATTGTTGTTGTTGTGGTGTCCCCTTGGTGTAGGGGTGCACTAATAGAGGATTTTTGGAAATTCCATTATTGAAGAAAATAAATAGGGGGTGGATTAATATCCACCCCCTATTTATTGTGTACTAATGTACACAATCCAAAATCTACGCAATGTCGTAGACAAAAGCTAGTAATGAATAATCGTAATCGTATTGACTGAATCGTTGCATCCTTATTCATTACGAACCAATTAGAGGAGTGTTATAAAAAAGATAATCTACTTAATAGTGTATGGTACCGCTCAGCCGTTCAGTGGAGGCTAGTCGATAAGAACAAGTTGTCCTTCGAAGAGCGAGTCGTCTCGCTGTTGTTATATGCTGTCGTAACTGTTGGGGTCGGACGAGGTAGTAGGGCCCGGGCCGCGCGCCGGCAGTTTGAAGCCGCTGATCATGAAAGCCCAACCATCCTGAAAAAGGCAACAAAGCCATCTATTAGATATATCATACAAACAGAGCCATTGGAAAATTTGCATTGTCTGGCGGAGTCACTTTTTCATTGGATACATTGCATATACTGTGAAGAAATTACATGAAACTGGCTTGGGCCAATCAACTATTTAACCCACAGAAAATTGTCAACACCGGACGTATACAAGCGGTCTTGGGCGTTACCGCAAAATCATGTTTTCAAAAATATATTTTACTATATAATAGGTTTAACTCACTAGGATAGCATGGATTTACATACATCAAAAAATAAATTGGAGAAAAATCATTTATACTAAACAAAATCTGCAATTGTTTAGAAAATGCTGCGGACAGATTAGTAGGTAACAAGTTGATTGGCCCATAGATCAGGTATAAGAAGGGTATACTTAATAATTCATGCCTATTAATTATGAAACTATTACATCTTTATCAAAAATACGAGCTACTGCCTGCTTGCACAAGACTTTAAAATTCCTCACCTTAACAAGATTAGGCAATTCCGTCCAAAACATTAAGTTTGGTATGACTTCTACGCCGGTGGCTCCCATCAAGAATTTCTTAGTACAAACTCCAAGGACCAAGTAGAAAATAACGAAGCAGAAAAATATGATCAACAATGTGGATCCAACCGAACGGCTTGAATCTATTTGCCTTAAGCAAGCATTTCTTGAGAAGAATTGAAGTTTCTGTAACAGAATAAGATCTCTTTGTATTCCTAATTGCAGCTGTAATCTTGGTGTCTGCGCCGAGCACAAATATAACTTCGCATTTTACAATCACATAGATCCATCACTCAAATTAGTAATTTAAAAACATAAAGTCATAAAATAATGCAACCAAAATTGTTAGGTGTAAATTTCATTTTCATTTCATTTCACATCTCTATCTTTTTAGTATATGATACATAGCATACAGAGAAAGTAAACTGTTTCTTCGTTCACTCAAACGAAGTAAGTAACCAAGCTATTCACGGCTTGCAAAAACTTAACTATTCAAAATACTTACAATTTCATTTGGTTCAGTTAAATCTTTAACGTAGAACTCGTCATCAGTTTCAGCGCAGACTAAATATACATAAGAGAATCTGGAAATAAATAAAGTTTCATTTCAATAAATTGCTTTAAACTTTCGCGATTTTCACACATCGCACCCTTAGAATTGAAGCGACCCATTTTCAAATAATATACGTTCCAAAATATCACTTTAATTAAAAGACATAGTGTTTAATATTGGGAAATGTCATATTCAGAATTGTGTCGTTACAATTCTGAAAGTGCGACATATTTATAACATTAAAGTCCCGTCAATGTTATTTATAAAATTTTATTTTATATCTGCTATCTACAAAAAATATATGTAACCTTTGTGCATTCATATTAATGAAATAATGAACAAGCACCTATTATTAGTGATAAGGTGAATAGAACTCGATTGTGTATAATGTTAGTAATAATAAAAATAATATACACAGCCATCCATTGAACACAATGTTCCTTTTTTTATAACATTCGCAAATCCATGATTCTTTATCACCAGAGCACCTAAGGACACTAGGGACTCATTTCTCAAACAATATGAATAGTCGACCAAATAATTGCTTGAACACTTTTGAACCTTATCCAGTAATATGGTCGAAAAGTGGTCAAGCAATTTCTTGGTCGAAAATACTTATTGTTATTTGTTCATTCATACTCCTCTTATCATGTAAACCTTACAAAAATATTCTGTAAATTACAATGAAAACTGCATAAAAATCCACTACGTAGTTTAGAAGGTGTAAGAGCCCAAAGATACATATGAGGGCCGATAGAAAAGGATCACAACTTTGTTTTATACTATACAAAGATTAGGGAAACGCAGCCAGCATCATGGGGACCCTACCGCAGGTATCAGACCTGGGGGACATCCCCTAATTTTAGCTTCCCTAGTTTTAGTGTTAGTTTAAGTTTTATTATATGTCTATGTCTAGTTTAGAATTTTTAAATGTATTATAAATAAAGATTAGGTAGCTAAGGAAATTTGTAAATCCTGTCCATTTATAATTCAATTGTTGTGATAAGACTAATGATAAATAATTGTTAGTGTCAAGTAGGTAATTGTTTTCACATTTTCTGCATTATTCTCAGTAATATTCAATATTGATTAGTTATAGTGAGAGTGAAATTGTTTCTGCACAGTTCTCAGTTGAAAACGATGATGATGAAATGGTAAGTAATTTTAGGCCAAACAAAATTAAATAATAGTTGCTGACCAATAAAAGACCTGAACTTTATTCAAGGTAATATTATTCATTATGAAGTTCAATGGAAGCAGTTAACAAAACTCACAAATTTTTTGTAACCAAAATTTCTTTCGATTTTTATTTTTACATGTTTTAACATTCAAATTATTAAATTAAAATGCTATGTAATGACAACACAAAGAAAAATTAGGGTAATGGCAGGACTTGAACCTGCAACATCAGCATTCCGTGCCTTGCGTTTGCCAGTTTCGCCACATTACCACTACCCTGCAAATTTTTCAATGTGCTTCGCCTTACAGTCATTACATTATTGATTTTAATTATTCTTTTTCTATATTTATTTTTGTTGCAGGTTCAAGTCCTGCCCTTACCCTAATTTTTCTTTGTGTTGTCATTACATAGCATTTTAAAAACTCATAACTGAAAAGAAAAAACCAGCCCTCAATGTCTTTGGTACTCATTTTTAAATTATTTCAGTTTGAATATGCATATTTTGCAGTGCTCTTACAGGACTTCACAATGTTCTTTTCTAAAAGCATATAATTTAAGTGCAGTAACTTTAAAAAAGGTAAATTATAGCACATTGACTCTACAAAACGGGTTATGTAAATTATGATGTTACTTAATCAGTTGTGGTTAGGAACCAGTTTCACTCCAATATGGCCTCCTAAGTGTGCCTACACTTAACTAGAAACATCATTGTTTTATAGGAAATAAGTGTTTACTAACAAGTAATAACTAAGAGTGTTTGAAGAATAACAACTGATTTCAAATACTGGTGAAATAATATGATAAATAAGCACCTAGATTTCCAGATTCTGTACCAAAAAAAAATTAGGCTTGCTAAGGACATGAGGTACATAATGTATATTGTCATATTATTATGATATTAATATTTATGCTATACAATAAAATATACTTAATACTTACGATGGTAGATTTAAATACTTGATGTAGCTTCCATTTGGAGCAAACTCAGACACATTTGCGCTTCCCAGGAAATTATATGCCTCACCATTTTTTGTCAGTACATTTGGATTACTGACATTCATATTCCAAGAGACCAAATGTCTGCATATCTAAAAAAAAACAAAGACACTTACAATGTGCATGTGATCTGCATGCATAACAAATAATGATTTTAAAGCTATAATACGCAAGTCGCCAGTGTTACAATCATTATATTTTTACACAATATTCTATTTTTATTACTTAACAAAGGAATAAAATAACAATGTACCATACCGACAAATAGCTTGTGCAAGTGTTATTCGCCGTCGGTTTTACTAAACTTGCCGCTAGTGTGACATCGTAGCAAGGGTGGTAAAAATAAGTGCTCAGTTCTACTTGTGTGCCATTCGATTTTTCCTCATAAGTGTTGACCGAAGTGTAAACAGAATTCTTCGCAGACGGAGAAAGGTCTATCCCGGTGCCATTAGGAAACACGCAACTGCACGCACTTCTCTGAACACATACGTCATCAGCATTTACTGATAAAACTATAAACACTAAACTAAAAGATAATAATCTAGCAAAACTTGTTGATACGTCCATTTTGTTATTAGATGATCGACAAAAATCTTATAATGGACTGACGACACTGACCAATAATTTTCGTCTTGACAGCTGTCAACGTCAGCGCAGATTTTTTTATAATATTGCCCAATTACGGGCACGCAATAGTACTAAGATCATACAGCCATTTAGCGCACGAAATATGAATCGCTTAACTTCAAACTCGGATAAATCCAATTTTGAGTATTTTTTGATATAAAATGAGTATATTTTGGTATAAAAAGAAAGGTTAAAACAAAATTTTGATTCAATTTTATCAGTTCAGTAAAAATCCGTATGGTTTGAGAAAGAAAAACCGTTACAATCATATTTTTTTTTAAATTAGATAGATCAATGCTTAGAGCTTTCATTTTTTATGAAAGCTCTAAGGATCCATGAGACAGTTTTTTTTCAAATGTAGTTAAGTCCATCCGAGCCAATCAGCGAATTGCGTTTGTTCAACATGGCCGTCAGTTTAATTTGATGTAAACTCTGTGACAATAGCATTGTACTATTAAATTAGCGAGTTTCAATGGATAATTCCATTAAAATTGTATTACCAAACAAAGCCCGCTAACAGCCAAATATTATCGTCAATCATTTTATTGAACAAATTGATTCGATTTGGCTGTATGATTTAATAATCCTTTTGCTCTTTTCAGAGGAGCTGACTAAAAAAAAAAGAATTTTTTGACTGTCACAAACTGTCAGTGTCAGTGTCACTGTTAGGTTAGCAGGCTTTCAGCAGGTTAATGTTGTTTCTCCGTCTGTATTTTTTCATTAAATACTATATTATACACTTATCTTCAGTCATCCTTGAACAAATCAAGAATTAAAATGACTGATAAGAAAAAGAAGATTTTTCTTTCCAAGGCAAGTACTTACTTAATTAGTTATATACAAACATTTCTAAATAAATAGTAGTCTAGTCTAGTCTGCTTTATGAGAAACTTTCCTATGGAATCTTGTTATAATCACTAATACAATCCTTTCCTATTCAGGATTCGAATACGCCAAGGAGGCCAGTCATATTAAAATCTGATCGGGATACAGCAAAGGAGCAACCAAAAGAGAAAGAAAGGGACAAACCACCTACAATAATTTTAAAGACTCGTGAGCAGAGCGCTCCCAAGGAAGAAAGACCACTGAGCCCGAATGTGCAGCCCTCAGAATCTGAGGGCCCACAACCTTCAAAGATCGCCCAGAATGAGAATAAAGAAAAGAAAACCATTGGTACCTTTTATTGTATATTCACAAAAAAAATACAATAACAGCAACTACAATAGCAATATTGCTTTAAGTTTAAATGCAAATTCACATGCTTTTATTATTGGTTGGGTATATATGGGTCAAGAACTGCAATTTAAAATATTAAAATGTTATCTACATGTGAAACCTATTACGAACAATATTCCATTTTTAATTGAAATTGAGTCAACAACAAATGAAATAAATACTTTTGGTGTAGATTCACAGTAAATTCTAATTCTATTGATTTATTATCAAAGCTCTTGCTACACTTCATCTAATTCAATATTTCAACATTTCAGAACAGAAGCCGAGCCCTCCTCTGAAGCTTATGACGGAGCCTGTAAAACTTTTGGATGAAAACCTAGAGTTCAACAGTGCAGCACTTGAATTCCTTCAGGACTCTAGCGTCAATTATTTAGTAGTTGGAATTATGGGTATGCTTTTTTTGTAGAAAATATGCTATTTAAATTAATTTATAAAAGCTCAGACAAAACCATTGCATATTCTTTTATGTGTTACAAATATTGCAATGTTAGTGTCTATTTTTACAGGTACTCAAGGTGTAGGTAAATCAATGATACTAAATTTAATCGCCCAGAACACCCCCATCCCGGACTTGTGTACACAGATTCTAAACTACCATGAATCCATCAACTATGATGTGAATGAGGTTGGTGCATTGGAAAACCAAATGGAAACCCTGAATTTCTACGAAGGGCCGGAATGTAAAGTTGATGGAAAAATTGATAACAGCTTCTTCAAATTTAAAATGCAAGATATTGAGCAGATTGAGAGAGGTGTGCACTGCACTAAAGGTAATTTCATGATTTAGTTTCATAGTCCTATACAACCTATATATCTATTTTTTTCCTGATTTTTAAATAAAATGTGTACTAAAGTCTACTCATCCGTACTTGTCTTATCATGTAAACAAAATTCTGCCATAAAATTTTACTTTTTGTCACCTAAACATTGTTCATCGGCTTTATACCCATCTGCCCACTTGCTTGTTTGCCTTCCTATCCTATTTTATAAAAAAAAAACAAATTGAAGCTGAAAATTTGTTGCTTTTGCTTTAGAATGTGTTATGACATTTTAGGTAACAATGTTGTTTACTACTGAAGACAAGTATGGATGAATATGGTTTCAATTTAATATTATTTACTATGATTTTATTTTATTTGATTAGACTAAGTTCAACTACAATGATTTCTGAAATATATAACTATTTCTTCCAGGTATCGACATGTACATTACCACAGACAGAGTGATCCTCTTAGACTGCCAGGCTCTGTGGTCACCGTCACTGATTGAGGAGTCCACCTTGAACCCAGTAACGGCCCGGAGCGCCAATGTGGTGACGGTAGACTGTCTCCAGGTGGCTTCATACTTGATGGCCATTTGCCACGTACTTATAGCAGTTCAGGATTGGTTTACAGATTACAACTTCTTAAGGTATGTTGATGTGAACCATTTGACTCATCTTTCATAAATTGTTGTTAATGTTAACTTTATTATCATTGAGTATAATAGAAAAAGTAAAATCAAAAAGGTTAATCAAAATATTAGAAGGTTAAAATTTAGAATGTGGAAAACGTTAACGCCTTGTAACACCTGGTAACGCCTGTATGGAGACTGCTTGGTGCACAATTCTCCTTAACCTTTTCAACGCTATGTCAAATACAAAAGTCGACATTCACGCGCCAAGTGCTTAACGAAGTCAGCCCTTAAAAATACACGTAGGTCACTTTTATACTATACACGTTGACGGATGACTCCGTCAATGGCATTGAACTCGTAGTGTGGATATATCCGGTTTTGGCGTTGAAAAGGTTAACAGGTGTCTGGGATTGTTACTTCCAGATACATACAAACAGCGGAGATGCTCAAGCCGTCGTTCTCGGCATCCAGTTCAGCCAGCGCTGAGACTGAGGCGGCGGCCGGCGAGAGCCATCCGCATCTGTTGCTGCTGCACAACCGCTGCCAGCTGGAGGACTATACCCCGGAAGCGGTGAAGACCATGCAGGACTTATATAGGTGAGCAGGGTCGGATTGGGCTTTAAAGGTCCGGGTGCTTTAGAAGTGGTCCCCACAAGCCTGGGATACTGAGGGTAGGTAGGGTAGAGGCCGGCGCGGGCGATAGCCCGGCAAACGCCACCTTGTCTAAACGACCAATCTGACACAGGGTGAGTACCTGTGGGACCTGTACCACAAGATTTATAAATGCTACATTTTAACATATTTGACACATTTTTGTATGAAATACACTACAATTGATGTCAAATTGTAGTACTTGTAATTTTTGTAGTACAGGGGGCTGGAGTGCGATTTTTGAATCTCACCAGGTGAGTAAAGCTCACCAAACTGGACCCCAATTCTCTGATCTGGTATTGTAAATTAGACTATAAATTGCAAGCAGGCTTAAATTGTTGTTTTTTCTTTATACTTTTTCGTTCCTGTTTAATGTCTACCTCATTCAATCTGAATTTTGAGCTACAATAGAACCTTGTCCCAGTGGGTAATGGCTGTTATTATTTTGAAATGACAGTATTACAGTGGCGCAGAATTCAGGTTGGATTACTATATGCTGTGCTAGGTAATAACACAAACTGGTGGTTGGAAGCCATTTAGAAAAAGTTGTTTGGCCCGTTGAGGATAGGAGACATCGGTAGGGTCCTCTTCATAGATTTCTTCGTATTAATTTGAAAATGGCACTGAGCAATATTCTCAGTATTACAAGTATTTTGGTTAAAAATGAATTCAAAATAAAATGAGAATCAGTTGCGACCGTTAGCTCTCAAATTGCTCCTCTCCCTTGCGGCAGTTCTTAGCTTTGGTTTTTAGCATCCGCGTAAATTGAAGCAAAGTTGCCGAGAGCAACCGCTAGATGGCGTCAGTAGTCACACTTGTTCCTTAAGAAAATAGGCTGTTTCCCTTTTTGGGATATCATTTTTAGTTATAAATAAACAATAAAAAAAAAAGGTATAAATTATTCGGACCACTGATGGTAAGAAGGAACTTCACTAATCAAGGCAGCCCAAAGTTGTGTTTCCTAAACCCCTTCTTCTTTACATATTATAAAGTAAAGTAGCTATCCATGCCTGTCTGTCTTAAACCCTAATTCCTTATTCTCCTTCTAAACAACGCAACGGATTTTCATACGGTTTTCACTGTCATTTAGAGATTTTTATGAAAATTGATTATGTATAGTCGACCAAGAAAGTGCTGGACCACTTTTCGACCACTTAAAGTTCAAAAGTGCGCAAGAAATTACTTGGTCGACTATACATTACATGCTAATTGTACCCGTGCGAAGCCAAGACTGAGGTGCAATTTTTGAATCTCTCCAGGTGACTAAAGCTCACCAAAGTGGCCGAATCTATGAAAAACGGCCATTTTGGTGAACTTTAATCATCCGGTGAGATTCAAAAAACGCACTCCAGGTCGCTAGAAGATAATTCCAATTCAAATCGTTTAATTCAGGAGCTGGAGTGCGATTTTTGAATCTCACCGGGTGACTAAAGCTCGCCAAAATGGCCGTTTTTCATAGACATGCGGCCATTTTGGTGACCTTTAGTCACCTGGTGAGATTCAAAAGTTGCATTTGAATCTCACCGGGTAACTAAAGCTCAGCAAAATAGCCGTTTTGTATAGAGATTCGGCCAAATGTTAGTCGGCATCTATTTGAATTACAATTACTTTGCATGTCAATTAGAGATAACAATAAAAATAAAAAACAATTAAAATTAAATGGAATGTCATAGTAAAATAAATAGAATTAATCATAATTAATAAAAATAAAAATTGCAAAAGGTTAATTAATAAATTTCAATAACATCAAATTAAATTAAATCATTAATTAAAATTAGTAATAAAGTTTAAAAAATCAGTAGTAAGTTCTAACTTTGCTTTTCAGAAAAGCATTCCAAAAGTCCGCCCTGCAGCTGAACTCGGGCATGTATATGTACAGCGACACGAACAAGAACGGCTTGAATGTGGACAGCGCGTGCGCCGGCTGCGACACGCGCGCGTGCGGCGCGCCGCTCAACCTGTTCCTGCTGCCCGAGATATACGACGACTTCGGTGAGCAAACCAACTCTGCTATAAGACGTCGGATACATGCTAATTCTGGCGTCAGTTCAGTCCATCATTCCGGTATAATTTTGACTGATGGCAGAATGATGTCAAATGGACGCGGTTACGATCAGTTCAGACTGACACGACACGCGACAGTTTACACAATAATTCTCTCGTCATTCTGACCAGAATGATGGACTGAACTGGCGACAGAATTAGCGTTTAACCGACGTCTAAGGAAAGCTACAGTTAGTCAGCAGCGGGTGGTAGGAGGATCGCTACCATCTTGCTTGCTTGCTAATTCTGCCGCTAAACAGCAATGCTTCCACTGTTGTGTTCCATCTTAGCCCTCTGAGTTTGCAACGCATCTGCAATATCCTTGGTGTTGCGGATGTCTATAGACAGTGGTGATCACTTACTATCAGGTGACCCACTTGCTTGTTTTCCTTTCTACTTATTTCATAAAAAAGTTAGCGAATACAAACCCGGGTTTATTTTTTAAGAAATAACCGGTTTTAACCGGTTTTTTCATACAAAGTAGTCCCGGTTTTGCATACCATAGCTATAGTGCTGGAGTACTGTATCGGCAGGCACGTAGTTGTCCCTTCTGCGATATTATTCTCTAAGCGCACCAGCGTCGGATTCGACGTCGAGGCATCGTCCTGCCTCACTCGAGCTAGCGCTTTAGAGCAAGACAGGGCGCTCACTGTTGCGGTCTTAGAATCACTCTCCTGCTCTAGCGTGAGCACGAATAAGCAAGACAGAGCGATGCCTCGATGTCGAACTCAACGCTTATGCGCTTAGAGAATGGGGCTGGGCACCACTGGCACCGCCCTAATTACAGCACTAATAATTTCGATTGATAAAGATTTAAGTACCCTCGACTGTCTCGTCTCCTTCAATTAACAATTGTCATTTAAACCCGACACAGGCCAAGGCCCTCAGTAAAAAAATTGCGACAATCGTCAATTTTGTAATTGCGTGTATAACAAATATCAGAAAATCGTTTGTCTAATTTTCATTGTCAGTAGTAAACTTTTATGAAACGCAAAAATGTCGAATTGTCGTGACATTTAGACAGACTTGTCGGCTTTTCCGATTACAAATACGTCTGCCCAAAAGTTTTACGAAACGTTCAATTGTCGAATCGTCGACTTGTCACCTGTCACTGACAATTGTAAATTATATGAAATAGGGCCCAGTACGGTACAGTAGTATTAGCATGACATGCGACTAAGGGGAGGCCACACAATGCGAACTACAAGTAGTTGCAACTACATGACCAAGACGACACTTGTATACAAGGCTATGTGTGCGCGCCGTATCTAAGAGGGCGGGGGCTGCGATATCTGAATACGGCGCGGGGCAATGCTGCCCCTTGTATTTGGCACAATTTATCAGCATATTTACGTCCCTTAGTCCATTTAAGTCAGGAGGTAGTTTAAGCTTTTGGGGTAATTTTGCACGCCTATGTTGTCTAACTTGTCGTTGAGTGAAACCCTTCCTTTGAAGCTAGTTATAAGGAAACTGCTCTATAGGATTGTTTATTATTGTGCAAGCCATGCTAAAGATCCCAGGAAGCGGGATAAAAATAGAAATTCAATTTAATTCGGTTCAATCAAAGTACTTCGCTAGACCGCAATTACGACTGTTAGAGGGTAAAAAAAAAACACTGCCACTGAAATTTGTTGTCAAGCCGCGACAAAGGACAAATTGTGACCGTTCAATATTTGTTAGTCGGTATTTCATACATTCTTTACTTATCTAACATTACCAAGTCTCACTAAGTACTTATCTGTCTGATTTTAAACCTATGAAACTTTGTAATGAACGCCATCGTGTTTTGTTGCAGACAACAGAGAAATCTATCGCGGTCATCCGACATTTGAGCAGCTGGCGAAACGTCTCCGTTGGATGGTTCTAGGAGTCAACAGACACTCCATTACAAACGTACCCAACTTGTCGGAGCGCGCGTGGTTCCAATACTGCAGCAAAGCTTGGGAAACCATACGCAAGTGCACCTTCTTCATGGAATATGAAAGGTTCCTGCCATGATTCGAAAACGGGTATCTCGTTAGGAATTAAATTCGACACCTGTTGCTAAAGATAAACGCAGGTGTTTAAGCCCAAAAAGATAACGGCGATTCGAAGTAAAGAATTTTATTGTGAACTACGGGGTAATATATGGTTACAAATGTACGATTGCCTTGTTGGACCCAATAAACGTATTTTAAACGCATTTGTGTCATTGAATTGCAGATTTGCGTGCTTTTGTTTTACTGGTATACGCTAGATATAAGTGGTTTTCTCCTCTGCTCCGGCGGTTTGTTATACGCATGTTGGTAGACGCTTGCCAGACGCCAATGCTCCGGATAGCCCGTCGCATTAGCATCACGCCAAATACTAAATGGTGGGGCGAGCGTTGGTATTGTGTAGGATTTCTTGGTATACGGATGACGCATCTTAGGAATCTTAATACCTTTAGAATCCTGGGATGTGTTTCCGCTCTGTACAGAATTAGGATTACCAGCTTTGAAGGCAAACTTATAATCTTCCTTCGGCTTTGTTTCATGGGGGACTTTAACACCATTGCACGACAAACAGTTTTTATGCTTCCCGTTGCCATTAGGCATGTTACTGTCTTTAGTGGAACGCCTGGAGATTATAGAATCATCCGGTGTGCTCTGATGCAGCTTTCCTTGCGCAAGCGCAGTTTTTTCATATGATTCTAAACTATTACGGTTGCGATTTACGTCAAACTGGTTGTTTTTCTTTTTTCCTTCGCTATTATCGTTCCAAGCATCTTTGACGAAGTGTTGTTTGGGTGGCCTATTGTCCTGGTTCGACTTTCGACTTGTGTCGCTCGGCGTGCCGCACCCGTGAATGCCGTCGCACGGCGGTTTTTCTGGTATTTGCGCGGAATTTCTCCTACTGGAGGAGCTTGATTTGGTATCTCTCGTATGACCATTATGCTGAGGACAGTATTGCACCTCGCACGAATCCTTTCTTTTAGCTTTCGACATATCTTTCTCAAAGTATGGCACTGGATGACGACCGATGTCTTGTACGAATCGATTTTCATTAAAAATGGGATTTGAATGGCCTACTTTGACGGGATCTTCGTTATCCTCTTTAGGTGTATGAACCATTGTGAAGACGGCTGGTGCTTTTGAGCCATTCGAGCCGTCAATATGTTTAGGAGGTCTGGGTTCTCTTTTTGGATCGTCAGGTCTAAAGTCCCAGCATATAGCGAGATCCATTAGAGTCATTGGTTTCTTTGCTTGGCCTCCTAAATCAGGAGCCGATGTGAGTGGCCTTTGTTTATCTCCATCCTTATCTGTGTCAGTTTTCTTCGGATCACACGTTTTTGGTCTATGTACACGCATTTTAGTGCAGCAAGTTGGTCCTGAAGCGCCGTAGCCCTTCCATCCGATTGCGTACGGCTTGACTATTATATCCGAATCTCTATGCTCTCCTATTTTAGTCATGTTCCTATATCCTAAAGTGTCCGGCAAAGGCTGATGTTCTAAGTTACCGACGTGCATTTTCTTGGCGAAATGAAAGTTTTGCGATACGTTAACAGCGGGTAGTTTTGGTGTTTCGCTTTTGGCTGCAAATTTCATAGTCTGGTGTTTGTCATATTTGGCATTTTCAGCGACTTTTTTCCAAAACTTGTCTGTTTTATCTTCTTGTGGCCCGTGAATTTCTTCGACGGCCTCTTTGACTAAAAGCTCGTAATTTTCGTGTCTTTTATCGGGGTCTGTTAAAGTACCTGGTACATAAGGCCCATTGCCGTCTTCGTCCACCGGTTCAAGAGTCTTATTTAGATCTAGTGGATCATCATCCTTTCCATTATTTTCACCATTGTTTTTCCCTTCATTATTTTTATCTGGCTGTCCACCTTCAGTATAATTGTCATTGATATCCTTCTTGAAATCCTTTATGTATGCACAGACATGTAAAAGTTAAAAAAAACTTAAATGAAAAAGTAAATGGCAATGTGTAAAAATGTACTTTATTCAAATGAAGTAAAAATGAAAACGGACAATATCGTGCACTTTAATTGTAACCGCCAACTTTTAAAGTTCAAGCTTGATTACTATTTTAGTTTTGGGTCGGTGCTTGTGGTACTCCTTTGGCTGCAAATAAAAAAGCAAGCAAGCATTAAAACTACTTATTATTATCTAGGTATTTTTACTTTAAAAACACGTGAGAGCTTTCTAACTTTATGTACAGTCGGCATGTGTGACGTTGTACATAGTATGAACTTTGTTCTTGAAAATGTCAATAAGACATGCTCAACATTGCTAGAAGCTTACCTACCTGTTAAAATCAGTGAATGTTTGTAAAAATATACCCAAAACAAACATTTATAACGGTGTATTTATTAGTCTCCATCTATTGTATCTATACACACTTCGAAGCCCTGACCAAGAGTTATATTCATATTTTTAGGCCCCTCTACCGCTAAAATGCAACTGATGGTGACTATTCAAGAAAGCAGTAATCTTTGCAATGATTTTTGTGGTTAAAAATATGGTAAAAGCCCCATATGCTATCTCTCTCTTACTAATATCCTTAAAATGTTATATTTTTCATCTTTCTCGTAACACTAATTTGATAGAGCTGCACCGAGAGATAGGCAAGTTATGCTTGTTTTAATTGTGTTAACAGTTGCATAAACATTAACAGGCTTATAAACGAGCAAATTTTTACCGCAATTTACCTACCTCTTTTAACTATACTACTCAAAATAAAATAGGACCCACTCGACTTTTCTCAGTAAAACAAAACTATGAAAATATGCATATGCCAAAGCATATTTTTATGATAGGGTTTTGTTAATTGCTTACACATAAAATGAATAAAATAAAACCCGACTTTAAAACGTGGATTAGTAAAAACATGACAAATTTTTATAATTTCATTTTACCGAGAAAATGTAAGTGAGCCCTATTTTGTTCTGTGTACTTACATAATTTAATACAGTCACTCTATCTTTATTTTTTACATTAAATTAAAGGCAAACTGTACGATGGCAGGAAAAGACAGTGTAGGTTTTTGAATGTCCATGAATAAGAGGGTAAATACACTGCTTAACAAAAGTAAAATATGGTATAGTTGGAAAATAAGCGAAAAGCACTGCAAAATCAAAGGAAAGTCCAGCTAATAGCGACTTTAGAGTCCTTCCGCTAGTTCCCCAATCCCCAACTGTATCCAGTATACAATATAACGTATTATGCCTGTCTATACCTATGTGATTGTGAGAAATCGGATATTAGCTAAGCCATGAAAAATTAAAAGGTAAGTGAACAGATAAGATATAGGATTTATTTGTTGTTTATCAATCAGGTGTGCATGACAGCTCTTAATAACAAGTAAACGGATTAGCATGACAACCGGATTCTAATAAACTTATTAGAAATACCTACTACCATAAAGTTAAGAACCTACCTACGCTTTTATTCGAAATGTAGAACTAACTTCTATTAAACAACAAAGTTTGTGAAAGTCATTATAATGCTGGTTGAAACGCGAGAAAAACAATTCAATGTATACTTGTCATGTAGATCATATGATCTGTTGATAAGACACCTACTTAACGTCATTAATCAGATTATTTCATAATCACCTATATGAGCTTATCAAGCACTTCAAAGTAAGAGTTTAGTTACCAGGAAAAGTGTTAGGTACCGACCAAATTTCTTTTTAGAAATTCAGATCACATAGTGCTTGCATTATCTAATCATTGTTGATGAAAAAAAACTCATGCATTCAACAAAAATGTTGACTAAAAGCGAATGTAAATAAACATCTATACCTTCTAAATTTATTCACTAAAGTCACGTCACGACACGTACCAAGAAACTGAATAAATACCAGGCTTGCAATAAAATGTATAAATCAAAAACAAATTATTGTCTTTGAAACTTTTTTGAAAAAAGAACACGGTTCGCGCGCAAATGCTCATTAAAATCGCAATGGCGGCGACTGCCGTTCGCGACTCACCTTGAACGTCTCATCGGGCTCAGGTGGTTGCTTGGCTTGTTCCTTCTTGCTGCGTTTTCCTGGGCGCATGCGCGCTGCCGCCGCCGCTTTTGGCCTTTGCACGCGGAGGTTTAGCCAATCTGTAAATCTGCCGACCGGCGGTTCTCGTGCTAAATCTTCGGCTGAGAAATAATTGAAAAAATAATTAAATAGCTTTACATGTCTTACAGGTGATTTAAACATGGCCCGGGCGGCACTTATTTTGGTGGCTATGCAAGCCAATGCGAGAACGGCATGATCGACTGCACAGCGTAGGTACACGAAAATGCAGTGGAAACCGGGAAGACTGTAATCATCTACTGACAAAAGCACGATTTAATAATATTTTTCTGGGATTCGAAATTTATTAAAGAGGTTTGAAGCAAAGACTATTAAAACTCTTCACTTTTATTAGGTATTTCATATTTATTCACTATTCGTGCTCATGTTCCATCGATATATTAGATAGGTAGGTAGGTTCTCCTAGTAAGAATCTCCACTAATGTGTACCATGATCACACATTCCGTTGTAGGTATAGGTCAAGAAACCAAAGGAAACAAAACAACTTCAGCTTTCATCAAAATCTGGTAAGTATACCAAACCATGTATTCTTTTGTCTCTCCTAAACACAACAAAAACTCTATGTTACCGATACTAAATGATATAACTAAGTATTCATATCAATATCATACACGTGCATCGATAAAAATCTCGCAAAAGCCTTCAGAGTAGCGTACATATTTACGAAACGCGTATACATACGTCATCAACTTGTAATGGCATTCATGTATCCAAAACAACAGGGGTAACGTATGCCTTGCGTGCAGTCATCACAGCCCGTATTAATGTACCAGCAATCGACCTTCACCCCAATACATTACATTGATACGAAGCGACCGGTGCACCACAGACAGTGTTTGAATCCAACCGCCAAACTACATTGTAACACGATACCTTCTCCCAGAGTAGGAAGTATTTCGCGTGCCAATGAATAAAGGTACATTTAAAACAAATGACAGGTTTTATGACTTCAGTCAGGGACGATACGCTACGAGTATTATTAAATTCTGGGTCTTCAGTAAAAATAGAACCTGACGTTATTATTGATAGTCTGGAAAGTAGTTCAAACCTTTCTTCGCAATAAGGCGAGTAATTTCTGATTGAACTAACTAGTTCATAATATCATGAATGACGTACGAGCACGCGAGGGAATTGGAGCATTTTCTTTTGTAATTAAATTAGTCTGATGCTGACAATGACGTAGTACCTACCTAGTTTAGGCACAAAGAGAAAACCAAATAACATACAACTAACTATAACTATTTTCCGTGTGGGTTTCAATAGAGCGTATTTGTCTTGTCTTGTCATACTCACCGACTTTCCTAGTGATCTTCCTCGGCAAGTCCCAAGTGCCGGTGTAGTGTCCAAAGCATCTAGAGGTGCCCCGCGGGGCGCCCGGTAAGAAGTGGCCGTTCTCGTCGCATATCGGCTTCGGATCCGGTCGCATCTCCACCGGACGGGCTCTGGTTGGCGCCCATCGTGGGACCTGCCAGTTGCCGAGCCGCTTCGGCGTGGACTCTCTGTTGAACTAAACCAGAAGAACTATTGTAGGAGGGTGTTTCTATTGGACTGTTTAAAGGGTACCCGCGGCATATTTACTTGTAAAAATCATCCATAAATATCAAAGTAGCCCTCTTTCCGTGTCTGTTTGTTACCTTTTCACAACGAAAACCACTGGACCGATGTTGATGATATTTGCCCAGGCTTTAAATTACATATTGAGGATGTGCTACAACTCTACATGGCAATTTAATCTAACGAGTAGAGCGCCTGACTTTAATTATACCCCAATCACACAATGCAGGAAACAGAAAAAATAATGAGGTTAGAATAGCCTTCCGCCGTTGATTTCCACCGAAATCGCTGTTGCTAATGCATCGGCTCTATGAACCGCTGTCAGTGTCAGCGGGACAAAATTAACATTAAGAGGAGTGTGAACCCAGCCTGAAAAAGAGCTCCCCATACAAACGGCGATAACGTTTTCCACCCTCTAAACCTTAACCAATGTCAATGATATTTTGGAATGTTGTCATTATGCCTAGAAACTAGGTTTATATGTTTTAATTTTTTTAATATTCTTCATAGATTTGACAATATTTGCATTTTAGGATTTTCATACAAAACATAAAATCGTCAATATTTTTGAAACTATTAAGAATATTCAAAAAAATCAAAACTTACAAACCTAGTTCTAAGGCATAATGACAACATTTCAAAAAATCATGGCTATTGGTTAAGGTTTCGAGGGGGAAAACGTTATCGCCGTTTTTATGGAGAGCGCAGGGTTCACACTCCTCTTATTGACGCGCTGTAGCCGATCCCATGGCTACTCTAACCTATAACAGAGTTTTGAATTCCATTGTGTGAATGTGCAGATTACAATAATGTTTTTTGATTACTTGACGACGCGAGCCACGTGCATGTGACGAGAGAGCGCGTGTCTATGGCGTAAGACACGTGTCGAGACATCGTGTCTCTAGGGGAACGCGGTTGATAGATAACTTTGGTACCTCCTTTATCAGTATAAAATTATAAATAATTGATGACTGATAATAAAAACAATTGTGTTAGTAGTAGAGCCACACTGTAACCGTTGCTGGTTTCTGGGTATGATCGACCGGGGTAGTACCACACTCTCGCAGAGTAACGGCATGAAGTTGTAGCTTGCTACTGTTTCAGACAGTGAGTGAGAGACCCGGAAGGCCACAGAGGGGAGGTCCTAACGGACGGCAACGCCTCAGCGATTCTCTTGAGGTCGCTGGTTCCTATGTGCAGCGGTAATCACTTCCTATCAGAGGACCCGAATGCTCATTTCCTCCCTTTTCCATAAAAAAGGATTGTGACGTGACTGAATTCGAAGTATATGGAGATTTTACACAGTGGAGTGATTTTTGACTTTTGACCGCACGACACTCGCTAGAAGCGCGCTAATCAATGCTGGCTAAAATAAACGGTATCAATTTTGATTTGTCCGCTGCTTATCAAAAAACAACCAGCTGGGCAGTTGTTAGCGCTGTAGGTACTATTTTCGTGCGGGTGACGGTTGTTGTTCATTAGCGACAAAACACAAATCAGTATCCGAATTGGATGCTGGCCATCCAATTCGGATACTGATTTGTAATGTTACCGCTCTATTGAATATGGTAAACCATGTGAACAACAACAAAAGACGCGTGCCAAGCAGGTGTCACCCGGACGCGTCATAACCATGCCCGCCCCACGAAGGGTTGCAAATTATTGTTTGCCCCATACATCACGCCTCCATTTGCCTAAATTGTAAATGCCCGCAATAATTTAGAATTATTGAGTCAATGGAATGTTTTATTTGGTTTAAGTTGGATGACAAGTTAATCCTCTAAATTACTTGAAAACAAACATGGTTTTTTTTCTGAATACAAAAGGGCCGTAAACGGCAAATGAATAAAAAGTTAAACTACCAACTTCTAAGATATGCTCTTATTAAAACGTGGCGTGGCGTGGCGTTTCTTGTTTAGGTAAAGGTTTAATGCCTTAAGGTTACTTAGACTTAAAATCTACATAGAGATCTACCGAAACAATCTATATAAAATTGAAGATCACAATGACAAGGAAAAACGGCGCAATGATCCTGGTACAGTCAGCATCAATTATGGGACCGGGCAAGGTGGTAAAAAATTCCTAAACTCGACTCTATTGTCACATACGTTCGGGCATGTTCAGATATTTTCGACCATCGTACTCGCTCCGATATATTAGATGGTGACTGTACGACGTAGTCTTCATGAAACCCACAATATCAGTTTCGCCGTACTTATAGGTAAACTTTAACTTCAAATTCGATTTATTCCCAAGATATCTCAAAACGCATTAACATCGTCTTACTTTCACTAAGTTCTTTATGCAAAGTTAAAGGTCATGCATAATAATAGCTAAAAATAGAACGGTACCTTCCCTTTTATTACCTGCTTTTTGCATTTGTACTTTTCTAAATTACGGAGACATGCGTCATTCGATGTATAATCGTCATTATTCGTCGCTCGTGCCGTCGTCGCTTTTGTCATCGTTGCCGAGCTCGAGGCTAAATTTAGAGGCTTTGTCGATGGTAACCAATAAATCTAGTCCTTTGCGTTTTCGATCATCTAACAACTTGAACGTAATACCAAAAGTTTTATGACATTGATGAGAAGTTTTGCAGTTGATAAATTGTATTGTGAGGGACGCAAGAATAGATATTACAGTCTGATAATAAACCGTAGGAATTAAATGAGGGCGACACTTTTTCGAAACTGTCCCATTTTTAACGTAAACTGCTTGCGTAAGGACAAATTCAAAGTTAAAATATTTATGTGGTTTATACAACAGATCAGAATACAAAAGTAGAATAAATTATTTAAAATAATCATTAATTAGCAATGATCAATATCATTAGTTCCTGTTTTATCCACTTTCTACTGTTTCTTGCTGGACTATAATAGCAGGCGTGTGGTGAATAGCACTAACAAACCTCTGTTTCTTTTGAATAATCAGATAGTATAATCGGTGTGATAATCTGTTGGATAATCTGATGGAAATCGTCAACTCCTTTTCTGTAAAACGTAATTTTTGATAAATTGTCTAAATTGGACCTACCCACATCTTAAATGTAGGTAACTGCAATCCAATCGCGTCTCCACCTTAATGCGTGGTAGCACTGGCAGCATAATTTCATACCTCACGGGTATGTTACCATACGGTGCCAATTTACTGATCTATCGCTAGCATGACATTACTTGCACACGCAGAGCTGACTGCATATGGTTAATTGCATACCTGCATAGGTATCATAGTCTGCATAATAATACAGTCGGCGGCAGAAGTAACCTCTAGTACTCGAAGGGACTGAAAATTATAGGCGGTGGTGATCACTTACCATCAGGTGACCCACTTGCTTGTTTGCCTTCCTATTTCATAAAAAAAAAAAAAAACATTTTTACTAGAGTCTAAAGTAATCTGCTGCTTCCTATTAATTGTAGAGTCACCGTTAGAACCATTAGTAGCCCTAATATGCTCGTTCAAGTCGAATTTATCTCCATGTGCGTCCCTTTCTTATGGCACTAGTTAGATAGAGCCGCAAAACCGAGGGCGCCGTGACCCCCACGACCCACTTTCCTTGTGGTATTGAGACCTGTGCCCTATAGTATTCAAACTTCCTTAATAAAAGGAAAAATATACGTGGTATACCAAACTTAAAATCAGCCTGATACTCGTTTTAAAAGACCGTTATCAAGTTAAATCTTTTGCATACAAATCGTGGACTATTTCAAGCTGTAAAATGGCGTATCTCATCGCGGCAAGCACAGACACCATCTTAAAAACAGTACAACAAGAGGAACTCTAATAGGATTTTACTTGCAATAAAAAGAGCAGAGAAGATGAAGATTGAATTGCACTTAATGATTAATCTGTCAATCAAGCACCTCTATGATATACTCTTTCACATAGTGGCAACTAGTCTGAGTAGATCTAAAAAATACTACCCCACAGTGGTCAGAACGTGTAAAAGAAAACAGAGAATAGAGAAACATGGTGATTGTTTCAATGATAATCATAAGTTTTGGACAATCTACCTACAGATAGCTACCTGTAGCCACTGGTTGCAGTAAACGCGTAAAGTACCTAGTTGCTTACCACTGCGTTTCGTAAGGTGAATGAGAATTCCAGAGGCCCACGAGGGTTGACCTAAAGTTGGGCAACGGATCAGCAATTCTCTGGCGGAGGACACCATTGACACACATTCTCATTTGCCTCCCTATTTTATAAAAAAAGGTGTTCATAATTTCGCATTCGGTTACAAAAAATGCCACTTCATAGAGCCGCCACTGTTAAAGACACACTGTCAAATTTCTGTTCAAGTAAAGTTCCATTATAAGTGGAGTATACGTTTGATTTTTATACAGTTTGCTTTAAGAACATATAGTTCTTTTTTTGTAACACCAATTCTTATCAAGAAATACAGAAAGCGTGTCCCGAGTAATACATAACAGGTCTCCATTGAGTGCCACTACTAAGCGAAATAAATAGCGGTTACCTCTCATTTACAGAGTTTCGACTTTCTTATAAACTGTTGTCTTCCTTTCCGAAAGTATTTAGCGGCCCTGACATGACCTCCGGTGTTTAATTTGTACGCCTATACTAAAACACATGTGTTTCTTTCTATTATGGTCTTAAACTGTGTACTGTGCGTAGGCACGACACACCACCCCGTGCCTTCCGGAACATAAATCACGCACGCTCTTTATGTCGACCCACGACATAAACTATCTCAAGGCAATGTCTTCGCGCTGCGTATAAAAGGAGACGTACTTTTCTACGACACAAATTTGCCGACGGATCCATCAAACTAGACACAAATTGCAATCGAAAGTATAAAACATGGCTACAAATAGATTTTATAGATTGCACTCGGAATAAACGGGGTGTTTATTGTTTATGGTGCGTCAGCTTTTTCATCGATAGGTACAACAAAAGTAGAAAACGTTGTTAGTATAAAAGAGAGCTATTAACTAAAGACCAGCAGTATGAGATGTCAAACAAGGATTAGGATTGTACACAATGCCGTGAAAAATTGTCGTCTCTCAAACAAGTGTCCACCCCTCTTAACAATTACCCATTGTCAACTGTATAAAGTTACTTTGAACCGTATTTAGCCAGTAATACAATTCATATTCTACTTTGCGAATGAAGAGGATATTTACGATGTAATTGGATGTATCTAAGTTGGATTAAGGAAATACAATTTGTATGAGTAAAAAACGTTTGTGAGGGGTGCGGGCGCAATGGTTGCAGGTGCGCGTTGGACAGTTAAAAATGTATTGGATTAACATTGACTTGGACAACGAGTTCCATTTCACATTAAGACCTAGTAAGCGATTGAATTGAAGGAATGGACGAAATTGATGAATGAGGATGAGAATAGACGAAATGTGTAGAATGGATGAAATGAGTTGTCTTAAAGGAGCATAATATACAAAAAACACACACATAACATTACATAACGTGTATGGTATAATTGAAAAAGCAAAAGCTAATCTTTATTCCAATTTTACTTGCAACTTAACTTTTGACAGTCGTAAAATATGCAAATATAAATCGGTTTAATCAGTACTTACGTACCTCTTTGCAAATATATTTTGTGAATGTTTTTTAAACTTAAATTCTTTAAAGATAGCGTTTCCTTTAAAAGTATAATATAATAATGATAGCCAATTTAGGAATGAATAGAAGAAAGCGAGTCACAATTTAAGGCTATTAAAGAAAAAGGAAAATATGTATAGTGTAAATTGAAATATATCGGTTTAAGACTGTCATTAGCAACTAACTTATAGTAAAACCTTTCAGATTCAAAAGAAAGATAGTTGAGGTACCTATGTAGCTTGCTTAATGTACTATTAAACGTTAGTAGTAGTTCAGAATAAGAAGCCAATAATTAAACATCACGATTCAACAAGAAACAGTAAGTACCGTACCTAAGCATAAAAGTTTATTTTCAATTTAAGTCAAAAAGCTGTTTGTTATGAAATGGAATATTCAAATAAAGTCGCAATGAATTCCAAACTGCAATGAGATGGTCTTTAAACTTCTGAATTTAGTTACAAATTTAAAAATATTAGTAAAACACGCCTCGCAGGTTTGTTCTCATCAAATTTAGTTGAATTTTTACTTGTAAAAATTGACTACCTCTAAGGAAAATACATTCAAAATTTACTTACCTGGCCGCTGTCGAAATTGAAGGACATTTTCTTCTATTTTATAACACAATTAATCTATTTAAAGTCTTAAAACACACACGAAATACCACAGGGCACCGTTCAGCGCATTTTGAAGTTGTCAAATGAAGTGAAACATTTTTAAAACGTCTAAAGGTATCGCGGAGTTTGTCTATGTATGTCCTAAGGCTTCATAGTTTGGTCCCTGAAATGGGGAAGTATATTGGCACAACTGCGTTGTTGCCATGGCGACGAGACGACTTCCTGTCTCGTTCCAGGCTTTCCTGAAGGTTCAATGCCTTTTTCGTCGTGAATATTATAATACCGGCAGTCGAAGAAGGCGTTAGCAATTGTTTTTAACTGCTGGAAATCGAAAAGTGCTAACTATGAGTTCGAATTTTAATTAAAAAATAATTGTTATGTAGATTTTTTTTGGAACATTTGTCGTTTCTGGTTTGTAAAAGTTGTCTTCAATAGCTTGCTATTAAGAAGATCGCTACTGTGCATCTCTTGTAAACTACGTTGTTAAATTTTCATGTTGTTTATTTGTGTTGTGAAAATTTATTGTAATGTATTTTATTAACTACATTTTTAGCTTGATTGCTAATCACTCAGTTTTTTGCGAAATAAAGTTTTCTTCCATAAAAGTGTAAATGGGCCAAAATTCTTTTTAGTGCCTAAAATAAAGACGAAAATGTATAAACACTTTTACAAAATTTTAGATGTCTCGAAATATTTTCCTTGTAATATTACGTTAGTTCTCAACCGAGCCCCAATTTTTATTATGAATTTTCCCACCATCCTGGGTTTTTTAATACAGAAAAGTCTCATTTGGTACCTAAATTACCACTGCGTTACCAGTCCCCGTGACTCCTTAAAAATAGTGTCCACTGCGTTACTAAACAATAGTTTTTTTCTTATTCCGACCCCAATTTATATAACAGTCATCATTCGGGTATACGTATGCCATTCTGAATTTAAAGATAAAATATTCTTTTAACAATATCAGAATAAGTAAAAGATATGCGTTAAAATGTACAAGGGACGTTTTTATAGGCATCAAAAATAATTTTGGCCCAAATAACAACACAGCTAGGCTTTTCAAACTCTCTACTATAGGACCTTTTTACAACAAATTTTACCATGCTTTTCTACACAGACATACATTGGCATGCTATTGTAACAATTACTGAGGAAAAGTTCGGCACAAGGTTTTAAAGGTTTAAAAGCTCTGGTTGGTCTAAAATATTGTATTAACGCTGCAGCTTTCGCAACCCTCCTGCGGCCCTGACATGAACGACTAAGTTTAATTTATCCTTCAGTGCAAACCTTTCGTATGATACTAGTTAGAGCTGCATTGTGAAATAAATTACACATAGGTGGCATGTTAGAGGGCCGCTACGACTGATTCACGATCCACCTGAATGACTTGAATTGAAACTTTTAAAAACGTACTACTATCTGGCACTGAAACGTGGCCGCTTACTATGGGTCTTATAAGAAAGCTCAAAGACACGCAACGAGCTATGGAGAGGGCTATGCTTGGAGTTTCCCTGCGTGATCGAATCAGAAATGAGGAGATCCGCAGACGAACGAAAGTAACCGACGTAGCCCAGCGGATTAGCAAGTTGAAGTGGCAGTGGGCAGGGCACATAGCACGGAGAACTGATGGCCGATGGGGTCGAAAAGTTTTCGAATGGCGGCCGCGTATTGGCAAGCGCAGCGTAGGACGACCAGCCACAAGATGGTCCGATGACCTCATACAGGTGGCAGGAAGGCGCTGGCTGCATGCCGCTTCCAACCGGTCACTTTGGGAATCCATGGAGGAGGCCTATGTTCAACAGCGGACTTCTTGTGGCTGAGATGATGATGATGACTACTACCTAATGGATTATTGCAAAAAAATCCATTAGATGGCAAGGGCGTTCGTATTTTAGGTTTTAGTGCATATCAGCACTTCGTCTATTTTTCACAGACGACCTTAATTGGGATGTTGACAAAAAAATAATAATTAGTCCATCTTTTAGAACGCCAGAAAATAGTAGATACGTATTTTTTCTTTTGCTTCTAAAACTTAAAATAACAAAGTTACAGAGCGGCGAAAGTTCGCGCTACGTCATTATATCGTAAAATTTTTACGAATCGAGTGACGTCACGAGCCCCTACTCCTGAATTTGAATGTGCTGTATCTTTGTCAATATTATTCGTATGGACAAATAAAAAAATACGTATCGAGTATTTTTCTATAATCTAACTGACGGACTAATTAGAATCTTGTTGTTTTAACCCAGGAGACATCCCTATTAAATCAATAATGTAAACATTATAAGTAAATACTAAAAGCCATGAGCTGTAGTAATATTCTATTATTAATCGCGTGTTTTGAGCCGATGTCGCAATAAAGAAAATTAGAGTTCGCGACCTTCGCAAAAGACGTTCGTGTATTGTATTTAGTATAAAGCAGTTTATTAGGTATAACATTAATATCGCAATACGAGTTAGCATTAAGTCGCGGATGTCCCCGGCCGGTACATGATTCTTTGCATACAATTATCTTATAAATTGTGAGCGAGAAATCAATTCTTGGCGGTAGTATGTAAATTATTGCGCTGAAGTTTCAGCTTTTGTATTTTAAGAGATTTTAAAATTATTGACGCAGACGTGACAGTAGGCACTAGCCAACACTTTTACAAACAAAAACCGGAAAAACGTTTTCATCTTAGATATTAAGAAAATACCCTTCACCGGAATGGGAATGTATTATTTTGGTCGTTTGACACGCAATCTATTATTGTTATGCTAATTTTTATTTGCACTAGAATTGGTGATTGTCGATGGACCTTATTATGCCTTATTGATCTCTTAGTTTTCTGTAAAAGACCTCTTTTAAATAATAAAGTAAGATCATTGAATGTGTACCTTCTATTGTAAATGATATCTTAACCTTATTAAATATTTATATGTAGTTTTTATGCAAGTATAACTATTTTTCTATGGCATTGTATTAAATTACTAGGGTAGATATATCGAAGTACAGAAAAGCTCAAATGTACCTAAAAAGCCCGCCCTTGACTATTGTCGTGTTAATAAAATATAGTCTTGGATGCCATGACTACTTCAATATACTGACTTTGCCTAGTATACAATAGTATTTCACGTAGGCTTTAATTCGATAGGAAACACGTAGCACCTCTACGGCCTACGCCGTAACAAAGTACATATAAATTGCCTAAACAGCTTGACCGGTCATGTTTGGGTCACTGAAAGATAAACTTAAGGGGGACCGACTAGGGTCGCTCTCAAACAAAGTCCCGTTAGATGGCGCTGTAAAAAAAATTACGGTTTTTTCGTAATTTTTCGTAACCTATCGCTGTTTTTTTATTATTTTTTTGTTACCGTAGGTATCTGAATACGGTTGATTTTTTGACTTCACAGTTGGAAGGTATTGTTGTGCCAGTCCTGAGAAAAAATGCAGAATCTGTTTACGAGCGTATACAGACACTATCGTCACACACACACATGCAACTATACAGCGCCAGCTAGCGACAATCTTTCGCGGCAGTTAGCTAGCTAGTTGGCGTACGTTTTCAGACTGCAATAAAACCGATATAAAATATTTGTATCGTGTTGTTAATTTCTGTATACCTGAATACACGAATGACTAAAATACATAACTTTTATTAGTTTTACTTGTGTAGACCAGAAAAGCCATCTCTTATGATTTCAGGCTTTCAAGTCTAAGATATAAAGGCCCACAAGTGTGATTGTGATTATCGTAGTAAAAACTGGTGACCATGAAAGACTTTGGTGCTAAACTCAGATAAAGTCTTTGTAACGTTTTTAGGTGATATCAATCATACACATCACACCTAGGTACTCCTTACTCGAAATCTTTACAACTTTTTTGTTGTTAAAATACCAGTGCCTCATGATTGCTGGCTTTAGTGACCTACTGATGTCATTACAGGGTCGGTTACCATAAGTCGACCGAAGGACTGATCCTAAGGATTATGGTTCCTGATAGAAGGTACCTGTACCTAAATAACCACCAAGCTTATCTCGCTGACTGCCATAGGTTTGACCGATAATATTTTTGACGGTCTGATGCGGTAAGACGTTGGATACAGAATTGGTCTTTGTGAAGAGCCTTACTTATATAGTTAGCATAGATTCCTGAGCTAGCAATAGCCCGACTATTGAGCGGAAGGTTCCTGTACCAAAGCAAAACCAAACGTATAGTGGAAAATAGAGACTTACAGGAGCCTTCCACTCGTCGTCAGACCGTAGTAGGTAGGACTTACCATACTTACATAAAAGCCGAACTTTCTCCACTCGCTGATAAGCTGAAGCATCGTGGCAGAGGTGGAGCTCCCTTGAGTAGAATACTTGCTTCACTAAATACCAGATTCGGGGTACGACCAAAACAGTGAAGTTTATTTATTTATAAAAAAAAGTCATGTGGAGTTACGATTACCCACAGAAAACGTCCATGAATACCAGTTTCGCAAAATACCTGACTCTCCAAATACTAAACTCACAAAATATCAGAATCTCCCACAAATATTTTTTATACCGGCTGCCTACGTTAATCTTCTACTTTGCGTTTATCGAATGATAACCACTCTTGAGCATTTTCTAGTGCTACTGCTGGTAGGAGCACAAGGATGTTCTGTTCCTCAGGGTGGGGTCGACGGAACTCCGCTACTGGGCACTGGGTTATCTGACCATGGCCCCCAAAGCTCTTGAGCCTTGATATAGCTTGGGGTTATTGTAACCTAACCTATGACCTATGATTATGAGTTTTTTCATACTCTTACTGTGTCGCACTACTCAATGCGAGCGAGTGAAAGTGCCGGTAGTTGAAAAATGTCTTATATGGACTAAGTATTTTGCGAATCTCTGATACGGTCATGTGTAAAAGTATATACTTACCAACGCTTTAATTATACATTGTTATAAGAGCGGTCGTTCATATTTTTGAGTATGTTAAATGGACCCTGATGGATGATATGATATTTTATAAATCCGATTGAACCTCAACAAAGAAAGGTACATACAATTGGTGTTGAAGCGTGAATGTAGGTATGTCTAATCAAAATATTTTTTGAATTTTGCTTTTGCCACCCTTACATCGAGTCTGTGCAGACAATCAATGTGAATTCTGAGAACCTTTACCAATAAATGTCAAAATGACTTTTCATAGTAAATGTCTTAATAATATTGCTTTCATTCATTGCTACTAGTTCTCTAGAGACCCAGAGTTCAATTTGGCTGACTACACCGTCGACGTCAAACACTTTATAACTTATTCCATTGCAATAAGGTGGAAAACAGTAAACAGTCTTTGGCGTCAACCGCACAATGTTGTTATTTCTACCAGAACGTCAACGCCAACAATGCCACTTTGTTTAGGCACGCTGCTTTTGAGAGAAATGAAAAAGATGGGCTGTTATGAGTCTGTGAGATAATAAAACTAGAAAAGTGGTAATTATGTAATGCATTTTTATTGTTGAGACACATGATAATCCTAAGGAAAATAATAGTTAAGACACGTATGATGCACCGTTGATAGAAACCCAAAGACAACAGCTAACTAAACGCCTAGCCATCGTTGAATAATATCACAGAATACATGAATAAGATAGAATGCGCCTTCGACGTCACGCGGAATCTCACGGGCATTCTGGAAGGCCTTGGCTGCCTGACTTGTCAGGTAGCAGTTAGCTATTATGTCTTGTGACACACCAACTATAGTGTGAAAGATGCAACATTCTGTTTTCAAAAATGGAGTCATGACACTTTGTTGCTAAAGTTGCAAAGAACTGTAGGTACTGATTTTTTTATATTATGAAAGTTAATAACCACTTCCTAAAATAAATTCACCACTTCCCAAAACGACCACTTCCCAATGTCCACCCCCATTATAGAATAGAATCAATTCATTTCAGGCTCAATAGGCCTATAGACATAGTTTATAAATAAAGCAGTACTGAAACTAGGCCTATTTGTTGAGATGGACATACCTACGCACCGGTGGAGTGTTAGGGTAGTCCTCGTATTTTTTATAAAATGGATAAGTTACATTTTTATTATTTAGAACAACATTTACTTGGGTTCTATAACGATCGCGCGATCAAATAATGAAATAAATTAACGAGTTTACAAATAAAATTGGGTAATTAAAAAAACTTGAACATTTTAAAAAGAAAAAGTCACCCTGCATCCATTCGCAGGTGTCAATATATAAATAGACTAAGCCAGTAACGCGTGAGAGCTGGTCAGACAAATAGACAGACAGACGGAATTTCGCATTTATAATATTAGTTATGTTTATGTTAGATTTTTAACTGTTGATATTCTGTCTTTCGTATATAATTTCTTTTGAATCTGTCCAACAATTTCCTCTGGATGAATTGCAGCAAAGTGCTTGGATATTTTTACATTACAAAGTAATTAGTGCCCCAAATAACATTAGACTTTTTAGTTGCGCCATATAATTGTAAAAAATAAAAACATTTTATGACATTTTACGTTTTTATTTTTTTAAATTAAATGAGGCAACCAAAAATGTGATATTGTTTTGGTTCACTTACGAAGCTAACAACAACAACAAACAGCTAATTACTTGGTACCGAAAAAATATCCAAGCATTTTGCCGGTGTTCATCCCCATGGAATTGCTGTGGTTATAGTTAATGTATTAAAATAGGCGCCGTGCTTAGTAACCACAAAAGTGACCATATCATGACCGCTCTGCAGTTCAAGAATATTTGTCACATGCCCATAATCCAGGCTTTCAGCTGTTCAGGGGCCAATGAGATTGGACATCTAGAACTAGAACTTAGGAACTGCTACCAGCCAGAATTGGGCTTTTTTATAAAAAACTAAGTAATTTAACCCTTTCGATTCAAACTGATTACTTTCTAAAATTACCCATTCGAGATAAAACCGTTTCCTCTTAAAACTACCCCTAATCCGAACGCTTTTCTATAACTTTCTGAAACGACCAATTAAGATGATACCATTTTGCTTGAAGACCACACCTAATATGACCGCATTCCGATATGATCTCGTCAAGATATGACCAATTTCTGAGGAGACCCCTTCCTTATAACTCCCCGATATGACCACTTGTAGTCACTTCCCGATATGACCGATAATAATTTTTTTACTAGCAATCAGGTTGAGTAACAAAAAAAAATTAATTTCTGCTCCACATTTTAAATAGAAACCATTAGTACTGTGCTAAAATATGCCGCTATGACAGATAGATGGACAGATGGACGGACGGACGAATCGAGTCGTACCAATAAGCTTCCTTTTTGCTTTTCGGTATGACACCCAAAAATGATAACGGTTTTAAAAATTCAACTCGTAAGGTAGGCACACCGCCATATCATAATACTTTTGTAGTCTGAAAAAAACCTATGAAATTGGAACAAAGCAACAGCGGGTCGCTAGTAGATTTGTAGTCAAGTCACGTCACGCTATGAAATACTGGGAGTGATTTTATCAAGAAGTGCTCATTTTGGAAAGTGGTCAAATCAAGAAATGTTCATATCGGGACTTCATTTTATAAAATTGTTGCATTTGGTAAGAGTTCACATCTGGCAGCAGTCATTTAAGAAAGTGCCTTATACGAACCACAATACCATACAGTAGGTACTAATTAGAGAATGCAATCCGGTATGTTTCTGAACCCGGCCGGGCCCGGTTGCATTCGTCGCCAACCCGGCCGGGTCCGCCGGGCCCGGCCGGGTTGTGTGTTAGTGATGAAACCTTTCAAATATTTTATGAAAATTTTCTATACAGGATGTAATCGTTAAGTGTAGTCGGGCGATTATTCTGTAAATGTAACAGATATCAGAAAACTTTAATCTGATATCGAGAGTACGCTACCCAATGAGTAAAATTACATTAATAACTTTTTAAATAAAACTAGAAATATCCCAAATATTTACTTCAAACTCTCCTTTGCGGCCGTAAGTCTCACGCAGCCTCAAATAATGTCGTAAGAGAAAAGTGCTTAAAATTCATTATTTACGCAAATAAACTGTATTAAAACAATTCATGAATCATTTTATAATGGTGAAATGACTAGGCCTTATATTGTCTTTCAACGAACGGCGTACTAAATGTATGGGAGGGTTTGAAGTTAATATTTGGGATATTTCTGGTTTTATTAAAAAAAGTTATTAATGTAATTTTACTCATTGGGTAATGTAAATTCGACATCAGCTTAAAGTTTTCTGATATCTGTTAAATTTACTGAATAATCGCCTGGCTACACTTAACGATTACACCCTGTATATGAATGGAAAAATAATGATTCAAGGTTGATGTTTATTTCAAACTGGCTTATGAACAATTATCACAATAATCAGTCTCACTCAAGTCTTAAAATCACACTTATTACTTACTTTTACTTATGGGCGGAAAGGTAACATTCGTATCAGTAATTTATTCATTTTTATAAGTTTAAACAAGCAAGCTTTCTCTTTACTCCTTATAGTGTCTATTTGAACACATAGTAAAAAAAAAAACAAAACTAATAACGTACATTCTACGAGTTGGCGCTCCCGCGCAGCGCGCCGCGGTTTACTTACCAGGTCCGGTGACCGGGCCCCGTAAGAATGGTCGGGCCCGGTGGGTGCCTAAAAGGTCACCGGGCCCGGGCGGGCCCGGTTTGCAATCTCTAGTACTAATGCGTTCGAGTGGGGTCTTATCTAAAAGGATATTGTTTGTACTTTTAAAAACAATTTTTCATACAAATATGTGGTCTAGTGTGCGACACAATAGGTAGCTAAACATTCCAAAAAAAATACCATTCCGCCCTTCACCGTTAATCATCGGTCCTCTCAGTAATTGCCTCTCTTCTTTGTTCTCCGCCAGCTGTATGATATACCAATACCACGTGCTTCGAAACTTCTCTTCCACTTGCTCAAATTACGTAAATCTGGGTCTTCTTCTCTCGTTTATCCCTTCAATTAACGAAGCTATAAATCTAAAATAAATCATGATAGTAAAATATTATGAGCTAAATAAATGTATGTCACTGACGATACATAACGTTATAGTTTTAGAAAACAAAGTGAAGAAAAAATGTAATTAAATAAAATATTGTCTACATATATGTGCAATATTTTTAAAGTAATAAGCGATCTAATCATAACATATTTCGTTCAGACATGGTTTTTGCATTGTGAGCCCCTCATGTCCAAATTAAAGACGTTTCATGTCAAAAGTACCCTGTATTATTATGTATGAAACTATTTTTGTACAAAAATTTATCGAAATCGACTCAGTAGTTTAAGTGCGAAAGCCGTACAGATAGACAGACGGACAGGCAGACTTTCGCATTAATAATATAGTATGGATGACTACGTAAGCCTATTAATTGGTAATATTCTGACCATCCTACTTTGTTTTAAGTCTTTTTTTTGCCACAGGTTAAAATCTCGCCTTTCAGAAGTCCAGTGGTTAGTGACATTGGACATTCTGTTCTAGAATTCCGATATTGGTACCAGAATTGGGCGTTTTTTATAAAAAGTTTTTTAAAAAAATTAACCCTTTCTGTTAAAACTAATTACTTTCTGAAACGACAAATCAAGATGATTTTGCTTGAAGACCACACCTAATATGACCGCTTTCCGATATGATCAGGTCAAGATATGACCACTTTCTGAGGCGATCCCTTCCTTATGAGACTACTTCCCGATATGAACACTTGTAGTCACTTCCCGATATGACCGATTTATGATATTATTTTTTTTATTTATGACCTTGAAGTACCTGCAAATTTTATATTTAACATCAACAAAAACCATTTCTCAGCTAATGATACTCAATTGATTAAGCTACTACTACTATTAAAACGGTATTTCTCTTTGAACATAATCTATTTTATCTCTCCGTACTAGCCGAAATGCATGCGGCTCCATCTGACTAGTGTTATAAGGAAATGAGAGCATCGAGAGACGTACATTTCACATTTTCAGATGAACCGAAAGTATGTTTCTTAATTTTTTGACTAGCAATACGGTTGAGTAAGGAAATTTTATAATCTGTTCAACATTTCAAATATATAGCATTAGTAATGTACTAAAATATGTCGCTATGACAGGTAGATAGACAGATAGACGGATGGACAGACGGACGGAACGAATCGCACCAATAACTTTCCTTTTTACTTTTTGGTATGCCACCCAAAAATGATAACAGTTTTAAAAATTCAACCTGTAAGGCAGGCACGATATCATAATACTTTTGTAGTCTGAGAAAACCTATGAAATTGGAACAAAGCAACAGCGGGTCACTAGTAGATTTGTAGTCAAGTCACGTCGCGCTATGAAATACTGGGAGTGGTTACACCGAGAAATGCTCATTTTGGAAAGTGATCAAATCAGGAAATGTTTATATCAGGAAGTCATTTTATGAAATAATAGTATTTAGGAAGGGGTCACAACTGGAAGTGGTCATTTTAGGAAGTGCCTTGTACGAGGTACAATACAAAATACAACAGGCTCTTTTGATAAGTCCGTAACGAATAATTTCTGAAGAAGCTTATACTTTTTAATACACTGTTTGGATCAGCCTGAATCAAATGTGTTTATTTCTTTTGATACTCCATGTGACCTGTTTAAAAAATACGACATTACTCTTTTCATTAATAATTTGAGAGCTTTGTAGGTACATGGTCTAGTGGGGTCTTATATAAAAGGGATTTGTTTGTATACTTTAATACTATTTTCATACCAATATGAGGTAAATTTTGTGACAAAACAGATAAATAAAACTTGCAAAAAAAAAACCATCCCGCCCTTCACCGTTTATCATCAGGTCCTGTCAGTAATCACCAGTCTTCTTTCTTCTCCGCCAGCCGTTTGATGTTCCAATACGACGCGGTTCGAAAATTTTCTTCCACTTGCTCAAAATATGTCAGTCTGGGTCTTCCTCTTCCTTTTGTCCCTTCAATTAACGAAGCTATAAATCTAAAATGACAGTTTAATATTATTAGATTATCTGACACTTGAAACATTAAATACAAAAGCAAATTTAAAAAATAAGTAACAGAAAAATAACTAAAAACTTGAAATAAAAGTAAACTAACAACTTAAATAATACTATAACTAAAACCTGAAATCTGGCCTGGCCACATGTCCACGGCGCGGAGTCGTTACCGTGAAACGGCGCGGCGCCGTTTTACCGTGCATATTTACGGTCCGCGCTGTAAATACACCGCGCGGTGCCGTACTGAGCGTTGTACCACGACGCCGTGTTATTCAGGCGCGAAAAGACAAATAAAAAGAATGTTCTGGTCAAACCCATTACTTTCTATTATGAATCAGGATGGGAGTAATTTTAAGAGGAAATACGAGGAGGACAAAACATAGCAGGCGCCCGAAGCGTGCGTCCGGGGCGTTGCGTTCTGCGCGCTCCGATTAATTGTATAGAATTGTATGTGACGAATTATAGCAAGCGGCCGAGGTGCCGCAGCTCATTATAGCTTAGGAGCAGTGGTAGATAACAAGTTAGCAGGTAAGGCGGTTACGAAAACTACTTACCTCCAGGGGAGCCACTTGCCTGTTTTACATTTGTAAGCGCATTGTAGCTTAAGAGCAGTAGTATATGACAAATTACTAGGTAAAGCATTTAGGACAATCACTGACCACCAGGAAAGCCGCTTGCCTGTTTTACATTTGTATGCTCATTGTAGCTTAGAAGCAGCAGTAGATTACAGATTACCAGGTGAAGCATTTAGGAGAATTACTTACCACCAGGGAAGCCATTTGCCAGTTTTACACTTATATGCATATTGTAGCTTAAAAGCAGTAGTAGATGACAAATTGCCAGGTGAGCCGGTTAATATTGACATAGCTTAGTCACCCCTCCAATCAAGACGAATCCAACGACACCTCACAAATCAAAATCCATCAAACCGTATAGGGTGCAGCGCATGGCACAGAAAAGACATACATACATACATACTTACATACATACATACTCACTTACACTCGAAAAACATATAACCCTCCCTTCTGGCGGCAATCGAGTAAAACATGTTTTCATTTCGTACAGCTATACCGCGTACCTTATGAAAATGAAAATGAAAAATTTATTTTGCAAGTTGGCCATAATATAGGCTCTTTTACATGTCTGAATCTACTAGCGCTTCAGAAAATCGAAGATACTACTGAGAAGAAACGCCGCAAGAAACTCAGCTATAGTAGTTATAGTTAATCCGAACATTTTCAAAGGTCCCACAGGTTCTCTAAATACGTGTTGCTTTTGAATACAAGGAGATTACAATATATTTTATCTTGATACAGACATTCTAAAGTACTCGAAAAATTTGTGTTCACTTATTTTCAACACCTCGTATTTCCTCTTAAAATTACTCCAATCCTGATCCATAATAGAAAGAAATGGGTTCGCCCACAATTATTTTTTTTCGCGCCTGTACAATACAACACGCCGTCGTACGTGGCCAGGCCCTCAGACCTATGAATTATGATCACTGTTAATGATCAGTGATGGCAACGAACTTCGCCTCTGGTCACCTGTCTTTTCTGTAATTTTGTACACGATGGCTTTTATCATAGACCAGGCGCCAAGCCCCCAACATAAAAGCTTCTTCTTATTGCTGCATAGTTATACGTTTAGGGGCTCTAGGTAAGACGAAATCATGGCAGATATTCGACGCAGGTGGCTTCCCGCAAAGGGCCGCTCGGCATCTTCCACAGTATTAACGTCATAACGTTTGACCTGTTGTCGTCGTCCCGAGGCGTACCAGGCGACCAGCTGTTGCAGGTCAGTTCGAGCACGACGAAGAGATCTAGTCGCAGCAATGAGGGACAACCACAGCGTCCACCGTGAAATCGTGGAAGTCTTGTTTTAGTGTGATAGAGTCAGATTCTAACCAGTTCAGTTTGCTAGTTGCAGTTTGAGCTACCACTTTTGAAATAGTGATTAATTGATTGATTTGGAAAGCGAGAGAGGCGGGACCTAAAAACTGGCAATAAATTAATATGTATCTTAGGGTTGCTGGTTTTGAGATCACTTACCAAGAACTGGAAAATATTCAAATTGTTCTGGGTTTTCTTTCACGTAAATAGTGTAACAGCATCGCAATAGCTTAGACAATCCCTTTGTCATCGAACATTTTTTTACTCTGGCAGGTCATAGACCACAGATTTTTTATTTTTATCCTTATATCAGCCTGATTCTGATAAAAAGGTTTGTTTCATTAAAAAGTTCTCAGGTCTGAGAAAATCCTATCACTCGACCTAATATAATTGTAAAACGAAATAAATAAGAGTCCATGCTGCGGGCAATTTTATTCTGTAATAAATAAAGGATAGTATCATTGCGTGTATGATACAGTGCACAGTTGCACCGTTTTGATCCGCAAACCACTGCACGGAACCTTTTCACAGTAAATATTTTAAAGATGTGACAATCCCTGTGAAGGAATCAGCATGTCATTTATTGTGGAAAAGTACCACAGTAATCGTGTGAGCCGGATGAAATTTAACATAGTTGTAAACTTTAAATTTCTACCTTTTTGAGATATTTCTGCAGTTTGTCCATATCCTTTTATTCAAGGCAGTTTCTTTATTTGTTAAACGAACGTTTATTCCATTTAGATTGTAATAAAAATGAGTCATATTACGTTGTATCCAAAATCAGAAAAAAAAAATTATAGTTTTATCATTTCCTTTGGAAGACTATATCCTACTTTGCAAAACTCATTGAAAAAAGAAAATTTTAAAATACAAAAAAAAAGATACAACGAGATTTGAACTTGGTCTTTCACGATCTTTACCCATGTAAATGTTACCACGGAACTAAATAGGTGGTCACGTGACTGGTCGAAATTGTCAATAGGTTTTTACTCACCTATATTAACTGTCACTAATTGACGCACCCATCTAAAGATATCACACACACATGGTTGCGGTTGTACTCCCACAACGGTAAAATGCATCATAATTTCCTGGATCCTACTGCAGTTCAGGATCGGTAAAGCAACTCTTTGTTTGGTTTTACGTAAGTAATTAATCCATAACTAACTATTTCCAAAAAAATCCGTTCAAATTAATGTCCTAGAAGCTTCAAAAGGTGCACCGACATTTTCTATGGGAATCGAACCCCCTTAACATGGATTTTAATGTGATGGCGATATTAGAATGAGATTAAGATAAATTTATTAGTATAGTTAAATTTACTATTTTGTTGAATTAATTTTATTCTTATTCTTTAATGCGGCCATAACATAATCAGTAATGCCATGTTTAATTACACGCAATTGCACGTGGTTGTATATTATAATAATCTATGTGTAGTGTGAATGTTATCTACTGTACAGTACTCACTCAGAGCTACAACATTGTAGGCAAAAAATTGTCGTTTCACGATGATAGTTCTGCTCATTTATTTAATAAAGTTACTTTTAGCCTTTGCTGAACATAAATTCTGAGACTTCCACCAAATGACTGAAGAAAGCTGAATATTCAATGAGCAACAGAGAACTGACGAAGTTTTGAACTCGGGTTTTGTTAAATTAAGGGCTATCATTACATCTAATATGCAATAAGTTTTTGTTTATTTTTTAACTATAAACATAAACAATCTTTTTTTAGAACTGAACATTGTAAGTTTAGCGTCTTTGCTTACTAATGACCCGCCCCGGCTTTGCACGGGGACAATTAAGACGAAATGCACATCAAAACCTTCTTTAAAAAATCTTTGAGTGTCAATGAATATCGTATTAAAATCCGTTGCGTGGCTTTGAAGTAGTAAGCGGTCGAAGATATGAAGACAAATAGGAATGGATAGCGACTTTGTTTCATACGTTATGTATTAAAATCTACAAAATGATTAGTGGTATTAGTAATTAGAACCACACTGTAGCAGCTGCTACAGTGTGGTTCTAATGGACGACGAGCTATGGAGAGGGCTATGCTTGGAGTTTCTCTGCGTGATCGAATCAGAAATGAGGAGATCCGCAGACGAACGAAAGTAACCGACATAGCCCAGCGGATTAGCAAGTTGAAGTGGCAGTGGGCAGGGCACATAGCACGGAGAACTGGTGGCCGATGGGATCGGAAAGTTCTCGAATGGCGGCCGCGTATTGGCAAGCGCAGCGTAGGACGACCAGCCACAAGATGGTCCGATGACCTCATACAGGTGGCAGAAAGGCGCTGGTTGCATGCTGCTTCCAACCGGCCACTTTGGAAATCCATGGAGGAGGCCTATGCCCAACAGTGGACTTCTTGTGGCTGAGATGATGATGATGATGTAGCAGCTGCTGGCCAGTGGGCTCTACCATCCTTTGGCACAAGGAAAAATGTATAAAATTGTGTGAAGCGTCCAAATCTCTATCTCCAATCACTCAACGGCAACACGTGATACATTTGTGGACTAAAGTGTTTTTTTTTATTTCCAGAGCCAAATGACAAAAACAGAACCCTTATAGTCTGCCATGTCCGTCCGTCCTTTGATATATTACAGGCTTTTTACACGTATACTATTAGAATCAGACAGCTGTAGTAGCCGTTGAAATTACTGGTACAAAAGGAATTCTATCTTAGCCCTCTAGGTTGGCAACGCATCCGCATTCTCCTTGACGTTGCGGGTGTCTATGGGCAGGTGATCACTTATCGTCAGGTGATCCACTTGCTTGTTTTCCTTCCTTTTTTTTAAAAAAAAAATCAGTGTTTATTTGTGTTGCATGGGTTATTACCACGTTCATTGATTCTGTTTAGTTAGTTAATGTAACTGCCTCAAAGATGCCGATATTTATTTAAGTATTCATGGAAAATAGAGGTAAACGAGCAAACGGGTCCCCTCATGTGAACCAATGACTCTAAAAATCGCTGACCCGTTGCCAGCCTTCCGGAATCAAACACATACGTGAACATAGTTTCTGTAAATATTGGAACCGATAATGATATAGCCAGTTCTCTTACCTATTAGATTATAGATAAGACTGTTATCTATTATTGCAGACACCTGCACAGCCGCCGATAGCTCACTGGTTAGTCACAGGGCGAGCACGAGTGACTTTCGTGAATCAAGCCATATGTCGCTCTAATACAACGCATGTTCACTCAAAAATGGAAAGGCATACATGTGCAAAATTGATGTACTCGTAGGCGACCACTAAAAATAAGTTGTAGTAACACAAAAACTATCCCATTACTGGCAAGATTCGAGCTGGTCTACATTTTTAATGTCCCCGACTGTTGAAGTTCATGGAACTATTGCAATGGTGTAGGTATTCAACATTACTTAACAGAACTTCAGACTACTGGTCTTGTTTTAGTTTTTTCAGTTTTGTTTTATTAGTCTTTAAAAAAAAACTGCTAAATTAACATTATTTTCTCCACGAATCACAATTGTGGCCAGTTAAATTACAACTGCACTGCTATTTTTTAAACAAATGACATGATTACGAAAAAAAATTAACATTATGTACCCAAACCGAACCAAATATCACTTTGGGCCTGAAATGAAAATTCCGATAGTAGTAAAAGTGGGAATCCGTATCTCGGGTGGGTTAGGACACCTGCGTCCGGGATCGATAGGCGGGGTTGAGCGTGATTGGACGACACAATGGGGGGCGGGGCCTGCGGCTGCAGATGCTGCGGGTATAAAGATTCTAATAAAGATTGAGGCAAAACTGAAACGGTCTATGGTCGTGAAAAAACACAAAGGAGTTTGATAAAAGTCCATTGGAACTGCCGATGCATTGGACGTTCATCCTTGTCTTAACCAACAATAACAATTTTTGGAGTTTTATGTAGATTCATACAAATACTAAATATATTTCTGGTATTATAAAAATAACTTGCTGCTGCTGCTTGCTGATTTTTTGCTGGTTCAATGTGTAATAGAGCAACTAGAGAGCGACGCGTCACATTGTATTTAAACGTAATAAATAACTACAAAAAGTTTAAATTTTTATTAAAATCCTAATACACAATTTAAAAGTAAAAATATCTCGAAAACCGATCACACTTCATTAAGAACTTACTCACTTTATTCAACTACCAAACAAATAAACAACTTTAAAATCTGTTTGAGGGATCCAGAGCTTCGAGGCTACGGAGAGACAAAGAGTCGCCCTAACATGACCGTCCATGTTTAGTTTATCTCAGTTTATCTCTATGTGCGTCACTTTCTTATGACACTAGTTTGACAGAGACACAGGGAGAGATAAGTTAAACTCCGGTTAATCACATTAGGGCCGCAGATCTATGCTTCAAAGTAATAACATATAACATCCCTTTTTGCATTCCGTCTGTGGTTACGATGACTAATATCCCATAAACAAGTACCCCGTACCTAATAATTACATTATATTCGTGCACTTGTCTATTCGTTTGATGAAACGTTATCATTTATCAACAGTTTGAGTAATCCCTAGCTTTTGGAGGTAATGACTCAGCCCATCACACATTCCGCCTACTATCAAGTACCTGATAAGTTTTACGACCTCATCGTCTATTTTAGAAAAATAATTAAGGCCCCATAGGCGTATAACGATCCCAATCGTGAGGATTTTAAACTTGCATTATTTTCGCACATATTTTATGTCTATCGGGAATTCAACGCTTCCAAAATCGTTTACTTTTCTCGATGTTTCGACCGTATTGCGTCGGCCGTGGTCACCAGGGGTACAATTTAGGACTCTCACTCTCACCAGTTGACTAGAGCTCACCAAAATGGCCGAATCTCTATGAAAAACGGCTATTTTGGTGAGCTTTAGTTACCCGGTGAGATTCAAATGCAATTTTTGAATCTCACCAGATGACTAAAGCTCATCAAAATGGCCGCATTTCTATGAAAAACGGCCATTTTGGTGAGCATTATTCACCCGGTGAGATTCAAAAATCACACTCCAGGAGTAGAGTAAGCTTATAGACGGCAAAGTGGTTAGTGGTTTTCAAGATGTTTAGCTTTAAAAATATGTCAAGTTTTTTTTTGTTGTTATGTTGTTACTTTTATAAATGCAGCATGCCGTATCGTTCTCAAGTTACTGTTATGAAAAATTGGTCTAAAAAAATATCCGTTGGTATTTTCATTTCAGTATTGGTACAAAGTCATCGTTTTTATGTACTGTCTTAGGTGTTATTCACATTATAATTAGTGAAAATAAATGATTTTAATAATTTTATTAATTACTAACCTAACCCCAACCTTTATGGAACATGAAATAAAAAAATGGCAAATGAAAACTAAGAAATAAAATCGAAGTAAACTATCGCAGATTGATGTAACAAATTAGGAATTTCACAAGTCCATACATTTTGCTTAGGAACTACGTGGGTTATACATCGTGTTTCGACAAAGCAAGGCCCCTTCACACAAATTTCATATCTCATGGAACATTTAAATAGTGTTTGATGAGGTCATATATAACAATAAAAAAAATGTTTTCTTAAAAAATTGGGGTAAGTCCCGCCCCTAATATCGAGAGGGTGGTTCATACTCACTGGGAGGATATAAAGGGAGGGATGCTGCCCTCTGTACCAGTAGATACTTTGGCAGTGTGTGGAGCAGCAGTGATCAAAATAGTGGGGTGTGTGTGAAAATAATCGAAAATACAAAATGTTTTGAACAGTTTTGGAAAATCTATTAAAGTAAGTTTACATACAGTATCATGCAGGGAAAGTATAACATACAACATGTTTTTGCATGAAATTTCATGAAATCTAATGACGTAACTCGCCTAAAGGGTATTTTGATAATTTTCAAGTACTTTGTAAGTGCTGGTATTTACTAGATCTTAAAAGTAATGTAGACGATTTATTACGAAAAAATAACGCTACTTTAAACATTCAAATTCAATTAAATTGCTATGTAATGATAACACAAAGAAAAATTTGGGTAATGGCAGGATTAGCTAAGAGAAAATTTTTGAGACTAGAATAGGTTAGATTTTTACATAGACCTCATAACAGAAATGTTCTCAAAGGGAAACAACGTCGACGTTCCCGCATTTCTTTTACAATGATAAAAATTATTTAAAAAAAACTATCTACTCAATGAGCTCTAGATAATTATATCCCGCCTGCCAGGGTAATTACGTAAATCTTTATTTTCTTTAAGAGACAGTCTGCCTCCTATCTGAAAAAAAATATTTAATTTCTAAACAATGCTCGACATTCAAAATTCGGTTTAGGTCTAAATATCCAAATGCCCGAAATTTTAGGACTGATTCTCTTTAGAAACTAGAAAACCGACACACGACATACGGGCAGACAAACGAAGAGGAGAGTGACAGCAATAGGGCTCCTTTTATGGTAATTGGGGACGAATCCCTAAAAAGCAGATGGAATGATTAACGACGGTTCCGCCCCTCGCAAATTTTTGTCTATATTTTATTTAACTAGCCGTGTTAGTTTGTTTGTTTTTTGTTTGTACGTTTTGGTCAACTCTTGCATTAAATTTCCACCCACTTTCAGTTATTTTCTATATTTACTTTACATAGAGATCCGTCAGCGGGTGATAAATGACTGAGAAATATGAGAAAGAATACTAGAACAAAGAATTTTTTTTTTAATGAAGTTGTTAACTATTATTTGTTTAAAGTACATAAATTTCTTAACAACGTATTTGTAATACAACAATGACGCAGAAAAAGCTGAAATGATTTATCTTTGTATTAATCATAGCAGTTAGACTATTCTGGGAATAAATTGTTTTATGATAGAGTCTTAATTATGACGTTATTACTAAGACTAATAAGTAATAAATAAATCACTATATTTGAGGGTAAATCTTGCAAATATTGGTTCCCTTGGCGCATTTTTTAGGTATGTTCACTAAATATTTCCAAAACATAATGTGCCTGACAACATCTAGAATCTGAATTAGTATTTTCTAGATTGATCCCCATTATATTTAATAAATATTAGCTAAAATATGCTAAATAATGCGACAGCAGTGTCAATATTTTCAAAATTTGCCCTTGATTCATTCCATCTTAGCCCTCTGGGTTGGCAACGCATCTGCAATCTCTTTGGTGTTGCGGGTGTCTATAGGCGGTGGTGATCACTTACCATCGGGTGACCCACTTGCTTTTTTGCCTTCCTATATCATAAAAAAAAATAAGCCACTGTAGAACGTTGTCACAATGTACCATCGCTGAGACATTATCCCCCTTATGCATAAACGCTGCGTAAACGTTTGTTAGTTAACATGTTTTATGTCTTTATCTGTCATTGTGACGTTTGTCTCAGATGAAAGGGATAAAACATTTGTTAGCTTAAAAAGATTGTTAATTTTTATGAATAAGGGGGTAAGACATTTATTCAGAAGGCATGATAACGTTTATTGTGAAAACGCTCTACAATGGCCTTTGAATCCATTGGTTGACTGTACAGTAGTATACACGTACCACCTTAGAACCCTATCGCAATGACGCGACGCGTTAAACGCCAGGCTATATCATAAGAATGTCACGCGTATGTCTCTTCGACTAGGTTCTACGGTGGTGACGTCCTTGACTGTACATATCAGTGGTCATGCTTATGTGCTAACCCTATCAAAGGTAGACATTTTACTGAACTTCATCAGTATAATAATTAATCTTGTAATACATATAGTGAGACTCTGCATGGGAAGTTAACGTACTCGTACTTTGGTCTGGTCCTCGTTCCGAAGGGTCCACTACGCACAAGTGATACTTCTAGTGTTACAGCTGTCCTAGCGTAATTGTTTACCATTAGACGAGCAGAATGCCTGTTTTACACCGACGTGATATAAAAATGTACGTTAAGTACCTACTTAATAGATGCGCGTCACACTCAAAATGAGCAGGACTTTTCTTAACAATGCTGATCTGCCTTCAGTCCGTCCATGACTTAACTTAAGCGACTGTATATTGCCAGATAACAAATTTAATTTTAGATTGCCGTTTAAGAAATAATAATACAACTTGGCGAAAAGGAAAAACGATGGAGCTAAAAATTTTCTCAGTTACATTTATAAAAAAAATACCCACAATAAAGTACAATTAGTATGTAATGTACATAACAACCTACCTGACGACGACCTGTATGGCACAGTGGCACATGTGTCTGCTTACTGTGCAAGGGTTCAAATCCTGGTATGGGCAAATATTTGTGTGATGAACACGAATGTTTGTACCTGAGTCATGGATGTTATTTGTATTTAAGTATGTATTTATCTATATAAGTATGTATATCCATTGTCTAGTAGCCATAGTACAAGCTTTGCTTAGTTTGGGACTAGGGCAATTGGTGTAAATTGTCCCAAGATATTTATTTATTTATTTATTACCTAAAAAATCTTTAAATGACAGTGAAAATTATATCAAAATTCGGTACGTGGTTTAGTAAGAGTAGGCGGCCGAAGATATCAAGACAGACAGGAACGGATAGCGATTACTTTATAACTACTATATAGTGATAGTGATTGGTACGTGTACAACTGCGGCAATAAGATGGAAAAGCTATTCTATTAGTCGCAATTCCATCACAGATGCACATCAATTACCGAAAACTCGAGTCACAATCGATTCGATACGGTTGCCGCGTGATTCGATTACTTGAAGGGTTGGACCTTGGGGCGATATAAAAAGAATAAATACGGATTTATTATCCCCTATAGGCCCCGCTTAGTGCGAGGTGCGAACTCGTGATGTATTATTTATCTCGGGCACTACCCTTGCGGCTAGTAAATTTGATTTGACAAGGAATAAAAACAAAGTGTTGAGCTGACGCTGTTTGTACGGCCTTTGAGTTGGTTGAGTGTCTTATAAATACTAGACACATGAGGTATAACATGCATACATGATATACATAATTATGTTGCATTCTGAGTAAACGAACTTACGCCAATTACATTTTTATTCGTTATATTGTATCAATGGTGTATTAAATTGCGCTCAGTGGCCTTAATATGACCGGCCCAGGTTTAGTTTATCCCTCCCTGCGCCTCTGTAAATCTAATATAAGAAAGGAAAGCATGTAAAAATATATTCAGATAAACTTGGCTGGTCTTATGGTACTTAGTTAGTTTATGCTTAGACGTCTCATGATTAAAAGTTGTGATTTTTCAAAAACGGTATACCTGGTGATTCCGGAAAGTTGCCAGTATTCTTCATGGAAAGAGTGTTTGATGTTCATTTATCATTGTAGTGAGATCCGGAGCGCAAAACATTATTTAAATTGTTATTAAAATGACAACCGTAGAGTTTTCTTTGCTGATAGCCATAGCTCTCTGTATTTCGGGCAGCGAAAAGAAATCTGTTCACTACTACTACTACATATTGTTACACTATGGTATAGTTTGGGGATTTGACCGGAAGACCCGCTGGCAAAGCATAATCAAAAATATTGTGTATCAAATAACGACTTCAACAAGGGCCTTCCGCTCGTTCCCTAACCTGCTAATGTGTAACTCCAGCTCCAACAAATCTAGTTGCAAGCGGATAATGTCACGAGTAAAAAATTATTAAGTATTGGTTTAAAATAGCTGTAGATAACAGGTTTGTTTGCAAATACGAAGTAGAGGTTTTCTCATCCATCTTGCTTACGATGTACATAATATGTCCAGATTATGACGACGTAAAGCTATCTTTGACGTCCATCGCCAACTTTGCGTAATTATACCTATCCGTTTGATAACTACCCATATTTTTAATTTTTATTTATAAGACAGTAAAGTGAAATATCTGAAGAATCTATTACTTACGTTCTTTTACAAAGAGTCAGCTTTCACTTGGCTACAATCGTGCCCTAAGCTTTCGTACCATTCAAAAAATTTTTTTTTATGCTTCCTTACCAAATCCAAAATGGTCCATGGAAGTATAACTAAAGCTCGGAAGGAGTCTCGAATTGACTCGAGTCTCGAATGAGACCTCGTACTGATATGAACAGTCACATGTAGTTTACTCAAAGATTTTACTGCCTAATACACACAAGTGAAAAATTTTGAGAACGTTTTCATGCTATTATAGTTAGTTATTTTTCCCTAAAGATACTAATGGAGTTCATTGATTCTTTTGCTGCCATTTTTTTCCTTTAAAGTTAAAATTGATTCAAATTGCAAAAATAGTATACTCATTGCAGGTTTTTTTTTAATAGGCTAGTTGACTCATATCAAATTTGGCGCAATAATTAAATATTTCCGGCAGTGTTTGACTTACGAAACTGAAATATATCGATTTCAGATAATTTAAGTCCACGATGGTTACATAATTTAAATTGAAAAATTTAAATTTTTAATATTTTTTTTAAACGCATTAAACCCTTTCGGCCATGTTGTGACTTCATTAATTTTATAAACAAACTAATGTCAATGACAGTGTTGCCATTGCTACGGCAATTGCCGTGTTCTACGGTAATTTGACATAATTAAAAGGAAATCTACGGCCTACGGCAGCAAATCTATTACCGTAGGAAAATCTACGGCAATTTTGAAAAGTCGTATTTTGGTTAGGGTCCAAGCCAGATAACGCAAAAAAAAAAACAATGCGTATCTTTAACACGGAAATCCCCGTTTGTTGTTTCATGACTAGCCACAAATTTAGCTTTACAGTTGCGCGTGGCGCTTCTATCAAATTATTATTTGTAGGTATTGAAATTTTATAGTTCCTTTTTTCTCCGCTGCTATTCGTAAATAAGTTAAAGTAAATAAATAAAAATGATTCAATAAAATTGTAAAATAAACATATTTTATTTAATTTATTTGCTACGGCAGCCGAAAATAGCTTTTCCTTTAAACCACGGCAATTTTCCTTATTGAACACGGCAGTAAAAAAAATGTCGCTGGCAACACTGGTCAATGATGTGTCAGACGGACGTTTTATTTCTGGTGGTTGTGATCGTGATCTTGTTGTTTTAGAAGTTGTAAAAAATCTCGTCTACGTTTTGCTATTCCTATTTTCCCATTGAATCTATAAAACAATCATGGATTCATGAAAGCGGAAAGTACAAATTTGCCAAGAATCGACGCACTAATGGTCGGTAATTTTTTTGCTTTGAACTCCGACTTTTGTTCCGCCGCTGAGGAATGTCAAGACTTCTGTGTAAGTACAGTGTACATACAATAATGATAATTACTATACTTTTCGCGTAAACTAGTGGAAGCCATGGTTTTTAATAAAAAAATGCGATTTCTAAAACGGTGAATGTTGGATAAAATGTCAAATGATTGTTTACAAGACGTATCAAGTCACAGCACAGATAATATACAGACTAATATGGCGGACGCCGTTTTCTCCTGTTTATGAAAAGTTAACTTTTAAAATAAAGTTTTGCGGTTTTGTAGGTCCCAAAAAAATATGGTAGTATTTTTTTTGATCTAATAGAACAATGAACAATTATTTTAGGGCTACTTTAAAAATGAGTAAACTAGCCTATTGCGATGGTCAGGGTTTACTTATTTCTTTGTGTAGTCGACCAATAAATTGATTAAAGACTTTTCGATCGTATTACGAGGAGATAATCATCAAAAGTGGTTAGGCAATTACTTGGTCGACTATGCAACCCCATTTCTATCTGGCCAGGAACTTTTTAATCTACTATATGGTTGCTGGCCACTTTTAAATCAATTTTATCTTGAAAAGAGAAATAATGCTTTGAGTGTATTCCTTGTTCAATAGACACATCATGAAGAGCTGGCTGGAGGCGAGCGGGATGGACGACGGCTCTCTCTCCTGCATGCTGGCAGAACCACGCGAGGCGTTGCTGCCGATCACTGGCAGAGAGAACTTAGCGCCTAGGAAAAGGTAGAAAATACTTTTGCATGCTATTGTTGCGTTTCGTACGGTCACTGTGAGAGCCGGAGACTCACCACTTGGCCTTCTTTTTAATTTCCCATTTTCTTTCCTGAACAGTCTGAAGGCCAGTAACAAAGAAGGTCTTTATTCATATGCTATTACGCTGAATCCCGGTTTGAACATAAAGTAGATCTCAGCCGGTTTTTTTTTCACCTTCATTTGATTGATTGTTTTTAGTGTAAGACGTACGAGTACAAAGCCTCATAAAAAAAAATATCCCACCGTAAATCCATAACATACCACCTCTGCAGAATTTGTAGGTTGCTCGAGTATCGAACTTTTCAGGTTATGAAGCATTTTGGCGTCAGATATCTAATTCGGGATGCCTATCCTATCTCATTCACTTGAGTACTAGAATATTGGATGGATCATACTGTAAATGTCAATATTCCTGTTTTATTCCTTCCCGACACATAAATACTTGAAATGTACTGATATAGTATTATACTGTGTATGTATGTCTTATCTATAAGCTAGGAATACTTCGTATCAAACCCTTTCCTAAAATATCTCTATCAACTAGTAAATTAATTGCATTTATCGATTGATAATATTCAAACGATTAGATTTTAACATCGGCTAACGTGACATACCTCGTCTTTAGCTTATTTTATTTGCATAATAGTCACCATCCCCAGGCAGTAGCGGTAATATTTATAAGGATTAAGGAATTAAACAAACAAACAATTCCGTAGTGAATAGGCTTCTAGGACTCTAGGTGTGCGTGCTCCATCTTGATCCCACACCATTACCCTGAGTTTCTATAGAATATTCATATTACGCTACTACAGTCGATAGCGGTGAAATACGCTCCCATTTGTCAGTGAAAGAGTTAACCATAGTCGATACGGTATTTTTCGATGACATGTGTCAAATTTCTGGCTCATGGTACCAACATTCTACGGCAACAGCTACAAAACTTTAGTCACTAGTGCTTAGATTTCGATAGGTAATTTACCGTTGGACTCATACTACCGATTTTTAGTTGTTTAAGTGAGCGCTAGAGGCGCTGTACATTTCCCCATACAAATCGTTTACGCCGTCGCTAGCGGGTACGGTTACGGCTAGATACCCTGTACTCATGGTAAGGGTACAGGAGTCAGCCTGTTGGCCACTGTTTTTATATCACGTCGATGGAAAAACAGGCATGCGGCTCGCCTGATGATAAGCAATTACCGCCGCATATGTAACGTGATCGTATAATTAATGTGAACGGTGACATTATAATTATGTAGAATTGGGCACTATTAAACTTATTAAAATAATATTAATTGTCATTGTAATTTTTTTTATTGCATAATTTAAACTGTTATGACGATATTAATGTGAATTGCATATAGTTTGACATCTAATGTAATGTATCATATATTTTGAAATAAAATAAATCAAATCAAATATAGACGCTTGTTATCCGGAAGTTGCCGACGCTGTAAGAAACTTTTAATGCCCCTTTTAAAGACCCTTCCATATGGTGTGCCTTAGGTCAAAGGCTATCCTGCCTGTTTGTTTGGTTGTAGATAGTAAAAAACATCTAATTTTCTCGTACATACCAAAGAAACGAGAAAAACGATAGGAGAGGTTGATGCACATGTTAATAGTTCAATTTATCCATGTATACTAACGACACAACTTGTTAAGACAAAATGACGTATAAGTTTCTCCGCTAGTACAAATAACAAAATGTTTACGGTTACGGGTTTTATGACATTAGCGCAAATTTTGGCGCACGGGGGAAAGGGACCTATAGGGTAGCAACGGATCAGCGGTTCTCTTAGGCTTGCTGGTTCCCATGAGAAGCGGTGGACGCTTTCCATCAGGAGACCACATGCTTGTCTGACTCCTAATTCCTTAAAAAAAACAGGGATACTTTTATAAAACGATATTATGATGCCATACCTACCTTTTCTTATTGTGATAATATATATGTCGATACAGTATACGATACACAAGGTTTTCACCGCCAAAAGTTAACGATACCGTTACTTTTTAATTTCCTAAGTGGATTAATACAGAGTTTAATATATTACGAGTATTATCGGTAACATTACTCAATAGCAGTAGCCAAATCATACTATTATATCTTTAAACCCGCTTTCGGTCTACGTTTAACACAAAAACCAGAACTTATTTTATGCCGACATCATAACCTTATACTTTGGTCACTTCCAGTGAAGTGAAGAAACACCCATAATTTTTTGTTTTCAGAGACAGGACCTTAGAGCCATGCGCGTTGTCCGAGGAAGCATATCTCTCCAGCGGACCAGGCTCGCCATGCGCAGGGCTGTCGCGCGAGGAGCGCCGGCGCAGACGACGCGCCACCCTCAAATACCGGACAGCACACGCAACGCGCGAACGCATCCGCGTAGAAGCCTTCAACGCAGCCTTCGCGGCGCTCCGACGGCTGCTGCCAACCCTACCGCCCGACAAGAAACTGTCCAAGATCGAAATATTACGACTCGCCATTTGTTATATCGCCTACTTGAATCACGTTTTGGACGCGTAGTTATTTTTAATTAGGTAGCCATGTTTTGATCTCAAAGAAATAGGAATAGTACTTTTAAATGTGATCTCTTTATCTTTTAACTATGAGTATAAGTAAGTACTTATTATAAGGCATTGTTCTGTGTAGTCATCTAGTCATTAATATGTAATAAGTCACCGACTGAAATATCGGAACACACAAGGAACTCAAAAATGTTTCAACACTCTCAAATGGCTGCCCTTGGCAATATGATTTTGTTGGACCTAATTTTTATCACAATACATTAGTAACTAATTTGTAATGTCATATGTTTTTATGTCTTTTTTTGTGAAAATGTTGTGTCTTCCTTTGCAATCAAGTAAATAAGTTAGTAAAATATAAATGTTTCACTGACTTTCTTTATTATTTATTAGAAACTCTTCTACTCAACAATACGTTCATAATCCCATACAATTCCATCAACGATTTTCTAACTCATTTACAAAAAACCTTTTAAACCATCGATCGGCGTCGATGCAGAACAGGCCATACCTATCACACAAAGACGCAAAAAAAATACACACCTACTGGTGCTGCGAATATGCCTAGACGAATATACCGGCGTTGCAACCGCCGTCATTATTCTTTACGGGATATCAGACACAAGAATGATGATCATCATTTAAGTATTTGTAATGAAAACAGAAACTTTACTCGAAACAATTTTAATTTTAATCAAAACTTTATTACATCAGTCATGTCTTTCGTCAATATCCCGTAAAGAACAATGCCGGCGATTAAAACGCCCAAATATTCGTTCAAACACTATTATATGGACATCAAGCCTAAAATCGTTAATCAACATTATATTAGTTGAAAGATTTCCACTGCTGGGCATAGTTCTTTCCCAAGAATCTTCACGACGGTCGATCTTGTGCTACTCGCATCTTACTGTCTTCCGCGATCCCCTTTAGTAAGTATAAGAAAACGAGGCACTTTATGCTTATTATACTAACGATACTTTTCCTTAGTAAGTAATGGGTTAGTAAAGCACAGCCAATAAGTCAGTTAATAATTATTTCTGTAACCGATTTTTTTTTTTCGATTTTTTTTTTTAATCATTCAAATTATTAAAACTAAATGCTATGTAATGACAACGCAAAGAAAAACAAGCCATTACCCTACTTTTTCATCAAAACTTTCAGAATCTACATTAACCTAAATGCTTTCCTGCTAAAAGAAACCCGAGGCAATACGTAATTTTAGTAGCAAGGTTGAATTTATGTCCCCGTAGTTGTAGTTTATCTGCCAAAAAGGTAATTCGCGCTGCGGGGGTTGAAGACCACTTTTTTGCTTTTATGAACTCTTGTACGACATAAATTTGCAATAAAGATATTTTGAATTTGAATTTGAATTTGCATAGTGATAAATAAAGCCTTCTTTGCCGCACGCATTCATCCATTAAAAACCATCAACGCTTACCTCCTGATAAGCATCTATTGCGTACTTGATTCAAGCCAAGAGCCCGTTAATTTACATTTGTATCATAAATTGTTATAATAACACAGAATTTTTTTTCCTATTTAGTGCACCCGTTTTGAAAAGCCCTGTTTAATGAAAATTGTAATAGGCATACACATGACAAAGAAAGAGAAACAATTCGGTGGCCAGAAAAACATAGAGGAAACTGACAACTGTGCCACAGAAAAGGCACTTACTCAGCAAAATGTCGCGGTTTAGTAATGTGCTACGGCGGTAGTCTTCCGTGGGACCACTAAAGGCCATTGTTTTACTTTTTTTTTATTGTTTACGCTAATCAGATCTGAGTTAGTTTCATAATCACAAAAAAAAACTGTGTGCCCGAACCCGAGGATTTTTTTTAACAAGAGCCACCAAAATTGTTCTGTACACATGATTTCAATACACATACGAGTACATAATACATGCCTGAAGTTATAATATGTATCTTTTTGAAACTTATATCCGGTAAAAGAAGTTAATAAAAACGTACAAAAAAATGTTACAATAAGCTTTATTTACATCTTACTCTTATCTTATCTTACTTTAGGCGAATCATACATACACATTTCTCATCATTTTCTTTTCATCTAAGTAAATTTAAAAGAAGTATTGTAATACAATAAGATCAATGCATACTTAAATTATCAACTTAAATAATAATATCGACATCACTGGCAATCGTTTACTTGGATTTTAAATTGTTTAAATAACTTAAGAAAACTGGGAAAAATATCATCCCATGTAGAAATCCTAAAATTACCAAACTGAAGAACATTCTGAAGAAAAATACTTCTATGATTTCGGTATATGAAAAAGCTAATACGATTATAGGTATGTTTGTGAAAGTTATGCCGGTAATGACAGTAGCTCCGACTGATTTGAGGGCATCCTCTACTCTTTCGTCCTTTGGAGCCGGACTAATGGCGTAGGCGTAAGCGATATGCGAGCAGAATTCAACTGCGATACCAATAGACACAATCAGGTTGACCGTCGACACAGCATTAAGAGGTATATTCCAAATATACATAACACCCATCATATTTACAACCACCATGACAGCGGTGCACATCACAGCAAAGGTAGTCAACACGTTAAACCCTGAAGCTATCAGATTAAGCATCATTGCACCGATAAGACAAAAACCAATAGAACTGAACGTATCGGCCCACATAGTTAAGTACTGCTCAAAGTAAACATAGAAAATCGAATAAGCAAAAACCTCTACATCTTGACCAGTATTCCTCTTAATAGCTGCAGTTATATTCTCACTCACTTCATAGCCGTATTTGACAGCCGAAATGTAGTCAAAAGACGTGGCGAGGGGGGCGTGGTAGGCCATGAAGTTTGTGTCGTGCACAGTGGCTCTTCCCTCTGAATCTAACACGTAGTTAACGCTGGCAGAGTAACTGGCTAAACCACTCTTACTACATATTTCAGAAGGAGAATCTTGCAGGAAAAATGGAAGGTAAGTATTAAAAGCTTCTGAAGACAGGCGAAGCCCACTTGTTGTCTCGTCTCTTTCGATCTCACAGTACAGACACTCTGGCGAATTGTCTGTACTTTGACAAAAACCACCATCCGTCACATTATATTTGCAACACGCGCCGTATAAACTAGTCCAGTCGAAGTAATCATCTAACCATGAATTAGAACTTCTAGCAATATACGTTATCTCAGTATGTTGGGAGGCTAAAAATATTTGAGTGAAGAGCGAGTCGTCGTTACATAGCTGACCGCCGCAGATGACATTTTGATGTTCGTTAGTGGTAAAATTCAATCCGTCTTTAAGTACAAAGAAAACGGGGGGCCCGAGACGCAGGAGATGGTTTACAGACTGTAAGTATTTGTAAACATAGGAATCTGGAGGCAAGGACATTTCCTGGTCTAACCCGATTTCTATTTTTGGTATTAGAAATACACTTGTCACTAACATGACCATAAACGCAACGGCAACAACAATCTTTACGCGCCATTGCAACAGAAACTTTGAATATGGCTCCATCAATTTTTGCGTGAGACTCATGTGTGGAGTATCAGAATGAAGTGGGTCATCATCATTGAGAATCTTCTTTTGCACACAACAAAAGATATCTAATCTGTTCTGAGAAGCCCGTTTGTAGTCTAGCGACAATATGGCTACGACTGTTGTAATTTGAAAAACAAATAAAAATCCTAATGAAATGCAAGCAAATATTGAGAACGTGACCACAGCAGGGAAATTAGCAAGACTACCGATAGCAAAGCACGTTATTTGAGTGACGGACGAGACAAACATGGAAGGACCAACTTTGCTCATCATTTTTGAAAATACAAAAGCACGCTGTTTGTCAAAGCTCATGTTAGGATTATAATCATCGTAAGATTTCAAGTTACCTTGTATGCTATGTAATGTGTTAACCATTAGGAAAACATTGTCTACACCAATGGATAGCACAAAGAATGGGATCACATTGATCGCCAACAACGTTAACGTTATACCAGAGTAGCCCATCACACCCATGGCACAAATAATGGCAATAATTTCTACAATGATGCTTCCAAGTGCTACCATTACTTTACTATCTATGAACCAGGTTCTGCAATATCTAACGTTTCCGAGAGAAATCGTAACATACACGAAAATGAGTACGTAACTAATGGCTATTGGGATAGCTTCGGCTTGAGAAACCCGTTCAATTTCGTCTTCTACAGATCGCTCGGCCCCGTATGACACGTCGACAAAGTCTGGTTTCCGGTTTGCAACGTAATCATGCATCAATTCTAAAAATTGCTTTTCCCATGCAAGTACGGGTTCAAGCTCTGCTTCCAAAAGAAAATTAGATATGGGAAAATTAATTAACAAAGTATCGGCACTCAGTATGTTATTTCCTTCGTATCCGCCAAACGATATCTCCGGTTCCGATCCGCCTCCCCACGTCGCCAAACAATCAAAAGAGTAGAAATTATTTAAGCAATTTTGAATTTGATTTAAATAGGTTGCGTTGTTAATATTATTTCGATTGTTGCCAAGATAGACGGATGCTGACATAAGCACGCACTGATCGAGGATCTGTTCACCGCCGCGCTGGCGCAGAGGCGCGTAGCACACTTCCTCAAGCTTCACTCCGCCGTTGTCTCTTCCGATGTTTATAATAGCGTCCTCTAATTTTACCATTTCTTCTATAGCTTCTAGTCGGAATGCCGGGCCATATGTTACATTGTCAACTTGGAAAGAGTCCAATCCCTGGACTTGAATGTAAACTTGAGCAGCTCTATAGAATGGTCCAAATCTTGAATTAAAATAGTTCAAATCGGCTCGACTGCGAGAATCTGGCGCAGACCATAATTCCAAGGGATTTGCGGTTAAATTTAAGATGAACACCCCAAATAGCATGGCGAAAGCGAGCCACGATGTCAACATTATGGTCAACATAGAGTTATTTGCACAAAACGCGCCAATTTTCGAAAACAACCATTGAAATAAAAGTTGCATTTTATTCAACTTGGGTTTGCTTGGTTTTGGAGTTGGTCTAGGTCTGTCCTCGTTTTTAGTTTCTTTAATTTGTTTCTGTTCTCTTACCGTGAGCATAGTAAAAATGATTAAAGTCAGTATTAAGAATACAAGTCCAATGGAAAAGGCGACGCAATGAAGAGAAAAGACTGTGCAGATTTCGGGAATGTGTGGCTCGCCACCTGAAGGACAGTTGGCTTGGCAGTCCACGCAGCTGCATGGGAAGTCATCGAAATTTGTTTCGTTGCACGGTGGAGCTCGAGCGTTCATCGACTCCTCAGGGGTCGGCCACCTTAGGAAGTTAACTTGAACGGGTGCAATGGGATTTGCTGAGGTATCACCAGTGAATCCAAACCAGGCATCGGCGTCGCAGACAGGTGCGTTGCCGCACATCATGTTGATAGCCGGCAGGCCAGTTTGAGGGACGAGCACACCAGCGCACGAAGCATGAGCGTCGATCATAAAGTCATTGAACACTCTGTAGTTCACTTCATTAACGTACGTTATCTCACCCGCAGTTACTGTTTCCACATCCACGAAGCGAGCTTGATCCGGCGAACAGTTCATTTCACAAATCTGCCGCACAAAATTACGAAGACAAGTTGGACATCGACCTAGAACACCCTCAGCCATAAGTATGCTTTCTGCCATTCCAACAATTTGTCCTCTGTCGCAACATGTTAGTATTTCACTGTCAGGTTTTCTGTTGCCATCGTCGTCGTATAATAGGAACGGGCATCTTCTTTCTATGATCTGCAAAGTGTTACTTTGCTCTTCTTGAGTCAGGCCGTAGAGGATTGGTAAAGGCAGTCCATCGTACGCACAGTTCTTTGGGAAGCCGCCAAAGATGCCGCATTCCGAATACATGCGGCATAGCGCATGTACATCGCACCAGAGGCATAATAATATAGTTATTATTGACAACAGCTTCATTGTGGCTGCTTCTCTTTCAGTTAGTTACGTATCACAAATCACACATCATTAATGACACTGAACTTTTGACACCAAACCGTTCGGATGCGACAGCACTTACTAAATGAGTTACACATTGGAATATCGTCCGAAAGTAATCTACATACATAGTCAATCCGATAAGTATTATCAGAAATTAGTGCAGGTGGCTGATAAAATAAAAATTATCATTTGTACATTACTCAATAATTTGAATTTGTATCCTCGATGTTTTAAATTTATCATTTAAAAGCACATATATAATCCTAAAGATTATATTCGTCTAACCTGAAACCAAACTCATAAAAACTAGAATATTTAAGAATATGCAGAATTAAACGCAATATAGATTGATACAACCAGATTGACTGACATGTAAAATTTCATTTGACTGTACATGTCGTACTTATGAGAGAGTCTGATATCAAGAAAAGAACTTTAAAAAAGAAATTATTAAAAAACAGTTACTCTACTTACTAAGGTATATTAGAAATCAGCTCTTTAATTAGAGCTCTGTAATTTTTTGTCCGGTACCTGCATAAAAGCAAATAATAATAATTAGTACAGGGTTGTTATTATTATAAAGCCGGTTTACTAACACATGAATAGAAGAACGCGATTTACAATGTAAATATTGAATATATGAACTAATATTGAGTTTCGTATTCCCTTTGTGATTTTTTTAAGATGGAAAAATATAGGCAGTAATGTTTTTTAATGATACCGAAAAGTAGCCAATTCCAGTCAATAAATTATTAACTTAGCAACCATGCCCGTGCTCAAGGCTAAAACTATGGAGAAGATCACAGATGAATAAAACCCCAAAAAACCTCTGTATTAATTTCATCGATCTCATTAGAGCCTTTTTAAAAGACGGGATTGCAATGATAAACATTGCTTGTGTTGGCGACTGAGTGCCTCGCGGCCTCCTTAGATCGATACATTCTTAAGAAGCTGGTATTTATGTTCAATTTAGTTTTGTTTAGCGCTCTGCCTAGTAGTTGTACTGTCAGTTTCGCACAGAGCGGAGTGAAAGTGTTGTTCTGCTAATTAAAAGCCTTAAAACTGTCTCAATTAGTGTTTTCATCATAGCGTAGCACCAATCATATACATTCCACAGTCCACTCGCTAACAGCTTGTATTCATTCATTTCCCAATAATAATTAACGACTTCGTTTGATTTTACATCTTCTACAAAAGATATGTTTGCGTTATTTGGCATAGGTACATACGTTGAAAGGTTCTGTCATCGCAAAAATAAATGCTTGGAAAAGGTTCTACAATACATTTGGCTGGATACATCGAAGCTGGTATTGTATCAAGCAATGTGTTCGCAGGTGCGGACCGCTCGTTTATTCCCGCTCCCTTGAGAATCCATTCCCCTCAGTTCGCGTCTCCGAATTTCGGAACTGTCTATGCATTTGCCATGAGCCAATAATATGCGGAAACATCGGTGCAGGCACTAAAACTGAATTATTCACGATTTTATCAACCAGATATGTGCGTAATAAAATGAATTTTACGATTCACGTTAGCAGGTATACGGAGGCATCCTTAATTCATTATCTACTACAGCGTGTAATAACTTCAGTTTATCTTTCTTACGCGCCATATTTAATATCAGCATCATAATGAATTGTCCTGGAAACGAGACCTAGCTTTATTTTGCATCCTCATAAAACCCCTATATTGTAAATTTTACAATATAATGAGAACACAATTACAAATAAATAATTAAACAGACGTATAATCAATGTTGCTCGTATAAAAGTATAGGATAAGTAGTGTCGATGCTTACTCCTTTTTAGGTATAGTTTAAAAGTTAGGTAAATATATTAAAAACCGGACAAGTGCGAGTTAAACTCGCGTGGAGAGGGTTCCGTATACGAACAAATACATATAGTGAATATAAAATACCACAGGTTCCTTTTAGGTTTTCCTGTAATCTATAGGTAAAGAACTATTTTCCGTCTGTATTTTTTTCGAAATTTTAGCTATTTACAATGATACATAATTGTTTGAAGAGGGGAATGTGTGTGGAGGAAGCGAGGGAAGTAGATATATCAGGACCGGAGTAAGAAGGTCCGCTACATCGCGCGGGTGCACGGAGCGGGTGCACGCCTATCGAACTAATAGTATGAGCCCGCACGAGATAGCGGACGCTCGATACATACTATTTGTCTATAGACGTGCACCCGCTCCGTGCGCCCGCGCGACTTAGCGGAGGCCCTAGATGGTGTTCTGTGGTCTATGCATACCTCAAAGGGAAGCAGGTGTAAGCATATAACTATAACAATTATAATACTCTTATTTTTATTTATTTTTTGAAGTGCAATTGTTTCATTACGTAAAGAAAGCGAATCCTTAAGTTATTACCGAGCAAACTATCAACTAAGACACAACTGCTCCTGCCACGTTTTGCAAGTAATTGGAGCATAATCTAATTAGGGTAGTTAATGGCAGTCAGAGGGTGAGTGAATCCCGCGTCGATGCAACCACGGAGCACGTGTCAGGGGCCAGCTCATTTCACGGGAAATTAGATAGTTGCCACCTCATTAAAAAGATAGGTTTAATCGAATAACTCAAGTAGTAAGGAGAGGCACGTTCAGAATTAAAGTTACAAGTGCTTAACAGTGTAAAATTGTTTTTTAGTCTTATTCTTAGATTTTTGGATACAATAATAAAATTGTACTACATAATTATTCGTGTGCACGACTCTTTTTAACTGAGAATCGTAATAAAGTAATTGAATATAAGCGGTCATGTTAGGCACACAAATAAAGTTACGAGCAACGACTAGTATGTAATAAATTTTAATAAATAAATTGATTAACATTAAATTAATCCTTTTTGCGTTATAAAATATGCGTAAACCAGTAAATAAACAGTTATTAACCAAATACGTTTATCCCATCATAATCATCATATAGTGAACAAAAAAAAACCATACAAATTAAATTAAAAAATCGACCCTAGAGCTATAGACACAATCAGCCATCGTCAGATTATCACCGGAGCTCAATACGCTGACCCTGCGTAAATGAAAATGAAAATGAAAATGAAAATGAAAATGAAAATGAAAATGAAAATGAAAATGAAAATGAAAATGAAAATGAAAATGAAAATGAAAATGAAAATGAAAATGAAAATGAAAATGAAAATGAAAATGAAAATGAAATGAAAATGAAAATGAAAATGAAAATGAAAATGAAATGAAAATGAAAATGAAAATGAAAAATTTATTTTGCAAGTAGGCCATATAGGCTCTTTTACATGTCTGAATCTACTAGCGCTTCGGAAAATAGAAGAATCTGCTGAGAAAAAACGCCGCAAGAAACTCAGCAGTTTATCTTTTTTTTCTTCTCTTTTCAAAACAAGATTACAGAGCAACGCTAACGCGATAGGTGTCTTTTAAGCTGCCTGTGGCCCTAACTTAACCGCTAAAGTTGAATGTATCTCTCATTACGTCCTTTTCTTATGTCAGTAGTTAGACGGAACCGCACGGAGATAAAAAACTTGGGCGGTCATGTCAGGGCCATTGGTGTAATTACGCTCTTAAGAGGAGTGTGAACCCACCGCTCTCCATACAAACGGCGATAACGTTCTCCACCCTCTGAACCTATAGCCATGTTTTTTTGTATGTTACCATTATGCCCTAGAACTAGGTTTGTATGTTTTGTTTTTTTTTTATATTCATAATAGTTTCAAAAATATTGACGCGTTTGTGTTTTTTATGAAACTCCTGCATATGCAAATATTGTCAAATCCATGAAAAATATTTAAAAAAATCAAAACTACAAACCAAGGCATAACGACAACATACCAAATAATCATTGCCATAGGTTAGGGTTTAGAAGATGGAAAACGTTATCGCCGTTTCTATGGGGAGCGCTTTTTGGGGCTGGATTCACACTCCTATTAAACCGCTACGTATTATCAAACCGCGATGAGAATAGCATTGGAGAGTAACGTCAGCACAATATCATTTCATAGATATAGGAATGAAACTTGACGCAAGTCAATGAAATGACAGTGTGCTGATGTTACTCTCCAATGACATTCTAATCGCAGTTTGATAATAACTTACGCAGCTAAATTTTCGCAGTGTCAGCGTAATTTGAGGTAGCTCTGGAGAGGATTGATACCTCACGCGGCGGACAAAGTGTCAAAAATGTATATACGACTCTACCTACCGTCGCATAAGTGTAAGAGCTAGTCTATGTATAATCCATAAACAAATTGCTTCACCACTTTTGCACTGTATCACAAGATGATAAGGTTCAGAATTGGTAAGACAATTGTTTGGTGGACTGTACACGGTGCTTGGTAACGTTAAACATTCCGTTAGAGATCATATAGTAGAGGCAAGGCTAAGGTAGAGTTAGTTGTATTAACCTGTTCCAATAACAGTAGTAATTTTAAATGTTACAAATTCCAAGTCATTTTGTAAAAAACGTCTTATTGTACAGTGGTTTGGCCGATTAGTTAGTTTTTATATTATAATTAGGCAAAGGATAGGTCTGGTCTCGCTGATGTTTTCCATGTCCTGTTTCCTTTACATTTCCCGCCTTATTATTCCCTAGCCAGCGCAATGCTTGTGTTATTGGGCCGCGCGCGCACCAATCAGGTGCGCCATATTCATTTAACGCGGCGCCACTGTCGCCCGCGCTTACGCAACGGGCAGCGCCGCTCCGGGTGAAGTTAGTTCGCCCTGGACACCGAGGAGCATCAAACGGACCTGTCGCGCCGCTCCATCTCCGGGACGCCCTCACATCGCATCGCTTGGCCATCAGCGCCTTCTATTTACTTATACTAACAACTAAATCTAACATTAATTAACCTTTCGCACGGTGTTTGGTGAATGCTTTGAACTAATAATTGACTTTCTGTGGCGGCCGCCATTGTGTGTGTATACTGTGTGTGCTTACATCGCCTCTCGCGCCTCTCCGAGACAAGGAGACGGAACTCTTCGCCGGTTTCTCTGGTGTTGGGAGTTTTGCCCAACAGGAACGTGGATGTACGGGCCGACAGCTTTGCGCTTGGTAAGTCCCTTCATTCCTATCCTCTCCCGCATCAGCGAGACTAGAACCTGACTACGAGCAGACCAGTGCTAAACAAAAATACAGTCCACTTATACGCAGCATTTTGGTCCATCTCACCGGATTATCTCTGTTCGTAGTTTGCGTTAAGTGCCCATTTCGTATTTCATGTCAAAATGCCTACTAGTAAGCGATCGCATGATCGCGACGCCATCATGCTCGTCGAGCGAGAGATTAAAAAACTGAACGCCAAAATGGCGTCTTATTGGCAAAATATTACAAATATTCACGAGGCTAGTTTAATGGCTTCTAGTTCTCACGAAAATGCTCAGTCATTTCTCGCCAAATGCGCAACCGTTGACAAAATTCGGTCTGAATTTATTTCCATGTTAGACCACAAAATTGACCTTGAATTGTCGCTAGAGTCCGAAACTATTCCGGACTACAACCAAATAAATAATTTCGAATCGCTTTATTCGCAAATCAAATTCACCGAATCGTCAATATTGAGACCCAAACCGTCAGTAGCTGTGAAAAATGACCCTGAAAATGTGGCAGGTTGCTCTCAAAGCTCAGTAAAATTGCCTCGTTTAGAGCTCCCGTCTTTCAACGGCGAATTAGATAACTGGCCCTTGTTCTACGAAACGTTCAAGTCAGTAATTGATCAAAATCAAAATCTAAGTAATACTGAGAAAATGCAGTATCTTGTAGGTAAGTTGCAGGGCAAGGCGCAGGCTATTTGCAAGGGCATAATACCTACTGGTGATAATTACATGGTTTTGTGGGAAGCGTTGTGTGCGAAGTATAACGACCGACGCGCCTTAGCCGTGTCTTATTTAGAACAGCTGTTCTCCTGCAAACCCGTGACTCATGCCACTGCGGCATCTCTAGAACGGTTCGTGGATCAGTTTTCGACGACAATCGCCTCGCTTAATCAACTTAAAATTGACAATTTAGCAGAGTTTATTTGTGTGCACATCGGACTTAGACGTCTTGACCTTGAAACAGTACGCTGCTTTGAGATGAGCATCCGCGATAGCAAAAATCTTCCTTCGTGTAAACAACTGATTGATTTTCTTCGCGAACAGCAACGCGTGCTGTCTCGCGCCGACACGGCGCACGCGCCCGCGCCCGCGCCCGCGCGCCCCCAGTTGCCGGCGCCCGGCCGGCCAAGCACGCCCGCGCCGAAAGAACGAACGTCGTTGTCTCGTAACAATTATAAATCATTTGTCACCGTGCAGTCCAACGAGAAATGCGTATACTGTTTGGTAGATAATCATTATTTATTTCGATGTGACGCCTTTAATAATTTATCGCCGCAAGATAAATATAACTTCGTAAAGAATTCCAACGTGACTATTTGCTTTAATTGCTTAAGCACCCAGCACTCTGTCCGCAACTGTAAATCTTTACATAAATGCCGGTTTTGTTCGCGACCGCATCATTCACTCCTTCACTTTGAGCAGAGCCCGCCGCCGCAAGCTCGAGCGACGTCCAGTCCGAGGACTTCTCGTTCAGCAAGTAGTAACCCCTTTCACCCTTCGGATAAAGTAGGTACTCCACGCCCGGTTACCTTATGTTCGACTATGAATTCTAATATGGAAGAAGATTATAAGTATGCATTCGGTTCACCCGACAATGACAATTCATTCACTGTCCCTGCCTCTTACAATAATGTGAATGATTCGTATACCAATAACATAACTCAAACACATTCTTACCACGCTTCAAACTATACCGATATGCCATTTTATACGGCTCCCGTTGCCGAGCATGCTAGGGAAGCGTCCGACAGCGCACACGTCTCGCCGCCGGGCGGGGGGCCGCCGGCGCACGTAGGTGTAGTGCGCGAAGCACCATCACCGGCGCGCCGCCTAGCGGGCGCCGCCGCGCCCGCGCCCGCCGCCGCTGCTACGGTGCTGCTTGGTACAGCGGTGTGCCTTGCTGAGAATTCCGCGGGAAAATTGCAACCTATTCGGGTTCTTTTAGATTCGGGCTCACAAAAAGATATAATTACGCGCGCTTGTTGTTTTCGACTTAATTTACCAGTACATAGCGCGAATAATACTCACGTTTCAGGGATAGGTAACGTGATAAATAAAATTTACGGTACTACTGATTTAAAAATTTATTCGCGACTTCATAGCAACGTCTCATACTCTCTGCAACCGTACGTGGTGGACCGCATCGCGGCGGAATTGCCAACCGCGCGGGTCGATCCGGCCGCGCTGCCGTACCTCGCGGACTTGCCGCTCGCGGATGAACAATTTTGCACTCCCGCAGAAGTAGATATGATTTTAGGCAGTGACGTGTTTTGCAGAGCGCTGCTGCCTAATAAAATAACTCGCTCGCCTGCCGAACCGGTCGCTCTAGAAACTCTTTTTGGATATCTGATTTTAGGAAACGCGCCCGCTGTTAGTAACGCGTCATCAGGCAACTCCGTAACATGCTGTGCTTTCACTCCCAAGGAGGATACGTGCCTATCTAGATTTTTTGAGTTGGAAGATATACCGGCAAAAACATTCTTGTCTCCTGATGAGCAAGTATGTGAGGATATGTATAGCGATACCACAGTTCGTGACGACATTGGACGTTATGAAGTTGCGCTACCGTTTTGCCGCGATACAGCTGTTCTTGGCAATTCGAAGCCCACGGCCGAACGTAGGTACCTATCGCTCGAACGCCGTTTGCTTTCCAACCCCGCAGTTAAATTAGAATACGACAAAATAATTCTCGAGTACTTAGAAAAGGGTTATATTTCCCCAGTGAATCCGGAAAAGTCAATTTCAACTCAGTACATTATTCCACATCACGCTGTCATACGTGATGACAAAATCACAACCAAAACGCGTATGGTTCTCGACGCTAGCATGAAAACCGATTCAGGTTATTCTCTAAATGATATTTTACACACAGGCAAAAATTTGCAGACGGATTTGTTTCGTATCATTTTAAATTTCCGTTTAGGACCCGTCGCTGTCAACGCTGACATACGTCAAATGTATCTGCGCATTCTAGTACAAAACGAATTTCGCCGTTACCAACGGATTCTGTATCGATTCCACCAATCGGAGCCGCTTCAACTATTCGAATTTAATCGAGTTACGTTCGGTATGAAGTGCAGTCCGTTTTTGGCTATGCGCACTGTCCGCCAGTTAGCGGCCGATGAAAGGCAACGTTTCCCGCTCGCTGCGGACGTCATAGAAAAGGACAGCCTGTATATGGACGACCTGGCTTTAAGCTGCGCATCCGTTGAAGACGCCATTATAGTCTCGCATCAATTAATCGAATTATTCGCCGCCGGTGGATTCGAACTTGTCAAATTTTCAAGTAACTCACCAGAACTTATGTCCGCGATACCGCGCGAGAGTCGCGTTACTGAGCTGATTGAGTTCAGCTCCGATGACAACCTAAAGGTCTTAGGACTCCACTGGACACCTGCCAGCGATGATTTTGTTTTCTCCGTAGCATGCGATCAACGCAAATGCACAAAGCGTAATATTCTCTCCACGATCGCTCGCCTGTGGGATTTAATGGGTTTCGTTGCGCCCGTCATACTACTCGCGAAGCTGATAGTGAAGTCTTTGTGGGAATACGGAGTCGACTGGGACGAAGCACCTCCTCCGCATGTTGTGACTACTTGGCAACAATTTGTTGACGAACTTGCGCTCGGTTAAAATTCCACGCTTTGTAGGTTTTCATGATCAAAGATGTGTCATTACTCTTCTCGGTTGTTCTGATGCTAGCAAACGTGCCTATGGTGGAGTTGTGTACGTACATATTTACGAACCCGAGAATAACACCGCGACTATCAATCTGCTATGTTCAAAATCGAAAGTAGCACCTGCTAAAACTGTTTCGTTAGCCCGTTTGGAGTTGTGCGGCGCGTTAGTGCTTTCACATCTTCTACGTACCGTCATAGACACTTACGCTCCGCGCTGCAACATTGATAAAGTGTTCGCCTTCTGCGACAGCACTGTGGCACTGACATGGATTCATTCCAGTCCGGCCAAGTGGCAAACGTTCGTCGCTAATCGCGTATCAAAAATACAGTCCACTTATACGCATCATTTTGGTCCTTCGAACCGGATATGAACCAGTGACCTATGGATAGATAGACCGTACTAATTTTTATCATATAAAAGGCAGTGACAATCCCGCCGATTGTTTGTCGCGAGGTTTAATGCCGTCAAGCCTGCTAAACCACCCTCTGTGGTTTACTGGACCACCGTTTGCGCGACTCGCCCGCGAGCAGTGGCCCGTCCAAGACTTTAACGCGAAATCGGTCTCAAATCCGCCTGAATTGAAAACAAACGTATTTGTCACCACTGAAGAAAATGTGCCAAATTTGCCGTTGCTGTACCAGGTTGCTGCGCGTGTATCGACTTGGGGAAAGTTGCTCCGCATCGTACTTTACGTTTATCGTTTTATAAACAAAATTCCGCGCAAATTTGAGCCGTGTCAGTTGGAAGTCGCTGAACTTGCCATTATTAAGGATCTTCAGGAAGTTTACTTTCGTCCCATTTTTACGATGATACGCGGAAATAAATCTTTACCGCGCGTTTTCGCGAAACTAAACGTTTTCATACATAATGGCCTGCTCCGTGTCGGCGGCAGACTAACTAACTCAGACCTCGACTTTGACAGTCGCTATCCGATTTTGTTACCCGCGCGCGATCACATTGTCAATCTTCTGATTGAACATTATCATCGACGTAATTTACACACCGGTGCCTCCTTGCTTCGATCGATCATGCGCCAGAAGTATTACATTCTCGCCGATAGAGGCGTTATTAGACATGTTATTTTTAAATGCAATATATGCTTTAAAACAAATCCCAAACAGCAGTTCCCTTTCATGGGCGACTTACCCGCTTGCCGCGTCCGTGAAGCGAAGCCTTTTCTACACACGGGTGTTGATTATGCCGGCCCACTCCAGATCATTCCTCACCGACGACGAGGCGTTAGAAGCCAAAAGGCATATATTGTTCTATTCGTTTGCTTGGTGACGCACGCCATCCACATAGAGCTAGCCTCGGATCTTTCCACCGAAGTTTTTATGCATGCTTTTAAGCGTTTTCTGTCGCGTAGAGGCGCTGTTAGTGTCATGTACTCAGACTGCGGCACGAATTTCATTGGGGCTAAGTCGTACCTCAAAGCCTTATACAAACTGGTAAATTCTGATAACTATAACCAGACAATCACTCAGTCTCTTTCGGACAATCAAATCCAATGGAAACTGAACCCTCCTTCATCTCCACATTTTGGGGGCATATGGGAGAGCAATATAAAGTGTGTCAAGGCCCATTTGCATAGAATCGTTGGTAATCAGTTGCTGACCTTTGAAGAGATGCTCACAGTGCTTACGCAAATAGAAGCACTTCTAAATTCGCGCCCACTGTCGACGCTAAGCTCAGACCCTTCAGAGCCGTTGCCACTGACTCCGGCACACTTTCTTACATTCACTCCTTTGACCTCCCTGCCCGCGCTAGATGTTACTATTGGAAACGTAAACTTACTACAACGAAAGAACCTTGTAGACCACATGGTTCAAACATTTTGGAAAAGGTGGCGTCTAGAATATTTAAATACACTACAATCCAGACAAAGGTGGAATTCCTCCTCTAATCCTGTTAGCACAGGTACTGTCGTCGTCTTAAAAAACGACAATGTTGCCCCTCTGCAGTGGCCCATGGGGCTTGTTGTCAAAACTTATCCGGGAGCTGACGGAGTTGTCCGTGTCGTGGACGTTAGAACTAATACTGGCACATACCGTCGGGCCGTTGCAAAACTGTGCCCATTGCCTTCGCAATAGCTTTGTCTTCTCTATTCAACTCACTAGCTTAAATTCATTTTATTTAACACTTAATTTAAGTTTACTACTACACAACTCTCTGATAATAATTGACTTTAACGTTTTGTATTCTCCTTTCTGTAAGTCCGTTATTTTCGTATATAATTTACCTCTCACATATGTATATCTTTTGGAAGGGTATGTTCATCCCCTTCCAGGCGGGGGGCATGGTTTGGCCGATTAGTTAGTTTTTATATTATAATTAGGCAAAGGATAGGTCTGGTCTCGCTGATGTTTTCCATGTCCTGTTTCCTTTACATTTCCATGTTATTGGGCCGCGCGCGCACCAATCAGGTGCGCCATATTCATTTAACGCGGCGCCACTGTCGCCCGCGCTTACGCAACGGGCAGCGCCGCTCCGGGTGAAGTTAGTTCGCCCTGGACACCGAGGAGCATCAAACGGACCTGTCGCGCCGCTCCATCTCCGGGACGCCCTCACATCGCATCGCTTGGCCATCAGCGCCTTCTATTTACTTATACTAACAACTAAATCTAACATTAATTAACCTTTCGCACGGTGTTTGGTGAATGCTTTGAACTAATAATTGACTTTCTGTGGCGGCCGCCATTGTGTGTGTGTACTGTGTGTGCTTACATCGCCTCTCGCGCCTCTCCGAGACAAGGAGACGGAACTCTTCGCCGGTTTCTCTGGTGTTGGGAGTTTTGCCCAACAGGAACGTGGATGTACGGGCCGACAGCTTTGCGCTTGGTAAGTCCCTTCATTCCTATCCTCTCCCGCATCAGCGAGACTAGAACCTGACTACGAGCAGACCAGTGCTAAACAAAAATACAGTCCACTTATACGCAGCATACAGTGTTTCCCAACTTTTTGTCTAGACTAATGATTAGAAAACCTATAAGTTTGTGGGAATGTTGGAATAGGGTATCAACTTTATAGCAAAGTATTATGTGACTACTCCAAAACAATGTCATAAATCGTTTGCGTATCTGAACATCTTAGCCTACCGACCAATAATAAGAACATATGTAATGTCAACTGTATCTACTGTATGTTACGATACCATATGTAGTGATTACCTATCATGGAAAATGCCATCAAGTTAGCACCCAAATACAAAAGACTTCGACTGGTGACAGGTCGCGTGCTCATTAGATGGATGCCTCTAATCGTTGTCCAGGGAAATCACCAGCCCTCCTTGATGACGTGTAATTGATACCAAAACTAGGGCGTACATTTCCCACGTTATTTGATTAAAATGGTACACAATTTCAATGTGCTTGGTAAAATTATTAATAGATGCGAATTGTAGATATTTTTTAGATCTTAATAAAGTGTCTAAAAACTGAACAAAGTTAATCACATCGGCGGGGTTTCTTACCCAATGGTAGAGCGTTATTTCATTCAACTAACACAGTCATCTAACAATTTGAGTACTCCTGCTGCCATCTATGGTGATAGCAAAGAAACGAGTAGAAATACAACCGACTAAATAGGTTCAGGGCAGTGTTACAGCGCCATCTAGTGGCTAATAGCTAATATTGTAGTACCACGTACTTGCGAAAAAGATGGCAAATACGTAACACCGATGATTCTATTCAATAATAGATGTCGCTGTAAACCTGTTTCTTAATCAAACTACTTGAAAATGGTAAGCCACCTATTACAGTGATGTTTATTCGACGCACGCTAAAGTATTACAGTACGTTTAGTCATTTTGAGAAAATGTATTTCGTACAATCAAAGGTATTAGAAAACCTTGGCAATAAAAATTGTCAAAAAAATTAAGTAAAACCTTGCTCACATTAAAATAGATATAAAAAAACGACCAAAATCCGTATTCCTTAGTACTTACTGCACTCACTCTGTCAGTTTCTATTAGGATTTGTACTACACCAACAGTAATATACACTTAATCTTAACCTAATAATCGGAAACATACGAGTAAAAGCAAGAGACAATGATGTCAACTACTGGTACAAACATAAATATCTAAATAAATATCTCGGGACAATTTACACCAATTGACCTAGTCCCAAACTAAGCAAACCTTGTACTATGGGTACTAGACAACGGATAAACATACATATATAGATAAATACATACTTAAATACAAATAACATCCATGACTCAGGTACAAACATTCGTATTCGTCACACAAATATTTGCCCATACCAGGATTTGAACCCGGGACCTCTTGCACAGTAGGCAGACACATGTGCCACTGTGCCATACAGGTTGTCAAAACAATGACCTATGCGTGTCAAGCACCAGTACACTTACCTTACATTGACACTACACTAAAATCTTTGCTTTGAATCACTAAATACTGATTTCGTAGGATTTTGTTTTCATACATTTAAAAGCTGTTTCAAAGGTGTTTCAATGTATGAAAACGTCGCACATCTCCGCTCCACTCCGCTGCAGTGGAAAGACAGTTATATGCTGATATCGACACTACGCAAACAAACCATGTACGAAGAAGTTAACTTGCAGAGGCTCTAACATAACCGGCTAGGTTTAGTTTATCTAAGTTTATCTCTATGTGCGTCTCTATCTTATAACTTATGACACTAATTTGACAGAGACGCAGGGCAAAATAAACTACATTGTTCCGGTCATGTCAGCACCACAGCTCGTAATAAGTTCCCTGAGTAAGTAGGTATAATAACGACAGTAGAAATCTGAAATGTCGTAAGGGACATGTCCCTATTAATGTCCCTTACGACATTTCAGATTTCTAGTGTCGATAAGATAAAGTTTAAAATCCAGAGTAAATAAACTAGAGACATCCAGGAATGCGATTTTTGAATCTCACCGGGTGACTAAAACTCAGAAAAAGGCCGTTTTTCATAGAGATTCGTTTTTCATTACGATGAATGGTGCTCTATAATCGTTGTTTGTATTACAAAACTATACGAAACAAAGTTCTAATAACATACGCAAATTCTATATCTACGAACAAAATAACAAATATTACACCTCGTTTTTTTAAGAAATGTTGTACAATTTTAGTAAGTCTTTTTAAAAAAAGTGCTATTTTAAAATAAAACAAATACGAGTAAGAGGTGCTAACAAAGATATTATTAATATCGCAAGAGGCTCCTTTTCTTTTTCTGATGCGTTTACCTTTATTTAACTGACTTTAAAGATGCGTATGTATTCATTATAACAATATGACATTGTGTATATTAAATAAACCCTTGAAATGTCCTTCGCTTCGCACGCTTAACTATTTATAGCTCGGAGTAAGAATCAAAGGCTACCTACTCAAAGGGACATATGTAATGGGCGAAAAAGAAAATTAATTAAGGCAACTTGTCCAAGAAAAGAAGGGCCAATTTGAGATTGTAATCCATATGCAGTTAAGATGATACTATATTTCAAAAGGTTTGGCTGGGTTACAAGTGGCGTCAATGAGGGTCGTATAGAGAAGAAAATTAATACGAAATTAGATGTTATTCCTCTTTCTGCTTCCAGCACTTTTTTCTCAGGGTCAGCGCGTTGCTTGCGTCAAATACGTAAATAAGTAACCGGAGTAAAGTAAGCAGACGAAGCCAATTTCGTATTTAGTTACAACTTTGATCAACAGGATTACAAACAATCAGAACTGGGATTTTAGAAATTCACCCGGTGATCATAGCTCACCAAAATGGCCGTGTTTCATAGAGACTCAGCCATTTTGGTGAACTTTAATCACCTGGGGATGTTCAAAAAATGTACCCCAGATCTTTTGTTTACACATGAATGTAGTGTATAAGAACAAAAATTCTGAAGATAGGCTACTTCATTGACGTCACAGGCCTCGACAGGGCCATTAGTCATCATAAAAATAACAACATCTTAATCAAACTGCTTACTTATGCTTGCTACTCGCTCATTGTTTTTATTGCCACTTTAAATTCACTAGTTCTTTCTGCAATTGGCCGGATTTCGCATAACTATTTGCAGAAAAGTCACGTTTAGATACACTAACAATAGTGCTGTTGAATTCTCAAAATTTACTGCTGCAGAAGAAAACAGTCGTTCCTAAACTTTACCTAAGTACCCGAAACATTCCGAGTATACATGTATTTATTGTATGTATTTATTTATGTACCTATGGCAAAACTAATCCTACAAGCTAATCTTCCGCCCACGTGACTTCAGAGTTCAGCCGTCACTATTTTATCTAAAACCCTAACGATGTAGGGCTCCGCGAGGACCCCTTTTAAGGAAACGCTACCATAAGAACTCTGTTGACTGGCGTTCACAGTTAATATGTCTGTGTACTCAGACTCAGCCATCCTACACGGTTTCACGGGCAGCGGGATAAACAAAACTCGTGCCAAGAATGAGGCGTATCCCGAGCGTCACAAGTTCGTATTTATGATGTGTAGACGACCAGGATAAAATAAGACATCGTTGCAATATTTATAGATACATTTCGTGGCTCCTGGAGTTTTGGTTGCCACGTCACATATTTGTAAGCGGCGTTCCGTGAACGTTATATAATTTATTTGCGTTGTGTCAGGGAACAGGAGAGTATTGGGTATGCCCTAAATAGAGGTCCTATTAGCTAAGCAAATCATACAAATTTGGCGCATCGCCCGTTTGACTTCATATTGATGTATTAGATTCTAAAGATGTCACTGGAAATAAAATACACTTTATACTTTATATGTAATGTTAATAGTATGTATAAAATATAACGTATGATTCCTTAACACCCCCAGATCAACATCCATGCCTTCCAATTCCATATTCTTAACTGACATTAGACTCTACCCAAGACTCTACAAGACACTACGACAAGCCCAACAATGTGCAAGTGTTTTAGCGTTTAAATTATTGCTGTAACTTCGTCTGAATAGACTTGTTAATTGAATCAAGCAAACGTGCACCCAACATGCAATCTGCAATATTTCCTGGACAAATTAATGAGCATTATGACGTCACGGCGGCGTATAAGTCACTTATCGCTATCCCGTGAGAACTATGCATTTTTACGGGATAAAAAGTATTCTATGTGATAATCCAGGTTATAAACTATGTGTGTGCCAAATTACATCCAAATTCATTCAGTGGTTTTTACGTGAAAGAGTAACAAACATTCATCCATACTTACAAACTTTTGCGTTCATAATATTAGTAGGATTTGTGAAACCTAAATTCGTGGTTGAGTTGGTAACGTCAGAAATTATAGGTTACGGAAATGCAGAACTCAGCATTATTCGTGGCTGGCCAGTATTTATGACTTCTAAATCTTTTTGTTTTTAGCAGATGTCAAATAAATTGAGCTAATCATTTCACATCTCGTCGCTGTAATAAATGTGGCGCCGTCCAGTGTCGCGGATAAATATAAAAAAACATTTGCACTTACTAATACTTTCGTACTTAGGTATATCCAATAGCGAACTTTTCCAACAACTTTCTATATACCTACTTCGCTCTGACCATGAGTAAATGTTCTATGCGATGTTTATAATATCTAATTCCTTGTTTACTTTCTCTCTTCTTTTTTGTCGTGCTCTCGATTGCTGAAGGTCATGTCCATCTTAAAAATTCTTTGTCTTAGTGCGTGCCAGTTAAGTCTCGCCAGCTATTTCTGTCTTCGGTTTGCCTAAAGACTGACAACGTAATACTTCAAGTAGATATTTCCTATGGTGGTTACCTACGCGGCACAAACGATACTTTGCGTTATAAGAGAGCAGAGAGTAGAAAATATTTTATACTTCAAAACTTTATAATAATAAAAGGCCACCAAATTATATTGTGATTTAGGTACTATAGGGTGGTTCATTTTTGATTAGACTCTTGAAGTGCTTGGTAGACTGCGGTCTTCACTTAGTCTGCTATTCAGCAGCGATTATGTGACCGTTACCTGTCTATTAACCCGACTATCACTAGTGTTTCCAGATTAACTCAATCGAGTGAGCCATCCGGGCCCAATTTCATAAACGCGACAGGCGACAATTCGGTATACATTGTTAAGTTAGTAAAATACGGTTAAGTCTGTAAGCCTTTAGCGTTACTTGTCGACACAGTAATGTACGGCGAATTGACACTGTCACCTGTCGCCTGTCGCGTTTATGAAATTGGTCCCTGACTAAAATTACTGAGAACCTTCCGGTAACAGGTAGAGATCTGATACTAGTTTAATGTAAAAAATACCAAACATTATTTCTTTGTTTAAGTCTCCTGTCATTCAATTGAGTCCGATTTAAAATGATCTTGAGCGACATTCTCGTCGTACAAGGCGCAGAGTTTATAAACATTGCTAAAAATATTTGTTCCAATCCTGCGAACACCCTAAACAAGATACTGGCTGACAATGATACCGTTCATTAAGAAAAAACAACTGGTCTGTGCCTGTGGCAGTAAAAAGTTTTTTTTTCTAAATGGACCTTGACAATGCTCCTTCACATTTTGGGCTTGTGCCGCATAGAGAACCAAATTCGACAACCGTAATAGTTCAAGCTGACATTTACTATGGTGGTTACCTACACGGCACAAACGACATTTTACGTTATAAGAGAGCAGAGTGTAGAAAATATTAGATTAAAACTAATCCTTTTATATTTCAAAACTTTATAATAATAAAAGGCCACCAAATTTTATTGTGATTTACTATGGGGTGGTTCATTTTTGATTAGACTCTTAAATTACTTAAAAAGTAGAGATGTAGATTTCTCCCAAGCAGTCAGTAACTTTCAAAATGTTATGTTATGGTCTTAGCATAAACGGGACAAAATATAAAGTGTAACTTTCAAGTAAGTATAAACAGTTTTTTGTAGGTCAACGCCGAAAATAAAATTTCAAATGGCAAATTTTATAAATATTTGGAATAATAAAAAATATTTCTTACCTATTTATTTATTTTGGAATATTTTGGTATTTTAAGAATATCGAGAAAAAACATGGGATTATAACCGGGACATAAAAACCCACGTGTATAAAGTGCATAAGCGATGGATAGATAGATAGAAATGCAAAGAGCTAAAAAACAACATTTTATTTTATATAATCCGTCTTTGCAACTTACAGCCTAAATAATTCTGTAGTAATAATCTGTTACAACAGAGAACAATTTAAAAATTTAATGTAATCTACTTTACACGTTTCTAATGATATTAAAAGTAACAAAATATTGATAGCAAATTAACATTTAAGGACACGTCAAACTGAACGATTACGTAATACCTGTTTTGCCAAACCAGGTATTTATTTTTCCTTCATCATAACAAAATGTTAAATATCTTGTAGCTCTTAAATTAAATAAATTACATACCTATTCAGTCTAAATTTAGTTATATTTGTGCGATGGGTATAATATTCCAGACGACTCTACCTACACGCCATGGCCAGTTTTGGCAATGAGGCAAAATACTAACTACTGCAAAACAACTTCGCGATGTTTTTTTCTTAGAAAGCATTATCCGAGCAATGCTTTAAAAAAAAGTCACCAAGCTATTGCGTAAGAGATGCATTTAATAATCAATACTCGCCCAGTCTCTTATGAGTTGAGCCTATTATTGTTTATTTTCAATGTTATCTATCATATCAGCCATTGACCTTCCAAGCACGTGGTTGTAGTAAGGTAACAGTAGTATTTTGTTGGATTTGAAGCTGTAGCTCTGCACCAAGAAAACAAAATTTACCTCATTCAAGCTCTAGAGAAAGACAGCTAACAAAAATCATTTGGCCGACGACCGAGAAGTATACATAGCGCAGAGCTATTCGTAAAATAGAACGTAAGCTGCCCCAAGAGAAAGAGAACAACTTATGAGCAAATGCATAGGTTGAAGCAGTACAAACCGGTTAGGTCAGAGCGCTGCGTTGATTCCGTGCGAGTGAGAAGGAGTTATGCGAAGCCATGCAAGCTAAAGCGGTAGAGCTGAAGGTTGCATGTTTAAGTGTGGAAATTTCCACTGTAGACCGATGCAGACAATGAAACTTGAACGAATGGTGTAGCTTAGTGAGGGGAAAAATAAAACATAGATCGACAAAAATATTTAATTGAATTATATCCTAATAGATTTCGATAAATAATAAAGAATATATATAGTATAAATATTCTAAATAAATATATAGAACATTAATATTTTGAGAAAACTTTGCCAATTGTATAATCCACATGCTCAATATTAATTGAAACATAAAAATAGAGCAATAAAGTGCTTTATAGCCACATCGTAAAAACTCTCCATTACATTCCGTCTTCGTTGACGTCATTGCACAAAATGCATGAGGCAAGTTTTAATTTTAGCACATATATTTTCTATATTGAGGTTCAATTAGAAAATAAAAAGAATTATTAATAAGTAATATTATGTAGGTAGTTTGCATATTTGTATAAATTCTTGTATGAAACTTATCTGTACTTACCTAAACTCTTTTCATATCGCAAACATCCCATTCAATAAGACTGACTAGGAACAACTTAATAACCTCGACGTCTTAAAAGCATCCCACTTTTTAAACCTCTAAAATTAATGATTTAATAGACAAGATTAAAAAAAAGATACTTGATAAATAATTTATAAAATGGATTTGCTTAGCTTATATTCTAAACCGACGATTTTCTATTATAAATTGAACAACCTCATAGTCGTCAGTCATAGAAAGTCTCAACTTCTAAAAAATAATTTAAGTCATCGATGTCGATATACGAACGACCTCTAGCATGCCACTTCCCTAGCTCCCCTATCGCAGTGGTCGTTGCCGCCTCACCGCCAATCTCGCTTGCATAATTATTTTTAACGGTCTGTCAACGTGGACTACCTAGCGTGGCCTTATCTTGGAACACGTAACTTTGGATCTATTACTAAATGCAACATGAGAAATACACTGTAATGCTTTAAGATATTCTCCCAAAAAAATCAATTTTTAATGTTCTATTGGTCCAATGTTATAGGGATTGACTTAAACTTATACGATATTTACAAAAACTTCTTGTGCGAAGACGTAACTTGTTTAAAATGTGCCTCAAAGCTTGAGCCTTATTCTAAAGGCCGTGCTCGCAAGACGAACGACTTTGTTTAATAAGGTCCTGTTTTTTCCAAATACGCTAAAGCCAAAAGGAATTAAGGGTTATGATTTTGTTAATTAGTATAGGGTAAAAAAACAGAAGTAAATCTATTTTAGGCTAAATTTTGATTGTTACTATGACCAATTTTGGTTTGTTTCATCATACCTCAAAACCTCACAAAACCAACCCTTGTTATAATTATGGTACTTAGCTTATTAGCGTATAACTCGTAATTTCTATGAGAGACTCACACAAATAGGTAAGTAACCTCGAAATGAACAATAGATGGCGCCTCAATGCATGTTTTAAACTAACAAACTGGAACAAATTACCTTGCTACTCCGCGAAACCAGTGTCGGGCTCGTGCAAAATAGCTGCGTCTGTGCGACATATTCATGCAAAAACCCACCCTCCTCCGCTTCCACACGAAACAAAATTTATCAAACAGACTCAACTACTACTACACAATCAACATATATGATATGGTTGATATGGACCTCCGCAAAGTAACTCCTGAATCTATTAATTATGTTCTAAACTGATAGTTTTAAAACTATCTTAGTAAATCTTTTTCTTTCAGCTTTCTTATTTATCATAGCTCATAAAACCATATTTAAAAGAACGTTAGAAAATATAGCTTAATATTTAAATAACTAGAAGTAAGTAATGTTAGAACGCTTCGTTCGGGGATTTCCTAAAACTTGACAAGTAGGTAGAGTTCATTTGAAAAAAATAACATAAATGAAGTGGGTTTTTCAAATGTAAGGTGAAGGATGCATTGTGTACCTACTAATATTTTTTTCCAATTGTTCATTGCTTCAAATTAAATAACATTATCCCTTATTGTTATTTTTTTTAGACTTAGTGACACTGTCAAACACATTTTTATTCGACTTAAATAGGAAGGCATTTCAATCCTATAAAGCGAGCAAAATAAATAGTCCAAACAATTTAGAATTATGGCGAAAAAGACAAACTTTCTTATTTTGGACATATGATTTATTTAAAGTAATGTAACAAAATAAAAATAATAAAAACCTGCCTAATGTACGTCGGAAACCGTAAGTGAAAGAAACACGCTCCTTTTTTTTGTTAATACCTTAAAAAAAATATTGTGCGGTCAGGTTGGTACGGAAGTCTCGGAGCGAGAGTTTGATTAGCATTCGGTATGTTTTTACCTTGAATGCACACCCACGTGGAATGAAAACTTGGTTAATTTGCCTAAGTGACCTTAAGGTAATCAAAGATATTCTTAGGTTTTTGCGGGTGGTAGGACCTTGTGCAAGGTCCGCTCGGATCGCTACCACTATCTAGATCGCTAATCCCGCCGCTAAGCAGCAGTGCTTGCACTGTTGTGTTCCGGCGTGGAGAGCAAGACAGCCGGTGTAATTCCGGCACAAGAGGTATTCCATCTTAGCCCTCTGGGTTGGCAACGCATCTGCAATCTTCTTAGTGTTGCGGGTGTCTATAGGCGGTGGTGATCACTTACCATCAGGTGAACCATTTGCTTGTTTGCCTTCCTATTTCATAAAATAAAATAAAATAAATAAATAATAGGTATCTAACCTTTGTTTCTGTTTTTATCTCCGAAATAAAATAAAATAAGGGACAGTCAATGACATCATCCCGCAGACAGTGAACGCGTACAAAACTTAGTCTTTGACTCTACGTAGAGGGCAACATCTTTATAGTATTATGGGAGCACGAAACACGACACTAGCTGGCATGTCCCCGCATAATAAAACAGGAAATTAATTATTTGCTATATTATATTATTGCTAATTTTGTACAGGAGCAAACAGAAAAATAAACATGACTTCGCTGCGATCTTGCTCTCTGTAGAGACACCACATCAGCGCGTTATAACTGACCTCTAACGCCATCTATTAGTCGTTTTAGGGGCTTTAAATGAACTAAGCACATATTTTTAAGGAATAAATAAATAATCGGTTGAGGCAATATTTATATTATTATGGTACATATATAATATACACCTATATTATTCAACAATGACAATGTATAATTAATACAAATAAACGATCTATCTATCTATATATATCAGTTGCGGACTCTATAGGAGAGCTATTGTGCTGGCAGCATGAAGACAATAGTTGTTTTATTGCCACACCTAATAATTTCTCAATGATTTCTTATTAATTGTGATTATTATGATGTTTTCATAATGAGGCCTCATTATAAAAGATTCATCGAAAACTCACCTCAATTCATCCCTCAAAATTAGGGGTAGAACACGTGGAATGCTTTTCTTACCTTCGTGATATTTTTATGGGAATTTGTAATGTAGAGAACGGAAGGGATGAAATATATCTAGTTTCAGACGTTTGCGACAGAAACGCGAAATCAAACCACTAGGTAAGTGAAACGGAACCACGAAAGAAGGAACCTCTAAACCTCTTTATAAAGATCCTGTTTATAAACAGCGGCCTAATTCTAGCGTTCATCGAGATTCATCTCACAGTCGAGATACGTCAAAATTACAGATGTGAAGGGGATTTGACAGTTCTTAGAGATGTGACTTCGATTTCACCAAAACACTCACAGTAACCTATCTATTTTTTTGTTCTTGTCTGCCAAAGTATAATAAAATAGTTAGTTAATTATTACATGTTTCATAGTCTATTAAGGGATTAATATTTTCGCCGGCTGCGCTGCGTCAGACAGTTCACAAATCCCTACAAGACATTATATTTATAACAGTTGCAGACCTTCTATTCGACTAGAAAAGAAGTATCTTATCAAAAATTCCCCTTAAGCAAGGGGTATCACCTGATGGTGCCGAGAGTTTTGTTACGGGCAAACCTCTTAGTTTTGCGGGAGCATAACGTTAGCACGTTGTGAGTGCCGCCCAGCGCCATCTATCGGTAGTTATAGGAACCAAAAATAGATGACATGACACATGATGAGAAACAACTTTTAGCTTTTTTAGTCATACAATATATACCATGAAAATGCAGAAATTCGCCTTACGTTATCAGACAAGTGTGGAAGGTCACAGCGAATATTTCACCTAGGGCGCCTAGGCGAGTCCTATGATGTAAGAACAAAAACCAGAAGGCCGCGGATTAGCAATTGCGAATATTTGCTGTACTCGTGCGAATACAGCGAATAGCTCCTCCACTCTTTGCAGTTTTCGTTTTCGGCCAAACATGGCAAATATGCGAATGCGGATAGCGAAGTGTAGTGCTACCATTACATGACTACATAGAACATAGAAGTGTGATTCTTTAACGCAACATCGTCGCATTCAACGCTACGTCAGCGAAGAAGACTGAACCCGTAGACAGAGATTCGAGCGCGAGCGAGCGAGACAGCGCCGGCACTGCGTTGAGAGCAGCGATGGTGGAGTTATGCACACACCCCTCGGTTACTCTTAAAACATCTTTAGGGTCCGGTAAACATGGTATGGGGTTTAATTTGTGTTTATTATTTTATATCAATAACTTCAGATTAATGGTCTGTATTATTTGTTGGTAACAATGAAAAGATTATACTTAAGTTAGTTGAGCTTGTTTTGTTACAATCACATCAATTGAAACTGAAAAAACAGTTAAATGAAAACATAAATTTACACTTAAATTAAAATTGATTACCTTTATATTAATGGCAATTAAATTAAATATAAGTAAAACATACGGAAAAACAGACAGACAGACTTCACAATTATAACACTCCTCTTTGCTTTGCGCCGGGGGTTAAAAATAGAGTTACTTTTCTCAACAAAACGATTTTTTTAGTATAATCCAATCCATCCTATGTTTCCCACGTGTTTAAAGGCTAAATTCTTTAAACAAACGTTTTATCTAATTTCATTACACGAAACGTTTTGCTATCGAAATGGTTCCTATTTTTATTTTTGACTTAGAATATTCAAATTAATAAATTTAAATAATTAGTCATCTGACAGGACTAACATACCACCTCGGCATTCCATTCCGCTTTATTTACGCGACTCCAAACCTCACTACGAAGCCAATAGTAAGCGACCACGTCTCGTCTTTATCGTAAGTCGTCTTAGGGTAATCGTATACAAACGTAATCGCGCTCAGTCCAAGGCCAGTCGAGTAGTCCCTTACCTACACGTATGTAGAGTCATTGCCCCATACATAACAATTTTATAGGTTGTAAACCAGAGGTCCCCAATTTTTTTTTGACAACTGCCATTTTATTGTTTTGCGTAGAGCCCTTTGACTTTCGCTATAGTTTTTTTACAACTCATTTTTTTACATTATTCAAAATGCATCAGTTCTTCTCCAGTCAAATAATTTTATAAACGTCTGTTTGGCCATCAACGACGGAACTGAAAAAAAATGTGTATTTCATCATCGAGTCATCTAATATGCACTATGAAGTTGATATATCTATCTTTTCGAGCATAGACAATTTCTCTCAGTTTTCTCTTTTATGGTCTACCTAACTGACCACCAACCGCGTGTTAAGAAGGTTTGTAAGTGCACAGAGCCATGATAACAGTTCAAGTCTGAGTGTCATCAGTCGTCAGTGTGAAACTAACTTGTGTATTGCGAGTACATTAGGGTAGTATAGTTTAAGATGTCTCTATTAATTTAAGGTTATGTATACTACCTTAATGCACGCGGAAGAACATTATTTTGACTGTTTTATGTGTAAACGTGTCAAATGTTATAAGGCTTCATCCATGCTTCACAAGAGTTAGAGTTAAAACTCGTATGTGGTACTACATTTCATAAGAGATTATTTAGACTCTACAAATCGCCACCTCTCATGAGCAAATAGATTCACCGTTCCTATCGTTCACAAAATTTGAAAGAGACGGCAATCCAACCTCCATATGAGGCTCAAACTTTTATTTTTTATTTATGGAAAAGGGAGGATACGAGCATCCGGGTGACCTTAAGGGAAGTGATCACCGCTGCCCAAGAGAATCACTGATTCATTGCTGCCCTGTAGGTCCCCCCCCCCCGTGACGAGCCTTTGGATCTCTTACTCACCGTCAACACAGTAACGAGCTGAAGTACCTTACCTTAACCAACAACTGGCTACACTGTGGCTTTACCACAACAGCACAGTTTATTAAGATATTTTACTAAAGTTTGTCACTTGCGCCGGCGCGCCAGTGGCCTTGTAACGCGGCCGTGACCCAAACCTTACGTGGCTGTAGGCTCGTGGACACACTGGATCACCCAGCTGTTAACCAACAAAGATACAGTAAAATAAACTTCTGTCATAGACGGAGGATAATTGCTTTTACCAAAAGAATGTACGTAAATAGGAATATTATGCTTGTCTATTTTACATTGTAACATTATGTTTGCTGGTAATTTAAATTGTTATTGTATTTAATTGTAACACCAAGGCCTTAAACATAAAAATTTAATACAATTTGACATATTTGTAAAGTTTCTGGGTCCAAATCTGATTGGAATTAGCTCTACTTTGTGGCTCTACATACAAGAGAGTAGAGTCGAATAGAGTCTATAAAAGAAATAACCGGCAAAATGCGTATGGAATTCGCGCACCGAGGTCTTGCAAAGGTTTCGCATATTGTTGCATCGTATAATTTAAGTTTACAATTGTATTTGTCATGCATTCACCAAAACAAATTCAAGTACGATGAAAGACAAAATTCGATTCACAAAACTAAGTTTGTTCCTGAAGGATTGTTTATAGTTGCAAACAATCCAAATATTTATAATATGAAATGGTTTAGTTTTATTTACGTTTTCTGCTAATTTAATTTGTACCATGTTTGCTGCTTCTGTAAAGTTTAGCATTGTGTGTACTGCTAGCTAATATCAACAATAACATTGTGATTTCGGTTTCTATAAATTTGTTTTATTTTGCAAGATTTTTGCTTTAGATGATTTCATAACACTGTAAAGTTTTGATTTCAGCAGCATTAGCAAATTTATACTCCGAATATCACGATAGTCCTATATATTTATTATATTGTGCAAGATTGGATAGCACGATAAACGGCCCACTCATAAATACATAGGTATATAGAGCTAATTTTGAGATCCGATAATTAAAGAAACTGTTTTCTAATCAAAGGATAGGCGAGACAAAAATGTTAATAGGTCTAATTTAGAAAAAAAATCCTTCCATTGGTCAAAAACAGGAAAATACTTATAGAGTCAATAATAAATCAACCTAAAAAAATTATCTTGTCGCAGATGTTCGTAGTTTCCTTGTAGCTGCATAGCATTTCCATAATCTGTCATTTTATTTCCATAACGTGTCGTTCTATTTCCATTCGAGTGAATTTGTCACATATTGCATTACCAATAACAAGGGCTGGCATCTGCTTTATTTAAAGAGAAGAAAAACATGAAGAAGAATGAAAAGAAGAGTTTTGGCCGAAAGGTGTCGGCATTCCGGCGGTTCCGTGGCCGGTTAACTGACACCGTGAAACTGCTCACGTTACAGACTTCACGTGCTAGTAATTACGTTATTAACTAGTTATGTATAATAAATATTTATGTTAGTCTTTAAGGTATTTATGTATGCAGCCTGAAATAAACTTATTCTATTGTATTCTATTCTATTTACACAGATTAATTTGCCACACTTTACAAATTAATAAGAATTTTAGAATATAGTAGTTTTGTTGTTGATGTTATAGTAAAGTCAAGTACACCTAAAACCGCTCTTGAGGCAATTTTTGGTTCTCAATTCTCGCGTATATATCTCAAATTCGAAATACCTATGTCAAAAAATTACAGATCGGAAAGGAATCTTACAGTTGTTTAAGACATGTCTATCTCTATCTGATGAATAATTAAAGCATAGATGAAGCCTCAGTACATGTGAAGAGTACAAACCTGAAAACAGTTTTACAGAAAAATGGTTACCTTTGGTATGCGTCAAGGTAATAAAACCTTAAAATTATTATGGAAAACGTAGATTATACTACCTTAATGTATACCAAAAGAGACCATTTTACAATTGAAGAGGCGGTTCGGGGTATGTAGTCGTCTATTTTCGGCACATTGTATTGCAATTCAAGATATGAAGCTATTATAATTTTGCTTTCAATTCTAAAACTCCTTCTATGCTAAACTATTTTTATAATCTCTATTGTCGCTATAACTGCTTCGCTGGACTTCATCCACGCCGTACTGTTTTTGTTCAATATTGTTCGTGCGAAATCGTGTTAATTTATGAATGGCAAAGTTTATTTAATAATAAACTAACCGGGGGCGGTTATGTTTCTTTTATAATGTAAGAAGGCAAACGGGTAAGTGGACCACCTGATGATACTCGTAAGTAACCACCACCGCTCATAGACACCTGCTTGGCGGCTGAATTAGTAGCAATGTAGCAATACGTTCCGGCCACTAAATATTGATGCATTTACCCCATCATATATTATTGATCAAAGGGAGCGAAAATAAGTCTTTATGATTACATTATTAGAAACGTCTGTAAGTAATTGCTATGCGGTATACATGCCGTATCTCAATTTATTTCCATAATAATACGCATGGAAATCACTTGCATGTTATTTATAGACAAAGTCATGTGGCTTGTCGTCATCATCGGAGCGTTAAATGGCCAAATGAGATGGCATGGAGTCATGAAACTTGTTTTTCTGTCCCGATTACTCAATAGGCGCAATAGTGTGGAAGACGCAATTCATATAATTACATCTCGCAATAGAACAATGGTTGAATTCAATGACACTAACAACCAATAGCAGACACTACGAAATTCGAAAAACAAAATGGTTTACGCCTCTTGTTTGCAGGTACAAACTCTTTGGCAAGCTGATTATTTTATTACAAGACGGTTTTACCCGCGGTTTTGTTTAACCATGTGGCCCACGAGGGGGGTGCTTAGGATGACCAACTGTCTTGCATTTTACAGGATGTCCCGTTTTTCAGCTATCATTTTGGCCGTGTCCTGTATTTCAATAAGAAAAACTCAGGACTATACCGTACCATAAACGCGTTCTTCCCGTACTTTATCGACAAATCCTGTAATTTTAGGTCATCCTAGGGGTGCTGATTACCATGGACGGTGGTGATCACTTTCCATTAGGTGATGCACCTACTTCTTTGCAGACACTATTACCTTCTATCTTCGTTATCATCATTAGTAAACAAAAAGACGCGCCGTCCAACTTACACCAAAGTTGATCAAAGGTCAACCTTGAAAATTTACCCCGGACTAAGAAATAAAGCATTTAGGTATATATACCTGTTTTATTTCTCAGACTGGTTTCGTGACAAATTGCAGGTATTTTCGATGTTTACCTATTCAAAGTTAGGCGAAGCTACTGATAGATATTTCAAATTGTTATCGCACGTTTTCGCTGTTATCAATTATCATCGACTATTTGGCGTCTCTGACATATGTATGTATGTAAAGTTGGCTTGTATTATTGTTATCGTTTTAAACTCGTGGTATGGCAATTAAGAGCTTCGTGAATTTACTTGAAGCTGAATATTATCTGAACTAGTTATAACCCTTAAACTTATAGATTATGCCAACAACTGTAGACATTTTTTTTATTTCTAAAGGTGTTTCCTCCGAGTGAGTCACAGTCCCACATTGCAGTCACAGCAGACAAAGCGAAGGTTACAGTAACGCAGTCTAATCGTATATTCGGCCTTGTTACTTTCTCTTCTGTTCTACCATATGCTGTGAGGATCTTGCTTATGTTTTGGAGGTCATGTCTAACCTTTTCAACGCCAACTACGGATATATCTGTCAGAGCGTACAGTGCAAAAGATATACCTATAATTAATTACTACTTAACAAATTGGAACAAATTGCATTACCCTGCTTACTTGGTTTCACGGAGTAGCAAGGTAATTATTTCCAATTTCTTTAAACTTATTGGCGTACGCTTACAATTCGCGTTACTAATACTGGTTAGTTACACAATTTAAGTAGCTAGTGCAAAAAAATACTCGTATGATACATACAACTTCATAATCATCATCGTCATTTATTTATTGCTCTCGTAGATATTTCATTGGGTATTAGATCTCAGACTTTGTGACCCAACTTGTAGGCCAAAATCTAGTGCTGACTGGAAAATTACAGTCATGTACGCCGGTCACCGCGGGGGTCATTGACACCAGTGGCTTTCTATTTCACGACTACCGTCGCATCTGTTACGATCTTCGCATTCTTAGATCATTTGTTAGAGATGTGCTGAATTTTTGGCCAAATATTTGCGTGCTATGTGGTGTTATGGTACGGCGCAGTTTTGGGGTTCTGTTGACCTTTATCAGGTACGTTTTAAACGATGACTAAACTATAGTCTCCAGTGGTATACGTTTAGAAGTAGTAAGCGGCCGAAGATATAAGGACAAGCAGAAACGGTAGCAACTTTACTTATACTATGCAGTGTTAGTGACGTGAAAGAGTTTCGTTACTGACTGACTGACAACGCAGAGCATAAATCTAAGGATAGAAACATGAGAAACACGTGTTCTTTAGATTTTTTATTATTTCACCAATTAGTCCAAAATCTACGTGGACGCATTCGCGGTCAAAAGCTAGTATCTTCTATACTTTATACAAAAATAGCAAACACTATCTAGAGTCTAGATTTAATTCCTTGTCATGTTATCATCCATTATAATGTCCTGAAACCTGAAACCCTAATAGATCAATTTGATCATCTATCAAGCCAAAGGAAACACATTAACAATGGGTAAAGTGCCAAGTCCAAACTCCATTATCTGTACAGCGTAGCATGACCGGCATTTTCGTGAGATGGATCTCGATAAACGCGAGAAACAGGGGCCAGAGAAAAGACAAGACACATAAGTGTGTGTTGGTCGCGCATCGAGCGTTCCGTCTAAACTTAATAAATACCGAACATTGCTCTAACAAAAAGATAAATTGAATAGAGGGAAAAAATTATAGTGCATATTTCATACACTCGCAAGGGAATCAAAAACCTATAGGGTACTTCCGGTTAACCTAAAACCATGAAATTTGGCAAAATTATAATTGCACTTGGTATGTAATGTATAGGGACAAGAGTTATGCAAAGGCAAAGTTAAGTATGTTAATTCAGTTTATCTTTTCGTTAGAGCAATGTTTGGTGGTTATTAAGTTTGTGCGGAACCCTCGGTGCGCGAGTCTGACTCTAGGTTGGCAGTGTTTATTACTTAATTTTGGCGAAGTTTTTAATTAAAGGTTTTTCTTACCTTTTATAACATTTAAACTGTTTATTATTATTTTGAAACCAAGATTTTTGCAAAGATAAAAGGCAAAAAAAATATTGAAGCGATTTAGCATGCTAGACTGACCGACAGAAAAAAGTTCAAGGTTGCTCCGAACAGTTTTATTTTTGGATAAATTGAACAAACACCTCCGTGTTTTCGTTGTTTAAGGTTACGTCATGGGCATAAACTTTAGTATCCTAATCATAAAGCTTTACTTAACCTTGATTTTTGTCATTGTTAGCTTAGTTATGCCCGCGACTTCGCCTGCGTGACTTTTATTCGGGATAAAAGATAGCCTATGTTTTAATCCAAGGTAATATCCAAGGTATCTCTATTCCAAAATTTTGTTTTAGGGTATCTCCTCTAGATCCCATCAAAAGTACGCTCTCCCAATGTGTCTAATGTATAAGTTGTTGGTGGCAGATTATATCCCAACCCAAACGGAGATGTGAAAGCTAAAAAAAAGATGTTGTAGTTTCTTTATAGCCGTGAGACTAACAGAGTGTCACCTATCTGGAATGCGATTTTTTAATCTCACCGGGTGACTAAAGCTCACCAAATTGTCCGTTTTCCATAGAGATTCGGACATTTTGGTGAGCTTTAGTCACCCGGTGAGATTCAAAAATTGCACCCCTAATACCTTGGAATACATGATCAGAATGCTTCTCAATTTTTACGATCGGCTTAAAAACATGTGTAATTTGGGAGGTAAAAACAACATTGGTATAAAACGAAGTATAGTTTAGTGTTTACATTACAGTCGTCTGTTCACGCCCACTTGCAGCTAGTGTGAGGAAGCCAAATGTTCAGAATGTTCCCGATTTCTTATTCAAGGCTAGCTATTCAATGGCGACAAAAAGCCCTCACTTGAAAAGAAGACTTTATTCACGCAAACATCCATTCATCCTTTTTTGTTAGTTGTAAAGAATTCGGAGAAGGATTTGCATAGACTTTTATAGGGGAATAACCAGCAAGCGGGTTAAATGATGGTAGGTAAGGTACCTAATCACAGCGCGTTGCCCTCAGGTACCTGAGGGCCGGCAACGCGCTGTAGGAAAAATAATGAAAAGGGAGGGGAGGATTTAGGCTGCCGCCATCTTTAAGTAACCGACCGAAAAGCAGCAGGGCCACTGCTACTTTACGTTGATGGTCTGTAGGAGGTGTTGCTATTCCAGTTCAGCCAGCATGTCGTCCTGTAAACAGCCAGTAGATTGTTACAAGTACACGCATATGTTACGACAACGTTTTTTACCGTAGTGGTAATTTTATGGGTTATCAGATTAGTTGATTTAGGTAACATCGATTTATTCATTGAACTATAGGTTACGCTAGAATAGTACATTAGGACAATGGTCGTGGTCCTTGCGATCCACCACGCGTGCCATGGTCCGTACGACCTTATGGCGCCTTCTGCAAGTAAAAGCGAGACAGGCTAGTGTGGCGAGGAACTAACTATATTGTGTGGAACATAGTAAACGTGGTCAATCAATTATCTCTCTTCTCAACTTAAGACTTTTAGTCTTGTCGGTGTAGTGCTTTCCAAGCCTCCCTATCGACCGCCAGCTCCTTGACTTCTCTGTACGACACGACACAAACCTTCTCCTTCACTTGGTCCATATAACTTCTTCTAGGTCTGCCCCTTCCTCTCTTTCCTTCTATCCTTCCTTCTATAATATTTGCAATGAAATTATCGTGTCGTACAAGGTGCCCGATCATTCTTCCCCTCCTGTTTTCAACCGTGCTCAATATTGCTCGTTTCTCTTCCACTCTCCTTAAAACCTCCTCATTCGTTACTCTCTCTTTCCAACTTATCTTCTCCATTCTCCTCCAACACCACATCTCAAAAGCCTCCAACCGTTCTCTGTCTCTTTGTGTTAGTGTCCAAGTCTCGCCTGCATATAATGCTATGCTCCACACATAAGTTTTTATAAATTTCTTCCGGATTCTCCTAGCTACCTTAGAACTAAATATTTCCCTTTTGTTGTGAAAGGCCTGTTTGGCTATTGCTATTCTAGCTGTAATATCGGCAGTGCATCTGGAATCACTACTAATCAATTATAATGGGATATAATTGAATTTAGTACAATTGCCGGTCAATCTACATCTATATCTACACTAATCTACACTTCTACACTAATAAAATAAAGAGGTAAACTTTGTTTGTTTGTTAGTTTGTTTGTATGTAGGGGGTAATCTCTGGAACTACTGAACCGATTTCAAAAATTCTTTCACAGATAAAAAGCTACACTATTCCTGACGGACATAGGCTACTAATTTTACGTGAACGAAGTCGCGCGCGTCCGCTAGTAGATAATAAATACGAAGTAACTTATCAAGCCAATGGAGTCATCATATAGGCTTCTACTATCAATTACGTTCTCACAACGGAATCCTAGATACATTATTGTTATTTCGTAATCTGTTGTAATGATAACGATATGATAACACAATCAAGCAAATTATCGTAATACCTTACTGTTAGACATGTGTCTAACAATTTCCCTAAGTAAACATCTCGCCTATGTACACAATTATACAGTATGTTTCTCATCTCGGCGAAATACAACAGGATTATGAAGAGGGATTAGATTAAATACATATGGATCCAGTGTGTATTGGGGAGTTATCAGGGCTTACGTGAGTTTCTAATAGTAATAGGGCAGCTGAAAAGTTCAACGGCTGAAATTAAAATGAAAATGTAAAAACACTTTTTTATTAAGCTTAAAGTCCCACTAGTTACTGCAGTGTATTTTTCGTAATTCATTTTATGTATTGATACGTAATATCTCCTTTTAATTGGAGAGTAACACGGACCTATAGGGTTTCTTAAACTACCTTAGGTACCTACTTTTACCTAAAGTACTGAGGTGCAATTTTTGAATCTCACCAGGTGACTAAGGCTCACCAAAATGGCCGAATCTCTATGAAAAACGGCCATTTTGTTGAGCTTTAGTCACCCGGTGAGATTTTAAAATCGCACTCCTTGTTCTGGTTTGCTACTGCGTTTCGTACGATGAGGGAGAGACCTATGTAAAGGCCAGCGACGCATCAGCGATTCTCTTTGGATCATCGGTTCCCATGGGATAATCATTCTCATCAGGTGACCCACATAGTCGTAGTCCCTTTCCATGAAAAACTACGTGCTGCTGTGCTAAGTAGCGATTATAGTATTTGTCTCTTAAATGACACCAGTTTCTATAAAATAACACATTGAGACCCGATTTATCACTAAGTGTGCCCATGAGGAATGTTAACTCGCATAGGAACGTATGTTCTCGAAGAAAATCACTGTTCCGAAAACTAAAACGTTACATTCCCGACGCTGAAAATAAACAGAGCATTAAAATTTAACACACGCGCATTATCAATGTCTGCTAAATAAAATCGGCACCGCATGACCGGCGAGTAATTGACGATTCGAAGCCACAGCCACTATTAATAACCATGTTTGTACGAGCTGAAGCGACACAATAAAATACTAACCAGCCTTAAAAGACCTGCCAACCCTCCCTAATAACCAACAATTAAGATCTGTCAGGGGGGACAGTCAGCCCCTACACAGGCCTTAAAATTTTAGACTGAAGAACTCTCTGGTAACCAATCAAAGCCTCTGTAAAGACTAGTTACCGTCAGATTGGACGGGACACCACTAAAACAATGACTAAAAGAAATCGGATGGGAGGTTCTAGATCTTTCCCAATACATCTTTCTAGTTCCTGTTCATACGGGAAATCGTGCATGACATACTTAAGAGTAGTAACAGAACAATCGGAACTGAAACTGGAGGTTAAGGTGGGAAGTTATTGTGACTATTTACGGATCAATCAATACGTTATAGTAGCCTTCATGTGACACGAATACTGCATGGTAACCACTCTAGGAAATTGGGACAAGGACTTGACCAGATATTATTTATTGAAAGCCAGTGCATGGGATCGATATATTCAAGGAAATCGCTATCATTCACTATCTCGGCCCAGAATTTTTTAGCAGGAGTACTAAGAATTCGCAGAACGAAATCATTCCGATTAAGGTGATTTATCAAAAGGCTTTGCGAAAGTTAATCAAGGCTGACAGTTTGCCTTGTTCTATTTGCTGAAAAAATATTTCTTTTGACATCCGTCTGTACCGGCAAGACAAGATTAGAATCGCCAAATTCCGCAGGCTGATGTTTATGTTATTCCCGATGTCAGTGCCAGCGCCAAATGCGAATGTACAAACGTGCATAAACCAGTTTTGGATGGGCCCTGACATTGAACTAAAATACCCCGTTTCGTAATCTACCGCGAGCGTCCCAGAGAGGAAGGAGAGGTCTAGACAATTTGGACCTCCCGGCGCCCCGAAATATACGCAAACACACGTCAGACGATTTATTTTTATACTTAAAATTCGCTAATGAGATAGGAAGCGGAAAGTTGCCAACAAGCACAGACTGCGGATCGACTTATTCACACAACATGAGGGCGCGTCAGTATTTGATTCAATGCTAAAATATTTCATACGTCAACTCTGGAACTGTTTTTTTAAATAGGACTCGATTAGTGGCTGTGAGTAAAAGAGACAGTAAAAAATGGAGCAGTCATGTGATTTATATTTAGAACTCTAATTTATGAATACACATGCGATGAGTATTTGTATATAGTTTACTAATATGTATGTGCAAGTAAATATAACACCACAAGATCATAATTAAGTACCGATTCAGGTTTATAAAACCCGATTTCCGACACATTTACTGTTGAAAATAAGTCTGAATGTAGGCAGAAATAGACCGGGAAGGTCGTAGTGAAAAGCCTTCGGAATGGCCTTCGTGGAGTAATGAGCGTCTCCCACTAATATGGCGGTTATAGTAGCGCTTGGAATTCTCTCTAAGTAGAGTTCCTGTGTTTATCTACACTTAAATTGCCTTGTAGTTGGGAATGACCCCTGAGCCAACTCCAAATCAAACGTATTGTGCAGCAAATAGCGACTTTATCAACGCTCGCCTTCTGCTCGTTCTCCAGCTGTTGTTAACATTCCATATAAAGTATTAAACTTCGCTTCTAAAGTATCTACGATTACTCGAGTAATCGTAAATACTTTCGGTGATACTGATAACAAGCACACAAAATACTTTTAATTCAACTAACACAATTTCACTATTTACCTACTTACGAGTATACTTATTCAAATAGACATAGTTATATACATCTACTACCATGTTGCGTTAACATTGATCTTCAAAGCGGTTATTTCTAAAAGCCCTTTAAAGGTCTATAATATAACGCAAACATGACCATTCATACGGCACGCACGTAGCCCGTGGTTTATAACTTCGTGGCCCGCCCTTGACCTGCCGACCTATATTTTGGCACCCTGCCGCCCGCCCAAGGATGGAGGCCGATTCTATCGTCTTTGATAGAGGCTTTGGCAAACGCCCAAATTTGCCTAAAACTTTATAGGCACGTTGCATCAAGGTGACTTTGTTATGATTCGTAAGTAGGAAAAGTAGTTTATCTCAAGGACGACAGAGATAAATTTAATCAAAATTTAGCCTTGAGTTAAGTTTTAACGATAACGAAAAGTTTAATCTGAAAACGTGAGATTAGTTTTCAATTTTGTTTATAATTCAACGATAATTTCGAGCGGTGATATACAAAAATAGCTTCTCGACACCGAGATGTAAATATATCTATTTTTCGCTTTTCAATCTATATTCCGCTTTGCTTTGAAAACGGATACCAGTAAGTGCTTATTGTCTTTTGCTTTGTATGTGCACAAAGCGTCGTATTTAATATGAACTTCTAACATCGACTAGGTAATCTGAGGAATTAGGAAATCAATTTTCTTATCGCAAAAATTTTCCGCAACCACGCGTTGGGGTATGATTCACGAACACTAGATGACTCGATGTTCGACCACGTGCGCTGGCGTTCACCACTCATTACAAATGACAGGTGTCGCAGTTCAGTTCACTACCCTCGCGCTTTAATTGCGTCAGTCCTTATTCACTGCTAAATAAGGAACTCGATGACGAGAAAGTTAAATTTGGGTGCATGCAATTATATCTGCACTGGCACTGTTATTCCCTAAGCGAAGCGACGAGCTCGACGTCGAAGCAATGCTCTTTCTTGTTTAGGCGTTACCAAATACTATATTTAGTATATTTTTCCATTTGAATCAACAAATATAATCGTGATTCGCCATCGCGAGTAAACACCTAAGAGTATCCCATTTCCTTTTTGACAGCTCTAATCAAAGGTACGTCTATTTTACTAGTGGGTTTTCATTGCACTTTACAACATTTCTAAAAGTCAGCTGTTTCTTTAGGTACGATGCGGTTGTTTTATTTTCTCGATCGTAAGTCTTTTAAAAAACCGGTCAATTGTAAGTTTCAGGGTTCCAAACCACCACATTTTGAAAAACGGAGACAGGACAAAATTATTAAGGTTTTTGTCATTTGGTTACGGAACCAAAAAATATCCTAAAATATAATATATGTTTCCATAATATTCAGTAGTGACTTTGTATTCCAGCGACCCTAATATGACGGCCCAGGTTTAGTTTATACCTCCATGCATCTTTGTCTAAGTGTCATGAGAAAGGGACGCACATAGAAATAAACCAAGATAAACTTGGCCGGTCATGTTAAGGCCATAGAAGGGACTTGGTAGTTTGAACAATATATTTCTATGCATTGTAAGAATAACTTAATAGGAATAAATATAAAAAAAACTATTTATTTTAAAGATAGCAATTACTTACAAACAGTATTGTGCAGATTTACTGTACAACATTCATGAAATGAGACTGCTTTAACATTCTGAAATATGTAATTCATGCTAAAGACGTCATAGTGCTTATTCCACAACTATTTTGCAAGTGAAGTGACCGTTTTGACATTCTTAAAATGACAATGTTCTTTCAGAATATAATTATTGGTCATACATTTTCACACAAAAATCGTTAGAAAGATTAAGTAAAGTACATAAGCATTGTTTATTTTAGTTACTGACACATATTTAGTTACATAATTATTTGTAACTGTTTGTTAAAATAGCATCTGCATTCTGCATGCGTTCTGCATGTAAGGTTTTTGTTTTTAGTTGCATGTTCCCTTCCCTTAGAGAATATACTCGTACATCATACTATGTCCTTTAAGGTTGTGCATAGTTGTAATTTGAGTCACGCTTATACGTAAACGGCTGTATGACTGTTATTTCTGCGTAAGTTTTTGTTTTTGTAAACTTTTCACCCATTATTTCTATGTCGAGACATTTAACTAAAGAGTTACGTGTTCTTACTGTAAATATATATATATATATTTTTTTTGTATTTGTGTTAATTTTCCCAATGTAAATAGGTACTTATTAAATATCTATAGACTGTAAATAAATGAAAAACTAAAGAGTAATTTTAATTGAACTTATACAATTCGAAAAATAGATATATCTGGATGTAGAATATAGTTGTGTAGTACTTAATGAATGACGCATTTGTGTTGCTTTAAAGCCCGACAAAAGGTAATTCCAAGCATTCATTAGTTTCTAGACTTATAGATTTATAGGTATTACAAGGATTAGTCATTAAGTAAAATACCGTTGTGGGGCATATCCAAACTAATTAATAATGATTTAGGATAAGCGATTCTCACGGATTTACTTATTTTTATTGTTATATGGTGGTTCGTTCGTTTAAGCGGCAGAGCAAATGAACGGGATACTTTTTGAGATAAAACAACCCTAAAAATGTAAGTTCTTCGTATTCAAAACAAAGTTACATATTTATAAATATTTGAAGGCCGGATAGCCGAGTGGTTTGTGACCCTGACTATGAAGCTTGAGGTACCGGGTTCGATTCCCGGGAGGGGCAAATGTTTGTATGATGAATACGAATGTGTGTGCCCGTGTCGTGAATGTTATATGTATTTAAGTATATATTTATCTATATAAGTATGTATATCAGTTGTCTAGTACCCATAACACAAGCAGCTTCAGTTGCTTACTTTGGGACTATACCTAATTTATCTTAAGGTGATAAAAATGAGAGGTGTCAACCTGACGTAACTAGAGATGTCCCAATTGTTATGCAAACTATCGATACTCTCATGCATAGTATACGTATTCCTAGTACTAAAAGCATCAATACTAGCAAAAATATTTTGGAAAATGTAACGCCATTAAAATGAAAGCTTATAGTAAGCATGTCAATAATTTATTCATCATTAGCAGAGTCAGTTTCCCAGTCTGACGCAAATTGAATGAAATTGACGAAATATTACCTAACATATAATCTTTGTCATCGTCAAGTAACAGATGAGAGAATATATTTCTAACTAGCAACCCGCCCCGATCGCGGGTACAATCGTGATGTAATGTACATCACCTCGGTAAAAAACATCTAAATGACGGTGAAAACTGTAAGTATCAAAATCCGTTGCGTGGTCTAGAAGGAGAAGCCGGCCGAACATACATTAAATGAATTTAGGACAGACAGGAACGGATAGCGACCATTTATTGTAATATTGACAAGCAACGTCACCAAAATACAAAATTGAAGCGCATCGGTCGTATTTATGTTGCCACTAATAAAACTTGATAGGTATATTATTACAGTTACATGAAAAAGAATCTTTACATTCCAAATATTTATTTCCTTACACAATATATTATCATTTTTTTGTTATCGATAGACCCTCACCTCTAGCAATTAAAGCCCATTGGCATAACATTGTAAAGGCGGTCACTAAAGAAAATAAGTGAACATTACGGAGTGTTTTCGCAGCAGGTTAGACTTTTATTAGCAAATTCGAGTTAAAGTCTTTACACAATCCACATTTTAGAGGTGATTTCATTTTTCTAAACATTATTTCTCACTTCGAAAAAATCATTTTTTACTTACCTCCTTACAAAGTTACATACCATTCATGAAGTGACACCTGCCATTTTAATCACCTTAAAATAAATTAGGTATAGGTCAATTGGTGTTAATTGTCCCAAGATATTTTTTTTTTTTCATTCTCATGAACCTTATTGTGTTATAGAGATCGACCGGAGCTGCGGAGCTTTTTCGGGTTCCGTGGTCGACAAGGAACCATTATAGTTTCACCATGTCCGTCCGTCCGTCCGTCTATCCGCTGCATAGCTCAGGGACTCTTAGTACTAGAAGGCTGTAATTTGGCGTGATTGTGCAAATCAATAGTGGTAAAAAAAAAGTTTTTTGTTTTGGGTTGTAAAGGATATAATAGACGTGGGGATGTTTTTTATTCTTATCTACCCAATTGTGGGGGCTGTTGTTAGATAGGCCTTTAAAGTGCTAATTTTCGTTAGAGCCAAGTGCACCCCAAAAATTAAAAGAAAAACTACGACTACACTGCGCGAGTCCACCTCGTACTTATCCTCGAAAAATCTTATAAATTATGGTACTTATTTTTCCTTCATGTTTTGTATCACTTCTATGTGTCATTACGGCATTAGTTGCCTCTTAGCTTGCAATTGCTGTATTCTATCCGTATGACGCTTCAGGACGTCATACTGCGCTGCGCAGCGAGACTGAGGTCAATGACTCTCATCGACCTAGTCCTTTGACGTCACGATATTCTGGCACTTACGTTGTAATATATAATAAGCACAACCAGTAGCAGATATACAAGGACTAAGTGCTCCAAAATATTCTGCGGGTGGTAGAACCTTGTGCAAGGTCCGTCCGGATTGCTACCACCATCTTGCTCGGTAATCCTGCCACTAAGCAGCAATGCTTGCATGCTTCCGGCGTGGAGAGCAAGGCAGCCGGTGCAATTAATGACACCACAGGTATTCCATCTTAGTCCTATTGGTTGGCAACGTATTTGCAATCTTCTTGGTGTTGCGGGTGGGTGGCTATAGGCGGTGGTGATCACTTAGTACTTACCATCAAGTGACCCACTTGCTTGTTTGCCTTCCTATTTCATAAAAAAAAATCACAAACGACCCTTTCAAGTCTTATCATAACCCGAGCTATTGTTGATAATTTAATGTTTTTCGCCGTGTTCTGTGATATAATGCGATTAATTTAGAAACTATTACTTTAAGGAATTTCTAAAACAGTCACATATACTGGTCTGCCTGTGGCCTAAACCACAAAACTAACAACTGCGACAATTCACCATATTTATTAGATTTTTGTATAAAAAAAACTCCAAAATTATGTACAATTTTTGCATTTGTAAGTTTTGTGGTACACCTCTAAAATTTGCGTCAGTAAACATTCTGCTGAATATCACCATAATATGGGACCACATTGTAAGACTTGAAGTTATGGTTACAGCATAATATACAGGGTCAGTATGGAAAAGAACTATATCGTCAATTTAAAAAAAAAGTCTCGTAAACTAGTCAGAAATCGAACCCAATCATTAAAAAACCTGACGTTATTTGACTACAATTTAGTGCGTAAGTGTATAGAATAAATTTTGCTATTAAACTTTGTATCCAAAATTAATAGAATGTATTTAATACGAGTAGGTGAGTATTGACTTTAAGTGGGCTCTTCAATGTTTTGTATAAACACTTATCTTTTTTTCCTCTCCGTACTCGTAAAAAGCACTAGGTATATAAATGTCTCGGCTGAAGGTAGAATTCTAGACGAGTAGGTTAGAGATCCAAACCGAAGTTGTGTGAGGTGACTGATAATTTTCTCCCCACTAGGATAATGTACTATAGGCTCACAATAACAAAATTTCCATCACAAAGGCCTGTAATATAAAACCTTATCCGAGCGCTGGAACTTGTACAAACTATTTCACATCCACTTACTCACGTATACTGCGAGTAAACTTTGCCGAGCACCGTTTCAACCACCTATAGTAGAAGATCCGAACTAACATCGACCTTCACCGAGCTGGTAATAGAATGAAACATATTTTATAACAAATTTAGTATATCAGAAAATATATTAAAAATGGGTTGCCAAAAAAATCATGGACAGACTATTTTTGATTATTTTTTGTAACCAATTTAGTATATTAGAAAGTATATTAAAAATAAGAAAGTGCGCATGCTCGGTATTTACACGACAGAGAATGACAGCGATACCGTAGTAAACAGTGACCGTTGTTTTGGAGCAACTGACATTTGAGTTGCAAAAAAAAAATACATAAAAATCAAATATTTTAAATACAATACCTAAATATTGAACAATATTACATCAATTAAATAAATACATAAATATTTAAGTTTTACAACAATTAATTAAAAAATTTTTTTTTTTTAATATTTAAAAATAGTCTGTCCATGATTTATTTAGGCAACCCATTTTTAATATATTTTCTAATATACTATATTTGTTATAAAATATGTTTCATTCTATTATCAGCTCGGTGAAGGTCGATGTAAGTTGGGATCTTAGACTACTAGCTATTTCATGGAAACTTTTATGACACTCCAAACATTGGGTTTTTGCGGGTGGTAGGACCTTGTGTAAGGTCCGCCCGGATCGCTACCACCATCTTGCTAGCTAATCTCGCCGCTAAGCAGCAGTGCTTGCACTGTTGTGTTCCGGCGTGGCGAGCAAGACAGCCGGTGTAATTCCGGCACAAGAGGTATTCCATCTTAGCCCTCTGGGTTGGCAACGCATCTGCAATCTTCTTGGTGTTGCGGGTGTCTATAGGCGGTGGTGATCACTTACCATCAGGTGAACCACTTGCTTGTTTGCCTTCCTATTTCATAAAACAAAATAAAATAAATAAATAATATGTATCTAACCTTTGTTCCTGTCTTTATTTCCGAAATAAGTCTGACAGTGTCCCATTAATAGCGTAATAATTCAAACCCAATGCCTTGGTCGTGCGTCAACTACAACTATCAAGTATAGCAGCAAATACGCACGACCACGGCATTTGATTTGTATTATTACACTATTAATGGGACACTGCCAGAATACTTAAACAGAAGTAAATTAACAGTAATATCTAACACATAAAAAGACATGCCTTACTCTATAGGACAATGATAGTGATCAATTATAACTTAAATTTAACTTTTTAGTTTTTTCCGTAGTCGGGTAACAGTTTTTAAACTTTTATTTTGATTTTTACATTTTCCGTTTTAACTAAATTTATCATTATCGCCAAAGGAACCCATACAGGATAGTTTGATTGGCAATACCCTTTTGCTCAGGAACGCACAGAGCTAATTAATTTCAATATAAAATTTTCAGGTCTGTAATCTCTTGGAGCTGTGAAAAAATTAAACTATTAAGTCAACGCAATCAAAAAATATGACCGTTTATGCCACATTGTCATATTTAGACATTCGCAAGTGAATCAAAAATTTATACGGTACTACTTCCCGATGACGTAGAATCATGTAATTTATTAAGAAGCAATGTCTTATATCCCAAGTAAAGGAAATTGTACGAAAAATGTAGTTTTGTAGTAACCACATCTCAAAAAGTTTTTTTTTTTCGATTAGTAACTTATATTTACACATTGTAAACTGACAGCGACCTGCGAACAATTTTACAATAGCAAAGTTAAGTTTGTCCCTCAATCCGGTTTATCTTTTTGTTAGAGCAATGTTTGACAATTATTTTGCGGGCGGTAGGACCTTCTACAAGGTCCGTCCGGATCGCTACCACCATCTTGCTCGCTAATCCTGCCGCTAAGTAGCAACGCTTGCACTGTTGTATTCCGGCGTGGAGAGCAAGACAGCCGGTGACATTACAGGCGCGAGAGGTATTCAATCTTAGCTTTCGGGGTTGGCAACGCATCTGCAATCTTCTTAGTGTTGCGGGTGTCTAAAGGCTTGCTTGTTTGCCTTCCTAATTCATAAAAATATAGGTGTTAAGTCTGTACGGAACTGTGCAAGTGCAAGTCCGATTCGCACTTGGCCGGTATTTCATTAGAGGTAGGCTAGGTACGCTTTGGCCATGATTTCATATTTGGCAGGCCGAGTGATTACATTGGCGTAAGTGCCATCTGACTTATAGAATTACTGTTACACACCACTGTGGTCTCATTCGGTACAGTAGGGGAAATATATTCACGTACCACCTTAAAACCCTATCGCAATGACGCGACGAGTTAAACGCCAGGCTATGTCATACAAATGTCATGCGTATCTCTCTTCGACTAGGTTCTACGGTGGTACGTGTTTCAATTTCCTTAATGACTGTACAATGGTCTGCACGAACAAAGTCGCGGGCAACACCTACAGTTTCCATAATGCACCATTTAAAATGCACCATAAACGACAGCGTCTATAATTCTCCTTAAATAATTAAACAGTAGTTTACATTTATTTAATATAGCTACTAGACAATAGATGGCGTTATTGATAACGAATTATGGGTAAATTGATTTTCTGTAGCTTCGTTTACTTTAATATTGAAATATATTTATGTTTTTGAGCTCAGATTTTACTCTTCTTTCATTTGATATCCATGACGACATGATAGCCAAAAAATATTTTTTTAGACCCCCTCTTTTTTGCATTTAACATTCATCATTTTCATTTTTTTCACAATAAATATAGCCTATGTCACCCAGACTACAATTACAAACCGATTGACACCTCATTCATCCAAATCGGCACAGTCGTTTAGGCACTACAGTGGAACATACGTAAATACAAATATACATACATAGGCTGCTAACATAACCCTTCCTTTTGGCTTTGCCGTAGTCGGGTAATAAAATAAGAGACAGTCATTGACATTATCCCGCAGACAGTGAACGCGTACAAAACTTAGTCTTTGACTCTACGTAGAGGGCAAAATCTTTATAGTATTATGGGAGCACGAAACACGACACTAGCTGGCATGTCCCCGCTCAATAAAACAGAAAATTATTTGCTTATTTATATTATTGCTAATTTTGTACAGGAGCAAACAGAACAATAAACTTGACGTCGTTGCGATCTTGCTCTCTGTAGAGACACCACATCAGCGCGTTATAACTGACCTCTAACGCCATTAACGCTTTAAGGGCATTAAAAAAACTAGGCACATATTAGTTTAGAGAATAAATAAATATTCGGTTGAGACAATATATACTATTATGGTATGTATATCTATCGGTTGCGGACTCTATAGGAAGAGCTATACCTAGTGCTGGCAGAAAGAAGACAATAGTTGTTTTGTTGCCGCATCTAATAATTTCTCAATGATTTCTTATTAATTGTGATTATTATGATGTTTTCATAATGAGGCCTCATTATAAAAGACTCATCGAAAACTCACCTCAATTCATCCCTCAAAATTAGGGGTAGAACACGTGGAATGTTTTTCTTACGGTCGTGATATTTTTATGGGAATTTGTAATGTAGAGAACGGAAAGGATGAACTCTATCTCTATCTAGTTTCAGACGTTTGCGACAGAAACGCGAATTCAAACCACTAAGTAAAACGAAACCACAAAATTTATGAAGGAACCTCTAAACCTCTTTATAGAGATCTTGCTTATAAACAGCGGCCTATTTCTAGCGTTCATCGAGATTCATCTCACAGTCGAGATACGTCAAAAAATTACAGATGTGAAGGGGATTTGACAGGTTTTAGAGAAGTGACTTCTGTTCCACCAAAACACTCACAGTTTAACTTCTCTATTTTTTTGTTCCTATCTGGCAAAGTATAATAAAATAGTTAATAGCTACTTACTTAGTTAATGAATATGTTTCATAGTCTATTAAATTAAGGGAGTAATATTTCGCCGGCTGCGCTGCGTCAGACAGTTTGCTACAAGATATCGATATTTAGAACAGTTGCAAACCTTCTATTAGAAGGAACTTATAAATATTCCACATAACTAAGTGGTACTAATAGTGTGTAACGAGAATTTTGTTACGGGCAAACCTCTTAGTTTTGCGGGAGCACAACGTTAGCACATTGTGAGTGCCGCCCAGCGCCATCTATCGGTTGTTATAGAAACCAAAAATGGATGACATGATGAGAGATGAGAAACAACAAATTTTAGCTTTTTTAGTCATACAATATATACCATGAAAATGCAGAAATTCGCCTTACGTTATCAGACAAGTGCGGAAGGTCACAGCGAATATTTCGCCTAGGGCGCCTAGGCGAGACCTTTGATGAGAGAACAAAAACCAAAAGGCCGCAGATTGGCAATTACGAATATTTGCTGTATTCGTGCGAATACAGCGAATAGCTCCTCCACTCTTTGCAGTTTTCGTTTTCGGCCAAACATGGCAAATGTACGAATACGGAAAGCGCAGTGTCGTGCTACCATTACATGACTACACAGAACATAGAAATGTGATTCTTTGACGCAACATCGTCGCATTCAACGCTACGTCAGCGAAGAAGACTGAACCCGTACACAGAAGTTCGAGCGCGAGCGAGCGAGACAGCGCCGGCACTGCGTTGAGAGCAACGATGGTGGAGTTATGCACACACCCCTCGGTTACTCTTAAAACATCTTTAGGGTCCGGTAAACATGGTATGGGGTTTAAATTGTGATTATTATTTTATATCAATAACTTCAGATTAATGATTCATATTATTTGTTAGTAACAATGAAAAGCTTATACTTTAGTTAGTTGAGCTTGTTTTGTTTTGTAATTGAAACTGAAAAAACAGTTAAATGAAATATGAATTTATACTCAAATTAAAATTGATTACCTTTATATTAATGGCAATTAAATTGAATATAAGTAAGACATACGGACAAACAGACAGACAGACTTCAAAATTATAACACTCCTCTTTGCTTTGCGCCGGGGGTTAAATTTAGAGTTACTTTTCTCTACAAAACGATTTTTTTAGTATAATCCAATCCATCCTATGTTTCCCACGTGTTTAAAGGCTAAATTCTTTAAACAAACGTTTTATCTAATTTCATTACACGAAACGTTTTGCTATCGAAATGGTTCCTATTTTTATTTTTGACTTAGAATATTCAAATTAATAAATTTAAATACATAATTAGTCATCTGACAGGACTAACATGCCACCTCGGCATTCCATTCCGCTTTATTTACGCGACTCCAAACCTCACTACGAAGCCAATAGTAAGCGACCACGTCTCGTCTTTATCGTAAGTCGTCTTAGGGTAATCGTATACAAACGTAATCGCGCTCAGCTCAAAACCAGTCGAGTAGTCCCTTACCTACACGTATGTAGAGTCATTGCCCCATAACAAATTTATAGGTTGTAAACCAGAGGTCCCCAATTTTTTTTTTGACCACTGCCATTTTACTGTGTTGCGTAGACCCCTTTGACTTTCGCTATAGTTTTTTTATAACTCCTTTTTTTAACGTTATTCAAAATGGATCAGAGGTGCAATTTTTGAATCTCGCCAGGTGACTAAAGCTCGCCAAAATGGCCGAATCTGTATGAAAAACGGCCATTTGGGTGACCTTTAATAACCCGGTGAGATTCAAAAATCGCACTCCACTTCTTCTCCGGTCAAATATATTGTTCAAACGAACATTGCTCTTTACAAACTGAGACTTCTCAGTTTAAAGTAAACAAAAAATATAGTAGTAGATTTTTTTTAATGCTGTCAAAAGTTAAACATGAGAAAATCACGAGTCATTGACGTCTGTTTGGCCATCAACGACGGAACTGAAAAAAATGAGTATTTCATCATCGAGTCACCTAATTTGCACTATGAAGTTGATATATCTATCTTTTTCGAGCATAGACAATTTCTCTCAGTTTCCTCTTTTATGGTCTATCTAACTGACTACTAACCGCGTGTTAAAAAGGTTTGTAAGTGCACAGAGCCATGACAACAGTTCAAGTCTGAGTGTCATCAGTCATCAGTGTGAAACTAACTTGTGTATTGCGAGTACATTAGGGTAGTTTTAGTTTAAGATGTCTCTGTTAATTTAAGGTTATGTATACTACCTTAATGCACGCGGAAGAACATTATTTTGACTGTTGTATGTGTAAACGTGTCAAATGTTCTAAGGCTTCATCCATGCTTCACAAGAGTTAGAGTTAAAACTCTTATGTGGTACTACATTTCATAAGAGATTATTTAGACTCTACAAATCGCCACCTCTCATGAGCAAATAGATTCACCGTTCCTATCGTTCACAAAATTTGAAAGAGACGGCAAACCAACCACCGTATCAGACTCAAACCTTTATTTTTTATTTATGGAAAAGGGAGGATACGAGCATCCGGGTGACCTTATGGGAAGTGATCACCGCTGCCCAAGAGAATCACTGATCCATTGCTGCCCTGTAGGTCCCCCCGTGACGAGCCTGTGGATCTCTTACTTACCGTCAACACAGTAGCGAGCTGAAGTACCTTACCTCAACCATCAACTGGCTACAGTGGCTTTACCACAACAGCACAGTTTATTAAGATATTTTACTAAAGTTTGTCACTTGCGCCGGCGCTGGTCGTGGCCTTGTAGCGCGGCCGTGACCCAAACCTTACGTGGCTGTAGGCTCGTGGACACACTGGATCAGTCAACTGTTAACCAACTAAGATACAGTAAAATAAACTTTTGTTACAGATGGAGGACAATTGCTTTTACCAAAATAATGTACGTAAATTGGAATATTATGCTTGTCTATTTTACATTGTAACATTATGTTTGCTGGTAATTTAAATTGTTATTGTATTTAATTGTAACACCAAGGCCTTAAACATAAAAATTTAATACAATTTGACATATTTGTAAAGTTTCTGGGTCCAAATCTGATTGGAATTAGCTCTACTTTGTGGCTCTACATACAAGAGAGTAGAGTCGAATAGAGCCTATAAAAGAAATAACAGGCAAAATGCGTATGGAATTCGCGCGCCGAGGTCTTGCAAAGGTTTCATATTGTTGCATCATATAATTGAAGTTTACAATTGTATTTGTCATGCATTCACCAAAACAAATTCAAGTTCGGTGAAAGACAAAACTCGATTCACAAAACTAAGTTTGTTCCTGAAGGATTGTTGATGGTTGCAAAAAATCCAAAAATTTATAATTGACATTGACATTTTGTTTTATGGTTATTTGTTTTAAATACATATGTAAAGGTACAATCGAAGCACATATAAGTCACCATTAGCGACGGAACTGCGAGAAAGTGTCATCTTCCGAAAGGGAGACACATAGTATGCACTATGAAGTTGATATATCTATCCCCTTCGACCATAGACAATTTCTCACAGTTCCCTCTTTAATGGTCGGCTAAGTTTGTTGCTGATTGTACAGTAATAAAAGAACTTGGTTCTACTTTCGAGTTCATAACTTTAAAAAAGTAAAATAGTTGTGAGACCTTTACTTTTGCTCTTGATTTTTATAAAATGAAATGGTTTAGTTTTGTTTACGTTTACTGCTAATTTAATTTGTACCATGTTTGCTGCTTCTGTAAAGTCTAGCATTGTGTGTGCTGCTAGCTAATATTACGTATAACATTGTTATTTCGGTTTCTATAAATTTGTTATATTTTTTAGGTTATTTCATAATACAGTTAAGTTTTAATTTCAGCAGCATTTACAAACTTATACTCCGAATATCAGGATAGTCATAGGACTATATGTGTTATATTGTGCACGATTGGATAACACGCTAAAGTTTTGATTTTAACTGCATTAGCCAATTTTTTCTCAGAATATAACGGCACACTCATAAATACATACGTATATAAAGCTAATTTTGACATCCGATAATTAAAGAAACTGTTTTCTAATCAAAGGATAGGCGAGACAAAAATGTTAATAGGGTAAATCTAGAAAAAAATCCTTCCATTGGTCATAAACACGAACACATAGAGACAATAATAAATCAACCTAAAAAAATTATCTTGTCGCAGATGTTCGTAATTTCCTAGTAGCTGCATAGCATTTCCATAATGTGTCATTTTATTTTCATAACGTGTCGTTCTATTTCTATTCGAGTGAATTTGTCACATATTGCAGTACCATTTACAGGGGCTGGCATCTGCTTTATTTAAAGAGAAGAAATACATAAAGAAGAATGAAGGGAAGAGTTTTGGCCGAAAGGTGTCGCGTTCAGGCGGTTCGTGGCCGGTTAACTGACACCGCGAAACTCCTCTCGTTACAGACTTCACGTGCTAGTAATTAAGTTATTAACTAGTTATGTATAATAAATATTTATGTTAGTCTTTAAGGTATTTATCTATGGGCCTATGCAGCCTGAAATAAACTTATTCTATTGTATTCTATTCTATTTACACAGATTAATTTGACACACTTTACAATACAAATAGGAATTTTAGAATATAGTATTTATATAGTATTTAGTATAGTATTTTTTGTTGTTGTTACTGTTATAGTAAAGTCAAGTATACCTAAAACCGCTTTTTTTGAGGCAATTTTTGGTTCTCAACTCTCGCGTATACATCTCAAATTCGAAATATGTCAAAAAATTACAGATCTGAAAGGAATCTTACAGTTGTTTTAGACATATAAGGAAAAGTGTCTATCTCTACCTGATGAATAATTAAAGCATAGATGAAGCTTCAGAACATGTGAAAACCTGAAACTGACAAAATGGTTACCTTTGGTATGCTCAAGGTAGTCAAAACCTTAAAATTGTTATGAAAAACGTAGATTATACTATACTTAATTCACACCAAAAGAGACTATTTTGAGAGTTGAAGAGGAGGTTCAGAGTATGTAGTCTCTTTTCGGGACATTGTATTGCAACTTAGTCAAGAGATGAAGCTATAATAATTTCGTTTTCAATTTTAAAACTCCTTTTATGCTATACTATTTCTGTAATCTCTATTGTCGCGATAACTGCTTCGCTGGACTTCATCCACGCCGTACTGTTTTTATTCAATATTGTTCGTGCGAAATCATATTTATTTATTAATGGCAAAGTTTATTTAATAATAAACTAACCTGGAGCGGTAATGTTTATTTTATAATGTAAGAAGGTAAACGAGTAAGTGGAGCACTGATGATAAGTAATCACCACCGCTAATAGGTACTTGCTTAGTGGCTGAATTAGGAGCAATACGTTCTGGCCTATTGACGCATTTACCCCATCTTATATTATTGATCAAAGGGAGCGAAAATAAGTCTTTATGATTACATTATTAGAAACCTGTGTAAGTGAGTGCTATGCGGTACATACCGAATCTCCATTTATTTCCATAATAATACGCATGGAAATCACTTGCATGTTTTTTATAGACAAAGTCATGTGGCTTGTCGTCATCATCGGACCGTTAAATGACCAAATGAGATGGCATGGAGTCATGAAACTTGTTTTTCTGTCTCGATTACTCAATAGGCGCAATAGTGTGGAAGACGCAATTCATATAATTACATCTCGCAATAGCTCGCAATAGAACAATGGTTGAATTCAATGACACTAACAATCAATAGCAGACACTACGAAATTCGAAAAACAAAATGGTTTACGCCTCTTGTTTGCAGGTACAAACTCTTTGGCAAGCTGATTATTTTATTACAAGACGGTTTTACCCGCGGTTTTGTTTAACCATGTGGCCCACGAGGGGGGGTGCTTAGGGTGACCAACTGTCTTGCATTTTACAGGATGTCCCGTTTTTCAGCAATCATTTTGGCCGTGTCCTATATTTCAATAAGAAAAACACAGGACTATACCGTACCATAAACACGTTCTTTCCGTACTTTATCGACAAATCCTGTAATTTTAGGTCATCCTAGGGGTGCTGATTACCATGGACGGTGGTGATCACTTTCCATTAGGTGATGCACCTACTTCTTTGCAGACACTATTACCTTCTATCTTCATTATCATCATTAGTAAACAAAAAGACGCGCCGTCCAACTTACACCAAAGTTGATCAAAGGTCAACCTTGAAAATTTACCCCGGACTAAGAAATAAAGCATTTAGGTATATATACCTGTTTTATTTCTCAGACTGGTTTCGTGACAAATTGCAGGTATTTTCGATGTTTACCTATTCAAAGTTAGGCGAAGCTACTGATAGATATTTCAAATTGTTATCGCACGTTTTCGCTGTTATCAATTATCATCGACTATTTGGCGTCTCTGACATGTGTATGTATGTAAAGTTGGCTTGTATTATTGTTATCGTTTTAAACTCGTGGTATGGCAATTAAGATCTTCCTGAGTTTACTTGAAGCTGAATATTATCTGAACTAGTTATAACCCTTAAACTTATAGATTATGCCAACAACTGTAGACATTTTTTTATTTCTACAGGTGTTTCCTCCGAGTGAGTCACAGTCCCACATTGCAGTCACAGCAGACAAAGCGAAGGTTACAGTAACGCAGTCTAATCGTATATTCGGCCTTGTTACTTTCTCTTCTGTTCTACTATATGCTGTGAGGATCTTGCTTATGTTTTGGAGGTCATGTCTAACCTTTTCAACGCCAACTACCATATATCTGTCAGAGCGTACAGTGCAAAAGATATACCTATAATTAATTACTAGATTCAGGCGTTACTTTGCGGAGATCCATCTTAACAAATTGGAACAAATTGCATTACCCTGCTTACTTGGTTTCGCGGAGTAGCAAGGTAATTATTTCTAATTTTTTTAAACTTATTGGCGTACGCTTACAATTCGCGTTACTAATACTGGTTAGGTACACAATTTAAGTAGCTAGTACAAAAAAATACTCGTATGATACATACAACTTCATAATCATCATCGTCATTTATTTATTGCTCTCGTAGATATTTCATTGGGTATTAGATCTCAGACTTTGTGACCCAACTTGTAGGCCAAAATCTAGTGCTGACTGGAAAATTACAGACGCGTACGCCGGTCACCGCGGGGGTCATTGACACCAGTGGCTTTCTATTTCACGACTACCGTCGCATCTGTTACGATCTTCGCATTCTTAGATTATTTGTTAGAGATGTGCTGAATTTTTGGCCAAATATTTGCGTTCGAACGTGCTATGTGGTGTTATGGTACGGCGCAATTTTGAGGTTTTGTTGACCTTTTTCAGGTTCGTTTTAAACAATGACTAAAATATTAAGTCTCCAGTGGTATACGTTTAGAAGTAGTAAACGGCCGAAGATATGAGGTCAAACAGAAACGACAGAAATCGAACCCAGTCATTAAAAAACCTGACGTTATTTGACTACAATTTAGTGCGTAAGTGTATAGAATAAATTTTGCTATTAAACTTTGTATCCAAAACTAATAGAATGTATTTAATACGAGTAGGTAAGTATTGACTTTAAGTGGGCTCTTCAATGTTTTGTATAAACACTTATCTTTTTTTCCTCTCCGTAGTCGTGAAAAGCACTAGGTATATAAATGTCTCGGCTGAAGGTAGAATTCTAGACGAGTAGGTTAGAGATCCAAACCGAAGTTGTGTGAGGTGACTGATAATTTTCTCCCCTCTAGGATAATGTACTATAGGCCCACAATAACAAAATTTCCATCACAAAGGCCTGTAATATAAAACCTTATCCGAGCGCTGGAACTTGTACAAACTATTTCACATCCACTTACTCACGTACACTGCGAGTAAACTCTGCCGAGCACCGTTTCAATCACCTAGCTATTTCATGGAAACTTTTATGACACTCTAAACCAATCATCCATCAAGTTTCTACGTCACGTCTCAAGGTGGGTGACGAACCTGTAATATTCCGATCATAAATCAATAAAGGTTAGGGCTTTTCCAGTTTAATACTTAGGTACAACGGACTAGACTAAATTGTCAATCGATTTAATTTTACCCGTGGGCCTGAATCACAAAGTAATATTACGGTCAAATGGGGTGACTTGAAGCTGCAGCGGTGACTTAAAAAGTACCTAGTTTTAAGGGTTAATTCAATAATTTTATCATATTTTTCGAATCCAGTTGATGTCTCATGGATTATCTAGTTGCCCATATGACAAAAACTCGCTTAATATTGGCTGCGTTGACTTTATGAGGATTTTAAAACTATCAAAATAGCCCAATTTCTTGTAAAGGTACCCTGTTTTACTTATAGGAAGCTTTTGCATATAGTTATGTAGTATGTTGTAAAAACACTCTCTCCTCTACACTTTGTTGACAATTACATTAAGTAAATGTTTTGTAGGTGCTTTAGGACGGTGATTATAAATCGGTATCAGAGGGCATCTATTATTAACGTCGTTGACAAACAAGCACTAAAGCCACCTGATGGTATATCATATGGTACGAGTACACCAAAAGTATCAACCACGCGTTGCCGACCCTGCAGGACGAGGTATTATGTAAACAGCAAGAGTCCTTCTACTGCCTACATCACAACCTAATGAGCTCTGGAGACCTTAATTACCAAAAAAAGCAACTTAACTTATTGACTTACTTTTCTTATTAGACTTATTGTTAAAGCAACTTATTAAGCTGCATTTTTGGGCATCGGAGTAATAGGTATCCTCGCCTAGACGAAAAACTACGTTAGAGAATTTGTCAAAATTTGACGGCTGATAGGTATATTTAAAGCGGCCCATTGTTTGAATAAATAAAACAAAAATAAATAAATGAAAAAATTTAAATTTTGAAATGAATGGTTTGACTGCATAGGCCCAAATATTTATAAAACAAAACATTAAAAGTTGCACGTTAGTTCGGCGACGTGTGACCTGGTTTTGGGGTGTCCAGCAACCGCCCGCGAAAACGTCGGAAAGCGACTCCCTTCGGCCAGAATTCCAGCTTTATGAAGGTCGACAGATGATCGGTCGGCACCCGCACCACAAAGGACGTAAAATTGACGTTGTGGCGGGACTCCAACCGCTCGACCCTCAGGGTAAAACTGGTGTTCACTCGTATATATGTATAGTTGTATACTCTATGATCTCCTCAACCTTAATAAGGAAACGTTGCATTAGATTAATGGCTACACATTTCTCATTCAGTAAGTACACAGTAAAAAGACAACACGGAAAGGTAAATACCGTTCTTGACACTACCAACTTTGGACAAATTAATGACGGAAAAATTGTGTTTATGTTGTTCGCGACGAGTTACGGGTCGTCTTTCATTAACAAGAAAGCACGAAGCACGCTTAATAAACACTTGTTAACACATATTTGCGAATCAGAATAATGGTGCTCTGTGTTTAGAGATCGGTGGACTGCGGACAATTAAACCATTGCGTTTTTGTAGTCATTTTTAAACCAGAATTTTGATAAATAGGGGCGCCTGTGCAATATGAGGGGATGGAATAAGCTAATGCTGATTTCACACGGGAGCAGAACAGAGGGGCAGCACAGTACTAATCTAATGTTGCGGGTGGTAGGACCTTGTGCAAGGTCCATCCGGATCGCTACCATCATCTTGATCGCTAATCCTGCCGCTAAGCAGCAGTGCTTGCACTGTTGTGTTCTAGCGTGGAGAGCAAGACAGCTGGTGCAATTACTGGCACAAGAGATATTCCATCTTAGCCCTCTGGGTTGGCAACGCATCTGCAAACTTCATGATGTCTTTAGGCGGTGGTGATCACTTAAACCATCAGGTGAGCCACTTGCTTGTTTCCCTTCCTATTTATAAAAATTTGAGACGATAACTACGGTAATAACCGAATTATTCTTGTAAGATGTCGCATCTGCCTCGTTTATCAATAAATAAAAGCCTAGTTGTCAGTAAAATATAGTGTAATTTTTTTATTGCCAATTGTAAGTAGCAATAGGAAGTTGGTTTTTAATAAACAGTCATTTACTTGTTTTCATCTAGCGTACCATTGTTCGCAAACAATCGTGTCACTCCGTCAAACGAATACCGCTAATTAGATTTTGTTTCACGTGTCTATAGGAAAAAACATTTGATTCGTCACGTGGTGTGAATTACCTACATTTTGAAGTTGCTTATCGGATGGAATTTTCCATACGAAATCGATGCAACAATGGCCATAGTGTTTGTAATGAAGTAATAAGAAAAATGAATTGAAATTAACCTATCCCTAAGAAGCAGTGAACTGTTTGATCTTGAGCCATTGGGACTAGGTGGCCAACTGTCCTGTTTTTTTGCTTCATGAAAAAAGAATTCTGGCCGAAGGTAGTCGCTTTCCGTCCTTTTCGCGGACGGTTGCTGGGCACCCCGAAACTAGGTCACACGTCGCCGAAGTAACGTGCTAATTTAAATGTATTTTTTCTATGTGCCTATGTAGCCTGGAATAAATGGTTTTATTATTATTATTATTTACAGGATATCCCGTTGTTCAGCTATTATTTTGGCCGTGTCCTGTATTTTATTAAGAGGAATACAGGACCATACATGCCATACCATACCATAAATGCCATACCAATCATACCATAAACGCGCTGTCTCGTATTTTTCCTAAAATCCTGTAATTTTAGAACACATGTACTGTAAAACGAGCACATAGGGCTGGTCACCCTAACTGCTGCTGGGGACCCTTTTCTAAATAAATTACGACTTCTTCGGTGGTCTTGGCATGTCATTATGACATTTAAAGTCTGCACTGGGACACGCAATGTTACGATTTATAAATAACTATCGACCCACCTTACTTCGAACGGGTGATATTATAAACGAAAATTTATCAAAACGTATTTTAAATAAAATAAAAAACCTAGAAAAAAAACACTAAATAACTGTAGAATAATTAAATAAATAAATATCTTGGGGCAGTTAACACCAATTGACCTAGTCCCAAAAGCAACTACTCGTAAATCTGCTTGTGTAATGGCTACTAGACAACGGATATAAATACTTATATAGATAAATAGATACTCAAATACATATAACATCCACGACTGAGGTACAAACATTCGTATTCATCATACAAACATTTGCCCCTCCCGGGATTCGAACCCGGAACCCCAAGCTCAGTAGTCAGGGCCACTAACCACTAGACTATGCGGTCGTCCAAACCGTAATAGAATCCGTTGCGTGGTTTAAAAGGACTAAGCGGCCGAAGATACACACAGACATACATACAGACGCAGATAGCGACTTGGTATATACTATATTCTATGTACTACTATGTGAAGATTAAGAAGAAGGTTAGAGAAGGCGAAATTCAGAACGTTATACCTGTTGGAAAAAATGGCATTAGTGGTTGACAAAATATTGGCGGAATGGGCTTAATTCTGTTTTTATTTTTATATATTGAAGCCGGGGACCGGGGAACCAAGACGAAAATTTGACAAAATGTATTGCCTCTTGTTGCTTCTTTTGTCTTTATTTTTCAACCACTAATGACACTTTTTCAAGCGAAGCATCACGGAATGGTTTAAAGAAGCAAAGTCAACCAAAAACGATATTTGTCAACTGAAGCCTATCATCACCTACGTTACTTCTTAAAATAATGTATTGTACCAATATTTTTTGAAGTGTATTTTCATTCACTAAGTAGCCGCTGTCAATTCCTAAATGTTTTTTGGCGTGACATACAAATAAACAACATTCTATTTTCGATGCTTTGCGTTTAGTTTAGAATCTGTTTTCTTTACTATAATACTGTAAAAAAAAAGAAATTTTAAGCATGCACTATTGAAAATTCGAGAACAACAAATTCTTTATGGATTATGCGGCCACTTGGTGTTTCAAAATACTTAACTTCACTCAATATTAAAATCAATGGATTTTAGTTAACGTCTGGGTGACACGCAGTGTGAATACTAATATTGTTTTTGAGCTAGTTTCAGTTGTTTTGCTAGTCTAAGTGTCGGTCTACCAAATGGACTCTTAGCATGTCCAAAACTTCTATTAGTACCTTATTTCTAGTAGACAAAAACTATTTTAGTAAAATGAAATCCGTAGGTAGGTAAGGTACAGTCCGCCTCAGTGGCCCTAACATGACTGGCCAAGTTTAGTTTATCTCTATCTGCGTCCCTTTCCTATGACACTAGTTAGACAGAGACGCAGGGTGGGGTTAAGCTAAACCTGGGCTGTTTTAGGGCCGCTGAAGTAGCTAAACACTTAAGAACCTTGTCGTAGTAACGTATGAAATGAGAGTTGCTCAAATTTGTTACATTACTGACAGCGACAAGGTACTAAAATGCTCAGCTACTTTTAAGGCTAACCGTACATGAACAAATATCGCTAGCGTTTTATGTGTAGCTGTTGTCGCACGCTTGCAGCACGTTACACCGATTATTGTTATACGTTTATTTATGTATAATTTATAAAATTACACTAATTATTAAGTTTCTGTATTTCTATTAGGCTAAGCCTTGCTATCCAGCGGGGCAATGCGTTCTAGGCTCTTTTCCGCATGGCGCAAGCGAAAACGCAGACGGCGTGCTTCCTTTTTAGATATTTTTAATGTTTTGTATATAAATTGTGTTTTAGTTTAGGTTTGTTTTTAATTTTTCTATATTCATGTTAATTTTTACTGTTAACATTTTTATTAGGTTAAGTTCTTCATATTTTACTTCAAAATATATTATAAAAGAAGAAAAATACACTTAGCTTTACGGATACTACTAAATTATTTGACAATTGACAACATCGTACATTTTTATATTTTTTTGCATTTCCGCAATATACTGCGAGCGTAATAATTTCTAGTAAGTAATGCGAAACTTCATACTAAAGCGGATTTACTGAGACTGACCTTTCATTTAAAACAAATTGCAGTTTTATTCATTTAAGCTTTATTGCACAATAATAAAATCGACTGCACAAATGGTGGACTTCGTGGCTTAAACTGTTATGGATGATTTTCTTCTTCTTACTTATGCAACTTCCATAATGCTTACTTTCTCGCTTGGACACTCAGGAGTTGTATTAAAGGCGTTTAGGTATCTGATGTACCCACTGACCTACAAGTAATGGACTTCTAGTCAGCGTTCAAAAAATGGCCGCCTTAAAAGTCGAACAAAAGTACAACAAATCGACAATCACTCGCGCTGTCAGTTTGTCGAACCGACGGCGCTGCTGTTAATACTATTATTTTGTAAAAAAACCTATTTGCAACGAAACCTAATAAATTATTATTTTTTGCAGTTAGACGTAAAGCTGTAAATCCAATGACTATAAATGGTAAACTAATAATTTCCATTTGTAACCTTTGCGTCAACCTGTATGTCGGGCCATTTTTTTGCTGTCATTTTGTATGACACTGTACAAGTGTACATCCATGCATTGTAATATCATTGGATGTAGCTATATATGTGGGTCAGCGTTGCCAGACGTCCCGATTTTGGCGAGACGTCCCGTTTTTTAGCCTAAAATTAAATGTCCCGCGCGGGACAGGCTCAGTCCCGTTTTACGGAGATACTCGACCAGTAACCTAGATGGTAATCGTTTTTTGGCCAAGCACCGTATTTTCATTAAAAACATATTCTATAGCTGTCTATCATCACTGTAAATTTAATTTGAAACTGAAATAAGACGATACGTAATAAAAATCTGCTGATTATTTAAGCTATTTATGTTATGTCCCGCTTTAGACGAATTAGTCCCGCTTTTTTATACAAAAGGGTTCGAAATCCCGCTTTGCCTGAAAATAAATCTGGCAACGCTGATGTGGGTAGGTATGTATGGTACAGTCAAGGAATTACATTTCCAACCCACCTAAGGGTCAACAGCATATAGCAAACTGTCACCATAAGAGCTATAGAGCAAGACGTTAGTTTGACATATCGACCTTAATGCATTGCGAATGTCAGACGACATTTCAACGAAATGGGTAGGGAATTAACTTCCTTGACTGTACCATAAGAACGAAATCTTAGTTTTGCAACGACACGTGCGAAGCGCTCGGGCGGTTTACGAGCATAAACAATTGAACATCATTAAAATTCTATACACTCCTGTATAGTATACTAAAAACCTCTTATGTGCACATGTAAGCAAAGTAACGGTGCTTATCATAAATATCGCCATTAAATCTCTAAGAACCACGTCCCAAATACATGAGCTAAACAGTGCACCTAGCACGAATCTTCTCGATACGAGTTAACTCGCTACGTAACTCAGTGCGTCTCTCTTCTACTGGGGTAGTTAGAGCGAGACGCACTGAGTTACGTAGCGAGTTAACGCGTATCGAGAAGATTCGTGCTAGGTGCACAGAACGCATGTAGGTAAAGGTTATTACGGTTATTAGTGTTATTAGACACAATATGGAGACGCGTGTCGTGCAAAGACACGTGTTACTCATGCTAGGTAATGAATTCCACAAATTTTGAGCTCTCACTATGCTTTGCACACATAGGGCCTAATACAGGGTGCTAAGGAGCTTTTCGCTTTGGAATTCTAGGGCTGAAACTGTTTATTAAAAAAACAAACGTAGACTACTAAAAACATAACCCTTCTTTGTCGCTTTGCCGTAATCGGGAAATAAGTAACTTTTGTCATTAGAATTTTTTTGAAAATCAGCAAAAAAATAATGGCCTATACTAAAGTAGGTACTCATCATTATACGTACCTACTAGATGTTGAATTTTTTCACGAATTGGAAAATGTTAGGAAGCAAACTTACTTATTTTCATCAGAAGATTTAACCCTGAAAATATTCGCACCTAACTTGGAAGTAAACCATTATAATCTTCTCGCGACATTTTAAGCTGTCGATAAATAGCATTGTGCATCTAGCACGAATCTTCTCGATACGCGTTAACTCGCTACGTAACTCAGTGTTTTTCTCCCTTACTGGGTTAGTTAGAAAGAGATGCAGTGCGTTACCTAGCGAGTTAACGCGTATCGAGAGGATTCGTGCTAGGTGCACTGTCCCATTACTGCTTACACAAAAGTTTACTAACGAACCTACCCTAACTTCCCACGTTCACAATTTGACGGTTTGACATTAATGATATTATAATACGTGGATGTACAGTGTCATACTAAATAACAGCAGAAAAACGGACCGACATAAGAATACAGGTTGACGCCAATGTTTCAAATGCAAATTATTAGTTTACCATTTATAGTCATTGGATTTACAACTTTACGTCTAACTGCATAAAATAATAATTTAGTAAGTTACGTTGCAAATAGGTTTTTTTTACAAAATAATCGTATTGACAGAAGCGCCGTCGGTCCGACAGACTGACAGCGCGAGCGATTGTCGATTTGTTGTACTTTTGTTCGACTTTTGATGCGGCCATATTTTAAACGCTGACTAGAATTCCATTACTTATAGGTCAGTGTTAGACATGATAGTGTAAAACAAAGTTGCTATCCATTCCTGTCTGTCCTTACATCTTCACTTACTCCTAAACCACGCAAAGGATTTCGATACGGCTTTCACTGTCATTTAGAGATTTTTTTACGGAATGTTTTTATATACATTATATCCTACTTGTACCCGCACGAAACCGGGGCGGGGCGCTAGTATTAGTATAAATTAGAATATGCAACAAAAAAGATCTAACCAAGATTTAATCTAATACCAATCATAAGTCAATCTTGTCTGAGACTAGACGAAGAGGTAGTACTTATATCTGTAAATCGTCTGGCGCCAGTTCGCTACTATCAAAATAATCCATGTCAAGGTATCGCTAAGTATCTATGATTGATGAGATTAGATATGCAGTCGGAAGACATACGCTTTTGAATTTGTAAACAACTATGTACTTACCACAGTACCTAGGACAAATTAATAAACTGACTCTTTTAGATCAGCTTTCACACTAGGGTATGCAAAACCGGCAGACCCGCCACAAGGTGGACTGATGACCTGGTGATCGTTGCGGGAACCCGCTGGATGCAAGCAGCACAAGACCGGTCGTTGTGGCGATCCTTGGGAGAGACCTATGTCCAGCAGTGGACGTCTTTCGGCTGAAATGATGATGATGATGATGATGCAAAACCGGTTTTACTTTGTATTAAAAAACCGGTTAAAACCGGTTTTTCTTAGAGAAAATAACCGGGTCTGCATTCCGTATTTCACACTGAAAAACGATTAATTAGTGAAACCAAATCAGTGGCCGTAACATGACTGCCTAAACTTAATTTATTCCTGCCTACGGCTCTGTCTAATTCGGTTCGTAAGAAAGGGCCCCGCTAACCTTTTCAGTGCAACTGTTAAGTATTCGTAAATATTTATTTTCTCTCATCTTAGACGAACAAACAATATTTACCACTAAGATGCGCAAAGTGTGTACGCGTATAAAAACAATTCACACTGTTTAACACAATGACGGAGAAACCCCAGTGCGGCGTCGGCGACGCACGCTACACACACTGTATGCAGAGTGTGTGTGTGCTTCGTTTTTGTATGGAGCATGAATTGCCTACGCTGCAGTGGGTTTTCGCCCTAAGCAGTTTCCCAGCAGAGTCTTCCATTTTCCGAACCACTGGTAGACTCAGACATACAACAGAATATGTGGATTTTTTTTTCATTTTGATTTAATTTTCAAAGAGTAAAATCCAGATTTGAAAACTAGAATTAAACCTTAGTAAAGTCAATAAAATCACCATGTTCACGTTTTTTTCTTAATTTTATTTTAAGATGCAATAATACATTAATAGGTGTTTGTATTTTTTGCTGTCAAAATTTAAACGTGTTTGCTTTTTTCCTGTTATTATGCACCATAAGACAAGGCAAAGTAAATGTTTTATACTGGTATTAAAAACCACTGTTTTTGTTAGTCTCAGTATCGAAACAGCTGTCTGGAAAAGCGAGCTCTTGAGCGATAAGACAACCTGTATACATTATTAATTAAATATTTCGCCTTTAATGTATATTTGTGTGGATTACTATGAGTAATGTTTGTAGTTGTAGTTGTATGTACATATTTTACTCAGAGATTTACTAGTTTACTTTAGCATTTTCCCCCATGTTCAATATTTGCGAACAGTAAACAGTAATCTTTGTGCTAATACGCTTAGTCATAGCAAAGTATAATTTGTATGCGATAAGAACTACCGAGTCATTAACAGTAATGCTTACTAAATATCCCCCTGCGAGTTTCGTCCAAGCTAAAATTGCATGTAATTAGGTTTTTCTCTTTGTAGCATAATTATTATTGTAGCAAAATTTTCCACTGTGCGGTTGATCAGAGGCCTGTACCACACAACTGGCAAATCCTACAAATTAACAAATTTGTCACATTTTGTATGAAAAACTTCACAATTATGTCAAATTGTAGCGCTTGTAAGTTTTTTAAGGTATAGGAGACAAAAATAGACCTGTCAGAACGGCTAGCACGCGTCCTCATTTTCTCGCTTGTCGGTCATTGCGTCTCTTTCCGACGAGGCTAGTTCTCAAGAGACGCATTGAACGACAAAGCGAGTCGCAGTGTGTCTTGCTAGCCATTTATAACTTTAAAGAGCACTGTGCTAGCGCGTGTATATTGACCATTATTATTGGTATCTGGGGTTTTTAGAGTGTAACTAATTACATGGCATTCTGAATTAACTATACTATAGTGATCTATTTCCTATTCGAAGTCCTTCAAGGATGACTGCGGCGTAGGCGCCTGCGTGGCGGATTACCTGCACATAAGTAAATGCTTCACAGAGACAAAGCTTCATACAACCACGCTTCCATAGGTACAGTCAACCAATATATGAATCATATGCCACTGTAAAAACATTTCAAAATAAATGCCGTAATAACTTTTGAATAAGTCATATTATCTCAGAAATGACACATTGCGACGCCGTTCTATAGTGCCCTATGTATCAATGTGGTTAACTGTACACTTGTAGACCACGAGATTTAACAATCGACTTTTCACAGTCGTTTAATGTTCAAAAATAAATCCTAAAATCGGTTTTATAAATGCATAAACTTTACTTTAATAGTACTTTTGTACATGTGTGTAGCTTCTAACTAAACGTTATTTTGGTGACAAAAGGTGATCAGACATTTACAACTATTGTAGCGCGATTGCACAAGGCGTTATCTCTGTGGCGTATTTATGTAATGTGCTACTTTAGTGTACTTCAATAGTTACCGGAAATTCGATTTTTCTATAGCCTTTGTAAGGTATCTTCTGGATTTCCTATATAAAATTACGAAATACCAAAAGCCAAAATAAGCCAAAGTCAAATTTCGCCTTGACAAGTCTATATGCATTTTCCTTTTTTGTAAATTACAACTAGTAAAGAGTTACGTACTATCTTACTACTATTGTGACGTAAAAGTCAGAGATAAAAAACTGTTATAGATATTAACTCTGAACTCTGAACTTACGTTCTAAATTTACATTTATATGGAACTTTAGAACGTAAGGTATAAGTTCTCCTTTGTACATTATTTATGTTTTTAATACAAAAAAGAATTTACATATATACATTCATAAAAACAGCGGAACCGCCTGTCACTATAATATAATATTAATAACAAAGAAGACGACACATTTTTTGCAAAAGGTATATAATAATATCTACCTACACATCAATGTTTTATATGTTTGTGGCGATTGCGGAAGAGGTAGTTTTAAAGTTCAAAGTAGGTGCTTTAAGACAAAGAATAGTTACGTGAGGTTTCTAAAAAATAGTATCTACTATCTACCTTATCTATTGATTAAAACATCTTTTATTCAACCGCCTTACCTCGATTTTTCAATATCACTCAGCATCGTTAGGGCCCGTCCACAAGTGCCACACTGGTGCAACACTGTGTTTCAACGACGCGACACGCACTGTAGAAATCTACGACGACGCACAACGCCTCGTGAAAATTCAAATATAATTCTATATTTACGTAATTTTAGTTTTATTTTAGCTTTTGTTTAGTTTTTAAGCCATCTGTTATAGTGTAGTCTTCTTAGTGTGGTGATATGATTGATTTTAATTTTATATTGCTTCGATCATTATATTGCATCGTCACACCGCAGTGTTGTAGCCTGACCCGTACCGTACCATGAATTTTTCAATTTTAACACCGTTTCTATGAGAAATCTATCAAAATTTAACGCCTGGTAGGTGAAATGATCGGTTGCATGAATATTGACATGCCACGGCATAAGCCACTAAGCGCAGATTCACAATCCAAAGTGACTCACGATAAAACGCAGCAATTTATCGCACCCGTCGTCATTTTATTGTTTCGGCTAATGAGACTAATCATGGCGTTGCACGGTCTCTGATAGGTCGAAACGTAAAGATGGCGTCACGCGCGATATATTGCTACATTTTATCGCTTGCTACTTTGCATTGTGATTCCACCTTTAGCCTTATATAAAGGTATTCTGACGTACAAGGTGATTTTAATCAGTACTCATTGATCCTCAAAAGTGATTAGGACTTGTCACAATGTAAAATCGAGTGGCCTTATACACTCCATGAGTTATCTATGGACGTCATCACGTCATATTGCTAGCACTCTAAATACCTGCTGTGACCTATGTTCAACAATAAGTAATACGTTCAAGGCCCAATTTCATAAATGCGACAGGTGACAGTGACAATTTGCTGTACATTACTGAGTCGACAATTAACGGCACAGACTTACAAATTTAATATCATAGTGGGCAAGCAATGTATACCGAATTGTCACTGTCACCTGTCGCCTGTCGCGTTTATGAAATTGGGCCCAGGCGTTACTTTGCGGAGGTACATATTGACAAATTGGAACAAATTACCTTGCTAATCCGCGAAACCAGCGGGTACTCTGAGAGTTTCACGGAATAGCCAGTTAATTTGTACCAGTTTGGTAATACCACTATGCAATATGTAACGCGGGTAGTAACGTCATAGTGTAAAAACATAACCTATGGTAAAATAAAAGCCATGTGTGGGTAGGTAGATTTATTACGCTATAACAAAGTTATGAACCATTTTTTATGGCCCCTTGCGCAGTAAATGTCTACTCTAAGACAGATTCACTTTTGCACCTATTGGATTGAAATAACGAATTATGTACCCTATTTAGTCATTGCTAATTTTTGCCATCGCTCCCGATCGGTCAAACTATTAGCTCACCATGAAATGGACTAGTTTTGCATCTTAAGATTCTTTTTTACTACTTAAGTGCTTGGGGCATAAATAAGGAAAATTGGTTCCATGTTTTTACGTTGAATGTGAAATGATGTCTTTCTTCAACTTTTTGTTTCGAAAAGAGAAGAAAAAAAAGATTAACTGCTGAGTTTTTTGCGAAGTTTCTTCTCGGCAGATTTTTCCATTTTCCGAAGCGCTAGTAGATTCAGGCATGTAAAAGAGCCTATATGGCCTACTTGTAAAATAAATTTTTCTTTTTCATTTTCAACAACCAATCGAAATAGAATCGCAATAATTGTTGATATTCCCGTATTCGCGAATAAAAAAATCATTATAAAGTTATTTTTGTGAGCAATGGCGATACAATGACTAAAACGCAAATAAATACGAACCACAGTCAAATTTTACTGTGACAATGATCAGTGATGCGCGTTTGTATTCTGAAGCAAACAAATGAGCAAGCGGTTCACCTGTGATCCCCGCGCCCACGGACACCTACAGCATCAATGGGACTACTGGTGCGTGACCGGCCTTTTCACGCTAGATACTGAAATAATCCGAACATTCCCTTTCCTTTCAGTCGAACGGATTTTTCCACTCCAACGAAAAATATCTGCGCCTAATCTACGCAATTAAGGTATAACATTTCAGTTTTATTTATAGCCTGTAATTCTGTATCAATAACAGAGATCTCTTTACGTGCGCGCGCTCGTGCGTGAAGGACGTCACGTGGACACCCTCACAGGAATAACAAGCTGGGTCACGAATAATCTTAACATATTTTTTTCACACTTCTATAATGTATACATTACCAGGATGGACTGCAGCCGTTGGACGAAACGAACGCTGGAGTGAAGACCCCGTTGAACGCAGAGGGAGACCACCCATAAGATGGACGGATGACATCTGCCGACAAGCTGGTGGATGATGGACGTAGGTGGCAATGGACCGTCAGGCGTGGAGGAATGGAGGGGAGGCCTATGTCCGAAGACGGATGAAACAAAGGCTATAATGGATGGATGGAATGGATAATGTATAAGTCCATCACATCAGGTCGTCATATAGGTTTATTTGAAATAATACAATAAAATCATATCTGGGGATAATTTAAACCAATTGAATTAGTCCCGAACTAAATAATCAAAACTTGTATTAGGCATGCGTATTATTTAAACATAGATCAACTAGCGATCCGCCCCGGCGTCTCAAGGGTACAATCGGAATACAATGTACCTACATAAAAACCTTAGGTGAAATTATCTCTTTATGACAGTGAAAACCGTATCAAAATCCGTTGCGTGGTTTAGAATGACAAGGTGGCTGAACGTACACTATAAGGATTTAGGACAGAACAGGCACGAATAGCATCATCATCATCATCATCATCTCAGCCACAAGAAGTCCACTGTTGGACATAGGCCTCCTCCATGGATTTCCAAAGTGGCCGGTTGGAAGCAGAATGCAACCAGCGCCTTCCTGCCACCTGTACGAGGTCATCGGACCATCTTGTGGCCACAAGCACGAATAGCAATTTTAATTAATACTATGTAAAAATAAAGATAAAGAAGATTGTTAGGGTGGTAGTTATAAACCAAACTCAAATTCCAGTTTGGTACTAATCTAGTATGAAACTAGAACTTAAGTTCGGTCTATAAGTACCAACCTATAAGTACAACATATAACATCCATGACTCAAGCATAGGTATTCATGTTCATCCTACAAATATTTGCCACTCGCGGGAATTGAACCTAGAACCTGTAGCTTTCTAATCAAGGTCACTGCCACAGGACTAGGCTATTGGCTGTCTGGTAGACGTGGAGGATTGTACAGCAAATGGTCTCCATACAAAACAAACGGCGTTAACGGTGTCTACCCAATAGACTTTAACTTAAAAGCAATAATGTAATGACCGTAAATCGAAACACATGAATAATTCGCAGGGTCTGGCAGTAGCTATGTAGCAGAACTGGTTAACGCAAGGCACGGAATTCTGAGGTTGCAGGTTCGAGTCTTGCTAGTGTCCAAGATTTATCTTTATATTATCATTCCAATTTTTTTTAATGCAATATCATACATTGCCTAATATGCTCTTGTGTTGTTTTATGCCTTGGTACACAATTTTCGTGATGCTTCAGATACTTAGTCACGGGAGGGGGTTTACGTTCAGAAGAGGAGGAGTGTGAAACCAGCCCCAAAAAGCACTCACTCTAAACCTTAACCTTTGGCAATTTTTTTTAATGTTATCATTATGCCTTAGAACTATGTAGGTTTGTATTTTTTGATTTTTTAAATATTCTTAATAGATTTGACAATATTTGAATTTTAGGAGTTTCATACAAAATTTTGAAACTATTAAGAATATTTAAAAAATCAAAACATGTACAAACCTAATTCTAAGGCATACTTACCACATACAAAAAAATCATGGCTATAGGTTAAGGTTTTCAGGGTGGAAAACGTTATCGCCGTTTGTATGAAGAGCGCTGGGTTCGCACTCCTCTTAAGTACATTACAAATTAAAAAAATAATCTTATACATCTGAAAAAATAAGTTTTATTTTAAACTGCCATACAATTTTCGTTATTATTTTTATTACTCCATTGCAAAATCTTACTTACTTTTATTATAAAATCCTAAAATACCATAATGTATCTATGAATGAATTGCTTATTTCGGAACCATTACATATTCCATCGTAACATTTAAACCAAATTAATATATGTTAGTAACAATGTCCTTAGAGAATATCAAAAAAAACAAAATAAATAATACAAATAATTAGGTATACCTAGTGTACAAATACGTACACAAGTAGTCTAAAATATTAAACCGCCATCTTAATCCGGTATAAAATAACAATACAAATGCTCTTTAAAAAACATCACATGAAAAACGATATTTGGGTAGGTACCAGTATTGTTACGCTTCACTGTACATACCAAGTCATTTAAATTTCAAAAGATACTGCTTCGGCATTCTGAAACAGATTGTCTGCACTGGAGCTGAAAGGAGTTCGTTTTAGAACTAACACAATGACCTGCCGTGACCTAAGAAATCGATAGCAAAACAACAGAACATCTAGGGATGCATAACTGGGTAAGTAACGCAAAGGGTAGGGCTTCCAACTGTTCCACGAATGGATCGGAATCAGGTTCACAAACGTCTTTCCTTTAGACAACAGTTAAGGGTGATAGTTCATTATTTTTGGTCAAGTCCACATCCGCATGTAGGTATGGTTCGTAACCGTAACCTAGTTTTGTCCTATAAAAAACATAAATTACTTAAATATTAAGTACCCAACTCGTTAACATTTAACCACAGAAGAGACAAAATGTTTATTTTAAAAAAATCTCCGTTTGCGGATGAAGATAAGATACTCCCGGAATAAAGATATAGACACTACGAAACGGTAACATAGTGAGTAAGTAGAATACGAGTACATGAATGGTAAAATTTATTTGTTCGTAACTTAGTTACGTACGAAGATATAAAAACTATTTGTCCGCAATCTAGTTGCATAGGAAGAAAAATACAGTAAAAAAATCTGCCTTTGTACCCACTTACTTATAAAAAAAGAAAAATCCTTGTACGTAATTAGTTCCAAAACTAGGTTACATCCACGGGCGAAGGGATTTTTTTGACCCAAGCACAGTCAAACTAATCTGAATTCTGCGCCACTAGAATCTTTTCACAATAAATTAAAAATTACTTCACTAAGAATAGATAATTAAAGAGTGAAGCTAAAGTCAGATGGTTTCATACTTGCAAATTCTAGTTATTGACATTTAATCTAGATTGATCCAGTATGAAACTGGAACTTGAGTTGAGTTCGGTCTTTGACTACCACTACCACCCTTAGTACTAATTTATCAAATTTTGCCACTGTTTTGTCTTGAAATTTAAAAAGTCCTCATGCTCTGGACGATCACGTTATAAAGTAAGTCTGTACTTTAATCGCACTAGCGACACAGTTCCTTATTTCAGTTGACTGAATTCAAATCACATTCAAACTTTGTTTAAACCAAGAATAAGTGATAAACCTCACATACAGCAAGTTTAAAACCATCGACTGTCATCATTCATCAATCAACATCAATAAGCCAATTACAATCGAATTGGCGGCGCTTCCACCGATCCGGTTATAACTGGTTATTGTTATTGTAACGCTTGCTCAGCGGCGTCGCTAGCGAGAACGAAGCGGAAATTAAACCAGAGATCACTAACACAGCAAAATTTAACTAAAGAATACACACACACTAATCTGTCTTGAACATAATCCACCCGTTTGCTATAATTATCGTCTTAGTAAAAGTAAGAAAAGCATTTTATATCAGTGATAAGATAATACTTCAACTGTCAGGACTTAAACTAGTCACAAATTTAAACAAGGATTGCTTATTCCGTTTATAGGTTCTGTTGTATGTCTTAATCAAATAATAAATCCTTAATCTGATTAGCAGCTTTAATAAGTACTTTGTAGGAAAGCAGCGGCAAGGAGGATCGTAAATAACTTTCTTCAATATGTCAAACAACGTAGCTCCTAATTCTGAACAAATGCTACTTTGGAAGTTAACAAGTATCGCATTATCCAATTTTTCAACATATCGAAGGAAAGCTACATCCACAAGTTTAAACTTGCCATAAAATGTGACATTTTGTGCATTGAAAATATGAGTTTCTGGAAGAATTGGCATAGTTTTAGCATATTTTTTAAATATGGGACATTTGTGTGCTTGTTCACACTTATAAAAGAGGTAACAGGCGATATAATAAGCTTGGTAATCATCTGGCAAACTGATCTGATAGTCAATGTCTCCACTTAACGTCACTACTGATTTTTTTAAAGGAGTGGGGCTAAGTTTATCAATCTTCAACTTTAATGCGTCGTCAAAAAACTTCTCGAAACCGCTGGGTCTGTTTGAAAGCGAAGATTTTGTCAAAATGGACTTTAGAAAGAGTTCAGAGAAGCTTCTGCAGAATTTAATGGGAGTAGGTCTGACTAAATCACATGTTTTAGACGCCTTTTGCCTAATTAAATCGATTAAAGTATTCATAGGCACCTGGTTCAACCGCTGCGTCAGGATATGTCTGTATCCCAAAACGCGCAAGTCCTCAGCGAGTGATAAAATTGATGCGAGGGTAACCTGAATATGTTGTATAGCTGGCAAGTCACGCGCTCGAGCCCTGTGTCGACGTGATTGCTGGAACCCCATTTTACCAAATATCTCTAAAGCGTCTTTAAGTAGTTTTACCTGTGACTCGTTTGAACCGAGAGCACATTTGTTTATATTGTCATTTTTATATGTGTTGGTATTGAGAACATCGTACACATCATTAAAGAATGAACAGAAGTTTGCAGTATGTCTTGCATTTTCATCCATCATTTTCGCATCTACGTAAGTATGTATCGCAGTTGATACAGTTTTGCTAAAAACTTGCGCTGAATATAAAACTTCCTGGTTTCGCAAGTTTATTGGCTTTATGTGATTTTTCAAAGTTATTTTTGGTGCTAATTTATGTTTTTTCCTACTTTCCAGGGAATACAATATTTTGAGGTGCTCCCATGAAACAGTATTGCCATTATAACTTAAATCTTTTGTCATGAAGTGGGTCTTGAAACTATTCACTAGTCGTGGAACATCAAAAATGTAATATATGATTTTGTTATTCACCATGAAGTAAATATTCTGTGGAGATATGTTCTTTATTTCTTTTGCGTATTTATTTAAATTGTATCCATGTTTTGATACAAGCGCTTTGACTTCGAAGCCGATTTTAAATAGTTCAGTGATAACTCCATCTATCCAGGGCTCTAATTCAGCGTAGTTCTGGTTGCTGGCGAGGAAGCAGTAGGCCAGGGGCTGGTTCCAGTTGATCAGGATCCCTCGCAACATCGTCACATATACGTAACCAGCACATTCTACAGTTTTTTCGCCGTTTATATTTTGCAAACCCACTACTTCGTCGTTCAAGATGTCATAAAACAAATGATGTTTCACTTGCATTGCACCGATGCAAACAGTGCAATATTTTGCTCTTTCGGGATAAGACTTCAATTTTGAAGACAAGCAATCCAGTACACGGTTGTCTAATTTCGGAGACACTTTAAGTTTTATTCTTCGAATGGTCTTTTCATCGGGCAAATTCATTGTGGCGTTCGTAAAATTGTATGCATATGGATTCAAGAGGTACATGTTCAGTGCATAAAATTGAAACTTTCGGTTGGATTTTCTCTTTGATTTGAATTTTCCCGCAATGTATCTACAGAGATTACTAACAGATTCAGGAGTTACATTAGGCGTTACGAAATCTTTCTGCCGTCCAATCTTAGTGAGAGTAGGTTTAGAATGTGACATTATTTGGTTTGTTTTGTCCAATTCAGAACTCGATTGATCATCTGGGAGAGTAACACTGGATGGCTCGGAAACAATGTTACTTTCAGAGCTCGATTGATCACCTGAGAGTGTTACTGTCGACTTAGATGGCTCGTGAGCTATGGGTACGATGTTACTTTCAGAGTTCAATTGATCGCCTGGGAGTAGTGACAGTATAGACCCTGATGGTCTAGGGGCATAGGGAACGACGTTCTTTTCAAAGTTTGATTGATCGTCCGGGGGTGTATGTGATATGGGTGACCTAGGGGCATAGGTAACGGTATTCCTTTCATAGGTTGATTGACAGTCCGGAAGTGTACACCTGGATGACACAATGGGGTAGGAAACGATGTTAATTTCAGAGCTCGATTGATTGCCTGGGAGTAGTGAGTGTATAGATCTAGATGGTCCAGGGGCATAGGAAACGGTGTTCCTTTTAAAGGTTGATTGATAGCTTGGTAGTATAGACCTGGATGGCCCGAGGGCCATGGGAACGGTGTAACTTTCAGAGCTTGGTTGATCGCTTGGGAGTAGTGAGTTTGTAGACCTAGATGGCCCAGCAGCATAGATATCGTTGCTCCTTTCAACGGTTGATAAGTCGTTAGGGAGTGAAGAGCGAAATGGCCCGGGGACATGAAGATTGATGTTTCTTTGAACGGTAGATAGGTCGTTCGGGAGTGAAATGCGGGATTGCCTGGGAGCATGGGGATAGGTGGTCCTTTCATCAGTGGATAGGTCATTCGGGAGTGAAAAGCGGGATGGCCTGGGGGCATGTGGATCGACGGTCCTTTCAATGCTTGATTGATCGCTTCGAAATGTAGGCCTGAATGGGTAGGGTGATAGTTCGTGACTTCGGTTTAAAGGCGCGGCTTGTGCATTATTGTCGAGAGGGAACTCGATAGGAACTAGATCTTGCATAACGCTCTCAGGCGTTTTCGGGGCATTTTCTGCGAAATGCAAGTCACACACGAGGTGACTCGTTGGTAACAGGAATTCATTGTATGCCATTAAATCGTGTCTGCCAATGATACCAAGCCAAGCCAGCCGTCTGTAAGAAAATGGAAATAGCCAATAGTCAGTCATTTTTGAATATGCCACTTGAAAGCATAGACCAGGTTTAATAAAAACTCAATTGATTTGATTGACTTATTGATTATTATGTACCACTACTAAATAGTAACTGGAATGTTTCATTGACCAATATTAAAGAAAAAATAAATTGGTAATCTAGTTATTGACCTGGCTAAACCAATCTTACACTAGATTAAGGAACAATAAGTATACTTAAGTATACTCAGGGACAATATTAATGGAATGCTTATAGCGTGTTGCTTAAATTTTTATTGGTTTGACTAATAAACAGATGAAAACATATGCAGTAAAAAAATTACTAAACCAGGCCTGGTAGCCCGAGCATTCAGCGAAAAAAATTACATTAATACATACTACACAACAAAATAAATACATTTTGCATTTTTTTGTACTGGTTTTTGCGCTAATCAACGTACTTACTCACCACTTTAATGCTCAAATTTACATGCAAATATTTGGTTCAAACATAACCCTTCCATTTGGCTTTACCGAAGTCGGATAAAAAAATTGTAATTCAGAACCTCCTCTTTTCATGAAGTTGTTTAAAAAGAGATACAGTGATGTAAAGTGCCAACTTATACTTTTAGTGATAAGTGTTGCGATGATTGTACTAAATAAATAATATAAATATGTATCCAAAATTAAAACGATAGACAATAAGCGGTCTTTTTCCAAAATATAAAGAGATAAAATATTTCTAAACGGTTTAATATATGCTTACATAGCTATCTAACGATCCGATGTTGTAGGATACAAAAATATTTCCCCTTGTTTTACATGTCAGGGGTCAAAAAAAATGTTTACCCATTTTTGGATGAGTATGTGAGCAAAATCTTTTTGGGGTTTAGATATTTTTTGATTAAATATAAGTTTGTTATTGTAATAGAATAAAAATAAAAGAGTAAAATCTACATGGGTAGATACAAAATTTCAGCTTTGTGCCTTGATATTTTGTGAGTAAAACTGAATGTGTGACATATGGACAGTCAGAGGGACACAGCTAAACTATAAGGGTTTATTTTAGTTTATTACGGAATGTACGCCTCTGAGCTACCGCGACCACGAGAGTTTGCGCGTAATGTAAACACAATACATTATAGTAGTTTTTAACGCAGTAAGACTGTGAATTAAGCTTTTAAGAATATCAATACAAAAACATTGTTATTGACAAAAGTGTAAAGACAAGACAAGACAAAATACTCTCTATTGAAAACCACACGGATAGTGGTAAAGGGCAGTTATGTACTCTATCTTGCGACGAGAAACTTAAGTATCTAACATGTACTTTATTTTTATTTTAAAAATAACATTTAGATTAATTATGTTCTCATGGAAGTGATTGTATCATATGATAATAAATTTATTTAAACCTAAACCTATGTAAAGCGTTAAAGTTAAATTGCATAGATAAAACTGAAGTTATGTAGCCCGCTTAATAAATAATTAAATACTCTTATGTAGGATATATGTAAATATGTAAATACCTCGTTAGCACATTTATGTAATTTAAACAATTTAGGGTCACTGCGAGCTTCATGAATGAACATAAAATGCGACAAGGGTACGAGTGTAACTAAAACAGTTTTACTTAAAAATCTTACCTTTGGGGTGAGACAGGGAGTCCATAAAATATCCTGCCCGGGTGTTCGTCCCTTTTTCTAAAGCACCCATTTACACAGCAGAACTTTTTAGGCATTTTGCTTCAGTTTACATTCGCGTTTAAAAAAACGAACGTCACACCTAATAACTTGCGCAGAAAATCCACTTTTGAGACTTGTCGGCAGGGTACGTTGGGGCTTGATGTCATAGACTAGTCAATAGATATCAAGAGGGCTGACTTCATCATAATCATTCCAAATAGTATCAAAATGCGATGCACTTTCATTTCGCTGTATATTTTTTATCTACCTACCACGTCGGTTGAAAACAGGAATGAGGATCGTCTGATGATAAACAATTATCGCCGCCTATGAGAGCTTACATCTTCAGAGGAATCAAGTGCGCGTTGCGGTACTTGCAAGTAATTTGGGCAAAACAAAGAGATGTATTTATCTATTCAGTTTTTGTTACAATAATTCCTACGCCCCCCACGTGACCGCCCAAGTTTAATTTATCCCTCCTTGTGTAACTAGTGTCATAAGAAAGGGACGTACATAGAAATAAACTATAATAAACTATGACGTTCATGTTAGAGCTACTGCTAAACATTTTAAGAATTAGAAAAAGGTTGACTTTTTAATTTAAACGCCAGTGTATGCTGTATGCTTATTACTTGTTGGTGCAAATACGAGATATTATGAATTATTGACTAAAAACTATATCCTCTGCTCCTTGAAATGGTTATAACAAGATGATCATAATTCAATTACTTTAGAACGACTGCACGTTAACAGAATCCTTATAAATACACTGAAAAATTCAACTTGTGCAAAAAATTGTGCCTATAATCCCCTGTGTGCGTTGTGGCTAATGTTTTAAATTAGGCTAATGAAATGAGCCACTTTTATTATCAATGTAGTATCTATTTTATGTTTTAAGAGCCTTGGTAGCTAGAACAGCTACCTTTTAGAAAATGGGTTGACCTACCGCACCGCCTTTTCAGGCAGAGGGTTATTGATTCTAAACCGAACTTGCACCTCTGACTTAATATGACATGGACCTCTGCAAAGTATCGCATGAATCCACATTGTTTTAAAATAAAGATTTTTCTATATGTGTAAAACAATAGCACATTATTATTTTACAGCATTTGCACACAATGTAAAGAAAATTATTTATTCTCAATTTACTCGAATATTTTTTATTCTTCCGGTCGTTATTATAAGAGTAAGGGAGTGCTACTTGCTGACGTACTATTCTTATCGGAGAATTTAAAACGCGTAAGCGCATTTTATAGATATTCTTATCATTAGACAATTTGATCATAATGATCATACACTTAAAAGACGAATGGTCCCGCTCGTATTTCCGTACAAAATACTTAATGCATTTAAGAAATACTTAGACTATAGTCATCTCATAGTTTTTTTCAATCTATTAATCTCGCTATAATGTAATCAAGGATAAGAACGTATGAAAATTGTATGTACCTGTAAACTTTTTCATTCAAATCAGAATAAAATAGATGAAGAAGATGATAGAAAAACAAAAATTAAAGTGAAAATTTTCATTCGTTATTGCAGAACATCGTGATTAATGGCATTTAATAACGTCAAATACAAATCTATTTTGCAGCAAATAAAAATGTGTATTTAAAATAATTCTTCACTTTTGCATGGAAACAAAGGTGGACGTTTCACTTCATTTAATAAATTCATAAATATATTTCTAAATCTAGCAACACTGCCGCAGGGTAATGCACAACAATTTTAAAAAATCATCATTTCCTAGCGTAGCTTGTTTAACTTAAACTTTTCACTGGTTATTTTCACTTTCATCTGTCCATCTTCAAATTTTACAATTTAATGAAAAACAGTTCACGTGATACTCTCTGCATCTGATTTAGTCTTTGACATAGACTTAGGATTTATAGGAGTACCCGACGATAGTAATAATTTGAAAAAAAACATGCAGGCTTATGTCAACTCTTAGCCCTGGCTTTAAAGTTAAATTTGGCGTGAAACAATAAGTTTGAGATTCAGATACGAAAGACGTTGAATTGAGGGTACTTACGATACGTAGTAACAATAATGTTTAAACGGATGGTAGGCGATAATCGTCTCTGAAGCAAAGCCCTTATTGGCGTATCGCTTGTTCGCAAAGAGGTAAATGAGGCCATACACTGCTGATAGTTAATCAGTTAATAACCCTTAGCATACTCCGCTCCCGTCGACTCTTGCAGCACTGACAGCAGTTGGTTTGAAAAACTATTTAAAAAAAGCATGAAAAAAAGGTAAACGAAAAAAGTCTCGATTAATACTAAGAGGTCTGAGATCTTACTTGCCTTGCCACATCGGAAAGAATTGAGTCATGTTAAAAAGACAATAAACACAGAAGGCAATTAAAGCTACAAGTGTTTATGACGTTTATCTATTATGTAAAGTATCTTTATGAGTCCAAAAGCCATTTACAATGTACATTAAGCAGTAAAAACTGTATTTTACTTTCAGCTAGGCCGAGCCGTGACATTGTGAGGTGTGAGCTAATAAAGTGTTTAAAAAACATCTAAACACACTCTAAAGGTCCATTTTCAAATGTGCTGTAGGTATTCATATGTTTTTGAGCACCTAATCCTATCATCTGTCAGTGCAAAGTGACATTAAATTTGCTGCCACAAAAAACAATGAATCCCTTTATCTTTTATTTGTAGGTACTACTTCAAAAGTAAGCTCTTTTGTAAAAAAAATACACGCATTTTGTTGACTGTTTTAATGCATTGTCAAGACATGCTTTCATTCCTTTCACACAGGCTGAATGATTAGAAAGCAGAGTCCGACCAAAAGCTCGGTTTCGGTTTCGGTTTCGGCCGAGTTTCGGCCAAAAATCAAGTTTCGGCGGCAGTTTCGGTTTCGGCCAAAATTGGAGGAAACTTTTGCCGAAACCGAAACTGATTTCGGAAGTTGTCGTGCACGCTCGCCTAACTTCGTTTCTCGCGGCAACGCTTTGGCGGACGCTGGCGGCCCTGTTCGGGAATTGTCGTGCGCCGTTCGGATAGCTCTGTAGCAACACAACTTAGTAGAATAATGGGTAAAATGCACCAAATACATACATACATACATACATAAAATCACGCCTGTTTCCCAGAGGGGTGCACCAAATTTCAGTATTTTAAGGAATTTTATACTTGACCACGTGAGTTTCGGTTTCGGCTTCGGCCGGAAAACCAGTTTCGGTCGGACTCTATTAGAAAGCAATACATGCTATGTCCGCGACAAAAGCTAGCGTGCTAGGGCCTCAGAGGTCTTAGTGTAAGTTTTCTGTCAAAAAAAACTCAAACGCGTTAGCGTTAACTCTTAAATTGTATGGAAACATTTTGGTGCAAATACGCGCCGCGAGAGGCGCTGTCTTTGCTTCCATAGTAATTGAGAAGTTAACTCTAACGCGTTCGTCGCGTTTATTGTAACAAAAACTTACAGACGCTCTGTGCACGCTATACCGTCGTGTGTTCACTATTTTTTGCATCTTGTCCGCTTGGATATAATATAATACCTACCTATGATGTGATGACTGTGCATCAACGGAAATTTCCTATCTAAATTTATCAATGCATTTAAGCTAAGCATAAATACCTTTTCTATTGAAAACATTGCGTCAAAAGATTGATTACAGATTGCAGTACACAAAAGCCAAAGTGTTAGTAGATAAAACAGTGTATAGTTGAGTTATCTGCGATGGTGTGTGTACATTATCTCTTATCTATGATAATGTTTACTACATGCGTTTTAATTTATTGCGGTATACCTAAGGATTTAGTATCAGTCATTCAGGGGAATTCGGATTAGATTTTGAACATACGTCACTGTCGGAACTTGTGTATGAAGTATACAAATAATGTAGTCTTAACACAATAATGTAAATGTAAAGCTTTTTATGAAATTTAGATCACTGTCGCCATTTTTAATGTGGTCGATCATTGGAATCTATCTACACTAATCTACATCTACACTAATATAATAAAGAGGTTAACTTTGTTTGTTTGTATGTAGAGGGTAATCTCTGGAACTATTGAACCGATTTCAAAAATTCTTTCGCTAATAGAAAACTACACTATCCTTGACGGACATAGGCTACTAATTCCACAGGCTATCGTCCGCTATCATTTATATTTTAACTGTCAAGTATTAAATCAGTAAATCTGTCATATTAGTTGATGTATGTAAATACTTCAATGATGTTTTATCAATTTAAATATAATTTACAATGTTTAACTATCGGCTCTTCGAGCTGGATAAAAAGGAACTATCAAACCACTTGTGATTTTTTAAGGTTTTTCATCACCCATACTTGAAGAATTTCTCTGGTTCCTTTGTCACCCATGTTTCATTATCGAAATATAGGCTTAAGTATGTTAATTCTTTAAGCGGTTAATTTAAAAAAAGTTTAAGGTTCGAATAAGATTGATCACTCGAAGACTTTGAGTTAAAGTATTAAGATTCCTACAGAATACTTAAGTAAAAATATTGTATTCCGATCAACTTATTTATAACTTACCTTAACTTTATCTTGTTCCATCAGACCCTAATCGGTCGTTTAAATAAAATGTTGCTTTCGACCTAATTCCAACGGGATAGAGCTTCATTTCACGTGAAACATATTTTCGTGTTCTCCTTTAGGGTTGTGCAGGAAATAATATTGGTCAGATAAATTAAAGAAATCGTTTAAGATAATAAGCTTTATATTTTAATCCAGACACTGCTTGCATACATTCAATTTATTTGTAGACATACATATAAATACCTATCAGAAATCAGATAAACATTGACATAAAGTTACATTTAAATAAGAATACTCGACAGCTACTAAGAACGACATAATTATTGTGTCAATGGCAAAAAGAAAAAAAATTTTTTCGCTTTTTGCCGTTGACTGTGTGGCAAGTTCCAAGTAATGGCAGTTTTATAGGAACTTAAACAGTCCAAAAATATAGAAAGTTCGTTAATTTATTATATCAAATATTTCTTTACTTACATCCCATTGCCAAAAATAGTATGAACACTTTTTTGGAAGAGGTAACAGTTTTGAAATGTACAAAGGTATATTACCTAATTATGTAAAAAATGATTCCGATATGCCTTAATTTTACACTATTCTAAGTATTCTGTGACACATCCTACGATATCATAATCCTTAAGATTCATGACTCAGTTTCACTGAAAGATTCGAATCACAACTATCATTATTACATATAAACATTTAATAAAGCTGGTCCGTTTACACAGTCATGTATAATGAAGTACACAATTATTGTAACATTACGTAAACTCATGCAAAATCCATAACAAAAAGTTTAAAATCCGCTCCATCAACCAACTAACTAAAATGTATTTATTATAATTCTCACTGTCTATTGGCGACTAAAACTTGATCTGCCTAAATTTAACAATATCGACAGTTTTCATTAACATTACTTGTATATTCTATAACAATAAGGTACTCGTTAATGTCATAAAGTTAAATTTTATATAAATTTGTTTACGTTTTGTATTCAGAAAAGTCGATGTTTAATTTTCATTAGCCAAAATTTCAAACGTTGCTTACGACCTCTTCACATTCGTAACAATCTTTAAAAAGCTACTGGACCTGCCTTGAACCAAAACAATCATCGATTTTAATTATTGATGTAACGCTTGTGACACCCCTGACTTAACAGTTTCGAATAGGCGATGCTTCACTGAATCAAATAATTCATCGATCCGATTTAGACGTACACAAACACTGAAGTAGGATTTTGTCAATACTGCTAAAATCAAATAAATAACCACATAATCTTACAAACAACAAATCACAGATAGCATGCTGAAACTGCCACAGATACTAACACACTAAACATCGGGTATTTCATAGCCCAACGCGACCTTAATCTAAGCGCAGTCTTAATCCATTCATCATACAGCCCTGTTACGATACACATTACAACCTAATACTGACTGACAACCTCCGACTTAACACTATAAGGTTAAAATTGCCTAACGATAAGAGTCACAAATGAACATGCAAAGTGTACACAACTTCCTAATACAAGTGATCGTGGTTACAATGTGAAGGAGCTCGAACGAAACCCCGGTCGGCCTCAAGCGGCATAACTAGGTAAACTAAACTGACTGTCGAAGGATGAGGAAACCGCTGGTTAGTAGCACATTCAAACGTTACTCAGCTCGAGTGTCCGGCTCGTACATATCACAGATCGTGTGGCGGCGCTCGCGGGCAGGCGCGGCGGGGCTGCGGTCACAGGTAGGGCACGCACGCGGCGCAGCGCGACCGGCGCTCCGGGGACTCCGCTCGCGCCCTGCACACAAGCACGGGTTAGCTCACGAGCGCCTCTCGTCCCTTGAGTCCGAGCGCCCGAGCGCCCGCCGCAACTTCTCCACCAACCTGCTGTGGAACTTGTCGGAGTCGCGCGCTTGCGGCGGCGGGCTAGCCGAGCCCTTGCTGGGGCTGTCGGTGTGGGCGCGGAGGGAAGCGCGCGACGGCGGCGCGCGGCAGTACGACAGCGAGCGCATGGCCGGCGCCGAGCGGTGCGGGCTGAGCGCCGAGGCGCTGCGCGGCGACAGCGCCGGGCCCTCCGAGCGCGACTCGGACACCTTCCGCACGCGGCCGCCGCTGGCCTTCTCCGGGTTCTCGGACGTGCGCCGCGACCGCTGCGAGTTGTATATGTCCCAATCGTTCTTCATAACCGGCATCATAAACGCCATCTCGGCGGCGGTGACGATGACTCCTCGGTCTTAACGTTTTTGTTAAAATTCTGTTCGCGCTGCGACGAAAAGCTATCGTAGTTGTGGCTGATTGCACGATCGATAGCTTAGAAGCGTTTGATGCACTCCCTTACGGCTGATTTTCACAACAAAAAGATCCCTTTGTAATAAAAACACGGAGAAACAATAACTTTATTGATCGGTAATGAAGGATGAACAGTGGAAAAGCCGGCTTTCACTTCAATGTCACGTGTACTGAACCGATTGGGATCAGGTGTTGACCCTAGGACGATTTACGGTAGAATGAAGTATTCGTGAAAACAAACCCTGATATATGGAAAATGTTGGCGCCACTGTCGCGGCGGCCAGTATTGGAAATGCATTAATTGAAGCAAGGAACGAATAATTTTACACCTAGTTGCTAATTAAACAATATCTTATCATATATTAGAAACTTATAGCGAAAAACCCTAGTAAACCATTGACCCATAGCCGCTAAAAACACGAAAAAAGTGGAAAATTTACACATTTCTATTGTGCTACTCGGCAACAGATGGCGCTAATAGGCAGCGCTATCGCTTGTGTAATTGAAGCGTTTGTTCAGAATGCTCCTACAATGGTGCAAGTACTTTGTTGAATATCCGTGAGATGTCTCTAGTGATTCAAGTAAAATTGTTCATTCTAATTACCACCTTGTCAGTGTAGAAATTATTAATAATTGAAATAGTACCTTTAAACTCCCTGTAGAATATAATGTTACAACATTACCCTCTATACTCTTTGTAACTTTTAAATCTGCCAATGCATCAACTAAAGAATCTTTCTATCTTAAAGTCATTACGAGTGAAGACGATACCCTGATGACTATCTTCGCTCGTTACCATAAGATAACAAAATCATATTGCACAAATCACAGTAACTTTCAAAACCATTGCGCAATACGAACTATCGTCTAAAATATCTTAATTACACCGTGCTTGACGTCAAATCGTAAGCTTTATGGGAAATACGTTATTAACGATAAAAAAGAATTAATTATTTTTGAACTGTACTCAGTGAGCACTAGAAGATAGCACCCCACAGGCCAGGGAAAGAAAAAAAGTCGGCTCTTACATTTTTATATTAAGTACCCTTTGAAAATTAATTATTTAAAAATCTAATTTGATATTTGGTTTAGGATCAACATTTTGCGCAAAATATGCTAAGTTCAAGTCTATCAGTCAATCCGTTCACAAACCGTAACATACAGATAGACAGACGTACAGACGGACATAACCAGCAAAGTAACATTAATAATAGGGCTCCATTTTACTCTTTGGTTACGGAACTTAAACACTATGATTTAGTTGTTATACCTAAACCCCTAAACCAAATTATAACAAATTATCTTGCACTTTTAATGCATACATTAGTTTTAAATATGACTGTTGCTCCTTCTATGCGAAATTTATTGCATCGCGAAGCGAATAAATTCACCTAAAACTTATTATAGTCGGAATAGACGTTAAATAAAACAAAAATAAAATACAATTATTTAGTATAATATAGTATAGTATGTTTACAACATGATCAGATCAAAACAGATTCACGCATTGATATGTATCATTATATCATTCTACATTCAATAAATATCGCCAACAAGAAACTCAACAAAAAGCTTTCTTAAGCAAACTAGCATTAATTATACAACATTAACCAGACCATTACTGGGTGCTAAATATCAAAATAATTATCTAACTATATTAATAGGTTAGTACACGAAATACATGGACTTGCCTTCTGCAATTTGAACCGAAACCGCTGTCATTGATGCATGACGCTCGAACGCGACTAATGGCCGAGCCACAGCTGATGCGTACGCAGCTCGTTTCGTAGAGCTGCGTACGAAGCTAGCTGAAGCCGTGTTGCATACGCAATGTGTACCTAACCGGTGTGGCCTGCCCTTAATAGCACTGACAATGACAGCGGAACCGCGAAAACATATGAGCGCTTGCTCATACGCATTCCCTACACTAAACACCGCAAATGGCCACTCCATGTCCTTCATAGGTTAAAAGGTTAAAGCAATACTCGTGCCACAACTAGTAACATTAACAACAAGGTTCGCTAAATTAATTACAAACAAAAATAGGCCAGTAACGCCTTTCTACAGCCGTTAAGTAGAAGTATAGTCAGCAGTCACTTTAAAAAAGCCCTTAACACTTGGTGGGAATATAAATATCACAATTAGAGTATTAAAAGCATTATACGCATAAAGCTGCAAATTATCGCAGCCGAACTAACAATAAAATATAAACTATTATAAACTAGTCACATTCTTTGTGATCGGTTACTGCTTTTCAACTTTAAATGAGTTGAAAAGATAAATATCTACGGTTAGATGTATCTATTTTAAAAAGATATCTCCTCTAATTCAGTAGGTGACTGAATTTATTGATCTCAATTTTTATAATAAAATATCAGAATATAAGTGTATCAGTAAAAAAATATACTGGAGTGCGATTTTTGAATCTAACTGGGTGACTAAAGCTCGCCAAAATGGCCGTTTTAAATAGAAATGCGGCCATTTTGGTGAGCTTTAGTCACCTGGTGAGATTAACTTGCATTTGAAACTCACAGGGTAACTAAAGCTCACCAAAATAGCAGTTTTTCATAGAGATTCGGCCATTTTGGTGAGCTCTAGTCACCTGGTGAGATTCAAAATTGCACCCCTGGTTCACATCAGGTATGCTAAAACAAAATTCGAAACGCTTTAAAAGAGATAATGCTAATACAGTATTTATAAATAATAACTGACATAACAATGAGTTTCAATGGCAAATACATAAAGCCTTAGTAAACCTCCATTTGTTAACACGTTTTGTCTTTATCTGTCGTTGTAACCGCCTATGAATGAAAGGTATAAAACATATTTTAGTTAAAGCATGTTGACAATCTTTTATGCATAATAGTATATTAATAACTAGCGACCCGCGACTTCGCTCGGGTACAGTCAAGTCAAAAAATACTATCCGTTGGGTGGTTTAAACGACGAAGGCTGCCAAAGATACACTATTAAAATTTCGGACAGACAGAAAAAATAGCGACTTTAGGAAGCGGATCTTGATATGGTTTTCATTGTCATCTAGAGATTTTTACAAGGAAAGTTTTTATGTGCAGTACATACCAATTGCACCCGTTAGAAGCGAACGCGCGTCGCTAGTATTCTATAAAGTACACTAGGGGAAATATATTCACGTACCACCGTAGAACCCTATAGCAATGACGCAACGCGTTAAACGCCAGGCTATGTCATACAAATGTCATGCGTATGTCTCTTCGACTAGGTTCTACGGCGGTACGTGTTTCAATTTCCTTGACTGTACAGCTATTAAAGTGTTTGTGTGCTACTCAGGAGAGTTACAGTAGGACTAAGTAGTAGACAGTATACTGGAATTCTGTTCCTCCTTAGACTTATCAGGGTCATAATACTTGTTCAGGTTGACCATAGTAAGCAGTTCTACCAGATGTCTCTGGTAACCGCACTCCATTAGTTTTGTGACGACCTTGTGTAAATATTTGGCAAGCTTCTCGAACAGATGGAACAACTCTTCGAGCTGTGCGAAGTTGGAGTGTGTGAAGTGACCGCCTGTTTCCTTTTGATTCCATTTTCTGAAAGCATAAGTTAATTCTTAGTGAAAATTTTCGAAATTCAAAACTGCCAGGTTATAAAGCAGTGTACAGACATCCGCTGCGAATGGCTTGCGATTTCTGTATGAAACTTTAGAAAGGGGTTATAAGTCCGAAAGTATCCTAATCATCATTTGAATAAAGTAACAAATTGACTTTAACATATTTTTGCTGAAACCAAAAAAAACTTTCAGTAAATATAAAGGTAGTTTTGGACCTGTGTAAGGATCTTGGTTTTAATTTATTTGTAACTATCTGTATTAAAAAACCAAAATAAAAAAATGCAAGACAGCTTTAAGCCCCTTTGGAAGACCCCGTGCTGTGTTTGAACAAGGTGGAGTGGACTTCCACCGTGTTTTGCAACGAAAAGCAAATGGGTCACCTGATGGTTAGTGATCACCACCGCCCATAGACACCCGCAGCATCAAGGAGACTGTCGATGCGTTGCCAACCTAGAGGCCTAAGACAGAATACCTCTAGTGCCAGTAATTTCACCGGCTGTCGTGCTCTCCACGCCGGAACGTAACAGCCTAAGCACTAAGCTTAAGAGCTGGAGTAGCGAGCAAGATGGTGGTAGCGATCCAGACGGACCTTGCACAAGGTCCTACCACTCGCGTGCATACGCCGCTATCAATTACAGCGCGATCATTCAAACAAATAAGTATCTGGTCATATACATCGGCAACACAAATCACAGCGAAAGGTTATTGTGGAGGGTAGGTCAATAGAGAGATCTCTCACCAAGCGGGTGATATCTTATGCCTGGGGACCGAAATCCGATGAAGAAAAGTTGTATGCGTCCGTGCTACGAAACTTCGTAAGCGGGAGTTAGCGCTTATCAGTTGTTTTCCTCCGTTCTATACTAGATGGCGCTAGTCGCTACAGCCAAACTACCATATTCATGTCTTTGCTGTTGTCCCATAGAATACTAAAACTTACCCAGCCTTAAGAACTCTGCTGAACTTCAAGATAACGGTAAATATATCGTTCAAAAGCTTCATGACCGGCGTCGACCTGTTATTCAACAGACATCGGAACAATATCTTCTTTATGTAAACGACGTGGCATTCATACAGGTCGTCCAGGGTTCTTGCTTTCTTCAGATCGTTCTCAAACTCAGTCCAGGAGGTCAAAATGCAGGTGGTTACTATGTAGTTGTCTAAAGCTCGTATTAGAGAGGCCATTATGTGCCTGTAGATTTGTACAGAGATGTACTGCGGCGATCTTAACAGTTGTCGAGATTGTTTCGAGACCTTGACTGCTAATTTCAGTTCCTGTAATTTAAAAAAAATAAGGATCGCTAAACAAGGAAAATAAGAACAACTAAAAAAGGATTCGCTAAGTGCATTTTAGTATTTTATACACTTATTTAATAATAGAACAAGGAAACGAGCTTATTTTAAACGTACTCGATACTTATAAAAAATTAAGAAGCATATAACATTAGTCAGAAAATACAAAACTAACTGAAAAGATTTATAAAGTCAACAGGACTTTAACGCGATAAAATCATTGTTAATTGACCTCCACGTTTCGACCGTGTTGCAACGGCCGTGGTCACGAGAAGACCAGCTATTGTCCAAGTGACAACGGCCGTTGTCAGTTCGTTGAGAGAATAAGTGTTTAGGTAAAAATCGCGAAAGTTTAAAACAAATATACCTGAAAATCTTCTCCAAGCACCCAAAATATCCGTCTCATTTTAATCAAGAATTGGAACACCTTAGCGTACCGCAGCAGGGCCTCTTGCGACATGATGATGTTCAGAGGCCAAGAGACCGTGTAAGTCAACGACAGGCATTGCAAGACGTCTGGCGAGCTGTGCTGGAAACTTAGAGGCGACTCCGTGATCGTAAAAGACAGATTCTCCGAGAATTTGTGAACATCTACAATAAAGAAAAACTTTAATGTTATAAAACATAGAATCTTAAAAACACGAGCTGGGTGTTTTAGTAACTAACCGTCAATCACAAAAATAAACCATTAGTAATCCGATTACTGCAATAGTTACGTGACTTATCGAATGAGTCAATCAAGATAGCTATTCGCATAAGTGTTCCCAGAGTGACCGCAAAAAATGGTAGCATTTTAATATTTATAGTAATCGGAATTATTTATTTTTAATCTTTTTCGATTTTTCTTTTTGTATTTTTTTTTATACATTCAAATTAAATTTAAAATGCTATATAATGAATGACAACACAAAGAAAAATTTGGGTAATGGCAGGATTCGAACCTGCAACATCAGCATTCCGTGCCTTGCGTATTCCAGTTTCCGCCACATTACCGCAAATCTTTCTTTGTCTTGTCATTCATTATATAGCGTTTTAAATTTAATTTTAATATTTGCAATACCGCGGATGTTCCATAGCACATTAAAAAAAATTACTTGCTTCGCATAAACTTAAAGTGCGTCCCTAAGCTTGGCGTGTAAATGTCGACATGTCATTGTAAAAGTTAAAAACCTAAATTAATGAACAATCAAAAAGCTTTGATTAAGTTAAATAAGATAAGATTAAGTTAATTCTTACGTGCTATCGAGGATCCAAGCGCTTTATCCAAAATATTGTGTAGCGTCGAAAAATTCAACAACTCCTGCGGATTCAACGTTTTGGTCAACTTCGAGAACAGATTTCTACAGATACTATTTGAGAACTCTCCGTCCATTAGAAAAAAGTAGTCCTTCAAGCTTCTAAGATGCTCGTACATATCAAGATTTACGAGGAAGTAAGTCAACATTGCGTTGTTCACCACTTCTAGCTGATACGTGAGAGGCAGCATCACTGATCTTTGCAAACAAGCTGTCAAAGTCGCTATATTGTTACAAGTTATACGCTCGTGTTCGTCTTCTGGACCGAAATGAGACGCGAATATATTCGTGTAAGGTTTTTTCTTCACTTCCTCCATTATAACTGCTGGGTGGGTGTAACATGACACTGTAGCATCCAAAAACATTTTACTACTAAAATAATCTGTGGTAAACTTTTTCATATCCTTTATACCGAACGGATCAAAGTCTTCTAAATTGTATGTCCCTTCTAGCAAGTTGAACAATGTGCGTTTCGATCTTAAATCCTGGACTTTACAAATGGTGGCAGTTTTTTGGGGAGAGTCGTCGGAGGAATCAGCCAGCTCAGCAGTTTCTTCATCTACCATCAGAGAGAAGTTGAAACCGTTTGAGTTTAAGAAGTCTTTGTCGTTATTTGCTTTGGCCGATTCTAGATCTTTGCTGCCTTCGCTCCGTGGAGTAAAGACGTCACTAGTAACCGCCCCTTCTAGCGGTATATCAGCCGTCGTAGGTGTTTCTAAATCTAACTATAAAAGAAATTAAAAATTACTTTAGCGATTTAAAGTTGACCTTGAAAAAACAAATATACAGTCGACTTCAGAACCTCCTCCCGTTTTTTTGTCGGTTATAAATAAAACTCAATATCAAAAGCATCAAAAACGCATAATCTACGAGCAACAGAAATACTTATTAAACAAGTAAGGAAACAAAACTGTGTCAAAACAATTACATAAACACGTGAACTAAGATATGTCTATGCAAATTTCTAAGCTATTATTACAATAATCGGCCATAACATTAAAGAAAAATTAGGTTACCTGTGGAAATAATTCTCCTGGAGTGACAGCATTGTTAGGAGTAGTTATATTGTAAGTAGCCATCGATGTCTCACTATACGGTTTTAAATTCAAAGTCAAGCCAGCCCTCTCTCGTTTAGCTTCATGCCTTGGGCTTGACTGCAAACACTGGGTCTCAAAATCTGAACCAAGCACCTTGTGTCTGTTCGTAACAGCTTCCTCCTGCGCTTCATTTGCTGGAGCATTTTTCTTTTTAACTTCAGGAGGTAAATTATACTCGACACCTAGAATCTTCTGCTTATTTATTAAAGCTTCCTTCTGAGCATCAGTTCTCGGTTGCGGTACTTCAATCTTGTCTTCAGGCTTAATTATATCAAACTCTGCTCCGAGCACCTTCAGTTTATTTCGTCTCGCTTGAGCGAAAGGGGTTTCTAAATTATTTTCTTCATCAATCAAATTTAAATTAGGAGGCTCTCTTACTTGATTGTTTTCTTTATCGGTTTGTCCGAATTCGTGTGTCATTACTTTTTCTTTATTCTTCAAAGCTTCTACTTTTCTTTTGAAAAACTCTTCATTATCATACAGGCCATCTAGGTTGCCGCCAATGACGTCGCTTGACGATTTACTTTCTCTCGTTTCTATATTACGATCGGTGAGAACGTTACCTTGAGCATCGAGCCGCTTTTTATTATCGCATTCGCTATCGTCAGTCCTTCTTACACCAAATATGCTTTTGGCAGCATTGCAGATGGCACTAAAGACATCTGTCGAAGTATGGGCTTTTGATTTATTACTGTCAAATTCAGAAACTGGTGCCGCTTGCTCTGTCAGATCTGTCATGATGATTGATGACGTTGATTCTGTCATTTGTTCGCACAATCCGCTTTGACAATTAGCAACTGTATATTCACTTGGAGTCGGAAGAATGACATCATCAACTTTAATCACTAGTTCACCAGCCTCACTATCACTTACTTTTAACCCTTCAGCTTCCGGCTTGACCTCGTTCTGTTGGTGTTCGAGCTCTAGTTTCTCCCTTCTGAGATTCCGCTCCTCGGTTGAGAGGAGTTGCATTCGTGACTGGTCCAACTGTAATCGTTTTATTTTCCACTCTGTATGGATCTTGCTCTTCTCAACTTCTATATTCAGCTTTGAATAGTATTCCATTATTTTGTTTCTGTAAAATTCATATTAAAAATTTAACAATTGAACAGATCCGCAATGCTTTGCTGCTTTGTAAATTGTTTGTACTCTCCAGGCATCAAAGATAGATAGGTATTTTGTTAAATCCTGTAACATTTTACTACAGAAAATATTTTACTACTGATGAAAGGTTTAGGATCTATGAAACCACACATTGAATATTCCCCTTCCTTTCTCTCTTTCTGACGAATTAATTTTAAGATAATGTTCAAAAGTCAAGCACTTTCCAAGATGAAATATTATTTTCAAGACCAACTCCTATGTTGTTATAATTATTTAATTATGTATGATTTTATGTACTCTCTTACCTACTTGTAATTTTAATTTAATTCAATCTAATTTGTTTTACAAAAATAAATAATTTAATTGATTTGATATGATCTTTTTCATATTAGTTTATCTGTCTAATTTTATTTAAGTGTGTTTGTCTGTCATTTTTTATTTAAATTTGATTTAATGTTGTATCTATTTTGTATCTTTTATGAGTCGAAATGACTTGAAATAAATGAATTCTAGTCTATTCTATAATTGCGTCACCTTTCGTCATCCCGCAGCTTAGCATCAATTTCATCGGACGCCTTCTCAGCTTCTCGCTCAGCTCTGAACCGGTTGCGCTCGCGCTGTCGCGCCCTGGACTTGGCTTCCTTAGCTTCAAGCATGGCCGCCTCTAACACCTTCAACGAATGCTGTTTCTCCGCCACTATCAGTTGCGCTAGGCGTTTGCGCTCCGCTGGAACAGTTATATCTTATGTAAATCAAGGGAAGAGGCGTGAGGGTTTTGCGGGTGGTAGGACCTTGTGCAAGGTCCGTCCGGATCGCTACCACCATCTTGCTCGCTAATCCTGCCGCTAAGCAGCAGTGCTTGCATTGTGGTGTTCAGGCGTGGAGAGCAAGACAGCCGGTATAATTACTGGCACAAGAGGTATTCCATCTTAGCCCTCTGGGTTGGCAACGCATCTGCAATCTCTTCGATGTTGCGGGTGTCCATAGGCGGTGGCGTTCACTTACCATAAGGTGACCCACTTGCTTGTTTGCCTTCCTATTTCATAAAAAAGGCATTACTGTTGGCTGTTATTTCAACTAAACTCCCACTACAACTTTTTACCCATCTACGACCAAGCAAAAGGAAGGGGAATTTATTTGAGCATTTATGGCAAATAGATTAACGCATATTGAAATATTTCGGTTTTAATATATGTCGATCTGCAAGTAGGTTGTTGAATTTACGTGTTTCAGGTCCGAAAATGTTTGTAAAAGCGAAGTAACAACTTTCCGTTAAACCGGTTTATTTGACACTGAAAAGACATTGATAGACAATTCTTTAACAAAATACAAATTCAAACAAAAACATATTACCCTTCTATAAAAACAAGTCATTGAAACCCAAGGAGTCCCTAACTTAAGTATCCTTGAGACGTGAAAATATTCTACGACAAATCGTAAATAAGGAATAACTATAAAGGGTTAATTAACTCATTGAGTCCAAACGCTAAAGTTCAAGGTAAATACATCTTTAGACGACATAAACCATACAACTCACCGACAATCTTTTCCATAGTTTCAGCCTGCTTTAATGACGCCATTTCAGTAAATGCTTTCTTCTCTGCCTCCCTCTTCAGCAGTATCTGGTCGAAGGTGACGGGCTCTCCGCTCACGAACAGACAGCGGGTTCTGTATACGTCCAGCAGCTGCTGTTGGCGCTCTAAGCCCTCAAAGCTGGAGCAGCATTTGATCGAAGGGTGGTCGGATGATATCAGAAGGACTAGAGGGTCCTGAAATACATAGCGATCGGTTAACCTAGGTTATTGACCCTGGCTATCAAGCTATAGGTTGCAGGTACGAATAGGAATAAAGGGAGACATTTGTAGATATAATGAATACGAAACAAGGATACCACAATACAATACAAAATATGCTTTACTGAATACCACATTAACAATTCCACAGAGTTACAGATAAATCTTAAATATAGGTCCTGCCAATAAGCAGCAGTGCTTGCACAGAGCAAGACAGCCTGTCACAAGAGGTATTCCATCTTAGCCCTCTAGGTTTGCAACGCATCTGCAATCTCCTTGGTGTTGGGGGCGTCTATAGGCGGTGGTGATCACTTACCATCAGGTGACCCACTTGCTAGTTTGCCTTCCTATTTTATTTAAAAAAAGGTATCCAAAAGGCAGTCTTATTGCTTGAGAGCGATCTCTTCCAGACAACCTTTGGATAGAGATAAAAATAAAACTAATCATGTAATTGCCCATAGAAGCATGTAAGTCGATTGTTACAAGCATTACCATGTTTGGGACTTCTTAAAAATGTCTGAGTAGTTTAAAAAAACTCTACCGCATTAGAAAACTGATCTCAAAGTTGCTTTTAAGAATAAGTGGACATTTGATTCTTATATCGTGCATTGTAATAACTTTGTTTATCTGTAGTTTTAGACACTCACTGGTTGCGACAATACTTGGTAGACGGCTAATTATTTTTTTAATTTAATCTGTTTGCAACTTACGTTTGGATTACACAATTTAAGCAATCTCAGAGACTTTCCACAGAGCAATATCAGCTTGGCCAAAACTCTTAAAAACTCCGGAACGGCTACACTCTGCGTTATATGGAACCCTTTATCCCAATATCGTTTGGAGCGGCTGTTGACGTATTGAGTGTCCTTTCTTATGAAGAATTCGTTGTACCAATCGTCTAGCTCGCCTTCGAAAATGAACCGCTCGATAAACCTGTTTGAAAAAACTTATTAAATGTGTTGTCAACACAAAAGGTCGAAGTAAGTCTCCAGAGACAGGAGAGCATTAAATGAAAACTATTATATAATAACTATTTATATCATTTTACTAATTAGGGCCCCAATTTTTTTTTGCCCCAGCTCCTATCGTCACCAAGCTACGCCACTGTTAGGGCTGCGAGTATTCCACGAGTATATGTATCTAAGCTGTGTCTACAGATGTCTAATAAATATGTTATTTATTTTGTTGCGTACTAGCGTCTCGCCACGGCTTCGCACGGATACAATCGGGATTAAACGCACATAAGAACCTTCCCTATAAAAATCTGTAAATGTCAGTGAAAACCACATCAAAATCCGTTGGGTGGTTTAGAAGGAAAAGGCGGCCGAAGATACATTATAAAAATTTCGGACGGTCGGGAATAATAGCGTCTTTACACTATGTAAAGAACACGTTAGAGCAGCGTTTCTTAAACTTTTTTGTCCACGGACCCCTGAGGAAATCAAGCACAATTAAGGACCCCCTCAATAAGTAATGAATTTCGGACTATTTATTTTAGTACTACAAATTACAAAAAAATATGCGTGCATAGCGATTACTAGACTTTTGGTGGCACTTAATTATGATTATTGTAATCGAAATGATTTATTTCCATTTTTTTTCGATTTTTCTTTTTGTATTTTTTTTTTACATTCAAATTAAATTTAAAATGCTATATAATGAATGACAACACAAAGAAAAATTAGGGTAATGGCAGGTTTCGAACCTGCAACATCAGCATTCCGTGCCTTGCGTATTCCAGTTTCTGCCATTACCCTAATTTTTCTTTGTGTTGTCATTAATTATATAGCATTTTAAATTTAATTTAATTATGATTGTTAAATGGTCCATAGATAAGACTGCGGGCCCAGGGGTCCGCGGACCTCAGGTTAAGAAACACTGCGGTAGAGTATGACTTTGTTTTACCTGAAGTACACTTTGCACACTGAAAACAGTGCGGTGAACATCGTCGGGGCTGTGTTGCAGTGTGTGACCAGCGATATCTCATTAAACAGATAGGACATCAACTCTGCGCCGTGGGGAATTGTATCCTTTGAGTCTAAAAATATATACATAAAATCATTTCATGTGTAATAAGCTTTTGTTAAATAAACACTTTCAAATACAGTCTCTTCATTAAGGTTATTATAGCATTGTCATTAGATCTGTATCATCCAATGGAAGTGGGTAAAAATAGAATTGTTATATTTGAACAGACAAAGCCAGTGCAATAAAAGCTCGTAATAATCAAACGTTTTTCCCGTTTCTGTATTTAGTGTATGCTTCGACTATGATCCCAAAAGCAGGTCAGGTTACATTACTCCGTAACCCCCATTACAGGGAACCGGAGTGACAGGATCATGGTTACACATTCATTGACGTGAATATGCGATGCGATTTACTTATGATTTTTTCCCTCACTGTTACTCTTTGTTCGTGAAAGTTCGTCTTTGTTGAACTAAGTATATGTAATAATTTAACCTGTACCTTGATTAATCATTTTGTAGATGGATGCGATAGTTTCAATATCATATTTCAACGGTTCCATGTGGTACAAAATCTGCAGCAGAGTCGGCAAGCAGTTGCTGTTCTGCGTGTTCCCAGTGCATTCTTCGTGGATCTCTGTAGCCGCCAGTCTGAACCTCAGTAGATATCTCCTTACCACTTCTCTTGCTGCCTGAAATTTGTAAATAAATTAAACAATATTAGAATAACGTATTCTTTAAAACAGATATAAAATAATTCTGATCTTTATTTTGTGGGTTTTGTCGAGACATTAATTTATTTAGCGTTAAAGCTATTTTAAAGGTTATTATGTTTAAATGGGTGTTTTTATTTCTAAAATACGTACCTCATAAACAAGGCCTTTAGTACGGAAATGGTCATCAGCGGAATGATTGAAAGCGAACTGATACAGACGCTTATAATAAGTGCCGATAAGAAGCAAATCCCTCACATAGCCCTTGATATGCTGCATCGATATGCCTTCCAGGACCAAATCCTCCTTCAAATAGAAGCAGTTGTAGTCCTGGCTGAATGGGAATGAGCTTGTTTCTACACCAACTGCCGAAAGATAAATTGTGAAAAATGTGTCAAATTGTCATTTTTTTATTGGGAGAGGGAGGTAAACTAACATGCGGGTTCTTGTTGTTTTTCATGTAGCAGAAGAACGGACGAGCAATTAAACTTTGAAATATTATTGCACAGTGTTTATCATCAATGTCATCCTCAGGAATACAATAGTCAATTATAAACATCGGATGATTGAGACATTGAATGCTATGATCAAAATCTAATAAGATCTAACAGTAGCAGAATTAATAAACATATAGTACGAGCAGAGCAGCGGAACGGGAAGAGACAGATGACAGCGAGTCATTGCCACATATTAAAAATAGTCCATAGAGCCTGCTTTAAGTTCTCCATGTAAAGCATACCACGCACTATCACGAGTCACCTGATGGAAAGTGATTACCGCCGCCCCAAGAGAATCACTGATCCGTTCCCCCCTGTGGGCCACCGGATCTCTCAGCCACCGTACGTAACGCAGTAGCAACCTACGCCGGTATTTTGTGAGACTGTGGTACGGTCAGCTCCAGTAGTAGCCGACCATTTTAGTACCTTGTCGCTGTCAGTAACGTGACAAATTCAAGCAACTCTCATTTCAGACATAACTACAACAAGGTTCTAAAGTGTTAAGCTACGTCTGAGGCTGACTGTACTACCCCGGTCGAGCCGGCCCATTTGTACTGCAGTCAATAACTGGCTACAGTGTGGCTTTACCACTATGAAGACACACTTGCAATTTTTGTTAAAACTATAGACGTCGGTTACACGCTCATTCTGTCGTCAGTTCAGTCCATCATTCTGGTCAGAATGACGAGAGAATTATCGTGTAAACTGTCTCGTGTCGTGTCAATCTGAACTGATCGTAACCGTGTCCATTTGTCATCATTCTGGCATCAGTCAAAACTATACCGGAATGATGGACTGAACTGACGCTAGAATTAGCGTGTAACCGACGTCTTAGAGACATACTTACTGATCAAATACATGATATGCCTTATAAACTGTTTCTCAGGTATGATATCCAGCGAGCAGAGCTGGCTGCTGTAGACGCGTCGCCACAACCCCACTTCTCTCGACGAGGTGGCTATGAGCCGCCTTTCACTTACAAGAGGCATTTTTGCTGGAAATTAACACATTACTTATTTAATTAATTTACACTAAATTAATTACATTTTGATGTAATTTTAGGACAGAAACTTCTCTTTTTCGACCGCCATTAAACGAATTCCAACTGTATGATCAGGCATAAAAAGTTCGTATTACCACGTATTACTTCATAAAAGTTCGCCAGGCGGCATACGTCAAAAGGAAGGCGCCGCCCGCGCCCGCCTTCCACCCGCAATGCCCTGGCGCACCGCTAGGGTTGGGCTGCTTACTATAATACTATCTCGCGCGACACAGAGTGAGCGGGCGCGCGCGCGGCAAGTCGGCAACCTACTGCGATTAACCTATGCCATAGGTCATGCAGCGAGCGCACCTACAATGCGGAGTGGAGCCCCCCTGGTACAGTCACGTTTAAGCCAGCGCGGTTGGTAAAACTCAAAACACAGTAAAACCACAGTATATAAACAAAGCAGTACCGAAACTAGGCTTATTTGTTGAGATAGATACCTACGCTCTAATGAAGCATTAGGGTTGCCCTCTTATTTTTTGTGAAATTATTGCATTTTTGTTTAGTTAGCACTGTATCTCAGGTAGTTGAAATACATTACGAGATACATTACAAACATTAAATTAAAGTAATAAAATGTAACATTATGTTTTATTTTATTACGGTAATTGTACAAAAAATATTTATACTTTTTTTTACATACCTACTTTTTGCCTTTCACACTAGACGTGCCTATTGTATAATCTATAAATGTCTTCTGTACAGTTCTTTCTTAAGCTAAAGAAAACGTAGTATACTACAGTCAAGAAATGGCATACTATGCATTTTACTCTTATCTTGAGTTTAACAACAATTCATACACAAAATATCAGTTTTGTCTTCTCTTTGACTTTTGAAAGTTACTAAAATTAAACACTTACAAACCACCTCCCATATATCCTCCGGGATGTCCTTGTCAACCTGGCTGGCCAGCTCCCAAATGTCAACTGCTTCATCTGTTTTAGCTCGAAACACTTCCTTCACAGCTGGTTGGAGATTTGTACTAGCTAATGAAATCTAAAATAAACAGAATTTTTAACAAGTCATATAAGTATATATTTTTTCATTTATTCAAAAAACAGAAGTAGGGGGTTTGTAATTCGAAGCATAAATATGCTTTTTTTTATTAGTAAAACAATTTGAGTTGTCAAAATTAAATATTGTAGGAAAAAAATATTTCTTGGGATAATAAGCTAAAATTACCTTTATATTAGGCGCATTGGAAGTTTTGCTAGGTATTTGGAGGTCCCTTTGACTAGTCAGTCTCGGAAAGTTCAGTATATTGGTTTCAGAATACGGAGACACCTGAGTGGATGTCATTGAAGAGAGTGACATAGGACTGAGGAATGATTTAATTTCTTCACACACTTGAGAGTTCGAGCTATCTGGCATAACTGAAAAGGAAATGCAATTATAGCTTTACCAATATTTTAAAAACCTGCAATAAGGATGCTACTCTAGTAATTTGAGTACATGGTAACAGAGAGCATGTCATGTGATGTCAGTGTCAACAATGTTTTTGTGTCAGAATAAAATTGTACACTTCTGATTTCTTCAACTTTAAATAATTAAAGATATTGTGTGCAATAGAATAAAGTCAATTTATTGTGAATTGTGTGAAAAGTAACATAGTAGGGCAGGGTTTCCCAACCTGTGGTCCGGCCCCTAGGAGTCTGGGGAGTAAAAGAAATAAGTTTTGTAAAATTCTACAAATATTGTTTTTAGTGTACTTTTATGTTATAGACAACTATAGAAGTATCCAGGGATGTCCACGCTAGAAAGCAAGGTAATCCGTATTCCAATGTCTGAATAAATATCATATAAAGACACTAGAAACCTGCCTCGACATCACACAGGTAAATTAGGATGTACCTAAACCTTCCATTAAAAAATCTCTAATTGACAGAGAAAAACGTATCAAAATCCATTGTGTAGGGGAGGAGTAAACGGGCGAAGATGAAGATGGACAAGAATGGATAGTGCCTTTGTTTAAAACTATGTAAAGATAAGATATTACTAATATGTATATTTAGATTGTTAATTTTGAAATGGAAATTACTGTACTTACATGATTTAGAATGAAAACTTTCCACTTTATAATCAGTAGGGAAACGTGACTTCTGTTCATCAAACATTGCTCCTTGACTCTTTAATGAGTATGGCAGCACAAAAACATGAGCTGGATAGTAATGATATGGCTCTGGCGACCCAAAAGACTCTCGTTGTGGCCTTGGCAGCATCTCATCAAGGCGGCCAAAGGTAAAAGGGTTCTGAAAAATGTTTAAGCATAATGATTATTGGTGTGTAGCGTTATGGTCTTTGGAAAATGTAACCATAGGCAGTCGAAGTAGTGGAACACTCAAAGAGACCACAAAGATCTACGCAATCAATTACTTTAATAATATCTCTGCTGTTGATCAATTTTGACAGTCTGCACAGGAACATGAAAAGGGCTTGAAACATCAGAAACTAGATTTGTTACAGTACATGTAATATAAACCATTTTAATCGAGTTATCTTAGTTACTTTCTTGGTAATAAAGTTGTGTGGAGATCTTTTTGACCCCTTTGATTGTATATAAGCTGCTGACTCTACACATTTTCAAGATGGAAGTATGGCTTCTATATACAATTTACAATCTAAATTTAAATGAAATGATGATGATGTTTCCTTAAGGAGTAAAATAAAAATTTAAACCAATTCTAATGTTTAAATAACTTTAAAACCATAACAACTGACCAAGATAAAATAAAATTTATTAAATTGTAGATTTAAAATGTAACTGGTTTAGATACTCACCCTAAACATTTCATGGGATAAATCTTCTTTCACTGAATTCTTCAGACTTATAAGTAACTGCAATATTTTAAAAACATCATCCTTTCTTTCACCAAAATCCATACTTTTAATTTCTCCTATAACCTTCTTCAACTCCACTGCTCGTTTATGTTCAGCCACATTCTTTACATTTTGTTGAGATATAAAGTAATATGACCATAGGTCGGATATAGGTTCAACCTTAGTTTCGGGCGTCTTTTCACTAGATTTTTTCAAAATTATGCCATAGGAATGCGATCTCATTCTGGCAGTAAGCTGCTTTTGTGAGATTTTGCCATGTTTGCTGTATTGAGATGCTGTTTTAGAGCAAAGTTCTGTGAGAAGCTCGAAAACTCCAACCTCTTTTTTGTCCACAAAGGATGCCATTTCTATGAAGTTGGTTTCTTGTAATCAATAGACTAACAATAACTTATGCAAAAATAATTTTAAAACTCCATGCAACCCAACTCAAAACACCATAATAATCTAACAATAATAACTTTGTTATTTCCATATTTCGTAAATATATTGCAGTATTGTACCGAATCGAATACTGTCAGTTGTCAATTCGTCTGACAGTTGAGAAACTACTCAAGTCATACTTTAAATCGCTGGTTTCAGGTTTAGCTAAGCTGGATTCACAATGCAATTTTGCGAGTGTAATCTTTTCCATGGTTTACCCACGGTTTACGGTTTACCGTTTTATCGCTAGTGAGCGCATGATAAGTGCCGGTCTTTAGTCTTTAGTAGTCTGTAAAAAAAAGTATTCTGACATTTCTGTCTGACAGCTAAATCAGATCAGCTAAATAACCTTAAAAGTTTAGGAAGTTTAGGTTTTGCTATATTTGGTGGTATATTCTTAAATATAAAGGGACGAAGACGTTTATTACCAGTAACAATGAATCAAGCTGAAGTTGCTAAGTTAGTTTCTAAGTTACGAATAAAAGTACCACCCCAGCCGCGCAAGTTAAGAAATGCGCAGGGTCCTCAGGGGAGATTGGACAAATTACGTAAAACTGTGACTGGTTTAATAAAGCACGAGCGAATCGAACTAAATACCAACAGGGCAGATGAAGCCAGACAGTATGCTGAAAGGGTAAATGAATATTTAAAAACTTTTTTATTTCTACGGTCTTAACAAGGAGTCGCACTCAATTCTGATTTTCATCCAGTTCTCGTTTACTGGAGATATCAATGTTAACATTTATTTGAAGCACGTGAACAGATGCCGTAAATTGATCATAGGTTACAAGTTCTGGCGGACTTGAGGCTATTTTACATGAGGTTAGGTTTTAAGTTGTTCATATTCCTAATAGTCACAATTTATCTTAGGGTCGTAGCTACAGACCGAACTCAAGTTCCAGTTTCACACTAATCCAGTATGGAATTGGAATTTGAGTTTGGTTTGTAACTACAACCACAACCATACAATTTAAGTAAAATATTTTTGTTTCAGCTCATATCTGAAGCTATTAGGCATGGGGACTGCCACAAACCAACCATGGACATAGCAGACTACTGGCTTTTAGAAAAGGAACTGGTGCACAAACTATTCAAAGTCCTTGTACCAAGATATGAGAACTTTGACAAGTCATACACTCGAATGCATAGAGCACCGAGAGCAATGAACACTCGGAATCAAGAAAAAGCTGTGTTAGAGCTCCGAGGCAACCCATACCCTAGTCTTGCCAGCAGACAAGCTAATAACAGGCAATTAATCCAAAACATTTTGCTAGATGCTGCCAAATATGATTACAGACAATCTAAGTATATGGAAATGGCTGAAAAAATTGGAAAAACAGATGAAAAAGAAGTAACCACCAAAGCAGAGACAGTACATGAAAGTAGCGATAAAAACTAAGCTTTTGCGGATAGGCATTGTATTATTTAGTAAATATTGTAGCCGTTCTATACAACATGAAGTTTTGTTTTATTTATATCATTACTATCTGTTTAATTGATCTAATAAAATTAATAAGTGTTGTCTCACATGGCATAGATTTAAAGTGAGGCAAAGCATCGATCTAAATATTACATAATATTTATGTTGACCTTATCTTCACAACACAATGCACACATTATTTCGCGGAAAATGCGCATAACTTTATGACATGTACTGTTATAATTTTTATTTAGAAAAAGAAACAAAGTTATCACAGAAAAGCAAATAGAAAGGTTAAATGCTAATTTAAATTACTATTATTACCTTAAATATTATGAACTTTAATACATTATGTATGACATTTAACGGTATGACTAAAGTTTTTTATGACTCAACATTATTTACGACTGATGCAAACTATGACTAAAAACGTTACCTATGAACTCTAAAAATCGAAACTTGATTTTTGTGACAGTCTAATAGACCCTATTTTTTACCCTACTACGGCAAAGTCAAAAGGAAGAGCTATGTTTTTCAATAACTTGATCTAAACATTAATATGTCCTACCAGTTCTCATTTGACACTGAATGTTTCTACTTATTAAGATCTGTACTACTATTTATTTATGAATAACAATAAGCCCTATTGTTATTCGTAAACTACTAGGGTTGCTATAAATGCTAAGATTGATCAAATATAATTGATTATGACATCGGTACCTAGTTAAGTACCCTTACCGAGTTTATGGGGTGGTACGCTACTAACTAATGCCACTGGACTATCGATAGTCTAGTCTCGCCCGCCTTGCCTATGGCATAGGCAAATCGCAGTAGGCAGTCGGTTGGCTTGCCGCGCGCTTGCTCGCTCGCCCCCGCCGTCAGCCGTGTCAGTGTAATTGTAATAAAAAGCGAATGCCACGCAACCCTAGCGTGTCGCCGGGAGTGGCGGGCGCGGGCGGCGCGTTTCTTTTGACTCGCTCCTCCTGGCGCATGGTGTAAGAAGTAATACGAACTTTTTAAGCGTGTGAATAAAGTTGGAATTCGTTTAATCGCGGTCGTAAAAGAGAAGTTCTGTGTTAGTACTATTATTTATTGTGTATTTATAGTACGGAAGCGCACAGCAAAAACTTAACGTCATCGAGTATCACGATGGGACCTATATCGAACCTATTCATATGGACCTATTTGTGGTAAGTACGGATAGGATAGGCCTCTTATGTCGATATTCTCGTCGTCTCTCCTCTCTCCAAGTCTCTAGTAACGCGCCCTGTGCCTGTACCGCATCTTAGGTACTTTTCTTAAGGTAGATTCACAATGCAAAAAATAGCAAGCCATACCATGCAGCAATAAATCGCTCACGATGAGTTCTTTCCGGGTTAAGACCAAGGGCCCTAGCACGCTAGCTTTTATCGATGCCATAAAACATACATCCCTTTCCAACTAGTCGGCGTGTGCAAGAGGGACAGATGCGTTAATGTGCGCGATAAACGCTATGATGCTACTAGAGGAATTGAACTGTTTAACGCGTTACTCGCAATATACGTATTGTTGCATTTTATCGCTTGCGACATTCGACATTGCATTGTGAGCGAATCCACTTTAACTCGCGTTTGTACTACGCTCGTTCTACGGCTCTAGCCATGGTACTACCCACCGTGTGCACGAGGCATTAAAATATAATGGCTCGAACGAACTCGAAGGTATGTTTAGGTTTTATTTTGACTGGTGTCATTCTGATTATTGTTGTTATCTGTCTAATCTGTCATGTTTATGTTTGGTTTAAAATAAGTACATAATCTTATCAGCTCTTATCATTAGTCATATAATTACTGTTTCTGAATTAAAGGAATGAGATACGTTGATAATAAGAATTTCTGCCGCAAGTTTTGCTATTCATCGAGCAGCCGCTGCTACCATAATCATCCTTTTAGTCGTTTCTGAGAAAAAGGTTGCAATAAATATGTCAAAAGTAAACTCTCCGACTTCAACAATAGTTGTTATTGGTTCATGTAGTGTTGATTTTACAACGTAAGTTGTACTTTAACTACTAAGTATATTTTAAGAGTATTATAACTTCATTTTACATTACGTAATAACTCACATCCATAATTCTAGCTATGCACCGAGATTACCCGTTCCCGGCGAAACTCTTCATGGGACAAAATTCACGACTAGTTTTGGAGGAAAAGGCGCTAATCAGTGCGTGGCATCAGCAAAACTAGGCGGAAACACTTACATGATAGCAAGAGTAAACACAGAATTCAGAATATTAACTAAATTAATAAACAACAAATTATTAGGCACAGACCCATATATATTCTTTTTCTTCTAGGCTGGAGATGACCAATGGGGAATGAAATATAAGGAGAATTTAGAAGACGTAGGAGTAAATGTGTCTCACTTCTATATTACACCTAATGTATCTACTGGTATAGCGCAAATATCAGTTGCTGAAAATGGAGAAAATCAAATAGTTATTGTTGCTGGTGCTAACAACCTGTTAGAAACATCAGATGTGCATGCATCTGCAGAAATAATAAGGAAGGCAGATGTTTTAATTGGTCAACTAGAAACTCCATTTGAGACTACTCTTGCAGCATTTAAATTAAACAAAGGAGTAAGTTAAAATGTTTAATATAAAGTACTGTGTGCAATGATTGAGTGTAAAATGTATCTATTTTCAGGTAAAACTTCTAAATGCAGCACCTGGGAGATCAGACATTCAAGAAATACTACCATACTGTACAATACTTTGTGTAAATGAACTAGAGGCTGCATTAGTCAGTGGAATGGAAGTTGATATGTTGTAAGTGGAACTACAAACTTGATACTTTACTAACTATTAGCTTCACGACTTTGTCCTCGTGTTTCTATTGTCCTCACAGACTTTTGCAGATGCACACATAACAACTTGCCAAAGTTTCATTGCAAATCAATTAATGCTTTATGAATGCATCCGGCACAACTAATAACTAACAAAAGAAAATTTTGGATTACTTACAGAAATATAGTGAAAGTGCTGACCAAGTTGCTAGATACAGGATGTGAAACCGTAATTATTACTCTCGGAGAAAAAGGAGCTGTATACTTATCTAAACATGATTCCCAGCCAACTCATGTGCCCACCAGATCAGTTAAACCAGTAGATACTACTGTAAGGCCACAAAATACTTAACTTTTTGCATAAAGTGAATATATCCAACATAGACCATATATTCTTTAACAAGACTCCACATAGCCAGACGCCCCAGCAAACCAAGCTTAAGTAAAAAAGTTAAGAGAAGGCCAAGCCTTGAACTATAACTTCACATTTATTAAAAACAAACATGAAATTATGTGTCCCGCTGCATCTCACACATTTTGGCAGGTTGAGTTACTTGCAATAATTAGATTACGAGGGGTCTTGACAATGTATATAAAGTATGTAATCTGACACTAATCATTATTTGTTATTAATTTTCAGGGTGCTGGGGATGCATTTGTAGGAGCTTTGGCAACCTTTATGGTGGAATGTAAAGACCTTCCACTTCACCAAATAATTGGCGCTGCATGTGAAGTAGCCACAATGTCAGTCACAAAAGAAGGCACTCAGACAAGCTATCCAAAGAAATTTAATGTTTTTGACAAGTCATATGAATTTATAAATCTGTGATACTACAAAGAGATGAATAAAACTCTTTATGTACAAACGTTAACCATCCAGGTTCCTTATATTTAATATGAACATACCTTTCAAGGCTATTTTATAACAGAAATTTAATCCATTATCTCTCAGACATGTCATTTTAGTTCAAAATACAATAAAGATATTATTCTATAGGGTGTCACAAAATGAACCCAGAATCTTTAATCAGATAATTGGTTAAGTCAGTCTGAACATCCCTGTTAAGTTTTATCTGTATTTAATTTTTAAATATTGACCGTGGGTGACAAAACTGTTCCTGGGTCATTTTATGACAGCCGGTATAAACTTACTCTAGTTACTTCTTAGATAGATAGTTCTATGTTTATTTTAACCAGCATTATTAAATTAAAGATCATGGTCTTAACAAATTGCTGTGTGCAAATTGTAACATGATTCATAAATATTGATATATTTGAACCTTCCTCAGACTGCCAACAATAATAATATATCAATAAGCATAACTATGCACATATAAGGTGAAGTTTTAGTCTCAGAGAACTAGCACTATAGGTATTTTAAATTAGAGCGAAAAAATGGATATGAGTGCAGTTACAATAACAATAATCTTACCTTCATAAAGGTACATAAATGTAACATAGAACTCGAAAAACTGCTTGTAGTTGGCATATGCTATTATACAGATAATACAAGATAAATATACAACTAAACAGTAAAATTAAATGGATTAAAAGCCCTCCTCTATACAGTAATCATTAAAAATATATTCCAGCAATATTTCATTTCGTCTCTGATGTTAAAGAAAAACATTGGTTTCCTCATATCATTTAATGTAACACATAAAGGCTCTCCAGGTTGGTTTCATTCACAATTTGTAACAAAACCTCTAAGTCTTCTAAATTGGAAATAAATTTGGGTGCTCCTATGAACTCTACAGCTTTGCCATCTAATTCAATGCTATATTTAAGATTTTTGGGACAAGTAACACATCTGTAACATTTGCCATCTTTAGTTTGTTTAAATATCACATGGGTGATAATTTCAGTCTTCGGCACCACAGAGTCCGTGTCCATAGCAGTGACATTCTCAACCTTATTGGATGTTTGATCTTCAGTTTTACTATTATTACTCGAACATTCCTTTTGTTGATCATCAAATGGTAACTGTTCCTCAATGCCTTTTTGTAGTGCTTCATCAAGAACCGAGGGACTGCCTAGATTACCGATACAATTCTTTGCAATGTCATCTTGGTTGCTTTTATTCTCTTCACTTTTAACTGAATCTTGACTGGCATCCAATGGGACTCCTATAAGGTTAGCCATGTCAGTGTTATCAACCTCCATGGAGTTTTTTTCTGGTAGCTTACTATCAGAATTGCTTTTTCCAAGCAACATGGCTTCCACATCACTAGACTCTAAATTGGGTTTGAATTCTGTTGCACTACTTTGGTCATTGGGCTTTGCAATAGTTTCTGGTACGCTCTCATTAAGAATATCCATTATAGAAGGGAAGTCATCCACCTTACCTGTAGATACTTCTGTTTTATCTCCAGAGTTTGTGTTTTTTTCATTATACATAAGGTCTTCGAGCTCTGCTGCTATGCGGTCATACACTTTATCTTCCTTAGGTTCATCAATTTTAGGGAAGTAGTCTATGACCCATTCTTCAGTTGGTAGTATACTCTTATTGATATCCGGCAGTAATTCAAGTAAAGTTGTTTTATTTCTCATGTCATTGTTATTGTTCACATTAGGATTAATAAAAATAATGCCATATCGTTTTAGGTTAGAATTAACAAGTTGACGATTTTCTTGATTGTAGTTAGAGTTCTTGTCTTTCACGATAGGTGCTTTTTTCAACCTATTATTTTCCTTTAATATGTTGCTACTCTGGCGGGGAGACGCTGTGCGTGTTGGTTGCTTAGTATTCCTCGGTTTTTTGGAGTTTATTGACTCGCTGGCTGGGTGTTGATTGTACGCGTTTCTATGAATAAGCACCATGCCATTTTCGCTCTTTTTCAATCTGCTAGTAGAATTTAAAGCCGTATCGTCAGCTTTTTTCGTTTTAGGCGTTGAATTACTTTCGTATTGAATTTTAACTTTTGTAAATTTACCTAAGATTTTGGCAAAATCCATCCGAGTTACCATCACAGAACAATCTCGACATTTGCCGTCTTTATACAGGCGGTCTATGTTTTTGGTCATTTTTAAGGATTTTCCTCTTCCCCGAGCTCTCTGGGAAATCATTTTCCAGACAGTTTTAGAAGGCAAATCACATAAATATTTAGGTAAGTTTGATTGCAAGTAGAAGCATCGAGTGCAGCCACATTTCCCGCGCACACGATATATTCACAATTATGCAACTGAGTCACTCACTATATAAGTCTACACAGTAACTATGTCACAGTCTTTTATTTAAAACCTTTGAAGGGTCCAAAATTCAATATATATCTCAATTAGCGAAGTATTTCAAAAGACAGTTACTATTTTCTTAACTGACGACACAGATCAAAGCAAAAATGGCGTCGGTCTAGTGACGCCCATGTCATGAGATTATAAATATCGATACTTTTTTCGACAATTGACTGTCAATGAATGTCGATGTATTATAAATTCGGCATTTACAGCACTATACATGAGTTATTTATTCTCGACTAATTTTAGAAATTTTGAATGAAATCTTGACTCAGAACTGCTTTTGTTATTATACAATATGTGACTAATAAAATCACTCTGCTTTAGAGTAATAATAAGAAATTGCAGTTATTATTCTTTGCAGGTTAGTGTGCCATGTGGATGATCGTAGTCTTTGGTCCGAACATAAGTGTATTGAATGATCCGCATATTTGATAACGTGGGTCATATTTGTAAGATTTTCCGGTCATATTTCGTATTAATTCTGGTTAATATTTCTTTGTGTACTAGGCAACCCTAGTATTTGGCAGGATGGCAGCACCTAGCGTTTCTTGCGGGAATAAAGCATTCCTCTCTTTCGAACACGCGTTTAGTTAGAAAGGGACGAATGCTTTATGTCCGCAAGGAACTCTAGTGCGCTAGGGGATTGACGTGTTTCTGACTACTTACTTAAAATGCGTAAATAAATATAAATAAATACTTTTTTGCCTTTAAACATGCAAAATTTTCAATTTCGATTGGATTTTGTATCTTTCCTACACGAAGTGACCCTCCTCTGTAAAGACATAGTCTCGCAGAAGGAGGCCGCAGAGCATAACAAATGAACGAAGAAGCCGTCGACGCGTACCCGCTATGGCGAAGACGGTGGGGAAGAAGGTGAAGGCAGTACGTTGTCCGCCTGATCTCCTAGGGTGCTTTGCGGCAGGGAACGGGTGATTTTCTGCTGCGGTTTAAGGCCTCAACTGTCTGGGGGGAAGTTCTAGCGTTTCCGAGCCTGCTGTCCATAAGCGAAAGAGTCCCAGCAGTTGGGGCATGCGGAAGGCGTCGTCGTGGTGAATTCTCCAGGATCTCGTAGTGCCCCATTAAGCTGGTAAGAGAGCAATGCCGAGGAGATTTAAGCGGGTAGTTCCTCTATTCGGAGGAAGAGCCCCATATACTTCTTCTCGAGTAGAAAGGGGGATGATGCGCAAATGCATTTTCTTTTCGAATATAAAAGTTACCCGTTGTCAAGTCAAGGGTGGTAGTTGTCGAACTGATCACGAGAATTAAGGGGCAAGGTGGAATACTTGTTGTGTTAGTGTTTTGGTTATTTTTTGTTAGGGTAGGGTTGGCACTATTTGAGTCACTTATATTACTCCTAATCAGCAGTTACATTATTCAAGTTTGGCAATATTTTATTTTGACAGGTCAAGGAAATTACTGAGGGAAGGTAATGCCGTTATGTTTCTCAATGTTTTGAAATTTGATAACCCTACCAATAAGCCACGAAATTGTAAATATTCTTCAAGAGTTCTATTATTATTACTTGACAGTTGACACTTTTAGGATGTCAAATATTACCGAGGATCAAATGTCAAGTATCTAATTTTAATTGCTTAGCTGGTTCAATGAAATCCTAATCGATCGGGTAGGGGTCATAATCGATGTGCACAATGCATACACACACAGCTGTAACTGGTTAGGTCCCTTCAATGTACCAATGGCACCAACGTGTAATTAATGCAGCATATCTTAACAGGGAGCCCTCTAGCACGCTGCGCTGCCTCCATGGCGACATCATCCTAAACAATAAGGTGAAGAAATAGTTGAAATCATTGGTGTTAAATTTATAGTTTTGTCTTTTGTTTCCACTTGTAATTTTTTGTAAAAAAAGTAGTGGATAGGAGTTATACTAAATTTTAAATTTTATTTTTATACAATTGTACCTTTAGCGCGATAGAACATTATTAAAAGAATCTTTACTTTCTTTTTAGTGTTCCGTACCCAAAGGGTAAAACGGGACCCTGTTACTAAGACTCCGCTGTCTGTTCGTCCGTCTGTCACCAGGCTGTATCTTAAGAACCGTGATAGATAGACAGTTGAAATTTTCTCAGATGATATATTTCTGTTGCTGCAATAACAACAAATACCAAAAAACGGAATAAAATAAATATTTAAGGAGGCTCCCATACAACAAACGTGATTTTATTGCTGTTTTTACAGATAATGGTACACCCTTCCTGCGCGAGTTCGGCTTTTCTTATTATATTAGACAGTCTTAATATGGGGATATCAGCCTTAGAATTTCCAGATTTCGCCATGATTCTCAGTTGTAAGTACGTTTCATTGGCTAAGCTCTACGCTCTGCTTGTGCTGGAGCTCTAATCTATCGTATGGAAGTTGGTTGGCTGCAAAGCAACGGTTAGTTTGTTGACTCGGTCACAACAAATACCGTATAGAAAAAAAAGCCTTAGAGTTTTTGATTGATCAATTTTTTTATCTATATTATGAAAAAAAAAAGTATTTTTTAAATATCGATTAATGACAACTGCAACAAAAGTTGCTTTAAATCTTACATACGAGCAGATTATACTAGTATAGCATATTTACATATTATAAATGCCTATTACAGTTCCTTAAAAATGAGTATCTACTTAACCTTTTAGCCGCCATTGCCTCATATTCAAGACCCACAATGTCCATATCTTTTTGCCGTAGTCTTAGAATTAAGAGAAATATTACATAGTTTTTGTATAGGTGGCGACACAGACATGTCCGATGAAAATATCTCGGCGGTAAAAGGGTTAAATAGTTTGATCCTATATAAACTGTTGTTCATTTGCAAGGGCTTCATTTTGTCGATAAGTTTATCGATAGTATGCCACGGTAACAGCCGCATCACTATTTAGACTCTGATGCAATAGCGAACAGATCATAGAGCAGAGACCACCAATGCTGCCAGCTAAGTAAGAATCCACTAAAATTCGGGATTTCGATTGCTTTTTAGGTAAGAGGATGAAATATAATTTTTAGTGGTATATGCTACTGGCCGGTAGTGCAACTGATTTCGTCGCTTGTGCGCAAGCGTAAGAAGCAGACGTTGTGTTTGTGGTTGACTGAAAATGATGACTTTTAATATGGCGAGCACACCAAAGACGCGTATATATAAAGAGCCTCTTTTTTTATAAAGAAGGGGTACTTTTTACTTCGGCCTCATGTGGATCAAAAAATTCACACTCATACCATTAATTTGCTTTGCAAATTTGTGCAGATCTCCTAGCGACGTTCTCTTATCCCATCCAATGTTTCCTAGTGGTATTGCACGCCACTTTCAGCGGGTTTCGGAATAATAAGTTGGCAACTGGCAAATACCCCACACTGCCGCGATGCCGTAGGAAAGTCCGACCGTCCCCTTTCGTCCTTCCATCCATCTCGCTCGCGTCCGCGTTATTTTCCGTATAATGTAAACGTTGTCTATGGTGTCCGCCGCCATTAGCAAAAGCAATCAAAATGGCTGCCAGCCAACAGCATGACTGACGTTTGATCGTCTTGTCATTCGTGTTCTAAATAGTTCTGGTCTAATCAACTCACGAGAGTATTAATCTACAAGATTTTAAGGATGTTCATGACACGTCGATTATAAGTTAACTGATATAAAATAATTGAAAGTATAAAGCCAAGCTAAGGACTATCCAACATGGCTTGGCAAATGCCGGGTCAATGGAATCCAGGCGTTGCTCAAATGACGCCTGATTTAAACATGGGTTCCTATACTGCTGAACAATGGGCTGTTGTGCAGCAGCAAAATTGGCAGCAATGGACTCAATGGCAGCAACAGTATTCACAGTGGCAGAGTCAATATGGGGAGAAGGTATGTTTGCTAATCTTGTCCAGTTCACTGATTGCAAAGGCAGATTTCAGTCTTGAGAATCGCTATTATTAGGTAGGTAGCTAATTAAAAACCCAACTATCTGGTTTAGTTTGACTATAAACATGGTAGAATCAGACATGTGAAAGAACCTATGCAGCCTACTTGTAAAATATTTTTTTAGTTTCTGTTGTAATTTTTTAATCCTATCTTTATGGGATCACGTCTGCTTTTCTGTAAGTAGGGTGGCCAGCTGTCCTGTATTTTACTGGACGTCCTGTTTTTCAGCTATCATTTTGGCCCTGTCCTGTCCTGGCTTTAATTGCTAGAGGTGAGGGTTATTGATGAAAAAAAACTATATAATATTTTGTAAGAAAATTAATACTTGGAATGTAACGATTCCTATTTCATGTAACTGTAGGTAATAATATACTGATAACTTATTAGCGGCAACGCAAATATGCCCGCTGTGCTTCAGTTTTGTATATTAGTAATGCTGCAGCAGTCATTTGCTGATTCTGACAAACAATCTTGGAAACTGATAATTAATTTGTTGTCAGTACATGTAGCATCATAAGTAGTCATAAAGCATGTTGCCAGTCCCCATCATCCATTATGATTTTTTGTATATTATTGTAATATTTGTCAATTATGAATAAATTATTGAAATTCATACCTACTATGGGTTTTCATTCTAATAGCGTTACGTTTTCCAACAGATTAATGCTATCAATGCTTTTAGCATAAGTATGCACCATATACTATGTGACAAGTATGGATAATTTGCATAACAGTAGGGACACCTCTAGGTACGTCAGGTTGACACCTCTCATTTTTATCATGTAATAAAAAACTGAATATAATGACAACCAGATAGCCTAGTGGTTAGTGACCCTGACTATAAATCTTGAGGTTCCGGGTTCGATTTCCGGGAGGGGCAAATGTTTCTATGATAAATACGATTATTTGTACCTGAGTGTTGGATGTTATTATGTATTTAAGTATATATAAATATATATCTATATAAGTATGCATACCCATTGTCCAGTCTCCATATGCATGTAGGTCGCTGTGTAGTTGGACGACTATATGGGTTGGTGGGGTGGTATAGCTCCCGGCAAACTTCTTGAGCACTGACCTGGACTGCGCACAGTAGCTGTTTCTAGTTTCTAGTACAAATGTGCATGAGCAAACATACCCCATCACTCGATTTGTGCTCGACATGTTTGCCTGCAACTATAGTTGCAACAGCTCACAACGCCTTTAGACTTCCTCAGCGTTGAAAAGGTTAACGCGTATTTTATATGGTGTGGCAGCCCATTCTCCATCATTCCCCTATTGTATTCTCATATGGTGTCTACATGAATAGTAAATAGTCCATATATGAAATGTGAATAATTGTTTTTATGCACCTTATGCTCACAAATTGCTGGTTCGAATGTGATGTTAAGTGTAAAGTTTTGTCTTAAGTTTTTTATCAGGTTTAATTTAATTTAGTAGTTTCCTTTCCTAAAGTCTATTAGAGTAGTACTATTTTATTTGTTGCTAATAATTATAGCAACAAATAAAACGTGTACAGGATGTCCCATAAATCAAGGCTAAGCCGGAAATGCGTGAAGTGATACAAGTTATTAAAAAAAAAGTAAAGTCATGTACTTTTTAATTTGTTTTTTTAAGTAAAGTCAGTTCAAATATTCAAGGTTGCAATTTATAATACATGGCTGTGCAAAGAAGTGATATTTTCTTTAAAATTGAGGTTGTTGTATCTTAATTGTAGTCTTTAATTTACAGTCTAGGTTGTGTCATAATAAAAATAATGAAGAAAACTAAAGATTTGTAGTGACAAAGTTCATCACGGGGTGTAAATTTGTTTAGTTTTTTTTTATGCTTATTAGGTATTTAATAAGTAAATGACTTACATTTTATTTTTATTACTATTGGTATCACCCATTTCCGGCTTGCCTTTGACTTTTGGGACACCCTGTATGTAGAGAGAATTTTATTTTGAGATTCAGAAGGGTAACATTACATGCTAACCTGGCAAGTGTAGGTTATTATTTAGTGTACATATTGACTTAACTACTGCTGTTTGCTTGCTGTCTAACAACTCCAAAAGTTCTGAAATTTAAAATTATTTGCATATAATTCCCATTTATATACATAATGTAGTTGAGGTTCATTAGACAAGAAACACTATCGATATTAACATACTTACTTAATAATAGCTCAGTCAGCTATTATTCATAGTCATTCCAAACAATTGATTTCTGGCCTTGTTTTTTACAGTATGCAGAACAGATGCAATCTATGCAATCAGTGGGGGTTATGCCCGGCATGCCCCCCTTACCGCCTGCAAACTCTGCTCCACCACCGGCGCCGCCACCACCGGAGAAGCCTCCACCTCCTCCACATGAGAATAATCAGCCACTCTTTGGTCAACCTAATCCAGTTCCGGCCCCGGGATCGCAGTCAAAGCCGCATTCAGGGAGTTCTAATAATATTAGCATTCCTACAGGTAATTCTCAGAATTGGCAACAGGGAATGGAGGCACGCACCGAAGCTTCTCAACAAGGTGTTAACACAGAGGCTTTGAAGAAACTGGCAGAGGAAGAGAGACTTTTCGATATTCAGTTCGAAAAATGGGAGGAAGAGATCCAAAAATGGAAGCGCGAAAATGTAAACCATCCGGATAGACAGGCTTATAATGAGTATGAGCAAAAATTTGAAACTTGCAGGGCACAATTATTAGAGCGTCGTCAGGTGATGAAACAAAAGAGGGCGCGACTGCTGGGACAGGCTCCCCCCGCTACAGGCACCATTCCAACAGGTAATACATCAACAGCTGTACCTCCCCCACCGCAGAGCACCATAAACAATCGTAACCTTATCATGCAGCCCCAAAACCAAAATAGTGCAACAGGACCAACAAGCAATCAGTATCAACAAGCACAGGAAACTTTACAAAATAATTATAAACCCAATCAAACATTACCTCAAAAGTTACCACAAAACTTTAAAAACACATCTTCCCAAAATTACCAAGACAATTCACAATATTCACAGTATAATAACAATAATATGCAATCGCAAGCTGGTTATAACAGAAGTAATAACAAAAATATCGATCCACAAGATAGATTTGAATCTTATCAACATCAAAATGCCCAAAGTGAAAACTATCCCCCTGCTAATATCAGCAATTCTGACTTCTTACCTGGATCTAGATCAGCTAAAGGCATTCCAGGTTTGGATTTGGTTCCTGATGATAAAGCAGGCCCGCCGCCAGATGTTGTTGATATAACAGATGATCGAACATCAGCCACGCAACTACCACCTGACTATACGACAATTTCCAAAGGTATTAATCATATACTTGGAGATGAAAAAATTATGAATATTCTTTCAATGGTTCGCGACCAAGGTGTGCCTAACACTGCCCCTAATAATCAAGGTCCGTATGGACAAAAGCCACCCAATAATAGCAATACTGGTAACTATAATGCTACACTAAACAGTAAACAACCCATTAACAGCAACACTGGTAACTATAATGCTCCACCAAATAGTCAGTGGGATAGAAATCAAAATTCATCTAACCAACAGTATGAAAATGCGTCGCCAAATATACCATTCAACCAACGGCCGCCTGGATATCCGCCTAATCTAAGTAACGAACAAAATTCTCAACAACAACATTATCCGCCTCAAAGAAGAATGAACAATGATAGAGAAAATATGCCGCAAGAACCGTATTATGACAGAAATGTTCAATTTGCTGGTCAAAATATGCATCCAAGAGGGCCGCCACCTATAAGGCAAAGCATGCCAGCGCCTAGGCCACTTATGCAAGATGTACATGGATATCCGGATGATAACGATTTTCCCAGGGGTCCTCAAAGAGGGGGTCCCTCTGATAATAGAGGACCTATGAGAACAGATATTCCTCCACCTAGGCCACTCATGCAGGTTATGCCCGGTCACGACAATGAAAATAGTAATTACGGTAGGGGCGTCCACGATAATAGGCCTATGAACAATAATGCGATGAATCCAGTAACGAATCCGGTGATGAATCCAGTTATGAATAAAGTTGTTAATAATCAACCACCGCCACCTCCACAACCGGCAAGGCCTAAGTGGGTCGAAGAGCCATTGTTTACGCCATCTATTATTGTTGAATATGAGCACAAACCTCTAAGATTGAAAGGTAATTCAATATTGTAAAGATTTTTTTTAACTAACTAAACTTTCGATTTTGCCTTCCTTTGTTGAGTAGATCAATACGTAAAATAATACGAAAGAAGTTATTGCTGTTTTTACCGGAGTTTGAAGCCGCTGATGCTTTAAAGTGGTGGTTTTTAACACCAATCTTCGCCGGGCTAAAATCTCAACAAATAAGCTCTGTGGTCTGAGGAGATCCCATGTTCAACTGACAAATTCAATTTAGGAATTTAGGAGATATGTTCTAGGTATGTGGCAGTTTTGAATAATTGAGATAGTCCTCATGAGACCACATATGACTTGATCAAGGAGAGAAACATTCTGTCGACGAATCGGAAAGAGAGACAAAATAGGCCAGGGGGCATAGTCTAGAACATCTGGGGCAGTGCCCCGCAGTGCCCGCAAGTCTAGTTTTATTTACACATCTATAAGAATCCGTGGTAGTACCAACCATTAATCCTGGCTAATGCAAAAACTTCTTTACGTATCTCATGTTTAGATAGTTTTTAAGTAAATTTGTCACAGTTGGTTGATTTGATAGGGAACTTTTTAGGCAAATCTGACATTAATTCTTTGCCTAATCTTTTTTTCTCTATTTCAGCGCGAGAGTTCATTGAACCTGTGCACACATTTGATTATAATCACATCTCTAAGGACGGTGATAATAATAATAGGAAAATGGATTTTGAAAGAGAAGCTGACGAATTATTTTCGAGAAAACCTACTAGATTTGAGGCAGAAGACACGCGTAGAGATAAACGTTTCGATTTTGAAGATATGTCTAGAGAATATACACCAAGAGATTTTGATCGCCGGTATCCTAGAGAAGAGTACAGAGACAATCAAAGAGATGTCAGAGCCCTTCCGAGAGACGACTATGACAATAGACGGAGATTTGATGAAAGAAGGCCCATAAGAGAAGAGAATGATGATAGACGAAGACTCGACCAACGAGGGCCCCCGAGGGATGAATATGAAGAAAGAAAAAGACCTGATGAAAGATTTGATGACAGGAGATATGACGATCGCGACAAATTCGGTAGACGTGATGACTTCACTAGACGCGATGACTTCAATAGGCGTGATGACCTCAGTAGACGTGAAGACTTTAGTAGACGTGATGACTTCAATAGACGTGATGACTTCAATAGACGTGATGACTTCAGTAGAGATAGAGGGCGAGAGCGTGAAGATTTAGGACATAGAGATAGACAGAGAGATTTACGTAGAGATGACAGTAGGAATCGTAGTCGAAGTCGTGATAAGGACTCGCGAAAAAGAGGCCGAAGTAGGGAGAGCACGATAAGTGAGAGTTCCAGTACGGCTAAGAAAACTAAAGATCCTGAACAGAAAATTGAGACGCCAAAACACATTGTTATGATTGATGATTTATTAGAACCACCAGGGCGCGAGATACGACCAGAAAAAATTGTTATCATTTTGCGAGGTAATTTGCTTTGAAGTTGAAGTAAAAGTAAAATTTAATCAAATATTTATCAAAATTAATTTATTCATATGGTTTCAGGGCCTCCTGGAAGTGGAAAATCATACTTAGCTAAATTAATAAGAGACCGCGAAGCCGAACACGGCGGTACAGCTCGAATAATGTCTATCGACGACTACTTTATGCAGGAAGGCGAAATAGAAGAGAAGGATCCTGTAACTGGCAAAGTTGTAAGTTGACACGTTCCACTAAATAAAATATAATACGGTATTCCACTCACAAATCGAATGGCATAAAAGTGCAAAATTGTTGTAGACAACTATTAAAAATATAGTTATGTCCAAAAAAGCAATTAATAAAATCCGACAGTTTAGAAGTTAGAGCGTTACAAAGTTACAAAAAATATGAAGAAAAAAAAAACTTTTTTGTTTCGAAATATGCTCATTCGAATCCAGATAAAAAATGTAGAACATTTTATTATGAGACCAATTAATTACAAGCTCACACTACTTCTCTCCTATTCGTCAACAAACCGACTGAGTTTCTTGGCGGTTCTTCTCAGTCAGTCTTAACGTTAGTCTTTCCGAACCGACCGTAGCATAAAAATAATTTGTTAGAAATTCTCCCTTAGCGTCCAAAGTCCGAGGTCGGCTCAATAGGAGGACCCTTTGGCATGCTATGTAATACTCCCCTTGCTGAGCGCCCTTTTGGTTGCTCGCCCTCTCTCTGGTAAGCTGACAAAGCCGTCTAAGACTACCAGCGCACGTCCTTCCAAAAAAAAAGCTGACACAAAATAAATGCGATTTAGTGTTTGATGTCGTCTTTGCTGTATGCAGCGCGATACAGCGTTTTCGCTATGCTCGCCTGTTAACATTTCGAAACTCGTCATATTTCAAAAAATAATGTACGTAGAAGGAAACTAAAAACAGTTTTTCTTTTAACAAGTTCTATCAATTTCGGAAATAAAATATCATTACAATACCGTATTGCAATCACGAAGATACGAATTCACTAGCGTTTCGAGGATCTTAAGTAGCACTATCTCTCCATCCGTGCCCGTAAACGCCACGAAACCGCCGGAATGCGACACCTTTCGGCCAAAACTCTTCTGTTGTGAAGGTCCACAACTGGTCAGTCGGAACTCTTACCAAAAATGAATTAAAGTTCACGTCATGGCGGGACTCCAACTGCTCAACCGACTAATACTCGCTCGCCTAATACTTAGGTAGTGTCAGGTCGAAGAATCTAAAAGTTTGTCAATTTTGCACCCTGTTGCAGCATTATTGCATGATAACGTGCAAAAGTGACAATCCTTTGCATTCGTTGATTGAGATTAATCGCTGGGGATCGAACTCGAAACCTTAAGGGCCATTTACACGGGGCGAGTTCTCGTATGCGAGTCGTTTTATATTGCGGGCTACCGAGGTGTGATGTGATCGATCGAGCGATCGAGCCGCGCAATGTAAGGCAACTCGCATGCGATAACCCGCTCCATGTAAATAGCCCTTTACGATCACAAATTCAGCCCTTAGCCACTAGGCTACCTACGCTCTTGTTTTTACTGTGGCTTGTGTAATTTGTTCTTTATGTATTCCAGGTGAAGAAACCTTCTTTGAAATATGAGTATGATGCAAAATCAGAGGAAACCTACTTGAACTCATTAAAAAGAGCGTTTAAGAGGTCACTTACAGATGGATACTTCAACTTTTTGATATATGACGCCGTTAATGATACGCTAAGAAGCTATGCAGATATTTGGAATTTTGCTAGACAGAATGGCTTCCAGGTTCGTCTTGTAAATGCTATTGCAAGTGTTCTCTTACTTAGCACGTGAATAACTGGCTTTATTAATTACAGGTGTACATTTGCACAATGGAGCTGGATTCTCAAATATGTTTCAAGAGGAATATCCACGGTCGCACTTTGGGTGATGTGCAAGTGATATGCACAAGATTCTTCACTACACCAGACCACCACATTCAATTGGACGCTACAACCCTGTTACAAAACGCAGCTATTACCGACGTGCAAATGGAAGACATCGACGATGAAGTCATTATGGAGGACGCACAAGAAACTGAGGTGAGGGCTCAATCTTGAGCTCCGACGGTACACATCACAGCCTCTGCTGATGACCACAGTTGACATTGCACAGCTTTTGGCAGAGTTGAATTTTAACGCAACATATTAAGATAACGAATGTTCAGGTTATGCTTTTAACTTCCCACAAGTCCTGCGTATCGAATGATAAATCTATATTTTACAGTTAGTCTTCAGCAATTAATATAGTCGCAATCGAATGACAAGTCAATCTTTTACAATTACGGTAATTAACATAGACTCAACAATTGATTGGGATTAAAGTCATGTTTAATCACTTCAAATTATCAACCAGCCGATCAGTTCCAAAATCGACGATATAGGCTTCTTTTTCTCAATTAGTGATGTGGGGTCACAAGGGGAATTATAGTATTTATTTTATGCTCAGCAAAATGCCAGCTTAATGTTATTAGTTGTTTTTGTTAATGTCTACAGTGTGACGAGGGTTAGGGTTAATACGTTTTATTCCAGCCTTTATTAAGATTCGTGTAAAGGTACTGCTCCATCACAGGTTGAAAGCTCATTTACTTCGAAGTGGGAGAAATTGGATGACGCCGCGCAACTAGGTAGGTTATGAGTTACGCTTTTTATTAGTTTTAATTATAATTTTAGATTTGTCTTCATTTTGAAAGAAAACAAACATATTGATAAAACTACTGTTGAATTGGCGCGAGGCGATGGCTAAAACAAATCTTTAATCTTTGATGGAAGCGGTACATCAAAATCATTGTTTATACCGCCTCCCAGCAGTGGCTGAGTTAGGTTCACTAATGTTGGAAACACTCACGTTTCGTAACATTCAAAGCAAAATGTTAATGCATTATGACCGTTCTGAATGTGTCGGTACATTGTTGCAGCGCGACTCGACGGGACCAGCAAGCCGCTCCGGCCCTCGCAGCTCTCAATGGCGGACTACCTTCAGCTAGACGAATGGAAACCAACCACAGCTAAGCCAGGGAAGAAATCGGTAAGTAGACCCTCCATTTGTTTATTTTTAAACGTTAAGTTAAGAACGATGATTTTTTTTAAATGTCGGATTGCAATCTTGCATAAAATTGACGTTTGTATGACCTGCAAGTTTACCGTGTTTTTTCCGATTGCCGGATTACCTTTTATTACTAATACTTGGACAGCAGTCCTAAGCGCGTAGCTTTTTTGGTTAATGTCAAAGTTTATGATATTTTCACGATCTACAGCAAAAAAAGTTAAGAAAACGAAGGTGAGTTTTTTATGGTTTCGTTCTACAAATCATCGCGGATTTTCATCATATTGTAATTAAAACAGGTACGCTGGGCGGACATTGAAGAAAGCAGAGAGCAAGAGAAAATGCGTGCCATCGGATTTGTTGTAGGCCAAACGGACTGGAACCGTATGACAGATCCAACTATGGGGTCTAGTGCGCTCACGCAAACTAAGTACATTGAAAGAGTAAAAAGAAATTAAGTAACATTTCAGTTTTAGTCTAATGTAGTTTGCATTTTTATTCATTATCATTGTGCTTCGTAATAATAAGGTTTCAAAGTTTACTTTGGAATTTGGATTTGGGAGTATGTCAGTTATTAACTCGACATTTTTCCTACCATAAGACTTTGGCTGTCGATGTCGTTACTACGTTAGGTGGACGAATTATTCGTGAAGTATAAATTAAAAAATAATTGATCTTGGTATTTACATACCAACATTATTGTATAGTATGTATGGCGTTACATTAGAACACAATTTTTCAAATAATGTTTCAGTAATTTTCACTTGTTTTGAAAATTACTGATAAATCGTGGTTCAGTAGTCACACCGCACTGATCGTAGATGTGGAGTGAAATTGATCTTCGAAAATACATTTCACTATCAAGCCTGTCCAAAACAGATAAGGTATTTTATTTATACATTTTATAGGATAATAAAATGTCACAGTGTGGCAAACCCCATAGAAATAAATAGTAAGGAATGACGGACCGTCACGGGTTTTACGCAGTGAACCTTTTTCTAGTGTCACAATTTAATTAATTACTCAGTAGTTCTTTTGAGTAAAATTACCGGTTTCAATTTCTTAGTCATTAGTTTATCGCATTTTTCAACTCTAAAATCAAAATTGTCATTCCTTGGACTGAACGCTCTGTTTCTAATAGTTTCCGATATCCGCGTAATTATTTTAAATCATCGCTTGTTTACTGCAATTTATTTATTGTCCTATTCAATTTCATATAATATTAATTGAATATAATTAATTATTACTATTTGACTACCCCATTACAAGGTTCAGCGTGCATAAATTCTGATTCAGCTTCGTCTCATGCGATTCTTGGCTTATGCGAGATCCATCTGGCACGAAAATAGCTGTAATTTTTTGACGTATCTCGTACGTGAGATGCACCTCGCATGAACCAAGAATTAGGCTCCAGATGATAGCATTCAAATATGTAGACGGCTTATATAAATAAGTACCACAACCTCGAACTTCGAAGCAGTGGTATGAATCTTTCCTTATTTATTAAACTCTATGGGCAAACCCACTTACATTTTGGTCAGACATTGCTGAAAAACAAAACTGAGGTTACGATCTTGCAATACCCAATTATATTTGGGCAGTTGACAATTTTTTTATAAATGCTATTATTGGGTGATTGGTAAAACGACGTACGCTTTTTAAGGCGTGTTACAGCTTATTTGTTACAAATTGAACCTAGATAGTAACTCATACAAAAGATAAGTAATAAAAGGGTTGAAAAAATGTATATGAAGGTAATTAATTAGTTTGTAGTTCACATTCGGGAATTCCGAAAGTATTATAATGCTCATTTGTATGATGTGATTAGTATGAATGGTTGTACAGTACCCGGCCAAAAAGATTGCACATCGGTCTTTGGAAAGAGACATTTGGCTGTTTACGAAGATTTCCGAACACTGGCGGCCGTCCATCAATCATCGTATTAATTAAGTGTTGTCACATATCAAATAAATACTGCACTTTATTTACTTAATTAGTTTACCTCAAATCGATGACATGTAAACTTTGAATATCTATAGAGAGTTGTTACAACTACTAGAAAAAGGATAGTAAACCAATTCTGTATTATTTTGTAATTGAATAAAATAGACCAATGGTTTCAATAATTATTGTAAATTAATAATTTCAAAAAATTTCAATTCCTTCCATTTCATTATTTGTGCTCTCAATGAGGTCAATGTCATTGTCACTGCCGTATTTATTACTAGTCTATCAGTGTAACAACATCAAAATCAAAATCGTTCATACCTAAATTGCTTTTTTCGGAAGGTGAACTTAACTGAAGTGGAAGATGTCTCAGTACTGACTTCGTTTAATATTTTCTTTAAAGTTATTCTGGAAATTACAGTGGCATTTGCAACTCGCCCTTGAAACTTGTAAAATAATTATAAGCATTGTAAATAATTTCGCGTTCCTAAAGGTTTCCCTCTTTTTTTTTAATGATGCCATCGCACGATTTAAAGTTGAGGGGTTTCAACAACTCTATATTATATATTTTCAACCTAATGCGTCCTTACCCTACGGGATCTGTACAACGACTGACGAACGTCACATAGGTAGTGTGTGACAACGCTCTATGAAGTCGAAATTAGCCGAGTCTCTTTCCAAAGACCGATGTGCAATCTTTTTGGCCGGGTACTGTACCTGAGTCATGAGTGTTATTGGTTATTTTATTACATACTAGCGACCCACCCCGGCTTTGCACGGCTACAATTGGGATGTAATGTAAATAAAAACCTTCCGTAAAAAAATCTCTAAATGACAGTGAAAACCGTATCAAAATCCGTTGCGTGGTTTAGAAGGTGGTCGAACATATACTGTAAGGATTTAGGACAGGCGGGATAAAGAAGCGACTTTACTTAATACTATGTAAAGATTTAGAAATGTTTTCAAAAAGACCTATTCAAGCTCTTAATTTCATGACAATAGAGGCTTGTATAGATCTTTGTGACCTCTTCGAACTGTGCAGATATATGTACTGTAGGTACTCTCGATAATCCGTTGTTGAGGGTTTACGTAAGGGTCGTGAATGTATGAAAGTAATTCTTGCAATATCAACGTTTTCACAAAATATATGGATTCAATTAGTTGCAAATTAGCTGTACTGACATCATTTAGGTCTGTCTTACCAGTCCGATAACCTAACATAATATAAATGAATAGATAATATATAGGTATAATACTATTGAGGTCGGTATATTTTTTCAAGCATTATAATTTCTCTGCGCAGTGTCGTGGCGTAACTAGCATGGATGGCATCCAGTGCGGACATATGCGGTCACCCCTTCGATCATATTATTTATTGGTTGATGCACAGTTCCATATAAAATCAAATGGACTTCGCGTCAATATTGCCACATGCCGGTGCTTAAATAACGATGGCACCATTTTTTTGAGCCACTACTATTTCTACCAGTTCTTCTACTAATATATGATTGAAGGATCACCTCATAGAAACTGGTAAACTCAACGTTTAATAAAAACGTCCGCCGCTACTCTCCCTCGTTACGCTACTGCTGCATAATATTTATTTGCTTTTGTTCTAATGTATTGTAATGTTAGGTACCTTTGTTGTAGGTACTTAGAATAGAATAGCACTAAGAGTGAATAAGGTGTACATTTCTTAAGCTGGTAATAAAATAATTTTAAGAAACAGCGCTTTTATTTGTTCAGTTTAATAACATAGCAGGTACTTTTATTTAACTCCATATTGAACGATCATTATGAGAATTAACAAAATGTGGGAACCCAGAGCTTTGGTTGCCATAATTTTTAAAATAACTTTTGTATTTTTGCGATCCTATTTTCGGCGGTTTTTCGGCCGTGGTTATTTTCGTTAAATATAGGTCTTCGGACGTTTCATTATCGGAGAAAACGTTTTTATCGTTTTCGTTTTTACTATTGCGGTCCGTTTGGGGTCCGTGTTTCTCGTCAGTTGGCACAACATTGCCGCTTTTGTCGAGTTTTTTTATATCTGCCCTTTTGGCGATGTTTACATCTCCTTCTCGGCCTCCGGTCATCACCATGATTTGAGGTGTTTCCATGGCCGTCATATGGTCCTTCAGACATTGCTGAAGGATATGCAGAAAAAAAAGAAAGGCTAGCAGTGTTAATGCTTGCATTGCCGCATTGCTTTTGTGTCCGCCGCCTCCGTAGCTACTGTAATGAAAACCAAAAAAGAAATATTAAAAGAAGAAAAAAAACTACTTTTGAATTGATTACCACAATCAATATCACCCAGTAACTAGATGGTACCATTGATGGCACAATTAACACCAGCTCACAGTGAAAAAGATTTAGACAAATATTTTTTCAAGAGCATAACGGCTTGTATAAGATATTATTGCTGTCTTCGAGAGTTCAGCTGCTCCTCCGTACCTTATACCTACAACTGGTACTGACTTGGATATTATATAAAAAGGAATAACGAAGCTCTTATCTTGTCTGGCTGTCAATTACACAAATAAAATATATTAATTGGCTCAAGGGTGATTCAACACCAAGGGAACAATGTTGTTATTATTATGCAATTGAATTGTTCGCTTAAGCGTAAAAAAACTTCCAGTAAAAAGTTATATAGTTATTATAATAACGAAGTTTGAATACAAGTAAATAGAATAAACAAAAGGGTTTGTAAAGTGATTTAATAAATAAAGGTTGACGTACTGTTTAGAGTATGATACGTGCCCGTGGGAGGGTTGTGAGTGTTCGTAACCATAATACACATTATGGTCGTGCGACGGTTGCGCGAAGTCCGCATACCTATAAAAAATAAGGTATTACCTACCTAGGCAATTCGTTAAGAATCATAAGTAACGAAATATTTGACTCGGTCACTCAACAGTACAACAATGAGGTGCGTGCCGTGCGCTATGAAGAAGAGCGTGGCCGCCCTTGTCTTTGTGATGCCTGCGCCGGCTCGACGCCGAAGCTCGGTCGATAGGACTGAATTGCTCACACGCCACACCACCTTACAAAAAAATATACGCGTAAATTGCCCTGCATGAGCAAGGCGACGGTTATTTTCGCGTTTTTGAGCGTGCCCTACTAAAAGTTGTCACTTTTCCGTCAATTTAGGGGGCTGGGGCTGCGGTATCATTATTCGATGAAGAGCGGTGCGTGGCCCTTATTAAATATCTGCTATTATATATTCTGTGCCAACCATTGAGTTTTTCTTTGCGGGAAGGTATTAGCTTTCGGTCCTTTTTGCGCTGTGACAAAGCAGCAGATTATGCACTATAAGACTTTCATTTTATTGTACTACGGGGTTTTACCCGCGGTTTCCCCCGCATGTTTTCAAAGTTTCCCATGTTTTGATCCAGGCAATGATCGATCTGTCTGCCAAAGTTCATCTAAATCCGTCCAGCCGTTAATCCTTGATTGAGGAACAAATATCCAAATATGCAACAATTAACCACATAATTAGTAGGATGGCAAAGATAACTCTGCGATGATTGTGCGACGTCAGTATCCCTATTGAAATATAATTGTGGAACCTTGGTGCTAACAAGTGAAAACATAGTGCTAACTAAATATTGGAGTAACATGGTTAATACTACTTTTATTACCTACTGTAATGCAATTAAGGCAAACCTTTCACTCATCTGCTTCGTCCCGATCCCCATATGCGTCAACATGTTTTCCAGAGTCATTTTGACTGTCACTTGTCACGCGCGACACTTTGTGCGGATGTCAGGGCACTGACGAGATGTGCTCCAGCCATGGGTGCTGTGCATTATTATGCTCCAATTCACGTCCAATTGCCTACAAGATGTGCCAAACGCTACTGTAGCGGTAACTCCACTCCGTGGTTTTCTAGACTTAACCGTGAGGTTATCATTGTTCCCTCACATTACCCGATTTAGATTAAGTTGAAATAATGTGTAAGATTTGATACATAAAGAATTTCAAATACTGCATTTCTCATAAAAAAAATCGTGTGGAATTCACCGTTTTCAAGTTTTTTTTATGGAAAACAGTTTTATCGCACCCCCCTTCCAGAGCGCTTTAATCCTCCCAAAGGTTGAAAACTTGAAATTCTTGTTAGGTCACATCCATAACAACATATCAAAAAGTCTACACCACCTTTTGCAACTAAAGGGTCTGTTATATGACCCAAGTATTGGCCTACTAACCATTTGCAGTTCAAGATGTTACCAGGCTTCGTGATATGGATAAACAGATGACCTGTCGGGTAAACACGGGCGAATCGAGTGAGATACGGAACGGTTTTGCGAAGAATTAATTAAAGTTTTGTAATAATAAAAACTATCAAATATAGGAAGCTGCTGTATTTAAAATGTCAAGTAGCTTCAGCTTACAATCCAGGGAAAAATACAGGGCCACGAATCACCAGACAGGCAGATTGTGGCTAAAAAATATTTTTAAGGGACTGGTTCGGTATGAGCATCATATCATATCGTTTCCGTGTTTAGAGCAGCTGTCTACAGTGGAAATAGCTTTAAAGATCGCCGATTGTTAGGAAGTAGAAGAACATATCGTTAAACTGGTTTTTATGCAATACCGCCACCTTATACTTTTTTTTGGTGAAATTTCGCGACACTGCGCTTTTTTGAGACTAATAGGGTACTAAATGAAGCATCTTTTTCTATGGAACCCCCAATGCTCGAGTTTGAGTCGCACTTTACCAATTATTTCATACGTGTAAGTTGTATGATTTGGTGCTTATAAACTCAGGGTAATAAATAAAAAAAGTTGTAATAATTTATTATTTTATTTTACTCGCACATTCACACAAGGACGTCCTCAATCACACAACAAATTAAATACATTCAATGCCTATATACTACTAAACTATTCAGTGATATAAACGATTTATATCACACAGATTTTTACATCAGTCGTCATTTATCGAGAAATTGGCGGAATTGTAATTGTTTATTTAAAACTATAACTCATGCCAATTTTAATAATCAATTCACAGGGCCGTCAAAGTCAAATCATACAAAATAATGTTTTCACTCTTTGTAAAATATTACAATTTCTACTCGTTAACTTCTAGAATAAGTTAAATAAATAATTTAAATAAATTAATACAACACTACACTCCACGCGGTCTTAGCCTGTGCGATGGGACAATTATGATCATAATTTCATAATCATAACCATGCCAGTAGAATCAGGCATGGCAATATAAATATGCTCTTGTGTACTTATAGAGCATTAATCAAAAATACACAGTTACAAATTTTAACAAAGCAGGTACTACTGCATTTCTGCGATAATGTATAAAAGCGGCATTCAAATTAAATTAAAATTTCATTGGAATAATTCGGATTCGGATTATTTTCTGATTTTAAAATTACAACCTACGATGTTCCGTTGCTGTTTTGGTCTGGCTGCACTTATAATGATTTGGCGATTTAATATTATATGGGGTTGATGTTTGGCTTTATACTTCATTGCACTGGAGGTACAGTTGGCGGCAGTCGATCCCGGAGCGGCCACGGCGCCCGGCTTCATAGAACTCGTCGAAGGTACCCCCAGATTGCCTTTCTAGGACGAAGCTCGCTGCATATCTGTTAAAGAGAATAAAAAGTCGCTTCAGCACTCTTACTGCATCAGCAGTGAATCATTGCCAGGGAGAATGCAAGCCTACTCACGTTCCAAGTTGGCAGAAAACGCTCTTGGGTCCGATGTCAGACGAACACTCGTTGTTAGCATCGCACACGTATTTCTGAAGGCATTTGTCGTCGCTCGTACCGAAAGATCTGACGTAAGTCTTGAGCATGGCAATACCAGCAATAGCGGCGTCACTGACTGAGTCCTTGCGGCCCATGGAACGAGCAGTCAGTGATCGGTGGGAGAAAGATGTCTTCAAGGCGTCTAAGAGGTTCACGACGATGTTGATAAACTGAAAAAAGAAACAAAAATCTTATGCTTATCGCCCATCGAGTAAAATTTCCTGATGATTATTTTTTCATTCCAACTAATTGTACCTACTTCCTGACTTTACCTGACTACAGTGATTATTTGTAATTATGCAACTGCACGTATTAAAAGGAGAGGAGGGATGGGTCGCGTACCTCTCCAGCCTGTTTTGCCATGGAGGCGACTTGGTCAGGATCTTTTGCACCGAGCACCGTCGACAGTACCGCAGCCAATATACCCTGAAGCAAGCGAGATGCGACACCGGTTCCATAACCGAACTTGACTATTTACATGTCAAATGCTGAGAAAACCTCAAGGAAAATGACATTTTTGCATTTTGTTCAGGCATCACTTAATCACTTCACTACATGTGATTATTAAGTATGTTCCTTGAGATTATCCCAGGATGTGAAGGTACTAGTTAATTTAATGTGTATTAGGGATTCTATTAACTACGTAATGGATACTAAATGATGTTCTACGGGTGAGTATAAACTTGCAAAGTGCCTTTACACTAAATAGTGACCGAAGACTTATATCTACAGAAATGATGTTAGTGGATAAGGATAAATTATATGGCCCATTGTTCTATATGTTGCGTGATATGCTTTAAAATAAATTATTTCTTCGGTTAATTGGCAATTATTTAGTGTTTGTAACATTATGAAAGGGTTTTAAATACCTGCATGGGGGATGAGCCGTTGTCGACCTTGTCGATTCCGTCGCTGGAGGCGCCTCCGCCAAGGATGGCCGTCAGGATCTTGAGGCCCATAGAGAAGAGATTGGCCCAGGGGGACACTGACGAGGAGTCCGTGTCCAGACTGTCACTCTTGTTGGGGCCCGTTGTGCCGCCGGGGTTGAACAACATTTGCATTATCATTCCTGAAAATGGTTTTAGCATTCCTGAAATTTAATCGCTCTTATTATTTTGCCTAAATATAATTCGCAGATTGTTTAAAATTTTGATGACTAAAAGCATGATATTTGTTGTGTAATAAAGTAATCAAATCACCTGGGAGATAACTATACTCCTTACCAAGCATGTTGGACCATGAGAAGCCTCCATCGGAGATGGAGTTGTTCTGGATATCGTCCAGGTCGTCGAGCGCTACTTTCTTGAGCGCGTTGGGTTTCTCCGCAAATTTCCGTTCTTGCGCTTGCGGCCCATGCTGCAGCGGCAGCGAGTTGCTGTAGTATTGCGGGTTTTGCGTCCGAACGTTACTTGTTGACTGAAACATATATTTTATAAACTTATTGCTTCATGAATTTCATTCATGCCATACCTACTAATATATATTTCGTTGATAAGGATTTTACTAAGCAATTAGATATTTTAATGAATAATTATGGGTTAGATTAAGGGTACTTGTTCGAAAAACTAAATCTCAACAGCGTTCGAGTTACTAATACTTTAAAAATCCTTTTACGGAACAACAGGTTTAGTTCGAGATGTAAATAATAATATAAAATCAAACTCATACTTAATTCGCAGACATACAGCGGATTGGAATTAAGCTTATGCAATGCTTTTCAATTTCTCCTGTCTTATTATACTTGCTAAATACGGTACTTTGAGGTGAGTTGAATTTAGTAATCTAGGTTTTACCTGTGAGATGAGAGGAGCCTGCTGCGGGTACGCGATCGTGTGGAGGATCGTCGAGGAACTGACGAGGGCCAATAGCACCCAACCTGCGGCCTTCTGACACATCCTGCTGGCAACAGAACAACATTCGTAAGTCACTCAGTAAGTAATTTTTAATTCTACGGTGTCGAACATCAATTACGTCATGTTATATACCTACTCAAACTATTACATCTTAAAATTTACATTAAGCTTTTACTGATTAAAATAATCGTTCGTCGAATATTCTTTAATTATACGCTGGCGCAATGGACGTTGTCGATTAGAAAGTGTTCTGATGAGTGAATCGCGCAAATTGATTGCCTGCGTTTGGAGTTGCTTAGAAAGTAGCCCCCTGCATCGCCTTCGGTGCATTTTTACGAGGATGCTGACTGCAACTCTAATTAGAGGATGTCCATTAAACTAATTGGCTAAGTGTGGCTATTACTGTCCAACCGACCTTTCTAAAACGCGCGGACAGTTACGTTTCAAATCTTTTAATGTATAAGCGATGGGTTTTTGATTGACTGAATTAAAAGTCATTCAGTTTCTAATTCCTTTTAAAAATCCTGTGCAAGGTTTGTTTATATATGCGGCTTATACTAACCCAAAGAAGTTAACACGGTTTTCTCTAACTGTAGTTTAGATGTCACTTCTCGTACCTGTCTCGAATAAGGTGCTAGTTATAAAAATTGACGTAAATTAGTTGTGTAGACTACTTATTAAGCGTTAACGGTCACGAATCGGCCTCGGCGGTCTACTTTCTTTGACCGATAAATGCGACTGATTTTACGCACCTGCTTTTGACCAGCCGCGTTACTATTGTTGCGTCATGCTCGTTTTTTATGTTAAACTTTCTGACATGCCTAGAAATATATTTTTTGTAATACGGACAGACTCGCGTTTTCGTGAAAGCTTTCGCTTCACGACATGGAGCGCAGGATTCGTATTCGTAGGCGACGAATATCTCAGACTTGCCGGAGATTATGGCTTCCTGTTTGCTATTACAAAGATGGAAGTATTACAGAAGTGTGCTTAGCTTATTTGTCTTGGTTGTCATTGTTAATTGAATAAGTAAATAGCACACGTAGGCACGTTGCGCCGGCGCGCCGACCGCCGGTGACAGCGCGTCCGCTGAGATTCTCTCTGGAGAAATTTGCTGCCGCCAGCCTCGGCCCGTCATTGCTTATGTTTTATGTATACCTTGTTACTGTTTTCTTGTAAAATTTATCTTTATTTTTATGTGGCGCTGCGCAGTTAACGCATATTGTTTAACCGCAACTGCCGTGCCAACAATGCTCCATTCGTCAATGAAATGTTTCAAAAGACGCGATATACATACGAATACGTATTTGTTGAGAGAAAGCAGGAAGAGGTGATGAAAGACACATTTCTTGCTTTTCTTATGGGCAATACGATACAAACATGCGAATTACTTAATTTTTTCGTGAACGTGTCTTTTGCATCCTACTCGTGTTTATCATGTGCCGGACATCAAGATGTGTTGCGAATATTTATATATTCTTGGCCTCTAGGAAGCAAAGACAGTCACTATGGTTTTACTTGGGGCCAACCTATCTTAAATGACTCTAGTAGTTATCTGATAGGAGGCAAACACTTTGCCCTTTTGCCCCGTGCGAACTAACTTTCTTTTAAGGGCGTATCGATTCGATTGAAGCGCGGGTAGAAATGGCAACGACCCCTTGACCCAGTAACCTGCGCAGGCGACTGAACTTCGCGGTGCAACGCGCGGGAAACTAACCTCACTTTCGATCGACGCGGATCTTAACGTCACGGCCTACATTCTCCGTCGTGAGATTAATGGCGTCATATACGTTTTTTATTTAACTATTAAAATAATTTTGTCTTAAACATTTTTTTTAAACTTAAGTATGAGCAGATTTCGTCGAGATTGTTTATTAATATGCTTCAACATTTCTTTAAGACTGCTACAGAAAAAAAAATGGATTCATATAATATAACAACGTTTTGGTACACAGGTTGTCTATAAAGAGCCTTAGGTTAGTTTATATCTTTCTAGAATTTCAAAAAAATGATACCCACTCAACTATTTTTGTAAATATTTTTTGCTTCGTGCTCTAAAACACCCTCTTTATTAAAATGAGCACATCTTCTGATGTAAAGACGTGTGTAGTTTGATTCGAAGCAACTATAATTATATTGTCTAGTAACGCAGAACAGCGCAGCTAGGCGCGGCCAACATGGTGATGGGTGAAAGCGAGGCGGGGCGGTCGCGTGTGTGCCACCTCCGTCCGTGCAAGGTTAACGTTTTTCTAATTTCGGAGCGAGGACTTGAACCTGCTATTCTGTGCCCAACAGACCACTTTCATCGGAAATTGACCGTGGAAAAACAAGAGCCATTTTCCTTATTAACTCTAGTTCAAAAATTTCCCTCAAATAATTCTTCTCAAATGCTTGCATTTACGTTCTGAAGAGTGAGCAACGTTAATAAGAATTTTTAGAACGTTTTCTCGTTTCCGTGGTGGACGTTTTTTTGGCTTGTTTTTCGCCCACTCGCTGGTTGGTCCAGCGTGCAATCCGCTTTCTAAAACTGCACTAGCTGGTAACAGTGCGTGTTCTCGACGCGGATGTGAACATGAATCCATATTGACTTAATAAGTCGTAATATATTATGTTATTAAAGACACGAAACTTTGTATGCCAAGCAAAAAAAAATTATCTAAATATCCACATAATAGCTTTTGAGTCTGTTTTTACAGTAAATTTTACATATCAATTTACGAAATACAAGGACTGGAGTGGGGTTTCCAGGTCATCGTGTAAGTTTCAAGAATGAATTATGAAACTGAGCATTTTATTGCCGGCGCCTAATATTTTATTTGACCGCGGCGGCCTCATGCTCTCAGTAAAGCATTCTTCCATATTACAAAGCAAGTCGCAGTTGACCCTGTCTATAGATGTTTAATTTGCAGATTCCTGAAATGTAGCCTCACATAAGGCGAGGTGGAAGTATTAGTAATACCAAAGACAATTACCTGTAGTAGTAATGGAACATCGAATAGGTATCGATAAGTCGAGACGAATAGATTTGCAACAATGCCAACAATAATTAAGATAAGCATAATGAAGAAATTCCGGGGATTCAAGAGATAGCATGTGCTACAAACGGTCTCGGTAGATCGGGCCCGATCACTGGATGCGCGACGGTCTTCTAACCGTACCATGTTCCCGATGTAGATACAACGGTACTTCCTACTGATTCTAGATGCACATGTTCAATGGCGGCTGACACCTTCACCTACATGCTAAAATATATACAAAAACTACAGCCAATGGTTCGAAGATGTGCTCGCAAAGTACAAGTAGTACCGTAACAGTGAAGGCAGACAAAAAATATCAATCAACAATGTGGCCTAAAGGCAACGCCGATGTATAATTTTCGTATTATAATATAATCGTTTCGCTTACCCAACGCTGACTGACGAGATTCCTCTCGCGTCGCTACAACTTTCACTTTAAACTTTTTGGGTGTGTGAAGTGAATCAGTGTCTACCTGTATCTGGATGATGCCATAGAGGCAATGTTTTAAAATTTTGAAATTCCTTCCGGTTTATTTGAAATGTTAATTTTGAATATGACTGAGTTTTAAACAGCACGTGATTAGTTCCGGTCTAGCACTTCCGGTAAATGCTAGTCGATCTCCTACGTGATATAATCTATGGATCATTTTAAGATGCCATACGTGAGATTGGCCATCGGTTATTAACATTTGAGAAGAGGTGCCATGGTGGTGATTATTAATTTGCTTTACTATCTTTCTTAACAAGCCGGAACTAGCTTGTTCGTTCGTCCGTCACGCAAGCAATGACTGCTACTAAGTAGTTGGATTTATACGAACTAAGTGTTACCCTGGTGTTACCAATACACTTGTGTACGGCTTGAGTTTTACCACAGAACTCATTCCATTCCGGAAAATCCATCTAAAACACTGGAAAACACAGTTTGGATATAAATATGCTGCTTTCAGTTGCAAAAACACCACAAATCTTGTCAATAACGCTGACTTGAAAGCGCTGAAATTACATAATCGCCAGTCGCGTTTTCATTTGTCAGCTCTCCTTGTTAAGTGAGGGCGATGTAAGTTACGCGGTTGAGTGTTGAATGTTAATTTCATCAACCTTTTAGTAAAATAACCAAACTTCGCAGCGTTTTATTTTCTTTATCGACTCGAAGTTATTTAATTATTAAGCATTATTGCACAAAATCATCAGTTGAATGTACAAATGTTGATCTTAATGCATTCTCTACCACTTGTGCTCAATGCTGCGTTGACGATGTCTCGCTTCCATGCGTTTGAATCTCCGTACGCGGATTTAGTCTCCATTGCTGGCGCATCGTTGTGCGCAACGATACTACTTTAGAGACACATATATTTATTTTATTTTATTTTATATATCACTGCGGTTTTATCCAACTAGAGCGTCATAATAAAGAGTTGCACTGAGGGATATCTAAACTTTGGTCAGTGATAACATCAGAGCGGCGTGAAGGTATAATAAGGTCGAGCCATTAGAGTAAGGCCATTACAGTATATTGTGATCAAGTATAACAACTTGGAATTTGCAGAAAGTTGGAAAAACGAGGGAAAGTTTGCGGAAATTTCTTAGAATTAAGTTTAAAGTAAGTTTCCGTAATATAGGTACCTAATGAGAAATGTCACATTTAAAGTTACTTACGCAATTTTGGAAATTTCTCTTAAGCACAACAAATGAAATATGAAGTAGAGAGAGGTGTAGTAGGTACTTTGGAGTAGAGGCAAGAAAGTAAACAATAGATGAACGAGTCAGAGGGCTGAGGTAACTTAGCAACGGTTAGTCAAGGCTTTCCGCAACTTTTTTTAAGTCTTGGCATTGGACGAACTTGACCCTTTCTTGACTCTTTCATGAAACCCTTCTCATAAGCAGGGTCTTCCACACAAAATCGACACTACTAAAGTCACGACGTCAACGCCAAAAAATCGTAATATGAAACCACTTTTTATGTAGCGAAAAAGTACCGAAGAAATTAAATGTTAGATACTCCCGCCATTTTTAAATTTTTTGTTTGAATTTATCCTCTAAAGCAAAGGCAAAAGTATCTGTGTACGCACAGCCATGTCTTTGCACATTATTATTCTCAGAGACGAAGGAAATCGAGCGCTTTAATAAAGGTTTTTTGTTACTTCTTTATTAATTATGAAAAACAGGGGCTCTCTTAAAAGACGATAGCTCTAATTGCCTAATTAAGGCGAATGCGACGATGTTTAGAGTAGATAGATAGATAAGTATAGGTTGTTACAAAAGAGCTGCCACAATTGGATTGAATGAGGGGAACAAAAGTATGTCGAATAGAGTTTGCGATTCCGGTATTTCAAGTACTTATGGCCAATTCCAGAATTCCGGTATTGGCCATACTAAAAATACCGCAAATGCAAACTCTGATGTCCAACGCACAGATATGTGTTGTAAGTTTAAAGCCTCTGCCTGTGTGTGTTCCTGTATGTGGCTTTGAAGCTCCGGATCCGATTAACTGTTTTTAGGGCGGTCTTTTGTATGCAATGGACTGTATGGAATTATCTATTATAGAACCATTTATTTCAGGCTGCATAGGCCCATAGAAAAAATACCTTAAAGACTAACATACATATTTATAAAACAAAAACATACATATTGAGATGCCACGTCGCTTGCGTTGACTGCACGTAACGCAGCACTACGAAGCGAACTGGAACAGTGCTGCATACGCATCCAGTGTGGCCCGGGCTTAAGAGGCTGTCAAGGCATGTCATCCTCTTCATTTCAGAGCTAAATTCCAGTATAGCACACGTGATGCATGGTCCGGAGAAAAATGTAGCTGACATTAGTCTGTTACGTACCTACCTATGCAGCGTGCGCCGCTGTGGGGTTTCGCTCTCATTCATGCCAGCTTTTTTTAAACAACCTATGCTTTTTAAGTTATTAATCACTAGCGGACGCCCGCGACTTTGTTCGCATGGAATTAGTAGCCTATGCCGATCGGGATGTAGCTTTCGATTAATGGAAGAATTTTCGGAATCTGTTTAATAGGTCCAGAGATGTATGTATTTAGTGTACCTACTATGATTATTTTATTAGTGTAGATTATGATATGACTTATAAATACGATATCATCGGTGTTTATTGTATCCAGCTTTGCGACTTCAATTTCACATTTTAAAATGTTGTCATGAAACGTTGCGTTCCGTAAATTTCAAGATTGAGGGAGCTTGTCTATTTTTACTATGTGCCTTTGAGACTTCAAAAAGGCAACTTGCCTATTCAATCTTTAATGAGTGATTATCACCAGGCACCAATTGTTATCAGAATTTTTAAGCAAGGGATGGCAATTAGCGTCCATATTTGACATGAGTATGCCAAAGCTTTGCCGGGATAAATACCTACTTGATTTGACTACACAAATGGATTCGACACCCACCATATCTTCAAAATGTTGTCAACAAGTTGTTGCTGACAATGCTGGGGCGATTTAAACGTCTAATTTTCGCCCTAATATTGAACAGTGTTGGACTCTTACAAAAATCTTTACCCATAACCAGGCAAAGAGATGTCTCTCACATTGATGTATATAAAACTAGTGACCCACCCAACTTCGCATGGGTACAATTATATAAAAACTTTAAAAACCTTCCGTAAATAATTCTCTAAGTGATAGTGAAAACCGTATCAATATCTGTTGCGTGGTTTAAACGGAGTATGCGGCCGAAAATATTTGAACAGACTGGAACGGATAGCGACCTTATTTTATAACTACCTGTGTAAAAAAGATAAACACAAAGAAGAACAAGATAAAGAAGAATGAACTCCCAAACAAATGATATCCCATTGCCTATTTGTAACAAAGATAGGTCTATTAGATTTTTGGGGGAAATTGTTTAATGGGGCATGGTAAATAAAGCTTAGTCTGGTGGTTTCAAGACTGAATATCAAATCTTTAAGTATCACACGCTTTAAACAGATCGTTATCGCGAGTCATTCAAATTACCTTTCCGGGCGCTAAGTAATATTTTTTATTAGGTTCATGAAAAACTTAATTGTAGAGCTTGTTAAGAAGCAAAAGTTTGTACCTGGTATTTGAAAGTTCTTTGCATAAGTAAGTAAATGGTAAAATAACTAGCTGAAATTTCATTTTTCTCTATTTCCAAATGGATAGTTGTCAGTTCTCATGTTGATTTTTTATCAATTTAATGCTAAAATTCCCATATTAAATTCTTTTTTCAACTAAAGTAACAAAAGGAATATTGTATTAAAATCTACCCAATAATAGAATTTTGTCCCAAAAAACTTCATTAGGTACTTTCCGACTAGCCCTTAGATGTGTTGAAAACCCGACGCGGACTTTTCACAAGCCAGGGCTTGTACTAGAGTTCTGTGATGAGTACTTACATCACAAATCTGTGGAGGAGGACGTGGAGGATATGTAGATTAAAAAAGATGATATCCATGCGCGGAGAGTACTTTGTCATAGATTTAGACACCATCGCCCTCCAGTTTTTTTTAATGGTAGAAGATTTGTAAAGTTCCAAACGCAAATATATTCCTAACTGCAGTTAACTTCAAAGTTGATATCATCAAGTTTATAAGACATCTTGGAATCATAGATGAAGTACTTTTAAGAAAAACAATGCCATACGCACATAATTCAATGCTTTAATTTATTGTCACACCTCGGTTTGCGGAGGAAATATAAACATTTCTTTCGATAGTTCTAGGAGGTATATGGAGGAGTGTGTGTGAGAAACTGCGGCGGCGGCACGCAAGCCTCGCCGGTTACTATTGACCATTCCGATCGCAACAGCTTTCCTTGCCACTTTCGACAGCCCGTTCACGTTTCAAGACTTTTAATTACTTGCAGAAACCTGTCACAAGTATCAAATAGTTGTCCCGCCGGCTGTCTACTTATGTTTTGTTTACAAACGTGAAATGAGAAAGCGAAACATCCATGATGTAAGTTTGAGCTGGAGGGTGCCGAATTCGGGTAGGTGGACTTAACTCATTGCGCTCTTTTCTTTCTCTTTTTTATTGTTGTCGTTGACTGGTAGAGAATGCCTATAATACACATTAAGTCCGCCTATTGTGTTTGATCTTAGAAAACAATTTAAATCAATAGAATACATTAGTAGTTAATCACATTAATGTTATGTGATATGATAAGTTTTGTACGTAACTGGACTGCGCTGCGCCAGAAGCAAGTTATGAAAGCTTCTGTTTTTCTTAACGGGGGCCGTAAGGGCGGGGTTTTAAGTTTATTTAGAATAGTATTTTACGTGAAATTTGATAATAAGCAATAATAAAGTAAAGGATAGTTAATCTGTGTACATATTAAATCAGAATCTGAAAGTTCTTGAAGTCAACCTTACTTGAACGTGATGTCCATTAATGATAACTAAAGATTCTTTGTAATGCGAAACGGCGAATAAAATAATATATTCATAAGCATAATACAAAGCCTTATGTAAAACGCGTAAGTTACTCAAGACTGTTTTGTCTTTCAATGTTGTTTCAACCCGAGTCAAATTCACGGTTGAGGCTCGAAGCACAATGTGTGACGTACATTTCTTATTTTGGAAAGTGAAGGTTTTTATTTACATTACCAAAACGGACAGTGAAAAGAACATTGACGAGTTGTTAACTGCCGCGAAATTTTCGTGACGAATCGCATTGTTCTACCACGTGGCGCGGTGAATACCTACACAAATGCAGTGCTCAAAAGAATCTGTTTTCAGTCTTAAGTTGCCATTATCCATCCATTATCATCGGCTTAGTACGTTAAAAGAAAAGTTACTACATTTCTTTTTTAAACAGTCTGTTTAATGAGAGAAACATGTTCTCATTTCGACTCCTTAGTTTTTCTTTACGGATGTTTAACGAATTTGTTTTACCTCATGGAATAGATTTTTTCTTCAATGAAAAAATTAAGGATCTCCAAGGTGGTCGCAATTATATTTTGTCAAGGACTGGGTGATGGCCGTAATGGGGTCCATTAAAAAAAATAGAACTCCACAATTCGAAATCGTGTTTTAGCGGATTAAACGAAGTGTATTATTTTTTTAAAGCTGTGTTTAATTATTTTGACACGTGTTACATACCTATAGGTCGATTCTTAAAGCTGGTGCTGAATGTATATAAAATTAATACAGTTTTATACATTTTCTGTGCCAGCTCTTATGAATCAACCTATGCTTGTTTATTATTTTATACATCTTTAAAATAACTGGCATTTAGTATCGGACTAAATAGAGTCCAATACCCAATTCAAAAATGTATTTACCTAAACCTAGGTATTTTAATTTTTTAAATAGCAAGTAAAACAAGAAATAATATAAAACGTTGTACAAATTTGCATGTGATTTTAACTGAACTAAAAACTATTGTAACCAAAATCACCTTTTTCGCAAAATATATAAATTATAATAAGAAAAAGCTTGAACGTAATTACAACCACAGAAGTTCTAAGTTCTCATTCATAAAATTCACCGAGTCACAAGAACACCTTCAATTCGATAACAATTAAGATCACATGGTCACTTAAGGTGCTGAGCGTCCGTCCAGTCCCGTTATTTAAACTTTCACAGTCGCCAATACACTCACTGTCCAAGCCAAAAACACGATCGCTTACCTTTATCTTGTACCGGAACAGGTAATCACTGAATCACTAAACACTTTACTGTCTTCCACGGGGTAGCTCGGTCGTCACCGGTGAAAGTGCGTGGTGCTCGTGCGAGAGTTTGACTTGCAATGAGTGTTGCGCCTTGAACTTCACTATATATATAGGATGACCCAGTTACGGTGGCGGCGGCTAACTGTGCTAGTCGGTCCGTCCGTCCGTGTGTCCAACCTGTTCCCCATCCCGTTGGTTGGACCTTCTCAAGGACATCTAACGATCTTTGGTTGCGCGGGAGCTCCCAAAACGGTCCGTGACCGGGCGGCTCGCCCATTTACAACAAATACAACAATACTTACTCGCCTTTCCCGCGCTCCGATCATTTTTATTAACATACCGTACATTTCGTGGGCTTATTTATTACTAGCTGTGCCCGACGCTTCGCCCGTGTGAATAATGTAGCCTATGTCCATCCGAAATTCTATTCTAAATATTAGGAAAATATAAATGGGATCATTAGTTTCGAAGATTATCTCCTACATTCAAACTGTACCTTTTTATATTCATATAAATATTGCTAGTACCCAATTATGATAGCACCATTTTAAAGATTAATTTTGACTTGGTATTTTCCTTTTTTTATATTTTTGTTTACCCTCATTACCTGATTCCTAGGACTATGTTTCTAATAGCTGTTTCGCTTGTTACAGGTAATTCCTCTCCTGTCTATCATCAGGAGACAATTGAGGTAACATAGTTTTGAACATGAGCAATGGTAAAACGGTTTGTTAATTCAAGGTGCTAAGTGAGTATATGTATGTAGTTGATTTTGATCACATTATCTAATTCTTGACAGATATTAAGCTAAAGCTTAGGTAAAGAACGGCTGTAGAGTATTGACGTTTTGGAGATCTGTAAAGTGTAATTCAAAATCAGAACCCTAACATCCAAGTTTAAATTATCTCTATGTTCCCTTCCTTATGATATGACACTACAGACAGACTTATGATAAAACTGCAGGGAGGGATACGAGTACATTAATCTTGGGTCGTCATGTAGGGTTGCTGTAACTGTTAAGTTATAATACGTATAATTGCGTGTTAAGATAACGCAGCTTATAATAGGCGTATCTACTTAATTGTTATTATTTGCGATTCAGCAATTGTAAAAGGAAGTTACGTGAACCAGAGGCGGGCGGGTAATACTAATGGTCATATTAACTGACATGACCGCATAACGTTCGTGTTTCGACGATGTTATTTCTGGTTTCTATTCGATAAGGAGTATTATGCGACTGCGTTTGGGTGGTTATTTTAATTTGCTCGCCAATGTTATGTTTGCCAGCTCAAGTCTAGCACACCTATGTTGCATATCTGTAACTCTAACATGACTGCCAAAGTTTAATTATCATTCAGTGCGTCTCTTTCTATATGACACTCGTTAGACAGAGTCGTATGGATAAATGAAACTTTGGTGTTAAGGGTAGGGCTTTAAGATTCTTAGAATTCTTCATCACTTCAAAGTAAGAATGCACCTCTTAATCGAAAGAAAGTTGTCAAAATGTCTAGCAACTTTTCGCAGAAAGTCTCGTGTCTGGGAAACAACAAAAGCGTAGCATAGAGTCAGTGGGTCACAGGCTCGGGTTCCCACGGCGAAACCTGTAATTTCATTGTGCATCGCAAGTGGCAATCAGATGATGTACACACGGTGTGGTGTCAGGCCACATGCCGTATAAAGTCGAGCGACACGGTCAGGTAAGAAAGCTATGAAGAAAAACGTCTAAACTGAACTGAAGATGTTTTTGCGTTAGCTGTCCGTTTATCGCTTAGAGGCTTCGATTTTCCCAAATCGGTTAACAATTCAAGTTAAAAATAAAACAGACACTAAGTGTCGTTTGTTGGTTATATTGTAGAGCAGAATACATTCGTGAATCAACGTACAAAAGAGCATGCAACAAAAGCATAAAAGCCACCTGCGAAAATACTTATAATCAAAGGCTTAGAGCGTAGTAACATTAGGTAGAAGCGCATTTGACATTAAGTTAATAGCGGCTAAAGAAGCGATGATCTTAAATTTGCTATGATGACACTACGCTTTCAACCATGCTTTAACATGTTTCTATCTCACTCTATAAAAAAGAAATTCAAGCTTTAAATAGGTGAAAGTCAAGGGTAATAATGTGGACAAAGTCTCTTGTGATTCGCGTAATAGCATACAGATCTATCGTAATTTGGCCCCATGAAGCATGTTCGTTCATACTATAAGTGTGTTTTCTTTCACAGGTTTTCCATTCTGCTTTGACTTAACAAGGTTATTTCGTCTTGTGATACAGAATCGACGTGAAACCGTAAGTAGATTTTTATTTAAACAACGCTCAAGATCGTTATTTTATTATTTTTGTCGTATCTTTATTAAGGTTACTGCATGATTTCAGAGTGTCATTATTGGAAGTTTCATTTCACTTTTTATTAACTTAACAAATCTTTTACCATTTTCATAATAAGTGTAAAATAAGGAAATGATAAAATCAATAAACGACTTAAAACGAATTTTGTTTTATTTATAGTTTAAGTTTTAGGCCACCAAAAATGATTACCTATTAAAATATACAACAACTTGCCGATGCTAATCAAGAGAAAATGAAAGTAATAATATTAAAAACACCATTGCAGATAAATATAATACATCCTTTCTTAAATAAGGTCAGACTTTCGGTCGATAATACTGTTTACAAACACTTTAAACGGAACCAAGACAAATGAAAGTCAATTCCAAAGATACAAGGAAAAAATACTTTCGCTACAACAAAAATGCGTCAATGAAAGAAATATTTATACGTAAGGGTAGGCAGTAGGCACCGGATCAGAGTCGAGTGACTCATATCACTTTCTTATTTGGGATTTCCACCTGGCAACGACTAGGTAATTATGCAACTGTCGTGACTAGACAAAGAAATTAAAATGTAGTGTCATTCGTTGCGAAGTGTAGGTAGAGTAAACTAATTGTTCTAGTCAATGACCGTCATACATAAGCCGCCTTCTTTGTGCAAGTTTATATGTATTTAAAAGTTTAACGAGATAGTAGAGGAGGCCTATGTTCAACAGTGGACTTCTTGTGGCTGAGATGATGATGATGATGAGATGGAAAAAAATAGCTCTATATACTTATATTGGTTTATGCGTTACATTAGTATAGTGCCAACCATTATAATAATCATCTAAAGATCTGGTTCTTTGCTTAATTCCTACATAATTTTTCCCCGCTAGTGCTGACTTATATTATTGTAATATGTCTAATCAATCTAAATATAGGTCAATTCTAAGAGCTGGTGCCGAATTTCTATGAAATTAATGACAGTTTGATTCTTTTTCGGTGCTAGCTCTTATGAATCTACCAATACCTAAGTCAACCAATTTGATTCATAAGGCCACTGTAGGTAGAACCTGGTCACAATAAACGTCACAATGACTTCTGAATAAATGTATGTATGTATGTATGTAAATTCTGTATTGTACAAAAAAAAAACATAAATGAGAAAAAGAGATACAGTGATGTACAAAGGCGAACTTATCCCTTTAAGGGATCTCTTCCAGTTAACCTTTGAGTGGATGAAAGGAGTATCATAGCAGGGACAGACAAAGACCAAGAGTTTATCAAAAACAGTGGAGAATTACCATACAATTTACCTATAAACACATTACATACAAATAATAAATATAATACCCAAATAATAATAATAATAAATATAATACTTAAAATACATAAACTTACTTAGATATAAATGAATACTTAGAAGTTAAAGGAGTAGAATGAAAATAACTTAAGGACATGGTGTTAGCCACATTTTCTTTAAGCTCTGTAAATAATGTTCTTTAAGTGTGTAAATGTCATAATATCTCAGTGATGACACATTGCGACAACGTTCTACAGTGAATAAAATTGTGTGACTGTACATAACATTAACTGTATTTTGACTACACAGCGCGGTGACATTTGCATAGGTACGCGTTTTATGTGTATCCACGGGACTAAGAAGTCAATTTTCAGTCAAAGCGGAGCGGTGCTTGGTCCTACTGTATGAAATACTGTTTATACATTCTGTGACACAACTTCAAATGAATACGAAACTATCAAGTGAGATAGAGACCTATTAGTTAGGTGTGACTCCCATAAATTCCAAACGGCGTTCAATTTACTCATGATACGGTGGGAGCAAGGTCAACGAACTCGAAGGGACGACCCTGGATTTTTAAAGTTCGATAACTTTCTTAAGTTGCGTTAAAAAGAAAGTGACTGGGAGTTGAACATGTTGACCTCCCACTGGGATAGGTGTTTCATTCACCGGGTCCCATTAATCGATTATGTACTTTTGCTTAAGTCGGAAATTGGTCACACTTTTTCTTTTTTAGGGTTCCGAATCAATCTAAAGGTTCCAAACGGAGCCCTATTGCTCTCACTCATCCGTTAGTCCGTCTGTCACAGGGCTGTATCTTTTAATCCGTAACAGGTAGACACTTGAAATTATCGCAGAGTATGTGTTACTATTGCCGCTATTAACTAAAATTAGTTATAGTTATAGAGCAAAGGGGTCATACTTACAAGAAACGTGTTTTTTGTTGGCGTTTTTTGTACGGAACATTTCGAGTGCGAGTCCGACTTGCATTTGGCTGGTTTTTTATTTGTTGTGTTGAGATAAGGTAATAGGTTTAAGGTAAAAAAATTATATGTAAACAGACTCTTGGTATGATGTAGACTCTCAACTAAACCCCTAAACGAGTGGGCGCTGGAGAGGCTAAGATAATAATGCAAAACAAGTTGAAACAGCATTGGCTTCGCTTCGTGTATATATTTTTTATGGAATCATTAATAACAGCATCGAAAAAGTTAGGTCCGTTTTGTACACTATTTTAGGTGTTAAAACATTATTTGTAAAGCTATCTTTGAATAACCTTGGTTCCAATCATTCACTAGGCGCTTATTTTTGAGTGGTTTCAAGCGGTGAAACATTTACAATCGTATGAATGTATCAAACTACAAACCAACTGTCGTTTAACGTGATCTCCTACTTCACACAACTGTAACGATTCCAAGTGAAAATGACCTGAGCTGCGCCTGGGCAGCAATGGCGCCGGTCGTACCCGCAGGTCCGGTAATATTTGTCAATTTGCATGTGGTCGTAACTGTAAAGTTGGAATGTGAGCTCCACTCGCCTACTTCTCTCCTCCACTGAACTAAAAACAAACATTTACCTTATTCTGCATTAAAACTGATCTTAACTAGATTACTTAGCGCTCACCGCAATTAAGTGTAATGCTGAGTCTACCTAGCTCTTATGATTGATCGGCTAAGGTTCACTTGGCGAGGAAGTAATAATGGGTTGCTGCTTGTTGCCACTAGCATTCCAAGTGCGTTATACGAACTGTTAGTCGAAAGGTAAATGGTAATATTGGTAACTTACCTGGATTTAGTACAGATGGTTATGGTTATAACTGCATGTGATGATAGGGAAGGAAACTACGTATAACAGACTACCATTTACGTAATAAAAACATAGTAAGTAACTGGGTTAATCAATTCATGCGAATGCGGTCGGATTCGGAAAATTAAATTCAGAAACCGACTATTCGACATCAATTTGGTCCGGAACCGATTAAAAATTTAAATAACTTCGTGTCGCCGTGCTTAAAAGAATTGCCAAAAGTAATAAAGAAAACAAAACATTGTCTATTAGAGTGTGAATGAACTCTTGATGCAAAGAATTTTTGAACTATAAATTGAGATGTTTAGAAGCCTACTTCCAACCGGAACTGATGGAATTAGCACGAGCGCTACGAGCCGTTTGGCCTCGTAGTGGTTTCATAGCGAACCGCAAAGGGCGGGCCTGACAGATTGATTCAGCTCATTTTACCAATATGGGGTCAAAAGCTCGTAACAGCGAGATGTCTCGTTAGTATACTAATGTAAGGCCCTTAACTTTCACAACGGCGGTTTCCATAATTGGCCTGTTAAGCTTGGAATCATTATAAAGCGCCGGTTTATGCTTTATGAATAGAATATTGGTAGGTTAGGTAAGTTTTTGGCTCGATAGAAAGAAAAAATAAACAGTTAAAGTTGGACTTGTATTCGCTTAAACGTAATTATGTATTTAGTGTCGGAGACTGAATAGTTTGTAATTCTAGTTTGCTGTCAGAGTGTGTACGCAGTAGATGGAAATATATTTGAGGATTAGGTTTTTGATTTATATCCTAGTTTCGCTATGCTATGAAAATGAGCTCGTGAATCTAAGTGTTTGTTTTTCCAAACCTTTTAAATAGGTTTTAGGGGTTTTATGTAAAGTTGGACGAATACCTATTGAGTGTTTTAACAGCCGTCGTTGTCAGCACGCAACAAATTGTAAATATATTAAAAAAGGATTGTGGGTGTCAGATCAATTTATAGACGAACCAAATGTATATCCTGGCAAAGCTTCGAAATATGTCAAATATAGATGCTGATCCATCCCTTTCTTTAAAGTTTTGGTAATAATTGTTGCTGGCAATGACACCGATTAAAACGTCTGAATATTGTCTCAGCTATACTACTATAAGTGATTAGGGATTAAACATGTGTGAGAACTTGATTGCTCATCCCAAATATTCGTGAACTATTAAGCTTCGTCCGAAAGGGATACATTTATCTATGAAACATAAAATCTTCACCCAGGATATAAAGTAGGTATGTAAGTATGCTAGCGGCCCTAATTGATTGCACAAGTTATCCTTCTGTGCATTTCTTTCATATGAAACTGGTAAGACAGAGCTGAAGGACCCGTTATCCTTGTGCCAGTCATGTTAAGGTTAAGGGTATCAATCTCTGCTAGTTTCCATAGAAACCGCCTTATCCATGTAAACGCAACGAACAATCACTTTCGCGTATAAAATACTAGCGCTAAAATTAGATAAACATAACTGGCCAGGCACCGCTGGGTCAGTGGGCCAGCTTTCGTCGCCACCTATTATCGTCCTTGCCGCATTCCGCAGCGCGTGCGCCGATGAAGGATCGGATATGAATTTTGATCGGATCAGTGGCCCTAACGTTACCGCTCAAGGATTATTAATACCTCCGTGAGAGTATTTTAACTATGTCCTTCATGGGTCGTTATAGCGGGTGTAACTACGCTTTGACAGTACTGAAAACATAATCTTTCAGTTCTGTCAAATCGTAGATGCACCCACAATAACGACGTATGGCATAACAAACGAACACACTTAGAGATAAATTAAATTAAGGCAATCATGTTAGGATAACAGCTTTAATAACAGCTATACCAACAACACAAAAAAAAATTAGGGTTGCATGCCAAAAAGGTAAAAAAACTGGAACAGAGCAAATGCTCTTGCTCAGTTTTTTTCCTTTTTGATAAAGAAATGTGGTCTGTTTACATAAACAAAACACATTGAACATTTACGGTGTCCGCGGAGTCAGCTGCAGCTCAACTGGTAAGACGTAATGCAGAGGACTGGAGTCTCGCCATTTGAACATGATTCATCTTTGCGCTGTCATCGCAGCTATCATTTAAATTTAATAATAAGTAATTAATTTCATATTAAGTATTTAGAGTAGGTCATAAAGTCAAATCTGTATTGGTCGAGAAGATACTTGGGCCCCTTGGACTCGCAAGCTGGATTGCATTATGAGATCAAACAACTCTTCGACATTCCGTCTCCTAGTCACCAATAAGTCCAACAAAACTGCACAGTTAAGCTACAAGAAACAAAAATTAAATTTATTTTAAAGTACACTCACTTGAAAGTAAGTACGACATCGATAATAAATTCAAAACTTTCGTTAATAAGAATGCTTTTAAGACGTTAATTATGTTAATCGTGAACATCCGCGATCATTGTCCGAAACTCACTAGAGGCAGTGTAATGTGTCAGCCATAGAAAGTGAAGGTTGATCCCGTTGTGAAACAGCACGGATCGATGGTACTCGAGGTAGTCAAGTACTTGAATAAGGGCGAAAGCAGAGCAAGAGAAGTCACGATATTTGAGCGAGTTGATTGCGAAGCGATGACAATAAGTAAGTCGCTGGGAAAGTGTTTGTTACTTCGTGCATTTCAAGAGGATAAATAAATGAATATTTTGGGACTCTAGAAACCAATTGAAACAGTCCTGAACCAAGTAGAACTTGTACTATAGGATTACAAGCGTTGGAGCGTTGGTGGACTAGTGGCTAGGGGGTAGGCTCGTAATCGTGATATACCGAGTTCGATCCTCAGCGGGTTGTGTAAATTACCAAAACCAATGCGCTTACGGTGAGAGAATCATCGTGAGGAAACCTGCACATTCGTGCAAGCAAATGAATGTGTAGCCATGATCCTGTTGGTCTGGTTTCGCTGTTACAAGGCTACGGAGGTGAGATGGTTGTCGCTCCGGTGTAATAACTTGACTAGCACAAGAGGTCGGAGGTAGTATTCTGGATTGGCAACGCATCTGCATTCTCCATGGTGTTGCAGGTGCTCATGGGCGGCGGTGATCATTTTCCATCAGGGTGACCCACTTTCTCATTTCTTTCCTATTTTATTCTCTATTCTTTCTTATTTATATTTAAAAAACAGATGCCTAAAGGGTTTGACGGTTGTTTTCGTGCGAGATGAATCTCTCATGAACCGGGTATCGCCCGCGCTCATGTTCAAGTTTGATCAAAAACCCTAAATAAACAAAGATGGAAAGTAAAACGCTTAGTGCATTCGCGTCTCCCGTCACGCATTCATTCATGCATACTCTTGTTAAGTGTTTCAAATCGCAAACGAACCAAGTAACCCAAAAACCCGAAGTTATGGTCAAACAAATAAACAAGTGATTGTATGTTAGAGGCACGCCGATGTATGTGACGGTTTATACAAATTGCCTCGCTCTACATCGATAGCCTAAACGGTTATCATCCGCAAACAGTACGATTTCTACCACGTCATTAAGGAAATGAGTACCCTATAAGTTGTGTGTCACTCGACCTTCGTTGAAGGACATTAACACTAGCACTGTACGTTAAAGTATAAAAATCAGATTTCCAAATAAATTATCACATGATTTTAAACTAAAATAGAACGGAGTTTGCTTTTAAATGGAACAGCGTATCATTTTCAGTTCTGACTTTCATTGAAAACACGACATAGATATGGTAACTTATGTAAAACTTCAATTTACACTTGTTTGTAATCAATCTCCTGGGCTGCGTTAACATACTTTTAACGGATTATGTTTCCGTTACATTGTCACTGAAATGTATCTTGAATTTCGAGGAAATAAGGAGAGCCGCTAGCTCAAGGTAAACTAGAAAATATGAAGGTTAAAGACTATTGTGTACACAAACGGCGATAACGTTTTCCACCCTCTAAACCTTAACTTATACCCGTGTTTTTTGACACTTTACTTTGCTTTTTTTTATATTGACGATTTTTTTGTATGCACCTCCTGAAATGCACTGACAATTCTACGAAGAATATTTAAAAAAATCAAAACACAAACCTAGTTCTAAAGCATAACGACGACGTGCCAAAAAACCATACTTAGCTATAGGTTAAGATTTAGAGGGTGGAAAACGTTATCGCCGTTTGTATGAAGAGCGCTTTTTTGAGCTCGGTACACAGTTCTTATAAGCGGAAAACTTACACGAGCCATCACTGTAATTAAATTTAATCGACTCATTATTTCAGGCACAGTTCCCATAATATTGGTTAGTATCAACGAATTATATGTGTACACTAGACAGTGCGACACGCTGAACAAAACATTGTCACACTAGGAGTGTACACAAACTAACAAACAAACAAATAAAGTTTACCTCTTTATTATATTAGTGTAGATTAGTTTAGATAGATTAGTGTAGATGTAGATAACCGATTAGGTAGGGATTGATTCGAGGTCCTATGAGGAGGGGGCCTTAAAGAGATTCTTTGCTGGTTAGTCCCACTGGGTTTTGGTGATAACTTCCCGTCAAGTAACCCGTTTTCTTGTTTGTTTTCCATTTTTATGTAAAAATAATCTTTGTATAATCATATCAACATATTAACATTGTTGTTATTAATAAATTAAACAAACTGGAAAAAATTACCTTGCTACTCCGCGAAACCAGTGTCGTGCACGTGCAAGATAGCTGTTTCTGTGCGTCAGATATATTTCTCATGCAAAAACCAACCCTCCTCCGCTTCCATACGAAACAACATTTCACACAGACTCAACTATAGACCGTGGTCATTTTTTCGCAGAAAGTTTCTTGTTGTCACGTCTTTTGTTGTCACCAAAGTTACGAAACTTTACGAAACATTTTACAATATGCACCTGAAAAGGTTGTGGTGATATGGAGACATGTTAACAAGAAATAAAATACGATGTATTGTTCAAATGTTTTGTATTTCCGAAGCAGCACCATCACTTTCTCCAAAGCGCACAGGAAAACGCCTATCATCTGAAACACCAGCGCACTTGACCCGCCCTTGCTTGTACGTCTCCTTATGACCCTAAGAAAACTACGGGTCAAGCTAAGATGGGGATATAGACATAACGTGTTGGTCACATACTTTAGCAAACTTTTACTTACAGTGGAGTTAAAGAAATAAAGGCTTTGCGTGCTCGTAATAAATAACGAATCAAGATTCATGTAATTTCGTCAGAATGGGTTTCCCACGGAGTAAAAGTTGATTAGTATAAAGAGAAGATGACTCTTGATTGATATCGTTTGAGTAGCCCGAATTGAAATTAAATTGCTGGTAGGTATTAAAATTATTGAAAATTGATTACCAATAGATGACCAAAAAGTTATTGTATTGTTTGCGGGTGGTAGGACCTTGTGCAAGGTCCATCCGGATATCCATTAAACCTATAAAGTGGTTGTGTGTTGTCGTGCCCACTACGCCAACGACCACTAAAAAGGTCGGAGTGAAGGTGTACTTTGATCAGGAATAAAATCTACTATGAATTGTTTCATTTGTTTTTATTGGTTTAAACGTTACATCAATTAACAGTGCTTGGCGTGTGAGTGACCACTTCATTCAAATATGAAAGCGTTCAAAGGGTTAAAAAAAACAGGTAACAATTTTGTCGCTAGGTATACAAAAAGAAAACCAAAATGTAGATGCGACATCATAAGTCGAGGTAGGAAGACGTGCGTTCGACCTAATGATACAGTCAAATCGGAACTTTGTAATAACGTAATATGGCCCAAATGTAGTTTAGTCAATATTGCCCTTTAACCTCCGTATGATTCTGGCGCCTCCTGAAACCCCCCCCCCCCCCCTCGATCCGGGCCTCAAGGTAAGGGCACCGGACGGTGCGATCTTGCCAATGAACTTTCTTCATGTAAACTTGCAAGGTGACGCAACGCGCTCTCCGCATCGATCGGTTATCTAATTATTGCGTCACGTGTTGCGCAACCGCGATTATTGACATTTCGCTAATTCGCCCCCGATGCGTTTGTTTATTTTGATTTTTGTACAAGCGTGTGAATTTTCGCAGTTGGCGTTAGATGCGCCGGCTTTCATCACAGGCCGTATTCACCTAACACTGTTGGGTACCCAGGGCCCAATTTCATAAACGAGACAGGCGACAGGTAACACTGACAATTCGCCGTACATTACTGTGTCGACAAGTAACCTACAGGCTTAAAGACTTAACAACATAGTGGGCTAGCAATGTGTAACGAATTATCACTGTCACCTGTCGCCTGTCGCGTTTATGAAACCCAGGGCTCTCCATACAAACGGCGATAACCTTTTCCACCCTCTAAGCTTTATGCTGTTGCCATGACTTTTTAATATTCTATGGTTATGCCTTAGAACTAGGTTTGTCTCTTTTGATTTTTTAAATATTTCTTATAGTTCTGAAAATATTGACGCTTTTTTTTGTATGAAACTATTAATATACAAATATTTTAAAACTATGAAGAACATCACAAAAATCATCATACCACCATCTTGCTCGCTAATCCAGCCGCTAAGCAGCAGTACTTGCACTGTTGTGTTCTGGCTTAGAGGCTCAGACAGCTGGTGAAATTACTGGGACACAAGGTATTCCATCTTAGCGTCTAGGTTGGCAACGTATCTGCAATCTCTTTGGTGTTGTGGGTGTCTGCTGGTGCTTGTGCCAGTAATTGCACAGGCTGTCTTGCTCTCCACGCCGGAACACAACAGTGCAAGCACTGCTTCGCGGCAGGATTAGCGAGCAAGATGTTGGTAACGATCCGGACGGACCTTGCACAAGGTCCTACCACCCGCAAAATAGACCTTATCTTGTAATGGGATCGAAAAGTTGTTAAACAATTTCTTGGCCGACTATACATTATATGAGTCCCTACTGTAGTAACCAACGCTCTTATGGCGAGGGATAACATCGTGTTAAATGAATGTGTAACCATATTCCTGCCGGTACAGTTTCCCTGTAACAGAGGTAGTGGAGTTCAGATGGCAGTCGTTCCATTGCCATAAACAGACAGGACAAATCTGGGATCATGTACTTATTACGTTTACCGGGGCCTTAACGCGATAATATACTGTTTATTTATTTGCATCACTAAGAGGAGTGTGAACCCAGCCCCAAAAAGCGCTCCCCATACAAACGGCGATAACGTTTTCCACCCTCTAACCTATGGTAATGATATTTTGGTATGTTATCATTATGCCTTAGAACTAGGTTTGTATGTTTTGATTTTGTTAATTTTCTTCATAGATTTGACAATATTTGCTTTTTAGGAGTTTCATACAAAACAAAAAACGTCCGTATTTTTGAAACTATAAGATATAGTATGAAAATCAAAACATACAAACCTAGTTCTAGGGCACATTGACAATATATATAAAAATCATGGCTATAGGTTAAGATTTAGAGGGTGGAAAACGTTATGGCCATTTGTATGGAGAGCGCTGGGTTCACACTCTTAAACGTAATCTACACTTCAACACTATACATATAATAAAGACGTAAACTTTGTTTGTTTGTACGTAGAGAGTAATCTCTGGAACTACTGAACCGAATCCAAAAAGTTTTGCAGTAACAAAGCTACACTATCTCTGACGGATATGTATGCTACTACTTCCACGCGAACAAAGTCGCGGGTGTCAGCTAGTAATAAATATGTGTGAAAATCGCGAAATAAAAAACTGAAATCATTGTCAAAGTGTACCCTGAATCAAGAAACGGATAAAAGCGCTGGGAGAATGATGATCATCGCGGGGAGGTGTCGAATTATATGGCAACGTATCCGCCTTGGCGCGGGCGCAGGTCGTTGACCCGCGTTCACTTTCTCGCGTTTTGGGCCGTCCTGTGTGACACTGCTCCGGCAATTATCTCTTGGGTGATATTAAGATAAACACAATGGGATAGCTTTTGTTTTTACGAAAAAAATTCTAGCTGTTTTCTTCAGAAGCGTTTGCTTCCTTTGTTCCCAACGAGTCACACCCTCACCTGTCACACTTTGACTCGTTGGGAATATTTTTACTAAACAACCAGTCACACTGTTACTAGATGGAACAGTATTTGATATTTATTCCCAACGAGTCACACCCACTGTGACTCGTTGGGAATACTTTTTGCTACAAAAAATCCCAACCAGTCACACTGTTACTAGATGGGACAGCTTTTAATATTTATTCCCAACGAGTCACACCCGCAACTGTCACACTGTGACTCGTTGGGAACAATTCTTACTGCAAAAAATCCAAATTATATTTATAGGTCCTCTTTTGGTACGGAACCTTAATAATACTAATAACGTAATAATAATAATATAATGTTGGGGCGGAAAGGTTCTCGAGTGGATGCCACGTATCGGAAGACAAGGTGCTGGTAGGCCTCCCACAAGGTGGAACGACGATCTGGTGAGGATCGCTGGAAACCGGTGGATGCGAGCAGCACAAGACCGACCGTCGTGGAGATCCTTAGGGAAGGCCTATGCCCGCAGGCGTCTTCCGGCTGATATGATGATGAATAATATTATATGAGTTTACTTACTACAACTATGTGGTCATATAAAAGACACCAACGCGTAGTTGCCCTGAACTTAGCCGCTAAAAATGCTGTTCGCAGTCGCACCTCACGTTACTAACAAAAGGTCGACCTGCCAGAAATAATAATTTGACGTTTATAATTATTAGAAGCCAGTGTTTAATTGTAGTGGTTAAAGACTGTGTGTGTGTTTCTCTCTCTCTCTCTCTCTGTGTGTGTGATATGTATGTTGTTATATGTGGAAGGTGACGCACATAGAAATAAGCTAAACTTGGCCGGTCATGGCGTCACTACTAAGAATAATGCGCCGCAAGAAACTCAGCATCAAACCTTTTTCAATAACATAAATATTAACATTCAAAATAAATTGAGAAGGTCCAGAGGCAGTCGCACGCGCAGCCGCGCAGTCTCGCCGCGCGCCACACATCGCTTGCGCAACCAATTACGACCAATCGCGATGCCCGGTCATTGGCCTATCCTTATGCAATCCTTTTTGAACACCCACTTTTATATCAAGTCGGGTTATTGGAAGGTGAAAGCATTCTCTAACTATATGAGACTACATTAACAATTACAATGTTAAATATTTTAATCAAGATTTCGTCGAGGCAAGAGTGACCAGTGCACTTGTGCGAACTGTGTTAAATGCACAAAAGAGATATTTATTTTGTTTTACGACAGATGTCGCTGTTCGTTTCTCAAACATGCTAACGTTTGTCTGACGTAGCTTTAATAAGTGGTTTGAGAAGTTTGATTTTTAATACTCCCCTTGCTGAGCGCCCTCCTAGTTGCTCGCCCTCTCTACGGTAAGCTGACGAAGCCGTCTGAGGCTACCAGCGCACGTCCTTCAAAAAATAAATTAATACACAACGAGCAACCCGCTGAACCCGCAAGTGATTGCAATTCTGGAACACAGAGGGCGCTCTTTCGCTTTTGCTATATGTACGAGGTTTGTACTAACTTCGGTGGGTGTTAACTCGCTACGTCACTTAGTGCGTCTCGTTCTAACTCGCCCAGTAGGAGAGAGACGCACTCATTTACGCACATCGAAAAGGTTCGTGGTAGGGCCACAGCACGCGGCATTCGCGGCTCTAACATGACCGCCTAAGTTTAGTTTATCCCTCCGTGCGGCTTTGTCTACTCGTCATGAGAAAAACTCATCGCATTATTTATTCAGTGGCACGAAAAGGTAAATTAAAATTCCAATACGCATTTTTAAGACATACATACTTATAAACCTTATTATTAATGAATTATTAAAATTATTCGTAATCATTAAAAATGGCAATCGATCAATTAACACAAAACTAATTAAAAAATTTTTTTTTTAATTAAACTTGGCGGTTATTCGCTGAGCCCTTAGTAAAGCTATAATGTAGAAAGTCGTTGCTTACGGCTGGAATGGAGTAATTTCTTCCTCTCAAATGACATTAACGTGAAGTAGCGCACCACCCCTGTTGCGTTGCGTCAGTGAGATTGCCGAAGCACGGAATTCCCCCATGTACTTTTATTTCTATTTACCTTTCCTGAAAGCCAGCAACGCGGCTGCTTTTAGCTTAATATTGCAGGTGTTCATGAGTGGCAGCGATTGCTCACCATTGAGTAAACACTTGCTTGTTTATCGCCTTGTTTTATTATGATAAAAGCCGCAGCGGTATTGAGACGCTTGATGATTGTTTAGCATTTCATTGAGGATATAAATTCCGACTGGATCGCGTCATGGGTCTCAAACGCATCATCACCAATTTCATCATATCAAGTCAAGGTGACGAGCAAATTTCATCACTCAGGCCGGCAACGCATAAGCAGTCCTAATGGTGCTGCTGGTTTTTGTAGGTAGTGGTGAAAGCCTACACCTAAGCACCTAAGCAGGTAAAATAGCTTGTACTTATTTCGGCTTTAGAATAATATAAACTTTATTCTAAAACGGAAATAAGATATTATGCTTAAGATATTAATGATTAAGAATAATTTTAATAGTTCAGTAATAATAAGGTTTATAAGTATGCATGTCTAAAAAATGCATATACCACTTCTTGTTTTTTTTCTGTGTATTTGTAAGTGCTTATATACAATAAAGAGTATATATATATATATATATATATATATATATATATAGATATATATATATATACATACATGCATATTGCCATTTTTCATAGAGCCGTTTTGGTGAGCTTTAGTCACCCGATGAGATTAAAAAATTGCGCCTCTGGGCTGGCCTCTGAGGTTAAGAAATAAAAGATGTCCTTAATCAGGAGTGCGATTTTTGAATCTAACCGGGTGACTACAGCTCGCCAAAATGGCCGTTTTTCAAAGAAATGCGGCCATTCTGGTGAGCTCTAGTCACCTGGTGAGATTCAAAAATTGCTTCCCTGTAGTACAATTGCGGAGCGCAAAATATATTGGTATTGATAGCTTTGGATGAATTCAGCTCATCGTAAGTCCAAATATATTGAAGATTGGTTTAACAATTTAATAGCAGACATTAAGGTCGGTAGCATTAATTAACTTTAAGTACAATTTCACAAGTTTTTATCTAATTTTACTTTCATACACGTAATATGTATGGAGACGTTTACAGCGCCCCCGGCGGTGAGTGGAGGTATTAAAACTTTCACATTTAAATTGGAATTAAAATGGTGTTCGAGACATTTTTCATATTGAAAAGTGTATTAGCCCTCGAGCCCTCGCCTCGAGCTCTACGCGAAGTTTCATTGTTTGGTTATATGAAACCTTGTCTTAGTAATATAATTGTTTACAAACACTTAGCTAGGGATTGACCCCTTTGGTGGGTACACGGGACCGACGTGGTAGTGGTGGGGGAACTCCCTATAGCACCCAAAAAGTACCTCAGAAATCCCGCGCCTGGTACCACTCCGAAACAGCTGAGGGGACTGGGAATACGGCAGCGCCCGAGAGGCCAAGCGGAGCCACCCTTGCAAGTCATTTTCACTCACTTCCAGTGGTTGAATTGATTTGAGTTATGCTAAGTATGTATGCTTCGATGACAATGCAATAATAAAGTACAGTCAACAAAAGAGCTTAAGTATATTTATACTGTTTTTTAACAAAAACATTACTTTTTGTTAAAAAATCATTCATTCAAATCACATTCCAGATATTTTCGCTCACAGATGGCGCTCCTGTCCTCAATTTCAGTCGTCGTCGGTAGATGGCGGTACATGCTATCCGCGCCGCGCATCTTAGTTTCGACGTCATCGGCTTTCTGCTCTTTACCGAACACGGCTTTTTGCATTTTAGTTACAAACGGGGTTATTTTACAAACTAAGAGCCTAATGCAACTGGTCTCTTCCCCGTCTATTTGTTCCTTGATGATATCTTCTAGTATGTCTGGGAGGGATTCGTTCTTGGCTGCGGAAATGATGTCTTGTAGTTTCCTCGAGTTCTTGTTTAGGATCCATTGCGTTGTGTCGTCGAAGCGGTATTGTTGGTTCGGTCGTTTTGGTCCCGCGAGAAAGGTTGATATCTGAAATAGGTATAACGGGAAACCTTTAGACAAAATCGGCAAATGCTTTGTCATAGAAGTTTTTAATGGTATCACTTTACCTCATCTGTCATGTTCGGGTATTTACTAGACCGAAAGAGAAGCCCAGTGCCTAAAAAGTCCAAGCCTAGTACTTTTTAAAGAATATTACTGCTGCTTCTTGCGGCATTTATTCTTTTTAGGTATTAAGTACTAATCATTATAGGTACGTATTGCCAACTGTCGTCAGGACGAAAGTATTCGCCGTCCCTTTCAAGCATATAGTAGGGAACCGCACTGTGCCAAAAAAACCAGTAAGTGTTGTGTTCCGGCGTGGAGAGCAAGACAGCCGGTGTAATTACTGGCACAAGAGGTATTCCATCTTAGCCCTCTGGGTTGGCAACGCATCTGCACTCTCTTTGTTGTTGCAGGTGTCTATAGGCGGTGGTGATCACTTACCATCAGGTGACCCACTTGCTTGTTTGCTTTCCTATGTTGTATATAAAAAAAAGTATTTGCTTTGGTTGCGATCCGTATCCGTAACATGTGAACTAATTTTTTAAAAATATAATTGCCATTGAAATCTTTAGTGGCTCTAATATGACTGATAAAGGAATAACTTTTTCGTCAATGCGACTCTATCTGACTAGTGTCATAACAAGGGATGCGCTGAAGGATAACTTAATTTGTGTTAGTTACATTAGGGCTGTTGAGCAATTTTTTATAAATCAGGGCTTCAACTTACCATTTGCGCTACAAACACCAACGCATTGACAGCAACAGCGCTGATCTGGTTCGGCTGCAACCCAAACAGGCGAACTAGATTCTTCAAAGGTGTCAGTGGACTGGGGACTTCATCGACCTGATAATGCGGCCTGTTTTCCTGTGCAATGTTCTCTTCACTTAGGTCTTGGTCGTACGCGTCGTATGGTTTGCGGCGGTTCCCCGAGGCAGGGTGGTTGGCGTTTTGAAATGCTCGTACGACAAACTCTGCTACTTTTAGGGCTATTGATTCTGAACCTGTAATGGCAGAGAAGACACTATTAGGTATAATATCTTCCTTAATTCTGATGCCTTTGGGAATTTTTTTTTTATACAACATAGGAAGGCAAACAAGCAAGTGGGTCACCTGATGGTAAGTGATCACCACCGCCTATAGACACCTGCAACAACAAAGAGAGTGCAGATGCGTTGCCAACCCAAAGGGCTAAGATGGAATACCTCTTGTGCCAGTAATTACACCGGCTGTCTTGCTCTCCACGCTGGAACACAACAGTGCAAGCGCTGCTGCTTAGCGGCAGGATTAGCGAGAAAGATGGTGGTAGCGATCCGGACGGACCTTGCACAAGGTCCTACCACCCGCCAAAATATTGGTCAGTTGCTTACGTTTCTAAGAAACAGAGGGAGGGCAATCGCCGAATGGGACGTGTAGGAAAACGAATAAGATAATACTCTCGAATATTAACTTATTCAACTTGAAGAAAATAGAATACAATAACATTTTACTGTCACTTCATTGAACTGTTGAGTTTTATAAAGGTTCGTTAGATCGAATTTTGGTAAAGAATGACAAAAAATTTACAGAGTGACTTAAATTTGGTTTCACATATGATTACAGGGTTTTGTAAAATTGGGCCATAGAATAAATTGACATTTAATGAAAACAGGAACTAATAATGCAGTCAATTTATAATGTAACTAATAGTCTGGCAAGGGTTTGATTTGATTTGATTAAAATCACGAACGACTGGCCAAGTAGAAAACGATTGAAGAGGGATATGCCTAAGGGTTGGCACAAACACGGGAGAAGACGGTAGAATTTTAAGCAAAGATGTTATCTCAAAACACTTACCAAGAAAATCTTTAGCAAAATTCATTCCATTGCTTAAATGATCGATAATACCTTTATTTTTATCACTTGCAACGGCGTGTAGAAACATCATCATAATTAGTAAGCGTGCTGCCATCTCGGTAGATCACGTAGAACTAGCGCGCGTCGACGGTCGCGCTATGCTTCGCTTGATGCCCTAACGATGCGATGCGCAGGAGTACCAGAGCATGCGAGCAATTATTATAAAGGATGCTGATACAAACGTTAAAAAGATTCTTGACTCTTTTGTATTTATTTTGCCCATATTCGTATAAAAATATTGATTTTGATGTGTATCGTGGGCGTTAATTGAAATTAAGGATTATTGTAGTTCCGTCGTAAAAAACAGATGGCGTTACTAAACAGTTTTAGTAGAATAGAGCGGTTATTGTTTTAACAAGCATCAATAGGAAAATGGATAGCTTTCAAGTAAATATTTAAAAAAACAGTAAATTCAGAGAGGCTCCAAAATATCACCCTGTATAGTACAAAGTAAATAATACAAAGACATATGAAACAATGATAAACAATGGGACATCAAGCAGTAGCCAGGGCTTTCATCAGTGTCATTAAAACGTCTGAGTTAGGAAACGAATTGTTCCTGTAACACTTTTCAAACTATTTCTTAATTTGAGCTTGTAGCTTTTTGGCAGAACTACCTAACTGAGACATTTAATAGACTGTAACAAATAGTTGTTAAATAAAATTCGAATTTAAATTTTCTCCAATTCCTATATTTAAACGTATACTTTTTTTATAATTTATTAACGAACATTATTATTTTCAAACAAAATTACTATCTCAACATAAAATGTATGTTCCATCATTAGAGATAGAACACATTTTTTCAGGGTGTACAGTCCGCAGGAGACAAACAGTTATATAGAGGTCAAAAATCTAGACAGGGCTCTATTGTCAAAAGAAAAGCCGTGTATATCATTTTGTTTTCTTCGAGTATTCTGATATCTTTGTTGCTAACTGTACCTGTATGATATTTTATGTGTTTTAGTCATCTTAAAACACTATAGTAATTAACCGCACAACAAAGAAATACGAACCTTAATCCACTTTCGCTGTATTTATTACTTTTTATACGCAATGCAATGTAGTATTTTTTTAACTTATGCGTTGTAATTTAAAAAGTTATCAGCTATCAAAATCGCGAAATGTATGTACACCAAATACACTTGCAATTCTCGACCTCATGAAAAACGCACAGTGATTAAAAATTAAAAAACTTACTAAATAAATTTTGAAAAAAGTGTATCACTTTTGCATAGACGGCGTGCTGTCATGTACTTTCTATTCGTTAGAGACGTATCTACCGCCACGTATTAAAATTGGGTACATTCAACGTAGCAAAATTCCAAATAGGTAGGTACAGGCGTAATAAGGTCGGTGCTACATATTTTTGACTCGTTTCTACATATGGGTACATATTTTTACACTTGACCGTTTAAATATGTGACAACTTTAACAGATACTTCTATCTTTTAGGCTCGCGTTGGAGATTTATCCATAGTGGTTCAGTCCAATTGACTTACATGTTGTTAACACGGATAAATCGTTATCTGTATGACCTGCTTACCGTGACCGCTAGACTGTCGCGCTCAGCCGACCAAAATAATAGCGAACTGTCTCCAAAGAGCTCATTCCACACCCATCAGTCACTAGAGCAAGCATCTAGAAAAATGCTCGCTTTACTCCTCATATTCACCGCGAACCAAGTCACAGCCGACTTCACGACAGAAGAAATACAATTCTTGAACGAACTACCTCTAGACAAGCTGCTAAAACTAAAGTCGTCATTGCAAGAGTTAGTAACAGCAGGCTATGATAACACGACCATACCAATTGCACCACCGGCGATAGAACGGTTTGGAGCTCAAGCTATGGCTATTAAAGCACCTCCCATAAAACGAGGGGACTATGAAGAAATCATCCACAAGAAGGAGAGCAAAATCAGCAATATATTTTCCATGTCCGTGACAACGCTGGCATTTCTTGCTTTCGGTGGTTATTTGCTATGTCTTATAGTGCAAGCCGTGAAGACTAAACAGCAGTACAGTCCTGCGAACAACCCGCAGCCAACGTTTTTCGTAAGTGCGGGAATCAAGAAGAAGCCACAGAGCCAGTTTGCGACTTACGGAAGAAGAAGGAGAGATAATAGAGAAGAGAGGAGTTTGAGGAAGGTTGAGTTGCCGCCGGAGGAATTGTTCGCCGCATTGTTGCAGTTTTGTGAAGGCTATGCGAAGTGGAGTGAGGCCAATATTAGTACTGGTAACATTTAACTCTAAGCGTGTCTTCCGCGCAGCAGTTGACAAAGTTCCGATTTTCCTAATGATCACCGACCTCCGATAGGAGAAGGTAAAAAAAGCATTTTACTTGCACTTCGCAAAAGACGCCATTCCCCTTGTGACCCTCATTTACCAAGCTATAACCGTGCATCTAGCACGATTCTTCTCGATGCGCGTTAACTCGCTACATAACTCAGTGCGTTTCTCTCCTACTGGGCTGGTTAAAACGAGACGCACATAGTTACGTAGCGAGTTAACGCGTGTCGAGTGCACTGTTTTGGATTAATTTGGAATCATTTAAAGTTTTAACAAATAACTATTTTACGAAACTATTTGCGTGTCTTTGCATTCGTAACATTACTATTACGATTTTATTCGTCTTATTGTTGCTTTATTTTAGTTTGGTAATGTGATGCAACTTTTATGTCCTTTGTATTTTTCTTCGCAGTATAGTTGTAATGATAACATATTATTAATATTGTTATATCTAAAGCTTTATTTATATAATTCTGCTAATACCTACCTAGGATTTTGGAGTTTTCTGCCGAACCCTAGCGCTATTATAAGCTATATTAGGGTGGCAAGAGCGCCAAGAGACGTCAATGAGTGATTCTAAAGTCTGATTTATAAGTAAATCTTTTGTACTAAACTAGTTTATGTCTGTGGTGTGTGTGGTGTATTGATAACTCATGTCAAGTACGCTGCAGTTTTTGCAATGTTTGAGTAATAAAATAAAATCTGAGTAACCTTTATTTGTGTAACCGGATACGCTTATCCTAAATCTTTATGAGAGCGTTATGAACAGCCTGGGCCATGTTATTTTTCAGCAGAGGCCGTTCAAAACGCTGTTTATCTCAAAGAGAGGAAGCCAGATTGCCCGCTAAAGTACCTACAATCTGTAAACGTTTTCAAACTGTCAAATGATCACGCTAACACCTAATAATAGCTGCTTCTTAGCTTTAAAGATTCTATTGAACATCCCACTCGAGCGAAGATTTGCTTTTATTACTTGTTGTTGACAATGGCTCCTAGCAGTTTGTGTTAGAGTTCAGTTCAGTTCGGGTTGTTCGATATGGGGATTGCAAGTATTTGGTTATGTTTGTGGGTAGGATCTGGTAATTACGGGCGCTGCGTTCGATCTGTCAGCGCGCCGTGTTTACGCCCGGCACCGGCTCTCGGCTAACGTAAACTATTCGTCTGAACGGCTAAATTGTGATGTTATAAACTAGCTGATATTTTTATATAACATTTTGTTTGGATGAAAAATGTAGTTAGGTAATTTTGATTAACAATATTTTTATGGTTGAGCAAAAAGACGTATACCTACATAATAATAGCTCAAGTGTTGCCAAATTTCGCACGGCCAATTCTACAAAATTGTCTTTAAGACACAAAATTGTTTTTTTCAGCCAGTTAACCATTTTGTTTATAATTGGGTCAGCCGTTTCGTTATTTTTTTTCTTTGCAGTTGAAGGACATACTCGTAAACTCGTAATATAGATAATATAGGCAAATTTTTTTACAAGTAATAATTAAAAATCTAACATTGAATATCTTTCCCATTAAATATACTAGTTAGTTCAAATTAGTCTCTTAAATTTAAAATGAGCTAACAAAACTGCTGGTTATGCAAAAAAACTCCACCCAAAGGTATATTTTTCAAACCAAACTAAAGAAGTGTTCACGTAGCCAGCCAGTCATATTTTGGTGACGAGATTAGGACTCTCACACATGTCCCGCGCTCCCGATGACGTATCACGTAAACAGCCACTGTGTTAGCTTACTTACTATCATGTGTAGCGGTTTTACCAAAAAATCCACAATATGGCGTCGGACATAAATAACAAGTAATTATAAATAAATTTTGGGACTTTTTTTATTTATTTATTTAAGCTTCATTGCACAGTTTACAAAAACAAATGCAATTGACGGGCTTAATGCCAGTAGGCAGTGAGTTGGTGGGACTTTTTTTCTGTCCTTTCTTTACTTAAATATGGTATTTAGTACTTACTGTCATCCGGTTTACATACGGACAGTAGGGGATTATATAGTAAGGATATCATTGCAACCATATAATAATATTTAAATGTTTTTAAAACCGACACCCATATAGTTAGATGAAAGTTTCAAATAATATAAAAATTGGGCTCAGTTATTGCAATTAAGCCAAACCAACGTGCAAGATAAATAACGACCAATGAAATCGCTGTCGGTCAACTAAAATAATTTCTACGTAATTTTGGAATCCTGTCGCAATCAGTAATCGCCATGGCATTATGGCATTTCTTATAAAAAGTCATAGTGATATTCAATGCGAAAATGTTTTAAGTAGCGTAGAAATCGATTTGGACAGGAGAGTGAAACAGTCCCATCTGTACTTTTTTTACTAGTTTATGTACTATTCAGCAAAAGTGGGCATCTCGATGACGTCTCAGGATATATTCCTGAACTATCAATTTAAGACAATAACATAAAATTTGTCAGCCATCCATATTCTTTTTATTGACATCACATTTAAGGACCATTTAAGAGACACCATTTCAAGTGAGTGTTGTTTAACGTGGTGATATGGGATTTAAGATAATGGTCGGTGCAGGTCGAAGGTTTACAACCAAGGACCTTAGTAACTAAATTGAATTCTTCGTAACTACGCTGGAATCGCCTCGTAAACCGAACACTGCCATCGATCGAATGTTACGTATAAAGAGTCGTTTAAGAGTAAAGTGTTTATAGGTGCTGTATATGGGACTATTACGTAAGCCTAGGACTGTGCATTAACTATTTAATGCTTAATGTTATATATATTAAGGGTTAGTATGGTAGAGAATGTGAGAAAGAGGCATGCTATGAGAAAGTCAAGATACGCAAAATTAAGTTTTCTTGAAGATATTCTCAAAAAGTCCTGTGTCGTACCGCTAGCTTTGGCTAAAATACATTTAAGGTATAAATTTGAGATATTAAAAACTCAAATATCACCAGCAAGCGGCTATAATGTAGCCCTACCACTATAAAATGTATTGTCCTTGTTGGCGACTGACTGCCACGCGGCCTCCTTAGATCAATGCATTCTTAAGAAGCTGTTATTTATGTTTTAATCTAGTTTTATTTTCCGTTCCGCCTGGCAGTTAGCTGCATTTTCAGGTTCGCACAAGGCGGAGTGATAATGTTATTTTGCTGAATAAAAGCCTTAAAACTGTGTAAACTAGTATTTCCATCATAGCGTAGCGCCAAGCATGCATTTTACAGTCCACTCGCTAGCAGTCCTGTTTATTAATTCAAACCTATATAAAAATATACTGAAGATACTGCTACCGGCCACAGTAGTTAGGTAGGTACTTATCATGCCGCTGTGACACACAGCAAGTTCTTTTTTACCGTTATGGTACGGAACCCTTAAAATGACAACGATATTATCATACCGTAGTTGCGTGCTAAATCCCCTGCGCCCCTGGATCGTATCGTAACTCAATAGTAACGAGATCCAGCATCCAGCGGTTTTGAATAACTGCTGGTTATCATATTTACATGCTGTGTGAATTGTTAGTGCAACTTATCCAACTAGCACCTAGGCTGTATCGAAAGACGTCTGTAGGGCTGGGATTGCATTATTGAAATACGGGCCGTTTACACAGTACAATCATTTCTATACAGTTTATAACGGTTTTAAGGACCTTATTTTTTTAGTTTGACTTCTATTCGACACTGTCTGAGTGGTAGTACAGAAGTTAAACAAAAATGCTGTATATCTCATTCACACATTACGGCTACTTCCCCTTATAGGAATTATTCACTTTTTACGTCAGTGTATCTTTTTACGACAGTGTGTGTAAAATGTTTTGTACATGACTACACACATGTATAATATACGCTAGGAAGAAACAACTCCGGAAGCCATATTGTTAAAATATCACTTTGCGATCCTTATGTTTTTGTAAAGTATTTCTGTTTGCTTTATGTTGCTTTTAGAATATTGCGTGTGGCTGTGTTTTTAATGCGAGTCACTTGGATGGAAAGTGATCACTACTACACATAAACCAGCAACAAAAAAGGAGTCGCTGATCCTTTGCTGTCCTTATTAGTCCTTAAGGTCTCCCCACACCTGGCTTTTCAGATTTCATCACTCATTGTAAAAGACGCAGCAATAAGCTATAGTTTCAACGTTTTTGGTGAGAGTATGGTTCCACTATTAAATTATTTATTTGTTTTAAAACTTATATCGATTTTAATCTAAACAAAAAATGTACTCGTACCTATATGTATGAACCGGATTTATCAAAATGAGACAAACATAAAAAGAAACACCCTTCATCCTCGTGACGTTAAGGTTCAAATGTAGAGCTTCAATTGTAACGGTTCTGAAAAAGGAGTGCGAGTAATTATTCCTATTAATCAAAGTGAATACAAATAAAGCTACGCGCCATATCGCAAATTTCATAGACCCGACCTTTATTTGAAAACGCAATCGCATTGTTAAGCGCCAGTTAGACATAGTCGGCTCTACATAATAAGGCCACGACTCACGTGAGTTACTGTTATGAACATAGGCCTAACAAATTACAATTTCAAATGGCATTCGCGTACAAACATAAATATCCACCTACCTATAGATATGACGTAAGGGAATTGATGCGAGTATAGGTGTAGTGTTGCCATCTTGGTTTTGTAAATTGCTGTTGAAATGTTCAAAAAAGTCACTAAGTTCATGTAAAATTGGGGTCAAATGTCCCTAAATGTATGGCCAGTGCCATTAAAAAGTAGCCAAAATGAACGCAACTCTTGAAAAATTTGTCGTTGACGTAGACGCAAGGAGGGCCAAATCCAGACACTTAAAATGGCAACACTGTATAGGTGTGCAATTGCATACGAGATACACGGGTCTAGCACGGTCACATGTCTACTTAGGCACTACATTAAGCAACTAACAATAAATATATCAGGCAACAAAATACATCGCGCGCACTGTTGACAAATCCCGTAATAAAATATAAGCATTTACAATAAAATTAATTATTATTTACACGGTCTGGTGGGCCAGCCAGCGCGGGAAAGGTTTGTATGGGTAAGGCATCATTAATTTTCTGATTTATTTAGTAACAATTTACATAATATAGGTAATAAAACAATCAATTAGTTAATAACTAATAGTATTCTCGGATTGTATTACACCAAACCTTCTTGAGTTATTGTACCATATCATTCTGATCCGTATGATTACTTTTAAGTAGTATTTTTCAATAAACTTTTGCTTCTATTAAATAACCTCTTCCTCCTCTTAAATATGCCTTATAAGATTTTTCGAAAGTTTCGCTAGATCATGAAAGAGGATTGTCCAAAGTTTAGCTAATCAAATGAAAAATCTGCTAACGTGGTCATACACACATTGTATAAATTAACTTGGTTTGTAAAATAAACTCGTTAAAAAGAAAGACTTTTATTTAGGGTCTATTCTTAAAACTCTATGTTCAACACATGTTGAAAATACCTGATACAAACACAAAATGGGCTCGGAATGTTATAAATAAATCAAAGCTTGTATTTATGAAGAATACTTGGGCTATTGAACAGTTTTGCAGTTTTACTGTGTTTTCGGATAACATGACATGAAAGGTAAATACTCTATAAAGTAAAATTGTTTTCGTTTAAAATGGTAAGGTGCAAAAATTTTGCATGACTAACCTTTCTAAATTCAATATGGCCACCTGTGTCTTAATTCTGAACATAAAAAAACGCAGTAGGATACAGTATAGTCTCAAAGCGTATCCTCAACTGCTATCGTCCGCCAACCATGCTGGAGGTCCAGGGGCCCCGCGGCGCCTGCTTTATCGCACGCTGCGCTCGCGCCGGACACCTCCCCCCCCTCGCCGTGTAGGGACACCATCATTAATGTACGCGGTTTGTAGTCATTACGGCTAGGGGTGTTTATAATTAGCGATGATAGCTCAACGAGTGGATTGAAAGGATTTGACTCAGTTTAATGCAGTACTTTAAATGTGTATGTGTTTTTGTTCTGACTGTTGGTCAGAGGTTTTTAAAATTAGTAACTAAGTTGGGAGATAACGTGATCAGTCGGAGTAGGAATATTTCTAAAAAAGAACCCCAAATATTAAGGTACTTACTGCATGAAATACGGATTACTCCTACAATAAAATTAATTATAATATCATTCATTATATATCATTCGGGCCTGGTTTAGAACAACTACAACACAACAACAGCAATAGTAATGTATGCAACTGTATATAATTAGGCCTTAAAACACTCGTGTGATCCTATTATGAAACTCGCTGACGCTCGTTTCATAAAACTACACTCGTGTTTTAAGGCCTCTCATTACATAGCAGTTGCATAAAATACTATTATTATTCACATACCTATGTCAACAAATAAATCAAAACATACAAAGGTATTTAACAGGCGGTCTTAAGCAGGGATATCTTCAAGACAATGATACTACTACTAATTATACTGAAATGTACTCGTAATCAGATGATTACCCATATCACCATAAAACCTCAAAACTTACTGAGTGGGTAAAGTTTGCCCATTTTTTCAATTATACATAACGGTTTTTACCCGCGGCTTATGTCGCACGGGTTTATTTTTGAATTTTTCGGGATTTTATGGGATAAAAATATCCTCAATTTTAGTTCAGAACATTATTTGTCTACCAAATTTGATCAGAATCCGTTCAACCGTTAATGTGTGATGAAGGAACAAATATCCTAACATCATTACTTTCGCATTTATAATAAAATAATGTATACATAATTATTAAAGTAGGTATTGGATAGGTTTAACCCAAGAGCTTAAACTTACGATTTCAGGACATTAGGTTCTCTCCCACGAGGTTCTTCTATCTATCAGGGCATCTGTTGCTAACATCGAGCACATACCAAACTGGGTAATGTGCTCGATGGTTGCTACTATTATTATGAAATTACTTGATACGCTGCCATTTCTTATCATATATTTCTGTTCTGTTTTTTAATCCAGAGGCTAAACCTACATCTCATACGTTAGACATTTTTCTTATTAGTTGCCTGTCAATTCAGCCTCCGTATTAAAACGAACTGAAGATGCTAAGTAATCGTTGCCATATTTATTAAATAATTACTAATACGTAATAAAAAATTGTTATAAGCATAAATATCAATTCAACGGACAACACCTGCAAATCGTGCCCACCGTACGCAGCGCGCGCGCAATAACTCGCGGCACCATCAGGCGTCGCCCGAGACTTTTATTGTGATTTACACGAACATAACCTTTGTGCCTTTTTAATTCTGCACGATCCGGCGATCTGCCGGTTAGCGATGATCGATTGCGGATCGACTTCGAATGCAGTTGGAAATGTGCGGTACTTCTGTTTTGTTTTGGGTTTTTGAGAATGAAAAAACTTGTTTGGAAATCTAGCAATAGCTAAGTCGTTCAAGGTTTTTTATTTTTCATTATAGTCCTCGGATTTAGGCTCCTGAATCAGACGACAGGTGGACTTTAGATACGTTTTAACTGCTGAGAAGGAACGTTAATGTAAGTATGTGCGTACTTACCTCTGAATACACAAGTAGCAAAACCTAATTTCTGGCAAGAAGAAACCTCTGACTGGTTTAAAACTTGCAAGGGAATTGCTCTTAACCACCTATTTCAATTTACAAGCAGGCACCTCTATTATCAGCGATTAGTAAGATAACGAGCAAAGCACATTTTAATCAAACATTAGTGATACCGAACGGACGTAGGAGTAAATCTGAAGAATTTATTTATTAAAATTATTTTTATAACTGCCTGCATTTTCCTATAACATTTATTCAATTATCTCCGTTCAAATCGAGCTAATTCTCGTTATTAATGGGCGATTAAGATTGAATTTCATATAGACTAATGTTTTAAAATACGATTATGCAAATATTATTAGTTCTTAATAAACAGTTTAAATATTTGATGGGCTCGCCACACGAGCGCCGGCGCGGGCGCAGCGCGGGCGCGGGCGGGCGGACCACAGCTAATTACAATAAATACAACAACACATTTGAATCGATCACATCGGAAAGTTATTCGTATTATTTATCGAAACTAATAACCGTGATGTACGGTTATCGGTGAGTATTTTTTTTATTTCGGTGTTTAATATAAACAGATATACGCGTCTGTTAGATATCCGTGGCGAGTCTCACACGATCCGGTATTATTTATGACGTTTATTGGGCAGCGCCCGCGCCGATATAAAGCATTTCCCGAGGCGACACACGGCGACGCGGCGCGAGCCCCTATTCTATAATCTGATCGTTCTCATTCATTTCTACTTAAGTTACGAATGTCGTGAATCGACGATAGGACTTCGAGTGTCGGGGGAATTTATGCAGCACCGACGATAACCGCGCAGTTCTTTCCTGCAATTTAACTTAAGTCATATTATAAACGAAGCGTTAAACACATTTTTTTACGGGGTGATTTTTGAATGACGAGCAGATGCCCGTGAGCCTTCAAAAATAAGCAAAGAACAGTTTATTTTTTAAGAATTCGTCGTTTGTCGTGTATGACAGAAGTTCGTAAATAAATTCATTATAATACTCGTATTATCTTTGCTAGTAAATAGGACCGTGAAACTTAACTCGCATTTATTGTAATAATGAGAGCTTTAATGATTACGCCCATAATAAAAGATTTTTTTAATAAGTTTTGTATCTTTGAATCGCTGAAGCATGTATGTATTAAAAAAACTCTTTTTACCCATATTATTTTAAAATAACGGTCTACTACAATTTGCACTTTCACGCCATATGGCTTAAGGTGTCATGTACCCAATTGGATAAAGTTCAATATTTGACATCCCGTTTGGACTTTTCATTATTATCGGTTAAGGAAAACTAAACCTGACGATACCATTGTGACTTTCTAACCACATGATAAACAGTGCTAATTCTTCAGAATAGAATCCCATCACCGAGTAGTTTTATTCCACTTACCTACGCAAATTAATTTAATACACTGTGGTCTGATTAAATATTCAGAATATGTAATAAAACGTGTTAAAGAATCTGTAGCAGGTTGTTGCTAATTTTAATAATAACCATCTCTAACATAGAACCACCGTGTGAGCGGCAATTTATCGTAACCGTCGAAGATAAGGATTTGATAAATCTAGCGTTGGTAGCACACTAGCGTATATTCCGTATATCCTTTTTGCTCACGCTTACTGGTTATAAAAGGTTTTTTACGAAAAAGGGAGCATGCGACTTACTGAAATAGCCGTTGCATTATCCATGAAATTGCAAGTACCGGCTGGCTTCGCTGCTGATCCGTGCTAGCCTTAAGGTGCTACTCAGGGCTTCCGGACTGTGTCTTCTGTGTGGTGTCTCAGGTCTTCTTGATTGAGATATTTCACCTGGCTTTTACTCGGCTTGTATATAACTTAGACAGTATATATTATGGATATGTGAGGCCCTGGTTAACTTAATGTAGTCGACAGCGCCAAGTTCTAAATTTTACTAAAACTCTTATTCATTGTATCTATTTACCTATTATAAAGTTACAGTGGAGCTTTTTGTCTTGTTTTTAAGTGATGCTTTAATGCATCAGTTTGTAAGTCATTTTACCAATAAAATAAATCACTCTAATTATTGTAGCGTAAGAGGAACGTATCGGCTTGGGATAATTAACGTCAACAGTACGCTTTATTAAGAGTTATGCGTTTCGTGATGATATCGGCTACAATTAAATATTAATACGTGTTTAAAAGGTCGTAGGCGGGCACGATTTATCTCGCTGCTAAACGGCTATTTAGTAACAATTGTGTAAGCTAAAGGTGAGATTTGATTAATTTCTGGTTGTCGCGCCTTAAAGTTCAATAACCATTGTTTATTGTTAGCTATCTGTTTAAAGTAAATGTAATAACTTCGAAAATAAAATGAGTTCCGCTTGAGTGCCGATCTAGATGCATAATTGAAGTGCCTACCAGACAACTAGACGCAACCATAAAGAAAAATGCAAAATAAAGTCTAAATTTAAATAACCTGAAAAGAGCTTAACCAATATTTATCAAAGATCTATTTTATATTGAAATATTAAAGGGAGCACTTGCGCATTGAAAGTAGAATTTTGCCTAACACGTTTTGAACAGATTCTTGGTCTTTGCGGTTTCGCGTGAGCCATCCGGTCGTTTCAATACTTACAAGGCGGTTTTCCATCTCCACTAATATAATAAAGAAGTAAACTTTTATGTTTGTTCGTATGTAACGTTTAAACTCTGGAATTATTGAACCGATTCCAAAAATTCTTTCACTAATAAAAGGCTACCACTGATGGATAGGCTACTAATTCCACGCGAATGAAGACGCGGACGTCCGCTAGTATGGAATAAAATACAACTCTTTCATATTATTTTCAAAAATTTCAAGCAAGTACCACTCGCCATTACACATGTAGGTATACGAATAGGTACAAGTTTAAGCTAAACGTCTGCATTTACTGACACTAAGTCTGATAGAGCCGCACAGACGGATAACTTATTCTTACGTCAGTGATGTAAGAGCCACAGAGAAAGCGTTGCGTGCATCAAAAAAGTAGGTGTGTGCCTTTGGTCGAAAAAAGTCAATTGATTGCCTCCCGCGTGCGTAAACATGTCCGCGCGATCTCGTAAACTGTAAGCGGATATTTTAACGGCGTCGATATTTAATATTTATTATTTTATTCAATATTTATTGCGACACCGACACCCAATATGAGGTTGTGATTTGTATTTAGTGATGCGTTTAGTATTTATTATCATTGTTAGTATCGCGCTTATTGATATGCTGCATGAACTAAAGTGTCATGAGTTTTAATAAGGTATAATTGTTCAATTTAAACGTGATTATACGTATATAAATATTAAGAATGCTGACCGAATGTGGTCATGGGGGCCCGTTGCTCATATAAAGCAAGCGTTTTCTCAAATAGAATGACTCAAGAAATACTAGACTAGATATATTTAAGAAACAGGCGCCTGGGTACAAAAGCCTTTTCTCTTAATGAGACAAATTGGTTAGTTGTATTATACCTGCAGTAGACGTCACCATTAGTAACTACGAGTATACTTTCCAAATCAATGAATATCAGTTACTTTCTTGATCAGTTAAAGGAGTTAAAAACACACTTTTTCAAAATGAAGGGTCCACGGAAACAACGTGTCTAGTAACTTTTTTAAAATGATAAGTACTTTAATCTCAAAAGAGAGAAGTAGAGTTCGCAATGAACTACATATTGAAATTAAAATCTCAAAAAAAAATACTAGACATTATCTTTCCGTTGACCCTTCAAATAATAGAGGCAGTACCGTTATCAAGCCAGAATATGGTTAGAGATATCAACAGTATTATAGCTCTACATTTGCCTCAAAGTTTAGATTTTAACTTTTTAGTATCTGTATCATTTTCATTTGAAGGGTTGACGATGCAAAGAACATATCTAATCACTTTTATTTTGAAATTGGGATATTAATCACAAAATGTAGTTTTTTGCGAGCTCTTCATTATAAGATCTCATTATCATCATTATAAAATGTTATTAAAAAAAGTGACAAAACATGTTCTTTCCGTAGACCCTTCATTTAGTGTTTTTAAGTATTGCTTATTTAGCAAGCACGTTAGATATATAGACACTTTTCAACACTCTAGGATAAGAGTTCACAATATACTTTTTTTCTAAATCAATCGGGTTTTTTTCATTCTACAATATAATTATTAGAATACAAATGTACTTGTGATTTCATTTATTGTCTGTACCACTTGCCGCGCTAACGTGATTGGCCCAGGTTTAATTTATCCCTCCTGCGCCTCTGTCAAATTAGTGTCATAAGAAAAAGACGCCAAAGGAGATAAACTCATATAAACTAAACATGACCAGGCATGTTAGGGCCACTGAAAGTTACAACATCTACAATGTAGGTATGCAATGAATAAAATTTGTTGTTTATCAATTTTTTTCCTACTGATATTGTACTTACATAAAGTACCTACAATTCAACAGAAATGAGCCAATGTAGAGTAATAAAAACTGTAGTACCTAATACATAGACCTAATGACATGAAATCGATATCAATTAAGCTTATTGCCAACAAGTGTAACAAGAAAAGGATATTAGGAAATTAATGCTGTTTCAAGTTAGCAATTTTTTGACTAATACTTTAGTTTTTTTTCCATGGAATGAAGTTACTCAGAGAAGAGGTAAAACACACAGATTATTACATTATATTATATACTTATATTATATTATATACTTACAAATTATTATAGCAAACCTCTTTAGTTTAACTTTAGTACGTATCGTACGTGTCGGAGGTGACTGTACTGATTCTGGCCGCCGGCACCAGCGGCCCTTCGTCGCCCGCGCAGGATGCGCTGTTTGTTGACGCACTTATTTTAATCCGATGGCCTAATTGTGGTGCGGCGTAACTCGGTGGATGGGACATTTACTGTCGTCCAAACAACAGACTTAATAAATCTTCTCAACGTTTGATTTCCGGGAACTATTGAATCAGAATAGATAGCCAACGAGGAAGGGCGATTTCAGGATCGTGATAAACTGCCCAGATTTATGGCCGAAATGTAAAGTTTTAAATGTCGATCAGTTTGCGTTTAGGGCCCTCTTAAGTGTTGATTTGTTAGTAGCTTCGTCAGACATAAATTTTAGGGTAGAATTTGTTAGGTATGTTGTTGTTGTTAAAGGATACTATTCTTAAGACTAGACGATAGAAGTAAAAAATAGTACTATAAGTTAAATTTGTGCACTTTTAAAAAAGTAAATCAAAAAGGACCCGTAATGTTTGTGATAAAATATATTTCAATATTTATTTAAATACTGTTTTAATATTTTGGATAATCAACAAATAATAAATTGAAATAAAATAATAATTATTTACAATATATATTATATATTGTTAGATGGCAACTAACAATATATTATATTTTGACCGTGAATAATAAACACGAAGTGTATATAGGCTACCATAAAACTCGGATACTCATAGAAAATATTGCCTTTTTTTTCGTTGGCAAATTCAGCTTTAAAAATAGTTTGGAAAAACACAGTTTTTTTTATGTTTAGCTTTTGGAATAAATACGTTTTTGTTAAAAAAATTGATTTGAATCTACATACACATACTAAACTTGGATACAATCAGATCAACTGAAAGTGAGTCAAGATTTGACCTAAACAAACTAACAAACATTGCAAGTTAGATAAAAGTTTCTAAAATGTCCATAATTATAATCTGTTTTCAGAACTTTCCTACATTTTCCATTCTATTTATTGGAAAGTTCACCAGGCAAGTTTGCCTCATTACCGGCAGCTGCAACGTCAAATGTCGTGAACAGCGGGAAGCTGCAGTATATAGGAGCAACATGGCTAATTATGTATTCTAATTTAATAGGCACTTGCGTGGCTCTGCTTAAGGTATGTCATTAGAGTAAATTAAATTGTCTGTAGCATAAACTACTTATTTGAAAAATGTATCTGCGTTTTCTTTTTAGAGATTTGTACCACAATCGTAAAAAGAAACCCTTGTAATGGACTCTGTCCGTCAGTCTGTCCGTCTGCCACAGTGATATATTTCAACAACGAGTAATGCTATCTACATTAATTGAAAATTAGATTAGTTTTAAATATTGCTTAAATTACAAAAAATATCCACCCGTTTTAAGCCCTATAGATATTATGACTTTTATTAGATCTTATCTCTAAAGTTTCTAAAACATAAAGTCTAAAATACTTACAGTTCATTAATGTAAATAATCCAAAAAAAATTTTTTTTTAACTAGATAGCACAGTTTTCAGATTCTGAGAAGGCTTAAGTAGTAGGAAATACTCTGTCTTTCTCTCTATCTCTATCGCGCCGTGGTCAATCCGAATCCATTCTGTCACTACTCTTGGCTCGGATCCTCAGATCCGAATCGGATACGGTGCGGAAACTCTCTCATATGAGAGAATACTCATATTTTAGAGCACCTCAGACTTTATACTTCTATCGACTCTACCTTACCTAGCAACGTAAAAGGTGTAATTTCGCTATATACCTAACATTTCTTCCACAGTGAATTTCTTTTCTTTCGAAAGCGAAACTGTAAATATGTGAAAGCACAGAATAAAATAATAGTACTAAAACGTACAGAAACTTCTCTTTTTCGACCACCATTAAACGAATTCCAACTTTATGATCAGGCACACAAAGTTCGTATTACTTTATAAACATTCGCCAGGCGGCATGCGTCAAAGGGAGGGCGCCGCCCGCACCCGCCTTCCACCCGCAATGCTCTGGCGCACCGCTAGGGTTGGTCTGCTTACTATAATACTATCTCATGCGACACAGAGTGAGCGGGCGCGCGCGAGGCAAGCCGGCAACCTACTGCGATTAACCTATGCCATGGGTGGTGCGGCGAGCGCACCTACAGTGCGGAGTGGAACCGCCCTGGAAGGAAAATGCTACAAAGCAAATATTCAAGAAATATAGAGGCTAGGCTGTAATAAAAATGATAAGAAATTATACCGAACCAGCTTGTAAATTCCTTAACAAGTAAAGTAAGTATTTATAGATGTTACTTACATGTATTACCACAAGATACTTATTGCATGTTTATAATATTTATACTAATAATGATTTATAGCAGCAGCTGCGCCGGCGCAGGCGTTGATTCGCACGTGTGTGCTTGAAATGCGCAGAGCCTTTGATCCTATTCACAAGGACTGAATATATCTACGTATTTGTAAATGTACCTTACTATACTCAGGAACAAAATTAAGGGAGCGTTTACACAGCGCTTTGCTTAGCAATCATTTCTCTAATATTTTCCCTGATTGTAGTTGAATCTTCAGTATACATAGAAGTAGGTATTTGCTGTATTACTGTGTATGGGAGAAGTTGTCAGCGTTAGGTAGAAGTAGGTACAACTGAAAGAGTTATTTACTATGTTTTAATTGGTTTCAAATGGAATAGGTATGAGAACAATCGTACTATAGCCTTGTAGCTCGTACCCGACCAAAACCATTTTATTTTATTTAGACATTTCATTCAGATTTTTAAGGGTTACAATACAAATTTAACATCTGTGCAATTTATAATGTAACTTTGTATTGACTGAATAAATAAACTAAACTAAACTACAATGTGACATAAGCCTTCCGAATATAAGTATTTGATACTTTTTTTAAAAATATATCTACTCGTAAGTGGCCTATCATTCCGATAATAGATTGACAGACACCTCTACACTACTCGATCCCTACTCATTGTGGTATTCATCTGGTTTATAGGTAACCATTTTATGACAATTCCTTCGGGATTCCATTTGTATCCTCCTTACAAGATGGAGGTCGTAGATTTTATTATTTCTTAAATTATAGTGCTTCAATTATTTTGGTATTTGATATATTATTTTCACAGGTTTTGCAATGAACTTAACAGTAGGTAGATACCTAAACGTTCTGAAAATTAAATTTTATACCTGCGGCTGTCTTTTTTGTATTGCGGTAAAACCACGTGTTTTTTTCAGGAATTTCACTATTAAATGACTAAAGCTTCGTTTTTCTAAAGATTCTGCAATTAAAATGGCTCTATATCTCATTCAACCTTGGTAGGTTCCTTTAACTTTTAATTTGTAGCGAAATGTAGTTAGTCCTTCATCTTAAAAGTTACAAGCAAGACTAGGTTTTTAAACTTCAAACTCAACGGCGGTACGGGATGCCTACTGAAGCCTTAGTTCTATCTTATCTCTCCGTGCGTCCATTTCTAGTACAAGTGAAAGAGAGCCGCAGGGAACTTAGCACGCTAGCTTTTATCGATGACATAAAGCATTTATCCCGTTCTAGCCAGTATGCGTGTGCGAGAGGGAACAAAGCGTTTATGTGCGCGATAAACGCTGGCGTGCTACTATAGCTGGGAGGGTTAAATTAAACTTGAGCGGTCATATTAGAGCCATTGTACTGTATTGTACGTACAATAGGTAATAGATATAAGTATGTGCTGTAAGCGTATTAAGTAAACAGGATCGTAATGATTCGATCTATATCGGGTGCGGCCGATACGCCGCAGGTGCTTGCTGACAGTCAAAATAAACTCATCCGTAATCGATTTTAGAGTTTAAAAGCGATGTTATTTTGGTCAGTTTACTTAGTTTGCTGATGGGATCTAGAGATGTAGGATTCGGAGTGGAAGATAAGAGAGTTTGTGCAAGTTTATGATAAGTTGTAGGTATCTGGTAGGTATCCTAAAATCTCCTAATACCTACATACCTCCCCACTTAAGGGGGTCTTTATCTAATGCCAGATGAAACAATTTGATCAAGTGTTGTATATATTAATATTATTTTATTTATTCCAAACATTAGTTACGTAGAAACTCCACAACGTACCAGACGTGCCAGACACAAAGACACAAACACGATAGCTAAAACTTTTATAGATTAAATTCATTATCATTAAAGGAGAAGTTACCGAATTGGCATGTTTGTCGCTTTGTTTTTAGTGAACAGTTCATCTGGTTTGCCAAAGACTTTGATAGGAATGATAGCAGCTAACATACTCAAAAAACTCAATTTAGTTGTATACTTTCCGTTAACAATACACTTAAGAGCAGACGCTCAACACAAGCATGTGGGTAATAAAATTTAATTCAACTTGCTGCAAACTCATATAAAAACCATTAAACGGATCTTTATTGTAAACAACTGCAGTGTGTTTAAAACATCACTCAAAAGTTCACTCGATAACGGTGCGGCTGAGCAACGCCCAGCCGGCGCTGGCCAATCAGAGCGCGTTTAAAATTAAGCCACGCCTACAGAGTGCGCTTGCGTCGTTTGCTGGTCGACTCGTCAGTTTTTCAGACGCCTCGACGGCGGTAGTTCGCGTGTGGGATTAAAATGACGTCGTTCGGTGAAGTTCCGAATAAGTTGAAGTTTAGTGTGGAGAGTATCCTGAGTAAGGATAGGGACCATAAGGAGAGTGCGGTCAAGCAAGAGCCGCGGGCGCAGGAGCCCCCGTGCGCGGGCTGCGTGGCCGCGCTGTATAGGTGCTGCAGAGATGAACCTCCTGTGCTGCAACTGCCTCTTTCTCTAGCTTACACACATTTACACCCTGCTTTGAGGCCTACTACTGGTATGAAATACAAGTCCGTGTTTAATTAATTTACAAATAATTATAAAGCTGAATAGAGGTTTACATTTTTTAATAGGTATTTAGTATTTTTTTCAATTTGTCTAGATATTTTTTTTTATATAAAATCAAAACTTACACCTAAGAATCTTTAACTACTCGTAATTCTTAGGTACCTATGTCCACAAAACACTAAAAAATCTTGGCTGGTGGTTAAGGTTTAGAGGGCAACAACCTATACAAAAGTATTTTTATAATAACACAGAAAATCATTAAGTAGTTTAAGTACCTACATAGGTAATTTTTCAAGTAATTTATACTTTTAAAACTAGTTACTATAGTACTATTAGTAGTGAGTATATTATTAAAAAAACGATAAACATCCGTTCAATATATGCACATGGTAAAAATAAAACCTGTTATTTTCATAATAAAACTTCATGATGTTTAAATATCGGAACGTCCAGCCCCGCTCTCCCCTACGGTAGTGATCATACCTTAGGGAAGACCGGGGCTGGACGTTGTTTTCGGTAAACCAGTCTAAATGAGTTCTTATTAATATTTTAAAATTTTGTTTTCCAAAATGTGCACAATAAAAGACCTTAAGAAGCAAAGGTTCAAAACGCAAAATTAAACTTTTGTTCTCTGTGCTTAAAAATTTAAGATCAAAATTAAACAAACTTCACTCAAATATCTCGGTGTGTGAGTGTGATTGCTTATTTGTTGCGGAAGGTTTTAGAGTTGTTTACTTGTTTTTTTTTTTAAATCTACTCAGCTTGTTATACGAGTAGTTTAAGTTTGTATTATTGTTGTCATATTTCGTTACATTTGATCAAAAATGGACGAAGTAAATACCTACCCATCTAGGTGTTAGAAAAAGTGAAAACGGAAGCCCAAAAAATGTTTTGCCTTTACCTAAAAAGAAATTGGTTTTCGATCGCTGCTTCTTTGTTTTATCTTATTTCTTATCCTAAAAAACAAAGTATAATGCAGAAAATTTTTACCTGTCGTTTTAACGCAAACGTTTTTGGCAAACCAGTTAAAAACTCGTAATTGCCAAATAAACTTGGCTTATCTAAGCATTTAATAAAATGTTAACTTGCCGATTAACTGTACAAGGGAGTGAAAGAGATATTTAAGAAAGTATAATATGAAGGGTTTTTATAGAAACAAAAGTAGTAGAAAAAATTAGCATTCCCTACAATTTTTGTCCGTATGTTTGTACGCATATCACGCAAAAACTACCGTATGAAATGGGATGCGGATTTCACAGTTATATTATTGGAGAGGGCTGACTTAAAATCTGGTGCATGTTTTATATCAGTGGTTCTTAACCTGTGGTCTTAGGTGGACCACTGGCGGTCCGTGGAGGCATCCGAAGTGGTCCGCAAAATACTTGACGTGTATGCTATAATGTCATGGAATAATTTTAGTAAATCATATTAGGAAATACGATATCACTAAGAAATGTTTGGTGGTCCCTGGCAATACCAAAATTTGATTAAATACACCGCCGAGTTAGATACGTATTTACTTCCAAAATCTACTTAAGTAAATATAAAATTTTAACCTACACGAAAAACTTTCGGCAACGTAAAATTAATTATTAACTAGCGATCGTAGGTACAATAAGGATGTATACCAACCGTCCTTAAACAAATCTCTGAATAACTGTGGAAACCGTTTCAAATTCCGTTGCGAGATTTAGGAGTAAACGATCGAAGAATGAGGACTGAAAGGAACGAATAGCGACTGTGTTTTATACTATGTAAAGACTAGCGCTCTGCCCCGGTTTCGCACGAGTACAGTTAAGCTATACATAACCTAAAACATTCCTTTAAAAAAAAATCTAAATGACAGTGAAAACCATAACAAAATCCGTTGCGTGGTTTAGAAGGAGTATGCGGTCGAAGATATGGAGACAGACAGGAATATGTAGTTGTTTTATACTTTGTAAAGATAGTAATTGTTATCCTCTATCTGCGAAATAAAAAAATAAGCGCGAGAGATTTTATAGACTGGTTCACTTTTCGGCGTTTTGCACTTCTAGCGGCATTTTGGGAAACATTTGGCCAATTGTGTTTTTTTTACTAATTCGGACCTGCTGAACACGAATATCGAGGTTGGCATTCCCGAATTTTGACCGGAAGCTCAGAATTCAAGATGGCGGTCAAGATGGCGGACGCTTTCTTACTAGTGCCATTTTTTTTCGTGTAAATGCCGTTTTCAGGTTTATTTTTATCGTAGAATGCAAAAACAATTGTTTTAGAATGTTCAACTAATTATTTAGCCCTGGCGGAAGCTCAGAATTCAAGATGGCGTCCATGATAGTGAACGTTTTCTCAATTTTTCGATTCCGCCCGACCTTTTGTTTGAAGACTGTTAATCGGGTTATATTTGTCGAATAATACGCTTATGATAGTTCCAGAGTGTTTAAGCAACTAGTTAAACGTTATAGAAAAAAAAACTACCCCCAAAACATGAAATTATTTTCAGTGAAATGCCCTTGCATTTGACAAAGTTCATGTTTTGATATGATATTGCATGGATATTCTTTGTCTTTTTATTGTATTTATTTGCCGATATTCCTGGTTTGGCCCTTAGTTTGACGTTTGATGAGTGAAAATAGGTTGTTTAAACTATTTATTACTTTTAGTTAAATGCAATAATATACAATATGTGCTGCGACAACAGGTAAACTACGCTGCCCAAAGGTAATGACGAATGAAATATCTATTACAATACCAGACTTTTAAAAATTATATTAATCATTTAATCATCATCCTCATCATCACCATGTTTTCACGAATTTGTACCAAGTCCGAAACAGAAACACATTGAGGTACACTTAACATAGCCTTTCGGAATTTGCAAAACTTCGTTGAACGATCTTTTTTGCAACCGCAAAGAACAATATTTATTGGTAGCAGCCTTTAGAATGGGTTCCAGCGTGATGAAAATGGGGATGCAGCCGTCTATTTCTTTCTTCCACTTGTCCTTAAAGACCAGCAAACAACACCGATTTCCTCCCTCGAAAGTTTTCACGAGAAAGGAGACACGTGAATTGTTCTGAACGCAGTGGCAAGTACTGCAAAGCAGAATGTTGTGTCTGCTAGAGACAATGTCTTTCCATTGCTCCTTTGTCAGTTGGATAAAAAACATGCAAATGAAGTATGGTTAATGAGTGGAATTGCAATAGAGAGCCAATGGAGAGTTTCTTACCAGTTGACTTACCAGTGAAGAGTTTACCGGCCTTTCAAGCGATCACCGGGAGTGATGTTACATCATGTTTACATGGATTCTATTACAAAACCAACAGCTTTTCAAGTGTTTCTAAAGCAATTCTCTGTTGTCGTCGCTTGGCACCGTGCCTCTCAATCTGAGAAGCAAGGTGCGATTATATCTTATGCGACAAAATTGTGCAAAGTTTGTATTACTAGTAAGTTCAACTTACCCTGTTATTGTTACCTACGTCGACTTGGGTCGTACAATTCAATTTGGTTTCTATCTTCTTTAAGTAGCTGACTCAATAGTTTAAATTAACGTTGCACTTATTTGGTCTAGTAAAAAACCCACAGTCTGTTTCGCTGATCAGCGCAGCACTTTTGGAACATATTAAATGAAATTACTACCTAACTTCCGAAAGGGAGAATGCTCTGTCACCAATTACAGACTGCAGATAAAAGGAAGAAATAGACGGCTACATCCTTAGTTTCACCACACTGGAACCCATTTCAAAGACTGCTACCAATATTTTTCTTTGCTGTGCAAAAAAGATTTTTCAACAAAGTTTTGCAAATGCCGAAAGGCTATGTTAATGTGTACGTCAACGTGTTTCTGTTCCGGACTTTGTACAAATTCGTGAAAATATGATGATGATGAGGATGATGATTAAATGATTAATATAGTTTTGAATAGTCTAGAACTATAATAGATATTTCATTCGTCATTACCTTCTGGCAGCGTAGTTTACCTGTTTTCGCGGCATATATTGCATTTACCTAAAAGTAGTAAATAGCTTCAACAACCTATTTTCACTTATCAAACGTCAAACTAGGGCCAAACCAGAAATATCGCCAAATATATACATTTAAAAGACAAAGAATATCCATGCAATATCATATCAAAACATGAATTTTCTCAAATGCAAGAGCATTCCACTGAAAATAATTTCATGCTTTGGGGGTAATTTTTTTTTCTATAGCGTTTAACTAGTTGCTTAAACACTCTGGAACTATCATAAGCGTATTATTCGACAAAAATAACCCGATAACAGTCTTAAAACGAAAGGTCGGTCCCGAGTCGAAAAATTGAGAAAACGTTCACTATCATGGACGCCATCTTGATATTTAAGCTTTCGCCAGGGCTAAATAATTGGTTGAACGTTCTAAAACAATTGTTTTCGCATTCTATGATAAAAATAACCCTGAAAACGGCATTTACATGAAAAAAACCGTACTAGTAAGAAAGCGTCCGCCATCTTGGCCGCCATCTTGAATTCTGAGCTTCCGGTCAAAATTCGGGAATGCCAACCTCGATATTCGTGTTCAGCAGGTCCGAATTAGTAAAAAAAACACAATTGGCCAAATGTTTCCCAAAATGCCGCTAGAACTGAAAAAATGGCCACTTTTGAGAAAAGTGAACCAGTCTATTAGTACGGTTTTCACTATCATTTTGAAAAATTTTCACGGATGGTTTATATGCACACTATTCGGAAAAAGTTTTGCGTAGGTAGGTAAGTAACAAAAACTGCATTCAAAAACTGTTACACCTCTAAGGAACAAATCTTGCTAAGAAACCCTTAGGTATTAGGTAGATACGTCAAGAATAATAATTGTAGATTTCACAATCACTATGGTCCGCGACATAGCTTTCCGCAATTAACTGAATATGTAACGATGATGCTAAATTGGCCCGGTTTATCTTTCAAAAGGGGTTACAGAGGTCAGGTGGCAGTTGCACTAGTAATAAATAATATGATGAGAATGACCTGCCAAATCTGTAGCGTTGGTATCCGTGAAGAAACGGGTACAAGCGCTAAACACAGAACCTGGAGTTTGATTTTTGAATCTCACCGGTGACTAAAGCTCGCCAAAATGTTCGTTTTTCACAGAAATGCGGCCATTTTGGTGAGCTCCCGTCACCTGGTGAGATTCAAAAATTGGACGCGCTAAAGGACGATGACTATGATATATTTTCGGATAAAACAAAATTACGGCCAACTGCAATTCAGGTCTTGTTGACCCTATTCTGAACATCAGAGCCTTATAAAGGTCGGATGTCTACCAAAATAACTTTTTTTTAAATACTTTTTTTTTGTCCTCTTTCAGACCATCTAATCGCTATATCTTTTATTGCTCAAGTTTGATTAATTACTGAAAAGATTAAAGATTAACTAAAAACTGTAAACAGTATGTTTAAAAAAGTAGTTTTTGAAAAAAATAACGTTCGACCTGAACGCCTAGCACGCGTGCTCATTTTCACGCTCAGTGCGTCTCTCTCCTACTCGGCTTGTTGGAAAGAGACGCATTGAGCGACAAAGCGAGTCGCAGTGCCGTGCTAGCTACCCTGTAAAAGAATATTGGCCTCCACTGGCCGCGCATCCGTCTGCCACAGGGCTGTAGCTGTATTAATTTCGGCGTATTTGGTAGTGGTGTGATTCGCACTTGGCCGGTTTTTATTCATTGCGCCTAACAAATATTCTTTTCTTTCTTGCAAAAACACTAGAATCATGTAAAAATCCTTCCCTTGCAGTATACCGTCTTCCGCTGACGTCGTCTCCGCCGCAGCAGGCGCCGCGCTGTGACGTCACATCCACTGGCAAGCGGAAACGATCGTGGTCCCGAGCGGTGTTCAGCAACCTTCAACGCAAAGGACTAGAAAGACGGTTCCAGATACAGAAGTACATAACCAAGCCGGATCGGCGGCAATTAGCTGCTACGCTAGGACTTACAGACGCTCAGGTAAACTATCTAAGTACTCCAGATTTGGATTAAATGTCGAGAGCGTCCTAGACTAGCATCTCATAGGCGCTCCTCTGGCGCCACATCCCTATAGAAAGTATGATTTCTTGTAAAAAGATATTTTTTTGAAACTTTTGCTCGCGCTCGAAAAATAGTATGAGGGCGTCCGCTAACTCGCGCGGGTGCTCGTTCTATTGTACGATAGGCGTGCACGACCTCCATGCACCTCCACGCGCGTCTTAGCAGAGGGAAAATCGCATTATTGAAATCCTAGCTTAGGTGAGCTAAATGTACATGTCAGTAAAACAAGATTGCGGCATAAAATAGTTTCGGTTTTTCGATCAACAGTGTTCTTTCTAGGCGCGGTCATCTGATGCAATATCATAGCCCGCCGATACCAGCAAAACCTAAAGTCGCTGATCTGTTGGCCGCCTTTAAGTCTCCCCTTGGGCTTATGGATCTAGTTACTCGATTACCGTACTAAACGCAGTAGCAAGTTTAGTCCAAGCACCGAACATGCTAATGCTCACCAACGTAAGTATAAGTAGGTACATAACATAACCAGCACACATAGGAATATCGGAGAGCTCTATATGTATAGGTATACAAAAAGGTTTTTGGTGTGATTTACAACTGCTGTACATTTTTAATCTGCGAAGTTGCGCTACTATTACCAACTACCAAGCTATCCCTTTTCTCGCCACTTCTTTAGGACGTAGATGTACTTAAGTAAGAAACGAAGACTATGGCGCGTCTTCGAGGACTGATCTAACTGTACCTGTTACTAATGGACAGTAATTGGCCTAGGGCGGCCAAGACTGCTAGTCCATCTCTGTGGCCCTAACAAGAACACGTCCAAGTTAAATTTATCTCTATGCGCGTCTCTTTTTTTCCGACACTAGTAAGACAGAGTCGCAAGGAGGTAGGTGTATTAAACTTCCTGCTTATATAAATTGCTACGTTTTCCAGGTAAAAGTATGGTTTCAAAACCGGCGCATGAAGTGGCGGCACACAAAGGAGGGACGCGCGGGGGCTCCGGGCCGCGACGCGGACTCCACGCTCGAGGACAACGAAGAGGTCGACGTTGATACGCTTAGCGATTAGACAGTCATGTATTTTAGGGTTGTTCCTGGGATTTTGAACTAGGAAAGGACCAAACTAAACTTAGGGCCCACGTTAAAATGGGACAAGGGGTGTTTTTTTTACCACGAATAATGTTGCGATCGATTTTTTTACATTTTCAAAGCGTTTTGAATCGCCCATCGATATTGCTGCTTAATGACATCACTTCACTAGTATATTTCTTTACAATAACTGATACTGAGTATCATACCTCGTGGACATAAAATGAGGTGGGAATTCAAAACTTTTAAGGTTAATTTAAATATTGTGGCTAAATAGTGGGATTTTTATCATTTCGGAGCAGTTTTGCAGAAGTCAAATCGTTCTACGTCACTGTGTTCCGCTTATGGGGTCAAACTACTCGCTTCAAATGTTTATAAAGTCACACCATTTAGATACCTACATTAATTTTGAAACTGCGAAAATGTTGTAATTCCCGCGCCAAACGAAGCTAAATGTCAAGCGCAATGATTTCTGAATGCGTGACTAAAGCTCGCCAAAATGGCCGTTTTTCATAGAAATGCGGCCATCTTGGTGAGCTTCAGTCACCTGGTGAAATTCAAAAATTGCATTTGAATCTCACCGAGTAACTAAAGCTCACCAAAATAGCCGTTTTTCATAGAGATTCGGCCATTTTGGTGAGCTCTAGTCACCTGCTGGTGAGATTCAAAATTTGCACCCTTATTATTATGTCGCTTTCAATTTTAGAACCCTCTATGTTATTTCTACGGTTAAATCTTTGTCACCTCTTCGCCTGTGAAGATGTTTGGGCTGTAGCAGAATATGACTGTAATACGGTTTCGTACTCTAATATTTTTCTTTTCTATTGTTTAGTACATAAGTAAAAAAATTAAGGTTAAAGTTTACTAACAAAAAATGTACCAGGTTGAAAAACAAAACATTGTTTTGAATTAAATATTGTTTATTTAAGACTGACAGTAGATAATAATGTAAATAAAAGCTGCTTAAGATGTACGATGACATTCATTATGAAAGTGAAAATGGAAGTTTATAAAGTATTTACAAAATAAATCTTAATTTACACATTATGTTTTTAATAATGCTGCGTCTAGTTTGTAGAACTTCATTAATTACAATATCTACACGGGAGCAATTTAATCTTTAGTCTAATTACGCATCTATGGAAATCTTCGTACGTATTAGACAATTTTGAAATGGAATGAAATGTGACCAACAAAAATGGAAACTAAAATGAATAAAAATACAGTAAAATTTCTAGTGATATGATTTTGAGGGAAACGTTTCACAACACCTATTTTGGCATCGAGATCTACAACCTAGACTAAGGCTTAGTAATCTACTAGTTTAACTTTGCTCTTATTGGAACTCTCTCTATCGTAGTCTTCGGGGGGTTCCTGTCTCTGATGCCAGCTGCTGGGTGGGCCTTCATAATTTTGTTCCGGACCCGGCCTGTTGCCCTGGCCTCTGTACCCTCCCCTGTAACCGTAAGGGCGTCTCCTTGGGGCTGAATAGTTGTTATCCTGATCCCAACGGCTTTCATGATTCTGGCTGTATTCTTGGCGATTGTCATAGTTACGATTTTGATATTCTCTGTTGGGATACTTGTCAAATCTGTTAGGGGGATAAACTCCGGGGGGTCTGTCGTCATCGCGACCCCTATCGTCTTTGTAATAGTTATCACTATCGAACCGTCTCCGAGAAGGCTCTGGTGGGTAATATGAACTTTCACCCTGATCATATTTGTGTCTGTAGGAGTCTGGTGGGTGTTCTCTGTGAGGTTCCCTGTTGGTTTCCCAGACTGGTATTCTTTTCGGTTCTGGCGACGGACTCTTTGAACGACTGCCCTCGTCCTTATCTTTCTCGGGAGCAGGAGAATCTCTGTAAAGAAAAAAATGAATAGAACATTATTAAGCTTTAAGAAACGTCTTTGTGTGATGTAGACCTCTCTAAGCATCAGGGTTTTTGTTATTTTTTGCAAAATGATATTAATCCTACTTAACTGATTTCGAGAATTTCTTGCCTAGGATTTCAAACTAAGCCACAAATTCGCTTCTCACCTGGAAGATCCGCTGCGGCTTCTGTCTGAATCTTCGTCGCTGGACCTCCTGTTCTGCTGATGTCGCATTTCACGTTGCCTGTTGAGAAAAAAAGTGCGTCAATTCTTCAAATGTAGAAAAGAATGACTAGAATGTTCAGGGTTTAACCTTTCAATTCCTAAATAAGCTGTTATTTTCCCTCTAGCCACGTGGTCTGAGTGCCTTTGTCCTACCGATCGGACGGTCAGCAATCGGTTAATGATCAGTTAAGCCTAATTAACCGTTCAGGTGTTAAGCCGTGAAACCGGGACAAAAAACAAACCCTTTCGCATGAATAATATTAGTAATAATGGTTGGCTCCTTTATACGCAGCACATTAGCCACTGTATAGGACCAAGGCGTATTGCCTGTTAGGTACATTCAATTGTTTATAGAATAAATGCGGATTAGGTATTTAAAAATGTCAAGACTCCATCGGCAATGAAGCTTGCGCATATTATAGACGCCATATCAGCTGCTTTAGATCTGATGCCAACGGTACAATCAATATCAACGCCACTTCGACGTGTTTGCTATTAAGTAGGGGGCAAGCTAATGCTAACAGGGGAGTCGAAAATTGACTTATTTTGGTCAGCAGATAAGTTATTTTATCAGCATAAGTATTTAAAAAACCTAACCTAGGTATACTTTTACTGGCCGAAACGTCAGTATTTCGCATACAGTTTAAACGATAACCTTAGAAAAGCAACCCTCGTAGCGCAACTAATGGCCGAAACTCAGCAAGTAATCCAAAGATGATAGTGAAGTGAACAGACTTGCGACGCAGTTTGATGGCGAGTTCCCTCATCTCCTCGTCGCGGCGCGCCTGGCGCCGGCTCTCTCGCTCCAACCGCTCCGCCTCAGCCCGCTTGTCTGCGCGCACTGTCACAAATTTATTTTATTTATTTGGTCTGCCAACAGCTGTAAATTAATCTCAAGCAAATAAATACAATAAATCACTACATAGTAGAAGACAAAGTGGCTCATGTCTTTCCTGTGTCTGTAATGTCATCGTAAGGTTGACCGCTTACTCCTCCTAAACCACGCAAGGGATTTTGGTACGGCTTTCACTGTCAATGAAAGATTTTTTTACAGAAGGTTTTTATGTACATTACATACTAATTGTATCCGTGTGAAGCCGGGGCCGGTCGCTATACTTTATTTCTTTAGGTACTTAAAATAAGGTAAACAAAATAGTCACGTGACTCGGCAAATCAACCAATCAAGTCAATATTTCGGATCTGTGGAGACCCAAAAGATTGATTTGATTGGTTGATTTGCCGAGTCACGTGACTTATTTTGTTTACCTTCTTTTAAGTACCTAAAGATATAAACTATAGTTATGTATATTCACTGTTATTTTTAATACTGGTAACAAACACTGACTGTACGAGCCTGACGCGCTATTAGTCTGTTTCTTCGAGAGTTACAACATTGCAAATATCCACAATTTCGCTAGTAAAAAAATTAAACCACTCAGCGAACCTTATTTTCATATTAGAAATAGAATGATGTATTGGATGTGGAATGCCGTTGCCTACAAGTGTGTTTAGAGTATTGAACACTGAACTTGTGATTATCTGCGCAATTGGCTAATATTGTAACCACTAAGCCACACTATGTCAATTTTCTTAAGTAAGAAGTACATTTATGTTAGCAGAGATGAGCGTCTGATCGTTTGTGATACCTAATTTTAAAGCATTGTGAAACATGACTAATCTATGCAAAAAATTGTAGGAGTCTACTATTCATGGCGTGAAGGAAGATTGAGGAAGATTTTTCAATTTCATCGCGAAAAACAAGGAAATCATCTAATATTTAGAAAAGAGAATAATTTATATTTGTTGTAAACGGAAGCCGTTTGTTACATAAAAGCATAAAGATAAAAACTCACGTTGCCTTGATAATTGAGCCTGCATTTTCTTTTTGAGCTTCTCCTTTAGTGATTTCGTCTCCCGCGCCGATCCCTGTAAGATAAGTTGATGTTATTTTGACATATTGTACAAAGAGCGATCTCTGTGCCGAGCTCGGCTCTATTAATACGTTGTTTGAAATTTGTATCAAACGTCACGAATGAGGTCTCAAACGATGCCATTCCTTGCTCAAACATAGTATTTCAATTTGCGAGAAAGAACTGCGAGATTTGACCTCAAGTTTGTCGAGTTTTGGTATAGTGCTGGTGTAACGGCTGATTCTCGATGCCATAAAGATTCATCTCGATTGCGAGATCCCATAGCGGTAAGTTTGATATCCATACAATCTCACTATAATGATCGATTTCGAGGGCGAGTATTGGTCCGAATAGCAGAATTTAGGCATCTGGTATCATATCTGGGTTTTTTTAGTATCCATATAAAATATGTACTTCCGTTTAGAAAAGATCCTAAAATATATTCTACGAGGAATAATACATATTAGAATGGGTTAAAGCACAGTGTTGGTTATTGTACATGGTTACATTTCCACATTAACACCAGCTTATTTACGGCAAGTCTTAAATAGCATAAAATGTTTTCACCACATAACAAATGGACCACATTTGTGTCAAAAGTTAACACACTATAGTGTTAAAAGTCAGATAAACCGGCGAATATAAAATGTACTCATAGTTAGCAAAAGTGCACATTGCTATAAGAAAATGAAACAACATATACAATGTTAGTTAATAAATTGGTATTAATCCATGAATTGATAAAAGGATCAATGTGCCTGTCTGTGCACCTAGCACGAACTCTTTCGATCGCCGTTATATACTCGCTAAGTAACTCAGTGCTTCCCTCTCCTACTAGGCTAGATAGAAAGAGACACACTCAACAATGTAGCAACCTACGCGCTACGGCGTGGCCTAAAAGTGCTAGGTGTACAGAAGTCAAAAACATCTTTCTCATATTTCTATTTAGGCCAAATAGCCCTTAACATCAGTTTATTAGCTAACACCTGTATAGCGCAAGGGTCTCTTTTTTTTCCTTCAAAGTCAATCTGAACCAATCGAGGTTATCGACTGCTGAACTTGTATTAAAAAGGTTTCAGCCAGACTGGTTATTCAAAGTAAGGTTTGTATTCAGCTGGCCACTTAAGTGCAGTGTTTTTCTTTGTCAAAAAATGTAAACTAAGCAACAAAAGATTTTCGGGTCACTACTGGTCTGTAAGTCAACTGTTCTAATGTGAAAGCGTACAAATTCAAAAGCAAAATGATTCTTACTGACTTTGGAGCTGGATCCAGATAATCGTAACTGATTCTGGTTTGTGTTGGGTTTAACCGCCAATCTGTAACGAAAATGATAGCTTGAAATAATTTGAATTAAAATAAAAACAATGAAAAGTCAAAACATTTTCATTCAGACTACGCTTACAAGAAGCGTTATGAATACCAAATAATTTACCACCAGATCAAAAAAAAACCTGGGATGAAAAAGGCAGAAGTTAAATACATTATTTCTCTTTGTTGTCATTAAATTTTAGATCTGTTATGTATCCATATTTATCAGTAAATAAACATTCATTCATTCAATTATAACTTACGAGCGTTGTGTGTCATCGGGAGTGTCGCTGGAGTCCGAATCCACCGATAGTTCGCTGGAAGACTTGTCCTCTTTGCGCCGCCCGTAGTAGCGCGGCACGGGTTTGCTCGGCCCGTGCCCTCTGTCGTTGCTGAAACGTTCAAGAATAAAAGTCGTGACCGAATTCTATGCTCTGTTTGAGAACCCCAGAAAACCCAGGATGCAAAACGCAAGTTTTCGGCAATTTTGTCTGCATGTTAAACGTACACGTTACAGCAGCTGGGCAATGGATGCTGGAAAGAGATAGCGGGTGGAGGATACTTTTTTGTATTATACGTACAGAACACACGAATAAGGCTAGAATGACTTTCCGCCGTGATTTGTACTGAAACCGCAGTCGCTGATCCACCTCTCTCGCAAAGGGCTAAGTGCCGCTGCCACCGGCACAATCCGAACAATTATCTTTTTGCATATGCATTGACTACAGGGAACAGGAGTACAAACGGGGTACAAATCACAGCAAGAACATTTTATACACGTGTTCTGTTCTAAAAAGCTTCCTCAGTCTCATTAACTGAGTTGATAACATTTTTATCAGAGTCCATTTTGGGATGAAACACAGTGTGCCACTGCTTACCTCGCAATATTTTTAACTGCTGCTTAAATTCGTGAAAAAAACCCAAACTAATAAAACATATGTAACTAGCTTACCTGTCATAAGACAACGACCTGGAGTGATTACGTTTTGCGTAACTGTGGAAAACAATAAAGGGTATAAGTATCACATGGGTAAGTAATGATTGTTAACCTACAGGTGATCTAACGAATATTTATATTGTATACAAACTTTGGCGGGCTTCGCGATCGTCTGTTCCTAAAATTGCGTTGCCTGGAGTTCGACCTCGACCTTGACCTCCTGCGGGGGCTGTAGGAGCGCGACCGTGAGGTTCGGGAGCGCGAACGCGACCTTCGCAAGGACCGCGAGTGCGACCTCGACCTTGATCTCGATCGGGACCGCGAGCGGGAAACGGAGCGCGAGCGGGAGCGTGAGTACGAGGCCGAGCGTGACCTTGACCTTGACCGCGGCCGGTGCGGGCCCATGAAAGGGCGCGGACCTTGATACGGGGGCGACCTGAAATTAAAGTAGATTACATTACAAAAGACTCAGGGTGAATAATCAATGGTTTTTTTTTGATAGCGAGGCACTGTATAGACAAGCGTCCCTATCAGACAGTATTTTACCAGCTGCTGCGTTTACTGCCGGCTGTTGTCTTTCGACGGTAGTTTCAAACGCATTAGCGAGTACTGTTATTAAATCTGAGACTTCGGTTACACGCTAATTCTGGCGTCAGTTCAGTCCATCATTCCGGTATAGTTTTGACTGACAAGACACGAGACAGGTTACAAGATAATTCTCTCGTCATTCTGATCAGAATGATGGACTGAACTGACGTCGGAATGAGCGTGTAACCGACGTCTGACGTGCGTTTGCATTTCTTTGTGTGGGCACTTACAATGTTGAATCAGGCTATTTAATGTACGCGTATATTTTAACTCCAGTCTTCAGTTTTTTGAAGGCAAACACGTCTTTGATGAAATATTACGTCATTATTCATTATATTAAGGTAGCTGACCTTGCTGGAGGTTTTCTGGCGACATCAGAGTAAAGGAGTTCAGGTTTCAGGTTTTGCTTCAGTTTATCAGCATACAGAGGTTTCACTGGAGCTGTAAATACAAATAAAACATTTTAATCTGAATATTGATGACTATATGATAATCGAGTATAGTTCAAAGAAAACTGTGAATCTGTGAATTTGTGTGTTCAAATCTTTAGCAATATCTAGGGTATTAGACAAAAAACTTTCACGCTGCAGTTCCTAAAATAAACACTGAATAATCAAATTCTAAGACACTATTTGACACACTCTAGGTCTTCAGTTTTCGTGTCCAACTAAAAGACAATGCCAACTAACACCAAATTGGCAATGATAAAACCAACAATCTCATTATGAACCATATTATTATCTGGCATTATCACGTAGACGATAATCATCCCATAAAAAACTAATCTTCTCACTACAGCAAAATGGACAAACACCAAGTGTTGTTGTTTATATTTTGTACTCATTTAAAGGTAATACAAACGGACCATCTTCCGTCTCAAACTGGCATCGGTGCAGTCGTTTTTCTCATATAGTAAAATCAACGTCTTCAGATCAGAAAGCCTTTTTTAGAGTCGCACCTAACTCAAAACAGATCGATACAGAATGGCGTCTTATTAATCGTATCGCGACTCACGTGTCTTGACCTCTTCGTCTTCGCCGCCGAAGGAGGTGATGAACTGAATGTGTCCCGCCTCGGGGGAGGGGCTGCGGGACGGCGTGCGGGACGGCGCGCGCGCCGGCGAGCGCGGCGCCGCGTAGCTCGGCGGCGACACCACGCGGTGCAGCAGCTTCTTGTCGCTGCAATACAAGCTCAGGGTCAACGGTAATGTTCGAAGCTGTGTCACGACAATACACAATCTACATCAGTATTGTTACACCAGCGTCCATAGCGGAGCTAAAGCATCTATCCCTTTCGCGAACGCTGACTGGTTATAAAGACAGCCTTATGTTCGCGATAAATGCCAGCGAGCTATGGCCTCAGGTATGTGGGAGGTGTTTCATCACCCTTTACGATGTAACTGTCTTCACATATTATTGAGCACCTTTTCCCCATAGAATCAAAGTATCGCATATATTAATGCTCAGAGGTTTAGGTAACGGAACGAAAGTTGAGTTCACAGTAATGTGTGTACGGGCGCGTTGCGTTTGAATTTTTAAATCCTTGTTTTGTTTTGTATGGTGCTATGTTGTCGTGTAATCTTTCACTTCGATTCTCGTTGCGTTACCATACCGCAGCAGACACTCATTTAAGCCAACAAACAACTTACCGATGAGCTCTCCTCTCCCTCCTACTCTTCCGTCCTGAGAACATGGCTTTCTCCTTCTCCTCTCTGAGCAGTTGTTTCTGGTGTTCAGCGTCGTCGGCATCTCCGGTCAGGAACGAGAAGAGGTCGCAGCCAGCCATTCCGAAGAGCGGGCCGACGCTGTTTAGCTCGTGAGCCTGTACTCAGAAAGAATTGTTTTAGATTCAGCACTCGGATAATAGGATTGCTCCTGAGCGCTGTATCTTTCGAAGTTATTGATGCTAGCACTTCGCTTCGCCGTATTGAATGTTCGCGTGGACGGAAAATTGCACAAATTTGATGTTCTGAACAAAGAATATGCTATGAATACAAAGGATGAAGTGAAGTGCCAGCAATGCGCGCAAGGTATGATTTGACAGAAAGAAAGTAAGAAAATAGTATAGTCTAGTAAAATGGATCTATGTACCACCACAGAATACTGTCCCAATTGTATAGTCGCCATCGGTTAATTTTGAGCTGTAAAAATATCTGAAGTGCACTAATAGGCACTAACGCCCATGAACAATCATTAAGTTTCATCAAATCCTGGAGACATCAAAGTCTAAATATCTTTATTCAGATTAGATTAGACGAACAAGGAGACACAAATGTCCGAAAAAAACACGCCAAGTGCGAGTGAAAGGTTCTGCACAAAACGTCGAAAAAACATGTTTCTTTCTTAATCCCCTTAGGTTAAACTTTTTAAATTTTTATTATTTGTTGTTATAGCAGCCACATTCATTGAACATTTTTAGTGCTTTCCTATTTCGGTTGAAGATGCAGCCCTTTGACAGATTGACAGACAGAAAACCAAACTCTGAGGTAAAGTCATAACCAATGATTTTTAGACTAAATATGTAAAGAAATCTCTGATCTTACTTTTACAAACAATGCAACTTTCTGATACTTATAGTTGTTTTTAGGGTTATTTATGTCACAGATTTTAATAAGGTATCACTAAACTACAACTAAAAGCCCCAATGTGCCTTAAATCTACAGAGTTAGTTCAAAATTTAATTCTTGGTACTACCATTAAAATGCAGTGAAACATGAAGGTCAAATAATTAAAAAAAAAAACTTTAAAAAGATGTGCTCATTGTAATTTTGATAATTATTTTAGTAATTTCATTTTATCAAGACAACTTTATCTCAACAACTAACCTGTGAAGCCTCCATCTTATTGACATCAATACTCAAATCCACATCAATGATTTCCAGATCAGAGTCATCATCGGAATCTTCCTGTTGCTCTGTTTTTTTAACCTCAGGGCCTGTAATTTAACACTAATGGCATCAAAATTGCCAGACCAATACCAATTGTATGTGCTGACCCAAGTACTTCTGCAAGCATCACAGCAGATTGAGTTTACATGTATAGTAAAGTTGATTCTACCAGTAGGGTTGGAGCAAGAAGGTTGTGCTCCGGGATCGTTATAATTGTATCCTATCGCAGCACCCGTCCCTTTCTTTTCGTTTAACCTCTCTTTTTGCATCTCTTTCTCCTCTATTGTTACGCCGAATTGTTCCTCTATGGCTAATTGTTGGAGGAATTTCTCTTCACCTGAAAATAATATATACAAGTATGTTTATTTTGAATACAGTCAATACTTGAATAGGTATATGTTCTCAAGTCAAATGATGCCAATTCAAGAATATAGATATAACAGGAAAAGATCATAAATTAACATTTTGATAAATGTCAACTTACTTATTCCAAGAAATGCATTTTGAGCCAAAATCCTGTATCTCTCATAATTGCATTGTCTCTCCTCTTGGCTCAGGTCTTCTGGTGCAATAAATGGATTTTTCACTTCAGGAATAAAATCCAAATGTGCTCTGACGTCAAATCTGTCAATCATATTATTTGTGTTTCCTTGCCAGGGCATCCTGTAAAACAATTGACACACACAGGTAAACCTTTAAATTGTGATACTTGATGACTGAAATCAGGTATTCATTCTTCTAGGGTTTTTTACTTACTTAGGAAAGAAACATGAAATAATGATAGTAATAGCAACGCCAAGTTGGCGCGTTATGGATAGAGATGGACAATTTAGCTGTCACCTGAGATACATAGATGTACATCGGCATCAAATATATCCATCTCAACACACCCAAACATATTTGACAACGCAGTTGACTTCAGATATTTTTGAGCATGACGCCCATTTCAATTTGAGGCTGACTGTACCTCAAGTACAGTATGATTACTTTAACTTTGGGTCTGACATTTATCAACATCTATCATTTAAGATACTAAATAATACTTGGCAAGTCTTTTTTTTTTTATAAAATAAGAAGGCAAACAAGCAAGTGGCTCACTTGATGGTAAGTGATCACCACTGCCTATAGACACCTGCAACACCAAGGAGATTGCAGATGCTTTGCCAACCATGCTTGTGGTATGCGTACTAGGCAACAGATATACATGCTTATATAGCTAGGTGATACTTTAATCTATATTGTAACATCCACAACTCGGGTACAAACATTCATATTAATTATACAAACATTGGTCACTTGTGGGAATCAAACCCATACCTCTAGTTTAGTATTAAGGGTACTTTAAAAATTCATTGTCATGGCTATTTAATAGGACTAAGGTTTTGATGCAAGATTGAATTCACAATCATACTATACCTGCCACCTATTCACTACAGTAATGAATATTACTCAAACTCAAAATATTTACTTCCTTTCATAAAGAAACATATTATGAAACCCTGTAAAGGCCACTGCAAAATATACATTACTAGCGGCCGCGCGCGACTTCGTTCGCGTGAAATTAGTAGCCTATGTCTGTCAGGGATAGTGTAGCTTCCTATTGGTGAAAGAATTTTTGAAATCGGTTCAGTAGTTCCAGAGATTACCCCCTACATACAAACAAACAAAAAAACAAACAAAGTTAACCTCTTTATTATATTAGTGTAGATAACTTAAAGTAAAAATTTACTTAAAAACTTAATTTATTAGAATCCAACTTACATAATTGCTGGCCCTTCCCCAGCGGCAGCTATAGCAGGGTCTAAGTGCACCTTGCATGGTCTGCCGTGAAGTTGTAAGAACTGTGTTGGTTCAGCTTTCTGCAATATGTATGTAAATGTTATTTCTATATGTATAATGGACTTTTTAATAAATGAGGTGCAGAGACGCGAATTGATTAAAAACGAGATGTGAAATATGATTTATTTTCCTACTTCAGTAAAACAAAATATTTAAATTAGGCGTCAAGGTATAAGCAATTCACATAATGTACTGCGGAGTCTGCGAAGCTATCAAAAGAGGACCTTGTCCGTATAAAACATTGCATTAATGTGATCTAGACCTTATAATCGGAGGTTAATTTCCGAACAATCAATATTTATGTTCTATACTTTGATTACGTTCTAATATAAAGGGTCTTACAATTTTCTCATAGAAATCTTTGCGACGCTCCGCTCGACGTCTGTAATCGACGATCATGCCGCGAATCATCTTCTCCTGCTTTCTTGCTTCATGCCACATCTTGGTAAATTTTAAAGCACTCACTTTAATCAAAAAGCAATATTAGCAAACTCATTAGAATGCAAAATTTAAACGAAAATAACTAACATTTCTGATTTCCGTTCCGATCTGATGCGCCATCCGCCATCTTGCATTTACACTTTTTAAATTTGCTCATAAACGCAGTTGCCAGTTGCCAGACATAAAAATACAAATTCAGTCTTAATAGCCGGCTGTCGCCAGAAGGGAAAGTTATGTTTATCGAGTGTATTGACTAGTAATACACCAGCGTTTGTCGCGGACATAAAGCATCTGTCCCTTTCACACAGGCCAACTGGTTAGAAAAAGATATATGCTTTGGGACAACAGTTTGTGTGCTAGGCCCTCTGGAAAGGAGCGGGAAGCGGGAAATTTGATAATCAGAAAACCATAGAAAACCATAGAATTAATTCTATGTAGAAAACTAAATTTTTTTACCAAAGGTTTTAATCATGTTTTAATGTAGGTAAATAAAATAACGCATTTTTTTTGGCTTTGCCGTAGTTGGGCAAAAATAAGAGAAAGCGAAAAGCGTTGTATACTTTGAATGTTCAAATTCAATACACAAGTCACAGTTATGAGTTGTGTATACTACAAACAGCTTATGTACTTAAAATAATAATCCAAATACTTTTTCAAAGTTTAATTTACAGTATACAAAAACAACTCACTACAATCTTCTATATCAAAGAATATTTCATTTTCCATTTGACAAGGCTTACAAATGTTAAGCCAATCCATGAATTCTTCAAATATATCCAAACCACTTAGCGTGTCAGCTATGCTTCTATTCAAAATTACATAACTTCCTTTCCTTAGATGTTTTTTGAAAAAGTACCACAAGTTTCTGTGTTCCTCTGTTGTCACGAAAAAGTCTAGTACACTCATGATAAGAACATCAGAGTTTCTTACTAGATCTTCTCTCTCTATCACATCTGAATGAACAATTTTTATTCTATTCTGATCCATTGAGAATTGATCAATTATTTTCTCTTGAATTTCACAGCACTCTTTATTTATTTCAATGCCAATAATACTTGCAGCATTAGTGAAATAGTAAGCCTGCAAACAAAAGAAGGTAAGTTTAAATAAAAAAAAAGGTTTTATGGGGTCTACTTCTCTCAAAATATATGTAATTAACGGTTACTTGCAACTTCGTTAGTATAGAATACATCTACCAATATCCTGTGGGAACTGCGCATTTTCCAGAATAAAAAGTAGCCATTACCACCTTCAATAGGCAGATAAAACAGCAGAGTTACTTTTGTGTTAATAATATGAGTAAAGATAGGAGATTATAGGCAATGATAACTTACAGCATACAGAAGGCCTCCAAATCTGGAACCAACATCCAGAATTTGTTTCTCATCCAAATCTTTTGGAAGTAGAACTTTGTAAACATACTGCAGTAGCTGCCTAGACATTGAATGTGTGATGAGGGTCAATTCCTGAAATGTTCCAAATATATAGTAGTAAGAGAAGTATTTTTTAAAACTTAGAGAAGTAAAAAGTATCTTGGGACAACAAACTGGGACCTCCGCAAAGTAATGCCTGAATCTATTAATTATCTTGGGACACATTACACCAATCGGCCTAGTCTTAAGCTAAGCAATGCTTGTGTAACGGGTACAATGTTTGTAACTAACTTACTATATGTATGTAAAGGTAAACACTAGGGAAACAATGATTATGAAGCAGTGTAATTTGATGATTAATAATGATGCAAAAAATAACTATTAATCAATTGAAAAATTGGAACAAATTCCCTGGCTACTCTGTAAAACTAATTTGTTCCAATTTGTTAAAATGGATTATCAACTGCAAAGTAACCTAAATCTATGTGATTGATTAACCATGTGCAGTGGTGTAGCGTAGTGGGAGTGGCAGGGGTTGTCTGCCCCGGGCGGCAAAATTAATAATAATATTGTCACTTGGATGGTAAAACTACCAAAGCGACACGTGAGTCTAGTGTCGCTTCAGTAGTTTCACCATCCAAGTGATGATATCTTGTAAAAAGTTGACAAAAACTTTTTTTTATAACTATATAATATATTATAAATTGTCTTTGAAATAGAAAAATCTAAATAAAAGGGCAGCAAATTTTGCTCTGCCCCCGGCGGCTGACACCCACACTACTGACCATGTGTATCTTTTAAAAAAAGTATTACTTTGATGTTCCTGGAATTGCACTCTAGGCAGTAATGTCTTGTGAGTTTGCCGTTCTTGACAAGATCCTCAACCTGGTCGGCGTCATAAAGAAACTCGTCAACATGCCGGGTGTTGATACTGTTGCAGTCAGCTTGATCACCAACAGTGGGATGCAATATTTTCTCTGATGGCATCTCTCCATCAAACGGCACCATCTTCTTGATAACATTTCCGATTTTGAGAAGCAATTTATCTGATTTAATTATGGCTCTTTTGCTTTCTAAATCTGAAAATGATTGAATAGGACTATAAAGTCTGAAAAAAACCAAAGACTTTCATATACACTAGACCTAGACACACCGTACGAAACTAAACCATTGTTGCACTGAGTTAAAGTACATCGCCTTAACTCAACACGGCATATTTCAGTTCAAAGGATAGCGGCTGTCCCTTGCGATGCTACAATTTCTATGTTGTTGATGAATTTAGACATACATATTTGGTAAAATACGACGCATAAATGCGTCTGTTTCTTACGCTTACGCACATGAGTTGCGGCCATGTACCGTAAGTCAGTATGACTATACAGTGAGTAGCTACATCGTGTCTAGTGTAGCTATAGCAAGACATAGCAAGCATTGGATACTAACAAACAAAAGCATGCATATAAATTGTGGTAGTATGTTTTACCTTCTTTATACTGTTTACTGCTGATCCACTGTTCTATAGTGTCTAATTCAATCTCATCAAGATCGGCAAACAAGTCAAGAATACGACTTTTTGTATTTGTGCCGTCTTCAGACATGGTGCTAAGTTTGAACAACAATTGCTGAGAATGCAGTATTGGCAAGTGAGAGATAAAACACATATGCATACGCCGACAAAGTACAGATCTATTTAACCTAAAAACAAAAAATTGTAATAAACACGGGCAATTGAGTAGAGTAAGAGTCGGAAAGCATGGATGGAGCATGGAATTTCAGGTTTCAGGATTGACACTGACACTGTTTGTCAATTTGACACTGACAGCCAAAATGGCAGTAGTGTTTTAAACTGAGCAGGTTTTGCCAGACCTCGAACTACGTCAAAGGTTGTTTTTTGTGCAATCCGAAATCCAATAATCCTCATCCAATAATAAAATACAACAAGTTACATTCAAAGCCAATATTTACTTAAACAGCGAATAATAGTTTTGTATAACAACTAAAATTCGGATTAAAATCTGGAAAGCTTATAAAAGGAACCGTTTGTTTGCTCAGAGCTTTACTTTCCGTCGTCTTGTCACTGTCAAAACAAAATAAATATCGCTTCTCGGTTTCGCGTGTTCGGTTCAGTTACTGTAGTGTAAATTTAATAAACTAAAAATTACTTAATACTGTGATTTTGTTACATTATAATAGAAAATCTTAGTCGTTACTTGCAGTGTCACTATTCAGCTATTTAACTGGGCGTATCAAAATCATGTTATTGTTCTACAAACATAGTTTTAGTGCCTGTTTCTTTAGTTCTGAAGCCTTGAATTGAAGTTCTTCAAGGAAATCAGCGGACCAAGAATTTTATAGTTTTTTCTATGATTCACCTAATTGAAATAATTAGAAAAGAAATCGTCTATTGTGAATGGCTAAACCCATTTTAAACTGGCACTGAATTAATGTGGAAATCCGAGTGAATCATTCTTGTGCAATTTTCATTTGAAACAGTCGCAAACAAGATGAGTGAATGCAAGCCTTTCAGTAAAACTATTGGAGTGTGGATGTCAGATAAGAAAAGTCAAAAATTAAATTGGAAGGAACTAATTTCTGTATCAAATTCGCATGGTTACAGCATTGTTAAGGTAATTTATTAATAACTACTCTATTACTAATTAAAGTGACTGAAATTTTCTTTTACAATGTCATTATTCACCCTATTTTTTTTATAATTACTAACTTCACCAAATACTTTAAATTGCTCTTAAACCCTTATTTAAGTAATGGATAATTATTCACCAGATGTTTCCATATTCATATTTACACTTTTGCCCTCTTACAATTGCACAAATGATAAAATGTTTTAAGTGTCTTATACTTGGCCATACTCAAGGGAGTGTTTCACTTATTCGTAGTAGAGCCTGTTTCCATGTAATATTTATGTATGTAATATTTGCAAGGTAAAAAATGCAACACCATCCAGTATTGCATTTTGGCTGGTCTTTTGATTTAGGTATTGAAATCTTATACTTTTTGATAGCTTCTATCTTATGCAGTGAGTGACCTGTACAGTGATCATTAATATAAACATTCATTAATTACAAATTAATCATAAAGAAGTATATTTTATTGTATCAAATTGCTAAAACTATCAATTACCTTACAATGTCGCTCTTATCTCTCTATTCAGAGATATTTTAAACCTACTAGCACTGAAAAAAATGTGCTATGAGACAAATGCCAAGTTCAAAAAAATTGCAGAGTTTTCTTACGAGGCTAGCATAGCACATTTTGTATAAAATTGCTAAACCTTACAATGTCACTCCTTTCTCTCTCTCCTCAGAGAGATTTTAAGCATACATGCACTGAAAAAATTGTGCTATAAGACAAATGCCAAGTTCAAAAAAATAGTAGAGTCTTCTCACGAGGCTAGCATAGCATAAGTGCACTAAAGCCTCAATAAAAATTTAGTAAATACCAGTTAAATTACAATGATGCATCATATATAGGTGAAATATGCATAGATTATTAAGTGTTCTGGTATGGTTGGGTTATAGTTGAGTCCGTGTGATGTTTTTGGTTTTGTGTGAAAGCAGAGGAGGGTAGGTTTTGCATGAAAAATATATATGTCACACAGGCGCAGCTGTTGTGCATATGACTGTATGGCCCTGGTTTCACAGAGTTGTAGGGTATTTTTTTTTCAATTTGTAATTAAATTACAACTTTAGGAAAACATCTAATTCATGTTCTTTTACCTGAATCAATTATTGCTGTATAGCTAACTTAAGAGAGGAGTCACCTCATGAATAAGGGGGCTTGCCAGCATGAGTCAGAATAATAAACAGGTGACAAACTGGTTTCTAACAAGATCCAAGGACTAATAAGGAAAACTTCTCATTACACCTATAACTTATGACCTTACAAAAGTTCTCTATGGAATTACCTTCAATTGTAACAGAGTTACACATCTTTCATTTACAAATGGTATGGTCAGCAATAGAAGTGGCTGAACATTTTAGTACCTTGTCGCTGTTAGGGACGTGACATATACTATTCATACAAAAAACAAGCAACTCTCATTTCACAGGTTACTACGACAAAGTTCTTAAGTGTATAGCTACTTCTGAGGCTGACTGTACCAAAGGTTAATTTACATTGGCTTCTGATTTACATTGTTTGCCTTTTAAATAACTGGGTCTCCATAGATTATGTTATTTCAGTTTAAAGTCAGGTATAAAGCAGTTTATTTTTAATTAATAATAAAGTTAAACATTTAAAAATTTTATCCAACTGCTGCTAAGAAGGGAGGGTTATTTCAAAGGGGTGTTATAAGTGTCTGTCCATGTGTATATTTCTCTCTATACCATTCTAGGGCAAAAATAAATCAATCAATTTCAATTTGAATAGGAAGTTATGAGTTATTAAACATTTTCAACTTATTTTTCAAAACAGAATTTTTAAATTAAAAGGTAATGTTTATACTTTAATTTCAACAGTTGGATTTAGAGAAGCCTCTGGAAGAGCAGGGGGAGTTTGATGTGCTTCTTCACAAACTGACTGATGTGATAGCTGCTGCTGACCTCGGCGACCCTAAAGCAAGTTGAGAAACATTTAATAACCCTTTAAAACTGATTTACTCAGCCCCAGATTTACGACTTTATCGAACTAGGGCAAAAACTTGATAGTGGCGCCCCCTCTCCAGGGTTTGAGATAAATTATGGTTTTGGCGCCCCATAAAACCGCCACCCGGGGTAGGTGCCCCGGTTTCACTACTCACTAAGTAGATCTGGGCCTGAGTTTAGTGATCTAGTAGCTGGATTCAACATCACTGAATTAAAAATACGGACATGCTCTATTCTGGACCCCAATTCTCGGTTCATGCGAGATGCATCTCACGTGCGACATACGTCTAAAAATTACAGATTTCCAAGGGATTTGACAGTTGTTTGCCTGCGAGATGCATCTCACATAAACCGAGAATAGCCCCACTGATCCAATGTTGGATAGTTGTTGCTGTACTGGCATTGAAATGTGTGAAACATTTATCCAGTGGCAATCAAGAGCTGGACATCAGTGACGTTGGATCCGTTAATTTGTTTTAATTATAAGTCTGCAGCAAATTGAGTTGCATATATTTTCTCTTAAAATTCGTGGTGGTTAAACATTTTATATAAAAACAAAAACTTTTATGTATATATTAATGATATATGTCATTAAAATGTATGGGTTCTAAATCTCTTTGTGGTTTAAAGAAGTCATTAAAACAATATTTCCATAATGATTTAACCTCTTTTCTTTTTTTAGGCTTCAAGCATCATTAGCAATGTAGAACAGTATTTGTCCAACCATCCAAATATTGCAGTAATTGATCCAATAGACAATGTGAGAATCCTTTTAAATAGGTAAGTAACTACTTTCTATAGTAATTAAAAAAGAGTTATATGATATCATGATCACTATATAACAGTACCTTACTCATTTGCAGGTATAAGTATTATTCAATATTACAAAATGAACCTACATTTAGTAGGCAAGGAATCTTCACACCAGCGTTCGGAGAGTTCACAACATCAAATGTACAAGAGAATCTGGAAATTATGAGGCAGAGGGGAGTTAGATTTCCTATTATTTGCAAGCCTACCATAGCCCATGGGTCCAAATCAGCGCATGAAATGATATTAGTATTCAATGAGAGGGATGTGAATGTATGCAGACCACCCTGTGTTGTTCAAAGTTTTGTCAACCATAATGCTGTTCTACACAAAGTCTTCATTATAGGAAATAGGTAAGTGATCTTGATATAAATAATGTTTAGCTGAACTAAGTTTTTATGTGTTTCAAGACTCATGACATGACAACTATACAGCTCCTTCATATTTATTTAGTTATATTTACAAAATTTCAATTCCAATTTATAAAAATGTACTGCAAAATTAAAATAGGTACTTAAACAGGAAGAAAATAAATCATACATATACTTACCAAAAAAATACGATCAGAATAAAAAAATAAAATAAAACTCGTATAAAATCTTCCTTTATATTTGCTTGCACATACGAGTACAAGCTACATCACAATCGTAAAGCAGAAGCGCATTTAGCAGCTTCAATGCCCGAAAAACTGGATTTTTTTGTAAGCAACTGTGCCTAAGTCTGGCAATGCAAGCACATCTGACCTTCATATGAGGAAATTCCTCTGTACGAAAAGAAAAGATAAATTGACTAGCTTCATGTTTTTTCAACAGGTTGAATATTCACAAAGCATTCATGCAGATTAATTATATTTTTTTGTTCTGCTATTTCCAGGTATCACATTTGTGAAAGACCAAGCTTAAAGAACTTTTACGCATCAGAAGATCTTGAACCAATATTTTACAGCACTGGAGAGGTGTGCAAAGCTGATAGCCAATCAACACTATCCATATTAGACCCTCACGATGAGACAGATTTACAAATGGCGTTAGATGAAGAAAAGATAAAACAAATTATTCGAGTGCTGAGAAAAGAAATTGGGTTGGTCCTAGCAGGATTCGACGTCGTGATCGACAATATGACAGGCAGGCATGCTGTTATTGATATAAACGTATATCCCAGTTATGACAATTTTCCCAACTTTTTTGAAAATCTTCTAGACTGTATTGACCAGACTGTCAATAGAACTATAATGAGTAATGGTGATAGTGATCTGTGTCAAGATGATTATTCTGTTAGTCGTAGGATTAATGGGTTGATTAATGTCGCATTTAGTGCTGGTAAGCTGGGAGTTACTGGCATGAATATAAATTAATTATGACATCAGATTGTACGTAGGGACAAAAAAGGTGCAATGTAATTTCAACAAAAGACTATAATAAGGAATGACTCATTAAAGTGGCAATGAATATGCCACTCAATTCGTAAATTATGCTTGTTACTTATTCAAGTGTGTCAAAACTGCTAAAATATTTTTTTAATAAGTAACTTATAGGTTGTGCTAGCTAGTTGAGACCATTATATTTACCTCTTGCTCACATTCACCACGTATTTAAAATACGTTTATGTTAATGGCTTCAACTATCATGCCGAAACCTCATATGAAATCACATCTTGTACTATATTTATGTAGGCTATGAAGCATTTCACAGATCCAATTAGTGCCTAGAACAGTAATAACCAGAGATTCATTGTGTATAATTATTTAATCATCATAAGACTGAAAATGAATTCTCTTTACTGATCAAATAAAGCCAGGTATCTACCGAGAGCATTCGGGCGAACTTGTAACAATTTTTGTGCACGCGGCTAAAGGTGTTATTTACTTTAAATTCATGCCGGAAGCAGTTTCAATTAAAATCTTTGCAAGTTAAATTAAAATTTTAAATTGATATACGATAACATTGTAAATAAGGTTCCATTTAGTTAAATTATAACCACAGAACCCTGAAAAGCTATAATAAAACAATTTCTATTTGAATCATTACTTGATTCTGTATTTTTACACAACGGCCCAAAAAAAGGACTGAACGCCAAGCACGCATGCTCATTATCACAGTAGTGCGTCATTATTGTATTCGACTACTTAGAAAGAGTCGCACTGCGCGACAAACCGAGTCGGTGGGGGTCCTTCTAGCCATTGGTATGTTTAAAAATATGTATGAAATATTTAAATAGAAAACATCATTCTTATTACCTATGAACTAGTGAACCTGTATGCAATACAATGTAAGTACTAAGCCTTCTAGTTCCACTGAATAATTGTAACTCATTTTCAAATAATCATGTCCATAATAGAATGGAATTGAATTAAAAAAGCCTTCTAGTTAAATAAGTATCTATTCTTAATCTTTTTGATAATTTACAGGCTTACTAATGGATAATTATAAATACATTGTGTACTTATATAGAGAAGTTAAAGTGTCGATAAAATAAAATTTTAAATCAAAGTCCTTATTTAGAGGGATTTCTCTCTATTGGAGCTCTGCCAATGATTGGTTGAATACCGGAGTCCAATTGACAGTCTGCACCAGCTGACACCGAATGTCTATGAAATTAATGACAGTTTCATACATTTCGGTGTCAGCTCGTAAGAATCAACCTAAACTATTCATGAAATAGTTATCGGACTTTAAAACAATCAATAATAATATCTAAGGATAGACGCACTTGGATTTATTACTTGTACGAATAAGCGACATATGTAGAGTAACTAGTCATAAATAGGTTGAATCCGGTGGATGATTGTTTTCTGTTCTCAAAATCGAAAGAGCTAAAAAACACTGTTTTTTACGGTCACTTTTTGTTGAACATGACAAGTAAACTAACCGCGGCAGCGGAAGCCACTTGAAAATGGTCCATACAATACGGCTCTTTACAACAAAATAAGCGTTCCTCATTTTTGCTACTTAATAAATGTGTCAGTCTAAAACGAAAATCGCGTTTACTATCATTATGATATGATATGACAGCTACAATCCAATATTTTTGATTATATTATTTTTTTATGGCCATACACATCCATTTCACACTTACGGCATTAGATTAACAATGGCATTGTATCCAATTATAAATAAAATAAGACGTTACTACCTACCCGTGTATTGAAGGTTAGTGAAAAGAAAAACGAAAAATATTTTGTGGCAAAGACGTCAGTCGGATTATGCAAAGGTTATTCAATATTGAAGTTAATTTGTAATTTTCCAATGTATGCGGCAAATACCTAACATTTTGGATTTTAGTTCCGTATAATTTTAGGTTTTAGAAAACTGTCGTAAGTTTATTTATGTACGTAAGTAATAAATATTCCATGTAAATTAATTAAATCTCGAATAAGTTCTGATATGTATGTTTCAAAGTTTTTCTTTTCTTTTGTATATCATTTACAGTGTAGTTATTTGATTGGTTTTAACAACCCATTTATCATATTAAAAACTACACAAGGTCGTTACATACACATAGACCTAATATCACTGTGATAAAATATGTTTTTGCTAAAACATTATATTGTTTGGTATAACAAATATAATAATTCCAAAAATGTATTATTAACATGTAGTAGGTATGTAAATATTTATAAAGGATTTTAAGCTATAATTATTACTACTATTGCTAGCATTTTTAAAGTATGTGTACATTTACAATAAAACATGTACGTCACTACTGGTATATCCCTTGATTATTCGCATTATTAACAGTATTAAGTAATTTGTGTTAGTCAAATAAAGCTACAAATTTATTTAGACAAGTTGATTGAGATATTGGGTCACAAGTCACAATACAATGAAGTCATCAGCAACTATACCTACGTAGTCAAAAAGGTCAGTTAGATGACTCGTCTTTTAAGACTAGAAATGATTTAAACAATCCTGGCAAGCCATTTTTACAAGTGCTATTTTCAAATAAATAAGAGCTGGGTCCAATTTTATAAACGCGACAGGCGACAAGTGACAGTGACAATTCGTTATACATTGCTTACCCACTATGATGTTAAGTCTGTAAGTCTGTAGCGTTACATGTGGACACAGTAATGTACGGCGAGTTGTCACTGACACCTGTCGCCTGTCGTGTTTATGAAATTGGACCCTGCTAACAAAATATACCTATTACAAAAAAAGTTATTTTAGTATACTTAATGTAAAAGGCGAAAAAGGCTGTTTGTATCTTTTATTGTCGCACTTTGCAAAAAAAGTCTTGACAAGCTTGCTTACAATATTTCAAATCTTGGAAATAACGAGGTATTCACACGACTGTCAATAGAAACTATGACCGGTGTAGGTATTTTTTACTCTTGAAGATTTCAGGTACTTCCGCCGTTGACTGTATTTAGAAATGAGTAACTGTATAAATAATCAGCGGGCTCATAATTCAGAGTCAATTAAACTTCTGATTGCAAACTAGATTTCTGTATATGCATTTCCTGCCAGTAGGTAAAGCGGCTCTAACAACTGACCAAGTTAGGTTCTCCATCAGTCCATCCCTTTCTTATGATACTAGTTAGATACAGCGGCACTGAGGGATAAGTTGTCGTTGTATCAGTCATGTTAGGGCCGCAGTAGCAGATTTATGTTTACAACGACAAACAGCTTAAAGAGATCTTCACAAGTTCTTTTTCTCTTGACTCGGTTGCTTGAGATATACTATACTAAGTGTCACCTCAAAAGCGCTCAGCGATGCTTTTACGTTTTTTTATAAAATAGGAAAGCAAACAGGCAAGTGGGTCACCCTGATCGATGGATTTTCGACTGATGCAACCAATGACGTGATGGTACAGAGAATGCTAGCTGCATGAACCTACTACCCAAAGGGACAGTGCTGGTAGCTGAAAAAACGGTCAGAGCGAAAGGCACGAGCTATAGCAGATACAGTATATGTAAATAAATAAATATCTTAGGACAACTCACCCAAATGACATAGTCCCAAACTAAGCAAAGCTCGTACTATACTATACTAAACAACGGATATACATAATTATATAGATAAATACATACTTATATACATATAACCATCCATTTGATTAATTGTTATCTAACTAAATAGTGTCATAAGAAAGGGATGCACTGAGGGATAGTTTAAATTGAGTGTAACGGCTGCAATAAACTGATGCAACCCAGACCCAAGACAATTTAGGCAGATTCTAATTACGTATTTGAATGGTGTACCTACTCGTATATTTCTGATGCATTTATTTATTAATCTTATAAAATGTTGCTTTACTCCTTATAAAAAAAGTTAATTATAACTGTAAACTAATCATTCCTTCATGTTAGAATATATTCTCGGAGACTGATCTGTTATATTATAACTCATAGTTATACCATTCATTCACTTGTGAGAAGAGTTCGTCATGTTAAGGAACTATTGAACTATGGGTAAATACCCATTAAAAGTTTATTTTTAATTGACTATATAAAGTACATTAATGATTTTTCCAAATAGGCCTGCGACGCGCCTGATGGTATACAATTAGTAACCGCCGCGTACATATGAATACTTGCCGCACGATAAACACAAAGTATCAAGACACATCTTATACAGTCCAATACCGACGTGAGCGTCCAGCGTTCAGACGAATTGCAACATGAGAAGCCGTCACACGGTCATCGTGTGGTTGTGACGCCAACCTCATAATTTAAGACTTGTTGCGGGCAATGCAAGGTTGATTTGAAGTATAATAGTTGAAATTTGATTTTGATACTTGAAATTGCTTCATACAATGGCTACTGTCTCTCTCTGAGCAAGGTCTTAGTTTAGTTTATTTGCTCAGTCAATATAAAGTTATATTATAATTTGCGTAAATTTTTTAAATATCAAATTACCTAAATGAATGTATAATGTAATTGTCAAAGTAAAAATAGAATAAGTGCCTAAAAAAATGGTGTTACCATATCGGATCGTCATTAACAGAAAATTCAATGCAGTATTAATTAATAACATTAAATAAATCATAGTAATTATGCCATGTATACAAATGAAGATCAGAATGTGAAAGCAACTTAAATTACAATTTAAATATTAAAATTACAATTTCATGCCCATAAACTCATTAATAGAGTAAAATGAATTATTAATTATGCAATGGGTTATACTTCACACCACAATTTTATTGAACTGTTATCTTGGTGTCGACTCTACAAGAATGTACGTAACCTGCAATTGGGGAACAAGTGGAATTGCCCTGTCAAACTTACTATTTGCGATACGAATCGTTTGGTTTTGTTTTGAGCTAGAGGCCAAAGTCATAAAATTAAAAGTCAAAGTTAAATATTTATTGTGATATATATTTTTGAGTGGCACCACTTATTCCTCAACTTGTCTGTTTATGACAGCCAATACTACTGGGTAGAGAGGGCCTATTAACAAAAGGGGAGTTACATACATTGTAAGTTTTGTGGCCTATTTCACGAAGCTACGAGTGGAAATCTTTTAAACTGCAATCCCTATACTTTTTATGTATCATTCGACCTTTAGTTGGTAGTCTTTATTTGTAGAGCCATAATTCGCAGCTTCGTAAATCTATCTCCAGACCCAGTAGCCTGATTCTCTAACGTAACATCTTTTGCGTACAACGACATGCCAGCGATGAAGACGAAACCAATCCATAGAGATTCGTGAAGGAGGGAGCGAGACTGCACTAACGTTGCGATGAATGCATTGTTGTTACGATAGAGCGTCACACCTCTGATGTTGCTACAACTTTCAGAGAGCAGTGGCCCTAACACAACTGGCCGAGTTTAGTTTATCCCTATCTTCGTCCTTTTCTTGTGACACTACGTCCTTTTCTGTGACTAGTTAGACAGAGACGCAGGGAGGAGTTATACTAAACCTGGGCTGTCATGTTAGGGCCGCTGGTTAAAACAAAAAGTCCTGAACGTATCACACTTGTTTGTATCTTAGTACCTAGGCGTCTACAATGCTTGGAATACTGTCTCCTACTCCCTACTTATGTACAGTCAACGTCATACACGACTGTGTATGCGGGGTTTTCGACTAAAAAGTTAAAAATTATACACCTACTGTGACTGTACCTATTTGCTTTATTTATACTAATTTTTGACAACTATATTCTAGTCTGGCTGGACCAGCGAACAGCCAGCATATGGTATGTTATATTTATCATTCAGTTTAACATAAAATATTCATTTACATCAGCCGCTTGTGTTTTATTTGACATAATCCTACATTACTCTGCGATAACGGTTGTTTTCAGTTAACGTTATAATGAATAAAAGCATAGGTAATTGTTAATTCGACACAGTTCTGCGCATAAATCGCACCTAGTTGCAGCGAAAGGTAAATCTACAATTTATTATCCATTACAGTACGTACTTAGTACAGTCAGCAGTCAGTAGCTTAAAGAGGTTAAAATATACATATGCACAGCTAGTGTTGCCAGGCCTCCGGATAAAGCCGGACATAGGCTTTTTGAATGCGTGTCCGGACAAATTAAACGGTGTCCGGCTTTTGTTATTAGGCTTTTTGCATTTGACCAGTGACGTGGTCAGTCCCGCTCCGCGTGCCTCGCGTGGCATCGCTACTAATACAAAAATCCTTAATAATTAAGCATATCCGGCTAAACTGGTTGGTCGGTCTGGCTATTCGGGGTTAGGCCCTGGCAACCCTATGCACAGCTCTAGACACTAGAGTCGCGTGTAAATCTTTTTGATCTTTTCGGATGTAGAAATATCTGCGGTTGATTGTACATTGTTCAGTCAGCAAGCATCAAATATATCGGAGCGGGCAAGGACCTCAAAAATATCTAAAGTCGACTCTATTGTCAAATACCTTCGGGCGTGCTTAGGAGTTTTTGGCCACCTTGCTCCCTCCGATATACTTGAAGCCGACAGTACGCATCCGTGCCGCGGCCAGTGCATCTAGCACAAATCATGATACGCGTTAACTCAGTGCGTCTCTGTCCTACTGGGCTGGTTAGAACAAGACGCACTGAGTTAAGAAGCGAGTTAACGCGTGACCAGAAGATTCGTGCTAGGTGCACAGGCGAGTCGTTAGAAACGCAGGATGTGTTTCTAGACCGAACTAATGGGAAGGTAGATCCGATGACCATTAAACCACCGTTAAGATAAATCTTAGTGAAAAAAACCGGCCAAGTGCGAATCGGACTCACGCACCGAGGTTTCTGTATCACCGCATCATGCGCCGTATATGTTATGCATGTATCTATTCACCAAAACTTTATTTTCCCTGTTATATGTATATTTAGAATTAATAAATTGTAATTATTTTAGATTTCTCGCTTCAAAAATTGTGTGTAGGTAAAAGTAAAACATAAAAAAAAACATTTTGCTGTTAGGTGGAGTAAGCAGAACGCATATGGTTTAAAACTACTACCATAATTAAAAAACAACAATTTAAAAATCGATAGTATTACTATAGTTTCTGAAATGTGTCGAGTTTTCAGACCTTATGTATCTTTCTGGGACAAATTTTGGGGTGATGGCCTGTCGTCTCATAAAACAAGCAAAAATTATGGCACAAAAAAATGCTATTGGGTAATAGGGGCAGTCGATCACATTCAACCAGGACGCAAAATTTTGTTTGAATTACATCTCTGCAAACGGATTCGCACCATGAAGGTTCTTTTTGACAATTTTGGTACGGAATCCTAAAAATGGTACGTAATTGCGTGTAAGTAGTTGCGTTGTTTTGAATTGCGATTCAGTCAGCTGTCGGCACATGGGGGCAGAGCACGCGTCGCCCGCGCAGCCACGCCGCTATCGCCGGCGTTTACGCGCGAAACTAGTTAAAGTTTGTTTTTCGAATTCATAACTGTGCGTGTTCGAATGGCAGTGTTTTTAAGGTGAAAAAAAAGTGTTACAGTTTGGTGTCAGATAATGATCTGTTCTGATTGATCGTCCATTGTGCTCGTGTATTGTGCAAGGTTCCGTCGATCCGTCAATTTAACGGCTAATGATGATCGGATTAATCGGACATTGGATCTATTAATTACATAGCCTGTGCCGGTATAGTGGTTTTTGTGTTGGTTTAGTAAAATAGGAGGCGTGCTTGGATGCTAAGCGGAGGTAACGAAATTATTTTCTCAGCAACTTGAATTAATTTTATTACTACCTATCTCAAAGACGGAAAACTATTAAATAGCCTAATATATGTACATATTTTTAAAACAATAAATGTGATAATTGATAACGTTGAATAATATTTATGCAAATAAGAGCATTAACAGAACTCCCGCTGTTCTATTTAATTTTATTGTACCACAATTAATATTTAGTTTCACGTTTTAAATCTATTTATGACATTTTAATTACAGAAGACTTAACGTGGCGGGATTTATGAGCATTCTTACTATTATTTTAACTAGGCCTTTACCCAGTTAAAAGAGTAATAAAATGTATTAATCTTTATGTAAAATATAAAATAGAAAAGGTTGGTATTTAGAACTTCTTTTGAATATAAAGGGTGAAAAACAGTCATGCGGGTTCCTTGATGGAAAGTAAAAACCATTGTCAATCGGATCCAGTAGCCCTAAGAGAGTTCGATCCCAGCACCTAGCTCCCCCGCCCTCGGGCATGCGGATCCCATCATTATGTACAACGCAGTAGAAAACTACTACTTCACACTAGCATTCTATGAGAATGTGGTACTACTCCGGTCGAGCCGGGCCACTCGTACTGCACCGAGAAACTGGCTACAGTGTCGCTCTACCAAAGGTCTACCAGTATAAAACTAGACTCATAATTTCATCCAAAAGTTTCAAAAACTGCTCTCAGTTTTTTCGCAATACGGCCAATAAATTCGAAGTCTGGGTCTGGGCCACTGCAGAACTCTTTCGCACTGAATCTTTGCTGTAACATTATGGCATTTGTTTTGAAAGGTTATTGTATGATATTGATTGATTGTGAAAAACTTTTACAGTGGGACCAGAAATCAATGTTGTTGACTGTACTTACGCATAATAACACTAGGTACCTAGGTGTATGAATATTGAATAGCGACGAGTTGACGGGAAGTTATAAAAATGTTGATGAGACGTAGATACATAACCTGAAATATTTTTAATAAAACTGTTCCAAATTTCAATAAATATGCTATTTGATAGACAGACAGAATCGAACCATAAGGATTCCTTTTTTTAGCATTTGGGACAGAACCATAAAAAAAACCTTCAATACCTTCCTCGCATAAGCTTCTTCGATGTGGATTATAAGTACTCATTCCCATTACTCACTCGTAGTGAATAAAAATCAAAGTTAGATATCCTCAATTAAATACCAATCGCTGTTGCCTAATAATAATAATAATAAATGGTTTCGTACTTCTAAGTATGGAAGTATCATGGAAACTTACTTAAAGATTGACCTTCAATAAAATTACCGCGTGGAATTGTTGCTGCGTCATATCTAATAAGCGTGAGGCTCTATGGAACATTGTAAAGCCATTGCTTACTATTAAACTCGAATATCTTTGACAAATTACCGCAGCTCTGACATGTGAATGTCGCGGTAGCAAACACCCGCGTTTAATAATAATTCGATAGCTTAGTACTGATTTTTTTGTTGGATATTCTATCCTGACAGTAGCGAAGGTGGTAAGTAAACAACATTTTTGTCTGCGTAGTGTGATTGTACTGTGTAAACGCAAGTTCAAGCAAAAGAGACGAGTGGAATTAAAGACGGAAGTTTGAGCCAATATCTGTACATTTCAGACTTTACGTTCACACTACTCATTTGCCAGAACTAAAGTCTCTTCACAGACACAGCGGAGATAAAAGTCTATGTCGTATGTATAGTCAACCAATTTGATACAAAGGTCACTGTTGAACCTTTTCACAATAAATATCATAAATTATTTTGAAAAAATGACATACTATCTCAGCGTTGAAATATTTCGACAACATTCTACAGTGGCCTATCAATGAATTTGGTTGACTGTAGTTTATAAGAATATTGCTTTCATCCGATGTGAACAAATTTCACGATGCAATTACACAACATGCAAATTATGGTACAATCTAGTCGCTGATGCTCCGCTAATGAATGGGTAACGAAATGAATGAATACGCGACGCGTATTACTTCGTGAATTTTTGCGAATGTTCAAGCTCGCTCGTAGATTGTCGCGGTTTTGAGTGGCTAGAAGTATACTACACAAATACTGCACGCTCGGCAGACAAAAGGCTAAGTCGGATGCTCAGATCGTTTGGATTTCAGGGCTCTACTTGCACAGACATTGCGCTGGAGTCGCAGCCAGCAAAGGCATCTCTGGCATCCACTGGCTTGCAGAACGAATTCCGAATTATCCGTGCCCGAGTTCCCGCGACCTTCGGCTACGTATCGTCGCAGAATCGAACCGTCTCGCCTCGTAACTGTAAAATTAAACTAGTTTGGTTGTCGGCCGCTGCTCTAATAGGATTGGTCGCGTTCCGCGCTGTACTTTTTTCTATACTTTTTCTGGGCAAGTGCGTGTATACGGATGACACGCCGGCACCGGATCCAATCTTGCGCCGTCCTCGTTTTCTTTGTCGGTGTTTGTTTTGATTATCTGCCTTATATAGAACCTGCGCACGCTCAAGCGGCATTATGATATTTACAAATCGTTTCGCTTGGCACTCTCAGGCGATCACGATGCCTAGCCTGTCCTATCTATCATTAGGACCTAAGTATGTATGTATAGGCAGGCATGAGGTTACATGTTGTGTCTAGGCGAATAAACCTACGCGTTATTTGTTTTCCAAGTGGTAAGATCAATCTAGACTGTGGTTAGGATATGTCTCCGACAGAGATGTTCTAGATTTGGTATGTAGGTAGGTTTGTACTAATTACTGGAATACCTCGAGTCAACTTGGAATGTCTAAGGTCTCGGGGGTACTATATTACTATTTCCTAATGCAAAACCAAATCCCTAAGGAGTGCTATGCCTAATAATGATGCTCCAAGATGTCAGTGTTGTCTGAAACTTAAGCACCTGTCTAGTTTCATAAATATTAATTATGAATTGAAACAGGTAACAATCATAATCAGTATTCAGCTAGGTAGAATAGAGTCAATCACAACAAACTATACTTATGTGGAACTCAATTAACAAATGGATAACTGTAGGTAGGTAATTGGGTAGTTCTCATATCCAGTTATAAAAAAAATTTTTTTTTTTATTAAAGTACTTTATCTTTTTCTAAAACATAACAAAATATGATTAACTTTATGCTACAAATGAAGATACAAAACGTTTCAACCTGGGAAGGACCTTGACCGGACTTTTGACAACAATCGATAATATTTTAGTAATTGAGAATATTACACCACTTATACAATCTTTGGATGATTTTACAAATTAACGATCTTGGTATGTCCTTATACCGACGTACCAGCGACACAAAAACTGTAATATTGAAGCAATAATTAGTTGCGATTTGCATCAGATAAATCAAACAGCCAACTGAAATGTTTACACAAATCTCGCGAAGGATCAATAAACCGCCATCACTCATCGTGGAGTGCCGGGAGCGACGACCTCTGATCATTAGGCTAGTGTTTACCCAGCAAATGTACATTTCAATGCTCAATAATCTTCCGTTTAATTACACCTGTAGCTAAAACTAATTATTTCGAAGTGCTTTTTAAAGTTGGCATACGAATGTAAATGAAACCACGTTGATGAGTTCACCGAATATATTCATGCTGCAAATATACCGTATTAGGTATTAAAAAATTTAAGATCTTACTTCCTACTATATGAACTATTATGTAAAATTTTAAATGCTAGCATATTGTTTTGTTACCAACGTAAGTTGCAACTATCTACAACAAATCGACGGACAAGACCATCGCTTTCGATATGGTTTATTTTCAGAATTTACTGTGTTAGAAATTCGACACCACGGGTTCTACGTATATATACTGTATACAGTACGTAATGGATTTACATTTTAAAAAATTTCCAGCCTGTTGAGTTACCTTCCATTATATTTGATTATATTTACATCTTGTGAACTGAACCGAGCTCAGTTTAGCTCACAAATATTAAAGAGACTGTAGCTTTATTGGATTTCAAATTATTTTAAAACCAAGTCTTACACTCAAAGTGCTTTAAATGCTGAATAAGTGTGAGAACTTAGAACTATGGAGAGTAAATATTGACGTCACGTTACTTCATCTTCCGAGCTACCTACCTCGCACTTAGCTGACGAAGTTTGTTCAAACAGAGAGTTGCGAACTAAGCTGCGATCGTCTTTAAAATCTATTTACACTGCCTGTTAGCAATGTTAGCATTGTCTTTTCATTTATATTTAAAGTAGAAAATAACAGATTTTGTCGCAAGGGAGCAAAATGTACTTGATATAAACATCGAAGGCATAGGGCTAGGTACCGCCCAATATGAAAATAACTTCGCTAATGTTAACACATGTTGCTTTTCATTTTGCCGAAACGAAATTAAGAAGTTCAAATAAAACAATTTGAAAGGTTGTATCGTGTATATTGCAACGAATCTAATGCCCTGCGTTTCTACCCCTTTTTCAAGTTTCATGTTCACGGGTAGACTGACGCAATCGTTAAAAATCCGTAAACCATAATAAAAACAAAAAATAAAAAATTCTAAAAATGTAATCGCTTCATTCAATTCATGCAATAAGACTACTGACTCTACGTCAGCGCTTCGGAAAATGGCATTTGCTAAGAATAATGTACCGCACGAAACTCGGCACTACACCTTGTTTTAACAAAAAAAAAAAAAACAACAAAAAATATAATAAATAATTGTATATATTTTGTCAGTCTGCGTTAACATATGAAATCTGTAAAAAGCTTTAATAATTGGGAATTAAATTCGATGCAATTTGAACGATAGGTATAACAGTAACTTTTTAAATTTCAATGTCTACAAATCACGAAAACTTAATACTAAAAACTAAACTTATTAAGTTTTATTATTCGCCATCGCCAAACCGAAATTGACCATTTTGATCCCTTTTGAATAGGTGGAGTACAAATGTGATTTGTTTACTTCGACATATTACGGCTGTGGTCGTAATCAAACTCCACAGAAATGTTGAAATTAACAGACGTTTTTTAGGATCAATTCCAATTTTTGGTTATTTTTTAAATCTCTACGAAGAAACAATCGCAACACAATATTCAATTTCATAAAAGACACGTAGACGCATAATTACGCTCTTGCATTTATCATATAGGTCATAAAGAATAATTGAACAAACCGTATGCAATCAAGTCAAATCATGCAGTTAAATTGGTATGGTATGTAACTTGGACCAGTTTTGGTCAATTATAATGGAGAATTTAATTATGTTTGCCATGATTTCTTTCGACCAAATGGGCCTCTATTTGTTAAGTGATATAGAAGCTTTGCGAAAAGTGAAAACTAGATGTTCTTTTGTTGCATTACATACTCTACACTGCAACTGTACCCGTTGAGTAAGCTAACCCGATGCTAGCATACCTACACAAAAAACGACTTATTAAAATGCAGTCATTGGCTGTATGATGGCCGGGACTACGCCTTTGGGTAGCAAGCTCTGGTTCTTAAATCTATGGAGTCGTCATTTATTAAAAATCTTTTTCAAGTTCAAAGTATGTATGACGTTTGTAATACAATACACATACGTTGACTTAGACTTTGAAATATATTTTTAACAAATAACGACCCTAGAACCAGGGTATGCTACTCAAAGTCTAGTCCAAAAGTTTCAAAGGCAGTTTTGATGCTGTCGATGTCGCGATCGATCGCAGTTTATTATGTGCTTCAGAGAAAGAAGTAAGCTACATCAAAACAATTACTAAGCTATGTCAAAAATACATTTTAGTTTATCTGTTTTACGTGTGTACGTTCGTATCTGCGCGAAGGAAGATTCCCGTAGCGCCATATTAACGTGACCGCACTGTAGGCACCTAACCTACGCTTAAGAGTGAGACACAGCAGCAGATAAAGCAGAGCGAAAACCCGTATGTTTTCGCTCTGCTTTTATATCACATAGTCGACATCAAGTAAGTAGCGTCGAATAGAGGCCTCACCGTCAAGGCAACTCTGCTTTGTTCTGACAGGTCAAGGTGGCGTTCAGATTTGGACACTAATAATTTGTTTACTCTGACAGGCGTTGAGTTTTGATGACAAAGGTATTTAATTTGAGCTTCTCTAACTGACTTGTATTATCATGTCACTTGCTTGTGGTACGAGATTTATGGTCGAACTCCTGAAATTTCTCGGTAGTACATTTATCATTGTTTGTGTTATATTAAAGCATTAATAGGAGTAAATATTCGGTGGGCGTATTATTTACCTTTTGATCAGCAGAAAAAATATTCTATCGGCATAGGTTAGGTTCGGTTAGGTTTTGCTGATAGAATACATTTTTCTACTGAACACAACGTTAATGGGAATTGCTTAAGTTTAAATCATAGCCTTAATTAATATTACCAGGAATACTATAGTTACGCTGTAAAAATACTGCGGGGTTGTGTTGCCAATACTTGTTTAACCGATATACGACAATTGCAATAGTATAACGAAAATTTGTATTTGGATTAACGATTTACTTGTTACAACAGTTAAGCAGCTTGCCTAGCAATTGTTAGGTGCTATTAATAATTATGGAGCAAACTCATAACATAATTTTCCATGAATTTATTTCATTGAACGATGAATTTAGGGATATCTTTAGTGCCCGCGCGGTTATTACATCCCTCACTTAATTCACGAGAGACTTAAAATATCGTCGATGTTTTGTAAGGCAAATATTTAAATTACATTTATATTTACGTAAGGAGGCTTCACAACTACAAGTTTTACTTTTTACACGACTGCGGCGAAACCAATAAGGAGGTTTTATAGATATGTATAAGAATTTGCGTTTAAGTTCCCTCATAGAGACTTAGCGGATAAATAGATTTTGACATCCGAAATCTTATAACTACCATTAGGGATCATCATGAGATCATCATGACGTATTTAGTAAACAAACAAATATGCCCTTAACACTCTACGTTGAACTATCCCAAAATGTGGGTACAGTGAAAATCATAAATGACTATATATAAAGCTCGTATAAAATTGCCATATATAATTTCTTACTAAAATATTATATTATAGCTGTGCATATAAATACGCAGAGATTTACCTTCAGATCTAGTACTCAAGAGAGAGCGTAAACTGGAAACGACGAAAGCGCAACAGAAATTATGAATGAAGCTAGGCATAACAATAGCAACTCCTTGTGAGTCAACGAAGTCTCGGCCAGAGCGAAATACAATGCGTTACAGTAAAGGCTGCCCTATTTCATAGTTGTTTACCTACAATTGCAGCAATGTAACTACCGCGTTTGCTGCGCTCTACTCTCGCTTCAGAGACAATATTTACGATCCAAATATCACCGCGACCTTAGACAAAGATGCCTATTAGAACCAGTGACGTGTTTAATTAACCTAGTCTAGAGAAAGTTAACGAAACAAGCGAAACTAACTCTCAGAGCACAACCTTTCTGCTCTCATAACAGCTGTACTGTTCTGAAAATTGAATTCACATTACAATGGCAGCGTAAATCTTGAGAGCCTTAATAAAATACTATTTTACTTGCTTCGAAACTTTCCTATGTGTGCACTTTGAATGCTGGTTGGGAAATTTCACTAAATAATAAAAGGATCAGGGTCCCTTTTCTGCTTGTTCAAAGCAAATTCACGCTTAATTGACGTCTGCAGTCGAGAGCTTTAAATATTCTGATTTTAGAAATGTAATAAATTTCCCAAAGTAAATGAGGGCACCCAGTATAATGGCTGTAGAAAATTAGTTTCCTAGGATTCTCGCTGAAAACTTCGCCTTTCAATCGAACCGCAGGCACCAATTGATTTGGCTGCAGCTGAAGTTTGAATCCTGAACGTGAAACTATGTAATTAATTCTTCACCTGGATGTAAAACATTTAGTTTCGTTAAGCGCAAACTGGTCTGTTTTAACGAAAATGTTTGATTTTATACAACCATTTTTACTGAAATAAGTGCATGAAATAAACAATTCAAATAATAATAGTCGCTCATTTTCGGATCTAGTTCATATACACGTGGGGCCGGCGTGGCGACAAATTTTAACTACACATTTCTGATGGTATTACTAGTAAATAATGTTAAATCAACATAGATAGGCCCATTTTGTAATGTTAACAGTGTGGGTGAATACCAAATGATTTCTTACAGAATTATGTTAAGTAGTTATTTCAATTTATTAAATTTACCCTAAACCGGGTCAACTTAAACTCTAACTGTGGTTTAGTATGTAGTAGAGGTTTTATTCCCTCTGCAAACCTCATATTTGTGGTTCTGACAGAATATTTCGATGTCTGCAACTCGTCAAAAGATCCGAAGTTATCATCTAACTACTCATGATCATTATTTATAACACTTAAAACTTTTGTTTGAACATAATATACATAATTGTCAAAAACAGGACTTATTAGTAGCGAATCGGCGGGTAGAGATTTATTGATACTTGACTTGTGTCACCTTGTGTGAGGGTAATTTGAATTAACTTAGAAAGATGCATCCCGTTGCTTCGTTTGTTGCGAAACGGACGAAACGTAAATTGAAAAAAAAAATTGCTTGTTGCCTACTCCTAATTTGAACAATACATAATAGTTCATTTTATCATTGTTCTATCATTTTACGCAGTACCTTAAGCTTTTGTGTAGGACCTGACGGTGTTAAGTATCATATACGATTTCGAAATACCTTACTTACGACCGCAAGGTAAATGAATCGTCTGTTCGCGAGGGCACGGCATGTTTGCGCCTCTGCCCGATTGAGCAATGTTTGAGGGAAATGAATGGTTCGCGTAAAATTATCTAGCTAGTCAGTTTGAGAAAGTTGCTGTACGCGACCTACCTGTCGTGGCAGATCTTTGTTCGCCATCGTCTCGCTGTTTCTATTATAATGTAAAATGTAGAGTTAGAACTCAGTTTAATTTAATTTACTATATTGCGAGATAAGATATTTCTCTAGAAAGTCAGTCATGTGTCAGTCATTCAAACGTGGGCCACTGTTAAGAATAAAAGCACCGATCACTAGTAAATATAATAGGTATAAGTTTATGTAACACTGTACAGAGGCGTTTTTAACACTGTACGCGGAAGCAGTTCTCTATTGCAGTTAATTTGCTGAAACCGGCTAGCAATAAATTGAAAGCTAAAACGAAACTATACTAAATATTGTAAGTTTAAGCTTTCAAGCTTTCTATGGAATGCAGTATAGAATCATAAATATTCAAAATATAATAACACCACTTTTTTGCAATATGATAGGATCGGTTTCATTAGGGTCCATCATGTACCAGAGCTATAATTCACTTATATGAGTTTATCTCACGGCTTGATTGATATAGCTAAGTAAAACGTTTATTTAGATATTCTACACGATTTTCTGTAATTTTCTTACCTAGCGGTCTGAGGCTGCAATGAGAAGATCACGTCCATGGTGATTGCAGTGCATAGGCCGTGAGTGATCGCGTATGTTACGAAAGATACTGGATATAAACGGCGCAATTAATTTCAATTAATTTTATTCATGTCACTAGTGAATGATTGTACTAATCTACGGTTACAAACATCTCTATGTTTCTTAATACATCACGACACTTTTAAATTGTACTCAAGTGAAAAGGGAACATGTGCCTTATGCCTTGCACTTGAATTATTTTCTTAGCTTTTCATAAACGAGTAGGTACCTTAACTTGCTGCTATAAAGTCTTCCTACAAATAATGTTTAGGAAACTGTGCAGGTAACGTTAATTCTTTGATTTGCAGAATTCCCATGAACTATGATCCCTCTTGAATGCGTATAATTTTCTCTAAGACTGCGTTTGTAATTGTCTGCCTACGTAAGTACGAATACAATTTTCGCTAAAAACCTAAAGAATCAGCTAGTGATGTCGTTTATTATACGTTTAATGCTAAAATGTAACAAAATAATCAGATAATGGTATCTTAAATTGCGTGCGTGTTAACGTATTCTCCTGTTCATAATTTAAATAAGACATTAAAACAATCACGAGTTACGAAACATCAACAACCATTTACCAGAACGTTGCTAGAATTGAACCTTTTTTTCTCACGACAGATGTTTTAAGCGACATAATAACAATTAGAGCCTAACGAATGAAAACAGTAATTTCACGGTGGGCTGCATGCGACTCGTTGTGTGTATCCAAAAATATATGCATATGTACATGTATAATATGTAGCGCAGGGACTTGTTAAACCCTCAAAAATTCATACTTCAAATCTTAATCTACATCATAGCGAATCAGCTCGACCGGGGTAGTATCGCACTCTCACAGACTACCGGCATCGCGGCATGTAGAAGCACCTTGCTATTGTGTTTCGCACGGTGAGTAAGAGATCTGGAGAAACTCAGAGTGAGGCTAAATCCACTCGCACAATCAAGAAGAATACGACATCTCGCTTGTCAAAAGCTACTAAGCCGTTAGGCTACAGAACGTGCCAAAGAAAAAGACATAATTACACACCTACATAATACATGCGGTCAAAAACATAACCCTTGCTTTCAGAGGCCAGTCGGGTTAAAATAGGCAAAGTCTACATAGGTATCCTTAAAGATTAATTGACTTTCTGGAACATTAAAGTAAATGAGCTGATTTTGATAAGGATTGTACTTGGCTTCTGCCGGCTGTGCAGAAAGCATTAATGCTGTTAACCGGATTGTCCTACACCTACATTTATAATCCTACCCTACTATATTTAGTTCACCTAAGTAATTATTAGTATTGTAACGCTTTTGAAGTCATCACACTTTTTATATCGGCGGTGTATTTGCTTAATTCAATGGGGATTGATAAGAAGAACCAGTGATCCGCTCGTTCAACGACTTGCGCGATCGATCGGAAGTAGCGTCGCATGCGCGGGCGCGGCCTTAGATTACCGCGTGAAATAATAGGTAACTGGGTAAAAGGTGACTGCTCTCGCGCGCGATCCGATATCCGCGCGAGGGGCTTTCTACTAGCTCACTAGCTCAGTTTACTGCGACTTTGTGCAGTTTCCAAACTGTTTAAACCTATTAGCTATAGCTGCTCTGGGTTCCGTCAGTTTGAGTTATTTGGGCTTTTGACTTTGCTATGTTCAAAGTTGTAGGTACTTACATAAGACTTTTACGGGCGGTAAGACCTTGAGCAAGGTCCATCCGGATCGATACCAACATCTTGCTCGCTAATCCTGCCTCTAAGTAGCAGTGCTTGCACTGTTGTGTTCCGGCGTGGAGAGCAAGACAGCCGGTGTAATTATTGCCACAAGAGGTATTTTATTTTAGCCCTCTGGGTTGGCAACTATCTATAGATAGTAGTTACCATGGTCGCAATAAATGTATGAAAATAAAGTTTAAATATTCGTCACTTGGATGGTAAAACTACTTAAGCGACATGTGATCACCTGTCGCTTTAGTAGTTTTACCATCCAAGTGACGATATATATTTATATAAACAGGTAAGAGTGAGCACATGGCACCCTATTAGGGCAGTACTGACTTCATTGTTGATATGGTATGGTTGGTAGCTTTTGTAGTGGCAAAGACACGCCGTAGCTAAGTCACTGGTTACAGTACTAACGACCGGTGTATTTCAGTAATAAACACGTGTAAGTCGCAAAGACAATGTGCTATGTTATCCACATTAAGAAGAGAGAGAGAAATTCGGGTCGGCATTGGTGTTCACACCCCGGTTGACGTAGATCTCTAATAATTTTTCGTAAAGCTTTTTAACCATTAATTGATGTACAATGTCAAAGTTTCGGGTAGCTTCGGCATGCTTCGTTAACTTTATACGAAATTCCTTGAAAGAATTTATTTAGCGGCTAGAGAAGAATCTCTCTCGGTAATCGAGTTGGTTTAAAATTGCTTTGCGCAAGGCAACATTGTCTGAAATAAATAAATTAATTTGCAGATGTCTGGGAGAGAAACGTTTTAACGTTGGCCGGAGGTTTAATTCCTAGTCGTTTTAAGAGGTTTGCCCCAGTAACATTTTAGTAAAAGACAAAAACACACCGCTGTCCATTGAATTCCTTCGTCGTATCTCTGTTTTGGGGAGCACCACGACTCCTAGCGTGCAATTTTGTGTCGAAGCAAGCTTAACTCAGTCGAATTTGTTTAAAGCATAATCTTATTCTACTACATAATAGCGAATAGAGTCTATAGGTGCGCTATATCTTTGTTCGTCTATAAGTGTAGACGAACAAAGAATTCACCGACTTATAACCATTTTTCTGTCAAAATATGTTGAAGGCATGGAAATAATACGCATAGAAGGAGTTTTAAAATTGAAAGCGAAATTATAATAGCTGATATCCGTACTCTGAATGACAATACAATGTGCCGAAAAGGCACAAGACTAGATACTCTTAACCTGCTCTTCAATCGACACCCATGTACACACATAAATTGTCAAAATGGTCACTTTTGGTAGTATACTCTAGGTTTTCCTTAATTATTTGAAGATTTTACCTTGACGCCCACCAAAGGTAACCATATTGTCAGTTTTGGGTGTGTATGCTTGACATGTCCTGAGGCTACATCCATGCTTTAGTTATTTATTTAAGGCTGAAGGTTCTAAGTAACGTGAAAGTTCCGAACTCCTGCTCCTGATTTTGTTTTGTTTGAGCTCAATAAAATAGCGTAAGTAGTTTTACACTAATGTCTGTAACTTCATGTTATTTTTGCTTGTCATGGATACCAAGAACCAGGCTATTTTCCCACTAATTTCCCCCTTTTATTCAAAAGAAACTAGAACCTATGGCCTTGTTAGTGTAGAACGCGTTGTGCTTTAGAAGTGAAAGTGCGCGAGATAGCATCGCGGCTCATTAAGCACCTCACGCCGCGATGTAATGAGCGCGACACCTAGCCATTGTTGCACTTTGACTCGATTCAATCTGGACTGCTTGACTTTATTTACACTATTAAACTGTAGTGTAACATTCTAAAAATATATATGGTTTTTGAAATTATTTAGGTACTTTTGTGTGTTTGTCGGCGCTTAGGTTAGGTTATGGAAAGCGGTTTTTAACCTTTTTAACAGTTCAGTATTGTTGGTTGCTAATTAAGACTTTATCAGTAAGCTTATGGCCTATAAAATATACCCTACGCCATCCGTCCGTCCGTTCGCGCGACTGACTTTTAAAGAGCGCTATATCTGTGGTACAAGATATCACCAGAATCTCTGTTATTATGGTTGGTCTTATCCCAAAAAATTTTTTTATAAAATCTACCGAGCGTACGAGTATGTTGGTACGTATATAAGCTCAGGATTCTGAAGATACCAGATAAAGCTTATTTTCGGAAGCGCAAATATATAATTAAAGTTGGCAAGTGAAAAATTTCCAAAAACCTTATACATTTATATAGCCACAGTCAAGGAATTCAATTCTCTACCCATTTCGTTGAAATGTCGTCTGACATTCGCAATGCATTAAGGTCGATATGTCAAACTAACGTCTTGCTCTATAGCTCTTATGGTGACAGTTTGCTATATGCTATTGAACCTTAGGTGGGTTGGAAATTTAATTCCTTGACTGTACTTACACATTTTGTTAAAAGCAATTTTCGCTGAGTGTATTCATAAAGTTCTACTGCCCTAAATTTTGTCGGAATATTCCACCTCATAGTTACTTAAGGGGATGGGGACACTTTATTACGAATTTGAAAACACATGTCTAACCAACTAAAGTAAAGTAAAATAAAAAGTCATTTGGAAACCTCAATATCATTGTTGAAGTCAAGCCACCCACAAGTCAGGACTTGTGTGTATACTGAAAGCTAAAACTGGAGAGCAAGAAGATTTAATCTGACTAGGTAATAACATGAATATATTAAAGTACCTCCCTTTATTCTTGTTACCTATATTTATTACAACTACTTATGTATTTTCTCATAAACTTCAAGGGCTTTAACAATGTATGTGCAGCTTACATTGTAAAGCGGTATCTACTGGTATATTGTAACTTACAATTTGTAACTCTTGGGGCGATAGTGGACTCGCCCTTACTAGTTTTTGCAGAACCCTTAAGTGTGTGGAAGGTGGATCGTTTCGTATGAGGCGGCGATTTCAAAATTTTCTCAGTTTTTAATTTATTGTAGCCAATTGGTGTGATTTTTTATCAATTCAAGTAGTTTCCCGGTAGTAAAACACTGTTTTTATGCGGTTTTGATATTATTATTCAAATTCAAGTTACTAATTTTAAACAATTGTGCTCTTTATGCATCAACGGACTTTTAGGCATTGAATGCACAATTATTAAAAATCAGCAGCTTGAACTTTTAAAAACGAAACACAGCGCCTTAATAAACAGTATTATACTTACGGAAAACCACTTGAATTGATAAAAAGTCACACCATTTAGCCACAATAATAAACACAAAGTCGTTATTTGGTTCTGTCTGTCCTTATAACTTCGACCATTTACTCCTTCTAAACCACTAAACGGATTTTGATGCAATTTTCACTGTCACGTACGGATTTTTTTCGGAAGGTTTTTATGTACACAACTTCCTAATTTAAGTGTGAAGCCGGAGCTGGTCGCTAGTTTCCCATAATATAGAAATATATGAAACGGGAAATAGCTCGTACGCCTTCGATTGAATTAGAACAGACTTAGCTTGAAACGTCTTAATACAAAGCAATATGACTGCTGCTAATATGAGTACCTAAGTATATTAGAAAATCGAGTAATCCTATTGTAAGATAAAAGCGCATTTTTATGTAAAGTCTGAATACTTACCTACTACCTACTATGAAAGCCTTAAAACAAACGAACTCCTAACCCATCCTGGATTTCCATTCTATCGATGTAAATGTCCTTTTAGTAGGGATCGTCTGTGTTTGTCTAGTCTAGACAGGCCAAAGCGCTTGGTTATGCTTAATTTAATTTTTGGTATAAGGGTCAAAATCACAGTAAAACCCAACGTTCCCTCCCGTGGTCGAAAGTTAACGACTTAGGTACAGTCGACCAAGTAATTTCTTAACCACTTTTGCACCTTATCCCTTAGTAATACGATTGATAGGTGGTAAAGCAATTTCTTGGTCGACTATGCATGAAATTTATATTTTCTTACCATTACCCAAAATTAGACCAAGCACCGCGCAATATACAAATGTAGAGTTGACAAAAAACATTGAACTAAAGACCCCTTACTGTCGTCTATTGGAAACATTTGTGAATGACCTTTTTTTGACCCATAATGGACCGCGGAGGTAGAAAATGGGTTGAAGAGTTTGCATATTAAGATCAAGTGGAAATTAGTCCTGTATGTAACTCCACCATAATTTCAGATTATTTTAACAAATACGTAATACAAAGTAAAGTTACATTAAAATGTCGAATTTGTACAAAAACTTCAGAACTCGTGTATAAAAATGCTTCTGAAAAGTGCTAAATGTCTTAAGTTATTTAGGTACAATGGGCAATTTAATTGATAAACCAGCCAAAAAGCATAGTCAACATTTGAAATAAAGCGCAACTGTTAAACCACAGAAATAAATACTCGAAAAAAACGAGAGAAACAATTTGTACGTTACCTTTTGTTTTTATTGGTAAGCAAGTCAAATTGTTTTATTGCAGCTCTATCATGAACTGTGCTACAAAATGGATTATATACCGTTGTTGTATTAATTACGAACCGCAACTAGAGTTCTACGGGGTCACTGGCACGATAAACTGAACGTTTTTTTTAATAATAATAAGTCCTTTGCCTTGCAGTGGGATTTTGCACTAGGCATCTCATCTTACCTATTTATACAGCTAGTTAAAATATGCCTTAAAATTTCGTAAATTTAGGCAATGGTCTTATTTTAATAAGAACTATAAAACGCATACCTAACAGTTTAAATATTTTCAACCATAAAAACTTTACAGACTAAAGTAGAGGCAAGCACTCATAACTTTTTATTACGTGGAATCTTAATGAAGGAAAGTAATTAAATGTAGGTATTATTTTTATCACAGCAGCTTGAAAGCGTTGGCGTTTGTTGTAACTAAGTAAGATCGAGACATATGCAAAAACGTCTAATCTAAAATCAACTTTTTGACCATTCTAAAACTCAAGTGAAAATAAAAATTAAATTTAAAATGCTAAAGGTATAATGAATCAACACAAAGAAAAATTAGGGTAGTGGCAGGACTCAAACCTGCAACAAAAGCATTCCATGCCTTGCGTTTTGTTAGTTTCGCCACATTACCGCTGACATACCCTGCGAAAAAAAAAATTCAAGTGCCAATGTTGCGTCATATACATGGTTATACATAGGTATAAACGGTAAACAGATACTAATAATGATGAACCCAGTGACGGCTTGACTAGCAGGCTAAGTGAGTAGGCTAGAGCCTAAGATGGCAGATTTTGGTGGCAAATTTGAGGACCGGGTCCTTTTAACCATCATCTTGCAGAAATCAAAAATGTTACTATAAGGCAATTGTAGAAGTAGAGCCAGCAAAAATTACGCAGCCTTACTTGAGAAAAGTGTAAATCCACCACTGGAACTAAAAATGTGTAATTACGAAATCACTATTAGCTGGTTTTTTTATTTATGTCTGCTGATTATCGTTTAATGTAATTTGTTTGACAATTTATTAATTGTTTTTTTAGGTTAGGTAGGGTACTATGTGGTGAGAGCATTGGTGGCCTAGTGGCTAGGGGGGTTGGACTTAAGTTCGATCCAGAGCAGTCGCCATGTACAGTACCCGGCCAAAAAGATTGCACATCGGTCTTTGGAAAGAGACTCGGCTAATTTCGGCTTCATAGAGCGTTGTCTCACACTACCTATGTGACGTTCGTCAGTCGTTGTACAGATCCAATAGGGTACGGACGCATTGAGTTGAAAATATATAATATAGAGTTGTTGAAACCCCTCAACTTTAAATCGTGCAATGACATCATTAAAAAATAAGGGGAAAACCTTTAGATACGCGAAATTATTTACAATGTTTATAATTATTTTGCAACCGAAGCCGACAGATTAAAAAAAATGAGGATGACAATGACCTCATTGAGAGCACAAATAATGAAATGGAAGGTATTTAAAAATTTTGAAATTTTTAATTTACAATACTTATTGAAAAAATTGGTCTATTTTATTCAATTGCAAAATAATACAGAATTAGTTTACTATCCTTTTCTAGTAGTTGCAAGACCTCCCTATAGATATTCAAAGTTTACATGTCATCGATTTGACGTAAACTAATTAAGTCCATAAAGTGCAGTATTTATTTGGTATGAAACAACACTTAATTAATACGATGACTGATGGACGGTCGCTAGTGTTCGGAAATCTTCGTAAACAGCCAACTGTCTCGTTCCAAAGACCGATGTGCAATCTTTTTGGCCGGGTACTGTACCAATGAGTCGTTCTACTTAATTTATGTCCATTACCTAAGTATTAGTAGACCAATGCTTTTATGGCGAGGGCAAACATCGTGAGAAAACCTGCACGTACTTGCATGTTAATGAATGTGTAGCCATGATCCTATCGGTATGATTTCACAAGGGTTACGGAAGCCAGGTGCCAGACCTGCCAGATTTCTATCGTGGTCAAAGTGTAGCCCAAATGTAGAAAGGCGGGAGGAAGATGGTAATACACATTTGGTGATGCATTAAACGTAAATCATAAATAAGTCGGATACAAAAAATTGTTTTTGTTATTCAGGGTGATAATATAAGTAGTGGTACTAGTGGTAGTCACGCGCTGCACTTGGTCGTTGGTTCCAGCACGAATGGGACGATTGACCGACAATTAATGGACGTACTGAAGCAGTACCCCTCCAATTTACCATTATTTAACCCGTTTGCTTATTTCCCCCTACAGCATTTAAAATACAGTAAAATTGAATCAATTACAAACTGTATATCGGAACAAGTCATTTACACGAGTAATAGTGCGTGGATAGTGACAGTTTTCTTGCTTATTATGCGAGTTTTACATAACATTACTGCGCCAAGCCATTGATATTACTGCAGATAGCTTATTAAACTCTAACAGGTTATGGGCCCAGCATCAATAAAAGCGGTAAAGAGCAGTGTATTTAGCTCGGTATAGAATAAAGTGGTAATTTTGTGTTGCTTTGTACGAAAAGTCACAATGGAAGTTCCTGGATCATAAATGAATAAAAGAGCAAGAAATTCTAATACGGGTTTCTTTAATAAACTATGTTTAGCTGGTAATTCGGCATAACTGACACACCTGTCGAAAAGCATTGTCTTCTAAAAGACATAGATACAACTAATTGGCATAAACCTCTTTGATGCAAAATCCTATCTCAATAGAAATAATAAATAAAACAAAGTCATAGTTACATCGCGTAAAGACGTCGCTATTATAATTTACCTTCTTGAGTTGCTTCTGAGAGTCCTGAGACTTGTTATCTGTAAATGTATTACCATATGTATTATTAAGTTTCTTGCAATAACCGTAAAACTGTCCCTAAAATTAATATTTTGAGTAGTAAATTAAAATAAGAATCCAGTCGCACTGAGACAGTATTGTGACGTTATGGCATTAAATAAACATAAAATAAATAAATATCTGGGGAAAAACACACTAATTGATCTAGTAGGTATAGTCTCAAATTGAACAAAGTTTGGATACTAGATAACAGATATACGTACATACTTACAATACTTAAACACATCAGGTGAACCACTTGCCTGTTTGTCGGCTTTAATATAAATATATATATATATATATATAACTTCCACGACTGCGCATTAAGCCTCACATCACATTTATATAAAGACAGTGGTACTTATTTCATTTTGTTCTCCATCCATCAAACATCAATTGCTGTATCTAAAACGACAGCACGATTCTTTCACTACACGCCAGCCGAAAACTAACAGTGCTTGCCGGCACATTCAATAGCTTACAGTTTGTTGTTCCCGTTCCAAATGTGTTACAAAATAAGTAAGTAGTAAACAATAGCATGTTCATACCAAATTGTCACTAAACGCGTGGGATTGACTAATGAACCAAGACTAGAACCCAATCTCGCTAACCATTTTTGACTTCCAAACGCATATTTCAACGGTGCGTCATAATTCTCCGTCCCGGTTATGGTTTGGTGCCATATTTCTTGTAAAGTGAAGCAGGAAGAAACGTTTACGTTCGCGTTACGCGGTGACTCGCTAGAACAATAACCTCCTACGAAAATCTGGTGTTGCGGAACGTGGGCGCGTCAACGTTTTGTGCTCTTAGCATGTGATAACTCTAGATGATAGCTCAATAAATAAGTAGGAAATATTTGCGAACATATTCTGTCGTATTTTTAGAAATCCTACACGCGGGTTTAAGTAGGTTTATCTCAAGAAGTTGGACTATATTCTATTATTGTTACACTAACATTTTTTGCATTGCCGTTGATTTTTCTTGCTTAACCCTTTCTAAAATAACAGAAAGTGAAAGATACTCTTCAATAAATACGTTTCCCTACTAATAAATTACATACGCAACTGCATCATTATCATACTGTAAGACAGTCAATTATTTCTGTTTCAAATTGGCCAGTGGGTGGTTAATAAAATGCGTTTACAATCTGGTGGGAGTGGGACGATGGTTCAGAGGCAATAGATAACTTTGAACAGGGTATAGATCCTCATGCAATATTGATCAAGGAGTGCGCGGATATGCTATTCCTAGACACGTAACTTGTACTCTAGCGCAGGTCTGGTTTCGCATAAGACAAGGCTTTATTATTATTTTACTGCTAAATAGTTATTACTTCAGCGTCGGTCTTACTTAGCATAAATATATGATGGCAACTTAAAAAGTTTTCTTAAAAGGAAGATACGACGAACGAGTCAGGTAATAAATAACCAAAAACTTTAATGCTAAGATTTAAGCATAAATGCACGACGTTGGACGCCCCATAACTTATTAATGTTAGCTACCACTTAATATTAAACTATTGAAATAGCGAAACTGACTAACGATATATTGTATGTCAATGGAACTTAGGCATTATGCAGCTATGGGGAACCGTAAGCTATCTAGTAGTCCATATATCAACTGACGTAGACAATGCCTGTGGCGTATAGTGAAATCGACTTTCAAATCTGCCCATATAATTGGCATTTCCTAAAAAGGCTCGGCGAACTTACAATGTATTTAATTACAGATATACGGCTATTTTATTGCTAATGTGTGTTAAACATACTTTGAACTAAAGAGGGACATTGAACGTTAATTTAATACGAAATTATTAGTTAAACGAAGTGCAAACAAATGAAAGCTTTAGAAGAAATATGAATTCTGATGTTATCTGTATGATCTCGACTAATTATACACATCCGATATTTTTTTATGATTTTTTTCTTGTCTTATGTAAAAACTTTAATATTTTAGTGTAAACTCCAATGCCAACTATCGTCCACATGATATTTATTCTTTTTTCAATATGTAATTACGAGGTTGTACCATTTTAATTCCGCACTTCTTCATTTGTAATTAAAAGGCACTCACGCGTAGCTGTCATATCTCGCAGCCGAAAACAAAGCTTCATGCACACACGCGACTAATCGCCCCTAAACACAGGTCTATAGCCGAACTCTATTAGCTTTGTCTCATATCGGGATTTATGCATAGCCGTTTGCATTGCAAATTAATCTTTGCGATTGTCGATCAGTGACAGATGTTGATTTCAATGCGTTTGAATAATCGCTGTTGTGTCACGGGATCAACTGAATGCTGAATTTTGTATAATCATCCTGTGCACATTTGCAAATTCATCTTGGGGCGCTGTATTTGTTTGGCTATGGCTACTCAACGAAGTAAAAACACTTATTCACTATTCAGCGTTAGTGTTTGTGACTATTAATGTTCTTTACATGCAACTCATGAACTAGGTTGTTTTATAATATAATAGAATTTATTTATTTTAAAACAACCACAATGTACACTAAATTATCATTAAATCTAAAAATAATGCCGACGGTTATCGCAAGAAAGGAGTCTGTGTATTACAACGAAAAATAATTATGCAGTTCCCTTTTGCTCCCTAATACTAAAACGATTTATGCATATCTGTTCGATTATATGACTCGATAGCTTTAGATAAATGTGAATCAATGTTTTGCCAAATTGATGTCTATTTGCTTCTTCTCTATAGCCTGCTGCTGTACTGCTTACTATTTTGCTACTGTAAATACCATAAGTTTCTTCCCTTACCTTTATTTATTGGTTTGTCTACTTGCTCTTTGTAAATCGTATTACATACTGGCCTGTTACTTAGTTATCCAGAAAACGACTCCAAAATGTAACATTAAATGGGAACTTTAAGAAAAGGGCGGTCTGGTTTGCCCCTAATTGTTTTAACGTGATCATCGCCAAGTGTGAGTTCACATGGTGAATTTAATGCCTTTGCCATTATTATCCCATTTAGACATTTAGAAAGCACCACTTAGCATTTATAAGATTGAATAGGCTTATCTCGCGCTAACATTCAAATAGAATCGGAAAGGTCACCCGCGTAATCTCAGTGCAGGTCTGTGAGAGGTTTATTGAACGGCATTTGTGCACAAAATAATTGCTTAGCACTTCCAAAACACGACCGGTTACAAAGATAATATGCGTGGCTTACATAAACTGCACACAATACAATAGGTACAACACATAGGATATAGGCGAGCTTTTAGGTGTAAGTCTAAATTGACGTAATAGACGATATGCTATCGTCTAAAACGTAAATTTTGCTGCCCATCTCCGAAATTAAAAAACTTTTATTTATCCTAAGATAGTTTAAAAGAACTTAGGATGAACTAAAACTAACCCACTTTAGGGGTTAATCGAAAATATTTGCCTCAAATAAGTCAAATAATTAATTCATGCATCAACATATACACTTTTTGACATAATATCATACTATCTAATAGCGAACCTCCTAAGTATAACGATAGTATCGTAAGAAGCAATAAAACCGATACTATCGGTAGGACAATCGATTGTATTACTGATTTGAGGTTCCTGAATAGGCTATCGATTATCTATCTATACGATATACTACGTAGTAATCAAAATGTTTAATATGACTTTCATCATGATCTTGCATCACATAAGTAATTGATAAATTCGTGCAAAGGTCATAAGTTTAAGCTACATTGCACTATTATTTGAGCAAATTCTCGTTTGAACTGCGTGAACTGTGTTCCCCTTCAGTGTTGCCAGTTCAAACTTTTTAATACTATACATACAAGTCTGTGGTATAATGGGTGTTCTTTGTATGAAGAAGTTTATTTTTTTATCTACACACATATCATAAGTGCTCAATAACGCGTTCAAAAACCTTAGAAAATGACCAGCATTATTACAATCAATGTTATTATAAGAATTTTCTTGTCTGTCGTAGTAGGTAAATCTGTTTTTTATTGGGTAGTATCTCTTAGTAGTCTGTGTTTATTGGTGATCACATTATCGATATCTCTGACGTTATGAATTTCAATTTGGAACAGCTGTCAAAATTCAAGTTGGTCTCTATTCTAGTATCCATAGATATTAAAACAGTTATCGATACGAAACGTCAACTCAGTATTACTTTTCAATTTGAACGCACGACATTTGATCTCGAGTGACATGACAGTAGGGACTTCATTCGTTTGTCTATGATTTAAAAAAAACGTTCGTCTTGACGGATAGATCGATTTGCCGCCATTACTTGTTGTCACTCGTTTGTTCGTCTTTTGCTGTTACGGTTTTTTGCAGTTATGATATGTGTGTAGATAAAGTAATGTATGCAACTGTATATAATTAGGCCTTAAAACACTCGTGTGATTATCATCTCTCTATATATCTATCTCATTATATAGCAGTTGCATAAAATACTATTATCTGATAGGGACCAACACTTTTATAATGAATATAAATATCTGTAGCCGAGTCATGGATGATAAATATACTATGTATTGAAGTTTGTTTGTATCATTTTCACTATGTATATGCGTTATCTAATACCCACATCCACAAAACAAGAAGCTTGCTTGTTACTTGATTTGATACTAAGTCAAATGGTGTAAATTTTCCAACGATATTTATTTATTTTAATTTATTATTGTGTATGGCAACATTATGCTCTGTATTAAATATAACACCCACTACTTTGCGCAGTCGATTTGTCTCGAGCAACGGTATATTCAATGATCCCATTGTTTCTGGGGTGTACGTATTTCATTCTCACAATAAATACAAATGTCATTAGCCATTTGTCGAGGTCTTGAATCTGCACCTTTGATCTTAGTTATCTGTGCAGCAATTGTTTGGGATGTAATTGAAAAGTATTACTAGTTGAATATTATATTATGAACAAATTGCAGTTCTTTTGCAACCTCCACTCATATTTTATATAACCACTGACGAGGGACTTTAATCGCGTTAAACGTAGGTTATTTGCACATTGCATTGCAAATACGTAGATGCGCTTTTTTGTTTGAAAGCTAAGATTTCTATGGTAGTTTTTAGTTTCGTTTTATAAAAAGTTTAGTTTTATAAATTTTTGTTATCTATATAAATAAAAATGAATTGTTGTTCGTTAGTCTGATTAAAACTCGAGAACGGCTGGGCCGATTGAGCTGATTTTGGTTTTAAAATGTTTGTCGTAGTCCAGGGTAGGTCTAAACGGTGAGCAAATATGCCTCCAATAATTAGGCGGTACGAAGTTCGCCGGGTCAGCTAGTCAAAAATATAAATTGTTTTAGGTGTGTGTTTTCGATACTATGGTATCGTAAATTTATGCATTTATTATAAATGCGATGCACTTATATTATAAATGCGAAATTCTGTCTATTGAATTGTAACCTCTGTACAAAAAAAAAACGGTGAACCGATCTTGATGAAATTCATCAAGGCGATAGTTATACTGGTTACTTGTTATTCCGGAAAAAATGCATAATTCCACCACTGGAATTCATCTGTCCCACGACAGCAATAAACTATTTGTATCAGGACGAAGTAGCTGGTAACAGATATTAGTACAACTATAAAGAACGTGACAAGAAAACATGCCTCGTCTATCTCTCTCAGCTATACCCACCTTAATATAACAACAACCTTTTTTAAAACCCATACCCAATTATTAAAAATAGGTACCTTTCAACTTTTATCTTCTTATTCATAAACGCATAGTAAACCTCCATACATACACGTTAACATATGTTTCGCCGGTAACTGCCATTAGTTGTGATGTTTGCATCCAAATGATAGGAATAACAGGGCTATGCTCGGAGTTTCTCTGCGAGATCGAATCAGAAATGGAGAGGTCCGCAGAAGAACCAGAGCCACCGACATAGCCTTAAGAATTGCTAGACTTAAGTGGTAGTGGGCGGGGCACATTGCTCGCAGAACGGATGGCCGATGGGTTCACATTGACACAGAGTTCTCGAGTGGCGACCGCGTATCGGAAGACGCAGTGTGGGCAGACCCACCACAAGGTAGACCGCTGACCTGGTGTTCGTTGCGGGAACCCGCTGGATGCAAGCAGCACAGAACCGGTCGTTGTGGCGATCCTTGGGGGAGGCCTATGTCCAGCGGTGGACGTCTTTCGGCTGAAAAGATGATGATGATAGGAATAAAACATATAAACGTTTTATGAATAAAAGACTCAAAGAGGTTAGTTGATTTTTCTTATTTTATGTATTTTTTCTATTCCACAGCCATAGCATGTACCAAGCAACATGCAGCGTATTACCGAGCGATTCAGTTTTCCTTATACGTGAGGTTATATGTCAGGCTTCTTATAAGGCTTCAGCTTCAATATGACGCCGAAGGGTTCGTGTAGTATTATGCAACTTAATATTGCTACGAGCAAGACTTTAGTATTTATAGAATAGCGTTGGCTTACTAAAATTCGCAGCATTGAGGGTAAATCTAATCTCCCCACTTCAACTCAATGCTGAGTGCAATTTCGAGAATTGTGTACCCGGCACTCTCTACATAAACTGTGATAAGACAACATTTTCTACCCTCTAAACCTTAACCTATAACTATGGATTTTTTCTATGTAGACATTATGCCTTAGAGCTACGTTTGTATGTTTTGGATAAAAAATAAATAAATTAGTTTTAAAAATATTGTTGTTTTTCTGCTGTATGAAACTCCTAAAATGCAAATATTGTTAAATCTATGAACACTATGAAAATAATAACATACTCCATATCAAGGTTTAGAGGGTGGAAATCGTTGTCGCTGTTTGTATGGAGAGCGCTTTTTGAGGTTGGTACACAGTTCTCTTAATATTATATTGTAATCTGACTTTTTTTATGAAATAGGGAAGCAAACGAACAAGCGGTTCACCAGATGAGGAATGATTACCACCGCCCATGGGATCCAGCGATCCCCAGATAATCGCTGATCCATTGCCTGCGTTTAGGTCCCCCTCCCCAACCCCCATCACCCATAAAGAAAGTATTAATTTCAAGAAATAAGTATTTTGCGCCAATTTTTTTCTTTACACTTGCTGTGGGTATTCTCCAAAAACAACGTTCACAACATGCCATGAACATGTTAGTAGGTTTTACTCGTATTAATCTGTTTTTTTTGTTAACGTAACCGTTAAAAAAATCTAGTGCACAATTTTAGTTTTAAATTTTCTCTTGGTCTATAAAAACTAGACTCGCCGAAATAGAAAAAATACATTTTTTTATAAATTGGAGTCAGAAATTTGAACGATGGTGTTTACATCTAAAAGGGAATAATAATACCCCACCGGGGAACAGGCGTGATTTTATGTATGTGTATGTATGGAAATAATAATAATTTATATTCGATATTTTTTTGGAAATGAACTTTATAGTTGAGCCGCGTATTTGTTAATTAATACCCTCTAATATAGCATCTAAGGACCATGATGTTACTCAACAAACCAAGCTATGAACCATTATGAAGTATATTTTTTTATTAAAATAAAACAAATAAGTATGGATAACTACTGAAAAAAACATTTTTTGGCGCCTTCCGATGTGACGCCGCTTCTTCGTTCGCAAGTTGAGTACTCTTTGGCGTTTACCGCTCTTAATTAGCGTCGTTTTATTACTGACGACATCCTTACACAACTCTTTAGCATCTCTCGAGTTGACTTTTACCAAAACCAGTATCGTCTTCAGCCTTTCGTTAATAATTATTGTTTATTAGCTCTTATTCACGGCTTTGACCGCGGCGAAGACTCTTTTTGTTTATTTCCCGAAAGAAGTACTAAGTATCCTTTGCCGGGCATGCAGCTATCCTCTTATACTTGCTACTTCCCACTACTTTACGTAGGTGAGGATAATTTGAACATTTAATTCCCACCTGAAGAAGTCTTACTAGAGTTCGACGAAAAAAATATTAGACGTAACGATGGTGGCAATTTTTTCGAAAATTTATGCAAGGCGGTACGACTTTTAAAATTATAAAAAAATCCAATTTACACTCATTCTATTAGGTGGAATTTGTAATGATAATTATTAATAAAATTAGGTTGTTTGTTCGTCAATCACCCACTGGTGGCTGGACGGATTAAAATGAAATTTGGCAGACAAATAGATTATACCCTGGGTAAAAAATTAAGATACTATTTATCAGGGGCGTAGCTACCGCCGTATCAGCCGTATCAACGATACGGCCCCCCGAAACGATACGGGATATGGCCCCCCGAGTTGCAGGGGCCTCGACTTGTAGAACCATAAAATAATTTCCCTCCATTTAGGCTTCGCTGCAGTCCGGTAGAAGGATCCCCGAAAAATATTAATACAGGACCCATCCAGGGCAAGCTACAACACTACTACAACCTTTTATCTTGTAAAATCCCGTAAAAAGCTTAAGTAAAACCATGTGAGCGAAGCCGCAGATAAAAGCTCATATGTCTACATATAAGAAGATGGAGGGTCATGGCACATCACGCCTTCACGTCCGAAGGTGCAGCGGTAGTATGTCGTGTACGTGACGAGATGCGGAATCAATTTCGTGGCACGCGCGCCTATAAATTACCGCCTGTGTTACCGGTCACGGCAGTTCACTAGTCCAACGGGAGTAGGACTTTGACAAGGACTGTAGTGCTTGCAGTTGAGACGGTTTTCGAAGCAGATGTCCCGTAATTCTGTTTTGTAGAATCCAAATGAAGAATGTAGAAAGTTTTATAAAGAGCAATGAAGTTGGTGAAAATGTCTTTCGTAAGTCTACGGTAAAAATTCTCTATGACTGCATTTAAAATTACTTTTAAAGTACCCTGTTATACTTTTCTGTATCATTAAATAAACCTTTCTGATATCAATATTTCTTATTTTAAATTTATGTGCAAAGCATTTTGCTTTTACATGGTTATATGGGCCCTGAAAATAAAGCGAATTATTGTGACACCCCCTACATTATTACAAAAGTGATGTCACATGTGCTATATGTATAGAGTATAATGGAGTTTTTTCGCGAGACGTACCCAATTTCAATTTACCACTCGCGGTATCTCAAAAAATTAAGATTATAGAAAAACGCAAAAACAGAGCTATTCTTCTTTTAACGAATTCATTCAATTTTGGAAATAAATCATAATACCGGATTGTGCGACTTTTTTCAGCAGTCTATTGAGTCTTCGTCACGTAATAAACATCGAGCAATGGCGGTGCCAGTCACGTAGTGGACTAAACACGGTGGGTAGGACGGCCAAATTGCCCCCGTGAGTGTTTCGTATAGTTTTTGTATAGCTTCGTGACAAATGATTGACCTCACCTTGCACCTTAAGGCTGTCGTATTTTCTAGTTTTCGCTAGAAGTAACGCAATATGGTTTTTGTTTGCATCTAAAATAAATCTCTTGAATCCGATAATCAATTGGAACCAAACCTTTTTTGGAACCATTCACTTTCAGTATTTGAGAAAAAAAAAACAATTGCAACTGTTGTTGACTTTAAATATGTAATCATCGAAATCAGTTCCTGATATATTTTACTCACTTTCCGTTCTGGATGACAACATCACAAGTATGACAAAGTACTTAATGTCACCAATACTGCGCAGAACAAATGGCAAATTTGCATCGTTAGCCAGAATATGTGGAACTTGTAAGTTATACGATCAAATGCGATGCGAGATCAAGAGGCGTGCTTGAAGCGCTTCCGGTTTCCTCAGATCTCATGGGATAAAGTTCTATTCAAAGGATAATAGCGCAGCCTCTTTGTTAGTACTTGATGATTGGTTTACTGTTGTGCTATGAAACAAATGCAAGTAGTGATGACTAGTCCACGGAGAAATACGATCTGAAGCAACGGATATCCCTGTCGCTGTTCTGAAGTTTTTTTTATTCAACAAACCGTTTTGATCTTGACAATTTACCAAAAATAACTCGGAAACGCTCTTTTGCAGGTACTAAAATGCCGTAACTAACTCAAATTTTAATTACTTTGTGAAACAGTATAAAGGTGTAAAATAACTTCGTGTCCCTCTGTAGGTATCTTTTAATCCCAATTTTCAAGATTCAAAGTTTGTCTAACAAAGTTGCTTAAGTTGTTATAACTGGTTCGAATTCAATGCTTATCATTCAAAGCTGAAGTTAGTTCAGAGCTCTCCAGATTGTCGGAGGCATTCAACATCAGGGAATTCGAAGGCGACGGTATCGTGGGCCCAATATAATTAAAACTAAAGGCGCACCCGACTTGTCGCTAAGTAGCATTTACTTAACCTAAGTGCCACTTAGTGATATCATAGTTGCTTTCATAATGTCCCCGCCTTAATTGTCGGTAGCAAACTGCAGTAAAATTAATTTCACTTGATTACTCTCCGATAGCGACTGCCGTTTTGGTTCAACCGGACCGGTATATGGCGAGCTGTAAATTAGTTGTTATTGAGTAATTTGACACTCGAGAGTAAAGGCTGATCGTGTCGCGTTACAAGGGATCCATTGCTGTCAAAAAGGCGGTCCGAGTTATTGTTCAGCGATGGGTATCAGTCGCCGTTTGCGGTTTGCGAGTACGTGTTATTAAACACTTGTGTACAGTACTGTATGTTCATGCAGACAGCTTTTGTCCTACACTCGTTTTGTCTCTGCTCACATCCTGAACGAACGCGAGTCGTTGACCTCTGATGAAAAGCCGATTTCTAACAGTTCTTTTGTGAGATGTGAATGTTCGGCGGCGTTGCGATGCGTACCGACCGACAATGACTGTTAGTGGAGCGGCTAAACATTGGCTACCTCAGTTGCATTTTTCGTCCCACACAAAACACGACGAGCGTTTAAAAACTAACAATCTGTATTCAGAAGAGTGGAATGTGCAAACAATGCCAGCCCGACTTGAGAGGAATTTCATTCAATTTTAATCGCTGACTTTACGATTCAGATTACGGTGGAGTAGCAGCACCATTCCTTAATAAAGAAGGTGTCAATTATCACCCCATTATTAAGACTGCAGCAAGTGACAAGTTCGGCAAAAATTTAAGTCCTAGTAAAGGAAGCGTGCAGTACATCCAACTAACCAAGAGCTTTCAATTTTATTGTACCTTAAAGGTAACAATTCACACTTAACTTAAATTTACTTTAATCGAAGTCAGTTGATTGCTCCGAGCAATTTATTTAACAAATATTTAACTTTTACTAAAACCTTTGGAAGTTTCAATGGAGTTTTAGGTTTTATTAGCTAGCTAATTAATACTTTATCTATAGTTTACCAAAAAATATGTATATCAAATTAGTTTTTTTTTATCTAAATAGTTCATTCCTATTATAGGCGCCTAATTTAACCGGTATAATATTTTTTGCGTATTGACAGTGACAAATCTGAGTTTAAATGAGTAGGCTTGTGCGTGGCGCATTCTTTATACAAAAAATGTACTTGGACCATCGGGACGCTGAAATTTTATAGCAATTTGATTGGCACTAAAGAACTGGCCATCTTAAAACTGGTAGGAATTTTGATAAAATCTTAAGATGTCTACAGTTTATATCGAAAAAAGAAAAAGAATTTTAATTTGTTTTACCATGTCCATTGTTATAATAATAAGTTTAAAGTATTGTCAAACCCAACGAAGCAAAAATATGATTTTCTAACAATATTACGATTAATAATATGTACTTGATCATCTATAGCGATGTATCGTTAAATCTTAGAATAGCCGTAAATACCACGAAGAGGTACCAGAGACCTTTCGTTTGCCTTTTAAAAGTTGCCTCATTATGCCGTAGCGTAACTATTGCAAATTGATGAATTGCTAAACAAATGGCGTTAAATCTGTTAATTACATACTTTTTATCATTTAACTTGTAACTTTAAAGTTGTGACATTGATGAGATTTTTTGCCGTCAGAAACCGCAAGTAATTTGACCGTAGTGGGCATTGCGTATATCCGTAGGGTTACCAGTTGTAGGAATATACACGTTTTTTTTCATAGGTAAGTAAACACTTTATTGTACAAAAACACGGTACATAATAGTACAATTAAAATAAAACAGTACAAATGCGAGCATATCACTGTAAGGAATCTCTTCCAGCTAACCTAGGAAAAATTTATACATAATTGCAAGGAGAGACAAACAGAAAGCCTCCACCTACAGCTAAATTAACTAATAACAACTATACCAATACAACTGTAGCAATAATGCACAGAAAAAAAAATATTTAAGAAGTCATACATCAAAATTGTAATGACAACACAAAGAAAAATTAGGGCAATGGCAGGACCTGCAACATCAGCATTCCGTGCCTTGCGTTTTCCAGTTTCGCCACACTGCCGCTGCCCTACCCTGCGAATTTTTCAATGTGCTTCGTCTTACGGTCATTACATTATTGATTTTAAGGGTACAACTACCCTCGGTGTCATCTATATGAAACTTTTTAACAAGTTATCATATTAAACTGGGTACCTTTACAGCTACCGTCAGCTGACGAGAGATGGCGCTAATTTAATAATTTGAATGATAAAAACATTTAAAATAAAAATCGAAAGAAATTTCGGTTACAAAATTTAAGTCATACATCCCAACCAACGGACATTTTAATAGTAATAGAGTAAAGTAGTCAAATGGCCGCCGCTTTGACTTGAATGAAGTTGGTGTAACACAAAAAAACACGGAAATGTTTAATACGGTACGGCCCTGTAATCTGAACAGACCGCGTGGACACACTAAAATATTTGTTTTAACTATGTCTGTGGCAAAAAGTTGACAACCCTAGGCCGTGTCTTATAGTATATCCTCCCTTTAAGTGGCTCAAGAGCTCAAAAAGATTTATAAACACGATTTTATTGTCAAGAGCATAAGAGCTCGCAGGTACATTGTTTCGAGCTCTTTGCTAGTGGAGGCATACTTGCTGTGGGCCCAACACGACCGGCCAAGCTGAGTTTATCTGAGTTTATCTCTATGTGTGTCCCTTTCTTATGACACTAGTTTGAAAGAGACGCAGGTAGGGATAAGTTAAACCTGGGCCGGTCATGTTAGGGCCACTGCAGTGAATTCAAATGTCACTGAATGAATTGAATAATAATAATAATTGAATAATTGACGATAACGAGATTTAATCCGCAGAGATGTGGGAAGCATTGTTGTTACAGCATGAGAATTGGCACTGCTATGCGTCCGCGCTGGAAAGGTGAATTAAACCGTGTAACGTCGAACTAATGGTGGAATTGGTACGGTTGTTCATTGATTAAAAGTGAACATAAAACGTCGTTTGATAACTTCCATGCACATTGTTAAAATAGATTAGGTTCCTTTTATTCATTCGCCAAACGTTGCTTATGGGTAACGCAACGAGAATTGAAGCCACGTACATACACTGCTGTATGTCATGTATAAGTACATGTGTCGGAGTCGCGTTCAAATTTTTATTTCTTTGTATAACGCTGTGTCGCTTCTGTGTGTGTGTGTGTGTGTGTTTGTGTGTAACTCTCGTTGCGTTACCTATATCCGCTGATTAATACACTTAGCAGCAAATATGCATATAGACGTAGTTGAAAGGTCAAAAAATCGACTCTATTGTTAAGAGATTAAGAGCTTGTGTAAGTCGTATAACCTCATCGAAGTGTTTAGCTGCTTCTGCTGCTAACTGTACCTATCCTGTATTACAAGCTTTGCTTATTTCGATAATTTTGTGACTAGATCACGAGATACCATTATTTAACGTTATATTCACTGTTATATTCTATAAAATATGTTGGTTTATCTACACATATATCATAAATGCTCTATAATGCGTTCAGAAACCGTAGGCAATAACAATCATTATAACAACCAATATTATTATGAGAATTTGTCTAATTTGTTTCTATATTTGTTCAAATTCATTTTTTATTACATTATTTTAAAGTGTACAGTCTATAGATATTTAATAGATACCTAGCACTAGTAGCTAGTAGCAATGCAGGTCATTGCACTATGGCTTCTGAACCCATCATAGAGTACTTTATGATATGTGTGTAGATAAAGTAATGTATGCAACTGTACATAATTAGGTCTTAAAACACTCGTGTGATCCTATTATGAAACTCGCTGATGCTCGTTTCATAAAAACACACTCGTGTTTTAAGACCCCTCATTATGCAACAGTTGCATAAAATACTATTATATTACAGTCAATAATGTTAATTAATACATAACTCCAACACCATGTTTCTACACCATGGGAACATTTAACCGCAAGCAAAATCCAAGGTAAGAAGTTATAAATTAAATTTAACGCTTCCATATTGATGACTCCATTGAACGATGTGAAAGGCTAGTAAATATAACCCTATATTAAAGTTAAATTGACGGCCGTCTCGGGGCTCTTAAGGCGTAGTAAGACTGGTCTGCGCATCTCGGCCTCACTATCATCAGCCTATTGATTTTATCTTAACCTGTTGTAAATTGAATTTCACTACATCAACAATGTTACGATAGCGAAAATATGTTATGATAATCCACTACACACTAGAAGTAGTTTGGTACTTTTCTAAATCTGTTATAATGAATAGAACTGAAAAAAAAAAACAGTTGTTAGCATATTGCTGCTACTGCTTTGCATAAAATGAAAATGTACATATAATCTTCTTTACAGTACTTTCCAGTTTTCTTATTTTTGGGAACTTATTAAAAAATTATACAATTTCCAAAAAAAAAACGACAAAGTTGAGCAGCAGCTATTTGTAGTGCGCCCAAATTTCAATCCTTAAAATAAAATTCAAAATAATTTCAACATTTAAAAATCCATGGAATGCCTTGCCATCCATGGTATTCCATCTAAGCCTTCTTGGTTGACAACGAGTCTGCAATCTCCTTTGTTTTGCGGGCGTCTTTGGGCGGTGGTGATCAGATGACTTACCATCAGGTGACCCATTTACTCGATTTCCTTCCTATTTTCCAAAAATCTGCGTCGCGTCGTTGGTAAGCGCTGAGTACACTTAATTTTACTCTGTTTGCACAGACCTGTCATAACACCCCACTCAATGGGTGCACGAACGCATGGCTCGCTTCTCAAAGGGGCCTTCATGTTCATGAAGTCCTCGATTTCTCGCGTGAATGTAATTTGGTTGTTGACAGATTTACAACTACATGTTTCAACTGGGAACATGCACATGAATATTTTATTCTACCCAGTAGTTCTAGTACAAAAAGATGTAATAAATTCATATCCTGTTTACAATTTTGCCCGTCTACCGACAAGCTGTAAAAGCCGTCTGAGGTCACAGCGTAGTTCATTAGATTATACAAGTTTGCCAAAGACCGATGAACAGCATTTCTCCTGATATTACTCAGTATACTTACCTACTCATTACTTTTAGACAAATTCATGTTTTTGGTCTACTGAAAAGAATGTTAAAACTATTTGGGGATAAAACTATTCCGAGCCATTTTTGATGAATATGCTTTTTTTTATACAACATAGGAAGGCAAACAAGCAAGTGGGTCACCTGATGGTAAGTGATCACCACCGCCTATAGACACCTGCAACAACAAAGAGAGTGCAGATGCGTTGCCAACCCAGAGGGCTAAGATGGAATACCTCTTGTGCCAGTAATTACACCGGCTGCCTTGCTCTCCACGTCGGAACACAACAGTGCAAGCACTGCTGCTTAGCGGCAGGATTAGCGAACAAGATGATGGTAGCGATCCGGACGGACCTTGCACAAGGTCCTACCACCCGCAACCTACCTTTGTCCATACTCATTTCACTTTTGATGCTAGATGCGCGTCGATTATTGAGAAGTTGTATTTTGTTATGTTTCTTGTCATGTCTCACCAATTTCATGGTGGTGAGAACACATCGAAAGAACATAAGACATTACTAAACAGTATACTTTTATCGCGTTAAAGTCCCGATAACGTTATAAATATAAGACATTACTATCAATCATTTATGAAAATTCGCGTTTATTGCATGTTCCCCATAGCAGGGTAAAGTTACTGGAAGTGCTCTGGATATTACTCGAAGCGTGACTCGCTAGTGCTGATAACTTAGTAGCTCTTTCTCACGATCCCGTTTCGGACTCCAAAATTTATTAATGCAAAATTTGATACGAGCACCATTGTCCTTACCTATTTGATATCGCTGTTTGAAGCAATTAGTTACGGGATAAATTTTATATCTTTCGGAAGCTGAATTATGTTTATGTTTGAAATACCGGTTTGGTCTAGTAATTAAAATAATTAAAACTTCGCTGATTTTGAGACATTCACTTCTCTTAAATCATTATCGTTATCAAAGATTTATTTATCGTGGATCATGTCCTAAGCGGACGAACAGGGATTTTTCAAATGACATTTACAAAACTTTTATGAATGTATTGTCTGTTTTACCTGTTAGAATAAATCGGAAGAATGTTATCAAATCATCATAGATGGTAGAGATCTTTCAGGTCCCGAATAAAATCTCCATGAGATTCCTTCTAACTTCCTAAATGGCTTAGATAACTCTTTACGTGTTTTGGAGGAATGAGCTGTAAATAACAATAGTTTTATTTTTAATTTAATTACAGGCTTTATTGTTAACCGCGTTTTATTACAGCATTTGTCATCCAATTATGCAAAAATTTAGCTTCATTGAATACTGGGAAGTTGGTCGAATTTAACTTTTAAGTTTTGATAACTGATACCGAGATAAGTAAATAAATATGAAAACTTTGAAATAGAAACGCAACAAGGGTAATAGAGATAATTCTAATATTAAGGAGGGAATAACCCGAAGACAATTTTTTCTGCGGAAAAATATTAAGTCTCTGTAAAAAATCGAATAACCACAGACGTAGCTATACATGAAAGAAAATCGTTTCCGTGACGTTCGGACCTCAAATTGGTCGGAAACTTTTTGTAATAAATCGTGAAGAACATGGGTTACCTGGCACACAGAAACTTCGTCTGTAAAGAGCCCAGGCTTTTTCTTCACGTGTATAAAAAACCTTTATAAAAGCCATAACAGTCAACTAAGTGTGTCAAGTCCATAACCATTATCATTTGTAACAAAAAAGTTGTTGATACGACCGCTACTGCGCATTTTATGGCAATTTTGCGCACAATTTCATGTTCCCGCGAACTAAGTGGTGTGACGTATTACTTTACTTTGATGGCAGTTGAATGTGATTTTAACCACTTTACCTAACATTAGACTGTCTTATTTCATTTTCTATAACTATTAAGCTCGATTTTAAAGATTTGAGACAAATGCACTCTTTAGCGATACTCAAAATAGGTTCTGTCGACTTAAGTATAGATTTAGCGTAATAAGTTTTGATAACTTAGATGAATGTTGATTTGGCATTGTGTGAATGGAATCTGATCTATGAATAGAAGACATAAATCAATACGAAACAGCGATTTCTATACAGCCTTTTTGTCTTCCGCATATCATCAATTAAAATGTTTACACGTGGCTAAATGACGCAAGGCGAATTCTTTGGAACCGGTTTCGACAATAGATCTTGTGGGAGAGCACGAAAACGGCGAACCAATCTATGAAGAGCCCCGGCCTTCGCAACTTTGCTAGCGTTCAAAAAACTTCGTAGTTCGACTCGGGTCAAGTTTAAGTGGTTTAATGATGTTTTTATCTTGACCTCAAGGCGACATCTTGTTTCGTACTCCATAAAATTAATAACGCGCTTTTGTCACATTCAAGGGTTGCGAACAATAGTGCCTTTGTAAATCTTAACGACACGACACCACGAAATGCGGCTCGCTTTAGCATAAATAATGAACCCATTCCGCGAACACACTCATGGGAAATTAAAGTAATACAGACAACATTTTTCAAATAATTGTAATTAGAATTAGGAGGATTGGACTAATCGTAAAATAATGTTCTTTGTTCTGTTTTTTCAATGTAAATTCTTAGTCATGCGGAGTGCCTTGAACTTAGTTTTTGCGCTTTTTGCCTTGGTTTGGCAAGTAATGGCCTTCGGGCAGCCTTCGTCTATTTCCTCAATTAGCAATACTAGCTACTGACCTGTTGTTAGTTACTAATACACGATCATTTGCATAGTTTTGATTGTAATAGGGGTGTTTATTTTCAATTATTGTTGTTTGCTTGGATTGGTGTTTTTTAATATCGTTGGGTTGTTTCTACATGCGATAATGGTGCTGAAATGGTGAGAAATTGATTTTTTGTCTGACGTTGTTATAGGTAGTAACCAGGAGATTGAATGTTACTGATTTATATATATGTCGAGCCTGAGCATTGAGCATTGTTAGAAAACATTCATATTTCTATAACAATGAATAAAAATTACAAATAGGGGCAAACGGGCAAGAGTCAATGGAACGAATTTATTTAACGAAACTCTACCTTTAAAATAAAGTAAGCACGTTACATTTAGTTCATGTACCTAACAATCTTTGACAGGTACATCTTCTCACGTCAAAAATTTAGATTAATCTCAAGCGGTTTTCGTAAAGCACGTATGATAATAATGAATTCCTTGGGCACTTGTCCGACATTAACTTGTATTATAGCTTGTAAACTCCAGATATAATGATGATGTAGGAGCCGCTTAATGTCTTCTTCGGCATACATAGCTCTTAAGCATTCGTTCACCGAATGTTTGTACACGAAATTGGCTTGTGGTTAAGGTAAAGCGTAATATTTTCGTCAAAAAATATGAATTGCGCTGGATCAATCATCATTACCTAATTGGAAGCTTTTATATCGATGATCAGGGTTACAGGCAACGCAACGAGAGATTAATTGAACACAACTACACAGTCCATACAAAATAAAACCATAATTGGGAAATTGGAAGGAAACTCTCCTGTACCCTCGTGACATACTGCAATGTGCGTGGCCTCAACTCTGATTGTGATTTCCATACCTATACTATATCCGATTCAATGGCGGCTGATGTTAAATTGATAAATATTTATTATTGAATTTAATTTATACTAATAATAATAATAAATAAGTTCTTTATTTCAGACCCATGATCCGTAGTGTTAGTAACAATTGACTTTAATCTAAATTAGTAAGTCTTATAATTAAACAGAGGTTTTTATTTATATTACAAATTGAGCTACACCCTTAATCTGTTCAACCCAACAAGCCAGGATTGGACAATCGAATCTGCCCGCTATTGCTTTTAGAATGCTGTTGGGACTTACTCTTTCTTACTCTTATTGATTTAGCTTGCAAAAATGCCACGTATTTGCACATACTTCAATGGAAATCTGTAAAAAAGTTATTGTTTATAGTTCGTTCGCCGTAAAAAAGTGAGTCATCACTGCTTTTCTAGCGAGGCCTCCAAGTTGATCATTGTGCACAAATTACAGCACTGATGAGTCAGTATCTTCTTATGACAAAACGAACAAACTACTATAATGTTACATTGGTATTAAAGATACCTCGCGTATCGTATTCGCATTTCGCGTTTCAGTTGTTGCATCTTCCTCACTCTCGTGAAAATGCAACACCATGAATTAAAATGTCATCACAAAACCGTACAATACGTAAGAGATACTCTTATTTTTTCGTATTACGTAACGGGATCATTAATGTAGTACCTATTTAAGTTGCTAAGGACAAAACGTATATATCATATTATTTTTCCGTTTGTCCCCACTTTTTCTTTTCCGATGTAATCAAGAGTTCTAAGTGTATCTTATATGCCGGAGTATTTTTGTATCTCTTTATTTTTGTGAGCTTCTTTCCTGTTTAGGGCTTCGGTCGTAAGTTTCAACTAGGATGTTAGGATTGACATTTATTATGTTTAACAAGCATTTTGGAATGAATGAATGAATTAACACCTACGCATTTATTGATTTGACGATATAAATATTATGTAAATGGAGTCGTTTGAACTAAATTTGGTGAACAGTCTCAGATTCTTTGTAATCTATAGTCGTGGTAAGGAAATTGTATAGGTTAGACGGTTACCTAACTAAGTTTATTTTATAAAGAATGTTTTTCTATTTTTCTTTATGCTGAGAGTTAAGTAAGGAGCAAAAAGTCAACTATCGTAAAACTAAATGAACGAGGCCATGTGTTTTCGAATGTCATTTAATTGTGATTCTAATTTGTGGATTCTGTAATTTGATGGGCTCATTCCGAAATGAAAAGAGTTAACTATTATTTTAATTTAGAATTATCATTGACAGATTAACAGGTCTACGTGTGAATTAAATCAACTCCAGTGCCAAAGCGGCTATGGACATTTCGGACTATTTCTACTTTCTACTCATTTATTTGGGGATTCAAAAGAAGTGGTCTTTTGAATACTTAGAATTCAGCACAAGTGGATCACAATTCGAATAGGTACTGCGGGAAAACCTTCTGGTATCCGTTTGAATGTGGACAGGAAATGTGTTATTTCGGCTTCATGAGAATGTTCTAAATAAATCACCATCATTTATTAGTCGTAATACGTTGAACTTTTGAAAAAGATTGTATTTTAATGCCCTAAAGTGACCCAATGGCCTATTTGCTTGTTTTGTTATGTTTGACTATTTTTTCAGAAGCAGCTGAACATTTTAGTACCTTGTCGCTGTCAGTAATGTGACAAATTCGAGCAACTCTAATTTCATACGTTACTACGACAAGGTTCTTAAGTGTTTAGCTTCTTCTGAGACTGACTGTACATAGAAGTCTGTTGTTTAAATGTTTATTTGTAATAGAATTTTATTAAAATGACTTGCTCTGAGTAATACTCCACTTAAAAAGTCACTTAGTATTCATCGATAATATACTTACTTACCATTATTATCTTGATTAATAACTATATAAACAACATTTATCTTTTGTTCGTAATAAAGATTAGAAGTATTAGGTATACCATGGTTGCATTTCTTCAAGCGAAATCATGAAAATGAATGGATTAAAGTCAATTAAGTATCAATAGCCTTATATATCTTACGTCTGTCGATTGGCAGATGCTTCCCACGGGCATCGCTACGGACCGACGGCTTGACAGAATGATTGGGCGTAAGTATTGAGACCCTGCGCCTGCGCAGTTTACACTAAATGCTCCGGCTCATTACATTTGGCATTTGCTCACGAACCTACCCTCGCAGCACAGCGTGAAGCAGGGCTGAACACTTTAAATGCACCTTTCCTTCTATAATTATTTTCTTTATTTCCTGCAAAACGAACATTCTGGGCCCCTATCCGACGCCGGTCAGTGATATAAAAGCTACATGCAAGTCACATGTATCTCAATCATACACATTACGCACTACGCGAATATGGCTTTCGCTCCGTTTCTTTATCACTTAGACGGTGTCGAATAACGATCTCTCGAGTGTAATGTAAATGTAACGCGGTTTGTTTCTAGTTCAACCGGTAGATTTTATGTGACCGCCTAAAAACCCAATGACACAATTCAGACTTGGACACAAAACAGAATCATTCGTGACAATAAATCCAAGATGATACGAGAACGGTACTTCCTAAATGTAGCGAGACGCTTTCGAGCGAGGCCCACCCTCGATTGTGTGTTCATTGTATGCAAATCGGTCGGCCGCGCCCGCCGCTACCAAATATTTCACGCAGCCATCCTTGCGGCCGACGCCGAAGCCGCCGCCCAAATTACGCGGCCCGCAACCACCCAGTGCTATAGACATTCCAGGAAGCACCAGGCCAAACGATTTGTCCCTTCCATGCCACTGGTTTTGTCGTCGTTACGTAATACAGATTCGCTGGGCCCATGGGAATAGATCGCGCTGATACCGCCCGCCCTATTAACAGTTCAGTGTTTTGATGTTATCCTAATTGGTTGCGCGCCGCGACAAAGAAGACAAATTAACTGTCGGAGAATTCCAAGCGTCATTGCCCTTCAGACGCTGAATGTAATTTGCGCCGTCACCGTCACGTCCAGCGTGCGCTAACCGACGGCCGCCATTCTTCACTTCGGCCACTCTACAAAAAAACGTCAACACTCGACAATTCTCACCTCTCCATTCAATATTTTAGAGTTCAATGTTCAGCCGGCCTTTAGACTTGAAATCTTAATACACACTCTTTTGTGCCACTCCTACCCACGTTGTTTGTAATTTGAATTTATGAATATTGGCACGTTGAGGCTGTTCCTCGAATTCTTATGTGCACTGAAGAGGCTACGAGTGAAGTTCAATTGTGGGCACGTTTGAATATTTGTAATTTTTACGAGCAAGTCATGTTTGCCTGCGTTTGTTTGAAATGAAAATATCAATCATGTGCGTATTCATACGTGAGTAATGTGAAGGCGCGGTACGTCGCCGAGGCGTTGCATAAATTACCAGTTAAGATTTTAATACGGTTATAGTATATACGGGGGCTAGGTCGGGCACAAACAATGGCACATCGGAACCCACGCCCTACAGGGAGTAGTAGGCGAATATGTCACGGGCTGAACGCCTTTGCCGAAAGTGACGCTGTGCTCAAGCTAACGGTGTTGACTTAGGTATCACTAAGCTCATGACTTATGTATGACTCAAATAGCTCTTACTAATATTTAGGTTGGTACCTTGCATATATTACAATTTTAATACGAACCCAATTCTAATGAGTATGCTCTCGCAGTATGCGAGATAACGCACGATTTCCTTGCAATATTCGTAAGTGCATAAATTGAACCCGTTAAATTCGAAATAATAAGTTATTTAAATAGATTTTTGAGGGAACATAAAAACATAATAAAATTACAACAACCGTCAAAATGAATTATTGAAACAAAAAACGATAACTTTAGCAGTTTAGCAGTTAAACACGTAATGTTTGGCCAATATTTCTGCTTACAAATTTAGGGGAAAACTAGTCTAAAATGCAAGGCGCTACTTTCATACTACGTACTTTCTCGATATTTCTCGATTTTTTTTTCTTGTTTGATAATTTTATGTAAATTTGTAATGTTTAGAGATTTTAATCCCTCGTAGTTTCTGGGATAAAGAGTGCATTCGGTTGGGTAGGTAGTACATTCACTGTATCAAAAACGTCTCCTCAAATGAAAGTGTGTGCTCTACACTATCGAAGTGTTTTCGAATGACAAACCGCACGACGATTAATGATTGACGATTAACAATGCTAAAAACTACAACATAAGCTGTAACATGTTTATCCGCTAGACTTACTAGTAGTTAATGCTAGGGTAAGGAAAACGGTCCAACCCAACGGTAGCAGATAACATCCTATCGTTACAGACCAAGATCAAGCCTCGAGCTAAGCTTACCGGTTATAGCCTGTCGTCTTGGGGAAAGCATACGTCATCATCCAAGAGAACAAGGTACTCGCTCAATACTACTCGGTGCGTATATGTATATAGTTGCCAATTTGAGTAGAATAAAATACAGGAGAATTGTGAGTGCATTATGCTAAATAAATAATGCATTATGTTCTAATCAATCGTTAATAGCAGAGTGCCTACGATGTTAGATTTCATCGCGGACATTAGCATATATATGTCCCAGCCTACCCAGTAACCTTGTGCGAAAAGAATGAAAACTTTGCTTGTGCGATAAACGCTAAGGCGCACCAATACAGTTCTACCTATTTAAATTTGCCTGCGTACGCTCTTATTCCTATTACAATAGAATTATCTTTACGTTAGTGCACTCAGAAGTAAACTCTACAGCGTGTGTATAATTTATTCAATGAGTTTTATATTTGTAACTCAAAATTGAGCATTTACCAAACCGATAAAGCATTTATATGCTATTTCTTTTCTGGTATTCAGAAACATTTACGATATTGTTAGAATTTGACTCGCTAGCGAAAAGGCGTTTAGATCGTGAAAACATCACCCAGTGAAAGAATTAAAGTAATAATAAGTGTGCCTAATTTTTCGCATAAATAAAACAGTGTTTTCAATTTGTTTCAGACAAGGCGAGGCACAACGGCAAAACCACACATGTCCCCCAAAAATGATTCCGGTAAGTCTGCAAGACCACAAAATAGTGGTTACTTTTTTATACAACATAGGAAGGAAAACGAGCAAGTGGGTTACCGGATGGAAAGTGATCACCACCGCTCATAAACACCCGTAACACCAAGGAGATTGCAGATGCCTTGCCAACCCAGAGGGCTAAGATGGAATACCTCTTGTGCCAGTAATTAGACCGGCTGTCTTGCTCTCCAAGCCGGAATACAACAACGCAAGCACTGCCGCTTCGCAGCAGGATTAGCGAGGTTCGTGTTTTTTTGCTCTAATGGCAAACATGAGTCGACACGCAAAATGAGCATAATTGTGTTGCGAGCGTGCCAAGCCACAGCGGTCGGTGAATCGCAAACACTATTTGTCTATGTCCATTAATCTGTGATGTATTGAAAATATCTCAACTCGAGGACTGGAGATTTTGAGTCTTTGGGTTCAGTTTTCACATAATAGGCACAGGCCTATTATGTGAAAACCAAACCCAAAGAGAGAACAATCTATAACTACAGAGTTACAGATTGTTCTCAACATAGAGTACATGGAACTATAAGAAATAGAGTTGTCAGTCAAGATTTTCGATTAAAGCGCAATCTATTGTTACTAGGCCAAGTAATATCATTCAATATATATGTATACACATAACTAACATAACATACAACATATATGTGTATAGTTATACCTATAAGTCATACGCTCACTCCGCTGTACTATTTTTGCTGGATATAACATTTTTACTACATTTGTCTTGGAATATGTATATTATGAACTCAATTCGAATTTAATATACTTATTCCAGACGAGTGTAATAAGAATGTTGCATCCAATAAGTCAACTAAACAGGCCACTGTTCATAATAACTTGTTATACAATCGGAATTCTCTTTGCAACTCATTTTAATAGAAAGAGATTTCATTAAGAGAAAGCAGGGTCTTCGGAGCCGAAAGGGGAGCGAATTGTCGTCAAAAAATCAGTAAGAGCAGAGTAAACATGGAAATGCACCATCAGTTACCACGAAAGCAAGAAGATGTCAAATTTATAATGGAATGGAGAAAGAAACGTCAGAAAATTTTATTCCATTATACTCTAAAAGTTTAATTTAACAATTTATAAATTCTAACTTATGACGTCTAAAAATACAAATAAATTTAAAATTATAATTTTAATCTTGTAAACATTGTTATTATAACATAGTTAAAGCAATTGTCGTTCTAACAAATGAGAGTACAATATACAATAAAGTTGTAGTGAACTAAAGGAAACTGCATGAAACGAAACGTAAAATGTCAATACATTTTCGGACCCCTTCTGCCATTCTAATTCTGTTCTCAGATTTTGCTCCTACAGCGCCATCTACCAGTTCCAGGCCAAATATCAGTTACTTTTTTAAATCCAATGTGCCGTATGTGGCTGTATGGCAGTGAAAACACCGTGGTTCTCAAGCGTAACAGCTTACTAAAGATAGCATTTCATATTTAATTCCTATAATTAAAAAAATGCACTTATTGCAGACACAATAATCCATACAGTGTTAGTATTAAACGTCAAATGTGATATTTGACGTTGGTCATTTTGAGCTCGAGCTCCAATCAATTTGCATCGATATGAGCAAAATAATAAAGCATTCAGTTTAGGCTCCTGCAACCTGGTTTTAAATAATTGCTTCCGACATCTGCATACCGACAGCTGTTAAAATTACAAATAAGTTGTGCCGAGTTACTGCCATCCGTAATAAAGGAAGCGATTGCTGAACGCGGACGACGGTCAGTTTATTCCTACGGAATTTAGCTCTCGTCAATATTATTAACTTGTGGGTCAAATAAAGTAGTTATTATTAGAAAATGAATCATGTGAGGTTGAGTAAAGTGAACTGTCATGCACGGTATTGGGTAACATTAGAAAAACTCTACTAATTTCTAGGCAGAAAAAGTTTATTTCTATGTTCCTTCCTCATTTATTAACGAGTGGGTGGATAGGACGAAATTCGTCATACTAGATAAAAACATGTAGGATACTTTTATGCCGTAAAAATCTGGGTAGCTAGTTATAACATTAAAAACCTGGAAAGGACTCAAAACGTGAACGTTTAGCTAACAAATAAACAAGTTGTTTAAAGACCAAAAGACCCAGAGAAAACTAAAAAGGTCGGGATTAAAAAAATTCTCGAGACCCAGAACCCGAAACGTAGAGAATAGCAAGTTTTCTTAAGACGATGAGACCTGCAAAAGTCTAAGAACGTTGGGATAAACTAGTTTCTGTTACGAACGAGTTATATAATGACCTCAAAATGTTAGAACACATCAAGTAACACAAAAGATTTACCTGTTAAGTGATAAGTATCACATATCTACCCTAAACTTTTAACAATGTATTGTTACGTGAGGCCCAAGCGAGCTTAAAATAACAACGCAAAGAATGTCGTAAATTAAAGTGATACAACTCGTATAACAAGTAACATTGTATTACACAGTGAAACAATGCTGAGAAGGAAATAAGTACACGTAAACTGTAATTAATTTAATTTATTAACTTTTTAAGTGCGCGGTAAAATGAAATGGATACATTTTCCGCTAGAGTCAATATTTATAATTTTTATGAACTTTCACTTAATAGTAATAGTACATTGTAGCAGAGGTTGGAAAATAAATAAATGACAGGAGAGCCTGTGTCAGTCTAAAGATACCGTATTTAACGTAGAAGTTTACAATTACTCAGTGCTTTTCTCGACTAATGCAAGTAAATATGTAAATTTTTGTTAATTTTACAAAGCATAAAATTTTCAACTAGGGGAGCCCGGGGCTGGAAGTTCCGAATTTCAAATAACATGGAATTTCATGATGAAAATGAAAGGTTACATTTTTAATATTTAGCAGTATTAAAATATATTTATCGGTCTTTGTAATAGTATAGTAATTTCTGCCAGTATCTAAATAGTTTTTATTTTACAAGCAATTCTTCGCAAAATTTCGGAGGGGAACATTCAGCCCCACTTTGGGGCGAGTTGTTCCATGTGTGGGGCAATTTGTTCCGTTTAAATAATAGACATATAGTTTAGGAATAACGTAAGTTTATTTTAATTAAAACAATCATTTCTATAGTTTCATTTATTGTGCGTTCACGTAAACTAAAAAAAACAACAACAAAACATTACTGGTCAATTCCAGATAAACTTTTTTTCTATTGGCAAACTAAAATTAAGATCTATTAGCTTACTTATCTTATCAAACGCTTTATTAAACTTTCGAATACAAAAAATATAACTGAAAAGGACACTCGAGATATTAAATATTGTCATATCCACAATAGAACTAAAAAAAAAACAACAACAAAACATAACTGGCAACCTTCAGACAACCGTTTCTTTTATCAATTAACCATAATAGAGATTCATCAAGTTAAAAATCTTATCACGTGCATAATTGCTCTTATAAAAACTACATAATATAGGCTGGTAACCTCTGGCTAGACAAACGTTTCAATAAATATATGTGTAATGACAATTGAGATCACAACTTACAAATCTAGTCAAATAACAAAACTGCTTAATTAATATCAGCCTTGTTTTAATCAGTCGTAATCAACTTTGGCAATTTTCATTCTTATTCATTATTAATTTCTTCATCTGACTCACAATTCGGACAAATGTAAGTAATACTATCGCCTTTATTTATACATTCAACATGTGCCCAATTTTTACACATCCTACATTCTATCCACTTTTCTCTTGGAAGAGAATTTGAATATGAATCACAGCAAATGATGCAGTACCATTCCAGATCCTTGTCACTATCACTCTCGCTTTCTTGTAATACTCTTCTTTTACCTTTATCTTGAGCCTTTCCCTTTCCTTTCCCCTTGCCTTTACCTTTTCCTGTATTATTGATATTTTTCTCTTTTCCCTTCTTTGCAATGACTTTATTCTTCTTTGCCTTCTTTGATTGTTCTTCAGCTAATGCATTTTTTTCTGGCGTGTCAGTTAAAACAGCCGTCTTTCTTACACGTCGTTTTGTAGCCGTCTGCAATCGTGGTGGTGCCTTTGGTAAAGGTTTTACGATTTCAGGGCTAAACACAGCTGAGGCCTTTGCTGGTGTTAACTGAAGTTCTTGTCCACTATTTATGTTCGAAGCGAGAGACTGAGGCGCATCACCTTGATCTGTTGTCGAATGCTGAGGTTGTTCCCTATTTTGACCTGATGTTGAAGCGGTTATGGGTTCCGGCTGCACATTATTCTGAGGTAACATTTGAATATTGGATGGTCCTGGTTGATCATCAATTTGAGCCGCAATTGAACTACTAGAAGGCTGGATGGGTTCCTCATTTGTCACAGCTTGAGACGAAGCAGCTTCTGGGAATGGCCGATCTGTCACGAAGGATGGTGCATAATCTTCTTCTGTAAATACATCAGGGTTAAAAGGACATATTCCAGCCTTTTTAAAAGCGTTCATAATAGTGACAGGGTTTGCTGCTAATGGCCATGCTGATTTCACAATCCCAGGAATTTCATATATTGACATGGTTTTTCCTGGGTTGTTTCGGAGCCAATTATCTTGAGCTTTAGCACAGTAAGATTTGAAAGGCCCATTGATGCCCACATCCAGCGGCTGTAGCCTGTGCGTGCAGTGAGGTGGGAATGACAGCATTATTATTGAGTTTGCTTTTGCTTTCTCAACTACGTTTATGTCTATATGTGACGAGTGGTTGTCAAGTAATAATAACACCGGTTCTTCTGAAGTGGGTTTTGTGAACTTGATAAAGTGGTCCATGTATGTGAGGAATTCAGTGGAAGTCATCCAACCTGATTTATTCCCAGCTCCAATAGACTCAGAGGGGCCATCTCGTAAAAACAAGTCTTTGTATTTTAAACGGGGAAACACAAACATTGGCGGAATTGTGTTTCCCGCAGCACTTGCTGCTAGCTCCACGGTAACTAAAGTCCCACGCTCAGCTGACACTATAGCACCGACCTGCTTTATACCTTTTTGAGCCACTATCTTCTTTGGCTTCAATACTGTTGTGACTCCAGTCTCGTCCAGGTTCCAGATTCTGGAAGGTGCTAACTTATATTTGAGTAGAATGTCGCCGAGCTTAGTGAAGAAATCATTCACATTATGTTTGTTGAACGCAGATGCACGCCCTGCACTAGTCGCCTCTGGTGTTCGTATCGACAATATTGGGTTCCTCTTTATGAATCCAGCGAACCAGTCGACCCCTGCTTGTCGATTCTTGTGCCACGTAGCGGGAATGTTTTCCATAGAAAATTTCACTGCACATTCATACGCGAGTTTTCGCACCTCTCCTGGTAGCAGACCGAAGTATATTGACGAACACTTTAAAATGTACCTCACTAACTCTTTTTCCTGTTCCGTGGTAAAAATTAACCTGCTTTTATAACCTACGGTGGGATCTTTATGGGCTTTAATTTTTGTAACAAATCGGTGTAACGTCATGTGGCAAATTTCCAGTTCTCTAGCCACTGTTTTAATTTTTCTTCCCTCTTTTATTACAGCATTTGCAGCTTGACGCATTAATGTTTCGGAGGTTTTCCCTCTATCCGTTTTTCGTTTGTAGGTACGCATCCTAAAACAATAAAATTACCGTAAAAGTTATTGAAAACATTTAAGGTTAAATTGGGGTAAGTTGTTCCGGGGAACAACCAGCCCCTTCGAGAGGGAACTTGTAGCCCCAAATTACGATATTATGTTAAAACTCTCATACTAGGAAATGAAGCAAATCAATTAAAAAAACAATCAAACATTAAGATACCTGATTAATGCCACTACACAATAGAAAAGTTACACATGAATCGGTCAATAATAAATAAAAATAGACCAAAAAGTTTAAATACGAAAATATTTACTCACGTGGTGTTTTATAGCACGGTGCGCACAGCCGCTCGTTCGCTGCCCGCGTAGCAACTAAGATGGCCGCCAGCACGGCGGCTGACCTGATGCACAAGCGACGCACTTCACGTGTATTGCTATCTCTTTTCTTTAAAAAGTTATTACTGTCGGAACAACTTACCCCGGGAACTTCCAGCCCCGGGCTCCCCTACTTCTAAATATTTCCGCACTTCGGGGCTTATAGATGGGTAAATTGACAACCTGATTATCTTATGCAGCTGGTTGAATTAAGCATTAACACAATACAATAACTCTTTATTGAACACCACAAAACACAAAAAGGTACAATATAGAGACATAACAAAAGCATTAATATATTGTTACCAAATTAATTGCGACTTCAAATAACTAAGTCCGAACTAAGTTGGTTTACTGTACAGTCTTACAGTAACGTGGTGCTGCTACGCATAGTCAAAACAAGAATTGTTAGCTGGACCCAGTGTGGTGAATATCACTGCACTATGTTTAGGCTAACATGTGATGGACAGACGGACAGTTGTCCGCAGATGACGCTGATTGCGTTTGAAAGATGTCCATATCACTGGAACCGGATCTTTTTAATATTCTCAGCAGACGCTTGTTGCAGTCGATCGTGAGTAAAATACAATATTTGTAAGTTTTTATTTAGTACCGCCAGAGCTTTGCGATTATGTTTGATAACATCATTTTATACAGGGTTCTATTCAGCATGGCCTAAGTGCTAATGAAGATCAATAAAAAACAGTTTTACTAATACGGTTATCGTTAATAAATTGGAATGCTATGCTACTCCGCGAAAAAACTCCACGGAATAGCAAGGTTATTTTATTCTAAATCTCTCCAAAATTACGCCTTAAGTTACCGCCAAAGGTAACTAATTGTGTGAAAACTTAAGTGCTTCAAATTTAAAATTCAACTCTTGCTCGAATTTAAAACTTCAAAATATTTTATTTATTGGTTTTTATGGATAGGAAATGAACGCAACAGATGGAAGGAAATGAAAGCAGAGGGAGAGCCGTTTGCCAAACAGACAGACACTCAAGATTATCGGAAACATTCAAATTACTAATATATTACAAAAAGTCGCGATTTGAAGACATCAAAATAGGAATAAGTATCTCAACAGTTTATTCTGCCATCTGCAAACAATCTTTTCATTTGTCCGGTAGTTGGGCAATGGCTCTTCTATTGTTTATCAAAAACTTACCTTAGACCACAAATCCTACATAGACCTTCTAGATTATAAACATAGACCATATGTCTCCATGGTACTTCGGTATCTCGAGTCGCATCATATTCGCCTCGCCAGCCTCAAGGATGCGTAAATCGAGACCCACCGCTCGTGAATATCCGTCTCGCGACGCATTTTATGATCCCCACGGCCTATTTGCATTCGTGTGATGCTGAAGAGTGAAAAAACAGGATTAACGCGATACCGTTCTTAGCTTTGTTTACCCTGAAATCATAACTGAAAATTTTACCCGCTCTGGTTGCGTGATAATGGGATATTTATTTAAAACACAGTCACTAAATCCACTCTCAACGAACAGCACTCTGCTAAAAGTTTAAAAGAACTCGTAATTTCCGTTCGTATATACCATAGGTTTATTTTAATCTCGCGGCACAGCTGATCCCTTGGACTGGCCATTATATGAATTTATTTATTTTGAAAAAAGAAACAAAGGTTAAACCGGTTGAAAGGGCAGCGGAAGCCGCGGGCCGCTATTCACGCGCGACTGTTTTTATCCCTTTTTTTCATACACCACCTTTGAGCACGTTTCCTTCACCCTATAAAAGGGGTATTATTCAATTCTTAGTAATTAGGGTAGCGGTAACGACCGCTTGCGCAATATCGCGCGGCAGAGACAATGGAGCCTTTTGAAAAGTCATTGCATATGAATACTTAATACAAAACAAACGTAGACAATTAGCGAAATAATGGAAGCTGAATACGAGTACAGTATGGCTGGCTGATGTAACGGCAATTAATAAGAGTATACAATTTGTTGCGAAAAATCTCTCGCATCGCTTTCTCTTTCTGCCAATTAGCTTAATTTTGTTTCGATTTCCACATCGATTCGTGTGAAAAAAATCGAGTTGGATGAACAATGTTAACTAACGTTAAGGACGCTGATATGCAGGTGAAAATTCTGAAAACACTCGAGCGTTATGATCCCAATTTGTGTGGACGTGTAATACTTTCTTTGCTGGCGGCGGTAAAAGACATCCTCATAATGTAAAGCTGCAATGTAGGCGTAAAGTTAGTAAAATCGTTCAATGTTTTTTTCTTTTCTTTGTGTTTACATTAATATGACTGAGCCTCATGGTAGTGTTCGAAATAAAATCTTTTAAGCATTAAATTTCCATTTACCGAGCTTCTATCTGTAGTGAGAATTTGCTAATAGGTTTAGCGAAAACTTGAAAGTATGGTGTAGCTGGGAACGAGCAGAAGGCACTATTTGCTGCAAAGTTTTGCTATTTGTTGCCAACACAAAGGGCTAACTACTTTTGCTAACACCTTTTGTCTTGCTTTTCACATCGGAACACAACAGTGCAAGCATGGCTTAGCGGCTGGATTAGCGAGCAACATGGTGGTAGCGACAACGGCATTCTGTCCATTTCCCATTACACTGCACATCAAACCCTAATAGAAGAATAGCACCATATTTATATTTTTACTAAGTATTTTGTCACCAATACTTCCAATAACTTTCTTCCGTTGCTACCCTAGCTCCACTTGAGCCGTGAGGCAGATTTGGTCGTAACTCGTTAGTGATATTTCCTCACTCGATGTTTCATAAATAGCTGCTGAAACATGGCAACAACTACTTAACATTACATAATGTATTGTGATGGAACATAAAGTTTGATAAGCACTGTACCCCGTCTTGTCCTAGTTGTTAAATAATGATGATTTATTGCATGAATATCAAATTAAGATACCGCGTCGGTGCAATAGGAACACCCTTAGACTCGATTTTCCAAAAATCTATTAAGTTTTAATGACTTGCAAATTATAAAAAAAATACTATCAAAGATTTGAAATATAATATTTTCAACGGTTCATATCACGTATTAATTGTTGTTTACGTTTACGCAATATTGTTTGCTATACATATTACGGGATAAAAAGTATGTTTCAACCGAGAGCGTGATTTATCTGTCTGCCAAATTTCATCTAAATCCGTCCAGCTGTTAATGCGTGATTGAGGAACAAACATCCAAACATAGTTATATATATCTTCATTAAAATATAAAGATAGTATTAGTAGAATAACTTCAGGACTCTGACGACCAGTGAATAACTTCCTTGCTTTTGTTCCTAGAGATCGGTACTACAAACAATTAAGTTCAATGCATGTTCGAATGAATGTAAATCACCCAGTGGTGCAATGTCATTCAGTGGGGATGACGATGGAGGCACTGAATGCATTGGATGAATTCCATTAGTTCAATAATTTAGAAAATTGCTTGGACCCAATCAAATATTTTGCTTTAATATTTAATGCCTAGTCAGTATTGATTGTTCAATCCAAAATAAAGAATGATTTGTATAAAGTAGTGAAGTATCGTGATATATTTTTATTTCTCTTGTCTTAAATTATTAAAGTGCACCGGGGAATAGGTAGAAGATAAATTATAAGAAGCTTCTAGTTGCAATAAACTAAGTTCAGTTGAAGTGGCTGGAGACTACACGACCAAGAGTTAGTTCAGTCTTTGAATTAATGTTACGACTTGTTTACTAGCTTTCCCCTCATAAAAACTTTACTTTTTTATCGAGATTGATAGTCTTTATATTTTTTATCTTATCAAAATATGGGTAAAATCAGAAAGAAAAGTAAATCTAAGAAGGTTATAATTATCCCACGAATGTCTTCATCGATCCGGGCATTTGTCGATTTTCCCAAGACTGTTTTGTGCTTTCCGTTACGATTACGAGGCCCGTGAGCCTATGAGCTCCCATGCCCATGAAGCCTGTAATCAGCACTGTACAAGGAAAGTGAACGTGTGATTTGCACTCATTACGTAAGAATCCCACAAATTATCGCTTCAACGGCACTAGCGGAATCCGGAACATTTGGACTAACGTTAGTTACTTGGTTGTGCACAATTCTTTATTATTTCCTTTTCTACGTATGTTTACCTTCGCTGGTATTCTTTGTTTAGTTTATTAAAGTCGACGAATAAAAACACATCGCAGTTTGAACGGAAAGATAACAGTTGTAGAATTTTATAGTAGCAAAAAGGTGTCTTATATTTTTCTTGGAGCTCGTAAGTCTTAAAGATGTATGGATAAAATCGTTGTACATTTACTTAGAGATTTCAATCGTCTTTATGTTCCCCCCCACGGTCTACAGAGACTTTAAACGCATTAACTAAGTACATTTGCGCCCCATTCATGAATCATAATTTACCCATGCGAAAATTCGTCGAAAAATGGAGGTGTTGGGGATTACCGACTCGTGCAATAACAATTTGGGATCTAAAATTCAAATTGTGGAAGATGTCGCCATCGATTGGTCCCCGGATGAACACGGGTCCATTGACAAGGTATCTGTATTATTATTAGGGTCCCAAGGGATTTATGAGCATATTTGTGGCGGGGCATTGTCGTTGATTGATCGCCTTTGAATTTCAGTAGGGACAAACTAATCTATTATGAATTGCGTGCGGAAGGGTGAATTTTGAAATAATTATATTTGCTTGTCAAGTAAATATATTATTTGAAATAATTATGAGCTACACTAGCCATACCAGTAACATATCTCATCCATCCTCGTATCTCAAAATGCACTCGTATGGTACCTACGCAATGTCAGTCAAAATTTATAACAAACTGCCTAACCAAATAAAGAGTGAAATGAATGAAAAGAAGTTCGCAATACAATTAAAGAAACACTTGGTTGAAAATGTTACTATGCCATAAATGAGTATTTAGATAACTAGATAAATAGGTATATAAATTTGGAAAAATATTGTACAAATATACATAAAATACAATTTTAATACGATATTATTAGTTAGGTCCTATTATTATTATTACATAACTCATTTTATGGCATAGCCATTTTATGCCATAGTACTCGTCTATAATTGTTGCGTTTCGAACGAATCGATCGATCGAATTTATTTTTTCAATACAGTTGCTCAAAAAGTGCCCTTTTTTTGGCTGTTTTGCGTGCGCAAAGTTCGTTTTTGCGAACTAGTGCGATTTACTTTTCCAGTTTTTTTTAATTTGTACTTGTTCCAGTTCACAACTACTTACCAAAGAGTTTTTATAGTTTTAGTTTGTACCAAGACGTAATAAAACTAAAAACCTATTATTAATGTAAGAATGTCAAAATATGGAGATTTTATATTTTATTACAAGCCTGTTCATCAAAAAAAATATGTTTTTTTAAATAATAACAGTCCTAAAAACAGTTCTTATTAAGGTGGCTGAATGGAACGGAATTCTCTGAGACAAAAACATTGTTGGCCTGTTTAAAGAGCAAATCGACCAATCACATCAGCACGCTGATCACTGATTCGACCAATCAGAATACGACTTGTGCTGCATACGACATAAAATCGACCAATCAGAACACTGGGTCTTTTCTGGTACCCCATATTTATTTACATTAAAAAAATAAGGTTCTTTTTAGTTCCACTTCTTCAGAAATAAATGGCAAAGATATTCAAACAATAAGCGATTCTGGGTGTTTTTAAGCACTTCGAAGCGCTTCGCTAAATTAAAAAATAAAACGCCTTTGAATGACTGGCCACTAAGAACGGAATCGTTAAAAAAAAAGTAAAAATAGGCGGGAGAGTGAAAATATTAATGTTCCCGGCAAGAATATTTCGTTATCCTTTAATAATTGTCCTAACGCTCATATTAATATCTATTTGAAAAAATCTTTCATTGAGTTGGCTGAATAGCAAAAGCCATTTGCCGTATGAAATATGACAGCTAACAAAAACGCGTTTAATTTGTCAAAAATTTTCACTGCTAAAGTTTGTACTTACTTTACTTTAATTAAGAGCTTCAGTAAAAGTCGCAAATTTATTGTATTTTTTTCGCAACTGTATTGAAAAACGTCGTTCGATACACGCGCGGAAATGTCATTCTTCACTCGTCCCGAGTCTTGCCACTTGCCTGCGGCTCGTGGCAAGATATCTCGGAATTCATGAAGTAATGACATACCTTCCGCACTAGTATCGAAATGTACTATTATTTTTATTTTATTTTATTTTTATTTTTATTCTTATCTCTAATTGACATGCAAAGTAAGTTAAATTTAAATAACTGCCGACTAACATAGTTTCGCAAGCAACAATTGTCACTAACATATTATAGGTCCAGCTCCTGAATTAAACGATTTGAATTTGAATAATATAAGAAGTCAATTACAAATTTGTTAGTATGTCACAAAAAGTTTGAGTCAAGTAATTTGAATTTTGTTGACAAAGCAATTCTTTTCTACATTCGAATTCGATGAAAGTATTTTAATAAGTATTTATCTACACACATATCATAAAGGCTAAATAACGCGTTCAAAAACCCTAGGAAATGACCAGCATTATTACAACCAATATTATTATAAGAATTTTCTTGTCTGTGGTAGTAGGTAAATCTGCTCTTTATTGGTCATCACATTACCGATATCTCGTGACTGCTCATGACGTTATGAATTTAAATTTGGAACAGCTGTCAAAATTCAAGTTGGTCTCTATTCTAGTATCCACAGATATTAAAACAGTTATCGATACGAAACGTCAACTCAGTATGATTTTTTAATTTAAACGCACGACATTTGATCTCGTGTGATATGAAAATAGCAACTTCATTCGTTCGTCTATGGTTTAAAAAAAATGTTCGTCCTGACGGATAGATCGAATCACAGAGTACTTTTTTAATATACATGGCCGCCATTAGTTGTCATTCTTTTTAGGTTTTTTGCTGTTACGATTTTTTGCAGTTATGATATGTGTGTAGATAAAGTAATGTATGCAACTGTATATAATTAGGCCTTAAAACACTCGTGTGATCCTATTATGAAACTCGCTGACGCTCGTTTCATAAAACCACACTCGTGTTTTAAGGCCTCTCATTATATAGCAGTTGCATAAAATACTATTACCTGATGTAATAAAATGTTAATAAACAACAAAAAAATCGGTCTCGATACCATTTTGGTAAAAAACTAAATAAAAAGTAATTCCCAAAAAGTTAGTCTTTTAGTTATATACAATTGAGTGCGTTCACTTATCTATTGATACGTTTACTATCTTGATTAAAAGTTCTTATTTTATCTAGAATATTTGGTAATAGGCAGGCTGAAAAAAAAGGAGATTATTTATTCTATTACATAACGAGACAACCTGTTATTGTAATTTGAACTTTTAAGTGTAATTTAGTAAAAACTCAATTGTATTCGATAAATGATTATTTTGTTTATATTATTTGGACATGGAATTGTTATATTTAGTTTTATGTAATCAGTTTATAAGTTCTAACTTGCTACGCCCTAACAGGGTATCATTGTACAAGCTTAGGTATGTTAAATGTTGCAATAAATAAATACTGACTACTGAATACTGAATCTCACCCGGAACATAGGATTTGCTTGGATCAATATTTTGCATGTCGATTGAAAAGTTGGATGGAAAAATGCAACATTTAACAGATTAACCAGGCAAAGGTGTTATTCATGTCTACAAATATGAAACGCCTCATAAGGTCCAAAGTCCAGAACTTTCAACTTCAACACCTTTTGTTGTTTAAAAGCTGATATCTATGGGGCAGTTCAAAGCCACACATTTACATAGTCTAATTCGGCTTGACTGAAAGCTCATATGGTTGGCGATAGATCTTACTCAAAGTTCCGTGGAATAAAGTCCTCTGGTTTGGTCTAGTATTACAGAAGGTTGCATCACACAATTAATATGTTTTACCAATGTTGGCTCATTGTTTCAGATGATAGTCCGAGTGTGGTGCGAGAGCGGCGCGGGTTGGGCGCCGACGCACGTGCCTGTGACCCCGCAGACCACGTGTCGCGACGTGCTCGACTGCTGTCGCGAGCCGGGCGACGAGCCTTGTCTACTGCTCAGCGTGCACCCCCAGCATGGAGGTGAGACGGCACCTGATGATAGTCCTAGTGTAGCTAGACGCCACGCACATGCAGCCAATGACTGTACATGCAATGGCGTGGACTGCTACCGGGGACTCTGTTAGCAGCTCAGCATGCACCTAGCACGCTAGCTTTTATCGATGACATAAAGCATTTATCCTGTTCTAACCAGTGTGCGTGTTCGAGAGAGACTAAAGCGTTTATGTGCGCGATAAACGCAAGCGTGCTACTATAGCATAAAGCATATTGTATTGTAGTGTATTGTATTGTATAGCTGTACCACGGACGTAAGACTGTAACGATGTAGATCACGATGTTTTACAGGTTGCATACTAGTAATCTATATACTGTTGTTCAAGCCAGCTTTCTGTATTGTTGTTCAAGCCAGGGCAGTCGCAGTGTCTCAATATTATCTTTGTCACATTATATGGTTGTAGTTATGTTGTCTTGTAATTGTACCAGCGAAACGCGTGATGACTGACGACCATGACAGTAGCCTCTATAATGTAACTAGTATCGGCCACCGCCGACCAGCTGGCAAAATCATTTACGAATATGAATAGGCTAAGAATCTATGTTAGTTTTCCTAAGGCTGTCGACAGCATAGTTCTTCTTGGATTTTCTTGTGACACGGATGTTCTAACGGCATATGCAGCGTAGATTTACATAAATTCCTCATTATTAATTTAACGTCATAATTAAGTAGGTACGCGTACCTATTCGAACAGCAAGCTTCTGGCCCTTGCAATTGGTGATAGAATCCTGTCTTGAATTATTTAAAGGACATCTACACGTCTGAAGCAATAACATGCAATTAGTAATATTGGTCATCGGCAAGGCATGTAAGTTATTAAACTTTTTTTTATATTTAATAACTTAAGCACAGGGGTATTTATGTTAGTCCTCCGGTTAATAGTAAGCTTGTGTCTATCACTATCAGTGAGACGTCCAGGTTAAACTAAGTGTTGGTTTTCTTACAATAAAATATATTTATATCATATTCTTAAAATCAAGGTTTACATCGAGAAAACTCAACGTAGTTTTTCAAGGCAATGACAACAAATACCCTTAAAGAAAAAATGTCAACATCCTGTTAGCTAACTGTGTGGCATCCAGTGATGTACCGGCAGCCATCGCGACGAGGACAAAACCTCGATCCGTTAGCGAGATATGTCACTTTAATTCACCTTAGCAGTACTTGATGGGGCTCTAACCCGCGACGACTGGAATTCTTGTAACTGTCCAATTCGCGTGTTCCCGCATACGTACAGACTAAGTCTTCTAAATGGTAGGTCTCTGTGAGTTTATGTTGAATGTACTTTTTGTTAAACGCTACATTTATAGGATTAATGTTGATTTTCTTGCCAGAATGTTTTCGTCAGTGATCAGAGGCTTTTTCCGAATCGGTACTGCGGTGGTAAATTTTCTGTCATTCAAACTCACAAGTGTTTCATGTAAGCCTAATCTGAATAATGATATTTGACTTTGACTTTGAATATTCTGATCTTTTTAGTACATTTCGATGGGTTATATATTCACAATAAATGTCATAATATCATTATGACATAATATTATTAACTAGGATTTGTATGCAGCGCCGGTGTTTTTTCTCTCCGTATCACGTCGGTAAAAACAAGAAGGTGGTTCGCGGATGGTAAACAATTACCGCAGTCTATGAAAGATGTTTGCCACGCTAACTGTATCATTTGAGCGTTGGCAACTCTGCAAGAGCAGGCAGAAAAAGAAACAAAAGTTCTCTAAGTTTCTTCATGACATCTTTTTTGAGACCTTAGTAGCAAAAACGGCGTAATGTTTTGTGATCACTGATCAGACAAATGAACGTTTAAGTAATTAAATGAATTTTTGCAATGCTATGCAAAAATTGTCTCTTACACTTTTATACTTAGCAGTCATTTATAAGACATTTAATGTAATTTAAATTGTAAAATTGCGCTTCTTCAAAGAATATAAAAAGAACGTAGCGTAAGTGACAATTTAGATGATTTGCATTAACGCCCGCGGCTCTTCAACGTCTAGTCCGTCCGCATTTCTAGTTGATTCCCTATGAAATTCATAAATATTGCCAACCGGTAGATAATTGAAAACTAAAGCTTAATAATATACATTACAGTCAACTATCATCACAAATAACAGCGTATCGTAAATTCAGTATTTCCTTCTTTAGCATTTTGCGCTCACCGTTAGAGAGCTGTTCTGTCGTAGTGTGGTGAATTGATGATGATCCTCAGCGATAGAATAGGCGGACTTTACATATATTCATATAATCAATGTAGGTAGTTTTTTTATAATTCAAGATACAATTTACGTTGTATGAGAATGGACAAGAATAGATAACACGATTCTAGATCTAAAGTTATGTAGTGTTTTTCAGCATAATACAGTTCAAAAACCGGGCAAAAACATGTCAGGCCATGCTCACTAAAGAGTTTCGTAGCCAACACTACCACCGATAAAAAACATTATCTCAAGGTTTTTTAAAGTTCAGCTAAGTTTTCCTTTCAAAGTTATTTTGTGCTACCTTCGGTGATTTTCGGTGTAGGTATATTCTCGTACATTTTAGTCGCCTATATAATTGCAAGAACTAACAAGCTCTGTTAGGGACAAAGCTCAGTGACCGATAAACAAGAAAGAGTATGTCATGCTAGCAGTCATTATATTATCATAATATTTAATGCTGCAGTATTGCACGGCTGGCGCAACTGTCGATTGTTTTAGCATACGTCTCTATGTAATAGAGGCGCTTGAAAGGGACGAAAGGTAACCGAAACAGACACGAGTCGCGGCAGTCAGTGTCCGTGTCGGCATAATGCACGGTGTCGATGCAAAAACCCAAGACGCCACCGTAATTGCGTCCCGGACGGCTCGTGGGAAAGATATGTCCGAAATGCCACTTTCACTCGAAACCCTGACTCGCTTTAGCCCAGAGCACGTTGATTATTAAACGATATTTTTTTTAAAGTTGAGCTACAATTGCAAAACTCACTGAAAAAGTCAATTTTACTCATGACGAGGACCGTTGCAATAAGTGAAAATATTGAAACATTGAGGAGATAATGACATGCTGCTTGATCGATAGATCGATCGATAATGCCTACGTTTAAATGTATAACTTTGCGTACAGAAATAGATTTAGTAAATGCGATCTCTCTTCTATGTTATTAGTACTTAATAATTTCAGCGACAGAGTATTTTATTGCAAGTATGTCGCAAACTATGTATGTAGATTAGACTGCATCCAGGAGACCAATCCTTAGGAGTAGAGTACGAGAATGTATTTTATTAACAAGTACGAGTGCAACGACGTAAATCACGCAGATGTTATTGCACAACGGCAATTAAAAAACCTTTAAAATCTTCGCATTAACGCACAATCGGTTTATCGTAAACTCGGAGCACCGAAGCAGTCAAACCGTATAAAACACTAACCACTTTAAGATTTACTTTCGATGCCGACTTCATTAAACAATTCAACTTTTTGCTGTTGCGAAAACCCGTAGCCCGTTTCGGCAGTAAAAGTTACTGCTTCGATGGTATCGCGACTTCCTCCATTTCGCAAGGGGGAGACTCATAAATATTTACATCTGTCAGGACCCGACAACCATGGTGTAAGGGTCAACTCATTGCTATGCTACTCTTTGAGCACTTGAGATTTCGTTGACCTGACAGTTTGCCTTATTTATATGACTTTTATATGCAGGAATAGATTGTTTACGACGGGTGTCTGGTGGCCATGCACGTCGATTGTTATTGTACTTGCGTAAAGTGATTTAAGAAGATTAACTTTTACGTGGTTACAGTTACGTATCCTGTTTTTGTTAAATTATAACGAACGCAACCAATAATGCATTTTTAAAAATAAATTTCAACGCAAAAATATTAACTGACTCATTGTATTGTTAACGTAAATTAACCATTTCAATAAAATAAAAAAACGTGTTATCAGGCGACGCACTTTTTATTGCCTGCAGCATACTTCCGTAAATGCGAAACGGAAACGAAAACTATAGACGAAACACCAAGGTGCAGCGAAAAGCTGTCTATTATGATTTGTCTATGAGCATCTCATACAGCACGCGGAACGAAAGCGAAGACAAATCGTGCTCAATAGACAGCATTTCGCTGCACGCTGGTGTTACGTTCGCGTTTCGCATTCGCGGCAGTGTCCTGCGGGCGTAAAGGTTTATTGGATATACTTACATCCTTCAGCTGGTAAGTTGTCTTAACTTGTTCTTAGTGTAAGGACCCACCAATAGCTTACCTTAATATAGAGCCTAGCATATCTCGTTCTTTTCTTATGATAAAAATTTTATGCAATCTTGATAAGTTTTTTGCAAAAGTGCAACAATGAATATATTATTAGACTTTTTGGAATAGATTTTACTGAAATAACATGATTTATTTGTATTAGCTTTATTAGCTGCTCTTACCAAGGTTGTTTAGAATATTTCTCATCTTAAGAAAAACGAGGTATACACGCTATACAATTATTTATTCATATTACGTAGGTATAACATTAACTATAATTTTCATGGCGTCTTAGATAGGCACTAAAGTTTTAATGTATGTAGAAGCAGGTGTAGTTTAGTTACCTTTCACTTAACAGGTTATTAATATTTTCGCAAATTTTCCTACTCCACTATTGCACGCGTATTTATGCGAGGGGTCTGTGGCCAGTGTGGCCACCCTACTAGAACGCATTACCGATAAGTATGTTAGCAAATGGTAGAACTAAATAATAGCCGTGTCTGGGCGCATTAAACGACATTGTAGTCGTTTATGGGCACATTTAAACATGCTACTGAAGTCCATACCCGATAAGGAGAGCAATAGATGTTTTACCAAAGTACCTACATGGTTGTAAAAAGGGTATGTAGGTACCAAGCTCTTAAGCATATGCGCTCAGAACTTATTTATTCAGCTGGATAAGTATGCAAGCACGTCCTTACATGCATTATAGCTGAAAATCAATTTTGTATTTAAAAACATTTATATTCACGAAGTAACAATACGTTTTATGTGAAAAGCAATAATGTTGTCGATAAAAATATTCTATTCGGCAAAAACCTTCATTTTCCCCAAATCACAGTCAGTCATAAAAAACCGTCAGACCCATGTACCTGTCTAATAAGTAAGCGCAGAAAAAATGCTTTGTACCAAATGATTTAGGTGTGCCTTGACATAATTCCAGTTTAGTACAAAAGGCAAAAACCCACGGGAACAAAGGCTGTTAATGTGTTTGCTCATCAACGTGGACTTATCAGTCAACAACATGCAATCGCAAATTGCGGTGGAACAACTATAATTTGGCCTAATGAACTCCGTACTTACGAATTTCTGCCATGATAAAGTCCACGCGACGATGAAAAGGGTGGTAATAAGGTATGGGAACTAAGAGTATTTTAAAACATTTGCTCGTTACGATACTTTCACATGAGTGGTACCTTGGTACATTGTGGTATAATTTATACTTTTGTTACTTTGCCTGTATAATTAGTCGAGCTTTTTGATATACGACTCGATAACGCGAAGAGACGATCGCGCTGTTGCGGTGTAAAGCTCCTTTTCGCAGTGTAATCCGTCGCCGCAAGCCGTGGTAATAATTGCGCGTACGTTTTTCATAGGCGTATGTTGGATTTTTTTTTAAACTGAATAAACTTAAATACATAACCCTTCCGTCTACAGCAGTCCGGTGACAATTGTTGTAGTTTTATATCAATGTCAATTTTAAATTTTGTATTTGTATATAGAACGAACAGCTGATTGACTGACATATTTACTTCAATAAAATATCTCATAACGTTCACACCTACAATCTTATTATTTATTATTTTACAACACGTTATCAGCACGAAAGGCTCTGTATGAGCAAATAATAAGTTGTTTTAAGTGTGGTGTTGTTGTGCGTGAAGTCAAAATTTAAATTCACCACTTAAAAGTGAATTTTGCGACATTTTTGAAAAGTGCGAAAATGTCAGATCGCAACAAAGGATCGGGTCTACGATCCCTCGCGGGGATAATTTTAAAAGGTAGACAGGATTATACTATCTGGAAATTTAAAATGAAAATGTATCTTATACATGAAGGTTTGTGGAGTAGTATAATTGGATATCCTAAAGAAAATGACACTCCCGTCACAACTAAAGAAAGGGATGATGAAATCACTTTGGCCAAAATTTGTTTAACCTTGGATGGTCCAGCTATCACACACGTACGTACGTGTACGACAGCAAAGGAGGCTTGGGACACGTTAGCAGCCGCTTACGAAGATAATTCCATGGGTCGTCGTTTAGCCCTGGAACGTAAGCTGTACAGGTACAGTCTCACTGAATTTGAGAACATTGAGATGTACATCAATGCAGTAATGTCCACAGTCCAAGATTTGGCTGACATAGGAAAAGTGATCGAAGATGCCTCAATAGCAGCAATTCTTCTAGGAAAATGAAAATGAAATGAAAATGAAAAATTTATTTTGCAAGTAGGCCATATAGGCTCTTTTACATGTCTGAATCTACTAGGAGGATTGACATCTCGCTTTGATCCCTTGATAATGGCTTTAGAGAATTCTACAGCAGCGATAACAAGTGAGCTCGTCAAAAGTAAACTTCTCACGGAATTTTCGAGATCGATTGAAAAAGATGAAGCATCCAGTTCAGACGCAGTTTTGAAAATTCAGCTCAAGACAAATAGTAAGAAACGAGGAGTAGTTTGCTATAATTGTAAGAAGCCTGGGCACATCAAACCGGACTGTCCATTCAACAGAAAGTCCAATGATGAGGGCTCGGACAAGGACAAAAACAAACTCTCAAGCTTATTTGGTGCATTGAGTGCAGGAGCTGAAGAAGTATCATCTGATAAGTGGTATGTAGATTCTGGAGCCAGTGCACATATGTCTGGAAGATCAGATTGGCTGGAAAATTGTAGAGAATTTTCAACTGGTCAGGTAAAGATTGCAAACGGAGACATATTGTCCAGTGCAGGAATAGGTAATGTTCCTATTGTAAATAATTTTAAAACTCTTAGTGATGATAATATAACTAAGATTTCTAATGTAGTATTTGTTCCTAGTTTAAATACTAATTTGATTTCTGTTAAGAAAGCTACTGAAAATGGTTTCACTGTTGTTTTTGATACGAAAGGTTGTACATTTTTTAATTCTAAAAATTTTACTTATACAGGTGATGCGGTTTTGCACGGGTCCTGTTGTGGTGGATTGTACTCCTTGGATTGTACTGTTAGTCTACCCAAAGTACCCAAACCCTTATCAGCGTTCGAAGTACAGAGTGATGTAACAAGTTTTCGTTTATGGCATAAACGTCTTGGTCACTTATGCCGTATAGGATTAGACAAACTTAAAAGAGGTAATCTAGGCGTAACGTACACTGAAGTTGATAAAAATCCTTGCATCGCGTGTATTGAAGGTAAACAGGCACGAAAACCTTTCAAGAAAGTATCGCACAAAAAAGCAACATCAAAATTGGAACTCATACATTCAGATCTTTGTGGACCAATGTCTGATAATTCCTTTCAGGGAAATAAATATGCCTTGACTTTTATAGATGATTTTTCTCGTATGGTTTTTATATACTTTATTTCATCTAAAACACAGGTTAAAGAAAAGTTCTGTGTTTTCAAGTCAATGGTTGAGAGGGAAACCGGTTTGAAGATTAAGGCTTTGCGATCCGATAATGGGACCGAGTACGTTAATAGAGAATTTTCTGAGTACTTAAGCAAAGAAGGTATCAAGCACCAAACCGATGTTCCCTACACCCCTGAACAGAATGGTATTAGTGAGAGGACCAACAGGTCAGTAATAGAGAAGGCACGTTGCATGCTTTCTGACAGTTCTCTTTCTAAGGGCTACTGGCAAGATGCTGTGGAAACAGCTGTGTTCTTAAAGAACAGATGTCCGCATAGGACTCTAGACGGTAAGACGCCTTATGAATTATGGCATGATAAAAAACCGGTCTTAACTCATTTGAAGGTTTTTGGCTGTCGTGCAATGGTGAAGATTCCAGATCCCTTAAGAAAAAAGTTGGACTCAAAATCAGCGCAATACATTTTTGTTGGATACTCAGAAGATCGACAAAGTTATTTATTTCGCGAACCAAGTTGTCCAAGAAGGTTAGTAAAAGGAAGAGATGTGGTATTCTTTGAGGAATCTTTTACCGATATAAAGGCGAAAAATGAACAACCAGTTCCTCTTACTGTCGATATGAACGAATCGATATTGGAAATAAGTCATAACAAGGAGCGTAATCCAATATTTCCAATTGCTTCGACATCCCAGGATAGTAGTCTCACAACATCAGGAGAAACGGATGAAGCCAGCACTAGTGAAGCTAACTATTTGGAGCCAACAACTGATCAAGTTCACAATATATCAGATTTTCTGAGTGCTGAAGATATTTCAGACGAAGACAGTGTAACCGATCAGACAGTGATAGAGACTGAAGAACGGTATCCACTCAGAAATAGGATTGATAAAAGGAACCATAGTAATTTTGATTGTAATGCCGCAATAACAAGTGATCCTGATGAGCCCCAAAGCTATACTGAAGCTGTAAGAGCTGATGATAGTGCAAGCTGGGAATCTGCTATGAAAGATGAATTTAATTCATTAATGAAGAATAAGACTTGGGTATTAGTCGAAAAACCCAACAAAAAGGTTATACCATGTAAATGGGTTTATAAAATTAAGAAGGATGCCCAAGGTAGAGTGGTAAAATACAAAGCAAGGCTTGTTGCTAAAGGCTTTAGTCAGGTTTCAGGTGTTGATTATTATGAAACGTTTTCTCCAGTTGTTCGTAATTCATCTCTGCGTACACTAATTGCATTAGCGGCAGAGAAGGATTTGAAAATGCAGCACTTGGACGTGGACACGGCGTTCCTCAACGGGGACCTGGAGGAGGAAGTCTACATGCAACAACCTCAAGGTTTTGTCAAGGAAGGTGAAGAGGAAAAAGTTTGTTTGCTGAAAAAATCGCTTTATGGTTTAAAGCAAGCGGCACGAGCTTGGAATATTAAATTGAACCAAACTTTATCTTCTATAGGTTTTATACGAACCTCTTCGGAACCATGTGTTTACTTAAAAAAGTTTGGTAATGAAACTTTAATACTGGCCGTCTACGTCGATGACATTGTCATCTTTTATAAAAATGAAACGTCATTTATCACTGTCAAAACAGAATTGGCAAAATATTTCTCATTAAAAGATTTGGGAAAATTAGATTTCTGTTTAGGTTTGAATGTGAAAAGAGTGGACGAAAAAATTTGCGTAAATCAAAAGACGTACATCCAAACAGTTTTGACGCGTTTTAAAATGCTTGAATGTAAGCATATGTCAACTCCGTTGGAAAATAATAAACTCGAAAAAGGTAAAGAATCCGACGAGTCATATCCGTATCAAAACTTGATAGGATGTCTGATGTTCCTAGCGGTAAATACGAGGCCGGACATAGCTTACGCTACTAGCTATTTGAGCCAGTTTAATAATTGTTTCGACAAGAAACATTGGTCGGCCGCAAAACGGATTCTACAGTATCTTAAAGGTACAATTGATTACTGTATTACTTACAGGAAAACTGGTGACTACTTATGTGGCTATACGGATGCAGATTGGGCGAACTGCATGTATGACAGGCGTTCCTACACGGGATTTTATTTCACGCTAGCAGGAGGACCCATAAGTTGGGAATGTAAAAAGCAACCAACGGTAGCCTTGTCTTCGACAGAAGCGGAGTATATGGCGTTAACTAGCGCTGCGAAGGAAGCTACGTTTCTTAGGAGGTTAGTGTTTGAAATTACGGGTAACGCTGATAAGGTGGTACTTTTTAATGATAGTCAAAGTGCACAGAAAATTGCGCTCAACCCTATCCACCACAATAGGACTAAACACATTGATACCAAATTTCACTTTATAAGAGAAAAGATTTCAGATGGTGTTATCAATGTTAAATATTTACAGTCCGAAGATATGTCAGCTGATGTTTTAACTAAGCCCTTAAGGCGTACAGCACATCTAAAATGTATTATTGGTATGGGTTTAACCAATACTTAGTTTTTTTTGTTGCATTTAGATGTTTTATGTTTTTATTGCTGTATGTACTTTTTATTTTCATTGAGGGAGGGTGTTGTAGTTTTATATCAATGTCAATTTTAAATTTTGTATTTGTATATAGAACGAACAGCTGATTGACTGACATATTTACTTCAATAAAATATCTCATAACGTTCACACCTACAATCTTATTATTTATTATTTTACAACAACAATAATTAGAACATTCATTTTATGGTATACTTACTTAAAAAGTCACTTCGTCTGTAAGCAGTTTTACATTATATCTTATCTTCCGGAATTTGCATTTCGTGTGTGGTTTTTATTGGAGATATTATAAACTTACATAATTACATGTTATTTTTACTGAAGTTCTTACCCTTTCCATCACTCACTATAGAACCATCTCGGCATATTTAAGTAATTGCCTTATTAAATACACAATAGTATTTTATGCAACTGCTATATAATGAGAGGCCTTAAAACAAGAGTGTGGTTTTATGAAACGAGCGTCAGCGAGTTTCATAATAGTATCACACGAGTGTTTTAAGGCCTAATTATATTCAGTTGCATACATTACTTTATCTACACACATATCATAACTGCAAAAAACCGTAACAGCAAAAAACCAAAAACAAGTATGGCGGCAATTCGATCTATCCGTCAAGACGAACGTTTTTTTAAATCATAGACAAAAGAATGAAGTCCTTATTGTCATGTCATTCGAGATCAAATGTCGTGCGTTTAAATTAAAAAATCATACTGAGTTGACGTTTCGTATCGATAACTGTTTTAATATCTGTGGATACTAGAATAGAGACCAACTTGAATTTTGACAGCTGTTCCAAATTTAAATTCATAACGTCACGAGATATCGGTAATGTGATCACCAATAAACACAGACTACTAAGAGATACTACCCAATAAAGAACAGATTTACCTACTACCACAGACAAGAAAATTCTTATAATAACATTGGTTGTAATAATGCTGGTCATTTTCTATGGTTTTTGAACGCGTTATTTAACAATTATGATATGTGTGTAGATAAAAACTCATTATGACATTTCTTGTATAAAAGAATCAGCACACTGTAGCTACAAAACAAATCGATGTATCAATCCAGCTGAGAGATACGAAACCAAGCTTAGGTACATACATGTGAGGGATAGCAAACTTAACTCGGCTAAAATAATACACCTTCCCTAGCTGTTCACTGATGTGAATTTATGGTAAGAATTAATTTCGTAGACAGCTTGCGTGCTCATGGGTGTGCCAATACCCCATGAATTTAGTATCTCGTAACTTTGCCGAAGACAATCGCCCGGCTTTGAATGCTTTGATCCATCCGATGCATTGCCTAAGAACAATACCCAAGATACTTCAATGAAATTGTTAGATGAAACATTAAAATGAAGAATGTGTTGACCATGATTCGTCAACTGTAGAGGTCCCCAAAGTTTTTGCTATTGTGTACTACTTGCAATTTTTTTGTGTTCCGTAGACTCCCTTGACTTTCTTATAATGTTTTTTTAATCTGTATTTTTTCTTGATATTATGAACAATAAACCAATTCTTCTTTCGTCGTCATATATTTTTTAAACGAATGTTATTCTTTAGGAAATACTGAGATTTACCATTTTTTAATAAATTAAAACATAGTTGAAACATTTATATTTTAAAAATGACTTTCAAGAAGTAAGAAACGAGGATACCAACGAGTCATTGCCGTACCCTTAGATTTCGTGGATCTTTGATTTTTTTTTTCGCTGACATAGTCCCCTTAGACTCGAAATCGACCCCTGGAAGTCCATTAGAACGCTTTGAGAAGCACTGCTCTACAGTGAACGGTAAATTAATAAATGCATAGTCAAGCAATTTTTGTGAAGCTCACTTTGGTAGACTTTTTTTCTCACTCTAACGCATTACGCGATGTTTGTAAAAGTAAAAAAAAATCTGGCTTATGTTCCACTGCTATTTGTACCTTTTATCTAAGTGATAAAGAACCGTAGGGAAAACCAGGATCTCGAGCATAACGTATGACATCACATTGTTTATGTTATATTAGTTCTGACGAAATCAAACAGGAATAAAATAATAGCATTTGTGTCTTTGCTTGCCAATGAAGTCTGTACGGCAATCCATATGGAAGCTTCTACCATAGCTCACGTAATGAGTCAAACGATGCCACTATAATATAAAATGCACTACCTACGAATATCAGTACTACAGCGGAAATATTCCCTCGTTAGCAACACCAGCAGAGAAGAGAGCGTTGGAATGTCCTCCGGCAAATATTGAAAATACAGAAATCTATGAACAATGTTATTTTTTGACATATACGAAAACCCAGTTAAAATATTTTGTTTGATGCGTACATAATATTTTCAGTACCTATTTGATGTAGTGTATTCGCTATCAGTTTTGACGAGCACATTTACCGGCCCGATTTCGTCCGAGATATGCACTTTATTACAACAAACGACTGCGCCAATTATTGTTTTTATATCTTAACAATAAAAGTAACCGCGCCGTCTTAATTATAGAAGGCGCAGAGTTAATTTTGCTGAGCAGAATGCCGATGCGTTTGCTATAATAATGGTGTTTTTTCGCCAAAGCTTTTAACTTTTCCGTACCGTTTTCGTTGATGGTCGTCGTTTTTAATCAAACAATGAGACGGGATATCTGTTTGTGAACAGGCCTCCTTCCCTTGTGGCATAATGAGCTCAATTCAGATGTTGGAAAAAAATCCAGTTATTTTTCTTTTAAATTTTAGGAACCAGATAATTTTCGTCAATAGCTAACGGAAGATGTTTGTTTTCCGTGGCCTGATATAAAGTCTTTTTCGTCTAATTTTAGCAAGGTGGATGTTTTTTCAGTCCCAAGGATTTCTTGCGATGTTATTTTCTTAGGACTTCGATAATGAGTGTTCGGGTTCCTTAGCTGCTTGATATGTTAAGCTTTATGTACTTACATACATGTGTGAGATAAAAAGATCGTCGAGCTACTGCCCTTAATGAATATTGTATCAACTTACCACAAATTGTTCACCTACTTCTCTTGGATGTTTTTTTTGTAAGTAACGAATTTGAAAGCGTGTAGGTCACTTGTTATTTGTAAGTGTTGACCGATATATTCGTCTTTGTCGTCGACAAGTTTAAGAGAAATAAAACACGTTAAATTTAAAATCAATACGGACTTACTCTGGAACGGTTAGCATGCCTGCTTATTTTCTTTGTGTTTTTCCAGTACATGTGCTACGAGACACGGAGCTGCCTCTGGAGGTGGCTTCAGCCCTGGGACCTGACGTCCAGTTCGTCCTCAAGTACATCGACATGGGTAAGTTGTAAAATAAACGAAAAACAAACGGTTCCATCTCGGACTCTAAAGCCCTTGGAAGCTTGGAATATCACACGCAATATTTAAAGTGCCCCTTCGGGCTGGTCGATCCTACGGAGATACTTTTGTTTTATGCAAGTTATAACTTACAATTGCTCAGATTGAAGTCCTAGTAAGCTGAATTTCCATAAAGTAAAGATTCCATCCAAGTCTTTACAGTATCTGTTACAGTAGCGTTTTGTCTTTAGAACAAAAATGTTCACGTAACTATGTGTATATTTTTTTTTTATGTATGACGAAAACCAATATTTTGTAAATAATTGTACTTTTTTGGCAATACTGCGAACACTATGTGCCCTGAATCGTGTTCATATATTCAGAAACCTTACCAATGAAATGAAATAATTTCGGTGTCTGTCCAAAATAAGGACACCTGCAAACCTTATAAGACTCTAAAAGCTCATCTTATGTCTTCTTATATTGTCACAGATCTGATCTACCTACTGTCAATATGTTGATGGAGTAGGTATTTATTTGCCGACTCGACCTTCGGTCCTAATTGCGTCGCTTATTTGTTCCTCCCCTTATTGACGACTCCCATAAAACTGTCGGCGGGCGAGTGCCAATCGAATTATCAGCTCTGCTAAAAGCCAAATTCCAGTTCTAAAACTGCAGTGTAACTTCAACATCCTCAATAGATACATGTGATTTTTGAACGATCAGAATAGGGAAGTAATTTAAAGAAATGTTTGGTACAGCTGTTTCCTGAGAGACTTCGCTTTTGATCTTAACCCAGGAGGAAAACACGTAATTACTATAAGTTTTTGTTAGGACTTTTTTTATACAGCTAGTGTTTGAGATCAGTCCTACAAAGCTATTGAAACTGAAATTGATAGGGTACATTTATCGATGTTAGGTGTGATTTTGAAGAATGTTAGGGTGACAATAAGAGGTCTAGTTTCTTAAGAGCCGTTTCTTCCAGACTACTATTGGATACTGAGACTAACAAAGACTGATTAAAGTAGGCAACTGAAAGATTTTACCCGCAATTTATGGAATCTGGCTTTATTTCCGTGCCACAGCGAATTCAAAGACGACCTATGAAAGTATGTAAAGTAAAGTACGCGAATAATTCAATGTCGAAGGTTTGATAATTAACCTTGGTTTCATGGCTTTGTTTTGTTAATTAAACTTTCAGTGAAATATGGGCGGGAAAAGGGAAGATTCAATTAACATCCGTGGGAGGACTTTATCGTAGCTGTTTTAGTTCTTTCATTGAGCCTAGAACATTACCATAGATACGGGGTATAATATATCCTCACTGACATTGACATGAAAATTTACTAAGCACCGGCATCTATATCAGGGTTGCCAAAGGTTAGTAGGAGAATATAAATGGCCAGGTCAGCTGTTAAATAAAAACAGTAGACATAAAGAAATATAAACATAACTATTTAGTTATATTTATATATCTTTATGTGTACTGTTTTCACATTTGTGAACCCATTGCTAGCTAATCGTGCAACTTAGCAGCGCTTGTGTTGACTGTTGAATATAGGCATGAAATAATATATTAATGCAAGATAATTAATATATTTATGCAAGATTAATTTCCCACCGTCTCTCCACATAAAATAAAAAACACAAACTCGACTATAAATAACCACAACCTGCTTCACCTCTCCACGGGGCATCATCAGGAGCTGTTGACTTCTCGACGCTCGGTCGACGAATCAACTGACCAAATTCGTAGCGCTTGAATCTATTAATTATTTAACAATATAGAATATTGAGAGAACGGAAGCTTTGTATTCATATTCTCTGCTATGCTTCATATTCTACGTTTTTTGCTGGACAATGGAAAAGTTATTTGGTACAGTCGGCAGCAGCAATAGCTGAATATCTAACGAAGTCAAAACATCTACACAAGCTCTTACTCTCTTGACAATAGAGTCGTGAGTGGATATTGTTGGTCACGACGATTTTGCTGTGAACTGTACTTAGGGGTGGCGCCAAGGGTAATAGGTTTTGTCAATACCGTGTCAATATTTCCATCGACATTTTCTTTTACACACTGACGTACTCAGACACATTTTTAATTCACAATTAGTGGCGATTTAGGAATCCTTTAATAAGGAAACGTCAAGTGTCATGTCATGTCATAATATGTACAGTCGCCATTCGATGGGATAATTCGAGTGGGGAAGTGCTCAAAAATATGTGACGAGGCTCCATTGTCAAAGGCGTACGTACATGTTTGGTTATTTTTGAGCAACTCTGGGTTGGCAATGCATCTGCAATCTTCTTGTTGTTGCGGGTGTCTATAGGCGGTGATGATCCCGTACCATCAGGTGACCCACTTGCTTGTTTGCCTTCCTATTTCGTAAAAAAAAGAATTACCCGCTCTGCAACACCGGATACTTAGAGCTGTACAATCAACCAATTTGATTCATAGGCCACTACAGAACCTTTTCACAATAAATGAACTACTGGTTACTACTAGTTACTTATGAATAAACGTCACATTATCCCAGCGATGACATGACACATTGCGAAAACGTTCTACAGTGTCCTAGAAATTAAATTGGTTGATTGTACATTCTAGATTGTACAGTCGGCATGATAGAATGAGTGACACAGAAGTCAGTCCTCAATAGAACGCTCGTCTATTGTCAATGGCCCCACGTGACTCGTCAAAGACCGGTCGCTCGTGTCAATACGATCCTCCTTTATTTTTGCGTGATTCGTCTTGACTGATGAGAGGATCAAGATTAATGGAACTCCTCCCAAATTGGACGGCCCGCTTTACGGACGGATTATTAGTTTTTCCTTCGACGCCTGTCGACTGTCCGTCGCCGGTGACAAGTGTTGGAGTCAAATTGCTAGGCATTACGTTTTACTTTTTTTCAATATAAATTTTATTTCCAAGATTAGGACTCTTCCGAAAGCAGGGCTGTTTTATTAAGTTCAGTTAGCAGCTACACAGCCGAGAGGTCAAAAAGATCACACAACTTTATTGTCAAGAGAGTAAAGCTTGTGTGCCTAGCTCTACGACAGACGACAGCCACTTCTAGTGCTAACTGTACCTCGTTTTTCAGTTCTGTGCGACAGCTTAAATAAGAAGCCTACTGACTATGATTGACCATTCGACAATTTGCGGGTGTTAGGACGTTGTGCAAGGTCCGTCCGGATCGATACCACCATCTTACTCGCTAATTCTGCCGCTAAGCAGCAGTGCTTGCGCTGTTGTGTTCCGGCGTGGAGAGCAAGACAGCTGGTGCAATTACTTGCACAAGGGGTATTCCATCTTAGCCCTCTGGGTTGGCAACGCATTTGCAATCCCTTCGGTATTGCGGGTGTTTATGGGGGCGGTGATCACATTCCATCAGGTGACCTGCGTGCTCCTTTGCCTCCTTTTTTCATTATAAAACAAATTAGCTCAATAAATAATCGACATTGGTAGTTATAACTTTATCAATGACATGTGACATTATACCGATGACATGTTGTTGCATTCAATAAAGCCGATAGAAAAACATTTCTTGGCTCAAAAGCTAGGTAGCTTTTTTATAATTAACATAGATCACTTTTAATGACACGCCGATAAAAAAACTTTACCATAAAAATTATTAACTACTACTAAAACAAAATACCACGTTATCATTATACTATAATCAAGAGAATGCACACATTTTTAAAACTCGCAACATTGCACGCACACACGCGCAGAGTATCCACCTGTTGCTATACGTCTGTATCGAGAGGCTTTGCTGCGCGGGCGCAGGTTTGACTTCTCCCACTCCGCAGGTACAGAACACACAATCGCGCGCTATCTCTTTCTCGGTTACGTTGAACGAACGCGACAGTGCTACGCGAGCGTGTCTGTAGTGGTGACGTAGTCGGTAAAGTAGTAAACTGTTTTACCGACCGATCAACTGGATCAACGGTCTTTCTTGGTTCGTAGCGGATCCAACTTAGTTTCAACTTAACGTCGCGGCGTGGCGTCTGCGCGGCACGTTTTGTACGCTAATTTCCCAGCCTTGTGTACAACACGACGATATTTGAATTAGGAAACGGTTTGCAGTTTGTGTGGCAGTGTTTTTAGTGAGTCTGACCTTTTTATGGTAGCGTTTTGGTACAGCCTTCATCTCGGTGAATGCTGGCTCAAATCTCGCCAGGTAACACCGTAAGTTCGTTGTAAGTGCCCGTGCAAAGTTGAAATTTGAATTTGTGGATAACCAAAGGTGGAATACCTTGGGTCGTGTGCGACTGTGTTGTGAATAAGTGCCAGTGAATAAGGATTGGGACATTCTATACAGGATTAAACAGGGTATGTACTTTTATTTCAACGTCAAATAGCTACTTACGAATAACTTCTATGAGAGTAGGCTCCTAGCGAATCAAGTTATAAACCTGCCTCTTGATAATAGCGACGTGGTTTCTTTCAATTGTCCCTAGATTAAACAACACTTGTTCGGGGTATTCCAACCTGTCATTCCTTAAAAAAGATAACGACCGTCAATATGGTCGAGTCAAAGGTAATATTTAACAAATACACATAAGTACTTATGTACCTTCTATTACGTGACAATATGTCACGGGTATAGCTTAAAAGAACCAGTAAGAGTCAAATGGAAAAGTGCAGTCAAATCAATCTAACCCCTTTAGCCCAATTTCTGTGGGCCTGGACCACAAAACTTACAAGTTCTACAATTTTATGGTAGATATAGGCCGAACTCAAAGGTTTGGGCCTCAGTGGGGCGCAATGGTGACAAACAACACACAGAATGACTAAAAACTTTAAACTTGCAAGTATAAAATCCCTCCCTTTTGCTGAGACTTCAACTTTTTAAAAACTATAAATAATACCCAAAAACAAAAAACGTGGAATTATAATCAAATTAATCAAGACAATTTACATCAAGTTATTTAGCGCAAAGCTAAAATATTATAAACATAATTGTTGTAAAATACCTAAACATTCAAATCAAAGTCAACCTATAGAATTTCCAATGAATATAGCTGCCACTATCGAATGGAGTTACCAATAACACCTAGGTACCTACCTATGAAGTGAAAGGAAATGACGGCTGGTTATGAAAATTAAGATAAAGCAATAGGTAGAGGAAATAATGTTCCGTTCCCCGAAGCCTAAGCATAAGTACGTTTTTCGTCATCGTGAGCTTTTAAAAAAAAAGTAGGTACCTACCTTCAGTGGCGTAGCTTGGTGACAATAGGCCCTGGAGCAAAAAAAATTGCATTAAGCATGTTATTATATATTTTTTACATTTTATAAGCCAACATGGTGACTCCTTATGAGCCTCACGTGACTAATGGACGAACCCTAAATTGTACCTGCCTATGTAATTCTGGTGGTCGGAGTATACGCCATAGAGTAATGCCAGTGTATGCGGCTGACTTAAGGCCGAGCCACATTGGTTGCATACTAACTAATGCGTACACATTGCGTATGCAGCACTGTCCAGCGGCCTAGCCAGCTCCACGAACGAAGCAAGCTGCGCACACGCATCCAGTGTGGCTCGGCTATTTTTGTTACTGGTAAAGTTGTATCGCTTGAATTAAATCCTAAAATAAACAATTTTTCGTTTTCTTTCCTTCGACATTTTTAATATTTTTGATCGTGTTAATAACACGTTTAACCCACTTGGTGTATGGTGCATACCTATTGTTCAATTATGCTATCTAGCTCTATTGACGACGTGCGTTATAAGTGGGTCGTATAAGGTAAGAAGCTTGTAGACATAGGAATAAAATAATTAAAACACACAATAAGCGCGATATAAACCGTTTTAATTGTTTTATTTCAAAAAATTACATGGCTGTCACACCGTCTTTTTACAATAATTGAGTTTAAATATCACACCTAGCAAAGGTGTTCTAGGCAAGGATACTGTACGGCATCAGCCGTAAAAATTCAAAGGATACCTTACTTACCTTCGAACTAATTGCGTTAAAGAATTGGGGTCGAGATCAGGAGTCAATTGACTTACCCAACCTTGCAAAACGAAGTTATCTACAATCCGGCCGAGTTGACTGCGCACCTCACCTTTGTAGTTTAATTGTTAAACGAAAATGGAGTAAAAACCCAATTTTGGATAAGACTATTAAGACCAGGACACGCCGGTTGCGTACACTTTGCGTATGCACCAGCACCAGCACCGGCACCAGCTAGTTTCGCATCAGCTATGGCTTAGTCATTAATAAAAAGATCACAAACCCCACACCCCATGCTCCAAAACATTCTGTATACCTAGTGCGAGTACTGAGTGACCGAACAAGCATGCGAGGTGGCAAGTGCTGGAAAATGGACAGTTCAAGCTTAAGGCCTTGCCACACCGGTTGCGTACACATCTCGTATGCGATACGGCTCCAACTAGCTTCGTAAAGCTGCGTCACGTGTGCCTTACGCGCGTAACGTAACCTATGCGACCTGGGCTTTTAGCAATCATCATTGGACATCAGAAAGTTCACGAGGTACCTACGACGTTTGAGGTTGAGCCATGTGAGTCCGTTCCAGCTGCTCTATGCTAGTAGATACTGACTGAGTAAGCTGACTCGCGAGCCAGCCGCTTGTGACACAATATTGAACTCTTCATACAAAAACGAGCCAATTGCGGCGGCCTCGTGAGGCAGCCTGGTCTTCGACTATTCAAGTTAACTGGAATCTAGACACGCGGTAGTGTGTCAAGCCAAGTTCAAGTAACAGACCTGGCGAGCAGCACCGTGTGTAATATTACACGAACCATTTGGAGCCACTTTGGACCCCCTCATAACTCAAAAACTATTTCACATAAACGTGTCAAATTTGGCTCATATATTGAGACTGGCGAGATACATATGTGCTCCAAATTTCATTAACACATATCAAACGGTTATTTAGATATTAACGTCCAAAAATCGTCATTTTTATCACTGACTGACCTATAGATCAAAACTCTAACCCAGTTCCAGATGACCTAGAAAGTTCAAATTTGGCATGCAGATAGATAATTAGGTGAATACAAAGGAATAAATCAGAGACTGGTAAATTTTTATCATTTTATTATAATTTTACACTTAATTGATTCTATTAGGGAAACTTATGACAGCCAGTCTTTATTTGTATGGCATTTAGCGTACATTAGTGCTTGCGGAGTACCGATCCGATAAGCAATACCGCGCAGTGGCGAACTTTCCCTTAACTGGTACTGTATCGCTAGTACGGAGAATACGAGGATAACTATGTCCCTATTACGGTGTGAGGAGAGGGAAAGAGTGTCGTTTCTATTAGGTCTTGTGGCAAGACTTTGGCAACCTTTTTTTTAAATCGCATTTCGATCAAATAACACATAGGTGCAGTTTTTTACGGTGGGATCTTACACTATTACTAATGTGTCTTTAACCGAATAATACAGGTTGACTTAAATGGGGCCTTAAAAGTTTACCACTCACCGCTAGCGAATCTGTTTTAAAAGAACCTCAACGCGTTGCATACGTAACTACGTAGATTATAGCTTAAAGTCTATTAAAATGCACCGTGCAGCGTTGCAAGCTGGCTTTATGTCATTGCCTTTTATATTACGTTTAAATATATGTATACAGGCATAGTCTAGTCAAGATACAGACTGCTATTTAGAATTGGTCTTGGTACTAATTCTCTATGTATTATGAACAGTAAAACAGGATTTTGCATGCAGCAGACTAAGTGAGTAGTTCTGTTCTTGACTATAGCCATTCCGAGCTACCGAAAATAAAAAATATCAGGGTCTCGGCTCTGGTTACAATTTCATAGCACGCGGAGTCGAGACCCTCGGTTCATGGAGTCCGGAGTCCAGCGATCATAATCTCCTAAAAGAGTTACAAAAGCGTCTGGTCGATGTGACTGGTGGACCAAACGGCTGGCAGCTACCTATCACAAAGGATTAGTATTGTGATACACCAAGGGTACCATGCCAGCCTTGTGGGCACCATGCCACGGGGGCCCTATTAAGTTTTAATTTTACTTTAGGTTTATTTAGATTTTAAGTTTTGTCTTTAGTTTTTATACACATTATATTTACAAAGTACTATTTGATTTGTATCGCGATAGTCTGAAACAATCTATCGTCAATCTATCTGCCATTTTTGTTTCTTGTACCTAAGATTGTGATGACAGAACTTTATTATTATCAGTTTTTACGAACTCACTCACTTCATCATTTTAGCAGCAACCGCATAGTTTATTTGTTAATAGAGTTGTGGCCCTAACACATCGTGATTTGTTTATGAATGCTAAGAGAGTATTGTCTATGGAATGGAAACACGTTCGGCGATATCAATCTTGAACACCTTGCCTTAAGTGGGCCCAGCGCCATATCTTGGTTCCATATTCAATTAGTTCCTCTGTTTTTTCGGGTCCCTTTTGGCTTAGAGATTGGGTACATGGGAGATGAATACTCCTGCGAACATATTCAGTTTTAAATTTTTTTTAAATTGAAAATGTCATAGAATTGGTAAAGTGACCATCGTGACGAACAGGACCCATCTGGTGTTGGCTTAAAACTCTTCGAACCAGTCGAATACCTTTCTGTTCTTATTTATCTGATATGTAACTTTTTTTTTGTTGATTCTAAGTTTCTACACACTACACACACACACACTTCCACTATTCTTACACTATTTTCCGTGTAGTTTTCAATAAAGAGTATTTGTCTTGTCTTTGTCTTGTCTTTCTTTTCCACCAGTTATTAGGTCAATAAAACGTTTCTAAACTTGTGTTCACTCCTTTCACAACCTAACAGTGTTTGTTTCTACATAAACCTCAACAAATCTTCGAATTCAAAGGCACTCAAATTACAATATGACCGTGACTGAGCGAATTCTTTGGATGCCTTTAATCAGGGAGGTATCTACTGACTTCGGGCAGATATGTGCTTTAACCTCTTATCGTTGTAATGACCATCAAATAAGTCTAGTTCAGGTCTAAACTTAGTTATTTATATCTGGCTGGGTAGCGAGTTAAAAACCTATGTCTACTAACATTACCTAGGATTGGACATATCTACTCAAATCCCCTTATTCTTAAAAAAATAACAATCTTTTTAAACTGAGAAATGTTTGGTCCTTTTCATTTGAGGGTAAACGTCACAATGACACATAAAGACATCACACATGTTAACTAACATAGGTTTACGCAACCTTTATTAATAAGGGGGTACTACCGTAAGTATCTACTAAAATAAAACCTCACGGAACTCCATGGACAACTTGCAAGCATAATAGTATTTTATGCAACTGCTATATAATGAGAGGCCTTAAAACACGAGTGTGGTTTTATGAAACGAGCGTCAGCGAGTTTCATAATAGGATCACACGAGTGTTTTAAGGCCTAATTATATACAGTTGCATACATTACTTTATCTACACACATATCATAACTGCAAAAAACCGTAACAGCAAAAAACCAATAAACAAGTATGGCGGCAATTCGATCTATCCGTCAAGACGAACGTTTTTTTTAAATCATAGACAAAAGAATGAAGTCCCTATTGTCATGTCACTCGAGATCAAATGTCGTGAGTTTAAATTAAAAAATCAGATTGAATTGACGTTTCGTATCGATAACTGTTTTAATATCTGTGGATACTAGAATAGAGACCAACTTGAATTTTGACAGCTGTTCCAAATTTAAATTCATAACGTCACGAGATATCGGTAATGTACACAATAAACACAGACTACTAAGAGATACTACTCAATAAAGAAAGATTTACCTACTACCACAGACAAGAAAATTCTTAAAATAACATTGGTTGTAATAATGCTGGTCATTTTCTATGGTTTTTGAACGCGTTATTGAGAAATTATGATATGTGTGTAGATAAAATATACACAAGTACACTAATATTTAAAAAAAGTCTTGAATTTGTGACTTAATAGAGATTTTTCGAAAAGTTCGATCCCTTAAATTCATCAAGCACGAAAATAGCTTCTGGATGATCTGGATTGAAAAAGCTGCGTCGACATCCTTCTATTTAATAGTAAATGCAAGCTTTAGAACAGCTGTTCTTAATTAATGTAAATATCATTTAAGTTGTACCGTAAGCAAAATAATACAAAACACTTTAAAAATCAATAAAGTATTAGTCGCATGCCGGCTAAAAATACTTTTCGCGATTCCACTTAATGCAGTGTCAGTGGCGAGCATTGACCTCGCGATGTAATTTTATTGCATACAAACATAACATTTATTATGAAACAGATAAAGGTACCTAACTGTAAAGGTGACGTAGAATGCGTTGAAATTATTAAGATACCAGCATAACCTTTGTTAATTTATCTTATTGAAATTTAAAAACTTCTGTTTGATTTTAATTTTCTTAGAAAATCCTTCTTGCGCTCATCATTATCACAAACTATAACTGTAAGGAGTTTTTAAACACTCATATCAAAAGTTTCTTCAAGGTTATTCACACTTGGACACGTGTTAAATGTTGTTTAAGAAAACAGAATCCCCTTATGGAATCCTGCGGCGGTTCCCACTCCATCAGTTTCAAGTAACTGGCAGTGACTGGCAGGTGAGGAAGAATAATTGCAACGCCTTTAAATGGCCACTAGTTGCGAACCACTTCATTAAGATGTATAATGATATAAAAAACCGCCCAAGTGCGTGTTGGACTCGTGCATAAGCACCGGACATTGCTCTAACGAAAAGATAAACTTAATTGAGGGACAAACTTAACTTTGCCATTGGAAAAGTTTTGTCTCCATGCATCGACGATATAGGTCGCAGGTTTTCACCAATTACATCTCAAAATTATACTTTCACGCAATGTTTAAAGAGAATAAACTCAGTTAGTAGGGCTAAAGTTTCAGTTTAACATTGATCTTTGGGGTGTCTTGTGTTTGAACACGGTCTCATCTACTGGCAAGCGACGAATGAAACGCTTTTCGATGTAAATTAAAATAGGCTTAAAAATTAAAACGGAATAGTTTCTTTACGTTCCTTTTTAACGCACGTACAATTTATTTATCAGCACTGACGGTTCATATGGGTCTATCGTAACTTTTTACTAATAGTTAAAGGATGTCCCAAAAACTACAATTTCACTTTCGCAATTCATCTTGCGTCTATTTTTAGGCAACACGCTAGGGTGTGTAGGTATCGTGGGTATCAGATGTTCTCACGAGCGTCCGGTCGGGCCTCGTGGAATCTCGTGAAAGTTGGCCAACCGACTCGTCTCGACCAAGATCAAGTGGATGGGTCGCCGGAACCAGTTTGAATCGGCAAGTGTAGGTGCCGCGCAAGCTAGGAAGCCGCTCAGATTGGGCCTTTTTCTATAAATGCTTTACGCTTTAGTAACTTACGTCATTTGTGTTTTTAGTGTTTTTATACTATGGCGAAGAAAAGGTAGTTTGTGGAATTATGGTAATGTGTTGTTTGAACATTCGCTTTGAGTACTATTGCATTGCGTACCACGCTGTTTGTCAGAAGCCGAAAATACTTTGCGAAGTCAAAGTAATCATGGCCATAAAGTACACAACTTAAGTATAGGGCAACAACAACGGCCACCACAGCAAAGTCAGTTATTTATAACCAACTAAAATTTTATTCGGATAGTTAGTATAACAGTACCTCAGCGTTATTTTGGTGCCGATTCGCTATCTATCTTTATGCCATTTTGATTTATAAACTATACCCGTTATTCAACACACTTTGATTTGTACATTCATATTAAACAATGCCGACGTGTACGCACATCAGGTTGTACCGCATTCTTTAATAAGAGATGTGTTATGAGCTGTCATATCCACTTTTATTTCACGGCTCGGCGTGCGCGCCCACTCCCACTACGCGGCTCGTGTTTCCCCGTCCTCATTTACCGCCTCATGAATGTCACTTCCTCACCCGAAGTCTAACTCCTACACAACAAACACGTAATCTTGTTTACGGTCAATGCACCCGCAACGTCAACAAATGTCCCGCAATACCTATGCATTACGCGCCGCAGTTCTAGCTCAATCAACTTAATTGCTATCAATAATCAGTTGTGGCGATAAACGTACCGTATCCGTAGCCGTGAAGAACGACGCTTTGTGGTTTAGCCTATTCTAATGATGAAAAAACTCCCATGCGATTCCTCTCACGTGCCGGAGAGGCTATTGTGGATTGTTTCAGCAGTCTAATGGCAACATTTAATTGCTCCGGCCTCATTGTCGCTGCTATCTCCGATCGCTCGACAATGGACCGCAGCAACAATGGACCTCGGGCCTGAAAGTAATCCCTAAAGAAAACTCGGTGCGATGAAAGGCTTACGTTGATATTGGGCTTTACTGGGAACGTGATAGCCCGCCTGGTTACAAAACGTCATGTGTCACTTTTCAGGCATTCCATTCCTTATAAGTAGACTAAAGGGGCCAGTGCTTGGTTGTTAGTCTAGCCCGGGGATCGCCTGCGTTTGCACAGTTGCGTAAACATCGCTGTTAATGGATATTGTGAGGGCTTATCTAGAGCCTATTTGCATTTTATTGTACTGGGCTACGGTTTAGAAGTTGTTGATGTTATCAGGTAATCGATTTATAGTACTACTTATATAGTTCCACTCAGTAGTAGTCCGTACGCCATTGATACAAAATACAAGTTGTCGGGTAAACCTTAACAAATACGGAGCTTGTTGCTTAGTAAATCTTAAAATGAACGGAAAACGACGCCATAGTAAATGTTATTGTAATTTGATCACCGTAAGGCGTCCGAACCGAGAGCTTGACACTCCGTGATTAATTTTAAGACTAATAAAACAGAGTATCCGAGAATCTTTCTGTAATACATTATCCAATGCTGATGTGTCAATCTGTCCAATTAGGTAATTAACGTCCGTTAAATAAAGTACGTTATTAATTCATAGCAGATAACAACTCTCGCGGTTAAATTTTTCATTCACTCCGATGACGCTAGACAGATTGCGTCTGCTTTTATACAGAAATGAAGTAACTAATTGAAACTACCGTATAATTAAGTATCTCGAACTGAGATAAAGAGAGAAAGTTCGTAAGTGTTAGCCATGAAAGTGGTTATCTTCGCCTACGGTCAAATTACATTGGAAAATGTTTATATTGGAAGGCCTAGTTGGTTTCTATTTCAACTTTCTTCTAAATTGTGGAATGAGAACTAACCTGAATGCTAAAGCCAATTTGACCAGAAAATTGTTATTTAAGATTCGTTGCTGAACTTTTTTCACTCTTTGTATAAGTGAGATATTATTTGGATAGAACTTTTAGTAAGTACTTATTTCGTGCTATCTCTTACGGTTACGACTGATATGTAAAACTAGAATTGGGAAATCCAGATAAGTTGCTCTTAATGTTTCTGGGTCCCGTCAAATAGCTGACCTACGCAGTAAGATGGCGTAGATAGAGATTGAAACAAAATGCATGTTTTAGGTTTATCTGTGCGTATTTGTTACTGTTTTATTTTCTAACGCTATACCTGTTTTCGATATCTAAATAGGTACAAAAACCATTGTTAGTGAAGTTAAAATTTGTCCGATTTTTCGTAGAAAAGGTTTTTTGGAAATACGAAAACTACGAAATTTTAAAGCTGCCATTTCTTTTTAGCGTATTGGTTAGTTGGTCATCAAGATTTACTGTCTGGTATGGAAAATCATTAGCTAAAACCAGAAGCATGTTTTCTTCGCGAAACAATCTACGGAGAATAAGAAAATCACCTTCTGTTAAGCTCACAAGGTCAAGGTGTTCAAAAGCTTTGAAGAAGCTGGATCCTCAGTAATCCACACATTAAGCATTGTAAAAATCCCTCGGAGTGAAAAAGTGCAGAAACATTTCATGAGACCTGCGCAAACGCATATTCCTTTAAAAATTTATGTTTTCGTTTACGGCAGTGCTGTGAGCAAAATTTTATTCTCAGTAAAATTAGAATTTTCCTTACTGGACACACTATTATAGGAATCTATCCGTTGTTTATCGAGAACGGCCATTAGGCATGAAAGATACGATAGGTGGGTGGATGGAAGATTGGAGGTTGGATGACTTATCTATGCAAACGAAGTAAGAACACACGAGTTATACCGGCCTCGCCACATTTCTTGAGCCAAGCTTAAGGCGTGGCCATACTTGGACATAAGTATTTTAACCTCAAAGCACTGTGTTTGGAAGTAATAATACCTGAGAATACTCTTTTGGGTAGGTACGTCTGTATCGTGGGCATATGTGATGAAATAGGCCATTTTGTTGTATTTTTTTGTCCCAATTCCTTTTAAATTGTTTTAAACTTTCGCGATTTTCACACATATTTATAACGTTATCGGGACTTCCTTCCAATTCCTTTTTTCATGATTCTTGAATACAAGCCTGTGTATCGTTTACGCACGGCAAACATTCGAAAATTTGGAAACCCACGGTAGCCGCATTTGCTGAAATGTATCGCCGCGGCCGCATGTCATTTTTTAACTGGACGAGCCGTTACATCGGTTTCATCGTCATCATTAACACACAAATTTCCAGTAGTTGAAATATGCATCTCCTTTCTTCCATCTTCCATTCTGTTTTACTGGTAGTCCTTCTCATCCAGAGTGGGCCTGGTATACTTAGCTCGTTTTTCGTACGTTTATATCAGCCTTCGGGCGACCTACACCGCGATTCATAGAACGCAGCCGCCACTCTGTGATGTGCTAGCGCCATCCATCACTCCCCCTCATCAAGCCCACCTGACTCTATTTAAGCTTGCCACTCTGAGGTCAAGTTGGCAAGGTTCGTCTTATGCCGAATGATCTCATTCCTGACCTGAAGGCGCAAAGTTATACGCACCATTGTCCTTTTAATGGAGCTTTGTGCAATACTTCGTTTAAAAATCATAGCATCTGTTAATTGACCACGTTTCAGAGGCGTGCAATTTTTGGTAGTATTCGTCGAACACTTTCCTTAAATATGAAATAGACATTTGACTTAAAAATATAACTAATTCGTCAAAAACTTGCTCAACTTCTATTCTTTATACGCCTGTTCCTGGTAAAATTGAGAAATGAAAAAAAGGTGCATAATAACAGTTTAATCTTGGTTGGATATTAACCTAGTCTTTGCAAGGTTCATTCTTAAGCCTATGCGGTAGCAAACCATGTCTATATCCTCCAACATTCTCTGCAGGTCTTCGGATCGTCGGTCATCGTTACGGATTTACGCACGGCAAACACGTTGGATAGTTTGCCGCGCGTTAGCGGAACCAGAGCCTTACACGCGTGTCGCGTACTAGCAGTTGTCGGCACACATCCGCCTCTCGAGTCCAAGCCAAACTAGTTTTGATATAGAACGAGCGGTCCTATAAAATTAATAAGGCCATACAGCCTCCGCCGTGAATAATATACACAACGTATTATGAAGCGTTGATGGGAATGATCGGATTAGGTATGGTGGCCCCGCGACGTAAAACTTCGTAGTAAGCGCTGTAAAGCTATTAAGCGCTAGACCAAATTTGGAACGTGTGGCTCAATAGCTCATAATCTGAACCTTATTTAAACAGAAAAAAGTTACTCCTACGACTACACGATGGCGTCTAATACAAGCTTAAAGAAGTGCCCATAATGTAGCGATATTAATGCAATTTGATAGCGACCATGTACTTTCTATAAACAACAGTTTGCGTAACTGTTACATATGATACGATATAGATTACATAAGTCGGTAGCGGATTATTTGTAATAAAATATCGTAATAATATTATGCAGCACGCGTGTCACGCTAAGCTCCTTGTAACTTGTAAGCCTTATTTATTTTCTTGCTAGATTATATTACGACAGGTACTCAATTAGTTTGACATGTGCGTTGTAATCCCTGAAGTTTATTATTTCTTATGTCACATCTAAACTTAAGTAATGAAATGACATACGCACTTGGACATGGCATTACTTACTTACGATGGTGTCTTAATAAAATTGTGTAACTTAACTTCGCAGACGGGGTTATTGACACGTTTTCGCAAAGGTATGCACGCGTTTTATGAAGTGTACAAAATGGTTGTTATTACATTAACGTGTGTCTCGTTGTGACCATAAATGAACGAAATTGCGCTGCGTACGCCCTTAATTGGCGTTGTCATAAGCGCTGCTTCTAAAATTGGCTGTCAAATACCTGGCATTCACCAACTGAACAGCACGCTTGCTTTGTGAACTGTGTTTGTGCGAGTTGTTAGCTTGGGTAGGTAGGTACTCGTAGGCGAGGTGCCAAACGAGTGACAATACCTAATTTCTGGTTAAAGGCTTTCCGAGGGTAGTTCGCATCGTCTAGATAAAACCATTCCGACCTACGTTACCATTCTATCGTGTTACGTTGTGATACCTTCCTAGCCATTTTAACCGACTGTCGCCAGAAGAAAAGGCTTTCTTAACAATGACTTTAGTTGTTGCAAATTGTAATCCACGCTAGGTTTGCGTTCAGCAGGATCGTTTAGCAATTAAAATAGATAGATTGAGCCAAAAATAGATCTCTTCTGAGAAGGAAATTTCGCCATATACAACTTCATCACTTACCATCAGGTGCGATTGAGATGAATTTCAAACAGATATACTTAGATATAGATATTAGCTAAAATGTCTCGGATTCTTGCGTGTCTGTGACAACTATTTACACTGAAGAAGGCTGTTCAGTTGATCGGAACCCGGCTAAACAAGTAACCTTAACAGCTAAAGGTGTAATTGCCAGTTTCTCCAGGAGCGTGCCGAAGCACCTGCAATTTTTTATGCTGACATGGTCATGACAGCTAGTATAAGTACAGTAAACAAGTAATATTGTAAGCATGGTTAGGTTTACTGCGTGAACTGTAGAGCATACACATAACCAGTTTAAGCTCGGCAATATTTCCGCAAAACTTCCACAAATAGTTTTTGTTTGCGACCAACAAATTGAACATCCGCGAATTATATTTCGTTCTCGTCTTTATTAGAACGAATATTTCTATTAATACTCGGTGACAATACTAGCCAGAAATCGCGTCATGTGAAGTAACTTAAAATTATTGAATCGACCCATTAGAATGCAAAGTAAAAATAAATACCTTTGTTGTCTTACTCGTTGTCTTAAAGAGAACACTGTTAAGCTAAAAGACTGCCTTTGTCAATGTGTTGCAGCATGCAAGTTCCACCTATTTTATTTTTAGCTATTCATGACGAACGATGTAAAAAATACAATCGAAAGTTTGTATACCTGCGCATTGACAGTTAGGTCGCGTGCGCCGTACGTGATGATACAACCCTCCGATACGAGTACTTGTATTTTATTAACAGGCTCACACAATACCCTTGGTACTTACCTGGCAGTAATAGGGTTGCGGTTTGGTGTAATTTGCGTTCTCAGAAGGGGTGAGGCGGTAGCGTAAGTAAATGGGAATCATTAACTTTGTTAGGTAGGTTACTTTTATTTTCTATGGTCGTCTTTTGTTTTTGCACGCTGTACGGGCAAACGCTAAGAGATAACGACATTGTTAAAAATGTCAAAATGTTGATTTCCGAGAGCTAAAGGTGGTGGATATGTTCTTTCATAATGAAATTTACCTTCGACGGAGTTAAAAAAGATCATATTTCGTGGAAACGGCAAAACACTTTAAAATCGTATTTTTTAAAATTATAAACCAAAAAAATTAAATGCTTTTACATTGTAGCCTTACGATGCCAAACTTGGATAGAAAGATAAACAGAGAGAGAGGAAATGGGCTTTCAAACTTACAACACTCAGTTTACAGAATACAGTTAAACAATCGATGTTTTTCGAGCAAATTTATTAAGTTATAATTTCAGATCCGATTCACCAAAATAACCCAACCTTACCTAACTACAACATTACAGTGCCTTGGGTGTTTTGATACTTAGTAATTTTTAGAATCAGAATTATGGGTTCAATTTTATTAGTATCAAAGTAAGTCTAATCGTTACTGTAAGTCGCGATCCAGCCTACGCTAACAACGATTAATCTACCGCGGAAATGACACACTGCGCCCAATCCCTTGTCACCCACGCGACGCGACGCCATATGCAGCGTTGCACAATTTGAGGCACGCCTAACGCAGGCCGCGAGGCGGCTCGCTTAATTGGGACAGTTTCTGGGTTTTAGTTTAATTACCCGACTGCTACCAGAAGGGTGGGTATGTTTTTCAAGTGTACTACGTCTAGATTTCTTTTAGCACGCTGTGTGGCCTAAACCTGTGGAGGTGTTCCTGTTACTACACTAATAGCCGTTTTTGGTGGTGGGTGGTCAAATACGTTTTACAAATTTGGTTTGTACTCGTCTTCGTCATATAACATTTAAGTTTAATTTAAAATCCTTGTATGGATGTGTTATCTACATTTCTTAAGTATTTATTTTGTACAGTAGGCGGATTTTATTTTTAAACTTATCCCAATATGTACTAGATACATATTGGAATTAGAACTGCTCCTTATTAATGATTCTTAAGGGATAATGTAAAATGTTTGAATCATATGAAATATCATATATCATTGATTTTATAGGTTAATTGTTTATGTCTTTTTTGTGTTAGATTGGCAATAAACGATTTTGTATGTATGTATGTAAATTCTTTATTGTACAAAAAAAAACATAAATGACAAAAAGAGATACAGAGATTTTCCTTACGTTTTTTTTTTCATATGCAATGTTAACACGAAGAAAAATATTGTATTATATTGTCTTAAAATTTGGTGCTATCGCAGTTAGTACGAGTCAAGAATCATGTTTAATTTGTAAGTAAATAAAAATAAGGGGTTGAACTAGTCCTCATTCGTCTTAGTATAAAACACATGATATAACAGGTGTTGCTCCGAGCACAGTTTATAAGATTCAACCAGAAGTTCATGGTGTAGGTGTAGCTGACTTCGTTTATTGCGTACCTACGCCACAATCCCAATTTAACTGATTTCGTCCAGTTCACCTGTTTCCAACAGTTACTCAATTGACCTTTATTGTTCTGCTCGAGGAGGTAATGAAGACCGATTGCATCGTAAATTTGAATTTTACGTATATGAAAATACGGTAGGGGAATAAGCGACTGGCTCCTGACAAAGTCACTATTTACTAAACAATACATCTGATTTTGCTTTGGCGCAGGGGCCTTTCGCTTGTTCCGCAAATGAAGGTAAAAAATCATTAACTTGTTCGATGTCTACTTGTTTCAGTGGCTTGCACTGCTCTTGTATCATATAGTAATAACTATTCATAGGATTAATTAAATAAACCGTGGTAAATTTATGTTGCTGAAGGCAGGAATAGTCGAGTGCCTAGAATAAAATACCCCTATGATGCTCATAGAAAACAAAGGGACACCTTTGTTTTTATTGAGGATAAATTAATGCCAACGTTTGTTAGAATTTTATTAATGTACCTAACATGGGTGTAAATTGAACAATTTTAGCTTGGGTTGGGCTGCGCAGCACGCTTGCAGCGAGCAAGTTATCACAAAACTAAACACGTGCTGCAATCGAGTAGGAAGGTGATATAGTAGCCTATCTCAAGATAAGAATTTATGACTGTTGACTCACTGTATTGTACTCCACCATTATGGCATAATTTTATGGCTATTGCAGGAGAAATCCGATATGAGATTTTGAAAACATGCGGAAGTACCATCGATAAATAATGTCTATATTTCAAATGGACATGGGCGTGTAGGCTATGTCATATAAGGCTTGTTTTATGTTCCTAGTAAATCCTACTTCTTGTCCTACGTATTAGTACAGTATCGATGTATCGATTGTCACTTGTAAAATTCTCTTTGAATAATATAGTATGCATGCATGAAATTTGTCTGTCCGAGTATTGATAGTATCCTGATACAAAATATTTATTGTTGACAACAGAAAAAAAACATAAAGTAGGAATTTTATTAGTTAGCTATCAACTCCAAAATCGCAATGTCGACTTGGTTAAACGGCATGACAGTTTATTGTACTTTAATTCAAAAAACAGCTTGCCACATAAAGTTGTACTTACACTGATGCTATTTTAATAAATGACTCATTTAGCCCTGCTGCAGGGATGCGACATCTAAGTAACAGGCATCCGTCAATCGCCTTATACATTGCAGTTAATATTAACGGAAATCATCTTCGGTCATGGCATCGTCGGCGACCGCATAAAGCCCAAACAATTCTCAAATAACGTTATTGAATTCGCATGTTTTCGTTTCATCATGACTCAGTCGGTTGTTGACACAACACGCGGCATGAACTCGCGTCAAATGTGCGAGTGGATTTTATTGCAATAATAAGCTTTTTTGGCTTGGATTGTTGATATTTTCGTTACCTTTTCTCGTGTTCCTCATAACACGGGTTGAATTTTAAATTCAACAATAGCTTGTTTTAGACTTTCGGGTAACCCAAAATTTTATGGCGTGAACAATTTAAATCATTGTATGTTTAATTTAAGTATTCTGAGACTGTACTGCACCTGGAATGCAATGTTGTATGACTATTTTTGACTTAATAATTAAAAAGACCTAATCTCTGAGGTTGATCATGATCAACCATTTCCAGAGCTATCCACATAATAGGGAAATTTGAATGAAACAAATATTGTTTCATTATAGAAATCGGTTAACAGCGTCAAATTAAAGAGATGTTAAATATTTGACATAGATATTACGACGCAATAGTTTTGCTAACAAGTAGGAACACCATAGAAATGGATGGTATAGTTCTGGCGAAATGCATAATTTTCGTGGAACAACAGTAATGCGACCCTCCGCGGATTGAGCAAGCGGAATTCCAACAAAAGCGATTTTATGCAATTACGCCTAAGTTGCTGGAGAGTTATTACTAAACCGAGCGCGGTCACGCCGCCGCCTATAAGACCGGCTGTACCCGCGCGCCAGTACTCAAGACTTTCCTATAATCGCTAATGGACCTATGGAGACGTACCAAACAGTTAACAAGACGTTTTGTTGCTGATTACGCAGTACATTCTCGTGATGGAATATCTAGGAAAAATAACTGTGTTAGCCTTGCAAGTTGTTTCATAAAATGGTCTAATAAATATAGAGGTAAGGTGAGCTATGATTAGCTTAAGCTGTTCGATATCTCTATATATGGAACTGGTGTGTATTTATACAATATAACTTTAGGGCGTCCAAACCGTTAAGTTAATGTGTGTGCCAAAACAGCTGTCAGTTTATTTACAAACACAGCTCGACATATCATTCAGTTCTATCCTGAATTACGTAGATAGCTTTGAGGAGGTGTCCTTTAATAATTTCAACAGTCTAATCATCAAAGTATTTTTTATTTAATGTAAGACTAATATTTTAACACTATAAAAATAAAGATTTCTTGTGCAAATATTCAATGAATAAAACAGAAAATATTATATACATTATGAGTATAGAGACGATCGTTGAGCGCTAAGTTCCAGCTTTCAGTTTCAGGCGTTCGACGATGAACAAATCGGTCGCAGAATCGTATGTTTGCGGCAGCGCTGAGCGTTCGCCGGGATCGTTCGTGCGAGTCACGAGCTCTCTCAGCCTTATTGGGCCTCTAGACCTTATTTAAACTTTTAATGTCTTTTTGCCCTTTGTAAAGGTTAATTTTAGGAACTGCCTACCAAACCGCTTCGTGCTGTGTTTTCAGATACAATTTTACAAATGATAATGATATCGTTTACAGGCTTTGATTTCGTTAAGTTCTCCTTTTGTAGACGTCTTTTTCATTTTCTTTTCTCTCCGTGTCTGCAGAGCTAAGTAAGAGTTCATGTCGGTGACATGCATAGATAATCACAGTAAAGAAGTTGAGGGAAAGAATATTCCAACATTAGCCTCTTGTCTATTGGAGACGGAGGTTGTACAGTCAAGGAAATTGAAACATGTACCATCGTAGAACCTAGTCGAAGAGCCATACGCATGACATTTGTATGACGTAGCCTGGTGTTTAACGTGTCGCGTCATTGCGATAGGGTTCTAAGGTGGTACGTGAATATATTTCCCCTACTGTACGCGTGTAAACAAAACTAACCAAGCGTGTGTCGGATTCACGAGCCGAGGATTCCGCACCAGCATCAATATAATATTTGTGCATGTGTAGGTAATTAATAGATTCAGGCGTTACTTTGCGGAGGTCCATATCAACAAACTGGAACAAATTACCTTGCTACTGGTTAACCACTGGTTTGGTTTCGCGGAGTAGCAAGGTAATTTGTTCCAGTTTGTTGACATGTGTACATTCAATTCGTAATCTTCGAGTTAATTATTCATAGCCTTATCTTAGAGTAACTTTTTTTACGATAGAGTAAAACAAAAAATTTGCATCAATTTGTTTGGATATTAATAAGTTAATAACTGAAATTCCGCGAAAATGACTTTGACCGGGTACCTATTACGATTCAAAAAATAATAAGAGCCCTTTAAGACGACTGTGTACCAAACGATCTCCGTACAATTTTCCACCCTCTAAACCTTAACCTATACATATCGATACTAGAAATCTCAAATGTCGTAATGGACATGTCTCTTAATGTCCCTTACGACATTTGCAATTTCCAGTATCGATTATAGGCATGATTTTTGATTATGCTGGCGTTATGCGTTAGAACCATGTTTGTTGGTTATGGTTTATAGATTCGAAAATACTGTCATTTTTTTGTTTTGTAAGGAACTCTTAAAGTAAGTTAACGTTAATAAAACGTGTTTTTTTTAAAGAAATATAAATTAAGGAAATCTTTTTCAAAGTGTACTTTGTTTAAACGGCCATGAACTCTAATTCGCACGCTCGTAGTCTTGAGCTGCGGTACAAAAACGATAAATTAGTCCGTGTCAAGGTCCGTAATTCCCAAAAGCAAGACAAATACATGCTATCCGCATACAAATAACTATGATTAGCAGAGCCATTACGGTATTGATCTAAGGCTACGACCCTGCATTGGCCTCGTTGTGTCTTATCGGCCCCATCGGTCATGGGCCTACCTAAATATTAATGGCAGGTTCATAATTGTTAACCAAAGCGATTTTTATATCTACTTGCTAAGTCAGTGTATTTTGCGGGTGAAGGAAAAGGTGTGAGGAAAATCGTTAATAATTTACTGATAAGCACCGCTTTCGTATTTGAGGCTTTAACTAACACTTTGTACAATATGCTTAACTATATCAAATCCTCTGAATGGCAACTAAAGACCGGGCTACGCTACATCAGATGCGTATAGGTACATTACGCTTCGGAAACGTGCACAGGCTGGTTGTAATGTATGGAATTATACGTTGAGATGCCACATCGCTTGCGTTGCGTGCAAATAACGCAGCTCCACGAAGCGAGCTGGAGCCGCTCTGCACACGCATCCGGTGTGGCCCGGCCTCTACTCGGCCATTCATCAGTTCTCAATCGTGTTGTTCAGTGTACTTTAATTACAAACGCCTTTGAAAACTTTTAACAATACACAACTGCACAAGAACACAAATTAACAACACGGCAATTTATCTCCTTTTAAAAGCAACCTGTATAACGAGCGAAGTTGAGATGATTTGTGTTCGCCGAATTCCAGACTTCGGGATAAGGCATAATTTCAAATAGATTAATTAATAAATTCATATTGTTTCACGGGAAAGTTATTTAACTTAAAAGCTGATGCCATACCGAACGTAGCAAGCTTAGCGGTAAACACCATGCATAAACGGTGTTTAAATGACATATCTTAGTGAAGAAACGTCAGTAAGCTGTGACGCCACGCTTGAAGAAGCGGTACCTTACCTTTAAAGCTTGCTAATGTCGTGACAAACCGGCTGCGTATGCAGCGCGGCTCTAGTTTGCTTCGTAGAGCTGCATTTCATCCACAAAGCGCAAGTGACCCTCCCATCCTCCCCTTACATCTCAGGAGCCTCCATTTTTTTCGCCGACATAGACCCCTTGGAAGTTGCAATCGACCCTTGGGGATCGATATAGACTACTTTGGGAATCGCTACTTTAGGGCCTCCGCTAAATCGCGCGGGCGCACGGAGCAGGTGCACGCCTATAAAAAAATTGTATGAGAGCGTCCGCTAACCCACGCGCGGGTGCCGGCTCATACTGTTTGTACCATAGCTGTGCACCCGCGTGACGTAGCGGACGCTCATAGAAGTATACAGACGTTTTCCTGCTGTCTGATACGCCTGCACCCTTCTATCTAGTCTCAACCAGCCGCCCGGAAAATGAATGGATATTTCATTCAATCAACGCCCGCCGCCGGTCGCCGCTTCATTTCGGGATTTTATGCAACAAACTTGAGACTTGGCCGGACACTCTGAAAGCGTCCGGCCTCCGGTGTAGCCTCGGTCTAATTGTTTTAGTTTACTCACTTCTAGATTTAACTTAATTCAATGAATGAATTACCCGTATTCGCACACCACGGCCAGAAGGTTGTTATAAGCATTTTTGACGTGGAAATTAGATTTCTCTAATTGGATTCAATTTAGTCTCCTTTTAAACTTCTCGTGAATCGCATTTGTTTTTTTTCGTGCTAATAGCTTTTCCTGAAGTTTCTTGCTCATTGTTGGAAGATTGAATAACGTTTTTATTAGGTCAGTATAATAAAAGCCTGATTTTAATGCAAATTTATGATTTAGAATATTTTTCATGGTTTCCTTTCATTCGAAGTTTTATTCTTTAACAAGTCTACAAGTTCAACGTTTCTTGGAAACGATCAGTTAATGAACCTTGGTATGTCGATTCAACGTATGAATTAGTTCACACTTGTATGGACTGTGGACATGTTAATTGGCATTATTACATAGTAATAGTTATTGTATGTGTTTTCGTACAATATACACAAGGATTTGAACGTAGCGAAAGGTCTGATTGGGTCCTACTATGGACATACAATGGCTATGAAAGGTGTGTATTACCTTAAAACCTTTGTAATAAAAACGAGAGTGTGGTGTGATGAGGTTAAAAATTGAATATAAAGATGGTCAATAAACAGACAGTTTTTTTTTTGTTAAAATTCTAAACATAACGTCAGAGTAAGGCGGAATTTGTTACGCCCTTATCAGAAAAACAAGTGTACAGGTTGTTCTAAAATAATTATAAAAATAATTATTTATTTTTCAGTAAAGTTTGCGCTTAAATTTATATTTTGAAAATTGGCTATGATTTTGAAACGTTCATAGCAATCTTGTATAGTATTTATCCCGTAATCCCACCCTTGTATAGTGTCAACATTTTCTAAAAAAAACACTACGGTATCATAGACAGATGTGTCGTACCTTTCATTCATAAACACAAAGAATGGGTATTGTCCCACTCGCCCGGAACTCCGTCATGGTTCCGGGGCTCGCGATGACGTCATGTAATTATCCGGACCCCCGTTTCCGGTTTCCGGATGCGGTTATCGAATTATTTTTCCGTTTTAGTTTATTTGTTTACGTAATTTTGGGGACCGCTAATGTTATAATAAAGGGAGATTTTATTATTGATAGCTGTCCCCGCTCCCCGCGGCTTCGACTGCGCGAAAATATAACCTATGTGATATGATTGTTATAAGTTTAAAACCGATTGTCAACGTGGGCTTGTGTCACGCTGCGTAGCGCTGGGTCTGTGTCGCACACCACTACGGATCCACGTAACATACTGATGTCGAGAAGATTCGTGCTAGGTGCACAGGAACCTAACACGAATCTTCTCACGCGTTAACTTGCTACGTAACTCAGTGGGTCTTGCTTTAACTAGCCTAGTAGGAAAGAGACGCACTGAGTTACGTAGCGAGTTAACTCGTATCGTGAAGATTCGTGCTAGGTGCACAGCGTCGTGTCACCTCGGTGAGTCGACAAATGCTGAGTGGACTCTGTTTCCACGCTTTGTATACTTATAAACACTTAATGTTAACTTTTTCCCTTTCCCTGTGTCTGCTTACTAAGCTGTGGTACAACGTTTTTCTAATGCTATTCATGTCCATCCTGAAACTTCATCTTAAATATTGGTAATTTTTTTTATCAGTTGAGTTCTTTCGAGAATTACTTCCTACATACAAACTAATAAACTTAACCGCTTTATGATATGTCTAAGTATAGATTACTATACTAATTAAAAACGATGGATGATACAGTGCGTTGAAATACTCGAAACCAATTTTTTTGTTATATTGGTTTCTTCTGACAATAAATAGATAGGTTTAATAGTAAATTTAACACTTTTACAAAATCAAAAAATACAAATTGCCGACTTATTTAAAATTGTATAAAAAATACCTATGACGGGTTTAAAGTACAATAAAAATCGAAAAGAAGGCCAAAGGCTTACAGCATACTTGTGACAATATTGCACCATAGTTTGTAAAATGCAGCGGATTTAGCGATAGCGACATACAGTTTCTACTTTCTACTTAGAAAACGTTTTCTTGTTTAATATTGCGTGAAACAAAAACTTACAAGTCTCGCAGAATCAGGGTGTAGTTGCCAGAGTGCAGGCAGTGGACCTAGCACGAATCTTCTCGATACGTGTTAACTCGCTACGTAACTCTGTGCGTCTCTCTCCTACTGGGCTAGTTAGAAAGAGAAGCAATGACTTGCTTAGCGAGTTAACGAGAACAGTGCATGGTGCACTGGTGGCAATTCGCAAATGTGTGTTGTCGTTGCATCCGGTATTAACATACCTTTGAGGGGCTACCTTCAAAAGGTCCAACATTCCAATTTGACGTCCTTCGAATGTGAACTCTACGTTCATTCGTCAAGATTCAGATTTCAAATGACGTGTAAGTGGGAAAAAGTCATTTTGAAAAGTAACTTTTCCGTTGTGCGACCATTTCCCGATGACACCATTTCCACATCGCTGTGTTTTTACGACAGCTTTTCCTGATGACGTGATTACTGGAACACCCTGTAGTTTGGAATGCAACAATACAGGGGTGTGGTCCTCTAAGGCGGGGTTATAGGTATATAAGGTATCTGGCGTCCATGGACCCCTAAGGTTTCCATCTCACGAGTACTGGGGGTCCGTGGCTACACGATTCAAACTTTAAAAAGTGGCATACGGCTGCAAGTCTGGAAACTCTTCAATTAAATGTAGACACAGAATAAATAATACTATGTAAAAAACGGCGTTCAGGGCCCAATTTCATGAAACGCGACAGGCGACAGTTGACAGTGACAATTCGCCGTACATTACTGTGTCGATAAGCAACGCTACAGACTTACAAACATCATAGTGGACAAGCAATGTATAACGATTGTCACTGTCACCTGTCGCCTTTATGATATTGGGCCCAGGTATATAAAGCGTCTTGCTGTATGCCTTTCTGTTTATCTCATAACTCGTATTCATTCATTCGCACGCGTGGCAACTCAATTGCGGCGGCCCCAGTGCAGTGGTGTGCGCATCTTTTTGTTTGTACTGAACTGAACTGGTGTATGCACTTATTCAACTTAAGGCTACACTTAAAGAAACTTATTTTACTATTACTAACTATGTACTAACTGTAAATATTGTAAGTTATTGTTTTCTTTTACGCGTTTGTCACCGTACCTACCGAAAAAAAGCTTAAACAAGCTGCCGTCTCTTATATACATTTGAAATTATAAATATTGTCTACCGCGCCACCCTAACATTCCACAGCAACTGTTTCTTTGTAATAATACTTTCGTTTACTTTTTCTTAAACCACGGCAATTTAGTTCTTGACGTTAATAATGTTGCATTTGTTATTTCTGCTAAGGAGTAAAAAGATCTTGGTTTATACCGCTGTGTAAAATAAACTTTGTTAAAAGATCGTTTTACTTCAGTATATTTTTTTCTGTTCTGTCTTGAAATGGTACAGAATACAGATTGTTTTGAAAATCGCGGAGAAGCGCTTTATATTAGCTATCTGAAAAATAAGTTCTGTGATAAGGTTTAAATTTTAAGTAATGGAAAATAATACTACAGCTGACTTGCACCAGAAAGTTAAATACTTATGTTTAATAACGTCAGATTCATACAAGAACTGTCAATGACTGTTTTGGCGCAAATCCGCCAAACACCCTAAGGTTTTTATTTGTGTTATCCGAAGGCTACGCCAATGCAATAGTAATAAACTAATAAATTCACACGTTGTTTTGTAAATAATTTATAAACTATACTTGTCCCAAAAACTAACCCCCTTATTCATAAACGCTTCGTAAACGTTTGTTAGTTAACATGTTTTATGTCTTTATCTGTCATTGTGACGTTTGCCCTCAAATGAGAGGGACAAAACATTTGTTAGCTTAAAAAGATTTGAATAAGGGAAGGGGGTAAGTGTGCAAATAAAACCTTGTTTTTTCTCAACGGAACCTTAAAAAGAGTTAACAAAAGACTGACGAAAACAACTCGTCAATTTGTTACCGGGAGATGTTATCGGCCGATTATATCGCAGCATGGGCCGAAATCGTCGGCGCTCGTAAAATCGTAGCACGAGTTCGATTTGACAGTTCGATCCGCACGAATCGTCTAGAGATCGCGACGGGCGATTCTGTCGCTAAGGTTTTGGTTAATCCTTTGAGTTGTGTCAATTATGAAAGGGGGCTGATTCTATAGCCGTGACAGCGGCGAACTGGACATCGAGGCAACGTCGTCTCGCTTGCGTGCATTTTGGGAGTGACACAGGACGTTGCCTCGAAGTTGACCTCGTCGATGTGGCGCTTAGAGAATAACAGGGCAGTATATAGATACTCTGCTGGTATAGATTTGTTCTAGAAATTTCTCGATGTACCTAATGAAATCAAATAAAATGGAACAACTTTAATCCAGAACTTGGCTCCATGGCACATATAAATCGAATAAGTACTTATAGCTAAAAACTAAATCTAATGAATCAATGAATTATAATGAAGATATTTGTGTAAATAAAGAGGAATTAGAGATAAGTAAGTACTATTTAATCCATAGGTAGCATTTAGAATACTTTGTAATGCCACCGAAATAGGATAACGATAAATGGCTATAAATTAGATCCCAAACAATCTGTTCACGCGAGCATGCGCGGCATACTTCGCGAAAGTACAAAAATATTGCCGCACCACTGCACTGAGGCCGACGCAATTGAGTTACCGCGCGAGCGGATGAATACGAGTTATACAATAGCTAAAGAGGCATACAATAGGACGCTTCTTATACCTAAACGCCATTTATGTTCGAAGTGAAACTTCTGTACTTGTACTATTATTTATTCTGTGACGCGAGTAAAGCCGCGGTCAAAAGCTAGTAGTGTATAAATTTGATTAGTTCCATTTCATCTGAGCTGCAGGAGTCATATGCGACTAATAGTCCCTGACTGACTCGTCGATGCAATCACGTCAACCGCGAACGAGTTAGCAGCGACGAGTGCGGAATATTAAGAGGATTTGGTAATAGGTACAGTCTGGTGCAAAGCCAGCCAATAGATTTTCCAAGTGGGCAATTTTTTGTACACGGTTTTGTCACCGGGCTACAAATATCATAGGTAACTCTATCATATTCATTAAGAAGTACATGGAAAAAAAAACACGCGAAAGCATAGTCGCGGCCGGCCAGGTTTGGCGGGCAAATTCAAATGGCTTGGCGTGCCAACTCGTGGCCCGCGGGCCGAGGCTTGGCCGGCCTTGATCTAGCGTAAACGTATGGGTACATACTAACTCTACGTATCAGTAATAAGTAGCAAAGGAGTAGGTACCACCGGCGTAGTACTTCTACATATTTTTGAGTTGTTTGGATCGATACACATATTTTACATTTGATCATACTGAGCGCTCTCCATACAATTCATATATAACTCTTTATTGATCACCACAAAGAAGCATGAAAAGTTACAATTTAGAGAAAATAAATAACTTAAATACTTAAACGGTGGTAACATTTTCACCCTCTAAACCTTCTATTGCTATGATTTTCTAGTTTGTTGCGGGCATTCCATGCCTGAGAACTAAGTAGGTTTGAAAGTTTGATTCTTTTTAATACAATTTATAGATTTTGACACTGTGTTTTATATGAAACTTCTAAAGTCGAAATACTTATTATCAAAACTATTATTTAAAAAAATATATACTTATTGCAACTGCCATGATTTTTTAGTAACCACATGTGGTGCAACACAATCTTATGAGGTGCAACACTCATTCCAAGTGTAGCAAGAAAACTAAATTCCATTATAGGAAAGCATCAGCAAAACCTGTGAACTCCACTCCGCCTTCAGGGCCCACTACACTTTGCGAACAGTCAATGAACAAAGAAAAGTCGTCACTGCCACTTTCTTTGAGTAAAATGGCGCATACAGTCAAAATTAGGCATTTATATAGTTAGTGATAAGTCACGCAGTCGAAGTTCAGTCAGGACAGGGTCATCAATGAGATTAGAAAAATTACCAGTGGTCGACCTGAACCCAGCCCTATCTCTCTAGCACGATTTTTTTTATTGCACCTATTTTGGACATTGCACATTGCTATTGATCCATTTGCGATTCGCCCGAGAGTGTGCTTTGCCCTCATGCATCGCGCACTTGGCAATGCGCGTTCACTGTCCGGAACGCAGTTAACGTAACGCTTAGAATGTTAATTGCACTATGGATCGGATTACAAGGCGCTTTTGTTTAGGCCCGCAAACGAGATCGACCCGTTCCCGTGTTTGCTTGGGATCAGCCGTCAATACTGGAAGGTCAGCGGTCATTGTGTGTTATTGTCATTCTGAACCTTGGGAGCTTTATGTAGATTGGCTGCCGACGTTGCCTTATTTGGAGTCAAATTGCTAGTGTTGAGTCTCACGATTCTTTGCTGGAATTAAGCGTTTTTCTTACTTTGTTAAGAGAAACAAGAAAACTGGTTTAAAGCACGGAAGTTCGCACCATGATGTGGCGTGGGGAACGTCATCATCGCATTCATAGGGTGTTAGCCTCTCGTTTGGCAACAAGGGCTTATTGCCAAGACTGAGCGTAACTTTACAAAACCTTGCCCAATAAGTACTTATATTTCTAAAAAATTACTCACGTTTAGTTTACGCGTAGTACGTTCCACGGATACCAATCAAACTTTAGTGTCATTCGGTATCATGGCTGGCATACCTTGACATATTGGGCTTCTTGGTGTTAAGAAGACAATCCTCGCTGGCCACTCGACGGCTCGCAAGCGTCTCTAGACTCAAGGGTTCTTGCCTCGACCGAGGCTTGTGGACGAGTCACTGTATATCATCCACTAAAGCCAGCTTCACATTACACAACGGGTGCTTCGTTGTGTATGTCCGTCGCGTATGATATACGTGAATCAGGAGTATTATATAGTTAGTTCAGTTGTGAAGTGATTCGGAACGGACTCATGTTTGATGCCATATCATGTGTAGGCAGACACCTTCTTTTCAACAAGTGGCTTCGATTCCAGTTAGTGCTGCTCTCGATAGAGATGCGATACATCGATGTTCTGCGTTTTTTATTAAAAAAACTTTTATGCTATTAGACGTTTTTCATTATGGCACAAAAATAATAATTTCTAAATATTTTTCTGTGAAAGTTACGGATTTTACGATTCGACAGTATAAAATTAAATAAACTCCATTGTTTCTTAATGAAACTGCAACGAAATAGGGACCTGTACAGAATATGTAGCTTAAAAGTAATAATTATAGTAAGTAATTAACTCAAATCGCGTACCTTGATTCCACTCTACTTATAACTATGTGTGAAATTCAATCTTAATAAAATAAAATATTATTAAATATTTATAGTCTAAGTCAAACGAATCATTCAAGCTGGTATCTTGTTTGAAAATTTCTTAACGCATAAGATAATTCTACGGATACCGCGATTTAAGTTACATTGTAGAAAATGATGCCCATAAATTGTTAACATTTCTCATTTATACGTCTAAATTACGCCTCAATGCCGCGCCTAGCTGAGCTGTCGACTCTGCAAATAATCCACGCAAATATACTTCAAACGAGAGAGCTTTTTAACTGGAAATGCAAAGAACGAGTTTTAATGCTAATCGGTTAAACCTCTACTTTTACTTTACTTTAAACTATGTCCCTATGTTACAAGTGGGTAAAGTTTTTACAATCCAATAATTACATACATAGTTAAAAGGCTACGAAGGAAAAATGTTAGCTAATTAATTACTTTTGGTTAGCTCGAAGCAAACCATGCTCTTAATTCCGTCATGTACGGTCTGGTCTATACGTCTCTAATAGACCCAAGCTGCGATGGACTTTGGGAGACAACGGTAAAGAATTGTTTTATTATCTCCTATTGCTTACCTGATTAGTAATTAAAAGCTGAATAAATACCGAACACGTTATCATTGTCAGCTAAAGAAAGTTCAACAATATTGCCCAACAATATTTTCGAACTAATTCCAATCAGATCGATAATATCTGTATGTAATGACAGTAATACCGCCTCGTAACAACCAGTAGGTACTCACCCAATGGAATGGCTAGTTGATCGTGACTTAACGATTTGCTTTCTATACGAAAGTTATTACGGACATGTTTATTTGAATACGTGGGCTTGCTCAACGCAGTTGCTATTATAGATCAATAGAAGCCATCTACACCGAGTATATACCAAGTATAAGCGGTTCATGAATCATGCTATAAAGTTTATTGCACTACGAAACACACAAGAACGGCAACTAAGAACCACTACTAGTCAGTCTATTAAGTTGTTTTATGGGGTTCATTCGAGCAAAATTTGTAATTTAACTTTATTTGTGAGTGTAATTTACCTAGAAATTATCACTGCAAATAATTATGAGGGTCGGTCGGTGACAAATAGCTGACTTATAGTCGTAACTGTTTTTGCAGTCCTTGACATAAAATTAGAATTAACAAGGGTGGTCTGGGTCGAGGGGCTTCAAATAAGAAACCTAGTACAGATAAATGGTATACTCGTACAGTAAGTTACCAGTGAAACACTGAACAGTTTTAGCCGGGTAACTAGAAATTTGGCCGCTTATTACAAAAGCTGTATACCCGACCTTAAAAAGTGATTGATTTATCTCTGATAGGTCATTCTTCAATCTTATTTTCAAACCGTAACGATCTTTTCAATACAACAAAGCATACATTATCATCACGAGAGAAAGGCTTCCGGCGTTTCTTTGGGAACGGGTTTGGATCGGCTGTCTCCCTCCCGCGCGGTTCCTGCGAAAAGAGACACGGCGTGCGCGGGCGCGGGTGCGTTGCGCATTTTACTCTTGTTGGTGTCCAGCCGGGCAAGGCCGCCTGCTGCATAGCTCAGCGTGGTTGGGAGTCAAGGCCAGGCTTGGAGAATTCGATCTCAGCATTGTGGCTATTAAGCGTTCAAGGCGATATTTTTTCCATGGATGGTGAACGTGTGTTATTTACCTGTGGTTTTGAGCTTGCGCATTCACTTGTCTGCAAGGTAATTGGTAAAGCTTTTAAATGTCGATCTATAATGCGCGCTTTTGTAATAGGCATCTTAACCCTACCGTCGCTATATATTTTTGAAATAATCATGTACGTTAGGAAAAATATATGCAATTTCCCTACCAACGTCGATAAGCCAAAGGCTACTAGAAATACAGGAAAGCTTAAAGTTCCAACTTACAGACTGGCTAAAACCAATAAGTCGTTCATGGGAAATTGTGTAAAAACATAACTGAACTAAATGATACAAAATTTAAATCTATTGTCAAGAAGACATTAATTTCTCGGGCGTATTATAAAATCAATGACTATATATTGGACAAGGATGTTTGGAAATGATCCCGATCTGTATTGGCGATCCCTGGCTCCAAAGATTGTACACCTGCTGTGTTAAATTGTTAAATTGTAAAAAATTTGAATATTTGAGATGTAAAATAACATTGTAATTTTGATTTATTTAAAAAATTACACCTCGTTGAGTTTCTTGCCGGTATCTTCTCATCAGAGGTTTTTCCGAACCGGTGGTAAATTTTTTGACATTCATAAGTGCTACCTGTAAGCCTAATCTGAATAAAATATTTTGACTTTGACTTTGACTTTGATCATTTATTTTATTGCATGCAAAGAAAAAATAATTTTAGAACTTACAGTCTAGGTTAATCACTTTTTGTATTTATGTCGAATAAAAATCGGTTATTTACCACCTTTTTAGGAGGGCATCGACTATAAATTCGCTTCGAACTCTTTTCGGGGATCTTTGATCCCTTAACCTTTAACTCTCCCCGCACTTCTACAGTCATTAAACGAGTGAACATAACCGCGAAGTATCATCAAATTATGGTTTTATTATTGCCTTATTGTGTTCGTCGTTAGCGGTCGTTCCGTGTGTATTGGACCTCACATACCCGTGATACCGTTGATATCCACGATCCGTCTAATGCCCCTAATATTCCGCTAAGTGACACCGCAGCCTGGCTGCCTGCCTTGTGCTGACGATTCCTTGCATAATGGGACTAAGCGCTATGTAATGGATCACAGTGTTCTGATTTTAGCGTCACAGATGTTGTGTGTAGTCATAAATGTAGAAAAAGCCTGAAAACATTCAGAACAATTAATTAACCGCAGTTACGAATGTTGCTTTTTAAAGTTGTGCTAATTTTACGCTGTTTTATTTCGTGCGTAGGTTTCCAGTAAAAGCTTGCGTTTGTCTTTATAATTGTTTTATTTCAAAAATTATAAATTTTCGTATTATCCAATGAAAATTGAAGCGGTAATATGCTTGCAACTGGAAAAAATATGAGTAAGTACGGTTTATTACTTCTTAAAACCCGCCAAGTGCGAGTCGGACTCGCGCACGAAGGGGTTCCGTACCATTATCTATAAAAGCTGCATACCAATCACGTTTGTTGTATGGGCGTCCCCTTAAATATTTATTTTATTCTGTTTTTTAGTATTTGTTGTTATAGCGGCAATAGAAATACATCATCTGTGCAAATTTCAACTGTACTACTGTTTCAACTGTGATAGACAGTTTTAATTTGCGCCGTTCGTCTGTCACCAGGCTGGATACAGACAGACGGACAGACGGACGGACAGCGGAGTCTTAGTAATAGGGTCCCGTTTTACCCTTCGGTTACGGAACTCTAAAAACCGAATTCTTCTGATGTCTTGTAGATTTTTTTAAATATTTTTTTCTGATAGATAAAAAAGTGACTTGTTAAATGTACAATGTTCTCACAATGTTACCATAAGTTTGGCGGTACTCTTATTTAACGGGGGAGAAACCTTAAGTCTAGCTGACAAATTCTCCGGTGAATAAATCCCACTTCGCCTGCTTATTGCTTTCGATTCATAACTCAAGAATGTTAAGGTTTTGTGGCCCAAAAAAACTCTGGCTAGACGGCTCCTTACTGAATACAATGGCATTAGATATGAATAGCCGGGTACGTATCTGAATACCGAAAATCAATACATCGAAAGTTTGAATAACGAAGTTCAAAATATCGAAAGTTAAAACAGCGAACGGTCAAAATATCGAAAATCATTATATCGAAGTCTGAAATGCCTATGAGTAAAATACCACACGATTGAAAAATCGAATGTTCAAAATGTCGAAAGTTGGTGGCGCTCAGCTCAATTTTGCCAAGACGTCCGGTGTTAAACAAGTGACAAAAAACCTAATTAACCTAATATTTACTATGCCGAAGGACCGTGCAAAATTGGCAATTAAGTATGGCGAAAAGGTTGCGAGGATTGGTACAAAACGATTAAAACTAATAAAACGGTGGCAAATAGGAAATCTAAACAAATATCTGCGCTACGCACACACATACAAGTAAAGGGAAATAGGATTAAAAGGAATGAGTAAGAGCGTTCGTTAGGTACCTTGATCAGCGCAGCATATCTTCTTAATAAAAATCCAAAGGTTTCGGTATGAAAGATGGCGGTGAGCAGGGACGCTTTCTTCTTGACGCCGTTGGTAGCAGGAGATAGATATCGGTAAGATAACACTGTGAATCACTCTCACAACAGCACTGGCCAGGCATTCACTTTAAAGTAACGTATTTTATTAGTTTATAACACAAAAACTGCACTTAGACGCGAGTTATTTATTTATTTACAACAGAGCGGTGCGGCATTAACTCCAGCGAAAACGGAACTGCTTCCATGACAGGCATTCCGACCATCCACTGCTTTCTTCCGGTCTTTCGGAAGTCCAATCACCATCAGATATGCACAGATGTTGCTATCCTTGTCGCGCTCTCGAACGCATCGTAGGAGGGAAAGGGATGGGAATAGGAAATAATGTGCGTGCGTAAAAAATAGTACTTATATTGACTAATTGAAAGGTTTGTTGTCACATAAATGAGATCGATTTCATTATAGACTAATAGATGGCGTTACTAGTTCGAAATTGTACGAATCCGCGCAACCATTCCCCCCCACTTGAAGGGTTCCCTTCAAAGGGAAAGAAAAATAATAAAGAAAGGAACTTAACTATAATTCTAATGCCCTAATTAAACTCATTACTGGTTAGGTAAAGGACAAAGGCGAACGACCGGGCGTAAATACGACCCAGATGAGGTCTTGACCTTCGCAACTCTAATCACGCCATCCTTTGCGGGGAAAATGTCTTCTATTATACCAAGAGGCCATTGAAGTGTAGGCGTGTTGTCACTCTGTACAACTACAACAGTACCCACCGCAATAGGGAACGCAGGCGTATTCCATTTCATCCGTGTTTGCAGCGTATGAAGGTATTCTCGCTGCCAACGATTCCAAAATGACTGAACTAACTTGTCTAAAAGTGAATAACGATCCAGTAAGCTAAGCCTTTCATCCTCAATTTCCCGAGCAGGTAAATATTTCAGAGGAGTCATGGTCAAAAAATGCGCTGGCGTCAAAGCTAGCGGCTCTGACGGATCAGACGAAAGGGTTCTACACAGCGGCCTAGAATTCATTACAGCTTCTATTTGTGTAAGGACCGTGTTCATTTCTTCAATTGATAACGTCTGATCACCTATAACACGGAAGAGGTGCGTCTTTAAGCTTTTTACGTTCGATTCCCAGTTCCCACCAAAATGTGGTGCAGCTGGAGGGTTTAAGTGCCAATCTATACGATTTTCAGCTATAACGTGAGCAAAATCTGTGTTAAAATGTTTGGAAAGTAAGAATGATTGCAATTCGCTAAGGTGCCTTTTAGCGCCAACCAGGTTCGTCCCCCTATCCGAATACAGCCGAGAAACAGGACCGCGACGAGCCAAAAATCTTTTAAACGCAGACAAGAAGCAGAACGTACTAAGATCAGATGCCAATTCAATATGTATAGAGCGTGTAGTCATACAAACAAATATACAAATGTATGCCTTTTGAGCGCGAATACCTCGGCCGCGTGTAGTTGTAACACGTAATGGTCCAGCATAATCTACACCTGTGTGCATAAAAGCTTTCACGGAGCGGACAACACGACAAGCTTTGTGGTCAGACATTTCAGGACAATTTGATTTCGGTCTCAGTCGAAAGCACTGAACGCACAAGAATATTCTGCTACGAACAACACTTCGGGCAGCAAAAATCCAATAATTATGACGCAACACCGACAATAGTTGATCTTCTCCAGCATGGCAATACAACTTATGAAAGTAATCCACAATCAAATTAACTATGTGATGTTTTCTAGGAAGGATTATCGGATGTTTTTGTTGAAAGCTCAAATCTGAGACTTGAAGACGACCACCAACACGAATCATACCATCTTGAAGAAATGGTTTTAGGCGTTGAAAGGCACGCGAGCACGACCTGCCTTTCTGTAGGTTTTCAAGTTCCTTAGCAAAACAATGTTGCTGCAATGATTGTAAGACCTTGCTTTCCGCAAACTCCAAATCTGAAGCCAAAATGTACGGACGACGAGGTAGCAAATGACCTAAACGATAAATGTAAACAACGCAGCGTAACAACTTTGACCACGATGACAATCGCTCAGCTAATGAAAGCAAAAGAGGTAAGTCTGGTGATGCTATGGTAACCATAGCACTTGTCTTCTCTTCAGGAGGCTTTGATATCGACAGCGGATTGAATGGCACCAAAGGCCAATGAGTAGGTTCTCGCTGAATCCACGGGGGCCCACAAAACCAAAGTGGATGATCTATAATTTGCTGAGGTGTTAAACCTCGAGACAGGCAATCGGCAGGGTTCTGAGACCCGGGGACGTGATAAAAGCGGTCTGATGTCAGCGCGGATTGTATCTTAGATACACGATTCGCAACGAACGTGCCCCAGCGGTGGGGTGACGAGTGGATCCAGCATAAGGCTACAGTGGAATCTGAAAATGCATATACATTGTCAATGGCAATGCGTCTGCTCAAAGTATCTACAACGATACGAATAAGCTTAGCTAAGATGAGCGCAGCACAAAGTTCAAGGCGAGCTAGTGAAACTGTCTTAGTTGGTGAAACTCGTGACTTGGAGCATAAAAGGTGCGTACTTATAATTCCATTGTTGTTTACATGGAGATATACGACAGCTCCATATGCCCGCTCGCTGGAGTCTCCAAAGCCAACAACAGTTACGACACTATCAGCCACAACACTAACATGACGTGGAATCTCTAGTCGATCCAGTAAGCGAAGCTCTTTACTGAATTGTTCCCAAAGCTGGACGATCGCAGCTGGAGGAGTATCGTCCCAGTCACATTTCAATAGCCAGAGCTCTTTTATCAAAAGCTTCGCGTATAAAATAACAGGTCCAATAAAGCCCATTAAATCCCATAGTCGGGCTACACACGAAAGTATAGAACGCTTAGTACAGTTATCACTAGGCTGCGTGACATCAAGCGAAAATTTATCGGTTGTCGGAGACCAAGTAAGCCCGAGAACCTTCTGGTTCTCGTCCTTGTCAAATTCTACTATGGTCGATAAGCGATGAGAAGGCGGAATCGTATTTAATACCGTCCCGGAATTACTATTCCATTTTACAAGATCAAACTGTCCTTTTTTTAAGAGGGCGATGACGTCTCTAGCTGTTTCAATAGCTTCCGATTCTGTGTCTAAGCTATATACATAATCATCCATATATAACGAATTCATCAGAGCATTTTTTGCGAGCGGAAACAGTTTGCCTTCATCTTCTATCAGTTGTTTTATGGTGCGCAGTGCATGAAATGGGCTGGACTTAAGACCAAAACAAACGCGCTTAAATTCGAACACAGTTATCGGATCAGTTGGATCAAACCTATATAATATGCGTTGGAATCTACGGTCTTGCTCTTGAACTCCGATACAAAGAAACATTTGTCTAATGTCAGCGCACAGTGCTACTTTAAACAAGCGAAAATTTAAAATTATCTCAAATAAATTACCCTGAAGGTTTTCACCACTATGAAGAATGTCATTGAGCGAGGTGGAAGTACTAGTTTTAGCGCTGGCGTCTAAGACTACGCGTAATTTAGTAGTCGTTTTGTCGTCGCGGACTACTCCGTGATGCGGAATAATATACGATGGTTTGAGCTCCTCGGTCTCCGCCGGCGCAGGTGTCAAATAGTCTTTGGCGAGGTAATCTTTAATAACGTCATCGTAAGCCTTTTTAAAATCAGGTACGGCTTTCATTTTGCGTTCCAAACATAAAAAACGTTTTTTCGCACTACTGTATGAATCGCCGAGTGACGATGGATCACCTTTAAAAGGTAAAGCTACACTATAACGTCCATTTGAAGAATCGCGAGTGGTAGTGTCGGTGTACATTTTTTCACAGACTTGATCATCTGGGTTCTGAATTCGATGCGTTACATTGACCTCCTCAAGTTCCCAAAATTTTTGTACTATGTTATCAATCGACTGAGGCACGACACAACAGCATGATATTGACGAGCTGCTACGAAAACTCGCGGGCGCACTACCTATAATCACGTAACCTAGCACAGTTTCTAAAGCGCACGGTGAGCCGTAATTACCGGCAACCCTGTTGTTAAGTAAAAGGCGCGGGAACAATGAGGCGCCAATCAGCATATCGATATCACCTGTGACAGCATAAGTGTCGTCAGCCAGCGGGAGCGAGTCAAAATGAGTCAACATTGACCGATCTACTTCGACGTTTGGTAATTGGTCAGTGACCTTATCTACGACCAAAGCGTCTAGCTCATAACTAAGATTACGATCGAAGCGGGAAGACAATTTCACATTTACAAGGGAATTTATAACTTTGGTGGACCCGGCTATTCCCCTGACGGTAATATTATTTTGATAGGTATTTAAACCTAGTCTATTACAACAATCGAGTGTTATAAAATTACTTTGCGATGCGCTATCTAACAGGCAGCGTACTAAGCGCTCTCGACCATTACCATCGTGAACTATAACACGAGCCGTCGCTAACAACACAGTAGTAGGTAGACTTCGATTCGTGGTTGTACTACTGCAGTTATTAACTGAGAATTGCATCGACGTTGAAACGTTACCAGACTCAGCGGGAGCGGGTAACGCCGCGGTGGCGGGCGAGCGAGTCGGCGGTGGCTGCGCTTGCAAAGCGGGTGAAAACGCCGGCGACGAAACAAACGGTGCCGGGGCGGGGTGAGCGAACGAGGCTGAAGAAAACGCCGGCGACGAAACAAACGGTGCCGGGGCGGGGTGAGCAAGCGAGGCGGACGAAAACACCGGCGTCGAAAGATGCGGCGCCGGGGCGGGGTGAGAGAGCGAGGTTGCAAAATGTTGCGAAGCTGGCTGAAGCGGCGCGGGTTGAGCGAAAGCGGGAACTAACCAACAAGGCGACCACGTCGTTCCTGACGACGAGCGGGGCGCTGACCCCTCATAGCACGAAGTGTCATATGTCAACGCTGGAACCGATACACTATTTTCAAAATGTAACATCGTGTGATGTTTATTATTACATTTACGACAAGAACTATTAGAATTGCAATCATTAACTCTGTGTTTTTGACTCAAACAGTTTAAACAATGATTAAACGTCTTAACGTATTTGTACCTATCGTTTGGCGTTAACCCTTGAAATCCTGTACACTTATAGAGATGTTCGTGCGGCGCAGCCGCGCCGCACAGCGTACAGCCGGCGCTGTTGCTCGGCGCGAAGACGCGCGGCGCGGGTCGCGGCGGCATTACATTCGCGTTATGATCGTCGATATTTAAATAAGAATGCGTGTTTCTTGAAATCTTAGAAAAATCTGCATGTTCCGAGGCTTTTTTCGGGACATGTAACGGTTTTACATTCGTAGTTCGCTGTAATATTTTGATATGCTGACGGAGAAAATTAATTAGACTTTTAAAAGTTGGTATCTCGACGTCACGGTTATCCATTTCAAACAAGCGAACAATCTCTGGGTCTAATTTCTTCGAGGCAATGTGTAGCAGAATAAAATCGCAAAGGTTAGGCAATTTTAAATTGTCGAGTGCGGCCACTGACGACGATAATTTGTCTACGAAATTTTCCAAGTTTTCTGAGGTGACTGTACTTAGCGGTTTCAAGTTCAGAATTTGATCTAAATATGTAGTAGTCTGCAAGCGCTTGTCTTCATATTTGTGCACTAAACTTTTGTAAATTAAATCATAATTTTCAGCGCAGGGAGTCAAGCCAGCACATACAGATTGCGCTTTGCCAGTTAATTTACCTAACAAATAATATAACTTTTCCGTGTCGCTGAGACTTGCGTTTTCGTGTACTGTCGTTTTAAAGCTCGCGAAGAACAATGGCCAAACTCGCGGATCTCCATTAAATTCAAGCAATTCCATAGGCGGTAACTTAGGGCCGAATCGCTTTTGATGACCTACATCACCTTTTAATTGAATATGCTGTTTTGTGTCGCATGGGCCGACCAACTTCGAGTGTTGACGCTTTATGCGGCAATAAATGTCTTCAAAAGATAACCAAGTGCTATGACTCGGCTCTGTATCGGGATTTAGTGATAATAGGACTTCATTTATCTCCTCGAGAGTTTGAAGGTATTTATCTCTAATTGAGTCTAAGGTCTCGACATTCGCGAGAAAAGATTCGATAGAACTTTCATCGTCTAATTTATGCGATACAATATAAATTGACTGCACCCGTTCAAAATACGCAGCTCGTCTTGATTCTAAAATCTTAAGCTCTTGTTCCGTCATTTTGGATTTAGAACGAGTCAAACATGCGAGCGGGAGCATATACTACCTACCTAAGCATCTATTTAAACCAACCAACGAAGGTTAAAGTTATCGTAAATAATATCGTAAATATTAATAATATTTTTTATCGTTGATAATCGAATAGAATAACTCTAGTTAGTAGTTGCCTAATGCACTACAAAATAGAATTCGAAATTTAAAAAAAAACAAATGAAAAAAGTACGCGGTGAAACAAATGAATATCTAATCTATGTCGTATTTATTTTATATTATGCGAATATTATAAATACGAGCACTTTTATTAATCTAGGAAGTTATCAAACTTAACTAAGCGGAGCAAACAACGAACTGAGAACGTAAATCTATTACAAGTCAGAACTGTATTTACCTATCTACATACGTGTACGGACTTACGTATATTCGACAATAAGAGTATTTATTAGCAAATTGTGGTTCAGTTTCGAGTATCCGGCTCGAAGGACCAATAAATGGTGGCGCTCAGCTCAATTTTGCCAAGACGTCCGGTGTTAAACAAGTGACAAAAAACCTAATTAACCTAATATTTACTATGCCGAAGGACCGTGCAAAATTGGCAATTAAGTATGGCGAAAAGGTTGCGAGGATTGGTACAAAACGATTAAAACTAATAAAACGGTGGCAAATAGGAAATCTAAACAAATATCTGCGCTACGCACACACATACAAGTAAAGGGAAATAGGATTAAAAGGAATGAGTAAGAGCGTTCGTTAGGTACCTTGATCAGCGCAGCATATCTTCTTAATAAAAATCCAAAGGTTTCGGTATGAAAGATGGCGGTGAGCAGGGACGCTTTCTTCTTGACGCCGTTGGTAGCAGGAGATAGATATCGGTAAGATAACACTGTGAATCACTCTCACAACAGCACTGGCCAGGCATTCACTTTAAAGTAACGTATTTTATTAGTTTATAACACAAAAACTGCACTTAGACGCGAGTTATTTATTTATTTACAACAGAGCGGTGCGGCATTAACTCCAGCGAAAATGGAACTGCTTCCATGACAGGCATTCCGACCATCCACTGCTTTCTTCCGGTCTTTCGGAAGTCCAATCACCATCAGATATGCACAGATGTTGCTATCCTTGTCGCGCTCTCGAACGCATCGTAGGAGGGAAAGGGATGGGAATAGGAAATAATGTGCGTGCGTAAAAAATAGTACTTATATTGACTAATTGAAAGGTTTGTTGTCACATAAATGAGATCGATTTCATTATAGACTAATAGATGACGTTACTAGTTCGAAATTGTACGAATCCGCGCAACCAAAAGTTATTTGGTATATGTATTAAAATGTCGTCAAATAAAATATCGACAGTTTAAATAGCGAAGTTCAAAATATCGAAAGTTAAAATAGCGAACGGTTAAAATATCCAAAATCATTATAACGAAGTCTGAAATGCCTACGAGTAAAATACCACACGATTAAAAAATCGAATGTTCAAAATGTCGATTGGTATATGTATTAAAACGTCGTCAAATATAATATCGACAGTTTAAATAGCGACTTTCAAAATATTGAAAATCTAAATGACAACCGATCCAATCCGCTGGGGTCCGCCAAACATCCCATTTTGTGTATAATTTTATCTTGTGTTTTTAAGCAAAAAAATATTATCATTTAGCGAATAAGTATAATACCTATATGTGTAATATAATTTATGTGGACAAAGCCTGTCACATTAAAATGAGCGAGCGTAGCGAGCGAAAAAGTCTGTCCATTGAAATCAGAATCTATTAGGTTAGGTTCAGAAGGCAAAGGTGGGAGCGTAGCGTAGCGAAGCTCCCACCTTAGACTTCGATGTTAGGTTTTTTTATGTTCCCACAAAATCATTACTGCTAATACAATACAATGGCAATAGGGATGATGACTAAAATTTGTCTGTTATCAAAATTGAATTAATTATTAAGTATATCGAAATAGGTAATTATTTGTTAACTCGCATTCGAACAATAACAGTGATTGTCATTTACTTGTTACTTACCTACGTCCTTTTTCTTTTATCAAAATAGAAACCAGTTCTGGCACTCGCCGGCCGCTGCCGCGGCACGCTCGCTTCGCTCGCTCGGCTCATGCGTGTTTTGGTCACAGTCAAAACTAACACGCTTCTCCTCGCTACGCTCGTCGTCGCACCTAAGTTTAAGGTTCAGATTACTCAGACTACATTTTAAAATATTCAAGATTATGAATAGTCTGTAGTCTGAGTAATCTGAACCTTAAACTTAGGTGCGACGACGAGGGTAGCGAGGAGAAGCTTGTAAGTTAAAACTGTGACCAAAACACGCACGAGCCAAGCGAACGTAGCGAACGTAGCCGGTGAGTGCCAGAACTTTTTGATTTTATGCATTTTTATTTTTATATAGCTCCTAAAATCTTTAAACATGAAGAAGCACTTGTTCACATTTGTTTTTATTGTTTTAAGTAAATATAATTTTTTGATGGTCAGAAATTATTTAAAATTGCTGAGTAAGTACACTTTTGGTGAAATTGTTAAGGGGGATTGCCTCAATGCTTTAATCATGGAAAAAAAGCTACTGTTTACATCCAAATTTTTTATTTATATTTTTGACATTTATATTTTTTATTTCTAGTACCCTATTGTTGAAAATAACATTTAAACAATGTGATTGCTCGAAATTCTTTTATTTTCCTGAAAAAAAATTCTATATTTCCTGTAGGACATTTACGTAGACTTATAACAAAATAACTAACTTTGTTCGCTATTTTAACTTTATATTGAATTTCGATATTTAGATACGTTACCAACAAGTAAGTACTTTCGACCTTTTAACCGATCGCTATTTTAATTTTCGATATTTTGGACTTCGCTATTTAAAATATCGATGTATTGATCTTCGATATTTAAATACTTTGGCAACAAATCCATTCGACATTTTGAACTTCGGCCTTATAGCCGTTCGCTGTTTTAATTTTCGGTATTTTGGACTTCGCTATTTCAAATATCGATGTATTGAACTTCGATATTCAAATACTTTGACAGCAAATCCATTCGACATTTTGAACTTCGGCCTTATAGCCGTTCGCTGTTTTAATTTTCGGTATTTTGGACTTCGCTATTTTAACTTTCGAAATATTGATCTTCGATATTCAGATACGTACCCGAATAGCCAGCATTGTTTTCTACTGACGGCATTTATGTGGAAACCGCATATAAGTTGCACTAGAGTTCTTTAGCGTAACTTAGAGTGTTATTTTCCAAAACTATGCAGATTACGGACGTTATAGTGGTTATGTTAACTTAGTGAAAACTATTAGGTACTTCCATTTAATACTTATCATATTCTCAAGTGTTTGTGTTAGCGGGATGATTTATGTGCATGTAAGATTTGAAAATGTTAATTTAAATGTTTTCAAGTGTATTGTGTTACTCTTTATATAATAGACACTGCCAAAACATACTGTCTTATCTGAATGTAATCAATACATACTAGTAATAATATAATTCCAGCTTTCGGTATATGATTTCCAACTAAAACTATTAGTTTTTTACCGTCAACCATAAATCAATCATTCTTTTTCCTCCCCGCAAATAAAAGCAAAAAGGCTGCCTTGATTTGTTTGGTTTTACCTGACGGCACGTCACGGTCCTAGCCTGGGTATACTGGACAGGTTTCCTTTAAAGGATCTAGGTCTAGCCGGCTTGCTTATTGCATAGAATGCTAAGTCCTTCGTTCTTTCACACGGTAAACCTACCCCCTACGGAGTTGCCTCGACTCGTTCTTGTGTAACTTACGAAGTGATTCATTGCTGTTTTTTAATAAGGAGTATCCACACTGGTTTGTGAATTTATATCGAGCATAAAATACCTAATCTGCATTCCGGGGCTTTGTCGAAATATGTAACTCTATGAAAGTTACGAAACGTATAGCGCTATGATAGATTTGAACAAATTAGACTTAATACTAAATTTTTGTCTCTGTCTTATTTTGATGTCAAATAAAACTGTGTCTATGTCTATGTCTAATATTTTAATGTATTGTAGCTTCCTATTGTATAGTTAGTTCGCATGTTGAATTGAATCACAATGCGTCGTCAAATTACGGCCAAAGGTCTCATTGAATATTGATTAATAGGCTACAAATTGGTATCTTTTGGCACATTGAGGACAAAACGATTTATTTTTAAAAATATGTGTCATATTATTTTCTGACAATTTATTTGTCTCACGCTAGTCGCCTACGTTGCTATTCCAAATATTCAAACCGCGTACTAATGCGAACAAATATTCTTTTAACTTTTTATTTTATAGAAAACAATGCTATGAATTTCAACTATGCCATTTTGAACCATTTGTCAAACGCAAATTATTTAAGACATCCGCTTCTGTTGATTGCTTTTTAATCCCCGTAAATTTGAATTTTGTTTAGTTGAATATTGTATTATTATTCAAAAGCTTTTGTGACCTATTTTTATCCGACTGCCGGCGAAGGGACGGTTATGTTTTTCGAATGTGTTTAGTTTTAAGAGTATAAAATATTACAAATATGTAATAATAAACAATACTGAAATATACTAACTAAATATTCTTTACTGTATTCCAAACTAACATTGCCACGTTGTCAGAGTTTCATCTTTTGGTAAAAAAATACAAAAAAGAAGGATCTTATGTAAGCCCTTAGGACCTTCTCTCGTACTTACCGCTTTATTACCTTAAGAGTCCTGTACTTGCTGCGTGTTCCATAGCCTACTTGAAAGAAAGCCGTTGCTTATCAAAAAGGGCATCTCGGCGAAAAGTAAAAGGTACTCGCCGGCTCACCCGCGCGGGCCGCGCCGCCTAAAATAATTTATGTGACGTGAGACACACGCTCGTAGGATTTTCATTATTCTAATAGCTTTGTGGAAAACATTTACATGACTTACACCTTCTTTTACCCAAATGAATGTGCTGTTAAGTTTTCATTTCGTGAGTTTTGTTATTCACAGCTGTTCCTAATTAAATTAGGTGAGAGGCACGTGCACTTTGTGTAATTCCGTCGTTTTTGTGAAAATTCAACGACTGTTTGAAATGTTAATGGCCCCGGCACGACGCACGCCTCGCCCCTGACGTCGCGTACAATTCCCTCAATAAATGCCACTCGAAACTCGGACGATGCTGACGTCACTGTCTGGGCAGTAAAGTGAACTGTCAAAAGGCCAATTACAGGTGACGAAATTAGTAACGCGAAGAAGGCGTCAATTATATTTGGCACAAAAGAAACAAGAAATAGAGCGAACATGAGACGAATACAACTTCGCCAATCAGCAGAGAGCAACCATTCGATGATAGAATTGTTAAGTTTTGGTTTGTTTATATAGGAGTCGTTGGTGAATCAGTAACTTGACTAAACTAATGTAATAAAGGGATCAGACTGATAATTGACTAACTTCTCACGCGACAATTTAGTTTGGCTAAAGGCGATGAACCTTATGTAAACAATTAATAAATGTAATAAAAATGTTCTGGTCAGTTTTTTGACATTACAAGTAGTGGTGATGGATACACTTTCTAAATTCGTAGGTTATAATTTTCTGCTTTATTAGTGAAGAGAAAAATGATAAACGCCAAGCAATCTCTTAATTCCACATCTGGGTTAACATGTAATAACGATAAATTCATTGCGCGGGACCGCGAAGTATCACATGTAAAATTTATTTCGTGATGTGCCCGGAATCCTCGTGATTTGTGGGCTTGTTACTTTCAGGCGCTTTATTCATTTGTTGTCTTACAAAGTGAAATTTGTTACGGCTTGATGTGTGTTATCTGGAATTTAAGAAAATGCTTAGCAGCCTTGACTTTTTAATGTATTTGCTTTGCGTTCTAGCTTTTATCATTTTTAACAACCATTTGGTATCGTAGGTGTCTATTTATGTGTAGAAAGACATTTAACTATGTAACTATTAAGGCTCAACGTATTTACTATTTAGACATTTTAAGTATCTATCATAAGTACCTATATCCATTGATACTTTCCGAAACATTTAACATTAATAAGGTATGTATTTTGAAATAAATAAAACTTACGTGACTCTATTCTTATGTGGCATATTAAACTGGAAGAGATCCCTTAAAGGGATAAGTTCGCCTTTGTACATCATTTTATCTCTTTTGTCATTTATGTTTTTTTTTGTACAATAAAGAATTTACATACATACATACATACATAAACTTACCTTTACCTTATTGTTAAACAACTTATCTTTATATGTAACCAATTACTCATTATTCATTATCTTACTAAGATTACAAATGCGAAAGTAATGATTTTTTAGTTGTTATATTTGAATTTTAGATGTCTGTTCCTTAATCACGTTAATTTTGGCAGACGCATAGATCACGTCCTGGATAGAACAGAATACTTTTTATCCAGTAAAAGTTGGTAATAAAGAAGTGTCCAGACAATACAAAAAGCTGCCCTATCCTTACAGTTACTTGTCACCAGTAACTACCCCGTTTGAGCGCGCCGCCTCGCAGATTGCTTTCCAGCCCGGGGCTCCACGGGCCCCAGAGCGTGGACCCCGAGGGACCCTTGCGTACAATCGGAGCGCTTTCCCTGCGCGCGACTGATCAGATTATCACCGTCATTGTATCGCGCGATACCTCTGACGGGGACGTGTGCTTATTATCGCCAATCTTACATTATATGAGGTAAACGACATTTGTTTTTTTAACCTTTGACATAAAAAAATGTGTCGAGTGTTATTTATTAGATAGCTGTTGACAGTTTTGAGGTTATTAATGAACAGTGGAACTAAAATCTAAGCCTAGGATTTAAATGAACTCGAATGTAGCTCTATGGAACTCACTATCAAAGTCAGTCGGAATGGCACCTAGTATTGGACCTCAAATGATCTTAGGAAATCAAAAAATCCTGACATTTCCGAACCACAATCGCAATCGTGATAGGCGCGTAGAAATCCTGACATATGTCAAAACAACCCTCGAACAAACGGTTACGCTTGGCAACCCTCTGCGCAGGTTATGGCGCAGGTTACACCTACGTTCCCGAAATAAATTTTAAAGTAAACAAGAAGTGATCAAAGTACAAAACAATGCCTAAATTGACAATGCCAGTTGGTAAATTTTCACTTCAGTTTCACGATAAGGCGAAACAAACTTGAACATATTGGCTTTTATCAAGAACTTTTCGAATAAACATAGGCGAAACAGACGGGAAATTATCTGTCTCAACGTAAACAATAAAATGAGTTTGCTTGTTGGCAGCGTTTAACATCCGAAATCAATTTATAGCGAGAAACTTTGTTTCTATACAATGTCGTTAACAATTGCCTTAACTCAAATATTATTAAAAAAACTGGCAGTATCGTAAAGATTTGACTAACCGCCTCTCAAGCAGGCAGACGCGCGTTGAAACAAGGGCTCACATCCCATGTATTTTAAATACAATTTAAAGTTTACGATCAGCTTTTTAGTAGAAGCAAACATTGCGAAGAACCTTGTAAATACTTGCGAAGCAATTTTGAAAGTGTGTGGATTCACAATCTGCACTAGGCTTTCGTGGGCACAACAGCCTAAGCCTCTCATTGTAACAGGCGGCCTATGCAGGCCCCAGGGCAGTGACCCAGGGCCCCCAAGCTCAGAGGGCCCCCGCGGCCCCCTGAGCGATAAAGAGCTGATGATGAAGTAGCTTTTACCTTCAAAGTGATTTTTAAAAATTGAATTGGTTTTGAAATTTGTGACTATCAAAAAGTGACTCACAGATCAAATTTCTTTAGCGCATTTTTTTCTTATCATCCTTTTTTTTACTAAGCAAATAAGAAAAGAAAATGCACAGAAATTAGATGTATAAGTAACTTCTTGATAGTCACTCAAACCCATAAATTTGTATTTATAGTTTTTCCTTTTTCCTTGACTAGTTTAAGGCCGGGCCATACCGGTTGCGTACACGTTGCGCATGTAACACTGCTCCAGCTAGCTTCCTGAAGCTGCATACGCAACCGGTGTGGCTTGGCCATTAGTTAAGGCCCCAATTTCATTTTTGCACTAGGCCCGTTTGTTACGTAGCTAAGGTATGCCACTGCCTGTACCCGTTGCCTAGGGGACGCTTAAAGACCGGAGATAATGATGGAAACAGTGGAACATCATTGCAGTCGGTAAGGTAACAACACACATTGTATTTATTTTACGTGCGTTTTATCCTCGTTCTGTGCTTGCCTAGAAAGAACTTTATAGCTAGTTAATCATGTGGGCAGCATGTTATATTAAAGACCGCAATCGGTCTACGGGATCGGTTTTATTGCAGGCGATTAAGCCCACCACTAATGCTGGGGTACAAATGATTTCAGTATAACACGGTAATTGCTTCAAAATGGCTGGTTATAGGATAAGCCAGGAATAATACTGAAGAAATATATGCATTTTCGTGATGGTTGCATGATACCCTTTATCCTACTCGTATACTTAAAAACATACCATTAATATTTATTCAATTGTTTCTAAACTTCTATTCGTGCTCTTGAAAACGGTTCTAGAGCTTTTGAAGATATTTAGAATATTGGGGTTTGCAGAGGCGAAAGCTCGATCTAGCTAGGTCTAATTTCTGGGATAGTTCGATTCTTCCGTATTTTTTATATCTGTCTTGAGCAGAGCTCGGCCGTCAAACAAATCAAACCTGAAATGTATGTTTTCTTCTATTCCATGTCACTACCACAGAACAATACCATGTTTCACATTCGATTTTTTGTCTTGTATGTCAAATGCGTTTCATGTGCAATAAGGGATAATTGTAAACAACTTGCCATTAATTAGCTTTAAAAGCTCAACACTCGAGCTTCACTCGCACCGAAGCCATGTCGCAATGGTGGTACAAAAACTGCTCGTATGTGGTTTAATAACCATCGTCGGCCCCATACATACTTTATGAAGCGGCGGAGCTGGCCCGGCCACATTCTTAGAACCAGCCTCGCCAAACGACTCAGATTGCTAACTACACATTAATCTAAAGGCTTTTTTTTCCAATGAGACTGTTTTGCGACGGCTTAAGGTTGTTTCAGCTAGGTCTGGTTGCGTACATAGTTAGGAGCTCGATTTGAATCCACCTTAGGAAATTCTAAAGTCAGTATAAATGCAGTTCTGTGCGGCGTGTAAACTACGAAATACGAGAAGTGGCCTTTCGCCTTGATTTGTGTAGCTTAAATAGGCAAATCGGGTAGTAGAAACATGTGCAAGGTCCGTTCCAATCGCTACCTTTATCTTGCTCGCTAATCCAGCTGGTTGTGTTCCAACGTGGAGGGCAACGTGGAGGGACGGTGAAATTACTGTCACAAGAGGTAATCCATCGTAGTCCTCCAATTGGCAACGCATCCGCAATCTCCTTGGTGTTAAAACACCAAAAAAAAACCTCATATATCAGATATGTTTATTTACAGCCAAATGAAAAACGAACCTCATCTAAAGAACAATTTAAATACAAAACAGTTCTACCATTTCCACATCAAATAATATAAATCACATAGGTACCCAATTATTAACCACGGCCACTTTAGTACATTTTGCGCGTCTATGTATATGAAGCATCCACCCGTACTATGGTTGACAGAGTTGTGTTGTTCGAGCGGTCTAAAGTTTTTAATTTATATCTGATTCTGAGGATGCTTGGAATAGATGCGAAACGGCCGTATAATGTGCTACATTTAATGATATTCTCTTGACAAATCCAGTCTGAACTCTGAACACGTTGGTCCAAATTCGTATGTAACTAATCGACCTTATTTTTTTGTATTCAGTCTTTATTCCAACTACTAAGGGCCAGCTGCCTTACACATTTTGCCACCTCCTCCTTTTGTGTCGGAAAGAAGATGTAAGTAAAATCTTTACATTTTATTATGTTACCTATGATTGACGTCAACTCATCAACGAACGTAAATATGTATGTAGGTATATGTAGATAACTAATAGCATAACATGTCATTATCAAACTTCTCATAGATAATCGGACTTAGTGCAGTGAACTTGTCTTTATTCGTTACTTGTGATCAAAAAGCCGCTGCGTTCCAACTGTCAACTCGAGTTTAGGCGCACGACGCTCCCGCGGGTGGTCCCAAAAAAACAACCAATAATGGTTCATTTATAACTTGTTGATGAGAAATTCTCCTACTTTTTAGTGCATTTCCTATGTAAGTTTAAAGCATAAAAAGGTGTTTTTGAACGCAGAAATATGTTAAACTAGAAACACATCTACACATTTTCTTCTGCTAAACAGTCAAAAAAATGCAAGGTTTATTAAATACTATTTCAGTTTATTTACCCACAATTAAATTATAGGCTATATACATCTGATTAAAATAAGTTTAACATAGATAGCATAAATATGGCAAATAACAACGCAAATCTATTAGCACATTGTCCACACGTGGTCGAATACTGTTTGTGGTTCCCCAAACTACTAACAGCTTGCTGTATGTTTGATCGTATTTGCTGAATCTGTCAAGCACGCAGAGAGGTGAGTACCCACTACATAATGTAGCATGTAGTTCGTTACCTATGGTTTGATTGATTGACTAATGCCGCGTTCCTATAATCAAACAACGGAAGGTTACCTACCGACCGTTAAAACCTTGACAGATGTCCCAAAGAAAAAAATTGTTGGTAAGGCCGGCTATACACGGACAGCATGAAGCAGTCATGATGAACTGCGTTAAGCTGCGACTGCATAGTAAACTACTAGAAGACTGTAGTTAGGCCGGCCGACACGGACAGCTTGCAGCAGTCGCAGCTTAAAGCAGTCCATTCTGATTGCTTCAAGCTGTTCGTGTATGGCCGGCCTAAGTAAAACGATGCGTTGTTTGAATGTCGTCTATAAATCTATATTTATATTAAATACTAACACTGGTATCGAAGTATAATACTATAGAACTTACATGGGACATTTGAAAAGTTCTAAGCCTAGTATTTTAAGGAACCTTTTAATACCATGTTACTCTTTACTTTTAACGGGCATATTAGATATTACGATGACATAAAATGAAATTGATTTTTTAAGTGACTTAATAACACAACAAAAATCGTTTTTCTTTATTTTTACGAAAGACTTGGAACTTTTCAGCCGCTTTGGTATGTCATGAAAGAATGGATTTGTCGATTATTTAGTTGTTTAGTACATTTATTCTGTTGAATGCGATTAAATGTATGTGACTATTACTGGTACTTTTCTTTATAATTGGTGAAGGTTTAGATGGTTTATTAATGCTTAGTAATTATACGCATTGAACACCCAAGTACTATAAACGACTCTAGCGCATTTGCTAAGTATTTTTACGGGTAAACCATTCTATTTGGATTTAATAATAAAACTCGTTTGCGTTCACGTTCACATCGTGATGTTCTCACGTGAGTAATTTGATCTAGCCAAATAATTATAATCTAAATTGCCTCATCAGTCCTAAGAAGACCTTGTTTGAGTATACAGACACGATCCCACCCGTAATTAGTATAACGTAAACAAAGCATTAGTAATTATTAGTCATTGAGACGATGCCACTTCATACTAATGGGCCATATTAGTAAGCTCTCAACTCTCAACAGATTGATGTCGAGTTAGCATACTAAAATGCGCACTCCAGGGCAAGATCAATCTTGAGAGCCGACGATTAATACGATCTGTAGTGGTTCTAGTAGGGAAGGAGGGCTAAAGTGGCTCGTAGATAAGAATCACTCCGTATTATCAAGGGTCGTCCGTGTTCATTTGGCAGAATTGAGATTATTTAGGGACGAGGTCAATGTTGGACGCTTTGTCTGCAGTCTAGATAAATGTTTGCAGCTTCCTCTCTTGGCTGTTTTTGTTTTCTACTGGGTATTACGGAGATGCATATTTCTCTGTTTATGTAATCAGTAGGTACCTATTTGAATGTCTATGCTTAAAATACAGGAACAATTAGCACGGGAGACCTAAATTAGATGGGTTGACACAAGTTTGATAAGTAATTAAGTAAACACTTAACACACATAATAAAAGTACGTTGGTGCAAAGGTGAACGTATCCCTTTGAGGGATCTATTCCTCTACTAAGTTCTCTCAGAGTTCACCACAGACTGAGATGACCTTATGACAATGGTTGTCTATTCCAGGGCATGACAGAGCGCACCATAAATACTCTGGTTTTATTAGGAGGGACAGCATGAGAAAGATTCGCGCTGACCACTATTTAGGAGATATACCAATATTCAACATTCACCACCACAACTCAGCAACTGCAGGCACTATACATTTGGTAACAATGCCATTCTAATGCTGGGTACTCACACACACGGTGTTGTTGCCAGATATCTAGTGCCGAAGCAATCTATTGTGTCAACCATAAAAAAATAGTTCTTTCTACACTTGCTTCATTGATCCGAAGCACAGTTTATATGTAATTAATTTAATACTAAATACAAGCTTTAATAAATAAAATACCTATGACAAAATTACACTTGGCATCGTACGTAGAAGACTCAAGAAGTTCCACTTAAGCTAGTCTAAGCATATTCTGGCATTTTAATTAAAACTTAAAACCCTTGTCACGGAATTTGCAAGGATACGCCCCATGCTTCAACATACCTGTGTTATACAAATTGGTCTTAGAAAGTTAAGAACTTAATTAAAGCGCCCTTCAGAGATTCCCGGCTGTCCGTCGGTCTTTCGCAAACAATGTTTAACATAGTACAAGTAGCTCAACAAAGGGGAGGTGTATAATTATTTTATGGAGGGATAATGAGACCAGTCGTTGAGGTGGACGTGTTGACAATGAAGAGCCGGTGGCGGACGGACAGTCGACAGTTTAGTAAACCGGCGAAAATCGCAGATTGTATCGACTAAGAAAAAGTGTAAAAAAGTGAGGTATATTTTTCACACAGCGCAATCTGTTCTCGAGTATTATGGCTTACTTATTAGCCCACTAAAATGTAAAAAAAGCTAGGTCATAATATTAGAAAATAAAAATAATAAATGTGGTCCATTGCCACAGTTAGCTCTGCACAGCGAAATTTGAAAAAAAAAAACTGTTTTTACTTGTAGCTTTTTTAATAACTTTACTCTCTATCACTCACAACTGCGTTAGTACACACGTACTTTATATTAAAATAGGTTTGCTTAACCGGCTGTTATTGGATGTAGTTGTTATGTAAACACGCTAAGCACTGTTGGTCTAGCGGTGACAACGGCGTCGTGAAGTGGGCTAAATGACTTAATTGTGGGAGCGGAATGAATCGACGTGGGAAGAACAGGAGTTTTTAAATTTTTATTTTAAATCCATTTTTAGGCTTTTTCTTGTATGGCTATTTATTCACCTGCAGCGGAGGCAAACGCAGTAACTAAATTTGGTGGAATATTTTTATGAAAACTGTTCTGATATTTATGGGTTGATTAGCTGTAAGATTTGTTCAAAATTCATTCAGCATAATAGAACAAAGCATTTTTTGGACGATTAACTAAGTTCCTTAATCGCTAAATAAGGGGTCCTTTTTAGAATAACGAGCTAAATACTATACAGGTATCGTTATTTTATACCGCTGTATAGCGAAACCTTTCGGTCTAGACTTTTGAAACAAAGCGTTACCGTTTTTTTATACCGGTGGCATAATCTTTTTTAAACCGCTTTGACCTGAGGTTATGACTGCTCGCCGCTACAAAAGTATGGACCTTATCAAATGGTCCTGCGACAAAGGGTCGACATTAAACTTGCTTACTTTATTATGGCATTTCATCTATGATTATTTTACCTGGAGACGCAGTAAAAGTTCATTTTTATATTTCCTTGTATATATTAATAATAATAACGAGAACGCAATGTTTTATTAACGTACCACGGCTTATAGCTGTTCAGTTATTGAAGATAAATTAAGATAATAAATACCGTGTGATAATTAACGAGTAATTTCGATTATTTTCATATTTAGGATCAGAAATACGCAACGGAACCGAATATCTGCGAAATTTGTTCATAATTTATGATTATTGGAACTAAAATGAGCTGTCAATTTGGTGCGAAATTTTCTATTTTCTGTTGTAAACCGTTAACGATGTACGCTAATTAGATGTCGTCGCGAAATATGGCTAGGGTTGCGAGGAATGCGATGGAAGTATAACTACAGCATAAAAAAAGTCTCAAAACCTTTAAACTAAGGAGAGCTCGATGGTACATGAACTGCCAAAACGATAGGCAGATTACGGTTGGTATACATTATGGCAGTGTTGTCTACGTTGTCCTGGATTTTTTTAAAGATTATACTATCTTATGAGTCTGTTACGGTAACTATTTAAAAAATGCATTAAAGAATCAAGGGCCCTAAAGTTTGTGAAGCAGTTGCTCCTAACTAAGCCTTAGGGGCAACTAAGACCTATGAACGCCTTTACCTATGGACACTATGCAAGACTTACAGCTATACTCTCGCTCTGTCTGAGCAATGTTTTTCTGCCTTTAGGCAGGCAGGAAGACAGGAAAGAGAGAAACATGGCTATTGCTCCGACCATGGGAAAGTGTGGTTCTAAAATGTAGAGAAGTTCACTATTAGAGCAGTTGCCCTAGTTGTATTGGTTTGTGTTTTTGACAATTTCACATTTTAGGGTAACACTGAGCATATTTATTTGTTCTGCAGTACAAAGAGAAAACGTTTCCTATATTTGCTATCTGAGATCTTTCTCCGGTACCATTTGCAGCAACTTTGTATTTATGTTCTCACGAACTTTGTGCAAAGTACGCTCCTGTTCGTACTAAACTTATCTAACATTCAATAAAGAGCGAGTTGAAAATTGAACAGCCATTTAAAAATATGTGAATAAAATATTGAGGTTTGAAATGAAGCAAATTTTTATAAAGGTTTTTATGAATGATTTAGCCTGGAAATATCCCATTCAAATTCAAATTCAAATTCAAATAATTTAATTCGGACTTTAAGTCCATAGTGTTAGAGGTTACAAACTTAAAGCTATGGTTAGTATTTTATAATGATACTAAACTTAAATTAAATTAAAGGCGCCTGGGCACCGGCATTACAGGGGCGTGCAGTTGCACATAACGCAACAGAAGCGGCGAGTCCCAGCGGTGGGCTAGCATGCTCAGGATACTATTCGAGCTGCCACGACTGCGATTGAGGAGAGACGCACATCGTTTCCTCATGATGGTAAAAAAGCAGTCTGTATGCGCCTCCGCGAACATTGTCGACGCACTACAATACCGTGGCAACCCGAACAACATCCTGATGATTGGTAGGCGAAGGCATTCTTCCTAGACTATACTTTTGCCCTGGCCAACCTTGCCTATCTTGACTCAATGGATAGTCCATATTATCCCGCATGTACATATCTCCGTTTTGGTGTACAATACTATATCCGTAATTTTGATGCCCCCACTCCGTGGAAATTTTAGCACTTCCGATTCGATTCACTAAGTAATCTCGAAGTAAAGTTAGGTAGCTTCTTGAATAGATGCGTGGCTTTCCCCTTTTACAAAACACCTTTACTTTCCTCGCGTTCTATGGGTAAATAGTTTGCGTATTGTACCAAAAAACCATTTAGTGGTACTCAATGGTCCTGTTGTCCAAACAATGGCCCTGGTTATTACGTAAAAGTCCCCGCGTTTCCGCGGCCGCCGTGACCGCCCGAAAGCGGTAGCCGGGCTAATTGACGGCGAAAGTCTCGAGCCATCCGTTATCCGGTTATGTAAACAATTGTCGTATTATAATGAGGTGACGAATGTGGTCGACTCGTAGAATGAACTGTGCATTAGGCATTTCGCTATCTCACTGTGCTTTTAAATTCTTACATACCTTGTGTGGAGAGGCGGTATAAGAAATGTAAAACTTTGTAATGTCCACCATTTCTGACTTTGTGTTATGGCAGAGAAGCATCTAGGTGACTATGATATGTTCGATGTCGGGAGGAATTAGGTGCAAAGAGTAAAAGTAAAATAAAGAAAGTTAGTATCCTATCTAATCGACAAAAAATTTAATCACATGTAAGCAGGACAACTCGACAAATAAAAATAATGAATCTGAAAATGAAAATGAAAATGAAAATGAACAATTTATTTTGCAAGTAGGCCGTATAGGCTCTTTTACATGTCTGAGTCTACTAGCGCTTCGGAAAATGGAAGATACTACTGAGAAGAAACGCCGCAAGAAACTCAGCAGTTTATTTTTTTTTCCTCTCTTTTCAAAACAGATTACAGTGCAATTTATCACAATAGTACATGTCATACACAAGTTACATAAAATAATAATAATTAAAAAAAAACAGTAAATAGCACATCTCTACTCATAACTAACTCATAACTGGTAAGTACAAAGTAAAGATCTTGTTTGATTTAAGAGGATTGTGTACAGAAGGAATTTTCCTAAAGTTCTTCATTTAAAATAACACATGTTACGACTTTCAACTTTATCGCGACACGAAACACTGGCGCTGCTAAAATGTCATCTAAAAATTAGAGATTATGTTTTAAGATTGTACTTGACATCGCTCCTCTTAAACTTGAGAGTCCTGTCGTGAGATATGTTCAATTTTCATTCGCTATCATGCGCAGTGCATTGCATAAGGGTTTCTCGTCTTGTGACATAATGTTCCGCTCGCTCGCTGCAGATGGATTTATGATTCTGCGGTTAACTGTACAAAACTGCGACAACTCTGTAACATTGCAGCACCGCAAGCTCACTCTTAAATCTGTACATCAAGGTCCGAAATGGTATACCATAAAAATGAGACACCGTTAAAATGATGTAATTTGCGCATTTGCACAGCAAACTAATTCGCGCGCGGTGAGGCAAACCATGAAGCAGAAAATTTGTAGTAAGCTTATGCCCGGGTATACAGCACATTTTGGATGGGTATTTGGACGTTGTACTCAAAGTTTATGGTACTCTCATTACCATTCTGGTACCTACACACGGTACTAAATTAACTGTGTTATATGACTATATTCCACCTAGCTAATACTGCTGATAGGTCATATTTGACAACGACAATACGGCAAACATGGCCAACTTTAAGAGTGGACACGTAATTGTTATCTACACTAATATAATAAAGAGGTGCGGCGGGTGGTAGGACCTTGTGCAAGGTCCGTCCGGATGGCTACCACCATCTTGCTCGCTAATCCTGCCGCTAAGCAGCAGTGCTTGCACTGTTGTGTTCCGGCGTAGAGAGCAAGACAGCCGGTGTAATTACTGGCACAAGAGGTATTCCATCTTAGCCCTCTGGGTTGGCAACGCATCTGCAATCTTCTTGGTGCTGCGGGTGTCTATAGGCGGTGGTAGTCACTTTCCATCAGGCGACCCACTTGCTTGTTTTCCTTCCTATTTTATAAAAAAAAAAAGGTAAACTTTGTTTGTTAGTTAGTTAGTTTGTTAGTTTGTTTGTATGTAGGGGGTAATCTCTGGAACTACTGAACCTATTTAAAAAATTCTTTCACAGATAGAAAGCTACACTATTCCTGACGGACATAGGCTACTAATTTTATGTGAACGAAGTCGCGCGCGTCCGCTAGTATGTTAATAAACTGAATTGTCGTTATCACCTGTAAATTTGATAAAATAGGGACTAGACTCAGGAATTTTATTTGGCGACTGTATGGTCTAGTGGTCAGTAATGACTACGAAGCTAGAGGTTGCAGGTTCTATTTGATTCCCCCAAATGCAGAAACTTGTATGTTGAATATGATTTTGTGTACCTCAGATTTTATTACCTCGTTTGTTTTACTTTGGGTCTGGGTCGATTGCTGTTAAACTGTCCCTAGAATCTCAAACCGTTTATTGGATTCTGAATGTAGACCTTGACTTTTCGCCGTCAGTCGCATAATCATCAATCATCATCGTCTATTACCTACTACTAGAGTGCATCAGCTAAAGCTGAATTGCAAAGACGTTAATAATATTAGGTGCTTACAAGGACAGGCCTGAAAGATTCTCTTCTTTGGTATATTTAACTAAAAACCTTAACCTTCTTGCTTGTTTACCTTCCTATTTCATAAAAAAAACCTGAACCATTCATTTTGTTTATTTGATGTTATCTTTAAACCACTAAATTGTATTTTACCAACATACGAGTATCTCGCTAGAAAGATCATTAAAATTTAATGAGACCACTACAACCTATAGCATCCAATGCTAATTAATAATTTAATATCAATTTAATACAACTCAAATATGAGTTAATTGGGTAACCGTTACACCACATAATAAAGTCGCAGTTTTGGTGAAACAATGTCACAAGTGCAATTTTTTTAATAATTGAATTATTACCTAAACTCTTTCTTCATAGGGCTCCTGTTCCGATACACAAATGTAAGCAATTGTGTTACCGTTGCACCAAAAGTTTGAAGTGTGAAACCCCTTTAATTTGTTGGTTTTCATAATGAGCGGATACACAAATTAGCCGACGTATGTGGAAAATTTCGTGTAACTGAAACACGAAATAAAAACCGCGAGATTTTTATTCGATATTTAAAAATGTATGTATACCACTTACAGTTATGAGATTTTTATATCAAATGAAACAAATGCACGCTGGACTTCAAGTAAGGTTACATATTTGAAGACCATACTGAAAGAACGGCGCACAGCATAAACAAGTTTTTGAGCAGATCATTTAGGAAAGTAATTATAATACTAAAGATTATAACGAAATAATTACCTTAGAAAGTAAATTAAAAAAACTACACTACTAGTTCCGTGTTGTCTTTAATTATATCCTGGTTAGGAAAAATCAATGTCTGAAGTCGGATGGTAAGTACTTATTTTAGAAATAAACTGAAAGTTTTCCATAGACCCACCACACTTTCAAAGGAACAAGACGTGAAAAAAAACTATCTAACTTGAAATGAAATATATGAACACGGAGTATCTAGTCGCCATTTTTTTAAAACTTATTTTAGTATCTTCGGAATTGGCAACTGTCTCTAATTGTCTATAATGTACATGCTTGCAATCTATCTTGACAATGTCTAGAAAAACGTTTAAATCAAAAAACAGGGATAAAACTTTGTTATATGTGTTGCACTTCATTCCAAATTCTAGAACCTCGAAGTTACACGCAATGCTTTCTGAGTTTCATTGAGTCAGCCTCGAGGCGCGCGAAGCCAAACTCAGAGCTAATTTAGCTCCTTTGGCGTCTTCCGAGCGAAACCTCTTGAGTTCGTGATACTATCTCTCTTAGAAGGTTTAATTAAATACTCGGTTTTCAGGGCAGGGTTATATTTTATATTGTACACGTTTTGTTTCTTCTTTTCCCACTCCTTTCGGAGGTAAAACGTTTATCAAGTAAATGGTTAAGCAAGTGATAATCCACTTCAAGAGTTGGGTTCTCTTCGAAAATTTGTGTCTCGGAACTAAGTTTGTTTATTGTTGAATAATAAAATGCATATCCGTATTATAACTGTAACTCACGGGTGATTATTATTGCATAAGTTACAACGGATGGTCTAAGCTTAAAATTAAACCCTGTATTGCTTGTCTAATATTTGAGAGCGTTTATGCCGCACAAAATTTCATATAAAATAAGGTCAATTAATATCTTTGACCGGAATAGGTAGATTTTAATCTGATTCAATAGAAACTTAATTCTCATAAGGAATGTACAAAAATCTAGGGTAGGACGTGATAAGAGTACATCTTGAAAATGTATTTAATATAAAGAAAGATAACTGTTAAAATGCACTGGTTTACTATGCAGCTATGGAGAACTAAAATTTTCGTAAGTTCCAAATCCGCGTTGGGCCGTAAAAAAATATAATTTAAACTTTATTTCAGAAAAAGAGTTCAATAAATTTTACAACACTTAGTCGCAAATCTTAAATACTTAATTAAAGTTTTTCGGTTATTTTTGGCTAAGTTTCTTTGTATTGTGAGTTGTATTGTACAACTTTATATTTACCTGAGTCTAGCAACTGTGAGATGTATTTAGGTGACGATGAAGAAACCACCTAGAATACCTATATGTATCTTACTTAAAACTCGTACTAAGTTTCAATTGCTTATATTAAGTCTATCCAGTTCGAAGGTTTGAGATTTGGAATTTCTATGAAATGCCGTGCGGCGTAAAAAGGTGACATTAGAAATTTGGGCAGGTAACACATGAAATCGACTGTTGCGTGTAATATTGAATGAAAAAGTTTATTTTTGAAACGACATCTTATGACAGAAAGCCAATGCCTAGCAGAAAATCAATTCTGTCCTGCGAATTAATTGTAATACATCACGTGGAAATATTTAGAATCCAATTAGCACCTCAATGGAGCATTTGATTGAACTCCATCCAAAGCAACCCGCCTATTGAGGTATAAAGGGATTAAAATTTTCAATTTATTAACGTTTGAAACAGTAAAGTTATTAGGGCGGTTTTCAGATTCAATAAACTCGTCACTTTATTAATTGGTTAATAAATTTGTTTCCCACATTTACAGTTGGGGACGCGTTGTCGCAGCTAGTAATTTGTTTCATTCAGCGCGGCTGAAGCGGCATTGATTGGGACATACACAGCCCCAATCAGTTCTCATTGTGAGCAATATTTGCGAGTGCACCTCAAATATTAAACAGACCATTGGGTGAATAGACACAAAAGTTAGGTTGGCCGGTTTAGTTTTTACTGTTGTAAAAACTTAACATATAACGAAGTTTTGTATATAACTAGATCTCGTGGCAGAACTAATTCAAATGGACGAAACAAAAGCCTATCGTCTGCGGTAGGATAGCGAATGCGGAGCGATATAGTGGTTGTCGCCTGGTTGCTGGTCCCAGATATCGATGGAGCGATGTCGTCAAGGTATATCAACGTAATCTTGAAGCCTACAATTGGTGTGAAAATTTTCAAGATCGGGAGTGTCGAAAGCCAAGGCTCACTTTGTGTTGTTAAGCCATTTAGTTATTTGTGCTATATAATGGATGATTTTAAATTTTAATATGATGTTCTTGTTTTCAATCACTCTTAGCTACTGGGAACTATACTTTCCCGGTTGAATTGTAGCCACAATTTGCGAAGCGCATATGTCACTAAAGCGACTGTTTAAAAATATTCATCATCATCATCATCATCATCTCAGCTACAAGAAGTCCACTGCTAAACATAGGCCTCTGTCTGACCGTTAAAAATATTATTTACACAAATTGGCACGGATCTTAAAAACCACATTACCTATATCGTGCTTAACGGATAAGGTAACGGTAAATTCTCGGAGATAGCCTTCAGAACGTCAAGGATTACGTTTATTTACGGCACAAGTTTCCACTGAAAAAGGAAAGTTCTCGGTTCGCAAGCCGACTGCGGCGTGATGAGTGTGAATGAGACGTATCAGGTATAAGTATATTCTGATACGTATCAGAGTCGTCTCAAGTCGGCATCAGCAGTCTCTGCAATCTAAATAAAACCGAACAATATCGATACAGATTCGAGGTCAAACTTAGCGCACCTGTTATGTCAAAATATCAGTAACACAATAATTTTTTTGATATCACTAACCGAAATTTGATAGACCTTTATAAAACTCAGCCTAAATGAGCCCCACGTTTACAGATAAAAATACGTGCCAGCCCACGATATGAAGAGGTTTTTGCAGACCTGACAGTGATGGTGAATATAATGACGAAATAATTAAAATGTTATCGCTCAGTAAGAGTAGAAAGTAAAATCGGCAAGAGAGGATCGAAAAAATTACACACCAAATTGCTTTTTTTAAAAAAAAAATTTATTTATACAACATAGGAAGGCAAACAAGCAAGTGGGTCACCTGATGGTAAGTGATCACCACCGCCGCGTTACTTCAAAATCTGTTAGTAATAAAAAAAGTAGCGTGTTTAGTTCATTTTTGCCGTTTGCGGGCGGCCTGTACAAATGTTCGGAAGGTCAAGTCCTATTACCACGAAGTCATGACCATCTTATAGTTTGTGCATTCTGTAATGACACCGAGTGTCATATAAACAATATAAGCTTGTATGTCTGGCCATCTTTTTGTTCGGTCGTGGCCTTGCGGCTCTGGATCCAATGAACCAATTTTTTGTTTACTACCTGAAATACAAACGTAATCGGTTAGAGGTTTTCGAATTATATTATATGTCAGAGAGTAAATTCAAAGATTTTATTACAAGTACTTAAAACATTCGGTGTCTACTTACATTTTTATGTTTAAATATGGCATAGCCAAAGATTTAAGTAATAGCATATTGCGTGAAGAATTCATATTCATAAGCATGAATATTCATATAAGCTCACCTGTTCAGTTGAGTTTTCATTCTACAAGTTCCCCTTCCCCTGGAGGTTTCCTTGCGATAGGCAACACGTTACCCGGTCAGATGCATTGCATCGTATTTGGCTCGAATAAGTCGACCATGCAAGAATGTAGCCTGAACGCCCCGTACCGGCAAATTTCACGTTCCGTTTCGTTATTACCGGTTCCCGGTTCCATTTTGAACACGGGTTGGATAATTTTAATTAGGAAAGTACCGTGAGAGTCGGATACTCGGATTATTAACATATGTATATCAAATTGCTCAATAAGCTTTCGACCATGACTCGTGTTATGGTTTGAGTGATTGTCGACCAACAGTTCGTAAGCGCTCATGATTAAAGACCAAGAACAGAAAAGTTAGAAGGTACTCGTGATCAGTTTCTCTCAGTGCATCTCTGTCCTACTGGGCTACTCAGGAAGAAACGCACTGAGTTAAGTAGCGAGTCACGGCGTATCGATAAGGTTCGTGCTAGGTGCACAGATGGTATGGTCGCTAAGCGGCAACAAGCAACCTTCAACCCCAAGAGTGGTTAAGGGTTAGGTACCTCTTAAACTAAGCAAGATATAGCGAGTTCAAACTTCTGTGAGTCTCTTGCTTACTCTACCAAAGTGAGTCTTCAGACACTTCACAAAAAACTTCAGTTGTAGATGCCTCACTGAAAATACTGTCTGCCAATGTTAATGATATGGGACAAAACTGTTTCTTCTTATTATGAGTTTTCGTTGTGTTCAGTATTCAGTGTACTTATTGCAACATTTGTTTTGTTTCAGAGACGGGAAGCACGGATAAGAGCAATGGTATGAAGGAACCGGGATCACCTGAGGAATTGGTAAGTGCTCTCTGCAAATCCTTTTAGCTTATGAATGTTTGGTACGCTGGTATTTCCCGTGAGAGATTTCAATTAAGAACAACATAACTGGAGACGTTGTGGGGGAATGTCATCAATTTGTTGGTTAACAACATTATTTATGAGATGCGTATTTGGCGTTAAGAGTCTTTGTAATAATCACAATTCGCGGTCAACATGTTCATGAATATAGACAAACTTTTCGAACGCTACATGCAAGGGAACTATGCTGAAATAGTTCTAAAAGCTAATTTTATTATTAGACGTTATTACTAATGAAATATACGGTATGTATGGATTTTTGGAAGCTTACCTCTCAGGTATTTTCTCAGTCAGGAATCGCACCGATCAAATGCTTCAAAAAACATGACATTATAAGGGCACACAGTGAAAACTAATAAACTTATTTCAAATACAGTACTGTAAGGACTTCTTCCTGACATCTTTTTCTAGAGCTGGCCACAAGAAAAAGAAAGGGGACAGCTTTGACTTAGGGATTGTCACGAATTGTTTTAATATAAAATAAAAAGATTGAATTTTCCTATTTGTGCTTGATTTGTAACCTTAGGGACCCTCGCGTCCCTATAAAGTGGTGGAGGTGCGGGGTAATCTCAATTTACTTCTTGTAAGCCAAGCGAGAAGCAACAACGAGTGAGTGTGTCGTAGACGCTACCAGCGAAAACTAGTGCTACACCGAAGTATTTACGGTATTTATTATAATAACGGTAAACCCCTAGAAGGACAGCCGGTCACGAAAAAGAAGTTTTTGTGCAAAAATTATGGCACAAAATAATATAATGTTTGATGGCCTGGAGGTAACTGGCTTTGATGACTTTTTAGTCGACTACCAAATAGTCTCGTCTATAAATAAATGGACTGATAATGAAAATAAACATGTGTTGGCCTCATACCTACGAGGGCCAGCTTTGAGTTTTTATAAACAGATTTATGCAGAAGATTTGTCGTATAAAGATCTGATCGAAAAATTCCGAAATGAATTTCCATCGACTAATGATTATGTGTCGATATTTTACAGCTTCAGACAGGAGCCGAATGAAGATCTAATCTCATACTATTACAGATTGAGTAGTATTGCAGTAAAGGCCAAGATACTGGAAGAGAAGACATTTATTCTTCAATTTCTAAAATCCTTATTGCCGGAACTGAAAAACAAACTGGGCAGCATGATTTATAACACGAAGGCAGATTTAAAGGCCAGCATTACGCAGATGAAACAGATTTATGATTCAGAAAGGATCCAGAACTTTTCAAATTTATCTTTGTATCCTCCCAACGGTTTATACCCTAATAGACAGGTGCAGTTCAATATACCTGACGAACAGCCTTTGCCCCAGTTGTCATACTCGTCTCCGCGAGCAATGACTCCGACAAACCCAACAACTCCGCATAGGGAAGAATTTCACACTCCAAGACCGTCGAATCCTCAACAACCTCGATCTCCGTACACTCAAAATCCTAATACTCGATACAATCTCAGACAGAGAACTCTCCAGGATCCCCCAAATGCCAGCGGGCGCAGATATTAGACCGCGGGGATATATGCACTGTGCCCGGTAATATGAATATCCCCATTAATGAAAAACAATCTGGTGAGTCATTTAAACCATTTATAAAAGTTATTACAAGCGATGAGAGCTATTTAGCACTGGTGGACACCGGGGCGTCAGTTTCGTGTGTTTCGGCTGATTTCATACGACGTTTAGGCAAACAGCCTGATCCAAAATCCGGTTATTTATTGAAGTCTGTAGCCGGGACTCAACTTGAAGTGGAAGGAGAACTCTTGATGAACATCATCATCGATCAGCGTTTGTTCTCGCATTCGTTTATTGCTGTGAAAAATATACAACAACATATTATCTTAGGACAGGACTTCTGTAATAAATTCAATGCCATTTTAAATTTTAAACAGGGCTGCATTACTTTTGATAACTGTTGTACCGAATTTGTCAAAGAAAACGAATGTTTGGCTAAAGAGAATGGTTTTTCGCATTCAATTTCATGTGAATTTTCTGATGGGAAACAAAGCGAAATGTCAATTTTCTCAAAGTCAGATTATGTTTATTTTTCTGAATTGTCAAATAGTAGTGACATTGACATGTGTAATAAAACTGAGTTGTTTGAGACTTCATTCAATATAAGTCCACATCTACAGGTTGATCAAAAAAAATACTTAAATGAGTTATTATTAGAATGTAAAAGTCAATTTGCATTTAATTCTAATAATTTGGGAAAATGTGATCTGGTGCCGATTAAGATTAACACGACAGACGAATTACCCGTACATAAAGCGCCATATCGTGTTTCACCAAAACAATTAGAAATAATTAACGATCAAGTGAAGGACATGCTTCAGAATAACGTCATTCGCGAATCGAAAAGTGCTTATGCCTCGCCAGTTGTGTTGGTGCAAAAACCAGATCACACATGGAGGTTTTGTATCGATTACAGAAAATTGAATAAAAAGGTTATAACAGATAGTTATCCGTTACCAATTATTGATGATTTGTTGGTATATTTATCTGGGGCCCAATATTATGCTGATCTAGATTTAAATTCCGGATATTGGCAATTAACGATAGAAGAATCAGATAAGCACAAAACGGCGTTTATCACACCCTCGGGTTTATATGAATTTAATGTCCTTCCCTTCGGTCTGAAGACCAGTCAGGCTGTCTTCCAAAGAACAATGGATAAAGTGTTAGGAGATTTAAAATATAAAAACGCTATGGTGTATGTGGATAATGTCATTGTCTATGGAAAAAGTTTCGACGAGTTCACGGGCGCTCTTAAGAAGGTTCTCGATAGATTCAAAGAGGCCAATTTAACTTTTAAACCAAGCAAATGTAGTTTTGGGTATGATAAAATAACAGTTCTTGGACATGAAATCTCGGGTAATGGAATAAAACCCGATGCAAAAAAATTAGAGACACTTGGTTCACTAAAACCACCATTAAATATAAAAGAACTAAAATCGTTATTAGGATTATTTTCCTATTATCGTAAATTTATTGATAATTTAGCTCATATTGCATTGCCTTTAACTAAGTTATTAAAGAAGAATATGCGCTTTGAATGGACTAATGTACAACAAGACGCATTCAATGAAATCATTCAACACATTTCGAATCCGCCTGTATTAAGGTTTTATTCCAATGACATAAATATAATAACACGGTTATATATAGATGCTAGTGCAAGTGCGTTAGGATGTTGTTTGATGCAAGGTGAAAATCAATTACATCCTGTATCGTATGCATCCCGTAAATTGTGTGAGTCGGAACAGAAATACTCAACGGTAGAAAAGGAATGTTTAAGTCTAGTATGGGCATTGAATTATTTTAAACATTTTCTATGGGGCTTGAAGTTCCAAGTGGTTACGGATCACAAAGCTTTGTGTTGGTTGAGAGATAAGAAGGATATGAATGGTAAATTAGCACGGTGGTCACTTTGTATTCAGGCATATGAGTTTGATATAGTGCATTGCCCTGGAAAACAAAATATTATAGCAGATTTTCTTAGTAGAAATCCGTTATATGATGAGGGAATATCTGTGAATTCACAGAATAAACAAGACGATGGTATGGAGATCTATGCTATTGAGGTAGCTGATTTAAGGTTAGAGCAAGAATCAGATGTATTTTGCAATCATTGGCTAAGTCTTTTGCGTCAAAATGGTCTGGAAACATATAAAGGTTTTTGCTTATGTAATGATATTTTATGTAAGAAAGTGAAAAAGTTAGATGGAGTACGGAATTTAACTGTAATTCCAAAAAGCTTGTTTGGAAGTATTTTGAACGAATTACATGATGACGCATGGTCCGGGGGACACTTAGGTCTAGCTAAGACAATAGGTAAATTTAGAGATAAATATTATGTCAAATATGCCGAAAGAGAAATTGAAAAGTATGTCAGAAGTTGTGTTTTATGTCAGGAGCGGAAGAGAGTTAATGAAGTTGCACAATTGCAGCCTATCGCAGTAAATGAAATGATGGAGAAAGTGGGAATCGACATCCTAGGTCCGTTCAGGAAGTCACATGTAGGAAATAAATACATTATTGTCTCTATTGAGTATGTATCAAAGTATGTTGTGTGTAAGGCTGTACCCAGAGTCAATGCTCAAATTATTTCGGATTTCTTGACCCAGGAGATATTTTGTCGTTTTGGAGGCGTGAGAGAAATTATTTCGGATAGAGGTTCGGTTTTCACTTCTCATATGGTGAAAGATACGGTGCGGTTTTTTGGTGCAAAGTCTAGATTTACTACTGCCTTCCATCCGGCGACCAATGGACTTGTCGAAAGATTTAATCGGACGCTAACGCAGATGTTGTCCATGTATGTAGCAGAAAATCAGCGTGACTGGTGCCAATATTTACCAATGGTATGTTATGCGTATAATACGAGTAAACAAGCATCTACAAGAGTGTCACCGTATTTGCTCATCTATGCAAGGGAACCCAGATTTATAACCGATATAAATGTCAACGAAGGCAATGTTAATGATGATTTTGATCGTAGAGTAAGTTTCCTGCGTGCTCTAACGCGAAAAGCTATAGATAATGCTAAGAAGGCTCAAGTTAAGCAGAAGGCGTATTATGATAAAAAGGCCAAGTCTAAAACCTTCTTACCAGGACAATTAGTCATGGTGTATGTCCCAAGACGAATAACAAACAAGAGTTTAAAATTATGTCGGTTATATAAGGGACCTTATGAGGTTAGAAGAAGGATTTCTGATGTAAATTATGTGGTGAGGAAAATTGGCAGTCGCAGCTTGAGGGATATTGTGCATGTTAACAGATTAAAAAAATATTTTGTTCGCTTAGAATAAGGGCATTTTTGTCAGTTGTTACTTGAGGGACATTGTTCGTGTTCACAGATTTATAAAAAATATTTTGTTCGTTTAGTGTAATGGCATTTGTTTTGTTGATATTAATAAGAGCAGTGTTGTGTTATGTTTGTATCGGAGAGGGGGATGATTGTAAGGACTTCTTCCTGACATCTTTTTCTAGAGCTGGCCACAAGAAAAAGAAAGGGGACAGCTTTGACTTAGGGATTGTCACGAATTGTTTTAATATAAAATAAAAAGATTGAATTTTCCTATTTGTGCTTGATTTGTAACCTTAGGGACCCTCGCGTCCCTATAGTACTTCTAACCATTAAAGCAATACTGCATACTTATTTGTAACGGTGGCTGTACATTTTCCAGACAATGTCACGCTTCCGTAATTCCGTAACTTCAAATACCTGTTCAATACAATTCTACTTTATACTATTTTATTTCAAATTGCCAAAATCACGACATTTATAGCAAGTGAGCGCCTCCGAGAACACCGAACAATTTGGCCGACTCAAACAATTTACACATCAGACGATATCCAAACGCAAACAGAAGATATACAAATCCCCTACGTTTTGCAAATGAGATAAAGAACCTTGATCATTGACAACGACACGCCAATCGGATTGATCTTTCGCGGAGGAATCCTTAGAAGGTACGTGTAAGGAATCAGTCTCGCCTTTGTGGGCGGTTCGTTTGAAGCACCCGCTTGAAGGAATTGGCTTACGAATTTTCGCCTAAGCGCTACGAAGTCCGATTTAGACCGTGAGAAGAGGATCTCGTTAGGCAATAATTCCCTTCGCAATCTGAAATTATCCCTTATACCGAGTAGTAGGTATTTCATTAGTGACAAACTCTTGGTTTTGTTTCGTATTGCTCAACTTTACCAAATAATATCCGTATGTATATCCGTTGTCTAGTAGCCATAGTACAAGCTTTGCTTAGTTTGGGACTAGGTCAATTGGTGTAAATTGTCCCAAGATATTTATTTATTTTATTTATTGATACCTAAAATTTACCACCGAACGGTAATGGTTAATTTTATGACAATCATTAGTGCTTCCCGTAACTCTAATCTGAATAAAGATATTTTGACTTTGACTTTTTTATTAAGTAGTTGTCAATTTCATTTGTTTATAGTTAAAATGACTGATGTGTTTGTGTCCAATGCTCCTAGCACGAACGTTTTAGACACGCCGTAACTTGCTATGTAACTCATGTAACTCAGGTCGTCTCTCTTCTATTGGGCTAGTTAGAAGCATCCCTATCGAAGGCTCAATAAAGTGTCATTACCAATTAGACCATTACAGTTTTGTCAAATTACTAAAAAAAAACTGTTTCAAGCGAACGAAGTTGCAGACAAAATCCGCTATTGAACGATTATGTGTACATTTAGAAGCAGACTTGCACAATTAATTAAGAGCTGGTTAACCAATCAAGCGACTATCTTCATTGAAATTTTAATCTTCGTTTCAAATCGGATTAATTTAAGTCGGATTTTCATTTTAAAATACGTTGAATATTTAATTATCCGTGTAAAATGTAGCGGCAATGAATTCTCAATTACATACTATTTTGCATATAATGGGATGGCACAGGGTTTGGTATATTTTGTACACGTATTGTTTTTCGGTTCCAATCGTTTCAGAGAACCACTAGCACGGCTGGACTTTTCAACTTTAAGGGGGATCATGGAGCCCCGACTCCCTTTCGTTACCATACCATATTTTTTTTTGATAAGTTATACTTTAGTGTATATTCTCGTTTAACCTGCATAAGCCCGAAAATTGAGGACCATTTTCAAGAATAATATTTTCAATTACGTAATATAAAAGCCTACCAGGAGATCTTCCGCAATCTGTTCTAATCTTTTTTATCTATTTATTTATGTTGTTACTAGCCTTTGCCTGCAACTTCGTCCGCGTACATTTTGGATGACAAACTTACTTCCACATGTTATTAACACGATGATTTGGTACGGGATTATATTCAATATCTTTGTCAGGAAAGTTATAGCTTGCTTTAAGCACTGTCTAGCAATTATACGTCAAATACCCCTTGTTCGTTTATTTTATTCTCACTCACTCGCCAGTGAAATACAAATCTATCTTGCATACTGCTCCTATATCGCTTGGAGGTAGTCGAATAAACCCTGGTTGAATGCGTATTTTGCATAATTAAAATTAAGCTAACGTAGCAGTGAATTATTTCTGCTTTTCGAGTCCGCAACGAAACTAGTGAGTTTGCCTAATGACTCGTGAAATTAATTGTATTTTGCTCACCGTGTTGTTCCAATTAAAATCAGTCGAGTTACCGTATTATATAATTGCAATCTTACATTATCGCGTGTTCATTCAATATGGTAACGTGACCCGTTCTCGTTCATAAAATATGTGAAAGAGTAGTGTAGATGTGTAAAAAATAAGTTTGCTTTTGAAAAACTGTGCGTGGAATTTTTTAAGCCGTTGTGACGTGTCGTTTTTATAAGTTGTTGATTTGCAATCGAGCTTATTTATTTGTGAAACCGTGCTATTTATCTTAATCTGTAACGACTAATGACGTAACAAAAAGTTATGATAACACAGATGTTCAAGTTTTCCTCTCCGTATCGATCGCAGTAATAAATTAAAATCATGATTGTTCCCTGTCATTAGGTTAGAACTCATGCCAATCAAATCTGCCTGCTGGTATCAAATTACGATTAGGCCAGACGTATTATTTCGTTGTGCCCTGTCGATCATCGGGCTATGATCGATTGGCTCTCGGACCTTTTCGATTGTTCGCCGGATTTCGGTCTAATTGCCCGTGTTTATTTCGGCGCGGTCCGTTAGCTATTTTTTCAGGGCTGTTAATTGATGTCACACCCCCAATGTGAGCGCACTTAGTAAGGCGTAGTCCATTACCACTGTTAACTTGTAGAGTACTTCCATTTTGCAGCTATCGGCAATGTCCTTGTTTCTAAGATACACAAATGACAAATACACCATCACAAGCGAGAGAATGTGGTATGAATATAGATAGAACGAAGATTATCGAAAACCACCGAGGAACTGGTAAGTACTATATACATAATGTTTAGTTTGGGGACCAATTTAGCGGGTGCATGAAGGAAGTTCTCAATTTGCACTGTACCCGCATGGGGACAAGAAGTCTGGCCAGCGAATTGCGTCAAGAGCAATGTTTAGCAAATTATAGTTTGGGAACTCTTAAAGTATGTCACGTGAGCAGCAATATATCAGACTAGGTTTAGGGATTAATCTCCTGTCAAAGGATAATTTTGTTGCTCAAAATCGGTTACCAGTTGTTTAATATTTGTTCGTAATTTGATAAATGTCATGGCTCACTATTGCTCTAAAACAGCCATAAAGCAATGGTATTTTAGAGCAAAGAAATATACTTTTGTATCGACATGGAAAATTAATGGATTCAGGTGTTACTTTATGGGGGTTCCTGTCAACAAATTAGAACAAATAACCATGCTACTCCGCGAAACCAGTGTAATGTACTTACATACAAAATTGTTCTTGTACTATTGCAACTACTCTCTAGTCAGTCTCTAATGGCACAATTGCTTTTATTATAAGAACTGAAAAATCTACTCTGACTCATAAACGGTCATAATGTAGCTGTGATTTGCTCTGATCTGACAAGAGGCGCCAGACCGACCGTTGCCAATATATAACGCCACTTACGTATAAACACTCACAGAAATATACTGAATAATTTTCTCAAAAACTCACTCTTGGAAAATGTCCAAATGCCGTTGTATCGCGAATGGATTTATAAATAGGTAAACAGCACAAACTACTTGGATATGGTAATGTGGTTATTTATTTATTCGATTAACGGTTACGTAAATACGAAAACAGACACGTTTCACTTGACCACGCGAAATGATATTTTGACCTTTATATTTTAAATGTCTAATTTAATAGACTTAGCAAATTGTGTCAGCGGGAGAATCTGGGTCCTACTCTTAATCTCATACTCTTAAAATAGGCTAACCAGCATTGTTAGCAACTAACTTTTATCACGGCATAAAGGCCGGGCCACACTTGAGCTACGTTACGTACACGCAACGCAAGCTTTGTGCCATCTCAACATATAATTCCATACATTACAACCAGCGTCTGCACGTGCGTGTGTCCGGAGCCGTGCTGCATACGCATCCGGTATGCCCCGGCCTTTAGGCACTTTACTTTTCATAGGCCCAGGAAAGAGAAGATACTTTAGAAAAAATGCATCGCTACTGTTATCTTTTCTGTGACTTAGCTATCTCTTTTGGATGCTTGCCACGCGTTTTAAATTTGCGCCATATTCCTTTCCAACCAAAATCCTTGATTTTTACGAGAGGCGGCAGCGCAACGCTCTGTGATTATAAAAATATTATATTCGCATAAATATTTAATCTGACTTTAATGGCTGTTATTCATCTACATGAGTAATTTGTTACATTTAATATCTGAAGGTTTTACTTGTAAACGTTTAATAAGTGTCTATTCTCAGTTGCCACTTTGTTTATATATTGGTTTTGACGTTTATGTGATTATAGAACTATGTTATTTTTTTAGTTCAGTATCAGGGCTATTTATTCAACAAATTAGAACAAATTACCTTGCTACTCCGCGAAACAGGTGCTGTGCAGTAACGTCTGAATCTATTAATTATCTATTTATTCAAGCTTATCTAATGTATGAATTACCAGCGACCCGCCCCAGCTTCGCATGGGTACAATTAGGATCACTGGTACATAAAAACCTTCTGTGTAAAATTCTCTAAATGACAGTAAAAACCATATCAAAACCCATTGCGTGGTTTAGAAGGAAAAGGCCGCCGAACACACACCATAAGGATTTAGGACAGACAGGAATGAATTCCGACACTACACTTACGACTCTAAAGAAGATAATTTACGATTTACCTATACATGAGACTATGTTTGTACCTTGTCTGAAGTAAGAGGCGAGGCGATACGCAGGCTAGCTTGTTGACATTGTACCTATGTGTCCTAGCCTAGATAAGTGCACCCTACCCTACTTCGAAGCAGCCAATGACTAGGCTTGTCGACTCCCTGCAGATGTTCAAACTCATTTAATAAGTCTAATCTAATCTAATAGGTGCAGTTTCAAAAGGCACTTGCTGTTTTATCTTAATATGAACCTCCGCAAGGTACGCCGGAAACTAATGTACTACTTACGCGTATTCTCAAAAGAGAATTTATGGAAAAATTAAACGGAACAAATTATTTTTCTATTTGTACCTGCATGAAAACACTGTTGTTTTTGCGGTTGGCTAATGTGGTTATGTATGGTCATTAACCACAAAATTTGGGGACAGCAGTTAGATAGAAATTGGAATGAGTACCCCGTTCATAGTTGACGAGACGTTGTAGTAACATAAATATATATATATATTTATGTTACTACCACATTTTAATATATGAATGAATATCTAAATTGTAAACTTGTATATGTATAGTATTCTTATTATAGGTACTCTTATAAACCACCTCTCCTAATATAAATAATTTCTAGATAGTAAGTACGCAAATTTTCAATTTAGTTACTTTGTATTGTTTTTAATATTTTTTAGATAGTACAGAATTGATTTACTTTAAGTGTGAAATTGCTATGCCCTAACAGGGTCTCATTTGTACAAATTTTGTGAAATGGTGCAATAAAAATACTGAATACTGAATACGATGATCAATTTTGTCTATGACAGCAGCGTAGTAAAGAAATATATTGTCACTGAAGTTATCGGTTGCCTCTGATTGTGTGTTATGAAAAATATTAAGACTGAATCAATCCACGACGATCAAGATCCTACGTTATTTACGTACAACATCCTTATCTGTGAATTCCTTTAAAACTTGATGAACCTACGCAGTTGACGGCTAGCCTGCTGCACTGATATTCAATACCGGTACCATGGGTACCTGAGTGCAGACTGCAGTCTCGTTTAAACAACCCTAAGAAATCAATGCATGTACTGTACAGGCACACAGAGGTCCATTAAATATATTCAGACGTGTAGCAAAGTAGCTTGTTCCGATTTAGCTGTAAGGGAAGTTATTGGGGTAACCAAGCCCTTCAAACTGCTTCATCTGTTCTTACTTGTCTGTGCCGTGCTCAAAGCTTCGGTATCGCATAAATATCATAACGGTCTAGCCGACCCCGATCGCGTCGCACGCACGAGATATGACACACCTACTCAGACGACTTACCTATACAACTACACCGGATTCAGTATTTGCCAAAGCCATGTGCCCGTATCGTTTGAACCGTTGTTCGTGCGTAAAGTTCGGTGGGCTTCTGTGTAGGTATAACGGCGGCGAATGATATGACAGTAATGAGACTGACGTTATGTACCGTTTCTTAGGATCAAAAAGGTAAAAAGGAACTCTTATCGTCTCTTTTCTGTGTCTGTTTGCAAATGACTCTAGTGTTATACTTTACTGGTAGTAAAAACATACTCGTAATGCAACTATTTTAAATAATAAAAAATACATATCTGTCAGATTCTAAAAATGCCAAGATACGAGTATTTGAATTATAACAGCTATCATTTCCTTATTTACCCAAGTATGACTCACCAATTGGCATAAAATAGTATATCGACTATTAAATAACAACAACAACAACAAATACTCTTTATTGATTCACACAAGTAAACAAAAAGAAACACATACAGGGAAATTTTACACGGGATACAACAGGCGGTCTTATCGCTAAATAATTGGCTAAAAACACTCCAGTTTGTTTGTTGGTTGTCATGTTTGTTGACAGCAATAGTATTCTCTTAATATGATCGAATATAATCACAAAGTACGAATGATAGGACTAGGAGTACCTTTAATAAATAACACATCACGATTGATGAGCAAAATATAAAAATTATAATTATTCATTCTATTATTAATTCTAGAACCCAATATTTCACAATGTATAATCAAGTTATTAATAAACTTTACAGTATCTACTGTGATGACATAAATACTGCCGTATCCGTACGGAATGTCTATCATAAAGCCTTTTATAAATGGCTTTACATTATAAACTTCCTATGAAATGAGTTGTTATAACTGTTCAGCAATGTTCACACATTTGAATTGAATACTTAAAATTCAGCACCAGGGAATATAAGGGCATCAAATAATAATAAAGGTAGGTTTTATGCCGGCAGCGTTGCGAGGGTATTTTCATTTTCGATTTCATTTAGGATTTGATTACACAATAATCCCCTGATTTCTGCGTCAGCGGGTTTTAACATTTTTTTGTCGTTGTTTTTGCCTATTACTGGAATTTGGATTTACTTTTCCTTATACTAAATTGTGTGACACATTACTGAAATTCCCTTTTTCCTTTAAAATAAAAGTGAAACTCTTTTATCGGCCATTATCATTATTCCATAAATTTATAAATATAAGTTCAATAATAAATGACAATTTTCTCAAACTGTCTTGGCGATTTAAAATAGTTAAAAAAAAGCAACTGACCGTAATTACGTTACGGTAATTCGTAATTTTCGAATGACAATTTCAAGCCCTCCAAACCCAAAAACCGCACTCGTAGTCAACATTTCAAATAAACGATCCGCCTTCGCCCACTTACGCGTCCTCTGTCATCACACCTGACCGCGTACCCTTCGATCTGTAATTGCGACCTGATCCTCAATTCAACACCGTATTGTGATATAGAAGCGAAGCGAAAACTCGACGTTTTATCTCACTTTGTCCGAACACTTGCGATCATCAGCTATACTAGCATGTTCGTGGTGTGCTGTCGTTTTCGCTTTGCGCAAGTCGTTCTCAAAGGCCGAGCCATAACGGATGCGTATGCAGCACGGCTCCGAAGACACGCGAGTAAACACGCTGGTTCTAATGTATAGAGTTATATGCCGACATAGCTCTCCGAAGCGAGCTGGCGCCGTGCTGAATCGCATCCGGTGTGGCCAAACCTTAACCCCTGATGCAAAAGAGGGGTATTATAACTGTGAAGGCTATGTGATTTTGTGTATTTGTATATGAGGTAAGTAATGTGCAGCCATCTGTGACATCGTAGCTTTTAAATGGGTGGACCAATTTAAATGTGCCTTTTTACACGACTGCCGTCAGAAGGTAGGGTTATTTATACATATATTTAAGGGAAGTTTTCGAATGTAGTTGCATATTTGGTGACGAACAGAGCCGTTGTCTAGAAATTGAACTTTTTTAGAATGTATGAGATTAATTCGAAGTTCCCTTTGGCTAGGTCATTTACTTTACGTGAGCTACGCGAGATCTCATTCAACCCCAACAACAGCGGAGTTGAAGTAGTGGCCGTGGGAAATATGTTGTATTTACTTACTCGTAATCCTTACGGCTGAAACCGAGCATGTGGCTTTCGTTCCGCTTCTATATCACGTAGACAGTGTCGAATAGACTCTTTGTAATTCGTCGGGTAGTGTGTTGGACGTCCCGTTGTTTGACTTTTACGACGGGTCGGACAGCCACAATTACCAGGTCAATGAATTGGTCATGCTTTCAGTATTGCTTTCATGATGTGTCCATTTCTGTCTTTTACTTGAATTTGCTTTCCCCTTGGAGAAATTATATTTCGCTGATTAAAGTAAAACAATTTCCATTGTTTTTAAGAATTATCTTCCGGAATTTCTACCTAGTAACATTATGGCAATTTATGTATTATCTACAATTTTATTTGCTAATTTTAAATATTTTATATAATTTAATCAGCGAAAACTTTGAACTGTTTTCGCGGATTAGCAGGGTTATTTTGGTCCATATAGTTATAGACATCTGCATAATAACGCCTGAAACTATTAACTAGTATTTTTGAAATGAAACTATTTTAATGAAAGGAATTTGAATGAATGTAATTTCCGACGTTTCGAGACCTTTTCAAGTCATTCATTCACAGGCAGACAAACTCAAATTAAATTGTTAATTAGTTGTTTGTGTTTTGTGACTTTTACTGTTTTATTTATATATCTAATAGTCGCTAAAACAAATAATTATTTATTTTTTGCTTACATTGCTATAAATGTCATATGGTTCGTTTCACGCGACATCCAAACCGTCGCCAAAATTTTGCATTCAGAAATGTTGCGAGAGATGATGCGTTGTCATACCAGGGGAATAAGCCAGTTTACATTTAATAAATGTGGTGATTGTTAGCTAAAGCGCTATTTTACACAGTAACACTATTTGATAATCCAGCAACATAACGAAGTTAATTCCCAACTTATTGCGACAGGTCTGTCAATGGGCGCATAGCCTGAATGAATTGAATACGCCAATTTAGTTAGCCAGGTTCATCAATGCATATGAACTGGCGTCGATTACAGCTCTCGGTTGCATTGGTACAGTCAATTGTTTTCGTTTGACATTTGTAACTCGCGTGGAATTTTATTGCGTTAAACCTGCCTTATTCATTCCATTTAATGGGTAATCAAACGTTTCTTTAAATTAGTGTTATGGTTATGCTAATGGGTCATGTAGTTCCAGTATTTATAGATAAAACTTTAGTAACACGACAGTATCTTGTTTAATATTGGACTCATATCGCTTTTTAAGGAAATATGAAATTTAACTGGCTGTAATTAATAAAAAAAGAAGAAAAGAAAAATAGTTTCTTAAGTTTAAATGCTATGCAATGACAACACAAAGAAAAATTAGGGTAATGGAAGGACTCGAACCTGCATCATCAGCATTCCGTGTCTTGCGTTTGCCAGTTTCGCCACATTACCACATATTATGGATTTTAAGGGTATATCTAACCTCGGTGTGATCTATGTGAAACTTAATGACCGTAAAAGACGAAGCACATTGAAAAATTCGCAGGGTATGGTAGTGGTAATGTGGCGAAACTGGAAAACGGAAGGCACGGAATGCTGATATTGCAGTTTCGAGTCCTGTCATTACCCTAATTTTTCTTTGTGTTGTCATTGCATAGCATTTTAATTTAGTAATTCGAATTTTTAACATTTAAAAATAAAAATCGAATTGTTACAAAAAATTAGTTAATTATGTGCAAATTCCACAGAATAAGGGCGGCGTGGAGAAAAACAAAAACGGTTACGAAGACGAACATAATCGTGCTGAACCCCACCAAAAAAGGCCACACTCAGCATACAAAGTAACGTGTACTCGTTAAAGCTTTATTCTGAGATGACTTTGTCTCGAATTGTTGGACGAATAGACATGTTTAATTTTCCTTATTTGTGACGGCTTTCATGAGTTTGACTAACTTTTAGGTCGGTTTTAATTTCAAACACTCGTATATATAACTATTATACTAAATTCTTATTTAATAAATAAAATCTATGGCAATTTAGCAGGCAAATTATGTATGTAATCATTTTTAGAACTGCAATAGTCCCTCGATAATTTTGGGATTACAGTTACAGGCTTACAAAATGGACTTGGAAGTAATTGTTCTATAAATATCGATAGCATGTAGTTAACGTTGGAATACTATCGAGTATTACAATTACTGACAGTTAAAACCGATACTATCGGCCGTGATAGTGATTAAAACATCGCTACAGCAGATAACGGCTCAAGTGTTTTGCAGTAATTATCGTCAGCGCTATCGATGTTTGTGGAACAGCTCTAGTCATTATTTACTGCGGGAGCGGATTAATCGACACAACTAAAATAAAGGAATAATAGCTTTGCTTTAAGTTTTAAACTTTTTCTGAAGTAATTATGTTATAAACTTTTTGCTAAATTTCTGGGCACACTACTTTTTGCAAAATCTGACAAGAAAATAACTACACAAAACATATTTCGTCGAATTGACAACCTCCTTTTTTGAAGTTGGTTACAAAAAGGGGTATGTGTTTTATGTGACAAAACCACTGTTTTTGCCAGAAACTTATGTTAATTCGCCAATTTTTGTAACAAACCCCACTATTTCAAGATGCACGCACTACTTTCACTTCCACAGTTCTAGGACAACCGTTTAATTATAAATTAAAGAACGCCGTCAATGCGTTTGACAAGAATGTGACCCACAGACGAAAGCGCCCACGCGAGAATTCAGTAAAGGTGGAATATTCGCATGCCTCACGACGGACGTGTGTATGCCTCTGCGTAATTACTGGGCACATTCTAACATGCCGACAAGCAAATTTACATAGACTGCGTTCACAACAAGAGATCATAAACTTAATTACAGTTCGTCTGAATTACTTAATCTTAATGTTCTATGAAAACAGAGCTAAGTTGTGTCGGTCTTTATAGAGGTAGAACGTACTTTAACAGTACTTTAAACGGTATAATTAATAATGGACACTATTTTGCCACTGTTTTTGCACTACTTTCAACGTGCCTTGTATTCTAAGTGAAACTAGTCAATTTGGATTAGTCGAATAAAACATGATAATAAATAAAGAGAATGACAAAAGAAGCACAATTTCAAGTGGACTACTTGATTGTGTAGGTCCTTAACATATTTCATTTTAAGTAGTTCGAACACGGCCAGCCAATTACCAGTCCGATTGAGCGCTCTTCACTATATATAGCGCGCACTTGAAAACTGAAAAGTATTTATTCAACATTTCAACTTTTCACGCGTGCTGCACTCTAAAACCTGAAGCACCCGATGTTTTTGTGTGTACTGACAGCATTTTTCGTTTGATGAATGGGCGCCCCATCAATCGCAGATCACTTGTACTCTTCATAAATATGTACGGGATTCTGTGACGTCACTTTTTATGAGCCTAAAAGGATGTGCTTGGATGATTGATGATCGGACACTCGAGAGCTGTTTTATTGATTCGCTTGACTCTCTAGTGAAACTAATGCGATTTTAACGCAGCTCTTCGACTGCTGATGTTAGCTGTAGGTAGGTATATACGATGAGACACGGTCTTGAATAATCGAGTGTAATTAAGTAGTTTTCAAGTTTAAGCCGTTGGTAGCCCAACGGTTAGGCTTGCCTCTCATGCGTATATAGGTAAATATATAGGTACGTAATATATTATATCACAAAGCCCGGCTCAGACTATTTTTTGGAATTCTGTACGTCCAACATCGCACGTGAATTTTACTACGTAATTTTCGGTTAAAAGTTTTCAACTAAATCTGTCACAGATTTGCAAAATACTTTTAAGTTGTATGCTAAGTCCCTTAATTGGCTTTTAGCCTGCATAAAGCCAAGTCAGCTTCATAATTGTAAAACTAGAGATGAGTAGTTAAAAAAAGGATCGAAATAAATCAAATCAAGTAACTAAAAGTAGTTACCAACAAAAACTGTTTCAGTGAAAGTTAAGCAAATAATAGTTGCTTCAAAAGCATAATTTTATGTATTTCACTCACAAAATTCGGCAAAGCCTGACCTAATAGCGTGCGAAAGCTGAGACTTGCGTGTGGCGGTTCGCGTGTTCTGAAGTATTTGGTCATCAAAGCCAATGGCTAACAGCTACCGTCTGGAAGCCGATGGACCCCCAATTATGCCGCTGATTAAGAGGTGCACGCGAAACCGAAAACCTTCCTCTCTCTCGGCACCTCTTGTTTATCTCGCCCTCACAGGATACAGGTAAACAACAGGGATTACAAATATGAGTACTCGTAGGTACATTTACCCAGTGCTTTGTGAATTTAATTAAACGTCTGAAACCTCTTCGTTAGCGGAAGGGTTGTGCCATCGTGATTAATTATCACTTTAATAAAGAAGAAAACCCATGTGTTAAATTTTGGCTTTGTTAATTGAGAGAAGTACCTAAATACAGAGCTTGTTGAATTTGTTAGCGATTTTCGAGTTGACAGGCGAAGCGTGACGTCGATTGGGACAGGTGGAATCACAGCTGTGGCGAGAGCTTGCAGGAAGCACATTCTTGAGTTTGCGCAGACGAGTTCCAAGTATCTCGTACCTTTTCAACGTTCTAGGAATCCGTTTGAACCGACGGAATACTTATAAGGAACTTGCAGGGCAAGAACTTATCGTAAATGAGACATTACAAGAAGAAAATATTGAAATATCTGGAATACGGAACATCAAATTTCTGTCTTTGAACCATGTCACATGATACAAGGAATTCAAAGTCACTTTACCTTTTTGCTAAATTTAAAACAATGAGTCATACGAGGTTATCACAGCAATAGAAATGTAACAATCAAATTAGCGGATTTGACGATTTAAGTACCTAGTAGATGTTTGCGTTCATATGGTCCTATCGCAAATGGTGGATCCTTATGTACGAAAAGGTTAGGACTTGAGTAAGGTTGTCCATAAAAGCAGCAGAGTAAAATGTTTGGAGCTTCGGGGTAACCGTAATGCGTTAGAGAAAAGTATCGCAGATTCCAAACAATCGGTTTACAGTAGATTTAATCTGTCTTCATTACGTTCAACACCATGAGAATAATTGTCATGGAAATACTCATCACAATCAGCGCACTTCCAAGTGGACAGAGATCAAGTTAGTGAAGATTAGTTCATTTGTTTATAGTCATTTCTCGAACGACTGCATGCATTTGTTTTTCATTCTTTGCAATTAAATGCTATCCGTGTTATAAGCTACAACGTACGCACTTTTTAGGGTTCCGTCAATGATATTGGTTCCGTTTTCAAACAAGGAACCCTTATAATTTCACCACGTCTATGCATGACGATTTCGGGCAATCTGCGCAAGTTGATTAGTTCTACACAATATAATACTTAATAATCATTATTGCAATAATGACTAATGAAAAACGAGCTCTAGCTTAGTCAAAAACTTTTACCAATTGCATGCCCCGACAAAGACAATCTGTTCCATCGCTCTTTGATGCTATATCCGTTCATGTGCAAAGCAATCTTCCGCAAATGATCCCAAGACAGTTTTTTCCGTCCGTTTCAACCATACGAACAAATCTTACTTCTCCTTTATGGAGGATTCCGGTGAATAAGTAATTCACCTTTCCCTTTTCTTCGGATGTGGGGCAGTCGTTTATCTTGATTCGGCAATATTTATATGCTCGCGCCCGCCCTAACGAACCACCTGTAATTGGTCGCGTAATCGATTGGGTGCGATTGAGTTTTTAGGTATTGGTGTAAACCAGGTTTTTTAGTTGATAGCGGCGAATGTGAAAGGAAGAATTTTATACGAGTCTGTTCTATTTGTACACTTTTCCGCTACATCCTATACAGCCTAACCAAACTTCATTGATAGGTTTCATTGAACAAATTAAAAAATCCTTCGCTTCGCTGTTTAGTTTCTTCATTCAAGGTATGGTTTTGACCATAATACCAGATTGGGCAAGTCAAGTAGCATTATGGTTATTCAATCATTAACATAGATATGTAGTATTCCTAGAATATTTCCCTCACTGCAAGAGGTTAGGTCAGGTGAACCACTTGCTTGTTTGCGTTTAAAAAAAATATTTGTACGAGTATATGATGGCAATATGAGTCCACAGTTGCCATTGGCCATGTTCCTTCCTCGAACAAAAGAAATGAAAAAATCACAATTTTGCTAAAAACGATATACTTTCTCTAATACATTATGTTATCTATAGTCATTTCGAATATTTCAACGAATTCATTTATACATTTTGACGAACCCTTACCACCAAACGCAGCCATAATTTTGCATCAAAAACTATTCTCGTAACTAAACTCGCGAAGTAAGATTAAATCATATGCATAAAAGATAATCTAAACTGTCTGATACTTCCTTACTCAAAGCCGTTGAGCGTTAAACGTATGCAGAATGTTTTCATTCGGTGCAGATGCGAGTTGGCAAGGTATCAAAACTTCGCCGTCGCGCCGGCCGACGCCTCTCCATGGCATTTCTAATTCAAATTTGCTTTCTATCTTACACATAGTATATTCTATCGCTTTCTTGCACTATACCATTAAAACAAGAATAAACGAGATAGCACGTAGACTTTACGATTGAATGTGAAATCTGCTAGATTTTGAATACAGCCAACGAGACAAGGTCGCGGTAACGCTATATAATAAAATTTATTTCGACGGTAAATTGTTATAGCTTTTCTTACTCAGCTGTGTGAGTGCGTATAGGCAATATCTTGGTTAGCTTTTGACTATTTTTTCGTAAGCTTTTCTTAAAAAGTTTAATACAAAGTAGCTGTGTTTTCTGTTGAGGGATTTGCGCAGCTTCGTCTTAGCTCAGCAATGATGGCTTTCCAAACGCACTGGTGATTTGCGATTGACGTCTAAAAGAACCCATGATGTAGGTAATTGGTTAAACAAAATAAATAAACAAATAATCACGGTTAAGGCTATAAGATCGCATATCGTTAAACTTGATAATTTTCTATTAAATTTTTGTAACCGAAATATCTTTCGATTTTATTTTTAAATGTTATGTGTGTGAAGGTACGGAAAGCTGATGTTGCAGGTTCAAGTCCTGCCATTGCCCTAATTTTTCTTTGTGTTGTCATTACAATTTTAATTTGTTAATTTTCTTTTTTTCTGTACGTACGTAATATTTATTGCGTTTATTAGAAGATTTGTATTTATCGTATTAACAAAAAGAACAAATTACCTTGCTATTCTGCGAAACAAAACGCGATGGTTTCGTGGAGTAAGATAATTTGTTCCAGTTTGTTGATATGAAGCAAATTAACGCCTGAATCAATTAATTATTTATCGTAAGTATCGTAAATTTAACTTTACCCGAGACTATCGTTTTGGCGGTTTTATTATATTTGATGGCTTTTGCGTTTTAAAATGATTTACAACATTCGGAAACATTTTGAGAAAGGTTTATCAGTCAATCTGTTCGGCTTTTAGTTATTAATATCCGCCTTTGTGCGTTGTCATTGCCATGCTTTTATTTAGTTTGCCGTGTTAGTTGGTTTGTTATTTTGTTTATTAAACATAATACAAAAAACTCATTTCTATAAAATAAAATATTAATTAATAATGATAAAATAAAATAAAATTGTTCACTTAACATTTGCCATAATATCTATTTAACACAACTTATATTCACTATATATATACAGGTATATACGCATAAATATTTACTTAAAAAAAACAAAGTCCCAAAGTTTTACTTATTTAAAAAATCTCATCAGATTGCTGAGAAATTAGCCTCTGTTCAAAAACAAGTCTGACTGCTGCATTAATGCACAATATGATTTATATTTGGTTTCCCTTACATCCTGTTAATGTCGGTCGAGTTCCCGTGAACAGGAAAACTGCCGGGAAAGCGTAGACACATAAAAACATGAATGGCTGACTCATGGATGTCAAAGTCGAGAAAAAAACGTGAAAATACACGCAATGTTATTAAACCCACTTCATTTCAAATATAGAACGCTTCAGTCTCGATTCAACTCGCGCTGCGCGTGCGACGCTTCGTTGGCTAAAACTGAAGGAATCCTTCTGAAGTCTTTATTAAATTAGCCTTTGATATTCAGAAAAATGTGCGCGTTAAGGGAATATTAATAACAATGGTATGGAAATCCAACTCAGACAAATGTGTTGCTCAGTGCGAGAGTTTTTCCGTTAAAAAGGATATAATTTGACTTCTTTTGTTTATTCGTGTCTTAATGTTTGTGTTAAAAAGTGCGCGATTATTTTATGGCAATTATTGCGCACGTTGTGATTTGTAACCAATAAGAAGTGGTTGTCTACACAATGGACTAAGTGACTGTCAATGTTTGGAAACATTAGTTGTTATCTTGAAATAATTAAATGGTCATGTTGTAAATTATGAATACAAGTCTAAAATTCCAAGTACTTTAGGTCTGTAATAATAAAAAATAATATTTAAAATAAATAAAATAAATATTTATTCATTTAAATATTATGAAGATTAATAATGTCCATAGTAGGTCTTATGTTTAAATCTCTGAGAATACGAAAAGCCAAGAAACTTAAATGGATTAAGTAAATCTTAATAACATTAGTTTCAATTGTTACAAATTTTAATAACAAGAAAAACAACTTTATAAATAAAATGTGAACTGAACTAATGAAAATTACATCCGAAGTCCTATTAGCTAATTGTATCTGTATTTATTTAAAACTTAATAAACTTTAAAAGAAAATTAGGATCTTCCGTTCTTTACATCAAAAGTAATTTACATAGCTGAAGATTAGCGAGCACGCTTTCAGCGAAGTCTACGCCAGTTCAACGGCCTCGAGCCTCGCACTTTTGTTCGGTGACATTTGCTTTTTGTATTGCCGTGTCTGCGTCTGGACTTAATGGGGAATCTCTGGCTAAGGTTTTTGAACAATTATAAATAATTAAATAAGTAGAAATAAAATATCACACGTAAAATATAGTGTTAACTAGCCCTAGTCCATTTTACGTCAAAATAACTTTTGAATAAGGTTTAGCTCCAAAAATAGGTGTACTCAGGCATTTTTGCTCGAGTTCGGAATTGGCTAATTAGAGCCAAGAGGTCGGTAACGCGACCCGCTCCAGAAGTGACCCTTATCACCCCGCTTTTCAACACCTGTCTTTCCACCCAAATGGGTCCGTGAAATTTTGACACCGGTTTTTTAAAAATGTCTAAACATTTTATCCCGTCGACACGTATGCATTACACCTATTTTACGTGAAATTTCTGGCAGTGTGTTTAAAAACATGTGTATTTAAATCGCGCGTGCAGCGCTGAACAGATTGCAGATTGAAATCAGACACGAATGACGCCCACTCTTTGTGTGAGGCGTTCCATCATTCGTTTTTGCTCTCGCACTGGTGTATTGCATTTGTTTTAAAAATCAGTGAATAATTAAATAACGCAGTTGTCTTGCGAGTGACTTTAACATTCATTAGCAATGGAGTGCGGGCAACTCGGGAGTGGGCTGAGATGGAGCGCATATTCCACAGCATCTTCGGAATCTTTCAAACAGTCTATGGTCATCGAAGACGCCAGCGTCAGTGATGGGCAGTCCGCGGTCAACGACAATTACCTAATAACGTTCCCGGACGACGACAGCGACGTTGAGTCCGAATTCACGGACGTTAAAGACCGTACCTGCTTCCACGAGAAACTGCACAATGAAAACACGGCTAAACTTAATCGGAGCTACGAAAACCCTCTTTTCATTCCGGCAAGCCAAGTTTTAAAAGACGAGATAAGTGACGTCGAGGACTCTGAAGAACTAATGAAGAGTAAAGCAAAAAAGTTTGAGGATTATAAGTTTTGTGAGGCGGTTAACGACTTCGATATCGAGTTGGAGAGTGGAGAGGCGGTGCCCATAGTTTACCTGTCGTCGACTCGCGCGGCGCGCCTGCAGAGGGCGCTGCGGCTCGCGGGATACAAAAAGGTCGGCCCAGTTCATTTTCCTTTTAAAGTATTAATTTCCTTAGCTCTTTATGTCGACGAGTTCATTGAATGAAGAAAACTTCGGGAAGGAAAAACAAAGGGAATCTTAGATTGCTTTTGCTTCGTTATCCTCTGTCCATTACGCGTACATGTGTTTCTTCATTTTCAAACCTTCTGTTTAAATGAATAATAAGGTCAGTGAAAACGGCGTAAAAACCTTTTCAATTAACGTTGCCAAGGTGCTTCGTAGTCCCTCACATGCTCTCGTCTAGCTCACTAATTGCCGACGGTAATGTCAGAGTCAGATGCTGGTGCACTTTTGCTAATAAAGCCACATTGGACTTCACTCAGTGTATGGAACTAGAATTTAGTTGGCTAGCGGTGTAACAATTTTTGGGTAATCTATAATTATAATAGTACTATTAATATAATAGAAGTTATAAATCCCTTCCCATACTATTATAAGTAGGGATACACACTTCCCATACTAATATAAATAAGGTAGACTCAGATTGCCAATTTTATAGCCAATCCTACCAAATCACCGGCTATAGTTTGTTGAATCCTTGCAATGAATGCACTTTGATTGCCAATCTATTCAAATTGTTCATAAAATGGTGAGTAAAGGGTTTAAAAACTCACATACAACGTAGATAGCCAAGTTTAAGGATACAAGGATCGGGATTAAATTAAAAGTTTGCTAACAAATCTTTTTTGAAAGAAACCTTAACAGAAAAGTTCAAAAATGAACTTTGTAAAGAATTTAATAAAATGCACTTATCCCTGCCCTTCTAAATTACCTCTTCCCTTCATTTCATAGAAGGTAAGTTACTGTAATAATTTAAAATTAATTTACAAAATTCGTTTATTCGCATAGATTTTTTGCACAGTCGTTTATAAAACAATATTTATCTTCTTCATTTCTGGGATAATAAATAAACGATGTTTATAAAAGTTCGAGCCCCGGAAGACTGAAGACTTTCGCTGAAATTTGATGGAATTCTAAATTTGTATAAGGATGTAATAAGTTTGAATTGGATGTAATAGGAGTGGGCGATACTGATTGCTTAATACATACATACATACATACATACATAAAATCACGCCTGTTTCCCAGAGGGGTAGGCAGAGACCACGGATTTCCATTTGCTACGATCCTGTCATATAACTTTCGCTTCACTTACTTTCATGACATTCTTCATGCATGCTCGTCGGTTTAGGATACTCCTGACCTGGCCTTTCTCCAGAATGAGATTGCTTAATGTTATTTTAAAACATGGTTATTGCGATATATAACTGAAAATTATATAATAGAGCTGTTACAAATGCAAGAAACATAATGCAACGTATGTAAAATGGCGTCGTTTGGGCGCCAGTATCTCTGAACCATCCAATTAGCCGGTATATGTGGCCTCGTCCTTTGTTCCTGTTTGGGGCTGATTCTGGCGCAGTCGATATTATAATACGGTTTTCACGGTGCATTAGTTCACCAACTGTAATGCCGTGTAAAAAATGTTGAAATAAATAAATAAATAAAAAATACAATATCGAATAGGTAGGTACATTGAAACAGTCGACTCGCGCTCCGCGAGTCCCGTACCTCTGCACAGTAACAGCGCAAGTCCGACTTTCTCAGGCTTTCAGACTGTCTGCTTATTACCTCTTTACAGCGAAACGACTGAGTCAATATCCATTGATAATATTGGGCTACGAAATAGTTTGCATATTGAGGATGAAGAAATATTTTTTTTTATCCCAGAAAAACTGTGAAGTTCTCACGTTATAGTGATAAATGAATTCTACGGTGACGAGTTGCGGGCAACAGCATTTCTTTCATAAAGATGCTCAGTATTTGGGTTGCGTAAGACATATTAATGTTGTAAATTTTTAAGGCTTCTTTGTATCAGACACTTTATTAGGCACCGGATACCGAAGAATATACATATTCCACAATTTCCTCTAGTTTGAAAGAAAGAAAATATTTATTTAGCAAACAGAAAAAATAAAGGTAAAAAATTACACAATTGATACTGAAAGGGACCCCACTCAGCATATGCTGCTGCAAGGCAGCTTCAGTGGGGCCCTGCACTTAAAAAACCCAAACTAAAAAAAATTAAACCTCACCAAAACCTATCGGGTGACCCCACGCTCACTATGACCATATGATTTGCTCAAATATCCACACTTTTACAGGCCCTTTATCAGTGTTAATTTCTTAATACGATACATTCGTTCGTAGAGCGTTGATGAGAATAGCACCCCTGGTAGGTAGTTATGACAAAAATGCAGCACTACCTCACCTAGTCCTTGTTAGCCGCGTTTTGTATCTGCACGGCGTGAAATTAAAAATACAACGACTCTGTTGGATACCGTTTCAAGCGCTGGCTCTGTCAGAAAGGCGACTTAAACGGTGAAAATAAATGTGAAAAAAAATTGTAGTGTTTCGCACATTTTGTAATTACTTCTGTTAATATTTTGTACCGAATTGAAACAATAAACCTTGCTTCTCCGCAAATCTACATCTACACTATCTACACTAATATAATACAGAGGTAAACTTTGTTTGTTTATTTGTATGTACAAGTAGGGGTAATCTCTGGAACTACTGAACCGATTCTAAAAATTCTTTCACTAATAGATAGCTACATTATTCCTGACGGGCATAGGCTAATAATTTCACGCGAACGAAGTCACACGCGTCCGCTAGTAAAGTATATAAAGATAATTTGTACCAATTTCTTAAAGTGTTCTTAAAGTATTCAGCATCAACAGCTGAAACTGATCATTCACCTGACGGGTGTAGTAAAAATATCGTAATGATATTTGTGTTTTATTTCTGAAATGTTGCTAAACATAACAAATTAGATAAAGCAAAGGGTACAAGTAAAAAAAAAATTGCATGTCACATTTTAAAAACATGGCAAATATTTTTTCCTTTCAAGTCAAAATTACGTCGGTCGGTCGAGCCAGGTTTCTCATTTCAGGTATACGAGTATTAATATGAAAGTTGTGCATGTTTGAGGAACTATGTTATTTTAACTGCACTATAAGTTTTGGTCCTCGTATTTTGTTAATTGTATCTTGTAAAAAATAAACGTGTTAAGCCGTTAAAACGAAAGATTTGAAGGGCGGCGAAAACGTTAATGGGAAATGTTTGTAAATGAACGAGATTTATTAAATTGGACAAGGACGTGATTGATGCTTAAAGGAAAACTTGATAATAAATGTAATGAAATAACCATAAAAATCACCAGCGATCTTTCTATGCTTGAAGTAGGTAATTGATTTATTATTTCGAAAGTCATTATTTTCAACTTAACGTTATTCTACGCTTGTTTGAAGTAATTACTTTATTTATTGGAAAATTAACTTTTCACGCCACTACTCGGAAATGTGGCGAAAGATGGTCTGTGATGAGGCCCCAAAACAATGAATAGTTGTAAGTTGAATGAGCAGGCCTTCTATGAATTTAAACAGGACAACAAAAACATTGTTGACCTGTTTAAAGAGCAAATCGACCAATTACATCAGCACGCTGATCACTGATTCGACCAATCAGAACACGACTTGTGCATACGACATAAAATCGACCAATCAGAACACTGGGTCTTTTCTAGTACTCCATATTTTTTTTCATTAAAACAAATAAGGTTCTTTTTAGTTCCACTTCTTCAGAAATAAATGGCAAAGATATTCAAACAATAAGCGATTCTGGGTGTTTTTAAGCACTTCGAAGCGCTTTGCTAAATTAAAAAATAAAACGCCTTTGAATGACTGGCCACTAAGAACGGAATCGTTAAAAAAAAAGTAAAAATAGGCTGGAGAGTGAAAATATTAATGTTCCCGGCAAGAATATTTCGTTATCATTTAATAATTGTCCTAACGCTCATATTAATATTACGTTTAATTAAAATTAGAATTATTATAAGAATTGATTTTTATTTCCTCGCAGTAGTCGTGAAAAGCACCATGTTATGTCTCGGCCAAAAGTGCAATAGATGGACTCGTTTCTCGAACTCACTCGTCCATCTATTGCTCACTTTCCAGCCTCTACAACAATGTACTATAACTTCCCACTAACAATGGATTTTGATCCATTGTTAGTGGGAAGTTAAGTTAATACATATACTGAGTGCTGTGGAACTCAGTATTTAAATATAACTTTGGTTTTAAATGAATCGGCTTACTTCAAAGAAATGCTTAAGTATCAAACCGTTTGACTCCCACCACAGTGCCTTGAGTTCCCGTCTTCATTACTACGGTCGTGCTTTGCTTACACCGACGGTATTCGTCTTTATCAAATGGCTGAGATAGCTTGTAGTAGCTAGGTATTCCGCTTGCAACGTGCTGATTGCTAATAGCAATTAGCAAGTAATTAAGGTAACTGTACCAGTGCTAGACAAGCGTATGACATTGTTTTTACCAGTAGCTGATATCGTTGTCTCTCAGGTTTTACTCATGTATTTTCAATTATTGGGTAACTGTCAATGATTGGGGCCGTTACCTTACGCAGATTGGCGAATATACGGGAGTTTTAATCGTCGTTATGCCGGCAACAATTGTTACCAGAATTTCGAAGAAATGGATGGCAATTAGCATCTACATCTGACACAAAAAGAAGCTCTGCACCTGATTTGGCTACAAGGTTTTGTCACAAGCTTCTATCCCTTCAAAATTCTATTAACAAGTTGTTGCTGGCAATGACGGCGGTTAAAACGCTCATATTCGCCGAGATGCACGGTGTCTGTGTTTGTTTCTGCTCCACGCAGCTTGTGCGATGAATCTTTTTTATCTGTATCTTCTTTACATAGTACAGTCAGTCTCAGAAGTAGCTTAACACTTAGGAACCTTGTTATGACAAGTAACGGATAACGAATAAAATGAGAGTTGCTCGAATTTGTTTCATCACTAACAGCGACAAGGTTCTAAAATGTTCTGCTACTTTTAACGCTGGCCGTACGAGTATCAAACAAAATCGCCATTCGTTCTCATCTGTCCTCATCGCATCTTCAGCCGCTTACTTCTAACCACGCAACGGATTTTGAAACGGTTTTCATTGTCATTAGAGATTTTTACAAAAGGTTTTTTTATGTACATTACACTTTTGTTGTAACCGTGCGAAGCCTACAAGGAAGGATGAATTTAGGATTTAGGTGACTTGAGAATATAATTATTAGATAGAGGTCGAAAAACTTTTCATAACCACGTGATAGCCTAACGAGATTTATGAAATAAGAACTGAAAGCTCGACTCTGATATATCTATCAAAATTGGTTTGCAATTGACTTTTCTTTTACTGTATCTCTTTTTGTAATTTATGTTTTTTGTACATTGAAGAATTTACATACATACATACTTTTTTCGCGTTTGAACCGCTCTTTAACTTGCTCTAGTTCGAACACCAAACCACTTCGATGATTATTTAGTGCTAACCAGGTTACTGTTTCATAGTTCTGCCTCATAGAAGTGATCGTTATAGGACTAGCAATAACTATAAACCATGGAACCCGATGGCCGGACAAGTGGCGACACAGGTAATTGAAAACAGAGGATTCATTCGCTGCAATAAACGTATTTCGTGCTCGGAAGCGGTGATTCATTGATTGTAGTGCACTTTCTGTGTGTGTTGGCTGGTTTTATTTTGGCGTAGGTATCGAAATGGTCGCATTAGTCAAGTTTAAAGTTTTCGCTTGCAAATATTTAAAATTAAATGTGTGTGTGCTAAAACTTAGTATACAGTCATTACTACGTTTATGAAGTAGAGTTGTTTTATATTTAAATGTTTCGTTACCAAACTGGAAAAAATTACTTTGCTGCTCCACAAAAAAAATAGCAAGTTAATTAGTTCCAATTTTTTTAGTTAATAATGTTAGTTCCTATGGATCTGTCTGGGTTAAGCATGAATTTGGTCATTATTAAAATGTTTCGTGACAAGAAAAGTAGGTATTAATATTAGTTTATTTATTTATTATTATTTCTAAAAATACTTGTCCAATGGACAACAACTCACAAATGTTACAAAACAAATTTAAAACAGTAACAGGGCTTTAACGGAAGAATAAAGGCAACGTAGTATTTTTATTGTGCGTTTTCAGTTTTCTTAAATCACTTCCTCGAAGTCTTCTCTCAATTTTTCAAAACTAAGTGAAGTTTCTGGGCCCAGTAAACTTTGGTCCCGGAGTACCTTCCCACTCTAATCTCGGCCAATAACTTTTCGCTTACGACTTTGTTTAGGCTAAGGCTGAGTACACAAGTAATTTGTGTGCTCTGCGCTTTACTTTTGTTTAACTTTATTTGACTGGACTGGATTTTATAGGGAATTGAAATGTGGACTTCTTTCGCTCATACGAAAATCGTAGCAGTGAAAAAAGTCAAAATAAAACTTCACTAAAAATGGCATTAGACGGTTTTACAAAGTTTATGAAAGTGCCCAAAATGATGTCCAGTATTTCGTTGCGTTTCAGTATAAAATCTAATGTAATTTGATACGGAGAAATCGCGTTTGAAATGCATTATTTCGTTACATGTCATACAAAGTGTAACAAATAAGTCATATGTCGTTACATTGCAGTGCAAATTGCAAACCGTGAAGAAATAGTATTCATTACTTTGATGTTTGATGTGAAGTAATACTAGTTTAGAGAAATTCTGTTTCATTTTCTGGCTACGACAAAATCATACCCGTTTCCCCAGACCAGTTGTCGGAGTTATCGACATTAATTCTATAGTAAGATTATATGGAATATCGAACATCTCGCTATCGAGACGAATGTCGATGGCACTAAAAATCGGACACCAAGTGACTCGTAATTGTAGACTAGTTTTGTCGCCTACCGTATTTGAGTGCACATTCCATTGCACGTGTTAACTCGCCAATTGGAACTAAAATGTTCAGGCCACATAAAACATAATTTAAATAACTATGGTTTTAATATTTTAAATTCCGCTGTTGCGCTAAGAGATTCTTCCCATTGATAAATAAAACAAAGAATGTAGTATTGATACTATTCGATACAGTATCCGTTGATGTTAAGGACGCGTGTATTCCCTGTTGGATACGACACATATTGCTTCCACGGAAAGTTGCTGTGGTGGCTCCGAGTTACACTTTTATATTGCAACAATAAGAAACGATATAACCGAGTTGATTGTTTTGCTATGTAAGAGATACGATAGCGAAAAAGCAATTATTGTCAATTTGATATGTGTGGGTGAGCTATAATGAGAGAAGAAACGTAACCTTTCCTAAAATTAGGACATACCAAAGTTGCATTTACCTTTACGACCCGGGTCAGGTCACCCCAATAACGGGTATTAAAAAAGTTTAATTAATTGTTGCAAAGACATGTTCTTGCCAATAAATATGTAATAAAAGAAATAAAGATTTAAGTTTTACATTAGTATATAACGTATGGTTACATGGTTAGGTTATTTGGAGACTTTTTTGAAAACGCTCTTATTCAGTCCTACTAATGAAGTGTGAACGTCCCTTTACGTAAAGTGTTGGTCCGGCTTGTAATCCGATAGTAAGTTACGGTCTGCATAAAGCTTAGCTTCCCGTTGCGGTAACTGTCTTTGCTTATTTTATTGTCGATTTTACATTACTAATGTTATTACAGGCTGTTAGCGCTTCAAAATAAGATAAAAGACATGCAAATTGACTTTTTAATTTGAAACAACTTATAAAATCGCGTCTAAACCCAACATTTTTATGATGAGTTAACGCAAGTCTTTTATTCGTGTTCGTTCCAGTACAAATATAAATCTAAAAATCGGAGTGACAGCTGGAAAATTGATACTTCGTAAAAAAAGAAAGCGAAAACCATTTTGTACGACGCGACAATTTCTATTTTCAGAACTGTCATGAGAGATAACCGGCAAGTTGCCTGAAACTAGTTACGTCCCACAAATTGCGGATCGCTCTAAAGTTTCAAACTAAATATTGACGAGCCAAGACAGTTTCATTCAGGTTTAAAAAAAATTACAATAAGTATCGTTATACTATTATAAATTATTAAAGATTGTAAGTTAATATTTTTATTTAAGCAGAAAACAGATAGATGCCTCAAATTTCCCAACATGGTTTTATGCATTGAAATAGAACAATTTGAAAGGTTTTAAATCGAATATTTTGTAACGAAAAGCTGCCCATAAACATGAGACCTGAAAAAAACTCGAAACATCAAGAATTCGATTCGTTACAATACGCGATATGAACAGTTGAAATTGTTTTATTTGAGTGTCACAAAAACACGATTTATTTATACAACATAGGAAGACAAGCGAGCAAGTGGGTCACCTGATGGTAAGTGATCACCACCGCCCATAGACTAGAATATTGCAGATGAGTTGCCAACCCAGGGGGCTAAGATTTGTTTCTTGTGTTTCTTGTGCCAGTAATTTCACTGGCTGGTCTTGCTATCCATGCATGTATAAGAAATTATTGCTTTTATACATACTCTAGTGTTGACGCAATACAAAAAGCCTTGTGTTTTGCAGTGAACAGATTGGTCTCGTTTAAGCTATGACGGGCCGACAAAAAACATTTTTGGTGCAATATTTAGGTGAAAATACTATCGGTATTCGAAATGGAGATGTGTTGCATTTTTTGCGATTGAATAAAGAACGGCGGGTTCAAAAGCAATTCAGGCGTTTATTTTAGTTGTTTTGATCACGCTGATGGCGTTATTTGTGTATGCAAAAACGGGGGCATTTCTCCCGAGAGCAGCCCCTTAGAAATTTTTGTACTTACCTCTTTATTCATAAAAAGTTAAGTCATTTATTTAAGTAATTCTTAAAAAAATTGTAAAGACCATTTACATAAATTGAACTAGTATTTATAAAATAAGCAAAGCTTGTAGTATGGGTAATATAGAACGAATATACATATTTATATACATAAATACATACTTACTTATAGCTTTCACGACTTTGGTACAAACTACCATATTTATCATACAAAAGTTTGCTATTTGCGGGAACCGATCCGACAAACACTAATATCGTAGTCAGGATCACTAAATACTAGCATACTAGACTATCTATCGGCTATTTTCTATTGCGTATTAAAAGTTTGAAATGGTATTCTATTAATTTTATTCTGTTTTATACACACTTGTGAACTTCACGATTGATGACTTTCCGGGTGCAATTTGGGTAACGTTTCAAATGAAAAGCGTTGGCGATCTTGTTTAATTACTTCTTACACTTTTTTATAAATAAATAAATATCTTAAGACAGTTAACACCAATTGACTTAGTCCCAAAGTAAGCAACTAAAGCTGCTTGTGTTATGGGTACTAGTCAACGGATATACATACTTATATACATAAATATATACTTAAATACTTATAACATGACTCGGGCACAAACATTCGTATTCATCATATAAACATTTGCCCCTCCCGGGAATCGAACCCGGTACCTCAAGCTTCATAGTCAGGGTCAATTACCACTAGGCTATCCGGCCGTCGTTTTATGCATATAAGGAAGACAAACGAGCAAGCGGATCACCTTTCTATGTCTAGCACGAACGTTTCGACACGTCGAACTCGCTGCGTAACTAATTGCGTCTCTCTCCTACCGGGCTAGTTAGAGACGCACTGAGTTACGTAGCGAGTCATTGCGTTTCAAAAAGTTTGTGCCAGGTGTACTGATGGTAAGTTATCACCACCGCCACGCAGTAATAACCAGCAACCTCCAAGAATTGTTAATTACCTTTTAAATGAAGGAAGATATAATGAAGACTAAGATTTTTGAGCCCCTTGCTTACTCTATCGTAAACTCTAGCCAGCTAGACAAAAGTTCCATGTACGTCTAGCTTTGTTATGAGTTATGCCCATATTTGATAGTTCTTTAGTTTAGAACAAGTAGGATCAAAAGATCAGGGCAGGCTCCTTATCCTCCCTTCATATTTGGATAAAGTGTAAGACTAAACACCCAAGGTGCTTACTAAGTTACTTTGGCAAACTGTCATTATTTTCAGCTGAATATTTCTAACGATTGTCTAATCACCGCTCTTTGCCTATAACACCAACCTGTTTGGTCGAAGTCAATCGGCAGGCGACCACACCGATGCTATTTGTGTTGGAATCCGATTGGACATCACTGCGATTTATTTGCGACTACGCGTTCACCTATTTTAGTTATTCCTTTTTTTGCCTGTGCGACTTCGTTGCGTAACGTCCGTCAAAGGAGTTGTATTATAATTTGGAATTTGCGACGTTTATTACTCATGATTACAATATTCCTTTATAAAGCAGCCACAAAATGATCGAAGCGTCACTTAAGTTGGTGGGACGACTTGGCCAGAGATAGCTTGAGAGAAATAAAAACATAACTTTAGCGTTTGTCGAACGTGATGCTGCTTGTGGCAATGGAATTTTAGTACTTAGTACTAGAACTCTATCGCACGTCTATACTTTAAAGGAAAATGTTTCAAACAGAAAGGCTTTTATTTCACATGTTAGAGTTTGTTTTCCTTAACACGTTAAATAAATGCAACGTTGCGAAGGAACTTTATAAAATATTGCACCTGAATAACAGCAGACTACGCCTTCTGCAAAATTGCACGTTCAGCTTGAACTGACTAGAATTGGTTTACACATTTGTTTGTGACACTGTTTTGAATTTATCCAAGGAAATGTTGGTACGGAATATTTTTATACATTTTCAGTTATAAGATATCAATAAATGCTTTAAACACGATATACATCTTAAATATCTCCTGAAACCTAATGATTATTTCGAAAAGTTACAAATGCATATGTATAAGCCACTTTGATGTTCTTGCTGTTCGAAAAACATATTGGCTACGTAAACATTCACGCAGTTTGCGTTACGTAAACAGTTCTAAGAACTTGCTTGCTTTTCAGTAAACACAACGTCATTATTCCATTAAAATTCAGCTAATTAGGCTGCTTGGTGTATAAGAAATAACTATCCCAGCGACCGCGGCTCGTTCCGAGTCGACAACAAGAAGTTGACACTTCTGAGTTGACATCTTTGTTAGCATAGCAGCCACTACCATGAGTCGCTATCGAAAACTCACATTACGTGACTTCAATCGATAGCTGAAACAGCAAAACGCCGCAAGTATTCAAACTTAGCCGATAGCTGTATTTTTGCTGCTTTTGCTGTTGAAACTTTAGGACTGTGGGGACCCGAAGCCCATAAACTATTTGGCTCGATAAAAAAAAATATTAATACGGTCCACCGGTGACCATAGGGCTGGGTCATTCCTCGGTCAACGTATCGGCATAGCGATACAACGAGGAAATGCAGCCAGCCTTATGGGCACCCTGCCCAATGACAAAGACTTAGGGGATATTTGTAGATTTAGGTTTTTAGGTTTAGAGTAGTTAATTTATTTAAGTGTTTATATTATCTTGTATATCCTTTTTTAATGAGGTATTCTGCTATCGATAGCGAGTAACTACAGGCGATACGGTAATTTTCGACGAAATGCGTCTCATTTGTGACTCTGGTACCTGCCGGTGTTTTATGGCAACAGCTTCAAACGTTAGTCGCTAGCGCTTAGTTTTCGATGGAAAATTTACAGTTGGACTCGTACAGGCGATTTTAGTCTATAAGCTACCGCTAGAGGCGCTGTACGATTCTCCATACAAATCGTTTAAGCCTCGCAAGCGAGTACGGTCACTGTGAACTCATGGTAAGGGTAATGCTGTCGGGAAGAAGTCGCTCCAGGTATGCTGTATTCTTTTGTTAAATGTAACTCGAACAAGGTGGATTTATGATTTTAACTTTAATAGAATATCGGAATAGGAATGTAAACAGCTTTCTAGGTCGTGATGTATAAAACGTACATTTATAATCTTTACATTTTATAAACATTTCACGACGCACTTCGGTAACGTAAACACCAGAGATGCCACTGGCTTCAAAGCTACAATACCTTGAAGTTTAACAATAAACCCTCCGTTAGTATTATACTTGTTAAAAAAGTATTTACTAATAATGATATACTGCTATGACAGTTCTTTGTACCAGATAAAATCCAACATTATGGTCACGTTTGCTAGTTTATTTATTTATTTGGTAGTTATTTTATTTTTAACATAAAACTACCGTGAGGCTCAGACATATTAATAAAACGGATCACTCACGTATTTTTGCGTCGGCAAAATGCCCGACATGTTTCGGACCAGTCCGTGGTCCTTTATCACTAACACATGAAACATGTCGGGCATTTCCCTACGCAAAAATACGTGAGTGATCCGTTTTATTAATAAGTAATTTTATTCATTATTAGTTTAGTTTCATTGTTTTTTCTATGTATATTTATTTATAGTTATAAAATAAACAACCAAGTGGAAATCTATAGTACGCTCTTACGCTTACGTATTTGAATTTTACTTATAAATTATTTTTAAATTATTTTGAATAAAAACGGCCAGCAGACTATATTTCTGGAGAGAGAAACATGACTAGAAAATGTCAGCATTAGGATATAAAATCATGTGTTTGCTTTAAAGTATACCATTGATACTTAATTTTTTTTCGTCGCAACGTCTTTGGCTTCGTCTCCTTGGATCCGATCGATTTCAGCGCGGTTTTTTGTTTGGTAACTGAATGATGGTGTTAACCAGTTTAGTGGCACACTTCGTAACTGTCTTCGAGATGTTTTACTTCCAAAATACACGGTAAGTTTTTATACGTATACAGAAATAAAATGTTCTTAGCTAGACATAATAAAACTAACTAATCTTATGGTCACCCTACATTTATTGGTAGGATGACAATACATTTCGTTAAAACTTTAATTCTGTATTTAAATGACCACAAAAATCATGTTTGTTTCATGTTCAACACTGAGTAAGTAAAATGGCTCCTGGATAGCAATTACATGTCACCGTATATTGAGGGTTTTTACTTTGAACATTGCGCACTACCTTTTGCTTTGAATATCTACGTTCTCGAAGCTTCTATTTTCGTTTCCAAGAAACGCTCTCCCTACGGTGCTAATGCCTTCATCAGCAAGTTAAAGCGAGTATGTATTTAAGTTAAGCGCGTCGTTTATTCGTAAGAGCGTTCCGTGTGTGTAATTAGGGTATCCCTCTTGTTCCGGATTTACTATGCTAACACTTTCCACTTGTCACGCGCTTAGGGTATGATTTGACGCGTTATTTCAAGAATACAAGGTTTCTCGGTTATAACAGGGTAAAGAAATCTTGCCTGGTTCTGATTTAAAAAAAAGGTAAAGGTTTTTAAGTCTTAGTCTCGCGCCAGATAAAAGGAAAGCCTTCGTTAAAACGTAAAAAATGCAGACCCTTTTTAACTACCTTCATCGTGCCGTTTCTTATAAGTACCTTCATTTTATCAGAGCACCTAGCACGCTTGGCATTTGCGTGCTTGACGCTTTATGTAAAAGCTAGTCTTTCGCATTAGTGCTAGCTATATATACATAAAGGCATAAAATACATACGCTCGCGCCTCAAGTCGCCTCGCGAATTTTTAGTATCTACAAATCAGGTGACGACTTCGTCACCTGATAGAGCTATTACATCTCACAGCGTATAAGCTTGGATATACAGAGACACTCTGACGGCTTCTTAGGTACCTACCGTGATAATAACTTTAATATTAATGTTTACTAGATTGTTACTTTCGCCAATACGAATTATAGCTGTTTTGTGACGCCTAATCGTAATAAAACGAGTAACTTCTCTACTACTAATGGACCTATGTTACACCTACGCTTACCTATCACTGGTCCGAAACTACATTTAGTAAGTGTAGTTTACAGTCATTAGTTGATCTCAAAGTTTTAAGTATAAGTAAGTAAAAAGTCCATAAAAGTTTATAGTGTCAGCAAAACTTCCATTTGGTCAAATTAAACGTTTCGGCTTTGTGATAATACGCATGAACTAAGAAAACGCGTTTTTCCAAGCCCCTTATTTATGAGCACACGTATCACATAAGCGTCATAAGATATAACTCATTATATTATCTCAACTAGCTCTTCTAAGTTTTCTCATCCAAGTATCGAAAGGACTTCACTAACTATTCAATAGCTTATAGTTTGCAAACTAGGCGGTGGGAACGCTCGCACAATATGTCCTTGCGTGATACCCGTGAAATTGATAGGCATGCTCCGATTGTAATAACGTTCTGGTTTGGGACGTAGTGCTCGAGGTCGGCTGACACACGCTGCTCCAATTCCCATATAAATGATAAACGTTCGAATTTGTTTGTGGAATTATTCGATTCGCTAGTTAATTGTTTCATTGTTTATGAATTCGAAATTGTCATTTCCGTCTTGTTTTCGCGTCGCGTTTGTCGGTGTTTGTTTTTTATTGGAGAAAATACTCGTTATATTTGATTACTTTCGGTGCAGATTTTGATGTATGATCAAGTTACGAGTAAGAATAAGCAGACGTAGATGTTTTGCACCTGAGTGTAGAAACTAACAATGTTATCGCCTTAAAGCAAGATATTTTTTTCCAATTTGTTAAAATGCTTTTTTTTTAATTTTTTGTTTAATTAAGAAAAAAAGATTTTGATTAATTTTTAAGTACCTATTGAAGTCATAATAATATTTTGTCAAATTTGTAAATTTCCTCAAAACCGTTTATTTTAATTAGGATTTTAGAATTCAATAGTAATTTGTAAAACTTGCTACACCAGGCCCTTTTCAGAATACCTAACCTAATCTAAATATAATTAATATGATTTAATTATTTTAGTAACGAACTTTAATACCAAATATTAAAAGGTCATTGCTCTCCGAAAAGCATATCAAAGTCTTATTAAACTTCTAATTTATTTTTAATTTCGCCGGAAAAGACCAAACGCTGAGATTTCGTTCCAATTCTGAACTCGGCACAATTTCAAATTATACTATTGGAAATTACCTGCTTCCCTGTAACCCTTCGCTTTGTGCCGTGAATAAGAATAGAATATCCGACGTCTGTTTAATTGTGAGAAAATGAATGAACAGTTACCTAAAGCGAATGAGGGCGGCGGAAAACATTGTTTGTTTTTAACCATGAAAGTGCTTTGTTACAAATTACGATTAATTGAATTTAATAATTAATTTGAGTATTAATGGAAGATTCAGCGAAGTGTTGGACCTTTAATTGTAGAGTGTCTTTTATATTTCATACACGTAACGCTTTACTTAGACTTGGACATTAAATAGAATATAATTATTACGATTTTTAGTGATGCCTTTGACATAAATTTTGGAATCGGAACTCCTACATTTTCCACTTTAAGATATCTTAGCATGGAATGTAACAGAAATCTGTGATTATCACAATATCAAGTACTTAATATTATTATAAAATGGATTCTTAGGCGGGCTGCAAATACCGCCGATCCTTAGCATTTAAAAATTTAGGATAATCGTTTATGTATCGAGTAGAATCAGAGTTTCAAATGTAAGCATTGCATTTGTTAATTACGATCGAATGGGGTTGATGTGGCTTCAGGCTGTGTAACTAGTAAATATTTATGGTGACTAGACTGCTTCGTCCTGGCGGTTTACGATATTGGATCCTTAAATTCAAAATTCAATAACATTTATTTGTAAAGATACAGTAAAATAAATGATCTTAATTTTTTGCACTTGTATTCCACATGTGCATGTGGAATACAAGTAGTTGGTTTTAGGTCATTAGAATTTGATATACAATTTTCAATATTGTTCTATATAAACATCAATTAAATAATTTTATTTGACGCATATGATACATTTGTAATATTATATAATGAATTAATCATTATTGAGAATGTCAGAAGTCTGTATAATGGTAATATTCCTTGACACTGTAAAAATAATGTAACTCCTCGAACTATTACTTCTCTTATTGCGTACGTGCTTCTTCGAGCTGTGAAAAGCAACCAGCTTCCAGTGATTACTACTTGAAACTACCAGGCCTTTGCTTTAAATGCATGCCTGATGCTCCAATTACAGTCCAATGACATTTCTTTTGTCGATCCTTACGTGATTGAAACGTTAAATTTAGGCACTTAGGTACATATTGTGTATCGGAAAACCTTCGATAATAGAGTTGAGTTTTCCACATGAGAAATAAATAAGGTTAGAGACGACAGAATCTTTTCTAAGTTTCCAGAAAATGTCGAGAGTTTTCGAGAATGTATCTGTGCTTATGAAACTACTAACAGAAGTCTCGGACTTGTGTGCGTATAGGTTTTTCCTAATGGGTTATGTTTAAGAGTGGAGGTAAAGTTTTATCATTTTTGTGACTAAGGTTGAATGCGGATGAAATCTCACTAATGTAATAAATAGAATGGAGTCTTTATGTAAATGATAAAAGCATCATGAGTTAGGACTTTTACAACTTTTTATCTAGGGGGTTTATTTGCGTTTTGTTATTTTAGCAAAAAGAGGTGCCGTGCCCGCATAAAATAATATTAATATTTGGGGACGTTAAACACCATCCATCAATGACAGTGAAAAAAATGTTGCGCCTCTTAAGATGTTGACACCACTTGATATGGATATGAGAGGCAATATCAGGAGATATTCTGATAAGACGCAAATATGTCGTCAGGAATTTTGTGATTTATGTAGGTTTCAATATTCTGTCCGGGCAAGACACACATTCTTGTAAGCTGGCGCTGTAACATTATTGTTCATACCTTTGGAGTAGTCAATGTGTTTTGTTTGAAAACTTCTCTAGATTAACTATGAATAAGTTTCGTCTATTCAATTAAAAGTGCGATAGTGCAATGTTGAACTAAACCAGAAGTTATAATCTCGTGTTTAACAGCTCGCAGATAAAAAATAATTCTTGATTTCAACTTGGTCGTATCGGAGGGCCAATTCCGCGCGGATCCAAGTGATACATTGCTGCTATTTCTCTAAGGATTTGCTCAAAATGAGCGTTCCCGAGCATGAAACAAGATTACCTACGCACTGTTCGTACTATCCGCTCGAACGCCGTGTTTTGTGCGAAAATATTTCTCTTATCCTTACTGACGGTTTCGCCTAATTGTGCGTTCGAAAATATATCTCGCTAGAAGCTAGAAGGTAGTATTCTCGTTTCCGTCTAAAAACATTTCTTGAAGGTAAGGTTGCCTTTTCGATCCTTACCTACACGAGTATTTAATATTTATCTTAGAAATGTTTTACGTGGTATTCAATGAAGTTTATTTGTGTTGTATTGTTTTTATCTCAAGTTAGAAATAATTAGTTGTAAATAAGAGGCTTCAAAATAAAGCACTCATAATCACTCATTTCCTCCAAGTCTGAAATTCGGAAAATATTTTTGAAACATCCTTCTTGACACTAACAGCTACGACGACATCCATCTTATCGCAGCCATTTTCTGCCTTTACCCAATTAGCTTTTTTCAACGTCATAAGCATAACGAACCAAGTCGGGAACAAACTAATTAATTTTCACTCATTTACAAGTCGTTTACTTGACGATCCTCTTTGAATGACATTGTAAAATTACGAGGCTATCTGATAATTCTTCTTCCTTCCCATTTCGTTTTAACTGTTGCTATAAAAATGCTATAATTTTCTTTGTTCTTCCTTTCAGGTACGTTTGTGGTTGCGCGGAATCGTTTACGTTGCGTTTAAGTTGTGAGTATAAATAATCATTGGAGATATTATGCAGAATTAAATGGTAATTAATATTGCATTTGAACAATTCACGGAAAGTTGCAAGCCTGCGTCGGTGCAGTCACTCTGCGCTCTGCGTCGAACCCTTGCTGAAATAACACTTCACTGGTTGAAGTAGTCCTGACTGTACTAGTCTGTTGGCTAGAGAGAGATGGCGTTATAAAATCTTACTATTCAGTTGTTCCCGCCAAGCTCCAAATCTGAAGCCTCCAAGATCTAGCCACTGTATAACATTTAAACTGAAATTCGGTTGCAAGGGGCTAAGACTTCAACCAAGTTTCCCACTTTGACTTGCAAAGTTGCGATCCATTCGTATTAGATGGGTTCCGTAGTTATTCTTAGTTGACGATATTACACCCAGTTGGCCCTTCGAGATTGCTTACGAAAGTAGAGTTCCGATTGGCTGATAACGCTTAAAACTGCATTAAAACTTGTTGGAGTTTTTATATCAGCATCCAGTATCTCTGACGGGAAAACTTCATGGAAAGCGCACTTTGCTTTTTAATTGAACTTCCAAGTATTTACTTAGCGATAAAGCTAGAGAATTCTTGTTGAAAACTTAAAGCGCTAATTAAAGTCATTATTATAGTACCTCTAGTAAAACGAGGCGTCACCATACTGTTCCGCGAATGTTGCCAGCGAGTTTTAATTGAAACAAAGCGCGTGAGATGGCAACTTCGCTCGGCAAAGTTTGACGCCGATGTGCGAGTCATACGTCTTTGCCTATACTCGTACGTTTGGGACTAACTCAATTATATTGTGCTACGCGGTTCAGAGGTTCCTAAAACATTTTATTAACGTTACCATTTATATTACAAAATAGTTGCTAATATCCACGTATAGTGACGTGAAGGACGATGGCATGAATCAACCAATGAAAAATGAAATGAACACGTCAGAATGAAACGAAAGTTTCATGCGAAGATTGCAAGAACGCTTGGATTTCCGGTTCACAAATTGACAATGTTCAAAGGAAATTTCAGTGCAAAAATGCACGGCACCTCGAGCTCGACGATTGTTTGGGGTGAAACAATTGTCATTTCGCAGTCTTCCCGCTTCGAACTGAATCAAATCGTCTGTGTTGTCGACACATGCGCCACGATACTAAATTCCTTCAGTTTCACGGAGTGGTAAACTTATCTCCGCGAGCACAATATACCTTTTGACAGCGCTCCTAACTTATTATCTGCGAATTTCCATTCCCTCTGTAACTTGTGTTACAATAATTATGTAAATCGAGTCTAAAATGGATAGTATAATCCTTCACAGCGTGGAGTTATCCGGGATTACTGAGGCTTTCGGTGATTCGGTGCTTCATTATGCCGCAGAAGCGAATAAGTGGTGTAAAGGTGGGATTGAATGTCTCGACGCGGGTGTTCGCCCGCCGTCCTCCGCCGCGGGCGCAGATGTGTGGGGCGACGAGGCTGATTACGGCTTAGTGTCTTAGCACTACCTCTCATTTAATTTGTTACCGAGGATAAATACGAATGCTTTGATCCTTGTTATCATTTTCTTTTGCTTAATTATCTATCTATACAAGGAGAGTTCTAATCGTTATTCAGGAACAAATTTTTCTTACTCGGTTATTTCGAGCATTTGCTTAAGGCGATCATAGGGAGTTAACGTTATTGGGTTAATAAGATATTTTGTTTCTAAATATTACTAATAAAAAGTAATCACTAATCATCATCGATAACCGGGTAAGATTTTTTTTTCTGTATAGCAATTATAGTTCACTGTTGTATGTACATATAAAAGGCTTCCGTGATTCACTGACAGACAACGCACATCATAAATTCCTGTACGTATACTTGAAATTTGGACCTTAGGGTAGGGGAGAACTAAGAATGGATTATTAAAATTCTATATTTAAGAAGGTTAAAGAGATCCCTCTTAGGCGTTAGTATGAAATCTATGTATACGAAGTCACGGGGAACAGCTAGTACACATATAATAAAGAGTTTTGCCGGTACCTTCTTATCAGAGGTTATTCCAATAATTTTCTGGCTTACATAAGTGTTTTTAAGTTTATCTGAATAACAATGATAGACTGACTTCTAAAATACATTTCCTGAATAAGTATATAGAATCTACTCTGGTTTTTTGGCTTGATGGCCGATGGCAAATATATAACTTAACATTTTACAAATAAGGGTCGAATCGAAAGCCTTATTTTTACATTTTGCATCACATCACCCTTTGAGTTTAGGTACAATGAAGTGAAATTTGTAGTATTTTTCATGTCATAATCTACACAAATTAGGTTTTTTATTTTACATTTATAAAAACCGAAATGCACAAGGTTGAATACTGTTAGACGTATAGATCTATTAATTATTATTATTATTGTAGTATAGTTTGGCGATTTTTTTTTATAAAAGTTTTGTACCATTTTGTTATAAATAAATAAAGAAATAAATAAATTTATAAGCAAAATCCTTATCTTTATCTTCTTTATCTTTACATAGTATAAAGTGAAGTCGCTATTCGTTCCTGTTTATCCTAATTTCTTGCACTGTTATTTAGAGATTTTTTTACGTAATGTTTTTATGTACATTACATCCCGATTGCACTCCTGTGGAGCCGGGACGAGTCGCTAGTATAACATAAATAAAATGTGAATCCTACCAAACTGTTTCGCATATTTTAATTTATGGAATGTACGAGAATGTCCGCTTTGGACATGGAAAATGTACGTCAATCTGTAGCCACCCGAGGCAATGGCTACCTTTATTTTTGGAATTCGTTTCAATTGAAATTCATTTTTGAAATTCAATTGTGTGCATTGAATCCGTGTTGTTTAAACCGCCTCAGGTATCGGTAACGCTGGATTAATGGAACGCCTTCCTTTTCTTCATTTTACCTACCTACAGTTGGGTGTAAAGATGTGGATGCATGCATTCACCAAAATCAAAAATATGAATATGTGCTAATGCAATAAGACGCAACGCAATACCATTGTACTTAATAAAAGCGATGGTGCATATTTTTGAGTTTTGTTTTTGTTTCTGTATGAAATAGGAAGGAAAACAAGCAAGGGGGTTACCTGATAGTAAGTGATCACCACCGCCTATAGACGACCGCAACACCAAAGAGATTGCAGATGTGTTGCCAACCCAGAGGACTAAGATGGAATGCCTCTTGGGCCAGTAATTGTAATTGTGCAGTTATTGAGTGTGTTGAATGCGACCATATTTTTATACCCTATTGTATCATTTGTAGCTAAATTATAGTATAGAATTGGTTTAAACTTTCGCGATTTTCACACATATTTATTACGTTATCGGGGTTTACTCGTGACCACGAGGAGGTAAATCAACAATATATTTTTATCGCGCTAAAGTCCCGATAACGTTATAAATATAGTATAGGAGTCGGGGACGAATTATAGTATTTTATGCAACTGCTATATAATGAGAGGCCTTAAAACACGAGTGTGGCTTTATGAAACGAGCATCAGCGAGTTTCATAATAGGATCATACGAGTGTTTTAAGGCCTAATTATATACAGTTGCATACATTACTTTATCTACACACATATAACTGCAAAAAACCGTAACAGCAAAAAACCAACAAACGAATGACTACTAGTCTTGAACTAGTCATGGCGGCCATTCGATCTATCCGCCAAGAGGAACGTTTTTTTTAAAACCATAGACAAACGAATAAAGTCCCTATTGTCATGTCACTTGAGATCAAATGTCGTGCGTTTAAATTAAAAAACATACTGAGTTGACGTTTCGTATCGATAACTGTTTTAATATCTGTGGATACTAGAATAGAGACCAACTTGAATTTTGGCAGCTGTTCCAAATTTAAATTCATAACGTCACGAGATATCGGTAATGTGATCACCAATAAACACAGACTACTAAGAGATACTACCCAATAAAGAACAGATTTACCTATTACTACCACAGTCAAGACAATTCTTATAAAAAGAATGTAATAATGCTGTTCCATTTTCAATGGTTTTTGATTGCGTTATTGAGCACTTATGATATGAGTGTAGATAAAAGTTTTTTTTTATAGGAACGTGAAGAAAATTAGCGTAGGTACTGGTCATCGGATAAAAAGTGAACATCGCCGTCTATGGGAACTAGCCATCCCAATAGAATCGCTAAGCCAATTTTTGGATCTATCACTTACCGCATGAAATCAATAGCAAGCTACTTCTTCACTCCCGTATTTTGTGATAGTGTGATACTACCCCGGTCGAGCCCACCCTTTCATACTTCAATCAACAACCGTTTACAATGCTGTAGCCACTATCAGGCACGACTTACTTCGCGGAGCTACAAGAGTATCGGCACACCACTGCACTGGGGCAGGGGGGTTCCACTCCGCACTGTAGGTGCGCTCGCCGCACTACCTATGGCATAGGTTAATCGCAGTAGGTTGCCGGCTTGCCGCGCGCGACCGCTCACTCTGTGTCGCGCGTTGTGATAGTATTATAATAAGCAGCCCAACTCTAGCGGTGCGCCAGGGCATTGCGAGTGGAAGGCGGGCGCGGGCGGCGCCTTCCTTTTGACGCATGCCACCTGGCGAATGTTTTTGAAATAATACGAATTTTTTGAGTCTGATTATAAGGTTGGAATTCGTTTAATGGTGGTCGAAAAGAGAAGTTTCTGTACGTTAGTACTATTATTTATTCTGTGACTGGGGCCGGCGCAATTGCGTTGCCGCGCGTGCGCTTGAATACGAGTTATACGATCGACAGAGAGACATGCAGTAGATCGCTTCTTACACCTAAGCGCCATTTTTGTTCGAAGTGAAACTTCTGTACTGAAATGCATTGAAACTGGTAGTTTATTTGGAGCAAGTGTTAGTAACAGTTTTACGAGTACCTATGAAGTTTGAACTGCAATCTTTATAAAACCTAGAGTTACGCTCTTCATCAGACCTCTTTATATCTTTTATTCTCCGCTTTCAAGTTTACGAAAGCACAGAAATATAAAACGTTATAATTGTTACGCCAACAATTTAATAAAAACCTAATAAATAAAAAATTAATCTTAGGACAATTCACACATATTGACCTAGTCCCAAACTCAACATTTGCCCCTCCCGGGAATCGAACCCGGAACCTCAAGCTTTATAGTAAGGGTCACTCACCACTAAGCTATTGGTTGTCTAAAATAAATGTCGTCGTAATAGAAGTAATATTTCATCCTTTCTTTCGTTGCTGCGACGAAGAGTTAAAATGATGCAACACATCTTCTACCTATTAATGTACGTATCAAAGAATTTTATTATTTAAAATAATACGAAAGTCAAAACAGTTTTAATTATTGGAAAAATGTTGCTGCCTCTAAAATAGAGCGTCCCGAACGCGGAAGACAACGATGATTTTAATTCTGTCACAAAACAACGTTGCAGTATTTGGGTCGAAGGTGTTTCAAAGATTACGGTTCCGTGATGTTTGGGAGATTTAATTAAAATGTATTTTTAAATTATTTTAAATAACGTGATGCTGAAAATACTGGTCTATCCGACAACAAATCGTGAAATCATTTCAGTTATCGAGATGACATTAAATACAGTTATGATCTTATGATTCTATCTTATTTCCATAATTGAAATAATCCTAAAAAAAAAGAAAATCTTTTTTTATAGGGTCTTTATTTTTTGAAATATCACGAGTAGTAAAATGACAGCGTAGGGCTTGCGAAAACGCTTCATCACACTCCATCCAGCTATAGTGACGTCACCATTGTGCTTAAATATGTAGGTATGGAGCGCAACACTAAATCGTATTTATTTAATTACCGGAAATTTTTAAATAATTGCACGCATAATAAACTTTTTATAATCTTGTCTGGATTTTGAAACATAACAAGGTGGGGGACCTAAGACCGGTTGGGAACCAATAGGCGGCGGTGATTACTTCCCATGAGGCGATCCGCATGCTTAATTTGCCTCCTTTTTCTATTAAAAAAACATTGATATCAAGGGAAATGAAATATAGGAAAAGTGATGACGTTGTCTGAGAAATTCAGGAGTTTAGAGACGAAATGATTATTTATTTTCATGTTTATCTTACGCGTTCTTGTAACGCGCAGCTGAAATAAAGACATGTTATGTTTTGACCCCGAATATGTTTTTGATTTGTTTCGAAAATATGCCTTGGTTTTTATTCGTTATGTTCATGCGCTGATCCTTTGTTTTCAAGCAATATATCAGTCTAAGCAGAGGGATTAGCCTTAATACCCCGTATGAGAAGATAAATATCGAAAGTCTTTACAAGTCGAGAAGCTCCTTTTTTGTATAGCGACCCAAATGCTGAACAAGCATAGTATTTAATTAAAATAAAAGTTTACGAGGTGTTATGTGTAATGCAAAATAAATAAATATTTTGGGACAATTCACACCAATTTACCTAGTCCCAAATTAAGCAAGTAAAGCTGCTTGTGTAGGTACTAGACAACGGATCTACATACCTATTATTAATTATATAGATAAATATATACTTAGATACATATAACATCCAAGACTCTGGCACAAACATTCGTATTTATCATACAAACATTGGCCCTCCGGAAATCGAACCCGGAACCTCAAGCTTCGTAGCCAGGGCTAACCACTAGGCTATCCGGTTGTCAAAATTCGGGTTTGAATTGTGTGCATTTTTTTGTCATGTTGTTTTTTGGATGTTCGATATACATATGTATAGATTTTATCAAAATTTTGTGGGGAAAATTATAACGCCTACACACGAGGTCGCGTATCGACAGAGTATTTTGCTAATTGAATAATTAACCCTTGAACTATTAATTGGGAGCAGTTAGTCTGATCTGCTGTTTCTAGGTTATTAATATTTCTTGTTATTCATTACGTCTAATATTCTGTATAGTATATTTGTGAATCTATAATATAAAACCGTCAGTGCTATGTAACCAATTAATATCTTCGCATCATTGGCCTTTGACAACCGGAGAGCTTAGTGATTAGTGACGCTGACTACGAAGCCAGAGGCTGTGGGTTCGATTACTACAAAGGGCAAATGTTTGTATGATGAAAATGAATGCTTCTACCCGAGCTGAGTCGTGGATTTTACATGTATTTAAGTATTTTTTTATCTGTTCATGTAAGTATGTTTATTTGTTGCCTAGTAAATAGTACAACCTTTGCTTAGTTTGAGACTAGGTCAATTGGTGTAAAATGTCCCAACAAACAGCAGCTACATTTTCTTCTATAGAAACCAAGTCTGAATAAATATGCGATATCATCTGAAAGTTAAAGTTTCAGAACGATTTCCGAGAATATTCTTTCGCAGCAATGACATTCCAGTGCCATTTCTAGAGAAGTGCAAGCAAGAATTATGCAATAAAATGCGAATGTGAATTTCAGCTGCTGGAATCTGAAATGATATTCGTATTTAATTCAGACAAATCTGGGTTGGATGCGTAATAAAATACCTATGCTGAGTTTAAAAGGTTGGCATTTTGAAAATATTTGACTCTTGCTCTACTTTTGCTTGAGTTTTTGCGTACTACGATGCATAATCTTTGTGATCATATTATTAGAAAAGTTTTTTAATCAACCCAGTTTTGTTATATCAAAATGCACGTTTAGCGCACATCGGTTATTAGATATTCTAAAGGGATTTTTTTTATGAAATAGAAAGGCAAACAAGCAAGTGGGTCACCTGATGGTAAGTGATCACTACCGCTTATAGACACCCGAAACACCAAAGAGATTGGAGATGCGTTGTCAACCCAGAGGGCTAAGATGGAATACCTCTTGTGCCAGTAATTACACCGGCTGTCTTGCTCTCTACGCCGGAACACAACAGTGCAAGCATTGCTGCCTAACGGCAGGATTAGCGAGCAAGATGGTGGTAGCAATCCGGACGGACCTAGCACAAGGTCCTACCACCTTCGAAAATACATAAACAAGTAAAATTTTGCATGATACTTGCCGTGCATAATTTTTTTAAACTAGCGACCCACCCGTTTTTTAAGCGGGTACAAGTTATGTACACACATAATAAAAATCTTCCTCCAAACATTCTCTAAATGTCAGTGAAAACCGTATCAGAATCCGTTACGTGATGTAGAAGAAGTAAGCGGATGATGATGATGAGGACAGACAGCAACGGATAGCGACTTTATTCTATTATACTACTGTGTAATGATATATATATTATATGGTAAGAGAAGACGATCCTTAAGACTTCAGTAAAACGTTACTAAAGCATTACCTCCTGAACCCTCTGAATTTAGACAAGATTGTAGTCGTTAAGGGCCTCAGTTGTAATAGTAGTTTCACTTGTAACAATCTATATCTCAAATTGCTCAGCTCACTTCAACGGTTATCTGAACAGGTTTCCTATCGCCCTATCGGTGGGATCTCATTTCGTTTGCTCATTAAGTCGTTGTATGAACATCTTAATTATAATTGCTGTTAATGATCCAAGAGGCTTGTTTCTAGCAATCCCGTTTTCTAGACATGTAGTATTACAGAATTAACTTTGTGACTTAATAGGGTATACATTCTCTCGGCGGCCCCTCCAACGCTGGGCATATTCAACTCTTTTCAAGACAAAGGTGGTGACAATCTTGCAAAAATAAGAGTTAATGGGTATTTCGGTTATTTACCCTATCCACAGGAATTAACCTATATAGCCAGGTATCCATCGCGAGCATTCAAGGGTAAATTAACAGCTCAAATTGAGTATTACAGTTGGAAGTACGTTGAACAACCCGAGCGCTGGTTTAAATATTGTTACAGGTAATGTAAAAATGTATTACATTACGCCCGAATGTACATGTGTTAACTAATGTAGGTTTACTGAGCGTCTATGATTATAGTTGTAAATATATAATTGCGAATAGGTACGCATATAGTGCTAAACGTATATCATGTACCGTACTGTTAATTGCCGTCAGTGTACTTGTTATGTAGAGCATATCTAACTACACCCTTTGTTTAGGATATGCTTGAGATGACAAATTATGCATTCACCAGGAAGAAAGTGTGTATTAAATGGCTCGCTAGCCTACGATGGATTATAGTGTGATGTGTGTGTTATACAGGCTAACGGGAGGACTTAAATAAAAGACAGAAATGTAGCTCAGTTAAAAAACGTACAAGTGCCTCCCTTGCATGTAGTTGTGAACTGTTCGAATAGACATTCGATATTTGAAACTTGTAACAACGGTACGGGCCGTTTACGTAGTCATTATTTATCTAAGAAGATTAGTAAATCCTCTCCCCTTATGAATTTAATTGTATTTATACGACTAAGTATAAATAAAATTATGAATATGAAGTAAATGTCTTTTAGCATCTTTTACAAATGGCACTGTGTTTGTTTAAGCTTTCTTACTTATGTAACTGCCATACCTACTAGATTACTTTCTCATATGCACATTCAGAACATCTAGTATATTCTAAATTGTATGGTTAGTCATTAAATATGTAAATATGATCTCTGCCTACCCCTCCGAAACTGTATGTGTGTGTATTAAATATGTATTAACACTTCTTTCTGTAATTTCCTTTCACTGGCTTGATGCGGTCGACACGTGTGGTGTAGTTACTGTTAGGCAAGTAAGGGTTTAGTGTCAATAGCAATTTCCGCAAACAACATGGCCGCATGTTTGTTCATAATAGCCTAACCCACTCACGAGATGTGCTGACATTAGTGGACCAGTTAACATGTGTCGGATCAATCTTAGTAGTAGTTGAACATTCAATCAATTCATTTGTTTGTGCTTACAGGTATTGCTTTACAATTAGTTGTTACATTCCATTACAGTTCTTACGTGTACAGAAGTTGCCAAAAGTGATTTTTGACGTAACGTGTGTGTGTTACTATGTGTAACTTTTTTTCAAGTTGTAACTGTATTTTTGTTTCATTTCCTTTAAAAATTCTTTTACTGACCGTGGTAACAGTTTATTTTTCAACGAATCTCTTTATATTTATATATTTCCTTAGGATATGATGCTTTTTACTTACTTACTTCGTAGACTGTAAGTTTCGTTGGTATAAAAGCAAAGGCTTTCAGAAAATATTTTTTGGGTAAACAAAATTATCAAAGAAGTACCAAAGAAAATATTATGTCTTCGAGTGATAAATACGAACAAAATTGCTGTCGTCGTGTTTACCTCTATTAAACAAACCACTTTGATTCTTCCGTCAAGCCTAGCCTACGTATACCTTTCTATTTAATGAGTAGTTGCTGATATTCGGGTGTTCTATATGTACAGAGGCTCGATAACAGGCTGAAATGGCGTTTTAATGACATTTTAATAGTGGCTCCGGAACCTCCAATACTGTGATAAACACCGGGTTAGATCTTGGCGGTTTGCGCGTGAATATTGCACGAACGTAAAGTGTTGGTAGTAGCAAAACGGATGTGGGGTAGGTAATTTGCTTTCATAATGTATGTGTATTTACCATCATACATATATGTATTTACGAGCTTTTACCCGCGGCTCCGCCCGCACGAGCATTTTACGGGATTTCACGGGATAAAAAGTATCTTATGTTTTAATCGAAGACATGATCTGTCTGTCTACCAAATTTTATATAAATCCATCCAGCCTTTAATGAACGATTGAGGAACAAACATCCAAACATCTAAATGTGAAACATCCAAGTATCAAAACATCATTACTTTCGCATTTATAATATTAGTAAGATTAGCAACAATTGTGTAGGATCAGGCCCATATTTTACCTACCTGACAGGTGACATGTGATGACGATAATTTGGAGTACATGGCTGACTAGACAAGTTTTTATATCGCCACCATTGCTGGGTTTAAGCAGTGTATACGTAATGTACTTTGAATTGTCAATGTCATTTGACAATTCGTTAGTTTGGTGAAGTAGAGGCGAGGTAGAGATGGCGAGACGACTGAGGACAGAGATATGGTGAGTCGACTTAGTTGTTTTATTAGTCTTTTAGTTGTAAGAATAACAGATTGACAAATAATCAAACAATAAATAATGAATCACAAAGATTGTGCGATTAGATATACTGTTTGGTGAAACCGGTACCTAACCTATCATTGGTTGTATTTTTTAAATCGTGATACAAAAAATATTATATGAAGAGTTTAATTATCATAAAAATACCTTCCATAAAGATTTATACAGTACCGAAATTTATAATCAAAAATCTTCAGCAAAGCATATTACAATCCATCCTCCGTCGTAATCCACAAGTGAAATTGAATGGAGCTTTGTGTAACTTATACAGTAGTAGTACCAGACCTTATTTAAATTTAATGGATCAAAGGAATCAATCTTGTTAGAAACAAACGTACAGCGAAAGAGCATCCTCATCTATTATTTAAATCTGCGTGGCGAAGACATAACTTCTTATCTTCCATATAACTTATTGTGCTAGCGGCGCTGAGGTTTGTCGTAAAAAATATACGACTACTGTCACTAAAAGTTATTCAAGTATTAACAAAAATAAATAGACAACCAGACATGAGTAAGGCGAACTTGTGACGATGTGAGCTGACAGCCTTATATCAAATTAAAATACATTCTGTCGAAAAACGTAACAAGAGAAGAGTTTTGGCCGATAGGTGTCGCATTCCGGCGATTACGTGGCTGGGTAACTGACATCGTGAAACTGCACACGTTACAGACTACGTGCTAGTAATTAAGTTGTTAGCTAAGTATAATAAATACTTATGTTAGTCTTTAAGATTTTTATCTATGGGCCTATGCAGCCGGAAAAAAAAATATTCTATTCTATTCTGAAATCCTCCCTTCTGGTGGCAGTCGACCAAAAAAGTTAATTTCAATTAGTTCACAAAACTCCGGCTAAACGACTCAAATACTTTGCTTTAGTATGCTCTAGACCATAGGTCAATCTCGATAACCATAGAAATCTTTATCTTATGCTCTATGCAATCGTGGTAGATGTTGATGGGGCCGAGAATGGACCTCCATTATCTATACAAAATTCAATTTATCCTCGTTGACCTGAAGTACCTATTCATTATCATACTATCATGTCGCACTAATATTTTAAAGCTGAAGGTTTTTGTGTGACTGTTTTTTTTTTACTTATTCACGCTAAAACAGCTGGACAGATTTAGATGAAATTTAGAATAGAGATAGAGAGATGTACCCTGGATTAACTCAAAGGTTACTTTTTATTCCGTAAAAATGCATAGTTCCTGCGGGATAGCCATAAACGCATTCTACGCCAACGAAATCGCAAGTAGCAGCTAGTGAGTACATTCTCATATGTAGGGAGGATCAATTAAACGACGATCATGAACAAATTCTAAGATAAGAAAGAAATTCGCAATTTACTTAATGTTACATGTACAAGCGTTTTCTAATGGAGCAATGAACCTTTAACTCCCGGTTGGTCTGGAATAAAAACAAACGAAAAACGCTGAAGTTCTAGACGGTACATTTATAACAAGTGAATCATTGCCTGAGAACAAGACAGTAATATTTTATTATCTCACTTTTTGCTCATAAAGCATACTAAAGCCTACTCTCATGACATTATATTAATCGCGGGACGCTGTTTATCTGCCCCTAATCCCTAGGGGACGCGTTCTAATGGAAAAATTACTTACCGAACTCAGTATTAAAGTTATTTAAGGAATGTTCTAGTAATTCACGGGATGCTTTTATGTTTTGTTTTTTGCTTTTTATTCTGTGGCTGTATGATTATGACGCGCGTCAGGTGGTCCGGCTGATGTGATTGTGTCTCACTTAAAGTATTAGGTTATGATCTAAGTAGGTAATTGGTGATTAAGGTGTTTGCTAAATAGGACCGTAGTTAAAGTCCCTACCTACGACTAAAAGAAGTTTAATGTTTTATAAAACCTGAGGGTCGAGCGGTTAGAGGCCCGCCATAACGTCAACTTTACGTCTTTTGTGGTGCGAGTGCCGACCGATCATCTGTCGACCTTCATGAAGCAGGAGTTCTGGCCGAAGGGCGTCGCTCTCCGTCGCTTTCGCGGACGGTTGCTGGACACCCTGAAACTAGGTCACACGTCGCCGAAGTAACGTGCTAATTTTAATGTTTTGTCTTATAAATATGTATGTTAGTCTTAAAGGTATTTTTTCTAGGGGCCTATGCAACCTGAAATAAATGGTTCTATTCTATACACAATCACAAACCGAATAAGAAAAGCTTGTAGTCATGTCCCATTGCTGGGAAATTGCCTTTCATCTCAATGAGAGTGGGGGTGCGTGCGCCAAGAGGTAGCGAGGGATGAATCAGCTATGGGATATGATGTGGGATCGCGTGGCAAGGAGCTATGACAGTACACTGGCAACTGCTCGCCGCCTGCCACCTTTTGCCGCGCAGGGGATTCCGCCATTTAAATGGCCGAGAAGGGGCATAAAGTTTGAACTCTGTGTGTGACCCATTCATTATCATGCTCCGAGATTAAGGGTCCTGACGAAGGATCTGATCCCATTAAGGTCCTTGTTTGTAATGACGTGACCTGCGACGAGCCAACAATAACTTGTGAAACGTAGACAATGAAAGTAAAATACCGTTTGTTATCGCCCATTGTATCACTTTTGACGGATACGTTTTTAATTCGTTTTGTTGATACGTCCTATGATGAATATTTGGTGAGTATTCGTTTGAATGCAACGTGGACATTAAGTACATTAGGTTTTACGTGCTTTATTTTGTAGGTTATGCCGGCAATGCAATGCAATGCCGGAAACACGCGATCGCTTGCGTTGCGTGCACATAACGCAGCTCTATGGAGCGAGCTGGAGCCGTGCTGCATACGCATCCGATGTAGCTCGGCCTTGCATAAGATTAACTAACCTTAACGACCTATAGAAGTACTCATAAACACACAAATGCTGCAAAGTACTAATATATTTTTATTTTATAAGCCGAGTTTGAAGTTCAACTTATGACCCTGAAGTAGATTCTTTTTTTCTAAAACAGTGTCAGTTAATTATAAAAACCATTTCTGGCAGTTAGCAATAGAAAAAATACTTCAAAATAACTATGTTCCATCGATATAAAAAATCGAATTTAAATAGGTATGAACTTTTTAATATAACACCCCCATTCTAACAGCATTCACATACTCCGCATGGATATGCAGCCTTAATACATCTGTGAAGAAACGAGGAAGTATAAATTAGGTAAGGCGTGAAATTCCTCAGCGTGCCGTCAATCTATACAAAGGTTTGTATGACGGAATTAAAATTCTTCGGCTCGGAATAGGCGGCAAACAAGCGTAGCGGCCGCGGAGGCCGTGGCGTCTTATTTGGACAATAAGCTTAAGATGTTACACTTTAGTATGTTAGTTGTAGATTATCCGCAAAATATGTTAAAAGACAAACTCTAAAGATTGCGCCCTGAGGTATACTCCATGTGAAAAAGAATCTTAACTTGAACCTGGCGACTTATCTACTATCACGTTTCTAGGAACGAGACAACAATTTAGTTGATGCATTAGTAAAAGAAACAGCAGTAAATTATGGATTTGGCACTGAACTCGTTTCGTTCAGTTACGTTAAAACGGTAATGGATTCATGGACTACGTACAAATATCAAGCGTCTTGATGACAAGTCAAAAATGTTTTAATGGTGATTTCTAGATCGTTTAAAAACGAAACATCGTAACTTCGTTCTAAATGGTTCTTTGGAAGGTCTAATCGACGAACACAATGAATCCTTTTAAGGGGTATCGGCGCATCCTTTAAGTGTTTCCAGCTGGCTTCCATAAAGTCCCTGATAAGTCCCAGATAAAGCACAGTCGAGTGCCGGCTCTTGCTGATACCGGTAATAGAACATACGGTTTTATTCAACTTTATTCTGAAGGGTGACTCGTAAAAGTTGTCGTTAAATAAGGACAAGCTCTGTTACATTAAAAGTACATTATGCGAGATGACGAGAAAAATACATGACAGCAGCGCCACCGTCTGTGCAGTTTGAGATCCCTTGTGTTAATATAGTAAAAAAATATCTTGATTGCGTTCTTGTACGGAAAAGATATGATATTGCGCACAATATTGGTAGCAAGCTACGAAACAGAACTTTTTATCCGTCAGTGGTAAGGCATGGTGCGTACCTATAGGTCAAACTTTGCTAGACAAAGCAAAGGAGGATTATAATTAGAGGGACAAATGTGGATAAACGGATGAATATTGAACCACAATTTGTGCTAAACGTAGTCTGTTGAGGTGTTTAACCTAGCCTTCCTCTTGAAGCATCTCTAAATGGTATTCAAACAAAAAATCTGACGTTCACACTTTTTCTACGCCCGTGACCGTCTCGTTAACTTTTTACAAATAGAGGGTGCACAAAAACCCGAGGTAAAATAAACCCATGGCGGCGGGTCACTAGGGGAGTGGCGCGGTAATGTATTTGAGTTGTCGGCTATTGTGGTATTAATTCGTTTTATGGCCTGCGAATGCTCGTGAATTTTTTACAAAGCAATGTATATATAACCTGTAGATAAAGTCGTTATGAAATGTTTGGCAGTTTTTCGCCAGTCCAAAATGCTTAATACAAAATACATATAACGGTTTTACGTAAAGCGGAGTACACAAACATGTTGGACGTCAATTACTGTTAAGCTGAAAGAGCAGGGTCTTTCCTAAATCTCGTGTGATATCCCGATATTTGCAGGTCATTAGGGCGCGTTGAGGGTCTGATCTTCACGTTTTCACGACGCTGCCTCTCGCCCTTTTGCCGTCGGAATTATTCCGTTCGTGTAAACACCGCCTTACAAGAAGGTATCGTGTTTTGGCGCAAATTTATGGAGGTTCAAGTTACACTCATCCAAGACGTATTATAAGTTGAATATTGAGCCGAAAGGGAAGATATCTAGGACTGACTGTGAAGGCTGCTCACCAAAAATGCGATATAGTAATGCAAAGACTCGTTATACTTGTGTTTGTTATGTTATTGATGAAATTCCCTGGGTTGCGGCCAATGGGACACACACGCCACGCCACGCGATGCGATAAGTTCACTACTCAATATTTTTATGTAGGTATTTGGCGCCGCTTCCGTGGCCAACGACTTAACCACAGAAGTCTACCTTTTGCCGAAGTATTCGGCGAATGCAACAAACTAAAGGTAACAGTCGGCAGTCGTTTACGACGCTTTGTAGTAAATTTTAATTGTAAAAAAGGAAAACGACGAACGATAAAATAGCTAATAAGTCGTTGGAACGTCCTATTTTTATTTCAATCAAATTGTTGACAAACAACGCGAACGTAAATAGGCATTACGATATTTTTGTGTTGCTCAAATATTTGTTTCGTGGGCCTGATATTTCGAACTACACAAATTTTCTCGTTTTCTGGTCAACGCCCTTGGAAAATAATCGTGTAGCGGAAAAACGCGACACATAATTTTTCCAAAAAAACTTGTTTCACGTTTCGATATCCCGGTTTACTCATAAGAACGAGATTTATTGTTCGGGGATTATATGTCGCGGCGGTCGCAGCCTTAAGTGTTTTCCGGAGCCACAAAGCCTTTTACTCTCATATCCGTTTGAGAAATTAATATGAAATTCTATTCTTATAAAATACGTACTTTACAAACACCCGTCAATTTCTGCTCGCGAAGCGGTTTACCCTTTTGAGGATCTTTGGGTTTAATGAGTTTGTTATGAACACGTGATTGTGATAAACATTGCGTTCGTCATCTATGATTTGAGCTTCAGAAGCTTAAAAATTCGTAATTCAGAAATTATTAAAAGCGATTACAAAAATCTGTATACTATTTATAATATCAAAAAACTATTAGATGTAGATAGGATCAGTATCTATTTAAATTATACTGAATTAAAAATACAGCTAGTTACGTACCTACCGGCCTCGTGTTTAAGTGATACAAGATTGTCCAGTGTGTCGATGCGATTAATTGTAAATGTGTGTGTATAGCTAACAAGTTTTCATTTTTCTTTTTTAATTTTAGGTTCTGTTTCGGACAGAACTGTGTCAAGGGGCAGCCCGCAGAAGGAATTGGAAGTTGGGATGAGACGGCTATCGGATTTATAAAATTTATAGACGGTGAAATCTATTTGTGCCGGCGTAATGCCGTGGAAGTGTTGTAAAATATGTATTGTGGCTTCTGGAAGCGTCTGAGTAATCATCAATTCAAAAAGGCTTTTTAATGGTTTCGTATTCTAAAAATTGGAAAAACACGGTCTCTGAAATACAATACAAAACTATAACTCTTTATTGATCACTACAAAATAACATGAAAACATACAACTTAGAGAAAATACATAATTCGTTCATCAATATAGTTTTTTGCCATTGCTCAACGTAAAATCTAAAAACTGGTCAAGGCAATGAAAGCGTTTTACTTTGTCAGAAAATGAAAATTTTATTTGCAAGTAGGCCATATAGGCTCTTTTACATGTCTGAATCTACTAGCAATTCGGAAAATGGAAGATACTACTGAGAAGAAACGTCGCAAGAAACTCTGCAGTTTTTTTTTTCTTCTCTTTTCAAAACAGATTACAGTACAATACATAATTATCACAATAACAAGTCGTCTAATTTATTGAAAGCTTTAAAAAATGGTTTCAACTCCGAAGCATATAGAGTGACTTTCCGCCGTATTTTATGTGGCTGTGTCATATGAACAAATGCTCATATGCTCGTATGGTCTCGTATCCCGCTGTCACTGTCGGCGTACAAGTGACCCGTATCGGCGACAGCTCCTTCCGTCCAAATCAGGGCGAAAGGCCACGGCATGCGCTTCGTGTTTTGCTAGCATTGTTTTCTTTTTTAATTTCTATTCACACAAGTCAAATTCACACTGCACGTTTGACCGATTAAAAACAAATGCATTCTTTGATAGTAGTCCATTTTATGAGTATCTAGTCTTAACATTCACTTAAGCATGTTATAATTGGTTTTCTATGATTTGATTCTTAAAAATTTGGCAAACTGTTCAGAAGCCTAAATATGGATCGAATTTATGACCCCCTTTTTTTAAAAGTGTACTTAAATAGTACATTACTGCAGATACCTGCAAGTAATCCATCCTGGACGAATATGAGTTAGAAGCCCGAGCAGAAAGGCGAGGGCTTTTAAATATATATGAGTTCAGGATGGCGATTATGGTAGAGTTTAATAAATCTTTTATGTTCGTGCGCGGATGATTAAAAGTCTTTACTTTTCTCTTGTAAGTTTGTGGCAGGAAAGATCCTTGTAGTTGAGGAAGGTGACCGCAGTTGAAATAGCTTTATCAAGTCATTGTGGGGGACAACATGTCCCAAGTTGTAATGTAACAAGGGTGCTTCAAGGGTTGGGTTATAACTGAGAAACCACTTTTCAAAAGGCCTATGTACATTTCTGTGTCACTTTCCAGTTTAGACTTTACTCGCGAATTCAATAGGCCGCCATTGAAAACACAGTGAAACTGAATATAAGGTCTTTGAACGTGTCACCTAAACTAGCGTGTAATCTAAGTTGAGTGGACATCATAGTTATCATTACATCAAGACGTTATAACTCAAATGACTACTACACATGTTTACATTAATTTCTGTTTTCTATCTGAAGCTATGCTGAAAGTATACTAATGTTTAGCAATTATAATGGCTGTTTTTTTGAGTGCATACCCATTTTATTTCAAGCCGTTAACAGAAACGTATTTATAAGCAAGTGGTGAGGGTCAAGAAGTTTTTGCCTCGTAAAATGAAACCTGTACTATCTATCTGCGTAACACATGACGGCTCCGGTTCATATTACTTTTTTTATCTGAATTTGAAACGGACTAGGGACTGCTTATTGTAACATAAAAACATCAAATGAGACATAAGTTTTGTTTAAAATTTAATTTGTATACCTACAAGGTTTTTGCTCATTTTAATATTGCATTGTCATTGTACACCACACACACGCACACATGCCGACACGCTGATATCAAATTCCAAGTCAATCCGCGATAACGGAAAGCGGGAGAAAAAAGACTGTCAGTAAGACATACGAATGAAGCAAGTTTAATAAAAGCTAAAAAAAGTAGTCCAAATTGTACGCGCGAAGTATTTTTTCTTTCATCACAACTTTAATTAATTTTCCGGAATGACTTTTAAATCGACTTGCGCGCGACTAAACCTCAAAGTCGACGGCGTTAAAAATAAATCAAATTCTCATGATTAAAGCCACATGGACTCCGCCTTATGTAATCTGTTCACGCAACGCTTAAATAAAAGCATCGGGCCGCTAAAGTCGTGAAATTTACGACAGGTGCAAATAAAGAGATGCCAGGAATACCTCGATGGATAAAGGTTGCATTCTTTTTTGCTCGAAGCGTCTTAGAGGCGGCCGACAAACTTCATAATAACATACTTTATGCATCGATAAAGCCCTTATCTCGGAGCACCCTTTTCTCAATAGCACATTCCTGGACCAACGAAAGATACAAAGTCAACTCGGTACTGTGTGAGTTTCAACTCTGTTCGTGTTGTGATAGGGTAGTTAATTCAAAAGGAGCGAATGAAAGAAGTATCTGATTTACGATCAGGTACGGGTTCTTGCCGGTCGCTACTCTTCCATTCAGGGCTTGCACAAAGTGGGCCACCTTTAAATCACTGGAGCGGAGTGGGGCCTCTGGTGGATTCATTCCCGTCAGCTGACGAATCCGCAATGCTGTTTACGGGCAAAGGTCAGTGCTGTTAGAGGCCGAATTGATTTAGCAATTTGGCTAGAAGTTAAGTGTTATTTTAGGCTACTTCTTTATTTAATTAAATTAAAACCCTGTCCTATTCAAACAATGTAATGGAAATAGTTACTATTGCATTCTTACAAACTTTTTAAATCAACGCGTTCTATTTATGCGAATGAAACTATCAATGAGTTACTTTGGAGTTACGCAGATTTTCGAATTCAAATAATAATTTAGCTTTGCGAGGTAGGAACTTTGTAGGGTGTTATTGTTATTATTGTTGCCGTTTTGGGTCGGGTGCGTGCAGCAACCCCAACTAATTCGACCAAAGCTGATGTTTTGTAGTTTCCTTTGTTTGATTCAAAGAACGCTACTCAAACCCATGACCTCCAGGAACCTTTAAATGCTTTAAGCCTTAGTTATCTGTATCCCTTCGATACTTCTGTGGCGCATGAGTGCGTCGGATTGCATGCGCAGAGTATCTGCGTAGGTGTTTCTGATTCTTACTAGAATCTGTCCGGCGTGTTTGACTTAAGGGCTTATTACTACGCGGTATTCAGACAGTCTTACTAAGATTCGGCATAGTGTAATAAGAGTTAGCCTATCTAATTAGACCGACCGAATGGGTTCGGCCGTGCTTACTTGCTTACTAAGACTGTCTGAATACCGCGTAGTGTAATAAGCCCTTTATGGTTAGGATAAGTTGTAGGGTATTAAAAAATTGTTTAATTTAAAATAAATGAAGTTGTAAATATCTTAAGACGTGTGCTCTATTTCGTGATTAGACTGCAACATTAACAAGTTGCACTCACACACAATAGTCATAATTGTTTTCGTTTAATGTAGGCATGTTGGGCCACTTTCACTGCACTCAGGGACAGTCGCCCACGCCACGCACAACATACAATGGAAATGTTTGTTCATGTACATATTTCATTGTCACTTGGCTGTTAGATGGCTGCTCTATAACCGTAGGAGTTCGAAATGAGATCAACTGACTCCTGTGAAGCATAAGAAGCAAATATATTTTGTTTCGCTTTTAAAGTCCTTTAAAGTTTCGTCCCTATACTAATATTAATGTCCGACCTTACACTTCAAGACTTACAAAGTTAACAAAAATTGGCGTAAATTGAAAAAAATCATATCAAACCGAGATATTATCATTTGTAAATAAATTTGTTTATTTGAAGCCGTGCATGTTGACGACTTTAATCCGGTGAAAATGAAAGTACCTACTTACCTACTGAAAATGCATTGATGAAAATCCATATATTTAAACCAACAACCGTAGTCATTCGCTTTATCTTCAACTCTATATTCAGATATTTTCAAATGCACTATACCTAACTAAAAATCACAAATAAGAACAAACTTGGTTGTTTCTAGAAAACTATGCAACATTCGCGACATAGGAGATAAAGTATATACAAACAAACACCGGCAAGCTTCCGACGTTCTTTACTATTCAAACAGAAATCAAAACTTCCTTTCGTTCGCCAAACTATCTTGCCGATTCAGAGCTGTGTGAATGTAGAATTTATATAGAGCGCAAATAAAAAATGCATCGGCGACTGTTGGTGTACTCTCAACAGAAGAGATTGAAAACTGCTCTTTATTCTTTGCGCGTTGCTTGCTGCTGCTGCAGGTAATTCAAAGGCTCTTTCTTTGTTCGAATCTCAATTAAGTATGTCCTACTCTGGCGCGATACTTCTAAATTCTTTTGGATACGAGTGTTTCCTACCACATTCTATTTGTTTGAACGCTTTGCGATGGTACATAAATTCAGTTCTAGGATTCGAGCGATTCTTGTATATATAATGCAACCAATTGCATTATAAGTAGGTGACAAAGTGGTATGCAGAAGTTCCATTTTGCTTGAGCATAGTTTAAGCTAATATTTGACTTAAGGGAGCGTATTAAGAAATGTACTCGTTTGATGACTAAACTTTTTAGCAATGCGCATAAACGCACGCCTAATGTTCACAAAGGCACAACTTTGAGAGGAATATAAATAGATTTTAATAACCGTCTTCCCACTAAGATCTTGTCATAAAAAACAATTATCTCGAAGTTTCCAATTTAACTTTGAGAGTGTAATCGCGCGGGGGTCGTAGATAAACGGATTCTGGGATAGGCCGGCTCTACAGGTAGCGCATTCCAGCGCTCTCGTTTAGAGCCTCATTAGAAAGCGAAGAAACAAGGGCCTGCATAGAACAAGTAATTATGGGGACGTGCAACAATTCTCGCGTTCATTCTTTTGCCTACTTTTTTTCTTTTTTTAATATGTGCATTTTTAGTGGAGTGAGAGGGGGGTTGCACCCTGGTGTGAGCTTTCGTTCCGTTGTCGCCGGCGTCAGTAGCTACGAGCCCTTTGTGGGGGCCGGTCGCTCCCGTGATGCCGACGCTCGCCCCGGCACGGTCTCGGTGTGACAGCGAAATACGTTTTGAAAGTGGTTAAAATAGTAGTAAGGCTTCTCGGAATGCGTATACCGTGAGTTCCCTCAATAATAGGACTGGAAACCTCCGATCATTCGTGCAAGTTTTAGAAATACACTTATTTATTAAGTTTTACGTTTTCGTAATTCGTAAGTAATTAAAATAAGTCGTGCTATCTAAACAGTCGTGCTGTAAATTTTCGCTCATTATGGAATGGTTTGGGAAACTTATTATAATTAATTGAACGCAACTAATCACTTACATCAAAGAGATACGATCGCTTTGAAACTTCGAACTAAACTTTGAGCGCAAATAATTTGGAAGAATGTTCCCTTCCTAATTCCTCCAAAGACTTTTCAACGCATCCGTTGTATTACTAACGATTATAAATAAAACATGTCATTAGGTTTTAAATTAATTTCGTGTCATGTTAAATAACATAAATAAAATATTGCTTTTTACGATGCGTGAAGGAAGCGAAAGTAGCATTAAGGGTTGGTTGAAGTCATTAGTCTCTGCCTACCCGTATGGGACAAAAGTATTTATCTTAAAAGGTCCCTTTTGCTTTCATTTTGTCGCCACATGTAAACGCTTGAATTTTTTGGAGGCATTCGAATATTAAGCCAAGCATGTGTGAGTGGTTGTAAGTGGCATCTTCGCTACGTTAATTTGCGGTCCATCTTTCAATTAAAGTTTGTAGGAAACTCCTTTAGAAGCACTTAAGGGTTTCAACTGCCGATGCCGGTCTTTGAGGGGCATTGATTAATAAACAACTTTGGTATAGGTTCAGACTCTGCAAATAGCAATACCAAGCTATCATAAACTTTGTTGAAAATAAATAGTGTAGTGAATCTTAAGACGACCTTAAAAAACAAACAAAGAATAGTTTTGTGATTTTTATTTCTTGTAACCTGTATAAACCATTGTAGGTTTTACAGATTTAATTACTTTTAAACTTAAATTAAAATTTGAATTATTTTTTATAAAAGACACTTGACAGGAACATTTATGACAGAAAAATAAGATTAACAGAATTTAATCAGTCCAATTAGTTATGTACAGTGTGAAATGAGTTCTTAGATTTTTATTCGTAAAGAAACTGCCCTTGTCAAAGCAAGTGTTCTCTTCGTTTGATTTCCAGTTGAAATTTAAAATATTCTTTGAGAGTTCTATTTAGATGATCGTTATTTGATTTCAATTTAGAGTTTATTGAGAACATTTAAGATACCAATAAAATAACAGAAAGGTGTAAAATTAAGTAAGTCTAGATTAAAAGTACCCGTACTAACTTTACGTATCCATTCAATTTAAGGGAGATAAGCGAGTATAGACTTGCATTGTGACCAATTCTATTAAAAATGAAGTTCTTTGTAGTGATTGATAAGATTGGATAAGGCACAGAAACAAAAACATACCTACTATTCAAATAATCTGCCCTAGAGTTCTAAGCAATCTTCTTATTTTGAGTATTGAATCAAAAGTATAAAAGACATGAATTAGTGAACATCGATGTTATTTGATTTTGGACCCTAAACTAAACAAGAATGTGATTCTCTAACCTTACATCGCCGAGTTCAACGCAGCGCCAGCTTACTGTCTCACACGGTTTGATCTCAACGATGAAAATCACACAATAGTTTTCCCCGACAGTGCATCTAACACGAATCTTCTCGACACGCGTTAACTGGCTACGTAACTCAGCGCGTCTCATTCTAAAGAGTGCAGTAGGAAAGAGACGCATCGAGTTACGTAGAGGTTACCGCGTATCGAGACGATTTGTGCTCGATGCACTGGTCGGTGGTTGCGTATTAACGAAACCGTTTGAACGCTGCATCCGATCACTGGGTGCGGTTGCGTACTCGCGATACATCGACAAATCGTCCAGATACTTTCTTAACCTCGTATTTACCCAAAATTAAACCAACAGTGTGTGTAGTTTAAGATAAGGTTGTTTTGGTAATTACATAATTTCGGTAGATTTGATTTGACCTTGAGAAAGTAAGCGGACGAAATTCCATTATTCGATGTAATTCGATACTAGGAAACAACACGATAAAATTCGATATTTCAGAATGGTTTTTTGATTAGGTGCTTAGAAAAACAGCAACCACACCTGTATCTCTTTAGGTAATTCATACCAATATGCTCCTTAGGTGTTTTTAATACACTAGTTCGACAGCTAGAAGAGACGCACGGTTTCAATCCCGACAAATAATCGGAATATAGGTACCCATATATTCTCAAGTAATTACGCTTCTTATTTAATTGTATTAATTTATTCCATATTTTTATGCCATATAAAGGGTTGAAATAAATTCTGAATCAATTTCGGTATTTTATGATTTCCATGGACGGGAAATTTACTACCAATAAACTGTGATGGTATTTTTATGGATCGTCGGTGGTTTCGGAATATTATTCTTAATTTTATGCACAAACAAATAATACTTGTATTGTTTTGGTAGATTTATGACTGTAGCTGCTTTTGTTTATACGAAGAAGTCGAACCACGCGAGGCTTTACCCGCATTCAACCACCTTTTTTATTTCGGGTTTCTGCTTACTCCAAGATTAAAATTTCAAACCGGCACAGAGTTATTGTCATGTTAAATCTCAGATTAAGCGTTAGACCCGAAATAAAAACGTTGGTTAAATCTGGCCTTAATGTTGTGTTGAAACATTAACTCATAGTTAATGTTTTCTGTTAATTATAATTATGAGCAGCTATAATAAAGGCAGGTTTACGACAAAGCGTCTCGATGACCTAGTAATTATTATGAGTAAGACCAGTCTTATATATGCCGCTCGTGTTCTAGAGCTCAGAGCTGTGATTGCAATTTATGATCATGATCCGTTTGGTAAGGCCTCTTCCACCTGGGAATTAGTGCTTGTAACTGTACAGGCCATTGCTTTGTACTAACTTTAACTTAACGATCAAATACCAAACCAAGCAGTGAGTGTATCAAACTAGGTAAATAATGGAGAATTCCTTTGTCCCAGTCGTAAATTTTGAACATATGCCTTGAAATTTCTGTCTGTTTTCTGTTGTAGTTGTAATGATATAATAAATTTATACGCTATCATTGAAATTAGAAAACAGTGGTCCGATATCTCACAGTTGTAGCAATAAATGAAGACCTTCGAAAGACTACATTACGTAATGGGATTTTCAGTTAAAGTTGATTGCAGATGTTCTCGATTGTGGCTGAAATCGATTCCATTGCACGATTGTGTCGCCATGTTTAATGAAATCCTTTTCGATTCGCTGTTTACAATCGATACGGACGTCAGTAGTTCGTTACTAAACAAGCCAATTTCAGATTGCGCAGAGCACAACGCATCAGTACAAGTGTGTCCGTTAAGAAAAAGTAGAAATTGAATAAAAGAGCAACGTGTTTTATACAAAGTTGTTGCCATATTCAAGCATGTTAAATTACGTCAAAAACGTGTCACTTACGAAAACAGTACCGCCCTCATCTAATTGCTACTCTTTATTGTCAGACCGTACCCACAGGGCCGCAGGGCCGCAAGTTGTTATGGTCCAAATGATAAAAATGCTCAGCATCTGTATTACTTGGATTAATGCCGGAGAGAAGCCCAGTGTTGGTATCGCGGATCACAAACTGAGTTGATTAATTGTGTTAGATGAATTCGATTCTGACGCGTCTTAAGAAAAGCTGAATCCGTACAGGCCGTCTTATAAAGAGTTGGCGCGAATGTAATCAATATCCTTTTTAGCTTCACCGCAGTCGAGTTAATACTAAAGTACCTACTTTTCTGGTACTTATAATACACATCATTCATTCCATTCTACATCCAAGTCTCATGAAACTATCTGCAAATCCATGTTACGATTCGCAATGGCACAAAATGACAGCAAACTGTTATTGCTATGATCAAATACGGCGGGAAAATATTGTTGCTATCGTTGAATCATTTCGGTGGCTTAATTGAAAAATCACAAAGCGTCGGCCCTGTTGTAAATAATCCGGTGGTGTGTTGATACAGCGCTCATTCCGCTGGTCGCGAAGTCGCGGATCAACAATGGATCCCACGCTGTGAATCTAAATCCTGGCTCGTTCGGATTTGACGAGTATCAACGACATTCCGCTTTTGATGAGGTGTGATGATTTACAAATTATACGTTTGTTTTTTCAGTGAGGTATCTCCCCATTGTAAATACTTCAATCCGCTTAATACGCGAAATACTAGTAACACTTAATAATGCTTAACGATATTGTTGAGGAATAGACCCCCCCCTCCACGAAAAAGTTTTATGTATACTCGTAATTAACAAAATTTGTGATTTCATTTCGGGGCGCAATTTCAAACAGATTAAGCGATTGTAAGTAAATCGGTACAATCGTTTAGTTCGTTCGGTTTATAGGCGAAATGATGATCAAGTGAAGTAAAAATCAGGTTGCCGATTGCAAAGAACAATAAATACATCATTAGAAAGTCGATAAGAAACCTTATTTGTCATCCATACATCACTTTACCCTATTTTATGTACAAAAATAATCCGCATAAGATGTAAGTACCTATTTTAACTTACATACTTAATCTCCTCATAGAAAGCTGTGCGTTTGAGTTTTTTCGTTGTGAACGCGCTTAGTCTGAAAGTAATACTGGTCCGATTCTGTGGCTTCAATTTTAATGGGTATTTCAATTGCGTATGAATGGTCTAGCCATCATAAATAACATTTAATGCATTGATTATTCAGTGGTAATATCGATAGGAACCATAGTAATTATGCAATTACACTCCTACACAATAAACAAGAATACTTAGAATAGCTATTCAAATCGCTAGTGTGAAAGCGAGTTCTACTCCATCAATGACAAGGGTTATCTGTTCTAGTTAAGTATTAAAATCAACGGCTTACGTGACTTTATACACATCGTATTTAACACTATAGTTTATGAGCAAGATAAATCTTGCGCCGTATGAAGTAAAGTCCAATATCAGGCTATGGTAGATTATTCATAGGAGGTTGATAAAGTTACTATTCAGTATGCTCCTAGTAATGGTGCGATTACACTTGATCGCTATGTAACGTGTTCCTGACTTCCAAAGACATTTGGAAGTTGGGTTAATGAAAAAGTCTAAACTAAACTGAATCAGGTCAAGCATGCTTTAATTAGGATTCATCATCTTCAGATACTTACTGAAAAGGTACTTCTATTGTCGATGTACATCAAACCCTTCTGATTTTAAATGGATACTTTAATTATCGTCAGACATACGAGTAAGTGAATGCAGTATTATGCTGCACTATTTTGCAGAAACGGATTTAAACTTTTTAAATTAATGAAGAATTAACCTCAATGTATTACAATTATTACCTGCAAACAAAAATATTTTTTTTTATTGCTACTGAACTGTGTAACACAGAGTGGTTGGCAAAACGTGGTGCTTAAGAAATCCTAATTCAGGAGTAGTCTAAATCGTTCATTCACACTTATTCGTTAGAACCTTCCCCGAGTATGTATCAACGCTATTACCGGCCCTATCTGAAGACCGTGTTTGGTGCCCGATGTCATGCAAAGCAATGCAGCTACCGATTGGCAGCTTGCAACCAAATGTAATCGTACCTTTTGAAATGTCACTTGTCATAGTTCGCACGCGATGCGAGGTCCCGGTAGTAAGATTAACTTAGCCCTTAAGGTAAGCCCTGCCTAGGGAATAGGTACGAAACGCAAAGCGGTACTCTACCTCTGCATTCGGAATAGTTGCGTAGTTAAAGTAATTGCTTTTAAGTTGTAGAACCGACACAGTAGTATAATGGAGTTCGGGAAAACTATGCTTGAGTCAAATTATGGTATTTAACTCGAAATTGCTAAGTCGTTTTGTTATCCAATGGATTGATGAGGAGAAGATTAAGACTACGTAATTTGTGCTTAATAGAGTTTTAATTATATAATTCTACAATAAAAATTTTCGTTTCGTTGCCTATACCTATTCATATACATTATATATGTAGAAGAAGGAACTTAATAATTAGAATAGTAACCTGCGTCTAAGAATAGTAAAATTTTAAACACGAATATTGCATGAAAGACTTTTTTTTAACCAAATTTTATCTTCATTAAATCTCGCAGGCCTTACCATTAACGAGGATAAAGGACAATTTAAATTAATTTATGTGTTTATTTAAACGCAGTAATGATAATGACTTTTAATCTCAACCAATGACAAAAACAATGTTGTTTTTAAACCGACGAATTTAAAAGAGAAAAAATCACCAAGACGAAGACTTGAAATAGAAAGTAGGTCTAAGTCTTTTATGCCTCCTCCCTTTGACCCTCTTTGGCACAGGGAAGTATTTTCCCGTGGGGAAATGGAACCTACCTATCTATTGGATTTACATAAAGGACTGGATCGGTTCGCAGCGCGGTGTATTTGCGTTGACAAGTACCGAATGAATAGTTGCGCGAAACACGAATCAACACTCTCGGATGGAAATTCAATTTGATATTGATATTAGGCATTCGAATAATACTTTGTTACCATGTCCCCTGTAGCCTACAACTACCGGACTTTGGTTTCTACGTATACTTACATGACAAACCCGGAAAACGGATTACGCTTTAATTTAAGAATATTTAAATGAACCGAAAATCCCTCTGTCACAAATGTAGGCAACGTAAAGTGTCTTCTCCGTTTTTGGATATCAAATAGAACCATTTGGAACCGTATTTTTGTGTTTTGGATTATCGTCTAAATTGCTGTGTGCAATTTTGATTTACTAGCACAAGACGCGTTCGAATGATTTACTTATCGTACTTCTTACTTATTTCCTTAGGCGTTACCACTACAACCCATTATGGGTCCCGTATTCTTTAACAATCCTTCATTTCGCCCTACCTCTGATCTTCCTTCTCCGAGATGTTCCCTACCTTGCCTATATAACATATTAAAATATTACAGATCACTCATCATCACAGCATAATTTTAATAGTATACATCACTTCCCCACTGTCCTCAAGGTAATGTACTCCTCAGTTGTTACCCACAAATCATTTTAAGATCCTAAACCGTCGTAAAGTAAACATGAAAATACAAATATTTGGAACGCGAACAAGTCTACTTTCACAATTATATTTAACAGCGTGTAATTGAGAAACTGACAGCGAAATTCTCTTAGAGGCTTCAATATTACTTTCATGGTTCCTTTTTAAGAGTTTTAATAAACGGGGGTAGGAAAGACGACATTAATTTAACGCGACCGTGTCCAACAGGTAGCGAGGTAAGTAAGTCGACTCTGCGCAGCTGGTATCGCCCGTCGCAAACGGGTTCTTATCAACCGTGAAGATCGCGTTTGATATGCACGTTCAGACAATTTAGTACTACATTTTTGTCATCAACTGCGCTATTTCGGTTCATTTTTGTAGCTTTAAAGCAGTGTTAATAACGCTTTTAAGAATGTACGAGCTATAAAGACCGCGGTATACTTATTTAAGTGGGCACTTAACATATCGTGGGTTGGATAAAGTCGTTTATGGTCATTGAATTAAAAAAAATTGTCACTGCTTATTTAGGTACAATGACATGAGTTTTGAAAATCCTATCCCTATTAATATTATAAATAATGATGATTTTTGTTATTCAATTTTTGAATGTTCGTGCCTCAATCACGCAGTAACGGCTGTAAGGATTCAAATAGCATTTGGCAGACACACATCATGTCCTGGATTAAAACATAGAACACTTTATATCCCGTAGAAATGGAAACAAAATAAAATAACGCGGGTGAAACCCTGGGAAAAGGCTTGAAATTTAATATACAGAATAATGTTTATTCATGTACAAAACTTACTTACTGTCATGAAAATCAAGCACAATAGTTAGTTACTCAATAACTACCGGTAGAAAATCCTGAAGTCAAACCGTTTTGATCGTTGAAAGAAACCGAGGGAAGTTTCGTATTATACGCTTTAGCATACTTCAGGCGACGAATGACAACCAAAATCAATGAAATCCCCACTAAATAATTATCATCCTATCGGCGCAATAGGCAAACAATCATCTATTACGTTCCCTCGAATCGGCGTGCCGCGAGCAAAATGTTCTATCGCTTTAACACGGACTCGGACAGGTATTCAATTAAATGATAATGTAAAATGACCGACCAAACAACATTAATGAAGATCCAGAGATTTCGCAGCGAATTCATCAGACAGTATATTTACATTGGATAATAATTACAGTAGGCTACTGTGGGTTGAACGCCCTTTTTTGATTAAAATAATGGTTGAGTAGAATTCAGATTGTGCAACCAATTTTGTTTGTCGCAGTTTATGTTCAAAAGAAAATTCGGGAAGTTTATTTATAGAGTTTTGATTAACTTTACCTATTGTCTTACTTATTACATCTTATACAGTTAATTCGATAATTCGTCAAAGGTTAAAAACTAATTCCTTAAAAGAGAATATTTACGACAGGGTACATCTGTACGAGTACATTATAAATTGTCTATGGCGAAAAATTATAGCTTGAGAGCGTAGCTTGCCTGTAGGTTAAGTCGATTTATAAAAAGTTGGCACCAAAAATGTATAAAACTGTCATTAATTTCTTAGACCTTGGGTGGCCGTAATCTTCAACCAGAGAAAGAGTCACTTGTATGACCCTAGCAGAGGATCATGGTATTCAAGAAGGATCTGAGTTTCGCCAATCGCAACCGCAACGTTACACATTGTCCAGGTCTGATTTCCTTACCGTCTACAAAATTACGATTTTCTCGGAGAGAGTGAGGTTCGCGTTAGGAATTATCACTGTTTTATTCTCTACTGTAATAACGGGTTGGTGAGCGTTTCATACACGAAAGATTTACCCATTACGTCGCTGCGATACTTCTTGTCAACTGTTTGCAAGTCTAAAATTAGTTACAATAGCGAACTTACAAGGAAGGTGAACGATTATACACTTCTCTTCCATGTTGATATTTGTTTGTTAATCCAGAGTTGTGAGTGAGGTCGTGCTTACTGAGTCAGTAGGAGGCTCAGTAAGAGTTTATACTAGCCTCCAGGGAAGATGATAAGGTTACATTTGTAACCTACGCCTAGATAAGATTGAAGGTACTATTCGTCTCTAGATGGCATAGACGCGAAATAAGTAAACCTATATTAATTTGTTTCCATTCTTATTTTATAAAACTCGTTGGTAACTATTTCATCGTTTAATCCGTAGAACAAAACAAAAAAAATTAAGTGTTAAGTACCAACACATAAGTATATGTTTTTTTTAATATTTCTAATGTTTTACACAAAGAAAAGAAATGTGTCGATTTAATTGTTTCAGTTTTAAGGCAACATTCGAGAAATACAAGCCTTTTACTGTTTAGGCAGCTGGTGAAGACTGACGTTATTTATATATTGAAAAATTCAGAATTTATCTAGAAACTTTTAAGTAAAGATTGCCATAAAGTCAATTTGCTGGAAAGTGACATCCCTAGTAACTTAATAACAACGATGAAGCGGCGCATCGAACTTTGTAAAACTAATTTTGAGCCGCGAAGATCACATAAGGAAAGTTTCCTCTTGTTGCCAACAATCCCTTTTGTACATGATTCATGTCGCCGCACTTTTTAATTTATTGCATTAATACTCAAGGTTGAGCTTTAGATACTAGATTATTGAGTGCATGTGCTTGCTTGTCTTGTACTAAAGACGGATAATGAGACTCAGGGGGGAATAGAAGCCCGTAGCTTGCAAACTTTTGTGCAAGTTAGCTTGCCGCTTTTGTTAGATTTGTATTAAATGACATATGGTGATAATTTTGACCTGTAAATTGCATTACTTTTATCAATAAACAAATTAATCAATCAATATGCTTGTCAGCCATTCCTAGCTTATGTGGAGTTCACGGCGTTATCTCCTAGTGCTGATTTTATATTATTTTGCTTTGTATTTATGTGAGCGCCAGTCGGGTAATTCGCAGAATTAGCTTAATGAAACAAATCATTACCTTCACATTCTACGATAGATAGCTAGGGCGGTAGAAATGTTGCCTTAAAATTATTATTTTTCAGATGGAAATAGAGCCGCGGGTGACGTTGTAGGTTGTATTTTTAATCTTATTTCTTGAACATTTCTCCATTGTTAACTGTTGCGACAGGTAGGTAATGATTTAATTACCAAAAGTTAGGGAATGGTCCAGCCCGCCTTTGAGTTCCCTTTTGCGTGGGTTCGTCAGATTATGTCAATTATATTCTGTAGCTAATATAGTTAATATAATATAAAACCATTTATTTCAGGATGCATAGGGTCACATAAAAAGTATCGTAAAGAAAATACTAACACACCTATTTATAAAAAGTTCACATTTGCACAATACTTCAGCGCCGTGTGACATGACCTTATATCGGGGTATCCAACAACCGTCCGCGAAAACGACGGAAAGCGACTCCCTTCGGCCAGCATTCCTGCTTCATGAAGGCCGGCAGATGATTGGTTGGTTAATAATTGAGTTCAACGTTATAGGTGGAACGATTAAAGTAACTACATATATCTAACGAAGTGTGAATCAGAAATTAATTTCTCGAAGTTTCAATGATAATCCATAACTCTGTAGATAATCCATTACCGGGTAGTAAATTTGCTCAACTACTACTTTCATATTCAAATTTATGCCTACAAGGGCAAAGTTAATAGCGTAGTGAAATTACCCCAAGCCCTCACAGATAGATATCTTTCGTCTGAATTGTTCCCTTAGCTAGATTAGAGGTAGGCGCTTGCCGAAATTGATTTACAACTGTTTAAAACTAAGCCCCATTCTATTAGATTATTGGGGTTAATGGTTTTGAGATTAAATCCTCAATCGGCTGCTGCACTGATCCGTCTCAAATATTTATTACGAAGGCTTCACCGGTATCAGTATTAATCCATATTTAATATTAAATTAATCCCCTTTTACTCTATTCAATCATTGGAGGCATCTTAAGCATTTATTATTCTAAAAGGAGCTCTAGTATTGTTTTTCCTAAATTGGTATATAAAAGTACTTTACTCGGGCATAAAGTGTAAGATATTTTTAAATTGAAAGGTTCATCAATCATGCAGTCATTGATGACGACGAGACTTTCTTATGGAGATGAATTGAGTGATATAACTGTCGATATATTTTTAATAAGTCGTTTTTTATAAGCCAGGTCTTCATAGAAAAAGGCGAGAAACGTTAATATTTGTATATCATCGAGGTGATTCTCTGTATTTTCATGTTTGCGCGTTAATTCAATTGTGTGCTATAGGAGGCACGGACAGGTGATACGTGCTAATTTTGTGGCCCCACTAAGCGCCATGTTGTTTAGAAAAGTTGGGTTTCACATGTTATTTTGTAATCCTACTTCCTACTAATATTACAAGTGTGAAAGTAATGTTTGGATATTTGGATGTTTGTTCCTCAAACGCTTATTCACGGCTGGACGGATTTGGATGAAATTTTACAGACAAATAGATCATATCCTCGATTAAAACGTAGGATACTTTGATCCTGTAAAATAAAATGATATCACGCGGGTGAAACCGCGGGTTAAAGCTAGTATGTCTTGTAATAGTATATTACTTCGATAAATAGTCGTTGAGTAATCTCTGCACAGTAATAATGTTTATTCTGTCACTGTTTCCATACAACAAACAGTGACATTCAAAAGACGTCTATCGATTACAAAAACCCTATATCATCCTATATATGATACTCTTTTATTCCAAGGCAATGCTTACACAAACAGTTTTCACAGTAAAGCGAGCCCGTCTCGCCGGGACCTTTGGTACTATTATCGTGTCAAATCATGTTTCCGTTTAATATCTTATTGGTCCTGTAGGCTATCCGAATTCGACAGTGAGTCACTCCGATGTGGGTTCAATAATTAAATCTCGCTCTAATTGAGTGGAGATCAATGGACACCCATCCATATTTCATGAACATACTCGTACGTCACTGCCAGCCACACGTGCGCTCCTCTTTCTGCTAATTATCTTCCGCCATTACCGTTATTTATTTACCTATAAATAAACCATTACCTCAAGTAGTGATAAAGGAGAATTCTGAATTTATTCACTTTTTAATATCAGAGAAAATTTTAATCGCATTCCTTATCAATGGTGGGACGGGACGAGACTGAGAATATCGCGACGAAGCGTATACGTTTTTTTTTAATTTCTTCGTAAATATGAACGGCGGCACTGGCGTCAACGCAATGGTTTCGGATTATGAAGAATGCCGACTCGGGGTTGCGGCGCACGGATTAAATTCTGTATATTAAGCCAGTTCCTCTGGTCTTACCTAGTACAATATTGCGAAATGCGTCATGCGCTGTGATTCCTCTCCGCCGCGAAAATAAGAATTCAGCTCGTTTACAGCTTACGCTGCAGTGCTTCCTACATAATTCTTATGAAATTGGATATCCGCGACACTTTTGAGCACTTCGCAATTTGCGTGTTGGTTTTATCGTCCCCGTTTCGTTGGGAATAGAACGGAAACTTCGGAGATTTGGTTAATAAAATAATACCTGCAATCTCCGGGTGAGTTTAAGAATATCTTTAAAAAAATTGTAGCCGGCCAGCAATGTTCTGCTTTCAATTAACCATGGGCGGGTTAAAAATTTACTTTGCGATCGATGTTGCTGAAAAAATAATGTCCCGAGAAGTTTGAAGCAATTTAAATGACCATTGTTCAGCGTTTTTTTCGAATTGGAAAGTGGAAGGACTCAATTAAGTTAATTAATTTAAACTAAATTTGAAATCTTTTGGTACGGTATGAATAGACCAGTTTTATTTTCTGATATTAACTAAATTAAAGGATAAGTAGAGAACGTTAAGTAATAGATGTAGGATAAGCCATATGTTAGTTTTATTGGTACTTAAGACGTATGAAGGACTTTTAGTAAAAAAAAAGATAATTTACATTAAAATAAGTATAAAATTAACGATTAGTTGCTACCGGTTTTCACAGAGCTGGGCCCTGCCTTGCCTCGTGGTTTTCGTAGACAATAATTCGGATTTAACAGATAATGCGGCTTTTCCTTGCAAAAAATACCCAAAACACGATGAATAATAATTGTTATGTGAAATTTCTTTTTTAACGTATGAACAGTGGTTTACTCGGTGTACAGTGGTAAAAGTTAATGATTACATGTTAAATTAAATGTATATCTGTGGCCCGTTTCACGAAGCTACAAGTTACAATTTTACAAGTCTAAACCGGCAACATTGGTCATTATGCCCATTGCCATTGGTCATTATTGAGCAATGTTGCCGGTTTAGACTTGTAAAATTGTAACTTGTAGCTTAGTGAAACGGGCCACTGTACGTTAAGGCTTGTTTACTAAGTTTGTGTATTTCCGAGTGTATGTCTGTGTCTTTTAACTTTATTTTATTCCTGGAAGACTGAAATACAAAAAAGGACTTTTGTGTTATCTTTTGTTGTGGGTGGTAGGACCTTGTGCAAGGTCCGTCCGGATCGCTACCACCATCTTGCTCGCTAATCTGCCGCTAAGCAGCAGTTGCACAGTTATGTTCCGGCGTGGAGAGCAAGACAGCCGGTGTAATTACTGGCACAAGAGGTATTCCATCTTAGCCCTCTGGGTTGGCAACGCATCTGCCATCTCTTTGATGTTGCGGGTGCCCATAGGCGGTGGTGATCACGTACCGTCAGGTGACCCACTTGCTTGTTTTCCTTCCTATATCATGAAAAAAAACTTGCAGTCAATAGGATATCGTGGTATGAGATGAGACTCATTTTGTATGTATATATCTCACTTTTATTTGGTTGGATGGTGACATTATTGACAAGTATACACAACTTCTTCCACCTTAATGTCCGTCTGTTAGTTAGTGGCCTAAACTCGGGATCTGTTGAACCCATGTCGACGCAGTTTCCTTTGTTAAGTAGCTGAAATTAGCAAGATGGTATCTTAACCATGTTTAGGTGCAAAAGGGTTAGAAGTTTTTAAGATATTGTACATAAAAAAAACTCATGTAAATCTAAAGTTTTACTTTGCTTTTATTTATGACTGAAAATAGTAAGCAAAAGTCGGTGAAACATAGTTTAGGGAGCGTATCATATCGCACGACATCATCACGATGGAATCAGGTAGGCAATTCCGTGCATTCAAGATAAAAAGAAGCCAACGTATTTCCAAACTTTCCATCGCTCCATCAAACATTTGCGAATATCGTTCTACTGGCTTTAGTCATAAGGTCTAACTGTAAGTTTTGCTGCCGACGGTACGACTACAGGAAACTTGGGGGAGCTCCGTCCCTGTTTCCCGTTTCTGCTTCCGACGCTACTTCCTGCGTGTCAGTGTGTGTGTCACTTACATATGTACCATAAGTTAATGATATACCATCATTATGTTCGATCTCTAAAGGCTTAGACAAAGTACGTTATTCATAACTAGCTATTGCTTGCGACTTCGTGCTCGTAAAATTTGTTTATTGCTATCCCGTGGGAACTATGGATTTTTACGGAATAGCAAGTATATGTGTCAATTCAGAGTATAAGCTATCTCTTTTCCAAATTTCATCCAAATCCATCTAGCTGTATTAGCGGGAAAGTAACAAAAATTTCAGTCAAACACAAACTTTTGGCTTTATAATAACTATTAGTAGGATTTGAAGAATAGGATATCTATGGAATGATATTTCGATGTGTAATCTTATACTTACTAAATTGTACTCCTATACATAATTTTAACTACGGCCTAAATACCTATATAGTTTTTTTAGACTTACAAATCATTCCATCAAGTGTCTTATACATATTAATTTATTTTGTGGTGCGACGAATATAGTTTATACCTAGTTAGTGTAGTTAATATCTATATAGTTAAAATTAAAAGCTCTTTAAAGAGTTTTTTGTGTAGAAAGTAAAATAACCGAAACTTTTGTATTATTTTCCATAACGTTATTAAAATTATCACTCTGTTATCCGTGTGAGGACAGCAGGAACTTGTTTTAGAAAAGAATTTGAAGAAATTAACGTTAAAAAAATAGAAAATAAGGCGTTTTTACTTTCTTTGATTAAGAAAAGAAAGCTCAAAATCCAATGAATAAGAAAAAAAAGTTGGATTTAGTACATTCTTCATTTTCTATACAATTTCACTGTGCAACCTGAATTTTTCATCGCCCCAAAACCCGAACCAACAGCATTAATATGCGACCCATAGCTGCCCCATGCTACAAATTGACTTGCATTTATTAACCTTCCTTTTACTGTCTAATGACATTTGCAATTCCATTACAACCATTTCACTCACTCAATATTTACTTTGGAGTATTCAGAGTTAATTTGTGCTATATTAAATGATATTTGATTAACTGCTAGAAACTGTCGACGGGAATCTGATCGTTGATTACGACTTGGGAACAAATTGTCAAATAAAGGGTTATTGCTTTTGTCCGGTATATTTGTATCTTATGAATTCTTTTTCGTTGGAATTAAGTTTTAAATATTAAGTAGGTATCTTAAATTTACTGAGAGAATAGAATATAACCATTTTTTTCCGGCCAAATAGATCCATATATTTTTTATTAATTATAAACACGTTAAGGGCCGTAGTTTTGAAACGAGCTCAAGCTACACTTTAATGTTACGTTAGTATGAAACTAGAATATGAGTTTGGTTCAAAACTACGGCCCTAAGAATAAGTTAGTGACACACGCACAGTAAAAAAAATACAATGAAATGATATAACTAGCTTTTACAAACGTCACTGGACAAACGGAAATACAGTCTGTTCCACTGACTAATGTATGGTCATATTTATACGCAAACACTCTCTCTCTCCTAATTAAGGGTAAAAAAACATTTCAATTTATTTCTTGCTGCCTTAGAGCTGTAGTACGTTAATCTATTATTATAAAGATAGTTCATATAATTATAACGTGTACAAAAAATGTACATGTTTCACTTGTTTTACAAAATACTTTTCTATTACAATTTTCAAAAGAATGCTGATTTGCGTACCGACCTTGCGTACCTATTTAAAAGAATAACTATCAAGTACGACGTTTTATTTTACCTAATAATAATGTTACAGTCAATATACATTAGGAGCGCTTTAAATCTTTCCTTATGTCTACTACTAACTGAGATACTTTGATGTACTTTGAGAAACCCTAGTCAATTAAAGAAGGTGCAAAATACACTGGCTTTGTTAAGTAAAGTCTGAGTATAGCCCAGTTGGAAATAGTTCTATCCTTTCAGAGGCCTCTCCAACCATTACGATGCCTTAAACTCTAAGTTCTTGTAAACTTTATCTAGAATTTATTGTATCCTAACAGTCTAGAATATATTGAAGATTACCTTCAATATATCCATTATTTATTTATTTGTGAACTTTTCTGCTATACTAAAGACATTATGTTTTATTTTATGTTTTCCCCAATGGAAGAGCCACACCGTAGCCAGTTGCAATTACGAAAAGTCTGGCTTGACCAAGGTAGTAGCCCACTCTCAGAATACCGGCGTGAAGCAGTAGCTTATTACTGCGTTTCGTACGGTGAATGTGTGATTAAGAGGACCACGGTGATGGACCTAAAGGCCGGCAAGGATTAGCAGTTCTCTCAAGGTCACTGGTTCCTTTGGGTGACAATGTTCACTTAAAAAAAAAATAGAATAGAATAGAAATCATTTATTTTGAAACAACAGCAACATTACAGGTTAACACATTATACAAATAAGCCTTGAATCTAGAGAAAAAATAATGTTGAGGGTTATCCCGAAAAAGGACTCCACTCAGCATGCGTCGCGGCAAAAAGTGCAACGACGCTGATTTTCAATGGATCTGTAAATATGAAAAAAAAACATTGTTCACGTAATCGTTGTGATACAACAATGATTAACATAATTGACGTATTAGCGGATAATATCGTGTTTCCTATTAAGTAAGACTGATCGTTACTAATGTAAGCGAAACATATCGGTTATTAGATGGAAGCATGATTGCCGATGAGATTAATACAGTATGCATGAGCATTACTTACACGTAAAGTAGGGGAAATATATTCACGTACCACCTTAGAACCCTATCGCAATGACGAGACGCGTTAAACGCCAGGCAATGTCATACAAATGTCATGCGTATGTCTCTTCGACTAGGTTCTACGGTGGTACGTGTTTCAATTTCCTTGACTGTACATGGTGGGTTCTAGAGCCGCGGCTTAACGCTATCACATGGAGCCGCTAGCACAACATGCGCGTATTTTCTCGTTTGTCGTGAATGCGTTTGTTTCTTGCTGGATTATTAAATGGTCAAAACAAGAATAATCTGCTGAATTTCTTGCGGTTTCTTATCAGTAGAATCATAATTGTAAAAGAACTAATACAACCTAGGTACTTGAAAGATTTTTTTCACTTAGGCATTAAGTGGGATATAAACATTAAAACAAATACAAGCTAGGTATGTGATGATGATGAGCAATAACAATAAAAGTGGAAGGAGGGTTTAATTTACGCTACGATCACACTATTTTGTCACTAATTGCTACTCGCATACAGGCGCAGCAACTTCTTCATTTTTTTACAACTTTGCCGTACCAACTATCAGGCTAGCACGGCTTTTTTGAAATAACAAACTTGCATAATACCTACTACAAAATATAGTCGATACAATTCATAGAGTCTAGTCCAATTATATTTTTAACTACCTCACTCTTTCTTTTCTTGATTTTATTTATATTTGTTTCTCGGATAAATTTTAAAGAGCCATTTTTTGTTAGAAATTGGCAGTATGGTTTAGCTCTTAGCGCCATGCAACTCCGTGAACGAAATGTTTGCAATCGATTTTATGTTAACTAAGATACGACATAATCTACACCGCTATACAAAGCATTGCGACTTTACATACGAAAAGATCATCCACGAAACTTTTCGCCTTCCAGCGATCACGCGACGTCATCCCACCCAGCGTCAACTTTTCATGCGCGTCGAAAGTATACGCAGCTCTATAGACTCGGAACTGGCTTTTAAACTTCCTCGTTCAGGAAATAAGTTCTAGGTTAGGCTGGATTTTCCGATCCCGCGTACATTGTACCCAAGTTCACAGTTGATTTTGGTTTCCGTTGATTTTACCACACGGAATTGGTTGGTGTTATACTAAATTAATAAATGAGGTAGATTTGATAAAAAAAGGACGTTTAGGTTTATTTGTGTATGTTTTATTTGCATATTTAATATAGTTGAACCAATCTTCGCTGCTTTTGTAAAACCAAACGGTGGTGATCACTTACCATGAGGTGACCCACTTGCCCGTTTGTCTTCTATGCTTTATAAAGAAAATAGCCTTTTTTAGTGATAAGGGTATATTTAATTAAATCGCTGTAATTTTAAAAGTCTTCTACAGACATAGACGCGCAAACTAAGTGACAAAATACATAGAAATCTATCAGTTTCTATTTAGAAAGTTAAAGCTGTTTTACACAAAAACCTCTACCTATAACTATGCATGGAGACGCACTAAACGCTCCAACAAGACAGATATTATTATTTAAGAAAATGAGGCGTTATGCTATGAGCACATTATAGAACTCACGTTAACTTAACGCTAAGAAGTGCCGTTTAGTTAAATTATTTCCAGGATATTAACAGCTTCGCGGTGATGTTTATCCCCATTCAGTGTGAAACAATGCTCCATAACTTTCCGCGACAGGGGGAAGTCTAATGTCAGTGTTACAGCTTGTGGGAAACCGTGTTACGGCACTTTGAACGTCTAAACCAACTAAATGGTGCTCACAGTTAACTTTTGTATATGTATAATAATAACATCCACTGTCATATGGTACACGTTATAAACACGAATGATGGGAGGTTACCAATTTTAGATTTTGTCGTTCTCTAGGTAAAATATACCAGGAATATGTGAGTGTTAAGTTGATGACTGTGTAAAAATGTTAGCTTGCGTGTGTCAGCCTACAGAAACCGCTTTGTCATTCCGAGGTGGACCGCCGGTTACAATGGGTCCGTTGGGCATGTCTAGCAAACCCCGCCACCACGTCGCTGACAATATGAAAACCATTCAAATTTTATCGAAATCTAATCGACGCCACAGCACCGAGACCAAAGAAAGTTCCCCGTCGCAAACATCGTCGCCCTCCTTTATTAATTCCTCCGGAAGCCTTTTGAACCTCCGAAAGATAGAACGGAAAGCTAAATCAACGAAGATTCTCGTGAACCCGGTTTGCTCGGACAGTATTGGGACGAGTGACGACAGCAATCGATCTAAAAAGGCTTCAAAGTGGAACGGCAAGAAGAAACGTCTCAAGTCAGAAAATGAGAAATGTCACCAAAAAGATGACATCAAGAGTGATAAAAATGGTGCGATTAGGCGAGACTCGTCAGTTAGGGAAAGTAAGAAATCGATATCATGCTTCAAAATAAAATGTTCGGAGGATAAATCGCGTTCGGACGATGATGGGAAATCTGGTGGAGAGAACTGTACGAATGAAAACTCTAGTAATTTGATGAGTGCGGAGAAACCTGATCTTATTAATCATTCGAGGATAAATAGCAAAGAGATTTTGGTGGACGAAAACACGGTTGTGGGTGGGGCGAAAACTGACCAAACAGTTACAGGGAAGACTGATAGTGTTATAGCGGTTAAGGAAAATGAGGTAAGATAACGCTATCGAGTTAGTAGTTAATTCATTTGTCTTTAGAATGTTGATTCAGTACAGTTACCTAATTTAATTACGGTGCCCACGTAGATTCACATCTTTTAATGAATTAGATTGTAAACCAACTACGGCGTTAAATTTACCGTAAAAATAGTTATTAGAATCCATACTTTTTCCAAAACCGTGCACTAACAATACTTTTCTTTCTTTACAGGTAAGGATTTCATCTTTAATTTCAACACGCACGATTTTAGAATACGACAAGGTCAGTTTTAATTATTATCAGATACCTAAATTAATAATTTACTCGATGGTAAGTAGACCTAAAACGAGGCGCGACAAATTCACTGGAGACCCACCCCTTAGCTATCAATTTAATCCCTCTAACATCTGAAAGAGAAGAAAATAAATATTAATTAAGGAAGCAATTTAAAAAGAAAACTCTCTTACAATTTTAGCCCTTTTCGTACGCTCACAAAAAACTCAGAAACTTACGTTTTATTTTAAAGACGATGACAGTACTCGCTTGATTCATTTGAATAGTCTTAATTTTATACTCCAAGAATTTCGAGCTTTCGGCCACTGCACTGAGTAACTCAAGCCGAAAAGGGGTAGGCAATTTGTCATAAAAATAGGCGGTATTTTTTAGACAAACGATATATTTTTATAACGAATAATTCTCGTGGAATGAACAGACAAAAATAACATTTTGATACGATTCATTTAATAAAGTAGTGGATGAGGTATAAACTAAAGTAGTTCAGAAGTAAGATTGTACGGACCCGGACATAATAGACGAAGACGTTACACTTTTCTTTTACACATATGTGTGCAATTTCCTCAAGTAAATAATATTTAAACATTACATCCATCCATTGTGCCTGGTATGTTGTACACCGACATTTGACATCATCTAGTGCATAATTCACTGTCGCGTTAGCTAACAGCTAAATTGTTTATACAACGAGAAATATTCATAGGAGGTAAATCACGAGAGAACGAAATCACACGAGACAACGAAGTTACTTTGCGGCGGCCCGACATAAAACAAGTTTACACCGTGAAACGGTCACTAAAATGGTTTACACCTCGGGAAAACGTTAGGCGCCACAACTACACGAGCACGCATTTTGTTTATAGAAAACAAATTTGTAACAAAATCATTTCAAACTCATTCAACATTGTCTCGCAGCAATGTGAGACGTCACTGGCAACAATACACTCGCCTGCTCGCCTCGCACCGGTGATTCATTGTTTATGTTTACGTTTAACTTTGCTTTATGGTGCGTAAACAAAACTCGTATTTCGTGGTGCCCATTGAAACTTGCTTCTATGTCTCGCTTAGAGACAGACGCGCAAGAGCAAGAGTGCTGTAAAGAATTCTCTAAATGTTTATTTTTATAACGCGCTGCGCTGCCAGTCTAAAAGAGCGGGTCTTTTACCTAAAACGCGCAGTCACCTGTCCTTTGAAAAAAGCCTGTGAAAAGAAAGCAGGCCGAGTGAGAAGTGGAAACGTTCCGGCTATGTTTATAGGTCGTGGCCTCAACTATTTATTTCTGCACCTATCGGACTCTCGACGATGTAAGGTTTGCTTTTCACTCACTAGAAATGGGAGATGTTGGCTTAAGATGGTTGGCAGTTTTATTTAATTTCTCTCACAGAATGATTCTTAAACGAAATTTGTTATTCTCAGTTCGAGTCTGTGCAAAGCTTATTAACCGTGTAATTGATGTGAGATTGTCGTTAGTGAATCGGTGTTTGCATTTAATTTTCATATACAGAGTGATATTAACTTGGGCCGCGAGATAAATACCCACACTTCAAACCCTCTCCCCGAGCGCTCTCCGCTGTGGCTCCCTCATAAATTATTATGCATTTTATCGCGTCGCACCGGATTACCACATTAATTACAATTTTCAGCTAAAAACTTTTAATTAATTAAACTAATATTGTGATTTACAGTTAGATAATATTTTTGTAGTAGGCAGCTTATGCAAATGCGGGACATAGGTATTAAATTAGAATATGTTTGATACTGCCCTCGCTTCCAACTTAAGGCCTCTTATTAAGCTTGTAAAATCTGCAAGTGACGTCAGTGTCAAAAGTTATTTGTGTTCCCATTAAAAGTTTCTTTTGGGTTTGGCAGAAATGACGTTTCTTTTTTCCCTTTCAGAAGTCCAGCGAACTACTCGGGCCGCGTATTGCCAGGTTTCGTTTATGAAAGTTCTCATTTGCCGTTTGCTTCTTTTACGGTGTTTTTTGCTGCGCCGTTTATATTTTCAGGCAAATAGGTTTCTTCCCATTTAGAAGCGCGTTATAAAACTGAAATGGGAATAATTATTTTAGGGTTCATTTAGAGAGCAACGGTCAAAAGCGTTTTATGTTGATGACAATTTAAAAACTGATTGTTGAAACTTTTCTAATCTTCAATTACATCTTTAATTAAGAACTCAGACTATCTTGCATCATAGTGGTAAAATGTGTTTATTTGTTTGTTTGTATTATTTCACGTAAAATAACAGCAAACGTGATGCCTATTGCACAAATATTGTTGGAATAGTAAACAGACTTCTATTTGTCCTTAAAACAATAGAAATACATGCTAACCCAGGCAATAACTGCCAAAAATACATTTTTTTTAATTATCATAATAACCAAAGTTCAATATCATATTTATACCCAAAGACCATGGTCAATGGTCATAAAAAAGTGCAAATGAATGTGAAATGTAGAACAATTGCGTAATAAATCTACCTTGTATTGTCAGTCATGTAAAAATTTAATTTGAGATAGCTTAAAGTGAACCTACGCCTATAAACAATGTTGATTTAGTGTAATTTAATTAATGGTACCAATTTTTTTTTAAATAAATAAATGGTCTTATTATGACATTTATATATCAATTACATAATTAATTGTATATTTTATATTTTCAAAGACGTTGTATATTTTTTGTGAATAAATACGTATAAAGTACTATGAACTACGAATACGATTCTGTAAAAAAAACTAAACAAGGTTTTTGTTGATGACTTTTATTATTGTATTTTTATCGTATCTTGATACACATACCAAATTTAAAATCAATCCGACCACTGAAACGTATACAACACAGAAATAAACAAACTGCCGCGGCAAGTTAAATGAAATCTTGTAAAAAGGCAGTAAACTTTCTTCAACTTAAAACTGAATATTTTTTTTCTTTCGTCGGGTAACATAAGATCCCTGACGTATCCACGCTATAGCGGCGTGGGTCACTTCTGACAGGTTTCCCCTGGGATACCTACTTCAGAATTTTTGACAATTTACTTTTGTCTGCTTTGGAGGAAATCATACGGTTGCTTTACAGATATATTCATAGAACGCCAACAAAATAAATAGTTAAGGTTTTTTGTTTTATAATTCAAAGCTCTTTGTTGTCATATCTACTTTGAACTGTTTTTTATACACGATAGCCTCACGTTTGACGACAATAATAATATACTTATTAGTATAAGTACATTATCTCTTATAAAAAACAGCACCTTTTTTTTCGAATGGACTAGCGCTGGTACCCTAATAATATTGTCAATCTACGAGTATCTTTATATAGTATGTATTAAAGTTTATTTTAATATATTAAGTGTAAAATGCAGGATCCGACTTTATATAATAAGAGTTAATCACAAAAACATTATTAACAAATGCATCGTAAGTGCTCTTCATTCATTTCTAATGCAAGACTTAATAAATACAAGATATTCCACAGAGCTGTAATTTAATATCAGGCTCTTGATAATTGTTATTGAGTTTGAACTGAAATCGTTTCTTATCTTGAGCAAACTTAAAAGTACACTTACGTTGTTAAAATTTAGATGTTATGATTTTTTAATACTTTATTAAGAGGAAAATGGTTTTTTCTCCTAAATGTGTACCTCTTTTTTCTATTAAGAATTATCTCACATGCTTAGTGGGAACAAATTAGTACACCTTGAAACAAAAACACAGAGAATGCCACCTCATTAGGGGCTGTGTGCTTGGCTAGTACTCGTCATATGTCACAAATGCTTTTCTTTATCACGGTCACCAGTCACTTGACACATTCCATTCCAAACGGAACGTCTAAAATGGTATAATTAAGTTAACTGACATTCTTAGTGAGAATGCTAGTGGGATATGAAGGCGCGTCAGCGAAGTTGCGGAGCGAGCAAAGAAGATTGAAGTTGCCAATTTTTAAAAAAAACTTTGTCATATTTAAATAAAAGTGTGGAAAAACTTTCACTAAAATTTTATGCGTCATTTTGCACATTTTTATGCCCGAAAAAAATTTTTTTCAAGTTAAATGCACATAATTAGGATGTTTATCTATTTGTCTGCCAATCAACGCTATCGTAAGGCCAAATTTTCCCGATTATAATTTCGTAGTCAACTCAAGTTTTTCGTTGACAGCGTTCTGTTAGGTGTAACATTTTATTCCTATAAGTGCATAAAGAGTGTACATTGTTATTTACTACATAAAGTGAGTCTTCTGTTGTGTGCTCTGTGGTCCGCTGGAGTTTGCTCGGCCGCTGCAAGCCCCATTGTTGCGCTAATTCACGAACTGAGCTACACGGATACGCTGTATTATTTACAGCTAGTTCATTATTCAGATGCTCTGACTTCTGCCGTTCCCGTCGAGCTTAGGTGCAACTACAAACGTTGTTAACTCTGTAATGGCCAATTTACATTGACAGTAAAGATCCCAGCCCAGGGCCAAACAGGCTAAGGTCTAGTGCGCCGAACTCATGCAGTTAAATCTATATAAATTATACACTTTGTTAGGAATGCTTTAGTCGTTATTTGTATTGTTACGTATGACTGACGGATGGACATGGAGAACCTGCAAGTGGACGTCCTTCCGTTTATATAATGTATGCCACATGCATTTTACTCACAGATTGGTGCCACTGAAATACAAATAAATTGTGTGCCAGTGTAATGAATAAGTGTATTTTTTTACTACGTTTATTTAATTTCAATTTAATTTTGTTAAAGTTATGGAACCTTGTACTCTGCCTCTTGCCTAGTTTTTATAATTACAATTTTCGAGTAATAGTTTTGCCAGATGAGTAGCCTCATTTAATTTATTATAACTGTAACAGCCTTAAATCATAATATACTAAAATATAACGACAGGCAGCAATTTGTCCAAAACAATATTAGTCTATGAAAGTGATGATACTTTATATTTTATATCGATTTAAAAACAAAACTGTGCACCCAGCACATAGCTTTTTGATACGGGTTAACTCGCTACGTAACTCAGTACATCTCTCTCTTGCTAGAATAGTTACAACGAGACGCTCTGAGTTACGTAGCGAGTTAACACTGTAACACAGTGCTGAGCGTCGACATCAGACCCTTGAGTAAATCAAATAAATATGTAACACTGCCTCAGTTCAAAGAAAAAAAAAGTATTAAATAACGCACGAAGTACGTTGAATACCGCTACACGTTGGCCTTTAAAAAGGATTTAGGCGAGTCCAAGTGCTCCTACCTACAAGACCGGGGAAGTTTATTTATTCAGCGCATTACGCCAATTCGGACATTAGGCGAACATATTCCAACTGGGCGACCTGAGTCTTTATTCGACATTAACCGTCCAAGTAATATCGCAGCGACTCAATGTGCTCAGACAAGACGTAAGACGTGGGACGAAAAACGTGAAACATAGAACGCAAAACGGAAGACGCAAAACATTACCTATAAGATTTTAATAATTGTAAAATTTTTACGACTTCAATTTAAATGCATATAGTTTGACATTTTATGCAATTTATAAGGTAACTTTACAAAAATAAATTAATTAAACCAACTAAACTAAGACGTGTACTTAGTAACGGGCATGTGTCACCCGAGCGACGCTTGGGTTGCGATTGTCGGTTTCGTAGGACGCGTCCTATGTCCTACATTTTTGCGTCTCAAGTCCCACGTTTTCTGTCTGCCGTCGCACGTCCAATTTTTGGTCTAAAATTAAAAAAAAACAACAACTATAAACTTAATAACAATGGTAATGTTTATTTTAGACAGTTTATTGAAACTACAGCTGTATTCAATTCAAAGCTAACGGGTTCAAAGTTAGTTGCTTTTGTGGTTCTAAAGTTTATAGGTCCGCGGGTGGTAGGACCTTGTGCAAGGTCCGTCCGGATCGCTACCACCATCTTGCTCGCTAATCCTGCCGCTAAGCAACAGTGCTTGCACTGTTGTGTTCCGGCGTGGAGAGCAAGACAGCCGGTGTAATTACTGGCACAAGAGGTATTCCATCTTAGCCCTCTGGGTTGGCAACGCATCTGCACTCTCTTTGTTGTTGCAGGTGTCTATAGGCGGTGGTGATCACTTATCATCAGGTGACCCACTTGCTTGTTTGCCGTCCTGTGTTGTATAAAAAAAAAACTAAAAAAAGGGGTCCGCTTTTGACGTTTCTATAGATTTTGACGTTTCTGTTTTAGGTTTTATAATCATTGAAGATGTAAGTCACTTTAAGGTTTCGGCCGTTGCCTCATTACTACTTGACGTCTAAATACCGAGTAAAATTCTAAAGGCACCTTATTTTTAGTTTTATTGATTCCTAATATACTTGGTCAATAACATAAAGGAGCACGTATACTCGTATCATGTCAACTGTTTCCTTTGTATCAAAATTATCAACGCGTTGCTAGTTAAGTTATACATACATATTTGCTTAAAAATACATAATGGAAAGTCATTTTAACGTATTAGTCAAAAACAGATGGTCAGTGTTGAAATATGTATGCTTGGTTTATATTTTGAAACCAATTAGGCAAAAAGCAGACTTATCCTCTGTTACAATGCTAATAGAACCTTACACTATTTGCATATTGTAAGCTTTTTCGTATTATTTTTGTCGGGCAGTTAAGGGTCCTCATTTAAATAATTCCTGTCTGAATATTCTAGGCCTAAAGCCAGTCCTTTGTTCGAATTGCTTTTAGACTAGTGACGATGAAATGGCTAAATTTTACCCTAGAGCAGGTAAATAGCAAAGGAAACCTCGTATTTCGTGATATAACCTAGTGTCAGCTGTGAAAGCAATCCGGTATATTTCAATAAATTATCGCGTGACAAAGACTTTATATGCGCAGGGGGTTTACATAATTCACACCCATGTATCTTATGTAACTTCAGCGACATACCTAAATTCGAATATTTCGGATGCCGACTTTGCCCGGGAGGTAAATATCCATAAATTTTAATTAAACAGCTCGTTATCCGTAATATTTACTCGACGCGCTATCGTTTAAAGGAAACCCTTGCTACCCCTCACATCCATAATATGAAAACGGAATATGGAGTGACGTTTATTGAGTTTCAGATATTTTCACCCAACTGAATTGACGTGAACACGTTAATATCTATTTACAAAGGCAATCTCATAGTTTATAGCTAATGGATAACAAAGCTGACATCATTTTGCAAAACTGCTTGTGCGATACAAATATGGTAAAGCCAGCTTGTCTACCTTGCCTTAATGACATCGTTACATTAAAGAAGCGCCGTTTCAGGTACTTTTCCATAAAAGCTAAAAAGCCGGACCAACTCTGTTTGCAAATGGCGTTGTTTACCTCGCCTCTATTAGCTATTCATACGATGAAATAACACAGCTTGCGTTTTCGATCAGTCAATAAGTTCAATTCACCTACGCGCTTATGCTGAGTAATATGCGCCTATATTCACCTGGATATAATATTGGGCTTTTGCGCTGACGTCACGAAAGTGAGCTAAAAGAGTAATTGCATGTTTAATCTTCGTAGCCGTCGCCTGACTCTACATCGTAAACAAAATACTCGGATTTGGTATACTCTGCTCACCGACCACTTTTCATTTGGAATTTCGTCGTCATCATTTCGCTTGCACCTATTATTTTGTGGAGGCTTTGCATAAGCCCTCAAGTCATTTTGAATGGCATGGCTTTGTTTGTGACACCAGACGGCACCGGTCACCCGTTATTACGAAACTCTTACGAAAGTCGAGCTGTAACAAACTCATGATTTACGACTTGTTGCGCAAAAATGGTTATTGTGACGGCTGTTCTTTTTATACTCATTTTTAACAAGCGTCATTGGCACTCCTGACCAGAAAGGGCCCGTAGGTGCCACCTTTGTTACTTTAGAAGTCCCATTGAGTTATACAATTGTATATATGAGAGCGCTCTTTTCAAGTCGAACCAATATGTTTCACGTGGACCAGTACTGACGCCAGACTGACGGGTTGGAATCATCAGCAAATAAAATTCGGAGTAAATTCTTGTATGTAAATTATCTTTATCAAGCAGGTAAGTGGATATAAAAGGTTATCCTTTGCTATTTCGACTGGCAATTATTGTTGCCCACAAAAAAAGTAATCACTGGTGTGGTCATTTCATTAAAGATCATATCTTATAGAAATTGTAATACCATGCCAGCAAATAATAAACAAAAAATTGTTTCTGCTCGGAATACTGGAAAGGTGAGATATTTCTTGAATTTGCACCGTAGCCCAGCGATCACGGACTAAATTTGCTAAGACAGCCACATTATTCGGGGATCCTATTCCCGAAAAAGTGCGAGCGTAATAAATTCGTTTGCAGTCGCGGACCGCATTAAGGTCGTAATTGCAACCAACAAGGGCTTTATTCTGCCGCAAGACTAGCCTGGGCGCCTCCGCTGCAATTTATTTTCTTGACAATATAAGCGGTCCTATTTTTCCGGTTACGAATTGCGGGCACACAGTGGCCGGCCGGGCTCCGATCAGAGCTAAGTGCAGAAAAGTGTCGGGAAGCCTCGCCCATGGAACGCGGTCAAACACTAGTCTAGAGCTTTTAGTTGTCCTTTTCAGAGGTCCCAATGTCACTGGGCCATTAGTGCTCCCAAGCAATGTTACTTTTGTTATTTTTTACACTCTAAGCCAGGAACCACTTGAAGTGGCTTAAGAATAACCTTTACCGCTTGAAAAAGACTTCTTTGTGTTAAAAAGAACTCCAGCGCACCTACAAATGAAGCGCTCGTCGACATCAAATTCTTTTCAACTTCAAGCCTCCACGTGTCTCACAACAACCTGAACAAGACAAAGGGGGATGTAATAATGTCATCCGAAAGAATAGGGGCAGAACAAAACAGGGTGAAGTGGCAACCCAGGGCCGACTATTGTTGGCGAGATATTGCAGCGACGGTCGCGACACATGTACGTTGTGCCTCTCAGGTTGGTGGGCAGTGGAAGCGGATACGGTTTTTGGACAAAAAAATCATGAATTTATTTATTTATTTAAATATTATTGCGCAAAATATAAACAAAATGTACAAAAGATGGACGTAATGCCTAATGGGTTTGACCCTATAGACCTATATAGTCTCATCTGTCAGGCTAATACAAGCGTCTATCTTTTCTAATTGAAAACTTAAAACTTTATTTGTTTGAATTCATAATCAGTGCCTGAACATGCAGATGACCTAATGGAAAGTTATGTCCGCTGCTCATGGGATCAGGAACCAGTGAAACCAAGAATGACGACGAAGGCGAATGAAGACGCTGTGATAGAATTGGTGTATATTTTTAAGAAAAAAACACTACCTGATGATTTCTTTGTCTTTTTGATTCTGAGAGTACCATCAAAATTAGTTAAGTTTTGACGGAAAATAAGGACTACAAAACCATTTTAAATAGGTGCCGTGAGCAGATGTGGCAGTAAATAAATAAATAGTTAAATTGATTCTGCTTCAAATGTTTAAATTAATATTTTACTCAGTGGTGCTTTACAGTGGAGACGCCGCTTTACGTGTCCACTTAACGTTAACAGAGGGCATTTCCCAACGTCAAGAAAATTTTATTTTATTTCATAATATTGTTCCTAGAATAAAATATAACTTTTAAATTAAAAACCGGCTTTATAAATAGAGTTTCTGTTTTAATTGACTTAGTCCCAAATGATGTAACTAAAGCTGCTTATGCTATTGGGAATTACAACGCATACTCGTATAATAAAGATAAATATCTATAACAAGAATATAGGGTGGCAACGGAATAGCGATTCTTTTGGGGAAGCTGGTTCCTATAGGCGGCGGTGATTACTTCCCATCAGCTGACCCGCATGCTCGTTTTTCTCTAATTTCATAAAGAACATATTCTTTAAGCAAATTTTTGTCTGCAGCGGGATTCGAAACTGTCAGCTCCACCTTCGTGGTCACTAACTAGTAGCTAGGATATCCGTTTGTTGGTACGTACGAGGCGTATAAAAGTTATTCTCAAAAACGGGAACATTCTCCACCCACTTGAAATAACAGAAACTTCGAAGTAAGCTTTCTTGAAAGAGAAGCTTTTGGCATATGAACTTGTTTTTATAAAGAACCAACAGGGCGAACGAAAATGCTCCTTGTGGAAGTTTTATTTAAATTTAATTATGTTTTGAAATGTTAATGTCGACAGTAGAGATGGGCCGACTATGAGTTTGGCCGACTAGCCGACTAGCCGACTAATCGGCTGGGAAAAAGCCGACTAGTCGGCCGACTAGTCGGCCAAGCCGATCATTGCTTTCGCTAATGTTCGAGCGGAATATGTAATGTTCGACGCGCCTCATATGTTCACGCGCCGCATAGGCTGATATGAAGGACCAGGTTTTTTTTTCATTTTGCATTTTCTTATGATATTGTCTAAGTATTACTCCACATTACAGAGTTTCTTTAAATTAGACAAAGGTCAGCGAACTACTTAGCTGAGAAGTTTGTATTGTAGTAAAATTACCATTCCGACCGATTCACCGAGGCACTGCGGTATCTTAGACGAGAAGATGTTGCGTAGCTTCTCAAACGCTACCTTACCGAATCGGATTCGATGATTTACCTCTTTGTCGATCTACCTCTGGACAGTCTATTCCAGGTATACATACATAATCCCTTAATAAAGTTGAGTGTAGAGTCTCCAATCTCTAAGGGAGTTGGCGGGACGAGGGCGTTCGACATGATTTTCCACTTGTCCACGTTCATCTTAAGACCAACTTGCTTATAGTCTCGAGCATTATACTGAGGTCCTCCATGGTCTCAGCCATGACTACTATGTTCTGGGCAAAACGAAGGTGAGTGATATATTCGCCGTTTACGAGTATATTGATGCCAAGTCCTTCCCAGAGATAACATCTCCCTGTTTAACTCCTCGCTGTAGTAAGATAGGCTTCGAACTTTGGTCCTGCAGTTGGACGGACGTATTGGCGTGTTCATAAAAATTCTTCAGTACTTCGATGTCGGCACATCGCTGGAGAGACTGGAGGGACAATACAGCCCATGTCGCGATTGAATCGACGTCCACAAATGCTAAACAAAGGGCGAGGTTATACTCTTCGGGCTTCTGTATTACCTGCCGCAGCGCGTGTAAGTGGTCCACGGTGCTGGAGCCTTTTCAGAAACCGGCTTGTTCGGGAGGCTGGAAGTCGTCGAGCTTGGCGCATGAGACGGTTCGCAATGAGTCTCGAAAATAAAATAATATTTAAGCATGGCTCACAAGTGAGATAGGCTTATAGTTCTTCAGCAGAGTATTATTGCCGTTTTAGGAAAGGAGCACCACCACACTTCTGTTCCATGCATACGGCGTTCTCTCTTCGTGACTGACGAAGTTGAACAAAGGCTAAAAGACACTAAGAAACGGTTTACCTTCAGGATGTCAATGCCTTCAGGAGTTCAGCTGCAATTTGACATCGTCTGGAATTTGTCATTTTTAAGTTGTTTTAGAGCCATACTAATCTCGTACATGCTGACGTCCGGGATGTCTTTGGTAGGTATGTCTTAGAATTCGACTTGGTTAAACAGCGTTCGAGAAGCTATGCAACATCTTCTCGTCTAAGATACTGCAGTGTTTGAAGACGAAAGTCTTCGATCAGATGATGAAAGTACTATTTAATTGAAATTGATTCATGTTCATGTCGATGATTTCAATTCAATCACCCTGTTTTAAAAATAGTAATATGACCACTAAGTCACCCACTGGCTCGTTTGAGTTCCTATGTCGTGTTTAAAATAAAAAATAAAATAAAAATTATTGCCGACTAGTCGGTGCTTTTTGCCGACTAGTCGCCGACTAGTCGCCGACTAGAAATATGGCCGGATAGTCGGCTTTACCGACTAGTCGGCCACTAGTCGGTACATCTCTAGTCGACAGTTATTATTTGGCTGAATGTGTGGGATGCTCCTTTCACCTCAAGTATCTTTCAGTTAACTTTTGATACTTTTGTGTACGTCATTTGGCCACAACTCACAATGCTAATTCTGACAGCTGCAATTTACACGCGTAAGTTTCATAATACGGTATTCCACTCAAAAATCGAATGGCATAAAAATGCAAAATTGTCGTAGACGACCAAAGACGTAGGTAAAAAACTCTGATATTTTAGAAGTAATAGCGATACAAAGTTACAAAGATGATGAAGAAAAAAAGTTTTATTTTTGTTTCAAAATGCTCATTCGAATCCCGATATTATTTTTTTAGAAAAATTGAGTATGTGAGTAATTAGTTAAAAGGTTAAAGTATTGAAATACACACGATTTAGTGTTCCATACAAATCAAGCTTGTGACGTCACTGGCGCTGTATGCAGTGCGATAGACCGTTTTCGCGACACACGCCCGTTGCCATTTTATTACTTGTGATATTTTGAAAAATAATGATCGTTGACAGTTTTTCTTCTTTTGACCAATTCTATCAATTTTGGTAATAAAAAAGTCATTAAAATATCGTATTCGGTTGGCAGTTGATGGGTAGAACTATACTAAGCGCTACGCCGTAGAGCCTGTAGCATTTCGTAGCACATAAAATAAATTAATTACCTGCCTTAATCAGCATTAAACTAATACTTCTGGAATCAAATATTAATGAAATTTATAAATATAAATAAAATATCGAAAGACAGTGTATTATTTATGTTTTTGGATGTATTTATTACATCCATGAATCATTTATTCGAGCACCGAACACAGCCGTTCCGTCTCATTTGTTATCTAGACTGCCGTAACAGACAAATCAACTCTTATGTATCACTGTAGTCGTGTAAATGTGTTTTGTGTAACAAGTTCGCGTTGGGAAGGGCGGGCGTGCGAGTTTCACCGCCAAATGGCCCCAGTCGACTGACTTTGACATTTTATCTCGTCGTTACTTTGGAATAAATGTCGTGTACTGATTTAATATCGCTTTCATATTTTTAGGGTTCCGCATGTAAAAGGAAAACAAGAAACCTTCATGGTCTGAATCCGTCTGTATGTATATTTGTTTGACACAGCGGCACAACTCCAAAATTAATATGTGAAATAGTTTTTTTTATTAAAGGTTGCTTACTTATTGCCAATGCAACTTTTTTGTTTTTAGTTTCCTTGCAAAGGGCGTCGAAATTTTAAAGTGAAACTACTAATTCAAGTGGGGCATCAAATGAAATGGCTCTATTTGCACTTTACAAAACATATTTTATTATTTTTTGCGGCATAAAAATTACACCTCTCCCTTATCTCTGAAGTTTGTAAAGCGAAAATGTGACGTAATTACATATTATAGAAGTTCATGTAAATATTACAGGACACAGAGAACGATCTTTCTAACTAGCAGGCCTTTTTTTAATTATCAAAAATATTTTACGAACAAACCAAGCTAGGTATGAGCTGGTTCATTTTATTTTTTTCATGGATTTATTATGGTCAATGTCTAATCTAAATAATATTGTGTGGTAATACGGAATCATCGGTGCACGAATTCGACTTAAACTTGGCCGGCTTTGACATTGAATATTGACAAAAAAAGTAATTAGACGCAATTCGCAATATTTTTTAAGGATAATTTTCCGGAACAAAATTAGTTCAATCCATTTAACGTCATATCCATCCCAAAATTCATTAAAATCTGTTCTTCTTCTTTGACGTAATGGCTTGAAATTAACAACAAGCTTTATGTCTGTTCTATCTTTTTTTGATTCGAAACTCAGAAATATTCACAGTTTAATATACACTCGACATAGATAAGGTGGTAGTCGATAAGTTTCTGGACTATAGGAACTAGTCATGAACTAGTCCGTGAACACTCGAGGCTTTAGTTTTGTCCAACGACAAAGAAACGGCTGAATCATGCCAAATGTGTTCAATGCATAATTTACACCTAACCAGCGCTCAGCCAAGTCAGTGCTCGGCTGAACGAATAGGGACACCGCTCAAGCCACTCGCTGGCTCATTGTTTCAGCATATTGCTGGCTTTTTAAAGATCGCATTTGACGTTTCATTTCTATGGAAACGAAAGGGCAAATGAGGTCATGAATACGCTGCTGTACTTAAGAACCATATGCACTAGATGTCGACCCAGTGAAAATGAAATAAAAATGAAATGCAAAAAATTTATATCCGAACTTAGTTCTTTTATTTTTAAAATAATACCTTATACCTGAGGGACAAATTCAGCTTGTATCATGTTAAATGTCAGGTCAAAAGTAAAAGGGATACAGTGATCAAACTGAGTATGCATAAAATTCACTTTACTTTAAAGCTCCAGGTGTAAATTGTTTCTGAAACAATTCCGCTATCAATCCTCATAGTTGACTTTAGTTTATTACACGAACAGTAGTTAAGGGCTTTAACGTTTTAATTAACAACTTCAACGAATAAAGCTATAAAGAGTTCTTAACACGTAAGCCTGTTAGTTAACGAAGGTTAATATAATTATAATCGATTAGTTAAAGGTAGTTTTGACTTTATAAATAGCCGTTAGATCAAATTGCAGTAAGTTATTGATAACTTCTACTGAGACAGGGTTAAGACCCTCTATTGGCATTTGGCACCTAGTCATTGAAGGTACCAACTGTACTAAAGGAGTAAGAGGAACTCACTATCAATCGTACGCCCCCCCTCCTGGCTGTATGATTTACTCCTCGTATACACTGCGCATAATATTAGACGTGATCTGAATTTAGGGGGCTCCATCTCATGTGGCTTTTTAACCCCCGGCCTCACGGTTGGGGGTGTCACGCCTTAGGCTAAGGTCATAGCGGAAGTTGCACGCTTAAGTGAACTTCGTAACTGGTTATGAAACAGAAGTGAAAGAGATTTAACTGTACCAAAAAATAATTATATCCGATAAGCAACAAAATGAAATCCTCCCACATAATCGACCAGAACCGAGTAAGGCTAATGGCTTCATTACACTTTGATAAGAACAAATGCGAGTTCATAGCTACTTGCACTAAACTCCAAATGTATGAACTCGCACTTGCACTGATCGAAGTGTAGTCAAGCCATTAATAACAATGACATACCTTAACAAACGCTATGCATGTAATTTAAAGGAAAAAAGAAATAACAGTAATATCATTTCAGCGTGAATTGACAAAAAAAACTGACCCTTCTTTCTGGTGGAAGTCAGGCGAAAAAGGAATAAAAATATACCTTTAAATTATAGTACAAGTATGTATGTATGTATGTATGTATGACTCTTTATTGTACTAAACACATAAAATAACCGATAACAGGACAAAACAGATGTACAAAGGCGAACTTATCCCTTAAAGGGATCTCTTCCAGTTAACCTTCCAGTTAACAAGTAATAATATGTCGAAAGGGGCCTCTACATAATGCTACTGCATATCGATCTTTTCCAAGGTGAGTCTACCAGCAACTATTATGAGAACTTTTAACATAAAACTACCGTGAGACTCGGACATATTAATAAAAACGGATCACTCACGTATTTTTAAATCGAGAAATACGTGAGAGGTCCGTTTTTATTAATATTATGCGAACTCCACATAGTCACGAAATGGCAGCACTAGAATAAGTTATAATATTTACACGCGACTCAATCCAGAATTTGTTTTATTTAGATTATAACCTGTGGAAAGCCAGTTCACAACATAATGTAACTTTTACTTTTATTTTAATAGCTCATCTTAATAGAAAATCTAAGTTTATTTATTTTTATTTTATTTTATTTTATTTATAATTCGGTAATAATTTTCTAGGAATTATTAACTATTGAGACGATTAAAACGCTAAGTCTACGACATGTCTACACAATAGATTTGTATCCTTAGCTACCTTAAATTTCGATATTTACAAATCTACCCTAATATTTCATGGTATATCATAAACTCAATTTTCCTACATTTTAGCCATATTTAACTAGAGGTGTGAATAACGGCTATATTTACATAGCACGCTATGTGCAAAATTTTTATAACGTGCTATTTTAATTGTTATAATATAACGAAACTATTGGTAAGAAACTCGAAAAATGGTAACGCGTTAAAATGGGAATTACGTTACAAAGTTATAATTTATAATGCTTGCTAAAGTACTACAGAAGGCATTTGGCGTTACAAATTATAATGTATTGTTTGATTGTGTTTGTGAACTTTTTATTATCGACTGTAACTTTCGAGTTTTAAATTATAAAATTGAGCAATGCATGTGTGAAATGCGTTATAATTTTAGCAGTTTTGTTACTTAAGAATTATAATTGCTAAAGTTATTTTAAAATTTAACATAGTATTTTCTTATGTTTTCGCGACTTGTAGACATTGAAATAAAACAATTTATACGGGAATTAGATTCGTTACAATACACGGGATATAAACCGTATAAATTGTTTTATTTTTTCCAATAAAAGTTTAACGTTATAAATTATGCTATACATTATATTAACCACCTCTATATTTAACCCAAAAGCTGCTCTAATGGTAGTGCCGTGCCATAACACATGTTAAAACAGCTTAAGCCGACCTTCATTATTATTTAAAACCACAGTCCAAATAAAACCTTTCCGTATATGTATAGACCGCGAGCCGTCACGTAAGTTCCACCGTAAAACTAAAAAAATCATACGTGTAGTGAAATTTCACGTACTTACCTCCTTTTGACTTAGAATGAACCCCGCGGGTCAAGGCAGTTGTTATGGGGGCTATTACGGAACCGGGTTATGGCATGCGATAAACTAGCTTTCATATTTATATTTTCATACAAAAGAACTGAGCACTTTCGCTAGCATTCGAAATGTTTTCTATTGATTTGCTTTGCGGGTGGGAAATGGTTTTTCGGGGTACGTTGGGTTTGAAAGACCACTTGAGGCGTAAGTAAATTACGTAAGAAATGTTTAGTATCCCTGTTTTTTTTCATTTTGGTCGTTTTAATAGAACGTTTTTACCATAACGATTAAAACATATGTAACTCTAGAGTCAACTTAAAAAAAAAAACTCTTAAACTACATTTAGGAATATAAATTGCAAGCGATTTGATGAACATACTTATCTGATACATAAAATAAAATGATAATGAGATTGTCGTTACAAATTGCTTTACCCATTGTATTCAGTCAATACCTTACAGGAATTCACTGTGATAAGTAATACACAATTCATGAAATCCCACGCTTTTTTAAATCAATTTATTGACAACCACAAAATAGATATAATAAAACAAACAAACTACATAAAAACTAAACCTTAGTACTAAAATTATAACTAAAATAAATCAAAAAAAGAAGGCCCCCGTGGCATAGTACCGAAGATACTGGCAGCATTACCTCTCTGTATAGCTAAGCTTATACGTTGTGCGAGGTAGCTGCCAGCTCTTCGGTCACCTGTGACGTCGACCAGCCTCTAATCCCACGCTTAGTATTAAAGTGACCCATTTCTGAATAATACACGTCCCAAAATATCACCTTAATTAAAAGACATAGGGTTTAATTTTGGAAAATATCATATTCAGAATTGAGTCGCTTTAATTCTAAGGGTGCGAAATGTATTATTATTCATAATTCACTCTAGCTAGTAAAAAAATTACAGCTGACCATGCTTAAAGTGTTAAACCACCAGTGATAAGGTACCAATAGGGTTAATTTATTTAATGTAACATTATGTTTTCGCTCCACAATGATATCCTTTATGGCTTAGAAAAAAAAGTACACAACTATCAAAAAAGGAAGTGTTCACACCATAGTCGCTCAATGACGTCATCACCCAACAGCTGATTTCCTGCTCGTGACGTCACACTTCGTTCACATTCCATCGGGGCACGTAACCAATTTATGATCAGATTCGTAATGTTGCCTGGTTTTAAGATTAAACTTCACATGGGGTTGGATAATGAAATACGCGCTTAGATTCGTTTATGAAATTAGAATTCAGGAAGGTGTTTTTGTTAAGTTCTTTAGCAGTTTTTCTATTAGGTCTGGATAATACTTGTCTCTAAGTATCCTCGTTGCTAAACTTTGTATTTAATTTATTCGTAATATGACTTTGGTATGTGTATGAAACACACCTAAAATTATAGTTTGGCAACATTGTATTCAGTTCCGGGCTTGGCCGCTAGGTGTCGTCCCAAGCTCTCTCTCTTCTCTTGCATTCAGCAACGCCTATGCGTGCTATCAAAAATAATGTAAAAACTTATAATACAGTCCATTAAAAACAATCCATGTGGGAGTTTAATTGATAAATAAGGAACCAGCAGCGACCCCCACATGATGGTCCTTCGAACCTTCAAGCATATTCAAGAATAAATATCAACATCTTCAAGAATGAACAAAATATAACCTCGTCGAATCCCAAGAAAACACCGAGGCGCGCGATTCCATTTGCGCTGCGCTGGCGACGCTTTAGGAGACAAAACATCGCAAGTACCCCTAGTGTGAACGAGACAACTACATCGTTTCGATCGCGTTTCGATCGTGTTGCTGCGGTATACGAGTGCCCGATTCCTACAATCGTCGTGCGTCAACACAGTGTTCGAGCGAAAGGGATGCGTGTAGCTTACGCGCCGCTTGTGTGAAGAGTGCGGTTGCGGTGTGTCTATTACAGTGTTTCGCTGTGCCCTGTTTGTTAGCGTGTCGAGCGCATGTTATTGCATCCTTTTTTCCCTTCTGGTTTGGCGTCTTCCGAGAATTTCTTTACTAACAAAATGGCGATATGGCGTCGGCTTAAGTTCTTTTAACAAAATATAACTAAAGACTATAATTAGTTGGTTAAAACTTCTGCTAAATACTACGCTACTGCTAAATACTGTGCATACGCATAATTGTTTGTGCAACATAACATTGTTTGATATTCGTCAAGCAAAATGGAAGGCCTAAGCAAGCTTGTGGCCACACGCGGCCAGTATAAAGGAGCAATGACAAGACTTGGTAAATATTTAGAGGAATATGATGCTGCTTATAAGGATTTGGAGGCACTCCAAGTGCGAAAGGAGCGACTCATCCAGGCATTTCAAGATTATTCGCGAATTAATGTTGATATCTTCATTTTAGATCCAACCGACAAGGAGGATTTCGCCGCAGTTGAAAACAACTATTATATATATTTAGCGAAATTAAATTGTCTCCTAAAAACCGAAAAAGTCGTGGAAAAAACAGGTAACCGGGAATGTCATCGGTTGCCACCCATCGAAATCAAAAAGTTTGATGGCCAGGTTGGTAATTACTATACTTTTATTAACCTATTCAACAGTGTCATCGACCAGGACAGTAGGCTGTCACAATGTGAGAAGTTCTACTATTTACGTTCTGTCCTCGAGGGCGATGCCCTAGATATGGTAAAACATTTGCCACTGACATCTGAAAATTATAAAGAGGCTTTGTCAATAATCAAAGAGCGCTACGATAACCGAAAAAAGGTGATAAATCACCATATTGTCTCTATATTAGACATAAGCCCCATAGGCAGGTGTACCGCTCAAGCCTTACAAAACATTGTGTCCATCACTAAACAGCATTTAGGTGCATTAGAAAATCTCAATGTTCCTATAGAACATTGGGATTTAATATTGGTATCCATATTACAAAGGAAAATAGACCAATACACCCTTCGCTCTTACCATCTCGAAAATGAGAATAATGACTTGCCGTCGTTAAATAAATTCTTATCATTTCTAGAACGTCGTGCTATCACCTTGGAAACTGTGGCTTATGCTGATCAACCACAGCAGCAGCAGAAATCTACTGTAAACAGAAGAACAAGCTTGGTGGCTGCAGCCAGTAAGCCGGAAAAGGTATCTTGTAAGTACTGTGGTGCTGACCATAGGCTGTACCAGTGTCCCAAGTTTAAATTAGCCACTTTCAATGAGCGTAACTTATTTGTAAACAAAAACAAATTGTGCAAAATTTGCTTAAACTTGCACACAAATAAATGCACATTAAGTATAAGATGTTCTAAGTGTAAGAATAAACACAACACATTGTTGCACGACGAGGCTGAGCAATGTGAAGCTTCAAATAACGTGACTACATCGGCAAACTCGGCAATGAGTAGTGACAATGTCCTACTGCCCACTATAAAGGTAAGATTACAGTGTAAGGATGGTAAATATGTAGCAGTGCGAGCGCTGATTGATTCTGGCAGTCAAGTGTCATTCATATTGAAAGATCTGGCAAACAAAACACAGTGTAACATAATTAAAAGTGATCAACGCATACTAGGTGTATGTGATAACACAAACAAAACAAGTGAAAAAACTCAGGTACAGGTATACTCAACTGTCAATGATTTTAACACCTCGGTAACATGTTGTGTAGTGGAAAATATTACTTGTGATCTTCCCCAGTTTGAGTGTGACAAAACATCTATGTGTATACCTTCATACATCTCGTTAGCAGATACTAACTTCAATAAAAGTGAAAAAATAAGTATGTTATTAGGTTGTGACATATTCTTTCAAATACTGCTGCGAGAACAATTACCTGTGTCATCTAGTGGGTTGTATTTACAAAATACACGCTTTGGCTATGTTGTGGCTGGCAAAGTACAGCAGAGCAGTACAAATAAATCTAAATTGTCAAGCAATTTCTGTCTAGCTGAGCGGGTAAGTAACTCTCATGCATGTGACATAGGTGACAGTCACACTTTGCAAAGTCTAGATAACAACATAAAAAAGTTATGGGAGTGTGAAAAAGTGCCTGAAGTGTTTACAGAGTCTAATAATGAACAAGAACTTGCCGAATCAATGTTTCAAAAATCTGTTGTGTTAAAAAATAATAGATTTCAAGTGGCCTTGCCGCTAAAACAAGAATTGTGTGAATTGAAATTAGGTGACTCGCTATCGTGCGCCTTACAAAGGTTCTATAATTTGGAAAAAAGGTTTTCAAAGGACCCCGAGCTTTTTGAACAATACAAAAGGTTCATTCATGAATATGTCAATCTGGGCCATGCCAAAATATTTGACATTTCAAAATATAACATAGGACAGGAGCCTACTTACTTTTTGCCACATCACCCTGTCATAAATACAAACAGTAAAACTACAAAATTAAGAGTAGTGTTTGACGGGTCTATGCAAACTAAACAAAAGGTATCATTAAATGATTGCATGTTAAATGCAGATGCTGGTCAAAAAGAATTGTTTGACATTTTAATAATGTTTAGATTGCATAGATATGTTCTCATCACTGACATAAAAAAGATGTTTAGGCAAATAATGTTAGAAGAATCTCATTGTCCGCTTCAAAATATATTGTGGAGGGACTCCCCACAAGAAAGTGTACAGTGTCTACAATTACAAACCGTTACATACGGATTAAAAAGTTCAACATTTTTATCCACAAGGTGTTTAGTTGAGTTGGCGAATCGCTTCAAAGACCAGTACCCATTGGGTGCTAAAATATTGTTGAACTGTACCTATGTCGATGACGCCCACTTAGGTCACAATGATCTTGATATTTTGCTTGAAACCAAGCGGCAATTAATACAGCTCTTAGAGCTGGGTAGCTTTGAGCTACACAAATGGTGTGCCAATGATCTCAGGTTACTTGAGAAGGTGCCCCAACAACAACACAGCACTGGTGACATTGAGTTAGGTAAGGATGATCACAGCTGTGTTAAAACCTTAGGGCTCAGTTGTAATTTACAATCTGACACTTTGAGTATAAGTTGTCCTGATAAAAATCTCCTTGCTAAATACACAAAAAGACAAGTTTTAAGCTTTATGAGTAAAATATTTGACCCACTGGGTTTAGTTGGCCCTATACTTGTCATGGCCAAGTGCATTATGCAAAAAACCTGGACATTAAATATATCTTGGGATAGTCATCTGCCATCAGACTTAAATGAAACTTTCACAAAATTTGCTGCAAGTCTAATTCAAATGCCAGATATAGTTGTGAATAGAAACATCAATACACACCAGGCAAAGACTATTGAGCTAATTGGATATGCAGATGCCTCAATTAAGGCCTTTGGGTGTTGTCTGTATTTAAGGGTCATTGACATACATGACAATGTTCAAGTTCATTTGTTATGTTCAAAATCTAGAATAGCTTCACTGAAAGAAATGACTACCCCAAGGCTTGAGCTTAATAGTGCAGTGTTGTTGGCAAAATTAGCCAAAAAAGTTTATGAAACAATAAAAATACAATTTGATGTCAAGGTTTACCTATATGCTGATTCTCAAATTGTTTTATCCTGGTTAAAAATTGAACCTTTAAAACTCAGTGCCTACGTTGGTAATAGGGTAAAGGTCATCATGGAAAATACAAAGGATTTCCTTTGGGCATATGTTAACACTTCTGAAAACCCTGCCGACTGTTTGTCCAGGGGAGTAGAGCCTCACAAATTGCAAAACACACTTCTGTGGTGGCATGGTCCGAGCAGCTTGCAGGACAAGGATTTTAAGCATTGTAGTGAGTGTGTAGACTTACCTATCAGTTTACCAGAAGTGAAGACTAGTAATGTAGCTGCTATTCAGAAAGAAAGCTTAGATGTGTTCAATAAATACTCAAATATTAATAAAATGAAAAGAGTAGTAGCATACATGTTTAGATTTATAAATAACTGTAAAGTACAAAAAGACCAAAGAACAAATGGTCATTTAACTTGCAAGGAATTGAAGTTTGCTTTAAATGTAATAATTAAAAACGAACAAGCCTTTTATTTTGAGGATGTAATAAAATGTTTGAGCTCTGATCAACCAATAAAATCAAATTTAAAGTCCCTTTGTCCATTTCTAGACAAATTTGGTATTTTAAGAGTAACAGGAAGGTTACAAAATGCAAGCATTCCCTATGATCAGATGCATCCTACAATACTGCCTAAAAAATCATTAATAACTAACTTAATAGTTTCAAATGAACACAAGACACTGCTCCATGCAGGTCCAGGCTTAATACTTACAAGCTTAGCACAGCGATATTACATTATAGATTCCTTGCGGGAAGTAAAGAAGGTAGTAAATAAATGCATCAGATGCTTTAAATTAAAGGCGAAAGCGGCAGAGCAGCTAATGGGTTCATTACCATATGACAGGGTAAACCAGTGTAGAGTTTTTGAAAAGGTTGGAGTCGATTATGGTGGTCCATTTTCTGTGAAGTTGCATCGTGTTAGAAAGCCTATAATTTACAAGGCTTATATTGTGCTTTTTGTTGATTTTTTAACAAAGGCAATACATATTGAGCTTGTCTCCAATATGACCACTGAAACATTTATAAATTGCCTAAAAAGGTTTATTGCCCGTCGCAACAAGCCTAGTATAATATATTCTGATAACGGGAGTACATTTAAAGGTGCTAATAATAAACTTAAGGAGTTATATAGTGTCTTCAATAAAGAACATCAAAATTTTGTGCAAACATTTGCAACAAACTTAGGAATAGACTTTAAGTTTATCCCCAGTTATTCTCCTGTATTTGGAGGCCTGTGGGAGGCAGGAATTAAGAGCGCCAAGCATCATATGAAGAGAGTGGTTGGAAATGCGGTACTAACCTATGAAGAGTTAAATACAGTAGTGGTACAAATAGAAGGAATCTTGAACTCGAGGCCATTGACCGCATTGCCAACAACTGATCCTCATGATACTTCTTATTTGACACCGGGTCATTTTCTTACAGGTGCCTCTTTTTCTGCCATACCTGATTCAGATGTTACTAAGGTTCCTTTAAATAGGTTATCATTCTGGAGGCAATGTACCCAGATGATGCAAAACTTTTGGAAAGCCTGGCATAGGCAATACCTTACACAGCTCCAAAATAGACCAAAATGGCACACAGCTGTGCCTAATATTGAAGTAGGTACTTTGGTAATTATAAAGGAAGACAATATTCCTCCTTTACACTGGCCAATGGCTCGTGTCATAGATGTGCATCCAGGTTCTGATAAAAAGGTAAGAGCATTGTCTGTAAGAACTACCAAGGGTTCTATAATTCGCACAAGTGTGACAAAGGTTTGCCCATTACCTATAGATAACAATTAAGCTACGCTCATGGCTGGTTACTGTTTTAAAATTATAAGCTGTAATTCTGTCACCGTAGGCCTAGATGCGTTGCCATATCAACGATGCCAAGGTGAATAGGGTTACTTAAAAACCCTTACAGTGGTTACTTAGGTTTAACTTCCATTGTGACACTGGTGTAGTGTGTGTGCAGCATGCACTATACATAAACACTGCAGCCGCCAGCTTGAACTTCATGTGTTAATTTTTTTTTACCATAAAAGGTTTTTATTTTATTTAGGTAGCATAGAAGCCGATGGCATTCCTGGTTTTCTTTTTCTACTAATTATATTACTTTTCTGTGTTTCTCAGATGGGATAATTTTATGTTATTTGAGACTATTCTGTCTCCCCTTTTTGTGTGTGCAGCTTATTGTCATAAAAAATAATGTTTTTAACATAATTGTTGTTATGTGCCAGTAAAACTTGGCATTTTGCTGCTTCTGTCACCGTAGGCCTAGATGCGTTGCCATATCAACGATGCCAAGGTGTGCAGAGCTGCCACCCCTGTGGCTTTTCTCATTACCTATTTTAAGTATTATTTCTCATTAGACTTAAATACTGACTATGTAAAAAATAAAAAAATAAATGCTGTATTAAACACAATTTATTAAAAATAAAAAACTGTATAATGTTGGCTGTTGTATGATGACAAAGAATCTCATAATAAATAACTGCATTTAATATGCTAGTGTGTTCAATTGTTGTCCTGATACACATAAGAAATGTTTGTTATGACTGACTAGTTGTAAAATTTAACTAGAAGCTGACTTCATTAGCTATCCCTTTATATTACTATTGAACATTGTAATGTGTATAATGTAAGGAGTTTTAAAATTGTTTACTAAGGGTCAGGGAAACTTATGTTTTCAATTGCTTAAACTAAATATAACAAATGTTTTGTAGAGTTCTAACATGTAACATAGTTTGAAAATTAGTCTCTGTTTCTTGCCCTGGGCCCCAATTTATGTATGAAACACACCTAAAATTATAGTTTGGCAACATTGTATTCAGTTCCGGGCTTGGCCGCTAGGTGTCGTCCCAAGCTCTCTCTCTTCTCTTGCATTCAGCAACGCCTATGCGTGCTATCAAAAATAATGTAAAAACTTATAATACAGTCCATTAAAAACAATCCATGTGGGAGTTTAATTGATAAATAAGGAACCAGCAGCGACCCCCACAGTATGACCGTGGGAAAGCGGTCGAAGTATCTTTTCGAGTTAAATTCTCTCGAAAGTAACCTCAAATTTCAAGCAAATTTCCGGTGTCTGTTGTAATGAGCAAATTTTGTAGAAAGAAGCTTATAGAAAAGGTACTCGTGTTTTAGATGAATAGATATTTGTAATACAAGTGCAAAAAGGTGGTCATGTCCAAAGCCAGTTTGTGAGCAAGAGCCGGAGGCGAGTGCTAACGTTTCGTACCTGCATCACACGAAGTTTTTCAACACATTTCAAAAATATTATAAATAGTAAAACAAAAATATAAATGCCTAAAAATTCATTCAAAATGTAGAGGTTGAGTTTTAATCACAATTTTAAATTATTTAAAAACATATAATACATAGATTACAACGCGGATGTAGTCAGAATTGTAAAATACATTTATTAATTTAATTACGAGTATATTACTTACTTATGTAAATATATTGTATTTATTATTAAATTGTAATGTTTATTTGTTGGCAAAATCGGCAAAAAAACGTAGAAATAAATGATAAATTGAATATGAAGCTTAAAATTATTGGGAGACCAATTCGGCTATCTGATGGTGGATTGATACATCTATCGACCTCAACCCAATCACATTGATAAATAAGTGTTTCATACATATCGCGTCGTTGCTATATCGCACTAATCAACTAACTAGTCTAAACAATAATATGCAAAAACCATCACGCATCCGTTACTAAAGTCAGTTTTCTTAACAAAACTTAACCTCCGCCGCGCCAGACAGCAATAAATCTTAATAATATTAAATAACTTCATTAAACATTAAACACATTACGCGGCGTTGTGTTGTAATTAGTGAATGTTTAGTATACAAGCGTTTTTGCCTACATACTTTGTGAGGAGCGGAGGAAATTAATTGATAAAGTTCGCCCCGCCTTAACGCGACACGCTGCCATAAATATTCATTAGTATGTAAATGTACCTACTCGAATTATAAACATACCACACTTTTTCGAAACGGCGCAGAATTAATTTATTCCCCGGTTCTTAATCCGTTCCCTTCGGTAGAAAAAAGAAAGTAATTCGTTTAAACAATCTTAATTTAGAAAGAATCGACGACAAATGGTATTGACCTATATCGTTTTTATTAAACTCTTTCCAGATATTTTATTACTAAAGTACTCGTAAAACTTGTCGTTGATTTGAGCGACATAGTAGTGAAATCGCATGTAATCCACATAAATCCGACAATATTATTATAGTACCTACATTTAATATTCGTATAACTTTTAGTACTCCAAGTCAAACCACGTCAAATTTGGTTAACAATGTTGTGTAACGTTTTCAAAATTCAATTGATTGTATAGTCGACCAAGTAATTGCTTGACCACTTTTGAACCTTATCCCTCTGTTACACAGCGAAAAGTGGTCAAGCAATTTCTTGGTCGACTATACATCTTAACAGTCAAAGTCCAAAGTAGTCGCTATAGGATGTCAAAGGACATGGTAAGTTAAGCTTACCCTGTGCTCGGTACCCCTTGGGTACGCACCCTCTCTCCGTTTAGCTGTAAAAGCCGACTGAGTCCAGCAGTAGGTATAAAACCGTCCGAAAAGGTAACGATTTCAAGAAATTCGAATTTGCACGTACAAAGCAACTTTAAATACAGCATAGCAATCGTACAAATATATAGAGCGATTTCTAAACTCTATAATAGTATCAGTTGTAATGTAAAAGAAGCAGAAGGGTACCGCTAAACTTGCAGCTCTCAAACCGACGCTTTGGTAACTGATCGTACAATTTATGAAAATACGAATCGTTTAACATTATATTTATCGAGTCTTCCTTGAATAAAATGTGCATTTGATACAAAAAAGAGATGGGCAATTAAAATCTTGCAGTGATTTCAACGTATGTACATAATCGAAAAGTATTATGTTTTATCAGAAGTCTTGCCGCGAAATAACTACAGAAAAGATCTACTCAATAGATACAAATTTATTGGCACTACGCAGGTCATACAAAATTGTTTATTTATAAAAGTTCCGTAACAGAAAATTCGTGCCTGGAATCTGGTACAGACATCCCTTTGAAGGAACGGTAATAATTTCGTTTACGACAGGACTGTGTAGACAATTGAAAAGGCCACTAGCTGCTTTAGTGAATTTTCTCACAAGTTAAAAACCTTTCTAGAGGCAAATTATTTAAGTATGTATATTTTATTAATTGCTTATCCTTGATGTTTAAAAATTTTAATGTTTTATAAACGCCTAAAACAATTTCAAACATGACTGGTTTTCGGCTTAAAACATGCTTCCGTCCATTTATAAAATGACTATCGGAATTTTTTGTTCATGACATCATATAGCTTGCTCTACTATAATTTGCCACAGATAATTAAAAAGTCAGTAATTATATTTGAGTTAACTTTCTTATTTGTGCAACTGTCATAATACACACGTCTAGCATACTTTAAGTTCGTGGTGTAAACTATAAATAAACGACTGATCCTCTCGTTCGCACATACAATTAACGCGGTTATGTATGTATTTCAGTGTTCCACGAGATTGCAAGTAATAAATAAATTCATGAACCCATTGAAGCGTGCGACAATACGTGCAAAATACAAACCAAAGTTAAACGTTGCGCTTCGTTTTGATGTAGAAGAAGGACAAACAAACATCCTTTCACATTAACGAGTATAGTATAAAAGAAGAAACTATGGAAGTAAAAAATAGCATAGTATAGCGGACGGCAACCTTTTCGCAGGTAAGGCCCACATCGTAGCAAAATGAAGTGAAGTCGAGCCGGACCGCACTTGTTCTTATGGCCTAATTACAATGCCAGTAAATAAATTATAAATTATATAAATTAGTTAGTATTAATCATTATTAGTTCATAAATTAGCTACTTGCTCTAAAAACTTTGCTGGTGGTAGGACTTGCTCGTTAATCCTGAAGCTAAGTAGCTGTCCTTGCATTATTCTGTTCCGGCGTGGAGAGCAAGACAGCCGGTGCAACTACTGGTACGAGAGGTATTCAATCTTAGTCCTCTAGGTTGGCAACGCATCTGCAATCTCCTTGTGTTACGGGTGTCTATAGGCGGTGGTTATCACTTACCATCAGGTACCTACTTGCTTGTTTGCCTTCCTGTTATATGAAAAATGCATGAACTCGCCCTCGTGCTAATCAAGGTGTAATCAGGCCATTAGGTCTAAGTTACACTTTGATTAGTGCAAGTGTGAGTTGATAAATTTGGCGTTTAGTGAAAGTAATATGAACTTGCACTTTCACTAATCAAAGTGTAACTTAGCCCTTAATTTTGATAAACGGTGCTTCATTGGTGATAATTTAAGTATAAGTCTTTCATTTACATAACAGCCGCGGGCCATAAAGGGAGGGCCGCGGAATGCATGTGACCCGCAGGCCGCGGGCTGTCAACCGCTTGCATAGTATATCTAACTTTATCACACTTCTTTAAACAGTTGTCCAAGTACAGGTTGTGAACTGTTGTTGTTGTTTACTTAAAAATTGATTAATTACCCTACTCTCCGATTGTCAAAATCAGCCAAATTTTCAGGATTATTTTTTAATATTATAAGTTATTTTGTTATGTAATTGACACAACGTTCATCTTTTGAGATAGAGATACCTGATAGAGGGATAGAGATCTTACAAAATAATGCATTATGATCGGATTGATCAGCTGTGTTTTGCCATAGCTGTGTACAAATATTTTTATAACCTATTAAATAATCACAAAGTCTAACAATAAAGTAAAAATAGTAAAGCAATAATTTGAAGGATCCCTAAAAATCATACAAATTAATTGAAAATATTATTATGACACCCAAGCCCAAAATTATGTAAGTATGAAATGGTATCGGTCTTCTTTAACTTAATTGAATTGCAATAAAGGACAAGGGGTTTTCAGCTTAGAAATATTGCTGATATTAAATTTTAGTTATCTACTCCACGTCTCAACTAATAAGACAAATGATTGCCGTATTAGGTTCCGGTAAATTGAGTTAAAAGTGATCCACCTGTAAAGCAATAGGAAATGACCTTTTCAGAATAAAAGAACGCAAATAAAACTTTTTAATAAAATTGAAAAGTGTAACAAAAAATGTTGAATAGGTTTTTTTTAAAGAAGCAAAGTTTTTTCATTTTGCAAAAGGAAGTTTCTTTCCTGCCATCGGATTATGCAGCAAGTGAAGTGGAATTATGCCTTACAATCTCATGTTGTCCTGGTTGCTTCTTTGGTTTTTCTTTTAATTTAGTTTAATGCAGAAGTCTCGTAGCAAACTTTTTATACGTAGGTACGACTACATGAGCGCAATCAGTAAATATGGTAGGTAAGTATACATATAGGAAGTGACAAAATAAAACCAGGAATCCTTAAACAGGTGATTAGTTAATTAGATCTGAATATTTTAAGTATTTATTTAATGATCCTTTGGTTGACAAAATTAAATGTTTTTAAAATCTGTACCTACGGGGTTTACCCTGTAGGTACAGATTTTTTTTTTAGATGATTTTCTACAGATTTTTAAGGTCCGGTAATGTCCCATAAGTTTTTTATAATCCGTTTTTAAAGATCATTAACTCGACGTAATATTGGTTAAAAATTATGTACATGCTGACTGACTCACTCATCATAATTAACGAATCAGCACGTCACTCTAATTAATTACCAACCGATCTGCGGAAGCGAATAATTTCAATGCAAATTAATTGGATCGCTGACATAGTTGTCATTCATTTGTTAACTCCACCCTAAGAATGGCGCATTTAATGTTATCGACAATTTCCTAAAATAACAATCACGAAATAAAGTGATCATTCACACTAAATACCAAAGTGTGTTTGTTTCTTCGTATCAAAACGTTTTAAAAGATTTAAATTAGTAGATGCAAAGACCTAAAAAAGTAATTTATTAATTGACCTAAAGCGATGCCGTAAGTAAATTTTATATTTTCAAAACACATACCATCAAGTGGCCCACTTACTCATTTGCCTTATTAATTATTTTAAAAATCAATATACTTACTCTTAAATACAATACGAGTTAAGATTTTTGTCTTGACTTCATCCCCGATCCTGCATTGCTTCTTAGATAATAAAAGTATATGAATTTAGGCGTATTACGAATAAAATAAAATAACAATAACTGTAACCAATATAATATCTTGAGACTAATTTATACCAACCTACTGTTTACCTACAGTTTACACGTTTTCACGTACCTACAGTTGTGGGTTCGTGAAAACTACGCATGTGAACTTGCTTATAGGATTTTATAGAAAAGATAATTAATCTCATATAAACCAATTAAAGAAAAGTTTCAATGGATACCAAACCGCCTCCGTAAACCGTATAAAACTTTAAACATTCAATTTATAGAGTTTATCTAAAGTGCTATTTATCAGATAAGGGAAAGTACGTTTCGAGAGTTGAAACGATCGTTTATGTAGCGAGCAAATCATTAATCAAGTTTGGCTTTCCTGCGTTAAGGTGGAGGTGTATTAGAGCAGCTGGTGTATTACAAATCTGGGTAATGAAAATGGAAGTTTTCGTACTTTAGCAGTGAATAAATGTAACATAATTTGAGAAAATTATTCCTTTTAGGAAAGAAACAGGTAGCGGACACACATAGTAAAGAAAGTAAGGCCGGCCATACACGGACAGTTTGAAGCAGTCAGGATGGACTGCTGCGACTGCATAGTAAACTGTGCGACTGCAAACGAACAGTTTGAGCGGTCCGTGTACTGAGAATGGCAATTTTGCATTGAAACTGCAGATCACCCAACAGCGACCGCTTGATGCTGATGGCACTGACTGCTCGAAGCAGTTCGTTTATGGAGGCTCTAAGTTGTTTAATAAGGTTTATGTTTTTCAATTATCAAACTGTTTGCGATACGCAAAACTCTGTTTATGTTTATTTTAAGCAATTTATAGTGCACATGATCCACCAGTGGGTAATAGCGGTAGGAATTATCTTGCATTTTTGTGCAGTGGGACCTTATAGGTTATTTCTTTAGGTACTTAAAATAAGGTAAACAAAATAGTCACGTAAATCAGCCAAATCAACCAATCAACACAATCTTTTGGATTTGTGGAGACCCATAAGTTTGATTTGATTGGTTGATCTGCCGAGTCATGTGACTTATTTGGTTTACCTTATTTTAAGTCCCTAAGGAAATAAACTATAGAAGGAAGATTATGTAGTTAAAAATTGAATATAACCCATTGCCAATATTTTAAAAGGAAATATTGTGTACGTAAATACTTTGATATTTGTATGTATGTACTTTGCTTTTGTTTTGTGTTAATAGGCGAAATCTCACGCCGTCAACTTTCTTTGTCACTTCTCGCTTTCGTTTCAAAAATTTAATTTATGATTTTATATGTGCGAGTATGTTTCTAATAAACTCGTTAATATAGAGTTGCTCTCAGTACGCCTCCACGCCTTTGACTCAGAGGTTTAAGAGGTCATTCCCGACTCTGGCTGTATTTTACAGCTCGGTTTCGAATAAGCAACGTTGCCATTTTCTCTCATCTCATTCATTGCGTCTCCTTTCAAACTGGCCAGTTAGAAAGAAATGCAAATAGCGACAAAGCTAGTGGAGGCAACCAGTTTTCCCTGCGGGGCGAGTAATTAATTTGGAACATCCCTTTGATGCAGCAGTGGCAAGCTGAGAACGAAATGTAAAAATGTATTTTGAGATGGTGAAAAATCTGTGACATCGTTAGAATGTGAGAGATCTTAGCCATCCTTTTTTATGATTGTTGTTTATATATATTAACTTATCGCGAAAGTCTCAGTTAATGGAGTAATGTCATGTAGAACACTCGGCCCAAATCTACTTCGAAAATACTGTATGTAGGTTACTATACAAATTAATACACAGTTCTCGGAGGCTTCGGCCTTTAGGACTATTTAGGTGATACATTATACAGAGTGAGGCCTTTTTTAAAATTTGAACTGACCATGTTTTAATCAAGTACAAGTTTAAATTAAACGCTTTATTTATTCCATATGTTTTTTCTGTTTTGTGTATCGAATAGATGTTTTTTCTTTCTTTCTATATGTAAAGGTATTTTTTTCCAATTTAGAAACACATTTTTGGCGTTGCCTTGCTTTATTCCTTTTAAGGATAATAATTGTAACATACCTGCTCTGTCAGAAATAGCGGGTTAAAGTGCTCTCACCCTTGGCTTCCCCTATTTCGGTTAACTGGCTTCACCTCTCAGGGAAATTCATTTCGTAATAGGTATAAAATATGCACCTTTGCCGTGTTAACAGTTATATTTCAGTAACTAAATCAAGTACAAGCTTGATTTTGTACAGTTGCACCATTTGAATTATGAGCTATCTTGGAACTTTTTTACAAAATACATATGCCATAATCACAAAATGTCAATATGAAATGTATTACTTGCTTTCGTTGTGTTCTAATTCCATATCATTTTAATGGAATTACATATCATTTAAGTAAAATTGACGGATCCGACTGTACTGTCTGCGTACGATGTTTGTGTACACTGCCGTCTGTGCACGCGCCCCAACTATTCCCAACTAACCCGCATTTCGTTAATGTGATGTAGCTGAGCATTAGTCCTTATTCGAGTAGGCACGGCACGTGTTAACTTAAATGTTAACTAAATAACTCAAATGCTAACTAATTTGCAGCAAACGGGTTTCTGCTGTTACTTTGGAAAAGTTATTTCTAATAAATTACTCTACGTTCCATTCCGCTACAGAGATACTCTAGCGTTTTGTGCTCTGGAATATTGTCAACAAAATGAGTGATGCGATATCTTAATAGACAGATTAAACACTTTGATCCTAAACTGTTTTGAGGGCGAGGAATATAAATGTTTGTCAATGTAACTTATCACATTGCAATAGGGTGCAAAGCTAACGAACCTTTTTTCCACTTCAACTTCACTAAGACCGTGTATCCACCAAAGCTGTGCGAGGTAGCTAAGCGTTGCGCGAGTAAAATCCACCAATGGAATTACATCATTTTCCGATCGCTCGATCAGCTGTGGTAGAAATGGGCTTAGCGGAGCGAGTTTTTTTACATACAAGCGTGCGAGGAATATGTGCGAAAAATGAGTACAGAAAGTACCAAAAACAGCTCGCACGTCTTCGCACCGCACATCTGCACACAGTTACACAGTTTCGCTAACACATCCTCGCCCTAATGCGCCACCTCGCACAGCTCTGGCATATTCTCAGCCTAAGCACAAAATAAATAATAGTACTAACGTACAGAAACTTTTCTTTTTCGACCACCATTAAATGAATTCCAACTTTATAATCAGGGACAAAAAGTTCGTATTACTTCATAAACATTCGCCAGGCGGCACGTGTCAAAAGGAACGCAATGCCCTGGCGCACCGCTAGGGTTGGGCTGCTTACTGTAATACTATCAACGCGTGACACAGAGCGAGCGGGCGCGCGCGAGCTGCAAGCTAGCAACCTACTGCGACTAACCTATGCCATAGGTCATGCGGCGAGCGCACCTAAATTGCGGAGTGGAATCCCCCTGGCCTAAGGTTTGATATTTTACTAACGACATAAGTTGGGAGTTAAATATCACAATTCCTTTTCCACAATTTTGCTCTTAGAGCTAAGGCATATAAGATCGTGTTTCATGCGGCTGTCTCGCGAGGCGGCTTACTCGGTCAGTACCCCACTGTTAAACAATATTGCATAAACTGTTTTTTTTCTATCTATTTATGGAGTATAATTATTTCAGCTTCAGCAAATTTTATTCGCTTTATGCTGAAAATTATTTAGTAGTGTTACAAGTAGTTGCAAAGTTTAACTATATTGTACACATTTAAAGTTATTGTTCCCGATTATCTGCTTAGCGGTATTACTAGTGCAGTAAGCTCGTATTTACAAAAGCAAAACTCGCTTAGTATCACTACACTCACCGGTAAATTGTGACAACGTGAACTGACCGCACCGACTAAAGTTTATAGAGCAAAACTCTATTTATACGATCAAATGATCGAATCCACATGTCCACTTTTCTACAGCTTCGAAGGAATTCGAATGCTTAATTGAGTTTTAAACAAAAAACGGCCAAGTGCCAGTCAGATGCGTTTATGCTCACGGCTCCGCAGAATAGCCGTTTTCAATATTGAACTTGTTCTATTGAGTTAAACTTATTTTAGTAAGCACGCATATAAGTTTCTTGGTAACTGAAAATGCCGAAATTATCATGAACTTGTATTATTATACGTTCTGAACTATTTCGTACTAAATTGAGTATTTTCAGAATTTATTTTCCTCTCTTAGTTACATGCATGGAATTGCCACCCTTAAGAATATTGTTTTTTTTTTAACGAAACCCTAAAAAAGCAAACGTATTGTTATATGCCATTGATTGACCGTGAGAATAATTTTTTTACGTAAGCACAAGATGTCGAAGTTTTCAAATCAAAGCAGTGTTCCGTTTGAAACTGTAACTTTTATTGCCCTTAATTAGAAATGCGCCAAGTACTCGTTTACGACTCAGTACTCTGCGTATTCGGTACTTTTATTACTAGATACTCGTACTCGGCCGAACAACTGAGTTCGAATGGCGAGTACTCGGTTCAAATAAAGTAATATGTATAATCGTCATGAAACATTTAAATTTGTGATCTTTGCGTGTATTCATTTTGTCACTATTAAACATAAAGAACTACTCCACAACACTATCAACAATGTTTTTTTTTTATGCCATTTGACATGTGCCGTGTACTAAATGTTCTAACGAATGATCAGTGAGGTCCGAAGGGAGGTGGTCGGTCGCCGGTAGCCTCTTCACAACTGTTTTCTGCGTCCCAGAGCATTTGTACTGAACTGAGTTTACTATTATCTATTTTGTGGTTATACTCGGTTTAGCAAATATTGAACCGAGCAATACTCGGTACTCGGTTACTCGGTAAAACGTGTACTCGGCGCATCTCTACCATTAATATTTCATGCTAACTTTATTTACATGTACGCTTTGTCGAACGCCATATTTTGCGGGTATAACAACCGACACGTTTTGTTTTTACTCACCGATACAAAAACACAAGCAATATCGTTAGTGCTCAGAATGCTCTCATACAATATTCATATGTATGGGAATGTTTGCTAGGGACCATCGTTCTGCGGGACACAAAACTTCAAATACGACTGGACTTAAATAACAATAATATAAAAAAACATTTCAGACCTTACGTACATCTATTGGGTTAGTTAATTATGATAGAGGCTCACTCATTTATTCATAAACGCTCAATAAACCTACATTAGTTAAAATATGTGTCGTCTTTATCTGTAATTGCGTCGTTTGCTTCTAATGAAAGTAATAAATGAGTTATAGTTAAAAGTTATAGTTATACGAGCAATAGTTCAAAGAAACCGGCTAATTTTTATTGTGCTTTTATTAATAAGGGGGTCAGAGATTAAAGTTAGTATAGTAATATAATGGTGTATCTTTTTTAGTAGTATTACGGGGTAGTGAAAATGTATGCAAGTAATTTTAAAGTTAAACTTTGAAAAATTCTATGCGGTTTTCGGCCAAGGTAACTGTTGTTGTCTGACTTAGCACAGTAATTAAATTGATAAAGTAACCAATTTTATTATGTATCAACGAATAATCATAGATGTATTTAAACGCATGTGCTATCTAATAAAACACAACCGTTTCGGCAAAAAATGTGCCGTTCGGTAACAGAATGTTAATTTATCATTACTTTTTATTTACTTAGCTCTTGCTCTTTGTCTGTCTCTACTATGATACTCCTTTCACACACTCAAAGGTTAACTGGAAGAGACCCCTTAAAGGGATAAGTTCGCCTTTGTACTTAACGGTATCTCTTTTTGTAATTTATGTTTTTTGTACAATAAAGAATTTACATACATACATACAGTATTCCAATAAATGAGCTGGTCTAAAATTTGGTTTAGTTAACGATATTAGAGTTCCTTTAAATTAACCCGCCAATATATTTAAGCACCCCCTTATATAACAAATTGAATATAAAGTTATGAATGACTTAAACAACGTCTCAAACATTCCCTTGATTTCGACCTTGCGTGTTCCCGACGCGTCGAAAGGCGCAGGTGATGCTTTCATCGCATGTAAATTTGTAATTATGTTCGTTAGTTGCTATTTGTGCCAACTGCTATTCATTTGCGTATTTCCATTAACGTTCCTGAATGAGTGTATCGAGGCGTTAGATTATCCATTTGCATTACTGCATGGTTTTATTTACTAGCTCGTAAACGTCCATGTTTATGAAATCAGGTTCTGTATTAAATAAGTTACTGAAGCAATCATAATAAATAGAATTTAATCACCGAGTTAAATGTCACGCAACGTGCTCTCGTCCTCTTTCAATTTCCATACATCAGCGTGGCGGCCATTATCATTTCTATTGCCACGCGTCCGACAGTAATGCAGTATTATTTATCTTGGTACTTTGGGCCGCCGACGGACGCCGGCTATCAACAAGTGTCAAGACACATATAAATCCTGACCGCGGCCGCCCTTAATTCTCCCGATACGCCGCCTCCTAAAAAGGACCAAAAATACCGAAATCCAAGTATTTTATACGGACCGTTGGCGGGAGTGAAATAAGACATTCCATTTGTATGTATCATCGTGGTTGGCTTTTGTTGCTGGGTGGCGCAAATTGAATGCTTCAAGTTTTCGCATAGATTTCGAGTTTTGTTCTTACTGCGCAATTTATCTTGTATTGTCATCGACAAATTTGATTGTGCTTTGTACTGTTATTTGTGAACACATTTTAAAGAAAATTCATTTCTATAAAAGGCCTTAACATTCGTTTTTCCTTCATTGTTGTTATACCTATATTGTTAACAGTAGGTACGTGTAATCCCTCATTTTGCAGAGCATCCTTCTCATCTAAAAATAAGTTGCGATCTTATGACAGTGACGGAGCACATCCAAGTCTTTATTAAACTCCTACGAAACAACTGAGGGGATAAAGTGAAATTACACAGAGGATCAAGGACAATCGTCCACTGGCACTCGGCTATGGAGCGCGGGGATAAACTCCCGACGGCTTCCCGCTGACCTGTACTTATCTCCAGTAGACACTCATATTTCGAGCCACATCCATTTTAAGAGATTAGCGGATCCAAATGTGTATCTATCGCGTCGAGGTTTAGTTGAGGTCAGGTTACGTTAAGCTCGGTGAAGATTTGAATTCAATTTAACAATGACAATTGGTTCTTACATTATTTTCCCTCACCCGGTTCTGTTATGAAATCTTGCAAGTTGACTTCCACTTTGCCACAGAGGCCAAATTGGTATATTTATGAAGGGATGACAGGATTTTAAAATAAATCAAGAATGACAAAGGGCCGCCAACATAGCTACTTGTGATATTTGTATTTCAAATGGAACTATAGCAAAAAAAGTCGCATTAACATCGAGCTTTGAGCGTTTTTATTTGGCATGCCTGACGTAGAGAGCTGATATTTGCACGATGGTTTTGTTAAATATCTACTTGCTCTTATCTTTTATTCTTTAACGAAAATTAAACAAAGACTAGCGAAACTTCGTTTTATTATCAATTTACTTAAATTTACTTTAAATTTTTAGCATGTTAAGATTTTGTACGAGAACAATGATTTTGAGTTTATCAAACGACGATATCTTGAGGTATTGGAGGCCTATAAATAGTTTGGTTCCGATCGTTTTTCCGCGGGTCTTCTTGCAAAAAATATAAGGTTCTGTCATCCTCATAGCGCTCTTATTTATATCCCTCGTATTTCTCGATCGCATATGTCTTAACTTATCCCTGTGAGAAGTTAGTGTCTGAAAGAAAATTGACAAAGTTTGCCTTTTCACAATATTGAGGTGAATAACCCAATTCTTTTTATGATAATAATGTTTGGGAAGTTTCGTGGAAACTCTTTTCAATTTCAGTACATCACGTTTTACATGAAATGAGTATTACGTATGAAGATTGGCATATAATGTGCCTAAAGTTGTGCCTGATGTAATAATAAGTATAGGTCTTTGAAAGTCATTATGGCGTGCCAAGTTTTAAATTTGTTAACTTTGCATTCAGATTCGCAGAAGCTAATGAAGATATACAGGTGTCTTGAGAATTGTTCTCGCTGCAGCCATGACATACCTAAGATATATTGCATGGACTTTTATCTACAGGGGTCACAAAATACGAAGTCTTTTTACCTCATAAATTGAAATTTTGTTCAGTTCGTTTTGCGTTCAAACGTTCTTTGGTAAAAGTATTAATAGAATGTAAAATTTTTTGGTTTCCTATTTCTCTATGAAGAGCACCTGATGAGGTTTAATTAAACAGATGCGTGGAGTGAATTTTTTTCAGTTTAATTTTGGACTAAATTTTAAAAGTAAAGAAATCTAGTGTGAACATTTTATGCAACTACTACGACAAAAAATATTTATTGAAACACGATCCAAAACAAGAAAGGAAAAAGTTACAAATAGAGAGCAAATTAACAAAGCAGACAGTACCTATGTGGTCTTATGGAGACGATAAAAGTGATCTCTGCCTTACTAATTCTTCGACTTTATAATTATAAATTACTGACAAGCAACTTATTACAATCTAAAAGTAATAGTGCGTGTAGTGACCCATATTTAACATTCATTTTCTATTGTCCACAGCTGGGGGAAGGGGTGGAGTTGACACTGGGCGAGCTGCGCGCGATGGCACTGCGGCAACAGCAGCAGATTGACACGCAGCACCAGCTGCTCTGCGCCAAGGAGCAGCGGTTGCGGTACCTGAAGCAGCAGGAAGCGAGACAGCACCAGGTACTTACTGTTATGCTCTACAGCTGGAAGAAGTAAAGTTGACAATGTTGACACTGAGCGGTGGGTGGCTGTTGCGCGTGATAGCACTGACTCCATAGCCCTGCCTCGAGAATGTCAAAAAGTTAACCTACAAATGGTTAATTTGATAAAAAATATCAAAGGACCAGCACAGAAACGCTAGCAATCAAATAATATAATGAATTGAAGGGTCCGTCTCCGTCTTTTGTAAATCAAATCATTAATTTCGTCCAAAAATAGCGATCTAAAAGTGTTCACGGAATGTGTCAAAGAATACACGTTAAAAGATTCCGTCAGCAAAATTTTATTTTTAATACAATTTATTAGAGATTCTTGGTGTCGCTGGTTCTCATGGGGGGCGGTGATCACTTGCCATAATGTGACCCGCAGGCCTGTTTATCTCACATTTCCGTTTAAAAAAGTTAAGAGTTACATGTGCCATCAGTTAAACAAAGTTCACGGTAACGATATAAATGAAATTAAATGCAGATTTAAAACTCTTTATTGCCACAAAATTCAAACAATTTGATTTTCAACAGTCTAGAAGCGACGACAATCAATTTGTTCTATCTGCTTGAATCCCAATACGATACAGGCCAAGAATTTATTATAACACCCCTCTTTATTTGCCGATATGATTGCCCAATTAATTTATTGTCTGACAGTCTCACCGGCCGTCCTTAGACACTAACGCAGCTTCCATCCACACAATGCAATTTGATTGTCAATCTAGTCATAATGTATGTACAGTCAAAGAATTTAATTCCCTACTCATTTCATTGAAATGTCGTCTGACATCCGCAATGCATTAAGGTCGATATGTCAAACCAGCATTGCTCTAGTTAGCTCTTATGGTGACAGTTTGCTATACGATATTGAATCTTAGGAGGGTTGGAAATTAAATTCCTTGACTTGACGGTCCTTTACATACGATACGATTTGATGTATAGTAGACCAAGTAATTGCTTGACCACTTTTGAACTTTAACTCTTTGTAATACGGTCGAAAAGTGGTCAAGCAATTTCTTGGTCGACTATACATCAAATCGTATCGTATGTAAAGGACCGTGAATTGAATGGCTAGTTCAGATACCCACTAGCGCGACACACCGTGACTTGCTTTATCGCTCAGTGCATCTTATTCTAGCTGGTTCAGTAGAAGAGACATGCACTGAGCGAGAAAACCAGCACACAAACATGTCGAGCAGTGTATCGACATTTGTTTACATTAGTGTGTGAGGGATTTTTAGAAAACGGTGTTAAATGAATCAAGGTTGCAGATTTACCCCCTTATTCATAAAAAGTTAACAATCTTTTTAAGCTAATAAATGTTTTGTCTCTTTCATTTGAGGGTAAACGTCACAATGACAGCTGAAGACATAAAACATGTTAACTAACAAACGTTTACGAAGCGTTTATGAATAAGGGGGTTAGTTTTGAGTCACGAGGGAGTATTATTGCTAAGCTTAGTTACTTAGCAAGCAGCAGCTGAGGTAGCATTTCGTTTAGTGAATAGCAAAGTCTACTTTAGATGTTTATTGTGCATCTAGCACGAACCTACTCCGACACGCGTTAGTTTATTTACTAAACTAACCGCTAAGTTACTAAACTTTAGTAACTTAGTGCGTCTCGTTCTAACTAGCCTAGTAGGAGAGAGACGCACTGAGTTACGTAGCGAGTTAACGCGTATCGAAGTTTCGAGGTATGTGTACTGGTTGGTTAAGCTTAGTAGAAAGTCTTTACGCACTCCACTCAATTTTATTGAACTTTTGTGGTTTATCGAATTGTTTCTTTTACATCTCATCAGGATAAAGTAAGTGGATCGGTAATAACACTCAGCTTGAATGATTTGTTTTGTTCTCTTTACAAACATGGGATAGGAATTGAAACCATAATTCCGTAATGGATCTACATTGTTTGAGCACTATTTTATTTAATCTGAGAAAGTGTGCCATAAGGATCCAGACAATGCGTAGTTTTATACTTGGGCTTACTTGGGCTTATCGGTCATTCAGAATAGGTTACAAAATAGCGTTGTTTGTTTTCCTTTTCTTACTTGAGCATCTGCCATTACATACCTTATAGATTACTTTCTCACTTGCATACTCAAGACGTCTGAGTATATGCTTTTATGTTTGAATCTGAAAACCGCATTAGACTTACTAAAAGCCAATCGAGTCGACATTTCGCATACGTATGCAAATTTACGTCTGATTCACATTGCTCTAGCCTAAAATGTCGTATGTGCTACAGCCTGAACTTGACTAAAGCAAAGCTTACTAGAATAGAACAGTACTTAACTAGGTTAGAGTGGAGTTATTCAAAGGTTTCCCGATTGCCAGGGGCTACGAATTGTATATAAACTTGGCTCCTATAGGAGACTGCGGTATTTTAAGGCTAAGTACAGCTGCATGCGGCATAATCGCTAAAGCTGAGACTTAACGCTTGACAAGGACATAATGTCGGAGTTGGGTGTCGCGGTGATAATAATGTACATTTGTTTTGAATTCATCAATTAAACCATTAATTTGACAGCAAAAAAAACGCGGTGTTGATCGCGGATTGCTTGAAGAGGACTAAAAACTTATAGCCCTGCAATGACATCTCAATAATACTTCCTATTATACAATTAATATCATTGAATAAGTTATATAGTACAAGGACAGTTTTACTTTGAACAAAAACGGCGTTTAAGGCCGGGCCACACCGGATGCGTATGCAGCACGTCTCTAACTTGCTGCGCAAAGCTGCGTTACGTGCACGTAACGCAAGCGATGGGCTAATTAAGTGAAACTATTTCTTACATAAAAAGCAGCTCTGTATTCAGACGGTTGTACCGTTAACAGTGAAGTAACCCTCAAACTCAAACAAGCAGCTTTTTGCAAACTGAAAACATGTAAATGGTCAACGTAAAAAATTCGTATACAAAATCCTAACCTTTATTAAAGTTTAAACAGTCTGGCCCCTATAACACAAACATTACGAATGCTACAATTTGAGAATTTGACATTATCATAAAGTTTTTCAAAACAAAAAAAAATGTGTCAGCACTTGTAATTTTGGAGCAAAACCCGGGCTCCTCTTTTATTTCAATTTGTTTGTACGTTCAGGTGAACTTTTCTAAGTGAATTTTGACCCACTTCCACTTACTTGAAGTGTAGATCCGATAAAAATTCTATAATGAAGTGCCGTCAAGGAAAATCTTCCTTTATTTTTTCTTAACACAAATTTATTCAGTAGAGTTTCCAGAGAATAATCAAGTTTTTAACTTTGGAAAAGTCAGTTATATTGAGAATTTCATGAACTATACCTATAGATACACAAATCAATAATTTAAATTAAGATGTCTTACTTGAGCAATATTACTTATTCGTTATGATAATTCTGTTTTATTTATTTTGACAAAAGCAGTCACGAATAGGAAATAGCTTCCTATCAAGTGACCCGTATGGTTTACTTGTTACATTATAAGTAACCTGATAAATTACCGTATTTTATTTTATGTGCAGATTATATTGAACCACAGGGTTCTCAGGTAGTGCGGTAATCAAATTTGTTGGTTGACTATACAAAATTTCGCGCATGTATTCGTACTTACGTAATAACACGGAGTCCCGGAAGACTGTTGCTAAGTAAGCTAAGATATTACGAAGAGTAACAAATTGACGTTAATGAAATCCCAGTGGAGAGTGGGTTTCGTTCATACCGTTCCCAGTAGCAACCGGCAGCGCAATTGCTTTTGTGCTAAAATTCCTAAACTTTAAACAACTTATAAGGTTACATGTTTAATACGTACGCTAGATGGCATTGAATGCCTTAGTGTAATTTACGTACGCTAAGGCATAGGCATTAGTGGCATATTTACTCAAAAGCAGTGGCAACGTAGTCGTAAGCATCAAACTGAAAACAAATGAATTTGAAATATCCTTTAGCAAATAACATCATTTTGTACATAACGCCATTCAGACAAAAACTCTGTCATTCTACTAAAATATAAACATAAATAAAGAAGGGACCAGATTAAGTGCAAAGTCACAACTGTTCCAATATAATTTGTTTTCTATTGTTCCTACTTAATGATAGAATTGCAGCTCTTTGAGCTGATGCGTGTATATCACTGCATAGTTGTCTTTATTAGGTAAGTCACATTATTTAAATGTTTATCGAGTCCATTACTCTTAGCCCAGAAACTGAACTGAACTTACAGTTCAGCTCAGTTTCTGTGTCAGTACAGTTTTTGTATAATTATGTATTATGTAATCTTTAATTGCTAGTGTAAGTTTCGTGACGCATTGGTTTTACTGTAATGTCATGTAAACGTTTTTATCAATAAAATAAAAATAAAAAAGTGGCAAAATTAAGTATTAATTTACATTTTAATGGGGTGTATTTCTAAAAAAGCTCTTTAAATCATAGCAACCCTAGTGAAGTGGAGTAAATAAGTTTTAGTTGTACCATTAGGTAAGTATTCGATATAACTAAGTGACTATTTAACTATATAGCATAACGTTAAATACCCCTTCATCGACAAATGGCAAAGAGAGAGTCATTGACTTGGTCGATTTCGTAAACGCGTCGCCATTTTATTTTTATTTCAACTAATCGGTAACGTGAGAGTGATTCTCTAAGAATAACAGCGACGTGCTCAGCGCTGGGATAGCGCTCTGTCTTGCTCTAGCACGCTAGCTCGTGTGAGCGAGACAGGACGAGGCCTCGACGTCGAGTCCAACGCAGGGGCGCAGAGAGAAAAACAGTGCTGTATTAATTTACAGACCCGCACCATTTTTCATACAACAAAATATATATTTCACGGTTCTCTGATAAGCATTTTGTAAGGTAGACATTTTAGTAATTGACGAAACATTCTAGGCAGTTATTCGTAATTCCTACGGCACAGGCACGCCGTGGCAAAAGTACGCGGCATCTAAATTATTAAGCCGTTGCCAAGGAACGAGGTAAATTACGCTATCAAGTATACATTAGCGCCCAAATTAGACTCACCTAACAACTTGTAGGTACTATGCTGATAATAATTTTATGCTGATAAAGCTAAATCTTTGCATTAGTCTTTGTACAGACACCTATACCCGGGCAGACAGAATTACAGATTCAAGAGATATAGTAGGGTAGGATTGCTGGGGTGACTTGAGAAACAAGTTTCTAACCTTTTTTAACAAATAACAAAATTCAAATTATGTATTTTTGCATAGCGTAGAAATTTTTTAACAATCATACATGCATAACGAACTTTGCGTAACTTGATTGAATACAATTTGCAAGTTTAACAGTTATGAAAGCAGCATTGCTAATATTTATGACAATCGTGATTATAAACGATTCAAACTCCTATAAGACGATTCAAAGAAATAAAACAAAACAATGCAAAGTGATGAATATAGCGTAGCTTATGTTTTTTCGAGGGAGTCGTTTCTAAATTCACCCCTGCGATTGGAAGTCTTTACTTCTGTATGAAGTGATTTTTGCGTTGATTGCAGAATATATTTGTAGAATTTTAACCGCGGGTTTTGTATGATTTCGCAGACTTTTTATTTCGAAAATAACTTGAGTTGTATTCTTGTGAACAGAATATGTTTGGACTTTTTATTTTATAGGGTTTTTCTTGCTCCGTAAACTTTTAAGTGGGATTTTTTAATAGTAACGTAACCTTGTATTATCTCAAAGCGTTTTGGCTGTGGTGCGTAGGCATTGAAACTTTCTATATTTTAAATAAAAGTGTGCGTGTGTCTGCCTTTACATTTTCCATCTATTGATAACTTTAAGTAGTGTTCTAGTAAGAGGAGTTTAACTTTCGCTATAACAAGTGTCCGTCCCTCATACAATGATATGAGAGTGATGCGTATGTATGTAACAGATATTTAACTTGATTTGTTTACTTGCTAAAACTATTCAGCCCAAGTTAAACAATTACTATTTTACAGAAAAAAAACATAACATTGCAGTAAATTCGTATCCTGTTTAAATTATTTTATAGCTTCTACGTACTATGAGGTACTAACCAGCAATGGGAACCCACAAATGTAGAGCAATAAAAACAGCATTTATTTTTGCCATTTGCTCTACATTGGCTTTTTCTATTGATTAATTACTACTAATCATCAACATACACGGATTGCGAAAAAATATTTCATGCAGCATTTAAATTGAGAACAATTCAAATGATTAAAAATCAAATCTACCTTAAAATATGCTAAACGTTAGTAGTACAAAGTAACCCCATTTGTAGAAACAATAAGTTTTGTAAAATTATTTCAGCCGTGGAATAAGGCGGCAAGTTTCATTAGCGCACAGGCTGTGTATCGACGCAGCGTAAACACACCGACGATTATTGCGACCTAGTTCCCTAGAACTTAATAAACAAACCCCTTGTTTGTTTTATAACAACAACAAACCCTACTTTGTTTATTTGTAAACAACGCGGTAAGTAGGCGGTTCCGCAACTTCATCTTAGGTACAGCGAGGAGTCCGTTCTTAGTTATCTCCAGCCATGTTTGTTCCCGACGCCCAAAGTCCTAAGCAAACAAATACACCCTCGAATTTTTAATTTTTAAATCGACTTTGCTTTTAATTTTTTTTCTAACAGAACAATAACGGCTTAAGTAAAATTGTCACAGTGAGGAGCCCGCTTCGCCCTGATTGTTTCGGCAAATTGAAAAAGGGCAGTAAATGTTTGGCAATTTCCGTTTTTTTTTTAGTAATCACACCGAACCGTCAGGCAATTGTGTCCAAAAATATTGTAAAGTTACGCAATATTGTGCGGCTGTCACAAAACTCTTCATCGAAATAGGGTTTTGTATAGTGCTTGTGAATGGTTATTTGTTTGGAAGCCATACGCTTAGAACGTCTCAAAAGAACAATTTATTTTTTCTTTACTGCGCAATTTCGGTAGCTCTGCAGATTTATGTTCAATTAAGTTAAAATAAAATCGCAATAAAAATGCCTTTGTAGCGGAATAGGGAAAAGTAAAATAATACGAGACTACCGCATTCCTACGTCAACAGACTGGAATAAATCGCCATTTGGCATTAAAGTGATTCCCACCCGAGTCTTAAGTTAATGACACTTCATGTTTAAAAAGCAATTGGCATTGTCATTTACACTGAAGTGGTTTTAATGTAGACATTTCAACAACGAGTGAAGTAGACACGTAAGTTGCTTATTATTTTACTTTATAAAAAAAACTGTTTTATTTTATTGCAAAAGGGCATGCAGGTCGTCTAATAGGAAGTGATCACCACCGCCCATGGGATCCAAGAGAAATCGTCTCCAAGAGAATCGCTGATCCGTTGCTGGCCTTTAGGTAGTGGCCTCGTAATTCTCACACTCACTGTATGAAACGCAGCTGTTCTGTGAGAGCTACTACTTCACGCCAGTATTCTGTGAGAGTGGTATGACACGCCCTGGTCGAGCCGACCCATTAAAGGCCGAACAACACCCACCGCGTACAAAACGGCTTCAACTAGCTTTGTAGAGCTACGTTACGCGTGCGTTACGCGCGTAACGCAACTCTACGAAGCTAGTAGGAGCCGTGTCGCATACGCGACATGTACGCAACGAATGTGCCGTGGCTCTAATACTGCAACTTACAATTAGCTACAGCGTCGCTCTTCCACTTTAAACCACTTTTCCTGTGAGGTTATCATTCTGTGATAATAATTATTAAATGTACAAACATACATTACATAAAGCTACGCCTGTTTCCCGGAGGGGTAAGCAGAGACCACGGATTTCCATTGGTACGATCATGACATACCTACAACCTTTGCTTCACTTACTTTGACATAATTATTTATTAGACTTCACGTGCTAGTAATTAAGTTATTAAGTAGTTTTGTATATTAATATTTATGTTAGTCTTTAAGGTATTTATCTCTGGGCCTATGGAGCCTGAAATAAACGAATTCTATTCTATTCTGTTATTACTCAGTATTGATACTTAGTACAAGTACAGAAGTTTAACTTCGAACAAAAATGATGTTTAGGTATTTTTATTTAATTTATTCTCATACAGCAACAAGCAGCAGCAATATAAGAAGCTCTAACTGTGTGCCTATCGTTACTCACCAATTTTTAACTACCTGTGTGCAAGGTGCACGTCGATCTGTTGCTCTATTTTAACGCGAAAAAAGGATGAACTAACAAACACACTAAAGCATTTACGATATTAGTTAGGATAATTTGTTCTATTTATCTTAGTCACCGTTATCTGATTCCCAAAAAGCGTAAAAGTTAACGATTACTGGAAAGCGATCGAGCCTGCTAACGAAATAAAACTCATCTCTAAAATAAACACTTTTCTCATTTCATTTATTTCACCCAACACAGTTTAGTGACGAAACGCAATAATATCGATATTCTTTTTATTCGGTTATGGCGGTTATGTCAGTGTATTGGAGCTTGGGATAGAAATTTATTAGTCTATAAATCAAATAAAATATCAGGCCTAGATTTTATAGATGGCTTGCGATGGCAGTCGTAACTGTACAACAGGTCTTCAACTACCTGCAAGGAATTCAATGTTATATCTTTAGGGTACTGGGTATGACTATCTATTGTGAACTATGCATTACCAAGGATTTTTTAAAATTTTACAAAATTTGTTTTGTCCTCCATTTTGTTTGCGTAAAACTCGTTTATACCAATCCCATGGGAATTACACTTTTGACGGGATAAAAAGTATCCTCTGTTTTAATATAGGACATGATCGGTCTGCCATCATCCAAATTTTCCAGCAGTCATACTTGATTGAGACACAAAGAACAAACATCTAAACACACTTTCAAATTTAAATTAGTAGGGGGTCAAACAAATGTTACTGCCGTCGCTGAAAATTTTGAGGGGATAAGGTGGAAAAATTAAACTTTCCCTTGGCTTAATAAATCTCGGGGTCGGACCCCAACGTAGCCTAATGTGGTATTTATCGTCCGCTTAATAGAAATAAACTCTTCGTGCAATAAATTTGCCTATAAAATAAAGCGGAATTGCCACGTTGTTTAAAGTATTATTTTCTTGGGAGCAATATCGTTGCTCTTTGAAAGCGTTTGTTAATATTAAAACAGGGAGATTGTAATTAAAATTTTCTTAAAATCACTGTCCGTTAGTAAAGTAACATTAGGAAAGGCTTTTTTAGGTTTACATTGATCAGTGAGATGTTGCCACTGTTACGATTGGTTTTTGGTTAAGAAATTTGTAACGTATTACTTTGAATACTCGAGTAACATTAAAACATGCTAAAAATATTGAAATAAAACAATTAAAACAATACACGCGATATAGCGTGCATTGTAACGAATCTAATTTCCGACGTTTCGAGCCCTTTACAGGTCTCATGTTCACGGGCAGACTGACATATAGTATTTTTCAAAATTGGGTAGTTTGTATTTGGGTTTGTAAGTTTTTTGTCAGTCTGCCCGTGAACATGAGACCTGTAAAGGGCTCGAAGCGTCGGGGGTTAGATTCGTTACAATACACGCGATATAAACCGTTTAAATTGTTTTATTTCAATGTCTATAAGTCGCGAAAACATAAGAAAATACTATGCTAAAAATAGTAAAAATATATTAAAGCTTCAAATACGTCTAATTGTCGGATATAAGATTAAAGAATTTAATAATACAAATATATAGTAGAAAACAACAAAATCTTGTCATAAGACGTGTATCTGTATTCATAGTTAAATTATGAATAAGAATTTATATCACAGCAAGTACTGAGCACTACCAGTGACCTTAAATGACTAGTCAAGTATAGTTTATCTTAAGTTTATCTCTATTTGCGTCACTTTCTTATGACACTAGTTTAACAGTGACGCAAGCAGGAAAAAGTTAAACCTTGGCCGGTCATGCTAAGGCCACAGGCTAAGTGGTTTTGACTCTATATAAATTTCTATGAGAACTATACTTAATAATACTTCCACTCTTTGTCGCTGATGTAATTGCCCTGACTTTCTGAACCCTAAAAGCAGAGAATAGCGACACATGGCGGTTCCACACGCAATAAATTATGGATTTAGCAGGTTAGGTTAGTTGTTAGTTGTTTTTGCCTTTATTAAAATTTTGTTTCTCTTTCACTAGGTGGCGGTAGAAGGAGAGCGGCTACGGCGGCTGCGCGAGCGCGTAGAGGCGCAGGAGTTGAAGTTGCGACGGCTACGAGCGCTACGCGGCCAGCTAGACCGGAACAAGCAAGCGAATATCGCGCTAAGTGAGTAAACATTTATTAGTTTCAGTTTCAGTTTCAGTTATTTATTGGTAAAACAATGATTTTACACGTCAATACGATATAATATAGCAAAATTACAATAATACTGTTGTTGTGTTGTTGCGGAATTAATTAAAAAAAATATTTATTATGTACAATTGTTTTGCTTAACAGATTTACTAATGTACAATAATTTATTATTTAAGCAATATTATTAAACAATACATATACAATATTTCAATTACAATTACATGTAACTTATATAATATTACATGATTATATTATACAATCGCAGGGCGAAATTTTATTTTTAAGTCTGATACACTGTGCACTGATTTATATCGCTTGCGGCACTTCACTTGACCATTTTTGCAGTATATTCGTATAAGAAGTTTCAACGTAAACAACGAAAATATAATGATCATCTCACCAAATAATAGTGCTAACATCACAATGGCATTCAATCCTGAAAATTGTTCCAATGCCGTTCTTAGTAAAAAAAAAGAAAAACTCAGTAGGCCGCATAGGCATGGCCTCTTTTACAAATTTAATTCTACAAGCGCATCGGAAAATGGAATGTTCTACTGAGACGAAGCCGTAAGAAACATTGCAACTTTTTTTCTTATTTTCTTAACAAACTTTAAGTATAGGGTCGAGAGGTCATTAATTTCAATAAAATTATTTACCTTCGTGTCCAAATTTATCACTGCTTCATAGCACAACTAGCGACTCACCTCGGCTTTGCACAGGTTCATTTAGTATGCATAGTATTTAAAAATCTTCTGTAAAAAATCTCTAAAAAATGACAGTAAAACCCGTATTAAATCCTCCTTCCTTCCTTTCCTGTCCTTTCCTTTCTGTTCCTTTGCGTGGTTTAGAAGGAGTGGCCGAAGAGACAAGGACAGACAGGAACGGATAACGACTTTGTTTTACTATGTAAGATAAGAAAAGAAGAAGATAAAGATGAGGATTTGTATGTAGTAATAAGCATAAAAGCTTTTAATAATAAAATTACGAGTATATTATATTAGTTAGTTAAATGATCGCATAAAAAATCTTTTAGTATAAGAACGTGACGAGTGCTGTGTTTTGTGGCCTCTTTTACCGCGAATACGGTGTACAGTCGGAAGCAAATTATCTACACACTGGAATAGGTAAAAAAAATATTTACTCGACTTTATTGGTGAGATTGTAAGAGATAGTATAGATCTACTGATGGCTTCGAGTGTTTAGCTACTACTGCTCTTGACTGAAAGTAAAAAGTTTCCGTAATTATTTATATACTATAAATCGATTATTAAATGAACTTTTAAAATAACAACTTGAAATTTCGTGATTATCATAAATAATATTAATCATGTCTATCAGGACTTTAAAGCGATGATGTATTGATTATTTACTTCGATATTTTTAACTGTATTGCAAAGGACGTGATAAATACTTTAACTAATGTTTTATTATTAGTATCAGGTTAGAGTCCCGATAAACGTTATAAATACCATTGATAATGCCAAGTAATTCATTTTTGTCCTTTTACGAATTTGCCCCACTTTTTCTATTCTTACTAAATAAAGCCTTGTAAATTGAATTACTCAGGACGAGAAAGTTTCTTCTATTTTTATCGAAACAATTATTTCACTGCCCAGGCTGTAAATTCAGACAAGGAACTGAAACATTTTTATGAACATTAATACATTTTTCATAAAATTCTTAATTCTTTAATTTTGCGGTATTGCTCAGTCTGTTCCTGGAATCTATTAGGCTTAACATTGTTTGGGAATCGGATACCTTTTTTTAATTCGTGAGCACTTTATTGTTGAAGGATATAATAGTAAAAGTTTTAGTTTCATTATCCTGTTCATGGAAAGGACGATAAAATATAATAAAATTATGCCACGCACCGCAGTCCTACAAGAAAGAAACGTTATTGATTCTATGACACTTTCCAAATCGTTTAAACCTATAGAGACTTCATTCATTTAAAGATTTCAAGCAAACGGATAACACACGACCTCAGTGGACGCGTTGGAGGAGGCCTTTGCCCAGCAATGTGATATAGTTGGCTAGCGATGATGATGATGATGAGGCTTTAAAGCCTTGAAGTCCGATAAAAGTTTCAAACTTTAAAAAAAGAGACAGACTTTAAATTTAATGTTTGTAAAGACTAGGCTCTTAACTAGAACTACAAGTAGCTTAGAAGAATGCAAACTAAGACCAATATACGAAGCCGTTCGCTGAATGCAAACCACGGATAGATTTGCCTATCCACGATTATATTTGACAGCTATAAAACTCTCAAAAAAGTCTAAAAAAGGGGCTTCAAGTTCAATCCCGTTCCTGAATTTCAACACCAATAATTTGACCTCTTCTTTAATAGGCTAAGTATTATACCTGGACGAAAAAATTATATAAAACACTGTATGTATGTACAACTAAACAAAACACTGAAAAAAAATCTTACAAAATAAAAAGTTGTTCCTCTTCGTTTGGCTTAACGAAATATATAAAAAGTTGCATTTCCGCCTAATCACATTAACCTTTCTTCTGGCTCGTTATGGTCTTGTAAGAATAGGCCTGGTATCAATCAAAGCCCCATCACAATTACGTCAAGCTACCGAAGCGCTGCTAATTGTTTATGTTCGAGTTTACCAGGTTCCAATCTGCCTTTTTAAAGCTTTGACAACTTTTAGAAATCTAATAATAAAGTTTTTAATCGAGGAAGAAAAGCGGTTCATAGTACTTTGCTGACGACGGTAGAAGAAATGTCAATTTTTAACTGATTTTTATTATACGAAAATACTTTGTAAAGACAATAGCCGTAATTGTCGAATTTTAATTAAGTATTAAAAAGAAACTTTGATTTAATTTCTATACTTACCCCTTTTTCAAAAACATAGATGAAACGCACTTTAGTTAAGTTGTGTTTCTTGTAGACAACCCGTAGTACTGCTGCTTACAAATTCCTTATACTATGTATAGAAGGACCTCTCCAAACTAACTCCTAGCAGGCACGGCTTACTTCGCGTAGCTACAAGTATATCGGCGCCCCACTGCACTGGGGCCGGCGCAATTCAGTTGCCACGCTTGCGTATAGACAGAGAGACTCATACATTAGGACATTAAAAGCCTAAGCGCCTAATAAGCCTAAACGCAGTTTTTGTTCGAAGTAAAACTTCTGTAGGTACTTGTACTACTATTTAATCTGTGACCCTAGTTTGTTTTAACCAGATTTAAAAAATACCGAAACTCATGATCAATCTTCTTCTAGTTCGACATTCTGTTCGTTTATAATCAACAAGTTCATACAACAAAACAATCATTTTTGCCAATTTGTTAATAAGTGGAGCTTATCTCAACTTCCCATGATTGAGTAATTATTACAGTTAGCATGATTACAGGAATAAACAACCTTTCTTTTTTTCCGATATTGTTATTATGAAGGATCATTAATTAAGTCCTCATTGTATGGCGGGTGGAGGCAATCATTCTTTCTGACCCTAATCCTCTGTAGGCGTAAACAACTGGATATTCTAATAACTAGAGCTATAACTATTCATAATAGACATTTTTATAAAGTGACTTTACAATTAATTAAAAACCAAGCTTTTGCTCTATTTTTAGGCATCTTTATAAAATCTCATACGGTACAATTTTCTGCAAAAGTGACATTGTTTTGGTGGACAAAGATCGGTTTTTGACTTACCATTCTACCCAGAGACAGAAATGTTTCGCACATTTTTTTCCTATACCATCTCTGATATGAGCTCTTGAGCTGGTGTACCACTGAAATAAATTGTACTGTAAAGGTTTCCGCCTACTCGACCGGAGCATACCATGACCGTAACTGGCCTTCAATCGTAATCGTAATAGCCAATCTTTTTATTAATTTGCGTTCTAAAAAAAAAACTTAATTATTTATATTGAAGGTTCAGTGCCACTGGAAATGTTATTTCAGGTATTGACAACCTTTTTTGTTGCAAAGTCAAATTCATAATTCAAAATTATTTAATTAAAGTTATTAACGAATTGATTACACTAGTCAATACCAAATCAAGAATAGAACAATAAAATTGAGACAAAAAAGAAGTATAACTGGAGCGAAATAAAAAATGACAAATTATTATACCTACATACTGTTCAGGCGTTCCGGCGTGCATTCAGTTTAATATGTGCCGCTGAACTAAAATGATTCCTATGTTCGGGTTAATCCTCTTATAATAATGCCCCGGAAACGCTGACTCGACGCGCCACATTAGGTTAGGCTTTCGCGAATTTAATTCTACCGTTTTAATGCTTTTAATGTAATTATTTAGGGGGAAGTACATTTTTTGAAATAACATTTACTTTTTAAGGTCGCGCTGGCAGTGACAGGTAAATAAGTAATTAATACATACAATACGAAATATAATACAATAGACGTTATTGAACAAAATAAAACATGAAGAGATACGTAAAAAAACTAAAACAAGATAACCAGAATTTCATCTTAAAGGTGATTACAATGATTACGCTGTCGAAATTTTTTTATCGTTTTGCATCCCCCACTTGTTCTATGGTTGGTGGACATTGATTAATTAAATAAATAAAATTAATAAATTAACTTTGCCCCACGATAAGAAGTCAACCCTGACAGCCGTCATCCTAGTACAATTTGTAACCTTAAATCACGCATTGATGCTTAATTAGTATCCTTTATGACACGACGTTTTAAAGTCACCTCTGCCATTCTAGGTTACCTTACGTTTTTTTTTTAATTTCCTGAGTAGTATCGGTTGTGGCGTCGTTGCTGTGGTGATGGATTCAATCAATAGCGTGTATTCATTATTTAACAGACAGCCACTACAAGTAGGCCGATCGAAGTTCTCCAACTTCGAAGACTTAAATGACGCGTGGCAAAGCGAACCACTTGAAGTATTAACGTCTTATAAGTTCCTAAAACAGTATGGATGATATACGCAACAATTGTGCTTATAAGAAATCCAGCCTGTATATCTAAGTCTTAGGTGCGATCTCTCGTATATCGAAAACAGTAAACTATAGAGGAAAGACAAAAATCAAAGGCACAGTACAAAGTGTCAATCCAACTTTCAGTCTTTCTACTGAAACTGACATTGTCTGAAAACTTTTCGTGATTTTGATCTCATGATCTCGGCCGTTGCAATAAGGCTACGTTTACAAAAATAAAGTATGTCTTGTCACGATAAGGCCTCGATTATGCTAAGTATGTTTGTCCTTCGCGGAGAAGTTCGTGATTAAATTATAAAATGAGTTCGTACAAGAGTTCCAAATAGAGATTTTTATACCCCAAGTTTCTAGCAAGGAGTTAACTAGCTGCTCTTTAATTATTATTTTTTGTAATAGCTTTTTGTTCGCATAGAATCACCAGCTACTTCGACCAAAGCTAATCCTACGTAGTTTCAATTCAAAGTATAAAGTGAGCCCCTGGTGGTCATCAAGAGCTGCTTTGCGCAGAAGTTAGCCGTATTTTCCTCAAAGTGCATGACCTGCTTCCCTATGTGGATATTTCCCTGGTATGGTGCCATGAGCCAGCCGCACGCGCAGTGGGTGCCTAAAGTGTTAAGAAGACCCTGTAAGATTACAACTTCTTTATCCTATGATTAAATGTAACGATGCTCTCGAACCCCTCCGATTTGCTCGAGTATCGGCAGATTGCAAGTCGCCGTCTCTATGGGCCCTTAAGCATATATCCATAATGGTGCTCGCAGCTCGTGTGCTGATAAAAATAATGGGCGATAAGAGTATCGACACTCTTTCCAATCACTCGTGCATGAACATTGAAGATGTATGTAGATATTGTAATACCTACATACGCATCAAAGACATAAATGCTCAAAAGAAAGTCTGGATTCAAAATATAACTATTATATGTCTATTCTGACAAGCATTTACGAAGGTTCTAATCACCCACTACTGGTTTGGAAGAAGCTCTGCCTAGAAACAGAAATCCATAGAACAGGTTGTTATATTTTCCGCACATCCCTGACCACGTTATTAATGTTTTTATCAATGTAATGGTTTGTCGTTACATTATGTGAGAAAAGCCGTGACTTGGTCATATGCGTCTTATTTATTAGTTTGTAAATTTATGATTTTAATTGAAAATAATAAGTAAATATTTTTTTTTAGATTAATAAATATCTTGGAAAAATTAGCACATTCATTTAACTAATAGAACTTTAAACATGTCGATAAAGAGGTTTATTTCATTTAAACACTAATAAACAAAACATCGTCCAAATACCCAATATTAAACAATCTTAAGCTTTCCAAGAAGCATCAAACGGACCACATTGTTCTTCCTTATCGAGTATCAGTCCGATGATAACAATCGTTATCTAATCTGATTTCGATCCAATTAATTAGTATAGCGATGCGGGTTTGCATAGCACGGTTATGATCACTGAATCGGAATACCACGGACCGATGATAGCTTTCAATTAATGCGGAACGTGGTCTAGATGCTCTTCCCGTCTAGTTATCCTCGCCAAAGTGCTTGAACCCTCAGCGATATACACGCTGATTTAAGGAGGAACCGAAGTTATTTACACGACGTCATACATAAAACAGCTTAATTGCCTAGACATTGGCTTCATGCATTCCATCCATTCCATCATTGTGTCTTCCGTATAGTGTTCTGAGATTACACTGTAAGTAACGTAAAGGCGGAATGATCGTGTGTTGCGGGTGGTAGGACCTTATGCATTAAGGTCCGTCCGGATCGCTACCACCATCTTGCTTGCTAATCCTGCCGCTAAGCAGCAGTGCTTGCAGTGTTGTGTTCTGGCGTAGAGAGCAAGACACCCGGTGCAATTACTGGCACATGGTGATGGTGATCACTTACCATCAGGGGACCCACTTGCTTGTTTTCCTTCATTTGTTGTGTATAAAAAACCGGTTGTCTTTGGCATTGTTGCAAAACTTTTCTTCTGCCAAGCATCATAGTATAGATTTAACGTTTTTTCAGAAACGGATCCCGAGCTAGGCATTGTTATGTTTACAATAGTCGACCCGGAACGAAAAAGTCCTAAGAATACTGAACTTATTCTCTTGTTTTGTATCTGTGTTTGCGTCAGCCAAAAGACTGCGTAGTTTCGGTATGTAACCTTCCCGAAAGTTTTGTTAGGGAGAACATTTACTACAATAAATTTGTCTATTTCCTTAGATTGCTAGCAGCCAGACGCTGCTGCCTGATAAAGTTGCAAAATCCGGCTTTTATATCTGAATTTTACACAGATTTAACTGTTCGAGCATAGTCACAGTCATGCACCTTAAATCAACTGCAAACAATGCACCACGCTTAATTTATTCCAGTAACTAAGTATTGATCTTAAAAGGAATACGACCCTATAAGACGTCCAGTCTGACGCGTGCCGTATTAAATAGGAAACCTATCGAAGTAAAGACGCTTTGCTTGGCCATTCCGTGACAATGGCTGCCGTTTAGACGCCCGCCTGCATCGTTGTTAAATCGATATTACTCGAGTTGACATTTCCATTACCAGCTTGCCACTAGCTGGCCTGGTTAGCTTGTTCTGATAAAATACGGAATGGAAATGAAAACATTGTGAAACGATAACAAATAACTAGATATTTGATAAAGTTTCAACATTTGAAGAATTAGATTGTTTCCAAAATTTGGCTTTACAATGACACAATTGTATTAAGTTCGGATGACGGAGTCGGATGTTTAATATGGCCCTCATATCAGTTTCAAATAAATCCGTCCGGCCGAATCGCTCACAAAGCATCCAAGGCCAGAACTATAAGTGTAATAATACAACTGAAACAAAATACACCTTAAAGTATCACCTAGCGCTTATCTCTGGCTTATCTTTAACAGTCTGGTCCTGTTTTTGTTAAATATTACAGTTTAGAATGAAGTTAAATACTAGCACGGCTGCCATAGTCGTTGGTTATACCGGTGTTAAACTGATTCGGCCGTCTAGTTTTGTTATGAACATTATTCGTATCCAGGCCGCACCAGTGTAAGTGTTTTTTAAATTTATTTTTAATTTACCTATATCTTTGTACTTATGTAGTTACTTTATTTTGTGTTTAATGTACGGTTTTTGTTAATTCATTTACCGAGCGGTACATTAGAGTACTCAGTCCGAGGACAAGCAAGTCCAATGTCAGACGGTCTACAGCTCCCGAAATAGCGTGCTCTTGATCCGATCTGACCTATTTACAGTTGCAGGTGTCGCCTTATTCGAAAACTTATATTTAGGGTCCTACATTATACTCGTAAAATATGGAATTCATATTTGCTGGGAAATGTGACTTTCTTACGTAGACGTTAGTTTTATGAGATACTTACTATAGATTTGCGCGCAGAGCTTTCTCGCAAAGAACGTCGCCGATAGAAATGTTATCTTTCATCTTGCTTAGGAACAATTTAATTAAACACCGCTCATTCAAGACTATCCGTCTGAATTGAAACTGGTATAAAATCGAAGTTTTCTAGGAAAAAGATCGGAATAGTGAACATTAATTTCGTTTAGTATTTTTAATCTTATTTAAATAAAGCCCCAGTGCTAATGCCAGTGCTTGTTCCGATCTGTCTGCCGCAATGTAATCTCGACCTTAGTAAATTTATTTCAGCCACTTTCGAAACAAAAGAAGAAAGAATTCAATATTGGGTTTATTATTCTCACAACAGTAGGTATGTAGAGCACGCGACGACGGCGGATAACATCTGCATATTCTATTCGATTTAGGGAAGGTCGAGCATTCGATTCGATTTTATGTTCACGTTAGAGTAAATATCCAATTACTTAAGGCAAGTTCAGCTCGCCAAACGAACAATCTCTCACTTGATAAGTGTCGTAAGGATCGCAATAAAATACGGCTTTAGTAGCAATCACTGCGAGTGATAGTATTAAGGGATATATTTTTGTAAATTACTTTCTTTTGAAAGATAAATGTTGCTGATGAAAAAGGATGTGAAAGTCTTTTGATGGCGCCGGTGCCTCAAACGTTTTAATTACGTTTTTAAATATCATTTGATAAAGTTTCTTAAGAGTTTCTTTGCGGCGACTAAACTAACCCATTACGGCCGTTAAAAGAAAGTTCTTTCACGTAAGTAAGAAGTTACTAAGAGGCCAGCGGAATAATGACTTCAAAGCTAGAAATATAAAGGGCCAGCATTTCCCATATCCCGAGTCATACCATTACGGAAAGACTCTCGTTATTTCTGAATTTGCCGCTAAGCGTTAAGGTTACTTTAGAAGTTTTTTCTATGGAACGTGACTTTATGTTTAGTTACTTGCGATTTGATTTGATTTTCACATCCCTGATCAAAGCGTAAACTTAGTATATAGGCGAACAAAGCGATCATTGATGTGAAATAATTTCTGATATGTTAAATTAAAGTATGGTGTAAGGTTCCAAGTAATTCGATCGCGCATACTAAACCGGACTTACCTGGTCTGTCAATTAAAACAGTTTTAAATGATATTGTGTTTGTTTTCTCTCTTTAACTTAGTACCTAAAGTAGGTTCACTATAACGAAATTAAATACATTTCTAGATAAGATGTTTATAATCTTTGTAAAACTATATTAATTTTACATTCATACCTTATGTGTTTTTCTTAAAATTCTTATGATTTATTTCATTATGACGTTTATCATCGAAAGACAGCTACTTAGTATTTTTTTTTGTTGAAAGACGTTTAAACATCTATGGTATACAATACCTCTATTTGATATTAATAAATAATAGTGTTGTCGAAGCCGAATTAAAACCAGTGAAAACCATACTCATAATACTGCCTATTTCTCTAGTTTTAGCTAAGCTTCTATATCACTTAAACCGTTCGTTAGAAACCCAGTTCACGTTTTGTAGCAGCATTAGGTACTTACTTATTTATCAAGAATATAAAATCAAACCTAACTTCACATTTTCCATGGTTTCGCGGTATCACGTAACCTCATAATAATACTGGTAGTCTGGTACGGAAAATATTGACGTATTCCGGTACCAGTCTACAAATGACACGACACGGATGACGCATGTTGAAATAGAAAAATCAATACTTTTCAATGTATTTGTGGTATTAAAGCAATTGTTGCTTATATTGAGTTGTGAAGCAAGGGGAGTGGTGAAGCTACACTGTAGCCAATAGCTGGTTGCAGTGCAAATGGGCCTGCTTCACCGGAGTTGTGGGTTGTGGCACTCTTACAGAAAACCTGTGGGAAGTAGTATCTTGCTACTGCGTTTTGTACGGTGAGTGAGAGATCGGAGGCCTATTGACTAAAGGCGGGCAGCAGTTTAGCGATTCTCTTGGATTCGCTGGTTCCCATGGGCGGCGGGGATCACCTTCCATCAGGTCACCCACATGTTCTTTTGCCTCCCTGTGCCTACTTCATAATTAAGATATTATGCGAGCGCAATCAAAATTCAGCTTTGTCAGACATCTAGATCGTTTTGCCCAAAAGTTTAATAACCTTTTTACTCTTTCTAAGCTTTATCGTAACACGCTAATCTACAAAGGGTCAACTCCAATGAGAATACCCTACCATTTGGGGTGAAATTTAACGTTGTCACTTGACAACATAATACTTTATTCAAACTGCCTGAACGCCTCCCTGCAGCGTACTGAAGTGACAACACGAGCATCTGGTTAGAAGTGATGGGTCCAATCCGACCACAGAGCGTCGGGATCTCGCAACAGATTGTTCCTTGTTACCACAGCCCTTCGGGCACAATAAGTAAATAGACAGAGGTTCCACTTAACGGCGGACAAAATGTTCCAGCGGTTATAAGCCGAATCGTTACGGGTACGTGTATATTAAATTGAGATGCGGGGTTCACACGGTCAAGTGAAATTTGTCCAACGGCGATTTACGTAGACGATTTCACACGGCAGTGTTAGCTAGTCAATTATAACGTTGAAGTACACCGTGACAGAGATATATTCGTACGCCAGAAAATATTGGTTTTCAGTTACAGTCTTACATAAGGGTGCGCAAACAAAAATACTGGGTAATTTTTCGTTATAATTATTCTAACAGTTGAAAGTTCCATTTGTTCTCGAACTGAAGCATCACTCTGTGTCAGTGGGGTTTTTGCGGTCGGTCCGACATGCGGCGAGGCACAAATGCGGATATTAGTAGACTGCTCCTACACTCAGTTAGGGCTAATCTCGTTACACGTCTTGCTTCATTACGCTGATTGTGACCCCCATTCCTGATAGTTTTCCGATTTCGTTTGGGACGGTCGTTTGTATGGTAAGGTGCGTGTGATTCCAAGCCGTTTGTTTTGGGTCGCGTGTATAATTAATTAGGCTTCTCATAAATCTGCCTATTAAAAGTTATAATGTGGCTATTGTTCCAATTTTAATAACCATGTTTTCCGTATAGTACATTACTATAGAGGCAGTTCCGGGCGGAAGTAGGTATAGTGCTTTCCTGAAAAAATGCGATGTAATTATACAAATGTACTTGCAAAACAAAGCGCTGAACTTAATGCTTTGACACTGTCCCGCTTTTAAGTAACTTTTTAAATTATTTTTTTTTACCATGGCTCTTTTAAAATAACACTGTGCTAAAAATACTTGGCAGAATGATGTTTCTCTTTAGTTACTGTTATGTAATATGCAAATATCAATTATTTAAATGTAAAACGCAGCGGACAATAACAAATTAACATAGTTAATTTGCTGGCCTAGGCAAAGAGGTGCGCGATCCACCATAAGGTACAGCTTTGTGTCTTTTTTTTAAACAATGTGAAATTTCCGATCATATAAAAATTTAAAATTTATTTGACGTCTGCAAATTAATAAATAGGAGCAGCAACTGCTATATAATCAAAGGCCTTAAAACACGAGTGTGGTTTTATGAAACGAGCGTCAGCGAGTTTCATAATAGCATCACACGAGTGTTTTAAGGCCTAATTATATACAGTTGCATTCATTACTTTATCTACACACATATCATAACTGCAAAAAACCGTAACAGCAAAAAACTAACAAACGAATGACTACTAGTCTTGAACTAGTCATGGCGGCCATTTGATCTATCCACCAAGACGAACGTTTTTTTAAACCATAGACAAACGAATGAGGTCCCTATTGTCATGTCACTCGAGATCAAATGTCGTGCGTTTAAATTAACAAAACATACTGAGTTGACGTTTCGTATCGATAACTGTTTTAATATTTGTGGATACTAGAATAGAGACCAACTTGAATTTTGACAGCTGTTCCAAATTTAAATTCATAACGTCACGAGATATCGGTAATGTGTCTGAGTGTGAGCACCAATAAACACAGACTACTAAGAGATACTACCCAATAAAGAACTGATTTACCTACTACCACAGACAAAAAAAATCTCATAATTACATTGGTTGTAATAATGCTGGTCATTTTCTATGGTTTTTGAACGCGTTATTGAGCACTTATGATATGTGTGTAGATAAAAGATATTATGTACTTCAAAATTTCAAAGTAATTGTAGCTAGCAAAAGGCATCATGACGTTTGTTGGAGTGTCATTTATGCTAGCTACGTAAGCCAAAATTTCTGCTGACCTCGTTTATATTCTAATTTTTCTAAACCCCGCAACACAATAACTTCGTCAGATGAGTCAGGAATTCGAAAACAAAATGTCAAACAACCAAACAACCCTTTGATCAGGCCCGCTTTATGCAGCAATAAGGGTTTGTTTTGATCCCACCCGTTTGGACAATCTTTATATTTGAAATAATATCGAGTGTCCCTTACGCCAGTATTTTGTTTGACACTTCTTTAAGTCTATAAAGATCCATTGCTTCTCTGTAAGTATTTTTAAGTCGCATCTGAATCTTACTGACAGATCATTTTAAGTATTTCTTCAGCTATCTAGTTATGGTTACGGTCAGTCAAAATCTGCTACACAATACGTTTGATTTTGCTTTGGTGCAGGGTAATTTTCCGGTCATTTTCCAACTGTAAGTAACAAATAGCAGTTAGCAATAGCAGTAGGAAACTCAACTCTCAAAGTTGTTGACGAATACGTCTACCTAGGACAAACAGTCCAACTAGGCAGGTCCAACTTTGAGAAAGAGGTCAATCGTCGAATCCAACTCGGCTGGGCAGCGTTCGGGAAACTGCGAAATGTCTTCTTGTCCAATATACCTCAGTGTCTGAAATCGAGAGTGTATGATCAATGTGTGTTACCAGTGATGACTTATGGCACTGAAACGTGGCCGCTTACTATGGGCCTTATAAGAAAGCTCAAAGTCACGCAACGAGCTATGGAGAGGGCTATGCTTGGAGTTTCTCTGCGTGATCGAATCAGAAATGAGGAGATCCGCAGACGAACGAAAGTAACCGACATAGCCCAGCGGATTAGCAAGTTGAAGTGGCAGTGGGCAGGGCACATAGCACGGAGAACTGATGGCCGATGGGGTCGGAAAGTTCTCGAATGGCGGCCGCGTATTGGCAAGCGCAGCGTAGGACGACCAGCCACAAGATGGTCCGATGACCTCGTACAGGTGGCAGGAAGGCGCTGGTTGCATTCTGCTTCCAACCGGCCACTTTGGAAATCCATGGAGGAGGCCTATGTCCAACAGTGGACTTCTTGTGGCTGAGATGATGATGATGATGATGATGATGTAACAAATACTTACATTTTGCTATTCGCTAAATTGATATATTAAAAAAAATATTGAAGCCAAGTTTATACTTTCGCAGATAAAAATCACAAAGTAAACTAGCCGTAAAGAAGGCAATAAGGGTTGGCAATTAAATTGATTTAGCGTTTAAAGGTTGCCCTTTAAAAATCTATGGGTATCTGCTTGGTATTACCTATATAACTACGTAAAAAATACTATACCATGGGAAATACTGCGGTGGTTATGATTAAGCTCGGGTGTTACGAGTGAATGTGCAGTCGGATCATACCCTTTATTCTGTTGCCAGCGAAAGATTTGGGGAAGATTTTACGGAAAACTGTCTAATTCATGACCATAGGGCTGGGTCATTCCTCGGCCAACGTATCGGCATAGCGATACAACGAGGAAATGCAGCCAGCCTTATGGGCACCCTGCCTGCCAATGACAACGACTTAGGGGATATTTGTAGATTTAGGTTTTTAGGTTTAGAGTAGTAATTTATTTTAGTGTTTTTTTTATTTTTATTTTATTTATTGTTTGATGTCATTTTTCTTGTATGTGATGTGATCCCTGTTGGTCGAAATAAATGAGTAATAATAATAATATGTTATCTTGTAAGTATATCCTTTATTAATTAAAAAAAATGATTTATATCTAATTCATCATTACACATTTTTTGATACTTGATAGGGACAGAAATAAAGAATATTTGTTCTCGTGATTCCCTTTCTAACAGACTTTTTTTCATTAAAATTCATTTTTATAGTAAAATTGATATCGAAAGGTAGCATAAGGATTGCGATTACAATCTACTACAGAGAAACTACTACTAAAAGAAAAACTACTACAGAGAAACAACTGAACTATAATTTCACAAAACATTATACATTGAAATGAAATATCAAGGTCTATCAACATCTGTCAGCCCTGTTTTTCATTAAGCGGAACAACAACAAGCTCAACGTCGAAAGCGCTGCGTCGAAGTCATCGCGATTACGCCCAGAGATTATCCCCTAGTTGCTGCAACTAACTTTGCTGCTCTTCCCGTTTCTCTTTAATTCTAACCCTATAGGAAAGAGTACTTAGTATTAAGGAAGAAAAAGAAGGTTCGCAATACCACTATGGAATCGAACTTTCTTTATTAGATTAGACTGTGTATTAGAAACAAGGCTTGCGCAGTGAATCTTATTTAGGCACTAATAGGGGCGTTAGTACCTAGTTTTACAACTTATTTCTTCGTTTCGTCCATTAAGTAGAATGTGCTGGCTATCGTACAGTCGACTTCAAAAATACACTTTTAACTTTTTCCATTGCAATAAGGAATCGAATAAAGGAAGGAAGGGAGGAATTGCACCTATCATCTCAATTTAATAATTTGAACGTTTTACATTACTTTACATTCAAATAAAAAACAATTAAGTCAGTTACCAAAATTTTACTACAATTTGCTTAGTTTCATTAGCATCCAAAATAACGATGACATATTCAAGCTCGGCGTGATCCTCAAAAGAAAACTAGTAAATAAACTATTTTACAAAAACTCAATCAAATTTAAATAGGGGTTCTTTGCGTACTCGTAACACAGTAAAAGTGAAATACGCTCTCCGAGGACCTTCGGGCGGCGTAGTTAAATCAATTTGGTCGGGACTCGGAGATCGCGATACATCTACTTTGGCCGATATACTCTATTATTCGACGCCGTAGGGCGGCGGTAATGTTGCGATAGCCTTCGATATGCTCCGAAATGTGCTGCTAAAATGTTTCCAAAATTGATAAGGGATCGAAAAGGCTGTACTTGAATAACATTTAGAACGGGCGAGGATGAGAAAAAAATTGGTTCCCGTATTTTTTAAGCCAACACCGATTGGTTTTTTTTACCGATGAGCGGGGTCATTGTTATTGTTTTGCTGAAAATGATGTACAATAGTCTTCTCTATTAGAGGCGGAGAATCCACCATCTTAGCGATTTTGACAGCGATCATCAGCATCGAGCTTGCCGTCGGTGCATCGCTCTGTCTTGCTCACTCGTGCCAATGCGCTAGAGCAACACAGGGCGCTGCGCCGGCGTCGAGCTCGTAGCAGTTGCGTCTTGAGAATCACACTCCTGAAAATAGCACTAACTAAAGTTATAATACAGGTAAAGCCACATCATTTTGTCAACGTTAGTTACATATGTCAATGCATGCATCATCAAAACCAGTATGCTTGATAAATAGAACAAAAACCCCAAAACCAATTTTAAACTGTCGCATTGCGCAAATTTTAAATTCAATCAGTAGTCAAACTGAAACCTAATCATCCAAAGAGATAAACAAGCTTGTTGCTGAAAATAACATCAAAGAGCCAGCCATATGATTTTAAAGAGATAATAAGGAATCAGTGGAACTCGGCCGCAGTATAAACACGCTAGCAGTAGGGTAACCTAGTTAATTAATACGTTAGACTCTTCGAAGTGCCATCTGCGACTGCGAGCGGCGAACGATTCTAAGGAAGTGGACGCATAAATAAAAATAGAATTCCAGCAACGAGCTAGAAACGTTCTCGGTCACATGTGACGTGCAGGCTGAGAGGCTATGTCTTAACGCTTAAAGACTATTTCTTTGATGTAAACATTCACCCTTTCTTAAAACCTTTTGTTAATTTCAACCGTATCAATTGTTCAAAGTAAATATCAAATTATTGATTACCCGACACTTACGGGACAACTAAGCTATTCTAATTATAATAGCTGCATTTAAATAAAAAGCGAAGAAAGGAACGCTTATAAAACTATACTTGAGAATTTTTTGATAGTATTTTTTTAAACGACCGTTTAGAAGGTTTCATTTCTGAACTATTTGGACACCAGGTGTATTATTTTGTTTTTTATTTTTATTTTATTTATTTATTTTTTTTGTAAACACATGATTTGCCAAGTCAACTTCCCGAATGTGATAGGTAAGATATGCATTGTTAAAATTTTCGCATCCCAAAAATATGAGCGAACGCCAACTTTGTCGATAAACCATGTACCGCTACTGGTTGTTAGCGTGGTTGTTACTCTACTGTAGCTATTTACTCGTACCAACGGGACCCCTTATACAGATAAAGCTCTCTTTATTGTCTTCTGTAATTGAAAGGTCGGTGTACATCCCTGGTAGCTTTTAAATGGGTCTCAGCTGGGTGCTTATGCTTGAAAACGCCATTTTTCCTCAGCTTAATGCCTTATAATTTTACCTATCGTTGACTTGCCGTCTTTGATATCAGATCTTCTCGTTTGTGAGGAATGAAATCTCGTTCGAGGTATAAGGAAACTTTATCTACGCTGTATTTGTCTAATACCTGTATTCAGAGCAAATATGAAACAGAAATGTTTGTTTTAAAACCGCGAGTTAATGCGATTTCTTTGAGAATATACTCCACAAAGAGACGGCAAGATCCGCACTAATGACATAAGTTATGATTGATATGTCTGAGAGATCGAGAAAAAGCGTCTCTCCCAGTCAGTAAAGTTGTAACAGAAGATAATTAAGAAAAATGATTTTTGTTATTGTCACTAAGACGGTTATAACTGTCTTATAAATAAATCTTGTTACAAAGTGTAAAACAAAGTCGCTATCCGTTCTCGTCTGTCCTCAATCTTCGTCGTATATTCGGCTGCTTCATCATCATCATCATCATCATCATCATCACAGCCACAAGAAGTCCACTGTTGAACATAGGCCTCCTCCATGGATTTCCAAAGTGACCGGTTGAAAGCAGCATGCAACCAGCGCCTTCCTGCCATGTGTATGAGGTCATCGGATCATCTTGTGGCTAGTCGTCCTACGCTGCGCTTGCCAATACGCGGCCGCCATTCGAGAACTTTTCGATCCCATCGGCCATCAGTTCTCCGTGCTATGTGCCCTGCCCACTGCCACTTCAACTTGCTAATCCGCTGGGCTACGTCGGTTACTTTCGTTCGTCTGCGGATCTCCTCATATCTGATTCGATCACGCAGAGAAACTCCAAGCATAGCCCTCGGCTGCTTACTCCTTTTAAACTACGTAACACTTTTAGTATAATTTTCACTGTCGTTTAGAGTTTTTTTTAAGAAAGGTTTTTATATACATTTACTTCCTGATTGTACCCGTGCGAAACCAAGGCGGATCGCTAATTATATAATAAATAAAATAAAATAAATAGATAAATATTTTTAGGACACTTAACACCAACTGACCTAGTCTCAAAGTAGGCAACTAAAGCTACTTGTGTTATGGGTACTAGACAACGGATATAAATACTTATATAGATATGTATATCGGGGGGGGGGGGGGACGTATTTTTTAGAAAGTAGGTAAATTAAGTTTATTTTAAGGTTAGTTTTTGAGTTATGTATTCCTTTTTTGTAATGTTTTATTTGAATAAAATAAAACTATAATAATAAACTTAAATCTCCGTTGTCCACAGCAAGCGACCTCGAGTCGATACGGGCGTTATTCAATGAAAAGGAGAAGGAGCTGTCTGTGGCCGTGGCCAAGGTGGAGGAGCTGACGCGGCAGCTCGAGGAGCTGCGCAGGGGCCGGGCGCAGCCGGCGCCACCCTCGGCGCACGAGCTCGACAAGCTGCGGCGGGAGCTCATGGTCAGTAAATCATCCAATGCAATTTGCAAATTTCTTATTGGTAACTCGTGGACATCCACTACTAGCTCCCCAAAAAACGTCCACAATCTAAGGTAACACGTGATTAGTTTCATTGTAAGTGGTTAATTTCCTTCCGATAGATTACTTTTATTTATCAGAAAATAAAGGATGCAAGCACTGTTAATCCAATTTTATGTTGTAAACAAAAGTGTTAAAAGGAAGCTTATTACAAAAATTACTAAGCGCTACTGAAACGTGTAATTTACAAAACATTTCGACACTTCACTCTTAATTTGGCAGCTCCTGTTTCTCACAACAAACCACTAAAATCAGTTCGGATCAGTTCAAAGCTCGCGGGTCAGAAAAACAGAAAACATGGATGACTTTGATCGAGCTCAGAAGGGAAGGTTGGTATAAACAGGCACTTAAGTTCAGTGGAGTGCTCCGTCGATCCCTCGTCAAACAAGCCTCCTTGTCAATGTCCAGACCTCGGGCCAGCAAATAGTCGTGATTGTTAATAAGGAAACATGTAAATTTTAAGCGATTAACAAGTGTCGAACAAATATTGTTCGAGCCTTGCACTATGGATTAAGAATGTCCTTGTTCTGTCTGTTTTCATCGAGGGAGCAAAGTTTGGTTATTCATGTCTTTTGTTGAGCGCGGGTATTGTGATATTTAAGTTATTTTCAGAGCTTTGTTATAATGTATTTTAAATTAGACGCGGCTAATAAGTTCTTCAATTAATACAGGATCGAAAAAACCTACTAGGTACTCTTGTCTATTATGGTAAAGGTAAAAAATGAGTGAATTTATTTTAAAAGAATGCCATCTGGGATACAAAAATTTGCGATTACATTGCAACTGCAATACGTTCGACTCTTCGACGGGAAAACCAGACATGAAGACGCTTTAAAATGAGAAAAGCTATTTTCATAGAATCGCAACAGGAACCTCGAACGTTATGAAAACAAAAGACGATGCTTCTCATCGGACTAAAATTTGGACTTCTGTTATTTTAACACCAACACCAACTCTTCGGACACCTAGAGAGAGTTACAATACAAAATAATACGCCGTTCAATAACTCAACCTATTCCGTCACTTTATGGTTGAAAATCAAGAGGATTGTGTACCAAACGCCCTTCATACTTATGCAGAGGTAACTGCGGTAAATTATTTTCTACGATATGTGCAACTTCTTCTTCAAGCTAGTTAGCATGCCTAAGAAGTATTTAGGTTGGTAGGTAGGAAGAGCGTTACCGCTGCTTGTATGCATAGTGCTTTTTGTATACAATACAATCCTCTAAAACTCATTTCTATTTCCAGCTCCAACTCTTTCGATCTAGCAATGCCGTAAATAATAATGTCGTACCAAACAAAATTTCCGCGGGAACACAAAACGAATCAGAAAATCCCTTGATATTGTTCTGGAGTTTCATTCAGATGGCGTATACGTGACACGGATAACTGGCGTTGCAGTCACCAGCAATATCCCGGAGCTCCGCCAAGTAGGTTGCGGGCATTCGGCCGCCGCCGGCCAGAAGTCGCTTGGACTTGATATTAGGGGGCTATTCTTGCGCTCTAGTAGAAAAAAAACTTTATTTAAATATTTATTGACTTTTCACATTCGACTTTTGTCCCAGTAATTAAAAAAATATATGGTTTTAATAAACTTCTACGTTGAAGTTAACAAGACGAAAGAAACATTTGTGTTAACTATTCCAAGTACCGTAGTGGGTGCCGGGCTACCCTTTAACGCAAGTAATCCAACCGAGAAATCCATAGGTACTTTTCTTAACGTGGCTTTATCTGAAAATTTCATAGAAACATGAATAGCCGCCCGTATGAACGGTTCAGTAATTCTATTGTCGATCAAGGAAAATATTTTATACGCTATTACCAAAAGGTTTGAGAATAGACCACAGTAGTAAGAGTTGAACTGCTCGAAAGTCGTGCGACTAGTTCGAAGATATATCCGAAAAAAGTTTAGTTTCTAAACCAGAATAACGAGAACTGTTACTAGATACAAGAGTCCTGATCGTATATATTAAACTCAAAGCTTAAATGAAGGAACGGGATGATACGTTTATAGAATATATCGCGTAATAGTTGAATCATTGTTTTTCGTATGCAGCATTAAAATTAACGATTAGTTCTTGCGTTTATATCGCACTAAATATCACCACTATAGCTAGTTTGTACGCGAGCACCAATAAATCTAACCCTAGACTAGTATCGCGTTTGCATCCGATGCCAAGCGTTTCGATCGAGTCTCCACTTTGACAATTTAGTCACAGGCACGACATTCAGCCGGCCTATTGCTCCACGCAATTTGACACGCTGACCTTAGTGGTTCATAACAAAGAAAAACCCGTGTGTACCGAAATATGTCGACGTGCGTGATAAGTGACTGAAAGTGTGCGATATTTGGGTCAAAGGAAAGGTCGGTATGAGTTGAGAATAGTTATCGTAGGGCAGTGTCGTTTTAATTTGTGTTAGTGCCTTAGTGGCTACGTCATTTCCATGATTGTGTTTATTCCAGCTTCGTAGAAACTAATTTTTCGTAGTAATTTGTACAACGAAAAGCACACCTTTTCCCGGAACAAGATAATGTTTTGATTCTTTTTTTATGGGTCGTAGGATACAAGAAAATGTTACTGTTTGGTATTCGATTCCATTTTATTTTCTTTGGTAGGTAGGCTTAAGGCTTAAAAAAAACTGAGTACCTTGTATTTCTTTTAGCAGTAGCTGCGAGTTTATATTTAGTTTGGATTTTAAAGAAGTAGTAATCATATTCTCCTGACAACCATAATAATAGTTAAATGAAATAAGGATGAAAGTACCTACTGAAACGTTAAAATTAATATAATTACTATATAATTTCAAACGGGATTATTACTATATAATTTAAAATAAATTAATATATAATTTCAAACGGGACTTTAACGCAATAAAAACACTGTACTGGTGACTACGGACCTTGCAAAACGGTCGTTACGCTGAGATTAATTAATAATGTCTTTATCGCGTTTAAGTCCCGTTTGACGTTATCGAGTACCTATAAAATTATTTGTGACAATCGCGAGTTTTTTTTTTATTAACTTAAAATGTAATGGCATTAAAATGCACTGTTAATTTAAGTGAACACATAATTACTAGTAATAATTATGTAAAAATATTTCGACTTTATGATGATCTATAGGCAGTAGTACGTATCTAAAATTACTGCAATTTATAACAGTATAGTCGCCAAAGATATGACCCGTGCGATGGTCAGACTCTAGGCCAACTGAAGGTGAAACTGTGATAGATAACACAGTTAACTAAAAATAAATAAAACTTTACAGAGGTGTTTATCTAGTTATTTCCTAAAATGTTATCCTTGAGTTTTAACACGGTGAAATCATTCAATAATGAAAAGAAAGCTACTCGAACAGTTCATAAAATAGTTCCGTGGGAAACCAAGTAAGTTATATTAATGTTGCTGGCATATACGAAGCTTACCAGATCCGAGACTAGTTTCACGAAAATAAGTCACAAAAACATTATAGTCTTTGCGAGGAAATTCCATCGACTTACGACATAATAGACGTTTATTCATTGATCCAGAATATTTTATCACATTATTTTTTTAGGCTTGTAAATGCCGTTTTTCTTCAAGGTTGTGTACTAATTCCCTTCGATATATCTCCAAGCTGAGACCAATAAATAGCGACGTAGTTAAAGGTAACGGGCCGAGGAAAAAGTAAATGCCCCTTTGAGAGTTGTGCAGCCATTTTCTTTGGGCTCAACGCGTGTTTTTGCCAGATTAATAACCTAGTATTTTGTTCCCTAGGGCCTAATTTGCTCTTTTGCGCTTAGTGTTATATTAAACATTTGGGATTTGGTTATTTAGTGGTAGTAATTTTGAAAGGTTGTACGTCTTTGGACGTGGGTTTAGTATGGCGGTGTTTCAGGTCGATTTTCTGTTGTATTGGTGATTTGGTAGATAACTATTTCCAACAATGGATATCTTTTTTACAATGCTGACACTACACTTTACAATCTAAATCGATTAAACTTTATTTAGAAATAACATAATCGTAAAAAGAATGACTTTCTTATATACGATTCAACTATCCGTTTCCGCAATTTCATATGCATAGAATTAGTTTATAATAATGCATTATTATCCAAACAAAAAGAAGCCCATAAACATCCTTATTATTTGTCGTGAATTGTTAACCAACGGAAAGAGAGGTGACTTTGACATTTATAACAGTATTAAGGAAGTAAACAATTTTGGAACTTTGCATTAAACAAATCAACTTACCATAAACAGTTGCAAATAAGATTACCAATCTTATTTTTGTTGTAACCTGAAAGCGGTATCCTTAATCGTTACAATTTGAAGTCGGATTATTTTCATAAAGCATGGCGTAAAAACACGTAATGTTGTTTGTTTATCTGCTCCTATAGCTGGCATTACGCCCATTAAATCACCTAAGCCTTATTGGGACCAGCTAATTACGGAACACAACAGTTTTCCTTGAAAGGGGGAAAATAAACACACCGTTTACGTCCTTAAGCACTCGTAAGCGTGTCGCTTTGCTTGAGTTTGGGACTGTATTATTTTCGTTTATTATTATAATTTTCCCAGCAGTGGGACACATTAACAGGCTATTAAATAAATAGAATTATAATTTGAACTCAACAAAAAATACACTTGCTACGAGATATTTTTTGGAGTTCCGTGCGTCTGACCTTTCTGTCACAGCGGCATATATATAATCCTGTATACATGTAGACTTGATAATTGTTTTTTTTTTTAAATATAACCCAACCTTATTGCAAATGAAAAAGAAATATTCAAAATATTTTTAGCTTTTTTTGCGCGTAAGTTCTGTTGAAATTTCAAATTTATTTAACCAACCAAGGTCAAGAGGAGAGTATCCACCGAGATGGATAAAAGGTGTATTGCAAACCAGGTTTTTATTATTTTAAATGCCGTATAGCTCTAGTTGCCGTGTAAAGACCAACCTACGCCGCGAGTTTGGTCCCTTACAAGGTGGACCGAGCACTTGATTAGGATTGCTGGTCGTCGTTCTATGCATCTATCTATCTATCGCGTACGATCGTTCGACGTGGAAGTCTTTGGGAGAGACCTACGTCCAACGGTAGATGTTCCCGGGTTAACAAGAAGAAAAAGAGAGATAAATCCTACTAATATTATAAAGCTGAAAGTTTGTGTGACAAAGATTTTTGATACTACTTCACGTTAAAACGGCTTAACGGATTCGGATAAAATTTGAAATAGAGATAGCTTTTACCCTGGATTAACACATAGGGTACTTTTTATTTCGCAAAAATACCGTACTCCCAGGATAGCGATAAACGAATTCTACGCGGACGAAATCACGGGCAACAGCTAGTAACTAATGATTCATTATGCAGTATGGGTAGCGCAAGGAGAGTAGAGATGAACGATTACACACACCATTACACAGTGCCATACAAAACAAAACGAAGATTTTAAAATTCGAACGAAACACTTTGGTAAACCCATGACATGCAGCAGTATGCGTGACCTCAACTGTCCTTGCGTTACCTATAATGATACCTAATTGACTGATGTTAACTGATTAAGCATTAAAAATATGGTCTACCGTTAAGAGCCATTCTAATGTCTTCTTAAACAGCGTAAGCGCCTACACGTGGTTATGTTTTGTCGGTTATACCCCTTTAGTCCCCATATGGATTCTATTATCTAAAATGTTCCCGGGTATAGGGTGGCACCCAGGAATGCGGGAGTCGCATTGAGGAATGCCTTCGGAAGTATTTATTGCTTTTGTTGATTTATATTCACGCCAGTTATTTACATGTTCTGTTTGTGTGTGTGTGGAGACTGTGTTGTATTCCAAACAATTGGTGTCTAATTTTTAAACGTAATTCTTTTAATACCTACGGAGATACAATGATCAACCTCTTTAACTTAAAATAGGTTGTGTGTCTTTCTTTCGAAGGCAGACGTCACAATGACAGATAAAAACGACGACGAATACCATATACTCTGTGGTTGCGGGCAGTGAATACGCTGAAGTCTGCATTAGGTTGCATGCCAATATGCCAAAACAAATAAATCAAGTAACCTTACGCTCTGAAAACTTCGGTCTTCCCCGTTTTTTCTTTGTTTCAAATTAATTTCGTTCAGTTAAAATAAAATACTTTTTGTTCCGACTCTTCTTCGAAATGTTAATTTCCGCTGTAATCATTTGGCTAAGCATTATTCATAGATTGACCTTCATTTTTGTCCGTACATACGAGAACAGGGAGTAAAGGAATGATTCTTAATGTTGAACGGTAAAGTCGATGACATGGAAATATTCATTCACTCGGAATTGATTCGGCTCGAGAATAGACTTGCGGTTTTGGAAAAGCGGCAATAAATGGATCAGATGGTTGCGAACAATTTTGTCTAGATTAACCATCTTGATAATAGGAGATTTAGTCCTTTAAATTCGTTATTCGCTTGGACTTTTCCTTATCGACCTCGGAGTTGTTATCTGATTTATTTCTTTTCAAATAGTTTATGTTAAAGATTGAAGTAACTTACGCATTTATTTTATGATCAGCCAGGAACTCATCGCCCGAGGCGTTTTCATCATAAATTCAGAAATACGGAACCCTTTTCATAAATCCTTTGATAAGGTATGTTTTAGGTAACAGTTTCGACAATGGTAGTTTCTCATTGCGTCTTGGATGTGTGAAAGTTTCATTAAATCCTTTATTTCACTCTGTATGGAACGAAAATTGGTTTAACTTTTATAGATATCCTCATATTAGCTTTATTATTAGCATTTTATTATTTTTTGATTATTAGCGTTTATTGGCTTAAGCTGTGTCGAATTGATATCACTAGAAAGTTAAACATTTAGTTTATGAAGATTTCTGCAGTGTGGCCACTTTAGCGGCTTTGTTGCTAGCTATCGGATTCTAGGACTACGTCATCGACAGTTTTTGCAAGCGTTTCAAAATTTTTGGCATTTCTATGGCCAGTGTTCCGTTTTTCCCTTTAACGTTTGCACAACTATGTTAGCAACACTGGGTTTAATTGGAGAAAATTACAAATTTCGAACATTTTCTTGCGTTCGGTTATCCTCTAGCCTGGAAGTCCAGGTCACCAAAATATAAGTAACACGCGGTAATCAATTTCGTCACAAAATTATTTCATTATTAAACATTTCTACCATTTAACCGTAAAACTGGCAATAAGGATCCCTCAGCCCCTCTCAGCGAGGTGCGTTCCGTGCTACCTTCTGCGCGCACTAATTATACGATCTCGGTTGAGGTAGGTCTTGTTTTAAGGCGATTTAAAAAAAAAGCTTTTTATTTGAAAGTCATTATTATTTTTCGGACGGATCTAGGCCCCTAATTATTGTAAGGAAACGTACGTTTACTTTTACATATTAAAAAAGTAATCTGTGCTATTTTGAAAAGGAATTCGTTAGATACGATAATACCTAGTTTATTTACAGTACAGCTATCATTATATAACTGTTCACACGCCAAAGTACACAAATGTTTAAACCTAAAATGCTTTGTAATGTTTAAAAGTTTTTGAATGCAGTTTTTCTTAGCTCTAAAAGTCAATAAGTTATTTAGAACAAAATTCAATTTCCCTATTTCTTATAGTTGTGGAATTCCCCATACTGACCTATTTGTGTTGCTCACCCTGTAATTTATGTATGGAAAAGCAGTTAATTTTCACCCCTACTATTGTTATTTTTTGGTAAGGGCTAAAAAAACAAGCAAGTAGTGGTAACTGGGTACAAAATGATTCCTAGAATACCTCCCTGTGGTGTGCCTTTTTATTAAAAGCGTTTACGCCATTGTGCATTTAATATAAATTGAGAAGTTTAACGTTTCCGAAGTGAATAGACCAATTCTGTTGATATTATGTAGAACCCATAAGCAGGATACATAAATCTAAGTGATAAAAGTATTTAACTAATACAATTTTGCCGTGAACACTTTCTAAACTTGGTATCGGGGTTTGAAAAGTTTTAAAAGGTTTTTTTGGTCCGATATTAAGTTCGGTCTCCACCAGTGGGGCGCTTCCGCGACCCGACTGTCTCCTTAATAAGAGACCCCGTGATTTACTGAATTGCTCGAATGGGTGATCTTACTTTCTTACGAGATTAAAAACATAAAACGTTATACCTGTGATATTAAAGGCTTGTGTTTACGAAACTGTATTCCGAGACAAAATTAACTTAAGGTACGTTTCAGCCTGGGGGGTTGTTACGAAACTCGTAGGGCGTAAAACGTTTGGAGCCTAATTTTTATATTCGTAGCTGCCAGTGGCAAAAGTTTGCCTTTGTTTGTAAGAATAGCTTGTCGACTAAATAGGCGACATAGAAGATGAAAAAATACTTCTAAGAAACTTTAGGGTGTAAAATGAAATTGGGTGTCTTTGAAACAATTGAATCAAATCCATTGAGACGAGGCTAAGAAGCATTGCGTTGCGTTACCAAGGGGACAATTCTCGTGACAATGCAGATGAACTCGCATTTGAAATATATCAAAAATAAGAGTCCGATTGCTATAAAACTTTTCATTTAACCAATATCCTTAGGATAGGAACCTGGATGAACGCGAAGATTGTGGCCTGCTTTGAAATAAAACAATTGCATCAGAATTCGTTTGGTTATACTAATATAAAAAAGCCTCACTTATTACAGGTGTACACATTACAAGTGTGCATGATTCTGTATGTAAAGATAGGGAATATTTCCATTACATCATGAGTAAAAATAAATTTGCCGTCTTTTAAAAAAGTTAAGTGGTGTGCAACAAAAAGAGATTTATTTAAGCCCTCTTCTACTATATAAGCCTACAGTTCCGCTACAACTTACGTGACCTAGCTTTGCCTACACTTCATCAAAAATGTACGCGCGTCGCGCGAAAGTCAATGGAACATTCTACCATATCGATTCTATATTCTATTTACTGCTGGCTTTGCGAAGCATATAGAAAAAATCTTTTACATGACTAGTTATGAAAGTTGCTAAAAGGTTTTTCTGGTAGGAATCATTTGCGTTGCCAGTAGGGGTGCCACGTGCGAGCATTCCCAAGTGGTTTGCGGACCGCAGCGCAATTCCGCAGCATTTTAAATGAAGGAGTCAACCCTATTACTGTTTTTTTATGCTAGCTAATATGAAAAAAAAATTCTGAGGAGATATTTCATTTTAATACGAATTAGAGACGGACCTGAGATAGAATACGCGTTTCATATAGAGGATGGGTGCCAGTGGACCTGTTACCATTTTCTCCGAATGCATTTTGCGGTTTTCTGACCTCTCCGATTGAATGCTCGTCTACCCTGTTATAATAATATTAAATCAATGAATAATTCACTACTTTGATGTATTTTATTATTATTTATTGTCTAGAAGCAGATAAATTTAACCCGACATAAGAAACAGTGACAATCGACCTGCGTAAATTCAGTTGAGCCGTATCGGCGATCGCCCACGCGGCGAGGGCCGGAGCTGCGAAGATGTCTAATTTATTTATTTACGATCAGCCCACGAGGCTGACCTACTTTATTAGCAGTTGGCATCTTTTGTCCTTTACTGAAAATTTCGCTACACCTTTGGCTAACACCACGAAGCATATGGAGTAGAGACAATACAAAGGTATAGGCATTTGCTCATGTGCATCGGCTACACATCACTGTTAAAGGCCACTCGGTGGCTAAGACCGACCGCACTGACACATGGTGAACCTAGTGAGCCTCAGAATGCTAGGTACACTACTCGCCAGGCGACTCTATAAGTAGAATGTTTCTCTTAAAACGGCTACTCAGGTTACTCACTAGGCTCTAGGCTTTAAGCAAACCACCTTCCAGCACGGGCTTAGCCTCTGAGGTGTTTTGTTAAAGTCAAAACGTCTTACTAGTCTGCCTGTCAGTTGTTGTATTGAAAGAAAGAGTTGGCCACAAACTTCATTAACACGCACTTAAAAGTAGTCTTCTATCTCCAACTCAGTTTAAAGTGATGAGCGCTCGTGAGTTGCAGCACCTAGGTCTTCATAGCATAAATTGTTTATATATGGCTACATTCGGATTATTGGTGTAAAATTTGTCCAAAATATTTATTTTTTATTTGTCTTTCCAGTACCGCAACAAGCTGAACGAGCAACAGAACGGCAGGCTGTCTGCGCAGCGGGCAGCGCTGGGCGCGCGGCAGGAGGAGATGCGCAGCATTGACCGGCGCGTCTCCGAGCTGCAGGCGCGTTTGCTGCGCAAGCGCGCGCTCAACCGGCAGTTGGCGGCCGCTCATCGGCAGCCGCAGCAAAGGTAACATCTTTCGCCTTGTTCACCTTCTGCTGGAAATTTCGGCCTCCGGCGCTGTTTAATGTGTACATGCATTTAGTGAGAGTACCTCTATTCAAGTAATGTGCTTTGATAGCTGGGTTTTCGCGCTGTTAGGACTACTTCTGTAGACTGTCTTTTGCATTTGAAAATCTTGCTCACTGGATTATTGCCTGATGGATCCAGCAGACAGTAATCCTTACTTAATGCTGACTATTGTGTTAAAATGTAAAGGCACTGAGTCTAAGAATCTACGGTCAAGTGATGTGCAGCTTTCACTGCGATACGGCTGCTGCGTACGCTCGCATTTAACCGACATCTGGCGCGTTAGTCTCAGCGGAACTACCTACCTCACCATTTAGGTTTTCCCGATGGAGAAAGAAAAATACGGTCTTAAGAAGCAAAGAATATGAACAGTTTTCAGTTAATATTTATTGAATAATCCACACATAAGTTTACAGTACAAAACTTACATGGTAGGTAGATTACGGGGTGCTTAGCTTCGATTAGTATCTTGTTTTTCGTCTCCAAACGAGACTGTTGGCCAAACACTGCTGGAGATCTCGGTTTGCCAAAGCGGAGGGCATGTGGTCGCACTGATACGATTTTAATCAAAATGATTAAAAATGCTTTATCAATTGAACAAATAGGCTTTGCTAGCCTTAAAGACGTGCGAGGAATACATAAATAAGACTCTCACCGGACTTCATTATCGATGCCACTGAAGCGGCAAGAAACGAAATAGGTCAATAAAAAATAGGCATTCTCACGAGACACACTAACCATCGTGACCCGGAACAAATTTAAATCCATCCACAAGGGAAGCATTTACCTACTTTTTCTTACCAAATAAGCGATATCTTTAGCTCTCACTTCCCCTTTAACACCAAGTGCTTCTCATGTTGGAAACACTTACTACGCATTATCTGTACTTTTATGTTGTCATGAGCCACGGCTCTTGAGGAGGCAAACACGGTAAAAGTGAAGTGCTCGACCAATAAAGTCGCCTCAGACCAATAAGGACCACTATTATTAGAATATCGGCCTTTATGTCCAGGTTTTTTATTTATATAAAGGTTATTGACGGTGCAAAGATAAAGCTCTTGGAACTAGGAATACAATAAAAGAAGCCTGTGTCTCCCTTCCAGTAATTGACAGCTACACAAAAGTATCTTTCATTAGTAAGCTAAGTGTTTTTTTATACGTAATTAGGTAATTACTGCTTTTATTGCAACAGCCGTCACATTTAGATATTCGTATAGTGGAATCAAAATGTCATATGCAACTAAAAATATTAACTTTAGGGCGGTTGCTGTAACTTTACTCACCAAATTCTGTACCACTTAAACCACTAAGTCATACAATATATGTACAAGTAATTTGTATCGACGATAGCAGTCAGTAGTTTGAAACAAACGTCTATTCAAAAGCTTGAATTTAAAAATGCATACCGCGTTTACATCAAATCCCTTTTAAATGTGTCTTGTAAGCATGGCATGCAGTTGCGAACGTGTCCTGAATTCCAATGAACGTCTTACCCACTGCGCTGCACCTAACAGACAAGTGATAAAAGATCGTCTAGGTACAGTTGGGGAACGAGCGGAAGGCCCATGACAAAGCCGCTATTTGCTGCATAGTACGTTTGATTTTGCTTTAGCACAGGGGCTACCAGTTCAATTCCCAACTATAGCTACCGTAACATGCAAAACAATTGACTGTAGAATATGCAACTGCGTGAAAAAAGAATAATAAATGGATACGTGCATTTTTAGAACAGCTAATTTCATGAAAATGGCATTATAAACTAGTTCCCGATTTTCCGAATTCTTGTTTCGCTAGATGTATAAGCAAAGCCACGAATTTTCCAGTTTTATTTGATTTTCTGTAACTGAAAAATTTCGACGAAACAAGAATCGGTGAATCCGGAACTAATCAACATATCGACAGTGGAAATCTCAAATGTCGTAAGGAACATTAAGGGACATGTCCCTTACGACATTTCAGATTTCTAGTATCGATATTAGCCCTAGTTCTTTTATGTCACAGAAATGCGAGCGAGTCCAAATTGTAGGTACATTAGGCAAATGAAATTCCCATTGGATGTAAGAAAACAAGTGAAATCTCGGATAGATCGTCATTTATAATAATATATCCGGCCTCGATTTATATCAATTTACATTACGCAGATGATCGGACTGCTGGACAGGGCATGGGAGCGTAAGGGTACCTCATCCATCATCATCGATGCTAAGGGCCTTTATTATCCCCATTAGCCGCGGACTTTGCGGCAACTTTTTATCGGCCAATAAATAAAAAATTGACAGTCAGTATAATTTTTTTGATGGTGGAAATTATGGTGAAGTGGAGTTTTGGAATTTAGCGTTTATCCTTGTGATTTCGTATGAATTAATGTTGGACCGTGCAAGTTTTCAATTTATTTCATAACATGGTTGATGTTTATGTTAGGGTTAGTCGTGTCTTCTTTAATTAATAGATTTAAGCGTTAAGTACAGATCCATATCAAGAACAATTTCGCATACTACTACTCTGTGAACCAAAAAGGCGTAAGGTAAATAAAAATCTGATAAATATTTATTTAAATTATGCTTAACTAAAGATAAAATATGTAGGCACCATAAGGGCTGCTACTTCGCAAAATCTAATTTTCGTCTAATCATGGGGAGTGGGGACCCAACTCATACAAAATATAATTCATAGGTTAAACTTAGGAGTTGTCACTAAATAATTAAAAAAAGCTTGCTTAGAAAAAAAATTAATATGTGAAAACTTAACACTCCCTTCTGACGGCAGTCAGGTAAATATTAAAATATTTTAGGTGCAAAAAATTTACACAAATTATCCCGTTGTTTCATATAAATGTTATTACAACTTTAACAGGGTCCTTTATACACGTGACATGGGACTAATAGTAATATAGTAGTATACGTCAATAGATATTAGAGCGTCTCGTCACAGTATATCTATACTGTGGTCTCATCTTAGGAAATTTGTGGACAGTCCATTGTTCCTAAATTACTAATGCTCACTTATACTCGTAAATGCTCCGAGTTAGGAAGATGCTGTGTTTGTATGAGATCGTGTATCTGTACACCTGTTATGTAATCAGTGGTCTATGGAATAGACATTTACCATTACATTGCGGGCACCGTTATAAACAGATTAGTGATCCAAAGTTATTCATAATAACGATTTAATGACGCATCTGTTTGATCCAGTTATAAACCACTAGACTAGGATTCTATTTATAGCAAATAATACACTTTGGCCTCCGACAAATCGTTTTGTAAATCAGTGTCCTGGCGAAATATGGCCTTACCATAACGGTCGACGGCTTTGGTTACAGACGACACGTGCCAATCCTGCTTTTTGTGTTATATATAATTTACTTGAGCAATAAACCTATTTTTTAAACTTTTGTGATTTGTACACATTGCCAATAAAACCATAAATCTATTGCATTAGGAAATTGGGACTCGTCCAAAACAAAATATACGAGGACGAGAATTGAGCTATTTGTATGGAGGACTTTTTGATGATCACTTAAATGTTCTTATTAATTAACATAAATATAAACCAACAGAAATAGCCTCGAAGCAAAATGGGGCTTTTGTATAACGTGATAAACGGAGGTTTCTTTATTTTATCAAAGTGTCAGGTAATGTATATTCCAAAATGGGTTTGTTCGTTGTTTTCATTCGAATATACGGCAGTGTCAAGCCAACTTCGAAAATTGAAGCTTTCTTCTGTAAATTGGAGAGTATCTAGTGTCTGTTTTCTTGATACATTTTTCGTTTTTTACCCGACTACGGCAAAGGCAAAAGGAAGCGTTATGTTTTATTAAAATTTAGTTAAATCGGTAACTAAGGTGGGGTACAACTCTTTGTTTGAATTTAGGCTCTCCTATCCAAGTGCTTCCATGGCAGGGTATTCCGCCCATACCTATACCAAAATTTGGGTACGACCATAACTGCTTAGGCAATCCAACATGGCATACGTACAGTAAGGATTCGTAAACTAAGAAACAGAACACGACATACCGTATTCATCGACTATCTTAGCAATTTTTCAAAAGCGTTGTCCCAATATTTTATTCAACTATTTATTTCATGTTTGCAGAACGAGCAACCAGTCTTCGATGCAGCAACTGTCGGGCTATTCCGGCGCGGGGCAACCAAAGAGCCAACAGCAGCGCGGGAACGTGGCCGCAGTGGAGCCTTACAACCACGTGCCCCATGCTCCCAGCCTTCAACATAACTCCAACTTTCAGGTAAAGATAAATCATTACCTAGTAAATAAAACAAATTGCCTACTTTACCTGGGTTTTCTATTGGGTAAAATATTAAATATTGTAAATTGTAAAAAGTATGTACCTAACCAACTAGGACTTTTGTTCTCATATTAAAAGGGGTTACAACAATATACAGTATTTCATCGCGTTAAAGTTCCGGTAAACGTAATAAGTGGATTGATTGATATTGTTAATGATATTGACTTTCTTACTTTCACAGGGGATGAAACAAAACGTAATACAAAACAATGTGCCATTGAAACAGCTAACGCAAAGTGATAACATTCAGAGCCATCTAACGCAGCAAGAAGCGCATTATTTACAGCAGAAACAAATGATAAATCCGCTGTACAATGGCGGCTATCCCCACCTAACACCCGGCCAAGATCAGTACCAGGGACAGTACCCTAACAAGCACGATGCCTTCAGTCATGTCCAACAGGGCATCTCGCATGCTTACGATCAGAAAGCCATGTTCGACCATCTCAACAAATACTCAGAGTACCCCAAGCAACCTCAATATAGTCCCAATAGTACAAGTAGTTCTAACAGCAATCAAAACGGCAAGGAGCTTAAAATTAATGAGCAGGAATTCTTACCAGAGTTCGCTGCTAGTAAGTCAGACCCAAAGTACCAGACGTTGCCATACAATACCAAGTTCCCGCAGACCGGTAAATTAAAACAACCCGAAGTCAATGGCAAAACTGATAGTCAAGAAAAGAATCAAAATGCCAATATAAATGTTAACCACATGACTGTACATTCTACACCGCTATCAGTTGTGAACAAGAGTCTGGCCACCCCACTAAGTCAACACGAAGCTACATATCAGCAGGAACAAGCATATCAATTGCAAAAATCAGATTCTTCTAATAGGTGTAACCAAGAGGGTAAAGAGAATCATACATATCAACACAATTCTAGGCTAAGTCAGAGTAATAGTCAAAGTAATGATGGCTCGAAGAGCAATGGAGGAAAAAGTTTACAGGGTAACGCGATGAAAGGAAACTCTCCAAGCTTCGGATCAAACACTACCACCGCTAGCAGTTCTATAGGATTTGGGGTAAGTTAAATATCGATTAAAACTTAAAAATCATTTAAACTGACAATGTCTCCTTGGTTGCAATTAATTTGGCTTTTGTCACACAATTAGCTATTCATATTCACGCCATTTGTAAATATCATCATCATTCATTCCAGAAACCCGTATCGAGTGTAGCCCCTACATCGGTTCAGGTCTCAAGCGGAAAACCATCACCCATATATCAAACATCGTCCACAAAGATCCAACCTGTCCAACCGCAGACCGTCCAGACCCAAAGCCTTGCACCTCCATCAAATCACATAGCTAGTAATTCGGTCACTTCCCAACCCCAGATTGTCAGGAACTCCGCGTCAGGGCTTTCGAGCGGGACGGGGAGCTCTAGTTATCCTGGTCAGAACTCTTCGCAAAGCATCTTGTTGTCTCCCCCGCAAAGTGCTAGCACGCCGCTATCCACGCCCGATGTCAGCGGCTCGGACAAGTCCCCCAAACCTGCACTACCTCCCAAACCAACGATAAAGGTACGTTGAGATAGATTTTGTACTTATATTATTTGTGCTTCATTACACATTTTGAATAGGTATTTGCTGCTTCTTTTGATGAAAATTAACCCGATTCGAAGATAACTTTATAATAAACTCGTAAAAGAAAAGTCTTTCTTTAATTTTCAGACCCCACCGAGACAGTCAGTGTCCAACGAAGCAGGCTATAACCAAGCTGACACGTCCAACATGCCAACCATTCCTGTACCGGACTTGTCCAATGACAGTGACCAAAATCTAAAGGAACTTAGCAATGGAAACAGTAGCAGCGAAATGATCATAAAAGCTCGACCACTAACAATCAGAAAACCACCGATGAGTGAGCAGCCCAAGCTACGAAACCATACCAACTCCAAAAACGCGATAAGCGTCAGCATCAACCGTAGAATCGAAATGCCACCGGCGTTTTTGTTCCCTGAAATGGATCATTTAACTTTAGATTCAGTGCCTACAGAAATGCAAAACGGCCTAAAAGACAAGACGAAAAGTAAGGATGAAGTAGATAAGATTATGAATAATAACATATCTGTAAGTTCTAACGAGAGGAGCGAGGACAAGGATAACGTGTTGGATATAACGGAGCAGATAAGTTCTGTCGATTTGAACGGTCAGGATTCTCAGACGTCTGAGAATGTGCTGAGGCGGTCAAAGAAAGGCAACCTGAAGCAAGGTGGTAAGGCTCCGCTGGCGAGACGTGTGAGCTTCGATCCCCTCGCACTGCTGTTGGATGCCAGTTTGGAAGGCGAACTCGAGCTTGTCAAGAAAACTGCAACTCAGGTTAGTTATCATTAAATATTTAACTAAAGAGAGTAGATTTAGTCAGAGCTTTTTGCATTATAAAATAACTTGAATTCCCTAATCAATCGCAGGATTCTGGCAGCTACCTACAAAAAAAAACACCTCAGTATCGAAATTAATATTTTCGCGTTAATTTCGTTACTGAGGTGGCAGGTGATGGAAAGTGATAGCCTGACAGATAACTATGTCACCACACTAAGAAACCTTGCTAGGGTATAAGTCGAGTAAAAAAAAGCGAACGGCCGTACCATGCTTTTCTCGGTTTAATTTTACGCCTAAATTAAACTCAAAGTTTTTATCTTCCTCGGCCTTTGTGCTGCCATCTTGTGTTGCGACTTATTGGCTAAATCTTAATTACAGGTGCAGAATGCTAGCGCTGCAAATGACGAAGGTATCACTGCTCTTCACAACGCCATTTGCGCGGGGCACTTTGAAATTGTCAAGTGAGTAATGAAGTAATGACAGACCAAACCACTAGATGGCGTTGTTCAGGAAGCAACTATAACACACGTTATGCGTTTAGAAGTAAAGCCGGAAGCGTAATTGCAATTATATGAGATAGATGGTGCTTTAATAAAATCGCGATCTTTTATAACCTTGTAGGTAACTAAAGAATGTACTAACTAAAACAGAATGTGTGAGTGTGAGTTTAGCTTTTTGCTTATCTCTGGTACTTACTAGTAACTTTTTTACGGAGTGCAAACTAGAACTCTTGTTTCTAAAATCGGGTTTTCTGCGATAATGTCTCAAATAATCCTCCGTTCTGGCGGCACTCGGATAAACATTTTTCGGAAGACTGTTTTATTTTTCTCGGATAGTTAATGCTTTGTACGCTTTCGTTCCATAATAATTGATAAATAAGATAATGTAAGTAAACGCAATTCTTTCACAATCGCAATTTTTTTACTTGCCTGGGCAAGCGGACATGAGCATTTTTTCCGTCCACGTCGGACAACGTGCATGTTTTAGTTCAGCGAATACACACCAAACCTCATTTTGGCCTAGAACTATTTTTCTAGAGCCCCGGGTCCAGTTAGTCCTAACTTCAGCAGTGATACCTCATGAAAAGAAAAAAGTGAAACTTTACGCTGACTTTCTCTTGAATGTTTCCAGATTCTTGGTGGAATTGGGCTGCGACGTGAACGCGCAAGATTCTGACGGGTGGACGCCGCTGCACTGCGCCGCCTCCTGCAATAACTTGCCGATGGTGCGCTTCCTCGTTGACAATGGTAACGACCTTGGGGACATTACTTTTTAAATTTTAAAAGCGACCTTGTGCATCGACCTTCTCGTATTTAAAATGTTTGAGTTAGATTTTTAGTAATATCTCATTTATATCACCTACACGACTTTACCTATTTGGTATTATTTTCTGACTAAAATGGTAGCACAACCTACGCTTCATAGATGTCTACGAGTACGATTGATGGTGCTTTTCCATACTTACGTTGGTATCATTGCTCACATACCAAATATCTTGCTTAATCAAATTTTTACGAGCTACTAAAATTAAGGGGAAGCGTAAACCGCGGTGATTGGTGCATTCGCCTGCGGTCGTACACAACGTGACGTTACTATTCGATGGTTGGCCCTTGCTGGGTCCATGAGGGTGTGCGGCTATGAACTGTAGAGGATAAATGGTCTGTGATGACTACAACGGCACCTTGACGTTAAGATTTATGATTCTTGGTTTCAGGTGCGTGTATATTCGCAACGACGCTATCCGACCACGAGACGGCGGCCGAGAAATGCGAAGAAGACGAGGAAGGCTTTGATGGATGCTCAGAATATCTTTACAGTAAGTATTATGAAATGTTTGTATTGTCGAGAGAAAGTGAGAGCAAAGACAAGACAAGACAAATACTCTTTATTGAGAACCACACGAAAAATAACAAATTCACTTAAAAATAATTTACAAGGTGAACAATTGGCGGTCTTATTGCTTAAGAGCGATCTTTTCCAGACAACAAAGCAAAGTAGCAAGCAACCTACCGAAATAAAGTATTTGGTACTTACCACGTTTGATTTTACTTCTTTTCATTGACGGATTACCTGTCCCTTAGACAAACTAGGCACGTGCCTAGGGGCGAGCGTGAAGTTACAACAAGGGAACAATTACAAGAAATCATAGTTTCTATAGAGATCTAGCGCTAGCGGCCAGACGCCTATAAGGTGTTAGCCTAGAGCATTTTTGACATTTAATCCGTCTCTACTGCCTTTAGTCCTAGTATAGCTGAATTTCTTCTTCCCCAGGTGTTCAGGAAAAGCTAGGCATAATGAACAACGGTCTAGTCTACTCGGTGTTCTCGTACACGGCGGCGCGGCCGGACGAGCTCTCGTTCGACATGGGCGCGCGGCTCCAAGTACTCAGGAAGGGGGACGACAGCGAGCGCGAGTGGTGGTGGTGCCGCGATGACAGCGGGCAGGAGGGATACGTGCCCAGGAACTTGCTTGGGGTGAGTGTGGGTTGTATAAGACGTGTAACATCGCATTGGTTCGCAGTAAACGTGTGATGATGAGTCCTCTTCATCTTTACGTACTATAAAGTAGATAAAGTCGCTAACAGTTCCTGTCTGTCCTAAACCCTTTATAATGTTCGGCTGCCTTCCAAACCACTCAACGTATTTTAATACGGTTTTCACTGTCATTTAGAGTTTTTTTACGGAAGTTTTTTTTTATGTATATTATATTCCGATTGTATCGGTGCGAAGGCGGGGCGGGTTGCTAGTACGCATTAAAGTAATATGAGGCGGGCGCGGGCGAAGTCACGGGTTAAAGCTAGTAAAAAGTAAATGAAAAAAAGCGTGTGGAAGAGAGGCTCAATAGAAAGATCTTTCCAGGCGGTCCTTATGCCTGTGGCCGTAACACTACCGTCTGCGTTTAGTTTGTCTCGTTGCGCGTCTCTTTTTTTAAATTCAAGCACAGAGCAGCTCGCATGAATCTATAACTCAACGCTCCGTAACTGTCTATGCATCGTATGCCGCGGGAGAGAGAGGGCAACACCGCGCGAGGTGTCAAGCGCCCGCGCCATCCTTTTATTAAAAAACTACTACGTTTCCTTATGGCCGCGACCGCACGCGCCTATTTTTTTGGTATTAACATTATTTGGATTCTATGTAAAATAACGAATTACAGCATATAATTACAGTCCGCTTTTCACTCACTCATATAAAGGATTAGTTTCCACATAACTCTATGCCATAGGCGTATACAGTTTGGATCGTGGTCCCTACGAATCATGAATGGTAAATTTATTTAGACCGCAAGAACTTGTTTAACCGTAATTACTATGTCAAACACAAAAGCTGTATTTACATAGAATTGAAACGGCCAGTTTGTATAAGTCTCTTTGCCGTTGGCCTTAAATTTCAAAGTCACAATATTTTTATTCAGATTTATTTTAATAGGACTATGTATAGAACAGAACAAAAAAACCACTTTCTGATATTGATATTTTTATTTTCAGTTATATCCCAGAGTAACCCCACAGCAGGAATGAAGAAACAATGAAGCTTAAATATTATGACCTGATATCATGTACAGTTCTCTAATTTTTAAAGTATTTATATTCTGTAATCTAAAAAAATATTGTATCTATACAATTTTATCAGATCTAATATTTTGTAAATATTTAACTTAGTTCAAACTGATGAGATTATGTTGTACATTTTATAAATATGTGAGTCATCATAAAATTTATCATGCAAATTTGTATATTGTTCTTAGGATGCAAATATTGTGAGATATTATACATAAATTGACAATACAAATATGAAGAAAAAAGCCTTTTATTTAAGCATTATACTACAACACTCTATTTAACATTTGTTCTAATTTAAAAAATGCTTAGGTAATTCAACCCAATCCAACTACTGAAAGTGAGTAAAAATTTATATGCAAGATTTCAACTTAATTTACAAGTAAATAAACAAACAAGCTAATTCAAGTTACATAAATCTAAGATTTCCCAAGTCACCCAGAGGCCATTTTATAGAACTACTAAGAGTTCTAAAAAATGCCACCCCATACGGGCTTCACTGTGAATGTAGAATTGAAGTGGGCCCCTATTTCATCAAGTAGACAGGTGATAATTTTTGTATTGTTTAAGGCCGAGACCTGCGTACACATTGCGTATACAACACGGCTCTAGCTAGCTTCGTAAAGCTGAGCATACGCATTTAGTGTGGCTCGGATATATGTTGAGATGCCACAGCGCTTGCGTTGCGTGCACGTAACGCAGCTCTACGAAGCAAGCTGGAGCCGTGCTGCATATGCATCCGGTGTGGTCCGGCCTGTAAATGGTGAATACCTACATCAGCGGTTCTCAAACTTTTTTCCCCACGGAACCCTTTTGGAAAGCTAAATATTTGACGGAGCCCTTAAATAAAATACAGCATTGAACTATTGTCCTGAGAGGAGAGGAAGATTTCTAATTTTTTTTCTCATTGTAACCAATACTCACACGGAGCCCCCACAGAGGCTTTGTGGAGCCCTAGGGCTCCGCGGAGCACACTTCGAGTATAGCTGACCTACATAATGTAAACTTTGAATTGTCGTTGGGCCCAATGTCATAAACGTGACAGGCAACAGGTGACAGTGACAATTCGGTTTACATTGCTTGCCCACTATGATGTTAAGTCTGTAAGTCTGTAGCGTTACTTGTCGACACGGTAATGTACGGCGTATTGTCACTGGCACCTGTCGTCTGTCGCGTTTATGAAATTGGGCCCTGACATGTTAGGTACGTAAGTTGGGTGACATAGGGACTAGGGATCTGCTGTCAAATTTATTTTTGATTTTTACATCGTGTATTGTACCTAATAACGATTCCTTCATGATATTTCCAGTCAATTCCTTTGAAGAAGTACACCACAAAGTACAGAAAGACGCTCACCGATTGTTGAAACTAATTTTGACAAGTCTCCATTACGAGTGGCGCCCCCATGCGGGGTAAAAGGCGAGATAACATGCCATTTAATGATCAGTTTCTTGATACATTTGATTTAAAAGAGACAAATAAGACCAAGCAGTGCTGCAAACCTGGAAAAAACATTACACTTTTTCACATTTTGGTAACGTGGTAATTTTTAATTTCATATGAACGAATTAGCGGTTTGCGAGATATGATTTCGAGAACTAGTTTTTGCGTTGTTTCTTTTTAAACAGATTGCTTACTTACTTTGCAAAACGTGTTGAAGTTGATATAATAGTATCCTAGCGCCGACAACTGGCACGGTTTTTGAGCCCTATAAAACGTTTAATGAAGTTGTAGGTAAGTTTGCCATAAGGTTTAATTAAAAAAACATGACCGACCAAGTTTAATTTATCCGAGTTTATCTGTATGTGCGTCTCTTTCTTATGACTCTAGTTTGACAGGGACGCAGGGAGGGATAAATTAAACCTGGGCCGGATATTAGGGTCACTAATGTAAAAAGCAAAATACCGTGCAATTATAATGCAGATGATTTTCCTGAATTTCAAATCACTTTTATACCACAGGCTATTGTAGGCAGCGTCTGCCACTCCGCAGCTCTGAAAACGTCAAATTAGGTATGACTTCCTGACGTACAGTAGGGGAAATATATTCACGTACCACCTTAGAACCCTATCGCAATGACGCGACGCGTTAAGCGCCAGGCTATGTCATACAAATGTCATGCGTATGTCACTTCGACTAGGTTCTACGGTGGTATGTGTTTCAATTTCCTTGACTGTACCATTCAACGTTTGGCGGGGACTTCGTGCAAGGTTCGTCCGGATCACTACCACATCATGCTCGCTAATCCTGCCACTAAGTAGCAGGGCTTGCGCTATTGTGTTCCGGCGTGGAGAGCAAGAAAGCCGGTGCAATTACTGGAAGACACAAGAAGTATTCTATCTTAGCCCTCTGGGTTGGCAACGCAACTGCAATCTTCTTGGTGTTGCAGGTGTTTATGGGCGGTGATGATCACTTACCATCAGGTGACCCACTTGCTCGTTTACCTTCTATGTAAAAAGAACGCTGGTCATTTAGAACTAAGTAGTTGTTTCAGACAACTAATAGAGGGTGGTTTCCCCACTTTCCCCAACACTTCCTAAAATGAAAACGGCCGCAGACTATCAAAATGAGATCAACAAATCAAGGCAGTGTTTTATTTACCTATTGTTTTACGAAAGCTATCTGTGGAATAACTCTCGTGTGGGCTACTTTTAGGGAACTCTTGTTTTCTATGAAAAAGGTCCCTAAACTTGAGGAATAGTGACTTGACGAAAACGGGCATTAGTATAAACACTTGTCGTCCTTTGCAAGTACCTAAGGCATATTTTTGTAAGTACCTAAGGCATATTTTTGCAAGTACCTAAGGCATACTTATATATATATATAAGTATGAGCATTTTAATTACCTATTTCCAATTAATTCCAATGCACAATGTCTAAGCACACAATATGGGAATATTCAGTGTATTTATATTACTTATACTAACCGCATCGTATAGAAATTGTCCAGGTAGTGCCAAACAAAAGACTATAGACAAAGTCACCAAAACCGCCACAAATTGTCTAATTAATTGATACCGCATTTCTCTGAATGCCTGAAAAAAAAATTCAATATAAATTGTGAAATTAAATAAAAAAAACTAGCAAATAGAATATCTAAAGCAGGGAGTTAGTAGAATCCGTCCTCGGAAACCAAATGTATTAAATGTGACGTGTAATGAATATTACCAATAAATTTATGATTATGATTATGATTATGATTATGATTATTGTAAGCAAATAGAAAATTTGACTAATTTCCTAATTGTAAGTAAGTTTATTTACGTAGAAAGGTATATCACATTCTTTTGGGTAAATAATAAAGTTGTGTACTTACAATAGTAAGAAATCCGAAGAAACAAAGAATTATGGACGAGAGTGACACAACAGCAAAAATAATTGCACCAAACCCTTCATTCAAACTTTCAGTTATTCTGAAAACGGAATCTCTTATACTTACTGGTATCAAGGCAAAACATAGTGCCTAGAAAGTTTAGGTAGTTAGGTCTTTTTAGTTTGATGATTTAAAGCTTCGAAGTTTGTCAGAAATACCGTGAGATGTGCCGTGGCGTAAATTTTTTGACATTCATCATTACAGTTTCTTCTAGGCCTAATCTGAATAAAGATGTTTTAAAATTACTTAAACGCTCTTAAAACTGGTTTAGAACGCTTTCACAACAAGTAACAGAGCTCAGGCTAGTTTTAGAGTCGCGCTGACTGATGAATGATTTACACTCTGGATGTGATGCAGTTGTTTTTGAAGTAGTTTGTGAAGGCACCACACGACTTAAATCTTCGTTATTTCAATACAAAATAACTAAAACTCCACCAATGGCAATAAGTAGTCCTGCAGCCGCAGTACGGGTTGGTCTATTGGTGCGGCGCTTTTTACTTACCTCACAAGTTTCTGATGCGTCCGTGCAAGTTGGTTAATCTCGTGATAAGATCTATTGACTTCTGATGGATCAGAGAGTCCATTTCCATTTGGTCCTACCACTCTTATGTTCTCCAGGTCGTATTGCACCAAACGCATCAGAATACAAATATCGACGGTCAACGAGAAGAGCAGAAGATCGCATGGTAAGTAGAGGCACATATGTATTATTGATCCTGATGACATACATACGAATGTTAGCAAAGACCAACAACAAAGACAAAAATGGCAGCCCTTTGGTGTAGGATAGCTACGAATAAGAGTGGTCTTGTATTGATGTCTTGTTAAAATGTAAAAATACCACAGCATGCTGCTTTAGAAAAAAAAACCCTTACCAGATATGGCTTGATGTAAAAAAGCCGCTGTATACTTCAACATAGAGTCTATTTTAAATGGATAATATAACTGAAACGGAAGCAGATACGTTGCATCGCCGTCTGCAGATGCAAACACGGTGATAAAAAAAGGTGCCCATACGAACACGACCAACCCGAATCCAACAAACTTGTAAACATCTAAAACAATGCAGAGAACTAATAAACGAATAAGGGCCGTCGCTAAGACGCGCGGGCGCACGGATCGGGTACACGACTATAGAAAAATAGTATGAGAGCGTCCGCTAATCAGCGCGCGTGTGGGTGTGCTCTTATACTAATTGTTCGATAGGCGTGCACCTGCTCCGGGCACCCGCGCGACTTAGCGGAGGCCCTTAGTGGTCCACGTAACATAAAATAAAATTTGTCTCATATCATAAATGTCTGTTTTGTCCGTTCGCTTCGTGGCAATCTTAAGACGCAAAACGGGCAAATCATTTTATTTACAGTGATTAAAAATGTTTAAGTTCCGTAGCCAACTCTTCATAAGTAATTCCCTCTCTTCGTTTTGTATCTCCTCCGGCCAGAGTGCAGCAATCTCTAGAATAACGCGTCTTATGCGGTCCTTCTTACTTAGAGCTCCTATTTTAAACAAATCTGAAAATAAGGTTTTTGAATTTAAATAATATGCAATGAAAATACAAAGAAAATCTTGGGTATCTGGCAGGACTGGAACCTGCAATTTCAGTATTCCGTGCGCTGCATTAACCAATTCCGCAACAGAGAACCCGACATCCCGAATGTTTCAATGTGCTTTATTTTTACGGCCATTAATGTCATTACGTGCATATTTTTGATAGTCCTTTTCAAAAAGATAGGAAAAAGCGACGAAGGGGTCTGAAATGTTAAAAATAGTGTGACGAAATTTATGGCCGACTTTATCGTTTTCGTTGATAATTTTTAATAGTTTTTTTCGGTTATTGCTTACCTTGTGCAGCCAATAATAGTGTGGGAATGCCATTAGCTACATCCAAAAATTCAGCACCCATTTCATCAGACTTCAAAAAGAAAAAAACTTGCCCCGTGAAAAACAAAATCAATAATATAATAAACCAAATGTATCTACAACGGTTCACAAGACAGGCTTTAGGATCCTCTAAAAAATCCAGCCCAATAATTTTAAATACTTTGAGGTGTTGAATAAAAGTATCAACAAGGGTAGAAGGGATATGCTCCAAAGAAGCCATCTTTTAAAACTGACAACAGAGTTATTTGCAACATTTTAAATTAAGTATGAAAATTGCTTGCCGCCTTGACTCCATTTATCTTTCATGAAAGTAAAATTGCGCTAAATTCTATACCATTGGTAGCACATGATCTGCATATTCAAATTATTCCTTTAGGGCAAATTCTCATAATGACACGTTTACTGTCATCTGTACATATAATAGAAAATGGAAAAAAACTAAAAAAAGTATTAAAAACAAATTGGTTTATCATTTAACTTTTATATTACGACGACCGGACAGCCTAGTTTGACTATAAGAAGTTTCGTGTTTTGTGGCACATATTTGTATTATGTGTATGAATGTTTGTTTTCGAGACATGGATTTTATAGAAAATTTACATAACGTTTATTAAAAAAAAAACATAAAAAAAACTAAAACTCAGCATCAGGTTTCCACAATGGGTTTTCACATAAAAATAAGGTTTTATGTATTTTTACATGCAACTTGGCTTTAATAAATTAAAGTCTGACCCCCTTATTATAAAAGTTAACAATCTTTTTAAGCTAACAAAATGTTTTGTCCCTTTCATTTGAGGGTAAACATCACAATGACAGATAAAGACATAAAATATGTTAACTAACAAACGTTTACGAAGCGTTAATGAATAAGGGGTTAAACATTTAAGTGTCCATGTACCAAATAGCTAATATCTTTAAGGTTCATTATCGTCCTCCTTATCCTCCAAATTATTTATTTTACTTGGGGTATGCTTTGACTATGACCCTGGTAGGTCAGGTTATTACTACTTATTATAACTTTAAAGTAACTGCCATATAACTCCATTAAACACGTTATTACAGGAAAACCAGAAAGACAGGATCATGGTTACACATTCATTTACATGAATGTGCAGGTTTCCTCGCTTTGGTTTTCCTTTGTATAATGTGGGCTACACACAATCACTTTTAACTATCAGTTTCCACTGAAACAGTTCGACATTCCCAATGAAAAGTTAGATATACAGGTGACCATGCCTTTAATTTCTGACTTAATAAGTATATACATAAAGCACAAACTTCTTTTAGCAACTTTTTGTAGGTACTACTTTGATATTTGGGACAATTGAGTTTTGACTGACATTTAAAACTATTGAAAGACTTGAAAGTCATTGTGAGTAGCCACCATAAGATTGTCGGTTACTGCAGTAACAACCAAGTACTTATGTGTAAAGCTAAATATAATAAAAACAGATAGATTATTATAGTAAAAATTTATTATCTAACCAATTTACATTTCCCCCTCGTCTGAGTCCTCGATATCAGCCAAGGCTTGCTTCGCCACATTCTCAGCTTCGGATGCTACTTCGCGGGGCACCATCTCGTGAAGTCCATTGGTGTCCTTTGACACCCAGGAGAGCTCCAGCTCGAATTGCTTGTCCTTTAGTTCGTCATGGACTAGGTAGATGCTGGAATGATGAATTATTCAATTAACCTCTTTGTAATACTTTTGTTGATATTGTGGTATTATGGTGTTCATTTAAAAATTTAAAAAGATAGAATGAAAGAATATATTTATTAAGCTCAAGGAAAAAAGAAGGACACAGAAGGAAATAAAAAAAAACTTTGACGACGACAGGCCCTAATTTGATCTTACAAAGATGTGTAATGAAACTTATTTTATAATTACATTTTAAGTCGTTTTTTTTTTACAAGTTTATTGCTGTAATTATATTTTATTTTTGCAATTTGAAACAAACAGACTTATCAAGTTAACTTCTGTCAGGTTAATTGTTGTAAATGATGTGTCTACAATATTATTGAAAACTTTACTGTATAGTGTTCAATAAAGAATTTGTCTTAGACTTATTAATAAAATGGATCACTCACGTATTTTTAAAAATACGTGAGTGATCCATTTTATTAATAATGTCAGTCTCACGGTAGTTTTATGTTAAAAATTGTCTTAGACTTGTTTTGTACCTACAATTGCCCTTTAATTTAAAGAATATTATGTTTAAACCAATGATCGTGTTAATATTTTATACTTATTTATGATCATACATAGCACCCCCCTCCGCGTACCCCTCTACAACCTCAAGGCGCGTCAAGGTAAGTCGTTACAGTGGTATTCAAAAGAGTCCCAGAAAAGCGGGGAGATGGCCCACTTCTATCTTTTGTCTTGAATATTAAGCGTATATCCCTTTCTAACCAATTAGCATGTGCATAAGGGATCTAACAGGGGGAGGCTAACAGCCTCACATAAATTTTAATTTTACAGATAGTTCAATTATTCAGGATTTGTTTTGTGTTATGTCAAGTCTCTGATAAAAGCTCAAAATATATCAAAACTCACATCCTTGCTGCTTCCTTCACCAGTTCCTTGACAGTAAGATCAGCCAGCTTCAGCTTCTCAATTTCTGTTTTCGCGGCTTGCTTTGCTTTGCCAACTGCACATCCGAAGTATGACTGAAACACAACAACACAATCAACAATTAGTGATAGTCAAAATCTGTCTTTACTGTTATCTGTTTTAAATGGTAGAGTCACACTAATAGCTAATCGCTGGTTGCTCTCACAGAATACCAGTGTGAATTAATAACTTGCTACGTCGTTTTATATGGCAAGTGAAAGATCTGGAGACCCATGGGGGCAGGAGGACCTGCAACGGATTAGCAAACAATACTCTTGGGATCGCTGGAATCCATGGATGGTGACCACTTTCAATGTACAGAATACAATTTTTTAAATAGCTTAACCTTAACTGGGCAGAGGCGATTTATCGACCACATACATTCAGTATAGAATTTTATTGAACCTTAGTTAAAATGCAGTATGATACAAGTGCGGTCATGTTTAAGCAAAAAGTAGCTCACTTTAATTGATTCTCCATTGAGATGCGAGCATGACACTGTATTTGAACTTTATACATTATTGTAAAGCATATGCATTGTGTATGGGATTTGGTTAACCCATAGATTTGATAATACTTACAAATGAAACCCCACTTGGGTCAAGCATGTACATCTGGGGTCCGTCGTGTTCTGACCATGTCCCCATCACAACAGAGCATCCATATGGACGTACAGCACTGTACAGGGTGTATGCGTGCATGTACATAGACACTCGGTCATTCAAGTACTTGAGAGGCACCCGTATTCCATACTGAGATCTGTAGTTGGATGCTTCAGTGCGGGCAGTTTCTACAATCTGTCTGGCATCGGAGATGAGACCTGCTACGGCCTGGAAATTTTACACAGGAGGGATATGAGTCACATGTTCACAAAACAACAAAGTCAAACATAACGTTATTTATGTAGTTTGATTGTTTTAGTATATTTTATATTTAATTCATTAGTATGTTATGTATAAACAATTAATAAATAGTATGTATTAAGTAAATGGTTTTTCAGTTTTATGTCTATTTATTGAAAATGCAAATAAAAGCTGTTATTGTAGCTGTTATTTGCACCGAGTGAGAATGTAAAATTATCAACTGAAAATGTAAACAAGTAGGGTAAACACTCCCATTGTCAGCATCCCTCTTATACTGAGCACATTCAACCTTATTACAGTACAAGGGTGTCAATTCTGCAAAAACTAGGCGCTAATGACTGGTATTTGGGTGCCAATCACAGGGGTGTTTACCCTATGGTACACAACTTACTATGCCAACATGCTCGTCAGCATGGAAAATTCGCTTGTTTGCGCCAGGCTCGTACAACTTCGATGTCACCAGTTTCTCAACTGCGAACACTACTCCATCCTTCCCTCTGAGACCGATCACTGTTCCAGAGTTTTCCACAGCTTTAGCCGCATATTCAACTTGAAATACTCGGCCGTCCGGCGAAAATTGGGAGGCGGAAAGATCGTACTGGAAGTACAGGATTTCACATTGTAACATGAATAAGCATATTTCGAATAGTTTATATGTAAGTTTAGTAAGAGTTAAATAGGACTACAACTCAATTCATTTGAGCTTGCGATAAATAAAATGTGGGCAGGAGATTTGTTAATTGGTTACTACAATAAGTTTCCGAAATTTGAATACACAGCATAACCATAAAAAGATGCAAACTTACTCCCGTTCCTATCGAACTCATTGTTCTTGTGGTTCTTAATATAGACTGTCTAGAACTTTTAGTAAATACGAAGAATTATTAGCAATAAACTACTGGTGAGTTATAAAATAAAATATTGCAAAGAAAACTATAAATTATTTTCGGCTTCAACAATCGGCGGTGATGACAAGCAAGTCCTGCTGTCAAAATTCATATAGGTTAGTTCTCGATGGTCGCGTCGCTCAAATCGAGCAATCATGGCTGTTCCGTTTCAAGATTCCTGCTTAAAAGTTCATTATTATTTTTAACTACTTATTTTATAATTACATCAAAACAATGCAATGCTTAAAATAAAAAAAGGCTACCTTGCTTCCTAGCAAGGTAGCCGTTTTTATGTTTGTATTTTTTATGACGGAAATTGTTTTTTAGATAAGTCTAAAAAACATTTTCCGAAGAGTAAGCTCTTCAAAAGGTATTTTTATCTTTTTTGATTATAATTACTAGGTATGAAACATATAAATTATGATTTGTTTTGCTTTTCTTTATAAGAATATTCTTACCATTGTTATCATGCCTTTCTTTATGTTCCTTTTGCGTTTCGTTTTACGTTTATATCATTAACTTCGAGCCGAAACAATACAATTTAAATAAGGACAAAAATTGTAAATGAGAACAATCTTACTGCGGCAGAAATTGGTACTTTTGTCGAATTATGTGACTTGTGGTTTCCGCTAGGAATCGTTAGATGGCGGGTTTTGGCCTCTAAAATATTTCTTCATTATTTTTAATATTATCTTCTTTATTAATTTCTTTTTCTTGCTTTTTATGGTATAAAAATTACATTATAATAATAATTATTATTTATCAAACATATTTATATTCACAGATTATTTTGTAGTGGACGCCCGCGACTGTGTTCACATCAGGTTCACATGGGATTAATTGCCCATGTCCGTCCGGGGTAATGCTTTTTCATATGTCGCGGTTGCCGGGTAGCCGGCGACGGGTAACCCGTCGGCGAAGTGTATACTCGGCAACCGGGACGTATGAAAAGGCACATAGGGTAGCTTTCTATTAATGAAAAATTTTTGGAATCGGTTCAGCAGTTTCAGAGATTATTACCCCTACATAAAAGCAATCAAACAAAAACAAAGTTTACCTCTTTATTATTTTAGTATAGACTAGTGACCCGCCCCGGCTTTGCACGGGTACAAGTAGGGATGTAATAACTAAAATTTACAGCTCTACGACCTCTTTAAAATATACTTGATCGCGTTGTACAGTCAAGGAAATTGAAACACGTACCACCAGCGAAATACAATAAGTCTTACTTAGTCTTACTCGTAGCGTACCACCCATGGTGTTAAAACTTAGAACAAAAAAGCCAACTATAACAACCACAATTTAAGATGGTTATCTAAATGTTCGTTTTATGTTATACTTCATGATATTAAAATTTGCCGTATAACACAAAAACATTACGGTTCACACCGCTAGATGACACTGTTTTCAATAATAATAATAAATGAAAATAATTTTGAATGAAATAGGGTTATTTAATTTGAGGCCTTATCAGCAATTAACGTTATGGTGAAAGGAACACTTAAATAATATATTATTCATTATATTCTATACTGGCAACCAGTGCATTTTCAAAGCTGGCCACAATACCCAACTTATCAATTGGATCGTTTCATTATACGCTATAAATAATTGGCGACGACAAATCATTACTCTAATGGCTGAAAAATAGTATCATTATGCAACAAATTGGAACAAGTTAGACATGACATTTAGAAAGAGATTGAATATTTTTAATTTCATGTTTTAAGAAGATATTTAGCACCACCCTAGCTCTAAAACGCAACACACCATATTATGCAACGGAACGTTTTAGAAAAAACTACAGCACTTCAAAATGTCAAAACATTCGTTTGTTGCGTTTGTTCTGTTATGGTAGCGATTTCAATTTTCCTTGTGATTTTTTTCGACGACCCGGCTCGCTTATGAACTCTGATCAGAAGGAAAGATTGTGCAAAAGAAAACTTAAAATCATACATAAAACTAAAACAGTGTTAGCAGTTGTCATGAATTATGATTTTATAAAGTGCGACAAACATAAAAATGGTTCAATTAATACATTTGATGATATCTCTTTAAATTTATTCTTATTTACTTGGTGTAAAGACTCTAATAAAATAATTAAAGGAATAAGGAGTGATTTTTATGAAAATGATTAAATGCAAAAGATGTGTTACTATATATATATAATATAAAAAATCACTGAAGTGCTTTGTTTTATTGTGTCTCATTTTCTTTTTCAGTTCTTGGCATTTGAAATGCGCACTGATGTTCATCCGATAAGGATAACAGTGCTCATTTCAAATATTCAGTCAATAAGCGAACCAGTAGGTACACTAACGTGGCCGTTGACTGGTTCAGACCACTAGATGTCGCTATGCTTTAAATAATCTAACCGTGGAAGTGACGTCTCTATCTCAGTATATTAAAAAGGTACTCTGTGGTACCACCGTAGAACCTAGTCGAAGAGACATACGCATGACATTTGTATGACATGGCCTGGCGTTTAACGCGTCGCGTCATTGCGATAGGGTTCTGAGGTGGTACGTGAATATATTTCCCCTACTGTACTATTAGGTAATTCGCGAGGCGGATTTGTAAACGCTTTCATTAAGTTAGGTACGTAAACGGTATGGTAAACGGTAGGTATGTAAACGCTTTACAACCCATGAAAAAAGTAAATTCACCTACTTGCCCGTGTATGAATACTTCTTCAAAAATCCGGAACTTAGTAGTTGGGGAATAACAGGAAGGTCCCTGCACCGAAGCAAATAAAAAACTGGCCAAGTGCGAGTCGGACTCGCGCACGAAGGGTTCCGTATCATATAAAAACGAGCAAAAAATTCACGTTTGTCGTATGGGTGCCCCTTTAAATATTTATTTTATTCTGTTTTTAGTAGGTATTTGTTGTTATAGCGGCAACAGAACTACATCATCTGTGAAAATTTCAACTGTCTACTATCACGGTTCATGAGATACTTGCCTGGTGACAGACGGACGAACATCGAAGTGTTAGTAATAGGGCCCCGTTTAACCCTTTGGGTACGGATCCCTAAAAACGTATTGCGCAGTTTGACAGTCTTTGGCTCGTTCCCGAACTGAAGGTAAAGATAAAACACCACCACCCGCGGACAACAACCTGCCTAACAGATTACCATGTCAAAAGAATTTACGGCCGGAACGTTGTTTACACATTTTCGCCGCCGCCGTCATAAACGCCGAAAATCTACGACAACTTTTGTTATAGCGTATCCACCTGGAATCCACGTTCAAGAGCTTGACTTCAATTGAGATCAAGGAGTGCCATTTTTGAATCTCACCGGGTGACTAAAGCTAGCCAAAATAGCCGTGTTTCATAGAAATGCGGCCATTTTGGTGAGCTTTAGTCACCTGGTGAGATTCAAAAATTGCATTTGAATCTCGTCGGGTAACTAAAGCTCACCAAAATAGCCGTTTTTCATAGAGTTTCGGCCATTTTGGTGAGTTCTAGTCACCTGGTGATATTAAAAATTTGCATCCCTGGGTCTCACGTAACTTCTTTAGTTGGTCTCGCGTTTCGCCACACTGTGGAAATTTAATCGAAGGCGTTTTTTAAACTAGGTCACATCAACAATTTTCAAAAATAATAGTTTTATACCTCTAGTTTTGTATATAAGAGGGGTGTCTGTAGAGTTTTAAGCAATTTTAGGAAATCTTATGGTCCGGTTGCTCCGGGTGTCCAGGGGAAGTAATGCAAGAGTATCATGGAATAAAATGAAATAGCATTCTCTTTTTTTTAATGCTTTCACTTAAGTAAGGCATTTAGAACATTGCAGCTTCGTTAGATAAGATAACGCCTGAAAAGTTAAAAGCTAAAGTTTTTGCTTTTCGCCGATCAATGTCCTAAGACCGCTATTAACAATTTGACAATCTTAGGTGAATTTATATTTTTGAAAACTATTTAAGTAAGTAGGTACTTACAATTGTTTTATTTTGTTAGATGACCAAACTTTGCTTTCATTTTCAGTGTACAAATTGCGTAGTGTAAAAGAAATGCGTCCGATGAAGCCACTTTTACCAAGGTAGGATTGTTTAATATCCACGACATGATGAGTTGTGTTGCCGAGAAGGTGGTGACCACTTCTAACACTTGTTAAAATACGTTTACAGGCTTAATACAATTGTGTAGTTAAAAAATAAATGTAAAAATAATTCAATTTGGTTTATTATTCATTTGAATGTATTAGAAGTTGCAGAAAGTATTGATATCATAATTATTATTAACCTGCGATTAAGTACAGAGATGATATGATAATTTTACTAGTTGATAATTATGACAGCTAAGTACTTGCTGTAGGGTGTCCACAATTTTCAAGATTCAATTATTTTTTTTATTAGAAAATTAAGAAAAGTTAAACAAGGCGAATATTAATGATTCACTAATTGCATTATGTTATTTTTTTAACAACTGAATCGGATATATTTGTTTTGTATTACGTCTTATGTGTCACCCTGTAGAAACATTAACAGTCAGTGGCGACTTACCTACCTTAAAATATAAAGTGAAATTTAAAAATAGTAGCACTATAAGTTTCTATTTGGAAATTAATAAAGTAGGTAGGTACTTACCTAAAGAAGGTACTAATATATTTAATCAACTAAAGTACCTATCTTAGACACAATCCTTCAAAACCCTTAAACGAATCCTCAGAATGTCTTCTGACGAAAATTTCATTCAAATACCTACTTAAATTCCAACGGTTTTGTGAAAACTGCGGCTATTTGGGACAAACAATCATTATCATTATTTCTAAGTGGTTTTAAAGCTATGCCATCTACGCATTATAGCCTTTCCCTCAAGAACATTTCCCTTTATTTGTACTTTGTTTCAACCACTATAATTGCCCACGTTCCTGTCTTTATCCACTATCTAGTGAGAGTAGGCAAACAGAAAGCCCTTGAAAGGGTTCGGGCGTTCCCGTAGAGTGGTAGAATAAAACAAAATGAGCTTTGCTATTGATCCAAGAAGAGCGTGCAGTTTATGTTTGGTGAACCTGGGAATATGAATGAGGCGAAACCTGCTCGTGTATAGAAATCGTGTAATACAAATATTATTGCTGTGGCATTTGTCACAGACACCGGTGAACTAAATTGACTGGTAATATTTTGCCTGCATTAATGCGGGTAAAATATGCAGCAGTACTCTAACAAACTACACTTAACTGACGGCGCAGTTATATCTGCGCTTCTACATCTACACCAATTTAATAAAGAGGTAAACTTTGTTTGTTTGTTTGTAATCTCTGGAACTACTAAATCGATTTCAAAAATTCTTTGACAGATAGAAAACTACATTATCAATCCCTGACGGACATAGGCTACTAATTCCATGCGAACGAAGTTGCGGGTATCTGCTAGTATATTTTAAGTTACTAGACTAGCGGACGCCTGCGACTTCATTCGCTTGGAATTAGCAGAAAATATCCGTCAGGAATAGTGTTGTTTTTAGGAATGTTATGTAGTTCCTGAGATTACCCACCCCTACATCCAACCACTTCACCTCTTTATTATATTGTAGGTAGGTAGGTAGATTCGAGCGATTCTTAGACGTTCTCAATAACCGAGTTTCACAGTCTCACCGGCATACAAAATAAGCAAACTTACAACTACATAGGCGAGGTGACAATTGTGTGTAAACGCGTCCATGTGAAAGCGTCATGCTAAAAGTCCGTCAATCTAGAGGGCGGGGCCTACGGGGCTGTGGTACCTTAATTTGGTGCGGGGCAGTGGGTGCTTATACTATACTGTTGTGTTTCATACAGTACATAATTATATACCTACCTAATATACGTATCCGGTTATTCATGGGCCGCTGAATCTATACAAAAAGAGTACAGTTTCTTTACACTTCAGTGCAATGAAACAATTAAATTGTTCGTACCTATGCATTATAATTCTCAAAAATTTTACTTAGTTAGGAAAATCACGATAGTTTTCTCGCTATATGCTGTATCCTCTGTAGACGAGTAAATTTTGAGAAAGGTATTCTCGGTAGACAGCCTATACCTAACTAGTACTAAAGATAGTCACGTAAAGACCTGTCTATAATGAAACCCCACGGGTCGACCCCTGTGAAAGAGATGCTGATCGCCCACAACCTACTACTGCCCCAAGAGATTACCTCCCCATGTCCCCTAAAATCGTTTAATTTATTTGGAAACCTCAAATAAAACCGTATGTGTAAGCACGTGTAAGAAAATAGTTATTAGACCCACGCGTTTTTGATTACATTGCAGTAAAAGTAGGTCCTAATTGCGGAAGAAGTGGACAACACTGCTGCGCGAAAATGCAGTTGCATAAATTTTGCATTCAATTCCAAATTATACATTCCATTATTTACCCACACGCAAAGCCGTTTCTGCGTTTATGCGGCGAAATTCTAATTTACTTTACTCGAACGTGTACCATGTTACCAGAAACATTTTGAAGTTTGTTAGTTCTATTAGGAACTTTTAATAAGGCTGCAGGTGCATACGTTTTCGAATTAAAATGCTGTCAGACATGTTTTTCCGCGTAGGCACCGTGGGCCAACATTAAGTAAATATTCCTGTAATTGCGTTGTCTAAAAATGGGAAGATAAATTTTTGGCCGCAAGCCGGGGCCCGCATACGAAATGAGCCCGCCACACTGGGATTATTATTTGCTCAGCTGACATCCTAATTAACGTGACTTTTTTCATTTTTCTTTGTCCGCTAGCAAAATTATCCTCGTACAGATAATGGACTAACAGCGAGGGGTAACTTGAATAAATAACAAAAGAGGTGCGCTGCCGCAAATTAGGTACGTACGAAACTATTTTCATATTTCAGACCTCCTACTTTTTGCAATTTACGTTTAACTTTATATTTATACAATGGAACTTTCATGAACTTTCGAGCGCCGCAGAAGTAGAAAAGATATTTTTTTAAAGAGCTGGGGAACAATTAAACCGCTTGAATGTCAAATGGAAAGCGGGACCAAGTTTGAGAGCAAAAGTCTTAGAATTTAAAGACGGACACCGACTGGCGGTTCATTATTATATTCAGTTGAACTTTGTGAAGAATCACGGAGCTACGAACAATTCTAATTTTATTGGAAATCCCATTTTGGTGTCTCAGTGCTAGGCAAAGGCAATTCCCCTCACAGCCCTACAAATCACATAAACCTGTATGAAACAACAAGGTGCATCTTTTTTTAAACGCTCTACGCATGATCCTGTTATAATTCTGCAGGTGAAGCCTTAGCTTTACTTAATATAAATAGTTGGTCTTAACCAAATTCAACTATTTATATTAAAAAACAGTTCTAAAATATTTGCTTTATATGGCACATAATAAGAATTACCAAAGACTGTGAGATTTGTGTGTCACAATTAGCACTAGGTAGATAGAATATTTAGAGGACGGTTGTGTGTAACCAACGGTTCAAAACTGACCAAAGGGTTTTCTGACGTATCCATTGCTATAATTATTTATAAATACGTTCGTAGCTCCGAGGATCGATTTGGAAAGTGCAGACATTTCCAATCAAACCGCCTTAAGATACCTACCTCCAAACTTGGCGTCGACTTTAATGGGAACGACAATTTGGGTATTCCTTATTTATTTATAACCATAATTGAAATTTTAACAAGCTTTACGCATTTTAAATTCATGGCTAGCGTTTAAATACTATTTTAATAAGGATCATCCATACTTACGCTTCAACAAGTTAATTTATCCGTCGCATACTTACCTATGTAAGTACATAAGAAATGCACTGTTATTCTCTAAGCGCATCATCGTCGGACTCGACGTCGAGGCATCGTCATGACTCACTCGCTCGAGTTGGCGCGCTAGAGCAAGACAGGGCGCTGCCACATCGTCGAGCTCGTCGCTGTTGCGCTTAGAAAATCACTCTCCTTGACTTGCTTCTTTTTCTTTTTCTTTAATGGCGACCGACGAGGCTTGTGCCAATGTCAGTAAGTGAACGATATTGTTCGGTGTGGGCCGTAAGACACCTATCCCCCCCCAGCCATCGGCCAATGATATCCCACCATATAGGCTAAGAAATCATTGACCGATGCCCAGGGTGCACCGGCCCAAGCACTGCTCTTCCCCCGGAGACGTCCATAAGGGAACCGCAGCACTTGGGCACACGAGGAGGAAACCCGACTCGCACCCCCTCCTTGACTTGTCCGCTGTCGGCATTTGACGACGTCATTTTGACGTAACTGTCACGGAACAAAAAACGGTAAACACCTATTTTATCATCTCCGTATATACTTGAGCTTACATTGCTCTTGCCGGTAAAGTATTTTTCGTCTTTTTTTCAATAGGGAAACGACTTAAGGATAAGGTAGGTTAAGTATTTCCCTCTTTGACCTTAACTTCCTGTGACCCTAACATGACCGGTTTAATTCAGCCCTCTCTGCGTCTCTATCAAATTAGAAGAAGGGGACGGAGATAGAGATAAACTAACCTTGGCCGATCGCGTTAGGGCCACTGATGGTCTGGCTCCGCTCGCCCCTGATCGAAACTTCTTGTGTACAGATTCTGTCTCCATCGCTGAAACATCGTTGATCGCAACGATTTTACGTTAAAACTTAGAAAATCAGACTACTGAGCTAAGACCAACTCTCATCAATGTTTTCAAAAATCAAAAATGTTCACTACGTAGCGGAACAAAGATAAACGTACGTAGAACCAACAATATTATTTTACTATATTAAACCCCGGTCCCGCAATATTTTTCCGGTGCCTCGACATATATTAACGAGTTCGTGTAGCGTCCCGCCGAGTAAACAGATTGATAATGTATCGAGAGCAATTTCCAACAAGGAACATTATAACCAAATATCGATTATCGATACAATAATTTAATTAGAATTATAAGCTGTCGGATGTTGCACGATTTTGTCTTTGGGTGGGATCTGGGATGAAAACTTTGCTTTGTTTCAAATTAGGTTTTTTACAGAAAAGAGAGGAAATTAAAGCGTGTTTACTGATGGAAAGTGACTCCCGCCGCCCTGAAGCACCAACGACCACGAGAGAATCGCTAATCCCTTGCAGGCCGTTGAGTAAGTTGTTCTCTGGCTTCTCATTCACCGTATGAAACGCAGTAGCAGGCACTTCACACCGATATTCCGTGAGAGTGTTGTAGGCGCACTATTCCCATTGAGTCGGCTTATTCCTACTACAACAAGCAACTGGCTACAGCACGGCTTACGGCACTATGAATAATATCGGGCAAACTTGAACACGTTACAGTTAAATTGAATAATGTTACACGTTCTAATAGGCACGGACTTATTTCTAAATACGATCTTAACAAAACAAAACGTTATTAATTGAAGACTAACGGTAGTCCAGTGTTCCACTTCCATTAAGACGTAAACTTTACCTAGAATATAAAGTGCAGCAGTAAATTATCAATCAGGTATAAGGCTACAATAGCTGGCGCGCAAATCCCAGGCCAAACTTGGCAGAGTTTGAGCCAAGTTGCTACCACTATGAAATATTCTGTTGATTCCATTCATCTGCACTCGTGTTAAGTGCACTTACTAGCACAAATTTAAGCCAGCAAGACCATCATTCTGACACAAGGGTGATTTCACTTCGCTCAGCCAGAAAACTGTTATGAAATTTTACGACTTGCTAGGTGCGAATTGGATCAGATTTTATTTTACCGTTCAGTTTTATTGATATACCAGAACATGCCAGCTTTAAGACGATATTTCCTTTTAAAGAACTCGAGAATAAAAGTAACTTCGGCTTTAAAAATCTTTATTGTATACTCCCGAACGCAGCTAATGGTTCTTTTGATTTTAAAACACTCTCAAAAATAATGGACAAAGTTAGAGAAATATGTTTGAAGGATTCCATAGAATCAGTCGTAAAGCGCGGCATTAAATTGAAATTGGACCATAACTGGAATGAGTGGACATAAAAGTTTACGAGAACTTCACATACATTGTGGACAAAAGAGAACATTAGGGATAATCTATGTGTCGTGAAAACCTAACTTTTCTTTTCATTGCCCGGTCTCTTGGATCGCCGCAAAATGAAGCAATTTAAGTTTCAACGAATTTAAAGGCTCATTTCCTATGCCAAAGATGGCGCCAGTACCTTGTATAAGAATGAAAAATATGTAGTAATACTTAGGCTTATACCAATTTTTACTGATAATAAAATAAAAGTGCTGTCGCGTATGTGAAGGTTACGTGAATAATTCTTAGCTTATTAAGTAAAATCCATTAGCGGCTACAAAAGGAGTTGATTCAATTCCAAAGTGAATCCGCAATCACGTCGTTATCCCCCGCCTTGTAATGTTGTACATACATTTCCATGTCAAAATCAACATGAAAGCTTCTCACCACGATATATGTTAAAAGAATTTTACGCGTTCATGCGTAATTTAACTTGAAACGCAATAAAATATCCATTAACTTTGAGATGGGCATTTTCCGTGACACTGAACACTGAGACGTTTATAACGGGGACACCTTTTTGTGTCACTTTTACCTTTATTCAAAATAGTCCTTAAAAGATGGATCTGCTCGTGGCGTTTGCTTTTGGGGTCACGAATTCCATTTGGATCGTCGGATGAAGTCACCGAAAAGAAAAATGTTGTAAAATCGAACAGTAATATTTTGGAGCTACAAGTATTAAATATCAATCGCCTTAAACGTTTATGAGAATAAGAACAAATCCGGACAAGCGCGAGTTTGAGTCGCGCATTTAGGTTTCCATACAAATATGTATAGTTTGTTGGATTGAAAGACAAACTTAAGTTTGTAGTTGATAACTCTTTATCCGTACAACAATCATAGTCACAGTTGATTCTCCTAGTGCAAATGTAAGTTTGTAATCACACTTTTTTTTTTATTTGATATAACGACAAATTAACCATTTACGGATACTTTTTTACTTGTGCTGGAAGACCTTGCTTCTTGTCTAATTTTATGATTCCATAGGCAATCAGAAGTATCCTGCAGATTTTACTTTAATTACAAGAGTCAAAACATGCCACATAAATTGTGGCCGTATTTTTGAACGCCTTGATTTAGAAGCTTAGAATTTTTATATCTGGACCACTTAAGTTATTCGATATTATTTCAACTTTATAAGTTCATATGCTCCTGAGAAAAAGAGTCGTGATAAAAGAACAGACGGCCAACGAAGTGATCTTAAGATCATTTACAATGATAGAGGATTCATTTTTACCGATGAGGAGTACACCTAAGAAATTATCTCTATTTTCGACATAAGTCACACCTACGCCATGCATCACTAACATCACCGAAATAATTTCCAACTATAGATTATGTATCCTTCTGAGCAACGGGTTCAGGTATATAGGGTGTAAATATTCATATCTTAATAGCAAAATAATCATTATTGTGAGAAAACTCTATTAAAGAGGTTCATATTTCTTATCCTATCATCCCTCATAGAGGTTATTTTTTTATTTAATTAAAAGGGTTAAAGTTTAATATAAAGTATTTCGTATACTTACTAAATTAACAGACTAATAAACTGTTTTTTATAGGACCAGTTTTCATCTCTTGTTAACTTTTATGGTCCCACCATAGAGGAAAATCAGGAAAATAAAATATATATTTCTCTATTTTGAATTACACGCAAAAAGGGTTTCATTGCTACTGCAACTCAAATACTTAAACTCGCAAGAAAATAAGTAGCTAAGTCAAAGGAGTAAAGTATAATTAATTATCAAACGAAGCCGGTTAACTTAGTGAGGACTGTTGTGTATAGATAATAAATGAAATGCAGCAGGAAACACTCAAGAAAAGCACTTTTGCAGAAAACTAATATCAGTGTTTGCCAAGCAGTTCGCATTTGGAGAATTGGGGTGACGGGGCAGAGTGACAAAATACTAGAAGGGACAAAATATGGCGCTTTATTGTAATAAAAAAAACATTTAAGACGTATAAAACATGAAGATGTATTAATATTTAAAATGATGATGATAAGCAGATGCTAATTGTATTTATTTACTAAGTTTTTTTGCAACAACAAAGTATGTATTACAAAGTCAATAAAAAAGTGACCTATTCTTTTTAAAAGAGAGGAAAACAAGCACACGGGTTACTAGATGGGAAGGGAAGCGACCATTTCACCTTCAACTATCAACCTCAAGAGAATCACTGATAATACCTATCGCAATAAATATGCTCAATTATCATATTTATACATATTTCTGTTTGTTTTTAAACAAGGTTGTCATTGTATAGTTACGTGTCACGTTAGAGTTGGTAAATAATATTCCTAAAAAATATGGCTTCAGCAAACACGCTTTAGGATAAATGATGGTTTGGTTTCGAACACATACAGAAAGACAGGTGTTGTTAGAAACATTAGGCGTCGGGGAATTCAGACAAGCTCCCAGAGGGACCGGCGTACTCCGAAAAAACGGACCACCGGTTTATTTTATGATAAACGATAAATTATAATAATCAATTTCTCGTGTCTAAGTAGGGATCTATTTGTTGGTAACTGTACTAGACACGCTACAAAATGAGCAATTCTCAGAAAGGATACAGTGCTATTGTTACTAAATATATTTTCCTTAGAAGCAGCGCAATTCAATTCGTCTTTATCAATAGAGTTCCAAGTCTGTGCAAGATTCACACAATACTAGCGCTTATCGGGACGGCACCGACGTTATTAAATAAACAGGCTGCTCGCAAACGAACCCTACACCGAATGCGAGCACCCTGTATAGTCTGCAGCCTAGCAGTAAGTAGCACTTGGATAAGTGTATTAAAATCTGTGTCTGTAGAAGGCGGTATAAAAGTTCATTATACGATGTAAGTGTTCTATCTAGATTTTAGAACTTTAATTTAATATTTTGTAGTTGTGTGCGATTGTAGTCAGAAAAGAGGGATATGATTTCGAAATTTGATATTTGAAATTCAAATAAATACTATTAAATACTAAATAAATAGAATTATTGAGATGATGGGACCAATTTCAAAAATTAAACATTATATATAAATATAGCACAAACATGCTGGATTTAAAATTATTTAAATATTTGATCAGTGGGTACAGACCGACTTGCAAAAGTGAGAACTTTAAACAACCTCAGACAGTGATGCATCCTAGTAATAACCGACTGGAATAGGATTTGGAAACTGATACCCAGGACAGATTACGAAATACGTGAAAGAAGGAGATCAGAAACTTTTCACAAAGCTACAGGTAACAACAAATCGTCAAATAATCCCTATACTTATTTGATTTCTGATAATTCTGATTCTACCAAGAGTAAAAAAAAAACTGCTGAGAAGAAACGTCACCAGAAACTCAGCTGCTTATCTTCTGTCTTCTCTTTTGAAAACTGAATTACTTAAGCAGAGCTAAGGTAAGGAGCGATGCATGAAACTTAGTCGTTTAATCACAAATAAGTAAATAAGCTTCAGCTATACAAAAACTCCTACTTCAATCGATTATTAAATAGTTTTTATGTAATGTCAAGCTGGATGGAGTAGCGCGCGGCTAGGTATGATTAAATAATCCGTCCAAATTTTGCAACATTCCATCAGCGGCAAACATCATCTCATACAAAAGTTTTGAGTTGCGGACACGAGAGTTGCGGAGTTAGCCTTGTTAGTGTTCGAGCAGGATATCTACAAACTTGTTACTCCAAAAAACATAGCACAAGTTGAAAATCACGGCTCTCCCGCAGGGAATCCGCCCTAGTTACAGGGATTTGACGTCCATACAAAGTACCGAGTGCTAGACTAAAACTAAAATTGAGTTTTTCAAAGCCGTAGATCCGGAACGATTCACTCTTAGCTTCATTTAAACGGAAGCTGGCGCATTGAACTATGAGGAAATGCCTCAATAGTAGCAAATGAGGCACGCTCACCGCTTGCAGAGTTTTAAGAAAATTTCTTTAAAGAAGCTTTAATTCAGCGTCTTTAGAAAATGCACCCGGATTTACTTTTAATGAGTTTCGAGAGTGCAACTTGGGGTTTGCTTTGTAAATGAATGGTGAAGTTGGTCCTTAGGGGTTGCCGACGCTCAGTTTCCCTATTAATTTTTTCTCATCGATTATCTTCAATTCGTGCTTGTTTTAATCGGAAGATACCGGTATTAATCAACGTCTTTATTAATAGACCTTTGTTTTTCTAGTTGAGTGAACCTTTAAAGGATATTTCTATATGATAGGTACTTGTTGAAAGTTAATGCTTAAAATATGTGCTTATCATTGCCCATACACATTTGTAACACCAAGAAGTTTGCAGATTATCAACCCAGAGGGCTAGGGCAATGTACCTCTTGTGACAGTAATTTCACCGGCTGTCATGCTTTCCACGCTGGAACACAAAAGTGCAAGCATTGCTGCTTAGCGGCTGGATTAGCAATGCGATTAGATACATAGTTTTTGTTCTACATAAGACTAATCTTAGTTCCAGAGTTATCTACCACACTACAAATAATATAGTACCGAAATAATTTACATACCAAACTAACTCTACTACTTTTTGATCAGTAAAAGAATTGCAAAAGAAAATTCAATACAGTTTCCACGTGTTCGAATTAACAACTTTCGTACCTCCCATACGTCGCCTAGTGAAAATTGATGGCGTGCTTATCTTTAAACGAAATAAAATACCCTGGAACAATGGTAAATACGGGAACTGCGATGGGGTGACAGTAATCGCAGGCTCAGATGTATCTACTGCTTGAAAACCTTTTACACCATACTGTGTTTTAACCATCGAATAGCACGGGTTTGTTGGTGGTAGGACCTTGTGCAAGGTCCGTCTCGATAACTTCCACCATTTTGCTTGCTAATCCAGCCGGTAAAGAGCAGTACTTGCACAGTTGTGTTCCGACGTGGAGAGCAAGACTGCCGGTGGAATTAGTGGCACACGAGGTATTTTCCATCTTCCTGGGTTTCCCATATTCCTGGGTTTTCAACGCATGTGCAGTCTTCTTGGTATTTCACGCCGAAACACAATGCAGGCATAGCTGTTTAGCGGCTGGATTAGTAAGCAAGATGGTGGTAGCAACCCGGATGGATCTTGTACAAGGTTCTACCACAGGAGATGGTGATATTTAAATTAGCCACTGGCCAAGTATTTGGATTTGCAAGTTTTGTTGTTAGAAAAGCTTTCCAATCATCGATTCTTTATTAATGAAATAAAAAAAAGAAATACAGTAATGGTAATCTGGTTTAGAAAGTGTGTTTTTTGAGTTTTAGAGACGAGTATTTTCATTTTTGTCTTCGAGTGTAAATGGGCTTGATTGTTGAAAAAATGGTTTGAATTAAAGAATCCATTTGCCACAGTTGCTTAGTTTAATGGCAGAGAATCTTTTAAATTACATACAATAGGTGGTTAGTAAGTTATAGATAAAGCATGAGTAAATAATTGGTTAAGTATTATGTATGTAGTATCACAAAGTATTAGTACTACTTCCAATATTACAAAACATTGATTTAAACGAAGAGGTTGCTACATCAACTATGCCAATTAGGATTTCGCCGTCTATTTACTAAATTCGTTCGAATCGAAACATAACACAATAATGCTATGCTACGTGTCCATATGTTACCTTTGTCCCAAAATATAATGTTAATTCTGTACAGTGAGCGAGCGAGAGACAAAAGACTCAATTTTTCGATTTTTGGACGATCACTGTTGTCATGAACCTCAAGACAGCAACCATTTGATAAACACTTCTAGCAATCCAAAGATCATTGCACTGGTTATACAATTCATATTGGAAAAGGGACGGAGATATAATATATAAGCTTTAAGCTTCAATATCTAAATTTAGAGACCTATAACAGTCTGTCCGCGACTATGAGATCAGCTAATAATTCAAAATGGCAGGAAGTAGAGTCAATTTAAAACGATCTAATCTCGTTAAATTAGTACATATACCTATATGTAGAATCAAAATAAGTGTGAAATTATATAGAGTGATTTTGGATAAAACTTGAGTGAGTGTGGCGTTGGTAAGTTGTTTTATGGAAGCGGAAAAGGGTGGATTTTTTAATGAAAATATAGATATATCGCACAGCTGTATGCAAAAAAGTTTTAGATATAATAATGTTTTGGCGATTTTTTTTTAAATACATTTTTAACGACACGATACATTTACGATTTCATCATAAGTCGAGAAGTTAAAAAGCGCGGCAAGCGTAAACAGTTGACTCTCTGAACTCGCTTTAAAGTAGGATCAAGTAGACAAGAGAGCCTTCAGCTGTGGCTCAAACTTAACTGTGCGCCTCATTCAGGGGAAAAATGCCTTTACTGCTCGGTAATAAGTAGTGCGTGGGTTGCGTAGGAGCTGTGTCTTCGTAAACGACAATTTTAGGATTGACAGCAGCCTTTACGTTTGATGCGAGAATGGGGGGCAATTCTTAGTACGCCATAAATCTTCCAAGGAGACGGCTTACATGTGGTAACTCTGCGGCATTTAACATTTATACGATAATTAATTGTTTTCAATGATGATGTGGGGCGTAACTAAGTAACTTATTACGATAGATTTACAGGCTAATATTTATCAAAGCACTCAAGTAGCATACAAGCACTATTTAAGCTGTATATGTAGAGGCGATCACCTTTATACAGCTACTATACCACTTTTATAGCGTTTGTGTGTTATTTGGGCAGCCAGTCGATTTTCGCTTACTTTCAGCGGTCGGATAGATTTTAAATTTGGTACGTAAGTCCGATAATATAATGTACTAGCTTCTGTCCGCGGCTTCGCCCGTCTCTAATATATTAAGCATGTTATTATACATGTAAACCTTCCTCTTAAAACACTCTATCTATTAAAAAAACCGCATCAAAATCCGTTGAGTAGTTTTAAAGATCTAAGCATACATACATACAGACAGACGCGGGAAGGGACTTTGCTTTATACTATAGTGATAGTGGTAAAGCCACACTGTAGCCATTTGATTGGGGTAGTACCACATACTCAGACACAGCACACTTGCGTGAAGTAATAGCTTTACCATAGCTTCGTATGGTAAAAGATCCCAAGACGGATAGAGAGGGGGATCTGTAGACGGGCAGTGTATGATCATTTGGCAAAATGCGTTTTTTTTTCTGTGACTGTAAACTATTCAGAATTTATTTCAGGACCATCGTGTGGAACCCTATAGGTTAGGTTAGGTTAGGTTTGTTTTATAAAAATCTAATAATATTTACAATTTCGGAAATAGATGTATTTCGTTTGAAATAAATTAGTTTGCGAAAGGTTTTTTGTGACGATAAACCGGGCAGCGTTGATAACTTTCTATCAGGTGACTCACAGGTACGTTTGCCTTTCTTTCCATTAAAAAAAAACGTCTTTATTAACAAAAAATCGTGTTAAAGCAAAATGCGGTCATCTTGCTTTAACGCTAACGTTAACGCCACTGCGACAAAAATATCACCTGATAGAAAACCACTAACGAAACAATTTTTCTCGAACATCATCGAACTGTAGTTCTTTGCTACATTTACTTCCCATGATTGAGTTCCATATAACACGAGTCCCCGTCACGGGGGGTTAAGTGTTGACGTCCACGTCAATTGAGCTGTGATGGATGGCATGGGTAGGGTTAATCTTTTACCGTACTTTTTTCACTTCCAAAATATAGGCTCAAAGCGATTTCCCGTAAGTAGCGCCTTTAATAGGCTATTGGGTGTACGGTCTGCCACGAAGTAGCTGAACATTTTAGGGCCTTATCGTTGTCAGTAAAGTCACAAATTCGAGCAACTCTCATATCATACGTTACTACGACAAGGTTCTTAAGTGTTAGCTACTTCTGAGAGTTACTGTACAGTCGAAAGTATGATAATAATATTAAGGAATTTTAGCCCTAGCGCTTTATTGTTAGGATAACATAAATATGTGATGCCTGTCTATACGTCATATGTAAAACATTATAATTCAACACTTTAGTTACTGTAGGCTTTTTCTGAAAGTCTTATGCTGCTTCGTAGGTACAATTGTTAAAATAAAAAATAAATATGTCACTATGTAATGTAACAACCTCACACATTAAGACAGAAAAAAAAGACGAAAAGTTAGTAAAGAACAATTCCACATCAATGCAACAATCCAGCGATTCTCATCAGATCGTCGGTCCACCTTATTGAAGGCCTTACAACACTTCCGGTCTGGTCCGCAATCTCTAGTCAAGAACCTTAATATACTAATTGGATATTATTTACGCAGTAGTTTCTAGGATCCTCAAGTTTTGGGTTTACTAGGTGCACATTTGACGGTCTCTCCAAAACTAGTACTCTAGCTACACATCCACATTTTACTCGACCTTTATACATACTTCACGTATATGTATCGCTGTTAAGACACATAATGTTCCTAATCAAAATGCGACCCGAGGCACGACGTCATTAAGCTAGTTATCTCGTTACCTGTCACAATAAGCTAAGTACACAATGTGATAATTGAGTTACTGAATCACCCCGCTTCTCGAACTCTCTCGATTGGTGTAAGAACAAACATGGCGGCATTAATGTACCACATTATTGGGTTTGTTTTAGGAAAATTTTGATTAAATAATTCGTGTTTTTAAAGAAAAATTTAGTCGATTTATCATTTTATTTAGACATTTCTTGTTAAGGAGGAGTTTGTGGGTTGACCCGTACTCGTACTTACTCTATTTTTCGCGAATTTTAGTCAAATATGAAGGACAATATTTCTAGGAATCCTGTATGGTAATATAGAGGAGATTCAGCCAAGCGATTAGAATAATAAGTCAGTAAAAAACTTGGCATTACTGATTTGGTGTAACGGACATTATCAAACCATACCAAGTTTCCAAAATAACTCAGTAAACGTGTATATAGTACAAACAATTTTAGGAGAGAGACGGAATAATGATTAGTTATTGGGATCATCGTAACGAACCGTGGAGCTTCCAAATTTGAATTTCTATTTATGCGGCCAGTTTCGAGTGTTCCACTCAATTCAAATGCTTATTCATTTTCGCAGATTATTCTAAAACAAAAGACACTTACTTTTCAATCATCCTCTTTTGTTTTGTGTTGGGCGGAATTCGTTGAATGACTAAAGCGAGTTATTTTTAACAGACTTAATTGATATAAAGATTTAGTCGGTGAAATGCGAAAACGTTTTATGCTCCACAAACATTTAACAGTTTTCGTTGCTTGTTTACTACTTAAAAATCATTTTAGCAAAAAGAAACAAAAAGAAAACTTTTCATTTAAAAATACCCCAGTTGACCTAGTAGCCTCTCTTTAACAATTTGACCCCCCTACAATGAGGTTGACTAAATAATGTTTAAGACTATTCCAAATTCCAAGTTGGTAATATTAGTTGCCGCTAAAATATTGTGACAGACGTTTGTCTGTCACAATGGCGAAAGGCGAAGGAACGGAGTTGCACAACAAGAAAGCCTTTGCACTTTTTCGAAACCTAATAAAATCAATGCTTCAAAACGTGAGATCAACAGAGCAAAACAAATTCGATGAAAATACTAGAAAGGAAAAGTTAGCGTCTGCTGGTTATTATTTCAGACGTCCGGCTTAGACGTTCCTTCAGTGCATCTAGCACTAATCTTCTCGATACGTGTTAACTCGCTACGTAACTCAGTGCGTCTCTCTCCTACTGGGCTGATTAGAATGAGAAGCACTGAGTTACGTAAGAAGTCAACGCGTATCGAGAAGATTCATGCTAGGTGCACTGCTCTTTTATTCTGTAAGCGCATCATCATCGGACTCGACGTCAAGGCATTGTCGTGTCTCGCTCACTCGAGCTAGCGCCCTAGAGCAAGAGGGCGTTGCCTCAGTATTGAGTTCGTCGCCGTTGAGCTAAGACACTCTCCTAAAAGCTAATGCTTTGGTCGGTACTGCCAGCAACATAATGCAAGTAGCACAAAGCGCTAAATAAGCTGTGTAGCTATACAGGGTGGAAAGACAAACGCCACATGGACGGCAACTACCTTAAAAGCCTTAAATATTGGAAATAGCAAATTCCACTCAAAGGAGACTTACTTTTATATTTGAAAACGATAAATACTGTATCTATGGATTCTTGAAAATTCTTCTGCCTCAACCGGGTTCTTTAGAGATTCAAAGAGCACTTAAATCCTATACCTACTAACTATAACAAAAAAAATTGTAATGACGTTCTTGAAAACGGTGTTATTTTGACGAAATTTAAAATAAAGTAGTGGTTAACGAGGACCATTAATGGATCTAGCTAAGTCTTATTTGTGGGACAATTCGTTTTCTCCGTGTTTCACTAAGCCTTCGTTGTCCGTCCGTCTGTCAAATGACTATATAATTTGAACCATAGTAGGTATACACTTGAAATTTTTGCAGAAAGTGTAGTACCTATAACAACAAACAATTAAAATAAATAGTAAAAAATTAAATAGTGTCCCTATACAAGAAACGTGTCTTGTTCGGCAGTATTTGAACGGTACCCTATGTGAGTAAGTCACTGTTCCGAAGCTGAGCCCGTCGCCCTAACAATAAGTACTTAGATCTTATTCCCGCACTACAGTGGCTCCTCGAGAAATGTTACTATTCCGTTCGAGAGTTTCTCGACGACGACTGTTAAATGTTAGTTATTAATAAATTTGTAGTGTTAATTATTAGTATGTTGACTGTCCAACTTTGACGACGACGACATTATGTAAATAAATAAAAAATGAATGGGAAATGATAATTTTTAACACAAGTTGACTTTAGAATGAGAATTAATTGAACAAAAAAATAATTACCCAGTATCTACCAAATTATTGCATGCCTAGTCTAGGTAGAACGTAAGCACATCCTATCAATTTAAGATCTGTATCGATTACTATGTTCTGGCAATAAATAACTTTGTCTTTGTCTTTGTCTTACACCCTGAGAGATTTTTGAAACCTATTTTCAGGATAATCAGAAGTCTATACAGCTGCAAGCTGCCAGCATGTAGGTAAGTCCCATTGTGTTTGATATTCCAACAACGTACTGGAACCGTTGGCGGCGAGCTAATATCGACGGTGAACCGTGTTTCACCGCAGACAGTCTTTGTAACATCTCGTGTTAGCACACTATGTAACTAAACAATGCAATAAGGATTAACTATAGCTGGGTGGGGCTGGGTCCTTTCCTTGGTTTACCATCATTTAAAAAAAAGTTTTACAAACTGATTATTTTTTTTAAGTGATAATTTGGAAAAATGTTTTTATTTACATAACTATAAATATTTCAGGATTTTTATCAAACAAACTTAACCTTATAAGGTTCTTTACGATATTCCTGAAATAAATCACTCTGTGAAAAGTTTTCTATGACATGATTGGTAACGGAGGTCCTTACATAGATGAAATCGTCTATGTTTTAATTAAAGAAAATTAAGAGAACACTGGCAAGGGGCGAATCGGAATCACCAAGGGTCTCGTATACATACCTAGTGCAAAAATATAGGTAAATATATTCCACGCTTTAAAAAAAAATCTATTCAACGCTCTAGTCTAAAATAATAATGTGCCAAAACCTTTTACATCAGCATAATAAGGCAGTCGCTATATGATTGGGTCGTTTGAATCGCTACCAATTTTTAAACTTGACCGTACCACCACATAATACATAGTAGCTTCATGCATTTACAAAAAAAGCGTTATTTTCTTTTAAAAAATATGAATATCAATAGAGTTATCACTATAAACACATTAACTTTAATATTTGCACCTATTTCTTTTTTATGATAAAGCAAAACTGTTTTTAACGCATTAAAACAATATTTCTCATTTAATACTTTAGTATTTTATTTAATGAGAAGACTCTTTAATGTAATACAAAAAAACGCGCTCCTTTAATGTTTAAATTTATAAAAGCGGTCCTTACACGCCACAACTGCTTTCATAACATCTTCCAAATCAAACATGAACATTAATTCTACTTTCCCGAACTTATCGCCTTCCTCCAACTTCTGAGACCTGGAAAATAAAACTTCCCTAACACGGATGAGACTGGCCGACAATTCCCAGTCAAGGAAAGTATTTTTTTTTTCGTACAGTCGGTACGAAACAGTTCTCCATTAGTGGCAACCCAACCATGTGCGTTACGAGGAAAAGTTATCCGCTAATGCTAAAGTTTCTGAAAAGCTTCAAATACAATTCCAGGGTGCTTAAGGATAGCATAGGCTGGCACAGGATTGTTTATTAAGTCGGTTTTACTATAATATTTGTAAGCGTAAGTTAATTATAAGGTATTATTATAAGGTTTTAAGTACATGGAAAACACATGTCGGCGGCCCTACATTCTCCGTAAAAGTGACGTAAGCTTTCTTCTTTTATCATTTATAATTACCATGCTTTTTACATAATATGCTCGAGTAGAGTACGTGACTAAATTTAAAAAAAAGATACTTATAAAGGCATAAAGATAAAATATATCATAATTAATTAAAATAAACATTAGTAGGATCTTAGGACAACTCAATTCACACCAATTGACCTATTCCCAACCAAGCAAAGTTTGTATGTATGTCGTTATTCATGTTACGATAGACTTCGAGTGTAATGGCTGTGACATACATGGACAGACGGTCATAACTCTAAAAATGAGGCGACTTAAAAATATTCATCGGGTTGGACTCTCGAGATTAGTTAACGTATACTTACCATATCAAAAATGGCATGTCTTTAGGTCAAAGATCAAGATGAATGAAATAAAATTAATCAAATATCAGTTTAGTGTTAAAAATTTGTCATGAAATTTGTAACTTCTTATGAGAAAAAAAAACCGAAAAATCAGGGCAGTAGCGATGAAAGAATTTTGCAATTAAATTTAGCGGCTAATCACCAAGAGTGTAAACAAGAAACTGCGACAGTTTATCTCATAATTTATTACCAGTTAGTCCCTTTCCACTGTGTTGGGCACATTCTACTTACTCGCGTATAAAGTTAGCAAAGAGTGTTGTCCAAGTTGCTTGTCTTTAATTTCGTTGACCGGGCTCAAAGACATGATTGGACTTGGTCGTAATGTTGACTCGTCTGACTTCGCTCTATCTGTTTACTGATGTTCGTATTAAATACAAAACTGTTTTTTTTAGCGAAAAGGATGTTACCGCTTTGAGACAAAAAAAGTAAAAAGTAAAATTAGATCAAACTGTTACAAAATCTAAATAGATGATAAAATAAAACATTTTAAACGGTTTATATCATTTGCGTATATGGGAGCGTTTTAGGCACTCGTTTTAAATTTATGTCTGTGACAGTTCAGTTAAAACATGCAAACTATCCAACCGTTAAACTGTTCAAATTGTTTTTTTTTCAAAGTCTACAAGTCACGAAAAGGAAAGGAATTATTCTGTATAAGTACATTTCAGAAACCTAGCCTAAACTAAACTTTCTGATTTCCGAACAAGTACCTGAATGATATAACTTACCCTGTAAAGATACCTGAAATATATTAAAGGCGTAATTTAAACACAGTTAAAGAAGTACAATCCTGCAACCCTCACACACGATTTATGGCCCAAATATATAAGGGTAGCAAAATTTAATACGAAGGTTTACCTAAATCGACGTTGTTGAGTAAATCGAAATTGCTTCTCTTGCCGTATCGGGTGTAATTGCTTTCCTTCTATATGGCAATCCAATTATTTTTCAAAATCCTGAAAAGATTTACCCAAGTAATATGGGACCAAAGTTTCCGTTCTGATCGGAAAACGATATTGTATTGAGATCGGCCAATCGCTTCAAATTTTGGGCGATTGGGTGGCGATACAAAAACATAATCATTATTTGCTTATGTGTAGATTTTTAGTGGTCGTTGATTCTAGGCCAAGTAAGTAGGAGTAAAGCTGCTTACTCTTCACATCAGCATGTATGTTGAATATTTCTATAATTTCATGTTAATCGTTTAACATTTTACTTTGAACGCGTAGATTGATTTTGAAACAAAAGCGACACACATAAGGTCTTTATAAAACATTGACCTAGTTGTGATATCTGAAAATAGGCGGATTTTGCGGGTGATAGGACCTTGTGCAAGTTCCGCCCGGATCGTAACAACTATCTAGCTCACTAATCCAGCCGCTAAGCAGCAGTAGTTGCACTGTTGTGTTCCGGCGTGGAGAAAAAGACGGCCCGTGAAATTACTGGTACAAGAGGTATTCCATGTTAGTCCTCTGGGTTTGCAACGCATTCGCAATCTCCTTGGTGTTGCAGGTGTTTGTCTATAGGCGGTAGTGATCACTCACCACCAGGTGACCCACTTGCTCGTTTGCCTTCCAGTGTCGTATAAACAAGGTTATGTTTCGTTAAGTTCATTCTCCAAAAATTACGTAGTCAAAAGATTAAGCAAAAAAAACTTAATGATGCTAATAAACCTTGTGATAGCGGAAACATCCTATGAAAACTGAATAACCTCAATAAAATTTCAGGGTGGAGGAACTAGCATTATAAAAACGGTCCAATGGGCTATGAGTTGTATTCGCCCCAGTATGATCATTAGGACTGTCGCCAGCAGGCCTGCCCTACTTGTTACTGGCTTGTTAGTGCTGGCGGATAAATGAAAAAAGGAAAGGAATGAATAGTTTACATTATTAAACTCTGCACTCAACGCGGCTTATATTTTTTAATTAAGCTTTAATCGCACGACTAGCTTTGTTGAAGCTATTTTAATAAACGCTTGTTTTGTGTTTCTGTGTGGCTTGTTTTTGAAATTTTGGATGAGTTTTCCTTCCCATTTACGGAGAGACAAAATCTAAAGTCCGTATTGTTGAGTTTTAATATAACTACCCTAATTAGTAATATAACATTGGATAAAACCTAATTAGACTGAAAATTTTTAAAGTCTTATATATAGTGAGAAACTTCCAGCAAATTACTAATTAGTAATTTGAATACGATCGACGACGTCAAAGTTCAATCTGCCAATATTGATCCTGAGGGACTGAAGTTTTTCCATTCCTAACGAACCATGAAAACCGATGGGGGAGTAATCAAGCACGATCACCCTAAGCTAAAGACTAAAGTCGCATAGATTTGTTATCCAACTTTAGCTACTTAATTAGACTCCGATTTGCTAATGAGTTGAACTAAAAAAAAGTAAAAGTGATCTCGATAAAAACAGTTGCATTTGTTGAAGTAAAAAAAAATTGCATAGTTCATGATGCTATTATATGGTATGGCATGAATGAATTTAGATGGATATTCATCAGACAGTCTTGAATAATCCATCCGTGTCAAGTTCCTTGGAGACACTGCCGGCCTAGACCCTTCGAAATTGACTTAGACTGATTTAGATCAATAAACGAATCTGGAATTCTGGAGCTGTGTCAACAACGTGGTGCACTGGTTCTTATACTTATAGAATGTTTGCGTCTTTGGAGGTAAGGGCATAAACATGTACTCTTACTTACGAGAAATGCCAGTTTTTTCCTGTCGTCCTTAGAGATATACGGTTTTCAGCAGCCTTTAAGCCCATTTTCCTGGCTTGCGATTAATATAAACGTACTATAGAATTGCAGTTCATGATATCTATATATCATGTTTTTGTAGACGCATAACAACGTCAGTTATATGCACGCCAAAGATAAACGTGAATATAGATTTTCCAACATTATAGCCAATTTTAAAACATCCCCTCGAGTTGTGCGGTCAGCATCATAAATATATATATAGGTTACCAAGACGTCAAAAATATCTATACAGCTTTATGCCACTAATCATAAGGTCGATGTATTCATAATATGACGCTATGGCTGTATATATATTTTTACAGCCGACCGTACAAGCAAAGGACGCAGATAATGAACAAAAAATACAGTGAATTAATATTCTCCCTGTTAAGAAGCTAATGGGAAAACCACACATCTTAAGTGCAGAAATATCATCCTGAATGCTATGGTTACTCAGACCATGGCACCCTGATTTTGATAATCGCAATGGCTGATTAACTTATGTTATTCTTCAGCTCGTGTATTTTTTATATTATTGAAACGAAGAATTAATTACCAATAATAATCTTTAATCAGGTTTTTCTGAGACTTCGTTTTCTTAATTTAGAGTTAACTGGTCTACAAACATATTCATTCCCACACTTCTTTATATGAAAACCATCATAAATCATAACCAATTAAGATATGATTGACATATTCTTCCTCTAACCTGTCTATTATGAAGGTTTTTGTTTGAAGCTAATTATGGTTGTACATATATGTAAGGTAACTGGGGACTTCTATCTTTGCATTACATTCGACCAGCATTCCTTCGACCCTCCTTCCTTCTTCTTTTCTTCTGTTTTTTTTCCTTCAACTACTCCTGGCCACAGACAAGTGTCGCAGTTAAACGAAAAATGTGACTAAGCATTTCGATGTAGCCTGTTTACTTACTGAATGAAATGCACGGTCCCAGGGAATAAGGTGGAATAAGAGGAACGCTTTTCAGACAAAGGTGGGGCTTATTGCAAATTCCTGCGCTCACCTTTCGTCGCTATTAAACTTCCTTTGCGATACGTTGCAATATAATCTTTCTAGTGCTCCACTTATGACCTGCTTGGAATTTAGAAGGTATTTAAATTGCCGTTTGAACGTTGCCTCGAGTCTTAAACTCGTTACTATCTAACGTTACAAGCCTGAAAGAGACTTTGTTGCGCTTGTACACCTCAGAACTTTTACAGATCGTCGTGTGCAGTCAAAGACACGTAAGTACCCATTGAAGACTACGGAGCTGAAAGAAAGTACAATTTTTCGAAAGGGAGGCATATAATATGCACAATAAAGTCATATCTAATAGTAATACAATTACATCAAGCAAGAACATAAACAATATCTCTCAGTTCCCTCTTTAGTGATCAATTAAGTTTGTTGCATACCAAAAAAATTACCATATAACATTTACTTATTAATATTGTTACATCAATCAGAGTAAAATAATCAACTATTAAATTTTTCCTTAGCATAGATTATGTAACTATCCTTAAAAATTTTATTAAGTAATTGATTGTATATAATTTCCACGATATTTTCCGATAGGAAAGCATATTCCCGGTAATTTCATCAAAAGTCCTGCCAAAGTTCGCATGATATGAAAAGCCATTTTGTGCTATAAAAATATTCATACAAGCTATGGAAAAAATTCAGCAATCAGTGGAAGCGGTCCCCTAAGGCGAAATGCGGTACAGAGTTTTCATTAAACATCGCCGGGTTTTTAGGGTACCGCCAAAAAAACGGAAAACGAAAGGAAAAGCTATTTTGCCCAGCTGTTGACCGTGCGATACAAGTTTTCTGTTTGATATACTCTGACAGTTGCTGGGTTTGGCGAAACAGAAATTGAAACTAGTCTGTTGGGAACTCATAAGCTACAAGTCAAAGCTTTATGACTAATTAAATCTACTTCGCTTTGTTATTCACAGTGTATATTTTAATTTTTCATTGATTACAAAATCTACCTCCCACCTAGTGTGAAACATTGAAGTGTCAGAAACCTAAAAAAAAACAAATCATTACAAATGCGTTTTATAGAATACCACATAAACGTAAACAGCATTTGGCCAGACAACTTTTGGATGGGAAAAAATAGCAAGATAGTTATTGTATAATTTACTACGTCAACCACGAGTAAGGCTGGTTTTCGTAAAGGTAAAGTTAGATGAAATTTCTGCACAAATATGTCCGTAACCGAACGTTAACAAGTGTTTGACGTGATCGTATAATAATATACAGGTCTTGCAGAACCCTAGCAATATCTTAAGATATTTACTAACCAGTGCTTTGTCCAAAAATGCTTGTACGGCCCGCGGCGTCGAGTCCGTATAAGGAATGTTATGCTTGGGAAATTAGTTCATGAAACAATTTTTCCATGTCACAAAAAGACAAAGAACTCTAAGTAAGATTGAGTTTTGTAGATTGTTTGATGTTTTATTCATTGTTTATTAATTTTCGTTTAGTGCGCTAGATACTTTTTAGCCTTTGATTGGGAATTAATTATATGTTTGATACGCAATCCGAGAGTCTACGTTCCGAGAATTTTTTAAACGAACCCGTAGGTTTTGATATGAATAAAACAACGACTAGTTCAGATTATATATTTTCAGATTTATCGGACTCGATCGGATCGACATTTTTTGAGTCATTTGAAGTCAAATATCAGTTGAATCAAATCAACAGTCAAGACTTAAAGGCATTGGATTATACGCGCTGCAGAAGTGTTCAAAGTATCCAAGTGTTATTGTATTATGGACAAATGCCATAATGCTATAATACTTTACGCATATAGTTACAATTTTATTCCACAACATAAAAAAACAAACGACGTGTGTATGTCAGTTAAAAGTGATTTGATTACTAAATACAATTTGCAAGTACATAAATAAATGTATTTTATCATTACAGCTTTTAACTTCACCACAAATTGTATACAAGTTAACTTCGCTCGTTCTCAAGCTGCGTTCGTAGCATCGACCTACAAAAACATACAAAAGTGATTTATTACCAATAACATTACCAATAAATCCTATGAAAATACTGGGACGTTTTTATTACGTTTCAATAAAGAAGTGACATGCGGTATCAACGCGGGCAGGCCGACTCAGGGCGGTATATGGTATTACTACGGAATAACAGGGGACACTTACCAAAATTGCTTACACAGAAAACTAATATCGGTGTTTGCCAGCCGGCCGCGGTCAGATCTGTTGGTGTTAGGCTCAAATGCAAGGCGTGAGAGATGAGAGAAACATGTTTTCAATAAATCTTTTTGTTTGAGAATTTGTATCAAATCCATTTGCCCATATCCCTTTGTAATACGTTCGAAAGCTGGTTAAGCAATTTCTTGGTCGATTAGAAAAAAAAGAGTTATTTTCCCTTTTTAACAATGTTGTGCATTCGAAGTTGTCTGTTCTGTTTGTTGTCTGTTCCACAAATTACCCCCTACATAGTTTTCAAGTTTTTTCTTTTAATGTGTAATTGTGAGTTTTATGCAAATAAATGATTCTACATACAAGCGAACAAATAAAAAACAAAGTTTACCTCTTTATTATATAAATGTCGATGTAGATTAGTGTAGAGGACGGGATATGTTTAACCACCACACTGGCCCGGGCGGATTACGAAGTTAACGGACAAGCTTTAAATATCTTTGCAACTTTCGTGAACTATGCGTTCCTTCGTTGAAAACCTCATAGTGAGAAATTTAATAAACGTACTGGTCTACGCTGAACCGCAAGGCGAAGGGATTATCCTTTGACAACCGTGACCCTTAATGTTTTATTGGATTAGTGCTTTTTTTTTTAAATATGAAATAGGAAGACAAACGAATAAAAGTGTGTACAGATTATGCGCGGCAGCCGCGCGAGCCAGTGTTCGCGTGAACATTGGCTCGCGCGGTAATGTTCGATGGAATTTAGGTAGACCGCGGCGGCAGCGCAAGGCAAGCGTTCCAGCTCGATCAGCGCGTATTTAAGCAAACATTCGTCGCAACACAAGCGTCCAAACTGCGCGCGCGCCAGCGACTGAAGCTTCTTTGATGCGGGCTCAAAAACCGACAGCACTCGGATCGCCGCACGGCACGCTCGAGCGCGGCAATGTTCAAGCTGCCGCGCGCGGAAACCCCGTCTCCATTGCGCGCGGCCGCCGCGCGATCCAATGTTAGAGTGATTGCCGCGCATAATCTGTACGCGCCTTAAGTGAATCACCTGATGGTAAGTGATCATAGAGGTCATAGAGGTCTTTGTCCCACGTCAACGTCATTAATCAGTCGAATTTCAGAAGTGACTGCAGTTCTAATTTCGGAAATGTTTGTTGTTGCATTTGCGATGGTTGCGATACGTATTTTGTTCTGAAAGTGTTCGTTAAAAAAAGAAAACAATTACTTTGGTTTTTTCTACGATCGTTATTTATAGTATCCCACATGTAATTGAAATGTTACATGCAAAAAGATGCTTTGGTCATACCTTGATATTCTCGAAAACATCAAGTTAAATGTTCATGAAAATACTTAGTCAGTTTAATTTAAAATTATTTTACGACTTTTTTGAACCCGTATCTGCATTTAATACTAGACTGACTGGTAGAAGAATTAAGTTAGTATTTTTAAATATTAAATGTCTCTTTTGCGCGTTGAATATTAAAAGAAATAAAAATAATAAAAAAATTACTAATACTTAAAAAATATTATCTAAAAAAAGCTCTACTTTGAACAACTGTTTTTTTGTAGTTAACAGCCAGTTAGTGTGGAAAGTTTCACTTAGAGTTAAGTTAGAAATTTCCAATATAGATCCCTGTTGGTTGCAAAATTGCAAATTTCTTTCTGATTACATAAAAGCGCATTTTGTGTGTAAACCGCAATATCTTGTGTTTTGTGGCATGAACTCATACGAGTGGATCTGGAGACTGCCAGATAGGCGTAGATTTACCCGACGACTTATGATATTTTTGAAAATCAATTCCATTTAGGTATTATTAGTTTTGTTGGTATCAATGAGAACATATTGGACGAAAGCTGTTGGGAATAAAGGGTCTTTGACACTTCTCTGTAGGTACAGTCAGCTGCAAAAGTAGCTAAACTTGAAAAAGTCGGAATGATCTACACAAGGTCTTACTCTCTTGACAATAGAGTCGTGTGGAGGTATTTTTGATTCCTTCGACTGTGAATAAATATCTGGTGCTGACTGTACTTTTTAAGCTTTTGCTAATTCAATTGAGTTAAAAAATAAATATACCCAAGTCACGTATAGTTCACATTAGGTGAAACTAATGTCATTCAGTATTTGTTTATGAAAATTACAGGAGCCGATTTATGCACAAGCAAACTAACGGATGTTAAATTTAAATGCTATGTTATGATAACACAAAGAAAAATTTGGGTTATGGCAGGAGTCGAACCTGCAACCTTAGCATTCCGTGCCTTACGTTTGCCAATTCCAAAAAAAAGCTAACGGTCTCAGTCATTAGTGACTGAGTTGACGAACAGATATGGAAACATACGAGAAAAACGACAGACAATTATGACAACTACTGGTACAACCAATATCCTATACGTGTCGAGCAATGGCACGCTTACCTTGTTTTCAATAAAGATAACCTTTGACTTCACTTTTAACTTCCGAATGAAAAAATGTATTTTAAGACAAAGCCTCGTCAAATTCAAGCGCGCATTCTAACTTCCATTTTTAAAGTAAGATCAAAGCGGATTCTTCAAAGGGAATATGAACAAAGTTGGCAACTTTGGGTTCCCTGGTTTGTTGGTAAACTTGCCAGGACTTGCTCAGAATGTCCGTTGTTCGTGCTGTCGTAGCTTGCTTACTGTATTATGGGGACTTTAATTAAGTTCAGTTTAATTACTTGCCCGTACTCTGTTCCTGTGTAGCGACATGCAAGCGAACTATTTCAAACCGCCAGAGCCCCATGTTTATTGCTTCTTGGTTATGAGGCTTATTATTGTGTCCTAAAGTTCATAGTTGCACGACACGCAAAGCCTTAGATTATCCCGTTCCTCATTGTGCTAATAATGCTTGAAAATTAATGTTATACTGTAATTGTTTAAATAACCTCGATATTTGCTTATTTTAGAAATGCTTGTTGCTTATTTTGCTTAAGATCCAAGAAGAAAAATAAAGCATCGTAATTACTGACTTACCTATTATTAAAAACGAAGTATTAAGAACAAACAAAGTAAAGCAACTTGAGAGATTTCCCGCCCGCCTTTCTCCCCTGAGGTAAGCAAGATCATAGGCAGATAGCAATTTTTAACTAGCTTTCTTTCATAACTCGAAAAATGAATGAGGAAAAGTTAAAAGTAATTCATTTTTCCGGAACAACGAAGGGCAAATAAAAATTTACAACATTCGTAAACTTCGACTCCACTTCCGTAACTTATATTAAAAAAATTATACAAGAAATGTGATGGCGTTCCCTTAGCGGACTAGGAAGGGTTTATTTCAATTTTAAAACTTGTGATAACTTTAGTTTCGTTCAAATACTTTACTGTCGGAAAAATATTTCAATCAAGAAAATGTTCTTAGCTGTCAAAATGTAAACAGTTACATCATCTAAACATTAGAAAACAAAAAGGAATTTTTTAATTCTGTGAAAATATTAAATGAAAATCAAACAATGACGCATTAAATACCTAAATTCGCAATTATCAAATATTTATGTTCTAATGTCTTTTAGATTATTTGTAGCAACGAATATGCATTTTAATTAAACTGTCTCGAATGGATAAGCTACCGTTTAATAATATTATTATTATCGTTATGTCGAATTTCATGGTCCCGAAAGACTAAGATGACAATAAACTTTAGCAAAAGTAGTTAAGTTAGGTATAGTAAATTATCTGCTGCTCTTATCAACATTAAAGAAAATTGTCGTCTTCTAAGAAAAAACGTCACAAGAAACTAGGAATGTAACAATCAAAAATGACCTAACAATTTTTAAAAGTTACAGTGTAACACTAACACAAAAAACATTTATTTATTTAAAAAAAGTTTAATGAGAATTGTCTTGTTTTTGTACTCTGCCCGTGTTTTGTGTGTATTGTGTTAAATAGATAAATAAATGCTTTGCTTTCTTTTACTTTGATGGAGTTTAAAAAAAACAAAAACTTTATAAAAACCAACATGTTTGGCACTCAAATATATCTATTCAAATTTAATCGCTTTTTAATTTCAATAGCCACGCAAAGCATTCTGGGAAAATACCCGTTGTCTTTTTCGAGTATTTAAGGCTTATATTAGCGACGACCGGATAGCCTTGTGGTTTGTGACCCTGACTATGAAGCTAGAGGTTCTGGGTTCGATTCCCGGGAGGGGCAAACGTTTGTATGTTTAATACGAATGTTTGTACCCGAGTCTTGGATGTTATATGTATTTAAGTATATCCGTTGTCTATAGTACCCATAGCACAAGCTTTGCTAGGCTGGGGACTAGGTCAATTGGTGTGAATTGTCCTGAGATATTTATTTATTTATTATTTGCGTCATTTCATTATATGATAATATGCTGGCTCTTAAACACAAGAAACATCCCCTAAAACAGTTCAATATTTCTCACATTATCGTAAACTGCTACTGACAGAGCTGACTCACATTTATTTAACAGTGCTTTAAAATTAGCGCGAAATATTCCGCAAGTCAGCTCTCGCGCTTTGCGGGTGAGTATGGAGTGCAAGATTTCGACGATAATAATGCGGCTGCAGCAAGAAGTATCGGGCCGCAAGTTTACTCCCGCTTTAGTATTCCGACGCCCTCACACCACCTCTATTATATAAAACAGCGAGGTGCTTTAATCCCGTAAAATGGAGATTTGTTGCTCGAGGCTCTCCTTTCTTACCTACTTCTTTCTTTATGTTAGTTACCTCTAGAAAATTTATTCAGCTCCCATGTAATAATATCGGAGTGGATTTTGGAGTAAAAATACCGAAGCTAAGGTCGAGATTTGTGTTTAATTTTCATTTCGGTTGATGAAGGTTAGGTACACAAATGAGCCATTAATTTGGCTCAGTCAGTTTCTCTGGAACCTTTAATAACCGAGGTAATTTAAATTTTAAATTAAAGTTTGTGTTTTAACTAACTTTACTGTTCACTTCAATGATATTTGCATGATTTCATGGTAATTGAAGCTACTGTGGTCTCTTATGGTATTTTATAAATATTTTCTTGACGGTATTTACTATAACTTGTACAAATATAAATTGTGACTACTATTTTAATGAGCTGTAGCAGACATAAATTAAAGGTTTAGTTAACATAAGGCTGCCTTGGCGGGTGCAAAACCACACTGACACATGCCTAATAACAATTATTAACGCTAGCCTACTATTCAATATTTCATCATTGACCCATAAATTTTACCATTTCGAACCGCCCCAAACTCTGATTGGGTGTAGAAGTCAATTTCATAACACGCGTTCATTTCATTGTGTGTTTGAATGGCATCTTAAGGCTCGAAAGTTTAATCCTGGACAGGGCAATAAAATAAGGGCGCGAATTCTACGAGAAGTCGGCGCCGAACCTGCCAGTTGCAGACAGCTATTGATAGGGTTCCGAATGTCATGGCATTCACATAGAGTGGCTAATGTCTATTTGGGTGGTACTCATAAGTACCCAAAACCTGACAACGGTTCAAAGTCAAAGACAAAGTCAAAACATTTTTATTCAGGCTTCTAGGAAGCACTTATGAATGTCATAAAATTTATCATTAAACCATTCTTGTTATTTTTATATTGCCTAATGTTTTTTATAATTTCATATGGCCAAATGTATGGATATAAATTCTTAATTGTACAGAAAAACACAAAAACAATATCGTCAATTAGAGATGCATTAATGTACAAAGGTAAAAATATCTCTTCAAAAGAAAATGTTCCATTTCCCATACCGTTTTTAGGATTTAAAAAGTAAACTATTCCGAAAAGTAGTCGATAGATTTAGTCAGATGTTGAAGCTGGCTCTTAAACTTGATATTGATTTAATACCACAGTTGGGTGCGCATTTTTTCACATAATTTTTTAAGTCCTACTATCGGAAGTCCGAAAATGTTTTTTTATCATGTCATTTTATATCATAATGATCACTCTTCATAAAAATATTAAATACTAACGATCGGAACTCATAATCATCAGAATTCATAATATTGCTAATCACACACCTTTATATACTAATATTTGTTTTCATATATTTACTAATATTAACGATCGGAACTCCTAATCATTCTTATTTGTAACGCCAATATTCATAAATTTGTTTATACTAATATTTGTTTTCATATATGTTTTAATCATAAAGTGTTCATAAATTTTCGATGGTGTGAAATGACGTATTTAAGGGGGGACTCCGTTAGGTACGACGACGAGCGGAGCGAGGAGGAGTGTTAGGTAGAACTCCGACCCTACCGGACAGGTAGGCCAGGGCCAAACATATTTTTTAACTAATACTTATACATATAATTATAGTAGACGACGAGCAAAGAATCACCCTTCTATTCCTAAGTCCCCTGCGTCTTTGTAATTAACTAACAATTGGACTAGACCTCTCCGTAACAGCGCCTATAATTAATACGTTTACGAACATAACTTCAGTATAAATAATTATCGATGTAAGTAAATCTTACTTTGAATAAGTAAATACCGTTTTATGAAGAACAATATTATGAGTTCAAATATTTTCTTATTATTGCCATTATTAATAACAAAATTATGATATTTGTCTGTTATGAAGAAACATTTTCTGAAAAACAACATTATGAGTTGAAGTACACATACAACATACTTTTCTTGTTCATACATTTTTATTCCTACCAACGGAACTCATAACAGACTGTTGTCATAATTTTTTACCTTGGTAATTAAGGAATATGTATGTATGTATGTATGTAAACTCTTTATTGTACATAAGCACTTACAAATACACAGAAAAAAAAGCAAGAAGATGTACAAAGGCGAACTTATCCCGAATAAAGAAATTAAAGGCCATATCACTGTGGTGGGTGTATATTGACTCACATAAAATTCTTATTCCTATTTTTTGTTTTACTACCGATTTGTGTTCATAATAATGACTCTTCATAATTTTTTTCCTCATACTTTTGTTGTTCATACATTTTTATTCCTACCAACGGAACTCATAACAGACTGTTATCATATTTTATTTTTTCATAATGTCATTACTAAGGATATCCTTAGTAATGACAGATAGTAGAACAACTGTAACAGGATCACAGAAAAAAACATTTTTTTTTTGTAAAAAAGATTGTGGTTAGTAGAACTTGTGGTATTATCATCTCTATGTGAAGTCGTAAACGTTCCTCTCTGTCATAAATTTGAATAGAATCGATTGCTGTCTGCGCCTCCGGGAAAGTTAGATTTCCCCCGGGATTTCCACGACACCTGACCGGATGTAAAATATATTCACATTTTTTTTAACCCTAAAATGACAAATCATTTCGGAATTTTGTGCACGTTTTTTAGAAATAATTTAAGATTTTAAGATCGGCTAGTAGACTAAATAGAGTGTAGTGCTTATTTAAGTATTTTGTTGTTTAATTACTTATTATAATGATAGCCAATAGGCGATAACAAAGGCAAGAAAAAAATAAAGAAAGCATACGTACAAGTAGGTAGGTAGATACAGAAAGTATAGTCACATTGTTATTTTGGTAACCGAAAACAAATAAATAAAAAATGGGTAAAAAGGGCAACATATAAATCTGTAACAGATTTAAGTACTTATAGTAAGGTAGCAAGAGGAGTTATAGTAAATTACCTCTCCCTTATTATATAAAGTAAATCTTTATATATTATCTGCTCAGACGCGCTCTCTAGAGAATGTCTGCGACCTTGTGGTGCTCTCACCTTTTGTTTCTGTAAACAATGAGGTAAAATATTAATAATGTTGCCGAAACAAAAATACTGTTCAGTGTGTTCTTGCGGGCGGACGTACGGAATCCCTAATAAGAGAGGCTTATGGCGAATAACATCTGGGCCCCGGCGACGGCAAACACTTGCCAGTAAACACGGGGTTATGGCAAGAAAAATGTTTTGTTTTCCTCCTTACATTTTTGTCATACTTTGCCACGTTTCGCTTCGAGCGATGCATGCCTTTGTTAAGCAAAATGGTAGCTGCAAATTAGGTTGGTAATGAGATGGCTACAATTTATTCTATTATATTGGCAATTATTCTACGGTTAACGTAAACGACTTTATACACAATTTGTAAAAAAAGATTAGAGAATTCGTCAGGTTGATACAAAGACGTCATAATTATCACACCTGCGCAGCGTCTTACAGAAATAGCTTAGCGTAGGTCTTAGGACTGTAGTTAGGGGTTGTTCTCAAGTAAGCAAGGTCTCATTTGACGTTGCATTTCTATAGAAACGGAATGTTATGTCGATGTCGATTACGGCGCTGTAATTGAGAACGATCTAAATACAGGCATTAGAGTATCAATCCCTCTGTTAGATACTCTTTTCTAATTAGTAAATTTTCCCTAAAAATCCATTATACCCTAAACTTAATTTAGCGCTCCCACCGCTTTTATTGACGCCAAGTGTTACCCGACTGTTGCGTAATACCTTGTAGATTATAAATCAATAGACGTCTAATACATAACCTTATCATGAAGGGGTGGTGCACCCGCTGCATAGCGAATTCTGGGCACGCTCCGCGCCGGGGGAGTCTAATTCTTCTCCTAATTTCGCACCTTATTGTCGGGAAGCGGTAAGAAAATAGGAATTTTTGATAAAAATTCAGGACCACGCGCGGAGGGGTGACTGCCGATTCTTATACGGAAGGTAACCTTGGACGGGAGTAGCAAGCCTATCGTTTAGGTTTGCAGACGACTTCTTTGATTTTAAATTGTGTACCTACTTAGCATTATCACTGTAGTAGATTTATGATTTTCGGAGAATAAAACCATCTATGAAATGCATGTAACATAATATACAGTGACAACTAAGAATCAAATATCAGTACTCCGGCTTAATTAACTCTTAATGTGGGCGGTTAAAAGAAACTATTTGTTTCCACTAAAACCTTTTTCTACAAAACCATAATCATCAGTCATCAGAGAGAAACAATATTGGCTTGGGTACGCACATTTACTTTATTTGAAATGGGAGTGAAGATGAAAAAGCGCCATACGTCCATCACTAACCGGGGCCACAAAATGAAGTTGGTAAAATATCTTAGACATTTGTCAGTCGATTACCTGAGAGGGCGCGTCCCTCGATAAAATTCCAAATTTCATCCCCTGCACCGTCTCACTGTACCTATGAATATAAATTTTCATTCCACGTCTCGCCCTAGCTGTTTCACTTATTTATAAAAATGAGAAAACATCCACGGCAACAGCTTAGTTGTGGTTTGAGGGGTTGAAATTCAATGCGGAATGTTTCGCTTCACGATAATTCAATTAAGAGAGACTTTCACTTTTATAACTTTATTTAAATTAAATTTGGTAAAATAATTTTAACGGTGAGATTTACGAGGTGTCAAGTTTTTAAATTTTGACAGCCCTCCTTTATTTTGGGCTTGTTTCTTGTAGCTTTGTGAGATTTGTTTCTTGCAATAATTTGCAAGATTATGTTATGATCGATGACTTAAGTAAGTACTTGCAGGTACAAAAGTTCCAAAACATACCTATACTACTGTGGAAATTGTTAGTCGCTAGGTACTTTTATTCATCATATTAGACAAAGCCATTTGATAAAATTATTTGTTTTATAATACTTTCTAATAATGAGTTTCGGAGCGCAGTGAAGAATTTTAAAAGGGGATCTCTCTCCTGCTAGCTGGATACCGGCGCGGTGGTTCAAAGCATTCTTAGCAAGCAAAGTTGATATAACCTTTTACAGGAAAATCATAGGAAATAAGTATGCTTATAAAGCAATAATACTAAATATTTAATTAAAGTCCACTAAACAGATTTATTTTAAGAAGACGAAAACAGTTTAGAGATAAGATTTTTCTGGCCATTGCATCTTTTTATTGCATTGCTGTACGTTATTTTGTGTAGGCTATCAACTTATAAAACGCGTTTCAAATAGTTCACACCAAACTTTAGAATAAGGAAGCGAAGTGTACCAGGGCCGGAGCAATTGGCGTTCTGTGGTGTCTGTCTACCCCAAAGGGAAACAGGCGTGAGCATGTAATAATAATAACTTTAGAATACTGCTAATAAAACCCCAAAGGGAATTCGTTCTCTAGCAGAATACATAGTTGGAGGTTGTCACATCCGGCCACGGGCGCCGCTTAGAAGGCATATAATATTCGAAATTTTCATACAAAGGATGTGGGTTACCAGCAGGAAGCGGCAACCCTTGGTGCGTGAGGCCACGTAACTTAGCAACTAAGTACAATTAAGGTGCTTTAAGTTTTACAGAGTGTTAGTGTAAGGCGGATTATAACTATCTCATGTTTATCTTACCTACTGTGAATTTAAATTTCAGTTTCCACGGGCCCCCACGAGAACAAGGCTGTTCTATTCCTAACTGCTGAAGGTTTTTTGGCCGTAGTCAAACTAGGAGGTGTAATAGTTTCGCTATATCTGTCTGTTTGTAAAACTCGGTCAACGTAGCTCGTCCGGCTCGGTCCGGTTTTTTATTAATTTCCAAGTACATTCGCCTTCAGGGCCTAAGTATAGTTTTTGACTACGTCAACAAAAGCTTATTTGAGATCTTCCACGTCTATAATAAGGAATCGTTGAATTATATTATTGAGTTCTATATAATACAAGGTTAAAAAAGAAAGCTACTTTGTCAAAATGTGTTTTAAGTACCTAGTTCGTGTTCAAGCTTTGCTTAGTTTGGGACTATATCAATTCGTGTAAATTATTGGTGTAATCAATGAACGTGATCAAATCTACAAATGAACACCAGCTTGTGGTTTAAAATCACTTGTATGACTTGATTTCAGCTACAGTTATCGTGCAAATTAAAAGCTTGCAATGAAGGGATATTGGCAAATCACGTTGGCAACCTGCAACGGAAGTCGATTCGAATGGTTAGTCAATCAAGAATAGCAGTCTACCTCTATACCATAATCATATTTATAAGCGAAGAGGGCGAAACATCTCCAAGGAATACCGATCAAACTTGTGATCCTGTAATAAAAGTCTTACGCATCGCGCCTTCAGACGGCGAATGTTTTACCAAATTGACGTCGAACATGGGCTCATGCGTTCTTTTGATATGGTAATCCGTCCCAACCCTCGGGCAATAATCGATTATTAAATAGGCAGAAATCGGCAAGATCAGTGGGAACCCTTCGAAAATCCACTGTAAGGAGGCTTAAGAGGATTCTTTATGACTGAAAAGGCCGATTGTGGTTTGATCCGGATGTGAAAGATGTTTCGAGTGACCAAATATGCTGAATCAAACAATTTACCAGGAAAATGTTCGCATATACCTACAAGCTGAGGCATTAAGTCTCGGAAAAGGGCTTTTACGTATAAATCTCTACCTCGAGTCCATACTTCGTGCAAAGCGAAATTCGCGTGGGGTCATAAGAATTCCGCTTCCGTTTTAATAAAACATCAGTAAACAAAGTTTAAACGTCTTAATTACGTAAGTTCCGTTTCTAGTGGAGTTACAAAACTCAATTTCTTATAAAGTGGAAGTTCTATTGTTGGTGTTAAGAAAGTTTTCAGGCGTTATTTGCTAATTAAAATCAAAAGAAGTAATACATTAATGTAGTTAGTAAATCGAGAAAGGAAACGTTCAAAAGTCTTAAGCTCCAAGAGATAACTTTATGATTATTCTTGGTAGAAAAAAAGCCCACGCCTAAATAAATTTCTCATCAAGCATTTTTATGTAAGAGAAGTAAACAGAAAAATGTTTAAATATCTTTTGACAGAGAGAATTTCTCATAAGCGCCCTTAAGAGATAAAACGAAGTCGGCTCAATAAGGCTTAAAATAAATACTTTAAGTGCTGAGTCGAGAAACAAACAGACCTTTAATTTCCTACGACAAATTGAAAAAATAAATGACGAGCGATTTTTTGTGCAGATCTTGTGCTGCGTTGGTTGGAAACGGAGATTGACTAATTTCTTTGAGCGATTCAGCTTTTGATTCAACTGGCTTATCGACAAATCTCGAGTGTCATTGATATGGCAGGCGCCAGGTCAGTGACCACTCGAGACGGCAGGTTATGCTCGGCTCGCGCGGACGGATATGACGACTCTACTTTTTGCAAAACCCCGAAAGAAGTCTGAAGAGCGTCGCGCCGAGCCAAGCGCCAAAAAAAAGGAAAAAATCCTGAAAGACGAAATAATGACTGCAGTGAGATTTCGGCATTCAGTAAAGCTGAGTTTTCGTGAAAACGTTTCTGAGTGCACGAAGATTTTAAATATTTGTGTACTGTTAGATTGTTTTTTGCATTAATTTTCAAGGTTCTTTCTGAGAGTGAGAAACTGCAGCGTTATCGGATTCACGGTGCAACTTTTTGCAACGCATTCGAACATGAACGCGGAACCATAGTAAACAAGCGCTGACATCGCATCGAAAGAAGCATCTCAGGCTGATCGGGAATTCCGTTACCCGCAGACAGAATCGACTAGTGCGGCGCTCGCGCCCGTTTCAACTTGCCCAAGAGTTTCTCGTACGTACTTCGACCGAACTGCATGTGATTGGATTCCAAACGTATAAAAGTTTGCGTTTAAAGAGGCATAGTTTGCATACGTGTAGGAAACGTACGTGTTCGCCAGGTCAGGCTTAACGAAAACTAAACTTCCAACATTTATGGATTGGAATTTGTTAGTATAAGTAAGCTCTATTTTGCAAGGCACAAAAATAGAGCATATTCTGTGTCATATTTAAATATCGATGGGAGGAAATTGGAATCTCACTCTAGTTAAGTATGACAAAGAGTTAGTACACCGCTAGATAGTATGACACAGTGGATAAAAAACCAAAAGTTGTGAAGATTAAACACGACTGTGACAAACGTTACCAAATATTTTGATACACCTACAACTTTCACTTCGACTTTTTTGAAATATTTTTAAAACGAATAAATTCAAATTCGCCAAAAGATTATCTGCTGTAAGATGTTGAAAAACAAATACTCATCTTGGTTCAATTTTATTACATTCATCGCACTAGTGCTAAGCTAAGCCAAGAACTTAGCTTGTAATACTGTAAGTCTCGGTATCACAATTTTCTGCTAGACATGACATCGGGGACTTATCAGAGAGTGGTGGACCGGACAGGACCTAAATAAAATTAAAACACCTTAAAAATCTACTTCGATTAAGGACTAGGGTTTTTTCATATAATCGTAGGATTACTAATAACTTCTGCGACCAATCGATCACTTGCAGGACAGCTGTAAGCCTAATTTAGAAATGTTTTAGTTTTCTGTTTGTGTCTATAGAATAAACAGAGATGGCGGCATCACAGATATCTGTTGGATATAATACCAGGACCTTATCAGAGAGTGGTGAAACAGGCCCTATCTCTGTGGTCCGATTTTTGAATCACACCATGTGACTGAAGGTCACTAAAATGGCCGTTTTTCAAAAAGATTCGGCCATTTTGGTAAGCTTTAATCACATGGTGAGATTCAAAAATTGCACCTCTGGTCTTTTTAAAATAAGTTCGTGTTAGCAGCGGCAAACACAATACCTCATAGTGTTATTGTTAAGACGTCTTTCGCATCCAAACGTAGTGCTTGATTCAAAAGAAAGAAATTGGAAAGTGACTACTGGGTGATCGGATATGTACAAAAATGGACTATTGTATAGGCATACTGTTGGTGACCGTGCTGAAGTTAAAGTCGCTATTTGCTGCACAATACGATGGATTTTGCTTTGGCTTTAAAGTTTTGGTACGAAATCCACAGTATATATGAAATTGTCATTCTTATATAATCTACTATTATGAATAAATATGCGTAGTACCTTTACTAGTAACGGTTTACAACTTGCTGCTGCGTAAACTCTTATTTTTCCTGTAAGTTTTATAAATCATGCAAAAACTTTTTACAAGCAGCACTTTCATTCACTTGAATCTGCATGCAAACTTGAAATAAGTTACATAAATTTCGTCGCATAATTTAGTTGTTATCGGCTATTTTCGAGCACTGAAAAGCTAATAGCTGTGTAAGAGGCCAGTGACTTGTTATTACATGTTTTACGAGGTGAGTCACGCTTGACCCAACAACTAGGAGCGTTCACCGATTGAGTAATTTTCTTCGACAACCCCTTTTACGCGATAAGTCGGTAAGATTAACACGTTACTTTGGAGTAACAAGGCACGCTACGCTTTATACCACTACGACCAAGCCAAGGGATAACGAGATGTTTATATCTGAATGTGTTTCAACGATCGGATTGCCTAGTGGTTAGTGAAACGCGTTAACTCGCTACGTAACTCAGTGTGTCCCTCTTCTACTGAGCTAGTCAGAAAGAGACGCACTGAGTTACGTAGCGAGTTAACGCGTACCAAGAAGATTCGTGCTAGGTGCACAGATCAGGCGCGACATTTTACGGAACTACAAGAATACCGGCGCACCACTGCACTGGGGCCGGCGGAATTGAGTTGCCACGCGTGCGAATGAATACAAGTTATACAATAGACAGAGAGGTCTGCTGTTGGATGTTTCTTATACTTAAACGTCGTGTTTGTTCGAAATACAACTTCTGTCTTTGTACTATTATTTTATCCTGTGACTGGACTATGAAGCTAGAAATCACAGGCTTCAACCCCGCTAAGGGTTATTATATGAAGGTTTGTAACTGAATTTATTTACTTTTTTCAGGAAAATAAGCATCTGGGTCATCTTATGGAAAGTGATCACTGCCGTCTGAGTCAAAAGAATCATTAATCCGTTCCTCCAGAACTCGTCATTCACCCTGTGAAACGCAGTAACAAGCTACAACTACCCGCCGGTATTCTGAGAGAGTATGTTACTACCCCAGTCAAGTCGGCCCATATGTACTGCAACCAGCAACTGGTTCATTGTGAGTCTCGCACTATCAAGTAGGTATGGATTTATCTACAATAAGGATATATTTGTCTCGAGTTATTTCTGATTTAATTTATAGTGTAAATAAACCCCTACAAATAATAAATGTCCCTACATAAGTCCCTTTCGCTGTAATCAGTGACAATGGTAAAATAACAAAAAGTTAAAGCCTAACAAAGGACTATTAATAGGCTTAGGTCGACGCACTAAGCGAAAACGAACCAGCCTGAACTAGTTACCGGACGCTAAGTGTCGTTTCATTAACTATGTTCGTTACTACTTAGCCGAATCCGAAGTTGAGTAATAAGGGAAGTAGGTTCTCCATAACAATTACGGTCCTCGGAAGTAATAAAAGTTCTCTTTTCGACGTACGTGACGCAGGCAGGCATCTTATATACGTGTCTCGCATGGCCGTGGGGTTTTCCCTTTATTTTCCTTTTTATTTTTTACCTACATACCGAAGCCCTGAAATTTGTGTAAGTGGAGGGTTAAACTTCAGGGTATTTCCTCTGGAGGTACGCTTGGAGACCATTAACTTTACGAATTATGATACTGCTCAGATTCGGTTGGAGATTGGCGTCATTGTCAAGTGCGACTGGAATATTATAGTTAAAGCACAATCTTTTTTGAAATAAACGCCCAGTGAGCAATTCACTTTTAACACAGCAAAAAATTATAAACTCAATAAGTAAATAAAGCCTGACAAATATTTAAGACTAAATCTATTTTAGTAACGTTTAAAATGTCAACGAGTTGCGTAATAAACAACATTAAGGATTTTACGACACACATGGCATGCCCATACTACAGCTTTTTCTTATCATATATGATAATTAAGATACATTTTCATTTTCCGAAAAAAAAAACACAAAGAAAGGTATTAAACTGAGTCATAATCCAAAATTTAATTGAAAAGTGAAAGCAAACCTACAAAATGTCACGCCGCGTTCCGCAAAGCAAACCCTCGCCAGTTTTCCATCCCCTCGCACGTGCAAATCGGATTTGTCTAATTTATTGCTCTGTCTCGAAGCATTGTGAGATGCCACGGTTACTTAGCTCTCGACACCTTGCTGTAAATAATAGGATCTCTAGGAAGGATTTAAATTGAATCCTTATGCTGCAGCCCGCTTCAGTGTGCTTAAGTCTACACTGAAAATCACAATGGAAATGTTTTGCTATTGCAAAGCTATATTGTGAAAACAGCCCTACGTTTTTGCAGGGTAAGGTGTTTTGTCGTTTAAAAGTGTCAGCATACAGTTAGGCAGTTTGACATGCGGTAAGTGTTAAAAGATAATAAAAAATGACGATATTTAATGTCCAGGGAAAAAAACACCAATTGGTCAAGTTCCAAATTAAGTATTTATAGCTGCTAGTATTACGAATACTAGATAACGGATATACAATGTTATAGAGATAACACATTTTATTTTTTTATATCTTTGTCTATGTTAGTCTATAAGGCATTAATGTATGGGCCTTTTATAGCCTGATAAATTATTTATTATTATTATTATAGATCGTTTTACAATAGTTGTCACCGAATGCCTATGAAATTAATGACAGCTTGATACATTTTTGATGGCAACTCAAGAGCTGCACAAGTGAAACGACGTATTCTTTCTTTACAGTCGTGTCGGCTGACTTTGAACACTCGAGTAACAAAAAAAAAGAAAAAAAAAATTCACCACTCGATTAGGTACAAAAAAAATCATATTCGATATTCAAATTTGAAAACCTCTAGTTTCGTAGTCCGGGTCAATAACCACCAATACGAGCACAGACTACGAGTAGCCTATCCGATTGTCATATTGTAGTTATCAGGTTATATCTCTTACGGTTAAGTATCCAAAAGGAGTGCAAGATTTTCCGGCTTGTTATGTATTATAAAATGTCTGAGGTATTTATTATAATACTGGGGCTATAAAAGTTCAAATAGTCATTCTTCATAGTTGTATGTTTAGGACCTACTTAGCGTCAGTATGATAATTGAAACTAAATGCCCCTATTTGACATTGATCTGTGATAGACTCGAAGAAACTTTGCTGAACTTACCTAGGCGAAAAGTTATATCTTAGATAAGAGCGGTTTTAAGGGGCGCAGTATTTGATCAATGAATTTTTTGTTAATAGGCAACGTCAAAAGGATAAGCATTTGGGATATAACCATTTTGGATCTGTTAAAGTGTGCTATAAAATTTAAAATAATGTGAAAGTTCATACTAAAGCTGACTTGGACTGAGCTGTCAATCAAAACGGTTACAAATGGCGTTGCGTTTTTTTTCTCTTTCTTCCTTGTACAACTGTCATAAGTTACTTTCTCACTTCCAAACTCGAGACGTCTAGTATTTTTTAGTTTTTTGGGTTCTACCTACTTGTTAACAATTTAATTTGGTTCGAATTGCAAATGAAAAAAGTACCAAATTTACAAAGTACATACGTTGTTCAGTACGTACATTTTCCGTCGCACGTAAGGGTCAGGCTGAAGGCTCTAAACGATCGTTCAACGTTTATTTTAATTTCGAGACTTGGCCCTTTCGCACCCTTGTCTTCCCTTGATACATTGTTGAAGGGTAAATGAAATAATATATTATTCTACATTTACTTCTTTTATTAAGGCAAAAGGCTTTTCTACGTGAATAAGTTGGCTGTTACTTGGAAAATAAATTGACTGTAATGACACGGGCACCTACTTGCAAAAAATGGTGTGAACCTCTTTCTCGCGGACGTTCATGTCATAATATGCGTTTTAATAAAATTACATATTTATGCACCTGTCAAGAAAATGTTCAGGATATAATATCAGTAGGTTAGATAAAGAAACTTAACTCTCAGTTATTCTCTCACCTCAGCCTTTACTACAATAATGAACTTGCAGTTATGTTTTCATCTTAGGTTGATATTAGCTAAAAAGTTATGCACCATGGGAAAAAGTACTGATTCCTTAACAACCATGCTTTTGGGGCCCGAGCCGCAAAAATCTAGTGTAGTATAAACATAACCATACTTTATAATTTTAAAGCATTGCTGTGCAAAATAAAAGTTGTAACTAAAAAGCAATACCTAATACGTTTGAGTATAGTTCTGAAAATGTCAGACGTGCTAAGTCAAAAGTTGCACTGCATTCAGGGATTGGCCATACTGTCGGTTGTATACGTATATATATCTACTTATCATCATCAGCCTATTTCAGTCAACTGCTGGACAGGCCTTTCCCATAGTGCGCAACTGAGCCCGATCTTCGGTTTTTCACGTCCAATGTTTGCTAGTTACTGGCAGGGGTGCGCTCCACATTACGCCTGCCAAGTAGGTTTAGAGACTTATAATGGTCAACTATTGTGCTACCTTTTTACTTACTACATTATAGATTAATAACTACTAAAGATGCCCTAAAATAGGCACTCATTACTGATTTATTGCCGCAGTACCAGTCGCCATTATTTCAGTTTAAATGGGTTTTATCGCGTTTTAGTGACCTTTCATTCACACTACACCAGCGGGTAATTTCTGTGCAAATGTCTCAATTAACACAGAAAACCGTGATAAAGGCGACAGGGAATAAATTGGTACTAATTTCGTACAGCGATTTAGTCGGACTCAAATCACGCTATATACATTCACACTAATGGACTTGCTTTAGTATGGGTATTAAATATATTTTTTGCTGCTCTGTAGTTCTTTTAATAGTTATGCGACCGCATTCTGTTAATTAGGCTATTTCAGCTTGACAGTCTCAGGTACGAATGAGTTCTTAATAAACACAGATTCATGTAATCTGGGCATCTTTATTTTCTTTCCTTGCATAGTATTAAACAATGTCGCTATCCATTTCTGTCTGTCCTTTGTGTAGCTTCGGCTGCATACTCCATCTAAACCCCGCGATGGATGGATGCGAGCAAAGCCAGGGCTGGTCGCTAGTAAATGTACTAGAGTATAAGATTCATTACTAATACAGAGGTAAAATTCATTAATGTATGTAATGCACGTCTTTGAGAGGACTGTTGGGATTATCCAAACTGGTCCTTGCCTAAAGGGTTTTATTTAATCAAAGTAAAACACATTCCGTTTGTTCTTTACCTCGGTCCTAAGTCTTAAAATATATATCTTTACTTTCTGACCGAGATCGCTGAGGCGAATCTGCCAAATTGCAATTTATATCGTACAAAACTTTGTGCAGCATAGTTCTACAATTTGTTTGTTACTGCTGCTTTTGTGGAGCAATGCTTCGGAGGCATGTACATACTTTGGTTTCCGTCGAATTCTGTTGAATGTGGGTGGCCGTGATTTGAGAGTGGGTACTTATTTATAAAGAGGTATCCGGAACTGAGCAGACCGGGTAATAAGGGTGCTATTACTGAGTAATATAGCAACACCAAACTAGAAGTTATGACACTGTAACACTTTATGCCTATATGGTTTGAAATGACACTGTACTTTAGTGTAGGTACCTTAGTAGGTAGGCTCAGTTCCCGTTACTACAATAGAAAATCAAGTTTATTTAGATTCTAGCAAATTCTATACTTACATAAAATGTATAAGGTGATTTTTTTAATTTTCCACTTTTAGTAACTATATCTATTTAGCCAGAATATTGAATTACGAAAAACTGCAGTGATCTGTTGTAATTTTTGTTTCTCCATGCAAATTCAAGTGATCTTTGAGAGTTCTTGAAATACATTAACCAATTTTCATTGTTCAGTAGTCTGTATGCATTAAGAAGTTGACACATCCCGATAGATTAAGGTTTAGGATTTTTAGTTTTAAGTTCAAGACCCCACTAAAAATCAGCGCTGTTGCAAGCAGCAGTATATGCTAAGTGGGGGTTCATCGTTGACAGTATATTTTTTTATGTTTCGTGTGTGCTATATACGCTGAATAAATATTTTCTTTCTTTCTTTTAAATGTATCATAACAATCAGCGCTGCTAAAGATTGCAGTTTATCGTGCTAAGCGAACGCACACAACCGGGACTCAAGTGCCCATTCTATACGTCGCGGAGCCATAATGGGTGCGGACAAATGGCCCTATTTATCGTAAAATCGACACTAAAAACAACGTTCCGCATCGTTTCGGCAAAACATGTTGTAAATTTTATACGGTTGATTCGATGGTCTCGAAATTAACGAAGCTCATCGCGGTCATTATCTATTAACCTAGTTTGTGACGAGTGAATATGGGAGTGAGTTTTTAACATTATAAAGTGTTTTCAATGTTTTAATGAATAAGTATAAGGCCCATCGGTTATTAAAGCTTCACGGGGTGAGTTCAATATACAGCTACGCAGCAAGACGACTCCGATTGCTTGCATAACTCTCCCTTAGCGTCCAAAGTCCGACGTCAACTCTATAGTAGTATCCTTTGACCTACTAAACTTACCCTTTGCTGAGCGCCCTCCCAGCTGCTTGGCCTCTCGCCGGTAAGGTGTAACAGTTATCTGAGGCTTACATTGCACTTATTTTTCTGAACAGACTTCCGGTAAAAAAGAATAACTAGAATTAAGCATTAAGCCCGCCATTTGTGCATTAATTTTTGTTTACTACAATAAAGTTTAGATGAACAAAAAAAATTTGCTTAACCGTACCTATAAGACAGATTTGTGTTGCATTACTGTCAAGCGCTGCTGTATCGTTTTAATGAAACTAAGGAACTTACTTTAATTTAAGTGTAGGAACGACTAGTAAGAAGGTGGTCAATTGCTCACCGACGAAACTAGCAGTCAACACCTTCAAAGTGTCCGTCTTTCTTCGATTTTATGTGAACTTTATGTTCATCAAAGAGCGACGACATGTTAGAGGTTTTTTTAGTGTTAATGCCCGTACGCGCATTGATTGACACAAACGTGTCGATGGAGAACACAAAGTTTAACTTGACGTAGGTTTTACATATTATTCTAATATCATTAGCATAATTATTTAAGCAATTAAGTAAAGTACTTTTTATTTGTATTTAAATATTTGTCATTTACTAATTGGGAATGAGCTTTAAGTTATAAGCATAACGGCGTTGGTGTTTGGAAAGCTTTTAAAGTTATAGCTTATTTTAAGTCTTGACGCAATGTTGTACCATTTGTAGGGTAAGGAGATCGTTATCAATCTGTGAATTTTATGCCTTCTTACTTAAATTAGAATAATTAAATGCTTATTGTTATTGGCCTCTTCTGGGAAGAGGCTAATACGTAAGTTTCTACCTAACAAACAACATTAATGAAATGTTTGATTAGTATAACAACTATACAAATTAAAAACTTTAAATCTATCTACGACATTTTGTAGACATTTAATACCTCGACAAGCATTCGTGTTGAATTTGGTTCAGATCTTAGAGATCACATACAGAGAGAAGCCCCCAACTTACAACAGTTCTTTAGCATTGCATCGGTGGAAGTGATAGGAATGAAAGGTTTCAGTATTAGCTGAAACACTTGTTATTATTCTGCGTGATCTTTAAGACATTTAACCAAAAATGCATTTATGGACTTTACTAATTCTTTAATACATTACTGGGTCAGAGGTACTTACTGTGCGCTCTTCAGGCCATCCTCAGTTAACAGCGCGATAACAGTCTGATAACAGCGCGGCTTAGGTCCGTTTGGAAAAAAAGCGTAAAAGCAAATAATGATTAAGAATGGTCTGTAAGTTGTCATTGGCACCTTTAAATGTCTAAATGCGTCTGAGTATAAATGTTGGTATCGCTTCTTGTTCTTATAACCGTGAAAACAAGTAACGATACCTAAAGATGCTCACTCGCACTTCTACCATAATTTTGAATCAATCAATCATGTTTAAGTGAGTACACGCACGGTTTGTTACAAATTGCGAGTATTTGCGAGGCAAAGCGGTACAAAAATGGCCTAAAAGCGTCCAAATTTATGTCCAGGGCTCATCCGCGCCCATTAACACGTAGTAGCGCCCTGCATAAAACATTAAAACGTCAGGACACCGCGCCTGCAGTATTATTTACGGAGGCCCCTGCATTAACAATTTCCAAATTACTTTTATAGACTTATGGGCTTCAGGTGTGCTGCTCCGGCAAAGGTTAAGGAGGATTTATATTGTTTTGTTAAAGGTAAGGTAAAACATGTGTTTTTGGGCTTTATTGTTGGGAACAGTTTTTTTTATGTTTATTTACCACATAAAAGGGTCCGCACGAATCTTTTCGCAGGTATTATCGTATGGCATAAATTAGATCAGAACGACTATTGTTGGTGTCTTTTTCAAGGAACAGGAATTGCGCATAGAATGGAATTCATAGGACCTGTACCTTGTCGGAAATGTATGAATATAATAAAAAACAAAATTAGTTCTGCTCAGATCCCGTGTTATACAATGCAAATACATTAACCTTAACCCAAAGATGCTGACCTTTGGCTAGGTTTTATAAATGTCTGGTAGAGTAGGTAAAATGTCAGATTGCGATCTACATTGACGATAGTTCTCTGGCATTTAATCAAATGACTTTTATGAATGAACATATTTTTTTTGTAAAAATGATTGGTGGCATTGAAGAGGAAGCTAGACGATAAAAAGTTATGTCTGGGTCACAGGTGGCGAAAGCTTTACAATGAGCAGAAAAATTCAATGTTTAGTAGATATATTAAATTGCCAACATTTTTCTATAAAAATAATTATCCAGATCGAAGTAGTTTCTCCGAGTACCGTAATAAAATTGGCATACTATAGAACTCTTTGAATTCCAATTAGGTCTATGATTTTTCAGAGCCCTCGATAATATTATCAATTCAACCGATCAAATAGTAGGGTGTTAACTAGAAAATACTGCCTTTACGATGCATTTGACTCTTGAAAATGTGTTTGCAAAATCTATAGGATCTCATAAATTTGAATACTGTAATTTCAACTTCAGTAGCACACGCTGCTCATAAAATAAAATAATAAGTGGTAGTTTAGTAGGGAACGCTAGGACGGGCGCCGGCCTCAGCGGCGAATAAGGCTGCTTCTACACTGTAGGTAGACTGCAGGTTTGTCTGCTTTGGACAACCAAATGTGTAATAAAAAAAAATAAAAACCCAACTGCATAAAAAGTTAATAAAACTGAAAAGAAGAAAGTCCCATAGTCTATAATTATAGTAACTAATATTGATTAACTACACCATTGAAATAGTTTCATGAACTTTAACAGTCGGGATCCATTATTGGGAAGATTTGTATACGTTGGTAATGGGTGCTGACTGTTAAAGTTCATGAAACTAATGCAAGGCACGTGATAATCATCAAAATCGGTCCACGCATTTGGTCTTTAAAGCGCCACAAATGAACAAATATACATACATAGGCTGATAAATACATTACGTCACGCAGTCGGGTCGAAATGGAAAGCTGCAAGGTATGAAAGTGTCTTTGCTATCCCATTAGGTAGCTGAAAAGCCAGCAACTGATATATCTACATACTTGACTAGGACAAAAAGACCTACGCACGACTTTATTGTCAATATAGTAAGAGCTTATGTTGATATATTTGACATTGTAGTGTTCAGCTATACTTTTGCCGCTGATTGTAATGCGCTATTGTGGCGCTACTAACTGTTTCGTGCTATGCGCATCTACGCGATTATGACGCGCGACTGCAGCGTTGCTTAGCCATTTAAATTGACAGCAGTTTAAGTTTTTCAAATTAAAGTGGTAGATTTAGTAGATCGAACTTCATTCCTGCTGCCATTTGCTTTTTCTACTGGATAGACTTTCTTTTTACCTTTGACCCAGCAACTCGAAGTGGATCTTCGTCTTTAATACAAAGCAATGTCATTGTACTTTTTTCTATCTTCTTAGAGTTTCCAGCGTTGAGGGCGCGTAAATCTTTCTCCACTTTGTCTATCCAATAAGACGACCAATAGAGGTCGTTTACCGCCAAGTCGTCCAAATGCGGTTTCCTCACCTTCTACCTTTCAGGCACCAAGGTGGTAAAATCATCGGCGTTTAGCTAATTTTATTTCCCAGATGGTATTAAGTTTGCACACAAGGCTGTCTATTTGCAGGTTCTTCAGATCTGTAATTATTTACGATACAATGTTATCTTTTTTTTAAATTATTTATTGTAATTATTTTTATTCTCAACACCACCTGCTCAATTTCGTTATTTTGTCGTGTCTCTCATCCAAAATTGTTGACTGAAAGAAACTTGAGCTTCTCAGCGATAAGACCGCCAATTATTTACCTTGCAAATTATTCATAAGTGTTGTTTTGTAAACAATTTTCCGTGTATTTTTCATTTAAGAGTATATGTCTTATCTTTTCTTGTTGTTAGAGATTTTTCAAGTGCCGACAACAGACGTGTTATATTACAAATTGCACATCCAAGTTATCAGTTAAATCTATTACGGAAACCAGCCAACTGCCAGTGCGACCAATCCCTAGCTCGCACCTGGTACGGGTCACGACCCAGCCTCGAGTCGGGATCGGAGATCCATCGATATCAAAACGTTATAGTATTATAGGGGAGCATACTTTGTCCGAGGTTTTGGTTTTAAAGTGTAAGAATTCTTAAATCGTTGCATTTTTTTTTTACATCAACGCTGATAAAGTAAAAAGTTTTATTCACGGATTGATTGGTGTTTAGAGGTTCGAAGTCCTTGGAGCACGACTACCCTTGGCCGGTTTTTCATATTTGCAATCTCGACAAAACTTCTTGCAAACATTTATGAGTTAATTACAAAAACGTCCCCAGCCAGCCAGTCCAATTATATATTATCATAAGACGCAAATTTGGAAAGAAATAAATCATAGAAAATTATACAGGTTGTTTACAATTTTATCAATCCTGGTCACGCCCCGATCTAATGAAGTGAGGCGTTTGTCACTAACAAGCGCGGGGGTCGCATTCGGAATCCGGATAAAAGGAAAATTTATAGCCCTTCCACGCATTTCTTAACCTTGTGGCTATTTTGAATTTTCCCCAGCCAGCGCTTTTAATGAGGGAGATAAAACGTCGGGCGAAATTTCGAAATTTGTTTAGTAAGCTAAGGGGTGTTTCAATTTGAACTTGACTAAAGCTTAGTCTTTCGAATGTTCGTTAGTCAGATAAATAATATTGTAAATTGTTGGTATTTATTTCCCATTTAACTAGTAAGGTAGCTGTGCCTATTATTATTTTTAAGTTATCTCTAAACCTCGTTCTTAAAAAGTAATCTATGTGCCAAACGCATTTTTTTAGATTTCATATTACGCGAAAGTTCATTTGATAATGTCGCGTGATGTTTTTATCATAATTTTTTCACAGAGAAACATGGTGAGGAAACCTGCACACAACTGTGAGGCAATATCATGGGGCGTGTGAAGTGTACAATCCACTCTGGGCTCACGTTGGAACTAAAGCCCACAAGTCCTCTCATTGTGAAAGGAAGCCTGTGGCCAGCAGTGGGATATATAATTGAATGATTATGGAATCAATATGGAAGCTTAATAATACTTATGCTTCATATTGAGGAGAAGCGTTGAGCTTTTAAAAGTTGTATAAAACAGTAAAAATCCTTGCATGCAATAGTTTTTTGATTGAAAAGTCGAGTAAACTGCGAATTCCAACAGCAATGAAAAATTATTTTATTCCGAAACGCAAAGGAAATCCGTACAAAAATTTTTCAACGCTGGCTAGAATTTCATTAAACCGTCGATGGCAAATTGTATTTGAAATATTCCAAACGTGAGATGAAAGCGAGCTGCCCGAATCTAGATAATGCAAATACACGGCTGCTGTGTCCAACCTAAGGATGTTTAAATATACCTCGTACTGAAATATGGTACAGACCCAGTTTTTAAAAAAAGGAGGCTAACAAACACGCGTGTAGCCTGGCAGGAAGTGACCATCGCCGTCCATTTAATTTACAGTGTTTACATTTCAAACAACTGAAAGACTGAAAAAAGTTATAATAAAATCGAGATTTAGAAGCAAAACTTCAAGTTCTTCTTCTTCAGGAAGTACGATAAAAAAAAATAACTAATTTTAAAACCTATTTTTATACCTCTTATAGTATCTATTACTGGCACAAGAGGTATTCAATTTTAGCTCTCTGGGTTGGCAACGTATCTGCAATCTCTTTGGTGTTGCGGGTGTCTACAGGCGGTGGTGATCACTTACCATCAGGTGACCCACTTGCTTGTTTGCCTTCCTATTTCATAAAAAAATCTACAATATCTTTGTATACATATAAAACATAGTTTCGAATACAGTATTTATTTATTGGTTATACATGCATGAAATAAAAAGCGCTACAATAAAAGTGTCTGCTTATGTACCAGTTTCTTATTATTTTGGTACAGTCAAGGAATTAAATTTCCAACCCACCTAAGGTTCAATAGCATATAGCAAACTGTCACCATAAGAGCTATAGAGCAAGACGTTAGTTTGACATATCGACCTTAATGCATTGCGAATGTCAGACGACATTTCAACGAAATGGGTAGGGAATTAAGTTCCTTGACTGTACAAGTATTTTTCAGGAATTATTCAAATCTCTCCGCCGCGGTTTGCGGGCCTTTTGATGTCTATCGCTAACCTCAAATAACATTCGACTAGTATCATAACATTTTTCAAAGTGGTGCCGGCCGTGGTTTTACCATTGATGCTTTCATGCTTGCTGTTTATGGGAAATGCAGGGAAAACAGTCAAAACATGTAAATATATATTTACTGCACACATGTGTTCATTTACTGTAATAAAACGAATGAGGAAGTGTGTAAGTTAGACAAAACGAAAGTTTTAAAGTTAGATAGACGAAAACAATTTTAGTTAAAAGAGTGGTTAAAAGTAAACGGTTTAACTAATTATTTTTAAATATTGTCATTGTGGTTGTATAGTAAATAGTATAGTCCTTTTAAGCTCTTTGTAAAGTCAAATACCGTTTAAACATGAAACATATAATATTAAAATGATGACCAAAAGTCAAATAAGTGATATTCACTGAAATCGGAACAAAGTAGATCGACATTAATTAGCAGCGTTTAAACTATCAAACGTCAAAAGGTAAACCGTCGTTGCTTTCATATCCAAAATTGGACCACTAGTTGCCCTGATTCGAGTAGTAAGCAAACAAAATGGTTTTGCGTTAAAATAGCCTCGTGCTTACAAACACTGCAGCGGCAAATGGACAGACAAAATTAAAACTGCGCAACCATAACAAATCAAAACATGAGTCAAGATTTAAGCAGCAACAATAGAGTGCTCGTGTGGTGGGCTGATTTCAGCTTTTGTAAAGATTATTGTACCAGAAAAAACCGTTGTATTGAACCTAAGTACCTACCTAAGTAAAACCAAAGTACTAAAATTAAACGAGGTGATTCGAAGAAAATAAATTAACAAACTAAATTACTAAAAAAGTGCTGTATTTAAAACTGGTACAATAAAAATACATAAAATTCTTAATGTTTGCTATGCAAATACGTTTACCAGTACCAATTTTTACTCAAATTGTTAAATCATGAACTCCAATACCGTTATAATCATAACGTCTGGAAAATATACCTTTTATCTTCAAATTATAGGTTCCTCATTTTATGTTAAAGATATGAATGTGTAAAACGTTACAGGTACAATAAAGCTATATTAGCCATAAAGTATATTTCGGTGTAATAAATGAGTACGGCGATTTACACCGTTTACGTTTTATTCAAGGTTTTAGGCACGTGATAACGGCTCTAATGAAACAGTATCAAATTTTATCATACCTACCTTCACAGTTCTGTATAAAAATGATTCGTAAAAATGTACCTATGAATAATTTGCTTTATGAAAAATGCCTGAAATATTTTTATTCGTCCACGGAGATAGGCTACGATTTCCAGTCAGTGGGTCCCACTAGATGAGCAGCGACGGCATTGTAGGCCCAGGTAGTGATGGCAAAACAATCGAGAATAATTGGGCTGAGTATACTCAAGATTGGGAGAAAAGAAATACATGAAGGAAGGTTTTTGCTCAGCAGTAGGGAGAACCTAAGGCTATCTATAACCTCAGGTTTGTGATTGATTCTAGTTCCATTTGATGGTAAGTGATGAAGTCGACGAATATTTGAACCGACAAAATTTTAATAATACGATTTAAACGGTTATAATCGTGTTTTTTGTCTGGTAAAAATTTAACTGAAAAAGGACTCCGTACTGATTGTCTTGGGCGGCATTCTTCTCAGCCTTTTGCGAAGCGCTGGTGGAGTCAGTAGTATTACTGCGTTAACTGAAAAAAATTAGTTTGATTTACACTTGAATACACTTTTTTTTTTATTTCCATGTCTACAAGTCGCGAAAACATATATGAAATGATAACGAAAACCTAATAGGTATGATATTTTCCCAATTTCATTGAATTTACGCATACAATTGTTTTATCGCCAAAAATATGACGAAGTTATAACATGACCGTTGCGTTTAAACCGAGCACAATACCCGGTAATCCATTCGTGCCGCTGCACAAAAGCAATATCGCAAATGAAAACTAGCATTCGTTAAGCACCCTTTGTAAAGTAAAGAGTAAAAGAGTAACTATTGAAAATATTGGGCGGATTTTTATGTTAGTGCACGGATAGCAAATGATTGGGGCTCGTGTTACGTTTTATTTCCAGCAAGAAGTATATTTTGCTTGGCTTATTTACAGTTCATGGGTTGATTGCGCTTTTATTTAGAATCAGGTCAATTTTTGCACGTGTGCTTTGTGCATTGTTTCGTATTGAAATTCGTGGGAATTTTTGAATTCTAGGCATGATATGATGTATCTATTACTATATTTAATTAAACTATTACTATTACTAGAATGAGGGTTTGTGAGAAATTTATTAATAATTTTATAAGAACGCGACTGTAAATTTCAGCGTTTTTTTCCCGCTTGCAAAATTATCATTAGTGATTGACGAACAAACACGAAGAATGGAACGAATGGTGACAACAAATGTTAAAAATTATTCAAAGTTGGAGACCAGCTTCTATTCCGATTTTAAAAAATCACTCATATTATTTTTTATTAATATCAAAGAAGAAAGACGAGCTTCGGGTGCCTAGGAGCTGCGGATCTCTTACTCATCGTAAGAAACGTAGTTTTTTTAAATCTGTATTTTGCTGATTGTAGTCCTCGCAAGGGGTACGGACGGCTACGATCGCTGAACAAATAATTATTTATTTAAACACTAAAATATGTGATTTACCGATATTCGAAGGGTAAATCTATCTTCGATCGGACAGAACTTAACACCTATACGTGTCGTATACGCACAAAGACCTCCACCAAAAGATCACACAGAAAAAATTACGAAACGTAGTAGCAAGCTACTTTATTACGCCGGCATTTTGTAAAAGTGAGCTACTACTTTGGCCGAGCCGGCTCATTGGTAACCAGCATCTGGCTTCAATGTGGCTCTACTGCTAGGAGTACATTTACAAAATGTAATTTTTTTAACGAGTAAAATGATTTTAAAAATGAATCCTACTAGAACATTCCATTTTGTCATAATAATTATCTGTCTAGACCAGCACTTAGGCGTATAAGAGTTCACGTGTGGCCAATAAATAACGAATCAGTCACAGGCATAGTGGGACCATTGCTCAGCGCCAAGAAGTTAAAGTTGGCCGTAGTTCAGGCAAAGTTCCAGGCTGGGCCCGGCGGCCGGTAAGTACGAAGTTGCGTCATAACCTTTACTATCTTGTAAAAACTTTCAAGTCCTTGCTATACTTGAGATGCGATGGGACAGGTCGTTAAAATAGCTCCGTTCCGGCGGAAAAGATTTTAAATACATTTTTATATTTTTAAGCCCCTTTCGCGCAAGTTATAATGAAGTTTGGTGTTTGACTTAGTTTTTGATTCGGTCGTTTGTTTTGTGGCCAGCTGGACTGCCGTTAATATGTTAAAATCACTAGTTAATGTAACGTCCTCCTCCTCTTCTATTTATCCTTGCTCGTCTTAAGTAGTAAACAAAATTCTAACCTAAAATTTAACTCCTTGTAATCTATAAACATCGTTTATCGCCTAAATAAAGCACGTGTCATGTCAATGAAACAAGGCTGATAGAAATTAGCTTTTTAGAACAAGTTTTTGTTTACTTACTAATGAGGTTAGTTAAAAGCATGTAACAAAATATGAGTTCTACGGGATTAGACCCATTTTTACTGTTTATTAAAGGCTTGCAGTTGTCGATAACAGTTTATTTTTCGTGTTAAACTTACCAGCTACTTACCATGGCGCTCCGGTGTGCACATTCGCAGATGAAATATTCAGCCAAATACATCGAGACCGTGGCACGCTCTCGTATATCCCGCAGCAAACGGGGATGAAACTGAAAATTGTTTCATTGGCCGACGAGTTGGGAAAAAATGTACTCGCGAGTATCTGGATTGTTCCGTGGAATTATTAAATTCATATCTGCAAAGTGCCGAGCAGGCGTTTGGCTGGCGGGAATTATTTTCAGCCAAGTTAGTCAAAGAGGAATGTGTTGAAGTACTGAGAGTATACATTCAAATACAGTTTATTGAATACCACTCAACAAACAATACAGAAAAGGTAAACAAACATACAATTTTAAATGTAAACAATTGACGTTCTCACAGCTTGTATTTTATTCATAGTTTTTAAGTCTTATTTTAGAGATCAGAAATAAAGTATAGGTAGTTTATAGATTTTTTTTATTTAAAATGATAATTCAAAAATGCAAATACACTTTGTTGTTCCTAAATATTGGGCAGTACTCGTACATTAATTAAAGTTAAGAAAAAGGAAAACTTTTTCCCATGCTGTCACTAGTCTCCGGCCGAACTTTCAGTTTCAGCTTCGGCTTTGGTGAGTTTCGGCGTTAAATTGAGATTTCGGCTGTTTCTATTTCAGTTGAAAATCTGCCTAATTAATAAACAAAAGTAAAAAAAAATACACTACAATTGTACTCGAAGTAAGTTTCGGTTCCGTTTTTGGCTTTAAAAAATAGTTTTGGTCGGGCATTTGCTTTCACTCTCCTTCATCTGCAATAAAACGTAAATAATCCAGACTTAGTTATATTCAAAACATTTTAAAAACCAATACCAATGTTATAATTTGATAATTGAGAATTCGCGCCGCAGTCTAATTGAGCCAAGTTATTTAGAAGCTTACTATTGCAATTATTTGTTCGTAGAAGCATGATATTTCTTTTATTCCTGAGATGTTTCAATGTAAACTGACAAAAAAACATATTCAAGTTAGTTAATAGATTCAAGCGTTACTTTGCGGAGGTCCATATCAACAAACTGGAACAAATTACCTTGCTACTCCGCGAAACCGGATTTGGTTTCGCGGAGTAGCAAGGTAATTTGTTGCAGTTTGTATTCAAGTTAATTTGTGTCAAAATAATTAATAATAATTCGGGGCGTAACCATTAACCATAGTCATTTTAGGGTTCCGGCTCAAAAAGTTTAATAGAAAACCCTGTGGTGCGACATCGTCCCTTATCACCGAAACAATAAATTTTGACACTTGGAGTTTTAATGTTACTTATACAAACATAATTATATCCCACATGATAATTTTATTCTTTTCGAAAAGCAATCAAAGGAGAGGGGGCGGGATGTAAAAAATTCTAAGTAAGGCTATTAGTTCGAGTAGGGTCACTTTCACTTATCTTAAAGGGGTTTATTTACACTTTTCAAAACAGTTTTTTTTTATTTACCATAGTTTTCGACTAATTATGGAACACGATATACAAATAACACCCCTCCTTTTAATTCCGTAGCTCGTGAAGAGAAAAGTTTAAAATAATTACGAGCTAAGAGAATTTGTGTAAATATTAAAGGGAAAAATAAAACGATGTTTTTAACTCCCACAGATTTCTAGAAATTGTTAAAAATCCTTCACAAACAAAGTTCTGTGGTTCACTTTATATTTTTATTTCGAGGGTTGTTTTAGTAAATACGTAAAACAAACGACTCCCACTTACCTGTTTTTTTATTTTGTACCTATTGAAAAGTAACTGGTCAAATATGTATAAAGGATTCCATTCAGTAAACGAACCATTTTGTAGCTGCCTACGTAATTTTCGCATACGTAATTTTCTTTTTAAAATGGTCGAACGATTTTTAAATTAAAAATACTTACATTGCGAGTACTCGTGTAAAGAAAAGCCTCCGACACACGACCCGGCTTTGTCTGGCTGCATCCCAGAATCTTGGCTCTGATCCCCTGAAATTGAAATTTAAGACTTTATGCAAGCTTTGGTGTGAAAGTTCTTATTTTAAAATTGCCATACGACATTGTGGGCTTAGGTTTACTTCTCTTATTAGGTTAGTATCTGTAGATTATAATCTCGAATGTCTAATTGTAAGTATTTTTAAGCTAAATTATAAAGCGAAAATATTTTGCGTTTTGCGGTACTTTTGCTACTGCCAATTTATTTCTCTAATGTTTACAAAATGGATATCCGAACTTATAGTAATGGCCGCTAACCACACGTTAACCTGACAAATTTAAACAAAAATATCCACAGAGCAGTGCCTAACTTCATAATTAATTGCTTGTGTGTGTGTAAAATATTAAAAAATATGTATTTCGTATTGTGAAATTTTTTTTAGGTTTTAGGTGAACAACTGTTATTTTGTTGTATCCAAACTTATAAAATTTATAAAATCTTTCAACGTGTAAAAAATGTAATCCTCAAAATACAAAACATTTTTCAAAGCTTGACTTAAAATTTTAGCCAGTTAAATATTTTAATACACCTACCCAGATTTTTTTATCAAATACAGTAATTTGAAAGCGTAATGAATGAAATAACAGTATGCAATTATTTAAAACAGTAAAATGGTATCCAAATTCAAGTCACGTCAAGTTCAAATAATTATTTTTATTTAGATTAAAATTAAATGAAGATCTTGCTGTTTAGAAAAAAACTGTCGTGAGAAGATACCTGCAGCAAACTCAACGAGGTATCTGTTTTACGAATCAAAATTACTTAAAATGTGTTTTTACATCTTAAGTATATAACACAGTATAGAGGGCGCGCGAGAAGATTGCGGACTTTTACTATGCTCGAGGAACTTAACTGTTACATTTTGACAAAACTGAAGTTCAGAGATCCTGATCAAAAATTTATTTGGTATGCATACCGTAAAACCTTTCTTTAACTTAAAGGTAATAGAAAATATTATTTTGAAGAAAAAATTAATGGAAAAATTGAATGAGTTAGATTGATCCTGATTAGGTCTCCCGCAAGTGGTTGTAGATAAATAGTTTCTAAGAACTAGGTAACAGATAGGGAGGTAAAACATACCCTACGTCAGAGGACTAGTAAACAGGGGATGAAAATGTCGCCGTTGATTCGACGCGCACCCCACCACTTCTATGAAGGGGTGAAAATGAGTACGTACCCTTTAACTATTACTACAATGCCATTGTGAGGAAAATATAGTAGGGGAAAACATCGTAAATAAGTATTTACGATGTTTTCTGTTAGAAATACAAAGCATTTTATTTTGTGTGTCGAACAAGAGGTATTGGTGAAATGATGAGTATTGATGTAATAAATTCATTAAATACATTTCTTTTTAACAAAATTACTTTTAATTTTGTATGTATGTACTATAACTATATAATAACATGTATTTGTGTAATTTTATACATCTGAATATGATGAAAACAATTAAAAGAATCTACATAAAAACTAAATATAAATTAAACATTTCTACTAAAATTATTACTAAAATATATCAAAAAAGGAGACCCCCTTGGCATGGTAATGATGATACTGGCAGCATTACCTCTCTGTGTGATGTAGCTGCCAACTCTTCGGTCGTCTGTGACGTCGACCAGCCTCTTCGAGATCTCTTTGAAGAGGCGTAGTGCACCAGGACCTCAAGCACATAACTATACAAATGTATTTATTTATATACAATGCAAAGCTTTTTCTCTACGTAAAATATTCACCAGTAATATTATTTCAAACTCTTAGTAATTTTCTCTTAATTGTGTTATGATGATTAAAAATATTTTAAAGATGCAGCTAGGAAGTTGATCCACCAACAATGGGAATTTTTTGATCTGTTGTTGTCATGGATAAATACTAACTTAACTTGGTTTCGCGGAATGTCAAGATAATTTATTCTAATTTATTGATATGAACCTCCTAAGGTGACATCTGAAATTATTAATTAAATAAGTACCATAAGAATGATATTAACATTACTACGGGTATCTACAGGTACCGACTAGGGACCACTGAGTGAGTTGTAATTATTTTTTTTGCGACAAAGGCAATTTAGCATGAACTTATCTATACTACTCAAAGTTGATAGGTCTAAACATACTTATAATTCATTAATAGAAACACGTTCTACTTGTCAGTAGAGCGCGTTGCTTGTCAGCAAACAATTATTCAACATATCAATATTAAATTGCTGTCGTTAGCTGTCTGCAAAAGAACCCCTCCCATTTCTTTGAAAGGAAACTTGAAAACCGATTTAAATATTTTAATAAACATTGGAGTCATCAAAGAACTGTAATTGAATAAATTATTACTTAAAGGTGCTCTAACAGGATCATTTTTTTAAGCAATTAACTGCCACAATTGAGTAGCTGTCTCGGTTTAGTGAGAGAAGAAAACAGTTTTTTTTTTAAATTATATGTCTGTATCACGAAAGCGCGATTTAGGGCGGGGCTTAGCTACCTCGCAGGAGAACCTTGCCTCCCCCCCGCGGAAATCCAACGCTGCGATTCTTTATAAAATTTAAGACATATTTAAAAAGCTTTGAAGGAGTTTCTATCAACATTGCGCAAACTTTTTGGAATTAGAATTATAGAGCTTGTTTTTCTTTTTTCAGTTATTTAACTTTTATATAGGTTGGTTTTTAAATTAATAATTTCAAATTATCCTTTTTCATGTCATCTCTACAATCCCCACAAGGCCTTTAACAAACTTGCTCGAATCTGTCGGGGCTTAGTGTCGAACTCCAGTACTGCTGCTGCTCTTCGTGGTTCGGAGGGGTGGAGAAATATGAACTCTCGTTTTTAATTAATGATATAATAGCCAAAATTACTTTACAATTTGCTTTGAAAGAGACGGGTGCGTCCTGCGACGTTCTAATGGCGAGTGAAGAGGTGGAAGACGCCAGCCCGTTGATATTATAGTTGTCGTGTGCATGTGTGCGTGCGCCGCTGTCTCACACACACGTGCCAGGCGTTAACACTTAGATCAATGCATACAAACAGACACGGCTGTTTACCAGAGGGATAGGCAGAGATCAAGCATTTCCATTCGCTACGATTCTGACATAAAATTTCACTTACCTTAATAACATTCCTCATGCATGCATTTTGGTTTAGTTATAATATTACGCAATGAAACCATTTTAAAAGTTTCAGTTTAGATTTACCTCTTTGTAATATCTCAACCACCATGAAAATGAGTCAAAAGACCCTCAAACTAGTCAAAGTCGGTTGCTAATTACGCGTGCACGTGTACCAACCAGTAACTATTGAAAGCGAGTATCTTACTCCACATAGAAGTGTAGCAAAAACAACCCTTTTCCACGCAACTAAAGTTTTATTTTCAAGATTGCAAAAAGTGCCAAAAGAGCTTGCGAAAGTTGCCAGTTTGTATGTATCGTACATGATACAGGCATTAAGTGCGCCATTGTCTGAGGGCCGTCTGTCTCGTGCATTGAGTGTTGTATTTTTTTATCGTTTATTTTTTCCACGTCCGCCTCTGAGCCGTTAGAAGTACGGTGATACTTAGGTTCTTGAATGGCAAACCCTAGACGGCACATTGTGCCTGCTTGTCGTTTTAGGATTCCATACCAAAAAGGCGAAAAAGAAAACCTTATGTTGCAACTTCGTCTTAGCCATCTGTGCACATATCTGTCAGATAGCGATGAAGGAATTTTAGGCAGACGAATAGTGAAATAGATCACATGACTTTCTATTCCACGAAGTTGAACTTATTATTTAGAGCAATTTAACTGTGTATAAGTTACTTAATGAATAGTTGAACCTATTGGATCGAGTTAACAATGAAAATAATGTCCATTTTTATAAACTAATTAATGATGTACTCACTTTTAAGACTCCATTTGCATAGACCAATTTCATTTGCCTCAAAGCAACAGATAGTAATGCAAGTATAATAACGAAAACCGTTATTATTGTGATCCTAGTATTAATTGAATTTACGCTAAAGTTTATTCAGACGAGGTTAGTAAAGGCAATCGGGGTCTTAATTAAACCAAACAATGTTGTTGCTTTACAATTAATGATAGGGCCTCCCTATTTAATTAATGTATGGGTACAGGTCCAAGCATCGAACTATTAATAAGACGTACTTAATTGTTGACGAATTGCCTTTGATTTCACAGCCTTTGAACAAATAACGACTTAAGTTCTGAACATTTTGATAGATTAGTACATTTCAAATTCTATTTGGAATTTCCATTAGAGAATTTCCATTTGTTTTATCAAAGTTTCGATATTCAACTACAGTTTGGTTTTAATCAATCGATCAAACCAGCCTACTTCTATCCATTGCTGGATAAACCTTTCTTCATTTTCACGCTATTTTGTTCGATCGGGTTTTGTTTTCCATTGTTTTCTTGTCGATTGCCACATATCATCTGACCGACAATCAGACCACGATAATGGTCTTCTTACTGACCGTCTAGCCAATCTTGGCAATCTATCACTCTATAACTGCCTTTAATCATAAGAACTTAAAACCTATAGATATTGAAATAAAACAATATAAACCTAAATTGTTCCATTATGCCTTTGATCATTTACCATCCATTTAGTTACTTGTTAGGGAGGTACTAATTTCTATGTGATTTGTTTAAGCCTTTTTTTATCAAAACAGTTAAACACTCGTCGCAAAAAGCTGAAGCTGATTTAGACGTAAAAACCTGGAAGCGAAAAATTCAAACAGCTCTCGTAAAAACAAAATTAAATGCCATCATTGTCGGAGGGCTATTGCAAAAGTAATGAAGTAGACATTATGCTGAAAAACTCAAAACGAAAAGATGAAACGCCCATGTGTGCCGAGCCCTGATGGTTATATTAATGTTTTATTCGTGAACCGCCCTGACGTCTTTAATAATAGCTCTATGAGCTTCGGGCGGTTTTAATTTTTTAAACATAAAGAGTCGCGTAGCGATACAAAGTAAAATAAACTGAGCGAAATATTTACCTTTTATTTCAATGTTGAATCTGCGTATTCGGTAAATACGTGAATTTGTACTCGTACAAAAGTATTTAAAAGCAAGGATTTTTAAAATACTATATAATGAATGACAACACAAAGAAAAATTAGGGTAATGGCAGGATTTTTGACAATTAAAATGGGATTTTGCTATGGGATGTGTATTGCTGAATATCCGTACATACTTAATTAAGCCTGTAGGGACATTAATATACTCGTATATTATTATTATATGTGTGTATATTATGATATGTTATGTCTTGTGTTAAAACCTTTGTGATACAGTCAGATTTAGTCTTCAGTTTATGAAAACGATTGTCAATTTTTTTTTTCATTCTGATATTCACAGCTTTTGATATCACATAATATTTCTTAATTGATCCTCATTATTTCACAAATAATAACTATTAAATAAATCGTTATAAACAAAAATGTTTTAGAATACATTTATCAATTAATCTGCCATAAAAAGGTCCAGCACTCAGAACAATAACCCGCAAAAGTACAGTCGCATTGAAAAATGCTAGCTTTTTCTTAAATTTCAATTTGGAGTCTCAACAACGCTCGAGAGCTGAGCAGACGGCTCATAATGCAGCTCTCGACACAAGGGCTTGACCGCGGCTACTTCGGCAGCCTAACATTTCACCGCTTGGTACAAAACATGACCGACTATATCGTGACTAAGTAATAAATGCACCGAAGTACAGTAGTGCGATTCCCTTACATCACATCGTTGTGTTCAACGATGTAAACACCTACGCATGTAAGCAACCATGGACAGATCAGCAGTACACAATTTAAATTCCGTTCTACAATTACGTTACTAGATGGCGCTAGTTGGAGCAAAATAATGACAATGATAACTTTCATTGTTACATGAGAACGACAAACATTAAAAGAATGAAAAAGAACTATTTCTTAATGCACATATAAATCACGTGTTTTCATAATGATAACATTCGAATTTTCAACTTTTCCTGAAATGGGACTCCGCAATTTTCATAATCCCTCACTAAATTATTCTCATGTTCGAAATTTAAAATTGTATCTGCCTTAACTACTGATCAATCAAGTTGGAACAATAGTTAATTCCCTACACATACGCTACGTGAAAAAGTTTGCCAATGAAAATGATTTAGGCATTATTTTTTCGTTTGATAGAAGTTTATACCTTATGGCAAAGGCGAAGTTTTACTCATTCAGCCTTTTACCATTGGCCACTGAATGAAACGTCAATTTAAGGCACCCAAATTGCTTCTGAAAAGTGGCCAGTAGTACGTTTTTGTGTATATCACTATGCTTGAGGAAATTTATTAGTCGTTACAGTTCTTTTGAATTATCATAAATATTAAGTAACTTGGTAAGTATTTTAGTTTGTTCAGTCAAACAATTTGATTTCTGGGTTATTAACTTTACCGTGGCCCCAAATAATCACCCAGATAAATGAAGTGGGACAAGAGTAATTTCTGTTCATGAAAATTTTTGTTAAAACTCTCTTTGTTTCTCTGACATCACGCGAAGCAAAGAGATTTTTTTTTAATTAATAGTATTATTACTTATGTATATTTATTTAAAATCTTAGGTTAAGTTTTTACAATATTTCTATAAAATTATTATTTTTTTTTTTTCATTTATTTCAAGTCATTTCGACTCATAAAGTTACAAAATAGTCAATTACAATTTAAATTTACATAAAATAATAATACACAATAAAATGTCAAACAAACACAATTCAATAAAATTTGACACATAAACTCAAATTAATGTATAAGAACATAATAAAATCACATCAATAAAATAAAACAACATGGATTAAACAAAATTAAAATTACAAACAAACAATTATACCTACATTAAAAATGTTTATAAATGTGTAAGGATAAAAAAATATCCTTATACTCTTTTGATGAGTGTATTACACAGTAAAACGAAACTTATTCCAGAGTTTCCATTGTAAATATTTGGCTGGTTAAGTACCTACACTGCGTACAATCCATTGTCATGAAACTTTTGGATTTTTACTAAAAATATATCCTTGAATAAAGAAGACTTGTTTCATTTTACAAGAAACAGCGCTACAGAAAACAACGAACTTTCTAGAAAGTTAGGTGCGCAAGCTGCTTTCGAAACATTTTCTATTTCAGTTGAAACTTGAAAGGTCTTGCCTCCGCGACTTCACCATGTGATAAATGAAGATAAAGGTATATACACAATAAATACTTGTTTAAAAAATCTGTAATATGTAAAATATATAAATCTACTCTTACCCTTAATTATTAACCTTCGCTCAATGCCAGCTATTTAAAACAAAACAGAAAATTTCAATAGAGACGATTATCGTATACGAATGAAGGGATTCTTCCAGCGAATTATGTATATCTGTGTAGACAGCAACTAATTTTGTACTTATTTATAACATTATCGGGACTTTAGCGGGATAAAAATATATTGTTGATTTACCTCGACGTTTCGGCCATGTTTCAATGGCCGTGGTCACGAGTAGACTGAAGTGTAGGGTATTACTTCTGTTTAGCCGCGCGAGTTTTACGAACTACCCGCACTTTAATATGATTATAATAAAAAAAAAAATTATAAATATGTGTAAAAGTCGCGAAAGTTTAAAACAATTTAATTTTGTACTTGTAAAATAAACCGAAACTCTTATTGCAAACTTTATTTACATTGCTAAAGCTAAAGCAGTTCAAGCCTGGCATTCGCCCGAGTCTCAACTGAGATCTATAAGCTCAGAGGAAAAACTTATATTCAATCTGTGGCTCTAATACGATCTAGTACACGAAACACTGTACTACTACACTCAAAGATCACCTTCTTTAAGTGATTTAGCTATATTATATAACCGACATACTGACATACTCATTGGTTAATTAGTGTATCATAAGAGCTGTAATATAATAACGCTAGATAAAATGCCAAAGTGTCAAGCGACCATTAGACGTATCTGCCAAGTAAAAGAATACCTTATATTTTTAACCGAATTACAAAAGTAGGAAGTTCTCAATTCAACGTGTATGTTTCTCCAAACTCTGGAAGAAGATCAAAAGTATCGTTATCGAACGAAAATTAAGTGTTTAAAAACTTCTGTGATTTAAAAGTATCATTTATTCTTGGTATTACCACTACTACTGCAGTGTTTTAACAGCTGATCAGTGAACACAGTATAAACAAATCCTATGTTTATCGCTGCATAGGATTCGCATTTGAGTACCGAGGTCGTTAAATTTGGGCACTCGCTATTGTATCGCAGTAGACAACATTCAGACCCTTTTCTCATAAAATGGAACGATACTGAGATTTCAAAGCACTCAGAATATACTGTGTTTTGTAGCTTTAAAGTTATGTTAGTGTAGACAATAATTTTCATCTTATATATCTTAGGACACACTGCTATTATTGGGAAGTTGGAGCATTACGAATGCACTATGCAATTCTTTGCTCGACTAACTTGAGCAGCAGAAAAAGAAAATATTTGGAGCAGGCAATATTTTTTAAATAGCTTTTATTAACCTTTTTTGTGTAGAATATGTTAAAATACGGGCCACTTGATAGAAATTGATTATCGCCACCTATGGGATATGGAAACCGGTGAGCCCTTCGGGCCCTTACTCACCGTACAAAGCTCAGTAGTAAGCTAATAACTGACTCCGATATTTTGCGACATCGTGGTACAGTCAAGGAATTTAATTTCCAATCCACCTAAGGTTCAATATCGTATAGCAAACTGTCAGCATTAGAGCTAACTAGAGCAAGACGTTAGTTTAACATATCGACCTTAATGCATTGCGAATGTCAGACGACATTTCAACGAAATGGGTAGGAAATTAAATTCTTTGACTGTACTACCCCAGACAAGTCAGCCCATTTGTACTGTACCCAGCAACTAGTGCAACAATAAATACAACATCACTATAAATATTTCAAAGTATTTATTAAGTTAGGCGTTTCAAAATATTATTTAAATACCTATTAGAATTGTAATGATATTTATTCAGTTTACGCCATTAGCAATTTACTTAATCTACATATTATCACATGTAATGTGTCCTTATTACGTAGTAGATTAAATTATCAGCATTAAGTTATATTGTTAAATTTAAAATTTGGTACAATGTATGTTTGTGAAAAAAGTAAATTCATAATTATAACATTTTTAAGCCACACTTTCAATATTTTTCAACGTTGCTGATCACGAAGGTGAAGGTGAACGAGAAGGCGATGAAAATTTTACATTAGATTAACCCATACAACTCGTACAACATGGTAACCCCTGTATAGGTCGTAAAAATATACGACGGAACATATTCTTTAACAAAATCATTTTGTCGACACGTGTAAACGATGATTCAATATTTCTGGAGTAACACACTTACCTATCGCACTTTGCTTTCGCGAATTTGTGGGTAAAATGTACGTGATATAAATAGGAATACTAGAAATAAAGTGCTATAAAAAGAAGTTATTCAAATGCTTTGTTATTTCCGTTTGTAAAGAGGTAAGTAACCTACCTAAAAGAATTGCTTATATATTTCTGAACGACGAAACCTAATTTCTTATGTTATGAAAATATGGGTTAAAGTAGTTAAAAACGATATTAACCGCTTTCTGACAAGTACTGTACAAAATAACGGTTTTGGAACGTGATGTACAGTCAAGGTCAGTCTTAGAAGTAGCTGATCATTTTAGTACCTTGTCGCTGTCAGTAATGTGATAAATTCGAGCAACTCTAATTTCTTACGTTAGTTACTTCGACAAGGCCCTTAAGTGTTCAGCTACGTTTTCTCGTACTTTTAATGGCGTTTTCAATGCTGAGAAATAGTTAGCTCCTGAATACAATATAGAGTACTTTCATCCCGGAAACTTATAAATACTCTTACCGTTGCATTGCCTGTAACGGACTTCAACAATTTCCTTTGCTATAGCTATAAATTACGCCGTCGACGCTCAAGCGTAACAAGTATAATCCTGCCATCAAATCCCATTTTAATTGCGTGCTCGGCTCACTGGCGTTTTGTACCTTAACCACGTCTTGACTAATATCCATTACCGACACATAGGCTTAACCCTCACGAGGGCATTAACATCTTAGATACCATTATCACATAATCCTTTAGCAGCAAAGTGACCCGAGCGTAGAGATGTGGTGAGCGAACTAGTTATACTGTTATATGTCTCTTATAAAATCGTAGGTTGTAAAATGAAAATAAAACCTTTTATATCTGGCTGCATAGGCCGGTAGAAAAAATACCTTAAAAGGCTAACGTATTTACAAAACAAAACATTTAAATTAGCACGTTACTTCGACGACGTGTGGAGTCAGTTACGGGGTGTCCAGCAACCGTCCACTGCAACGAAGGAAAGAATTCTTGCCTCATGAAGGTCGACAGATGTTTGGTAATTGGTTATGAGTAAAATTGCGTATTTTACTCGCTTTCGTTTGCGCATTACATGGCCTATATTATATGTAAAAACATAACCCTTCCTTTTGGCTTTGCCGTAGTTGGGTAAAAAGGATTTTGGGGGTACCTTATCCATTCCAATTCCCAAGTGCTACTAACCGTTTCTTGAATCATTTACATCTTTTTATGTAATCGACGTGATGCACGTTCAAATATTTATGCAATGGGATAAATTTTGTTCTACCTATTTTGTTTGTTTATCAGCTTTTTTAGCATATTGCATTTTGTACTATCATACTTAAGCAGGTTCTAAGGTACCGATTAAATTACTGGGTACAGCGGACACGGTGGTGACTTTTTGCGATACAAACTATGGTGAGACTGATAAAGTGTTAAATTTACAGAATAGCTTGTGTTACAGTGAGCCTCAGAAGTAGCATAACACTTAAGAACCTTGTCATAGTAACGAATGGACTGAGAGTTGCTTAAATTTGTCACATCACTGACAGCGACAAGATACTAAAATGTTCAGCAACTTCTGACGTTGACCGTTCTTAAAGATATAATAATCCCGTTGATCATTTCATCTGATAAATATTAGAATAAATCGATTACAAAATTTCAGTTCTGCAATTTGACGTCTAGAATTAAGTGAAAACTTAGTTTTTATTTACACCGAGTTTTGGATTTTTACTTTCTATTTTCTAACAATATTTGTACTACATTAAAACTGCACTAAAACTAAATCTAAACTTTATTTACACAGATATTAAGTAGTATTTGATTCCAGTACTCAAGTATCCGAAAACTCGTGATTTACAGTTACTGCATCTCGGCTCTACCCCTTCATTCATATGATAATTCTGGCCAATTATGACGTCACACAGGGATCCGCGAGATGACGCTATGAATGCAAATGAATGAATGACAAATTATATTATTATTTTGGTCTCTATTTAATATGCGGTGTATGAATGATGTTCACTCTTGCTTTATTGCAAATATGATTGCTTGCAGTTTTATTGATAACGTTGACACGTACTAACATGCCAGTAATTAAAACTATTGTGAACCCAGGGCTCTTCATACAAACAGCGGTAACGTTTTCCACCCTCTAAACCTTAACCTTTAGCTATGGTTTTTTGGAACAAGGTTTGTATGTTTTGATTTTTTTAATATTATGTATAGTTTTAAAAATATTCTCGCTGGAATTAAGTGTGTAGTTAAGTAAGTATTTGTATGAAACTATTAAAATGCAAATATTTTCAAATCTATGAAGAATATTAAAAAATCAACACATATGAACTTAGTTCTAAGACATAATACCAACATACCAAAAACATCGTTGCTATAAGTTAAGGTTTAGAGGGTGAAAACATGATCACCGTTTGTATGAGCTGCGCTTTTTAAGGCTGGGTACACACTCCACTTAATAGGAAGTCATCAACAGATGTACCCAATTCGAGCGGACCAAGTATTCAAAAATATTCCAGCAAACCTTTATGCTTTTAACAAGTTTTTTTTTATCCGAATTCGCAATACAGAGAACAGTTATTATGCCACATGAAGGCAGTAACCATAATTTCGGAATAATTAAGCTAAAAGCGTACGCGAGGCTGGTCATTATCTTCACCTGAAATGGTTTGTCTGTCTTTAAGTACAGAATAATACTTTTGAAATGGTTTCTATTATAGCCGTAAATATTTGAATTCATGTGACGTGACGTTACATAAGTTTTATGAAACGTAGTTACACATTTTCCCATTGTTATGAGCTTTTATTTAGTATCATCGTCCCCAAATTCGGTATCAAATCTTGTAGGTTAAATTTGAACAGCTTTGCAATGATTAATGGAGCTGAAATTTTACGTAGTTTTTCGTATGTAAGTCAGAATACAATTGACCTACTACTTACCTTATTCCTCTTCGGCCTACCTTATATTCATCTCCGTTGTTTGGCTGGTCTCCTGACTACAACAGATGAATTCAAACAAAGTGCTGGATGCATGGAATAACAGTTTCAATCGACGGAGCGGGCGAAACTCGTAAATAAACTATTGGTGATTTGTCAACAGACTTCCGACTATGGATGTTTAATCCGGATTACAAACATCGACTCATAGCCACATGTTTTGGGTGTTTATTTTGTTACAATAAAGTTCATCGATGGGAACTAATCACGTTTGATGACGCACAGGGTTTAACTGCACTCAAAATATGCAAGAAGTTGACATTTGTGCTGCTGGGAGTGTTAGTTACTCATATTTCATCTTGTCATCAATAGCTTATTAAAAAGGCGTTATAGCGTCATTTAAAGTAGCCAATAAAAGTATTATCTCGGATCGCAAATATTTATTTAACTCGCCAACCAGTGGCATTCCTACCGACACGTCAACGTCCATTATATAAAATGAATGTACAGGATTTCAAGTTCATTAGACTCAGCTCTCGTTAGCGCATAGTCGAGTGCTTTTCCAATATTGGTCTCCTGGACAATGCATGGGTATCTGCATAATTCAGGCAACATAGATTCATATTTAGAGTCCGTTAGGCCCTGTAGTTACAGTAACGGGCTTGTCATGGGATTTAGCTGATATTTGATTGTAACCTACGTGTTTTTGGAATGGTTTTGGTGGTTAAGAGCACCGAAGCAAGGTAATACTCGTATACTTGGAAACTCAGGTACAGTAGGAGAAATATATTCACGCACCACCTTAGAACCCTATCGCAGTGACGCGATGCGTTAAACGCCATGCTATGTCATACAAATGTCATGCGTATGTCTTTTCGACTAGGTTCTACGGTGGTACGTGTTTCAATTTCCTTGACTGTACATATATTCCGAAGTCGAGAAGACTTTATTTTAATTTAGGTTTGTAGTAAGTTTTATAATTTTTTTTAGAGCCTATCAATACTAATAGAAGTGTGTTATGATTTGGTTCCCTATGTAATTGATTTCGTAGTTTGATGTAATATTAGTTGTTTCGCTGAAACTTTTTATTCTAATTGGACGACAATATTGTAGAATTTTGCCAAACGTTTTTTCTGCCATGTTTACCACAAAATAATTGAAAAAAACGAGAAAGGCTAGAAACGTTATGCTTGAATTGTATTGACATGATCTATAGTAGCGTCACTTGTATTCCAAATCTTCCTAGATGTTATCTAAATTATTTAAAGCATCGAGTTATTGTATGGTTAAGCGAATCTTGGAGTTCCTGATCATGTTTCAGTGACATGTTAGTACTCTTTTGACGGATAGCAGTCAAATTTTGCCTTTTGTGACCCCTGTTTGCAATACAGACCTCTCTAAATTTTTCAGATACATTGCTACATTTTTTTTATGAAATAGGAAGGAAAACAAGCAAATGGGTCGCCTGATGGTAAGTGATCACCACCGCCTATAGACACCCGCAACACCAAAGAGATTGCAGATGCGTTGCGAACCCAGAGGGCTAAGATGGAATACCACTTGTGCCAGTAATTACACCTGCTGTCTTCCTCTCCACGCCGGAACACAACAGTGCAAGCACTGCTGTTTAGCGGCAGGATTAGCGAGCAAGGTGGTGGTAGCGATCCGAAAGGACCTTGCACAAGGTTCTACCACCCGCAAAACATTGGTCAAACAAAACTTTTTTAGAATATACTATAGGTCTTATTTTTCTCTTTTCAGTATTTTTTGTTGCATTCTGTTTTGTTGTTATTATTATTATCTTATGTTATTCGTATCAACATTCTATTAGGTTCACATCCTTCAGTTTTGGCGTCTTTGCGCTTATTATCATGTTTGCATTTCTGTGTATCATGCATGATGCATACCCGTACATAGCTTCCTGCATAATTCACATTACAGTTATGCGTGATCAGATTAATTTTAAGCGATTTGCTCCATAATACTAATTGGTATCCAATGATTTAATAGCCCGAATTAGCGGTAGTTGCAACTCATGTAGCAACGCCAGTCAGCGAATATACCTAATTCCAAAAACCCTTATAAATTAGGTCAAATTTAATCACTGGTGGCTTTGGAGTAATTTGACGAAAGTTTAAATTTTAATTAAATTGGTTGATTAAATATATTTCGCTGGAGTGATTACTAATTGCATTATTGCTTGATTAAATCATTTTCTTAGAAAGTTTGAAGTCAAAGTCAAGGAAAGATGTGTTCTTTTCAGTTTACATTGTTGTTTAATTATGTGTAGAAGTAATTTAGTATTCTATGTGTACGTAGTGTCATAATAAATGTATTTCAACTGGTCTCATATTGATCTTTTCATAAAGAAAGAAAGTAAATGAAATTTTAACAAAGATGAAGCAACCAAACACAGCTTAATGGCACTTCTCGAGGATCAAACCTTCACAATCGTCACTTAACATTTTCCAAATGCTGTAAAATTCAATTGTTTGAATAAAATTTAAGAATTTTCTCCTTTAGACCTCTAATGAGAATCTTTACGATGTTTACGGTCCACGGGTCAAAGTGGCCTCGAGTTAGAAGCTTGAAACAATCTCAACAACGCTCGTTATCTCGAAGGAAAATTGAAGTTCCCGACATTGTCATCGTAATGAAATTCTTGTTGGATAACGCTGTATTATACGTAAGCCGGTGCCCAACTGATTATCGTCAACTGTTTAACAATTAATAAAAAGTTTTTCTTAACATTTGTATCTGATTGATGAAAATATCAATACCCTGTACCAAAACCACAAATAACCAGTGTTATAGATAGAATAGTATTACGGTATTTTTTCTGACATCTGACAAAAAATTCATAGTTTTGGCATTGGATTGTTGATATTAAATCTTCAGATCGATCCATCTAATGATTCCTAATAATGTATTAACTTTCTTTAATAAATAAAATAAATAAATAAATAAAAAATATTTATTTCAGATCAATCGACCCATATACATTAAATTACTAGGTTAAATTAGATTAGATTACATTACATTACGTACATTATATTAATTGACTTGAAAATTATTAAAAAAATGACAAATTAGTTAAAAGTTCGGATAATTATTATTTGTGCGACACTGGGTAAGGATCATCACTGATTAATGATACTAACTAATATAAAAAAATTAAATGTACGTTTGATTAAATAAACGATTACTCGTTGAAAATCCACTAATTGCTACATTAATATTACTAATTGGTAATAATTAAGTACATTTACGAGCGCTAAACAAACACACGAATAGAGAAAAAATCTTGAAGGATTTTTGTGCGAAGAATTAACTGATGACCAATAGGCGCCATGTCCAATAAACTTACAACCAATATACAGAGTGTTGCCAAGACTCGGAGTAGAAAACGGTTCAAATCAAAGTTTCATAGTATTTGAATGGAGATGTCGTAAATCCATTGCGCAATAAAACAAAACAAGGATTCCAGTCTATTGCTCGTCCATTGTTTATAGCTGGTGGTTGCGATGAAATATCGCCTTTCATCTCTTATTGAGCTCCGGCGTAGAAACAGTGGCTATTCCATTATTATGCAACCGTAAATTCACTCATTAAATAAACACCAACCTACAATCAAATCCATACCTTACTAAACCTATTTATTTATACACACGTTTATAGTCACCGGCTAAAAATTTGACCAGAGAGCCATAATAAATCTTTCTTTAAAAATAATATTTGTCATCGAAGTGCTTGATTACAAAACCAAAATACAATACAAAGGTATCCATAAAGAATTATCAGGACACAACAGAAACTCGGACAAACACTGGGGGCAATAATACAAATGCTCTAAGCTCCAATTCTAATCGGTCCATGTTGGTGTTAGCCCGTAGGTAGGTAGGTACGATGGAACAGACCGTAAAGGATATAATGCTCGAAATGGGTAATATAAAATGATTGATGACTGAAGTGACTCCTTGGGTGTACTAAATTCATTTACGAATCGATTCCTCATCTAATATTTGCCTCAGTTACCCACTCTGTAGGAGAATTATGACAGATTGTAATGCTTCGAGACATCCTAAACATCCAGATTTGGAGTTATCCAGATAATTTTATCTTTACATAGTAATAAACAAAGTCGCTATCCGTTCCTGTATGTCCTCATCGTATGTTTGGCCGCTTACTTCTTCTAAACCACGCAACTGATTTTGATCTGGTATCCTACCTTCTTTTTACCTTCCGTAAAAAATCTCAAAATGACAGTCATTTTGAGATTTTATTAACGTTTACGTTACATTAACGTTACGTTAACGTGACATTACATTAACGTTACATTTTCTAACGGTTGTCTGGAAGAGATCGTTTTTAGCGATAAAACTTATGTTATGTCTCTATATTGTACCTTTTTGTGTTTTGTTCGTGTTCAATAAAGAGTTATTGTATTGTATTGTATTACATCCTAATTTTACCCGTTGGAAGCCAGGGCACATCGCTATACCTTATTTTTTAAATAACTCGTAAACGAATAACCATTCTGTACAGCAGTACTTGTACTATTCCAAGAAAGCTTCAATATCATATCGGCCGGCTTCCGTTAGCAGTGAAAATTATAATTATAATATTTATGTTACAGGAGAAATCTTTAATTATTGAACACTTTCCGTAACAAGTAGACATTAAGTTAATATTTATATGTTTCCGAGCGTAATAACTGTTCCCTAAGTGGCTTAGCCCCCTACCTACTATAAATATGGAGGTAAAGTTTTGAAATGAAAATTAACGTCTCCCATTAGCCCCCGAATGTTTCGAAGATTATCCTAGATACCGGTGCGCGAGGATTAAAATTAAAATAAATTGCGTTACATTTTAATTGTATTTCAGGTATAATTTTCCGAGCTCCTGAATTCTAGAACAGTACGTAGTGTTGTGAAGGTGTGACGGATTTGGATGGTGTGGAGTCGGTAAAATTATTAATATTTAAATTAGATAAATATTGGTTATCCGTTGACTATGCAGTGTTTTCATTTAAACTCCGATGATTTACATGATTTTATTCTTTAAATTGATATTAACACGGAATCTTCGTATTATACTATTTTAATTATTAAACTATCGTGTGTTTTAGGTATATCTTCTAATATCGATATCACGTTACTCTTTTCTAAATGTATTCGAAATTTGATCCTGTAAGTTAATAGTGGAAACGTTACAAACAGCCATACAGAGTCACAAATTCAATAAATTTTAAACATGATGAAATAAAGTATTTTCTTTTTCTATTTTAAATAATTTCAAGTCAATCAGTACTTAAAACTCATTTTGTTAAAAATAAACAAAAGAGATGCAAAATCCAAAAATGAAAAATAAAGTGCAATAACACTTTACGCGCGGCTGTAGCCGCGGCTCTTCCCGCTATACTCTAAATTTCATTAGGCGTTTGAGTTAAGCCACCGCTTTCGTCTAATTGCTCATCTCCCTCGTCTCGTCCTGGAAAAAATCTAGTTTATTACCAATTTATTACCTTATTAAATAGGGACGATCAGTAACCGTTGAGAAAATAGCATTTTAAAAACAATTTTTTTGTAATAAAAAATTAGGACATGTTATAAAAATGGGTGGAGTCAATAAGTCTATTTCATTTCTTGCGGGTAGTAGGACCTTGTACAAGGTCCGCCCGGATCGCTACCACCATCTTGCTCGCTAATCCAGCCGCTAATCAGCAGTGCGCACGCTGTTGTGTTGTGGCGTGGAGAGCAAGACAGCCGGTGCAATTACTGGCACAAGAGGTATTCCATCTTAGCCCTCTGGGTTGGCAACGCATCTGCAATATCCTTGATATTGCGGATGTCTACAGGCGGTGGTGATCACTTACCATCAGGTGACCCACTTGCGTGTTTGCTTTTCTATTTCATAAAAAAAACCCTTTGCGGAAGAAGAGTAAGTTTATAAAGCTTTAAACTGAACAATTTTGGTAATAATTTACGATTACGGTCAAAGGAATCCACATGGTGAGGCTTTAAAAAACCTCATTACTTTATAGCGATATCAATGAAGTGCATTCCCGCTTTGCCATAGTCGGCAGGAATTGAATTAAAAAAAGTGCACTTGCAATTACGCCATTGAAAATACCCCTCTCACGTTTCAATCCTTTATGGCGGTCCCTATGAATCAGAATGGAGTGCAATATGAGATGAGAGGGCCAATAATGAAATATAAAAACAGAAATAAGCTCTCCTTTCCTCGGCTTTGGCCCGTTGAGTACTCTCCATTATTCCCATTGAGTAAATTTGCTTTGACGAGTGTCCTTAGCAAACGTTTAAATAATTTCCTTTATTATTTGGTGAAAAAATTTTAGTAAAACTTTATTTGATGTCAGACAAGACCGACATTTTGACACGGAATTAAATAAAAGACTCACTACAGCCCTTATTATTTTATTTCGGCTCATTTAAGGTATTTATAAATGGAACAAGATGTTTTAATTCTGATCCATCGCGTAAAAACCTATGGATTTTATTAAAATATACGGATGACTGAGATCATAAAAATATCATTCTCTCATAATGCTATCTTTGTTATCTATCTCATCAGCATTATCGCATACCAATCATTCACTGAGAAGATAAATCTTCTACTGCTAAAAGCCGCCAAAAGGCTGAACTTGAGATTCCTCTTTTTTTGCTACCGAGGGTCAATGAAGACGCAAAAAAGATAGATTGGACGAAGGTCATGTCGATAATGAATTTAAGATTCTTGAAGACGACGAAAGCAGTTCTTACTAACGAGACGTACATTTTCGAGAGCATCGTTAGTAGAATCTTCAGTTTAAATGAACTCTAGTTAAATTTCCGATGCAACGCATTACGCTTGGAACTTTATCGGCAATTAAATGTCCTATTGCTTAGACAGCGTTTTTGAAATTCTTGTAAATTCCAATTATAAGACGTTTTTAATCAAACTTTTGATAGTTACTGAACGTAAGAAATTACATCGCTTTCATGCCAAGTTAACAGTCTAAGCCTAGTTAAAATAACCCTCCCTTCTAACGGCAGTCAGGTAAAAAGTGGATAATCGAGCGGTTCAATAGTATCAGCAAATTTTAAACAAAATAAGGTCACACTTACAAATGCGCATCCAATGTACGCCTTCGCTACATCGAATAAAAACAGCTATGACATAATGGGAAGCATTTCCAGACGAACTTCGTAACTCAATCACCTAATTAGAGTTTGTTTCGAAACAACCCAACAGGCAGTAATTAATAGACTTGCCGGTGTTTTCCTCGGAGTGAATAAGAAAATCGCGATGCATGTGAACCTTGTTCAACTTAAATAATTTGCATGTTGTTAGTGGCGGCAACTTTCTAGGCAAAGAGCAAGAGACACATTTCTGAGGACTGGATTGCCCAGTGGTTTAAACCTGACTACGACGTTCAGGGTTCTTTATTCGATTCCCGTGAGAGGCAAATATTTGTATTATTAATATGAATGTATGTACCCGAGTTTTGGATGTTATGCATGTTTAAATATGTAAGTATATACAAGCATTGCCTAGTTTGGGACTAGATTGATTGGTGTAAATTGTCCAAAGATAATTTATTATTTATTTAATTAATATTGTTTAGTTATGATTTCCAAGAAGTATTTAAGTAATATTTTCTTATGTTTTCGCGACTTGTAGACATTGAAAAAAAAAACAATTTAAACGGTTTATATCATAACATACGACCTGTAAAGGGCTCGAAACGTCGGGAATTAGATTCGTTACAATACACGCGATATAAACCGTTTAAATTGTTTTATTTCAAAATATTTAACTGTCAATTAATCAAGAAGTTTTGCTAAAGAAATATTTTTAGTAAAATGTTTTTAAAGACATATTAATATTGCGTTGGCATCTGATTTACATACGTACGAAAGACTACACCGGCAAGTTGATAAGATTTTATTAGAAAAAAAAAATGGTTATAGACACATTACGATATTTACAGACAAACGAACAGGGTGATGCCATTAACTTAGGATATAGTTACGAGTTGCACGATAGTGGAACGCTTCTTAAACATAAATCGCCGTTTTTCTTCGAAGAGATACTTCAGTACTTGTACTATTACTTTTTCTTTGGTAGTTCACAGAAACACTACGACCATCCATTACAATTAACCTCTACAATAGCTAAATTCACAGATGATAAGCAGTAAAGCCACGTTTAATAAAGCATTTGGTTTTAAAGTGTACCAAACGTACAACGCCATACCCCACCAGTGCACTCTACCAGTGTTCGATACAATTATTTTGATGTAATTCCATTTCATAATAAATTTAAACCCAATCGTACTTATCGGATAACTCAAAACAGGACCAATTAGTGCGACTATCGGCATTTCGCAAGCGCAGAATAAAGTGAAATATTGCAAGAGCGAGAAAATATAACTTAATGATCTCATAGTTTCCTCGATACACCTTGCTTTTCTGTTGTCGAGCCAATTTGCCGGCAAGTTAGAGCGGAGGGGGACGGCGAAACTCACTCAATTAGTTAATTTCGTTAAATATCCTTGATTGAGCAACGGCCGGCAATCAAGCATGCAAATTCTACCCACCCTTAGTCATTTCAGCTTTACCTAAATAGAATTTTTGCCGACTATTTGCTGCGATGCGGTAAATTGTTTATTACCAGTGCTGTTAAACGGATGTCGTTTTCTTTTCGGTAAGCTGTAAAATACATCTGTTTTTAACACAAATCCATTCGAAAAAATAATTAAAAATAGGTTATCATGGAGACCGTGTACCGGAAGATGAAGTGTTCGTAGACTCACACAAGGTGGACCGAGGATCTGGTGAGGATCGTAAAACACTGATGGATGCGAGCAGCATAAGATCGGTCGTCTTGGAGATCCTTTCGGAAACCCTATGGACATGTATGGGCGTGGGCGTCTTCCCGCTGATATGCTGATGATGATAATAAGTGCTGTTTTGAGCTACATTAAGGTGCTTTTTTTGTTTCTAGACAACAGGGCATGAAAAAGGTTTTTCGTTAAGTCACTAGTTCACTTTGCATAATTGACTTTGTACGTTGCAAATTATCTAGCCACGACGTTAAGTTCATTATTTCTGCAGCTATTTTATGATAGAAAATATTATATTTTATGGTAGCAACAGATTTCATCATTTTTAAGGTTTCGTACTTCAAAAGAACAAAAACGGAATGTTCATAGAATCACTTTGTTGTATGTTTTTGTATCAAGACCCGGTTTTTTAAGGAATGGGTAAAGTTGGAATTTCTATCAAATACTAAATAAAGGCAAATATTTTCTAACAAAGATCAGACTTTCACATTTTAAAATTTTTTTTATTCTTCTGTCATATATAAGTATAAATTCCCATTTCTACTGCATATCGATAGTTTGATTTAACATATGCGTTTACCATTTTATTTTGAAAACTATGTCCTATACGATAATATCTGAGACTTTGTGTCATTGCATTCTTTTCATTAATTTATTAGTCCGAGGAATTATAGCTATGCGCATTCGATTCTCTGTGAATGGAATTAATGCAATGTAGTTCAAAAATATTATGCAGTTTATTGTCTCTCTTTTAATTAAACGGTGGTGTGGCTCGTGAATATTAACAATTACATTTTTAAAGCGCATTGCCCCTGCATCTTTGTCTAACTAGTCTTATAAAAAAGGGACGCACATATATATAATTCGCACCTAACTACTCGTATTCCAGTCTAAACTATAGTTTGGAGAACAGTTCGAAGTTATTTTCTGAGACCAGCTGCATTGTTGTTCCCTTTTTTTTCAAGTTTTCGGTTTCTAAAATTGGGCTAATATTATCTAAAATTCTATATCATTACTATTTTGATAAAATCACGTTTATTATTTCACATAATGCAATTTTTTTAATCAAATAATCCGGCGATGTAACGGACTCGTAATACATTAATTTATGTTCAATCACGCCGTAGTTTTTAATTTTAAGGTTACCTTACTACTAAGGTAAGATATTCTTCATCATCATCATAAAAACGCTCCAATATTGTGTAGAAGTTTGAGTAGAAGACCTGGAAAAGTGTAGAATTAAATTATTAAGTCGATAATATGTACAGTCAACCAAGAATTCTAGGCCAATGTTGACCCTTTTCACAATAAATCTCATAATAACTGAATTTCCTAACATTGTCCGCTCTCCTACTGGGCTATTTAAAACAAGATTAAGGGTCGTAGTTTTAAACCGAACTCAATTTCTAGTTTCATACTAACCTATACTATAATTATTAGTATGACACTAGAAATTGAGTTCGGTTATGTTCGGTGATCTGAACTCAAATTGATTGACTACACGCGCGTCACACTTTAAAATACGTGTGCAGTTTATTCCGAAATTACAAAACCACTTTCCAAATGTATTCCATGAAAGTCCAACGCATTGGCTTTAAATGATATTGTCCTGAAGCCAATCTATTTGATAGTGTCGACGGTTTTCAGTTGGATTGCAATAATTTCAATAGGTACAGGCATACAAACAATTTGTATAGAACTTACGGTGGAACCCTGTCGCAATACGCCATTGTTCTACCGGCTATGGAAGTCGTATGTCGTTTATTGTAAAAGGGTACTACGGCGGGTGACACATTAAACTGGTTTGATGCTGCTACTTAGCAATTGACATGAACCTTCTGCCATCGAAATAAGGGTGAGAGTGGATTGATTTAGGTAGAATCTCATTTTGATGTGCAAACAGCAACGTGGCGCGGCGTTACTACTCTATTGCTAATAAGCAGATAAAATGTATTTCAGGGCTTTGGTAATTAAAAATAAAAGAAAAGTGAAAATGAAATGATGCAACTAGATGGCGTTATAATCAAATCCAAAAAACTCCTTTTAATTTCAACTTTTTTATTATTTGTTGTTGTAGCGGCCATAGTAATACACATTCTACGAAAATTTAAAGCTTTTACCTATTACGGTTCAAAAGACGGAACCCTGTGGCAAACGGACGGACGGACGGACAGCGGAGGCTTAGTAACAGGGTTCTGTTATCACCCTTTGCATTCGGAACCCTAGAAATGAAACGCGCCAGTGAGCTCTTTGTTCGTCAATTAGGCTAGTGTACACGTTTGTGGTCTAAATTTACGAATGTTGAAATGAGTAGGTGCTTAAATTTAACGTGTTTTTGGAGTGTTTAAATATGTAAGGGTACGCGTAACACTAACGCAGTTGTTGTCTGTAATGCGTACGTAGCGGTCGGTTAACAGAGCCATTAGTAGGCGGGAGCGTATTTAGTTTAATACTAAGTATTTTTTAATCTTAGTGTTATGAAGTTTGAAGCTTCTATCTGTCAGTGGGCTCGGAGCTATGAAGCTCCTTACAATAGCTAGAATAAATGCAGCAATAACAAAGAATATTTTACTGTGCAATTACGATAAACATCCTCGCAGGATACGTAGGATTAAAAAAATGATTTGATGATTGATAATGGTCGCCTGATGGTAAATGAGCACCGTCACCCATAGACTTAGACACCCACAACACCAAGAAGATTCTAGGTGGGTAACCCATAGAGCTAAGTTGGAATACCTCTTATGCTAGTAATTTGCTCTGTTTTGCTCTCCACGCCGGAACATAGTGCAAGCACTGCTGGATTGCATTAGCAGGCAAGATAGTGTATCGATCAGGACGGACCTTGCACTAGGTTCTACCACCCGCAAACAAACACTACTGCTACCTACTAACAAAAAAGGGGGGTTAGCTACTTTGCAAGTTTTAATAGAATTTGCACAAATGATTGACGATAAGTCTATTTAAACTATAGAAAAAAGCATTGACAATGATGAAACTACCGTTAAAACTAAAGTCACCCTTCAAAGTGCAGTTACAGTCACCCAGGCTTACAGTAAGTAACTGTACTTGTTATTTTCTGAGCGCGATTCTGAGTCTCGTCCCTATTAATTTGCTCTGAAAGTGCCAGCATTTGTACACGTGGCCCTCGTCCATGGTCGGGCATGAGAAAGATAACAATAAACTAAATTGGCTTTAGGGTTTTAATGTTTTTGGTAACATGCTTCTGAATTAGCACGTGGTCTCATGGGATCATTGTTGGAACTTCATATGGGTTTACGGTAAAGGTGAAAATAAGAGTTAAATTAATTGGTGAGTGTAAGTTTTGATGTGTTACGGTTGGTATTTTGACGCAAGTTACAAAAATTCTGATATTTTTTATTAGGTATCTCATAATGTTGGATACGTAATGTATGTATGTGAAACTCTTTATTGCACATAATAATTAAAAAACAGTAAACAAGAAAATAAGTAACATGTAGGTACAAAGGCGAACTTGTCCCTTTAAGAAAACTCTTCCAGTAATCCTCGTTTAACTTACCGTTTTTTTGCAAACCTAACCTTTCTTATTGGCTCTATGGGCACTATATTCTTAAAATATTTGAAAACATAATAACGATATTTAAGTATGAGTCGATTCATAGAAGATTTTCTTCTATATCTTATCAGTAAGTTACTCAATCAAACCAAAACTATACGAGCAAAGAACTCTACTATCCCTCTGACTAGTGTAATATTTTTTAAGATAACATTGACAGAGCTCGCCGACAATATTCATTTTAACGCCATCTAGGGAGCCTTTTCATTAATTAGAAACTTCATCGTGATGCGGAATCCGTTCGCGACAAAGCATAATAGAGTGATATAAATTTTCTTATCTGTACCACATCAGCGACATTTTATTGAGACAAAAGTTTGCCTTTGTTAACTCTGCTCTTGTTCCGTTTTGTTTTAAAACAACTTTATTTCGTTAAGCCAGAAAATTATATTTTTTTCAGGAATGTAGGTCGACGAGTTATGAATTCGTGTAATGCGGTATATTCTCATTATAAAAACCATTACAGCTAACATTGTACATTATCCCATAAAAAAATCTTTAGGTCTTCCTTTATACTGATACCATGGGAATTAATGATGTTAAGCGCATGTTTTATTTCACTCTTTGTTTCGTTTGTATGTTCTGCTACATATGCATTAAACATGAATAGACATGGCCAAGGATTGAAAGGAGTAGGTACTTCTACAGCATATCAACGTAACTAATATTAGCATAATCACACCAAAACAAATAAATTAAAAAGATAAATAAATAATAAATGTCTCGGGACAATGCACACCAATTGACCTAGTCCCAAACTAAGCAAAGCTTGTACTATGGGTATCAGACAACGAATATACATACTTATATAGATAAATACATACTTAAATACATATAACTTCCAAGACTCGGGTGCAAACATAAATATTCATCATACAAACATAAGCCCCTCCCGGGAATCGAACCCGGAACCTCAATCTTCATTTTCAGGGTCACTAACCACTAGGCTATCCGGTCGTGATGATTCATTTTGCTTACTTCCTAAATAGTCAAGGGTCATTACAAAACTTCAGGTCTAGCGCTTAACTGAGCAGATATTTGAGGTAACTGTTTGGTGGGGGGGGCTGTGGTAACGCCCACTTGCTTGCTATGCGCTAAAGCGAGACGTCCTTCCCTTACTGCTATACTACCGAAGGAATCTACTCAGTTAAGCGCTAAACCTATAGCTATAATATCTCTTTAAACTGGTAACACAATATAGGTATTGGTAGTTATAGTACTTGTAGGTCCAATCCATCCTGCCCAATTTTACAATACATCGTAATTGCTCGGTCGGGCACAAAGCCTGCGTAGTTATAACTTTATCGTTATCAGCGCTATTTCCGCAATTAATCTCAAGATAAGGCTGTTTCAAGTTAAGGGCAGTCGCTGGGGATCTAAGCAATCTTTACGGCTGACTTGTCAAAGTGAGAAAGGGTCGGGAGCTCAAGAGACTCTCAACAATGCTTGTTATCTTAGAAGAAAGCTTAGAACATAATGATATCATTTCGAATAAATACGAGGCCGGATTACGGTGCCTTTAAAGGATTCGCTTAGTTGGTCACATAGAATTAACCAGAAACCGCCAGCGCGCCTAAAACTGAGGCAACTAAAACCACTCTTAAATGGAGTGGTTGCGCTTTATTGCGCTTAGTCGCTCTTTTGCAAGTAGCGCGTCATGACGTATTGTACTAATGCCAATTTTAATTGTAAAATGCCGTCTTGTGTCGTTCCTTCAAGCAAAAATGCTGCTGGACATACAAAAAAACAGGATAGGACCACATTTCATCTGCTAGTAGCTCTTTTAAAAGTGAATTTATTTAATTATTTAATTTATTTTACTTATTGTGATTGACTTGGAAAAGAGGGCGTCCATTTTGTAAGTGTTGCCAGTGTAGTCAAAAATGGGATCAACCGTGTAAGTATGGGGAATCGGCCCCAGACGTCAATTGATTGCCCAGATTTATTGGCCCAGATATAAGATGCTGATTCACCAAATATTAACCCTTAAATGCCACAGGAATACGAGAAAAAAAAATATTTTTATTTTATTTTATCTAAACTACAGAACCGATTTTTATGAAACTTGGATAGAATATGTAAGTAACTTAGGTTTAACAAACTGGAACAAATTACCTTGCTACTCCGCGAAACCAGTGCCGGGCTCGTGCAAAATAGCTGCGTCTGTGCGACACTTATATGTTCATGCAAAAACCCACCCTCCTCCGCTTCCACGCGAAACAACATATATCACACAGACTCAACTACACACCTCCACCACTAAACACTAAAACTACACGATCGACGCGGGTTTCGCCTCTATACGAGGCATCATCAAGACCAAAAAAAAATTTTGCTTGGGTGCTTTTGTTTTTTTGCAAAAATGTTGGCGGTAGGCGGGATTAAAGAAAAATGTTTTAGTTTGTCAGTACGCCATTCGTTCAAGTACCGAACGGTCGTACTGTTCGATCTTGATGATGCCTCGTATAGAGGCGAAACGCGCGTCGATCGTGTAGTTTTAGTGTTTAGTGGTGGTGGTGTGTAGTTGAGTCTGTGTGATATATGTTGTTTCGTGTGGAAGCGGAGGAGGGTGGGTTTTCGCATGAACATATATATATATATATGTCGCACAGACGCTGCTATTTTGCACGAGTCCGGCACTGGTTTCGCGGAGTATTATTATTATTATATTATAGGCGAGCAGCATCATTGCTGATATGCCTATCTCAAAGTTCCACAAGTTATTTTAAAGTCTTGAGTAGCAAAGTAATTTGCTCCAGTTTGTTTATTTTGTTATTAATAATACCGATTTTTCTTTAAAAATGCCGTAGAGTTCTTGCCACTTCTTCTCACGGAGCTTTTAAAGTGGCAGATAAAAAATAAAATATTTGTATTTTTGGAAAGAATAATTAAAAAGATTTAGGCTTAGACTTTGAATGATGTTTTATTATTTGTATGACTAACTAAACTTAACTAAACGACTTTAAAGCAACTGGGTAAAATGATTGAATACTGGTTGTATACAACGTTAGTTAGTACCCTATGCCTTAATAATTATATTTGTTAAATATTTTTAACAAGTGTCCTGGGTGGGTGCAATGTTTCCACAAAAAGTGTGGAACTGCTCACGAGCTGGCAACATTACGCGGGCAGGGGGCGGGGCTTGCGCGGGACGTGCGCATTGCTTTTGGACACAGCGCCGGTTATGACGTTTTAGTTGAACGCGCCTTCTAGTTAATTCTATGGTTGGTCATTAAAATGCCGAAATATAAGGCTGGGGTTGCTGACGTTTATATCTCGGTCGCTGCATGAATTTTATTTATACCTTTAATTCAACGGACTAGAATGATACTTTTTTTTAAATTTAGCAAATGTTAGCTAAGTTCTTTTCAATGGTCACGCTATAATACTCATGCTACTCATGCTATACTTGGAGTTGATATAAGTATTTGTAAAAGTTGATGATAAATGTTAATTCATAAATTAGCACTATAATCAGAAAAGTTGTAAACGCCTAAGAATTCTCATGTACTCATATTATTATACTAGCGACCCGCCTCGGCTTTGTACGGGTACAGTTTGGATGCAATGTACACACAAACATTTAAAAAAAACCTCTAAATGACAGTGAAAACTGTATCAAAATCCGTTGCATGGTTTAGAAGGCGGCCGAGCATACACTATAAGGATTTAGGAAAGACAGGAACGGCTAGCGACTTTACTTTATTCTATGTAAAGATTGTAATTACCTACTAGGTGCTGCAATCGAAACTCTGACCAGTTTAGGAAAGTGGGTAATTTACTAAAGGTTACTTTATGATAACAGTTACTTAAGAACCAACTCTTTTACTCGTATATACGTAAAACAATAACAAAATTCCTAAAACAAAGATATGAAATCACATGCACGCATATGGCTGAAACGTTTAATCTCCAGGTAAATATCGCAGGCTCCCGCGGGTGTAAGAGATAAACAAAAATTCAATTACGTACCCGCGAAAAATTTATAGCAGCAATTCTTTCAGGGCTCCAGAATAGTCTTCAACGTGCTCTTATATCACGCGTAAACATTGTTATGTTTACGCATGTGATGTAAACAAATTCATGGTCAACGCTAACATTAATAACGGTAAACAAAGACGACTCTGTGATAATTTCTCAATTACAGTTCTGGCTACGCAATTATAATAGGCTCCTAGTGAGAATCTTGTGGATTTGCATAACACTGCGCAACATAATCTTAGCAACGAGAATATCATTCATGACTTAATGACTTGTAGAAGCTTATCAGGAAATAGTTCTGATCAATAAGCTGTTTTCTACACTAAAAAAGAGACAACCGAACTAGCTTGGTTACTCGTGACTTTGGTTAATGGTAATCAAAGTTCTTTTAAATTAGCAAAACTATTTGCTACTGATAAACATTTGATGATTTATTTACAAATCAAGAGTTAGGTAAGGTGTAACAAATAATTCGGTAGTCACTTTTTTGTGTAATTGGTAAACAAAACGTTGGTTACGTGTAACAAAAATGTTTTTTCAGTGTAGCTGTAAAATTGCTGACTGATTAGGTCATCATGGTCGGCGATGGCAACACGACAGAAGGGACCAACAAATAACGCGCTATTCCTGCTTTAATGATGACAGGGGCCTTGGTCAGTATCCAATTGGTTTTGGAACCTTACAGTCTAGGTAGAGCCAAAAGCAAAAGGCCTGATGGTTTGACACAGGATACTTGGAAGATGGGTCGTCTCTATGTTTGCGATGTTACTTGTATAGTCAACCTTGCTCGAAAACCCGGAGCCCTGGGAGTTCAGAGCACCGACTTATAAAGACCTGTCGGTGTGCTTATAGAGTCCTCCCATAAAAATTAACCCACTCTCGGTCAATATTTTGTTTAACGAATCAGCATAGTTATCCAATGTACTCTTTCTTTTTGTGGCGATTTGAGATAGATTTTTAACTTGTATGAGGTTCTAGTTAAGATTAGGTCTAATTTTATTTCTTGATCGTAGACAGTACAATGTATACAAATACACAAAATTAACTTTTACTTTTTAAGCAGGTGATCAAATAAGTCCGTTAAGAAAAAGGTTTTTACCATCAAAACTAAAATATTTCTCATGTATTTTTAAAATTTAATTGCATCTCTTTCGTACGGTAATCCAACGTCGCTGGATATATGTAAATTATTCGACAATTTGTGTTCCTTTTTTGACATAGATTAAAAACAAAAGAACGCGCGAAATGTCCGTCGAGCCAGTCAATAATAGCGACAGAGAGAGCACAATGGTTCGTTTGAGAGCTAACCGTACTAGGCTATGACTAGTCCCAGAGGACGTAAGCAAAATACAGCGTGACGTGCTCACGTCAGCAAAAGTTAATATGGCCGAAGCGTAGTTCAATAAAACGATTCGTGAGGGATGTCGACAGGGGTGGCGGCGTTTGCTTTTATTTCGTCTCGCAACTCGTTTAGCACATGCCGACTGACAATCAATCTCAGTCAATATGTAGGACAAAGGATCGTTGTTTCGGTGTTGTCACACTCCTAATGAAATTTTTCGGGTCATATTTACAACGCCAATCAAGGTGTTGGGCTTGCGCAATTGATCACATTCAAAGAAAATATTAATGTAATGTCAATTACATATTCAACAACAAGGACAAATTTAATTGAATAAAATTATCAATGCAGTATTAAAAATCTAAATTTACAATGCTTATAACAAGAGGAGACTTGCATTATGCTCATTTACCCCTTAAAAATTGTGTACTAGCATGGGTAAGCAACTTAACACAGTGTTCAGCACCAAAAAAATTATAAATACGTGGTACGAATGTACGTTAAAAAAGGAAGTACGACAATTAACATGCTTTCATTCCGAGTATGTGTTAATTTATTTGCTTTAAATCTTGGAAGTTGATTTTGATCCGCTTTCAGGGGTCGCATTGGCTTGAAAAATTTAATTATTTGGTACGCATACGTAATAATAAAGATATTGTCATTTTAAGGCAGAGACGGCAAAGAAAGACTCTGTCCCGAAATGCTATGCATGCGTGCTTGCTGACGGGCTTGTTTGCGTGCGTGCTTGCGTGCATGTTTGCTAGACAGATACGTAAAAAAAAGAATCCCAATAAGAAATGAAAAGTCTGTTCATGCGAGTCAAGCCACGGGAAATTATAGTTATAACGCATTATTTTCCAGAAAATTTTTAGACATTAATAATCTCATTGGACATTTTATGAATCGAAATTATGCGTGTTTTTATCCCCTAAAACAATGAAAAATCGTCTTCGTGTGGCAGAAAATTAAATTAGTTTCTCATTGATCCCCCCTGCTACTAATTACTTAATTTAACGTTTAGTTTACAGAGTCAAGTAGGGGTTGGGGGGAAGATTTATGGACTAATATAAAATGAAAGCTACTAAGTTATTCCTAAATTACATATTTCTTGGAAGAAATATTACTTTTATGTTAAAGTTAGGCAAATTATTGGTAGCCTATGTCCAATTAATATACATATATTTTTACGTAAGATTTATACTTAATATGTTTTATGTATATTTTATGTATGTATGTATTTCTAATTCTTAGTGATTTAAGTCTATTAGTATTTTTAAATCCACAGTTTCCACTATCTGGAGCAGAACAGGTAAGAATAGTGAAATGAATAGTGTCCGACCGAAACTAGTTTTTACCACTGACGCCGAAAACAAAACCTAATTTCGGTTTATGTTTCAGTTTCGGTCAAAACCAAAACTTACTTCAAGATCAATTCTAGTGTATATTTTTCAAAATATTGTTCAATTTAGCTCTAACCTTTAAATTGTTGAATGGACACTGCAATGGAAGACAAACATACAAGTAAGAACGCAAGACGGCGCATAGTTAGCCCGGGCGCGAAGGAAAATCATCAATGACACTGACACTCTCCGCCGTTGATCCACTACGCCAATCACTCCCGATGACGCACGGAAGCTTATCAACCTAGTTTCGGTTTTTGTCCTAACTTCGTAGACTGTCAACCAAAACCGAAACTGCGATTCAACGCCGAAACCCGGCAAAACTGAAACCGAAAGCTCGGTCGGACACTAGAAATGAATGCGCAGCATACAAAATACTAAACACTAGGTCTTGAGACCCTTGAATTAGTACCTAAACCTTTTATGACCGCAGTCTCATTAAGACGAAACCAACAACTAGTCGTTCAACGTGCTCCCTTATGCACATACGCGATTTTTCAACATAAAAATAGTACAATCAGAAGGACCACTTAGCACGGCCCACGTCCAGCGGTGCTTTTGACGAAATGATCGGTCCTCGGACCTCAAGAGTGCTCCACTTCCTCTCTGACTGACCCCTCTGTTATATACGTGTGTTGTGCGGATTAGGTAATGGCAGGATTTTTCTATTTACTGGAGGCATTTTATTTTGGTTTGGCTAAAGCATATAAGCTTAATAACCCAACGACTTAGAAGTGCAGGTCTAAAATGTACCGACAGGAATAAGCTATTTTGATGGGGTAAGTTTAAAGTTAGGTTACGAGCACTATAAATAAACTGTTAGATACATCATTACATTTGTATTGACTGTTTAAGTTTAAGCTTCGCTGTACTCTACCATTTAAACCATAGCAGACTTCCTAACGTATTGATAGGCTTCCTAACTTCACTTCAAAAACAAAAAAGTCTTAATACTGTTTTATTAAACCTCGTTTATTTTTTGCCGATACCTTTCCTTTACAATTTTTTCCGAACCGCAACGTCTCATTCCCAGAACAATATGGCCTTATCTACCCTGCGCATTATCTAAGTAGAACCGTACACAAAATGCCTACGGAAGTTTATCAGTTCAAAGCACGTTCAGGCTGTTATAGGACTTCATTAACGCACACATTCATCGGGGAAATTCTACTTAGCGACAGATAATCAAGTTAATCAGGCCCAGTGTTACGTGAGCCTATTAATTCCTCCTCTCCTTGCGTAATCGCTAGTATAAACTACTTACGTTAGTAAGTTTAGGTGGTATATTTTTAGACGATATAAAAGTTTATTCAGGAAATTATAGAATTATAGGGCGCTGGTTGCATGCCGCTTCCAACTGGTCACTTTGGAAATCCATGGACCTCCTAGCTAGACATAGGCCTCCATGTTCAACAGTGGACTTCTTGTGGCTGAGATCATGACGATGGTGAAGAGTCTATTACTTCGAAAGTAAGTTACTGCATCTGTTTTAAATTCAAATTTATAAAAAATTGCCTCGTTTGTCTTCTTTTTAAAATTTTCGCGACATAATTCGTCTTGTTCTTATGTACGTGATTAATAAGTAATATGATCACATGATGGCAAGTAATCATCGCTATTCATTGTCAGCCCCAATATTCTAGAAATCACAGGAAATGGACAATGAAAAAGTTGAGAGAAATTTGGATTTCCGGCACTCCCTTTCAATCACTTTTGCGAATATGTGTAATGTCAAGCTACTTAAAGAAAGTGATTATTGAATATAAGTAATTTTTTAGCCAAAGAAAAACGGAGGAGGTTTTTTTAAATCGCGATTCGATCTCCGGTCAAGGAAAATAGGGTTAGGTTAGGTTAGGTTATCATAAACTTCGGAGCGGTGGAAGATACTCAAAAACATCGGAACACGCTCTAACGCCACTGAAATAGTTTGTGTTTACACCCAAGTAGTACACTAAGCGCTATATGAGCTGCATAGTAGCTGTGTAGAGGTGATCGTCTTTATACAGCAATTGCAGCGTTCGTGTGATACTCGGGCAGACATTTGACCACCTTTACCGCTTTGAAATATTTGATGGAGACTGTACAAGTACAAGTGGACAAAAAGGCCTCGTTTACACGGTGCGAGTTATATCGTGGAAGTAGCACAACATTTTAAGAGTTGCCGAGGTATTATGATGTGATCGCTCGATCGATTGACCCCTTAATGTAATGCGCTTTCTCTACTCGATCCCTTATTACTAATGATTCTGGTCACTGGATGTTTTCCAAATAACCGTCTCCATCTTTTCAAATCTATAATTTCCTGAATGTAATATCCCTGACGGACATAGGCTACTAATCTCATGCGAACGAAGTCGCGCGTGTCCGCTAGTGTTTAATAATTGGCAATGTTGGCGGGTGGTAGGACCTTGTGCAAGGTCCGTTCGGATCGCTACCACCATCTTGCACGTTAATCCTGCCGCCAAGCAGCAGTGCTTGCACTTTTGTGCTCCGGCGAGGAGAGAAGTTAGCCGGTGCAATTACTGGCACAAGAGCTATTCCATCTTAGCTCTCTAGGTTGGCAACGCATCTGCAATCTCCTTGGTGTTGCGGGTGTCTATAGGCGGTGGTGATCACTTACGATCAAGTGACCCACTTGCTTGTTTTCCTTCCTATTTTATAAAAAAAACCACTGGATAAATACTATAAGATATGAAGCCATATCACCCGATAAATCTCTAGGACAAAACAGATCAAGTCAACTTTCGATCTCGGGTTTCATTTCTGAGTGACTGATTATTAATTGATGTAATGCCTGCAGAGGAAGAAGTGAATTAGAGGTTTATTTGAGGGTTTTACGCGAGGATACGTGGACGATACTATGCAGGGTGTGGCAAACGTCTGAAGGAAATGTTCAGTTGTTTTTGTCAGCCATAGCTAAATATTTATCGTTCGTACAAATTTATTCTCTTTAATGGGTTGGTCAACAATTCGCTGCTGGCCTAATTTGTGAGACTATAGAAACGTTAACTTTGTTTGTATTTGAATTGGAAAAGTCCAATACTAACTCAAACCCAACCCTCGAGCGCTAACAACCGTCTGGAAAGTTCTCATAAGTATAAACAATTATGATCCTGACGTCTAAAAATATAATATGGAAAAAAATAATCGGGGGGCCCTTTTAAGGCCAATAAGATATTATCTTTAAAAAAGACGTTTTTAATTAAGAAAGTGTTACTTACTCCGTGGCCCAATACATGGAGGATAAAGGTTGGATAGTAGGTATATTATTTGTTTCTAACATGTATGTATGTATGAATCTCTATTAAACGTGACACTTAAATATAATAGGTTACAGAACAAAACAGACGTACAAAGGCGAACTTATTAAGGGATCGCTTCCAGTTAATCTTTGAGCGACACGTAAATTTGAAGTTAAATTTTTGGTTTTCGTATGAATTATAATAATGTTGACATATTTAATCAACCGTATTTTAAGTAAAACCATAATTAAATTTCGCTGATTAAGTGAGATTCAAACATGAAGTAAATTATTATTGAATAAATTATTAATTAAAAAAGTTTACGGTTTCAGCAAAAAACAGCTTAGAATTAATTGTACTTACTTAATTGAATTTTATAATATTAGTTTTAGGTATTGGGAAATGACGCTCACTAGAATCCATTAAAAATATTAAAAGCTAACAGTTTTTAGGCAATAGCAACTACAAATGTTTCCACTCTTGAAATTACTTATATCCTTATTCATAAAATTTTCTGATTTCACGTAACGTAGGGTGGAGAACGCTATTATTGTGGGTACACCTCCAATTAAGGGCACGTTGAATCTAATCATCAAATTAATCACGAATGAAATACTCGTATATTGGCGTCAATCTTGCAGAAACTTGGGCCTAATTTTTGGTACTAAGTTCCCCCTGCCAATTATGATGATATTTCGGCATAGGTTTTATTATAGCATATTTGCTTGGGAAGTAAAGACAGGAGAGGAGCTGCGCATTCCGAGTGCATTCTAAATGTGAGACATGACGAGATTTCGCACTCAAGATACGACACGGCACAAGTGCTCAAGATGCATTCTATTGTTAAGCCCCCGCTGGAATTGGGAAACTACAAAACAGTAGTTTGTCGCGACTCTGGAGCGTTCGATTCTTACTGAAATATATTCACTCGATGTTTGTTTCCTAACATTTATTATAGCTATTAGCATTTTAAACTCGCGTTGCAACACCGCAGTGGTATTTCCTTGCAATGGAACATTTTATTTTGCAAACAAAGCCATTTGCTGACTAAAAGTATACGTATAAAAATTCAATTTCGACTTCACTAAAACGATTCAGGGAAAAGAAGTTTCCGGTATAAACGCATTATCTCAAAGTCTGGTTAGAAAAACTGTATAACACAATGCAGGTTCCGTGTGACGTGACTGTTTAGGATTCACGGCCTCCGCTAAGTCGCGCGGGCGCACGGAGCGGGTGTACGCCTATAGAAAAATAGTATGGGGGCCTCCACTAACTCGCGCGGGTGCGGGTGCGGGCTCATACCATTTGTTCGATAGGCATGCACCCGCTCCGTGCACCCGCGCGACGTAGCGGCCACTCTCAGTTCGAAGTTCGATACCTCTTTTAATACATAACATCTACTTCGGGCGAGAGAGGGACGGCGAAACTCAAAGTCATTACGATATGTAGGTATGGACTATCCGAAATAACACCAATGAGTTTCAAGGAGAGAGAATTAGACATTTTGTAGGGATAAATGTCATTGAATGAAACGATGCCACAGACCTATAAACACCGACCGTAAAATGGAATTCTTTAAACTTCTCCAAGTAACAAATCAACTGGACCCTAAAATGTGAGTAGTTATTGTGAACTAGAAAAGAATAGAATATTCTGAGTGCAAAAGTCGTAGTACCTGAACAAACTGCTGGCAGAGTGAACGATGGCGATGCATTGTGTTCCCGAATGAAATCGAGGCTATTGTGCAGGATTTGGGTCGACTGCGTTTTGGCTTTAAACATATTCTTTGTCAAATCCTGCAAACGGTTTTGGTTTAAAAGCAGTGGTTAGAGTGGTTAAGGCCAAACAGAACTCTTGTAATATATTTAGTTACTTGTGCACTACCTCGGCGAGCAGTGTTCTTAACGCTTGAGTGATAGTTATGGCATTGGGAACACCTGAACGGTGAGGAGTTTCGTGCCTACCTAGCATGTTATAAAAAATGCTTAAGAGTACAGTAAAATTATTAGTCGTAAAAACCATGAAAACCAGTCCCACCAACCAACTATACAGTTTTTTACAATAAGCGGCCATTTACACAAAGGGAGGTACGAGTATTACATGTGAATTGCATTACATTGCGTGGCTCGTTCGATCGATCAGCACTTCATACCTCGATAGCCCGCAATGTAATGCAGCTCGCAAGCGAGAACTCGTTACATTTTAATAGCCCTTAAATTACAGATATGGTCTAAGGATTACAATTAGACATCATTAGAGTGTTTATTAAAGCTAGATCTTTTATGATCCCGGCAGAAACTGTTTCTGCGATCTTCAACCGTTAACCGGACATTTCGATAAAAAAAACACTACTCACAAAATTGAAGCTGTTCTCATTTTAAATTTATAAAGGAACTAGAGAATGTTCTTGTAGACACTTTCGGTGTCTAATTGGTCGGCTGTTCGGCTTGTTCTCGGATAATTGGATTATCTTCCGAGTGTTTCCGACGCCCGTATCCTCGGTTAACCGATGTCGGTCCCGGACCTTAACTATGACTTTCTTTACTTATAGTTATAGGCGGGTTAATATGTATGGATTCCTTAATTAACGGATTATTGTTTAACCGAATTAAGGTCACAGGTGTAATTTAGTTTAAATTAACGTTCCCATGCGGGTTTCGGTAATTTTGAGGTGTTGTTATTTGATATATGTAATATAATTAAACTGTACATGTTTGTTTTAAAGTTTCTGTTGCTCTAAAAACTTTTTAATTTCAATCGCCTTTATGAGTATAATTGCTGCACCTTTTGTACATGGTTTTGATGCCATTTCTCTTGCCTTTTTTCCGGAAGACATTTAATTTAAATTACATTACAAACAGAAAGCCATAAACTTGGTAATTCCTAAGTATAGTAGCATGATCCAAGCTTGCCATTGGCTTCAGACCTCCTGACACAGGCCGAGGGTTTTTTAAACCGTATTTCACTTGATTGGTTATATTTATTTAATACAACTGATTGGCTTGTTGTTAAAAAGTTATTTATGTGTTTTACTCAAGATGTAAATAAAAACTATTGATGTAAAACATGTTTTAGGTACTGGATTAGGTTTTGTGGAGTAGCAAGGCACTTTTTTACAGCTTTTAACTTTTAACCGTATTTGTAATTGCTATAGCGTGCATCGTTTTGACGCAATTTATCTTGCCTTTTATACTGAAGACATTTAATCTAAATGAAATTACAAACAAAAAGCCAGCAAGTCGGTTATTCCGATAGCAGCATGATCCAAGTTTGCGATTGTCCTCAGAACTCCATTCGCTTTATAATTAAACTCCCGGTCAAGTCAGACTGCTGCGTTGTAGTGGCACGCTCTTGAGAACTTTCTTTGTTTATCTACCGCTGTTTTAACTACAGTTTAAGTGCTTGATGAATTAATAAATATTCTATCAGGTTTCAACGTGCAGTTGCTATGTTTTGTTCGGTGATTTTCACATACAAAGTTTTTAAACGTATCGAACAAGATACCTTGAACTTACAAAAAAACATTATTTGTTTATTTTAGTTTTAGTATCAATATTTCAATTTAATAAATATTGAGCTGCAAATAAAGCAGCCGCAGCATTATTATGACCATTATTGTACTTTTTTCCTGACGTCTTCCTTTCTAATTTTCTTGTGCCCTTCTATCCTACAGCCAATACTATAAACACTAAAAAACACCTGAAACAAAATCAAAATAAAATTAAAACATTAAATGCAAAAGAAAACTAGCATGACCTAAACGAAGCCTGCTTACTTGCTTAGGCTTCATTGGTTTTAAAGTAAGAGGCGACTTAAATTTTAATATCCATTAATATCAAAAAACGTATTTATAATTGGAGTAACTTAACAGTACCCTAAATTGAACATATTTCTGCATACTCCTGTCCGGTTTTTTAATTTAATCGCATTAGGTAAAATAAATGCAACACACAAAATCTTAAGTAGAACCTAAATTAATTATTGTTCACTTAGCTTGTAATAAACCAATTACTTTAAAGTGAAAAAACATGTTTGAGCCTACAACCATGTAAACGTAGCGGAACTCGGCACCCCAGACAGGACGTATTAAAATTTCCAGAGTTTAACTTTGGGGTGTGGGAGATGCGTTTCGACATACCCCTACATATATAACAAATTCTATGTTGGCAACCAGCTACATCGGTTTTCTATAACCCCATTCCACTGAATTTTAAACCGAAACCCTGTTTAAATAGAAGAGATTACTGCTTGGCAAATTCGACCCCGTTAATCGTTAGGAAGTTGTTGAAATATTAACGGGCACGTTATGCTCAATTTCCTGGCTTTCAGCGAATAGCTATCGGTAACTTGGTCCTTTAAAATGTTCGTCGGTTGTTCCGAGTAGAATTGGTTGATAATTAACTGCCGTTACATTGAGGATGAATATTGATGATACTGGCTTTGTCAGTGAATTATTGGTATTATTATGATCGCAACTGATTGAATGCACTCGGAGCGAGTAAAATGCGATTGCTGAACTATTAATACAATTTCCGTTTATATTAATGTTAAATGGTGTTTTGACAATATACCTACGCAATGGAATTTGGCTTCTTTGTTTACTGTTCATAGCAAAATTAATAACATTACTCTGTAAATTATTTTTTGTAAAAAGTATAAAATAACCAAACCTGTCACCTGTTAGTAACGTGAAAGCGATTTAAAATGTAGTTAGGTTCGGTGTCTCTTTTAATAATCGTGTTAGTGGGTCAGCCGTTTTATAATAGGCTGGAATATCCGCGTAGAGTTTAAAACTGGGACTCGGCCGCTTAAAAATTACATTTATAAAATTTTAACGTTATTCAACATGGCGAACGTTATTCGTTGCTTATTCCGTTTTTTGCATCGCCCGCTCTCGTTAATTGTTTTCGCAGTCCATCCAATTCCCTCTTCAGTTAGCTTTACAATTCCAAAGTGTCATTTGATTCGTGATGGATTTCGAAGTTTTTTGGCAATTTCACGCTCCATGGCAATTCCCAGATAGATTCTGTTTTATTTCGTCACAGGTTTACCTGTGCTGTTATGTTTGTATGAGGCGTACAATGCAAATTAGACTAGTTAATGTTGATATTGGCTGAAACGTAAATAACTGTGTCAAAAATGTCAAAGGTTTTGTTTAGATCGTTCAAAACGTATTAGTTTGTTGTTGTGTAGAATAACAAACTGGACAAGTGCGCGTCGGGTTTTGCGACGGCAGTTCTATACTAGGTATCACACACAAACACACGTATTGTACATTTTTACAAAAAAATCTGTGAGAGAAAAACGTTGAGCCGCAAAGCTATGTGTAGGTATATTTTCTGAAGGATTTTTGATAATTTCTAAAGATATACATTATTATGCAAATTGGCAACCCTTCGTATAGAAGTGACTACTATCTTTGTTCTTTTTACCCGACTGCCGCCAGATGGGAGGGTTATCCCGTTGTTTCTATTATTTTAAAATTTTCGCTTTACGAACCACGGAGATAAGGCAGGAATTGTATGATTTGTTATTTTTTATCACTATTCGAAGTCTATGTGGCATGAAAAAACTAAAATCTCTTTACATAATTTGAAAAACTCATTTCATGATACTTTCTCCATTTGAACCAGTAACCTCTAAAGAAAAAAAATCTATTGTCAGCACCTCTCCCAATAATAGTCGTGTTCAAACTTATTAATAATGCTTCTTACACTACTTAGGTAACAAGTATAATCACCCAAACGTGATTTCTCAACTTTAATTTATCCCCCACTGCAACTCTAAGTGTCACAAGAAAGGGACGTGCATAGTGATAAAAAAACTTTGCATACCAATGTAGTTCCACTGAAAATTGTCACATTTAACACAAACTTTAATATAAAAAGCTCCGAATTACGCAGCATAATGTCTCAATTTATTAAACGAAAGCGTGACAAAGGTTGTAAATGTGAAATGGTCACTTAAATCACAACAATTGCCACGCCTGCGGCACCGAAATTGTGTTTTCATGTAAAATTGCGTTCAAATGTTGTGTGTTATTATATTATTCATTCTTCTAGAACATAACCAATTAAGATAGGGATCTACCACATTTTGCTTGTAGGTGACTTGTATATTTTGTATAGTTTTTCGAAACGTGAATATAAAAATACATTCCTTAAATTACCTACTTACATGTGGTTACTTTATAACACTATAAACATTCGCTGTTTATTATACATATAATAATAACACAACAACTATCATAAAAAGGACTTTACAACCTGTTTATTTATTAAGGAAAACTCATTGGTACGGTCAGCATCATAAATATATATACGTTACCAAGACGTCAAAAATATCTATACACCTTTATGCCGCCAAACATAAGGTCGATGTATACATATTTTGACGCTATGGGCTGTATATATATTTTTACAGCTGACTGTACGTGGCGACTTTGGGGATCGAACTCAATACCTTACGATCACGAGTCTATCTCCCGAACGAATGGACCTCCAACATTCTTTTGTAATAAAATGAACATAGATACATGAATTTAAAACTGAAATTAACCTTATACCTACACAAACGCAAACACATATAAATTACAAATTATACGGTTTTTGGACCGGAAATTGGAAGTTATTAACGTTTTTTGAACTCTTTGTTGGTTCCAAAGCCACGAATATATTGAGCTTTAAGCTGTTCGCGATTGCTTAGTGTGTTAAAACTGTGACTACTAGTGATCAGAAGTCTGTGTAGTCTTTCCATCGGAATCGTGATCATAACCTACAATAAATGCCATATTGACGTAGTGCTGTAGGTACTTATGACATTTATCGTGAAAAGGTGCCACAGTGGACCTTGGTTCAAATGAACTTGAACTTGGCTCATAAACTTAGGGTGGTAGTATAGATCATAAACTCATACGAACGTGAACTGAAAATTGAGTACGGTATAGATCTACATATAGGTAACTTTATAATTGCATGAGCTACAAAAATCACCATGACATTTAACCATTTTTATTTAGCAAATTGTGAGACAAGGTGCCAAGTAATGCCAAAGTTACCAAGGCAGACTTACTTGATATTCCAGACTGTTTATTATACAAATAGCATTGTGTTTATTTTTTCTTTTCTTTATTACTTGTCTTGTGCAACTGTCATAATACGTTACTTTCTTACTTGATGTTTCAACTAGTTATCGCAACCACCGGTACCCAACCAACGTTTGCAACGAACTCGTAAACAATTCCTAGTTGTAGCTGACTTTCACGCAAAGCTTTGGCTTAGTAGCATAAACGAATTATTTATCACCCCTTTGTAAAGTCTAAAACGTTGATTAACAAAAGCTTAATCGTCCAAATGGAGCATTCTCGTCTTAGTTAATCTTTATAAAAGGTGTTTTAACGGCGATCATAAATCCGGCCTTTTGTTATTTAATCCTGTTCTTAAACAGGATTAAACAGGATTTCTAGATGCTGGATCATTCTGTACTCAGGATTCTATTTCTATTATCTAGTACCGTGTTGATTGTTAAGAAATTACTTACAATTGTTAGTTTTTGATTACGGTGCTCTTTATGCCCTTCCTATTTACACTTCAGATGTTCAGGAGCAGAGGGCTGGAACAGGACTGAGAGAAGAGAACAAAAATATGGAGAGATCTACGATGACATATCGGAAGACAATTGAGTTTCTAGCGAAGAAATATCATCATGGTTTATGCAAGCCAAAAATGAAACGTATAGCATTTTGTTAATGAGCTTGTTTATCCGGTTGAATTAAAAAAAAAGTAAATGAAAACTGCAAAGACTAAAACAAGACCAGTAGTCAGAAGTTCTGTTAAGTAACACCTACACCATTGCGATAGTTTCATGAAATTCAACAGTCGGGACCCATTAAAAATGTAAACCGGCTCAAATCTTCCCAGTAGGTGTTCAACATTACTTAACAGAACTTCAAACTACTGGTCTTGTTTTAGTCTTTGCAGTTTTGATTTACTTTTTACGCAGTTATGTTTTTGATTTTTAAATTTACTTTTTTATTTTACACTTTTTAGTTCGGATTAAGTGAGAATGGTTGCTAACCAACTTTAAATTTTTTCGTCGACTTAAATTTTTTCTTTTTCACAATACGGCGTCTGGTGGTCGCCATATTGAATTTTGATTATTGTCATGTCTTTAGTGACACTCGCAAGATTAAGACGAATCGATTGACGTCAGAATCATCAAAATTGGCCCACGTATTTGGTCTCTAAATCGCCACAAAGGAACAAACATACATACATACATATAAAGGCTGATAAACATTTTTACCCTCCTTTGCGTCGCGCAGTCGGGTAAAAATGTCATCGTCATGAAAAGCTTTTGTTTTCTTACCTAATCCCCGTCATCCCGCCATTTCCTATCGGTCTGCCTCTGTCTGTTTGCCCATCTTATGAACCTCGTTGGTAACGATTAGGACTCCTCGTTTCGGATGTATACGGTAGATATATATAGATATATATATATAAATGTACATTACACGTGATTTCGACGGTGTTGTCATCCACAAAAAAACAAAAGCGTTTAACTTCTTTAGTAGGTACTTACCCATCAATTTTAATTTATCCGAACTTCAAAATAAACTAACATTTGCGAGATATACTTTAACAAAAATGAATAACATTAGCAGGTAGGTAGCTAGCAACCGTTTTACAAACATGTTATTTTACGAAAATATTTTAGGTACAGAAGCGCCTGTACTCGCCTCAATAGCATGCTAAAGGCTAAAATCATTTGCATATTGCGGTCCCTACCAGGTCTCACAGGCTCATAATCATTACGTCCCCGCCATGCGAAATTAGCCCCTAAGGTGCTCTAGCCGACCACTACAACCACTTTATTATCCCTCAAACGTGCTCACTCATGCTAATTCATACTCTTTGATGTGGTTCATGGTATCGGCTTATATTAGGCGGGAATTAAATGCGAATAATCAAATAACCTGCTGTTTAATTTAAAGAATAAAACCGGAGTAGATATGGTAAGTAACTGAATTAACAGTGTGAAGTTCCAAATCGTGGTGTAACTAACTATAAAAATGCAGCCACGGGACTTGCTTTGGATACACAACAGCAATTAGATTTCAGAAAGATATTAGTGGATCGTTTACGTTTCTCTTTGTGTTATTTTTAGTAATACTGAAAAGGTTTTGCGTATAGATTTATTTAACAATTGTTTTGCAAGCGCTTTTGTACGCGTAGAATTTAAAACATAGCTGGTGTGACTCAGGGTTAGTACGAGTATCTCCAGACTTCTATTAGTGCAAGAATGAGTAGAATCAGTTCCGTAGCTCCAGAAATTACCGCTGATTCAATTACGCAAGCTTTATTTGCTGCATTGTGTTTGTATAACTACAAAAAGGCACCGCTTGTTTTTCTCTCTTATACTTCACTAACTTAAGCTTGTGACTGCGTACGCGTGGAATTTGGAAGTAGGTATCTATCATGGTTTCTAAGCAGTTTATTAAGATTACACATGCACCAAATTTTAAGTTAAACCATAACTGCAAGTGTTAGTAACACAATTGAGCAAATTGCATCCAATTTTGTGCAGCAGTTATTGCATAATGTGCGTACAAACGTAAAGACAGTTTAAAAATCTAAAAATAATTGTTTAGGAGTCTATTGCTCTTAAAATACCTATCTAGTTATTTTTTCTAAAATATCTCCTATGTTACATCAGCCAGTTACCATTTCATTGCGTGTAGGTGTACAATAGTCATTTCTACTCATAAAACCGACTTTATTAACACAAACAGTTTCAACAAACTTAAGCTACATTCAATAGACTGGAAGTATTGGAACCAAGTTGATAAGCAAACTGCACTCATAAATTAGCAAAGACTATTCCGATATCCGCGGCCCGGCGTTCCAATCTCTGTATGACTGGCTGCAAGTAATCGCACTCGTAGAGCGGAAAGACTGCGGTTGTCGATAGCGAGCTGCTCAGAGAGTATGGAGGACGATAAAGATGAACTAACCAGTGGTTATTCTATTTGCAATAGTATTCCGGCAGAAACAACCAAAAAGAGAGATTGGCACTTTTTCGATGAAGATTATCTCCCTAAATACTTACTAAGTACATACAGAAATAAAGATAGGAGATGTTTTTACCCGATTGCCATCAAAAAGGAGGGTTATGTTTTTCGCTTACCTAGGTAGTATATTAAATCAAGATTACAAAACAAGTATAAAGTATTGCTTTTGTGTCTTGGAGTTAATATTTTCAACTCTTTTATTTCTTGTACGTGATAAACCAATGGCAAGAATTTCTACTTGGTAAAACGTCATATATAAATAGTTTATGTGCTTTGATGGTTTCAGACGAGCGACCGCCTTAGCGTCTGAATTTTCCTTTTAAATGAAACTAAATAGAGTACAGTGAACTCGATATCTCTGTATAAAATATTCTTTGCCAGAACTCTTGGCTTGAACAGGGATGGAATTTCTAACTTGTTGAAAGAAAGTCTGCGAGTAATGGTTTGTTTAGTTATCTTAGTGAAATGCGGACTGATAAGAATTATATTTACATTCTAAACTTACCCGGTTCTGTTGAACTAAGAAATGATAATAAATATAAATAATGATACGATAAAAAGCAACGGAAAATTGATTAAATACTTCCACTATAGTTTTGTTCTGAAGTGCAGTTTTTAATATAACGTTGAACTAATCACCTTATTTTTTATTGGAAACGAGAATACACGTCAATTGATAGGAGAAGATTAGAGGCGGAAATCAACAACTCCAAGAGAGTAGTAGATTTTTGAAGTCAAAAGAAAGCGACTACAGAAATACAGTACCTATCTTATTTAAAATAACTCACAAAAAACCTATGAAACTACCACCAATAGCGCTACCTATCTACTTAAAACAAACATTGATGAAAGTTAATCTAAACTTCAACAATATTTCAACTATCTAATCTTTCGCCGTACAAAATCCATTCAGCAACTACGTTATTCAAACACAGCGCTATCAAAACGATCAAAACAAGAAAGTTTCATTATAAATCTGTGTCGGGACCAGTCTTAACTTTAAGATGCACCATTTGCTCGCGGACTTTTTAATCTGTTGATCAAATAGCGAGCTGTCGACAAATTTATTCTTGTAGCAACACAACGATTCTTATCGCAACATTTGCAGATGCACGGTTTTTTAGGACCTGGCGTCTTGTGTGAATACAGAACAGTTTCTAAGAATTTTGGGCTAGGGTGCAGATGTTTGAATTCACTTCGCCCACCGTGAAGATACATCCCTTATTTCGTTTACTGATAGAAAATTATAAATCTATATCTACTCTAATATACCAAAGAGGTAAGCTTTGTTCGTTTGTTTGTATGTAGGAGGTAATCTCTGGAACTACTGAACCGATTTAAAAAAAAAAATCACCGATATAAAGCTACACTACCCCTGACGGACATAGGCTACTAATTCTACGCGAGTGAGGAAGCGGTCGTCCGCTAGTATAATATAAACAGGTTAACGGATGAGGTGGTAAACCGATTAGACCATGGGTTATTTTAATTAAATTCTCAAGGTCAACCCAAGCTACGAGGCAGTGTAAACACCCATAGTTTACCTAAATCAGCCAGGTGGACCAAATATGTTCAATCCTCTTGTGCAGACAGATCATATGATAACACAGAGTTAAATAATGTGCATTTAAGTTTTACATCATAAACTAACACTAAGGTGAACATAATTTTCTTCGACGGTCATTATTTTACTCGACTGACGCCAGTATAATAATAATAACGAATAACTCTATAAATATTAATATTATCGATAACTATTCTAATTAGTTGATATTGTTTTGTTTCATGTTCTTTTATGGCAACACTGCATTTAATTTTGCATATATTGTGCCACTATTTCCGCTACCAAGCCCTACATTTGCATGCACCTGGTAACCCAGACTGTTATCAGAATGCAAACTGAAGCAAAACACATACGAAAGTCTCGTAATATTTTTTGGAGCGAATTCATAAATAGTATTATGAGCGTTGTTCAGAAAAGTCAGGTGTTTCATTTTTTGCCTTGGCTGACGGCCAGGGGATTGTTATTTAAAAACTTGGTGGAAACCGCAGCATATGCTTTTCGAAAAATCTACAATACTAAATCGTATTCAATGCGGAGCTAGCGTGCAAACTGTGGACCATTAAGCAAATTTCGGGAAATTAGCGAGCGTATGGCTAATAACCGAATGCAGATTTTGCTCGAGGCAACACAGCAGTTGGAGACCAGTGAAATATTGTTATTTGCATGTATAACAATTCCAAATTGGTTCTTTCTCTGTTGCAACACTTAACGTAAATTGTCCTGTGTTTAACCAACATTTACGCAGCCGATGTAAGAGTTTACGTTTATGTTGGAGCATTAAGTTATTCAGCAAATGAATGGTAGTTGTTCCTTTAATAATGTTTGCATGCTACTTACATTTTTGATTCCACACCAGTTTACATACAGTAACAGTTTACGGTAACATGACCCAGATATATTTTATCTATATGCCCTTTCTTATGACACTAGTTAGACAAAGGGGCAGGACTGGATTAATTTAAACTGTCATATTAGTGCCACAGTCTGTGTCTGTATAAACAGTAAATAGCTAAAACCAGGAACACTATCAGTCATCATCTTTGAAACGCTATGAACTGTGTTCTTTAAGCCTTTAATGGAAAGTTTAACATGGCAATCACTACTTAATTACAAGGAACTAACTCTTAGGTTTAGATTAATTTAGTTGAATTATGTTAAAGTTTGTTCACTTTTGTTTATCCCATTAATAAGACTGCTTTATAATAAATATTAGTCAAAGTTTTTTAGGAAAAATAAAAACCAACGTTATTTAATTTCTAACTCTTAAAAGAAAATGAAATAGAACAACTGTTGGCCCATTGCTGTATTGACGTCGAACTTGGCATGTTCAGCTAATAACGTTTGAAAGAGGTCAAATGGGAAAATTCACTATGGACCGTAAGAAATCTAAGAAATCAAATACCGAGCTGGCCCGGGGCATATGGGATTGAGATCTTGGAATTCGACTATTATACGAACATTTTCTTAAGAATTTTGATATGTAATTTCTATTCTATTTTACCTCGCTGTTTTCTAATGACTTTATCAACTAGTAAATTATGTAATACTTCGTGACTTTGCCCGCGGGTATTTTATTGCTAATAGCTCATGCGTACTGTAAGTAATCATTTACAGTTCATTACGTATATTTAACATACTTTCTACGAATGGTAAGTAAAATTATGTCCTTCACCCGTAATTTCCAAATCAACTTCAAAAAATTTTGCTATCTTAGACATTCCTTGTTAAATTGTCTCTTTACAGAAGATAAACATAATACTTTAGAAATTAGTCTTCAATGCATTTGTTATCGCAAATCCTAAAATTACTGAGCTTACTTATAACATTAGTTTCAAACTTCCAATCACGCCTCTATTAAATTGTTTATTTTTTTACGTGACCAAAAACTGTTACCTTTACATAAGATATCTTAAGTAATGTATATTTACAAATACAAAATACAAAATATTTATTTCGAAATATTATTATTATATTATTTAATTCACCCATAACAGGCACCCATAACAGTACAATTTTAGCCATAACAATTATACACTAATATGATTGATATCCACCTAATCTACGTAACTAACTTCAATAAACTTTCAAAGAAACTCACACAATTATGAAAAATTACGCGTGAGGATCGTATATCGCTTTATATACACTTTATACAGGACTTAATCCGTGGAAATGCCCGTGCGGTTTTCATCAAGGCTTTGTAGCTTGCTGGTTTTACTCGTACACGTTTAATCCTGGGATTTCGTGAAATTACAAAAAAAGAATGTCACGCTTAAATTTGCAAATCAGTTCAGCTCAACTCTTTGAAACGGCTCATTTTGTGAGCTGTTTCGAAGCACAATAGACAAAGTTACATGAAAATTATATGGAAAATTTTTTGTTGCGTATCTTGAAGACATAACAAAGAGATATATTTTTAGTTTCGTGATTATATACCGAATTTCTTTATGATAGCAAAACTGTATAAAAATCGTGGTGGTATAAATGGATAGCCCAAGGTCTTCAATATGTTTATACTTTTTCACCATACTCAATAACGATAGGTTTCATAAAATTATTACACTACGGCCAAAACGGGTTTCATAATTATTACATATGGGTCAAAAAGTGTAGGTTTTTTTTTATGAAATAGGAAGGCAAACAAGCAAGTGGGTCACCTGAAGGTAAGTGTACACCACCGCCTATAGACACCCGCAATATCGACGAGATTGCAGATGCGTTGCCAACCCAGAGGGCTAAGATGGAATAACTCTTGTGCCAGTGAATACACCGGCTGTCTTGTACAAACATTTTTGCATTTCATGTAGATAATACATTCATCATTTCAACGTAACTCATTAATTCTTAATGAATATTGTGATTAAAGTGGTATATCGAGTTTAGATGACTATACGTCCTTCAACAATGACCACATATCTCATTTGAGAGTATTTTCATAACGAATATGATATTATGTAAAGCTCTACGCCGATCCGTCTTATGTAAATGAGCCATATACCTCTAAAGTAGAAACAAACCCTCATGTAACTACATACATCTACTACCAACGAACAATAGACAAAACACTGTCTGCACACATGCAAAGAGTTATGTAAGCACGCTCAGTTTCAACATGGCTTCTTTCTCCCCTTCCTACGTCATTGTTTAGAGCATCTACTTTAAAACTAAGCCAGCCTAGTGCTATTAAAACAAAGTACTCTAAGGGAGCTCCCTGATTGGTCGTCGAGTCCCTAGCTAACATGTCATTGTTCCAGAGAATTCTACTCCCCACCATGTTATGACATGTCGTATTGGTTCTTAAGAACTTGGATTCTCTAAGCGTCGCACTTAGATATATTAAACGTACACTTAAACTGCTCCTTTTTGGGGTTATAATTTCAAATTTACATTGATTGTGTACTCGTATTATTTGAAAATTCCAATAGTTTACGCTAGTCTGGTAATTAATTTGCAGAGAGGCACATTTTGGAGAATAATAATATGCATGCCCAGCATAAACAATTTAATAATAATGCTTTTGTCCTGCGCAAATACCAGCTCATACGAAAATTATTAAAATGAAAATTAATTTGCGACAATTTTTTCTGATACCAACATGATCGCCGGCAAATGTGATATTAATAACCTCTATTAAGGCCATTATTAAAATCTGGCCACTTTGTGTCGGTGTTACTGATTTTATATTTCAGACGTAACATTTAGTTAGACATTTAATATTAAATCCAACAATTATAATATATGCTCTCCATAAATTATGTATAGTACGCATTGTTAAAATAATTTTAAAACTTTTCTAAATTCGTTAAATAATAAATTTCCCGTGGTCGTTTGATTGGGTCAAATACCTTGTTTTTTTAATATGATATATATATAGCGACCCATTTCTGAATTATACACGTCCCAAAATATTTAACTAAAAGACGTAGGGTTTAATTTTAGGCAATGCCATATTCAGAATTGAGTCGCTTTAATTCTAAACGTGCGATATTTCTCAACCGTGTTCCAATATTTTAATGACATCTGAAGATCACACGTACTCGTATCCAAGTCCGAGTGTACTTGCAAGATTTAACAAATATACGAAAATTCCCATAAAAAATAACTAAAACTGTAAATAAAAACCCAATATGTATTGTAAGAACAATTAAGCTACCGTTACGAAATGCAACTTTCCTAATATTAAGTAGGTACTAATTTAGTAGAACGAACGAGTCGGCCATTTTGGTTCATTGATACTCGAGCTCCATGACAGCAATTTGATCCTACAGTAGGGGTTGATATTCTCGAATATCCAACCAATCAGAGAACTGCGCTTAAAGCTTATTGTGGTTCCCTATTTCAACAAAACAAAAGAACTTCCATGTTCTTAAACATAAAAAATAGGCCAACTGAAGTCTTTGTTTTGATTAAACAGTTGCATTCTGCTGAATAGAGAGCGCGCATAAGAAATGAATCAGCCTAGATGTGTATTTATATCATAGTAAAAAAAGAGCCAAAAAACTAATTTGCGGGTGGTAGGACCTTGTGCAAGGTCCGTCCGGATCGCTACCACCATCTTGCTCGCTAATCCTGCCGCTTAGCAGCAGTGCTTGCACTGTTGTGTTCCGGCGTGGAGAGCAAGACAGCCGGTGTAATTACTGGCACAAGAGGTATTCCATCTTAGCCCTCTGGGTTGGCAACGCATCTGCACTCTCTTTATTGTTGCAGGTGTCTATAGGCGGTGGTGATCACTTCCCATCAGGTGACCCACCTGCTTGTTTGCCTTCCTATGTTGTATAAAAAAAATGCCTACAAATCCCTATATCCCTTAAAGGGATAAGTTCGCCTTGGTACATCACTGTATCTCTTTTTTTCATTTGTTTTTCTTTTGTACAATAAAGAATTTACATAAAAACATGCTAATGTAGCAGCAAAAAATAATAATTATGGATTTAAAAATGGTGCAATGGGATTGGTTGTGGCGCTCTTTCTGGGTGGATGCAATCCAAATGTGGAAGGGTTTTAGTCGATGATAATGAATCGAAGATGGAAGTAATTCATAAATAAATAAAGCACACAATAGTTTCGTCACCCTCTTTTAACATCAAATCATTGAGAGGGAGGAAAAACTATAAACAAATCACTAGCAATAAATAAATATTGATAAAATATTGTCAAATGGTGACCAAAACGCTGTAAACAATAGGTTTTATTACTTCCCGTAACGGATCATTTCACTCGCACGTGACTGCGTTTGCTAGGGTTGAGTGAATGCTGTGCTTTTTACTCTATAGTTTGTTCGAGATTTATTTAATAAACATGTAAACAAAGTGACTTTAGTAAACGAAAACCTGCATTTCAAATTAATTTGTTTAAAATTATATTATTATTTAGTCATTGCATTTGAATATTCAAAAAATTTAAATCGAAAGAAATTTCTGTTACAAAAACTAAAGACTTGTTTGTTTACACTTTTAATAAATTCACCAGGTACAAGCTATTCTGCATTTACAAATTTTGTACAATTTTTTTATGGGATTCTATTTTCAATTGTACATTTATAATTTTATATTACAGATGTTTTCTAACATATTTGTTATATTCAGTACCTACGTCGGTAGCAGACAGAAATGTAACTTGCTTGATGGTAGCAATCACTGGCGCTTCTGGCTGTTTGCAATATCAGAAGTACTATTTAATGTCCTTTTGAAGATCCTATTTTTTACCTTACTGAAAATATTTCCGACAGAACCTCGTTTTATAATTTACCTCTGTGGCCATAATTATGATGAACCATTTTTTTAAATCCGAGTACGGTAAAACAAAAACTAGAGTTATGATTTTAGTCAAGGACAAACAAACGTTTTACTTACGCAATAAAATCTGGCATTGCCAAATTAATATAAATGGTATAAAATGGCTGAAACGAAACGAATTCACAGTGAACTCCTAAACATTAATTCTCTAAGTTATTCATCATGCTTGCGCTAAATTCAGAACTTTGCAGCGAAAAACTCCAGTCCAGAACACTATGTTAGCATTAAAACGGAACAGCCAGAGATTAAAAACTAAATCCGTAATAACTTCCGAGGATTCCTATTCCCACGCTATCCCCAAACCTTTTGGCTTTCTAGATTTGTTTATTAATGTAATACCAGAACTTATTGTCGGTCCATGGGATATTTTGTTTAGTTTGCGGCCGCGTGGTTTACATTATTATCTCTAGAGGCTGTTTGCACTAGCTATAGTGTGAATAAATAATCCGGACCCTTGTTAAATATTAAAATACGGGTTCAGTGCAGACGGGCGACTTAAATAATATCAATATTGTCTTGGTAAACAAAACACGCGTGATAGGCAATGATGGCCGATGCCAGATTTATGTTGGGTCTTGACACAGTTTTGATTGGTAAAGTGTGGGTTAGTAATATTGCAGAAATAAAACATACAACAATTCTACTTACATTTTTACACCCTGCTGAAGAAAACTTCAAGGTATAATCCAGTATGTAATGCATGTAATTTAGTATGTATGAAGCCAAGTCCAAGAATGTCGGCCGCATAATAAGACGTCTTCATTTCTAGCTGGCTAGAAGCATTTGCTGTACCTGAAGCCATTAAAATGTTACTTACAATATATTTCGATAACGTGATTGACCGAATCTGCTTTATTACAGTGTAAAATAAAATGGGGTATGTATGAAAGTTCTCATGAGTTAAGTGAGCAAGAACTTCGAACGGATTGAGCTGGTTACTCTTGCGAAGTAAAACTCAAAAAGTATTTTTAATAGAAAATAATAGTTACACAAAACGATCAGTTTTTTCACTACGTTTGTACACTTACCCCCTTATTCATAAACGTTTGTTAGTTGAAATGTTTTATGTCTTTATCTGTCATTGTGGCGTTTACACTCAAATGAAAGGGATAAAACATTTGTTAACTTAAAAAGATTGTTAACTTTTTATGAATAAGGGGGGTAGTCTCCCGTCTGCATCGCCACTGGGTAAGCATCCGATTGCGTACCAACATTTTGCACTGATTACGGATTCCTTAACTACCGCACCGGCGCCTATATACAGCCTTAGTTATATAAAAAGGCTAAAGGGCAACGTAGTGGACTAGCTGTGATATAGAAGGCTTTCCGCATTAGTAGTGAGGATGAGTAATCATTTGTTTTCAGGCATTCAGGGATTTAGTTACCCAAAAAGGGTTTCTATCTTTTTTAACTTATATAAATATATATTTTATCATTTATTTGTAGAAAATAATGGCCAGCGCTCCGTCACGATGATGTCTAGACGAAAGCTGTTTCGGGATGCCGCGGTAGGCTTCGCATATTAATGAGCCCTGAGTGTTAAAGGTATATATATATTAATTAAAACAAGGTTTTAATCATTTGCCCTTAGGGATCAAATTCATATCTATACAGGTTTGACATTTTCAATGTCGTCTACTGTCTACTGACAACTAAAAGTCACAACTTCATTAGCTTAAGGTTTAACTTTGAATACAAAGTCATATGAACTAATAAAATTTTAGTATCACCCCACGATACAGATATAAATTACCACGTACCGAGTAAAAATCATCAAATTTGCCTAGGGGAAAAAATCCTAGAAACTTTTAATGTGTCTAAAATCTAAACTTAATATTCTTCTAAAAACAATGCACTTCGTACGTGTAAGTTCGCACGTTAATTTTTTAACGTTTACTAAACAAAATATAAGGCACTACGATGACGTCCCGTAGTCCTTTCTCATTCCCCATAGGCCACGGTCTCTTTAGAAATGCAGGCGTGTGGTCGCTTCCATTTGCGCTAGTAGGGTGTACACTCGTAATTACTGCGCCGGGACAGCTCCGCGGCGGGGACACCACATGTACGGACTTAAAATTGTCAACAACACTGGAAGAACTAAAGCCAAACTAAAGAACTAAAACTAAAGCTAAGTTCGCATTTGTACATGTTACTTATTTTCTTGTAAATTGTTATTTTTTTATTATTATGTGCAATAAAGAGTTTTACATACATACATAGAACTACATAGGCAACTTGTTTTAGCGTAACATCGTTAAGAGCCGAGTTAAAACAAAAGTTATTTAGTTTTTTTACTTATTTGTAATTTAATGTAAGATTTTTGTTGACAGTATTTTTTCACCTTTGGAAACAATTCGACCACTCAAATTGAGTGTAAATTAATTTAAAAGAGTTGAGCCAACACACATACTCGTAAATAAACTTATGCGGCTACATGTGAAGTTAAATAATGACTACTACTAATAATGAAACTGTTAGCAAACCATAGGATAGAATAATTTATTCATCAAATCTTTCACAATTACAATTACTAGACTAGTAATAATAATATATTTAGTACACAATAGATTGACATGCCAGTAATTACTAAACATGCAGTTATGAATTAGTTACCGGATATACCTAATATTTTTTTTATGGAATAGGGGTTTAAAATTGTTGATAAAGTTCAGTCATTAATAATTTTTATTTTAATAGGACGCTTATAGGACGACATTAAAGTTGTCACAATGGCATCCAAAGTGAAATTTAATGTTCACCTTATTTTTTTGCTTGCCTCGATGTATTAAAAGGCTGAACGCCCAAACCAGTGTACCTAGCACGAATATTCACGACACGCGTTAACTCGCTACGTAACTCAGTGCGTCTCGTTCTGACTAGTTCAGTAGAATCGAGACGCACTTAGTTACGTAGCGAGTTAACGCGTATCGAGACGATTCGTGCTAGGTGCACTGGACAATGCATACTACAAAAGTTATATTTTGCATTTGCGAGCAATTAGATGCCAGACCACAGACTGGTCCGAAACTCCGAAACATGTCGGATCTGTTTATTTTAAAAAGTAGGTGCATATTGTAATTTCATGTGAAATCTAATAAAAATAGGCGTACGTTGGCTTTATCATGAGACTCTTCTAGGTCCCTACATCTCTGTTTACCTGTGTCTTCTCTAAATGAACTGGCCCCCTGTTCATGGTAATTCTGGACCTTGCCTGAATGTCGATCCGACATTAGGGAGCGCCCGTGATAAATAATTTATCGACGCAATGTACCAAATCAGGGGCCCTAAGGTTCAAAATACGCTCAAAGTGATACAGGAGTGCTTTAGGAGGCTAGCTTAGTTAATTAACACAAGCCAGCCCGCGACGCACGTTTTAAGAAATTTATTTTAGTTTTTTTCTTTAATAGGTTTTTGGCTGTCAAACAAAGTTGTGAACGCATAATCGCTTTACTAGTAAAAAATGCAAAACTTACACTCAATTTGTATGGCATGGAAGCTTTGGGGGAGAAACTTGCGATTCTTTGTTTCTTAGTTGACTAGTAGAGAAGGTAGTAACAATGGTTTGTCCATGATTTTTCTAGAGACAAGAAGCGCTCCTATTAATATTTTTAACACAGCCATATCTGCCAAGTACCTTAAGGCTGTATTTTCACCGAGGCGGAGAGGAGCCGATATGTGCGGCGTTTCCATACATTATACCGAGCGGATAAGAACGGTGTTTCAAATGTATGAAAACGCCGAATCTTTGCCCCGCTCTGCCTCAGTGGAAAAGCAGCCTAAAGAGGGAAACTACAGACATAATTTTTATCTTTTAAAAAATACAGGCACTTATTGCACCGTACGAGAAACCTTTAAGTTCACGTTTAGCTCTTGCCGATAATTGGTCATCGACACCAGTAGCAACAATCGGAGAGTAGCCAATAACGATAAACCTTCCTCGCAGCTCCCTTACAATCGACGTCGATACAATGTAGAGGGTTATATTATATGATACGAAAGCGATACCTCGGCGTTATCGCTGTTTCTCTAGGTTATTCATTTTAGAGCCAATTATAGAAAAATACGCACTTTTATTTTATATTATTGGCTGTTGCCCGTGATTTTGTTCGTGTAGAATTCGTTGGTCGCTATCTCGCTAGAATTTTGTATCTTTTTAGAATAAAAACTAGCCTAAGGCTAAATTCCCGTCAGGTATACAAACATCTCTTTACTTTACTATACATTACTTCTGGCGTCCTAAAAATTCAGAAGTTTAGGATTCCCCTTACAAAGTTTCATCCCCCACTTCACATAGGTTCCCGGGTGTCAAATCATCCCTGTACCGTTTTTTATACAAATTGGTTCAGCAATTCAAGCGTGAAAGCTGGACAGAGAGAATCTCGCATTTATAATATGAATAGTTTAATTAAAGACAACATTATTTTACCAAAGTTGTGTTTACGAGGGACAAAACATATTTTAGATAAAAGATGTTGGTAAATTAAATAAACATATTTTTGAGTACAGTGGCAAATGAACGAAATAAATGCAGAAGCAGATACAATTACCGGCGAAAGAAGTCGAACACTATGTACCTGTATACACTTAAATTAAAAGTTCATACCGCTACAACAGATTCCTCATTTCGAAATCCTTCTGTCCATAATCAGTGCCACAAATCGTCTGCCCCTTAAATATAATAAATCGATTTCTTTGATTTGATTCTACTTAAGAATCAATACGTATCGTCGGTCTCGCTTCAATCAATCAGCTACCAATTGAAAATTCAATCGCAACAAATGACTACTGAGACAGGTTTACGTGACCATTGTTTAGAGACCCGCAATTCCAATGGAAAAACGAGGTTTGAGTTTGTTAAGAAAAAGATTAATGTAGGGAAAAGTCTACCTGTAGCAGATGCTTATTTTGACGACCGGAGAGCCTGGTGGTTAGTGACCCTGACTACGAAGTTAGAGATGGCGGCTTCGATTCTCTTGAGGAGCAAATATTTGTGTGATAAATACTAATTTACGTACCCGAGTCATGCCTGTTTTAAGATGTATCTATAATAAGTACATATATCCATGTCTAGTACCGGAAGTACAAGCTTGCTTTGTTTGGGACTAGATCTGATGTAAATTGTCCCAGTTGTTTTATAACCCGTCGGTGTGATTAAACTGTCATGAACCTTGCTTGATGGTAAGCAATTACCGCAATCTACAGAGGCTTGTAACGCCACAGCGTACCTATCAAGTGCGCGTCATTGACCCCGCAACACCCCAGTTTTTGTAGTGTTAGAGCCACATTGCAGTCAGTTGCTGGTTGCAGTACAAAAAGGTCGAGTCAACCGTGGTAGTGCCATACACACAGAATACCAGCGTAATATAGCAGCTTGCTGCTGCGTTTCAAACGGTGATTGGGTCCGAGGAGCCCCCGTGGGCCTCGGATCACCTAAGTGGAGGAAGAAACGAGACTATTCCCTTCTTAAAGACCGGCAACGCGCTTGCGATTCTCTTGATATTGCAGGTGTCTAAGGGCGGCGGTGATCGCTTACCTTCACATGACCCGTCTGCTCGTTTGTTTCCTCTATTACAAAAAAGAGGACCACCTAAAGGTGGGCAACGGATCAGCGATTTCTGTTGGGATCGCTGATTTCCATGGGCGGCGGTGATAACTTCAGGTCACTTGAATTTTCATATTTATAACGTTACGATAAAAATATATTGATAATTTACCTCGACGTTTCGGCCATTTTTCAACGGCTGTTGTCACGAGTAGCCATGGCATTTTTTATCCCCATATTGAAAATCCCCAAGCTGCATAGATCTTCCTGCTTGGTTATCTTACAAACAAACTTTGTTGAAATAAAGTTAATAAAGCTCAAAAGTAACGAACCTAAAAACCTTGACTGACTTTGTACATTGTAGCAATTATAAATAAAGCTATCCTTGGTAAACTGAAGTGCAATTTATTTAAATCATTTGGTCGTAAATAAATAAATAATGAATCATTAGTTCTATTATAGCGAGGATATAATATTATGTATTTACTTTATTCAAAAAAACATTGTGGAAGGTACGGGTAAGTACAGGTATTTTGCTTTTGTCTTTGGCATTTACTTCATTGTCCCAGTAAATATGAAATTCAAGTTGTTAAATAAAATTTAAACCTAAATAAAATAAAGATGAAATCAATATTTTTACGTATAATTGTCGAGACAAAAGAAATATATGAGCACTTTGATCATGAGTTTGTTTCCACATCCCTTGTTGTTCCGCAGTTTTTTAACTTTGTGTTCGTGGAACATGGAATATTTGTAATTAAGTAAGTAAGTAAGTAAGTAAACACTTTAATGTACATAAAACACGGTACATAACATTATTAAGTAAAGATAGATTTATGCTTAAGTATTGCGATTGGAAAATTGTTATGCATTTATTTGATTAGCAGCTAGATGAGATACCGGTTTAGCAGCTAGATGAGAAACTCAAAAAAATCTTGTTTTGATATTCTTTTGATAATAGAGCCGTCTGTAGATCTTTTTGAGTTCATAAATCCATCCAGCTATTCTTGCTATTGATTGTAAAGTCGGCCAAATAAGAGTATTATCTCAATGTCCAATGTAAATTACATGTTCTGAAACATCAAGGTCCATTTTCCCTTACAGATAAATGTGATTTAAGTAAAAAAATCTATGTGTAACCGTACCACACAACAAAGATTGCATTATACATCAGAAAACTGCCTTTACATACTACCCTTTTAAAAAGATTACATGGACACGACATAAAATAAATAAACAGCAGTATGAAACTTACTTTAACACAAAAACAAAAGCTTGGAAGTAGATTTTATCTATTTTCGGTGGTAGAATTGACTCGAACTTTGATAGCTTCGACGACAATGCAAAAATTAAGTACCATCACACAAGCTTGTATTAAATTAATTAATTTAATAAAAACATATATTAAAGAAGTGAAGTACTTGCATCGCCCGTCGTATCGTACAATTCAATGGACACTAACACCTTGATCCATATCTCTCTCTCACTCCAAAGCGCGTGCACGCTCGTTCGTGTAGCACTGATAGCCATCTGCGGCCCGATATGCAGTTAATATAACACGATAAATATTGCAGGTGGAAAGCACTCACCTCCTACGTTCACTTGTTAAGTTTCAATGCAACTTCCTATGCGGTAATACTGCGTTAGAATTTGATTTGAGATAAATTATTGTTTGCCCGGGGTTGGAGTTGTTGAATAAGAATTGGGTACGAACACTTAGTTTGAGAGTTCTTAAGAGAACATATATATTGTATATTTATATATTGTAAAAACAATCCAGTAGTATACGTATAGTCCGAAAAGAAATTAATTTATTCGGGACCATTTTTAGTGCATTTTTGCTAGGCAGAGCTAATGATATGGTGTAATAGCATGGTCTGTTACGATGAATGTTGTGGTTCGTGGTATGGCTTGTAAAGTGTTAGTACTCCTTATATTTAACTATAACGCGTTCAAAAACCGTAGGAAATGGCCAGTATTATTACAACCAATTTCATTATGAGAACTGTCTTGTCTGTGGTAGAAGGTATTTATTTAGCAGTTGCATAAACTACTATTATGTACTCTTTACAGAAGAAGGAATAAGGGAATATGCATGAATGAAAACTTTGTCTATCTGTTACGTGAATGATATCTGTGCAGTGTTGACCATAATCAAGTAGTTTATTACAAAAAATATCATACAGAGACCGTCATGTAAAGACGGGAACTTGTCCCTTTAAGGGAACTTTTCCAGAAATCAAGGATGGAAGTCCAGAATAATGCATTAAATCACAAAACCAAATGGCTTACTCTAGGCTATTATTGTATTTCTAAAACATATGATTTAACGTTTGTGAAGTGTGAGGCAAAAGCATAATTTTTCTCGTACGGCGCGAGCCCCATTATAGGTGATTCACGTTTATGCATCATAATAAAAACGCCATAAGATCGCCTTTATTGGCCATCCTCCATGCATGAGTGGTATAAAGTAAATTAAATTATTCAGTGTTTATTAAATTTTCAGTTGGCTCTGGATGCATATTTTATAACTGTAACGGTCATAAATAAGGAACAGAGCCAAATAATCTTATTAAGTTCCGTTATAGTGATTACTGATATTTTTTCATTCTATATTAAAACAATTATAGCCTTTTTTAAAATGAAATTTTTATATTTAGTGGTCTACTAACTATAAAGTAGACAAGGACTTTTTAACAAGTCTAATTCTACCAGCGCTTCGGAAAATGGAAGAATCCGCTGAGTAGTAACTCAAGAAACTCAGCAGTTTTTTCTATTAAAGATTTATAAAGTCTAGGAATGTCAATTAAACACAAATGACATAACTTACCTTCGCCAAAAAAATGGCGTCAAAATTATGGATTACATGTCGATACGCACCATGAAGGGTAGTGTCAGACATGATTAATAATGATGTATAATAAGTATATTAACAATAACATTGTGAAACACCAACTCAATTAAACTTACAACAAACAAAATGATTACTTAAGTACGCAATTCCAGCCAATAACCTTCTCAGTGACTGAAAAGATCCCAAGAACGCCCCCAAACACGGTTCATTTAATTCTTATCGATTCTCGTGGTTCGTTACAAATGCAAAAACTTCTATTAGACATTTCTTGAGGAGCTTTGATATGCAAATCAGACTTTTAAACGAAACAATGGATTTCATCTCGACCTTGGGATTGGTTCGGAAAGTGTGTTTGCTATCGTTAACGCTTTTCTCTGACATTAGATCTCAATAACGTAAAAACACGAGTAACATTTAGTTCTTGGCAAAGTGCCTTGCAGCAAAGTCATATACTAAAAAATCTTGAGATCACTTAGCTGATAGTCAAAGGCTTTTCTAAAATGGTGGTCAAGATAAAGTCGAAGGTCAGTGTAGATCATCAGTACGTTGGTCTGACCGACTCAGGCAGTCGACTGGGGGAAGATTCTAAGCGCATCAGCGTCTGACTCGACGCCGGGGTAGCTCCCTGTCTTGCTCTACCACGCTAGCATGATTGAGCTAGACAGAGCAATGCCTCGACGATAATGCACTAAGAGAATAACGTTACAATTAATAAATAGTTGTATAGTCGACCAAGTAATTGCTTGACCACTTTTTAACCTTATTCCTTTGTAATACGGTCGAAAAGTGTTCAAGCAATTTCTTGGTCGACTATACAATTTTACCTAAACAGTGGAACATAATTACCAGTAAGAAAAAAGTATCACTCACTGGCTAATAAACTAAATCATATACGTCAACTCAATGGCAATAGATTGTTATGGAATTAAACAGCTCGGTTCCAGGAATTAGTGGCCTTCGGAAAACTTCGAGGCTTCCGTACTGTCAAAGGAATTACTTTAATAAATTAATGGGACCGACCATCTTTATATTCACGTATTTGAAGTTTTAATTTTACTTAAGTAGTTACATAGATTTATTCAATAAAAATGCATGAATAGACTAAGCCCACATATTGTGTAGGTAAGTCTTACTCAACACATGTCTTACGAGAAATACAACAATCAAACAAGCATGTTCACGTTTGAAAAACATTTTGATACTCTAGTAAAATATGAACGAAAAAACAAACAAGTACGTAAATATGATATATAAAGAATTACCACTAGTAATATATAATTTAAGAAATGCTATTTCGATTTCGGATGGTATTAAGAGTATAAACATTAGTTTCCTTTAGTAACGTATGCTTTTATTATTTACCGTCTCAGTGACATCAACTCAGCATCAGTCTCAGTATAGAGAAGGTACGCCAATATGGCTAATAGTGTTTTTGTACCTAATTGAAGCACATCATAATTAAATACTGCACATTATACGTATTAGATGGAAAACAAATGTTTTCCATACGTATAATTTGAAATCAACACTTCAATTTCCGAAGAAAAAATCCATCATAAATTTATTAAGTATTTTTATCTACACACATATCATAAATGCTAAATAACGCGTTCAAAAACCCTAGGAAATGACCAGCATTACAACCAATGTTATTATAAGAATTTTCTTGTCTGTGGTAGTAGGTAAATCTGTTCTTTATTGGTCATCACATTACCGATATCTCGTGACTGCTCGTGACGTTATGAATTTAAATTTGGAACAGCTGTCAAAATTCAAGTTGGTCTCTATTCTAGTATCCACAGATATTAAAACAGTTATCGATACGAAACGTCAACTCAGTATGTTTTTTTAATTTAAACGCACGACAGTTGATCTCGAGTGATATGACAATAGCGACTATATTCGTTCGTCTATGGTTTAAAAAAAACGTTCGTCTTGACGGATAGATCGAATCACAGAGTACCTTTTTAATATACATGGCGGCCATTAGTTGTCATTCGTTTTTGGTTTTTTGCTGTTACGGTTTTTTGCAGTTATGATATGTGTGTAGATAAAGTAATGTATGCAACTGTATATAATTAGACCTTAAAACACTCGTGTGATCCTATTATGAAACTCGCTGACGCTCGTTTCATAAAACCACACTCGTGTTTTAAGGCCTCTCATTATATAGCAGTTGCATAAAATACTTTTATTTTATAGCGTGGGATACTATGACAACACCTGACCGGTGCGTCGATTCCACTCTTTGTTGACACACCACCGTGTATCAGTGCACCTAGCACGAATCTTCTCGACACGCGTTATCTCGCTACGTAACTCAGTGCGTCTCGTTCTGACTAGCCCAGTAGGAGAGAGACGCACTGAGTTACGTAGCGAGTTAACGCGTATCGAGAAAATTCGTGCTAGGTGCACAGCATACTACGATTTTAAAACCCTGAATTCGACCTCCGCAGGTGACTTTATTTATTACATTCTACAGTTACAGTCGTTGCCTTAGTCCGTTTGTTTCACGTAACATGCGCAGTGCGTGACACACAAAGCTAAATGCTTCCTGTGTTTGGGCGTCGGGTACAAATAATTCTACTTAGTGGCGGTCACCTTTGTATTACCTTAATTGAATGCCGGGCACTCACTTAATGTGTCTACGACTAGGCAAAGGAAGGGAGGCGATAAAATTTGTTTTTAATTATTTAAGTTGGCCCGGCCGGTTGCCTTTGTTGTTACACTGCCTGGCTAAGTAGCCAGTGGTTACAAGTTTGAGCCACCTTTGAGCCAAATGTATTTAATCCAGAACCTCGTCGTTTCTATCTTTGTTCACGGACTCAAGGATAAGTTATTGAGAGTAGTACTAATTTCAAAATAAAGCTCATTTAAACTACTTTTCACTTAACTTGTGTCTGAGTTTTATACCATAGGTTCAACAAAAAACCGCAAAGTAACGCCTGAATCTATCAATTACCATAGGTTCACTTTTTTCTAGGGCTACCAGATATAGTTAGAATTTTTAATACAAGTTTTTTTTGCTTAAGGTACTTACGGAAAGTAAGTCCAAAGTGACTTACAGCTTTTGCAATTAAATGGAAGGTGAATACAATATTAACAAGAACATAAAAAAAAACTTACGCTGGCTATGTTTTAAATCAGGTTCTATAATAGGTCCGACAAAGTAGCTGCCGAAATTTATTTGTTATAAATGTCTTATGGGTATAATTAAAAGAAGAGACATAGGACGCCGCCTTTGTTCAGAATTTATAGTAACAAATTCAAGAAGCTAAGTGTAAAATCGCATAAAATTCCGTTGAAAGAAGTAAAGACCACACACGATCAAAGCAAGACCAAAATAAAGCTATAACTGTAAAAGTTCAGTTTTCAGAAATAGCCACGTTCGATTTCCGTATGTTTTCACTGTAGTGATAATAAATATATCAGCAGTAAACAATTAATTTGTTTTAACGAGCTATTTCACGGCTCCGAATGCATTTTATTTTTGAATTTTAACCCAGTTTGCTCGAGACTCATACAAAAGGAAAGAGACATTTCTGTATTTTGATGCATGGTTGTTTTCATCATTGGAGCGCGAAATGGTAGAAATTTAAGCCATCCAGAATTTTAACTGCACCAGATGAGAAATGTGACGCCTACTTATGCTTGAAATTTTTACAGATTTTGGCACACGGTAGAGTGAATTTTATTATACCATCTCTAATCTACGTATTTAGAATTTGTTTTCGGTTCGGTATTGGTTGACTAGTGCCATGAATCAGAAGATAAAACTAGATAAAAAAAAACTTATGAGCAGGTTCTATTTATTTATAACGTTGACGTTGATGGGTTTTTAACGCAATAAAATGATTGTATTCTAATCATGATCATCATTGTAATCATTGTATTGTTGTTTTTTGTTGTATTGTTTGTTGTATTCTATTCATTAATTGAATACAGTTTAAAAGTTTGAATCCTGTCGCTGAGGTTCTTATGTAAACGGTATAAATTACTTAAACGTATTAATGCCAAGTAAAAATAGTCATTCATTGCGATTGCACTGACGTCAACAATCTACTAGATTCACCACCTGCACATAATCTTCATGGGATAACGTACCTACTTAGAAAGTATACAGACATATGTTGAGGTAATTTTCTGATGAAGACATTTTCTGAGACCGCAATGAGTTCCATTAAAAAAATACTATACCTATGTGCAATTTTTTAAACAAAAGAGCAGCAAAAAAGGGAATCTGAAAAATTCCACTACATTGTTATAGTACGTCACCGGCAGTTAAAACGGCGCGACGTAAATAAAGAACGGAATTCCAATCCGCTAAGCCCACGCAATCTTGTTGCTTCTTTTACTTTTTAACGTTTCCTAGCTAAATGCGATACAACTGAGAAAAATGTAATAACTACAGTATTGCATCTCGAAAAAAATGTTTTTCATTCGAATTCATTTCTAATACGCTCGCGTCCTTTTACATAATTATCGATCAAAACATATAGTATCTTCGTATAGTATCATCTTTATATATGTATAGTATAAAACAAAGTAGCTATCCGTTCCTGTATGTGCTCATACCTTCGGCCACTTACTCCTTTTTAACTACGCAACGGATTTTGATAAGGTTTTAACTGTCATTTTACGGAAGGTTTTTATATTATATGACATTTTAATTGTTCCCCTGCGTAACCGGGGTGGGGCACTACTAATAATAATAATCACGAGAACCTCGTGAAGGCCGAGAAGGACAAACTCAACAAGTACCTTGACTTGGCCCACGAGGTAACCGCTATGTGGGATGCTGACTCGACAATATCTGTTCCGATAGTCGTCTCAGCGAACGGTCTTATAGCGAAGAGTCTCGACCAACACCTCTCAGACTCTCGCTAGAAGGTTGGATCAAGGGTCAGATACAAAAGGCGGTACTCCTGGACACGTCACGAATAGTCAGGAGATTCCTCACTCTGCAGCCCTAATTACCGGTAGCTTGAGCCCTGCCCCGCTGCCGGCGGCACTCTAGGTTAGGTTTTTATAATGTTTGTATATTTTGTATTGATATTGTTTTATTACTTTTTATATAAATATTGTAAAAACTTGACCTAAGATTTAAAATAAATATACAAAAATAATAATTTATTCGATAGCCATACATAGGATTGTAGTTCTTTATAAATCATTCTCAAGTACAGTAGGGAAAATACATTCACGTACCACCTTAGAACCCTGTTGCAATGACGCGACGCGTTAAACGCCACGCTATATCATACAAATGTCATGCGTATGTCTCTTCGACTAGATTCTGCGGTGGTACGTGTTTGGATTTCCTTGACTGTACAGCAGCGTACTCAGGACTCGACATTTCGTTTCTAAAGGAATGAAACGTCAAATCTGATCTGGTGTACGGGCTGTACTTGTGAACAATCTAAAACTACGACCCTCAGATATAGTGTCATCACGAAAACTATCGTGTGGTTAATTTAATTAATATTTATTTTTTATTTTGTTATAGGTACCATCACTAGACTGAAAACGTGTTAACATGTGATTTATGACTTATGAAGAGATGTTATCTAATTTTTCTTGTAGGTCATTTTATATTTTAAAATCAGGAAAATGTAATATATCCTCATTATAGAGCAAATTACTAATGTTTGAGTAGGAAATTTCAAATTGGTAAGTATTAAAATATTTTAAAAGGTAAGATTATGTTGTAGGTTACAGGAAAGGGGATATCGGTCGAGTTTTTGAATTTAATTTAATCTTTTTATTAATATCTTTTCAGATATTTACACCATTTGGTCGCACTATTCTTCAAATGCCTATTTTTTTCTCTTAATTTTGTATGTAATGGTCTGATTACACTTTAATTGGCGCATGTGCGAGTTCACACATTTTCTACTTGCACTAAACACCAAATGTATGAACTCTCAATTGTACCTACTAATCTCAGTGTTATCAGGCCATAACTAATGGAACACTGAGTGCTTCGAATTCTTAGTGGATTGTATTTTAATAATAAATACGGTTTCGAGTTTGATGAACACGTGTTAAATAGTGTTAATTGGAATGTGTTTGTTATATTTTCATTTTTAATGCAAATAAAATACAATGCAATGGTAACATAATATATGAGTCCTCTTTCTTATTAACGACTCGCTCATAGAGTAAATCATTAAATTGACTGTTCACTGTCTCGCTTTCGCCTTATTTTTCTTAATTTATATCCGATCCTTAATAGTGACAACAATATAAATAAAAAACATATCCTCGGTAATTTAGAAGCAACAGAAGCACTAAAATTTCTCTTTAAGATTTAATATGACAACGCTACGTGTGAACTTTTACAGCCTAGCATTAAAATAAGACACGCGCGATTAAAGTCTACAAAATCTAAGATAGGCGCAACAAAACTCGAACAACAAAGTTTGTATAAAACACGAAGACATTTTGCTTAACACACCCATAAATTTTACACTTGTCAGGTTGTTGGTGGGTCTTGACGTTTATCGCAGTCCGGTCGAGAACCGCTGGTATCAGGCGAGGCGACAGGAAACAACGGGGCCCGTCCCCACCCCCGGCCGGGCTGAGATTAATTCACTGAATAAATAAAAGTCAGCGGATTAGGCCAAAGTCGTTTCCTCCCTCTTAAGCTGACCTCGCGTGCTTTTGTGGAAAAATGCCCTCCACATAAATAAAGTCCGGACAACCAATCAAAGTAGCGGGCAAGTGTTCGCTATGTGAATGAATGCTAAATACGAATAAATACGCAATGGAAGACACCAAATAGTGTTATTGATTTAAACGACTTAATTATTATGGTATTATTAACCCTCGACAAATAAACAAGGGCATAATTGGTTGACTCATTTTTCTAACTCGGTCGGTCAATTTACGAGTGAATGAGTTTTTTTTTTTATTAAATGTTGCGAAATTCTAGTTCTTATTCTAAGCCATGTTTAATCAAATCTGATAAACCATTTAACCCCTTTATTGTACGGGCCGACGGACATTTTAATTTTCATTGTAACTCTTATGATTTATTTATTCATTTTCGTTGCTAAGCAATCGTAGCCTGTACCTTTTGCGAGGACTACGATTTGCAAAATACAGATCATGAAAAACCTTTTTCTTTAAAATAACCCCCTTGTAACTTAAGTAAATTTTGTTGCTTTGATTCGAAGACAAACGCGACAATGCGGATAAAGAGGACACCTGTGTTAAGTAACTTAGTTTAATTAAGCATCAATGAATAAAAGGAATGTTATGGATTTAAAAAAATACTTGAACTATTTAAAAATATTGGCTTGTAACTTGAATGAAGAAAAAAACTAGAGACAATCTTACTTTTTCCTCTTTAGAACTGAGTACAGCGACATACGCAAATAACTCACAGGTAAAAGTGAGGTAAAACTCCCTGTTACCCAAATCTTTTCAAATATTTGCAAGGAGCAAATGTTTAATGTGTCCAGGTCAAACAAAGGTCTCGGTATGATGGTTTTTATTCGCAAGGGAACGGCAATATGAATCGCTGAAATTGGAAAGGCTTTTTAAAAATATGCAGGAACCAGAAGCATGGAGTCATGAAATTTTCAGCATGCGGCTTTGTACTTTCAAAATGAATAAATAGTGTTTCATTTTATATGTCGGTTTAATTCTGTGTAGCAAAATATTTTTCTGCAAGCGTTGTGAATAACTTTTAAAAACATTCAAAAAACTAATCAGGTGTAATGATGAATTTCATGTATACTGGCATATATACCTACAAGAATAAAGAGCACATCGCTGTGTAACCATTTTTGGCGTGTCAAAGTGCGGCAAAAGCTTTTTTTTAAAGGAAGGATAACGAGCAAGTGTGTCACGTATTGGTAAGCAATCACCACCGCCCATAGACACCCACAACAGAGGGTTAAAATGGAATACCACTTGTGCCAGTAATTTCACCGGCTGTATTGCTCTCCACGCCGGAACACAACAGTGCAAGCACTGCTGCTTAGCGGCTCGATTAGCGAGCAAGATGGCGGTGGCGATCCGGTCGGATCTTGCATAAGGTACCATTTAATGCGAAAGTTCGTACAAAAGCGGGCTTACTCGGGTTGACCTATCATTTAAAACAGGTTACTATGTCATCGGGTTTGTTTGCTCCTTATTTGTGCAGTTATCGTAAGAGATTACTCTCCCACTTGGACACGCAAGACGTATAATTCTAAGTTTACGAATGTAATAATGGTAATTAGTAATTCTGCTTTAAACTTGGCCGTTTGCCAAATTTAAATTAGAGATAATGTTATCTCGCATTCCATTTGACTTTATTAATGTATTCCATTTACAAGAGTCTCCTTAGAATTTGGAACAATTAATTTCATGATTAAAGGACTTTTTCGTCTTATCAATATATACATATTTTAAAATGATTACATCAGATCAATTTAACTTGATTTAATTTATCATGGCGATACGAGTATGAAATCTTAAATATTTATTTAAACATACATTAAGTTGCTATGATACGTGATAGGTATAGGTATGTAAATATCCGTTGTCTAGCACCCATTGTACAAGATTTGCTTACTTTGCTACTAAGCCAATAGGTGTCAGGAGTAATGTCGAGTATGTTCTACCATCGCTGTGCCGTCACAGGGCTCACGTTTGACGTTTTACGTACCTATTTTAATAACATATGTATAACGTGAAGTCAGTAAAAAAATTGAATTTGAATTTAAGTTGCCCCAAGATATTTATTGAGTAAGCCGAAAGAGTGACGATGTTAGGGTTGTAAACGTCATCAATTTGAATGATAATCGTAGTTATAAAAAATCAATTCCATCGACATCTATTGGCCTAATTTTTGTCTCATATCGAAGGGAATCGAGCGCTAGTCGTGAGTGGTAACGTCCTGACGACATTTGGTCTGCGCCTCGCTCTACATTACCGCAAATTGCATTAAGGTTTACCTGGGTATTGGATAGTATATGCTAGAGTTACCGAACAACTTTTTAACAAATTAAATAATGGATTAGGAGAAAAACTTTCAAGATTTGGTTATGAACGTGTGTTTGGATTAGACATTTCAAAAGAATATGAACAGGCACAGTAGTTTGAAGATCTACTGGAATATATCTCCTCTAAAATTGGCGTATAAAAATACGTGTGTAATAAAAAATACTTTGGAATCGGACAATCCGTTTGGGTTTTAATAAGGTAAACAGACAAAGACTGGAAACTTTAAAATCGAACTGTATCTAGAAGCAAAAGAAGCAATACCTAAAGAGATTTTTTTTTTTAGATAATTCATCCATACGTTTTTAGTTAGTATTATGGCTGTGTGTATACCTGTATTGGTAGAGTGGAATAATTATGACATAAATAGTTTAAATTAATATAAAAAACAAAATTAAAAAGTAATGGAATAAGTAGAACCACAAAAAATGCCCGCAATTTGTATTCTATTCGATACACCTAAAGTGCTCAATTCAAAAATAAAACTGAAACCAATATTTATTTTAAAAACTTCAAACTACACGATTGATGAAACTCGGAGCCGCTTCCACGACGCCCGCTGTAACCGATCATCTCGATTTTTCGTTTACTATGTCAAACTGATCGGAGGAGTAGAACGGATCATAAAATGCACGTCGCCCGGAGAGAAGTCGCTTCAATCAATCACAGACTAATCGAAAATTCCGACTCAATAACCGAAGAGCCGATCCAGTGCGGATTATGTGTCTCATTATTAGATATTACTCGGATTACGAACCATCCTCATTGAAGTAATTCCTTTCAATTCAATCTACTTTTATTTCATGATCAAAGACGCCAACGAATAAATTAAAGGAGTTTAGTGTAATGAGCACTAAAGTCGAGTGGGTTAGTACAATGCATTACCTTGATTAAAAATGTTTCAACGTAATCGATTGGTTCTTTCAAACTTGGACAGGTTTTTATTTTAAGTCTTACCAACAGGTATTTTATACTATAACACTTGGAAGCTTGGTTGCTTAAACACATTCTTTTTTAAGGGGCACATACAAAAAAATCGCAGGAATTAATTAAGGATGTAAAGCTAGAAGACTTTTTAACAATACGAGCAGTTATCTTTACATTGTATAAAGTAAAGTCACTATTTTTCCTGCCTATCCGAATTTTATATAGTGTATCTTCGGCCGTCTTCGCCTCCTAAACCACCCTAAGGATTTTGATGCGTTTTTCACTGTCATTTAGAAAATTTTATAGAGGTTTCTATGTGCATTGATTTACCGTAAATCCCGACGCTAAATCGGAGTTTGTTTAATTTAAATTCGAAGACACAGCAATTTTATAACACTGTTAATAAATCAGTAGATTTTTTAAACAATATCGTACTTGATTAATGAAGTCAGCGATAGCTTTCAGGTTTACCAAAGTACTCGTGTATATAATTTCAGCTCATTTCATGTAACACCGCTAAGTTTCTCGGGGATTTCATGCATCACAACTTAATATTATAATAAAAGGTAATTCTGAATAAAGGAAAGCTTTGGGGTCCCTTTCAAGGCAATATTGGAAGAAGTAATAGGGCTTTTGAGACTTTCGAGACTTAGCGAATATATAAGCTGATTATAGGTAGCCTAAGTAGGTAAGTAAATAACTTTTTACGTGATATTAATATACATAGTATAGAGGTTTTTATTATTATTATTTTTTTATTTTTTATTTATAGTATAGGGGGCAAACGAGCAGACGGGTCACGTGATGGTAAGCAATCACCGCCGCCCATGGACACCTGCAATATCAAAACATTTTACTAGGACTTAACAGACACCGTTACCAAATGTAAGTTCAGAATCACAAATGATAATTTAAATTATTTGTTCAGGGTCCTATAGAACAAGGCACAAGCACGTACAGGTAAAAAACTTAAAAGACCCTTTTGCATGTAGCAGTGTACATAAGTAAAATGGAATTTACGTCATTTTTAGAATATGAAACGTCAAATTATTGTTGCGTAACTACTACATGCATATAGTATTAAACATAGTACGAAGTGAAGTCCCTATTCGTTCCTGTCTGTCCTAAATCCTTATGGTGTATATTCGGCCGCCTTCCCCTTCTAAACCACGCAACGAATTTTGATGTGGTTTTCACTGTCATTCAAACTGAACTCAAGCTCGAGTTTCATAGTAACATACTTTGGAACTGAAACTTGTTTTGGGTTTAAAATTATGAACCTTAGATATTTTTACGGAAGGGATTTACGTACATTATACCTTAGTTTTTGATACCGTGCTGAGCCCCCCGGGTCGCTAATTGCCTATAAAACTACCTTGTATTTATTTCAAACTAAGCTCTTATTCTTGATAAGTCATCGTGAATTACGATGCTTTGAGATACCTAATATTTAGTACTATCGTCTCCACTCATTCTCAGGTTGGGTGTTAGCGCCAGATATTGCTTCTAATGCTCAGAAATATAAGGGCGCGTCCTAGCGGAGCGGGGCGACGTTTTATTGAATAACGACCTCTCGGTGGCTGCCGCGATAAGCTACGGCCAAGGAGGCGATTCTATTAGCACAACATCGACCAGTTCGACATCGAATCAGTGCCTCGTCTTGCTCAAGTCTAAACACGAGTGAGCGAAACAGAACGATTGCACGACGACGAGCTTGTCGCTGTTATGCTTAGAGAATAACGTGGCAGGCTGTTACGACCCCAAGACACCTTTTGGAGTCGAACGCAGTACAGCTTGGGACAGTAAGACGAATAACCAGGATTTATGCGGTCTATAGCCCATTTTAAACAGCTTTGAAGCTGTTATTGAAATCTATTGTGAGTAAGGTTGTGCAATTATTAAATGTAGTTGCTTTGTAAAAATAGGCTGTAGAGTTGATTCATTATTAGGCTGTGGCCCTAACATGACCGTCGAAGGTTAATTTGTCTCTTTGTGCGTCCCTTTCTTATGACACTAGTTAGACAAAGCGGGAATGCATAAATTAAACTTGGCTCGTCGTGTTAGAGCCGTTGTTGTCCTTACGGTAAGATGCTTTTTGATGAACAGTATTATGATGCTTATCGCGTGATAATTCAATTATTCCATAACCTTAATAGTGATGTTATAATCTGATATAAAAATTCTTTGTTAAGAGATAATTTTCAAGTGTTCATTCTTGCGTGAATTCCTTAGAAAAACCAAGCGAAGAGCTCCTATAATAAAGCAAGGTGCTGCAACAATTATCTAATAATTATAATCTTCCGCTCTGACGGGTCGAGACAAAGATAAAATTAACATATTTCTTTAACCTGAAATCGACTATTGTCCCAGAAAATTAGACACTGGCCGTACAAATCGTTAGCCCGGCAATTTGGTGTAAAAATTATGTGGCGTGGGAGCTAATTAGAAGCAGTGGAGGTTAGAGCGGGGCTTTAAAACGGAATGGGGTTTTGTGATCGTTAATTCATCTTAATTACCTTTCTGATGGACTTTTTGAAGGTTTTTCCCGCTCAAAGGGATGGAGTCACTTAGTATTCCGGTTGTAATCTTTTCATTTCAATATTGCATTGATTCCCTTGATACTTTTTTTATGTAATGGTGACACAAAAAATTGTATTGAAACTCAGTTTTTGTATTATAACTATAAAAGTACAAATCAACGAAATATAAATTATTTACTTTTTACAACATTCTTTAAATCTTATGTTTAGTGATACCTATTAAAGTTTTATGTGGCCATGGCTTTGCACGGCTACAATAAGGATGTAATGTACATCAAAACCTTATGTGAAAAATTATCTAAATGACATTGATAAATAATAAATATCTTGGGACAATTAACACCAATTGACCTAGTTCCAAAGTAAGCAACTGAAGCTGCTTGTGTTATGGGTACTAGACAACGGATAAACATACTTATATAGATAAATATATACTTAAATACATATAACATCCACGACTCGGGCACGAACATTCGTATTCATCATACAAACATTTGCCCCTCAAGCTTCAAGCGGTACCTCAAGCTTCATAGTCAGGGTCACTAACCACTAGGCTATCCGGCCGTCTACCGTGATACCATATCAAAATCCATTGCGAAATTTAGAAGGAGTAAGCGGTCGAAGATACGAAGAGGATAGAAAGTAACGTAAAGCGACTTTATTCTATACTACGTAAAGATTAAAATACATTTCTGTAGCCAAATAATATTGTAACCATTGGCCTCCAGTAATCAAGCCGCATAGCATATCTGTGACTCGTGCCAAAAGATCACAATACAGGTGACCAAGCTAATTAACGAAGTGGTACAGAAAAGCGTTTGGTTTTGGCTGTGATCCACGAAGACGTTAACATCAATGAGGTACTGTTTTGACATTTGAAATGACGTCGTGTGTGCCAACGAAATGTTTGCGAGGAATTAGAGTATTGTTACGCTAAATATTCTTCGTTTGAAGAAGATTTACTTACTGACTTACTTACTAGCTGGGCGCAGTAACCCGAAGTGGATCTTGGCCGATACCAGACCACCCCATGCCTTGCTATCTTAGGCCAGCTCTCGCCAGCAATTGACCTCGAGCTCAGCAAGTTCTTTCTGGGCAAAAATTTATCCACAAGATGGTTCCTGTCATTTATTCCAACAAATTACTATGGTTCTCCTCGAAAACAGGGTTTATTTCTAACACCCCATTCATTTTATCCATATTCGGTGGAAAACGGGTTAGCGGTTTTGATATCTTGGTTTCACGTTTAAAATATGTCGGAGAAAATTTCAAAGTTGTAACTGTATGTAGTTTTGATACGTTCGTACGTCTCGTACACTATCTTAATTAATTTTAACCATCACAGTGCAATAAAAAACTTCTTGTTTATAGCGTAGGGGATTTCAAAAACTTTTAAAAATCTTTTTCCCCTTGTGAAATAACAAAGGCACTATTAACACGCTTCAGCCTGTCTTACAGCACATTTACTAAGATAATGGGTAATAAATCGAAGAACACTGATCACACTTAAAGTGCTAAAAGTTTAATATCGGGCCCGCTTTAAAGGACGATCGCTGACAAAAGTATTTTTCATTTTGTTTTACGTATTCATTTAAAAAAAAACTAAAACAAATTATTTTTCTACTCCTTCTGGCTAGTTCCGTTTGGTGGACCTCCGCAAAGTAACGCTGAATCTAATAAGTATTCATTTTTAAAGAAAATACTTACTAAATTATTAAGAAGGGGTTGGTTTAGTCCTACCAAATTTACCGAAAAGGTTTTGCCTGAAATTGAATAATTTAGGAGTTAAATTAGATAGGAATAGATTTAGCGGGTAATAATATGCTGCTGGTATTTTGGTGACTATATTGAGTCTGGTATGAAGCAAGGGGGATTTTATGGCCCGCACTGGGAGAGTTCTATATCCAGCAGTGGACTGCTGTGAGCTGTGATGGTGATGATGATGAAGCACAGAAGGTTTTAAGTTAGTACTTTAACGAAACATGTAACTAAAACAGTTTAGCAGGTCTTGTATGGAATGGTGGGATTTGGATGTTGAGAATCATTTTGACGAAGCCTGTTGCGGATAATAGTTTGCAATAATTTAATTAACTTATTAAGGACTGTATTGATTTCATAACAATTTCAAAACTAATAAAAATTGCCACATTTTTGACAACTCATATATAAAAATATTTTCCACATCAACATTAAAAACCGGCCAAGTGCGAGTCGGACTCGCGCACGAAGAGTTCCGGACCATTATCTATAAAAATGGCAAAAAATATCACGTTTGCTGTATGGGAGCCCCCTTAAATATTTATTTTATTCTGTTTTTTAGTATTTGTTGTTATAGCGGCAACAGATATACATCATCTGTGAAAATTTCAAGTGTCTATCTATCACGGTTCTTGAGATGCAGCCTGGTGACACACGGACGGACGGACCGAGGGACGGACAGCGGACTCATAGTAATAATGTCCCGTTTTACCATATGGGTACGAAACCCTAAAAATTATCAAAAACATTTGAGTATGATAGCTATTTGGTAAATTGAAATGAATTAATTGACTTTGTTGCTGACAGTCCTTTGAAACCTCTCTAAAAAGATGATCCGTACAACAATCGCGTTAAACTTTACTGATCTGATGTAATAAAACTGAATTAAGTATCAATTTTTGAGCATCTGTACTCAAAGTACAAAAAAACTTTGGTTCGTTGGAACACAATCTTATAAAAGTTTACTCGCAAGGTGCTTATTTTTTCTAAAGATGAAAATAAAATAATAGCTCTGTAAACTAAGAATAACAACCAATTTCGTTGCCATATTAAATTTAGGCAACTACAGTTATTTATTTAATTTTGAGTCTTGATATTTTATTGTCAAAACTATGAGAAATTTAGCAACCATTATTAACAGTAATAATAGCAAAAAAAAACCACCACGAGAAAAAGTAATTTGTTCACTGTTACTTTGAAGTCCTCATTTCTACCCACCTACATCTGTTATACTTATTCAAGCTAAGGAAATATTTATAGAGAATATAATAACAGTTAGACAAAGTCCTCTGAACGTGTCATAACATATTTCCCACCATTACCACTACAGTCAGACACATTAATGCGAGCTTCAGTCAAGTCAAATTTTATTTATCCCTAAGGACGATTTCCTCTTGTCGGAGTGTCAGACGTCGCCCACCCAGCCCGCGTTTGCTATAATGAGAAAACGACCAAATCAACTTGGCCCAAATTAGACGCGCGCCGATTGGTTTATATGCCGACAAATATGGTAAAAAGAGCAAAATCCTTCAAATTGAATATGGAAATTAAATGTGTTTTTAAGTTTTCAGCATGACATGGGTATGGGTTCGTTCGCACTTTGTTTTTTCTGCTGTTAAACGAAGAATGTCCGTCTTAATTTTAACAATGTGTTTTGTATTTTAAAAAAAATCTGTTTGATTTTTTAGTTTATTAACATTTATTTGTAAAGGTGACATTGAAATAAAATAAACCGTTTATAATGTACTGAATAAATCACACAGAGTTAATCAGCAAATCGCCTTAAATATCTTCAAGCCCGATTACACAAAACGTACACGTGTCGTCAATAAATAGATCCACAATAAGATACCCGACGACAAAATACTCAATAAATATGTACTGACACACCCTTTCCAAACTTCTTCGTCTGTTAAATCAACTGTAACGGTAAACAGTAAAACTGTTGTTAAGAACATTTCGGTAATATTTAACGTAAATTTATCTCCATTAGTCAGTGTTTAAATTGAACTATTCAACCGTGTAACTCGTTTATCTAAACTGCTCCATTATTGTGAAAAATAGACCTAAGCCCGCGTTTTATAAAGAATGGTTAGCAATTGATTCTAGAGATCCTTGAGATATAATAATTTCGGTCCTTTTTGCAACTAATGAAAACCTTAATTAATTAAAAAATACATAATATTTCAGCGTTGTACTCGTTTTAATTAGACGTATATTAAGAAATATTTCAGCTCGTCGTATGAAATATTTTTAGGTAATAATGAATACATTACTAAATACGAAATTTAAAAAGACTGTTCACAAATAAATTGACTGAACATCCAGACAAAATAACAACTCCTAATTTAATTTTTTTAGCTCAGCTTATTTACGAAACCGTCTAAAATTTAAAGTGACCAAGTGTCCATATAAGCCAATGCCTAAGGCACTTATAGGCAAACATTACGTTAGCGCCACGTACAATTAAAGTCACGATCAGTATCTGTTCGCCGAAGAGTTCGCCCCAACTTTCGTAATGTCATCAGACGAAAATAATTGTCGCCTACATGTCGCGGGAATGATTGAAGATTATACTTTTGAGAAATGATAACTGAGTTGTGAATCGTATTAGCCTTATGATAGTAAATAAATATTATTTATTTACTTAAGGCAGTTTACTTTTTACAATTTTAGTGCAGTTAATTATATGTTATGGTATGTAAATCTGGCATTAGTGAGTGTACTGACACTGACAAGGTGACTATTAACATTTTTTTTAATGTGGACATTTCCCAATGCAGCGCCTAATTAAGTGCCAACCATGGGTGCGATTGGCCGATTTGGATCTTGAGGTGTTCTTTTTTCAGGCTCTCCATGGTTATTTCGAGATTAAGATGACTTATTTGTTTATCTGTGACATTTAGACGCAGACGAAGAAAATGGCGGCAAATTGCAAGACATGTGCGTCGGATGCCGACGCCGGTGGTTCCGGGAATAAGTTCAAATTTAAGAAACATGTAGGTCTTTTGTTTAGAGGCGGCAATAATAAAACCACACGCAAATTTCAGCCATTAAATTAAAAACAAAGTAACATTGATTTATTTCTAATAAGTACATAACTTTAGTAATTGGCAAACATAATTATATTATTATGATTAAGAAACGTGCGTGCGTTTCGCGGAATATCTTTGTTAAACTGTAATTCGCGCACAAATTGACTGTAAAATTTTCCCAAACTAGTGCGTATTAAAACTCTGCAGTTAACTTGCGCGTATGTTGCAGTCTTGTATAGCTTTTGTCTGTTTGTCTGGACCCATTTTGAGTAGATACGTTTAAAGTTCAAAATACAGTTTTTACCAGTTTGCATTAGGACGTAGGTCCACCCACACCTCTTTTGCATAATAAAGTAATATAATATTTAACAAGTAATAAATACGATTACATAAAATAATCCCAATGTGACTATTAGGATTTCTGTAATCCCAAGCATGCATTAACAACGTAAGAACTTATTCCCTCCTCCCAAAAGTAATTACAGTCGAATCACCAATGCGTTATTATTATGCAAATCAAAATGAATAAATTCCTTAGAGATTCACTGACATTAGAGGTGTGAATAAACTTATATTAATGCCCATGAATACTGGTAATCTATTCATACGAACAACGAACTGTTATGCGACATAATTGCTCAAGTTCTAACACAGTCTCTAATTAACAAACCAGATCATCGATGTTATGTTTTTAAATTTAAAATAAACCTACTTCTATTTGATCACGAGGGTCATCGATCAAACAAGGTATTATCTTTTCCTGTCTAACTCCGATTTGTCACCAGCAATGGATGACAGAGGGCAATTAGTGGGACCACCCAGACTCACACTCGTCAAAACGACGGATGACTGCAGCATTGTCAGCCTTGGCCGACTAAAACAATTTGTTACCACTCTTTCAGAAAAAAAAACATATGATGACGGATGAATACGCACCTGTTATTTTTGAACGAGTGGCTTTAGTGTTATAAGTTGACAATATTCTTTGAATGCTGATGGATTAAGAGACTTATTTAAGGATCATCGTTTTTTAAATATTTATGAGTATTATGAGAACATTGTTATACTTGAATCGCCTTGTTAGAACGGGACAAATTTAAACAATGAGGCACATAAACCAACGTTCAACGCATCAACAATTGTGTGAGGAATATCAACTTTTTATAACCCTGACGTGTTTATCTCGCGTCAGGAACACAATTACAACAACCCGCAGAAAAACAAGAACAATAAACGACGACCTCGTAGTCGTATCTTCGGGAAAGTTCGCAACCTTATAGCCAATTGACATCCAGACACGAATACCGCGTTGGGTCGTGATCGAAAGAAAGAAAGATTCTCGTTATTCGCGGGCCGGCGTTGGGCCATAAACGTTATCACTAACTAGCGATCGGGGCGGATCGATCTCCTGATTCGCCTCACGAAATTAAGGAAATCGCTCATGGGGATATTATTCTCCGCGTCGCTGATAACATCTGTTCTGGATATATAGGAGATTTGCGCCGTACTTTTGTGAACTTTTTCGGCAACTTTAGTGCCTACTAGTGATTCTTCTTGACGTCCGCTCTCTCAGTAATTTGGGTAATAGCCAAGATCGTTTTTTACCATCGACGAGATAGTACAGTGTTTTTGTAGGTTATCATACAAATGCTATATCATATCAGCCGTCTTAAGTTGTTTTACTTTGTTGGTTATATTTGCAATCTTTCATGTTGGCCAGTTTTTTTCCTTTGATTGGCCAGCTAGGGTTTATTATGCCGATGTTATGACAGCGATACAAAAGCTGCACTGTTATTATCTAAGCGCATCAGCGTCGGACTTGATGTCGAGGCATCGCCCTGTCTCATTCACTCGAGCTAGAACGCTAGAGCAAGACAGGGTGCTGCCCCAGCGTCGAGCTCATCGCTGTTGCGTTTAGATAATCACTCTCCAGTAGCGGGACGGCTGACGCAAAGCGATGACAGCTGATTATTGGAGGAACATTCAATGACTATTTCCTTCACTAAGGACCCCGGACAATAGCTACTCAGGGGTTTGTCAACAATAACGGTTGGTGACGAATCTGGGGACGATTTATTTTGATCAACATTTTTATTTTATGTGCTTTATAAACACTTATTCAGATTAACTTAAGTGCTTTTTGACGGTCTAAGACATTTGATGGCTTTTGATAACACCAACAAATAGTGATTGCAGGCTTTGAAAATAATATTGATAATAGCCTATTAAATCACCATTACCATCAGACTTACTTATCCTTAGTAGTAAACTGAGTGATTAAAAATCATACTTAACCCTTTCTTTGTTTCACCGTAGTCTGGCAAATTGTACCACATTTTTTTAAATAAAAGATAGGACGATTGTTTCTCTATTGATTTTAGACTTTGCGTACTTATTATAGCGATTGGCATTTATGTCCATGCTGTTACAGGAAATTTTAGGTATCTTGCCTTTTTAAATAGTCTTCCCAAGCCAATCATCCAATTTTATTTAAAGAAACGAAACTCCAAATCCGCTTTAAAAAGATGTTATAGAATTACACAGTGATTCTTTGAAACCTTATACAGAAAGAAAGCCGTGTGCTCCACGGATCCACCAATCGGCTGCGAACTGTAAGGCTTATGTCAGATGGGCGAGGCTTTGTGCTCGACGTGTCGGGTCAGGTTACACGTTCGTATGGCCGCAGCTTAGGTTTTGATGTGACCTAGGGTAAATTGCTTTATGTACTAAGGTATAGGTTCTCTGAAATGGTAATTGAATTTTATCTCATCTCATCGCATGCAACTCTTATGATATCTTCGATTGGATTAGAAAGGAACTCAATATGTTAATACTCATATATAGAGCTTTATTAAAAGGATTGAGAACCAAGTCTCAAAAAGCGCTCTCCTTGCAAAAACTGGTAACGTTTTCCACCCTCGAAACCTTAACAGTATACTTAGTTATGATTTGGTTATTGCCGAGTTTCAAGGTTCATAAGATACATTTTGGAAAATCTTATTTGAAATTGTTACAAGATACCCAAAGAAACTACCCAAAAAAATCTTAGAAGATTTATTGCTTATGTAAAAAAAAATTTTGAAAGCTACATCTTGATCCCACAAAGCAAGTTTTTTCTCCTTTCCTGTTTCAAATCAATTATTCTTAGCTTTAGTGTTTTGTTTACTATGACGCTGACAGACTGTCAGCTGCCTTCTTCCTTATTTGCAATAATCCATTTTGTGCCTAACCCATGTCAGTAACATCCATGCAAAACTCCAGGCAAATGTAGATTCAATAGTTTTATCACCACTGAAGATTGCGAATTTGGGTTGGAATCTTGTTTACTGTTTATTTAAGATAAGTAAAATAAATATGATTTACCTAGTTTAATTTATTTCGTTACAGTATGAAAAGCCTAGCAAAAGTAACGGTTAGCCATCCTGAAAAAGGTAACTTATCGCTGTAAAAGATTTCTTAACAATTAGTTAAAAAGTTAGGGTATGTTAAGAATTGTAATTACGCGTAGCAGAAATTGTAAATAGATTCTAGGTTGTTAGGTTTAGAGTAGTTAATTTATTTTAGTGTTTATAGTATCTTGTATACCCTTTTTTCTTTTTTGTGTATAATAATGAATAGATTCAAACATTAAATATCTATTTCATTTAAATAAATGTAAAATCATGTTTTTTGAGGTTCTACCATTTCATTAATAAAACTAACAATCGCCAAACAACGTCTCTCTAATTTTTCTTCTGAGGAAGATTTCGAGTTTAGTTAACATTGCAGCTGCAAATTGTTCCATAGGAGAGATGCCAAATAAAAGAGTTTTTTATTTAATTTAAATGCTTCAAATGAATAAAATAAAATTGTTCAAACAATGATAGGCATGTACTAACTACTAACACTTGCATCCCAGCATTTGAATGAGATGGGTTTATTTTAACGATATCAATTGATTAGTAATCAATTAATAATAATGGCACGTTATTGTACCACTATAACAATATTGCCACCGTAATATTTTATTATACCTGCAAACACGAAATAAATAATGTGTATCCTTTTTTTTTTTATACAACATAGAAGGCAAACGAGCAAGTGGGTTTCCTGATGGTAAGTGATCACCACCGCCCATAAACTCCTGCAACACCAAGGAGATTGCAGATGCGTTGCCAACCCAGAGGGCTACGATGGTATACATCTTGTGCCAGTAATTGCACCGGCTGTCTTGTTCTTCATACCAGAACACAATGGCGTAAGCACTGCTGCCTAGCGGCAAGATTAGCGAGCAAGATGGTGGTAGCGATCCGGACGAACCTTGCACTAGGTCCTACCACCCGTAAACGTATTCTTTTTGTAGCGTGGTGTCTGACCAGAGGTGCAATTTTTGAATCTCACCAGGTGACTAAGCTTCACCAAAATGGCCGAATCTCTATGAAAAACGGCCATTTTGTTAAGCTATAGTCACCCGGTAAGATTAAACAATCGCACTCCAGAACTTTAGATAGTTGTTAATTTTAACGCCATCTCGTGTACAAATGTCTGCATTAAACACAAGTATCGCATATGCGTAGTGTGCAACAAAGTAGTGCATAATAAAATCCGCCGCTGTAATTTTAACAGCGTCCGATAAATATATTTTTATTATTCAGCAGCCAATAAATATTAAGTTGGACATGGTTTGCGGTAGCGTGTTTAATATAACACTTGAGAGTAATGATAGTCGTTTAAGTTATAATATCAAGTAAACATGCCATATTAAGCTTTTTTTGACGCGGAATAACCAATTTTTAGGGTTCCGTACCCAAAAGTTGCGAATACTAAGTCTACGCCGTCCGTGTATGCGTTGCGTTTATTACAGTGAATTTAATAACAATTAAAAATCGCAAAAAAATCCAGTTCTCATACATGAAATGTGCTTTTTAACCCGTTTTTTTGTTCACCAAATTGGTATCCATTTCCCTTCTACTCCACGAAACCAAGTGTTCGTACTGTCGTGCAAAATGGTTGCGTTTGTGTAACATATTATTATATATACACATATATCATGCAAACACCCACCCTTCTGCGCTTCCACATGAAACGACATTGATCGCACAGACTCTTCTATAGACCACCACTACTAAACAATCAATCTATAGACGATCACGATCGCTCTATCGATTGTTGATATGGAAATGGACCTTCGCAAACTAACGCCCGAATCTATTATTTGTTTTTATACTATTGTTCAAATGAAATGTATCCGCCATAATGTAGGTATAATGTGAAAATATCAAGTGGCACTATCTTTTAAATCATAATAGGTAAGTGGAATATGTTTCAAAACAAAAACCCTTAAAAGATCGGACGGTTGGACGGACGGGCGGCATAGACTTAAGAGTCCATTGGAACCCTCTGGGTACAGAACCCTAAAACTTTTTTTGTCTTGACGTCATTGCACATGCCGTCCTAAAGCGAAATATTTTGGTATCTAAGGTGCATCTAATTAATTACCCAGAGCCAGATTTTACCACAATAATATAACCTCAAAAAATTTAAGAAAATCTATCTAACTTACTTCTTACTTTAAATTCAGCCGCACGATCGGGTAGCGCCGCGTCGGTTGTCACAACCAATTGTACGCAGCCACCGTTCTGCGACCCTCGCGCATAAATTCTGATGATATCTCAACAGTTGACTTATTTAAATGTATCACAAAATATATCACGGACATCGAGGGTACGGATGGAATTAGGCTTTGTGCAAAACTTTATGGTTCGGTATACTCTTATGATTAGCCGGTACAAGTTAGAAAATAAGTATGTCAGCTTAGAAATAGTAACTTAACTTCTTAAACCAAGATATGCACAGCATTCGAAGGGGAATGCAGCTATGCTAGCTGCTAGCTTACTTTTGACGCATAAGCGGCTGGGTCCTTTTAGTCTGGCATGCATGTTAACGGGCTATTATTGGGCATTTGCTGCATAAGAGTTCAGCTATATTATGTATAGGTATTCTTCAAGATTCAATAGCTTCAATTCAGTTAGTGCATTTGGAACCTTTGATTATGGATGTCGTGCTCATAATTTTATTAATTGCACAAAACTTGTTCGAATTGAAACATTTGTTCACTTGTGAGAAGCGCATACTCTCAATAGAAGCAGTGGACCTAGCACGAATCTTCTCGATACGTGTTAACTCGCTACGTAACTCAGTGCGTCTCCTTCTAATAAGCCCAGTAGGAGAAAGACGCACTGAGTTACGTAACGAGTTAACGCATGTCTAGTAGATTCGTGCTAGGTGCACCGGAACAGCCGCGCCTCGCGTTGTCAGCCTGAATAAACTTCCAAATCGATTCCGCAGCTGAGAGTGACACCCCTGGATAAGGTTCGCCCGCTTCCACATTTGCATAAAGAACAGCAAGACGTAATCGAATAAATGGAAATAACTACGGGACTATAAAATTTTCCTTTACTACTAACTGCTTGCGTTTGAATTTAACATTAATTTTGAAGCTGCATGTTTCATTTCCGCGTTTACAATGCAGATTATTGCAAGTCTCTTATATTCGCGGTGTATTCGATAAGACTGCAGATATATGCGTCGTTTTCATACATTTGAAACACTGATGGTCCATTTTTAGTGCGAAATGTATGCAAGTCCGCACATCTGCGCTCCGCTCCATCGTGTTGGAAAGGTAGCCTAAGCTAGTACTGTAGTATTTGCAATTTAATTTCTATGCAGCTCATCTATAACCTGTATTCTCGGTTCGATACTAATTTTGCTTATTGCTGTCTTGCCGTGTCAATAACACCATTCAAAATCTAATAAAATTCACCTTTATCGCTACCTAAGAGAACTCTGTATGAAGTTACTACTAATTGGCAAACAAGTAAAACCAGTGTCTGAACTGTTGAACACCAATGGTAGAGACTACATACGACTATTTTCTACATAGTTCTTGCCGTTTAAGGCAGTAAATTTATGTCTTAATTCCATTTAAGGCCGAATAGATAACTTCTGGCCGGCCGATCTGAGCGAAGTAATTATTTGAGTCAATATTGCGGTGCTTTCAGCAAAACGCAGACAATCGATCAAGCAGCTGGTCGCAAGGCCACGTAATTTGATACACATAGGAATGTGGACACAAATAAAATCACTTAGCCGCAAAGTGGCGCCCTGCGGGGCACATCTACCGCTTACTGTGATGCGAAGACGTAGAAATACGCTGGAAAAGTCTATAAATTGCCAGTTTCAATTACATAATGCACAGCATCCATGTTTAAAAAGTCTTAAATTGTTTTAAATTTTCGTCATTTTCACACATATTTATTTTATTTATTTTCACTTCAGTCTTCTCGTGATCACAACCGTTGCAATACGGTCGAAACGTCGAGGTTAATTAACAATGATTTTATCGCGTTAAAGTCCCGTTGACGTTATAAATATAATATTATAGTCTTGTCTGGCTATTGCGGAGTTTTTTTTAAACTGTTGAATAGTATAGCCATTATCAAAAAACAAGGCCTCTACAAACAATTTAAAAACAGAAAAAATATTAAGATACTATTTATTACAAGCGAAACACAAATTTTAAAATTTGAACGTTCACTTTTAATTAAAAAACGTACGCGTCGAATTGAGGGCAACCTCCACATTTTTAAAGTCTGTGCAAAACTAGAGCTTATATCGCGATTTATAGTTGCTTTATCTACTTTTATTTGCTAGACATTTCAAATTTATTCAATCAATTCCATATAAAATGGTGTTTTAGATGTATTTAAACCATTTACGTTAACATTTTACAAATTCCGCCCACGCGCGCTCGGTTAAATTTGTTTTTCGTATTTCCGTGTTAGCCAACTATGGCGCTAAATTGAATTAAGAATGAACGTCATTTATCCACAGAAAAAAAATAGTGTGTAATAAAAAGTTCACACACAAAAGCCGGCGGTTTGCGGTGGATTTTCAATTGCGGGCTAGAAAATTCGTACCGGATAAAATAGGGCGTGAAATTGTCCCGTGAATGAGAGGAATTTGTTTGGAAAGTTGTGGGAGATTTAGTGTTTAGACGTAATGTGAAAAACACTAGCCCATTGTTGCTTGTGACGCATAGCGTATGGCTTTTCTAGGGACTCGTTGTTGAACAAAACGTTGAATGCACGAGTAATGTTAGTTTAGGAGCGTATGAAAAGTTATTCTCGTTAACACTTGCGCGTCAGTAAATAAGTGATTCTTGCATTGAGTCTACCAACAAGTCAGTTTTTAATTGGCTTTTCTTTGAATTTTATCGCTATAACGAAAGAAGGAAAGTTACTGTTTCTAAAAGTTTTACCCGTATTTCAAGCAAGCTTACTTCAAACTTCAACATTGAGAAGTAAGACAATTTATTTTGTAACCATGGTTTAAAAAAAATATCATCGTTGAATTTTGCCGGTATCTTCTCATCAGAAATTTTTTCGAACCGGTGATGGAAAAAAATCTGATATTATAAGTGTTTTATAAGTGCTTTTTGTAAGCCTAATCTGAGGGAAAGTTTTTTGAGTTTGACTTTTTTAAACTGCAATAACTACATGAAAATGAACACAAGCACTTCTAAAAGCATAACATAAACTACTTTCATTATTCAACTGTTTCAGAAACAGCGGAGCCAATTCTGAATGACAAATGCACCTCATATAGTTAAGGTTGTTTGCATTCACAGTATATGGTTGCACTTTGACAAATAGCTGTAGTTTCTTGAGGGGTGTGTCTATATACCGCTCCCACTCTGTTAACGCGCACTGAATAACTAGCACGAAGCTTTTGTATAACTTTGTCATGACTTTTAAAGATTAAAAAAAAATACTAACATTCATGTAACTGTCCCAGTCCTTGTAAGTGATCCGACAGTTGAGGATATAATGCGGAAACATACAAGTAAAACGAGAGACAATGATGTCAATTACTGGTAAAAACAATGTCCTACGTGTGCAAGTGGTACAGTCACCTTACTTCAGTTATTCGGATCAATGGGCACAATATTTATTTATCAGGAAGGACGCAGACAAAAATTTAATCAGTTTCTATTTTGTCGTCATCTATGCTTATTGGTAGAAAGATAGTTATTTCTATGTTTGCAACTCAATTGCACGGGTTGCACCGCCATCAGAAGACATGCCCTTAAGGTATGCTAACCACAGAAATTGCATAAAAATTTAATATTATTTCAAAATGAAAGAGAAACTCAGAACAAGTTTACTCATTAAAATCTTATTAGTTTGGTATCTCGCTGTCTAGACTGGATATTATTTGGTGGGTGTTTTGCATAAACATGATATCCACGTAGCTTCGGGTAGTAATTGATTATCTGAAAGAGGGGCCAAAGTTTTCGTTAGAAGTTATTTTTAATATTTTTATTAAAAATCGACTCTACACAAATAGTGCTTCTTGTATACCTATATAGTATGTATATCAGGATTAACTAAATAGGGTACTGTGGGGTAATTAACTAGTAGGGTGCCCAGGAAAGCTGGCAGCTTTGCCACGTTGTATAATTCTAAACTAGACTATTATACCTGACCAGTATGTCCAAGGTTCAACAATTCCATGTTGCGACAGTTTCTTATCAGCATGATAACCGAATATGTATTCAAGTGCAGTGCAGTTTATATTACAAGCTTAACTATACCGCTCAATTGTTCTCTTTGATCTCTAACTTAAAGCAATAAGAAGGCTTCAAGGATATATACAAGATGGTTAACGCGTTTGTCTCACGCACCAGTGGCGTCGCACCGTGGTTTGTAGAAACAACACAAGCCAAGTTTCTTGCCCTTATCACCTCATGCATGATGCATGTTATAAACCTGATTATTTTCTTTATGACGTCGTTCTAGAAATTTATAAGGAAAATAATAAAAATGCTTTAGATATCCGTCCGCAGCACGGAGTAGCATTCGAAGCTGTATTAAAAACTTAAGTATCATCGTCAGGAAAATCTTTATAATAAGATTAGTATCGGTTTTGTGTACGTTTATGTCGGTTTTTTCAAAATTTGTGCATAAACATAAATAAATAAACTTTTGACATAAAATTTTTTTAACCGAATTTTATTTCGATTTTTATTTGTAAATGTTTAACATTAAAATTATTAAGTTAAAATGCCATGCAATGACAACACAAAGAAAAATTAGGGCAATGGCATGACTCGAAGATGGAACATCAGCATTCCATGCCTTGCGTTTGCCAGTAATAATGCGAAACTGCAGCAGTAATGTGGTAATGTGGCGAAACTGGGTAACGCAAGGCACGGAATGCTATGTTGCAGGTTCGAGTCATGCCGTTACCGTAATTTTTCTTTGTGTTGTCATTGCATAGCATTTTAATTTAGCTTTTGACAGCTAACACCAATGGTATGCAATTTCCCGCTTGGTAGCGCTGCCTGTGAAAGGAGACCCGCGAGAATGCTTTTATCACTCGGAAAATGCTTATTTGTACATCTTGGAGATAATTTACCCACTAGCACGAATATATTGTTCATACAATATCGATATAAAAATCAGACGTACTTGTATGTTCTCTTATAGTTAAAAAGAAATTCGATAGCAGATCACAGTGGCGCCTCTTCATGGGTGGTGGAATTTTAAGGAACCATTTAAATTAATTTCCATTGAACTAGTCCCACAGGCAAAGCAAAGCTTGTATTAGGTACTAAACTAAGAAATTAAAACCGAGATCATTTAGGGTCTACAGACGATATAATCTGGTGCCTGATATGGACAGATTAGGAGGCTGTATCGTGATAAATTCCTAGGTCACTGAAGGTCAAAGTCCGATGATATATCAAGCATCAGATCATGTTCTCTATAGACTTCAACTTTTGATTCCATATTGCTTATCTAAGTAAATAGACAACGGATAACACATCCACAACTAAGGTGCAAACACTCATATTCATTAGCAGTGGTACAAGTTACAATTTTACAAGTCTAAACCGGCAACATTGGTCATTATGCCCATTGCCATTGGTCATTATTGACCAATGTTGCCGGTTTAGACTTGTAAAATTGTAACTTGTAGCTTAGTGAAACGGGCCACAGTTGGAGCTGCTTCAGCTTTGTAGTTAGGGTCACTAACTACTAGACCCTCCGGTTGGTAAAGGAATTAGTTGTAAGTTCATTGCAATTATTAAACACGATACATTATATTGTAAAAGTTGTTGCTATATTGCTCATGAACAACTCATTTGACTTTAAAATCCTTCAAACACGCAGCTCGATTACAGCCAACAAGTACTCTAAAAGTTACCGCGCGTCCAATCTGATCTTCGTACATCACCCTAGTCATGCCATAAAAGTTTAATACAGCAAAGTGCTTAAGTGTTACCTGCTTTATAAATGAAAAATAAAAGGCTGAGTTACGACCCGGCCCAATATGCTGCACATCGAAAGCGACAAGCATTAAATAAGTCCTCGCTTCGACTTTGTTTGTTCCGATTATCATTTGGCATTATCTTCGCTCAGAGAGACAATCCGTTAAATGCGCACACAGTCTAACATCTTAATAATCCGCTGAGGGGCCATGTCTGCCCAGCATGACGCATTTCCATATACACTATAATTATTTTTCATCATAGTGACAACTTACCTGGAATTCGAGTGCGCTCTTGCAGAAATTACGGCAACATTAATTTAAACGTGCAGCAAAAAACAATCCAAACGACAAGCGAGAATTTAATTAGGTGGTTACACCTTTGTCTTTTATGATGGTAATGCGCAGTGAATAAAAGCGTATTTCAAGCAAATTGTGTAATACAAAACTGACGGGTTGAAGCGCGCTGTTTTTCTCAAATGTGTGTCCCCTTGACGTGTGACAAGCGTCTTCTATAAAGTTTAACGTAACTCAACCGGCGGTAACGTCACATCGATACGCGTAGAAAGTCAACCTTTACCGCGGTTGAGTGAACGAAACAAAACGAGTTGGACATGTCAATGCCCACGCCTTGGTATGGTAACTTGATACGAGCAGACGGATACATTTAACACCACAGCATCGGAGGTTTGCGAGCGGGGTCGCGTGTGAGACGGGCATTAGAGGAGCGACAAGCGATGCAGCCCGAAGGACATCGCCGATAGTTTCGCGAACCTAAGTGCTTCTGTCGCGAAGGTAACGTAGGAGACGACTAGATGTCACGCACGTGACTCCAACTACCTTAACTACTTGCTACTCTGTATTCAAGATATTGCTACCTGCATGCCACAGACGTAAATGTTTCAGGCATTCGAACGGCTTTCCAGTCACAGCCGTAATAAAAGGCTACATTGTTGCTTAGTAGTGGTACTATTCTAACAAATATTCGCCGTAAGTACGTTCGAAACAAAACATGAGATACGTTTGTTTTATAAATGGATCTAGGTACTGGTTCCTCTGTTTCTGTACTGTGAAAATGGAACCTTAATGCGGTTAAAACCGCATTAAGGTTCCATTTTCTGTTTACATGGGATAAAATATGCCGACCACCAACTAAGTTACAAAACCAAACATTCTTCAGTTTGGGAAACAGGTAATGTTATTAAAAAAAAACAACATATTTTATGTACATCTTACTTATTACTGAAATGATGAGGAAAAGTTTTTGTCTGAAATACTCTCGAACACTAAATTGCCTTTATTTTATGCAAAGATCTGACCAAGAATTACTTAGTAAAAAATATATTAAAAACAGTCCCGTAAGTGACATATTTTTTCCTTACTAAAGCCACAGCCTAAAGGGCCCATCCGCTCGCCCGTGTCAAGAAAGAGGATACTTTAATATCCGATTCATTGTTCTGTTACAAATTTGTCAGTGATCTTTACATTAAACTTTTTCCCTTTAAAAATTTGAGACGGGTCCATAATCCCCGTAAGACTGGCACTTGTAAGTAAATCTTCGTCACTTGATAAAGTGGACCACACAAATAAAAATATTTGATACCCTGAAACTATCGACGGTATTTTTTTATTGATAAACTTGCTAGTATGATTAACTAGTAAGAGACAGCTGTTTCACACAGGTGTTAAATTTCTGTTATATTATAAACTAGCTGTTGCCCGTGACTTTATCTGCGTACAATTCAAAAGTATTCTATCTAAATCTGTCCAGCTGTTTTAGCGTTAAGAAGTAACTAAAATTTAAGGCATACATACACTTTCAGATTAATATTGGTAGGATTTATAAATTTATGGTGGACGTTTAACAACCTAGACTGCCGCGAGTGGTAGAGTAACGGGTTAACCTACCGCCTCCTAAGCAGGTCGCGAAATGGATCCGGGCTTACATCTTAGAGTTATTAGGAATTTAAATGAGTTACACCATGAACTTTCCAGAAAAAAAAAACAACGAGAAAACCTTCGAAGCAATTTTGCCCGATCTGTACTCGGTATAATAGTAAGACGCACGTGGATAGTTGGATACGTCCCCAGTTTGAGACCCCATGTAGTTACGTTACATGTACATGTACAATTGTACATGCGTCACTCTTAAACACACACTAAACAAAGTCAGTGATTTTATAATGTATCCATTATAATTCGCAAATTTGCGCACGACAATATGAAAATGCTAAACATGGATTAAAAAAATCTTACTAAAAATCTAACTCTATCGTCTTAAATTGACAAGCTTACGAAATTAAATTTCACTCGCTCTTCCTCTACTCTCTGAGGAGCGACAGGTTATCCCTTGTATTTTCATTGAACGAGTATTAAAGCATGGCGGTTTGCAAAATATTCAGATCAAGGGTAATTACTCTGTAATCATTAATATTTCGCTCCTGTCATGCAACGGTCGGGCCCGGAGGCAGACCTTAATACTCTTCCACTGACGATGGGCAAGAAAGCCGTAACCAGCGGACGATAATTTGAGCTAATTTTCGTAATTCCGAATAATTTCCAACCAAACTCATGTTATGCTCAACGCAACTTATACTTTTCAGAATTTTGCTCCCGATTTAATTCAAAGTGCCCGCGAGCGCGGTTCGTTATAATAAGTTTTTAGAAATATTTTTCTTTGGCCGAGTAACGTATTCAAGGTCGCGGAGAATTCTCTGAAATTGATTTGACTTTGTTTATTTTGGTTACCTACTTTGGGTTTGTTTTTGTTACGGAAAATATTTTTCTTTTCTGCTGCCGTAAATGACAACCACTGCCCGAAATTGTGATTTAGTTCTCATGAGATGGTTCTTTTAAAAAACTGAACAAGTGCAAGTTGAATTCGCACACTGAGGTTTTCGTACCTTCGTACAATAATTTTGTGTTTTGGGTTTTGATGATTCCTAAAAAACTGAGCTAGTTTTCACATCGTTCGAGCTTTCTGTTTAATATAATCGTCAGCGGAACTTATTTGAAAAAAAATTGTTTAAAGAAAATGCCGTAGTGACTGACAGACGGGCAAACGAAAGGACAGAGTCACATAGGATCGTTTTTACATTTTTGGTATGGAACGTTGAAACGATAGTATTGTTTAAAAACTGTTATTGATGAAGTGCTTATTAAAAAATCTGACAACCTTATTTAGAACCACATTCCGAATTTAAATATTGCTTTTATTGTCAATAAACTATTAAAATAACGGACTAAGAACATGTTTTTCTAGTTTTCTGGTCACATCTCAATTTGGTGACGTGACGTTTTCCTGCTCAGATAACATCTCAATATTAGTCTCGAACTGAACGAATATTGATACTCTTCGTAAAATATAATAACTATAATAGTCATTATGTATTGGACGTGTGACTGTTCGCTGCACACTAAAATGTTTACTTCGACGACCAGGATAGCCTAGTGGTTAGTGACCTTGACTATGAAGCTAGAGATTCCAAGTTCACTCTCGGGACGTTTGTAAGATGAATATCAATGATTGCACCGGTGTTAAGGATGTTATATGTATTTAAATATGTATTTAATTCCTTGTAAATTCTTTATAAGTGTATTTTCGTAGCTATTTTCCGTATGGTTTTCAATAGTGTTTGTCTTTTCTAGTCTTTTATCTATATTGAAGTATGTATATTCGTTGTCCGGTACCCGTAGTACAAGCTTGGTTTACTTTGGGTTTAGGTCAATTGGTATGAATTGTACCTAGATATTTATTTATTTTTCATTTATGTTAAACTACTTTAGTGCTTGTTAACATTTAACGCTTAGTAAGATCACAGAATACCGGTGTAAGGTAACTGTACCGTACGTTAAGTAGGGTGAGTGAGCTCCAAGGTTGAGGGGAAATAAATGCTTGTAACGTATTAGCAACCTTCTGGGTTTACAAGTTACTATAGACGACGGAGCTCACATTTCATCAGATGACCCGCAAGCTCGCTAGCATCCCTTTCCATCAAATAAAAAAACAAAAATGACTAATTGTCAACATCGCGTTTGAAAACTATCACATCTTACCTAAAACATGTCCCGTACAGGCATGAAGTCCAACATGGCATTTTTTTATTGAAATTACATTACCAATAGGATCTACAAACGACATGTTGCTCCTGATCTGATCAATAACCCTCATATGATGGCAATGTATAAAAAACACTTTAACCACTAACTGCTAGACTTGGACACAAACTCTTAACTAATATTAATTAACCCGATTAGTAATAACTTCCCAATCATACTCGTATGAAATCGTTACTAAGTAAGAGACAAGTTGAAGTCAATACATTCACTGAAAGAGCGGTAGTTTACAACAAATTTTTATATTGAACATTAACAAAAGCTCCGATTTACAGGGTATAAATATATTTACACAACCCAACATCTCTATTTCACATGACATTTAAACAAAATTGTCTGCAATCCTGTCATCTCTGGGCATATTCTCCATAACTCTTTTATTCCTTCGGAACGCTAGTAAAGTTCATCAGATAATGAGTACATTTGTTGCGTGTGAAACTAGAATTCCATTTTGCACGAACAAGCCAACGTTTCGCGTAAGCATCAAAGGTGAGTGCAGACTGAGACTAGTAATTCGCAAAAATTTTGCACAACCCTTACGGCTCTGTTACCCGATACAATGGTGCTTTTGTATCCCCTATATATTCCCTAGCAAAACTTAGACAGACATGTACATTAAACAAAGAAGGCTAGGATAGGGTCGCTATGTTGTTATTTCACAAATTCGCAGTCGACTCGATAAATCAAGCTTCGGTTTAAACATTCTAACGCTTCATTTTGCTGATTCAGTTCTGCGATTCGGTCTTCGAGACCAGGTTCTTTCATAAACGCTGCTTTGTAATAAATCCTTTAGAATGTTGCGTTGCAATAACATACAATCTGATTAACAAACCCTATTACCTTTTGTTTAATGTTATTACCTTTTAACTGGTACCTAATTAATGTGTAGTGCAAAATAACTTCACAAAGATATTGTGTGTTTCAGACGAATGTCTTATTTAGTTGGTAAGTTTGTTTCGAATAGTGTAGCCACTGAGCATTGGCATTGGCATGTCTTAGCTACCAATATTTCAAACAGATTTCTTTATACCCAAAAAGCAATTGTAAATATGCCCAATACGGTAAATGTAAAGAAAAACATGACATGGATAAAGTATTCTAAAAATAGTCGATCCATATTACCAGATTCCTTACATAGCAATTCGAACCCTTTCCTAAATAAATACCACGATCTTTCGGCGAGCATTAAAAACGAGGCTACAATAAATAACGTTTAATTCACTTGTACCGTTAAAGTATTATGTAAACAGTTCCCCTCAGGACATGGAAAATTTATCGTCATCTAATAACCGAATTCCTAAGAAACAAATTACTAAGACGCGTTGAGTTACTGAATGGGCGAAAGCAACAAATAGTGTAGTAATTCCAAAGAGTTTTGAATTGAGTCCAATACTATTTTAGTCTTCGAACAGCGATCTTTGAGTTTTATTTCTTTTTCGTTTCGGAAGAGAATGGCGGCTTACTATGAGATGCTTTGAAAAGGGAAATAATAATGGGAGTTTAGGGCTTACTACTGCATAGGTTGGATCATCCTCATATTTGAAATTTTGTTCATTAAAATGATCAATAATTCTTATTTTATGGACTCGATGCTCTTTTAAAAAAGCAGAAAACTGAAAAGCTCGACTTATGAAATGACGTACTTATTTTTAATATGAAATGTTAATAATAAAAATTTTGATAAATCTGTCTGCCATCCAGGTCATTCAAGTAAATTGGCGACTACGTGTTCGCCATATAATATAAGTAAGTACCCTATATGCAAAATAGGTAATCGCATTAAAAATTATAAGTCTATCTCACCTATATCTACAATAACATAATTAAAATTGTAATGACAACACAAAGAAAAATTAGGGCAATGGCAGGACTTGAACCTGCAACATCAGCATTCCGTGCCTTGCGTTTTCCAGTTTCGTCACACTGCCGCTGCCCTACCCTGCGAATTTTTCAATGTGCTTCGTCTTCGTTTTCGTCTTACCAAAACATAATCCAATTTATCTGGTTATCATAGTGTGACTTTTAATTTGAAATGTGGGCAATATAGATTTTGTTTTAATAAATCCCATCAGCGATTGAATTGAGAATTCATTCCCGCCGCTCACGTCCAGTAGTTGCAGTTGCAGGCACTGCACAGATGCGACGGGCGCTTGCATCTCAATAATGAATGCATTGTCCGTCAGGCCGATACTGGTGGAGACTATTTTTGCTCAAACCTGCGCGCGTCAGTCAAGAAAAATAAGGTGTGGAGTCGACCATTAAAATTAGTAAAAAAACATTTCTTGACACTAGTTCGACATAATATAACACAACCAATATATTTTTTGTGGTATAAAAGAAAATTCGACTACGTGAAAAATAATCGAAGAGAATAAACAGGCCTAGTCATCTGAATAAATAAATAAATAAATTGTTTGAACAATGGATTGGGTATTGCAGGCGAAGATGAAGCCAAAATATTATGTCATTCCCATACTGAAAAAACATTTTACAACATCTCTTATTGTCCAACCGCGATTAGAATATAATAGGAGAGTAACGTCAGCACACTGTCATTTCATAGACTTGCGTCAAACTCCAGTCCTATATGTATGAAATGACTGTGGGCTGACGTCACTCTCGTTTGATATTATGTTCTTTTGGCGGCGGTCGGGTGATAGTTTAAAAGATCGGCCACACCTGTGCTTAAAATACGCTGACGCAGAGTAAAGGCAGTAGACCTATAAGAAGGTTTATAAGGTGACGCATCAGACGCGTCACAGCATATATGCATCGGTGTGGTTTGGACATATTTTCTCACATCGCAATACCTTCTCCAGTTCGAAAGCAACTGACGGAGTTACTGGGTGTCTCTTCTCAGTCAGTACAGTTTGTACTTTCCAAAACATCGGTGGCATTAAAAATGCAATTGTTTGCATAAATCTCTCTTAGCATCCAATGTGCGAGGTCAGCTCAATAGGAGCACCCTTTGGCATGCTAAGCTAAAATTACCCCTCGTTGAGTACTCTTCAGGCGCCTCGCCGCTGGTAAGCTGTAAAAGCTGTCTAGGGCTTACAGCTTAGGTGTGTTAAAAAAGCAATAATCTTATCACAGATTACATATACATACGTGCCTACTATTTTAGTAGTTACATACACGATCTCACATAAAAAAACAGCAACGGCGATTATTTATATAAGCACTTCGTAGATGGGATTTGATATTTTCAAGCTTTTATTTAACTTCATATGAATATTATATACCTAGACATGTTTTAATCTTTAACTTCACATATGTATATATTCTCAGTTCAAATCTTATAAACCAATTTTAAAGCAGCTCTAGATGTCGAATTGACCTTAAAAAAAATCGGATCAAAGTCTAGACTGAGTGAAACTAAACGTGAATAAAGTATCGCTCAGCACGGACGTGTAAAATAATTGAGTATCACTGTTGCATAGTTTGGCGAAGCTAGTCGTAAAGTAACTTACATTTTACCTTGGAAATCAATTCTCAACTAATTACGAAGTACTAATCAAGGATTATCGCAACGACTTCTCCATAGCTTTTGAATGCTTTCGCGCACTGGCATGAATGAAGACACATTTGCCAACGACAGCGAATCCGGCGGAGTTATTTGATTTATTCCAATCCGGGTCCATTGAAAACTCGACGTTATTTATACATATAGATGATTTGACGTATACTTGCCCATGTGTTGGTTTCAAAGAGGCAAATGGATGTGATAATTATTATTGTCAGATTGCTATTTCCCTTGGAGTTTCTGATTGCTCGACTAAAATAAGAATCTCAAATTAACGAAATGTGATGCATTATAATATTTTTCATAGAAATTGTTCGCCTCGGTTATGCAAGCACAGCTTCCGGTGAGTAAATTAAGGAATTTTAATAGAAATATAGAAGTTTTCTTCCTAATTTACGAACCTTAATGATATTTGGCAGTCGGGTGGAAAGTTATGGATGAGATTGGCATACATAGAACAAAGTGGACTGAAAATGAAAAGGCCTTTACCCAGCAGTGGACAGATGTGGGCTGATTTGATTGATTGGATGAATAGAAAAAATACACAAGTCTGTACCGACCTGTTAATATGTGAAAGAACTTAATAAAATTTCTGTCGCAGAATTTTAAGTTATCACACCATTATATTTTTGGTACGTTTACACGTAACATGCGCGAATGGCAGACTTAATGCATATAGACATTCTCTCTCAGAGAACTAAATAAAGAAACACAAAATTAAGGATATAGGTGAAAGACTGTAAGTATACCATAAATTTAATTTATTCTGTATTATGCTAGCATAGTAACTATGAAGAATACATATTTATGATGTAAGGTAAAGTGTTTAATAAACTAACAAATTTTTTGTGATATAATTCAAAACTGTAACAAAAGAAAGCAACATGACAATTGAACCTTTACTGCGATTGTCGCCATCGAAGCTTTGTTGCTCGGGCAATGTCGTGGCCGGCAATCTTGCAATTTGTAAAATATTTCGAATATTCCAGCCCTCGGCCACCAACGGCGGATCCTGGTTTCACGAACTCTGGCCTAATTTCTACGGGACACACGAAATACTTTTTTCTGGTAGTTTTAGTTAACGTGTGTGTGGTATTTTTCAAAACAAAATGTTCTCAGTAAACAGGCGAAACATTGAATGACTAGGAAGTATTTCGAACGTCTGAATTGAAAAAATAACCAATTAATTTGATTATACCTCTCTATCTTACTTGCGCTTGCGACTAATAAATATTAAAACTTCATTTAAAACTGCAAAAAATCACCTATTGGTGGACCGAGAGCATCAAGTTTTTGCTGCAAAAAATAACAATTAATGTCCAGACATCAATAATCCATTACGCTAACTGGTTATGTATACGCCACGAGGTATAAATACGCCCGTATGGTTAGTTGCTAGGAATATAGATAGAGATATTTCTGACTAGTTTCTTTCGCTGCCAGCTTGCATGTAGTCCATGCTTAACGATTTCTATCCAAGATAATGTTGCCGATCGACTTAAGTTATAAGATAAGTGAGCTATTACACAAAATAATTCTTTGCGACAGTGTGTCCTGGGTGGTCGACGTAGACATTTCAATAATGACCGGCGCAGTCGTCCTCAATGTGGCGGCGCTACACAGACAGGGACAGCAAAAACGGACTTGCTGGAATCGTTTAACAAAAGCCCCCAACAAATAAAACGCATTATAGTGCAATTTATACTTCTTTGAATTGGGTTACGTAATTGTTTGCATAGGACGTCATAATCATAAAATTATTTAAAGGGTCCTGTAAACGCAGGTACCTTATATGAAAGTTGGTCGGTGTTAAGTACAACAACCTTCTTTTATCTCTTTTATGCTCAAAGTAGATCAGATGTTAAAAATGAGACAAGACAAATAACGTTCATAATCACCGAAGCGTGCTCTTTGCTAGTTAATCTTAATAACGTGTCTGATTGCCACGAATTCATGAAGTTCAAGGAGCAAAAAAGTCACATTATCGTACCTGACATAAAATTTAAAAGGATAAAGTCACATTACCTCACAGTTAAATATTCTAGAAAATTTAAAAAAAAATACAAAAAGTTATAGCAGAGCGTGGTTTCGATCCACGGACCTCTGGGTTATGGGCCCAGCACGCTTCCACTGCGCCACTCTGCTCTCTTCGACAATGCGCGAAAATACGCACTCCAATGTTAACTACTAAAGTACAGTCGTAATAGTTACCTACTAGCTGCTGGCAGTATGTCTGTATCCTATTATTTAAAATTACTACCTATAGAAAATAGTACGACACGCTAATCTGTTTCTTGCACAAAACTTGTATGACGTTGTATATTATAGTTCAAAAATACAGGGTATTCAAGCCGATTGTATTCTTAATATGTGCTAATTATATTCAAACACGTGATTAAATATTAAATCAACATTCACATGACCTAATTTTGAGTAGATAATATTAGTAAAATAGATTAAACAGTTATAAGGAAACATTATCAGATTAGTTATTTGTTTTACAAAAAAAGGTTGAGAAACTCTAAAATTACAACAGGAAAAACACGCATTTCTGAAAGAGGAAAACCATTAAAACTTAATTCTCATTTCAGGTTCACAGACGTAAATAATAATCCCTCCCAAAAAGTTAAAATATAATGCAGACAATGTTCTTATATCAAAATATTTCTTCAGATTTGGCCTATTTTTAAATGTATTGTAACATTAAGTACATTAAGACTTAAAATATTTCTTCAGAATCCTTAAGAATCTACTTTAAGCTGGTTTCAAAACACCGCTGCTATGCTATGCAATGCAATGCTATGCTAAGCTATATTTTAAGTCCAGCCGCAAATTTGAGCCGAAAGTTTGTTTCTGCTAGAGTTTTAGAAAGAACTAGTTACTCTTAAAAAAACTCTAAAACACTGTCTTATAGCTTTCATAAGCAATAATAATCATTATAACCAAACCTGATATTACCTTCACTGAAAGAAATATTATTGTTTCATATCTTTTCGTAACTTGTGTACGGCTTATATCGAGTATATTGCAACCTATCTAAGTCCTACTAGCGCGAATTTATTATTATCTTTTCAATCAACAATGCTGCAAAAAAAAAGGTACTTAAGGATGTTTTTACTACAAAGCACGTGCAATATTTTCGCCATACAGTTAAGGCGTCTCCCGCCACCAACACCTTAGGAGTACGGGTGCCTTTTTCCGAACCACATGTAACTACTTTCCCGTTATTTTGGGAGATGTTGAATTTTCAAAAAAATACTCGTAACAATACTAAGTAATTCCTAAAAAAAATTCAGCCGTAGTTAAAAAGTTAGGGGTGAGTTTGGTTTTTTTATGAGTAAATTAATTAAAATAAATTCCGAGTTAAACCACATCACTCCTCATATATTGCAGAGTATGTTTATATTTTTCTGATAAAAAGATGGTTACTGTCAAAAATGGTTACAAAGCTACCCGGTCTCACGGCATATAGGGCGGAGCAGCCTTAATAAATTTCCTCAGCGTTTATTTCTCTAATTGATCCGCTGTAAAATTAAACCTCTGTGTAATCACTTAGCAACTTTCTGTTATTATTTTATACATCTGTCGATTTCACGGGACAACGCTTCAGGTCAAAGAAACGGTAACAGTCTGTCTTTGTTTAGCGCTAGTTGAGCGTAAGAAAATAATTATACGGACAAATTGACGAAGGAAACAATTTCAGATGAAGTATAAAATAATTATCCATGTAACGATTGCGCTGCCTTTCAACTGTGAAGGAGTTGCGTTGGAGATACGCTTTGATTAGTTTAATTAATTAGTAATACGAAAGGAGGTCGCCGAGTTCAAATTGAAAGTTTAAGCTCGTCGCCCACTGTACAACGCGGCATCGCCTCGCCTATAGCATTAACGTAAACTACTGAACGTACGTAAATGTTGTTTTTAATAAATAAAAAAGATACGGAAAGAGGATATTCTGCTGAGTTTCTTGCTGTGCTACTTCTCAACAGAATCTAAAAATTTTTGAAGCGCTGATAGACACAGACTAGCTTATGCGGCTTACTTACAAAATATCCTTTGAAATTAAATTTTCCGAGTCAAAGATAAGATGAACTTCTCAAATAAGATTGAAAAAAAAACGCATATACCTACCGGTTCGACTATTATTTACTGTTGGGGTTTCGGGTTCGATTTCCGTAAGGGGCAAATGCTTGTAAAATATATATGTAAATATGAAGATTTGTACTTGAGTCCTGAATTGTATTATGTGTTTAAGTATGTATTTATTTATATAAGTATGAACAAGTGTATAGAGTACAAGCTTTGCTTAGTCTGTTAAGGACTAGATCATACGTGTGATCAATACATAATATACAGGGTGACACATAAGATGTAATAGACAGAGACCACGAATTTTCACTTGACTGAACCTTTACTATAGGACTTGATAAATTGGTAGATTTAATATTTAGATAAGCATAAGTACTACCCGATAGATTACCAGTAACAGCTATATGCGCGGTCGCTTCTATTACTTTAGCTATAAAACGCTTCCAATGTGTAAACCCAAGTATCTTCAACTTCATCTCAAAACGATGTCCAATAAACGTGGGCTTAAGCGTTAACACACAAACTGTACCAAAAGATCCATAAAGACAGAACACTTACCATTAAACCGCGCAATCTGCATCTTCAGATTTTACAATACATCTTAACTTTACATCCATAAATTTTAAATCACGAGGCTATCCCGTCGGAGCATAAACCAAAATTGCGTTAAATAAAGAATGCAATTTTTTGTTTGTTCAGTACGGTGCGTTGTAAATGTTTTACAGGTGTAATTTGGCCGTCCAGCCCGACATCGGCTCTTATTAAGATATCAAAATTATCCAACCGCTCGGGGATGTGTGTTGTTCGCTGATAGAGAGTATATTTACTGGAAATTGCATTAAAATGTTTGCTTGTGTACGTAGAAATGCTTGTGTAGGTAGTTATTTCGGAACTGTTTAGTGGCAATTGTGAGCACGTGCGATAGTGTGGTCAATACAGGGTAAGCATTATCGAAAAAACAGTTGAAGTAACGTAAACGTTGTGTAAGGGTAATTGGGAGAGTCAAGAATTGTACATATTACAAAGAAGGTTTTTTCTCTTTCCTTCTTCTTTCATTCAATATTTAATTAGGCGATATCCCCCTTTAGTAGGCTGCCACTCAAATTCAGGTCTAGAAAAATGCTAGTATAAAGAAAACAGTACTCATTTCGTAATCCGGAAAGTAGCTATTCCACTGACGATATTGAACCAAGTCGTGGCAATTACAGGCTGCAAAACGTTACAAACAGGTATTTTACATTTGAATTATAGTTGATTTCTGTAAATTAACTTTATAACGTAAAAATTCAAAACGTATTCGTTAAATCGGCCATTGTTATCCTTTGAAAATCCCAATTCCACCACAAAGCAACATTTTGTAACTTTTCGAAAGCCCTTTCACACCCTGCCATTGAACAGAACATATAATGTAAACAGAAATCCCGTACAAGTTGGCTACTCAAATGAAAACCGCTGTTCCCGCTTTCGTACAATATTACCCTTTTCTACATAACTTACACATGAATATAAAGGACGCTACACACTGTGGCGACATTTTTATGATACTTGTTCTGCGAAAATCCCTCAATCTGTCTGCTATTCACTTTATGTTTCATACATTGCTGCGACGCGGAGTATCGCTTGTTTATAACTTTCTAGCTTCTCTCAGAATGCAGTGAGACGTGTACTAAAATAAAAATAAACTTTTATATCGCATGTCACCGATATTGCAGGGCGCAGAGCAAAGTTGAAGTGGCAATGTTTGCCACTTAGGATTGGTCACACCGAACTCTGGTACGGCAACTTCGCAGCAGTAAGAGGGTGGGGCGCCTCTCGAAGATGATCGGAGAATATAAGGGACCATACCAGCATACGTAAGTTGATCAGACAGAGTCACCTCCAACAGAAATGAGTAGAAGCATCTCGAAAAGCTCTTTGTCCAGCAGTGGATAAAGAAAGACTGAAGAAAAAAATGGAGAACCAAATTATAAGTCACATAGAAATTCAAGAAGCAACAAAAACATAAGTACTTCTCCGAACATGGTAGGTATAAGTTAGTATGTTTCTAACGTGTATTAGGTATGTGGTTTACTTAATTACGTCGCAGCCAAAAGGAATGAGTAAAGGGGAGAAACTATGAAAACAATATTATGTAAGCGTAATAATATGTTAATAATGTTGCAATATTTCTAGAATTACTATGGATGATTTGGATTCTATAATTTTTTTAAGTGTTTTAAATAATTAAGAAGATTAAATACATGTAGGACATCTATTTAATTATTAAGTAACTTGTAGATTGTTAAACCCTGCTAATAGAGTCCTAGTAAAACTCTTTGAATGTAAGTCATAACATCTTTTAGAAACATAGTTGTAATGAATTGAAATAAATGGAATGTTTCCATTTGTATCCCACAAGCAACGATAGAGTTAGATCGTTTTAAGGTATTTATAAGTCTATAATGGTTAAATAGTTATTTTAGTCACTTCTTAATATAAACATCTTTCTCTTCCTAACTTGAGAATTTATTTGCCATTCTCTATATTAACATCACATACTCGTAAATTACAGTCTGTGTGCTACTAACTGATGTTCAAGCTTCTGTTCCGCACCATGTATGTATGCATCGACAAGTATACATTTATAATTTTAATCCGCCTATTTCGATGATGTTCTAATAGCAAGACAAGTACAAGCCCCTGCAGCTACGAGTAATTGTACCGGATGATCGCAATACTTGCTAATCATAATAAGTATCAAAGCAAACCATTTCCGTGTGTTTGCGATAAAGTTAATGTTTGTGAGAAACAAAAACGTATTTCGCGCTTCTTGAGAATGGAATATTAGTCTCAGTAAAAAAAGTCATCTTTTTCTTCGTTCATAATAAAACTAGCGACCCGCCCCGTCTTCGAACGGGTATTACAATGTGGACGTATTCACGCGATCACTGTGATCACTTACCATCACGTGACGTGGGTCACGTGATGGTAAGTGATCACCACCGCTTATAGACACCTGCAACAACAAAGAGAGTGCCGATGCGTTTCCAACCCAGAGGGCTAAGATGGAATACCTCTTGTGCCAGTAATTATACCGGCTGTCTTGCTCTCCACGCCGGAACACAACAGTGCAAGCACTGCTGCTTAGCGGCAGGATTAGCGAACAAGATGGTGGTAGCGATCCGGACGGACCTTGCACAAGGTCCTACCACCCGCAGAAAAACCCGCGTTTTGTTCCTTTTATACAAACTCAAACCTCACAATGACAGATACATACGACACATTTTGTTAAGTTAATGCATGTTTACTGACCGTTAATTCTATCTTTTACATATTTACACTGACCGTAATGGTTGGACCCTCTTCATGGGCGGTAAAAGTAATATTATTGCATTACTAGGTTATCATTATCACACTTGTACAAATATTAACCAAAGATTGTTTGCCTAGTGTTTCGCTTTAGGAATTTCTATTTAAAGGTATATGAAACCCATTTTTAAGTTCACTTTAACGACTTTATGGTCTTTATCAGTAAGGGGCTTGCACTTTTATTGCAGCCCACAAAAGGCACTTTTTAACTCATTGTTCTTTGAAACTCCCAAATTGTATTCTTCAGAAATTGCACACATTTACGAACTTTTTCGTTTGTGCAAATTGGCAAGCTATAAAGCAATAGATTTTTATGAGTAGGTAACTGTTTTATTACTTGTAAAATTTGCTAAAAGGGTCGACCTACCTACACCTACCAAAAGGTAAGTGTGCAAATTTCAACAAAGATACCTGCTTTACAATTGCTTTTTTATTTGCTTTACGTTAGTTTAACTTCATAGGTATATTTATTTATTTGCTTGCATTGGTCCATTCAACTTGCAATCTACTCGCAGAAAACATGCGTATTTCCGTTGACACTATGTAATATTTAAGTACAGCAAGCAAAGCCACCGACCTCGAGATTGAAATATAAAAAAAACATACCTATTATCTACTATGATATATTTAACGTGGTGTTTACGTCGTTGCATCTTTTCAAATTATTTGCATGACTATTATTACCCACTATCGTCAGTTGGATGGACTTTAAATTTAGAGTACCTTATTCCATTTCATTCCTTTTCATTTTATAATGAGTACCTATGTAGATTCGATGATAAGTATGATAAGTCAATGATAAAGTATCATCAAGAAAAAGCTCATATTTTTTTATAAATCTTTTTTAGTAATTAACATAATAACAGGTTTCAAAATCACCTCATTAACATTACTATTTACCAGTGTTTCAGATGCAAATCTTGCGTAGGCATCTTAAAAACAATGTCAACTTCTTTAGACCATTTTCGGCCTCAGTGACTGGAGTAACTAGCTACAAAAAAAACAATAATAAATCTTCAAAGGCAAGGCATCGCGTATACCAATAATACATTTCTGGCATGTTTACACCCCTGAATTTACCTAGCGGAATATTTCCCAAGTTGGCACAGCAAACACGTTGGTTTTTCTCAGCGAGCGGATTAAAGCGTGGTAGCGGGGCCCATAAATCTATGGATTAAACTAACCTATCGGGAGATTGCAATCTTGCCGTCCGCGGCTCCTATCGATAATTGTACCGATACCGATACCTACAAAAAGGGCGAGCGCTTAAAAGTTGAAGCCTTTTTTCGATTAAAGTTTACTCGGAATCATTTAATGGCACGTTAGCCGGTTTACTTGAACGTGCTCATGCATTACCTTCAAGTGACAAAGTTTGTGGACTACCAACCTAACGGGGGCTAATGTCAGTTAGAGGTCCCTCAAATCAAAATAAAAGTGTAATAAATCTGCTCTGAATAATATTGTCTTGTATATTGTGTTGTAATATTTTTAAAAATGCCTACTGGAAGACGTGAATTTTTTTTTGAAGGATAGGAAAGAATTAATGTCATCAATGGGAAACTAAGAAGCAAAAGTACCACAGAATTGGCTTTGCCTAAAAGATAGAACAAGTTTTTGCCTTTTGCACTGTTTTAACCCCTGACGCAATGCAAAGAGGAATTCTATAAATTTGAGGCCTCTGTCTGCCTGTCCGTGCGTTTCTGTTTGTAACCTCGTAGTTCCAGATTAGAACTGATCAATCTAGGTTTTTGGTTATTGGAGGCTGTATAGCTCCGATAATCTTATTTCATACTGTACTATATTTGAAATAGTGAAATAGTCGAATAGTCGTTATAGTAACGGATATTGTTTATTATTGTCTTACTGATGGTAACTGTCCATGTAAAGATGTGTGCTTAATTTTACTCTAAAATATACATTATAAAAGGTTACAACTGTGTGATAATTCTGCTCAAATTCCATTTTTGGTAATTAAGTTAAGCGAGATTGTTTAACGCATTTTAATAGGTAATAGGTTAGGGTTTTATAGATAGATATTTATTACTTAGGCTGTAAAATATAAAATTTTGATTTAGTTTATTGCTTAAATATGTGTGTATATGGGAGTTCTTGATAGCAAAACCAAGAAAATGTATTTACGAAACTAACACACAAACTTCAAAAAGGGGATACTTAAAAAAGTGAATATTATTTTAGTTTATCGCTACCAGAACATCACTGTTCTTTGCTGCGACTAGCATAAACTGTGGTAACTTTAAATCGACTTCATTTGTTTTATTTTTTACTATACTTTCTACTTCTTTAAAGATTACTTAACATATTTTAGTGCACATGTGTTGCAGTACGGAACGAAACATACCAATCTTGGCCAAAATAAGTTGTATAAGGAACCTACGTTTGACGATCAGTGTCCACAATATCACGAATGTCTTTGTTTCATAAGAACCATAAACAAAACAACACTATGAGGAAATAAAACGCTTCTGTTTATATAAATTGAGTAGCTATCGTAAAACATATTTTAATTCAAATTTTGAATTTGATGGCACCACCGATTGGAAGATGACAAAATCACAATGTGAGCTCGGTTTTGTATTCGATTGCCATATCGGAATAACTTTGTGTAATCTTATACCCAAACAGCCAGAATACGACTGAATGAGCAATATCAGGTTACCCTACAAGAAATAATGGAGTCGCTTTTGGATCTTTTTTACATGAACTTTGTCATACGATTTACGAACAGCGGATGCAATAAGGAATGGTCAGCCTTTGTATTTTGTTTGAAATTATTGTACCTACAAAGCAAAATCTATAACACAATTTATATCAAATTTACTAGAAGAGGTCACTTTAAGAAATGAGTTTGGCTTTATGTCTATTTTTTATTTTCATGTAAGTAAATTATTAATTTCTATTTAAATGTCTTTGTATACATAAATGCATTAATCAAAATTAAAATGAAGAATGAGAACACCGGGAGAAAGCATAAAACTTTTGTTGTTGCTTTATTTTATCAAAAAAAAATGTTTTTATTGGTTGAGGATTTTTTGTGTAGTAAAACGATAGTAATAAATATGTAATCATTGTGCATGACAGTCAATTAGAAGATTCCATTAGTTTCACTAATTACGATATTTTACAACGATAGTAAACCGGGGTTTATGACTATCAGAGCGCAATCTGTCAAAGTTAAAGCAACGGGCAATAAAGTTATTACAGAAAATGATAATTATGGTTTTGGAATTAAACTAAAAATGAGTAGTGAAGTTTACTTAAGAAAAACTAACAGTTTACATTAAATCCTGGACATCAGAGCCAAGGTCCGAAGCCAAATTTATACCAAAATCACTTTTTCACTTTTTACTTTTTTTTTCGCTTACATCTCATGGGCCAAATTTTTTTTTGCTGACGGAACACCATTGAAGTTGAAATTGACACCTGGGGTTCAGTATAGACCACTTTTGGAATCTTTGCCGCTGTTCATAAGTATAGGTACAGTCAATCGGGGTGACTTTGACTTCGCCCTTATCGTCGCCCGTCCGACTTTAAAAAAGTAGTTTCAAGGCCAATTCTATCATTTACAATCGTATTAACCTGAATCCCGTTGATGTCTTCATGGATTGTCTATGTCACGGTATTTCATGCAAATCTAAATTACGTAGATGAATTGTGAAATTACTTACCATCTTTATTTCTCTTTTAATCCAACTTTCAAACATACGAAAGCAGATTTTGATAAAACAATACAGTTTTCAAAAAATAAACGCATATAAATATTAAAAAATTGTTTCATCAATTTGGATTATTACGTCGCAATAGATTTACGATATCAAAGGCCCTAAGGTGCTAGCTTTTATCTATTTCTAACCAGTTAATGTAAGGAAGACGAAAGTATGCGTTATTTGCAACATGTTGGTTTTAAAAACTATCATTATATTTTAAATCAAACTATCTCAGTCCCTTAGAGAGTCTATAAAACTAGAATTTCTTTCTTATGACAGTTGAATTCATTAAAATCAAAAAAAACCAAACAATTTGAACCCCGGTTAATATTTATAGAAAAATACTGGCAAACTTTGAATAAACCGTGGGCGTCCCACAATGAGCACGTCACAGTCTGGCCTTTGAGCTGTCAGCCCCTTGAAGAAACCGGGGCAATTATATTGAAAACCTCCGCAGTGGTATCTTTAAGAATGAAGTCTGCTAAGTACGTTGGATATTAAAATCAGGTTCCGCTTTAAGATGTGTCAGAAGATGCTGAGGAAAATGAAGTAGCTCTTTAGCCCTTTTCTTGTCTCATATCATAAATATAGAAACAGTAGCCCTACTAACATGACCGGCCCACTACTGTACTGCTTATCCCTACGTACCCTGCGTCTCTATCAAACTAATGTCAAAATCATAAGAAAGTGACGCACATTGAGATAAACTCAGATTTATAACCTAAACTTAGTAGATCATGTTAGGGCCACGTAGTCTCATAATATCAAATTGGTAGGCAAATCTAAGTGCCTATATCATCTCTGTCTTCGAATTTGGCTCAGAAACTTTATTAGATCTAGTGGCGACGAGAAATTGTCAGGCAAATGTGAAATTTGCCTAGCCGCCATCATTGCATACCGGTACCTACGTATACAGTGTACACTGTTATGTACAGCAAGCAAAGTAGACAAGCTGTGTTGTCGCTAAGTTGATAATATGTTGTTCACGCTGAAGCTTCGTATACTCAGAATATATAGGAAGCATACTACATTACGTACGTACGTACGTACATACTACTCGTAATTGTCAAAATGGATAGTTAAAGAAAAGATGGTCACAGTTGATACAAGAGTAATTGTATGTGATACTATCTCTGTCCAAAAGCAAGGGGAGAGTAGGCTTTATAACGCTTAACCAAACGAACAATCTTGATCACTTATGCGCACCGTCCTTGATAGATGAGATAAGAACCATATATTTCTATACTTACAGGGCTATATAGCGTTTTTGCTGTTTAAGTATACCTCAACAAATATGCAACAACATCAAGATAAAGATAATGGGATGTCAACTGAAAAATTTCAGACAATACTCTAGTTAGTGTAAAAAGAAGTTTAAGTGATCATTTGAATTTTTCCACTTTACCTGGATTAGCTACATGAATGCATTAATGAAGTCTACTTAGTTTAATTTTAAAGTCAGACTTGAAGTCGGAAAATAACTTCATTTGGAATCTCATTCCTTTATTACATCTCCTAGTGTTAGTATAATGACTTATCGACTATCTGCTATAGTAGCACGCTAGCGTTTATCGCGCACATAAACGCTTTGGTCCCTCTCGCACACGCAAACTGTTTAGAACGGGATAAATGCTTTATGTCATCGATAAAAGCTAGCGTCCCGGGCCCCATGGAAAGTACAACAGTGAAATATGAGACTTTCTTTTGCTGCTTACCAATAGCTCGTCGTCCAGGGTTGACAATGCGCTAATAATACTAAGTCACAGCGTATGGGCTACAATGAATGCTACCGTCAGTCGTGCTTGTGGCCACCGCTTGTATCATCACCATCATTGTTCTAGCGCTTCTTTTTCGTGTTTTCATTTGGGGTAGGTACGCTTTGACCATGATCCTAGGCTTGGCAAGTCAGGTTACATTAGAGACATCTGTCCCATTATTTTCTAAGGACATCAACGTTAAGCTTGACGTTGATTCATCGTTCTGTCTCGTTCAGTCGTGCAGCGTGCTAAAGCAAGACAGCGCACTGCCCCGGCGTCGTCCTCGACGCTGAGCGCTTACAAATTAACCCCCCTGACCTTGGTGTTACCTGTAATTGCAAAACCAGACTTATATGTTCATGGTTAGATGTTCATTTTACATGAACATGCAGGTTTCCTTACGATAATTTCTTTCATCGATAGAGCGTTAGTTACTACTAAATAAAATAATATATGAACAAATATTTCAGGACAATTCACATCAATTAACCTAGTCCCACACAAACCAAAGTTTGTACTATGGGTAATATAAAATTATGTACGGAAATACTAACATAACACGTACATAAGTTAGACTTTGTAGGTAATTGGTGACCGCTGGAGATCGAACTAGGTATTACTAGGTTGTTGGTAGGCTGGTTTCGCGGAGTAGCAGCGTAATTTGTTCCAGTTTGTCGAACTATGTACGTTATGACCACGAGAGTCCAGCCTCTAGCCACAGGCCACATGCGCTGCTATTAGCACGGACGTTGTATAAAAATATATAAGATAACGGTACCCTAAATATTATACAAGCTTTGAGTCGCTTGACTATAAGGTGCTTATTACCACGCTCTAACAACAAGTAGGCCGCTTTACCTTTGTATTTGAAACTGTGATAAAATTACATTTCCCATTAACAGTAATGAAAGACTGTTTTAGAGAATAATTAAGCACGCGTAGGAGGACAGTGTTTTACTTTGAGTATTTGCCTATGTTTGCACATTAGTAAATCGAGACTCGTTTCGTTAGATATAACAACATTTAGGTATATATATCTTTTCTCCTCAGTTAAATCAAGTTTACCATTGACTGAAAAAAAGAGGTGTTAAAATTTGAAGCATCTGTCTGTTTATCTGTCCTGTCGTATAGCTTAATTGAAAGGATCCACATCAACGCGAGTCTTTTTTTTAGAAAGCTTTGTTGGGGCTTGCTCTCTTTTCATTGCCAACGAAACAACCTAAAATGTAGTTTCTCCATTGAATGCATGATAATTCTGCTACATCGAAGTGACACGTCTCATTCAAAACAACTGGACACAATTTCATAAACGCGACAGGCGACAGGTGACAGTGGCAATTCGGTATACATTGCTTGCCCACAATGATATTAAATCTGTAAGTCTGTAGCGTTAATTGTCGACACAGTAATGTACAGCAAATTGTCACTGTCACCGGTCGCCTGTCGCGTTTATGAAATTGGGCCCAGGGGGTGGTCCGATCTTCCCCACATCCCGCATTTATCTAGTTGAAGTGACAGCGTTACTGCGCTGATAAGAACTGATAAACCAACTGAACGGAAACTAACGGTGTGACTAGAGTTACCATATGCAATAGCATCGTTTTGATACTTTATTTTTGACCGGAACGCGAGGTTTTTGAGTCAACTGGGTAGAATTGTATGTATGTTCGTTCGACCTATCCTAGAATCGTTGAATCGATCATAACGAAATTTGGCGATCAATATAATTATTAATTTCAAAACAGTGCAAAATAGGTGGGGGGAGGGCACCAAGACATGGGAGCTTACTTTGAGAGGAGGTTGAAAAATAGAATGTTAGAAGATATTTATGGATAAAACTTTTAAATTACAAAAATGTTTTAATTGTTACTCATCAGTTCAGCGCAAGGTCTCAATTCGGAACAAAATACGTGTTTAGAGAGAGTCTTGTTTCACAGACTTACTTACCTACTTTAGCTCAAATATGTAATGCTTTATTTGCATCGCAGTGACATATGTTTTAAAAAAACGCGGTTTGTTATACTACTTCTTGCTTAATATTATTAACGCGAAAGTAATAATAATGATGTATGAATGTTTGTTCCTCTCACTCATTAACGGTTGAACGAATTTAGATCATATCCTGGATTAAAACATAAGATAGGTATTTTTTATTACGTACAATTCATACAAAATACTATCATGCGAGCTAAGCCACGGGTAAAAGCTCGTCTTTTATAAATAAGAGTATGACTGCAGACAGGTGTCGAAGAAACTTAAATCGAAAATAAAACTTCATTAACTATTTCTTCATTCGTTTATAGTTAGAGACGCGTTATAAAGAATCTCATCAAGTGTTGTGATAAATCAGTGAAGCCTTGGAAGGCCAATAGCTGGCCGCGTCTGATTGGTCAGTCCGAAGTAGGTGGTATAACGAAAGCCGCAGTAAAGCCATCAACTTCTCAAATTACCCAATACGCCCAAACTATGGATCGTGTGACTAATTGATATTAAAGGTGCTGTTATATCTTAATTAAATTATACTCGTAATTCCGTGGTAATTCTGTTGCGGTCGAAGAATTTTACAACGTTACAAATTTTGTACAATGGAGTAATTTCTGAGGCGAATGGGAGAACGACTGCGTTAATTAAGGGAGTTAGTTACACACGGAACCGTGTTTGATACAACTTCGGAGTGATTTTAAGATGTAAATAACAAAAAGAACGATCGGCGGCGAACATAAAAACATAAAAAATAAGTCGGTAATTGCTTTGAAAATTTTGGCTTTATTATCCTTTTAAGTGCTTGCGTTAAATGCCTCGGAGCAAAATGCAATGCGGTCTTCAGTAATAAAACGAGCAGTTCTAATCTACACAGGTATTCTCGCAGGAAATAGTTTCACTAAGTTAACCACGAAAATAGGCAAGGGAAATAGGAATTTCTCCGTCCATTAAATTTACGACTTGTCTCAAGAAAAGCCTTGTCTCCTTCCCGGATCTCTTTTTATAATTTATTTGGTTTGTTACGACCGCACGTCCCTCGCAGCTAACAAGGATACGTACATAATCTTCTGAAACATAACGTTGCAAAATATACAGCTCGTGTCATTTGTAAATTGCCTTGGGTTAAGAATTTACCCGCTCCATGTATAAAATAACTTTGTTTTGTCATGATATCTACAACTTAGATGATCAAATATCATACAAGGGGAGAATAGGCACAGGTACAGTAACTCAACAATCGAAGAGATCAAAAAGATCTCCACAAGCTCCTACTCTTTGAACAATAAAGTTGTGAAAAACAAGTGTCACGTTTTTGCTGATTGATTCTGGTCGTTGTGAACCTTGAACAGCAACCCAGCTAGGAGAAGAAAAAAGCTCAATCGCTTGCCGTTCTCTGCAGGCTGCTGCCACGAGGGCACCTATTCTAGCTTGTACACTAATTCATAGTATTTATTTATTTATTAATACTTTCGCCGACGGTAAACAGCTATAGCCGTTATAACAATACAATAGTCTATTGTGTCTGGATCACAGTCAGCAAAAACCTGAAATAAGTTCCTTTCCTAGTTCACATCTTTCTTTTTAACATATACAGTCTACTCAGTCCATCACCAGAGTCGTGTACAGATCTTTTTGATTTCGACTAGTAATATAAATCAACCTACCTTACCTAACCTACGTTTATTTAGTTACTCTTAGTTATGGTTGGAAACTAAAAACCAGCGGTTTCGCTCAGTCTTGTTTCCATTTTGCCAGATTGTATTGAGTAATTTTTTGTAGCATTGTACTTTTGTCATGTTTGTAAATAAAAAAATATTTTATTATTATTTTATTATATCTGCTCCTGCCTGTTATGAATATTGACCAAGGTTCACAATGTCAACATAGAGTACACTTTAAACACCGGGTCACATAATTATAATAGTTACGATATTATTATATGTGTAGACATATCATATTTTTTATCATTCTCTAAGTTTTGTTTTTCTCAATAAGATCGAACTAGAGGCTGTTTAATTTTGCAAAGATAATTTTCGATATGGTTATCAGAACCCCTATCAAGTGGACAAGGGGTTATTACGGTGTGGTCACGTCCAATCTTTTCGGTCGGGACTTTGCTCACAGTGTGTAAAATTTATGGAAATTGCATTTCCGCATTATGTCCAATATGAGGGTGAAATGTAAGTCCGGGAAAGTTTCTTTAAAGCAAGCGCTGACGATGCAATGCTTTTGTCGCCAGACGCAGGGGACTTTTCTATTTCAATAGTTTGTAATTTGAACGCAATCGCGTGCAGTTTGTTGCTTAGTTTGGGGATGTTTTCGTCGGAACTTGTTGGAAAGTCTGTGGGCCTTGACGGAAATGCACTTCACTGTTGATTTGTAAGCGCAAAAATTGCAAACGAATTCCTGTCTTTTTCATGAGTCACAAAAAATCCTTTTTCAATCTTTTACTTTTCGAGTTGCTATTTAATGTCAGTAGTACCTATTAAAATGGAGGATGTTTACAATGTGGGATATTATATTTGAAGATAAACCAGTTAGTTACAATTTAAAACGGCTTTTAATGGAAAAATGAAACCAAACACATCTTACATCCATAGTCTATCAAATTCGAACCTAATAATGGTGACTACCGTAAAGTTAGTAGTTTCAACAATAACGTCTAAACAAGCCCAATACTCACCAATTTGCTGTTTACTTGTTAACCAACTTGTATGTAACAATAAAAATTGTACCGCGACTACTACGACTACTGGGACTTAATGACATTTAAAAGATCCAAGTCTAAATGTTTGGTATTGGTAAGGTATGTAATTTATACGTGTTATCTTGCTTCTCCTGGACAACAGTAATAGAATAGAATAGAATACTTTATTTGCATAGAATAAATCATTTTTACACGAAACAATTTCAGAATAGGTGGGACAGAAACATAAGGCGGGTTATTCCGCTGTTTGTGTCTTTATACTAGCATACAAATGTTTCTTTTACATTAGTTACGTCATTCAAGAGAAATTCTTTAACATTGTAATTATTTTTATATTACAGTATAAGTAAGCTATTTATTCTAGTTTTAAAATAATTCGATCATTTCTAGCGCTCGTTCATTTGCATTACAAGGATGCCTAGCATCTTTCTGCCTAAAGTATACATTTAATATACTCGTACCGATGTTTCTTGTGGTTAAACAAATCATAGTTACAAACATATATTCACATTCCGTTAAATAAAAATGTTTAAGCACTACAGAGAAAACTTAATGCAACGCTCATATTTCCTGTTTGAGACACGAGAGTTTTAAAACTACTCTTAAGAAAAAAACTCTTACTCAGGATGTATAAAATCTATCTTGAAAGTTGTAATTGGACCATAAATGCAAACGTGGAGTTGCAGCAGTGAAGAAAGTTCCATTAGGGTTGTTATACTGTATTTAAAAATTTAGTTTTGTTTGTTTTTTTTAACCAAATTGTAAATGATCAGGGAATATTTGGATAAGCATAAAAGAACAAAATAGCTAATGCTTTTAAGTTTTTTCTTACTCTTATAGATAAAAAAAATAGGAAGTAAAACAAACAAGTTACACCCGCAATACTAAGGCAATTGTAGATACGTCGTCAACTCAAATGACTAAGATGGAATACCTCTTATGGTTACTGAAAATACAGGCTTCTACTTTAATCCACAACGAAGTTATAGGGGGTCGAAAATGGCCTGAACTGCTTCGAGAAAAGGATGGTACGGCCGTGCCGCTTTTTTTTGTTTGACTTGGCGGGGGCACTGCCGTGCCCCCAGATATCAGTATTTTCACTGGCTATCTTGCTCTCCACGCTAGAACACACTAGCGCAAGCACTGTACACTAGATACGCGATCAAGACGGTCGACCAAGACGGAGACCTTACATAAGATCCAGCTCTTGATTGTTAGCTGCTGTGTGATTGACAACAGCTGGAATCCATTTCCACCAAATATAGCTAAGCACAATCTCAAAATTAGGCAGACAATTATAGGCCTTAATATAAAAACCCTCTCTTGTTGCGTCGTATTTTAGAAAGGAAAGCGACCATAAATATATTGTTGGAATATACCCACAATTGAAGACGACTTTACCTCATTGTTGCCAGATAAATGAGAACAAATTTCAACAAAATCCAGAAGATGGACGCAACTTTGACAGTTAAATCTCTATTTTTTTTGTAAGCAACGACATTGTCTTTCCCGACTAAGTACCTACTTTAGTTCAGTATTCAATTGTGTGATGAAATAGAGGTACCTGAACTGCCTTGGTGAAACCTTGGTGATATTGTTTCTCTTTTCGTGGAAAAAGCGAATGCGAGAGAGGCTCGTGATCTGTTAAATACACAACTTACGGAGTACATAGGTAAGTTACGCGTACGAGGCTGTGCTTAGTTGCTACACGTATGTAGTGCAATGAACGCACCCTTAAACTCTAGACTCTAGTGTAGGATGACCTGCTATTTATAATTACATTAAGTACTATCAATCTGAATGCTAATTAACGCCATCTGCAGCGTAAACGCGAGTGAGTATAACGCTAAGCGTCGTGAATACATAAGTTTCCAACAACTTGGTAAAACCTTATTTGGTGAAATATAAAAGAAACTTATCCAATCCAACTTAAATGAGGGCAGTCCCCGTACATGTTCTAATTATCTTTATGTAAATTACAGGTACCCGCATCGGTGCCTTCACTTCGGTCAAACTTTAACACAATAAGGAGAAGTTCTAATCAAAGTAACGACGTGAGCTCATCGCCCCCTTTGAGACTAGAAACTCTTTTATATCTTCAAAGGAGTAACTCGCGAACTTTTGAAATACGAGTTTTTCTACAGTTCGTTTCCAGAAGGTATTTTGACCGGCAAATATAATGTAACGACGGTGCGACGTGTCTACCTTGCTCGTAACGTGAAATAGGTTTCATTTGAACGTGGAGTGTTTTTATTACAAAAACTTAAAACTTTTGTGAAGGAGTACGAAAAGTTATTTTGGTTCTTGGTTTTAAAACTAAAAGTAGATCATGAAATACTATTATTTTACATTATCATCTAAATCCTATGAGAACATAAATGATGTCGAAATGTTGCTGGTTGTTCCGAATGTATGACGGGGTGAAAATAACGTACGGAGTTAGTTATTATAACCCTTTACAACTTTAACTTCATTATTAACAGTATTGAACGCTATTTTGGGACAACATTTGTAAATATCAATATAGTTGCGAAAATGTGACATGCCATTTAACTTTTGCTACAAAACACAATTCTAAGAGTTAACAAAACACGATTAGATTTGCAAATTAGCTAAAACAACATTATTCATTTTTCAACAACTAACAAAATATTATGAACAGTCGTTTTAAATTAAATACAATAAGTAAAAAGAGTTAAATTACATTGTTATAAAAGAAACATGCTACAAGCCAACGTCGAGACCTCTCGCAATCGCAAAAAATCTGCAAAACTCATTTCGTTGTAAAAATAATGCCATAAAAATGGTTAAATAAGGAAAGATGGCGCTATTCTTGCTCTGCTGTAACAGTTCCATCTTTTCTACTGTACATTTCTTGCTACAGAGTACGGAAAGAACTAAGATAGTGTAAATTAGGTCATAACAAAATCGTATTAAAATAGAGTATGAAGTGGGATGAAGATTTGGTTGCAGGAACAACAAAGTAGCCATTAATAAATGAAACTTAGCTACTTTTAATTTACAAATCAATTATCTAATATTATGTTACCATCCATCACCTGAAATGAAGACCCATTTATTTTTTATGTCACAATAAATTTAACATAAACAAATTAAAAAGTAATTAAAATTTAAAATTGTATACTGAGCTGTAATAAAAATTTAGCAAACATGACTTCAGAGCTCTCTCTAATATTGCAAGCACCTAGACGGTGCATAGCGAGCAGGCAGAACGAGTAAAATAAAAAAGCTGAGTCTGAAAAAATAAACGAAAGTATGCATTATTATGATGACAATTCTGAACCGGGATCCTTGGAGATTTCTTAGATTTCAATTATGACACAAAAATAACATTTTCGAAGTAGCATGGTCGCAACCATGCATTTAAATAGTGTTTAAAATTGATTAATAACGTAATTTAATAACGTGATTTCTTTCTGCTTTAAGTTAGTTATATTAATAATGATAAAATTGGAACAAGTTGGAACAAATTACGTGTCTGAAGTAGAAAAAAGTTTAAATCTTTCCAATTGTGTAAGAATACGATTGGTAAAAGGAATTTTATTAGTTCGTTCGCTGAAAAACATCAATTCGAAATCCGTTATTTAAAGACGTTCAGGTGTAAATTTTTAAATTGATTCTTATCTTTTTCACTATTATTACCTATTTAATGTTTTAAATTTTCATTTTTTTCAATGGTAAATGAAAAGAGATACCTTGCTAGTTACTTAGTCGGGTTCAATAAAAATCGCCAATGTTGTAAACACACAAAATTATTATCACTACCGATTTCTCGATGTACTTTTATTCGTTTTAAGTCAAAATACTAATTATGTTTTTGTTATTTCGATAAAAAAGAACTTTGAAAATTAAAGGTTATGTGTCAAATCCAAGCCATATTTGTTTACAACATTGGCCATTTCTTTTGAGCCAGACTTTAATTACCTGTAGGTACCTACTTTCCGTTGTACTTAGGCTAGGAAAAAAATGTTTAAATAACAGCTCAAATACTTCCCCAGTCCCTGCCAAAATCAATGAGTACCTACAAACAGTAGCGGGCTCTGCTCCCTCGTCGGTTTTGTGCATACTAGATGATTCTACCAAACCTACATCAGTACTTAGTTTTTTTTTGCTTTTTTCGGTTAGCATGAAAAATTTTCGACGAAGTTAGGAATGGCTGGTTTTTCTGCCTCAGAGATTATCGCAGGTCGTTTATGAAATATAAAACTAGAAGAATCTTCTGCTGTTATTTTAATTATATTTAAACTATTACATTTTGATTACTGAAGTGCAACGTTCTCAGGTTGCTATAATTTTCTTATCCCTACTTATTTTTCAAATCTGAATAATTTTAGATAGGTAACATTAAGTCCGCCTTTTGTATATTTTATTGTTAACTAGCTGACCCGGCGAACTTCGTACCGCTTAATTATTGGAGGCATATTTGCTCACCGTTTAGACCTACCCTGGACTACGACAAACATTTTAAAACCAAAATCAGCTCAATCGGCCCAGCCGTTCTCGAGTTTTAATCAGACTAACGAACAACAATTCATTTTTATTTATATAGAAGATTTTGTGCAATAAAGATTAATTAAATTAATTAATTATTGAATTAAGACGTTCGCAAACTCATAAAAGACAACCCAGCAAAAAAACCTAGTTAAGTCAGCGTCAAATATATCGGAGCGGGCGAGACAGTCAAAAATATCTGAACTCTACTCTATTGTCAAATACGTTCGGGTGTATTCGCATATTTTTGACCACCGTGCCCGCTCCGATATATTGGACGCTGACTGTACAACTTGTAACTTAGCAACGTTTTTTTTTTAAACCTGTAAAACAACCTAATCCTAAATTAAACCAAGTGTAATAAAAATCACTTTAAGTAAAGGCAAGAAATCATTATCATCATCATCATGTCAGCCACAGCGCCAAGAAGTCCACTGTTGAACAGCGGCCTCCTCCATGGTATCCAAAGTGACCGGTTAAAGGCAAGGTATACGACAAATGAACAATTGTTCCATAAAAATAATTTGCAAGAAGTGTTTGACCTAACTTGTAGGACTTATCTGCCTACCAATGCTTACAAGCAACTTCAATCACGATGAATAGGTACCTTGAGATTTGTATATAAAGTATAAAACTGTGCAGAAATGCAAAAAGCTATCCTTGTACAAAATCATCTACGTACATGAAGTAAACGGTACCTATACTCGTAGTTCCCATAAAAGAAAAAGGCACTAAATGATACTAGTCTAGGTACGGCGCGTCGCAATTTTGTTTGAAGACAAGGCAGCTAATTACCAACAACGGCCAACTACACACAGACGTAGGTGACTAAAGTAAAGTACTATAAAATTGTAAGGCTGTTGTTAGGAAGTAAACCACTTCATATTAATGAATAAATAGTGAAACTCGTACTTTCAATACAAATTATTCGCTTAGTAATTATGTACTTGACTCTTACTGTAAGAAAATATAATTAATAGATCCAGGAGTTGTCAGAAAGGCAATTTGTTTCTATCTTTTAGATTAGATACTACGTAACCCATTTTTATCTCTAAATTTAGTACTCGTACAAGGAAAAAACAGTATGCCCTATTTTACTAAGGTAACCTGAGTCTAAATTTGCCAAATAACCACAGCAATAAACATCAACAAATATTCTGCACCCTACAAAAATAAAATTAGAAACAAATAAAATGAAAACGGTAGACAATATCGTATTGCTTAAGAGCGATTTCTTCTTCACAACCGTTAAATTATTAAAAAAATCGTCAATTGCAATGTTCATAGTCTTTATAGTTCATACTCATTAAAAACTAGACCCCTTTAGAATGGGTGCTGAAAACGCTGGCTGCATTCCTTCTTTGTATAACTAAAGCTACTTGTGTTCTATTTTAATTTATAATGGCTACTTGTAGTTAGTAGTTTAGTTTAGTATTTACTAGCGACCCGCCCCGACTACGCACGAGTACAATAGGGATAAAATGCACATAAAAACCATCCCTATAAAAATCTCTAAATGACAGTGAACACCGCATCAAAATCCGTTGAGTGGTTTAGCAGGAGAAGGTGGCCGAGATACACTATAAAAATTTCAGACAGACAGGAAAAAAAGCGACTTTACTTTAATACTCTGTAAAGAAGATAAAGATTTTAGTACTAAGTTTTTCATTTTAAACAATTGTAATTACTGTTGTCTGAATAAAGAATGTGTTACGCTCATACTTTAATTGAACACATTCGGCTCATCACTGACTTTTGTTCCTCCAGTCAATCCTCAGCCGAAATCCTTATTTTCCGGGGCGCGGACACTAAACCCTTCAGTCGTATAGCTCGACAATGCTCGGCTGTCACTGGCCTCCATAAACTGCTGACTACGGATCGTCTGTCAACAGTATAAACTTCAGATCGTGGCTTGTGTAAGGGATCAAGGCCGTTACGTTGGCTTTAGTATTTTATGGATCTGCAAGCACTTACCTCTAAGGAATTAAATGGTGGCATGGTTCTCTCTATTACCCATGGGAGTTTTGTGGGAGTAATTGGGGGTTGTTAAATACATAATAGCATGAAATTCGGGAATAGTATAAGTGATAACGTTAGTTAATATGATACGTGTTGAGTCTTCAATACATTTTTAACTATGCATCCGACGACAATTGAGTGTTACAGTTTAAAGAACTTTGATAAAAGTCTGTTATAAATATATTGAAACATTAAACTAACTATCATAGACTACTGAATTAGAGTCACCAAATTCCTAACCTTGTAACAAGTTGCCAGTGATAGGCACTATGTTTTTCCAAACTTTAAATTCAATCAACCAACACGCGTCCACCCACTATTGAGGAAAGGTCCCCTTTACTACGCTTTACTTTAGCGAATATCATCCTCGACTCGACTGCGTAGCAAATGTTAGCACGAAACTAATTTAATTTAAATAAATCAATCATTTCCTTACTTCATACTTGATGTAATAGTATCTTGGCATACGGTGTGTTCCAATTTTGAACTCTACATAGAGATCTAAACTTTAACTTTTAACTGAATATTATTGTTTCTGTTCATTCCTATTTACGATATTCGAATTTGGATCAACACAAGTTTCAGTTCTGTGATTTATTAAGTTAAGGAGCTAAAGTAGAGACCCATTGTATTTAGACATACAGATAGACTGACAGCAAAACAGCTCCGTTTTGCAGTATGGGTACGAAACACTAAATATTCAAAATTTTGTACCTACGTATTGATCTTAAAGTACTAACCATGAATTGAATCAAACTAGGCATTTCCGATAAAGCAGAGACGTATCGTAATTGTGAACCTACCTATGAACCGGGTTTCGTCTAGACAAAGTCTAGGAAGACTGGAAGATTAAAGACAACGGGATGAATAGAACCTGCCTAAAGAAAGAAAACGAAAAACGCCTTTACGTAGGAAGGCTTGTGCGCTGTCACGTACACTGTATTCTTATTTAATCTTTTTGCAGGTTTTGTGAACGGCCATTTGCAGGAATTGTAGGCACCTATTTTTGTAGCCAGAAGATTTGTTGCGTCAGTCAAAGGAATTTTACGCTGCTACTATTTTCTTCATCAGACATTGCCTGTCAGTCAGAGCTGAGTTTTTGTCACAGGTAAACATTTCCATGCTTATTGATTCTCTATTTGAAAAGCTGTTATTTAGTTTCATCCTTGAGTTTACTTTTGAAATACAATTGGCTTCTCATAAAAATATCAATTCCAATAGTAACTGTCAACTTAACCTAACTCCGAGTTATTTTAATCCCGTGATGCGTTTCTCAAAAGTTTTGTTTTTCTCTTTTTTTGTGTTTGCAGCGTTATTGTAAATTCATCTTTCCAGGTAGGTCAAACATAAACTCAACCTGTCGTTATTTTTTGGAAATAATTATTAAGCCTGTTACAAAATTCTATGACAACGACGAATAACAAATGGGATCTAATTAAGTAGTTTGTGGGCTGGTGCCACGGTAACTCGTAATGAGGAAATAATTATAGTAAAATATTGTTACGTCCTAAATCAGATCCCGAGGAAATATAAAAATACAAATTAGGAATAAAGTGCTGTTTAATAACATATTCATAAAACCCTGTGATAATAAAAAGTAGTGTGGATGATGCGGCAGCCATTAATATTATTAATATGGCTTCATGACGCGAGAACCATAAAGTTGAACAAACGAGAGAGGCGGGATATTTTTTACCGCCTAAGCTCCCATAAAAACGCAGGCCCTGAATTAGCTCGGTTCTTTGTCACCCCTTTTGAACAACCCTTAAATTTCTACGACCTACCACTGTCTTTGTCTAACAATAACCACTACATTCCTATCCGTTAAACTGCATCAACGAAAAACAACGTAAAACCGCCCGAGATGAAACGAGATAGAATAAAATATATGCACTAGTAGAGACGACAGAGAGAGCGACATACGTAGTAATATCTACGGACGTATACTTTGTCCTCAGCAGGAAAGAGATGGCCGAGAACCCTCATGAGCGAGCGAGAGCGGAATAGAAATTAACCAACAGAGGGGAGAGGAACCGAGCTTCTTCAGGCGGGGTGGTTAGTCCGCATTCGACCGCGCTCGCGGTAGCGTCGGCTCTCTGAAGTTACTCACAGGCGAACGATCAGAGTTGTGAAAACATTTTTCTAGTGCGTTTTTACGTTAAATACTGTGCTCTATCAAATTTTGATATGGAACTACGATTGTTTAACCTGGACCGTGAATTTTGATGAAGCTGGAAGCCTTTAGTCAACTGCTCAATGAACATGTTTTCGTGACATGAAAAACTGTTACAATATTTGGAGTTGGCAACTGAAGAACAATATTTCAAAGACTGTTAATATTATGACTAACACCTTATCACTTGGATTTACGTGCGCGTTATGATAAGCGAGGAGCTTTGACCTTAACTCTTACTGGAACTGCAAGGATACCAAAGATAATGTGTGCCAAAATGTTTTTGTATAGTTTCTCCTTGGTTTCGGTTATATCATGGATTGGAGTGTTAGCTGAAGAGGAGGTGTCATCGCCGTTGCGGGTAGCGCAGTGCAGAGCGACGTGTTTGCAAAAGGTAAGATGTCCACCCTAAAGAGATCTGAGCCTAAATTACTAAACAAATTGGATCCTTCACCCGCAGAGGTTCACAAATAAATTGATAAAATGTTTTGGGGCACAATGAACCTCTTGTTAGAGGCATAAGAAAGGTTTATGTTAAAGAACCCACATGGCGGTCCTGTAAATTAGAATCGTATCCCGGACCCTTGCTTTGTCCATTTGTCCCTCAATCAATCGTACTGAAGGCCATCCGTTACCCGTTAGACCCTCGATAATCCTGTGTTCAGGCTGATTAGCAACCTACCTATTAGGATCGTTACAGATCATAGATCAAAGCCCAACCGTGCCGGTTAAACGATGCGACGGAATAAGTACATACTACTGAAAGGGCTTTCTTGTTGACAGTATTCTTAAATTTAGGCTCCTTTTGTAGCAGATCTTCTTACTTTGTCTGTTATGGTATAAACCTTTTCCGGGTTTATCCAGATTTCAGATTCAAAGCCACGTTGATTTTAATTTTTGATGGCATCTCTAATTCGGATTTTGTTGTTGAGCTATCCTTTTTTTACACACCTTCTTCAAGTCTGCATAGTACTTATTTGTTTACGTTATTCTATTTATAAGTATATTTCCGATCTCCAAAAGATAGTTTTGCATAGTTTTCGTTTCAAACTAAACATTTCAATCTTTGATGTTTCTCGGCATGCACTTTCAATCTAATCTTGATTTGAGCAAAGTGTTGAAATTCCACTGAAACAATGTCTAAATGGAAAAGAAAAAGTAATCAAATAGTCGCTCAAGTCTATAAATCACGCCAGTTATTATAATTTATCTCACCTTTCGTACAAAAATATTGAAAATGTCGTGGTAGGGGAATCTAATTTATTATGCTGTCGAAAACTCGACGGCAGTTTGTTGAAAAATTACTTGTTTGAATTTCTTTACTTCAAGCACCATCAATAATAATATCTCAACTAATAAAAAAATGCAATACGCAATTATGTAAGTTAGAGTGTTTATCTTCTGCTCTCTAAAACGATAAGTACGATTTATATCGACCAATATTTACAGATACAATTTATCTAAACTGGTTGCGTTATTTATTTGAACCATTGGGAACAGGTTGCTTGCCGTCTATCGGTATCGGGACCGAGCCTCAATAAATGTATTTTGTATCTATCCCTTCAAATTGTAATAAACTTATTTGTTTCAGCTCTCGTTCGAGATTGACCAATAAATTATGTTTATTATTAAGTTCCATATTTAAATTTTAATTAACATATTTGGATTGCGCGCTATAACGTATCTTATGTCCATTAATTACAGTAAGACATTTTTAATTCGATGTCATGAATCAACGAGTGTCATCGGAGTTATTGATTTTAACGTCTAAAAATGAACTTTTATTTTTGGGATCAGGCACAGAGCCATTTTAATTTTAGCCAAATGTCAGGTAGGCATTGCACAAAAAAAGCTATGATATGGGTCCTGCCAATCTCGTGGATCAAATCGACATATGTTGATAAATCTAAAGCATTTGGGTACGATCACGCTTCGTCCAAATTTTTTCCCCTATGTTTTTTTGTTATTATTCTACCTGCGACTAAGCAAAGGCTAAGGTTGTGCACAATAAGCCGCCATTTTAGCTTTTTTCCATTTTGTTTGCAAGCGATGTGCGTGACGTTTCCAAGGGCGGAAGGATAGGCAGCAAAGGCTTTTATTGTTCACAAAATTAGAGTAGCCGTATAACCAGGAAATGAGGCGAGTTGAAAAAACATAATTGCCCATAATGGAGCAGCGTCAATCCTTGATTTTTTCCTTAAAAAAAATAACTCGTCTTTTCTGTTGTGTAAAAAATTGGCTTACCTACAGAATTTTTAGGAACTTTAAGTGTAACGTACGTCAAACTTACATCAGTTATACACATTTAAGGTTACATCCTTGCGTATATTAAATATGTTTAATTATTCTGAGTTCTAAGAGAAGTGGACGTATTCTTAGAAAGCTGAGTGATTCCTTCGTCGCCTTAAATGTCCTCCAAACCTATTATCTATTGTCTCCTATTGAAACAGGGGTCTTTGTAAATTGGTTCGCTTGGACTTTTTCATTCTTATGCATTTTGGGTTGGTAGTTTTTTTGTAGAAAGCTTGCTCCTTAGCAGACAACGTAAGTTTCGAAAACACGATATGAATTTAAATAGGCACATGTTCTTGAACTCTTAACTTTCAAATATACCAAAACAAGCTTTTGTCAAATGCCTTGTAAATATTAAAATATGGTTTTAACATCCTTTTTAAATTCTTCATGCCTCTCTTACCTGCTGCATTCGGAATATTTACTTATTTCAAATATTATAATAACCTCGATTGTTTAAAGTAAATTATTATTACCCGGCTTTTACAGCTTGCCCCAATAGCAGTACTTACGTCAACGTAATAAAAAACCGAAAATACCCGTTTCACCTTGAGACCCTAAATAATGCAAAAAGAACCCATAAAGAACCAGCCGGCCGATTGCGAAATAAAATCTCGATTAGAAATTTAGGAACTCTCCGACCTCCCCTTACGGTCCCTTTTGAAGCGGCTACTTCGGACTGAGCATTATTATTTTATCGGTGTTCAGCCATGCACAAGAGGTAGAATAAAAATTTTGTTCGGCGGAAAATCGAAAAAAAAAGTGAAGGTTTCGGATGCACGTCCTCGGGCCACGCAGCGCTTAGAAAAAATAAACGAGAAAGTCAACGCCGAAATGACCTGCGTTTTTGTTCAAGATTTGTTTTTGTTACGTTTGAGTTCATTTGGAAGTAGCCATGTCTGTTGCTTACTGGATTAACTTAAATTGCCTTCGCTTTTTGTGTTTAAGAGCATTGCTTTATTTTCTTTTGAAGCCATAATTTTTAGGTTTGTTGATGGAATTGAAAATCTTCAAGTTTAATTTTGTTGTGATTCAGACTAAATTAAGATGATTTACGGATAATTTGATTGTTATGCTACTGTAGAGAATTAGATATTTTTGGCACTGTAATAAAACTGTAGGTAGCAAACCCTTAGATCCTCTGAGACGATAATTTATGAAAAAGGTGGGCACGCGGATCGGACTATGAGTCGCGGGATGGTATTACCTCTACGCAGCTCCTGAGAAGGGGGTCTTGCCTTATCCGGCAAGGCAGTCGTAATAGAGCCGTAGACGAGAGCAGACGATTAATGATTCATGACCCCTCGTAGCGCAGTGTCATCAATATTATTCTGTTTGTATCCCGCACGTTTGGCCCACCCTCGCCCGCGCCCCGTTCATACATAAATAAGCGCGACACGTCGTCTTCTCTGATTACATCGCACCGATGTAGTGAGAAATAGTGTAGTCAGATGCTGAGCCCGTCTTTTGTTCAATATATTCCCTAGACACCAAATGAATAGTTAACACTGTATGCTCAACGTGCAAGTTTACGGTTTCGGGTTTCTCTTAAAAGATTGAAGATAAGTCGCTGGAATTTATTTGTTAGTTGTCAAAAGCTGATGTTACAATCGAGCTTGGTGTTAGGCATTTGCGTTCTTTTGACGCTGATAGGTATCGCTGTTCTTATGACAAAATATCGAAAGGCAATTTTAAGATTGAAGAAGTTTAGAGTAAGGCATTAATAAAGGCTAAAACGTCAAAGACAATTTCATTTACAAGTGAAAAAATATTCGGCAAATTATTTTAATAGACAACCGCACAATTTAAATGTCATTTTGCTCTGTAATAATATAATGTTAAAATATTAAAGTTGGACGTGAACATTGATGAAGTGAAGTTTTATTCTAATTAAGATAATTATTATGAATGTTTATTAGCCGCGGATGAGGCAACGTATAAAACTACAGTGTCAAATGACAGTAAGAGAAACACGTCATTACTGGAAATTACATGATGTTCCGTTAGTCCCAAAATTGATGTACAGTTTCTTGTCACGCGATCCGACGATAAAGCAAGTTCCAGGTCAAATTAAGTAAAAGGAATACTGGATTCTTTAACAAATGCAATAAATATCGGTTTTAAAGCATTATCTTTCGTAATTATTAATGAAACATGAAAACGTATTAAAGAAAATGATAACAAAATGCCCCGGTAAGTTAAATGCCTAGTAAATTTATCTTAGCTTCAGGAACTAAACATACGGCCTGCGTGCATTTTTTAATTCAACCTTATTAATGAGATATGTTCAGAGTGTATGTTTTTCCTTACCGATCCCATCTAGCGACATTAAAGCGCGCGGAAGAATGACTTGCTCGCTGATAAATGATGTGCCCGCTACTGCTACACCGCTTCGCTTTTAATCCTCTCGCCACCATTGTGTCGACGTCCGATTTTTGACATCTACCGTTTCCTTCCAAACCACGCCTACGCTGTTCAGTAAATAAGAAATTAATGGCCTATCTGTATCTGTGTTTGAAATCAATTGCCCACTAGTCCCATCTAATGATTTGTCGTTTTGATATATTATCTCTTGATAGATCTTCATGTTAAGCACAATTACTGTATAAACACCATTAGTCGAGTAAACGAAGTATGTTAGAGAAGCACAAGATTAACTGCCGAAATTAATTGCAATCAACACAAAAATGTTTCTTGTCGTAAAAATTATAACTCGTAAATAAGTATCAGTAAGATAAACAGTCCGATCGGTCCGGTTATAAACATTAAAAATTATGAAATAGTTTATCAGTTTTAATAGTTTAGTGAGCGCGAGCGGTCGTTTTGATTACATATTTAATGTTTCAGTAAACTATTTAATATCGTTCCGAAGTTGATTGGGATTCGATTAAAAGCAGCTGCTCTGAAGGCATACACTAAGCCCTGCAGCCACCGATGAAATGGAGATAGTTTTAATGCTCGTAAATTTCATTTAGAGACTCCGCCGTCCGATCAACTAATCGCTTTCGTCGGGATATTTGCCTAAGTTTCAAACTAAATTTTGTGCTCCATTTGATAATATCGCAATTCATACGAGTACGTACTTACGTTGATATCGTTGCGATTTTTGGGGGTAAGAAGGAGACCTGAAGGATCCAGACACATTAAGACATACATTACATTAGGACATTTTAAGATCCTTAGGTTTAAAGCTTATCGATATTTTTAAACACACACATGTTCTGTAATTGTAAGAAATATTCTCCTTAAAGACTACAATAAATTATTTATCTGATCTTAAAAGGATAAAATAAACGGAAGGTAAAACAAGCTATATCGAAAGCAGGACGTGACATTATTTTCTCATCAGTGATATTTAATGCTAGTTCAAAACTCCAAACGTATGATTACAAATGCTTCATGGTGGCTTCATGCATCGTCAACTTTGTTATTTTAAACAAAGCACAGTAGGATGTCCACAATGGGCGGAGCCTAGCCTTTGCACTGCGCACACGCAACCAAAAGCGCGTACTCCAAGGGGAGTGGTAATACAAAAAAAGGGGAAGACTCATTATTCCCAAGTTAATTAAAATGTTATTCGAACGAGCAACTTCATATATAAAGTACCGTAAAATTACTCACGAAACTTAACTAGCATGGATTTCTTTTAATAGGTGTCAAAATTTATTGTCTCCAGATTCGTTCCGTCTACAGCCCCAAATCTCTTTATCTGAGCATTAATCTTTTAAAACCCATAAAAACGAATCTTTGGATCTTACCAAATATTTTGTACGAAATTGATGGAGGGACCGTCACTTATCTGAGGCTCGAATCTAAGACGATCAAAATTCCTAGAGGTGTCGATACAAGGTATGAGTATGCCATAGTTGTAAAAGAGCATAATTTATATTTTAAGATTTCAAAGTGACTTATGAACAAGTAACTTTAATATGTGAAGATTTATTTTAAGACGTACGACTATTACGTTGAAATTATGTAAGCATTTTTGAAATGGCTTATGTCGATTCGAGTTTTTGAACGTTACCAGCTGTGCCTCATCAGAAACACAGAATTGTAAAAACTACATCGTCTTAGTTTCAAAATAGCTCGAGTAGTTTTAAATCACTACTGTACTGCCACTTTAAAGTGTGAAGCGATCATGGGTTGCTCGCGTGGGCCGCGACACAGTTGGCATTCTTTTAACAAAAAAACAACGGCACCCCGTTGTTTAAGAGGAAAAAATAATGAAATATGTCTTTTGAGTTTTTTTTCGACATACGAGAAAAAACGCCGAGAATTTAAAAGTGTCGTATTTAAATGAACAACCCACAGCGAAGTGACATTTAGATTCGATTGTGCCCCTTTATAAACGTTTTATACGTGAGTTAGTCATATTGTATGGGACGCGTCTTGTTATGAAACATTATCAGCACATTCATTCACGGTTTTTAAACACTCGTAGTGGCTTTTATAGTCTTTCTTTGTTAGACGTTTTGATTTCTATTTGTAGTCAAATAAATGGAGAAATTCAAAACAAATTAAAATTCTATTTCTAATTGCATTTTAAAATCATAAAGCACCTATTTTCGAAGCCGATTCATCTGAGTAAACAGCGAGAGTGAACGTAGCAGACAAAAATACCGATTGGGGTAGATGTGTCGCGCGGAGTCTCCTGTCATGGCCAATAACACTGATCAATGTTGCGTGCAGTTGGCCACGCCACTCGGAACACACTTATTTCGGAATCTAGCAACACAGTGCTATAAATAACTGAAGAATTGGATTGTATTTAGGGAAAGATTTATCGAGACGACTTTTAAAGTCTGAACGCAAATATTGGTTAAGCCACGATGCCTGACTTTCAGGTGGTTTTGTATTAATTACATCGTGGTAGTTAATTATATCTTTAAGTAGTTTTTAAGAATAAAAAAACACGCAAATGTTTAATGTTTTACTCGATTTTGACTACAGATGGTGTTTTGAGATGCTCTTTAAGCGACTTACAGGAATAAGTAAGAAACAAGAAACTAGTTCCGCAAGCAGCATCGTAGTTGATATTCGAGCAGTATATTATCATTTTCATTGCTGCATCGTGTTACAAATGCGCAGACAATTTTATTATAGAACAAGATATTTTAACGAGCCCAAAAGTTCTTACGTCTAAAATAAAAGAGGCACAAGACGGAAATATTTTTGTTTCTCGGACACGCCATTTAAGTCACAATCGTAAATTTTATTGAAATGTCCCTACAACGATCGCCGCACGAGATGCCTTGTCTTCGGGGACGAATTTATGCGTAATTCGTAAACAAATTGACGTGTTCGGGACTTTCTTTGAATGGGGACGCCGGTTTGATGAATTTGACACGTCTGTTAATACTTTTAAATTAAATAGAAAAAACCAACTGCTGAATGCCGGTTTTTTAAATATTAAGTTTACTCGTCAATCGCTTGTCGTAAAAGATTCGCAACGGATATCGCTTGCACTTTTAAAAACGACACCTCAATGCGTTGCCGGCGCGCGGACGTACGGCTTCGTAAGTCGTAAAATCATATCATATTACACAATAGCTACTATTGTCTCTTTATAAGAATTCATTGTTTCCTTCGCTTCATTACATTTCATTAGCCCTTTGACGCCTACTATCGATTGCCCGTTCTTAGAAGGCACAACAATGCATTCGCGTTTAGGAATAATTGTGAAAGTGGATAAAATTTTATTCAAGCTCAATTTTACCGCAAACTCAAACAAAAGCTTCTAAACAACCTCATTATGAAATTTTAAGTGTATCGGAGTGTTCCAAAAGCGTTTTGGAGCCATCGAAATTGTAAAGTTTATCAACAGCTCGCCAAGAAATCTCGAGTCAAGTTTATGGAATGGAGCAATAAACTTTTTAATTTGTGGCTAAGTCAATCAATAAGAACAGGCGAAGTGTCGTAAACACGGGCGACGCCCGCGGCGTCCGCGCTGCCCGGCAAGGCTTCCTGCTGTTCAGGCTTGCCATATCCAAACGGCTATTAGTACTTTTACGCGATGCACGCCAGGCGTTCCTACATGTTTATCCTCAATTCACTCCTAAACATCCTCGTTTGACTCGTGAATCGTGTTAATCGGACATATTTATTTGATGACATGAAAGCGTACACGTTAATGAGCCGTTCGAACCCAGCTTGTTATATCAGTATGGGGAACCGGCCGATACAGATACGTTTCCGCTGCTTGTTAATTAAATAACTGCGGCCAAACTTTATGGTAGGCAATAGTCGCGAGTCGCAACAATAATACATGGCTGCTTAACGGTCGCGTTTCCTAAGTCGCTCGAGGGCGCTCAGCGTTTATCTGATGTCGTGAGGAGTATCGGCGGGGCTATCTGGCTGCGTCAGACATCCGTTGTCCCGTTGCTACTTATCTGCTCACTAAATAAAAAGCTTTTCCGCCGATCGTCGCGCAACCTTTGGCTCGGGCCCTGCTCATTCTTCCCCTGACCGAGGGCTCGTTTATCGCACGTGACGTGACAATTCTTTTATTCCTGACACTTTGTTTCCACATAAATTACTCCTCTCTTCTGCTACCGAGGATCGCTTCGGCTGGCGTCACAGTGCTTGTGAGCCTTTATTCGGCTTCGTTTTGCATTCCGCCAGCTGTGTTTGCTCATTGTCTCTCCACTTTAAATTACAAAAAAGATTTTATTTTACGTGCACAGTCCTTCTCACCCACGACTTATGTGACGTTAAGTTTGGAATGAAGTATTCTTATTGGTGCCCCATGCGGTCTTTTATACGCAACGTTGCATAAATTATTTAACTTTTTTTAATTAAAGGGATAAGAGTTTGTTTTTTGTACAGGCGATCGTTCAGTGTTTCATTTATCGCACGATTTATTAAATAATTGCTTAGCTTGATTAAAAGATTGATAGTAGCGCAGTCATTACGTTGTTACCAAGTTAAGAATCTTTAATACCGCCTAGCTACCTACACCACTGTAGGTAGAAACGTACGCGTATCCGTGATCACGCACTAGTCGAGTACCGCACGATCAAATAACTCACTTGGACTACTAATGAGCAATACAATCGGCCAATCGTAGGTTATTAAAAATCAATAGCTATGTTTATTGAAAAAGAACGGTTATTACACAGTTATAGAAACCGATTAAAATTTTAACAAACGGTTATAACTGCAGTCTCAAAGATGAGGTTTTGGAAGTCGTATAAGATAAGAAGGTCGTTAAAACACATTACGAGAGCACCGCGGCTCAAGTAACAAGTGCCTAATCTCTGCCGGTCACATCGTTGTGTGATGTCGCATGAAAATTAGGTCCTTTAGTGAGCTCCTTCGTAATAAAGGCTGTGGAAGTGCTTCTATAGAAACCTCATGATAATAAGTAAGAACACGATAACATTCAAATACGTATTTATTGTTCTGACGTTTGTTTGGAGTTGTTCCACTTTAATTGTTTTGCGGTAACATTTGAAATAAAACTGTTTACGTAAATGAAAATTACATAATGTTGTTTTATTTAATGTAAGTATATAATATACGTTTTCTCATGAAACCGTATTATTAGCTTTATTTTCTTTTTAAGCTTACTTACTAAAAAGTTAAGATAAGAACCTTGAGTGTGCGGCTTTATTTGTCCGTCTTAATTTCAAATAATATAAAAAAAAAAACATCATTTTGCTCCCTTATCTTCAAAATTTTTAGAGCAAAAATTTTAAATCGTTTCGGTTGATAAAGATTTATCTAAATGTAAAAAGTAAAATTATTTTCTAACCGGCACAATTTTTTTTAATACTTTACAAACAATTTTAGTTTTGCGGTTCGGTTTCTTTTCTGACATAACTTTGGTAAAAATGTAACACAATGACATAAATATATTATACTGGTGAATCCTTTGGCGCGTGGGTCCGACTCACACTTTGCTGGTTTTTTATTTAAAGCTTAAAGTGCACCCGTAGTCACTAAGCCATTTCTTAAATCTCCTTCGCAATTATGAAATACAAAGTATTAAATGATTATTATATCATTTTCCAAGCTTGAATCGTTTGCCACCTAACTTAGTTCTACGTGTTGGGAATTAGAACTGAATGTCTCCCGTACTGCGATAACGGTAGAACCGGTGCATTGACCCTCCCAGCCCCGATCATCGCTGTAAATGAGTAGTAATAGTTATTTAATATGTATAATAAGCGAGTATTAGCAGCCCAGCCATGCCTGCAACGACTTCTTAAGTAGCGATAGTTGCGAACATACTTATTAAGTATTCACACATGCGAAGAATATGATAGGTAGAATTATGATCTATGGGTTCCTACATAAAGTTTCATAGGATAATACATAAATTATTTTTTATAATAAAGACTCGAACAAGACCAGTGTTGAACAAATCATTATATTTTACCAGGTGGTTATGAAAGAATTCGTAAGTCAACTTTCCAATGTTTAGTTGCAGACGACCATCTGCACACCTCATTATGCTTTACACAAAAAATGTACCACATCCGCAATTTAGATATATTACTAGCAAATTATTTCCATTATTACAACACTTCTCAATAGCGGGAAGGAAGACTCCTTCTATGATAATCGTACTACTTTATTGCGACCGCAGGGTACGAGTATGAATGAATGGCTGTCAATTCTTTTATACGTAACTGACATAAATTTGTCGTGAATAACCGTCTGTATAATGGACAGGCTTTGTTGCTCGGTATCCAGAGAAGCATTTCGCAAACATTCCGTGAACGTTCGAAGCATTCTTTTTATATAGAACGGAAATCGCCGAAATTGAAATTGGCCGCGCTCATAACAATGTCGTCCGAACCCACAAATAAAATCTACCGCCTTCCCATTCAGCGCTGGCTCGCGTTCTAGGATCATTTCAATAAAAGTTATTGTATTGAAAAATGACAATGGGTGGCGCAGGAAGTGATGTGAGTTGGTGTATTGGAGCAAGTGGACTGTTTATAATTTGTGCATTGTGGAGGCAGGGACGCAGCGCGATCGGGCGCCATTGTGCGCGCGCGCCCGATGTCCTTCTAATTGGCTTTTTACACGACGAACAAAATTGAATCGCAGCTAAACAGTTACGGTGACGGGCAAAATGTTTGGCCGCAGTTTATAACTAGTGACACTGATACGCGGGATTAATTAAACAAGTTCACGGCAGCCTTTTGCTATTTGGATCGTGTCGGAACGACGGGTTTTATGTACGCGATGCGCGCTTGTATGCAATTTGTAGTATGTTGTTTATGTTCGGAGGCTATCTTTTATATGTTCTATCATTAAACCTTAACGAGTCTGCTAGATAAGTAACCACTGAGAACAATATAAAGAGATAAATATAAATGTTTTGTTAATGAAATTGGATGACATTTTCATGGAAAACGTCGTTTTATTTATTTAAACCTAGCTTTTTGCTGACAATATTTAATTATTACATTGTCATCGTTACTACATGCGGATACCAAAATTCAAGCCAATTCGACTACTGAAATTAATTTCAAATCCACATGCAAGATTGACAGGAGTAACAAAATAAAAGCTCTTAAAAAGCCGTTATACGACTTCATTTTCTTACTAGTAACCAACGCAGCATAAGCAGTATTAAAGTGAACCTTGATTCATCGCAGCCTGCAGTCTATCTACAGAAGCACTTTGTGAAAATTACCTTACTAATCTTAAGTGCTAAGTCAAAACATCTTCCCTTGCTACTTAAGGCGCTTCTTTCATCTCCGGCGGATTACAATGGATACCGCAAGAATGCGTGATAAGTAATCGCATTATGTCTGTTAGTAATTAATTCTCGGAAATATACTAACCGTGATAGACGTTATCTTTAAGCCGATCTGTATCAGATACCGAAATCGATACGACGCAGCGTATATGTTAGTCAGAGGGATCACTTGGTGTAAGTAGCCGCGATTTGTTTATGACGTCAGACACGACTTTGTGCTTATAAAATAAAGATGTCTGAACAGCGCAATGATTTTCAAAGTAAATAATGTTATTCAAATTACCAATTACCGCTACACACAATCATACAAAGAATATCCAGTGGTGGGAATAATTATTTGATAACGCAAGTTTTTTTTGTTAAAATTGGAATTTAAACTTACATGCAAATAAATAAGACAGTTAAGCACATTTATTCAAATTTGATTTGTAACTTAGTTTGAATGATTTTAATTGTGAGAATTTATTGTAATAATTCAAAACACGATTTTAGTTAATACTGGTAATTTTATAAGTTTTTATTTAGCTTCACTTAAATATAAAGTATTTTTGAGTAACTTATGTGTGTAAACATAATTTATAGGCAATCAATTATGATCAACTTCTAGTCTTCCGATTTGCTTTAAATATGGCATCCGTATAAAGATTGGATTGCTCTCCAATAACAAATTATAGTCAACACAACTCATTATTCAATTTTTTAACATTTTTATTAAATTAGGAGTATCTGTAAATTTTTATACTGTGCTGTTATAAAACAAGCCTTTTTTCTTGTCATATCTGTGCCAACGTGCCGTGCGTGCGACCGTTCTTAAAAGTTACCAACCAGTTTTTTGACATCTTATAACATCCTGCTTACATTCGTTGTATACTCCTAAAATAAAACTCATTTGACTCGAGAAAGTAATATCATTTTCCTTCTGTAGCTTTAGAATATTTAATTCCAACTACCGTTATGCTAGAAAGAATGCCCCGTTCCTCAAGATCATCCTTAAATTAACCGTTAGCACCACGCTTACTAAAACCCCATCATATCCTAAATACCTGAGCACACATTAATTTATCTATAAAAACGTTCACCAAGGCTTATAGCCCAAGCAGTGACGTCATAGTGACACGTCCATTTGTCAGGCTGAGCTGCAGTGAGGCCGCTTATCTATAAGAAAGCTGGATTAGACCCGTATCGTATCACACAATAACTCGACTCGATACGGCTGCCAGCTCCACAGAAGCGCTGCATGGATTTCGACGTAGGATACGTTTTCACTGAGTGTCAGGAAAGGGTTAAAAGTATCATTTTTTCGAATAAGTATTTCCAATTCGAATTACAATCTAAAATTGTTTGAACCAGCCAATGGTTGACGATAACATTGTGAGGCTATAAACTCTATATTGGGTGAACTGCAGATAACATAAGCACTAGTACATACTGTGACGGTTGTTGAAACAATAAATATGTAGGCAATGACCTGCAATCAGCAGTGATGCAGAATGCCTGACGTTGGGGTGGATACTTTTAAAAATATAGACTTATATTTAGACGACCAGATAGTATAGCGATTGTATAGTAACCCTAAAATTATTTTGTATTATGAATATGAAATTTTATCAGATATGTATGCTAGTTTTCGTCCTCTTTCCATAAAAAGCAATCAGTTAAAAAAACAAGGTTTCAAGACTATTTTATTTAATTTAAAACTAAATCTGAACCAGCACTTTGCACTAAACACTAGGAGCTAAGCTAAGCTTTATTGTTGTGGCCACTCGTGAAAAGCTGTTTTCAAAGTGGGTCGAAAGTATGTGAAGTGTGAAGTTGGGTGTGAACAGTTACTAATATAAGTGCTAATTCTCTTAAACGGATTTGAATGTTTAGTAACGTCGATTCCCATGCGACCTTTGCACTTTGTTCTTTCAATAATCGTATTTTGAAGACGTAACGTTAGGTACTAGAAACGTAGAAGGATAAGTCATAATGGCCTAGAAGCCACTGTTAGTATTTAAATTTGTTAAATGTAGCATGTAAAAAACCACTAGTTGCGCCATCTAGTTCTTATGTTCGTAAAATATATTGACGGATGCTATTAAAATCAGCCAGCCCATTGGTACAGTCAAGGAAATTGAAACACGTACCACGTAGAACCTAGTCGAAGAGACATACGCATCACATTTGTACGACATAGCCTGGCGTTTGACGCGTCGCGTCATTGCGAAAGGGTTCTAAGGTGGTGCGTGAATATATTTCCCCTACTGTACAGCAAACAGCATCTAATAACGGTGTAGTAAAACTAAATAGGATGAACGTGTTTTACATCGTTATTTTAAAGTAATATCCACAAACAAAAAAATATATTTTAGGGGGGCTGCAATTTAAAAGGAAGAATCTTAAAAAAAAAACATTTCAAAATGTACTGAGTAGAACTTTGATAAAAAATTAAACAATTTTACTATAGGGGTAGCCATATAAATGCTCTATTTAGCTGCATACTTCCTAAAATTACAGCAAAATAACATTGACCTGACCAAGGCGTGACGTCATACCTATGTAGCCATTTTATATGGAGCGTTTCTGCGGGGCTTGCGTTGCATCGTTTTCTATTCTCGATATTTTAACAAATAGTGATCGTAGACAAAAACTTATAATGCCGTTTTTCTTCTTTTGGCAAGTTCTTTCAACTTTGATAACAGGCAAATCATGCCTATTGTTAATGCACAATAGTGATACAGACATAATCTGTATACAATTCCGTTGCTTACTGAAGCTCTGCGTTACATCATTTTGGTCTAAATACGGGACAAATTATTATTCCACGATTAACGTGAAGTATTTTAGTTGGTTAAGCATTTTCCGCTGTAAGCAATTCCCAGTACATTTAGTCTAACGCGCAAAACGATTTATTTAGCTTAGTAGATAGTTATCCCGGCCTGTACATGCTCTTTACTTGGTTTTTACGATGTCATTACAATCCGAGCGCCATTCTAAGCAGTTTTCCTTTTTTGTGTCCCTTAGAGTCACATTAGATGTCCATTAAAAGCAAGAACTATAATAAAGATTGTTCTCTGACGTCAATTTAAATAAAAAAGTAACCACGCAGTTCTGCCAAAAAAACTAATTTGTAACTTAGTCGTCCGCCGAATTAAACCCCACAAAAAGTTAATTTCCGTTGTCCCGTAGGTACAAAAGCTCTAGACCAAAAATGCGTCCGTACCATATACTCATTACACAAACCAATTTATTCTCAAAGTGCCCCCAATAACCTTTTTGTCGTACTATATCGTTTGAATCTTTTAATTAGAAAGTATACAAATAAGAGGCTATTTCGTTTATAAACGGAGTGCCTGGTGCGGGCACGACCAGGCGACAAAGAGGCAGGTAGCACCGGCGGGCTCCACCAAGTAAATTGGATACCAATCGAACCATGACGATTTTATCTCACAAAAAATAGGTAACCCTTTCTTTGATCGCTCTACGTAACTAATTCTGGGCACACAATGTACCCGACTTTTTGCCTCCGAAATATTCTTATGTAACAAATTCAGTTGATCCATTATGGTTACGGATCAAAGTTAATCTGCATGCTTTTAGCTTTGGCTCAGTACCTTTGAATTTAAATAAACTATCAAAAGCGTCCTTGGTAACAAGATGTAAATTTCATAAGGCTTCTTTATGCATTACTTAGTATTTTTACTTTGTCTTATTAATGCTGGCCTGTGAAGTAAGTAAAAGGCTACCTAAGAAAATTTAACATTTATTAAAATCAGCTGTTGCATTTAAGGCCCTGATTATTCACTATATCACTCACCTCCATGATTTTTAGCTCAATCTTAAGATGTAACTTTGGTTTAGGGTTTTCAAGTCTTAATGAAAACTTTGTTCCAGTTGAAGAACGTTAACTAATTTAGAATCCGATCTATGAAAATACTAAATTAAATATCCCCGGCATAAACCTCGGAGGTGTCGGCACGAACAGAAGTTATTCTGTTTAATCTGCGCTTTGATAACATTAATTTTCCCGCAACATGAAAGCTGGCCGCACACAACTTCAAAACAAAATCAAATAGTTCCTGCGGCTCGTCGAGCGCTCTGCTCTGTATTTCAGTTAAGGTGGTTCTTACCTTCCCGAGTGATTAGCACCTCCATAAAGACAGCTACAAAGAGCGCTGGCCCCGGAGATTTATCGCGACGCGGGCAGAACCGGGTGAAGCATCACCGTAAATATCCGCCTTACGCTTCCACTTCCTCTGAACTTCGCTCTATTGATTTATAGCGAGGGGTTTTAAAAGCCAACTTTTTATAAGGCAACTCGGCCCGGTTGTTTCCAACTGTCTGCAGCATCTGGCTTCTTTAGCAGTTTTTAGTTGCTGTTTCAAGAACTTTGTCGTTTTAAACTTCGCTTCTGAAATGAGTTTAAGTGACACTTGCGAATGTCCATAAGTTGGATTGACATTCGCATTATTTCTTAGTTTGCCTTTGGGTAAGAGATCGGTGTAATAAATTCCGTTTAAATAGATTGAAGAACAAACACTACGACAGGAGACAGATGAATGGTAGGATAATGCGCGGTATTATAGTTAAGCGTAGCCAGGCTATTGATATAGTAGAAAGTCGCTATTCTGTTTGAGCAACCATAAATCCTTATTAATCCTCATTTGGAAGTCGATTCAATGAGCAATATTAAAAGACAAGACTACCCAGACCTATAATTCTTAGGGGCACTTTCCAACTTGCTAGTTAATAGCATAAATCAAATACTCGTGTACTTGTCATCGCTGCCGCAATAATCAAAGCTGGTTGCTAGATAAACCGGGTTATTTGAACGGCGCAATCGTCGAGAAGGATTTAGCATTTTGTACGCGCCTACTCAAACCCGCCGTCTGTGTGCTTGGCTGGAGGCTGGCAGTTGCATTACGGTTACTTGTGCTATCTTCGCGTCAGTTTATTTAGCTTAACACCAACTTAATTGGCTATAAATTAGGTGCATGCAAGTTAGCTAGTTACTGGCTTACGATATCTAAGTGCACCCTCCCATCTTGTTAGATCTGAATTCCGTATTTGCTGTGTGGAATCTTAAGCCGTATGTCTTGATACTTTCGAAATCTGTTAACTTTTTTCCGTTTGATTGTTTAATGAGGTCGTTTTATTACGTTTGTGATGGTTGGATGCATAATAATCGATATTGTATTTTTTTTGTAAACCTTCATTTCTAGATATGTAGGTCTAGGTTACATTAAAGGAAAAACATTTATGGGCAACTATAGAACTTTTTCACAATTAATGTAACTATATTCACAACAAATTCCACAATATCATAGCGATAGTTCATTGCGATAGAGTTCGAGTTCTAGAGGCTGTCGCTTTAAAATATGTATCCGAATATAAAAACACGTCAAATCCTTGCACCTCGATATTTAGCATTTTCAGTCCCGTAATCGTAACATGACAATTATAATTCAAAAATATAGGTAGCTAAACAGAGCTGCCGCTACCTTAACTATTTTGGTTACGAATAGAATCTTTATCTTTTATCTATTGCGACTGTCATGTGACAGTCTGACATTCACTCCCACATCCACTTCTAAGGCATTGTAGGGGAAGACAAGCGGTTGCACACATAGGTGTGTCCCATCCCCCTTCGCTGTTCCTAACCGCTGAGGCAGACCAAAGCAGGTGGGGTCACAATTAGCGACGCGATAAAGTACGCAGTATGTACTGTAAGTACGCCCACTTTTACAATGACGGGGATGCTAGTTTGTTAAGGCGACGTTTTCTAAGGCTTAGTTTGTAATCACTGTTTTTAGGGTTCCGTACCTGAAAAGAAAAAACGGAACCCTTATAGGATCACTCGCGTGTCTTGTCTGTACGTCCGTCTGTCATAGCCAGTTTGCTCCGAAACTACTAGACCAATTGAGTTAAAATTTAGTACACATATGTAAGTTGGTGATCCAAAGACGGTATGATGTATGAATTTTAAACATGGGGGGGGGGGGGGGGTCACTTTTGTGGGTAAATAAAAATAAGTTTTGCAAAGTATATCGTACTACACATATCAAATGAAGGGGGCTTGTTGTGAAAATGTCAAATATATAGATTTATTTTAATTTTAAAATAAATTGTGCCAAGTTATTTAAGAAAATACTTCGGCGAACATTTACCATTCCCCTCCCCTCCTTACTAATATAATCCCCTCCTTACTTATATATTCCTCCTTATCTCCGAAACTACTGGGTCTGAAATTAAAAAAAAATCTTACCTAAAGATTCCCTTTCAACTAACAAACCACTCGGAGTAATGAATACAAGAAAGGCACTTTATAAAAGTACTTAAAATTTAAATCCCGTCATTAAAATTTATTTATCTCCAGCTTAGTTTTACTATCATTTCTCTCAAATTAACAATAATTTATGCTGACGAATGTTATCCCAGATGCTACTTTTATGCATCTACAAATCTATAAACGGAATTTAGTTCCGTGTTTGCTTTACGCTAAAGGGGTAACTAACACGATTCGATAAATTTCGACACTCCAGTTTTAACGTAGTGTAGGTATGCAGATTGCATCTTAATCCACTAGGGAATTTCTAAGTAAGCCATTTACATTTTGTATCGTCGTGCCCGCCTTAACGGCATAGTGCGACTAGTCGCTACGAGGGATTACCTCACTTTATGCCGCGATGCTCTCCTGTTTACCCTTAGGGTAAGAGAGCCCTTTACGGTATTTGTGTCCCGCTCATGTAATTCTTTCAGCATGTTTGTCTTGGATTAAACGCATGTCTTTGCTTTTAACGCTACTGTTTGCTCGGCCGCCTATATAAATATTCCTAAGAGAATGCGGCTATTTACTTTCACGGGTATGAACCCTTTAATTGCTCTTCTTATTTTATGCTTTTTGAAATACGGCTTTGATAAATTCTTTAAGCTCAAGCCGCGGTCGTAAACGTAATCGTAAACAATGGCAGCGGGCTCTAGATTACTTTCACTAAAATAAAACTGCGGGTACTGTACATAAAATCTACTATTATAGGTGTAGTTAAATGAGGATATTGTGTAATTGGCAACTATAACTGTAATTCCCTTTTTAAGTCACTATGAAAGTCTAGAATAACTTAGGGGAGATTTAAGCACGGAGCGTAATAGGCTAATAATTTCTTATTGCGCAGAGCTCGTATTTCTTTAACCGAATTCACAAATAACCTGGAGGTTTGTACTCATAAAAACATAATTAAGTTTACGGGCTAAAATGAACTAGACTGGCTAGTTTAGTTTAATTTAGCCCGTAGACTTAATTATGTTTTAAACTAGACTTAGCCTATCTTTATCATGCACCCAGTAGACCTACTTCTTTATTCCTTTCTTTCTTTGCAGTATCCGTTCCTATCTGCCCTCATCATATCTTCGCCGCGTACTCCTTCTAAACCACGCAACAGATTTTGATACGATTTTCAATGTCATTTAGAGGTTTTTTCGAAAGGTTTTTATGAATAGTCGACCAAGAAATTGCTTGACCACTTTTCGACCGTATTACAAAGAGATAAGGTTCAAAAGTGGTCAAGCAATTACTTGGTTGACTATACATTACATCCTAATTGTTCCCGTAGGTAGCTGGGGCGGCTGGCTAGTCTATACTATAGCATACATGACGCAATCACAAGGCTCGGGCCGACTGTACAAGGTGACCCTTGATATCTGGTTGCTTCTACCGTTTCTCGTTACCTGTTTCGATCAGGTGATCGCAAAGTGTTTCACGCAACGGTTCCGCAGATCCATTGTTCACGTTTCTGATCGATTGGCTATATCAGTTTGTAATGAGCAACCCCTTTATTTATAAACGCTCAGTAAACCTCCATTTGTTTCCATATGTTTCATCCTTGTCTGTCCTGTTCAGGTAAAGCAAAAAAACTACCAAATATCTGAACAGAACTATACCTTCAGAATGAGTAGACCATTTTCTGAGTTTCTTGTGCACCCTTGTGTTTGCCTGATCGTCGTTTACGAGAGCATTGTGAACTGCGACGGTGAAAAAAGCTGTCATCAATATGAAGATTTACCGTAACCAAGTTACGATGATATTGTAAAAGCGACCCGTTAAGTCTAAGTGCTGGCAATAGATTTGAGAAGCATCTGTTCGTACTTTAATAGAAACGATCATCTCTGGCTATATTAAAGTATCAAAAAGAATGTCGTGACATAAAATAAATTGTATGTAAAATTAAAATAGGCATAAACGCCTTAACATCTATTCCATTGTGATTCTGAGAACTCGCGCGACCACCCTGACTATAGCTCCGACAAATACGCCGTGTTTGCAACTAATATCATATTACTGAAACCGCTTGTGTGGCAATCTAAGTGTTTCGTATCTTACTTACAAGAGTATGAACCTAAAAAATCCTGTATTCTCAAAACCATAATTCACTCGAAAATTTTCATATTGCTACCGGCAGTAAAACAAATGACGTGTCAGTTTAAATCAGATACATAGAAACATAACCATTCTCTAGCACTTTACGCCCTCGCTGTACTTGCATACAATACTGTAGAGGATAATTTTCGCATTGCGCCAATCGGATTCAGTACTGATATCGAGTCGTAACGGTCTTTGGATCGGGTCTGCATTCTACACATTTCCTTTGGCTCAAATCTCGATTGCGTATACGGTGTACTGCACCGCAATGAATAGAAAATCAACGCGTTAATTATGAAACGTACTGACTGCGTTCGTTATAAATGATTAAGAAACTGATATTCCAAATCTACACTTCTACTTGTTATGTATTCAGTAAAATACATACAAAACAGCAACATAAAAAAAAAACTAAATAAATAATAAATAATAATAAATATCTCGGGACAATTTACACCAATTGACCTAGTCCCAAACTAAGCAAAGCTTGTACTATGGATACTAGACAACGGATAAACATACATATATAGATAAATACATACTTAAATACAAATAACATCCATGACTCAGGTACAATCATTCGTGTTCGTCACACAAATATTTATCCATACCAGGATTTGAACCCGGGACCTCTTGCACAGTAGGCAGACACATGTACCACTGTGCCATACAGGTCGTCCGACTAAACTAAAAATGAGAACAGTTCAAATTTCTTTGTCACAATTTAGCTTTCCGATCTTTTCAAACGTAAAATGCTAAAAGTAGACCTAAATAAATACAATTTCGAATTAATGTTCAGCCATTCATGGACACATAATCAAATTGATTGATTATCTCAATTTGATACATGCGTCGTTAGCAACCGCATCCATGCGCACATCTGTCGCATGGTCGAAAGAGCCCGTGATCCTTACAAAAACCGATAAGGTCTGACCTGAAAGAGAGGGGCTTATACCAATCTAGCCACTAACAGAAAGAGTCAACACTATACACTCCCGGTATAAGTTGGAAGGATTCCGTACGCGTATAGAGAGAGAAAAAACTGATATTTGGAATTTGAAAGCTGCCGATGATGATAATGTCGCTAATGCTCAGTTCGACGTCTCATTCTCCAATTTATTTGTGAGTGAAAAAGTTAGTAAGATTTTACTATCTTTACCTCCATGCTGCTGTTTTATGTTTCTCCAAAAATATACAAAGGTGTGTTAGATAGGTGTTCTCCGTAGAGGAATGATGTTATGGAGCTTCTTGTTATCCTTTACGTCTGTCGTAAATCGGACTTTGTGTGTGGTATAACCTTTCAGGAAATAACAGCGTCCAGGCAAGGGTGAACTCCAGTCGAGATTTGAAACATAGTTTCTTACAAACGACGATAAAAGAGAAAAGGAAACAAGAAAATAATGTTTTAAAATTTTGATGAAAATGAAATATGCAGTAAAAATTAATGATGCCAATAAAACATTCCATAAACTGAGACAGCGGGTTCTATTAATTTTGATTCATCTAATATGGATATATTTTACCATCAATGAGTTACAAACGCATTTTATAAAATAAATAAAGATCCGAAATTGCGGCTAACGAATAAATTGGGCAGTTTATAGCAGACACAAAATATTGTTTTTGAACGTTACACATTCTAAAAGGTTTTACTATACCATAAAAGTGGCCGTTTTATTTAACATAAAGTATTTAAATTTATAGCCGTTGTTTCATCTGTGACAGTGCCCGTATAAAAATCAGTATCCAAAATTTGGGGTTCAAACAAAGTGTTCGGTGGTGTCATTAATATTCATGTTATTATTGCTATTTAATAAGGATACATAAATTCAATCGTAAAAGTTTAATGGCCTGAAATCTATTGGCGTTTTAATAACATAATCGGTGCGATAGCAATGGCGTCGGCGACGGCGAATATTGTAATGCAGTTCCATAACTGCTTAGCATACAGAGCCAGTTTTCTTGTTGGAAACGTATGCTATTGTCTCCGGTTAGATATAAAATACCGATATGACCCTACGTCTTCGTTGCAAGAAATATTCAAGGGATACGGCCCACACTTTTAATAGCGGTTACATCATTTCCACACAATGAGAGCGCCGTCCACACCCATTCTCTGTCCGTATGATTTGAAATTATAGCACCGTTTTATTTGCTCTCAGCACATTTATATGCGGTCGCCGAGCCGCACAATGTGCCACAATATTATATGTTAAGGCTACGCCTGTCTGCCCGAATTCCGGTCGTCCTACTAATTTTGTAATTCATATGAAAAATAAGATTCATTTGCGCGAACGCTACCGCTGTAGGTTCATTTTAACTTTCAGCTAATATGAATTCGCTGGCATCGTGAATTTGAACGCTGCGTCGCAAACCGATGAAGTGTTCGTAGCCAGTTTTATACCGATTGACTTAGAACATAGTGAGTAACTTCCTTGTTCGAAAAGCTTTACCAACATCTTTAAACTACAAATTGTTTTGTTCCTTCTATTCGAAGTACAACCTTAAATTAAAAAAATATTATTAAATTATCCTTATTGATAAATACTCAGTAGACCTACATTACTTAACGCAGGCGTTAAGTACAGGCTAATGTGCAGTGCCTTTACAGAAAATAGACTAGTAGATAAACAATATTTTCTCATTAAAAGTTTTAGCGACCTAAGCCATCAAAATAGATATTATCTCTTTAATTTCTTCTCGATTTATCTTCTTCATGAAATTTTCTTCTCCATTCTGCAATCAGCTCTTAAAATTGGTTTCTATCCTTCACAATACCCGGCATCTTTCTCTACTAATACCAAAGTATTACAAGAAATGTACCTACTTGAGCAGAGCAATGGCGGGGAACTTGCGAGGAAGTGAGTGCCGGCCGTATACTGCAAACACCCTTAGTTTGCGGTATTGTGCGCGAAAGGTGGACATGGGCGTTTTTAAATATTATTAACTTCTACCAAGGTCACTACATACAGGGTAAAATTTTAACCACGTCTTCGTATTACAGCGTATGTATTTACGCAAACAGCGGTGTCACCCGGCATCAAAGGCGTTGCCGTACTGTACCGAGTATATCTAATACTATGCTAATACTTATAGTAAATAAATCAACACTCCTTAAATCTTCCATATGGCATATGTACACTACACGATTTAAGAGTTCAAATATACTCACGCTTATTCTTTCTTGATGATCTTTACGCATATAGAACGAAGTCGCTATTCGATATCGCTTCTAAACCACGCAACAGATTTTGATGAGATTTTCACTGTCATTTAGAGATTTTAACGAAAGGTTTTTTTATGTACATTACATCTTAACTGTACTCTTGTGAAGCCGCAGCGGGTCGCCAGTATATAATATCTCCTGCTGACTGTATGTCACGCTTGCGAAATGTCGCACGTGTCACTGCGACGCTACGCCCGGTGCGTGGGCGGCATAATGAACCCATAATTTAATCCTTGATTGTGTTCCTATTAAATTTATTCGCCGCATGATCAAATTTGGTACGTGTTTGTAACCATTTACATCATTGTTGGTAAGTGGCAGCTTGATTTACTTCGCCTTTACACGACAACTTTCATACTGTAAAGGGTGACATTGCTAGATTTATGAGTGTAAAGCAGGCTTTTTGTACTCGGGGCTTGATAACATTTCTGATTTGGATGCTTTGTTGACGCTTTTGGAGGACTTTAAAGGTACATTTGATGTTGCTATTTGAGCCACCAAGGGTATTATCAGAGAACCTCGCTTTTTCCCATGGTCGAAACTTTATGGTTTGCCAATTACACGTGGCTTCGGTTTACCAAAGTGCTAATGGATAGTTCGCATAATTATTGCCGCTTACTGACATGAGATCACTCCTCAACTAATTAATGAAACATTGGTAGCGTGATTGATGCATCAAAATCTTTCATTATTTTTAATGATAATTATAGCTCTGGAGAGTTGATTAGCGCACAGGTAGATTTAATTCCAAACTTGTTCCAAAAGTCATTTGCTACTACCGCAAAGTACATTTTGTATTCAAATTATTCACTCTTCTTATTTATAACGTCGTAGGTACCAATTAAGCAATTTCGCTCGTAATACTTATTATCCTCATTGGACCAGATTTGAGACCTTTGTGGTATAATTTAAAAATAGTTTAAGGACCTTAGTCTCGATCGTCATTATAATTATAGGCGGTCCGTCAGAAAGGCAATGGGTATAAAAACTTAATGATCCTATAATATAACGTCAATAAAGTAAATTGGCAGGATACGTTCATAGTAAGTAAACGGTTCAACACGTCGCTACGCCTATATCTTAAACGGCCATTGCTATATTCCATAATACCTGTTATTTTGTGCTTTGATCTTCCCTAAAAATATAACAATTATCGAACAAAGCTTTGGAATTCAAAGAGCTTTTCTAAAAAAGTCGGATTAGTTAAACTAGCATACTACTGGTTGTTTCCGAACGGAGACCGTGCAATTGTCAATTCTTTGAATTTATGACGCAAGCAAGCAAGAGGCAAGCAAACAAATACGAAAGTAAGGTGGAATACGAGCAAGGAAGTAAGCAACCAAATCAATGTACCATTGTATAAAGTTCCTAAATGGCGCTTGATGGTGAAAATGAATCTTTAAATATTACGCAAAAACGGAAAGTAGTAAAACAAAACGGAAAACTTAAAACTTTACTTAACGTACTATAGAAATCAAGTCCTTTCATTTGATGTCATATTCGTATATTTTCTAACATTGAATTTTTAAACCCTTTTTAAGAATTGCAAATCCCGCAATTCTTAAAAGGGGTTTAAAACTGAATCTGCCTAAATTACTGGTCTTCCGAATGTCATGAAATTCGCATCACAGACCCTCAAGTTATAGTCGAACAAACATGTATAGAAACTCCGTCCCAGTCAACTCTAACCACGCTTCTGTCAATAAAGGCAAAAACTGGAATAATGTAAACAATCGATGAAAATAATAATACAAATGTCTCCGTAGTACTTGTCGCAATAAACGTGCGCTATACGCGTCCATATTTCATGAAAAATTCATATCATGGCGAGCACATAATGATGTGGATGCCGTCTTTTATCGCCATCAGGATTGTATTTTTCATTAATCTTCGTGCCAGTGGACACACTCGTTACGAAAACCCCTAAAAACTTAAAGTTATAAATTAAAGTTTATATCCAATCATTTACTTAAAAATAATATTGCTTCTTTTAATAATCCTGACCTCAAAACCTTCGCCTCGTGCAGTCACAGTTCATTTACTTCTTCCCTCTACTATCGGATAACATTTTTCACTAAGAAAAGGGAACTGAAATCGAATTTCTACTTGTAAAAACGGACCGGTAATAGAGTTTACCTACTGCAGATCAAATAAAATAACAACTGACGTAGGAGTCTTGTGGAACACATTTCTCGTGCAGCGTACCTACATCTATATACTTACTCTCAGATGTTTATATTGCTGGGACAACTGGTCCCTACATAGGATTGAGATGCGGATTATAAGATTGCTGTTTTTTCATTGAAATTGCTTGTTGTGCAGTCTAGAAGGTGCACTTATGTACCAATAGAACCCTTATACAATGAAGTAACATTATTAAACAATACGTTTCTCAAGTTTTGAATGATTTTGCTTTTTTACTAAGACGGGACTATATGGTAGTAGGTACGTTGATAGGTGTCTTTGAATCTGTCTTGAATTTAGAGCTATTCGCGTTTTAGAATAATTTTAATCAGTCTAGTTCTTATGCGTCATAAAATTATGAATCACGTACATCTTTCTTTAATCAACCTTCTTCCTACTTAACAACAGTGTAGCAACAAGAATATTTGGTTGAGACCCGCATCATACTACCCCTATTCCTTGTCTCGCCTCTCAAACTGCGGTCGTCTTCTAAGAAATTACGTTACTCCCTACCATTTGGCGCTTGCTTATATTGTATTTTATCTTTATGCGAAATCATAATTCATTCTGTTTTTGTTCTTTTTTCCCATGGAAGTTGTTAGGTGTTTAATGTTTTTCATTTTCTATCTATGTTGGCATGTAAATGTCGCCCTTACTTTTGTTTATTGCGAGTGATAAAAGCTGATATACGGCATGGCGAGAAATGTGCTTCAATAGAGTATACGACTCTTTTGATTTTTTGACGAGCACCAATTGATTTCTTTAATATCAAGGTCCAAACACAGGTAGGACTGATTAAAAAAAAGAACTTGTTTACATATTGTGGAGTCGTGACGTTCCGCCGTTTATTTTGTACGGGCATTTGCTTTGACCCCCAAGAGCGTCCGGTCACTACCCACAAAACAAAATGATAAATGAAGATCATCTGTAGTTACGCGTTACATAAACGCTGATGGATTGATTGTAAACGACCGTGTGTGTGCGCATCGATCGATTAGTTCCTGCCCATGCGCAGCCGCAGGCCCGACTTATGGACGATTATCTTTAATGGATTTCGTAAACTTTTAAGTGTCGGGATCCTGGGCCGTTGAAAAAATGTAATCCATCTTGAACCCTAATTTTCGATTCGGGCTATTAACCAACGACTTAGAATAATAACGTGGAGGACCATGTTGGTAATATTTAACAGCTAGTTGAGTCAGCTGCTTGACGTCCTTTTTCGTGATTTGTTTAGGTATAATTCGATTCGTCGTAATATTTTTATTTATACATTCTTATAGCTCCGTTATGATACAAGTGAATTTGATTTTGAACTTATTTTATTTAATTGTAGTTTATTTATATTTATTCAACGGCCATTTAGGTTTTTTGTGTTTTATCTAAATCCATATAGTAATTAATTTGCTTATTGCTGTAATTTTCATGGCAATATTTAATTTAATTTTATTGGATTAAGCTTACAAACGTTATCTTATTTTCAACAATGGACCAGTTTGACCATAAACAATTTATAATCATAACTCTGTATCATAGTCGCTTGTTTATGTTTTTTTTAAATATAATTAAAATTATAAAAAATAATAATTAGAGGAAATAAAGTAAACAATGTTTTTTGATTGTAAAGATGGCACCATCAATTACGATATCGAATACATAAATCAATATCAAAAGAACTAGCTTTCGATCTCACTCCGACCTCATTTTTCATACTTTCTATTCAACATCCAAGTCAAACACGAAAGATTAATTAAATAATATTCAATAAACGTTGTTTGATTAAGAAAAGGGTAATCTGCGGCGGCATCTAACACAAATACGAGGGCACTCGCCGAGCTGTTTTCAATCGTCATTCATTATTCACTCACTTCCCTTTGCAGTTGCCGAAGTAAATTTCGTTTTGTTTTGTTTAACTTTCATATTTCGAGCTCTAGAAGGCGAAGCCGTGCAATACAATACTGGCAATAATTGAATTGGTTGTTTTTTTAGGCAGCATTATCGAAAAGGTGAAAGTTGAATCAACCGCTGGGCTTTTAAATTGTTTTGATTTTTTGACGTTTATTGCTGCCAAATATAAATAGCTATCTCGGTCTCGTTTATAAATAAACCATCTAAAAGTATAACGTGACATTTCGTACATTAAAGCTAAATCATGCAGCGAGTTACTCCGAGAGAGTGCCCTATAGAAGAAATATATGTTGCTGTACGTAATACGTCACTTATATTTTTTGTTGTCATTAGTAGACGTGAGATAGTATCGTGGTCAAAAAAAGAAATTGTGTGAAAAATTACGATGATTACATCTAATAACTCTGGCTGACGAAGTCGCTTGATGGCCTCTGTCCGAGATTGGCGTCATTAGCCACAATGATAGTGGCCTAAATATGTATTATTTGTTTTCTTCGCTACCGACTCTTCGTCTTGGCTGTGGTTTCTAAAATGTTAACATTTTACTACAGGTATAAAACACGAATGAATATCGGAAAAGTTAAAGACTTGTTTTGAAACTAAATTCATTAGAAGAACTTTCAATTCGGGTCAAAGTTTTTCTTGAGCCCTAATTTCAGACTTCCGCTTTTTACGCTTTTGTTCAGTTTAGATTGGTATTGAAAGTATTGAAGTTGAAAGCAGACTCGGATAATTGCACAAAGTAAAAACCTTGAAATTACGCCCAACGTTTATTTAAACAGAGTTAAATACCAGGAAACCCGTTACCCCGTTTTCCACGAAACAAAAAACCATCTCCCGCAATTCAGCTTACAAATGAAAACAATACCGCATGCAAATCGGTACAGCGAAGCTACAGACAGCCGGCCTCTTTGCGTTGGGTACAGGTTAAAAAATAATAATAGGTAACATTAGGACTAATGCCAGGTTTTAACATTTACTCTATTTGTTTCAATATAAATCAGAGGAAGGGGTTGGGGGGGGAGGGTAAGGCTGAGTTATGACAATTGTGTATCCAACGCTCTCCATTCAAACGGCGAAAACGTTCTCACCGCCCCCCTCAAAATTTTAAAGTGTAGCCATGTTTTTTTTGTGTGTCGTCTTTGTGCCTTAGAACTAGAAGTCTATGAAGAATATTAAAAAAATAAAAACGTGCAAACCTAGTTCTAAGGCATAATGATGACCAAAAAACCATTGCTGCACTATAGATTTAAAGAATAGAAGGTTTAAAGGATGGAAAACGTTATAACCGTGTATTTAGAGAGCGCTTTTTGAGGTTGGGTGCACACTTCTCGTAAGGTTCAAGGAAAACGCAAGGCTGCCTTCTGGCAATAAATCGTCTCGTCAATCAAACTGCTGATCAGCGGTAGCTAGATTTATACGACGAGTTCAAATGTTAGAGGCACAGAACGTGAGTGAGCGGATCAACTTTCGCGCTTCCACTTTTTAACCGTCGGAGAAAGCACTCCTCGGACATATTTACTTTGGTTCACTTATTTTGTCCCAAGGCTGTAAATTAGTGATCTTTGCGTTACAAATAGTAAGTTAAAATAAATATACAAATATTTCGGGACAAATTCACACCAATTGACCTAGTCCCAAACTAAACAGCGCTTGTACTATGGGTACTAAACAACGGATATAGATAAATGCATAAATACGTATAACATCCAAAAGTCGGGCACAGACGTTCTTATTCATTATACAAACTAATGCCCGTCCCGGGAATCGAACCCGGTAACTCTAGCTTCATAGACAGGGTCACTAACCATTATGCTATCCGGTCGTCATGTATATATGTATTTTTCGTGCATGTTCGTCGGTTTAGGGTACTCCTGACCTGGCCTTTCTCTAGAATGAATCCAATTTGATCGGACTACGTACGCCGACGTCTTCCACTTCCCATTTTTTCATCCACTCTCTCTTCATACACCCTTTTATCAATATTCTTTCATCCATCCTATCTACATGCCCAAACATGACGTCTTTATGTGTCAAGTATAAATATAATTATCATTACAAAATATTGCCAACCTTGTACATCGAAGCCAAAAAGAGGACTTTCTCAAGCTCGTGAGATTCCTATCAATGATGGATCACATTGTTTTAATTGATCTCAAGTAGCGTTTCACAGATGAATAAACACCGAATAATGATACATTGCGGCTGTATCGCTTATAACTTTGACTTTAAATGCTGGCATATGCGACGCATCTTTGTGAACCGTAAAGTTGTGTTCATGCACACGTCAGTTTTTGCTTTATGTCGCTTTAAGCATTTTAATGTCAGATTCTGATAATAGAGTACTGTATAATTTACTTTCATAAGTGCGCAGCCTAGCAATTATTTATAATTAATGGAACGTATGCCTACCGAATGATGTCTTGTTCATCGTTGTTTGTCCGGTTTATAAAAAGAATATTATTCTGCAAAAAAGTCTACTGTTACTAAATTCCATTGCAAGTTTAGTGTAGGTATTATGCCAGTGAGTCTGTAGCTTTCGTCCTCGACGACGTATCAGGCAATTAAAAAGACCAACCGACAGTAAGCAGATGCCTGTCACTTTTATCAAATACATTAAACTCGCTGCTCGGATCGAACAGTTGTTTTTTTCCTTTGCTTTCCTCTGGGGTATTAAACTCTGTCTTGATAAACAGTAATGTAAGGTCTCGGAGAATAATTAAATGTCCCCTTTTGTAATATTACGTTGCCACTAACTAAACGAATGCTTTAACTTTGTGTCTTCCAGAAGCTAGGTTCATTCCGTTTCTATTTTGTGACATATGCTTCACTTATTTTTTGTCACATTTTCGGCATTTGCTTTTGCTTATCACCCTATAGTCTCACCCAGAAGCAGCTAATTTCTGGGTGGTAGTTATAGATCGATTCAAGTTCTAGTTGGATACTGGATCAGTACCAAACTGTATCTAGAGTACGATCTTTAACTTCCACCTAAAGTGTCCTATTATCCAGATCTATGATCTGATTAAGCGAAGCTAGTGTGAACTTTCCGATTTAGGGATCTTACACACATCTGTGAAATTATTTAACAATGTGTGTCAAGTTCACAATCCGTATTGGACACGCGTGGGAACTACATCTCAAACCCTCTTATTGTGAGTGTAGGCATATGCCCAACTATTAATAAATATGTATAATAATAAATAATACATGATGGCATATTTCATAGTAGGTCTCGCAGTCAGTACGTATATATCAAGAAATCGACTTTATTTGATGATAATTAATTATTATCGACACACCTTTACATCGCACTGAAACCATTTAATAAACTTTTGTCTGTTTGTTCTCAGTTTGCGACACCTCGGCCCGGTGGGGAGTCATCGTGTTTGCAGGGACCAGATTGCTTTATGGTAAGGACTTACCTACGAGTATAAACTTTATAAAATAAGCCAAAACTAACCTTTGAAGTTATACAAATAAGTTTTATTCGACAAAGTTTACGGATTCCAAAAAAAACATACAGTCAAAGGAGAACATTGGCAAATTAATAACTAATGCCTTGGTTCAACGTTCCTAGTGTCGTTACTGCCGTTCTAGTCTTAATAAAACTATAGTTACTACTGCTATTACGAGGTAGTCTTGTCTTTTTCTTATTATCAAATATCACTAGTAATGAAGTGAGGATGAAAATATCATCAAAATGTGGTCAAGCCTCAGGAAAACGCGCCATTGGCCCAAACAAATAGTAAACACTTGTCGTCTTCATTGTACCTAATAATAATAATAATGTATGGAGCGCAGCACTTGATCGCATTTAATTGAATACTGTCAGCTATTGAATTATTATTCGCATAATAGACGATCTTATCGCTTGAAAGCGATCTCATGAACAAATGTTGAAAAAATAAAACTGTATTTTATAACACTGTATCGCTTGAATTTCTAAAATATGCCGTTTTAGAAATTAACTGTTTATATACTTCTTTCGACATTAGTACGACTATGTAGATATAAGTACTTTTGATGCAGTCTGAGATACTTTCAGATACGTGTTTAATATAAGGTAAGACCACAAAGTAAAAAGAAGACTCGTTTTGTCATGAAGGTTGTATTAAAAATCTACGTTAAAAATTGACGTCTGTAACTTATGACTGACCAGTAAATATTAATCATTTACTTACTCATTGAGTAGTTTGAGCTTGGTTCGTACTCTTGTGTTTTCTCGTGAAACCTACTCGTTAACATTAATGGGTAAAGGCACGAAAACTATACGGCTTTTTAATTTTAAACTTTATCATCGCAAATAATAGAATCGGGCGTCTTTAACATAAATACTACAGTTTTACTGTAAAGTGGAATTCTGCTACGACTTATAAATTATGGGTTTCTCATACTCAAGCCGCACTAAACGTTAGAATACGACAAGTATAGATTCAAGTTATGTACAAGCGCTTTAAAGATTCGCTCGTTAATAATGATGTATTTCTAAAATTGTTGAATGTGTCTCTAACATTTTTAAAACGGTCAGACATATATTTTGTTTAAATTAAATAGTTTGAATGGAAAGTTATTTATTAGCTCTTTGTCTTTTCTTATTTGCCGACTAATTTATTTTCGCAAACGTAAATAAATAAATAATTTTTGATTTTGATTTTGATTTGTAAATAAAAAAAAGGTCATAATTAACGTACGATTTATACTAATAGGTTTCGTTTTCTGACTAATTTCGGAGTAAGTTTTAAGGACAAAAACTCCCTAAAAAGAGAAACTAGTTCTCTAGAAATAAAATTTTCGGCGATGAGGTAATTGTAAATGTAATTTTTCACCAACCCATACTTCACGTTTTTAATTCTACGCCGTCTATTTAAAGTAATTTAGCTATTAATTCAGTTACCCAGTAATTAAAACACGAAATTTCAAGCTTTAAATTTCATCCTCGAAATCGGAGCGACAGAACGTTTTGTCAATACCAGCAATTAATATCAGCGGCTGCTGGTTCTTATAATTATTAAAGCTTACCGAAGCGAAAGCTGGCGTCAAGTTAACGTCAACTCCAACTAATGAGTGTTTCCAATGACAAATGCTGCATTCGACTCGACCACCGTTGTGAAATTTGGCTAGATACGGGCTTCAATTACGCCGGTCCTTAATTGGAATACTGTACGTTTTGTGTTGACGATTCCGTAGGGAACGCGAAGTTTTGTTTCTGCTTGTGTCATTTGTTTAAATTCTTTGAATGTTAATCAATGACTGATTACGCGTGAAAATTTTACTGGTAAGGTGACATGCAGATGCACAGCATAAACCGCAAAGTCTAGAAATTAAAAATATAGAATTCGTACCTTAAAAGCTTTAAAGGTGTACTAAGAATGGTATTTGCAAAATTCAACTAAATGATGATCATGAATTCGTACGAAAGTCGTTCATTTAGTAAAGTAAAGAAAATTCCTGTTTGGCTATAACAATAGATGTTATAACAATGCAGTTACAGATTTGCTTGTAGAAGATTTATTGCGGATCTCTTAATCACGCGTAAATTAAAAACCTTTCTAGAATTATAGTTTTAAACCATTTTTATGACAAATCAGAATAATGCTACTTCATGTTATCTAGACAATATTTTTGAAGATTTAGCAAATGTTAATTCAAACGTCTAAGCAATTGGGAATTCATAAACTAGAAATAGTAATAATCTTAGTTTTAGTATTCAACAAATTCCAACTACAGCGAGTTTGATATATTGTGCTTTTCAAACAAAACGATTAATTTCACTAGTTCTACTTCTAATAACTATTAGTTTTGTGCTAATGAGCGCCACTTAGAAATGAAAAAACAAATGACTAAAGGTACACGCAAACCAACTAACTGATAAAGCAACACTGTACTAAACGTTTTTCGTGAAAACATTATTCACGTTCCTACACAGTTGACATGTTTTTTACAGTCAATGGATTTGATGGCACTTACCTAATATTTAAAGTTTTTATTTGTTTATTGTTGCAGTGCTGGGAGAACTGCGAACTTCTTCAGTCTAATTATCAAATATGGGGAGCTGTCTGTGATGAAAAAGATATTTGCGTAAGTATTGCTATCAATGAAACCCATTATATATAGGCAATGTTGCTATTTGTAATACTTCGCGCTTCATTCAAACACATCCTTATTAATAATGACAAAGCATTCGCAAACGGCTAGAATGCGGTTGTGACAAATACAAATTGCAATGCCTTTGATCTAGATGTATTGCGAGTCGAAATAATTGTTTTAACATATTTCTTGTTTGTGTAACGAACACCCAGACATCTTGTTATTATTGTGCATTTTCTTCATGTTGATTTCTCTTGCAGTTCCCCGGGTGCAAAGTGGCCTGTGAGTTTCATACTGAAGCTGCGCGGGCGTCCCAAACGCAGCCCGTGATCCACACCAAAGGCGAGGGTGTCATGCGGGTGAGCGGAGCGCTGGCTCGCTGGCCTCCCCCCGCGCCACGCGCCACCTCTCGCCCCACACCCCTCGTCTATGTCGTCATGCGACGCGCCGCTGAAGGTCCTTGGCGACAAATCATACAAACTCAATCGCTTGCCACCAGAGTACCTTCCAACAACGAAGGTGCGCTCCTACGTGTGCTAGTAGTAGACCCCTTAGGTCTTGTCACTATCTACAGCCCCGATGAGACCTGGGTCGCTCATGACACAAATACTTCCAACCATGACCAACATAAATGGACATTGAAGGAAATATCCCTAATTCATCAGAAAGTTCTCGTCATTGGCGAAATTGCTTGGGAACCGAGAATAGCACGTGGCGTGTACCTCGTAACCTGGGAAGTTGACGGTGGAGGCCTAAAAGGAAATCTTTTCACAGACTCTACCCGAGTCACACTATCTTTATGGCCTGACACTATATATCATATCCAAGTAGAGCTGGTCTCTAGAACGCCAGGTGTAGATAACGAAAGATCAGAAACGATGACTATCGACACGAGCCGAGCGCAGCGTGTATCAACCGAAAGCGTTCAAGACGTGCAAGTCAGCGAAGGTGACCGACTAATGTCTGTCCTTGTTAGTTCAATGAGAGGAGAGCGCGTGCCCGAGCGAGCCCCTGACTCAGAATTAGTATTAGGCTGTCTATCAGCTATGATTGCTTTTGGTTTGGCTGTGCTCGCTGCTATTTTGTGGAGGCGGAGACGACGAGGCACATTTCCTGGTACCAACGTTTACGTCGGCTCCTCCTCTGTTCTTAAGCGAAAACTAGTCGAGGACTTTGCGCCGGCGGCTCATTGCTTCCAACCTGTACTAGCGCCGCAGACCCCAAACAATGAGACTGCATCTCGGGATGTTGTTGTGTGACGTCACAGCTTCGACATGCTGTCCTTGGAAGACCGCGCCTTCAGTTCCTAAACTTGTGGACGATACCCTCGCTTAGATCAAAAAGTTACAAACAAGGAACCAGTGCAGTTTCGTATAATTATGTGATAAAGTTTCAAAAATGTTTGGACAAGTGAAATCACCAATGTTGATGTGGCAACCCTCGACGAATTTTGTGATTTACGTTAACATATTTTGTCACGATGAACTTTTTGTAAGTCACCTGTAAATGCTAATGTAATAAATGATCTACATATGTGAAAAATCTTCTATGTAGATTTAGGCGATTGTAAATTAAAATCTATACCTATAAATGTATTTATGAATCACAGTAAGGTTAACACCAGAAAAATTAGCAGTGTAAATAAGTTAAGAACAAAATAGTAAATCAAAATAGTAATTTTCTAATTATAAATTGGTTTGTACCGCTTGTAAATAAAGTAACTACTACATATAGTACATGTATTACAGGATAAATAAATGTTGGACGTCTATTTGTTTCGTATAGTTTTCAGAATCCTTGATATGGGAGCATGTTTTATAGTATTATCAGTAAAATTTAGAACTATTTCTACAACTAGTCCTTATTATTGTTTAGTTAAATATAGCATTAGATATATTTTACTAAAATAGTTTTGATGATGATGATCTTACTCATTCTAATGAACTTACGATGTCTTCTTCAGCAATAAATAGTTACATTTGTAATTGTAAATAAAATAAAGACAAGATATTGTAAAAACGACAGAGAAGTTATTTTTGTTGTCCGTCGACAGAAATATTTAGGTGTTACGAATGTAAATAATGGAATTCATATTCTAAATGTTATTTTGCAGAACGGTAATAAATTTCCTACAGATGTAACCATGGACATCGCATGACTCTCTAAATCAGATTTTCTACGTAAATAATTACTGTGTAATTTGTTACTAGTAAACAAACAAGTCTGGAGTCGTCGTCTATTTGTTTAAAGTTGATGTTAGCTTTAAACATTGTACTTAATAACTTAAGTTCATCAGTAGTGCAATGCGAAACTGCGAATATAATAAAACGCCAAATATGTTCATGCTCTGGCTAGACTTTAGCGTTTTAGACAACCAAAATCTGAAAGTTTATGTTAGCGCTTAATTAAAGTTATTTATTTGTGATTAATTTTGTACCTTCACTCGAACTTGTAAATAAATATTACGTGCTATTTGATGAAGCTGAATTTTAACGAGTATAAATAAATATGTCTGCCAAATTAAAGCTTTAGTTTCATTTCTACTTTTATCATACTGACCTTTTCAAAATTGTTTAATAAGAGGCAATTTATTCTGAGTTTCTGAGTGCCATAGGAACGATTCGCACGATACAAAAACTAGACACGTGTGTTATTTAGATAATTTACAACGCTTGCGCTTGAACGGAATGCATCCTAACGAACGTTTCTGACACCTCAAAAGGGTTTATCTGGCGTTTTTGTCACATTTTAAATGTTTCGCCGCGGCCCCTATAAAAGAATATTCCGACGATTCTCGTTTTTATTGGATAATTCCTCAACCTGAATCGATGTTTGTTTTTTCCCTCCATGGAACGCTGGATTAAATCTTTAAAAGTTTCTTTGTTCCCATCCAAAACAATTTAAAAGCTTGTTTCGTAAAATACTTGCTCGGCTAAACTTCCATCGATTTGACGCTTGAATGGATCTCACTAAAAGCAATAATTTCAACGAAATCCTTTAAATAAATATTAACTTGCGGATTTAACATTGTTTAAAAAGGATACCGTTGGTCGGGCCGTCATTTGGTTCTCTCGGATGGAACAGTACCATTGTCTGGGGATTAACGTCAACGAATTTGTTGTCAACAAACGCCTGATCAAACAAAAAGATTTGTGCGTCACGGAACCCCAAGGAACCCTTCATTTCAATCATTGTTGTTAGCTCGAGCGTGCGGGCTTAAGTACTTAACCAGAATATTTTTAAAATAACGGTCCCCGATAATACATCTCCCGATTAAAGTAGATCTGAAAAAAATCTCAGCGGTCGACGAAAAGACGGCAACAAAAATTAAAAGTTACCAATCGTAAATTTGGTCCTATCTTTTTAAAAGCCAATTACCAAGTTTGGAGTTCATTAAATTGAGAAATCCATTAGGCTAATCGCTAAGTTGGAAGCCACCAACGTGACGATTATGAAAAGGTTATTCTGTCATGCAAATTAGAAGGCATCTTAATGTAAATTACGTGTAAATGGAAGACAGAACTAACATTTGAGGTTAGTCGAGCTTCTAGGTATACGTAGACAACAGGTTGGTTGTCGAATAAATCACCACCGAGATAAGATAGGCAAAACGCTTTTTGTTTGTATGGATAACATCGCATTAACAAAATGGCTGTTCCATCGGTTACCTACTAGTTGGCTTGCTTCTACTTACGTCGAACCCCTCGTCTTGTTTCACTTCAAAGGAACCGCCTTAATATTCATTTTATCTAACGTTTATTTAATCAAAACACATTTTTAAACTCACACAAGCTAGATCCTTAATTGAATCTCCAGTCGATTTCAAGATTAGTTTGCTTCTAAGATCGGTTAAGAAACAATGTTTGGGTTCGTAATCTGCTATCACGGTCACATAGTTCCATTTATTTTAGTTACCCATTTTATTCTTGGCTCGCGGTTCTAGCATAAAGCATAGGCCCATAAATAACAGGGAAAATAGAAGGTGAACGCTTCCACGAGTATCCTTTTGGGAGCGGCCAAAGCATTCTTTTAAGATTTATTACAGAACTTGAGCACATTACTTATTCCTTATGTGCCTTCGAATCGGGATAGTCCCTTAAATGTAGACATTTTTTCGGCTGCTTTTCGTTTGGTTTAATTCTGATTATTAATGACTTCAATTTATTACTTACACTTTGAGGTAAAGCCGTACTTACATATCAATTGTTAAAACTACTGTGATCAATCATTTTCATACAGATGCTATGCTATTTCTAAAAACTTGTTTGGTTAAAGAAATGCCACTGATTTGTATCTCGCTTATTAGGCTAATATTCAGCAGATTTATTCTTTTGGCGTATGAGGAGCTCTTTTAATACGTTTTTTTTTCTATTTTGGTACTACATACTATTTACCCATGCTGTCTCGTACCTTTCATTAATCTTTGTAACGTTTCTGTGTTTCTAACTGGATAAAGAAAAATACTTAGAAATAATAACACCGATTCTTTTAGACATGTCATAATGCCTGTTCTGGTTTCAGATTTATTGTACATTATTCAGAAAACATCTTATTATTTCTGGACACTCTATGAAAACATTATCTGACTCAACTCCCTTTACGTTACTAGCTATGGACCAAATCTCATATTTTTCTAACATAATGGATTCATAAGTTGGAATAGAATATACGTAATACGACTGCCGATTCTCTATAACGCACACATGTTTATTGCTCGTGAACGGGATTACGAGGTCTTATCACAACACACAGATAACAACAGTATGTAAATACTCAAGCATACACAGGCAAAACAATTCCGCGATATCGCTAATGTAAGCGCCTTAATGGGCCTATAAGGAATGGTGTAGGCGCGTGTAAGAACAAAACAACTGGTTATAATCTGTGTACTGTACTTTTATTTCGCTACAAGGGGATAACACTGCGATATCGAGCTGAGATATTTGAAGTTGATTCTATCTTAACTGCCTATGCAGAGCGAACGTGTGGGATCATTCTTGTTAACATCTGGAAGATTGCTTTGTATTTTGCCATGAATTTCTTTGCAAGCTTTTTATGGGTTTGAAAATATTTTCAGTTATTTTCATAATGCTATTTACGGAGTTTGTCCTTTAGTTCTCGTATTCATTGTAATTTAAAAATATTTCTCGTGTGTTCTTTAAAGAGCAGCTAAAAAGCAAAGTCGCTATTGCTGTTTGTTTGTCTCTCATTAAGTGGTTGTAAAATAAGCAATAGACTTGAATACGAGTTCAAATTTTTCCTTTACGCCATTTAACTTTAATGAACATCTCTGAACATATTTAAAAATTCCCCAAACAATTAAAATTACAGTAGGAATAGAACATGTGCACACGCTTTGATAGCGGCTGTACTAACCATACCTAACTTGTCTACACTAATCTACAGTAATATAATAAAGAGGTGAACTTTGTTTGTTTATTTGTTAGTTTATTTGTATGTAGGGGGTAATCTCTGAAACAACTGAACCGATTTTAAAAATTCTTTCACAGATAAAAAGCTACACTATCCCTGCGGGCCTAACATGACAGCCCAGGTTTAGTTTAACCCCCCCTGCATCTCTGTCTAACTAGTGCCATAAGAAAGGGACGCAGATAGAGAAAAACTAAACTTGGCCAGACATGTTAGGGCCACTGACGGACATAGGCTACTAATTCCGTGCTAACGAAGTCGCGGGCGTCCGCTAGTTAATTATAAATACCTACTTACTACTACTATATTCTTAAGTATGCCACACCCGTGCGTAACTGGACGGATAGTAGATATAACCGACTGTTTCTAAAACAGTTGCTAGACATATGCAGAACAGTTGACATCTTACCGTGGGATATATGGAACAGACTTACACTGTGTTTTATAAAGCTACGTCCCATCAAATTTTGGTTAGTCATGTCATAAACTATACCGAGTTACTGAAATTGGGCGTAACATTTAAACTTACTGACTTTAAAAAAACCGGGCCTAACTGCTTCAACTCGATACAATACAAATATTTAATCTAACATTTTATTTCCTCATGTTGTCGATACAAGTAGGTAACTGTTTTAATGCATAACAGATCCGAACAGGCAGGAGGCGTGAGAAAGAATAGGCGGCTACCCACCTGTGGGCGGTAGTGGGCTAAAATTGATGTGATTGATGGGATTGTGCAATTGTTGTGGCTTATTGGTTAAATTTACAACATAAAAGAAAGCAATGTATCCGGTTGGTAAAAAATGTGCTATGTCGCACGCTTAGAATTAAAGTGACCCATTCCTGAATAATACACATCCCAAAATATCACCTTAATTAAAAGACATAGGGTTTAATTTTGGGAAATATCATATTCAGAATTGAGTCGCTTTAATTCTAAGGGTGCGATGTATTTGGTAGTTGTTTTATGAAGTTACTATAAGTACACCTGTATATCGATGCCTTGGGATAATTTACATTAATTCAATTATCTATTGCTAATTTAACAACTAAAGCTGCTTGTGCTATCGGTAGGTAGATTATACGGTATGTACATATTTGTACGTATAGATAAATACACAAGTATTTAAATAACTTATAAGTATAATTTAAGATTATTTAACACAATACACACACATCAAACAGAGTACAATAATAACAAACACATTTACATTTGTGTTGAATAGAATCAAAAAGACAGATCAACTTCTACAAATTACCATTGAAATTATTAGGCCCTATTGGGATACGAAGCGGAAACCTTGCTTCGTAGTCAGGGTCACTAACCTCTATGCTATCCGGTCGTGTTATATGACAGTGATCCCTTTAAGAGATAAGTTTGGATTTGTAGCATTTCCTGTAATTTTCTGTGTATTTGCAATTGATTATCCATCTCATTACAATTTGATTATCTTTATTTTTTCCATCTTAGCGCTCTGGGTTGGCAACGCATCTGCAATCTCTTCGATGTGTGTCTATAGGCGGTGGTGTACACTTACCATCAGGTGACCCACTTGTTTGCCTTCCTATATCATAAAAAAAATATCTTTACATAGTACAAACATTCTCTTATCCGTTCCTGTATGTCCTCACACCTTCAGCCGCCGACTCCTTCTGAAATACGCAACAGATTTTGATACAGTTTTCACAGTAACTTTGAGTTTTTTCTTACGAAAGGTGTTATGTACATTATATCCTTACTAGCTTTTGCCCGCGACTTCGTCCGCGTAGACTTGTTTAATTGAAACATGCAATCTGCAATATTTCCTGGACAAATTAATGAGAATTAGTTGCTTTGCTGTTCATGACGTCACGGCGGCGTATAACTCACTTATCAGTGTCCCGTGGGAACTATGCGTTTTTACGGGATAAAAAGTATCCTATATGTTAATCCAGGTTATAAACTATATGTGTGCCAAATTTCATTCAAATCCATTCAGTTGTTTTTGCGTGATCGAGTAACAAACATCTCAACATCCAAACATACAAACTTTCACATTTATAATATTAGTAGGATTATATCCTTATTGTACCCGTACGACGTCGGGGTTGGTCGATAGTGTACAATAAAGAGTTAACATACACTGATCGTGCTTTAACGCACTATGGTTCAAACGGATGAAATAAGTATGTTATGGTAAACCATGCACATGGTAAACTATGCAGTAAGGACCCATTACCTGATTACTATCTCATTTATTTCCATCGAGCACATACCCAGTGACATTTATTTCATACCTTTACTCATAGGCATGCAATAAAATCATTTTGTATATTTTTTGCGGTTTGTTTGATCCGGTGATTTTACCGAGTTGCATCAGCCTTCACGGGTTGACTCTATTAACTTTTTTTTTAAGAAAAAGGCCAACAAGCAAGTACGTCACCTGATGGTGAGTGATCATCACTGCCTGTAGACACCCGCAATACCAAAGTGATTGCAGATGCGTTGCCAACCCAGAAGGCTAAGATGGAATACCTCTTGTCCTAGTAATTGCACCGGCTGTCTAGCTCTCCACGCCGCAACACAAAGTGCAACCACAGCTGCTTAGCGGCTGGATTAGCGAGCAAAATGGTGGTAGCGATCCGGACGGACTTGCACAAGGTCCTACCACCCGCACTAGTAGATAGATTAGCATTATGTACTAAAATTAAAATCGACAAATGCAAAAGACATTTTGTGTTTTTCAATTGTTGATCTTTAATGACCTGATCCACCAAGTTGACCTCAAGGTATAAGTAACACTAATCATTACCTTGAGGGATAAAGTTGTCAGTGTTAGTAGCCTAACATACTTAAACCAATAATTATATGTTTTATTGAACATCCTGTTGCATTGGCTTTACTTAAGTCCACGTGCCTCAGGGAGCTCGCATTAATGGCCGGCTGTCAGCGTGGGCGCAGCAAAAGATCGTCTGCAAGATGGTAAATATTTGTCTTCAGTGTAATTACGGTAATTGTTAACCTGCTGTAGTCAGGGCCCAAACAGTTCATTATCAAATGAAGTGTAATTAAAATCAATGTGCATGAGGTAGGATGTCGTGTCAAAATTTGTTGTATTGACGGTTAGCAGATGTTGTAGTTTACAGTGGAAGTTTCAACAACGATATTATTCAGTGTGTTGTGTAAAAACTGGAGCTGCAATTGTTTTATCATTTTTTGTCAGTTATTCTGAGGCCCAATGTTGTCATGAGAAACTTAAAAAAAAAGTTAGTAATTTAAGTTGTTTGCGGTTGGTACGACCTTGTGCAAGGTCCGTCCGGATCGCTACCACCATCTTGCTCGCTAATCCTGCCGCTAAGCAGCAGTGCTTGCACTGTTGTGATCTGGCGTGGAGAGCAAGACAGCCGGTGTCATTACTGGGACAAGAGGTATTCCATCTTCGCCCTTTGGGTTGGCAACGCATCTGCAATCTTCTTGGTGTTGCGAGTGTCTATAGGCGGTGGTGATCACTTACCATCAGGTGACCCACTTGCTCGTTTGCCTTCCTATTAAAAAAAAGTTAAGCTGAACGGCTAGAACTGGGTTGTCGTTCAGTGCGTCCCTTTTCAAGTGACGCAAAAAATACGGTGCTGTTAATTCAAATAAAATATAGATATCCAACATGTTTTTGCACAATTTTCCGTCCAAATTCAAACCTTACATGGTAAGTTCTCTATTCTTAAATATGAAACTGAGTTAATGATTTCAGACAACATGTTTTTTATATCAAATGGAAATCAAGACCAGTGCTTTTAAACACAAATATCCTTTCCTGCAGACAGTACCAAGTTTGCACTTTTTTAAATAGGTACTACTAGCCATTCTGAATCCTGTTTTAGCAGCACTTTAGTGTAACTTGCGGAAGTAAAGCATTAGCCTATGAAATAGATGCTCACGACGTACAGAATTACATGGGGGATACTAAATAGACAGCCTAAGTATCGTTTTGTACCATTTCGTGGCATAATTTTACATGTTGCGTGGTAATAGTGGCAGTGTGGAAATTAATTCAACATGGCTTGTATTTGAAAACGTTAGTAAGAATGTCTGTTACGTGTAAATACTTAAAATAACTCAAAGCTTTTCGCTAGTAAGAACCAAATAACTTTTTTAAAAGACCTTGAATTTGAAAAAGATAGTATGGCAAGTATTATAAGTTTTATAATACTTGCCATACTATTTTCTGGATACTTATCGATTTCAAATTCAAAATCACTGGACTATTATCCTAGACACTTCAAATCAAGTAGTCTTTCAGGATATTCAACAAACTGGCTGCTTTTTACGTGTTATTAAATTATATTATATCATAATGAAAAACTATCAATGCAGCTAGTACCTTAGCGCAAAAACATAAGGTAAGCAAATTTTTGACTCTCCAGGCATAGATAACAAAAAAAAAGTTTTTTTTGTGTGTCCTTCATAAATCGTCACATCAACTGCGTGTAACAGGTGGCGCCACCGCCGGTCACCGTTAATTACGAGCAACAAACAACCGGTTATAATAATTAGTGAGGGGCGGAGTGGGCGTAGTCATGTGTCCTCCCGTGTCTCAGGCGGGGCCGCTTTCGTCGCACGCGACTACGAGACCGAACCAGCCCGTGTGTTTCGGCATTAATGAAGTGAAATAAAATAATGAGGTGAACCAAATATGTTAATGAACACCGAATAAAGGTGTGGGTACGATTGAGTTTGGGCTTTCGATTGAGCGGCCGTTACTGTCGTACAATGAATACTTTAGCGCACATTTAGTGAAGTTTCCATTTAAACATTTGAAATCAGCAACTGAGCCGACCTGGTCAAGTTGTGGCTGAATGAGTATATCTACCAAAATACTCAGTTCACAACCATCTACAAAGAGATATATCCTTACGATATTCTATAGCTAATCTCGTTTCCATCCTCTTCTAAACGGTGTGCGTTTCCGTGACTCGAGTACAAACATTCATACAAACGTCTGCCCATAACAGGGTTCGAACCTGCAACCTCTAGCTTTGTAGTTAGGGTCACCAACCACTAGGCTATCCAGCCTTAAAACTTAAGCCTAAAGCTTTTGTATGTTTGTCTGAGTATTCGTGCTATACATGACATATGGAAGCTCTGAATGGATCGATCAATGTATTTAAAAAAAATGCTGAATGCTGAATGTCTAAGCTAGTCTTAAGCAGATATTTCATGAGAATCAGTTTAAACTTACATAGGGTACTAACATGAAGTATGGCAAATCAAAAACGAAAATGTAACCCCCTTCTGGCGACAGTCGGGTAAAAACAACTGTTTGCGTGCCATTGCTCAGTTGCTTGCCTTTCGCGATTTGTTGGCCTTATGCAACAAAAGGTATTTCTTAAAGGTTACGTACAAATATTAAAAAAACTGGTACAGTCAGCAGCGGATATATCTACACAGCGAAGAGGACAAAAATATCTACACACATTGAATTGTCAAAAGAGTAATATAAGAGCGTCTGTATATTTTTTAACTTTTTAAGTATTCAGCTACTTCTACTGCTGACAGAACAACCACGCTATACTAATACGGTCAAACCTCAGAAGTAGCTGAACATTTTAGTACCTTGTCGCTGTCAGTGATATGATGTAACAAATTCGAGCAACCCTAATTTAATTCGTTAGTTACTACGACTAGGTTCTTAAGGTTAGGCTAGGGTCTTAGGTTTAGGTTCTTGGTTCGTGGTGCGCGTGCCGCGGCCGTTGCTGAAGAGCATCTCATGTGCGGACTTCTGGCCGAAGGGTGTCATGTTCAGGCGGTTCAGGGGCAGCCTGCCACTGGAGAACGTGTCACCAGAGTCGACGATGCGACGCTTGAATCGTCACCGAAATAATTTAGTTTTTTTTTGTGTTTTATATAATTATGTATGTTAGTCTGTAAGGTATTATGTATGGGCCTTTTGTAGCTTGATAATAAATGATTTACTATTATTATTATTAAGTGTTAAGCTACTTCTAAGGCTGACTGTACAATGAAAGCTTCGTTCCTTTTTACACACCGAAACACTTCACACAGTCCAACGCTTTTATTACCTAAATAAACTTTAAGCCAAAATCACGAATAAAATACAAATTACGTAGTTACGTACTAGCTTAAGGTTCATTTGACTTGCGCTGCGCGTACGCCGGTCGTGCCCGCTGCGCGTGACCACACAAACGCGGAGCAGGAGTAACATCAAATGTAGCGCTTCAATTGTTAAGGGAAAGTACAAAATTATTCCATTATTAAGTATCACGATATATTAAAAGACGTGTCGCAATCGCAAGAAGGGCTTGGAATAATTATGTAACTTTTTATGGTTACTTTGATGTCATTCGGAAATTGCCGAAGGCTTAAGAGGAGTGTGTACCCAGAAACAAAAAGCACTTTCCACACTAACCACGATAACGTTTTCCACTCTCTGAACCTTTACCTATAGCAATGATTTTTTGGTATGTTGTCATTATGCCTTAGACCTAGGTTTGAATAGTTTTTTTACTATTCTTCATAGATTTTATAATATTTGTATTTAAGGAGTTTATACAAAACAAAAAAGCGTGAATATCTTTGAAACTACAAAGAATATAAAAAAAACCCCAAAGATAAAAACCTAAATCCAAACTAGCATAACGATAACATAATAAATAGCCATGGCTCTTGGTTAAGATTTAGAGGGTGGAAAACGTTATCACCGTTTGTATGGAGAGCGCTGGATACACAATAAATTAATTACGAACAAAGAATAAAGACAAAGTTCTGTCTGTACTTAGTTTTGAGTTTAATTAGTTGAATTTTTACGCATTGAAGATGCAATACAAAAATAAATCAATTCATGATTCAATTTAGTATTAAGTATTTTATTTTGATTTCCGTTTTTTTGTGCGTTTAATTGAATATCCAATAATAAATATTTATAACATTATCGGGATTTTAGCGCGATAAAAATATATTGTTGATTTACCTCGACGTTCCGGCCATGTTTCAATGGCCGTGGTCACGAGTAGACTCCCGCTAAAGTCCCGATAATGTTATAAATATGTGTGAAAGTCGCGAATGTTTAAAACAATAATAAATAGTTATAGTAAAAGAGTTAGTTGCTAAATTTTTACAAATTAAACAAAATAACTTTTCCAGATTTCAAGTGACAATAACATTTAAATAAAAATATATTTTATTTTTAAGAAACATAATTCTTTATCCTCGGATGTTACGGACAGCTTATAGAATCAATTTCGATTTTTATCGCGATCATTCATTTGTATATTTAAAATTCCTTGGCTGTTTAAGTTCCCAATGCTAAAAGCTATACGTAAAAGAAATGCACAGCCTTATCAAAAGTTTAATTTTCCATCGGCCTACTCTAAATACTTATATCCATAATATCGTAATTCACGTGCAGGTCTGGCTGCCAAAGTTTTTGTGGCCCACCACTCGTGAAGGACCCTGACTTTTATTGCCTACGTGACGAGTTCTTCGACGGCACAGCAGGATTCAGCACAGCCTTCTATAGAATCGCTATAGGGAATGCGCCTTTTGATTCTGTAATATGAGTATCACAAATGGTTGAGAAGAGTGTGAAGCCAGCTCTCTCTATACAAACGGCAATATATTTTTCATCCTCTAAACGTTAACCTACAGCCATGATTTTTTTTGTATGTTGTCATTAGGCCCTATAACTAGGTTTTATGTTTTGATTTTTTAAATATTCTTAATATTTTCAAAATATCGACGCTTTTGTGTTTTGTATGAAACTCCGAAAATGCAAATATTGTCAAATCTATGAAGAATATTTAAAAAATCAAAACATACCAAAAAATCATTGACATAGGTTAACCTAAACCTTAAGGTTTAGAGGGTGGAAAACGTTATCGCCGTTTGTATGGGGAGCGCTTTTTGGGGCTGGGTTCACACTCCTCTTAAGTGCTCATAACTTTTAATGCTTTTAGAATAGAATAGAATAGAATTCATTTATTTCAAGCCATTTCGACTAATAAAGTTACAAAATAGTCAATTACAATTTAAATTTACATAAAATAAAATTTTGCCACTGGTTTTTGTCTTAAAGTACCGACGGTTTGAGCTCTTTGTCTTTCTGTTGGTCACGGATAGGCTCCGGCTGTGATATCATTATAGAGTGACCGTATAATTAATGGTTAATTATACGCGGAGTGAGTCTAGGGTCACGCAACAGGCAGCTATCGGCTGTGACAGAGAAGCTCTCACACACTTAGAGTTTAGAATAAAATACAACATTCTAACCATACCAGCCAATAAAAAAACTCAAAGAGTCTTCCAATAAAGGCCATTGATTCTTTCAGGCTTTTAAAGTTGCGATTCATGAAAATAAATAATTCACTAACTACTGGGCTATCGGTTAAACCAGCCGAACGTTTGCCAATTAAATTGAAAATTATTTTGGCAGACTGTGACTCGCCTTGTGTGAGATGGGCCTCTATGCGAGCGACATATAAACATACATAGACTGCTAAAAATATAACCATTCCTTTTGGCTTTGCCGTAGCCGGGTAAAAATTGTTCAAAAGCAACACCGGCGTGGAAGGCTAAGGGTAGAGAAGTGTCCACTGGACTTAAAAAAATACCACCAAATAGCCACTAACACAAACGCGACTATAATAACCGTTGGGTTATAGTCGCGTTTTTGATATTGCTAAAAATGCCACTCAACACGTGTTTCACCTCTCTATGAGGCATCATCAGAGACTTCTCGTCGCTCAGTCTCAATTTATATTCAGATTTTATTTACAATCTAAATTAGGTAGTTGGGTTATAGTCGCGTTTGTGTTGTTTATTTATTTTTTAAATATAAGTATAGGTACTTATATTCAATATAAGCTGCCCTGCTTTTATTATAATTATATTTGAGAATGCAATTACGATGAATAAATGCCTTTAAATTACGCCGTTACAAGATATTAGTCTTGCGAATGCAAAGGCTATAAGTTATTTCGATACTTCACTGCTGATTTTCATTATTTAAACAAATTGCGACGCGGAGCCGGCGCAGTCTAATTCACGGTTGCCAGTTTTCTAGAAACACTGAATCAATTACCATTAGTCTTAAAAGAGAAACGGGGAACAGATAAAGCATATAACTGAATCGCAACATGCAACTAGAGCTGCCTACACATTTTTACCAGCGCACGCGTAGTCGTAGATGGTATCAATAATTGGCATATCTGTGTACTGGCACACGGTAGATCATTTAATTTTCTTAATAATTTTCTATCGGAGTTCGCCCCGGGCTGCGCGCGGCCGGCTTGCCTCTCGTTTTGTACTTTTTAGTAATAGGTACAGTATAATCAATCTCGCTCTACGGATGCTTAGTTCTTGTGCAGTATATTGGAAATTTACAGAGATTTTAAAGCTGTACACTCCACTACTTGCGGTAGTAACTTAATTCTGTTTAACCGATATTTCTAAAAGATTTTGTGTTGTTTTAGTCCCGTGCTCAATAGTTGCTCAATAAAGCAATGAAATTCATAAAGGCGACTTATATGCATAACATGGTGTTATGATCGTTTATTAATATGAAATAAACGACTGCCGGTTACCAGGACGCGGCTTCATTACATTTTATTTCGTTAAAAGGCGTGCAAAACCGCATCGAGAATAACACAGTCAACGCAAGGACGAAGTGATGCAGCACAATTAAATCGAAAATAATTTGGAGCAAACCTCTGGTTACCGACATCCTGTACGCATCTCCGCTCGCAGTTTACTACGTCGGTAATCTGAATCGGTTGCGGCCTCAGTGATTTATAGGACGTGGGCAACGTCCTAACATTCCGCCTTGTCTCACGGCCCGTAATAAAGGCAATTTCGTACGACGCGGGTGTACTGGATGTTCACAATATACTTCTATTAGTTGTAAAATGGTCCTATAATGGGTGTCATAGTGGATGTCGTCTTAAGTGAGATTTATGCTTTGCGCAATCGTTAGCTGAGCTTACGGTGATATGTGGTTGTGTGTGATGAGGCGATATATCTTAATATTTAAGTTTTTCCTGTGGGTACTCTCTATAACTACTAGCCATACTCCCATATTGATGAAGCGGCCGCCACTTTTATTTATTGCCTGCTGTTGGCGCTGGATGGCGCCTGGAAGGCAGAAAATGGAGAAACGCGACAGTTGGTTCATTGACGAAAGATTATAGATCTAAGTCTTAGATTGTACATAGAAAATAGCTAAACATTAAGATTTAACTCCTCATTATAACCATCGTCCAAAAGTAGCAGGCACATAATATTTGCCTTATTTAAAGAATGACATTTAAATGTAATAATAAATTTTAAGTTAAAAATTAGACAGCACGATAAAGTTAATTCGTTATAATTACACTCAGGAGCAAAAGAAGTGAGTATTGAATTTCTATACAAAGTACACCCGTTTTCATTGCTCGTTACTATATATTACCGAAATTGCTTAATCTCTGCCCACGGCTTAAGTTTCATAATTAAATTTTCAAGTACACAAAAGCAACTAACCTTTTATATCAAACTCACTGTCCAAACTTAACCATGAAATCATTAAGTTATCAACGTTGGCTTATATTACTTTAGAAAGCACTCTAAGTAAGAACCTAATTTACACATTTCAATTAAATTAAATTTATTCCCTTACTCCCACATACATTTGTCAAAATGTTAAATACATTAAAAATAACAATCAAACCATTCATCAACCTGCATCTACGTATAGGCATACTCCGGTAGGATTAACGAAATTTGAATTGCTTATGAACTTGATTGAAATACACCATAATCCTATACATAAAACTTTAATTGAATCAGAGCGCTATAAATGTTTAGCTACGTTATGAATTTTAACCGTGGTCTTGAGTTAATCAGTAGCATCTAATCTAGATCGGGTTGGATTGACGGGTGCACGGTTCTTACTTACAGCTCTCTAATTTATTCCACTTGTTCCGTTTCGCATTGCCGCAACCTGGGAACGCTTTCGAGAATGTCACTAAAACTCAGTTGGTTAAAACACAATATACTGTCGTAACAATGACGTAGCGGCTCGTTAAAATTATGATCGCATCTAAAATGGGTGTTGCACTGTTTGCATTCCAGCAATTACTGCGAGGTTATGACCCATTCTTTAATGTCGTGACAGTTATACATATAAAATAGCACTCCGTTCAGGAAACGTTGAAACTTTTATGCTTTTGCAATGTTTAAACACATTATGCGATGAACTGCGATACAGCTACAAATAATTTATCTGACTTCAAGAAGGAAACTCAACCCAAGTAGCAATGTATAGAGGCGGTTGCCTTTAGACAGCTACGTAACAGCTTTTATAACGCTTGTGTGATACTTGGGAAAGAATATAAAGAGAACTAAAGAAACAGAAATACATAGGTAGATTTAAATGATGGTATTCTGCCTCTACTTACAAGGAGACAAAAGTTTTAGGAGCAGTAATACTCACATCAAGAGACCCTGCAAGTCAACGCCAAATGTTAACAGTTTGATTCTTACTATGTAGTAAACATTCTATTCTGTCAAGCCTTACTGAATTTATACAGCTCAAATGGTCCCTCAAGTCGCGGTTTCAGCAATTCGTCATCAAGAATTCCAATATTCGACCCATTCTGGAGCAGCCTATCGTACGAACGGGACAAACTACATGCTCGGCTGAACGTACTGCTAACGTGTGAATGGGCAATGCTTTACAAATAGAACAGTCACAAACAAGCGCATTGTTTAGAAGACGCACTAAGTAAGACAGAATTTTGGAAGGAAAATTTGAACTAGCATACCAAAATAATTTAAATGAACAATGAAATAAAATTCATTTAGTTTCAGGTATAAATCCATACAGAAGTAAAAAAAATACAATAACAAATTTAAACATTAAAATGGGATTTCCTAACATGGCTAGTATGTTAAGGGTTTCATATATTATGGTGCCTTAAAATAAGTTGCTTATAGTAATTGTCTATTTAATATGAGTTTTTCTGTTGATGTAACTTATTTATTATTGCGATGCCATCGCACACGAACACACACATCAAATCTCACGTCAATCTGGAAGATAGCAAAATTCGACTCGTAAAGTTTTGTTACAGCCAAAAAAGGAGGTAAAACTGAAGAAAACCTTAAACTAACCTTAAACTATTTAACATGTACCAAACAGTAAATGTGAATTTGTTAATTTCATGTCATCAATGTATTAACTAGATCGAAAAACGAATTAAGTTGAACGAATTAGACTTCAAACTTCTTATTTAGTAGATGTGAAACAAAACTTTGGTATTTTTTATTATTCTGCAAAATATGGCATACCTAACCCCTGAAAAGTTATCAGAATGAAACAAACCCGTAGATTACAAAGTGTATTGCAGCACACAGGATCGGAATTTTAGATACAGCAGCAGATTGGGGTCGGTCCAGCGGCGTTAGCGGGGATTTCAGCCTAAAGCGCTCCCTGGTTTGATTGCGAGCTTTCCAAGCTTTCATCGGAAACATATTAGGCTTGGACTTGTATACTTTGATGTTTCGCAAAGTTAAGGAAACTCAGTAGGGATTTTCATGTCATCGACAAACTTTTCCGCCCTTTGTAGAATGTAACAGTAATAATTTGTTACTTTGATAATTTAAGCGCTCGTTATAAAAAAGGACGGATAACGCAAAATAAATGCTAGCTTCATTGTTCTACACCGGCTATTTGTATTGATTTATACTTGGCTTAACCGCATAATTCTGCGTGAAACCACCATCGTCAGATCAATTTCAAGCTACAATTTACTGTCACTTACAGTCTAAGGTTGGTACGATTTCGGTGTAAGCTTCTAAAGGTGCATTCGATAATGGAATCGCTGGGAAAGGACGAATCATCTGGCGTCGGCACGTGATCGGGCGACAAAAGATGCCCGACAGCGGCAGGTATCCGGTGAGCTCAAAATTGGATAGTAATTGATGCGTGAAACTCTACTTACCCCTGAGACACACTGCCCGAAGAGTGAAAAAACTGAGCAGAGTACCTAATTAACATTAGTAGATTGATAAGTATTTTTTATACAACGTCTGTGACAAAGTAGTGGACTGTATGAATTAATAAGAAGATGGAGACTGTTATATTATACTAATTTAATTAAATAAATATACAATATTAATATACAGGTGACCTCGTGGCATCAGCCGCAGCGAACGGTGAACAACTAACTCCTTGTTTCTTCCTCGAGCTCGGCTGCTGTCACCAGGTCTCACAATGGCCAGTAATAAATAAAAATAAGGCAGCCTGCTTGTCCTTCACAACGTCGCTGGAAAACTAGTAAAATAAAACTGCAATATCGGGCACACTTAATAGAGTAATTTTGTTTTGATCTTTACATAAGTAATTACAGTAGTCTTAAATGAGTACAAGTTTAGTAGAACTTTATGCTTTTCAACTTAACCACCAACCAGTTCGGTACCCAAGAGATGCACGTGAACAGTGTTGCCATTATAAAATCAAATTATGTTAAAACGTTTACCATTTTAATTTCAAAATTATAACGTATGCATGTGTCTCGCACGCTGGAAAGCAGTCACTGCAGTCTATAGATGCTTGTTAACCAAATATTATAGCCTCAAACATGTTTGTTTCTTTTTTATTTAAAAAACGCATTTGTATCTCAATTTACATTCCCTTTGTCACTTTACACAAATATAAAATTGTGGTAACCAAATGAACAGGATCAGAACTGTACAACCAACGTTTAATTGGAGCATCGCCCGCGGGGCTTGAGGCAGTGAGGGGAAATTAATCTATGGCTGATACCGGGTATGACGCGTGGTGGCGCGGCGTGGAGCAGAATGAGTGGGCAGAAACCCACGCCCACACACTTAATTACGCCTACGCGACAAGCTAATTAAACGGTCGCTATATACAACACTTATACAGACAGTAGCAAAAATAGCTGAACAATCGAAGAGTTTAAAAATATCTGCATAATACTCTCTTGACAATAGCGTCGTGTGGATGTCTTTTTGACCATTTTGAGTGTGTACGCATATCTGTTGCTGTATCTAATTTTTATCGTATAAGTTTTAGTTATAAAGAACAGTTCCTGAATATTTAAGTTGACTAACCTAAAAGACATTATTTCCCGCAAAGCAATAAGGAGCCGGCCAATGCCACTAGACTCGCTTTTATGCACAATTGAAGGTCAGAAAGGATATTCAATTTACCATTGCACTGATTCAGCAAAAATAAAACGCGTCGACCGCAAGTTTTACTTCTACCTTCTTTTGTGTTAAAATGATAATATAGAACATTAGGTAGCTTCGTTTTTTTTTTCAATATGAAAAGGTAAAACAAGCGAACTGGTTAAGCAATGGTGAGCAATCACCGCTACCCATGAACACCTGCAAAATCAGAAAAATCGCAAGCGCGTTTTCGGCCTTAAGAAGGGAATCGGCTCACATCTTGAAGGTCCCTAAGTCGTAAGCTTCGTTCCTATTTGTGATCAGATTGTGCTGGATTGATTTTATTAAATAAATACGATTTGGTTAAAGTCAATATTATACAGAAACAAGGCCGTAAATTTTCCTATATTCGTCGATAACATTAACAGCACAGAATTCCGAAAAGCGTGTGTGGTAAAATTATTAACTCCAACGGGTCGTCGCCAACGTGAAAATTATCTAAAACTCTTTTAAAATATTTCGTAAAGCAGGCACCCGTAAAATATGGCTTCGTAAAAACGACCATTCCAAAAGAGTCATAACAAAATAAGGAAACGCTATTCAATTTAAAATTTACAAGACCCAATACATAATCAGGTTCTAAACCTGAATGACATCAGCACAAGTTCAAAGTCAGTCGCGTCGTCATTAAGCATAAATTGGTTTATTTTACGATATGACCAACCAATAAACCACTCCAGTTTTGCCGTTTGGCTAATTTTAATTGCTTTTCGGTTTTAACATCGTACACTCAATCGGGGCTCTATAATTCACATACAATTTATTGTTTTTAAACGGGCGCATAATAATTTAGCTACAGTATTAAGGGGACTTGATGCTGCCAGTAAATAAACAGAGATTTAATGCAAATCCAGATTTCTGTTTGATTTCGCTGTATATGGTCTTATCCGATTACAGTTTAATTAATGCGTAAGTAAGGTAGGTAATGTTTATTAAATCCGTATATATAAATATTTCATATAATTTAAAAAAAATACAATTCGAAACTGGAGCGGATTTTGGATCTCAAAAATCTTGCTACATAAAAAGCAAAAGGTAATCATGAAAAATGCATACAAACATGTGCATATGTGCATGGTATGATTGAACAAATCACTATCTCTTTAAAATAGTAGTACAGTGAATCTGACGTTGTTTGCATTTGAATGTTTTTTACTATTTTGTTTTGTAGCACAACGTTTTTTTAATGTTTTAATTCGTATGACTTTTACACATATATTGTGATTTTATGCTTTAATGTGACATTTTTATTGTTGTTGCTTAGTCCTGTTATAGTCGTAGACAAAAGCTTTCGATTTCAAACAACGAAAGTTCAAAGTTAAGTATACTACATAAATATTGCTTTTTATAAAAGGCTGGTACGGGATTAGTCATTTTTCAAAATGCCGATATTAACTCATATTCAAATCTGATTTGAAATGTCATTCAATTTAAAATTCATTATGCAGCATGAATGCTAAAGAAGTTTATTTTGGATCGCTTTAATACCGGAACAATGCATTCACCCCTACGGAATACATCTGCTAATGATAAGCTGTCACGAGCAACGAATTAGGAATATAGAAAACCTCAGAAAACATTGTCGGAAATTCGTAACCAAAATATTGAAATTTACTTGTCAGTCATATTTAGATTTATTTTGAAGACAATTCTTACTATTGTTCTTTATGTAACCTAAAAGTTTTCAAATGACAAGTAGATAGTAGACAAAGTTACCAATAAGTTTAACTAACAAGTAAGAGCAATGACCAAAATCATTGGAATATGACAAATTCGAAGAGTCAGGCTCATATTTTATGCATTAGACACGTCCGATATGCGCTTGCTTCGTGTCGCATGCGACGGTTATTCTAGAAATAATTCAGTGCCGAGTAATATGCAAGAGTTGACAGAATTTGCATCACTGAAGCTGTGAACTAATGGTGACGTTACTGTTAATTTAGTTTAATGCTTGTTTAATAAAATATTGTTTATATTTTAACCATTTATCTAAAGGTTTAATAGGGTACAGAATCCTTACACTAAACTGAGATTAAAATAATTCTATTATCTTTCGGTAGCAACATCGCTCTGCTGTGATTATACACTATATGGTACTAATTTAGACCGTTATCAAATACATTGTATGCTTAAGACAAACTAGCTTTCGGCTTAGATTTTGGATTAAATAGGTATTAACTTTCACCCCCTTTTTAACTGCCTTAATGGTGGAATGTTCAAATATCCTATATATATATAACGTGACGTCAGTATGAACACAATTAAATTTCAACACAAGATAATTTTAAATGTTTTATACCATGGTCTCACTGTCAAAAAGCATTTACGTTAGATTTTATGAATTGTTATTTTTGATGTTTCAAAAGTAAAATGTGGTCACGGAATATTTTGACTTCTTTCATAAACAATGACATATGAATAATGTAAGAAAGCTCATGTTTGAATAACAAAAAAAGATAACATGTAATAAAACCAAATATTACCTACTAGTTTCTTTTCATAAAACCGCGTTTATATATTCGAAATGTTGATAGAAAGGGTTTCCTGATAAAGCGTGAAATATGATTTCAAACGCTTCCAACCTCTTTGCGTGTTGCTTGTCTAACACATCATTTATCAATTATTTATTGTTAATACTTTAATCTTATTTAGGCACAAAATTTTGTATTTATTTATATTTTGTCGGTATAAAAGTTGTCACGATGGAAATAACGTTTGACTTACCTACCTCCAATTTCGAAATAAGCAAAGAGGGTATTTTTTTTATATTGGCAGTGTGATTTAGTCCAACGCTAATTAAAGCAATACTATAATAAATATAGCAATATTATAAATTCATCTAGATTAGGAGTCGATTGCTGCCGTGTCGCTCTAGTGGAACGAAGTTCTAACAGCAAAAGCGCCCATTTCCTACCGTCTTGTAGCATGTCCTCAAATACCAGTTCATACATTATGTCCACATAACAAAATCAATGGCATTAAGCACAAGACCATTGCGTTTGTAGGATATATCTCACAGTCAAATGTGTCTCAGATTAACCAAAGCTCCAATTTCTCGCGCAATAACTGTACATGTTTACTACATTAAGATTATACCAACATAATTTCGCTTCATTTGTGAGCAATAAGTGGCAATAAGGTCCCACTCACGTAGGGCTCAGGCGGCGAACAGCACGTATTTTTCGCATTATCGGCTAAATTATTATAAAAGGAAAAGACGTGTGGCTGCCAGTAATTCTAAGGAAACTGAAACTGTTGCGGCGCGGAACAATTGTCGAGGAAATAACACGTTGAGGCTTGAAGTGAAACTTGTGATCAATAATAAGTACGTTCTCCAGAGCAGCGTTAGCCTCATCGGTTGGGGGGGACTTTTTGTTATGTTATTTTTTTAACCCATTCGTATTCTGGTCATTATCAGTAACTACAAAATAAGCATAATAATTTCTTATGTTTTCACGACTTGTACACATCCCATCGATTGCAATAAATTTGTAAAATCAAAAGTATACCAAATAACGCTTCTTTATTTATTTATGCTTCATTATTCAGTATACAAAATATGCTAAATGCCAATTGCCAATAAATATTCTCTACTAGTCAACTGAAATATGGGTCCAAAAAAAGATAAATACAACCAAAAACTCTCAACAAGCTGCGTTCTTACCAAATAATTAACAATTTACCAATCCACATACAAATAAGGTAGTATCAACAGCTCTACGTTTGAACGGTTGTACTTGTAAGCACTCTCTTTAGACTTAAAACTATACTCCTCTATTGGTGAAACAGTCGCCATGTTTATCTGAAACGGTGATGGCATTTTTTTTAAATTTGACATTTAATTTAGATATTTTATCCCAATTTTGACAATTTCAATAAAAAATCATGCAACTCGACATTTGTGCAATTTTTTAATGTAACTCTATATTGACTGAATAAATAAACTAAACTAAACTATCCAATCTCTGCCTTCAAAAGATTAAAGAAAAGGCAGGAAACTGAAAAACATGATGAGAGAGTATAGCTCTTAGGTTTAGATAGAGTACATTCTTAAGTACAACAGTCTACAATTAAATTAAATAAATACACAATCCACTACAAGACAATACTATACCCGCATAAATACATACATACATGTCATGAAGGATCTTATTCCCTGATAAAGGTAGTTTTCGTCTGATATTTCACGGCCAGGGGATAGTATAAAATCGAATAACAAGAATAAAGTCGCAGTCTATAGCTAGTACTTAATATAATATTCACTTGTCAGAGATCGTGAACAAGGCAAAGGTTGTATCATCCGGACATCAAACACTTGTAGGAACGATTGTACCCTGCGAACAATAAAACAATTTCCATATCGAAACATCATTGTGACATGATCGAATTAAAATTTTATGTAAGTGTCATGCCGACATAGCGACTGACATCTTTAAAATGTCTGCGAGGTCGTTGAACAATAACTTTTGAATTTATTTTATTAAGTTATGAATTGCATTTATATTCATCCTATAGCGAGTATTTTTAACAAGAGTTTTAAATTGAGCTCCATTCTTCGTTACTGAAACAAAAACATATTCTGTTATTTCAGTAACAGTTATTGAACTACGACGTTGTTCTTTTTATGATAAAAATATGTAATCGAAATCATAAGCATAGGAACAATGTTTTAAGTTGGATGTTTTACACCTCAAAGACCCATTGAGTTTCACTAATTCTTTTACAGAATACCCGAGACACAAACAAAACCCTCATTAGAATTCGATCGCACTTTAAATTTCAGATTTAAAACCGCTTTATCAAAAGCAATATCGTTTATGTATTAAACATTAGGTTTGTTTAAAATACGACCGAAACGTCCCCCGTTTTCTTTCCAAACTTTGAAAGTGGAAAGGAAAGATTCCCAGGAATTTTGAGACTAATAAGTGTCGTAGCAAGACCTGCATACTAAGAAGAGTTCTCGTGCATGGTAATAAGAAGGACGCGGAATGAATATAAAAATGTTAAGTCTACCAAATGATTTTAGGACACGGAGACTCAAGATACGAGGAAATGATATATCAGGACGTTTCTTAGATTACACGTCGCGTCACGACGATTCATTTTGCAGAAAAATAACTCCCTTTACTTCGCCGCTGTTAAAATACACCTTAGCAAAACTGACAGACTGTGAAAAGCTTCATCTCTTTTTACTTTAAATCGTTTGATTATACGGGGGAAAATATGGTCACGTAGCATACAGTCATGTCGGGAGACAAATATATTAAATCCGGTGAGGAAAGGCTTGACAATTGCTGTGAATTATGCGCATATGAATGTAAATCGTGATATTGTCGTGACACATAATAAAAAAAATAGGCAAATATTATATCATTATGTAAAGCAGTAAAGTTACTAATGTAATGCAATTGCGAGATTTTTATAAGTTCTAAATGTTCTAATGGTTAACAATGTCTTACAAAACTCTTTGAATTGACTCTGCTTTCCGCTTCATAAACTTACTAATATCACCTAATATTTAAGCCACTTTGTGTAAAGAAAAAATATTGACTTTGAGGTTGGTATAACTTGTATGATTGGATCACATGCACTTAATGGTATTTTTTGAGGCCATCAGTCACGTCATTTGGTGACAAAGGTGACTTTCAAAATTCGATTTAAATTATCCTAATTTAGTTCCACGAAATGTTTTATGAAACAACATCCTGCCCTTATCATTCGTGTTGATTACACGTTGGCTCACATGGCAGAAGAAGGCTATTAAAATGTCGTTAGACTTACCTCAGTGTCATCTGCGGGTCCGTTCGTGAGACTTTTTTGTTGCAGTTTGAAAAACTCATTCGATATATATCGGTTTCTGTGAAGTTATTCGAAAACTTAGAATAAATCACTGGATACAGAAAAAGTATGTTAAAAAAGATCGTACTAAGAATGCATCAATTAACCTGACCTTACTGATTTTCCTTTCATTTTTTGTACTTAGTGTTTCGTATAAAATAAGTTAAATATTATTTAACTATTACTTAAATCACCCGAAGACTGTTCTTCAGTGATTCTTTTCTATCATTGTCTTCTTTTTACCTGACTACGGCAAAGCCAAAAGGAAGGATCCTATTTTTAGCAGTCAATATAATAATGATTCGAAATCAAATCAATAAAAAGAAATAGTAATAGCAGTCAAAAATTAGCATAAAATAATGTTTCAAAAAGTTTACCGAATAATAATTTTTCTTTTCCCGAATTGGGACTAACCCGCAGCTTAGAAGGCGGACGGGTTTCGTTAATGACATTTGATGTAATTTGATGTAAATTGACTGGCGTCCGACGGGAGCGGGCACGCAACATGTCAACTATGAAATTGTTACCTAACTATACTTTAATTTAGGTATGATTGATGCACGAGACGCAAGAATTTGTTACTAATTCGGATCCAATTTTGCTTGTGAACGTGAACGAAATCTGTCATCGAGACAATTCAACTTGAACTGCTTTTGTTTAAGAATGGATTTTCTTAAAGATATGAGACATATCCTGCAAAGCTCTCATTGTATAGCCAGGGAAAAGGAAGTTACAATGTAATAGCAAAACTATATGACGAACTTTTGAACGAATAATGTAAAAATAGAACATCTCACTAATCTTGCTTTTGCTCGATCGCCATCAGACATCAGAGTAGGTAAATGACACGGTAGATTCTTCGATTTATGGCAGAATCTGCTTTAAAAGGTTGGTCGTACGGTATTTTTGTGATGACTGTCACGCCAATATTCAGCGGTCAGAAATTATCGCGGGAAATTACTCCTTCGTTGCGTAATGGCCGATGTGACCGCGATATCTTAATAAGTGGTTCTTGATCAAGTTCCTGGGCCCTGAGGCTTTGCATAATTGTTAACTCCGACATCGCTTCTGATGCGGTGTTTAGCTGTTATCAAACTTAAATCATGGCTCGTGAAATTGCTTAAATGTTGGTAAGAAGAAAGATTATTTAAGGCTTCATGGCGAAGATTTGAACATTTTTTTTTCGCCTGGAACACAGGAACATCCTAGTTCAGGCATAAGTGTTTCTTCCCTCTTTGTATGTTTAGACTATAGTTGTTTTATTGTAAAAAAGTATTTTTGAATAAAGATTTTTTTTCTTTAAGATGTCGACAGTTTACTTTACTAGTACTTAAAGGCTAAAATGAAACAATGTTTAAACAGTTTCTAGTTTCATTCATTTTGCTGCCCCTGGATTTCAAACTTACGTAATGCCCGTTGTTAGGTAGAATCGTGTTTGTACAAAGGAATAAATTAAAATAACCTTTATATACAAATTTCCATTCTACTTAAAGATACGATTGTGTTCTAAAGTTGGTCCCGAAGTGATTTGAATTTCAGAATTTCAATTGCAAACCTGTGGAGGTTCAGGAAACAATTCTATGGACTGCGCCTAAATATCCCCGCTCCAATTCTAACTTAGTTTTGTGTAAGAGGCGGGCAGGCAGGTAGGCGCATAGCAGATTTATTCCAAACTGAGATCAAATTTAACGTGGAAATCGTGATATAGGTAGTCTGTACATTGTAAGGTCCAATGCTTTATATATTTACGACAGTGAGATGAATATCGTCGACATTTATAATCGCGACAATAAAAATAAATTTACAAACGAACTGGATTTTATTGTATCAATAAAAAAACAGTTTGTTAAATCTCAGAATAAAGGCAGAAAAAAATCTCGTACAAAATGTATTATCTTCAAAGCAAGCGCAAAATGAGTAAGGAAATTTTGCATTCACGATGGAATTTTTTGCTTATTAACTAGTAACAGAATGAAGGCAATAGATGCAGCCGAATCGCTAAAAAATGAAATAGATTGCATGAAATACATTATAATAATGACGATGAACAAAGAGTGGGAGCCGCTCTCTCTCGTCATTAATGTCAGAAGAGGCGAACTAAAAAGTTATTCGATTTCGTCCGGCACGCATCTGTGGTTATTACGCATAACTCGTTTTTGTAACCTTATTACAAGATGCAAAAACCTGTGTAATTTTGATTGTTTAAGAATTTATTATTATGCAGCTTTACGTGGATGATTGATAGCTTAAGTATTTTGAATCTCATTTCACTTTAACGAAATGATTTTTCTCTTTGCAAAAACTGATTGTTTGTGGAATACCAACTAATAGGTCTAACTTTGCCGCTGCAGCTCTGATGCATTTCCAATACTTCAGTTTTCAATAATAAAATACCGTTTTTCTTTACAAATCTAAACATGACTTAACTATACAAATAAAGTTCAAATGGCCTTCCGTTACTTCTTAAATTAATATTTCTCCTGAACTATAACTTGGTACCTGTCTAATGCCAGCCATTTGGTGACGCCCGGAGGTTCCACAAACGAGGTAGCCGCTGCCACAATACTGCAGTTACTGCTCTAATATTGTTATTACCAGTTTAAATAACAGATACTTGTGATGCTGTAACGTTTCCTTGGCATCGTTAGACGTTAGCTATATCACGTAAATCTTAAATTTATTGTGCTTCCCGCTGCGCTAGATTGTCTCGTTTTTGCATATTCGTTTTCAATCGTTTTGTGCGATAGCGGATGGTGTAGAGTTACTTGAATAAATGTTATATTATTACGGTATCATTTGAATTGATATACGGTCGAAGGAGCCAATAATAATAATTGTTGATTATAGGGTATATACCTATGTAAGTATGCATAATGCGTCGCAAAGAGGTGTAGGCATCCGAAAATAATCTAAACAAACTGTATAATACTACCTAATAAAATAATAATTTTTAAATAATTTACTGAAACCGAAAATTTTGTTTATTTCCGAATGATTACTTTTCATTTGTTAACTCTTGTAAGTATTGTTTTTATTTCTACACTTGATAGAAGAGTCATCAACTATTTTAAATTCACTCTAAAATTTTTGTATTTAATTTGACTCGGTCAATGCGGATTTTTTAATTTGGTTGGTGTAACTGTCATAAAAATAATTCAACGTGTAAACTACACTGTAATGCTTTAACACAAATAAATCTAACTCTATCACACATAATTTAAAAACAAATGAATCAAAATTAAATTAAGACCAAAAACGTCATTTTACCGACAATTAAGTACTTAGTGCATTGAAAGAAACAGTATCGAGAATCATCGTATAATACTTATCATGTAGTTTCATTGTTAATTTCATTTAGTTAGTTTGTAGTATTCATACCACCTTAAAATGATCAATGACCTTATTTGGAGTTAACACACATGAAATAATTTCCTTTCAACTAAGTTCCTAATACAGTAATCCCCATTCTTACATACGGTTAAAGCTTACAGAGGTGACAACAATCCCTTCCTTTTAAAAAGATCGTAAAATTTCACGTAGTATGAGTACATTCAGTATCGTTCGTAGATATGAAAGGGTGACACCGATACACCCCACTGTTTCTTTATGCTTTGCGTCATAAGCCCAAAATGGGTTCCTCTGAATCGAATCAGGACAGGTCTTTTCATTGTAAAGCAAATGATAATGGTAATGGCCAGACACCATGTTGCGCTTTGTTGTGATATTTGGTGATATAGACACTGGATGGGAGTGTCATTTGATTTAGCTACGAAATAATAAAACATAGTTTGAATGGCGTCATATGTGGGTGGGATGTTAGGAGTAGGTACCTAAATGTAGAGTGAAATAGTAGCTTTAAGCAATAATGATTTGAAAAATATAAGTTGTAAGAAATAGGAACCAGACGCTTGGCAGACGAAAATTTTAAAGTAACTTAGCGCAGAAGTTTTCGAAGTAATGGCAAAATAATAATAATAATACGTAGATATCTTTTTCGCTTCACGATAAATTCTGTCCTAGAAATACAAACAGAAGTTAGTAAAGTTATATTACCCCCGACAAAAAAAAACCTACCTAAGTCTAAATTTTATATCTGTCTATGGCATTTAGGGCCGTGACAGACAGACAGATATCTGTTTAAAAGCCGAGTATTTCTTTACCAAATGAAAATCAGACACGATTCAGGCCCTGAATTTGATAACAATAAAACCATTTTAAACAAAAAATGTTTATATAAAGTTTAAGAAAAAATGTATATAATGAAAAAGTATATTGCCCATTCTACTTTGGCTACTTCTCACCGCATCTCTTTCCAAAGGTTGTCTGGAAAAGATCGCTGCTTAGCGATAAGACTGGCTGTTGAATTCCATCTAAAATATCCCTGTGTGAGTTCCTTTATTTTGTTTACTTGTGTGAATCAATATATACATACATACGTATTTGCTATTGCCAAATTCTTTCGCTGATTTATTTTGTCACAATATTAAAATTATTATTATTATTGCGGGTCACTGATCTTGCTTGCTAATCCTGCCGCTAAACAGCAGTGCTTGCACTGTTGTGTTCCGTCATCTGGATTGGCAACGCATCTACAATCTTCTTGGAGTTGCAGGTATCTAAAGCGGTGGTGATCACTTACCATCAGGTGACCAACTTGCTTGTTTGCCTCCCTATTTCATAAAAAAATCTTTTTAACCACTTCTAGCTCTACTATTTCTCAAACCCCGGTCCCTGTAGTGCTTTAACGGTTCAGATAAGGGGTGGGCCGTGATGTCGATAATTTACTATGGAAATGACTAAATAAAGACAGATATGAAGGATAAAACGTCGCTGTAGTGCGAAGATTACAGGATTTACGCTATTGTTCTTGTTCAAATATGTTTTAGTGTTGAGATAATAAGAGATGTATGTTTATTAGTTAAGCAAACAAGACAAACTCAGATGCATAATGCATTTATGTTTCTTGAATGCACTGCACAGTTATATGCTGTAATTGGGTACGACACGGTCGTTTGTCAAAATGGAATTATATTAGTTCACGTTAAGGAACTTGGACCGTACTGTATTTATAGCTGTTTTTTTTATTTAAAAAAATGTAAATAAAGTGGGATTTAACAGAAAACAGTTTACCAAATAATCCCTATCAATGTGAGTATAATAATAAATATTTTGAGACAATTAACAGTCACAAATTAAGAAACTACTTAAAGTTGCTCGGTTATGGGTGTTAGACAACGGATATACATACTTATATAGATAAATATATAATTAAATACATATAGCATCCAAGACTCGGGTATAACCATTCGTATTAATCATACGAACATTTGCCCCTCCCGGGAATCGAACCCGGAACGTCAAGATTTGTAGTCAGGGTCACTAACCACTGGGCTACTCGGTCGTCAAATTAAATATTTATGCAGAAAAAAAATTAAACAGCTTAAAATGTTGGTTTATGTAAAACTTTTATACTTTAATCGTATCATTTCAGGCTTAGTTTTGCGCAAACTTTATGTCTAACCTTCAATATAATCGTAACAAATTGAATAGGTATTTAGAGATGTCACCGACAGTGGGCTGAACCTACTTCGTAATATAGGTATAATACAGCTAGTGAGGCCTAAGGCGCGCGCCCGCAGGCACGGCGATGCGGGCACGGATACCGACGCCTCATTGCAGCTTTGACCGCAAGCCGATGACGATCCTGATTGGTTGTAATAAAAGTCAACAATTGAATCCGGCTTGTCCGGGACTGTGCTTAAAAGATCACCCTGTATGTAAGTAATTGTACTATTTGTGCAACTTACATTTGAAATTAATTTGACAATGGGTATTATGGTTGTAATTAAATAAAATCACTAACGTTAAAATAACTGGTAGCTACCTATCTCGAAATTAGTAAAACAGGGTGGTTTTTTTAAAACATTAATTATCAGTGTGAACTTAAATGAAACAATAAAAAAACGTGGTTTAAATAGACATTTCTGCAAAAATAATAGCGACGGCGAAAGTAACTTCTAATGCACTGAAGTTTAGCTAATTTATATTTTCAAGAACGACAATGACGGTCATAATCAACGATCAATAAAATTAATATTCAGCAAATTGATATGCAAAACTGAGTAGCTACCTTTGTAAGAATAACGTATTAATTTAATACATTATACCCAGTAGTTAGAAATGTTAGATCGTTGACAGATCGCATGGCTGTGACAGTTGGCCATAATGAATTCCACAATTACATAGAGTTGGTTATTACTTGTCGATTTAATTTAGCGTTTGCACGGATCCCACGCCTTCACGATACGGTTGAATTTCGTTGAAGTGGGTAGCGCATTAATTTGGTGAAACTACAATCCTTTGATACGATAAATCCGAGGATACGGACTATTAGCGGTACCAGTCGCATGGTAATAATATGAAATTGGAAGATAATTTGAAAATTACGGAAAACAAACCGCTATTCGGAATTTCGCGCTTTTAATTCCGGGTATTGCTGTAGAAACGATGTTTACCTGTTTTCGTATAGTTACTAAACTTGGTGAGTTCGATCCTGTTCACGTAGTCCGAAAACCCATGACGCAGTCTGACTTTTCATAACTTATCATGTATGAATATGTAAGCCAAGTTCGGAAACCAGATACGCAAATAATTTCGGAGAATTTTTTGATACATCCTTTATCCGTAGAGCTAGAGACACTTATACCTAAATACACGTAGATACGTAGTGAACAAAGTGAACTTTGTAGGTAAAAACTATTATGGAACGTTCCTTGTGTGCAATTAATAGGACTGTTAGAGGGACTTAGTTCATTCACCAACAGACGTAGATAGATTAGAAAAAGACCAAGATTTTATCATTTGAGGAAGATTTTTCAGTGTAAATGATAATGGAAAGTAGGAAGATAAACAATTGGCAACCCCTTTACACTCGGCTTGAAACAATCGTGACTGTTAACTTTTAAAAAATCTTCCGCGAATGTCAAACTACTTTCGCGAACGCAACCGATGCCGATAGATCGTGCGGCTATCCTAGAATACGAGAAAAAATAGGTAAGGTTCATGCGTACGCGTCGGGACATGTCAGCCCAGTCGACATCGCTTGGGTAGATGGCTGCGTTCCTTGAGCGTGGAGCTCGCTCACGTAAGTGATTTTTTTTTACAAATATAATGAAATATGTTTGTGATTCACTACCTAATTGCAAAAAATACTGTGTGTGACACACGTTTTGAATATTCTGTGTTAATATGGGTAAAATAAATGTATGCAATTTGCTTTCAAATTTTAACTATCACGGTCGTGTGATTTCGGTTGCGTAGAGTAATATTGAACTCTCACGATCGTGCAGTGTAGGTTGCGTCCTGTGACGTTGGCTCAGTAGGTATAACTTATTTCCTTACACGCCTGGCTTACTTACTGGGATGTTATGCTTCTTTTAGGGGCTCCATTAAGCGACAAACTTATAGAAGATCTGCTTGCAAATGGAAATCTCTCCGAAATTAAAGATCTATGGAAAAGTGTAGTGGCCGTCCAAAGATTAAATGCGAAAAAAGCGACGTATATTTATGCATATCAAGATATAAAGACTGCTTTAGATTGTTTCATAAGCAATAATTATATGGAAACACGTATACCTGAATTACGATCTCATTTATTTGATCTCAATTAGCGTTTTTGTTGTTACAACTAATTATGTTGATTAATTTGTAATGTTGTCTAAGGAAACGTTGTGATTTAGTGCCTAAACTATGAATAAACAAAAGAAACTTTGTTTTATTTTTAAATCTAGTTTTGTTTCATTGATTTCTGCAAATAACATTTAAATTTTAACATATCCGCGCAATAACGTCATAACATTTACGAACATGCGAGTTACATAAATTATTCCTGAGCCACACGAACGTGAGGGTCTGATTGTGGAAGATCAGCTAAGCCAGGATTTTTTTCGCGATTTTTCCTAGACTCTTTATGAAGTATTAATACACTTATACACTGTTATTCACTTCTTTTAAACATTCGTTTCTCTCGGGTGTAAAGGGATAATCGACAAAAACAAAAACAGTTCCTACTCGTAGAATATTATTTTGCTGAGGCATCAAAAATCATTGCAGAAGTTGCATTTAAAACTACTAGTACTCTATCTCTTAATTACGTAAAATACAAACCACCCAACCAATTAAAAAAAAATCGGACTTTAAAGAACGGCAACGGATCAGCGATTCTTAAGGTCGCTAGTTCTCATGATTGGTATGTGGTATGGGTTCCATTAGGTAGCCTGAATGTTTATTTTTCTACCTTCTCCTTGTGAAAAAATTGCCAATTTAAGTTTGTACGACTACATCCACTAACTTTCATCTATTTAATTTAGCACTACACTAAATACTAACAAGTTTTCACAGCGTTTTGGTTTTGGGGTTATTATTAAATCGCCTTAAAAAAACAATGCAAAGTAAAGTTTCACGGTATGAGTCGGTATAGTTCTTGGCTGTGGAATTGTAGATGAAGTTATCCCCGTGAGAGCACTGCGCTGATAGAATTCCCTGCTACGCTCTATCACTGAATGAAAACCTATCTGGAGGTTTAAAACTGGAGGCGTAAACTTATAATGTATAATAGAATTAAGGTTGATATTTAACCATAGCGAAAGTATCGGATTCTTCTCTCTTTCTTAAAGTTTTTGCAGGAAGAAAACTGGTTGAAGTGGCAATATGTTGATCACAAATTAAAACAAAAAATAACTCTACAAAAAGATTAACTTTCCATTTAGTAAAGTAGTCTTTTATCAATTATTTTATTATTTTTAAATTTTAAGCTAATCCTACGTTTACAAAGAGGCCATAAGATTCAGTTAAACTATGTACAAACTTCTATATGTATGTTTACGTTTCATGTTAAATCTGACTCGAAACGTAGACATTTGCACATGTACCTGCTGTATAGATGTCTGTCCTTAACCCGTCCACACCCACCATTACTCCACCAAATTGCATTTCGAATCACATCCCGTAATAACAACGCACTGCGCCTGCAGATAGTAAATAAGCCGAAATCGCACCAACGGATGCACGTCAGTTGCGGCTAACCGACGCTGAACGCCACGTCACGTGCAGAACTGTTCTCAGTGCGTGAAATCCCGTAACCCAGGTATAATGTAAGCATAATGCTATAGCAAATTCCACGAACAGCCAGAAACCAGGACTTGTCAATCAGTACACCAGACAGAAGCGATAAAATTGAAAGATGCAAATTGCTAAAACAAATGGCCCGAAAAATAAGATGATGGGTGACGTCTGATGTGACATTTATGTAAAAATCCTTGACCCTGTACCAAGAAACGCCTCTTTGTTACGCTTTATCGCAGTTTTAGTACAGTAGTAAGGTTTATTATGTTACTATTAATATCGAAACATTATAGAACACGTTGTTTCCACCTACTCGTGGGTACAGCAAAGCGTGAAGGACGGGGTCGAAGATGCTCTCAACTTAGATCGTAGATACGTTTGACGTCGTTGACAGTACTGAGTGACGGTGAAGTTATCGAAATACGAACTCTATTTTGATGGTAAGTTAGAATTATATCATAATTGACGAGATTTCATTTTTTTGAAACCTGAATATTACTACAGGAATCGTTAGAGTTTTCCCTCCTGAACACGGAAAAATATTTATTATAATTTATCAGCCTCTTTCTCTTTCCAAGCAGAATGCAAAGAACGAATCAAATTATAGTCTTAGAAAATATGAAATGTTGTCCATTAATGGTACCGTCTGAATTGGACATAATAATCGTAATAAAGCGTTTACAGCGTTTCCAATTATTTCTGAACACATTCTAAGCAGTTTTGTAATATTTTATTTTCAACATGGTTATGCATTAAAACGTGAAGTGAATAATAATGCTTTACAAAACCAAGATATGGAGAATAAATATTACTAGTCGGCACCCCGCATGGCTTTCTTGAAACAGCCTACTTATTAATTTGAGATTCGATGAAAAACATAGAGAGTATTTTTGATTGCAAAAGTTTTCTTCATCTAACAGTAGTTCGTTAAATTTATTTTTATTTAGCACCTTCAAGGGATATGTCATTAAGTAGTAAGATAAGTATCTTTCGTTATTCGCATAAAATGGCTGTGTTCTTAAGCTCAAATGAGGTTTCCGACGTTCGCCTTCAACTCTGGTCGAAACTCCTTCCTCGTGTATGAATAGCCTCTTTTTAAATTCGTTACTAAATGTACAAAAAATCTCAAGTCATGATTTCAGATATCTTACAACGTTATTTAGCAGGCGCTTGCAGCTAATATAAGCAAGGCAAAATACATTAATGAATTCTTAACTATAGTCCCAACATATTTTCACGAGGTGGTCACCGTGTTCACCTTTGCATGTCAGTATGACGTTATTGGCTCCCGAATGATAACGTTAATGGAGGTCCAGTTTTAATGATCGTTTAGCTCTCGGATCGCCTATAAAAGAGATACGGACCTAATTTATTACCATTGAGACGTTACCTTAAGTCGGTTGTTCTGGTTGATCCCACGCAAATCAGACGCAGACATATATTTATAAGTGATACAAGAGTTGGACTGTTATCATGTTAATGTCTTTATTCTAAAGTAAAATTTTATATTCCAACGACGAGTTTGTTACACCAAGCTCTGAACTAGTAAAATGTAGGGCAAAACATGGCACACATGTGTGCATCAATGCAGTATTTATGTCTGTTATAATTCGAATTTTGTGCAAAAGTTCAGTATTTTAAACGTTGCAAATTGAACGACATTCCTCTATGGTTGAAGCTCGTAAAAGCAAGGTGTAAATTTAAAATAACAATTTGCTGTTACCATTTACGTTCGTCGTCGGACTTAATTTTGCCGCTCCAAGATCCAGTAAAATAAATAACCGCAAAATTCAATTCAACAAACCGTTATAAAATAAGCTGGAGGCAACAAAGTCAAATCGTTTTGCGCGGTTAACCACGACACTCTCTGTTAGGCGAGTGTGGATTTGAAAGTTTATGCTTAGACTTGTCGGTTTCAATCCTCCAATATTTCAAATAGCACATCAGCCGCGTGAACATTTTTAAGTTACTATTTGCATACCTGTTGAGCCAAATATCTCCACATTCTGTCGCGAAAACGGAAAGAAATTGTAAATTTATTGAGCTTAGCTGAACACCGTATTAAGACCCAAATGTAAGGTCTAGTTTAGTGAGGTTTTGCGGCAAGGTAAAACATGAAGGATTTAAAATTGTACGCAATCACATCCAAATTTACTCATGTTTTAATTTTTTCTTTGTTATTTATTGTTATCCCGTTACACATCTGCTTTGTGCAAACATATAATTGTGGTTAACTATTTAGTATTTATAACTAGTTCATTTTTATTTTGTGCTTTAATTGTGACTGGTTGGGCTGAATAAATTCATTTCTGTATTTAAATATCTAATGATAAGGTAAAGGTCCCAGTCATTGCCAGTGACCCAATCAGTGACGTGAAAATAAGGAAACATAATGGGTAAAACGAGGCTCTATGATGATAACTACTGGTCAAAACCATACCCTACCTACCTACCTATAAGCACTGAGGCGGTTACCTTTTCTATACCAATGTTACCTTCAAACATTCCTTGGTTCTTAATTTTAAGTCACTCCGAAGTGCTTAGATTACTGCAAACTATAATTATTTTATTTGCATAAGCATCTTGTACTTTTGCAAATGAGCCAGTATAAATGATTTTGCATTTCACTTCTCGACGGACCGTAACTAGTTACGCTTGCTCAGTAGACGTCTGTAATCTAGTCTGGACACTTGATTTATGTGTATCATTCAGGACCCAAGGTGCTTTGTAACAAGGGGAAATATTCAAGACTGCACTAAGCATTTTGCATCATTGCACAAATTTGTAACTACATAGGTACTGTTCATGCCAAAATCAATTTAAGTATATTGGAAGAGCAGTTACAAAATTCCCGACTGACCGTCAATAAAATACGTGGGTCTGATTTAGCTAAATTGTTGATGGCTCCTTTTCAATCGCCGTGTAACGTAGGTAACAATCAAACAGCTTACGTTCGCCCGCTCCATTGTGTTTACTGTTTTCATTCAATCGTCTCTGTAGATTTTATCTCACTCAACGGGCTGTCGCCCTGTGACAAAAAGTTACTTTAAATTATTGCCACGCTATACGTTTCTGTGCGAGTCTTGAAAAAGTCCCCCGGCTGTCCCTAATACCCGACGAAACCAATTTGAATTCAATTTAGGTTTTTTTCGAGCAAGCTTTTGTTGGCTCTCAGTTGTGTTTACCTTATTCGATTTCTGTAATTTCATTCATAACAAACTGGATTTGGGGTTCGAAAAGCCCATCGGGGTTAACAGGGGCGTTTGAAATAATATTCTCTTTGATAAGAGCCGGTTGGTGCGGTGCTGTAAGTGGTGGGGTCCGCGTTATCGCGCTATGGATTCAAATGGGATTTGTCAATGTGAAGTGACAAAAACTAATTATGTTCCACACGGGTTTGCTCGGGCAAGGGGTACGCACCGATCGATTTCACTTCACGGACAGCTGTCGAGAGCAGGCCCTGTCGAGAACTACCTCCTGTTTACGTCAATCAGTGGGCACAACATAAACACTGCTGCAGTAAAAACACAAAACAACACAGCTTTTACGTTTCGTTACTACACCAGTTCATTCAACTTATCGCAAAAACAATAACGATGCAAATGTATGCGTTTCTGTTAATCTCTTAACTTCGTACTGACTCGCGTCGTTTATTTGTTCTTTTATCGGCAAAATGTAAATTGTCACTTAAGCATTAATGTTTTTGCAATGTAAATTGGCTAACGTTTTTAAATCTCCATTTTTATTGCGACACAAACGACGTTGTCTTTCATCGGGTTTGGCGGTGTTAGTATGCAAGCGGCATAGAGAATCTTTTTTGTATAAATGTCGACTATTTCTAATTATTTAGTCTTAGAATGTTACAAAACTATTTATTGCATTCATTATAAAAATTAAAATGCCAATAAGTACGTGATACCGTACCTGGTAGGTAGGGCATAGCAATAAGACTAATATAATCAGGTTTTATTAAACGTCGGTTATCAAATTAGTCACAATTCTTTTGATTAGTTAAACATATGAAATATAAAGAAAGCAATAAATAAAAAAAGGTACATAAAACGTGTTTTAGCTATTTTTATGTATAAAGACTTCTTGCCTTCAAAAAATTTTCAGGCTGGAAAATGAATATTCATGAAAGTATGTACCTCAAAAACTAGTATTTTGTATTCATCATGATAATCACCAAGTGGTACCAAAACCTTGAACACTTAGAGGTATTATAATAAAGGTGGCAGAGAAGGAAGCAAGATATAACTTACATACGTACACGTGTTTCACAGCCCCCCGCTATTTTTTTCCCAATTGATTAACCGTACAATATCTGAGTTTTATTTGCCATAAATATTAAAAGTGGATCCAAAACTGACATTACTAGTATGTATCAAATCAATCATCACTGTAAATTATTTATAAATTCACTAACAGCCAGAACTTTTATAATCATTTCACAATCACCGAAGCTGTTATTCTTGCCACCATTTGCATTTTAAACGTCACTAAATTTATAAAGAGTCGATTATAAATCTATATCTTTTTAAACGTGCATGATTATATTCATCAATTTGTCCGAAGTGTACAAGAACGACGGAGCCCCGCTGCGAGGTGGGACAAGACAAACAATAACACGGCTCCCCGTGGCTACTTATTGTCTCACAACCGCATCGATTATAATCTCATCCCGGTGTTAATAGACCATTGACAAACCACTCTTTAGCCTTAATCGGAAATGGATAGCGTTATACCGGTATAAACAAGTTGACTACTCCTATTTATCAATTTGGTAATACAAATTCGGTTATTTAGCTAGACGCTGAATAAACAATTGAATCGACAGCATCGGAATAAATTTACGTAACGCAAATTAGATTTCTCGCGTAAATAAAATACGTGTTAGGTATCGAAGCTTTCTTTATAATACACTACCATTATTCCTTAACGTGGCGAACCAGTAATAAAAGTAGAAACATTTATTTTTCAGTATATCCGTTGGGTTAAGAATAACAATGGTGGCTCTAACAAACCTACGCTTACCTCATTAGTAATAAATGAGGTTGTGGTAACATATTGGTGATTAGCGAAAATAATGAAGTCAGGCAAGTCCGATATCCCCCAAGTAAAGCCGCGGGGCTTCTCTTGTTTGTCATTATAGCACATACATGAAACGTTTTTGCTCTACCCACGGCTATTCCTTTTCTGTAGCATTCGGACGTACTTCGCAAATTGGTTTTTTAATTATGCTGCAGGATTCTTTTATTCTTTTCATTCGTCTAATTTAGGGCTAATCCGGGGCCTGTTGGACCCCATTGCCTGGGGCGCCGTTTGCCCCTGTCTCTATTATAACGGTTTATTATTAAAATGTACCCTCAAACGTAATTTGTCTGGCGTCTTAGACTTGACTTGTAAGGGTTTAGTTAGTACAAGGTTAATGCTTCTACTCCGTCACTACTATTAATGAACACGTCTTTGTATCCGTCTCTATGAATAAACGAAGTGAATTTGAACTACTGGATTTACATCACCTGCAAATAGGTCATAATTAAGCTCTTGTGGTGACGCGATTAATTATTATTGTATTGGATTCGATTTGCAGTAAATACTTAAAGAATTTACCGTTAGCCAAGGCACTGTAATCAATGAAGAATATCACTCAAATGAGATTGTAAATGAACAGTGCCTCGGAATTTGTTTTTTCGATTAAGTGAACTCTAAGTTAGAGTTTATAATTATCTAGAATTAAGTAATGGAAAGAGAGTAAGTGAGGCAAAGGTTGTATGTCAGGATCGTAGCAAGTGGAAATCCACGGTCACTGCCTACCCTTTTAAGAAACAAGCGTGACATTATGTATTATATTATTATATCTAGAAATAATTTCATTTCAAAGACGAAAGCAAACGAGCAAGTGGGACACGTGACGGTATGTGATCGCCACCGCTCGTTGACACTCGCAACACCGAGAGATTGCAGACGGGTTAATTCATCTAAATTCAAAGTTAAAAAAGTTGTCTGAAAATTTCGATAAAGTGACTTTACTTGCTTTTTGAAAAATTTAATTAAAATCATAAGATGAATAATTGGAACTGACGATGTTGAACTTTAGGTAGGTCGGTATTGACCCCAGAGATTTAATTATAGAGTAGTAAAGCTTTTATAAGTGTAATTTCACTAGTAGCCGTAAAAATCCTAATCGTATTTCACCCACGTTCGTTAAAATAACTTCACAAGTAAATTACTCAGCGCATTCTATACAAACAAAATATTATCATATATTTCTCAGTTATTAAAAGCAAACACTATAAATCAAATGAAAATAATCGAGCTCTGTTTCGCCTTGGGTCATTGTAATCAACTTAAGAGGTTTTTTTTGTCGAAGCTCAAATGTATTACGAAAGTTCTGCTCATTCTTTTAATAAAGTTGACTTTTCTGAACGCTCCTAACTTAGTCGAGTCTCGTACTTTTATTTTATGAAAGATCACGTATTGTGACCACGGCCAGGTTCATTAGTTTTTGTAAGATTGAGGCTTACCGTTACATTCTTTGAATTTTAAGTACTTTTTGTTTAGCACCATCATGCAACTATATCTGGAACAGCTCATTCATATCTTTGAACTCTTTCGTATAGATACGAAATCATGATTAAACTCTGCATTGTCATTTACTTTCGTGATATTCACTAATATTTACGCAAACCTGACCACGTCCATTGTACTTTGATGTTCGATAAAACCTCGAAGTAAATAAATTAAGCGTTTTCTAAAACAAACCCCTACTTAGGATGGGTTCTTACTAGTTTACCCGTGAATACTCAAAAAATTATCATAAAAGATATCAATTTCACAAAATTTTAATTTCATCAACAGGCCTTTTCTGCTGGAACCTTGACCTTTTCGGCATATTCAGAAATAACCTTACCAAAACATATGTTTTAGACATCCTAAATATTAATTGAACATAGCTTTCGCTATAATGAAAATCGGCGAAATGACAAAATAGGAATGAAAACGCCCACAGACTCCCGCAACGCCAAGGATATTGCAGAAGGGTTGCCAAACCAGAGGGCTAAACTGGAATACCAATAATTTTACTGACTGTCTTGCTCTCCACGCCGAAACACAACCGTGTTAACCCTGCTGCTTAATAGCTAGATTAGGAAGCGCGCTTTTCTGTGTAAAAAAAAAGAAAATGCATATTGAATCTATTTTCAACAAACCAATTTTACAAATAGCCGTGGGACAAAATATAGTACTGGTATTCGGTGTTACAAATCATAGGCACGATAATTAATTCTAAAGTATAAGGTAATCCAGTTTATCAGGGTACTTTTATCTTGATCTTCGCCACGTCATGAGATCCGATATTAAGATTGTTAATGCTATGTAACAAGTATGATAAGCATTTGTCGAACTGCAATTGTTTGTAGCGGTAGGGCCGCGCTGTAGTTAAACATTAGTAGAGTACAGGCTCGACTGGGCTAGTACAGTCAAGGAATTTAATTTCCAACCCACCTAAGGTTCAATAGCATATAGCAAACTGTCACCATAAGAGCTATAGAGCAAGACGTTAGTTTGACATATCGACCTTAATGCATTGCGAATGTCAGACGACATTTCAACGAAATGGGTAGGGAATTAAGTTCCTTGACTGTACCACCCTCCCACGGACCATTAATGTAAACAGTAGGAACCCCGTTCAGTTTCGTTGGGTTAGTTGTAGTGTGAAATTGCCAACGAGTTCTCATTATTCCGTCATTCATACCTAGTAGTACACAATACCCTAGGCAATTCTCATAGAGGTAAAGCCACGCTGTAGTCAAATACTAACTGCAGTACAAATGCGCCGGCTCGACCTGGGTGGTACCACACTCACAAAATACCGGCGTGAAGTAGTATCTTGCTACTGCGTTTCTTACGGTGGCTGAGAGATCCGGAGGTCCATAGGGGGAGGGGACCTACAGGGCGGCTACGGATCAGCGATTCTCGTGGGATCGCTGTGCCCATAGGCAGCGGTGATCACTTTTCTTCAGGTGACCCGTATGCCGGTTGGCCTTCCTTTTTCATAAAAAAAGCCTAGGTGCACGTGTCTCACTCATACTTGGCCGGCTTCTCCGGAACTGCTGAGCATGTATGAAAAGAGGAATATGAGTGGAGGAAGCGAGAGAGGTATGCCAGGACCAGACGAAAGCGGTGTTCTCTAGACTCTGCCTACCCCAAAAGGAAACAGGCGTGAGCTTAATATAATAATATCAGTGTTGGTACATACCTGAGTCGTAGATACTCGTATTTAAATGTGTTTATCTATATAAGAATCTATATCCGTTATAGTAGTCATGGCACAAGCTTTGCCTACCTCGTTCTAGTCAATTAGTGTTAATTATTTCCAAAATATTTGAATGGCATATATTTTATTATTTAACTGTACATCATTTTGATAATTTGACACCATTATGCAGTTTAAACTCAATATCCGTAAGAAGATTTTATTCCTTCACTAAAACCGTTTATAAATCCTTAAAGAAATATTGCCCCAAAAATACACGGTACGATCGTATCTTTTAAGTTTTAATGTTTTAAGGATTATTATTTTAAAATATAGTAAACACCGGCTCACTCCGACACGTAAAGGCTTTCAATGGAACTTTAAAACGTCTTAAAATTTGCTCAGCATTTTTATTCAGTTTAAAATAATCAAACGACAAGTCTTGACCCAAATTAAAACGTTTTATCTAAACCTCATTTTATATTGACTTTGACACAATAAATACGTTTGGCTTAATGTAGCTTATTTTGTTAAGGGCAAGCTATCTTTGTGACACTTTATTTAACTTAACACTGGGTTAATTGGCCATAAATTAAGTTCTGACTTAAAGGCTCGCTGCCCACCTTGTACGCTCTCTTACTGGTACAGTCGAGTTAGTTTAAAGGACAACATTTTGTGCTCTAATTACGTCCTCGTACCCGTTCCCTTCTCGTCTTCATTTTATTTTGTTTTCGGAATGCCCGAATATTTATTTCTTTTAAATAACGGAATGTGAAAAAACCACATAGTGAATATGTACTTTTAAAACCTCAATAAATTGATTTAGATATCTACCGTAGTCGAGGATCAAGAAACTTTTAATATATTTCAACATTTTACAAAAAATATTTGGGTTAAGTGGTAAAGAAAAATGAAAAAGTAATTCGTTTTGATTTTTAACCCTATGAAATGCTTTTTACAAAAAAAGTGAACAAAATAAAATTAATTGCAATATACATCTGTATAAACACTCCGCTGGGTATATCTATTATCTTAAATATAATGTGACATCATCAGTAAACAAAACACCCATCACAACAGTATTACGTTAACACACGTAGTACCGACACCGAGCCAAGTGCTCGTGTGAAGTGTAACACTGTACGGCGGTACGTGTAAGTGATTTACTACTATAAATTGCTGCAAAGTCCAAAGTAACAAGCAACTTGGTACTTGGGAGATGCTAGGGAGATACAAATTCACAATTAACAGTAGTAGGGTTAAGCTTCCCCGTGACACAGCAATGCGTCTTCTTCTCTGTTATCTGCCCCGCGCACCTGTCGCTAAGTCCGGACTTTGTTTGCGGCATCGTGCCCGCCTCTCTCTAATTAGCCTCTCTGATGACTCTCTGAGTTCATTAATTACAACACAAACCGCGGTTTGATGCGGACAAACAACGTAAAAAAACTTTGATAACCTCTCCGGAAGCTTTGAAGAACATCTGTCGCCTCGAAACGGGGGATTTTTCTACGTGCCAAAAGGGAGGCTTTCTAGGTTATTTTTTGTACTCCTTTGAGACTGAGATTTCTCGAGTACCTAATTATTGTGTACAAAGTGGCAGTCACTCCGCACTATTGTAAATATTTTCTTTTGTTACAAGACTTCACTTCGGAAACCCTTTTATAAATGACGTTGCAAGATGCCGCAACTGACAAAACTCACGAGAAAACGTACACAATATCACGAAGCGCACTCTGTGATGCAATAAAACGTTTATTTCTATAGGTTGAAGCCAATGAGCATTTCAAAACCGAATTATTTCGTAATTAAAAGTGACGTATCAACACGAAACATACTTCATTAAATTGAAGGCAAGTTCTCAAGAGCCACTGATCTCATCGTGACTCAGCTGGCTCCGCTCGGATCCGTTTTTTACCTAATAAAATTAAGTCGATCTTTCCGACGGGATCATCGACAAAACAACTCGAGTCATCCACTTTATTAATTACGTTACAAACTTTATTAATCACAATTTGTCGAAAGTTAATTTTAACAAGACATTTTGTTTGTTCTGTTAACATTTTGTGAATAACGTTATATTGTTGTTTACAAAATTGTTGTGCGGAATATTTTCTTTCGTAAGCAATGGTTTATTTAAAAGCGAAATGTAAGAAAAAGTATTTCAATGTGTACAAGTTCTTAACGCTTCGTGATTTACGCCTTAAACGGAATCTCTCCCATGAAATATGAGTTCTTTTACTGGGCGACAGCTGCTAACAATGCAGCTTTCTCTTTGTCTCATATCGTAGGCGGACTTATCATACCAAATAGTCCTCCAGGACAAAATTATAGGCTATTTTTTCAAAGATAAAATGAACTATAAGTAATTAGTTTTTTTTTATGTCAAGCATAAATTAAATATTATATGTGACTTCAATTAGGATCTTTGGGAATAATCTTAAATGATCTGAAGCGTACACCGTTTTAAAATTAGTCTGTCTCTAATGCGATATAGATCACGATCACATTATTTTCATATCTAAATGCGGACGTAATCTGCTGCGATCGAAGGTGCAGTGACACGTCGCGCTTGACGTCCCGAGCTCAAAACAATAATAAGTGGAGGTTCTTTATTTTTCTTAATAAATTATTCATATCATAATCTAAGTGATGGAAGCGTTAGTAGGCTGCGTTGCGCCGACTCATCCGACAGGTCTAATTTAATGCTTGCATTTATTATTGGTAATGGAATTAACCGCGCCCGATTATCATATAATTTGATGGACTCACTATCTCCCAATCGCGGTGCCGCCGCTGCACTTATAAAAACCCACCCGAGCCACAGAGGACGTGGTCATTACGCCTAATTATTGTTATCTTTATGGTAGCAATCGGTCTGCCATGTTCGTTTAGAGCCGTCTCTCGATAAGACGCCGGCGTAATGCGAAACCTTTGTCATTTTACGTCCCCTTAAAAATATATTATGTTTTTTGTCTGCCGATTCCGGTGAATTAAGATTTTTTTATACGTAATAATATGAGTAGCCCGGTTTACTTTACCTTCATTAAATGCAGTGATATGGATATTCCGTCTCTTTTTGATTAAAATTTCTTAACAAGTTGCCGCATGAGTGCGTGATATTTTATTCTCATAATGGAATTTCATCTCTCGCTGCTTTTATTTTCAATTTATCTTTACGCATTGCTTTAAAAACCGGGACGTAATTACTTAGCTTTGAAACACCTACATTTTTCGCTCAATAAGCCTGAACGAGGCCATTTCACATTCAAGTCATACAAAGTAGTCCGTTTCAGCAAATCCATCGTTTAAATTAGAGGTTCAAGCGTGCTTAGTCACGTACCCTGCGTTCTAGACCATTTGCGTACGCATTAAGAAACAAGCGAAAAGCGGGAAACATCCAAAAAATAATCTAATTTCTACTAATAACCCCAAAAAACGTCACTTCCAGCGATTCGGTAGATAAGTTCGAAATTTAAAAATTTCATATTTAAATTTAAAATGCTATATAATGAATGACAACACAAAGAAAAATTAGAGTAATGGCAGGGTTCGAACCTGCAACATCAGCATTCCGTGCCTTGCGTATTCCAGTTTCCGCCACATTACCGCTAACTTTTGAGATAGTCTTGACTAAACTATTTTGTTACTTAAACGGCAGTAGAAGAGCGAGTAGCTAGTTTAAAATCAGGAGCTGAGGAACTAACGGACGCTCGGTTTGGGCGTAGCTAAACTGAGCAGCTGCTTTGGACGTGACCACGAAACCAAGCAGGTTAATGATGGGGCATTAAAATAATATTTGGCAGGAAGTAACTTTATGTCAATTCTTGTAATGCTGACCAATACAATTTAGTTTAATTTTTGTCGAATAATTTACCACAATCATTGAAAGAAACTGCAACGTTAAAAAAAACTCAATATGAAACAATCTTGAGCATAAACTTAAGTTAAAACTTTATTCAACGCAGTAACATAGTTTCAAGAAAAATATTTAGAGACTATTGTACTCGAATAAAACTATACGTCGTAAAGTTTTTTTTTGCTCCAAAAATATATGAAAGGTCTCTCCAGCCAGCGTTTATAATTCTAAATTTAAAAGTCGAAACAACTCGCTAGAAAAATGATCGTATAAATTCTTTTTTCCGAAGACGTACCTAAGTGTGAAGTGATTAATCGGCGAAGCGGCTGGGACACATGCGACGGGGTGTTATTTCGGAAAGAATGCCGAGAACGTGCTTCCACGCTGACCCCCAGTGAGTAACAAATGCCCCGTGCAACGGAACGGATATCGGCCATTCGTTATATACGATCGCTCATTTGAATTTGGATTTGTGTCTCAATTTCGTACGGTCCGATACAACGCAAATGTATGGCCTAACCTTAATCAGGATCGCTTGGTAGCATTATTTACTTTATTTGTTAAGAAAACTAAACAATCTGAAATTGGTTACCGCTCATATTTAAAAAGTATTAAACGGATTTTTTATCGCGTGAACGTTTAATTATTTCGTATTTTTGGCCGTATTGTAACAATCGCTTTAAGCACTATACCTTGGCAGGTAAATATGAGTGAAAAACGCGATAGTTAAAACAAATCACGTGTTCCTGCTGTTACTCGTCTCGTGGCAACAGAAACGTCATTAAATTTCATGGCGGTCGTCTCAAACTGCCTTTCCGCCATGACAATTTTCTGCACTCTTTCTTATGGCTTTAAAGTAAAAATAATCACCCGACAATTATCACAGAACGGATGTAAATCGCCGCGCAACCAGAGCAGCCGTTATTGTTTTTAGGAAAGGTGTATTTTGCATGAGAGTATTTAAAATTTTCGTACCGTGCCAGCATTGTGTGGTAGGAGGAAGCAGGAAGCCATTATGGCGCCACATGCTCGGGGTGTCACACAACTTTCGGCGCTTCGCTGTCAAAGGTCCCTTACATAAAGCCGCAGATAATATTTTCTGAGCGCTTATGTTGCAACATTTTCTTTTTAAACTTAAAGGCTAGAAGACTTTCTTTGATAACGATTATGATATCTAGCACGCAAACTCGCAATTTCCTCAAAGGAAATGAAAGTAAACTACCAAGATCCAATTCTAGTGGAGTTGAAATTTCAAGATGGTAACAATTAAGGTGTTTTAAACATGCACACCAATTCATTGGGGATGCTGTCCTATTTTTACAGCTTAGTGGTGTCGCTTAGCCATCTCGGGCTTTTAATGAATTTGTCACACAGCAGCTCTAAATAACTGCTGTCATCGCCTCAGATGTTTTATAAAAATCAAGGCTTTAACGACGTCTTCGAAATTTATTATTTTGATGGTTTTATGACACTTAATTTGTAACAATTTTAGCACCTCTACATATTTAGAGTTTAGACTTGTAAATGTATCTGATAGTCATCTTAATGCTATGCTTAAAATAGACAGTGTTAAATTTGTGGAATAATTCTCAGCCTTAGCATAATTTATTGCAATTGTGGTGTTTCCATGTTAAATTATTTTAAGAACTTAAAGTAGAATGATCTGGCTTAATACGTCTGGTATTATAAATTCGACAGAGATTTTATTTGACTTTGTTACGGTAACTATTTCCATGAGGGCCATTTTAAAAATAAACATCCGTTTTACAATGAACATCGGTACAGGGTGACATCTGAGATGTGATCAGAACTATCAGTTTCTTCCTCAGAAAATGATTACTGTCTCGGTATCAATATAGATAGTTACGTAACCCTAACATTCATTCTGTTTTTAACGACGAAAATAAAATAATTTCATAACTTACTAAGAGTATAAGAAAAAATGTTATTGAAAATTGTTACCATGTTGTAAAAATGGAACAATTTTTATCTAAAGTTTAATAATCAATACCTTTACCCAAAGGCTTTTGAAAAAAAACGTCTTGGTCTCGAACAATGTGGTAATTTACGGTGACCATTAAACGTTGTGTTGAAGTATTTTGTTTTATAAATTAAAAAGCAAAAAACGTTGTTTCACGTAAAACTGTTTTTTAGAGATTCACTATAATTTACTGAGTTTTGCAAAGTAAATTCTTATCACATTTCAGATTTCACCCTGTATGTTTTACTAAAGTAATAATTATTAATTTACCGCTAAATAACAATAATTACACGCGTAGTGCATATAACAAAGAATGAGAACAGATGCTTAAATGGATTCTTGAAGTTCTCTTGTGATACTGACAAAAACGTATTGTCACATAATAGTCGCTGATATTATCTTCTAACATGCCTTAACGTCTATTTAACAAACAAAGTGCCAGTTTTTAGGATTCCGTCGTGAAAAAAACTGAATGCAAACCCTTTTTTGTTCATGTTTACCGATTGCAACTGGCTAAAATTTACCTTGTAGGTTAATGTTTTGCGCCAGCTACACATGTAAAGTAAAGTTTTACCTACATTTAAGCTCACTGGCGTTAAAAAGTTAAATATATTAAATCAACTCAGATTGTTACGAATACATCAACTGTCAATTGAGCGTCTTAAACATATTACTTAACATTAGTAAATCTGCATCATAACCATAAAAGTGTTTTAAGCATTTTCGGGTGATTGTTACGGTCGGTTAATTGTACTTAAGGGTTCAAAAATGGCTATGTTTGTTAAGACATGTCTATCCAAAACACACTATGGGCCAATACGAGAGCTGGAAATATCATAGAGCTATAGACTCATAAATTTAAGATTGAAATCATTACGTTTGTTAATGATAGAGACAATGACAGATGATAAAGTGTAGGTACTGGTGCCAACAACTATTTCGTAGTCAAATTGATTAAAAATCCCCTACGTTCGCAGAGACGGCTTGCACTTGACCAATTTTTATATTAACAGGGTGTTTGTCAAATGGCGGGCACCCCTTCTCACGTCAATCGACGGATATCGGACCGTACTTCCGCGGGTAACAATGGTAAACTATAATGAGTCATTACTGTTACCGTTTGTGTGACGTTACGGTTAGCTGTCTGTGTTAAGGAGCTTTTTTGTGTTATATTTTAACTAGCGACCCGCCCCGGCTTTGGATGGGTACTATTAGGATGCCATTAGAATGGTGCAAAAACCTTCCTCAAAATCCGTTGGTTAGTTTTGAAGGAGTAAGCGGCCGAAGGTATGAATGAGGACAGACAGGAATATGTGAAGATGTTTGATATTTAAAAACCGGGCTATAAAACAGTTCACGTCTGCCCAAACAGATGTGCGCTTTCTACTCTTTGCACTCGGAATGGTTAATTAAGTAAGTATACAAAATTGTTGTCAGATTTCTCTACATCTAACAATAGTTTTGTACAATCGTAGATTGTCACAAGCTCTTTAAATGCTTCTAAAATAATATGTACTTAGACGATTTAATCTTATAGCCATATCTTTTTAAAGTTTGCATTTAAAACATGGTTTATTTAAACTGCAATGAGCTTTGTGCAAAAATCTTGAAGATGAAGGGTTTTTGTACGTTATAGAAAAGGGCCGTCAAGAGTGATAAAAAACTACACTGAAGGAATGTCTTGTGTGATTAAGCAAAAGCAGTAAAAATTGATTTGAAATAATATAAGTAAACAAATCCAACTCACACCCGCTGGGCGGTATAAAGGCGCCTTAACCAACAGGTACTATGCTTTAACTAATGCACTTTTATCACAGCTTAAATCAGCGCCAACATTTTTCTAGTTAACCTATATTGTGATGTAGAACATGTTTACGACATACAAAGACCATCAGCATTGTATTGACTTGAACTCATCATCCTTCCCATATATTAAGGCCAATCTTCTAAAGTGTTAAATAAGTTTAATTTTAAGTAAATAAGTTAATTTAAATAAGTTTTTGGTTCCGTAACGAGGAGCATTCGTTTCTAGTGTTGATATTGTAACTCGGCGCATGCGGTGTCCTTCTGTAATTGATAAGATACTTAGCCGTAATCTGCGCATGTATAAAACTTCCCTTGTATTAGTATACTTATTGTTGAAGTTCCTATTTAATAAATAAATAGAATACTTATTTCTAAAATAAATGGATAGACACATCGTATCTTGAAATGTAGCAATCTGTACTTTTTATGTAAGTATGATTATAATGTGTTTTTTTATTTATACAGTAAAAAGATGATCAATTATCACTCGGCTGCGGCTGTGGCAAGATCACAAAATATGGACTCTATGACTGCGAGAGTTGTAAGAATGTACGAATATTATGACTTTTTTTAAAACAAATCTCATTAGGAACTTTATTAAAGTTAATATATCTTATCTTCTTATTAATTCAACTTGTATTTGCCTTGTATTAATACTGAAGTGGATACCTAAGTGAGCTTTCTGTTTCTATCCCTGTGCCCCAACGAACACACTTCCGTGACCAATCGTGACGGATAAGGCTAATTTATCAAACAGTGCTTCAATTTTATAATAACTCGCAGGTTGCGTGTGTGACAGAATATTCTATTACTCGCACCTAGACGATTAATCTTCAGCTGCGTTATTACTGTCCGTGTGAATTAATAGCTGTTTGTTAAGTTCTTTCAACCCCGTGTTAATTCTATAATGTAGTGGCCTTAATTGCTTACTGCCATTAGTATTACAGTTTGAGCTACATCCAGACAGACATTTTTTCGTCAGGTGTTTAAAGTTGGTTGGAAATTAGAACATACTCCTACTAATATCCTGCTAGCATACTAACCCCCTTATTCATAAAAAAATAACAATATTTTTGAGCTAACAAATGCTTTGTCCCATTTCATTTGAGGGTAAACGTTACAATGACAGATAAAGACGTAAAACATGTTAACTAGCAAACGTTTACGCGGCGTTTTGAAATAAGAGGGTAAGATTATTAAAGCGAAAGAAATGATGTTTGGGTATTTGAATATTCAGATGTGTCATAGGAGAATTAACATCCAATTAGACCAAATTTGGCAGACTGGTAGACCATGTCCTGGATTATAACAGGATACTTTTTTATTAAATGCATAAATAAAATCATGTCGGTGAAGCCGTGTAAAAACTCGTCTTCTATTTTTTTATTTGTATAAGAGATACGAAATAGCAAGCTACTACTTCGTTAAAGTATTCTGTGAGAATGAGGTAATACCTCGAATGAGCCTGCCCATTCGTATTACTACCAGCAACTGGGCACAAGTACAAGTCAAGGTCAAAAATATGTATACGGTTGTTCACTCTACTGCAATGGAGTTAAGTAAAAAAGTCCATTCATAGTGTTATGAGTTTGACAATACACGTGAATTCAAATAAGTTTTAACCGGAAGCTTAAAAGTAATTTTGAACAGCGAAAACTATGATCGTGATAAATCTTTGAGTGATCTTTCTTGGTAAGTTTAGTTGCAGAAAATCACCATAATCATTCTGACGATTTAATACCAGTATTAAGACTATGTAAATATCATAAGCTGATGTCAAGATGACGATAATAGTACAATCTACAGTAGTTACTATAGAAAGTTATTACCGGCGATAGTATAGTGGTTTTCCTATTTAGATCCTTGCTCAGTATACTTCCATAAATTAATATAGTATCCGATGCATATAATAATGGGTTTGAATTGAAGACCTTAGCTTCCAATAAACTTTATGACATAACACCTAGATCCCACCAGACCCCAACCTTTATGGGTTCAGTAGGTATTAAATGACGGATAATTCCAAGATATCTAACAAGAGAGTGTTTCCCTTTGTATTTATTGCGCTAATAAATATTTATGTCATAATCCGAAGTAATGGTAGCGACGGATCTCTGTATGCATCCTATTCTACTCATCTCAAAGTTGCACCTTGTTTACATTATACAAACTGGCTATGCCAGGAGCCACAGACTAAAATTTACCGATATGAAATTGTATCGAGTCCAGCAGAACGTAAACATGCAGCTTGTTTAAAATGTGCCACAAATTTTAGTAGCGTGCATTGTAAGTGTGAAGAGTGGCCGGTTCGGTCTATAGGTAATGGAATTAACTGAGACCGATTATCATATAATTTGATGGACGTGCTATCTCCACATCTGAGCCGTGAGGCTGCAATTCGAGTAAAAAGCCTTCGGCTACCGACGGCCGCCTATTAGATCTAATTATAGTTGCACCGGATACTTTTAGTTTCTTGAATAATTGTATAATGAAGGAGACATTTTTTAATCAAATAAAAGAACTGTTATGCATTATGCATTAGGATGTTTTTCGTAGGTACCAACCTACATAGCGGTTCGAGGTAAAATTGAAAGATGTACTTATATATTATTATCCACATGATATTTTTGCGAATTATGTAAAAGACACTGCAGACAACTAAATTGGATGACGAGGTTTTAAAGTCGCTTATGGTCATCATCGTACGTACGCGTTGATTTTCGCAAAACGTATAAAAACCACACTTAGGTTACCCACAGAAAATGGTTGATAGGTAAGTAAAACGACTCGTTGTTTGAATATGAGAACCAGCCATAAGGGAAGCTAATGTTTAAAATGTCACATCCAGTCACATGACAGAGCTTGACAGCTTGATAGCATCTGGGAAAGCCAGCGCGCAATCCGCGCTATAACGGTAGCTCGGCGGTAGTAAAAGAAACTAGACCAAGGAGAGTAATTCTTAGCAAGGATTTAAAGCATGAGGTATAGCCGCGGTTGTGGCCCGCGGACGTAGTAATAAGCGTTGTCAGTTGCCTAAGGAGCTGTTAAATTGCTTTTGTCAGATTAAGGAAATATTCTGTACAATTTTAATGCTAGAGCTCTTTGAGAGAGATTGCTTAGCATTACCGTGTCGTTTTCTTGTCATAACAATTGCGATTCGTATATGTTATCAGCACGTGTGACGTAGACGTGTCTTTGTTTTATTCCAAGTCTTCCTTTGTTTCCTAGAAAAGCGGCAGTGTGTCATTCTAATTCTAAGGAAATATTTAAAATCCTATATAAACAATTATTATATATTTTATATATTCCTACGTTTTATGGACGCCGAATAAACTATTTTCTTTCTTTCTTTCTTTAAATATATATAATATATATTTACCTTTACATAGGTAGTAATAAAATTTTGGTATGATATAGAAAGTCTGATGAAGTTTGTAGAAATTTTTACAGTGTGTACATTTAATGTTACTATTTTAACCCAACTACGGCAAAGTCAAAAGGAAGGGTTATGTTTTTGAATTGGATAATTAACCAAACTTTCTATAAAATCAAATAATTTAAATTTGACCAATTTCACTGTTGCAAATTGAGCTTAAAAATTAAATTTGTAAATAGGATAACAATACAGTATTTAACGTCAAAAAGAGCTTTTTTCAAGAATTTTATACATAAACTTTTAACTTATTTAGTCTACTCTTGGGAATGAATTAACAAAGAAGTTCCAAAAGAGAAATTCTATCCCAACAATCATGCTTTAGTGATTTCCATTTTTTATTTGAGTGTGTATTAACTTTTTTTTACAATTTATTGGTCACTAACGAATACGTCAATAAATTATATTCCTAAGCCCGTCATGCTCCCGGTTCATAGGCGCGCCGGTTCCTTGAAGCTTAAGGAGAAGCCCTTTAAATAAAAGTTTTTTTTTTCTAATTTAACACAGTAATTAAGGATAAATGAAGATGACAAGTGTTGGCAGTCACTAATGTCTTTTGGATAAGATTTTTTTTTATTACTTATCAATACGGTAAAATTGACCAAAGGTACAAAATGCTAATAAAAAAGCTGCTCAAGTTTAGGGCATTGTTTTAAGATAGAAATGATATTGGTAGAACTTGTGTTTGAAAGTTGTCGAAAAGAAAAGATTCAGACCCGAAAATTACTCGCGAACCGTATTAATTGCATGCTATTCGTCACCTATGTGCTTATAATATATAAATTTTGTTTAGTACAATTAAAAAGAAACAAACAAGTGTTCTTATTTGATAATTCAATTACGTATATCATGTACTTAGTAATAAAACATTATTATTAAGTAGATGAACTGTAGACTATGTTGGGTGCACATTTAAAACGAACGCTGACGCAAGGTTTTAGAGCTTTTTATACTCTCGTTAGAGTGTACGGGTAGAAAAACATGTCTCTGTTTTATGTTTTAGGTATTTAATTGTTTATTTTGTAAAGGAAGATTTGCTTTATACTTATTCATTTATTTAAAAAAATAGTGTAGATAGAAAGCGCTACACAAAAATGTTGTGGAGCGTATTCCCCTTAAGGCGACAGACGCGGAATTAAAAAAGAACTCTATAATGAAACTGTTTGTTCGTCCAACGGATCGTATCGTAGTAATTAAAACAGACTCTATAATATTTGCTCATGCATAAAATCAACATAAATATAACACATTAAGTGACATCTAACTCGTTATGGATGAGAAATTTATTGTTTAAACTCATAAATTTGTCCAAGGTAGGTAGGTAACTACTTCGTCTTTATTGACACGTTTATTATTTTATGACAACTTTTTAACTAATTCATATTATTTCAGTTATTCGTAGAACTATAAAAACATCTACCAATTTATTCCTAATGCCAAAAATTCGGGAGGCAAATAACGCGTTTAAAATACAAGAAAAAGTGACGACATTCTTTTTTTCAGCGACCGCAAAAGAGTCGCTGATTCGTTGCCGCCTTACAGGTCCACTCCCCCCGTGGACCTAAGAATCCTTCACTCTAAGTGAGTCACTCACCGTAGGAAATGCACCACTATTGCCTTGATATACGTACCCAAGGTACCTCATTATTGGAGGAGTGCTGGAAATATAATTTATCTACCATAGGCAATGACCAGCATTATAACAAACAATATTATTATGAGAATTTTTCTAATTTGTTTCTATATTTGTTCAAATTCATTTTTTGATACATTATTTTAATATGTACAGTCTATAGATATTTAGTAGGTACCTAGCACTAGTAGCTAGTAGCAATGAAGGTCATTGCCCTATGGCTTCTGAACCCATCATAGAATACTTATGATATGTATGTAGATAAAGTAATGTATGCAACTGTACATAATTAGGTCTTAAAACACTCGTGTGATCCTATTATGAAACTGGCTGACGCTCGTTTCATAAAACCACACTCGTGTTTTAAGACCCCTCATTATGCAACAAGTTGCATAAAATACTATTAAGTACTCTAATTTTCAAATAATAATATTTTAAACATTCTTCAAATTCAAGAAATCGCTATAATGACTTCAAGAAGTCCCCCATATCATGCAAGCAGCAGTGCACCCACCATAACCTTCTCGACACGTGTTAACTCGCTACGTAACTCAGTGCCGTCTCATTCTAACTAGCCCAGTAAGAGAGAAACGCACTGAGTTACGTAGCGAGTTAACGCGTATCGAGAAGATTCGTGCTGGGTGCACAGTGCCCACCCACACCTTACAAAATGGATTCAACTTTCGCGTGCCAACATTGCATGCGCGTTGACAGAGTGGCATTACCGTGACATGTCTTGCCTACTGACAGGGGTTACCAACTTTTAACGTGATGTGTCATAAAGTCTTTCAAACTTTCGCGATTTTCACACATATAACGTATAACGCTATCGGGACTTTAACGCGATAAAAGTATATTGTTGAGTAGACACTCGTGACCACGGCCATTGAAACTTGGCCGAAACGTCGAGGTAAATCAAGAATATACTTTTATCACGTTAAAGTCCCGATAGCGTCATAAATATGTGTGATGTGTCATGATTTTAGTAAGCACAAAGGTTCTGGATTCCTAGAAATTGAAATAAAACAATGTTAACAGATTATAAATATTTCAATAATAAAATAAAATATATATTTTGGGACAATTAACATCAATAGACCTAGTCCCAAACTAAGTAACTAAAGCTATTTGTGTTTTGGGTACTAGACAACAATACTTATATAGATAAATATACACTTAAATACTTCAAACATCCAAGACTCGGGTACAAATATTCGTATTCATCATACAAACATTTGCCCCACCCGGGAATCGAACACAATAGGTACTAGCTTTGTAGTAAGAGTCACTAACCACTAGGCTATTCGGTCGTCGGTTTGTGTCGCGTATATAGCGACGAATCTAATTCCTGACGTTTTGAGCCGATTCTGGTCTCAAGTTCACGGGCAGACTGACGAACAGCCTATGACACACACAGTAAAAAACTACCCAATTAAAAAAACTGAAGATCAAACCGTTTCAATTTACACAACCATAATATACTCATGACATTCAACGTAGAAATCATCAACGTAGAAAGCATGCCTTGGTATAGTGTTACATCGATACTATTTAATAGCCTTTCTTGGTAAGTTGAGATGAAAAACTAAACCTAACTACAAAGCTAGAGGTTGTGGGTTCGATTACCTTTAGTAAGTAACATATGTTAATATGCTGAATTGTGCTTATTCTTTATTTGTGTGAAATTACTTCTTTATTTATTTATAATTTTTAGGTATATTAGAATAACTGTTTGCATCTTCGTATCTAATTATCATGCTAATGATATCATATCACAATTTTATCGTGTGTCTCCTCACAATTGTAGTCTATACTTTTATGCACATTTGTGAGGGTGTATGGTTATAGCTCGTTTGTCACGATCATTTTTAACTGACGCTGATTCGTGAGTCACGGGACAAAAACGTTTGCGAGGCGCACGCGTTGTTTTGCGTGACAACTTAACTTATTGATGTATTGACGATGTATACATATAATTATCCTTAAGGCAAGTCTTTAGGTTCCAAACTTATTAATAAATAAAACTGTCTTTATACCACTATGCAACTTGGTAGCTTTGGAAATATCAAATGTTTCGGTATTTTTTGCATTTTAATTTCTACTAGCTATATTAAAACTACATTCTCGGTTTTTTCTTTCCTTAAATACGTGGATCCTTACTTACATATTTAAAGTAGGATTAAAAATATGCCGAATTTTTGAAAGAGAATTAAAGAATTAAAAAAAAAAACAAAATATCTGATTAAAATTTGTGTTGTACTTAAAAATTAAGAGCTACACGTGCGCGAAGATGACTGAACAAATCAAAATTTAACAGATATAAAAAATCTGCCGATGAAACTTGCCTCGTGGCTTAAAAATTTGTTTAATTTTTGTCACTTTCTTTAAATGTCCCTTCCAATAAACTAGCCAAAGGCGCTTACACCCTTACGTTTGTAACTATATGTTCTGAATAATGTTATTACTGAGGGTCATGTTTAATGGTATAGAAAATCCTTATGAACGACTCGCACGCTAGGGAATGGAGAGGAAATGGAAAACAAATATCTGGAGGACTGACCTCACTACTAAAGATGAGGCTTCGCCGGGAAATGAGATATTAAGGTTCACTATCAGATGGCGGGTATAGATTAGATAATATTTAACCCTACTATGTTCCGAATTAGTGATGTTTTGGTTAAGTGGAATATTAGGGCCGTGTCGGTTAAAGACTGTAAAACAAGTGCACTTTAGGAAGTGTAACTAAAGTTTTTTGCGTATGGGAACATAATTAATAGATTAAGGCGTTACTCTGCGGAGATTATATCAACAAACTGAAACAACTTACCTCGCTACTCCACCACTCTGCGGAGTAGCAAGGTAAATTGCTTCAGTTTGTTTATATGGGAACATGTTTCCGCAATGTATTGAAGTCACATTGCAATTATTAAATTTGCAAATGGTTAGGCAATGTAATGGTTTTGCAAACAGATATCGGTACATTTTACATGATTCAAAGTGAGTGTTAACAATCAGCCTTTCAAAAATTCAGAAAGCCTCGTGATTGTCTAGTCTATGTGCGACAGTGACAAGCTCGACGATGAGAAAGCGCCTCCTCAACGAATCAGCGTTGAGGCCGAAGCTGGTGCAGTGCCCTGTATTGCTGTAACGTACTAGTACAAGCGAGCGAGAGTGCGATGCCACGACGGCGAGTTCGACACTGAGGCGCTTGTCTCGTTTAAAGGCGCTAGCGCAAGCTTAACGCTGTCAAGCTTAGAAAAACATCTAGGTGCCTGAAGTGATAACCGGAACTTATTTCTAAGCATTTTTTTATGAACAGAGAACATGTACCTGCCATTTTCTCGACTGTGTCTATGTGCGTCTCTTTTCTTCTAGACAAGTTACCAAGGAACGTATGTAGCTATAAAGTAAGTCGTGACAACTCGTGTTAGCTATCGTGGTATGTTGTTGAAACATTCCCTCAGAGATTTTTATCAAAAACTTGAAGGTTTTATATGAGTTTACCTTTAGTTTCCTAATAAAAACAGACAGTAAATAGTACTAAAAAATATACATATATTTATGGATAAGTAAGGAAAACGAGCATGAGTGTCACATGATTGGAAGTAATTCAACAACTCTATGAAAATCGGTGCTCCGTAGCCGACCCTTGGGACTCCGAATCAAGTAACAATGCAGCAGCACGCTACTACTTTACGTCCGTATTTCTTGAGAGGCTGATCTTACCCCGATCGAACCGGCCCATTCTTACTTCAACCAGCAAATTGCCACGGCCCGACTCTACCACTGTCAAAATTACTATTAGAAATTAATAAAGCAATAAAGTACTAAGTTGCTTAAATATGTATTTATAATGCAGATGTGTTTAAATAACAAGCACAACATTGCATGCTTTAATATTCGCTTGCTTATTACCTGAACCCTATTTTAACTGTGAAAGTGTCAAGCTACCCTTTCCAAGCTGATATGAACTTATTTCCATATTACCGTACAAATACTAATTAGAATAATAAATGAATTAATCCGTTCGTGTTTGAAAATAATGTTAAATCAGTATCGCGAGGAATAAATTATCCAGGTGGGTGACGAATGAGTCAGCTACTGGTGATAATGTTAAGTGCGGTTAAAAGAATGAGTCGTACAGCTAGCATAGCTTTTTTAAATTTTAATTTGAAAATATTTAATAAACTGACTGTCAATTTGACGGTTTTTGAAATTGAGAAGTTTAAAAAAAACATCAAAAATATGACAAATGAAATGTGAGCTAAGATATGGTATACTGATAACAATAATAATTATTAGTTTGAATTACCGAGATATCGGCATCGGTTTTTTTCTCGATATTTTGTTGAGTTGTTGGGTAGGCCAAAAAGATTGATTGTTCAAAACAAATTTTCTGGTCATATTTTGTTTAAAAATCATCAGAATATCAGAATGCAAAATAGAATTGAGCATTGGCTTATAATGAGCACTGTAACGAATGTTACAAAGCTCACAAAAAAAATAGGAAGGGCATAACTTAATTTTAATCATTTAATTAATAGACTGTCAATTTGATGGTTTTTTCAAATTAAGAAGTCGATTAATCCTACTAATATTTTAAACGCGAAAGTTTGTAAGTATGGATGGATGTTTTTTACTCTTTCACGTAAAAACTACTAAATGGATTTGGACGAAATTTGGCACACACATAGTTTATAACCTTGATTAACACAGAGAATACTTTTTATCCCGTAAAAATGCGAAGTTCCCACGGGATAGCGATTAGTGAGTTATACGCCGCCGTGACGTCATGAGCGGCAAAGCAACTAATTCTCATTAATTTGTCCAGGAAATATTGCAGATTGCATGTTGAGTGCACGTTTGCTTGATTCAATTAAACAAGTCTACGCGGACGAAGTCTGGCAAAAGCTAGTAAAAAATAAATATGGGTCGATTTAAAGTTAGACGGAGGATGTTCTTAATTTATAGCGTCCCAATATTTTCCGACATTTTAATATTCACTAATTACTCGATGGATATAAGTATATTTCAATAAACTTAATGAAGAATTAAATATATCGAATGGCCAGTCAATTAAACGGACCTACACTGAAAAATGCTTATACTTACGGAGTTCAGTACGAAAGTCGATAGAAACTGAAGTAAATAACCCGAACGTAAGTAGCGAAGTACAAGAAAAAGAAACAGAATACTTAAAACACCCGGTGCGGGTAACGAGCCAGTCTTGTGTAGGAGCATTGCAAATGTAGGTGCCTACACTACACTATTCGAACTCGTCCGTTTGTTATTTTATTTGCTCTCTACTCAGTAAACTCTATTACCCAGTCGATGGTTTTGATTCGGAGAAGTCTATGTTTACATTGACTGCTAAGCTTATGTCGTTGTTGTCACAATATTTTACTTATGATCCACGCTGTGAGAAAGTTTACAGACTGGACATGATTGTTTATCTAAGCGCGTGGGCGTGTCATCGGCTCTATTATCTTTGTAATTAAGAACTGTTCATTCGAATAACTGAATATTTCCTGTGTTTGTCTTATCTCGACGTTTTGTTTCACTTTATCGAAGTCGACGTTTTAGATTATCGACTTTTTTATTCCCGCACTATCGCCGCGGCTTCTTGGGTCAAAACAACTAATGGACTACGTTATTAGTGGCCACCTCAACGAAAAAGTGCATTAGTGTGCCGTAAGTGGTATAAAACTATTTGAATATAGCTCAAGTAAAGTGCGCTGTGAGTGCTTAAACCAGTTTCCATGCGGCGATTCGCCTCAATTACTATAATCGCTATAGTTTTATTTGAACTCGGATTCGGTAGCCGCCATTGTTAATGTTCAACTTAGTGAATTAAACGACCAGTTATTTACGTGATAAAGCCCGATATTTAGTTTTAAATACGAAGTTTATAATTATTTATCTCGTAAAATTCTAAAAGCTATCTGGAATATTTTAACGTTTGTGACTTTATTATAAAGAACATTATTTGCTTAACCAGCCAGTATTACTAGAGCTGTGTAAGATTCAAGAAACCTTTCTTCTATCTATTTCAAGGAATGATTTTGGGGATAGGACAGGTCTATAAAAATTGGACAGGGATTTAGTTTGGGGAGGTTCACTACGTAACCCCTTTTTGACTCTTATCACGGTTAGTTAGGTGCGCCTCGGGAGAGACTCCGCTAGTTTGAAAAGAGAGTGCCTTTTCTTTGAGTATTGCATTTGACATCTAAGAGGTCGGGCTTATCATAACCGTGACGGTAGAGAGAAAATGACCTCATGTTTGTTATACCTTATCCTCCTGAGAAGTGAAACCAGGCCAAGTTAAGCATACTTACAAGAGCAAAACTGTAATAGCTCTATAGCTTTAGAATTCCGCAAGTGCTCATTCAAGAGACTACAAAAACTTTGGAGTTCATATGTGTAAGTTTTCGCTTACAAATTTAGTCATTAAAATCCCTCCGAGAGTAAATCCAAATAAAAACGACACTGTTCTTTTTGCCGGTTAAACAAGCCCTTAGTTTGTATTTATGGGTCGTTTGTTAAGAATTACAATTTCTCACTCTGTTCACCTTGCAGCTTAAGAGTCAGTGGTTTCCAGACAAAGCGATGGACATAATGAATTTTCAAGTCTGAATTCTCAAATAAATAATTCATTGTGAACAAGACGCGAGTTCCTAGTAATGTAAGAAAGCATATTTTAGCTCATATCGTAAACTGCAACGAATGACAACAGTCGTAAAATTTTATGTCTCGTACCAAGCCGTCCCGTCTCAATTACAATTACAAATTATTACAAATTTTCAAGTGTCGTATGGGGTTGCTTTAACCGTCGCGAATCTTACATTGTAGGACGCTGATTTTATGGACATATTTTTACGTGTCCATTGGAATAAGAGACATAGGCCTAGTCAACTGTAAGTGTAGTGTTTCAGTCTTAGTACTTTGTATAAAAATTCTTGTGACGTTATTTTCCATTTGAAATACCTTTTATAGGCATATTATAATGGTAGGAAAAGAAAACAACGCATATATTTTAAGAATCATATCGTTCTTATACCGAATTCTAATATAGGTAAAGTAATATAAATTGCAAAGTTCTTTCAATTACAAACTACTGTGAGGCTTAAACATAATTACTATTATTTTAAACACAACGATATCGGAAACTGCTCGAAATGTATCGGACTAATTTGTGATCCATAGCCATGAGCTTGAGCATCCGTAAACGTGCCTTAATGAATACCACAACCAAGCCACGGTCATGGGTGCTCATGATTAAGGACCATGAATTGGTCCGAAATAGTAATCGCATGTATTTAAATTAATAAGATGTCAAAGTTGTTTTTATCTTTAACTAATATTTCAAAGACTTATTGCATAATGCAATTACTGTTCATTTCTTCCTCATAAGAAATTGGCTATGTGAAGTTACTAGTGACCACCTGCGGCTTTCCTTACATTCAGCTTTTACCATTTCCATATACAATCCGGTGTTGTTTATGCGTTAAGTAGATTTTAAACGAGTAAGCAATGTAATTGTATCTGCCCATTTATAGTTTAGTTCAATTTTATAGTTGAGATCAGTTTCAGAGGCAATTGTTTAAGTGTCTTCAATATTCGTAACCATTGCAGAAATGTTTATGTAACATTACCTATATGTATGAAGATGTTTTTCGAAAAATGATAAACTCCATATACAAGCTTTCTGTAGTGTTACTTTTATTCTGTGTAAAATAACAAATTACCTACTATTTCAATAAAAGGAGGAGGTTCTCATTACTAATCTCCGCCAATTATGAATAGATTTCAATTGGATTGGTTATACTTGAGTTAATCCCATTTTAATTTGGAGAAAATATTCCACCTCTAAGGGTGAAAAATTTTGGAATGAATCAGTGCCAACATATAAATATCAGGCTCATAAGTTCTATGTATAGAATCGGTTTTTGAAAATATTATTTCGGCTCTGCTACTAAGCGAGGCCTAACAACCAAATCAAGAGCAAAACAAAATTAATAATCATCAACATCCTCAGCACACATAGGCCATTTTTAAAGATCGCCACAACGACCGGTCCTAAACTTCTCGCATCTGTCGTATGTATACAACAACCATCATTAGACATAGCAAAATTAATACATAAAACCATTAATGATACGGAACGAACGTAAAATGATTTAAACATCCATGTTCTAAGTTCAAAGTAGGTTTTAATGCTCTTGTTCAATAGAAGTTACTCCAGAAAGCCTTACCTCAAACAGCCTCCGGGTAAGTCTAGGGCTCTCTGACCTACTATTAAGGACTGTCTCAGAGTTCTACGTCACAGATGTGCGATGTCTGCAGCTAGTTCATTTTAAGTTTATAGACATTAAATTTATTAAAACATAGTGTCCATGACAGCGTTATTAAAAAAGTAATAAATATAATGTATTGTCATGTTTTTGCGATTATATTGTCATATTTTAAGAAAACCTAATGTAATTTGTCATAATGTTTCGAATACAAACGTCACAATAACAGGCTTTATGGTAATTGTAAAACTCAAATTATATCGGAAAATAGCTGAGTTAGTAATGTTTTTCTAGAAAAACAAAGATACATCAATTTAGCATGGCATATATTATTCTCTGAATTATGAATTAGCAATTGAACCTAATTAATTAATTGTAGAATAATTATAAATTGTGTTTTACCTAGCTTATCTTTTTTTATCATTGTAATCATAAACTTGTCATATCACCTTATTCACATTTCATTGAAATGACATTTTGGCACCATCAATCTCGTTCTAACTGCGTTTATCCCCCGATGAATTGCGAATAATTTGACAATAAATCAGACGGCAGGCCCTGATGAAACGCCATTTTCATTTCACTGCAACTCAACTGCGCTGATGTTAAGCTATACGTTGCGAATAAATTGGTAGATTTCATTGGTGTCAAAGCATTTGTTCTAGGTAGTAGTAAAACAGTATGCATACACTACAGATACAAAAACCTAAACCTGTTCGATAGAATAAGCACAAGTCACAACGGACGGTCTGTAACAGAGTGAAGTGTATTTGTCAGATATGTCGCACGCTTAGTATTAAAGTGACTCAATTCTGAATTTGACATTTCCCAAAATTAAACCCTATGTCTTTTAATTAAGGTGATATTTTGGGACGTGTATTATTCAGAAATGGGTCACTTTAATACTAAGCGTGCGATGTATATTTAAAATCAACAGCGTTGAGCATACCTAGCTATAGTTAGTGTGTTAGGTTTAGAATTAAATAAGTGTGTAATATGGGTTTAAAGCCTTGCTGTCGACTACATTTGCTACTAATTAAAAAAATTACACATTAAGTAGTTAGTAGCTTGCGATTTCAATTATTCACATTTCATTTCTTTAGCGTACATTAGCACAAATGCGTATGTATTTGTAGCGTTTGAAAGAAAAAAAAGAAAGAAAATATTTTCAGCTGATAGAACATACAAGAAAAAAAAATACAGTGTCGACGCTGAAAGAGACGACGAAGGGGAGACGTTTGTAGATCAAAGTGCGTTATCTGTAATCCAAACTCATCTGCGGTTCTTCCCATATGCGACTCGCACACTGTAATTTGTGACAACGCGCAGATTGCTCGTCTAAGATTTATTTACATAAAACAATAGTGCACGGCCGCAGTGCGCTGTTATTATCGATTTTCGACTCTCTGGGAACAGCTGGTAATTGTAACGAAATGAATTATGTATGGTTGTTTGGTTATGCGCATTGAGATGTCTGAAGTTTAACTTAATCACTGAGTTGCGTTTAGTTATGCATATGAATGAGCGGACATAAAAAGAGATAGGGTAAGAAAAAAATATTGTATAAATTATTAAAACGGTTAAAAGATACTTTCTTCCGTTGCAGAGTATTTGACTATGTTTCAGAATTTAGTTTATTGTCTAAACGACATTTAAATATGAATATTAATTATTGTTCCACATTAACTTTGGTAATAGTTATTTGTAATTAAAATGTTTTTGTATAAATATTTCTCCACCAAAGTTGGCAGGTTAAAACTAAACTTTGTAAACCCTTATTATTAAGCCATGTTCTAAGAAATAAATCAATCAACCTAAAGTTATCTGTGCTTAAGCAACTCGTGATTTTGAGTTTAACTAACTAATTATTTTAGGCACGTATCGTATTTTTTTTAAATTATTTGTACGTTTTTCATAATTGGTTTAGTTTTATTGTTTTTAATTATTGAAACTATAAAAGTAAAAAAATGTTATAGTAAAAAAATAAAAATTAAATTATAGTAAAAGTGCATCTATTCTGCTAGTAGTCTGCATACCGACTTTTAAAAATCAACGCTATGGAAAATTTAAAAATGTACTGAGATGAAACATTACAAGAAATGTAGCTGTTTACTTGTGCTTAAAATAAAGTTAGTGAAAGAAATAAAATAACCAACCACAATTACACCTGGAAAAAGGAAACTCAATTAACTTGCGTTGGGTATTACAACTGTGCTTTTCCTTGCCTTCTACACAAAATTTATCCATAATTATCCTAACTTGCCGCTCTTTACTCCTCTTTTAGAAACTTGACGTAATTTTCTAGGGCATAAAATGGCCACAACTATTAAAAATGACGTATTACTAATTGTTCTACCACTTACGATAGGCATTCTATAACGAACCCGATCCCATTTATATTCCAGCTTATTGTATAGAAGTGAGAAAAGATATGACACGGATCAAGCAAAAATAGTTCTTGTGTCAATGTCACAAAGACTTTGACATGATAAACATTTTTTCGCTCTACCTACACCATTTGAGAAAACAATTAAAATTAATAAGATCTTAAAACCATAGCACTCTAAAGTGTCATTAAAATGGGTTATTTATCACTCTCAGACCAACAGATGACGTGGACCATTCTATTTTAAATGCATTACCAAGATATAATGAACGTACTTATCTTTTTATATCTTTTTATGGAATGTAGTTCTTTCTTTTCATTATTACCTATTATCAGATACCCACGTAAATATGATTTTAAATAGGTGCTGTAAATCAACTTTTTGAGCGCTAAGATTAATATCTTAGAAAACGTAGTCCTTAAACGTTATTTTATTTTTGTTTGCATGCGGCATGCGAGTCATCTGATGGAAAGTTATCCTCCACTGGACATAGGAACTAGCATCCTCGAGAGAGTCACTGATCCGTTGCCGGCTTTTATGTAACCGCGTGGGGCCACTTTTTTGTTATTTCATAATAATATGTAACAATTTCAAAATAATTATTCCTATGTCTTTTGTCATTTAGTATCATCACTCATCTTTACATGCCTTGTATAAAGTATCTGCCAAGTATCTGTGTATCTGTGTAGTAGTGTATCTGTATCGCCAAGTCGAGCATAGTCATTATCCGTTCGTCTGTCTTTATATCTTCTGCCGTTTACTATTTCTAAACTACGCAACGGATTTTGATGCGGTTTTCACTGTCATTTAGAGAATCAATGAGAGAAAGATTTTATGTAAAATACGTCCTAATGGTACCCGCGTGAAGCCCGGGCGGGTCGCTAGTAAGGTTTAAAACAGAAACAATGATCGAATGAATGAAAGAAAATAAAGAAAGAAAGAAAATATTATTCATTTAGTCGCATACACAGTATTATCAAACCGGGATTAGAATAGCATTGGAGAGTAACGTCAGCACACTGTCATTTCATAGATATAGGAATTAAACTTGACGCAAGTCAATGCAATGACAGTGTGCTGTGCACCTAGCACGAATCTTCTCGATACGCGTTTACTCGCTACGTAACTCAGTGCGTCTCTCTCTTACTAAGCTGGTTAGTACGAGACGCACTGAGTTACGTAGCGAGTAAACACGTATCGAGAAGATTCGTGCTAGGTGCACTGATGTTACTCTCCGATGCTATTCTAAACGCGGTTTTATAATACCACCACCATTTACAAAGAATGACTGAAGAGTTGCTCTACTAGTTGCTATTTTTTAAGCATTGAAGTTAAACTACTAAAATTTGTTATACGTAATCCTACTAATACTATAAATGTGAATGTTTGGATGTTTGGATGTTTGTTACTCAATCACGCAAAAACAACGTAATGGATTTGAATGAAATTTGGCACACATATAGTTTATAACCTGGATTAACACATAGGATACTTTTCATCCCGTAAAAATGCATAGTTCCCGCGGGATAGCGATAAGTAAGTTATACGCCGTGACGTCATGAGCAGCAAAGCAACTAATTCTCAATAATTTGTCCAAGAGATTGCAGATTGCATGTTGGGTGCACGTTTGCTTGATTCATTTAAACAAGTCTACGCGGACGAAGTCGCGGGCAAAAGCTAGTGTACACATAATTTTACACTATTATGTTCCAAGTGATGGAAGCTGAAAACCTAAAATTAAGTTATGGTAACTTTTGCCGCACTACAACAGGGTTCCCAGCGCATACAAACATAACAACAATGTATGTTACTCTGTTCAACACATAAAACTTATTTATTATTGTTCTGGCGAACCGCACGCACGTCTATTTCGCTGCAAAATTTATTGTTTGCCGATTCAGCATTATGCAGTCGGCAGGGTCAGCAGCCGCAGTTGCGTTGGTTGTAGTTTGCGAGATTTAAACCTGAAATTGTTATTATTAAAACACGCGCTTTTACGGGTGGTGGGCCTGGAGCAAGGTCCGTCCGGATCACTACCACAATCTTACTCGCTAATCCAGACGCTAAGCAGTAATGCTTGCACTGTTGTGTTCCGGCATGGAGAGCAAGACAGCCGGTAAAATTACTGGCACAAGAAGTATTCCATCTTATCCCGCTGGGTTAGCAACGCATCTGCAATATCCTTGGTGTTGCGGGTGTGTATGGGCGATGGTGATCACTTACCATGAGGTGACCCACTTGCTCGTGTGTCTACCTATCTTGTATAAAAAAATGCGTTATAACCTATTTAATTTATTTTTTACTAGTGACCCTATCCGGCTTTGTACGGGTACAAATAGAATGTGAGGAACATAAAAAGATTCCGGAAATAACCCTCCTTTCTGGCTGCAGTCGGGTAAAAAATCTCTATATGACAGTGAAGACCGTATCAAAATTCATTGCGTTGTTTAAAAGGAGTAAGCGGCCGAAGAAACGACGAGGAATGACGACAGACAGTGGCCTTAACATGATTGGCCGAGTTTAGTTTATCTCTATCTGCGTCCCTTTCTTATGACACTAGTTAGACAGAGACACAGGGAGGGGTTAAACTAAACCGCGGCTGTCATGTTAGGGTTGCAGGAACGGATAGCGACTTCACTCTAAACTATGTAATGATAATTAATAATGTAAAGAATAAAGATCTCTATTTTGTTACACAGTTACACTTACTACTTGAATTATTGTGTTTTATACAACATAGGACGGCAAACAAGCAAGTGGGTCACCTGATGGTAAGTGATCACTACCGCCTATAGACACCTGCAACAACAAAGAGAGTGCAGATGCGTTGCCAACCCAGAGTTGTGTAGTTATAATTTGTTACTTCAAAATAGTTAAGGCAGTAAGTATAACTAACGACAAATAATACAAAATAAATACTGCTTTCATTGCTCTGCGTTGCCCATTTCAGTTGATTTATACGTCGCCTGTTTTAATTATTACAATGCCAAGACTCTTAACTGAAAAGTAAACTTCAGCGCTTTACGTTAATAAATAAATATTTCTGGGACAATTAACACCAATTGACCTAGTCCCAAAGTAAACAACTAAAGCTGCTTGTGTTATGGGTACTGGACAACGGATATACATACTTATATAGATAAATATATACTTAAACATATATAACATCCAAGACTCGGGTACAAACATTCGTATTCATTATACAATCATTTGCCCCTCCAGGGAATCGAACCTGGAACCTCAAGCTTTGTAGTCAGGGTCACTAACCACTAGGCTATCCGGTCGTCAATTAACAATGATTTAAAGAGATTTTCTAAATACTAAGTGGTATAAGCAATTAATTTGTGTCTTTGTTTGTTGTAAGCACTTGGAGTTAATGCCAACCAACATCATTCAATTTATATCTACTTACCTAGAACCGAGAAAAACGTGATAGAATTTTATCCCAGTAATAGACAAGATGCAAAAATTTGTGCGAAAAAGTAATTAAATTCATGCCTACTGACTTCGTTTTTCTGCTGCGCGTCAGCAATATTTTAAAATAAGAATCGAAAGTAAGAATTTGTTTGTATAAAATGCAAATCCGAGCAGTGCCTGCTCCAGGAAATAAAGAGGGATGCGCATCGTAAACCTCAATGATACATGCCAGCGCCGAGCAATGAAATAAAATTCGAACCGTTGTTTCTATCGCAAACCTTCTGATCCATTGTCCCGGTCCCATGCGCGTGCGTTACATGTTATTGCGTGATATGTTTTAAGAGTTTGACTTCGCTTGCTTGGATTATAAAACTATGTTGATTTATTATCCGATGATATTTGACATGCTAGGACGTCACCGAAATTGTGGAATGTTTGGCTCCTATTTTTGTGACCTAATTTGTTAATTTGATAAATTTTATAGCAATCTCATTTTTCCTTTAAACTGAAATATGTATATCTACATTAACTTAATGAAGAGGTTAACTTTGTTTGTTTGTTTGTATGTAGGGGGTAATCTCTGGAAGTACTGAACCGATTCCAAAAATTATTTCACTAATAGCAAGCTAACTGTCCCTGTCGGTCATAGAGTTCTAATTTCACGCGAAGGAAGTCGCGGGCGTCCGCTAGTTTTATATATAGGTATATTTAAAGTTACATGAAATCCTAAAATATCTTCATCGTCATCTCAGTCGAAAGACTTGCATTGCCAGATATAGGCCCCCCAAAGATCTTGTGCTGCTCGCATCTTTCGGGTTCCCACCACCATCTCCAGGTCGTTGACCCACCTTGTAGCTACTAGAAAATGTATGTCCCCCTTAAAAACTTGTACCTATATCAAATCCCATATGTATGTGTCTACAGACTCTTTATTACATAATAAGTTACAAATACACAGACAAACACAGATAGCGGTACAAAGACAAACTTATGTCTTAGAAAGATCTCTTCCAGCTAACCTTTGAACAAAATACAACACAGTCAATTTTGGCTGTGTAGTAACCAAATATTGCCAATCTTGTTACCAAAATTAATAATGGTAGGGGAATACAAAATACCGGAAAGCAAGTTTACGAATGGAAGTTCATTACCGCTTCCTTAATTACAAACATTAATAATTTTACAGGAAAGCAACGAGGAAGCTTGTTTTAACCAATTCCAATATAATAATTTTATTAGTCGTAAACTGGCGTTATTGTATTATTTTAAATTATTTTATGTTGCAATAAAATAAACATAAACATTCTTTCCATAGTCACCGGTGCGGGTATGGCTCCAGTAAAAGCGGAATAAAAACTACATGAGGCCGTACCTTTTTCAGACAAAATACTTACTTAGTCGTGCTTATTCGATTTTCTAAAAATAGTTCTTCATCATCATCATCATCATCATCTCAGCCACAAGAAGTCCACTGTTGGACATAGGCCTCCTCAATGGATTTCCAAAGTGACCGGTTGGAAGCAGCATGAAACCAGCGCCTTCCTGCCACCTGTATGAGGTCATCGGACCATCTTGTGGCTGGTCGTCCTACGCTGCGCTTGCCAATACGCGGCCGCCATTCGAGAACTTTTCGACCCCATCGGCCTAAAAATAGTTACCTATTCATACCTTTGAGCGTTTAGTGACAATTTACAAGGTACCTGTGTCACAGTCAACACAAATAAGAGAGCTAGCTTTTAAATACTCAATTATGATTGCGAACAATGTTATACATTCAATCATTGATAAGCAAATGGACAAGCAGAGGAAGGTATAGTCCACTAAACTAGTAACTTATTTTTTTTATACCACATAGGAAGGAAAACAAACAAGTGGGTCACCTGATGATAAGTGATCACCACCGCCTATAGACATTCGTAACAGACGCGTTGCCAAGTCAGAGGGCTAAGTTAGAATACCACTTGTGCCAGTTATTACACTGGCTGTCTTGCTCTCCATGCCGGAACACAACACTGCAAGTACTACTGCTCAGTGGTGGTAGCGTTTCGGGCGGACCTTGCACAAGGTTCTACCACTCGCAAAACTTAACTTCTGCTGTTATTTAATCGAATTATTCACGGACTCAGCAGCATACTTTGCAAAAATGGATTATAAGTTTTTTTTTATGAAATAGGAAGTCAAGCAAGCAAGTAGGTCACCTGCTGATAAGTCTTCGCCACCGCCTAAAAAAATGATCTTTCTTTCTTTTTAATAGTTTTCAAAACTATTAAAAGGAAATTTAAAGTAAAACATCAAACACAAAACAAATTATTGCATGCGATAGTTTGTACTATAATGACAATTTTAGGATCTCACGGTCGACTGTACCCAATTAGTAGCTACAAAACTATATAGTAGCTGTATAAAGGCGATCGCTCCTATTCTATACAGCTTATACAGGCCTTATTGTGCTTCTTGGGTCAATATGCAGTTAGTAAGAAAACTTAATTAAAAAGGTTTGCAATTTGTACTCACATTGTGTCACGAATTGACAGTTTCGCAGTTGTTTGATCATTCCAAAATGCATGATGTTGGGATATAATTCTTCTCCCAGCTAACTGTCGTATCTAATAACAGTCTAGAATACAGTTACGACAGTTAACAGGAGAGACTAAAATTATATGGATAGAACATTCATCAAAATTGATTTTTCAATCAAGTTTGTGGAATTGAAAGAGTAACAATAACGCTAACATTACGTCCACGTCCTTTGGCTCTAAATTGAACTTTGTTATCAGCCTAAGCCATGAAACGTGCTAAGAAAATTAAACGACGAACGAATAAAATGTTATTACGAAGAGGAAGCTTTATTCACACGAATTTTCTGTCAACGTACTTTCTTGACAGTTCATTTTGAACTTTAAGTAAATCCTTTTTATTTTGTACGGTTAACGAATTTTAAAGAAGTAATAGTAAATAGTAACAATTGTATGGATATTGTGTCTGAAATAAATATGTAAATTTTATTTTATTTTATTAGGTAATAGTAAATAAATAGTTGGTAGTTATGGAGAAAATAAAAGCCTTAGTTCTGTAAAGAATTAGAATTTGAGAATATGTAATTTTTTTACAAAATTTTAGGCACAGTAATTTCGGAGATAAGGGCGCTAGAGAAATTTTAGTCTATTTATTAAATAATTTCGAAACTATTTATCTTTACTATCACTACATAGTATAAAGTAAAGTGGCTGACCGTTCCTGTCTGTCCTGAATGCTTTTAGTGTACTTTCAGCCACTTTCTTCTTCTAAACCACTCAACGGACTTTGATACGGTTTTCACTGTCATTAAATTTTTTTTTACGGAAGGTTTCTATGTATAGTCGACCAAGAAATTGCTTGACCACTTTTCGACAAAGGTATAAAGTTCAAAAGTGATCAAGCAATTACTTGGTCGACTATACATTACATCCCGATTGATATAAAAATGTTAAATTATAAAAAAAACTCACAAATATTGAATGTACGTGTTTTTTTTCCGAGTCTCCAATAAATTAACCTTCGACATCATCTAAACATCAGACTGCTTTATATCTGTGATCCGGCGCCGCAAAGATCTGCCCCGTTATTCTCTAAACTCATTTACTCTAAGCTCAGCGTCGAAGCACCTCTCTGTCTCGCTCACTCGTGCTAATGCGCTAGAGCAAGACAGAGTGCTGTCCCGGCGTCGAGTTCGTCGCTGTTCTTCTTAGAGAATCACCCTCCTGAGGTGCAGTCACGAATTCTCCTACCTATAGCTAATACCACATTTTTGTACGTAATAACGTCCCGGTGGGTTCTGCAGAGTAGCATGCTGATGAGCGCTACATAGTCAGAATACGAAATGTCGCTCGTCGTCTCAATTCGAGTGTTCTTTAAAAGATGATAACTGTGTTTAGGAGGAATGGCTTGCTTTGTGAATAGGACCCCACTTTAAAATTCTTTTTAATCTTTAGATAGTATAAAGTAAAGTCGCTATGCGTTTTTGTCTGTCCTAAATCCTTATAGAGTATTTACGGCCGCCTTCTCCTTCTAAACCACGCAACACAATTCTAAACAATGCAGTTTATTATAAACTAGTGACCCGCCCCGGCTTCACGCGGATACAACTAGGATGCAGTAGATAAAAACCTTCCGTGAAAAATCTTTAAATTACAGTGAAAACTGATCAAAATCCGTTGCGTGGTTTAGAAGGTGTAGGCGGCCTAAGATTATGTGGACAGACAGGAACGGATAGGGACTTAACTTTATAGTATGTAATAAAGATAAAAAAGATAAAGAAGAAAAGAAGATTAGCTTTTACCCGCGGTTTCGCTTGCCTGTGCAGAGTTCGGGATAAAAGGTAGCCTATGCATGTTGTAATGCCCCAAATATACACGAGCCCAATATTTACAAATATGTTTCACACACGTGAGCACAATTCCTTGCTTGAGTAAGAACTTCCATTCATACCATCTCAAAGTACGCAACGTATACGCAGTTTCACAGTTTACTTTAAATTTGCAATTCATGCGAAATTATTACACAACTTGAAATGTAGAGGAAGTTTTACCCCACTCTACCCTTACTTAAGATATGTAAATGTAAGGAACTACCTAATGCCTCGAAAGACAAGCTTAGAGGCACACTTAGTTCACATTTAGCTCGCCTAAGGCCACCGGGGCTCTGAGGTTAGGTTCTTAATTAGCCATCCCTTGCAGCTGACCGCCTAGACATGAGATGACCCAGTACAGTGCAATTGCTCGTGCACTCAATGCTGTGAAGTTAAACCCTTACCGTCTTAGTAATAGAGTTGATTAGGATGAAGTTGTGACTTGTAACCAATGGTGTGATAGATACAGACGTATATGTAGGCAAAAATAGGTTCTACGCAATTATGACTGAGTACAAACTTAATAACAAGACAAAAAGAATGTGATCCCATCCCATTTGTTATGTTGTGTGATCGAAAATAAACATGGTGTTCAAAAAATGATGACAAATTATTCGTTGGCCAATTCGCCAAAATTTTAACGCCAATTCTAGAAATAACGGAACAAGTCGCTTGTTAAAATAATGTGCTTATACATATTGATGAAAAAAAAAAGAAAATAACACCAATACACTTTTAATGACTACATAAAGCATGTCGCTGTTTTGGATAAAGCCGGTACCGGCGTGCAGCATCAATCATCTTTTTTCGTTGCAAGGTGAAGGAAATGAATTAATGCCCTAAGTGTAGTCAGTCTCGCGTGAAAAAATGTGTGAAAAATTGCCTCGATTACGTCTAATGACGGAGTGATGTTGGTTGTGTTTTCGGTAGCCGGCGTACCATTAGACAAAGCGATATTACTTTGACCTTCATCTGTATTCTTTCATTACCGTTTCTAATACATTAAGGTTCCGTGAACCAAAAAGTAAACAGTCACCGTTGGGGTGGCCGATTGCGGGTTTCTTTTGGTTTGTCATGGTTAACGAAGTGGTTTTTATCATTGGAATACTAAATCTCCTCTTCCAACAGTTAATTCTTAGTAAATAAACCAGAATTGTTGCTGTTATTTAATTTAAAATAATAATTAGTTTCACCTTCAAAGATTCTTCTTGTATCTACCTAAGATAGAACCGGGCTAAGAATACTGCTATTAAGTAGCCGAGGAAAGGAATTGTGTAAAGCTGTCCCTTTCTAACTAGTTAGCCTGAGGGAAACGAAAGGATACCTTATATCTCCTTATAAGTATCTCAAGTCCGCCTTTTGTAGATTTAAATGTATTATTTCTAAAAGAAATAAACAAATATCTGCGATAAACGCAACCATTGCAAATTTTATTTCCCCCACTTTATTTAACGACAGAAAACATCGCGAGAAAACCTGCACGTTGTATAACCATAATCCTGTTGGTCTGATTTTCCTGTAATAGGGATAACGGGGGTCGGATGGCAGTCACTAAAATGTTATCCTGACCTGCCATATCTGTGATTATGGTCGAAACGTACACCGCATTAAGAAACGGGGAATAGTGCTAGAAGAATGAATTATTTATTTATTTTACATTATCTAAGTGTACACACTACTCCATCATATTGTAAAGTTGAATCCTTCTGTTGATTCCATTATATTTTGTTGCTGTACAAATTACGAAGTAAAAATTACTTCATGTTCATAGGTACGCCACAATACGCAAAAGTTACCGGTTTTCAGCTTTCCTACCTCTATAATGAGCAAGAACTGTCAGTAGGATATATTACAAGTGTATTGCGTATAGATTATTTGGCTGAATCACCACCGTGACTTCCACGTTAATTGAAACCAAACAAACCTCAGCATGCACTAAATTAGCCTTGACTCGGCTGGAAGCAAGCAATACTCATAAACAAGGAGATGAAAGGGCGGCCTATATAAGTACTCACACGAATAAATATTGGATCGTACTAATTATCATAAAAGTACGTTGAGTTAGTCGTGCGCCCATTACCAAATAGCTGTCATTAAGGAGCAAGCGATAAGCGCAGCCTGAGCAAACGCCACCCACCGCGATGCCCACGAGACTGTAAACTGGTATTATATTACTCCTAGCGTCCCAGGAACGCTAGCTATCTCATCAAAACTAACTCCTCGCATCGCAATTTATATTACTTAAATAGCAAAGAATACTCGCCAGTTATCTCGAGCAGATCTGCGCTTTAAAGATCCTTTCAGAGTGCATACATTACCGCGGATTACTAAGTCGAAGATAAGTAAAGTAATGTGCAAAAGTTAGGGCATAAATCGTGTCAAACGTCTGGTTTCGTCTCGGCCGATCGAAACCTTCAGATAATCCCACTTCGACAGTTCCGGACAACTTTTTCCGGTGAACTCGGAATTTATGCAATAACTTTTGTTCTGTTATGGTCAAGCATGATATTTCCCCATAAAACACCGTGTGTGTTTAGAAAGCAGTGCTTTAGATATTTATCGATGTAAATTATAGAGTTTGAATCTATAAGCGAAGTTTTTTTTTATCTAGTTTAGTAATAATGTCGTCACGATAAAAATCAATTGCGGTGGCTCACCTCGGGAGCTGATCGTAATAACTGTGATCGGGAGCACCCCGAGGCTGCGCCGGCGCCGGCCATCGGACGCCACTATTCTGATCATTTAATATTACCGATATCGCACCAATTACCTTATCGATTACATTAAGAAAGTGTAAATGATTCAACGAGGTTTGTTAAACTATGCTTTTTTACTGTAATATGTCGGAATAAATTAGAGAGCGTACAGTATCATTGATAAGTTGACAACCAGATGTTAATCATTTATAAATATATGCAAGAATGCACTTAAATGTAAATCCATATGTAAATGAAAAGTGCGAGTGCCGAGGAATAAAAAAACTGCGAATGTAATACAAGATGAGCTGGTCAATTGCACAATTAACAAAATCATAAACTTGAAACTATGCAAACAAAAATTCAACATATGTCCAGGGTGAATAACTTTCATTGATATTAACTTCTTGTGTTTTCGGGACTTGTAGACAATGATTTTTTTATTTTATCAGTATGCCCGTGAACATGAGACCTGAAAAAGGGTTCAAAACGTCAGAAATTAGATTCGATGCAACAGCGCCATAAAAACCGTTAAAATTGTATTATTTAATGTTTACAACTTTACACGTACAGTGAAGGAAATCCAAACACATACCACCGTAGAACTTAGTCGAAGAGACATACGCATGACATTTGTATGACATAACGTGGCATTAAACGCGTCGTGTCATTGCGACAGGGTTGCCTACTGTACAATAAATAAAATTCTTACGTACTAGGTAAGCAATAGACTGCTACACGAACACATTGAAACGTAATATCGGAGCAATGACATAACGATTTGGATATCAGAATAAGACTTTTCGATCTGTGATAAAATCGTTTCATTATAGACCAACGGTCATCAGTTACTATCGAAATAGATGATTTTATTAATATTTGATTCTTAAATTTCAACATTTGGTTTACAACAACAATTAACGTCTCCTTCATTGTTTTACGTAATATAACGGCCCACTCATTGACGGTGACCGAATCATTGACGAGAACATACGGAAACATACGAGTAAAAACGAGAGAAAATGATGTCAACCACTGGTAAAAACAATACCTTACGCGTGTCAAGCACTGGTAAAGTTACAAGTAATAAAAACTAAAGCTATCCAACCAGTCAACAAGCAAAAAAAACTCCCACACATTTTTAAAAGTATAATTTTTCATAGTCGTATCAATTTAATACCGAAGCGCGTAGATAACAACTTAATCGTGCAAAAAGTTGGTCTTCCATCGACATCCATCGAAATGCATAAGCAGAGGGGCGTGAGTGAATAATTCCCTCTGATTTATGTATTTTGCCTCTACGGAACTGCGTCCAACCTCATTACAGGTTGACGTTGAGGGATGATCAAGATGCATGGAAGAATATCGCGAACTTTATGATTAAATCATATTTATAATTATTGGAGGGAAATACGAGGTTAAAGGTAAAGTGTATCTTAGGGTACTGATAGGCCTTCACTTGTAAGGAGCATTCTAATAAATGTTACAAAGCTCACAAAGTAAATAGAACGAAACATAATCCACCCTTCTGGCGGCAGTCGGGTTAAAATAGCGCCTAGCGTATGCGTTTAAAAGCGGCGAATATACAATGTTCTGTTACAAGAGAATGCTCAAGTCTACGAGACATTCTAAGTTTATCATGCTAAGCAATTAAAAATATTAATATTAAGTAAGTATGATAAATGAACTTTTCATTTTAAGGTTAAAAAGAACCTTTATAGGATCACTTCATTGTCCGTCTACCTGTCTGTCAATCGCAAATAAGTACAAAATTATAGGGTACTTCCAGTTGACTTAGAATCATGAAAATTGCCAAGAAGCACGATCTTACAGCACAAATAAAAAGTTAACCTTGTAGTGCTAACCGGAGAACTGATAATAAACTAAGCAACAGGTTGAAAACAACTTAAAAAATATTCATGTTAAAGCATTTTGAAATTATAAGTGGATGTCAAATATAAAACAAACATAGTCTATATTTAACACCGAACGAAAATAAATAAGTAATGGTATTATTTTAAAACCGTTATAAGGCTAACAATCAATAAACAACTGACGGTAATAGATACCATAGGGAAGATATAAAGACAATAAACTAGTTTAAGCAGGTGGCTAAGTTGGTTAATAAAAAAAGAACATACAAAGTTACTACATTATTCGAATTGCACATTGTGGTATATATTTAACGCCTATTTCTCTTTGGGGTAGGCAGAGACCACAGAACGCCATTTGCTTCGGCTCACACACATATTACTCTCTACATACACGCTCAGCGGTTTCTCGTACTTCTAATTTTACTTGTCTTTAGGACGACGTCACCAATTTGGTCGATGAAAGTACGCCGAGGCCGCCCTCGACCTTTTTTTTTTACAACATAGAAAGGCAAACAAGCAAGTGGGTCACCTGATGATAAGTGATCACCACCGCCTATAGACACCTGCAACAACAAAGAGAGTGCAGATGCGTTGCCAACCCAGAGGGTAAAGATGGAATACCTCTTGTGCCAGTAATTACACCGGCTGACTTGCTCTCCATGCCGGAACACAACAGTGCAAACATTGCTGTTTAGCGGCAGGATTAGCGAGCAAGATGGTGGTAGCGATCCGGACGGACCTTGCACAAGGTCCTACCACCCACAACCTCACCGCACCGCACCTTGTCGCGAGTATACAATATAATAAATGAACTCATTTGAGTATGAGTTCGTCTATTATTTAAAGGTAAACCTTTTGTCCGAATTCATTATAAAAAGGCGTCAAAATAACATAGTACAATCGAACGAGGCATCATTTTTCACGATCGTAGTTTTTACTCAAATTGTGATTTGGTATGCGCTCAATTTATATAATGATGCAGCGGAAAAATAATACTTGATTAAAATGATTGCCTATAATTTAAATTTGCAGCCAAGTATTACGGGTTGAACGACATCGTCGTCGTTATTAATAAATGTAAGATAATCATGTTTCAGAAAGTGTTTTTGTTGAGTGCAGGTTCTTAAGATAGTAATATATTTTCAGTGCAGGTTCTCAAGATAGGAATAAATTAAAGAAATTGCTTATAAAAATGTACTCAGTGCTATATCTGCACCATTGCTATTCTGTTCCTTAATTTTCAAGTATGTCGACAAAAAAAAATCAGTTTTCAACACAGGCGTTCATTATTCACATCTTGTTCCGAAATCGTTTTTGGGCGTAAAACAATAAAAGTGTGCCACGTTTGCAGTCTGCCATTTTTCGGAAACGGATGTTAGTTGGCACTTCCGGTATCGCTTCGACGAGGCACCATGCCAACATTGCGAGGATGTATCGATTCGTGTGTGCGAAAGTTGCAATTAATATTACAGATTTTGTCAATTACAAAAAAAATTTCAACACAGTGGCGGATTTACACTTTTTCAGAATATAGTTTGTTACAATTGCACTCTTACGAATACAAATGTCTTACAAAAATCTTACAAGAAACAGCTACGTAATGTCCTCGACCGCCCCTAAAATCTGCCACCGTAGGCTCAAGCGTACTCAGCCTAGAGGTAAATCAGCTTTTGCTTCTGCGCCCATCGGTTTTTACAATATCATTATGTATGTTTAAACAACGGTTTTTAGAGTATTAATTACTAAATTCGAAACGACAGCCATGATCTTTTAATAAAACTTGGGAATACATAATCACTGCTTAACCCTTTCAGCGCTCATGATAAGCCAACAGTGTAAGCACTGCTGCTTAGCGGCTGGATTATCAGGCAAGATGGTGTTACCTATCCAGACGGACCTTGCACAAGGTCCTTCTATCCGCAGAATTAAACTAGCAGTATTAAATAAACGATTAACTTTACTGAAACAGGTAATAAGAGTTTTTCGCAGTAGTAGGGTCATAAGTTGCTAGAAGTCCAAATGCGCCGGCTTGACAAGGGCAGTACCACACTCTCACAGAATACTCTCTCTTTTTCCTTAATAATAATAAGTAATGTCTCGTTAATAACTTTGTAACATTAAATATATAATAGTTAAAAGCGTTATTTTGCTGCGGTCCATATTAAAAATTAAGGAAAAGAAATATTTAATTAAAACCACCACAAAGTTGTTAACATCCATCATCACATTTTAGCATAAGGTAAACACGCCCAAAACCTTTCGCGTCAGATAAAAATGTGTGTTAGGATAACAATATTCGGTATTCCCATCTATCGTGGATACTCATATCGGGTAATATTTTCACAAAACAAGTCACGTATTAAATGAGAATATTCGGGCGAGCCGGCGACTTATTTATCATTCCACTCGGAGCTACACCCCATGAATTTTATACAAGATTGAGCGATTTACTGAGCAAAATTGATGAAACGTCTATTGAACGGTGTCAGCACTTGATTGTAGAATGTTACCAAATTATGACGCGTGCTCGGTACCTGGCTGGACAATGGATGTTACGCAGAAACAAATATTTAAATCTGTAATAACTGTCACTTTTTATCTGTTCAAAAACTTTAAACGGATAGCCTAGCGTTAAGTGACCCTGTGACTACGAAGCTTGATATTGCGGATTGGATGCCCGTGAAGGCATACTTGTATGATGATTTTAATGATTGTACAGTCAAGGAAATTGAAACACGTACCACCGTAGAACTTAGTCGAAGAGACATACGCATGACATTTGTATAACATAGCCTGGGCCCCTATTCTGGGTTCATGCGAGATTCATCTCGCACGAGAATAACAGTCAAATCCCAAGGAAATCTGTCATTTTTGACGTATGTGGCATGCGAGATAGCGTCTCGCATGACCCGAGAATTGGGGTCCAGGCATTTAACGAGTCGCGTCATTGCGATAGAGTTCTAAGGTGGTACGTGAATATATTTCCCCTACTGTACCTGAGTTGTTAACGTTTATAAGTATTTGAGTACCCAAGTTGTCAATAAATGCTACTTAAGCTGTGTAGTAGCTGTATATGTTTTATAGCGCTTGTGTGCTAGTTGTATGTACCTATATTCATTGTCTAATACCCATCGTGCAAGCTTTGCTTAGTTTGGGACTAGGTCAATTGGTGTTAATTGTTCCAAGATATTATAGGTAACGCATAAACATACATATATAGATAAATATATCTACGACTTAAGTACAAACATTCATATTCATCCTACAAACATTCACCCCTTGAATCGAACCCACAACCTCAGCTTCGTTGGCAGAGTCACTAGCTACTAGGCTATCCGGTCGTCAATAATCAGGATTGGTGGCCCATATATGTACCTCTATGTATCCTGTCTTTTCCATTAAACAACAACTCTATGAGTTTTGAAGATCTTACTTACCATCAGTGGCCCTAACAAGACAGGCTGAGTGATTTTATCCCTATGGGTGTCCCTTTCTCATGACACTAGTTTGACTTAAACGCAGGGAAGAATAGTATTCTTCTATGTAAGTCACTAGGTTACCGATCACCGTCGCCCATGTACACCCGCCGAACGAAGAGATTAGCTGATTCGTTGTCAGTCTTAGCCCCTGGATCTCTGCATTTCGTTAGCTACGGTATAAACAGTGGCGTAGCTACGTCATTAACCACCCCGAAATAGGGGCCCTAATTAAACTGGTTAAGTTTTATGAAGTAAAAACTAAAAATGCACATAAATACTTTGAAGGTGTAAAGCTACTTCATCATCAGCTCTATATCGGGGGGCCTTTTGAGCTTGAGGGCCCTGGGTCACTGTCCTGCCTAGCCCTTCGCTTGCTAGGCCACTGGGTACAAAACGCAGTAAGAAGCTACTACTTTACGCCAGTATTCTTTGAGTGGACTGCTGGCCCTTTCTTATTGCAACCACCAACTGACAACAGTATGACTATAGAAATATAAAAAATGCTCTTTACATTATTCCATGAAGAGATAATAGTAATATAGATACTTAATTACCAAAAATTGGCCTGTTTACTTTGCAATATGGTCGGCACAATGTTGAAGACCACTTGATAGAAGTACGTATTACTGTAATAGAATTATTTATGTTTGCTAACGAAACGAAGGGTACGTGACCTAACTGGGACATGCATTAGTATTCGGCGGCTATACGTTCGTAGTCCGGGTACACAATACTTGCGAGATTGTGTTTGAGGTCAGATCAAAACGTTTGTGTATTGATCACGTGTTTCGTAAAACTCTTCAATACCACCGAATGTTGGGTCAAACTGATTTCCTTTATATTTTATTGGGCAATACTTTCTAACCAATTCATTGACACATTGTGATAGTTATGTTGGGATTACAATGGTAGAGGTATTCAATAATGAAAAAATGTTTACATCAGAAACACGTCGTCGAAGTTTGTGCTGCGTGGGATTTACTCCAGAAAGCTGGCTTTTTCCGCGCTATTTTTTTAGGTTATAGTTTTTCCTGAAATAAGTTAATACAGATAGTAGATGGACACAAACTAGGATATCAATCACTCATGCTCTCACCTGCCTAGACCTAAATGTTGGTTACTTGACAACTTTTTAAAAGTTTACACAAATACCACAATAGTTGGACAAGTGGACATGCAAGTACTTACATTTCGAAGTTATTTTGAACAGACTCGACGGTCGTCATTAAAGAGACCGAGTCGCGAAACGCCATTAAAAATGCAGTTTACGAACCTTTCAAGAGTTTAACATACATTTAGGGGATAATTAAATCGTATGCGAGCATTTAAATGAACAAAATGCAGTAAAATAAACATGCACGCAGTCCTGTTGCATGTAAGTATAACGTTTTCACTGCAGTTTGATCAATGCTATTTCAAAAATATATTTTTTTGTATTTTCCAAGCCAGGATATATCTTCGATTTCCGCTTGTGTGAAATAAATTATTTGGAGAACAGTATAAATCAAATTTTTGCCGACAGAGATATTAAATAATATTGTTAAATGACTTTCCATTATTAAGAAAAAGATGAGCCACTATCTATTAGATACTAAAATCATGGTAACAATTGATATTCACTTTACACCATTTGTAACCTAATTGAATTATCACAACGAGTTTCGAAAGCAACACATAAAACGATATAAATTTATTACTGACAGAAGAACGCAGTTTTTTTTCAACTCGACGTAAACGTTAATTGTTTCCTGCAATACTCGTACTTGAGGAGAGGTGTCAAGATTGAGGTGGTCGACTTATAAGGAGTGACGGGTGCCGTTCCTCACCTGACAAGTGGTTTCGCATAAATGTAAAAGTGGATGATGTTCTCAGTCAGTGGGCCTGTCAAGCCTTTGAGGAGAGCAATTAATTATAAATTTTATTGAAAACATCGAAGAGGCAGGCGTTTAAACTAAGTAGAGACGGCCACGGGTGAGTTGATTGAATTTTGATTAAGTTGTGCTTAAGGTCGTTAAGGTTTTAGTTGTTGAGACAGTTGGATTGATTTTTTTATTTAAATTAGTTAAATAAAATATAATGGTTCATGACCCCGTACTATGAAGCTATAGTTTTAAAGTACGATTTCCGTGAATTTGATTATTTGCACCGTACGGAGTCGTGGATGTTTATTTATATTTAAGTATGTATTTAGTTATGGAAGTAGTGTGTACATATATCCTTATCTAGTACCCGTAGTACAAGCATTGCCTAGTTTGAAACTAGGTCAAATGATATAAATTGTTTCAAGATATTTATTTACAGTAAAGATTCGCAAAGTATACGCAATACAATGTGTATGACTTTAAAGTGCCTCCAATATACAAACGCATAGAGATTGATTAATAATATCCGTATTTTAGTTTTTATGATGCGGTCATTGGATTGATGATTTATATACCATTATAAAGTAAAATATTTAGCATATTAGGTGTGTATGTGTATGTATGTAAAATATATGTGTTTGGTTGTAGGGCAAAACTCGATTTACATAAAAATTCAGATGATTGAACTACATTTTGCTGCATATTAAATTGAACTTATCTATATGTATAGGCATAATATCGACGATCTTACAGTTTTTTTTTACAGAAAAACGTTTTTAAGAATATTTTTATAGTGATCAACGTTAGTTATTTATTTAATGGAATTTGAATAACATTTAATGTATTTTCGAAACATTAAATCGTCTCTCAAAATGTTGCCAACCCAAAATTATTAATAAAAATACTTTTTTATTAGCTCAATGTTTGGGACTGACCTAAGACATCCAAATCGCGTATTTATTGACACATGTTCTGTTTACCTCAATATTCTGACCACATAGCTGTGGTCACGAAAAGACCGAATGGCGGATGCATGTTCTTCGCAAAGGTTGGCGCAATTGAAGAAAAAAATCGGTAAGTGCGCGTTGGACACAAATAAGTTCAGAGTTCCGTAAAATACCGGTTTTAAACTTCAGACGCGCTTAAGCGATTCTTAACATCAGCTTTGATTAAAGGTAGTTAAAAGTCATATTACGAGACGCAAACACAAGTTTTTTGGTGACTTACAACTACGAATATCTATCAAACTTGTACAACTCGTTTTAGTTCAAAACGCTTTTTATCGAATATGTTACTAAAGTTCTGCTAACTTGAATTTATTTGTAACTTGACAATTAAAAGGGAGGAGGGGAACGAGATTGACGCACTTCTAAATGTTTAAATCGTAAATGGAGTGCTAACCTCAACTTTTATTTCGTAATTTCGTAAGTGCCTCCTAAATTACATTTACACAGTCTGAATAATATTAGAGTAAAATTGTAAAATAGGATAGTTTTTCCCTTTTCCTACGGAACTATAAAATAATTACACGAACTACCCAGTTCAAAAACTCACGTCACTCATATTGTAGTAACTGGCAGTGATTGGCAGTGCCAATTGCAATATGGCAGAAACGTTGACTTTCTTATGTTGATGATGTTATTATTTTCACGCAACTAAGAGCTGTTCCAGTATACGTTCTGTGAACTTACATTGCAGACACTTTATCACCCTGCAGGTACGGCCAAGAAGGTAATTACTTGACGTTTTAATTATTACTTAAGGCAAAACATTAACCACACCATACTTGCACACAAAAAGTTAAATTTGTTTAAGAGCTAAATAACGTCAGATTCATACAAGAACTCAACAAATGTCAATTTAGCGTTTTAAACATATTTCACGTTTTGGTAGAATTCAGCCTAAGGGTGACTTGCAGCAAAAAGTTAAGTCTTAGTTAAGTCCTATAAAAGGGTTTTCAAATGGTTTGCCTATAATACTAAACCAGGTTTAAGCGTTGAATCGAGGTTTCGGGTTAATGCTTTTAAAAATAACGTAGCTAGTTTTAAAACCTGTTTTACCTAATAAAAAATTAAAGCACTGTTAAATGTGAAATTTCTTATCATATTTATACATCATATTATGTAAATATAATCCTAGATTTAGTTATTAATTATTATTGTGTGCCCTTACAGGGCGTCATGGGCTGACTTATACCAATGTAACATCCATATTTATAATGTACATGACTTGACAATGAATAAATGAAATGTTTGTTATCTTCAAATATTTGTGTTGTCGTAGACACTTAGCTCTTTTAACTATTCAAATTAAAAACAGTAGCACACTGAGTGTTTTATTGCGTTTACTATTTGTTCTCGTATAATTTTTAGTCCACGCTTGAATTTATTTATACTTTTGTCACTTGCAGTCATTCGTATAATGTTCTCCACAGCTCATTATTCAGCTGTTATCTTTATGGTGCTCTTCGGAAAGAACTTTAATTGGTACCACATGTTCTAACGAATGTTCTTACTCTGCTGACAACTGTGTCGCATGGTTGGGAACGACATTATTTGTCAGCATCGTCATTAATTTTTGTTGATATAATAATCCCAAAATGAGGAATATAAATAGATAGTTACGTTGAGTTTTGTCATGCAGAAGCTGCTTTAGGTTACCATTCCACTAGTGCAATGAGAGGAAGCTATACTAAGCTAAAGTAACGAATTGACACACGAGATAGTTTTAGGATGCGTTTCCACTGACGCGGAGCGGGCGGAGTGAAGAGAAGCGGACCGAGAATTGACCAATCACAGCGCTCGGAATCTCCATTGATCCAGATTTCGAGCACTGCGATTGGTGACGGTCCGCTTCTTTTCATTGCGCCCAGCTCCGCGTCAGTGGTGACGCACCCTAATTCTCTCGTCCTCGTACACTCAGTGAACTTATTTTATTGATTTATTCCTCACTAATCGCTTAGCTTCTTGGCACAGATTTGGTGGTAAGGCACACCTAGCAGGGGACCACAAATCATAAAATACTCCCCTGGGGTGTAACTGCGATATTATTTGCATAGGGAACAGTTTCTTGCATCTTTTTTTTGTTTTACTTATTTTGAAGACATTGATCAAAGCCGAATATGGCGTGCCTAGTTTTAAAATGTCTTTTGACCGTCTTTTTATACGGTGTAGTAATATTCTAAGCTTCAAAGATAAAAAAAATTGCACCCGATGCAATGGAACGGGAGATGGAAAAACAGTCACAATTAGTGTTGCCAATTTAGCGACTGTCGCTAGATCAAACGGTTTCTGGGACTGTGTTAGCGACTAAGCAATTTCTTACAGCCTGTACATTAGGTCACATTTGAGCCAATTTGAGCAATTTCTACAAAACTACAGTGACGACAATGGTCACAGTACTATGATAGTTACTATCAACAAAATAGGTACACTAAAATGTGTTAAGTACGCGCCGCTGTGGTTCTAACGTGACCAGGCTAGGTTGAGTTTATCCCTCCCTGCATCTCTGTCAAACTAGTGTCGTAAGAAAGGGGCGTCCATAGAGATAAAATAAACTTGGCCAGTCATGTTAACGCCACTGGGGTACCTGAATTGGGTGCAGGAAGATGCGTGGCCTTACTGTACGTATAATTTTATTATAAACGCTTTAGCATAAGAGTTTTGCACCCACAGGAAGAAAGTAAATAGACGGGCGAAAGAGTAACATTACTTCCCCGTTTGAGGGCATTGTTCTTGCAAAGGAAAAGTATGTAGTTAATTTTTTATCACCGAAATTTACAACCAAAGTAACGGAAGTTCGAAGTGTAAAGGAAATCGAAATAAATCTACCGCAGATGCTTCAAGTCATTCACAGCCCATAAAAAGTGTACTGTGAAAGGGTTATAAACTGTTAACTTCTTGTAACCGAAATAGATCCGATACCTATAAACCCATGGCTACTTAATCAGGGTGTCATTTCCTTTCACATTTTAAATCATTCGAGCATTCTAGTTTATATTTAAACTATGAAGATATACCAGAGGATACTCATTAATGTTTGAAATTTCTTAGTTACTCTGGTTTGTATATTTTATAAAAATAAATTAACATCCAACGCATTACATCATATTATAACTATTCATTTTTATATAGACTTTCTCTTACATAAAATCAGGTTCTATTTAATTATCCTTTCTTGTCATACTCATTAAAAGTTTTTCCTTCTTTATATCTTTTCTAATTCCCTTACTCATAACAGTTTAGACATTTCTTTTAACTAACATCTTTTTGTGCCTTTCTTTCGAGGGCGAGCGTCACAGCGACATGCATATAAAGACAAAACATACGTTAACTAATGGGAGCTTAGTGAACGTTTATTAAAAAGGAGGTTAGTATCCAACTAATACGAAAACCCCTTTCAAACCTATAGGAAACACTAACTAATCCAGATACACGATTTAATTGAGTTCTAAATTCGTATGACCGTCGCGTCTTTACGACGTATTTGCGTTATAAACCGTCGTGACATATAGTCCGGTTGTGTAGTAATTTTGCTGTGTAATGGTCCGTCCGAGCCCTTATGACTTACGGCAGCGAGTCGGAATGAAGATGCGATTTAGGAGATCGCTTTATTAACACTTGAAGCCTTTTTTGTTTGCTTTGTGCGAGATAATTTAATTTAAGATGATGTGATTGACTCCTGAAATGTTGTGTTGAATTTTTGTGTGACACTTTATTCTACACAATATTTAATGTCATTAAAACAATATTATTCCGACATAGCTGGCCATAGTTATTTAAAGGCCAATTATTTCGTGAATTAGGTACTTTTTTGTACAAACTACCAACACCTAGGCAGAGTTTTAAGTTTAATAATTATAAAAGGCAACACTAGACACAATAAATTTGATTTGATGCAAATGCTAATGAACTGACATCAGTCGTCGGTTAAATGTCAGAAGTCACAAAGTGATGAATCGTTAACGTCTTATAACCGACTTCATTTAATTAATGATTTCTAACGAATGTTACTCATGTTTTTTTATGGAATAGAGAGACAAGACATTATGCGGGTCACCTGATGGAAAATACTTGCCAATAGAAACGCTGATCCGTTGCCCGCCTTTAGGTCCCCCAGGGGGGCTTTCGGGGTCCTACTTAACGTACGAAACGCAGTACTACTACTTCACGCTGGTATTCTATGAAAGTGTGGTACTACCTCCATCAAACCCATTCTTACTGCAAGCAACAGCTGGCTACAGTGTGTCTCTACCACTACCAAATCATGCCAAATGAGTAACTTGCTGCAACATAACACGTTTAAACATAGTAACGTATCATTATATAGTACTAGCTGACCCGGCGAACTTTGTTCCGCCGTAGACGCCATAAATGAGCAGATTTTTGATTTTTTCTTTCATAAGAACCTTCTCCTGATAATAACGAACAGAACAAAAAAGAATTAGCGAAATCGGTCCAGCCGTTCAGGCGTGATGTCGTGACCAAGGGAAATAGGGATTCATTTTTATATATATAGATAAAATTTAGTCGCTATCCATTTCTGCCTGTCCTAAAACCTTATTAAATATGTTTGGCCGCCTTATTCTAAATCACGCAATGGATTTAATACGGTTTTCACTGTCAGTGAGATATTATTTTGCTGAAGGTTTTGTACATTATATTTAAAATGCTATATAATGACAACACAAAGAAAAATTAGAGTAATGGCAGGACTCGAACCTGAAACATCAGCATTCCGTGCCTTGCGTTTGCCAGCTTTGCCCCATTACCGCTAATTTAATTTGAATATACATATAAAAATACAAAATATCAAAAAGTAAAAATTTCGATTACAAAAATTGTATATTATCCTAATTGTACCCGTGTGAAGCAGGGGCGAGTGACTAGTTTTTTTTATAGTATAGGGGGAAACGAGCAGACGGGTCACCTGATGGTAAGCAATCACCGCCGCCCATAGACACTTGCAATATCAAGAAAATCGCAAGCGCGTTAGCGACCTTTAAGAAAGGAATAGGCTCGTTTCTCGAAGGTCCCTAATTTAAGTATAAAACATGTATACTAAAGCGGGATTACTTGGGGTGAACGGATTGATAGGTCATTCAAAACAGGTTACAAATGGCGTTGTTTATTGTCTCTATGTTGGGACCGAATCCCAAACACGGAGGTACTACGTCGAGTGGGAATGTCCAGAGTGGAAGCACTCATTTTAAAACACCAACTGAGGTACTAGACTGCCGAAAGCGGTGTTCTACTCCAAACTTTCGTGTGGGAGACGTAAACGTGGGGGGCAGCACCTACGTTATAAGGACGTGCTGAAACGCAACCTTGCAGCTTGCCTTGCTTGCTTGCAAGTGGTGATTGGGAGAACTTTGCGAAACTCAGGCCGGAGTGGCGCCACAGGGTTCGTGAAAGCGTGGATCTTTTCGAGCAAGCACGTCTCGAAGGTCTAGACGCAACCCAAGCCCTCCTATGTCTATACTTAAAACTCGGCTGGTCAACTCTTTTGTGCAGTATGTGATCGCGTCTTTAAAGCGAAGATGGGTTTCGCAAGCCACGTTAGAGCGCATCACAGAAACAAATCGGACTGAACCAAATGTAGGAGTCGCCGTCACCGGATACTAATAACATGATCATGATGATCCTAATAACAATTTTGTATAGCAGTGTTTTTTTTAACAAGTTCTAATATTAAACGATTTTCCACATTTGTAAAATGCACCTGTGGTGCGAAGCGGTGGTGGGTCGCCAGTGTGGAATCAATCGATAACTTTTTCGTTCCTTTTAACTAAAAGCTTATGTAACACAGTTTTACCTTTGGATAAACATTTGGTAAAAAATATTGTTAGAAGCGATATTTTTCATATGACGTAATTCTTTGTTCGTATGTAGAGCAACGTTTTGTGCTTTGTTATGTCACAGAGGTGGCGTGTCACTCGAGTTACAGGACGTTTGTAAATTTATCACGAATTCAAAGCTTCTGGTATCTACGTTGCAAGGAAACTGAAACATTTCAAGCAAATCCCGACACTGTATACATACGAGGACTGAAGCGCTGTGTTGCAAAATGCGATAAATATTCAGTATAAAAAAATTGTGGGGATACACCAGATGCATTACGTGAAGTAGAGCAGTAGTTAGTAGAAGTAAGTTCCATGTATTAAGTAGTACGTGAACTTAGGTGAGTTTAGTAAAGTGTACTAAACACACCTAAAGACTTAAAGGCTTAAAGGCCCAGAGGACGTAACTATCCATCACGAGGTACCGTTGACTTGCTCACGGATTTCGTAGCATGGTCGAAGAAAAGCTTATATTATAAGTACACAATAGTCGTTATTCTCACATTTTCTCTTGAAATAATTAAATTACCAACATTACTATACGTTATTAGGTATGCCCAAATTTACGTAATTATGCGTGTACACAATAAGAAAACCATTATCCTTACCTATGATTAATGCGCAAAGCTTTCTTAATTACAACTTTTAGTTTGAATATCATTACTTGTAAAAATATATTATAATATGCTATAATGCTAAAAAAATGCTACCTAACCCAAAACTGCATCTGGAAATTATGCGAAATGAAATCGTTCCAAACAGTGTTACGCGCTAAGTTTGTTGTTCGAATTGTACGCAAAGATAGTATAGTCGACCAAGAAATTGCTTGTCCACTTTTCGACCGTATTACAAAGGGATAAGGTTCAAAAGTGGTCGAGTATACTTAGGTATGCGAATTTCAAATGTAATTACTTATAAAAAACAAAACATATTTATTCTAGCGTTTTTTGTATATGACACTCGAAAATATGGCCCAAAACATTATTCTAATATACCTACTATCGATATCGATGCGAAAGTATGAGAGACTCGACACATAAATGTAGTATTTATAATTTATAATATTCTTCTTCACTCTTGCTTTTGAAGATCATTATTTGATTTTTTTGTTTTAGGTTTGTCTTTAATCATTTTATTAAAAAATATATGTCAAGAATATTTTTTTATCAAATGTTCGTGAAAAAACACCGTAATTTTGAATGTAAGAGCTAGCAGATTCATAAAACGCAGTGAACTCGGCACTCGTAAGCGAATAGAAACGAGTACGTGAGCCCGAAAAGGGAGGAAATATTCTATTGTTGAGTTCATTGGGAAAAGGAAAAGAGCATAAAGTAGTCAAGTAGAATGAGGTGCTTAAGAAATATTTTGATATCCATAAAAGACAGACCTTTTTATATGAGGTGGTACTTTGTCCAATTAAACAATCAAAAGTTAAAAACTTCTCTCAGGATTTTACTCACACAATTGAATTGAAATGCTTAGCTTAGTATTATACATCATATAAATACGTACTTGTTTCAATGTTTTTGTTACAATGGCTTTATGTTAGTGTCACTTTAATATTATTAGCAACAAATTTTATGTTAATGTTGATTATTTAAGTTAATGTTGACCTGTAATTCCGAGGACAATACAATATTAAAGTAATACGAGTGCTTAATAAAAGTAATATTAAAGCCAGTTTTTTTTTTCAAAAAACTTATTCTTCTTCAAAAATTTCAGATAAAAAGGACATTAAAAAATTTCTACTTTTTTTTAAGTGTATAGTGGGTCTCATTGAAAAATAGTGTTGTGTGTAGCCGCAGCTTCCATCTTGCGTGAGGTCCTTTTTTATGTTGTTCAACAGGTCGTTTTTACTGTTTTTGTGTCCTGTAAAAACTGTATAGTTTTTGACAGTAAATGCTTATCTTATCGCTCCCATTATATTACATTATATTTGTTTCTTATATATAAATAACAACAACAACAAATACACTTTATTGATTCACACAAGTAAAGAAACAGGAACAAATACAGCACATACATAAATAAAAGGTCTTATTATCTTCATACATACCTGCTGTTTTTTATTTGCACCAATTTGTGTGAAAGCGAAATGAATTAAGCATTAACTAAACTACTCTTAAATACTTGCTCTATCTCTTAGATATCCACCGAACACTTCCTATTCTCATCAAGATGACGCACACAACCACGTTTCCAACATTCCCTTTGTAATGTAGTTCGTCTACGGATAAAATATCATTATTAATGACAGTATATTTGTCACAATTCATCTTGCGGATAGGTAGTGACTCTGCTCTATTACCAGAATATGCCAACTCATTGCCCGGTGGTTGCCCACATCCCTATTCTGATGAGCTTTATGACGTATTGTCGTTTAAGTTCAATGACTTTTTTAGAGGGAGTTAGATTGAGTAGATCTTTCGACACTTTTTAAGTCGTTTATTAGTTATTTATTTCACTGGTACAAAACATTCCTTAAAATATAATTAAAATACTTATCCATATCTTCTGTTGTAACTTCCAAACAAAGCAGAATGTGAAGCAGACGAAGCAGAGAACCTGGGAAGTTATCGGTAAGTAATGGTTATCTGTTGAATTAAAGGTAGATAAAATACATCTAAATTATGCTGTAATAATAATTTGTAACTTCACAATAATTAAGACAGTTAACATAACAAAGGACGGATTACAGAATAAAAGCTGTTTTCTTTGTTCTATATTGGCCATTCCTATTGATTTATACTTTACCTAAGTAAGAATTTGAGGATACAAGTTGTGAAAATGTCTAATAATACGTATTAAGAGTATTTATAGAAAAGCTTGTGTAGGCCACGTTACCACTGACAAAGTTTGCTTTGTTAAATATTAAAAAAAGATATACGTACGTAAAACCTATTGAATAGCACAATTTTATATGAAACGCAGATGGACTTTTTTTAAGCTTAAAGCCCTTTTGGAATCCATAAATCTACAGAACAGCATTATAAATAAATAATTTTATAACTAAAAAAACAGCTTAATACGGGGACAAAACCACATTCCATTTTTAATTCCAACAATGGAGCTAGCTGATCGAAATGTGTTTTTTTCCCCAAATTTGTCGGCTTTCATCAATAAATCCTAAACTTGATTTATTGACAAATACGTACTATTCCGAACAGATTCGATATAATTTGTTAGCCAAATAATCCGGGATTTCGATGCGGACCCCACGACGTTATAAATAAAAGCGTTTGCAATAAAAGAACGGAGACAATTACAGAGGACTGTTAGTCGGAACGAGCTAAATTTCACCCACATTATGGCAAATAATGGCCAACAGTAGGCGATGCGCTCGTCACCCTCGCCTCGCTCTGCGCCGATGTGTTACGCCCAAATCCCCTTTATATCTAAATGCACAACAGGAGACCCGATAGAAGCAAAAAATCCTAACACGGGAGCTCAATAATGTGGATATTTATGTCGCAGGCACGTGCTGATTTCACATAATGGCAACAAGGAATTCGCATATCGGTAATTACGTATTCCAAGTTTTTATTAGCATCTATTATTTGTTTGTAACTTAAACGGGCTTTATGGCGCTGTAGTCGAAATGGATTATTGGGAACATTTTGCGAAAATAGGTAAATGAAAGCAGGGCCGCAATGTCACCCGTTATTCCCGTTTATGATTCGAGTTGTGTCGTTAGCATATTATTTATGAATCCTAAAGTGCTCGAGCGTTGCAACAGTGTACACCTACAGGAAACAACGGAGCACAGATAAAACCTTTTATTCGTTTCTACGTAAGCCGAGCTATTTGACCGAATGCCTTCGAATAACGAGGATAGCGAAGCTTTTCCACAAGTAGATAATGCCATTTTTTGTACTACCTAAGGGATGAAGGGGATGCGTCTACTCAAGGGGACGCAGAACACAGTACGTTTCTAACTCCGTAAGACGACTAGCTGCATTCTCTTGGGAGCGCGGATTGCCCGAGGCAGACGATAGAAAAACATTTTATAGTGGGAAACGCCACCTGTGGGGATAAATTGAGAAATTCTGGTCAACGCCCTCCTATTTGCTCGTATCGTGTAATAGAGATATCTTCACTGAACAGACAATTAAGTACTGGCCACATTGAAAATGAATCCTCCGTTCAAAAAAAAACCAACTGAAACAATACTTTCAAGAAAACGCGCCTGCGGTTTTTCAATTTCATTCGGCCTTTAGGTGCGCTCGGTCCGCTTAGCAATGGACTTAACGGCGGAACAAAGAAACCGAATGAACGTCTTACTCATCATGATTTATTGTGCAATACCTATAAAATGAAATTGCGGATTGTGAACTACGCTACAGTTTTATAGTCGGACTTATCCGACAGATGTAGGGGCATTCGGCGCCTCGAGGGAGGCAAGGGCGACGTAATAATGTTAGCGAAGTTTAAGCAAGGAGGATGGCTATTGCCGGGCCAAATTGTGACCGTAGGTCACCACTCTATTTACTCGAGCAAATTACTCTCACCGAGGTAAATACTACCTAGCCTTGGTTATTAAATAAGCCTAACACAATTGTGCCGTAAAATTTAGGCAAGCTTATTCTTAATACAATTAAAACAAAAGGTGTCTGAGTTATAAGATGTCATAACAGCAGTGGTACACGTTATTAGGAGTCAAAATTATGGCATCGCATAGTTGGTTATATATGTTAATCCGTTTTAGTACAGGGACGCGTTGTAAATCTGGCGGAGAACGGGACTAAATTGATTTGGACTGGCCGCAACAATAATTAGAGCGGTATGATGTATGGTCCGCGGTAGCGGAGCTTCGTTGTCTTTTTTTAATTCCGTGTTTGTAATTTATGAATAAGCTTCGTTTTGTTCACGAACTACAAATAACCTCTACAAATATTTGGTTTTAGTTCCCTAGCACTGCTTAGGCCGTTTTATTCATTAGATAATCAAAACTTTGCATCCAAGCATAACGGACCAAACGTTTCAACAGGAACAAAATCACATGTGCTGGCTTCAAACCAGAGTTCTTGGAATGTAAGCTTTGCCACAATCAATCTCACCCGCTGCACCAGCAACCCAAGTCGTGTAACCTAGATGTATGACTGCGAAGGTGTGGCACCATCGTGTCATGCACCAGCGGCTTCTTCCTATCCGTGAAGCTTATAGGCCTTGCGGCTACAAGACCCATGAAGACGAAGGTTTTCTAAAGCAAATCATTGATTGCATTGTACCTTAACAATGTAACCGCACAAAGCGAACAACTCAGCCTGTGGTGGTCATTCATCTTGTCCGTCAATCCACACCCAGAACCTCTACATCCAAGTCTCATGCTTGCATCCATTCTTAGGAGGCGTGATCCAGCAAGGTTCCTAAATATGGTAAAGGTGCAACTATGCACCAGACTCAGGTTCGATGACCGTCTTTAATCGTACCACGTCATTCTAAATAGCTAGAATTTGAAAACACCTACCGAGTTTATTTGAAGAAAAAAACTATTTTAAATCCTAAAATAGCTAACAAACAAGTTAGATTATATCAAGAACTTTAATGTTACCAATTAACTACACCAATTAACATTTATAATCGAATGTTTATAATTACAATGGCTGTTGTATTAATTCTGACAGCAGCTGCGTCGTATCAATAAAATTTTGGACCAATCAGCCTTCAATCAGTGAATCTGACTTGGTCTGACATCAATCAATAGACTGAGACGGTGGGCCAATCGATCTGGTTTATGTTGTCACAAAAAACGAGTGATCATTTATCATTCCGAATACCGCTACAAATACGATATTATTAATATAGGTATCTTGTTCATGAAACAAGATGGAGCCTCTATATAACACGGTCTGTGTGATATAGGTGTTGGACCAAGACCAGAAACAATGTAGAGCTATCGCTAGTTTTAGCCTGATTTTAAAGTCACTTAGAAAGAACGAAAGAAAGAAAGAAAGAAAAAATTTTATTCAGCAAGCAGATAAGAAAAAAAATAGGTACAAAATACCAATACTACTTAGACCAATAGCACATCGAATAGATGTCTAAGTAGGTACGTACCTTTCAAATAGTAGGTAATGTATGAATTGCCATTGAAATTATAATAATTAAAGATTTGTAAAAACACCATAAGCATCATGATCTTTGTTAACTTATCAAGTCACAATCTTTGAAGCTTGTATTTTCTATTTTCCCTGCGATTTTTCTTTGTTAATAAGAGCTAAAGTTCACGTATCGCCGTTCTTAGTCGATACATTTGACATGGCAAGAACAATACTCTTTTGTGCAATCGAAGCGGTCCGCTGGTTCCATGGCATTGTACTCTTTTCAACCCCCGATCATGTTCTATTTTCCATTTATAAGGCAAAAGACTGATTATTTTTAGTTCCCGTTTGTTTCCGCGTACGGCAGGGATTCGCATTTATTTTATACGTTTAATACGACTACCTTCCACTATACCTACAAAACAACTCCATTTATTTTAGGAAAATAACTTTGTCAGTTTTTGTGTATCAAAACACTAAAATAACTTACCTACACACTTTGCAAAGCCTCTTATAAGTCTTAATTTAATTTACAAGTTTTAAATCTACACCTCTACTAACGGCTGCGCGTAAAACGACGCCCACGTCACTTCGTAATCCGAAAATCTCCAAAGGCACCGTCATTCAATTATCACAAACATTTTTATAGGTAATAAAGTAGCTTAGAGGCGACAATCCCGATAATCCTGAAGGTAACTCAATGTAAATCAACTAATACAGCGTTACATGACCTGCCGTCACCCGCGGCAATACCCTAATTTACTATCGAATTAGTAGCCAGAGCGTCAATTATTTATACAAAATGGCTGGCTTAAAATTAACGAACCAACCATTTTACAATGCATAGACTTCATCCGATATCTCTATTTATTGACGTAGAAGATTCCATTAAAACAACGTTCATGCTTATCGAGTGAAACTACTGTAGCATTTCACGTGATAGATTATCACCCTGTTACTTGAGCCTGTCCAAGCGTGCTGTGTAAGACGCGTGTAATAACATTTTAATATTATGAGAAACATATGAGCTTTTGTGAAACTCACGGCAAAGTCGAAGCGACTTTATATTATTGCAGCAATTGGTCTATACATATACGTATAATCACACCCTCTTTTTAGCACAGTTAAAAATGAAATATTAAGTAGTTATGTCCTATTCTAAGTTGTTATTGACGTTGGGCTCTCGAGGTAATTTTACAGTATGAATACAACCAGCCGGCTCTCATTAATTAGTTCCATTAACCCTTTAAAAATTTCCCCTTTAACACCTATTCATGAATATTGCACTCAAATACTCATCAAAAGCCATATCTCCTAACAAGTATCTTTGTTACACCTTCGTGCTATCACTTGCTAACAGTTGAAGAGTTTCAGTAGACAATCCTGCTCTTCATCTTCAGTTCCGCTTCACCAAATCATTCTGCCGTAGAGTAAATAAATATTATTGTTATAACGAAAAATTATCCAATTGCTATACGTGTACCAGTTTCGCCTTTATTCCATCACAAGATCTTAACTTTGACCTAAATGTGGACCAAACTTAGACGCGTACCTACCTATACCATATCGATGCCATAATATCGAAATCAGTTTACACGTGACGGAGGTCTGAGGTTAAAAAGATACGCGCTGAGTTGAGAATCTCGTCCTTTTTCGAAATCGGATAAAGAGAGGTTTAGTAGAAACATTATTTTTAGCAGAATTGAAATAAAATCCAATCTCAGGCTTCGCTTAACATGTGCTTATCACGTATATACAAAGCAAGAAGGCAATGAGTGGAGAGCAGGACGCGGGCAACAGGCGCAAGGCCCACACAGTTAGGCCGTGCTTACACAGCCTCCGGGTTGACCTGAGGTAAAAACTTAAGCCCCTTTTGCATGTACAAAACGATACAAAACTTACGTCATTTTTCGAATATGGAGCGTCACCTTGTCTATACGAACACGTTACGCTCTATAAGCTCTATAAGCATAGATGTGTAAAATCTACTTTTTTGAATGTTTTTAAATCTAAAACATTATGCTTCTCGTATTTATAACAGCAGCGCCCGTGATTTTGTTTGTGTGCGTTTTTCTGGAATAAAAAGTATCCTGTGTCAATCCACGACATGTTCTATCCGCCCACCTTTTACACAGTTTATTTAGCCGTTTGCGTAAACGGCTAAATGAACTGTGTAAACGATTGATGAATAAATAATATCCAAACATCATTCCCAATTATTTTTAATTAGTTGGATCCAAATTGACAGGAAATAAGGTCCATGTTCCAAAAACGCTGTCACAACTGTGTATATTACTACAAATAGTAAGTCACGAATTAGGATAGTAAAATAGGATTATATTAAAATCGGTTATTGTCAGCTGTTAGAAATTAAAAGTATGATAAATGAGAGCGGCTCAAATAACATAATATCACGTTCAAAACCTTATTTCGCACATAATTATAATTTAATTCACATGCTGTTGTTCACTACATTTTCAACAGCATTGTAAGAATACAGTTAGGCTCAATTTTAAACAATTACTGTTGAGCGAAGGGTAAATGTTTGCGTTCGACTTAGAGCGGCCTGTGGATCGCCCACACGCGAGCCTGACAGGTACTCATTACGAACACGATGCATTGCATTCACGAACTGCAACGATAAAAAACCTTTTTTATGATATCGCATAAGGGTGGTGTTTGGTCACGTCTAGCTTTCAGATAAGAAAGGCTCTTTATACTGTAACCTTTACCGTTCAATACTTTGGTTCGGTTTCACTCAACGTTGGGTTTGAACTTTGAACTCATTATTAACCAGTAATCTTTTGTTTCTTCAAAAGATTCAACAGATTGTTTTGACAGATGCAATGATATCACAAAGACTGTTATTTAAATTAAATTGGGCTTAAGAACCTTCGCCGTTTTTTCGCGTATTAAAAAATTGAAAGAAATTGTGGTTAAGCACTAAATTCATTTACTTACAAAATTTTATAAATTTACGGAACAAAAATAATTTGCGTAAGTACGGATCATATTTATATAACCTATAAAAGTAGGTATAATAAATGACACCCAAATTTTTTTAAGGGTGTTAAGGCGTGTATACAAAACGTGTGACCTTTCCTATCATAACTTACTTAAATTTAATAGGATATCGTTTTGCAAATGTTAATAATATGAGTAGCGAAAATAGCATTCCGGGAAAAGGGAAAAAATATAATAAACTCGTTGATTTTTTACGACATAGTTTACTGGAGTTTTCTTATAGTTCAATTTGGTTGTACTGATTTCCGTCGTTAAATGTTTTTGCCTGACAGTACCTTTGTAAGATTGAGATAACAATATTGAGTTATAAATTCTTAAGCAGGCTATAACTTGGTTGTGTACGAGTTACAAATTATTACGACTATGATAATTTGTACACGCAAAGCACTGTGGATATTATCTGTCGACAACATAACACCGTAATAAAATATTTACCTACTTGACAAACATAAGGTACGGAATAATCTATGTTTTCAAGACAAACGTTCAACCTCTTGTGACCTGATAAATGTGGTTGCAATTGCGTTCTTATTACCGAAGCATAAGATGTTCGAGGGGAGTAACATCCTGTGGCTTTTTCGCCTACGCCTTGGTCTATCGTGTATAAATCTGCTCCTACGATCAACAGTGGTGCAACACTGTATTACATAAATCTACGGTTCCTACTGCAAAATTAAGCTGTTCAATATCAACAACGCAAGTATGCCAGTTTTTCTATTTTTAATAATTATCCTTAGCTTTTATTGCTACTTAATAGGTGCATTTAATATGTTTTTAACCGTACAGTACTTCCAGTACGTACAAAGATTGCCGAAAGCCATTAAGAAACTGCAAGTATTGTACCTAACTATTACACTAACAAGTACACATGTAATTAAGATGATGTAACTTTTTAATGGTAAGTACCCAAATTCTCATATTTTTGAGCATTGGACGCGACGCGTATGCTTAAGAACTGGTCTCCAATGCTCAAATAATACCTTGTACCTGCATTTTATGTTATTATAAGATATGCAAATACTAACATATTATTATTATTATTGTTACTAACACTTAAAATCGATGTAATTATTTGATCCGAAACAAAGAAACTTTATTATGATGACTCGTATTTTTTATGTTCTTCATCAGCAAATTTTTCCAAGGCTACATAATTCGTATTTTAGCATTCAGAAAAAATAATTATACCTAACATAACTAAAAGTGAACCTACCTACACTTATAAAATTGTGAGCATGTTAAATATATTTTCTTTTCTTTCGTCGTCAAAATCCGGGCTTTGTCGTTCGTCTTCGGTCCTAATTTTAGAAACGTTTAGGAATTACGCGTGTTACACGATTCTCAGTAAAAATTCGATACGTGATTAAAATCGAGCGTCCGAGATTAAAATTCCTTCGCCTGACATACTCATAGTTTATCAACAGCAATCAGTAGTTCGTCAGGGATAGATTTGGATAGACTTAAAATTAAAAAGCTTTTATACGAGAATTGTACTGTTTACACGTATAATGTGAAAAAACAACGAAAATTTGAAGAATACTTTGTGTGATTTTTATTTGAAGACTGTTGGTTTGCTCTAACATAGGTAACTGTTACCTTTTATATGACTGTGTATTTGGTCGATCAAGGTGGTCGGTCTGGGCATAGTTGTTGTAGGCGAGGGGACGATGAAACACTCAAGTTTTTTTGTTCCAGATCTAGATTACATAAATGTAACATGTCCCAGGCTGCCGAGTTATGCTAAGCGAGCCGACATTGATTTTCTTGTGGTTTTCTTGGTATATGTTATTTTGAAATAATATAACTCCATTATTAACAATAATAAATTCATAACTTATTCATTGAATATTGTTGGCAGTCAAAATTAACCATAAACATTGATTAATTCAGAAATCTTTTCGTTTTACTCCTTAATACACTGAGCTTTGACACCAGTTTGAATCCACTGGCAGAGCAACATTAACTGTGTTATTAGCCCTAGACAAATAAAATAACACAAGGAAGGGCGATACTTTTGAAATTCGATACGCATTTGTGATTTATTGAAATATCTCAAACATCTTCTTGTTAGTATAAATCGCACTTAGGGGAGATAAAAAACTTAGTGTATCTTAAAGTGTGAGGTTCCTTTTACAAATAATAAATCATCGCGTCATCCGGTAGACAGTGTGAGGTGTTAAGTTCCACGGCTGATGAGATAAGGGAGGTAAACTTAAATTATGAGGGTTCGATCCTTGTTCTTTTTTAAAAAGAAAAAAAAACTGATTTTTGTCTCATTATACTTAGTTTACGAGATTTAGTTGCATTTAAATATTTTCTCATTAAAACGGAGAAGGTTCTTATAATATTATTATGTAAGTACCTGCACTACCAGTTGTAAACAAGGAACGTGTTGTAATATTCTATGTTTCCGCTTTCACTCTGGTAAATTTAACGGAGACATAAAAAATGATAAATTTCTTTTTTTGCTATAAAGTTACATTAAAATCAATCTTATTAAACATTTCTCTGAAATATAACACCGTAAAGGTGTGAAACCTTCACCATCAGTATGAACCAAAGTGATATAGACAGTCAGGTTGGAGGCATTCAAAGTGTGGTGTTGGCGAAGAATGGAAGATTTGTCGAACAGAGAGGGTCATAACTGAAGGTGCTTAGAAAAGAGTAAAAGAGACAAGAATATTATTTTAAAAACAAAGAACAAAAGAGCACAAGTTATTGGTTACCTTATATGACTTATGAGGTATTCATAAACAACGACAACAATAGTTTTATCTTTTTCTACAAACTAAAAGTTTCCTTTATAGAAGCATTCTCAAAAATATTTGAAACAACATCGGCTAAGCTTTAAACAACACACACAGCGAACTCGATAACCTATGACTGTGGCTATTTGCTCGGTGTTAAGTCGGGAAGCCAGAGATCCTTGTTTTTAACAGTCAACAGTGGATGTTTGTGCAAACAAAGTATGCAAAGTAGGTGCGGGCCGGGTGATACGGGCCCTAATTATGTACGAGCACGGCTTGCTGTGTCCACCCTCGCCCTACATTCGAAGTATTTCAAAGCTAATAAAAATGCAAAAAATGCTGCCGAATAATTATCAATTATAATTAGCTTGCTACGTTGGCGTTAATGAATTTAGGACGTTTTACCGTGGCCGCGAAATGTCATTAAAAAGTTGTTTCGGCGGCAACATTACTGCTGTTATTTTGTCCCCGCATTACCACGTTTTTATTTTTATGTGCGCTTATACGCTTTAGTAGCATTAAAACAAAAAAGGTTGCTTAACGCAGATGTATTATATTGTTGTACATACAAAGATATGTTAGAAAGCTGTACCTTATATTCTACAAATTGCCTTGCTAAATTAAAGAATAGTGCTACTTTATAGAGTCGGGCCTCTCACACTTTCGAATTGAAATGTTTAAAACAAACCAACTCGCGTTTCATACATTGACAACGTTTCATTTTTGAGTTATGGAGTTGCCCCAAACTGTTCCTGCCATTAAGTGAAAACTTCTTTTGTCGCTTTTCAGAATCTACGTAAATACAGGATCAGATTTATAATTGTAAAAATCATGTCACTAATTTCTGTGGGGCCACGTAACGTTAACGACGGCAAAGGCAATGTCAAAGTCAAAATATTAATTTAGATTAGGCTTACAGGAAGCACTCTTGAATGTCAGACAATTAACCTGAAAAAAACCTCTGCTGAGAAAATACCGCCAAGGCCTATATGCAACTCCGATTGTATCTTTTAGAGGCTGATACCCAGGAATGGGTTATGTTGTATCTTCGATGCTTCTTGTATGTAAATTACAGCTATTGGATTTAATTTGCTAACAATGGTATCTTTAAGATAACTACTTAATAAATAACGGGAGCCAAATCTGCTAGCTACTTATATTTTCAATAATAAAAGTGTCATTACCTCCTACTTCATTCTCAGTAGTCAACTTATGGATGAACACTCTTAATAATCTTGAGAAGACTCCTTTCTTCCTATCTTCACATAAACATTCAATCGCTACCTACCGCCCTACAAAATCTCTACAAAACCATCGCTCTAGCAGATATAAAAACATGAATAATAATTCAACAACAAAAACAATTGACTAAATTATCTCAAAGTACACAAGCCTTTGAGGATGTTAAGGGATTGTCAGCGTTTGTAAAACGGATTTCCCACCTGACGGAGTAGAAACGGCCCAAGACATCAACTGAGCAACTTAAATACAAGTAGTAGAAGGGCTTGTTTATTGCCGAAGGATCCGCTGGGATCTTTGACCCGACCCGACTTTGATTTAGAACCTTAATTACACAGTACAGTTGCGTAAATACTGTTTTTAGTGTCGCCTACATAGTGTTTTTCATGTTGCGTGAACAAGGGCTATAGTTAGCGTTTTAAGACTCAGTTAGGTACACCATTTTTAACCTAACTTTGTGTGTTTATTAAGTTGCTAAGCAACAACTTTGAGGAGCCCAAGGTATTTCGTTTCAAAAATGTAGTAGAGTACCTGCTTAATATGTCGTGTTGATTTTCATCCTCATATTTAAATTGCATTTTTGTATGTATGTAAAATTTAAGTCTTTATTGCACATGTATAAGAATTAAAAAAACAATTTACACAAAGATGGTCCTCTGCATAGACCTCAGTTCAAGTCATTTAAAAGTATAAGACTTTCTTACCACCTTTGAGCTAAAATAAATCAAAATAGGTAGCACATAAAACACATGACGTTCCAGAGCCAATTTCAAACCTTCACGTTGAGCGCATGTCTAAAGTAAAACTGAACAGATTTCAGTCGAAGTACATGATTGATAGCACAGAACAAATTAAGGTGTCCAGTGAACCCTAAATAAGAATTTTGAAACACATTAGTTACGTGGAACAGAGCTGGCACCCTTCGACCCGCGATATGTCTAAAAAGCCCCGTGATTTATCGAGTTCAGTATAAGTACTTACTTTTTCAAAGCGAGGGTAGATAACACGCTCGCAATAGGGGGCAAGTCCCACTGAAAGTTTGCAGTGGAAAAAATGCATGCGCTTCCAGGGTTCTGTTGATTTAAATTCCTATATATCTTTGCCACAAAGCTTTAACTGTTTGATATGTCAAATCTGTTTTTTTTTCAGCTTCACGTTCGCTTGAAATTGCGTTTCGTGTAGTGTAAAAGTTATTGTTTGCTTTTTTTTCGCGAAATTCAGGAGATTTCGAGTCAGACATAAGATCAATGTCGATTCAGGCTGTCTGATTGATTAAATTAAATTTTTGTATACATTATGACTCATTTTAAATTATACTCGAAGCATATCAATAAAGGCCTATTTGAAGCGATACTTTGTCATCGTCATTGCCGCGTCATTCACTGGATTGTACTCCGACAATACTAATTCAGGTTAATGCCATATAAAAGACGACTATTAGAAAATTAACAAACAAACGATGTAGGGGATGAAGTGTAACTTCTATTAGGTCTTTGACAGGAGGTTGGATTTGAATAAGTAATAAAAATTTCTGCACTTTGAAAGAAAGTAAGAAAAAATAGTTTATTCAGCTTACAATAATACAAAAATACACAGGCATATAGGTAATACATTAATCGTTTGAAAATACTACGTAGCCGAAATGGCCTCCACTCAGCAATGCGGTCAGAATAGCAATGCCAACAGCGCTGGTGTTCAGTGGAGCCCGCGAGCTGTATGGGACGGCGAACTGTAAGGACATCAATTAAAAAAAATCATGGAGGTGGTTAGCATAACATGTATGCATGTTATTTAATCTATTTTCGTTCGTTGTTTAGATAGCATACATAATGGTATATTATGTAAAAATAAATAGCACTAATGATGAGAATTATAGCAGGTACCTACTAACATTTTTTTTTTATCTACTTTTACTCATAAACGAGTAATATGGATTTCCTTTTTTTGTAGTTGCTTATTTAAAATGTTGCGAGTTTTAATAATAGTCAAAAGTAGCTTTAAGCAGTTCTGAAATAACTGAAATGATAATAAGTTATAATATAATACTATTGCCAAATTACATTACATTACCTAAAACTAAAAAGCAAATAAAAATTGTAATGACAACACAAAGAAAAATTAGGGCAATGGCAGGACTTGAACCTGCAACATCAGCATTCTATAATGTAATGTGACGAAGCACATTGAAAAATTCGCAGGGTATGGCATAGGCAGTGTGACGAAACTGGCAAACGCAAGGCACGGAATGCTGATGTTGCAGCTTCAAGTCCTGCCATTGCCCTAATTTTTCTTTGTCTTGTCATTACAATTTTAATTGAATAATTTGAACGTTAAAACATTTAAAAATAAAATCGAAAAAAAAATCGGTTACAGAAATTTAATAAAAAGCAAATAGTTTCAAAATAGTTTTACGGAACTCTAAAGTCTCTATCGCTTTTTACCGGATGTTTTCCCAGTTTATTGTTAAAGGAACTACAAAAAGTTACCATTTCATACTTATCTTTGAACTCTGACTGCGGAGTGCACCATTATGGGAGTATTTGAAGAAACGTTTGATGTTGCTTGGTTTTTATCTAACTTGGTATCATTATATTAGTTACAAGTCTAAAATAAAAATAGTCCTACGTACGTGTATTGAGTAAGCCAGTATAAGTTCATGTTTACCTGTTTTATTTCAAACAGTTGGTTAGATGCAAAAATACTTTACAAATAAATACCTAAACTATCCCGATTTTAATTTGCAGGTAAGTATCAGTTAGTGTAACCACGTTTCGTATTAATGCAAGGTACATCTGATATACTGCGATATTCTTAGAAACTGTAAATTTTTGGGACTTGTTATAGTTAGGTATAACCCTAAACCAATACTGCCTACATGTTACATATTTTAACAATTCTGTTAAGTTATTACTATAAATAATAAACAATAATGTCTCTAAATCACAAAGTTAAAAAGGTCCATAGATATAGCTTACAGACTAACATAATAAAAACATGTAACAGATATTACTTTTAACTTGGACATGGGCATGGAAGTGTGTCAACTACCATTCCATTTTTATCATTTGTGCCAAAAAGTACGAACTTCTTCCACCCAGTGTAAGTAAACTAATTCTACTTCATCGACTAACTTAGTTGAATAACTTGCCTGCATGACAGCAAATACGCAACAGCTCATAGATAAGCTTCATAGGAATTTCAGAACTTTCTAGACAGTTGCCATTACAGCGACGAGTATCTACAATACTTACATACATTTCTGGCTTAGGGTTTGCATATAGTTAAATCCTACTAGTAAACTCATTTTAACTATACTAAAGATTGATTAAATTATGTCGAGGTTAGCCCAAGTCTTTTAAGTGTTGGTACTTTACTCAGGGTATAGTAATTTAAACTTACTGTAGACATATTTTATTACGCTGTAATTTAGTTTTGAAAAGAATAAGCTGCTAAATTTCTTGCGGCGCTTCTTCTAGGCAAAATCTTCCATTTTCTGAAGCGCTTGTATTTATAATCGGACTTGTAAACTTACGCGATAAATTTATCGTTGTGTTGCTTTTTTCTCAGAAAACTTAAGCTTCATTGTGGACTCAAGTGTACCCAAAATGAAATCACGCTTAATCCATCCGAAACAAAATAATTAACCAACTACCAACAACAAATTAACGCAACGGCTCTCAACATTTCGGAAGCCACAAGCGAAAGCCGAATCATAACTCAGCGAATCCACACAACGTGTGTGCAATATAAATTACCTACGATAGTAAGGAACCGATGTGAACAGTTGGCGTTAATGGCGGCTGTACCCCAGGGAAATGCGCGCTTGATAATGTGAACTGTAATTTTATGTCGCTACAATAACTCTTCGTATCTGATGCGGAGATGGATGCAGAAATAAATTAAAAATATGCTAGTTTGTTTAATACGGGTGGAGATCGTTTAAGCAAAAATGTTTTAATAAAAAAAAAAAGAATCTAATTAGTAAACAATTTAGATGAGTAAGCCATTAAGTTGTTTTGTTGTTAATTAATTATTCTTTATTATTATTATTTTTTGTTTTTTTGTGGGATTTTCTCAGTGGAGGCCAAGTCTGAATATCTTTGTTATAAAAAATCTGTGCTTAGTAGAGAATATTTCCCGTGGTGACAAAACAATTCTTTGCAGACGATGTCGCGAATAACAAGTAGTGTTAAACAAAGATATTAAGATTTAAATTTTAAAAATATCTATGAATAGATCAAAAGACTCAAACGATAAAAAAAGGAATACCCTGTAGCAAGATTTATTCATTTCGAAAACGGTAATAGGTCAACCGCAAAACAACATTATGTGAACCGCTGCTCTAAATTACAAGGAGAATGAACAATGAACTGAACCCTGTTTTATAAACATTTAATGTTTTATTATTTACAACTCCATCTAAATACCTGACTGATTATGGTCCAAGTCGAAAAATTTAAATAACTGGTTAGGGTCCATATAATTCAACATGCATTTAAGAAGTCCATCTGGACAAAACACATTTGCAATAAACAAATAAGTAGGTACATAAGATTAGAATTGTATTATCTTATTTCATTTCAGCGTTTAGTAACAAAATAAAAACAATTGCTTTTACAAGTTTCGTACCTTTAAATCGAGCCACCATAATATGTGTATTTTTAATTATTTTTTTGTACACAATATGTTTAAATGACGATTCAAAACAATTTAACCTTTTTTTGCCATTTTGTTTTGTATATATTCGGTTATGTATATTCGTTACTACCATCACACCCGTGCTAGGTGGGAGGAAGGCAGTTCGTACTTTCAGTAATACCAGAAAGGAGACAGAAATATAACTTCTCTTCGTCTTCTTTATTTTCATCTCGAGGATGTCAATCTCCCGTCTTCCCTAAAGACTTCCACAACAAACAGTCAAACGCTTTTCTTTGTCTAGCGACTTTGACCAAGTCGTCAGTCTATGTTGTAGGGGGCAGACCTACGACGAGCCTTCCTGTCCGTTGTCACCACTTCGATGGGCATAGACTGAAAAGAAAGGAGAGAAAAGACGATTATTTACAAATTCGACAGTGCAGTTCTTCCGGCGTGTAGAGCAAGGTAGCCGGTGAAATTAGTGGCTTAAGAGGTATTCCATCATAGTCGTCTGAGTTTGGCAATGTATCTGCAATCTCCTTAGCGTTGCGGGTTACCTTACCACTAGACTACCACTAGGTAACCCACTTGCTCATAATTCATAACATTTTTGTAAGATTCAGGTTTCCGCAAAAAAATGATTATGCTAAATGAATGCCTATGACAAAGGATACCTACACCAGGAACTTACATTTTATAGAAGACAAAACAGACTTCAACTGTCGCTCTGTTACACGGCTATCATAAGTGGCCGCGACTAGCTTTGTCACTATAATATATGCGTCTCTACCTTACCAGTCCGATATGACAAAGATGCACCAAGCGACAAAAGAAAAACGGCATGCCATGCTAACCGTTCTGGGAAACTTCATAAAGAATAGGAGCCTCATTAACGTCATGCAAATATTCACTTAAGGTACGACTCCAACGAAATGAAAGTAAATTGAACGGAATACTTTCCAAATTGAATTTAATCTGAGAATAATTTACCCTTAATTGATTTATGATTTGAGTCTGTAATAGAAATTCCGTAGGACGAAAGGTTGGATTTTCTATCCTGTTTTTTCATAATTGTCTGGCTATTATTTAGATTGAGATATCCTATTAATAGTAGAATATTTAAATTGACGTCTTTTATCTGAAACTCAAGGCGTTAATTTTTATGGAAGCGCGTGTTTATGCGACTCGTCATTTAATATTTATGCGACTGCTGGTTGGTTAAAAACGACTGAAAATAACGTTTTGATTTATTTTATTAATCAATACACATTGTTCTATGTCGTATAAAGTTATAGTTTTAAAGATATATAGTTAAGAACAGAGACTCGGATTGAACTAAGTTTTAAGACGCAAGTTAGCTTAAAGGTCTAACAAGACTAATTCGATGACAGCTTTTATGGTATTTTTACTTTTTTTACCATCTATATTTTAGGTTGTTAAGGAACCCAGACTTGAGTCTAGATTCGGATGCTTCGGCTAAACCCAGCATATGTTTAAGATAGTCGCTTAGAGTGTAAGCCTTAGACAAACGTCACGGTTGGTATAAGCCGCCAGGTAATGGTCTAGCTAGATTTAGGCCAAGATAGGGGCGTCATCACACGTAGCGAACTCTGCTATTAGGGGCCACATTTTCACGCCAACCCTTCTTTGAATATCGTTTAATAACCTTTTTCAATTTGCTTCTTACGACTTCTGAATAGGACCGTAACTGTTCATCAGAATAAGTCATAGATTCACTTTGCGCGTTACTTTGCGGAGTCTATATTGATTAAGTAGAGCAAATTACCTTGCTACTTTCATTTGGTTACAGAGAGCGGCAAGGTATTTTGGTCCAGATACTTACTATTTAGTAAAATTATTGAAAAAAATAAGGTATCTTGCACTTGTACTAATAATATTAAATTCTGTAATAGTATCCACTGTAATAATTATGGCACGTACGTTCTTCGATCTATTTTTTCCTTAACAATTAATATCGTCGTCAACGCTCATATTATCATGCTGTTTACAAATAGCGCTTCGAAAAATAATATTTACTACGAATAATTGACATAAAAACACATTTAGTCCTTTTCACCCAAATTAATAAAAATCAAGATAAAACATAATTTACTCCCTATTAATCCCCGTGAAGTACCATTTTTCCGTAAAATCCCCACAACTGCCACAAAGATTACAACACCCGAAATCACTTGAGAATTAAGAGCAGAACACAAGTTGATGTTCCCTGTTCAGCCCCGAGCCGTGTTGAAGACCCCTGTCAATCTCGCTTTATCCTTTAACCTGCGCTCAATTTATTATGATTTGGGTTTTGTTACATTAAGTAGCTTGCGATGTTATTATCTGTGAAATTTTGTTCCGTAAACAGATATTGGCTTTCGCGAGGCGCGGGCGCTTGATCCCAGTTGACGATTTGATACATTTGCTGTTCAACAAGTATGCCTTAAGTCGATAAGTTAAGAGATTTCATAGAATACTTTGCTAAGAGGCACAAATTACATCTTTCTGACGTCATGTATAACTGTATGTAAACTACACAGTATCTGCAGGAAGTATTCTACAGGGTGGTTATGTAGGTACATACTTATTAGTTGACACACAGCTCTAAAACTATACGATTATACTTGCTGATAGTGCTCGAACCTCACTGTAGTCAGTTCCTTGTTGCAGTACGAATGGGTCGGCTCGACCAAGGGAGTACCACACTCTCACAGAATACGTGGATTAGTAGCTTGCTACGCCTGATGTTTATTTGCGAAACCGACATTTAAAACATTAAAACAAATGTCTTCTTCTTACATAAGTTTAACAGAAACTCTACCTTCCGTGTCACCAGACTATAACTATTAGAATTCGCCATAAAATTTGAAATATCGCTGCAGTATCAATTCTGGAGTGAAACAAACTTCCAACAAAACGTAGCAAAGTAAACGTATAGCAAAAACAAGTAGGCTGCAACAGCTGGGTGTAACGACGTCACGCGAGAAAGCAATATATATCGGCACAGAAGACGCTATTTCCTAAGCTACGCTGCTGCGGTGCTTGTAAATACTTGCTTGTCATAAGTATAGTGGAAGAGAAATATATTTGCTTTGTTTATATCGATGGATATTTTGAAATGGCAACGCTTAAGTTCTCACGCGGTTTGTTATATTATTTGCATGCATTTGGAACAGAGTTATGGTTTGAAATGTTCGAAGCGCATAAACTAAAGCTAGGAGTTTTATAAGTCTGTACATTAGATCGAGTTTCGGTTATATGTCAAAATATTTACCGAATTACTAAAATTTTATCTGGCGTTTGTAGTCACCGAATTTTATAAAACCGGGTCTCTCTATATTTAGGTTAGTATGTGACCTGTCTCATTTAACCACTATTAAAAAAAGGAAGGTGACGTACGTGTACAGTGTTACTAAGCCTGTACGATGTCAAATTAAAACTTAAGTACGTTCTTAGATCGTCCGTACCATTGTGTTTCTTTAAACCGCAATTGACATGAACAAATGGTAATAAGAAATGATAATATTCACAATTGCATGTGAGCAAGGACTCATGGCGCAACTAAATTAATCTAACTTACCTAATATGATAGTTATACGGCCGTCGGTGTTAAAAGGATCCGGTTGGTTCACTTGGCCTATATAAAGTTTCAAACAAGTGTAATGATTTGATCTACCGTTGTTTAAGCAAAGAGATCTTGGTCAAAAAGAAGCTCATACTTCTCAGTTTTCAGAATTTAATGAGTAAAATCTATTTTTATATTTAACAAGATCTTACCCAGTAGAGTCAAATTATCATAAGGAAACTTGAATATACCTGTATAGCAATTTGAAGGTCTGTATGTGTCTGTGTGCGCGCGCGCGCGTGTGTCAGTGTGTGTGTGTGTGTGTGTGTGTGTGTGTGTGTGTGTGTGTGTGTGTGTGTGTGTGTGTGTGTGAAGTTTCCCGATCTGCACTGGACCCTCGAAGGAACTAATGCCATTGTGGAACCTATATGTGTGTAGGCTGGATGTGATGTAATACGAAAAATGCACAGTCAACTCGCTAGGCTTCAGACTACTTAGTAGGGGATGGTGATCTGTATCGGTAGTATGTCAACTGTATCAGGCTGTCAAATCTGTATCAAACAGATCAGGCAAACTGCCGTGATGCATAAAATCTTTCAGCTTGATCATACGGTTATATACAGTTACCATCAAATATATTGGAGGGGGCAAGTTGCTCAAAACATCTGAACGCGACTCTATTGCCCAATGCATTTGGTCGTGTCCAAATATTTTGAATATACCTGCACCGATATTCTTGATAGTGACTGTACTCACAGTTATTTCCAGTGGGGAAACTTATTACATTATATAATCTATCAGCCAGTTCACTTCTAAGACCTGCAAGGTAATTAAAGGTAAGTATTATATCCCCCTAAATACATTCCCGCGTAATACCACCCAATATTAGTGCGTGAAATCCATTTAAACGAATATGCGCGCACAATATATTCTAACGGCAATTAGCGAAACCGACGCCATTACCCTCAAGTACAAGTTAAATTAATGTCGGGTTACAGTCACTCGAAAGTTCCATTATCATTAGGAAACACGATAATGCTTAGGTGATACGTCGGCAGTCGACACGTACAAATGTGTACATTAAATGTGTTACACTAGCTTAAAGTGACGTGTGCCTGTGCTTTCGAGTGTACCAACGAAATTTATATGAACGCGGAATGTGTCTTAATTAAGATTGTTGTGCTAGAATTTATTCAAGAACTGTAATGCCTGGAAATATGGAAGAGGTTGACGAAATAACATCACCACCACATACAGCTGGAAAACGACCGAAAAGCCCCCTTCAGAGTCGTTAATTGCTACATTTTGCGTTCGACTTTACTTTGGCCCAGGCTCGAAATTCTGGCACTCATCGAAATTCATCTCACATTCGAGATGACTCAAAAATTACAGATTTGAGGGCTTTTTTTGGCATATCTGGCCCCGCAGGACCCTTCCGCTCATTTCCCGACTATACGTACGTTATCCTTATTGAATGCCAGTTTTTAGTGAAGAACTTTAATGCATCATCTTATCTTTAATGCTATATTTTATAGGTTATATAGCGGATCACTCACGTGTTAAAGTTTAGTTTTGCTTGACATGTTTCAGACCTGTTCGTGGTGTTTACTTATTAGCCTGAGGGCCAAGAATTGGTTCGAAACATTTTTACATGTGATTGATCCATCACACTACAAGATGTCTGAAACCTACGACAGCTCTTACTTAACGCTATATGTGTCCACGTTTGTGGAAGCTGACTAAAAGGACCTTGACATCACAATCTTGTGGGTATAACAAGTTAGAAAGGGGCGGAATCTTCGCCTTGCCTAGCCTTTACGAGAGTAAAGAGCCAGCATAAGATACAGCAAGGTCTATAATAAACAAACATTGCCATCTTAAATCTTATAAACTGTAATAAAGCTGCAGCCACACGACCCATACTTACAACCCTATTCATTATTATGTAGCTAGGTAAACCGAGCTAAAGGAAAGGAAGTATTAATAAGTATTGACTAACCCGTTACGAGTACCAATTTGTTAACGGTTCTATAAACTAGAGCTACTGCATTTACCCGTGTTTTATACAGTTAGGGTACCCTACAGTTATCTAGGTTTCCTTTTTTCTCGAACGGGAACAATAAATATTCATTGATACGTTCTTCGGTTCACAGCACTCCGGAATTTAAATAATTGGCTGATTTTTATGCAGTTAAATTAATGCAATTGGTGTAACAACTTTATTTCATACTGACACTCGATGCGAGACAGGGTATTGTCACTGCGTCATTGTTTACAAAAAAGGACTCATTATACTTAATTAAAGCATCAATGGAGACAGAATACTTTTAGCTATCTGCCTAGCCAATATTGGCAATAATTATAATGGTACATAAGCCACGTCTGATCGTGTACAGGGGTGCATATCAAATTGGTCAGTCTGTGTCAGAGCAGCTGCTGCCACGGATGCATTCACAGATTGTTGGATGCAAAATTAATTCGAAACTTGCTCGCTTACACTACGCTGATTAAATCCAGTCCTATTTTTTATTATTTTAAAAGGAAAAATGCACGCTAACTCAAATTGAATTGAATAGAATTAAGTCACAATAGTAAGATCTATCACCAGGTAGGTAATATGCCTGGGGGTCTAAAGTCCGAAGGATGAAAGTTGGAAGTTGTATGAAGCTCCCGTGGCGCTGAACTTCGTAAGCGTGATGTAGCGCATGTCAGTTAATTCTTCCGTTCGGAACTAGGTGGCGCTAGGAGTCGCTACATATTTTAAAACTGACTTAGATGAGAGAAATGTTGGCCATAAAACACGGACCATAAGTTTTTTTTGTTATGTTCAATTGAAAAAATTGACAAATTGTTTTGTTCAATATGGATAAACCTTTAAACCAAATGACGTAAAAGTAGAAAATTGTAATAGATCGTCATATTAAAATAATAACGGCTTTAAAAAGTAGGTAATAACACATATATTCTAGGGGCTACGTCTAGTGATTTAAAGATACAATTTATTTTATTATATTTATTTTTAAGTTTTTTTTTAATATCCTTATTAAAACCTTGATAAAGAACAAAACAGGATTTATTGAGGGGGGAAACATATAAAAGCTCTCATTATTATGACACACGGGACTTAAATTTCACGTTTCATACATTTATTAGCAAAGATAACGAACACTTACATAAGTGTGACGTCTTAGGTAAGTAGCCGTTTTGTATGGAGCATTTAATAACCTTAAAATAGTTGTCTTTATAATTTAACAACTAACTACATTTATAGTACGAAGTATCAACTCTGTAACTGTTTTGTCCAATCGGACATAAGCTATAGCTGGATTTTAGTAAATGAGAAGTGAAGTGACAGAAAAGTAGCACAACTTGTGGGAGGGTAAGGCGTCGAGCGATTAATTGCGTCGAGGGAGCCAGTTTTCTGTCGAGGCTTATGTCGTACATTGTCGTACAATACCGAGTAGCCGGTGCCAATGATAGCGGGAAAAACAAAAGCATATCGCCGTGTTGAGATTTCAAGCCAATTACTATGAACAAAATAAATGTAGTTTACAACATTCACAAACTAATATACCGTAAATGGAAGAAGTGTTTGAAATCTTTTTCGATACATACGGAGTTGAGTTTTACACAAGTGGGATTTGACCCACTTTCAATGCCAATTGACTTTAAATAAAAGAAGCGTACGTAGTTTCGATGGAAACATAAAATTACGCAAGGGAATTAATAGTCTATGTTAAAGAAAGTTTTTTTTACCAACTATAGATTTTAAATAATAGGTTTTCATTGCAAAGGTTGACCCTGTCTGCTGTACTTATGCGACATAACAGCATTAAAACTTTTGGTGGATCCACTAATCAGATAAAAGGCTTCTATTCCTTACGTGTTTGTCGACGACGCACCTTCGTAAAAAACTCTTTCCTCGTTTGATGAACAGTTAGCCTAACTTGAAAAATTGTTTTACCTTCGACGTTGCGGAAATCGGATAATGCATTCGCGTTAAAAAAACTTCAACCCCCAATGATAAGGTGTACGGCTTGGCTTCCCAGTTATTCGATTTTAGCGCACATTGTACGTTGTACAGGAGCTTCGTAATTGAATTGCAGTCTGGCGGACGCCGGCGGAGTCACGTGCGCAGGCCCTTGGGACCCGGCTGAACAATATTTTTGTTTTATCTATTTTTAATAGCTGCTACAGGGTTAATCATCGGTACGGATTTGAGAGCTTGCGGTTTATTTTTGCCGTTAGAGTGATAGGGTTTGCAATGGGACGCCGTTTCGTGGGGCTGTTGCGTAATTTTGTTTGCTTATTTAATTTCAAGGGAAATTAGGCAGTTGTTATTCTGAGGAGATTGGGAGTGGGCCGTTTATGTTTGAGGGGCTTCTAGCCCTACTATGGTTTTATCTCGCTGATGGAATCTGTAATGGAAAAACAATACGGAACTGAAAGCATTTAACAATAGCTATTTTTATGAGACTGAGCACAAGTTTTAACGATTTAGGAGATCAAACATATTATTTTATATTATTAATAATACATTAATCTGTTCTTACATCGAGTTAGTAGATAAATTTACTAGATCAAGGGAAGGTTTCCAATACAATATAATACATCCTAACGTCCTTGGCAATAGGTTATCCTAATCCAAATCCTCACTAACATTACAAGAAAAGTCTGTTTATTTGTCCTTCATGTCGCAACGCACCAACGGATGGTTAAGATTTTCTCACAGAAAAACTTGAAGCACCGGAAAGTAACTTTTTACTTTGTACTTTATACTTCACAGTACTTTTAACCGCGGAAAATGCATAGTACCCGCGGGACATCCATAATCAAATTCGACGCAGACGAAATCACGGGCAAGAGCTAGTGTGCAAATATCGGGTCTGTGCCCTAGCTGATTTGACGTTGGAGGTAATCCAGCCTAAGTTATAGTCGTCTTTCAGGCGTTATATGGCTCTTTTAGCCTCCAGCCACCAGATAAGCCTGGAACAGTTTTCATACAAGCTAGGCATATTACATAGGCGCCGCATAAGCGCGCTCTTAACCTCGGCTTACACGGGAACATAGCTGTATGTGGAAACATATTGACTGCTTTATTAAATTTGGCAGAGTGCCTAAAAGTATTTTGTATTTTTTGCTCACCCTGTTTGTGGAAAAGTTATACTTGTAAAATGTGTTCACCTCGAACTCACGAGCTTTTATACTAATTTTTAAATTTCCATATTCTAAGTAAATCAGAAGGCGCTGGTTGCATGCTGCTTTCAACCGGTCACTTTGGAAATCCATGGAGGAGGCCTATGTTCAACAGTGGACTTCTTGTGGCTGAGATGATGATGAAGTAAAACAAGCACGGTTGAAGTAAAATTAGTGAAATTATGGTAAAGTTATATTCGATGGTTTGACTCACATAGAAACTCAAACTTGCGCTGGTAATCAGCTAGACTGATTTTAATTCAGTTCTTAATAATGAAGACGCTCTTTGTTTCCTATAAAATATTGATACCTCTTCTTCCTCTATTAGGTATGAGCTTCTCACAAGCATAGTATAATAAAAAAGTTTTGTTAAAAATAGCGTTTTTTGTAGACAGTACTTTATCATCACATTGTCATCAGATGTTCACGCACATACCAATTTTCATGCCAATCTGATCACTAGAAGTGAGTCAAAATTTACTTCCATGATTTTATCAAAACGTACAAACTTACTGTCACGGTAAATTAAATAAGTTTCTATGAATCGACACATTCGTTCTTAATTCGTTGTTCTATGAAGAATGCGTAGAGTGCGTAACGGTAGAGTTCCGTTTGGCTTTTTTTTAAATAGTGGCTATTTTTTATTGTACGATTTCTTTGTCTCTTTTTTTGAACTTCTCCATTTCGCACCTCTTGTCTATATGTGTAATCTGCGTGTAACTAAAACGTACGTTTTGAACGACATATTGGAAGAGGCTTATGATTACCAAACCATTGGACCGTCGCCAGGCAACCGGGCTGTAATTTAGATTGTTTCGTGTATCATTTCAGCATCGAAAGCGATAAATTTTTACGATTATAGCGAACCATGTGCTCGGTTCACGTAACCCTAGCGTACTCGTATAGCACAAATACGAAGTCTCTTGGCCCCTTATTGCAGTTGGGACTATTAATTTAATTTTATATCATTTAATAGGAGTCGTTCTACGTAATTATTTTGCGCTAATAAAATGACCTTTACAGGCTTATTATTTTAAATAGAAAGTCACTACCCAATATACAACTTTGTAGCTATCATTGCTCGCATGATGTCACAATAACGATGGCATTTTTAAGATGTCTGCAAAATGGCTGTAACCATTTCGTCAAGTTATGAGACTGTTGATAATTGGAGCTGAAGCAAAGTGACAGCAGTATAGAGAAATTTTATTTTTTATACTGCTGTCACTTTTGTATTCAGTCTGTTTTATGACAACATTAGGATACGTAAATGATTTTCATGTGGCCATTGCACGAACTTTGAATTGTAACTACTATTTTTGTCTACGAAATTTAACTGAAAAATAATTCTATGTAATGTAAGTAAAGAAGGTATTACTAGGATCCTCTGCCAAAGGTTCCTTTCGCATCTGAAAATAAACATAAATCTCTCTGTCAGCAATGACTCAATTTTAATCAAAATCCCAAACATCCACGATTCCACAACGAGCAACGAACATAAACACAATCACTGCGAAAAGCTAGTTATGCATAATTTGATTAGAAACGTAATTATGCCCTTCGGGTACCTAACATAAATACGGCTACATTATTCAAATTCGTCGCTGTGAAACATTGGCGGGCAACTTCCACCCGCGAAGTTCCGTCGAACTATGCAAATGTTAGTTAACACATTGGACAAACCGATGACTGGGTGCCGCGCCAGCGTGAAGCGCCGTTTTTGGGTTGGCATTTGTTTTGAATAATTCCACTAGTTACGTTTTGTGATGCGTTATCGGTTATCATTTTGAGCTTACTATAGAAAAACATGTGACATCATCTTGTCTCGAATGAATAAAACACATGGATGGAGCGGCTCAATCCAAGTTACTAAGGTAATCCATATTCATCCTTACTCTCCTATCCTTGCGCTCTGGATTGGCAACGCATCTGCAATCTTGTTGGAGTTGCGGGTCTATAGGCGTTGATGATCACTTACCATCAAGTGACGCACTTGCTTGTTTTCCTTCCTATTTCATAAAAAAATACTTGTCTTAGTAGTAAACAACATTCTAACCTAAAATTTCAACTTTTGCTATCAAAATGTTGTTTATTGTTTAAATAACACAATCTGAAGCAACAAATTTGAGGTCATTTATCACCACTTCCATTTACAGTCCCGATTTGTTTTATTTATAAGTGCCATAAACGATGTTTAGATGTCAGAAAGTGAAATTCTAGGTTAGAAATTTGTTTAATGATAAGACAAGTATGGATGGACAGACTGCCTTAACACCAAAACAACCACCTTAGAACACCATTTGACCATTCATGTGGGTACACAATCTCTTTTGAGAAGGAGTTGAGAGTATATGTTCGTCTCTTTACACACATTGAATTGTCATTTAAATGTAATAAGATAGGTACTGACATTCCACTTTTAATTTTAAAACTTCTTGTATTATATATTTCATAAACTAGTGACAAAAGAAAAATCGTCTCGACAAAGTAAAGTTTTTTCCTTCGTTCAATCATACAGTGACCACAAACCTGCAAAGAGTGCAATAATACATCAGAACCTATATGTTGTCTAAAAATTTAATATTCACCTATAGTGTATCACCTAATAGTATCATTTACAACCACAACAAGTAATACTATTTATTAATCCATATTATATGAACCCCTCGTTTACCTTTCCAAAAAATATTTATTTCAGATATCAATTCATCCATATAAAGTTTGTATTTAAGTGATCATTTTTACAATACCTACTCTATACATACTTATATTATCTTCGCAAGAAAAATACATACAATACCTATCTAAAATTATTATTTTCTTGACATTCTCTATAAAACTCTATTAAGTTTGACCTAAAAGTTAATAACTAATTAACACAGGGTGCGGGCTCTGTCTTCTCTGAGAAACTAAGTTTGACTCAATATTTGTCTTCCTTTCCCATGTTGAAGTTAGATCCACGAATAGTTATTACCTGAGGCCTAATGTTGGATTGAAATTGCCATCGCTATTGCTTTCATTTGATGTTTGGAATTGTCGTGATCTGTGCTGTGTTCACTGAATTATGAATTACTAGCGACCCGCCCCGGCTTCGCACGGGTACAATCAATTTTAAGACTCATTTTTCTACACCTTCGGTTACATTGTTCAAATTTTACCAAGGATCCCTAATTTTTTTCAAAATGAAATGTAGCCTATGTCAAATTGGAAGAATGTAGCATTCTATTGGTGAAAGAATTTTTTAAATCGGCCCAGTACTTTTTGAGCCTATTCATTACAAACATACAAACATACAAAAATAGGTACAAATCTTTCCTCTTTATAATATTAGTGTAGATAATTCCACAATTATTAATAACGATTTGATTTTCCGAACGAGTTTTTTTTGTTCTGTTAATAATACAAAGTTGTTATTTAAATAGGAACTTATTTCCTCTTCTTATTTCTAAGATAACTTATTTTTTAATGTATAAAACAAGCGAGAAAATTGTAGGTAATTAGTATTTTTATACAAGTTCAGTGCAAATTAAAAATATAACTCGCACTCGATCGGAATGTCTTGCGGATTTCTTCGCGATATTTTTACTTTAACAAAAAGTCACGGTATCAAACTCATGCATACCTTAAAGTATAGTCAATTTTGCTTTACAAATATTCGTATTGAACATAAGCGAACAAATGGACAAAAAAGCGCGTTGGTGATCACTTAACCATCAGGTGACCCACTTGCTCGTTTGCCATTCAATGTTGCATAAAACAAATAAAAGGACAAAAGTCTGTTAGTACCAGCCTGGGGACAATTATACTGAACAATATTAAGAATATAGTATTACATTTTATGTTAGGTTAGATTAATGATAATGCTTAAAAGGTAAAACTTGTAACAAAGTAACCATCAGTAAAATTAAAATCGATGAAGTGATATTATGTTCAACTAAAAGTTTCTTTATATTCAACAGTAAATCTCCAATTTCTTAACTTTTTTTTAACATTTTAACAGTCATTACCCATTTTACTCTGAATTACCCTTGCTATAAGTAACCATACAAGATTTAACAGTAACGATACCAATTCATGCTACATAATAGCGGCAAGTAGCTACCTGCCTTAAGGAAGTTGCGGTTGTTCTGATAATATTGATTTAAGCGTATCTAATGAATAACTTATACCTTCTGGACACAGTTAGTGAGCTTAGTGACGTAAGTTTAACTTAATTTTGTTCGTCACGCTGACTAACCATAAGTTATTTTTTAAGTGATGGCTCAGGTTTAATCTTCGGTGCGTTTACAGATTCCTAAATCGTCGTCGTCGGCCTAAAAATTCTTTATTAAATTGTCTCCTTCTCAACTAGCTGTTTAAGCTCCTTTTGAGAGTACAGTTTTCCAACCAGTTTCGTTTTGCTGAATTCATAGGATTCTGTAAGTAGTTGACTTATATGCTTTACTTATAGGCGAGTAATGAGAACAATATTTAAAATCGATGAAATTACCACACGCAAACACAATGGAAAAGTTTCAAAAAGTCATCAGATCTTCCAATAGCAGCATCACTAAGCTAAGCAAAGCACGAATTTGCCTTTAATTTTTGACTGACGTCAGACATGAATTAGTTATTTGATTTAGTGATTGAATTAGAAACGCAAGCTTTAAAGGCAACATAAAATCACAAAAAGTAAACTTAAAGTTTTTTTAAGTTTAAGTTTTATTAGTGCATAAACGACCGTCAAAAGCCAACGTTCAGTTCTCGTGTCGCTTTACTGTGTACTAATCTAGTTTCGAAACTCTACATATCCCCAATTAAATACTTTGTACGAGTAATAAACTTAGATCTCATCATCGCCCAGTGCAAAAGCATATTTGTCGATCCAGCTAAAGATTGTGCGGTGTTTTGACTCTAAAACTCCGCCATCCGCAGTTAAGTGGATAATAAAACATGGAAGGTTGCTTTCATTAGCCGAGCCTCGCGCGATATAAACTCGGTTAAGAGGGGTTCACATCGACATACCCGTTGTTCTGTCCGACAAACAACCTGCTATTCACTTGATGTTTGTTGAGCTCGTTAAGGACGATCGATTTTTTTATGAAAATAACGGAAATGCTTAACTTTATCTCAGCGGGAACATTGCGTTCTGCGATCATCTTAATAATATTTCTGCACTTAACTTGATTATTTTATGTTTCACGTGTTACGTCTATTTCATTTCAGTAGTAAATGTGTAAATAACGCTACGTTTATTTGCTACAGATTGTAAATACATGCATGTTAAACAGAATTCAGTAAAGGTTATTTCGGTTTGTGCTACGTGCAGCAGCATTTTATTAACACCAAAGTGTAACTGCTAAATAAATGGTGTAATAACTTTTAATACTTTGGCTATTTAAATTTGTCTGCTCGTATGTGAATATTTATCTGTCTTTATAATATTATCGCCACTGTCTAAATAGTTTATGTGTATGCGTTTCTATTTAGCCATGATCAGTATTGATTCAATCATTCTCCGTACACTTTTCATTCGTTTTTCGACGATTTAACTGAACAGCAAGATACAACTGTGAGGCCACGTGTGTGAAACAACCCTAACATGGATCCACCAACTCCTAATGTAACCTTCACTTTATGACTGTTATAAAATTTCAAATTTCGCCACTCAGCGTTGTTAGATCATTTTACCTTTGTTTGTTGCTAACTAGAGCTAACCTCCGTCTTTATTGCTTATCCAGTTGGAAATTTATTACGTCATTAGACTAGAGACAATACATTTTATTAGACCAAACATTCCAGTAACAAATGAACGCTATGTATTGTAAAGAAAAAATAAGGCATATACCGACTGTCCCAGTGAACGAAGTTGGATCTTCAGGATGACAATGTCTTAAATTTCTGACTTAATAAAATATTTAAAACACAAACTTCTATTAGCAACTTTTTTTTAGATACGACTTTAATAATTGGGACATTCGAATTACAACATTTGCTATGTTTTTTTACAAAAACGCTGAATGATTACTACTTACGGATTGTATTGTAAAAGCATCAACTGTCACAATAACAACTCGGTTGGTACACGAATATTATCATCGTACGATGTTAATATTTCGTGATCTCTTTTTTCACGTGTAAATCGAATAGCCCTTGTAATATTCGTTCCGTCAAAATTCGGGAAAACATTTTGTTGACATGCTGTATGTAATCATCGTGACCAAAAATAACACAATAATTCATACGTTGACATGATGGCCGCATAAACTAATATTTGTGCGCTAGAAAGTTGGTGCCATAAAGAAGTTCGACATCGTATCTTGAATTATTGGCGGGCCGAATAAAAAACTTCGCCATCCTGAGAGGCCGGAACAAGTTTTGTTACAGTTGTAAATGTATAACATTCTCATAATAGTGCTTGTGATATATCGGTGAAGTACAAATACTTGATTTGAGTGAAATACAGCGGCTGCTTATTTGTAAATTCTTTCGGTGATATCACTTTACTTATAAACACATACATATTTAACATCAATTAAATTAGATACAAACATTCATATTCACCATACAAATAGAATGGAACACAATAGAATAAAATGGAATAAATTTATTTCGGGCTGCATAGATACCTCAAAGACTAACATATAATATTTATTATACTTAATTAATAATTGAATTAGCAGCACGTGAAGTAACCTCTAATCTTCGTGATCAGGGTCACTCAGTTGTCTGGTTTTGAAAGTAAACTAGTTCTCTTGTACACTATTTACAAAATGAGTGAATAACTAATGTTTCAATTACTTCATTAAATGATATTTCAGTAAACACTTCAATTAAAGTCGAATAAATCTTCACGAACTATTAACCGTGCGAACTGATTTAAGAAGAATTGCACCACTGTACGCTGTAAAAATTAAACCATCTAGACCATTTCTGAAAAGAGCCGAATAACGCATTTTCGGGAAAACTCAAATTAGACCCCTTTTTAGGAATGAAATGAGTATACAATTACGAGTACAATACCATTAACGCCATAAAACTTAAGAAAAGATCGTCCAGATATAAGACAAGCTACGTTCCTTAGTTTCAATTAAACTTTGTGACATGCCCTGCACACGAACCACAAGCCAATAAGTCTGTGTAGGTACAAGGCGGCAAGCATGTCTGCGGTGTACCGACGGCCTTTGAGTAGTCGGGTAGCAGATAGATCGAAAAGCTAGGGCATTGTTATTATTTAACACCCAAGTATCACATCAATATCAATATAAGCTGTAAAGTACTTGCTACAATTCTTAAGTACAGCGTCACTAACAAAGTTTTCATTAAAAAAAACATAGCAAAAAATTGTTTTTAAAGTAAGTACTTTCCGGATCTCGTGGGCTATTTTTTTAGAATAAATAAGGCACGGCCTTAAAGTATGTTAAAGTGAAAAAAATAACGCTATGAAGTATTAAGAAGTATTATAATTAGTGACTCGAACTTTCTAAAACACACCTGCGCAAAAACTAAATTCTTGCAATTTTTTTCTTTTGCTCGATTGTTTTTTCTTTCAGCCTGTTTTTTTTTCTAGTTTCGGCGGCTTGTGTTAACTTTAAATGAGTATAGACTGAAACAGTATTTCGATGTAATCTAACATATTTGTTGATAAACACATTATCACACTAATTATACAAATGCGAAAGTCTGTGTGACTTGTTTTTTTTTCTCCTTTACGCTAAAATGGCTAGCCGGATTTTTTTGAAATTTTGAATGGAGATAGCTTATACCCTAGATTATCGTTTAGGCTATATTTTGTTCTAAAAAAAGTCACGCCGGCAAAGCCGCAGGTTAAAGCATTTAAAAGGATTTCTCAAGATTTCATCACAAACGGTCGTAATATAGTCATCGTATGACGTTTATGCATGCAATAGGGAAGTTTAGTAGCGACATGAGCTCGTTGCGACTGCGTAGCGATTATAAAACAAATTGCCGCGAGCTTTGGCTTTTACGACGGCAATTCTGTCCAACAATCCCAACCTCGTCGTAGTTCAATGAAAATCTTCCTCAACCGCCGCGACAACCGTCGAAAGCCGCCAACAAATACCATCACAATTGAAATCTAAATTGCATCGCATTTTAAAAAAGCAATCCCTTTTCTGTCTAGCTGACTCGATAATTGCTTGTGATAATTGGATTTCCGGTCATAAAAATGTAAAAATTGTGCGGTTTCTGAGGCGCCCTTTCCCGCTGGCTTTCAGAGGGTCGCTTATTTATATGCTAATGCCGAGCTCTAGAAATGCCACGCACGGCCAAGGCGGTGCACCTGTACAATTATAAGAACAACATTCTCCCCTTGTGCATTTTCATGGAATTTTCTACATGGAAATTGAGCGAAACTTAAACACGTTTCAGCGTACAACACTTTATGAGCAGTATTCTGCATGCTACCGTCTGTATAAATAATATCTTAAAAGCGTAAAATTGTGCTATATTTTGGTTGGAACATGGCGGCGTTTCTGTCTTCCTGGTATCAAAATTTAGCTGAAACGTAAGTATGCCACAACATACGGAGCAGCTAAGGTAGTGAGGAATCTCTTGCTTCAATCCTTCCTTCCTTCAATACTAGTTTTTGCCTATGGTCTTAATTACATGAATATTTCTAAGTAATAAAAAGTACAGGCAAGTGCAAAAATAAATATCGATTTAAACGACCAAAAATATGTTGCGGTGACTTTATTGCACCGGTTTAAGTGCGTTTGGTACATTTTTTATTCAACATAGGACTACAAACAAGCAACTGAGTGATCTGATGGTAAGAAATAACCACCACCCGTACACACCCGCAACACCAAGGAGATTGCAGATGCGTTGCCTACCCAGGAGGCTAAGATAGAATACCTCTAGTGCCAGTAATTGCACCGGTTGTCTTGCTCTCCACGCTGGAACACAACTGCGCAAACACTGCTGCTTAGCGGCTGGATTAGCGAACAAAACGGTGGTAGCAATCCCGACAAACCCTGCACAAGGTCCTACCACCCGCAAACTTTTGAGAAGTTAAATGTTCCCATATTTTCACACTTGACTATACCCATATCCATAATTTTGCATTTAAATCACCTATTGATGTTTTATTTAGATCATACGTAGTTATATCTGTTTCTGAACTTTTCATTTACATTACTTCCTATTCCTCGTACCCATCAAGCATCCAAACCTTCTTAAGTTTGCCAATACTCGCGCACCGAGTGCTCGCCGTGAATGTACGCCCCCGACATTCGTAAACAGAAAGTCTCGCACCTTTAATGCCATTATCAGTAGTGCCATTTCTGTTGCTGGTGTTTCTACCCCAGGGCATTAGTATTCATGGAGTCAGTCGATTGAGAAAAGAATTTTCGCACCCCGGTCCGATCTTGACGAGGGAATGGACTGAGTGGTTGCCATTTTCTTTTCCCTTTTATTTTTTCTCCAACAACTTAATGGAGTCGTAAAGAATGGGCTGGCATTTCATTATAATGTATTAACTTTATCCAGGCTGGGTGTGCATAATAACGTGTTTTGTGGTTCTACGTCTGAATTGCTTCATAATTATTACATTCGTTTTCAGGTGACTAAAGGTTTTGTTTCATGTAACACATTGACTTATTGTCGAGAACATTCCATTCCATTTGTATCAGCTACGATTTTCATAAAAGTTTTCGATAATTATGAACACAAATACTATGAGTAAGTCTAAATATTGCAAAAAAACTTTACTTGTTGAATACCAAGTCGGATGGTCCAGCCACCAATAAACCACCATAGGTAAGAAGTCCAAGAAGAAAACTGCAGAATGTAATTACAATACGTGGAAATGAGAAATTGTACGTACCTACCGACCTATAAGTTTTTTGTAGAAACCCGTAACTCTATTCAAGGAAACATTAAAAGTTTTGAAGCATTCGTTAACGTTGTTAGCACAGCACTGCTTCATGTCAGAATTTCCTAGAATATGTTTTACATTTTTTCGACATAATAAATTACAAACCATTCTTTTAGATTACACTGACAACTTAACTTACAAAAGGGTTCGCTTAATTTCCATTTTAAATAAATTTAAGATAAAAATGGCCTTAGCAGACACATTCACTTACTTAGCGTAGCGTAAGGAAAGACAAGAATTTATCTAAGGCAAATCTCATTGTTCCCTGAGACGTGAGCGGAACTTGCAAGTAAGACAAATTTCCATCGACTTGATTAAAGTTGTCAGAGTAAGAACGCGGGAGATGCAATTTGCCGCAAGTGGCAAATATAACTCTCTTGGTTTGCTCGTATATTAGGTGATTTGGTGATAAGTAATCTTAGAGCCAAAAAGCCAAACTTATACCGTTATTCCGAAACAAAGATACCCACAACATGATGTGAATATCCTTATCAAGCAAAGTGTTCATTAGTATCTGAATTATAGATATAATTCCTTCCTTCCGCACATACATAGTTCCACGTAATTTTTTTATTTAACTGTTATTCTGTTCTTTTAATATTGTTCCGTTCTCTTCTATTCTGTTCTAGAATTACAAACTTAAAGAAAAATGTAGACTTTGACACTTGAATCGTCTTGTCAACTTGATGTATTGGAACGATCCTAACGAAATTTGTGAAGTTAGTTATTGATTAACCAAGATTTCATTTAAGTTGTTTACTAAAACAAGTTGTAAGTTTATTATTCTAAGTATTTTTTACATTTCACGTAATTTCAATATCTCTGAAACAAATCAAATTCGTTGAACATACATGGTGATTCAGATTATGTCTAGGCATTTTGTATTTAGGGTTCGTAGTTATAAACCGAGCTCAAGTTCCAGTTTTTTTAGAGCATTAGAGCTCTGCAAAGAGCTGTCGACTCGACTTATCGAGACTTCTGGTGACCAAAAAGCTGGCAGCTATTATGGGCAGCGACTGAGTATAGCTGTCCAACAAGGCAGTGCTGCCAGCCTATTGGGCACATAAGCAGCGACAGTGATTTAGGTAAGATTTTTTATTTATGAGTATAGTTATTTTATTTTTAGTTTAGTTTCATAATTAACCTTAGATTTAGTTTTATTTAATATTTTTGGATTGTGTTTAATATGCTCACATAATTCTAAAAAATATAACCTCAATTTCATACTATGTTAGAATGAAACTGGAAGTTGGGCTCGGTTTACAACTACCACCCTATTTTCTCTTTAACCGTCAAAAGTCATCATAGGAATTACGAAGGCCAGACGGCGGTCACTCCAACGTAATAATCTGATCTGCCAAATCTGGGATATGGGATTGTGGTGAAACTATGCTCCAAACGAAGAAATTGGTAAAATGCTAGGAAGTTGATGAATAAAGTAACATAATTGATACCTCGTAAAGTTTCATACCGGATTCTTCTCAGCGGAGAAGTTTTCAACAGATGGTACATTCTCTGAATTTTAATAAGTGCCTTTTGTAAGCCTAATCTGAATGAAGATTTTGACTGACATTCTTGTACATAGATACTCAAGAGTTCCAAGAATAACCAGACTAGTGCTTGACTGAAGCAATTGTTTATTTTTTGTCATTCACCAGATTATCGATTCAGAGCGAAGGAAAGAGATCGTTTTCGGTACACGGATGGTCAAGAAACCTGAGCAGAACTGCGAGCAACTTGCTCTACCCAATGCCATATCATATTGGTTATTCTTCAAGATTCATTATTATCTCAATTATTATTCATTCCTGCGGAGATAGTCAGTGAGTCAGAAGTTACGGTCTAAGTCACCTGGAAATTTTATTAGGTCCGTCGTGAGCAACCGCAAGCATAACTAAGCTCATTGATATTTAATATTGGCTATGTTATCACAAAGACTTTGCTTAAATATTTCAAATCGCATAGAACACTGCAAAAAATGAGTATCATAAAAACAATGTAAAAACTGGTTCAAACCACAAAAAAATATACAAACGCTGAGCTGAGAACTAAATTATACCTAGGTACAACAATCATTTCAGTCTACAAAGTGTATGCAGAAAAGTTAACCGAACGAATTGGATAAGTTATACTACACCACAATAAACCAACGTTATAACTGCAAAAACACGGTGGCTCCATGAAACTGCAAAATGTGGTTAAAACTTTATTACAACAAAGTACTACAATGTTTTGAAAAGATTAAAGTTCAAAATTAGAGCTGAAAATTACGAAAGTATTCACGGAAATAAAATTGGATCGTGCATTTCGAACTCAAGAACACGCACAGGAAAATAGCAGACACAAAACACTTCTTTACGAGTTTAAAAGGAAACAAGAACAAACAAATGTGGCATCTCCACCGTTCTGGCACATACACCGAAATTGGTAGATAGTTGTACATGACTACAAATCTACAACCAAGATCAAAGCCATAGCATTAGCACGAAGCTTTGTAAAATGCTACCAACCCTATGCGAAGTCACGTCCAACAATAATAGCATCTATGTTCTTCTGAATGCAACACCGTTGATATTTCTAATCCACGGAATCCTTGGCACGCGCTAGTATGCAGATTATTCATTCAAATAACGCATGCTAAACGCCACAGATGGTGTTTTCCAAAACAAGCACAATGCGGTACCGTGCCGCGCTGCTCCTACCGCTTGAAGCACAGGCGCTGTGTGATCTCGAACCGATCGCAGCACAGTGTCTTTAGTGTTTATCTGCAGAAAAACAATCTGAGTATATAGGATTTAGCCCAATTTCGGGGCTTATGCTTCTAAATGTTTACTTGCAGGTTTGCGTGCATTGTCATGCTGTTGTTTTAGGTGAAACTAAGAATGATTAAAAAACAAGCATAATGTTATTCTGCATTTGCCGAAAGTGCAACACTATTGTACTTTTAATAAAATTTGGTTTTTTAAAGTCATGATATCATTACAGTGCTGAGAACGGAACACAACTGCAGTCTAAGTTCATTTGATGCATTGCTGCAGAAAAGTTAAAGCAATACTTTATATCTTTGCACGAGTTCTAATTTCCAGTGAATCACGCAAGTGAAAAGGGTGGAAGTTTGTTATTGATTGTTGTTCCGTGTTCAAATAAATGTAAAGTTACTATACCAGTGCTTGACGACACGCGTAGGACATTGTTTTAACTAGTAGTTGACATTTTTTTGGAATCTGAAAATAGAAAACATAGCCGTAAAAATTTTAACACACAAGTGTGAGTGTGCGAGAGTTCGTGAGAATATTATCGCTAAAAAAACATTAATATCGCACTTTCACTATTAGTCAAAACATTTAATATTGCTCGGCGTGTGACCTAAAATTTGAAAAGAAACCCATCAACATGACAACGTTTCTAATGATAGCAGATTAATGTCAACACAATGCGACATAAATAAGTGAGTGTTTACATTCCCTTCCAATTTGGAACCCCACAAAGTCAACATCACGTCAGAAGGCTGCATCAAACAACGTACTATAGAAATAACGTCAAAGAAATGGCGTCAAAATAAGGGATTGCGGGCACGTAGCAATAACGAACCGAATGAGTGACAGCCCCCAATGCAGTCGATGCAGGTCTTTTAATAATGTTACCAGCCCCTTGCGAGCTAAAATATTTTGGAGGTTTGTCACGACGTATGTATATATGTATGTTTGTATGGAAATTCTTTACTTTCTATACAAAAAGAGATACGACGTTTTGGGTAGCGTTCAGGGGTTGAAAATCATGAGTTGATTCCATTTTTTTCAGGTAACCATCCATAAGACACATAAAATAATAATAGGTAAAAAATTATAAAACCAATATAGTTGAAATATAGACACAAATATGAATTCGTTTGCGGTTTATACCAAAGCCTGAACCTGAAAGTAGAGCTATTTCGGTCCTCATTAAATCTAGGTATTACTAATATATTTTGAAATAATTCCACTTTGACCACACAAAGTTGCTTATGGTAAAGGTGATTAAAGTTCCATTGGAACAAGACCCTTTATACATACATAATATTATATCATCATAACTAGACGATTATTCTGAGCTTTCGCAGAACACCCGTTATATTCTTCGCAAGGTAAATATTAGGCTGCGTTCACACTCGCGCGGGCTTGTAATGGCGATCACGCAACGCACGCTGAGTGACAGCGTGACAAGCCAGGGGAAATATTGCAGTTGGAGACGTGTACGATTTTAGGGAATCTGGTGTGTTACAGGGCTGTATGATCAGAACATATGCCGTGATACCTAATTGAGTTTATCATTGGACGACTAGAATTGGTGAAGGAAATTGGTGGATTAGGTTTTGGATATTTTAAAGTGTAATAAAATTTAGTTTATTCTGTACATATAGACAAACAATGATCTCATTGACGTGTCACAATTTTTAGTCTTTTAATGTGTGTGCTATAAGGTTCAAAAAAATGTGAAAGTCCATGCTTTAGCAGGTTTACTTGAGCTGGATTGTCTAAAATTTGATTAAAAACAGGTTTCAATATAATTATTAAAATAATTAATAACCCGTCATTTTACTTTAGGGTTAATTTTCAATATTGTTTAAGTACTCGCTTAAACAAAATCTCATTAATGGGCGACTAATAAAAGCGAATAGTAACGATTGGTGACAAGTTTGTTGAAATCTGTTCAAGTTCGGGTACCGGTTTCTAGTAGACAATTTATTCACAATTTTCACCCATTCCACTATTTTGTTGAACCACCAATGATATTTTTTGAGCCGGTCAAATTATTCTTTAATCGCCCTTTAAACGATCATGACAATGGTAAAGCAGGTACTTAAACAAAAAAAAACTGAAGTTATGATCAAAAAATGACAAAATTTATAACAAGATGTTAGTGACATTTTTGTACGCCTTCTTAACCACGCCAGCATGGACAGCCAAAACGCACCACGCAAGACCATAGCGTGAATGCACAATCATGATCGGTTGCGTATATAAATATCCCATTTTCAGAGCGCAAATAAAAGCGGATCACATTAATTAACCGTGTATCTGGTCTCTGATTAAGAGTACAGTAGCGGAACGAAGCCACGGGGTCAACTTTAATTGGCTTCGTGCTGTATTTTAGATGTGCGATACGGCATCCGGGGGTTAATGAATAGTCCAACATGTGGACATTTGTTGTTCAAGTCAAGTGCTGCTTTGCATCATATTCATCAGTGGTTTAACTAACATTTACTCAAAGATTTTCTCGCTAAACGAAAACGCCGTAATGAAATATCTAAATGAAATATTAGAATTCTTTCGAACGAAACTGAAATGATGTTTCAAACGAATACGGTACGTTGCTTTGCGCCAAAAAGCTAAGAAGCTTTCAATATTAATGAATTATCCTTAAATTAAGTATGATTCAACAAACAAATAAATTATAAGGCGGTGAGCTAATCTTATCATCTAATATTCTGAAAGTGAACAACAAAAAGACAGTAATTTGTGCCTGAAATTAAATTTTAACTGAAAACACTCGAAACGGTAAAGTACGCCTTTCGCCGGGTTGTGTATTTAACGCGGATGTGAATTTTGCCGCATCCGGCCAAAAATTAATGAGCTTTCTTCCGCTTACTTAATTAACTGCCGCAGCCTGAGCGAGTTTACAGTCTGAATAAATTAAAATTAATATTTCGCACTCGTTAAATGTCGCCTTTACCGCCGGTATGATTTGTTAACACCCGTTTGTTCACTTTGAAAGTAATAAAAAACTACAAATAAATAAATAAAATGAAGCCCAATGCAACTCTGTAATGCTAACATAATTATTATTAGGGATAGGGTTTCACCAAAACAAATATAAACAATCAATTAATGGCACCATTACACATATTTATGCGCTATGCCCTCTGCTAAAATAGGTAGATTCACACATAAATACCGACAAACAGACAAAAGATTCGAACAGATATAACCCTAAGCTCCTTTCGTCAAAGGTTCAACATAGATACGAAAGGTCAGCCGGGGTAAATGCGATAAAAGGGGTAATCGCTCCCTTTAGATGGAACTGGCTTCACTGAAAACCATTTACTTTTAATGCAATTTTGCTCTTCGCCATTGTTTAACATATTCTAGTGGCTGCAGTCCTAAAGTTTACACAGTGATCTTGGTAATATTGATGACTTGCGGCCGCTTTTCTTGACATTACCGCCTATGATTTTACGTCAGACCTTTATGTAAATCCATATTTTTTCGGTCCTATTATACATAAACTTAGTATTTTGTAACAGCGTAAGTAGCGTAAGTTTATGCTACGAGTATTATGAGCAAAGAAAGCAGTTGAAAAGCCGTTTCGTTTTTGCCTGAGACAAACCATGTTGATGCTTTCCAGTCGACCTTGTATATTATGCATTGTAGCTCCCAAACTGCCCTCAAATTCGATTAAATCACCCTGTACATACATCATTAGTCCAGTTAAGTGCTTGCAATATTTTGACGTTAGCAAAATATAATATAGAGGCCATTAATCCATTGGATAGCCACGTGGCGTCGCGAATGCTTACACACCCGTCGAACGAGTGAAATATGGATGGAGCCTCCCTTAGGCTTTGTTTACACTGGTACTTGAACTAGAATTTGGCTTGCCAAGTTTGTTGTAAGCCCGATTGTTATGAGAAATAAGAAAGTATTTTGAGGTGTTAATGTGGTGTGTAATTCTAGGGAAAATAATTAAGATATTTTTAAGCCATTCTAGGAATTCATATTGGGAGCATAAAATTCAAAGTCATATTTTTACTCGTATTTTAGTCATAGTAGTAATAATGAAAAGTCATAAATTTAAAAAGGCCATAAGGTCTGAAAGCATAAACATCAGTCGTCGTAACATTTTAATACATAATGATTTGACAACGCATGACGTTGCGAAGTCATAATAATTATAACAAGTATAAATGCCCTTTTGCGCCTGGAAAACAAATATTCATAAGACCTGAGCAACTCGCATAGACAATTCGCTTTTCCTCTCAGCTAAGTTTAGTGCTTAACGTAATTTTACCCTAACTTAACCTAAAGATTTGTAAAACAGTCGCATGACCATGCTCTTTATTGTTTAATGCGAGATGGTATGCTTCGAAAGCTCCTCTTGCCCTTAATGTTTTGTGAATCCATTTCGCTTCAATGAAAATTTGGCCTAAATTTATACATTAAAGTAATTGGGACAAATAATAATTATGAGCTTTAATGATATTACCAAAACATGTTTGCAAATTCAAATTACACACATCAAAATTACGATTAATGATAATTATGCGCAAAAACTTTATGCGATATGTATTATGACAATCGACAATAGAAGCATAGTTGTTTTGTGATGAGGGAGCCCTCATCTTTGAGCCAAAAATAAGAATATTAATTTGTATTTCTTTTCTGTGGGCGCCGCTTTACGCCGTTTGTTACGACCCGACCGGCATATAAAGCCCGCTTATACATCGCGATAGGAAGAGGGTTAACGCTTGTTTAGCAGTTTATTCAACAATTATAACGACTTGCGCCCACTTGGGGGGTCAAAGCATGGTGAGTGCCTGCCCCAACGTTCGGGAAAATTATTCGAGATTCTTATCGAAGCTATCCATTCTATATCTAAAATGAACACATACTAAAACTAAATTAATATAAATCTTGGGATAGTTTACACAAATTTACTTAGTCCCAAACTAACCCATCTAAACTAAGCTTGTAAGCCATGTGAGTAGGGTTTTTGTACAAGTAAAGTTAAAAATAACGAAAACCATTAATTGTGGCTTTTTTTAATCGACCAGCATTATTATTAGGCTTCCATAAACTTCATTTCTTATTATCTATACTAAATAAACATTTTTGTAGCGTGACTAGAGAAAATTTATTAGTTAGCACGACGAAACGGCACCGGACCGGCACCGGAACGGGCAAATGACGTGCGTTTTCCGGCGCGGGACACCAAGGGGAAAAAAAGAAAATACCGCTTTCCCACGTAATGTCAGTCTGGCCAACCTAGAGGTATTATTGTATTCCATTCCCAAAGTAATTCTGTGGCCGTCAAAAATAATAAATTGCCCATTCCGGCCTCGCGACGACGCGGCAATTTTCTAGTTAGACTCGCCTTGTTTGTGATTATTGTAATGATTACAGGAGTAATATATTTATGGGCTAGTTACAAGGCATGGCATTAGGACCTCATTATAAGGTTTTTACAAGATATGAATGCGCTACTTACAGACGAAAGGATTTCTCGAGTAGTGATTATTAGGTGCTTCCTTGCTTTACACCTTTACAGAATAATTGACTATCGGCAGTTTTTTCAAGATGAAAGTTTCAAGATTTCAGAATATACTTAAGAATAGATGAATTACTTAGACATTTGATTTCTGTAATCATTATCTCAAAAACATAATAATTAATTTTCTTAAGTGAAAATAGCTCACCAACAGAAGACATGAAATCCAGCCAGAGTAAATCAGACACTCCAATTACAACAGTGTTCATCTAGGACTATTTTTATACCGTAGTAAACGAACAAAGTCAAATAAGTTCAGTGCACGATGTGCCTATGTCGAACCATCTACGCAATTCTATAACCTATAAAAGTGGTTCAGCTGGAAAAAATGCTTTCTTGAGTAGATTCGTATAAATATAAATATAATAAATAAGTCGAATTTCTTTTGGACTGACACCCTGCTATCTAACTGTGTCTGTGCCACGGATACTCTCTCGGCGGTAGAGCAATCGCCACAACTCTCCAATTTCTGCCTTAAGATGACCAAGAGCAGACCATGAACAACAAAGTAGTGAAGCTCTAAGTTAAAGAGGGTTTCTATGGTAGGTTTTCACCGGGCAACGTCATAAAGTGAGAATCCTTTACTACGCCTTTGCTACGTCATACCTTAGCCACAAAACTTCAGCATTATCGAGTCCGAACTCGACAAATCGGAAATCGAGATAACCGTCAAATTAAAATCGATCAGGAACAATTACGTAATCGGAGGTACTGGAGGGCTCGTAGTTTAATGAGTCCCGCTGTAAGACAAACTGTTGAGCTACTGGACACGGACTGTTCAAGAAGCAAAGTTACTAGATGTGATAGTTAACTTGTTTTTTTTAGAGGCAAACGGAGCACCATTGCAACCCTCGTCGATTATAGGCAACCGCAGTGTTCAAGGAATCAGATTAAAATATATAAGTGCGCTTTGGACTCGCGCACTGAGGAGTTCATATCACCATCATTATTTATTTGTGTATTCAAGTATGTACCAAAACAACCAGTAAAAAAAACACCGAATCGCAAAACTAACTTTATAATGAAAGATTTTAAATGACTTCTAAAAACTATGCTAGTTAGAAAGGTTAATCTATTTTTCTTGCTATAGTCACATAGAATCTTCCCTAATCGAAGGTAAAGAGGAAGTATATTATAAAAAAATTGTGATACTAAAAAAAACACTAAACCGTATTCACTGACTCTTTCTACAACTTGAAAGAAGGTTGGCCAAACTGTACATTATTGCAACTCTTTTTAACATACCTGTGTATATTATACCTATATGTTGAATGGTATTTACAAAAACAATTAAGCCTTCTGATTTTTTTTTGTTTCTTTCTCTTGAAGATAAAAGTCACAAGTGGCAAATAAAGACGAAATATATTTTAGATAAAGTAGAATTAATGAGCGTTTATGAATATGGGGGCTTGATTTATGCCACATATTTGTTTTTACCTTTACATAACACGGAACTACTTAGCAAGCTTCACATCGACGCTACGCCGTAGAACTCAAGCGTAGCGTAGCACTTAATGTTCTACTTGAAACACATTATTAAGAAAAAATTACAGTTTATTACCGCTGCCAATAGACACCTGCAATATCCAGGAAATAATGTGTCCATATTTAGAATTCAAATTTAAAAAATACCAAATACAAATGCTTTATTGTCAAACACTATACTTTCTACTACCATAAATTCATCATTCATGGCCTCCCCCAATGCATTATTTTTTAGTATAACTAGGTATTACGAAAAAATCAAACACTTCCATTGCATCAACGTTAGTAAAAATAAATGAACACATACTAATTAAAATATTACCAACTCAACACGTTAAACAAATGACAATCATTAGGTAGCTGCCCCTTCCAGCTAAACTACAGGTCCGCTCAAACTGGACTCGAGCAAGTTTTAATTAAAGCGAATATCTCGCACGGGGCTGCGATGTGGACATTCCCTAATGGTGTTTAGCCGGGTATAATAAACGCGGCGTGTAACTTGCGCGGCTATTTGAGTTCTGAACTTCAGGTTGACTTTAGATTTATTAGCGCTAATATTGGTCAAATAAATTGGTTGATTAAAACGGTAATGTTTTCAATTTTGATTATGTTAAATATATATTTTATATTTACGTTAATGAACTTAACCATACCAGTGCTTAACCATACGTGTAGGGTATTGTTTTTACTAATGGTTGACATCTTTGTCTCACGTTTTTACTCTTGTGATTCCGTATTTTCTCATTAATTATGAAGTACTTGCTTGTTTGCCTTCCTATTTCATAAAAAAAAGTTACTGTCAATGACTGGACCGTTACCTTCCCTTACCTTTAAACTAACATAATTATTTTCAATCACGTTAAGTTTAACTGACTTTCAGGTGACCATATAAGCAATGTGAAAACGGCTTCTGGAGTATTTTTTCTGTTGAAAAAGTGCTTTTACTGACAGATTCATTCTACCATCTATCGCTACAATCAATCGATTGCCGATGTGGTGGCACCATTACTGATTTTGAAATTGGCATCAATTAAAGCTTACTTTTGGGACCTTTGAAGTCTTATATTCCTGTTTAGGATGCTGGACTTTTTACGTTTGTTTGTGTGTGAGTGTGCTCTGTCTTGTATTGGTCAAACGAAACGAAGTATTTTCACCTGCGTCAAGGAACATGACGCGGACGGCGGATGAGCATGTCACGGACAAGCCAAATCATGCGAACGTGAAAGCTAAATCACCTAAATCGACATTTTCCATTTTATTACTGAAAACCTGTTATCATCTATGCCTGCCCGTGAATATGAGGCCAGAAATGGGTTACATCGTGGGGATCTAGGTTCGTTATAATATGTTTATAATTGCGCGAAAAATATTTAAACAAGTCGCTACAACGCAAGAATTTTTTCCTTTTCATTATGCGACATTGCAGGCAGATTTTACGTTTTAAAACATTTCCTATTCCGCATCAAAATAACTTTTAACAGCTTATGGTCACAGCTAGAACGAACAAAAAACTCCAAAAGAACAATCGCCAGAAATCAAAACCAAACGAGATCATTAAAAAATAACAAGGTTAGAGGCCAAGAACTTGGAAAAATCAGAAGTCGGGATCCGTCACGCTAAAGCCATTCTCCCTCTAAGGTTCGCGGAACCCCCCGTCATTAAGAGTGGGCACGCAAAGGGAAATTATCCCCACTTAACCCTCCTGGAGGCGTTAACTGGCACCTCAGTGGAGAGCACTCTACAGTGATTACTTTATTATAAAGATTGGAACAGTTTTTCTCGTGCTCCTTCCTACTTTGCAACACGTGGATATTAAATTAAATGAGCATGCTAAATTACCTATATCAGTAGCAATTAGCACTGTGCCTATTATGACAACTACGGTTCCTCCATCGCACTTTATCGACTGGACGTAATAAAATGTTACACACAGATAGATCATGTCATGGACTAAAACAAAAGAATTTTTTCCTGAAAATCCTGTAAAATGCATAAATAAAATTTTGCAAGTTGATATAGCATAACTGACATCGTCGTCGGTTAAAGCGAATTCTCTCGGAAATCATTTTAGTACATAAGAAAGCGAAACGTAAGCCAAATAATCAAGTATTCGTGCTTACTCCGAGTAATCTATCTTCAAACGGCAACTCACCGTGAACCGTAATAAACCTTTAATTTTGTCTCCTCAAATTGCGAACTCTAACGGCAATTGTTTTTCCGAATGAACGCCTCAAAATAACAATTCGTTAAGTTGCCAGCCGCCCTTTCCACCCTCGTTCTATGTACCACGCTATTGTGTGAGCGTTGATTGTACCAATCGAAAAGTTCTCAAGAGGGTCGGACCTACGATAATTAGCGTTCAATCAAGTACTTTCAGAGCTTCACTGTGGTTTCTTTTTCTCTTCTTTTTTGGAAATAGGAGGACAACGAGTAATCGCTCCACTCTATGGGAAGTGAACGCCGCTTCTCATGGGAACCAGTGAACCTAAAAAACAGCCAATCTGTTGCCGGCGTTTAGGTCCCATCCCCATAGGTCTCCGGATCTCTCACTCACAGTACGAAATGTACTAGCAAACTGCTACTTCACGCCGACATTCTGTGAGCGTGTAGTACTACCGGCCTACTACTTCTACAAGCCGGTTTATTACTATTACAACCCAACTGCAGTGAGGCATAATTAATTAAAATGAAAGTCATAGTTGTTCTGAAAAGTTTATTCAAGTTTAATTGCTGAGTCGCCAATTAAAAATTGATTTAAATTGATACCTTGCATTTAATATTAAAACAATCGTATCTATCTAATAAGACGTTGAAGCTAAAACATCTACACATATAAACAATACGGCAAACGCTTTTGCTTCAAAATATCTTGAACTGCTTTGTTAACTTAGTTTGTTAATCTACACAGAACCGCATTGTCCGTTTGAACCGTTTTTGAGCTCTTTGCCAGCTGAAATGAGAACAGAAGTTTGTCTATGATACAAAAAATCATTTTGGTTAAATCTATTTAATTTCCCGCTACTTTTTTCTTCATTGCTATCCGCTTCTGAACCCATCTTTAAGTATTTATAATATGTGTTTAGATAAAGTATTGCATGCTACGGTGCGTAATTAAGCCTTTAAACATTCGTATGGTCTCATTATGTATCTCACCTTTTTGACTTGTTTCATAAAACCACACTCGTAGGTATTTTAAGGCCTCTCATTGTGTATCAGTTCCATTAACTACTATAAACTTAATAATGTCTTACGTGTTTGCGACGTGTAGACATTGAAATATTATTATTTTAATACCATAAACTGCTTATTTAAAAAAAACACCTAGAACCGCTTCCACGAGACAGAGAAAAGGTAAATTACTTGTCAGTGACAAGCCAATAAGAAATTAGAACAAAGAGAAGCCAGAAAGATGCAAGAAAATAACGTTATATTTCGCGAAAGTTTGCAGTCTCGTAATAAAGGTGCACCGTTATCACATTTACTTACGATGTCATAATAAACCGTTCTGAGAATGTTCCAAATGAAATTAACCCATTTGGACTGCAATCGACAAACCTCACGCTCGCAAAGCGCCATTGACCACGCGGTTTTGTCATTATGTCAATGCTAATATTAGCCAATGGTAACACGTCCATCGATTGCATCAATGTGATTGTGTTGTTAATATGACAACGTATTCAATGGCAATTCTGTCTGGCGTCAACGCCAGAGTGCTTTGCAATTTTATTTTATCATTCAGTAAAAGTGTCGCAGAATTTTTAAAACTCATATCAGTAAACTTTTTACCAATATATAAAATGCTATATAATGAATGACAACACGAAGAAAAATTAGGGTAATGGCAGGATTCGAACCTGCAACATCAGCATTCCGTGCCTTGCGTATTCCAGTTTCCGCCACATTACCGCTGCCATACCCTGCGAATTTGTCAATATGTTTCGTCTTTACGGTCATAACATTATTGATATTTTTTCTTTACTGCATATATATGACGGATAAATCTTAATATCACCTCAGTTTAAAACTTTAACAAACACCCGTTTTTGTAACCCACTCTATGTACAGTCAAGGAAATTTAGACACGTGCCACCGTAGAACCTAGTCGAAGAGACATACGCATGACATTTGTATGACATAGCGTGGCGTTTAACGCGTCGCGTCATTGCGACAGGGTTCTAAGGAGGTACGTGAATGTAATTCCTCTACTGTACAGATGGTACCGTTCAGAGCGCCAACATGTGAGTCAATGTTTCAAAAATATTTAAACCCAACTATATTGTATTGAAACATAGTTAATTAATCCACGTAATTGCGGCGTGATGGACCACTTATCAATAAAATTATCGATCATAACTTGTAATTAAATCTATTGATCAGTCTATCTTAATAAATCTAACTAAATTGTTTCTTTTGATTTCTGTTTTGTCGCCAAAAAAGTCAATCAATTTCAGATCTGTGAGAAATTACGATGTCCTTTAGTGTAAATACTTAGAAATCTTAGAATCAGCACAGACCATTTAACTTGACGAGATAGTACGGTTCACTAACTTTGGCCATGTACGTTTTTTACGTTGTTGTCCATTCGTCACACGTAGCGTCTCGGTATCGTCGTCACGTAGTTTCGCGGGAAACTTTTATTACTTTACTTGCTAGTTAGACCGTAGAAGACCTCTAGACACAAGGACTATCTTTATCAAACGCTGCAGATTCTAAGTAAGAAAACGTGAAAGCAAAAACTGAATGTTGCCTAGCTGTAAGGTTATTTCATTTCTAACCAACTTTTCCTTTAGTTTTGAGGTAGGTACCGAGTTTTTTGTATCATATTTCTTATTGAAATTTTAAGTTCTTGCTTTGCTATGGCTCAGTAACCTGCGATTAATTTATAAGTTGGTAAGTAATTCAACAGGAATACGTTACAACACCTCCAATTGAATGTTCTTCGCCATATACAAGCTACACTAAAAAGGTGTATAAACTTAAAGTGGTAAATTCAATTAATTCGTATTATGTCAAAATTGAAACTCAAATTACCTATGTCTGCGTCTTTGTTGCATTTGAAGTTATTATACTTAGGTATGTTTAATAAAAAGTGCTTTATCTCCAAAAGTCTTCCACAAACCAATTTCACAGGCTGAAGCAAAATTGAAACTTCGTATTCATTATGAATGACAAATGGAAACTGTCAATCACTTGAACGAGTGCTGCAGCTAATGCTCGAAAAATTGGAGGGAGCCAAGTTCTGTTGGTCGGCACGCAATGGCGACCACTTAGCATAATCTGACGCGTCGAACAGAATTAGTTAGAATGTTTTGTAATTTTTGCAGTTATTGTAAACAGCTATGTGAGTATTCATCGTACTATTCCAAAGATTGAGTTAATTAGCTATTTTTAAGGGTTTTTGTTACTCGTGTGTTTAGGTTCGCCGTCGTGGTTCATTTTTATTCTTTAAGCGAATGTTTTAGCTGTGGCCAGCCTTCACTTACCAAGGCAAAGTCATGCAGCCAAGCAACCAAGAGACATAGCATCCCTTACTAAAAAGCAAACTGTTTAACGTAGCGATATGAAGTTTCTAACAGAATTAGAGAAACGCCGCTGGCTTACCAAATGCAAATTTCACTACTCCCATCATTCTCATTCTGTATTAGTTGAGACAAGCATTTGCAACTGTTACAGTTGTTAGGTCTTTAGCCAAAGGAGTCAGAATTATAAATCGAATTTACACAGCTTAGAGCTTTAAAACAATTAAAACGAGAAAGCAGCGATCGAGCTCTGGAACAATGATGGAATATACGGATTGCCAGTCTCCCCTAAGCCTCTGAGATATATCCTTTAATTACTCAGCGAAACTAATTACCGCATCGGATATTGCCGTGGATCCATACCGACCGATGAAAACACTTTACAAGATATAACTCGCGCTCATTGAAGATTTATGCGTACTTTATTGATAAACTTCCGAGAAGGGTTTCGTAGCTTTTCCCCGTTTATGCAGGAGCGAGTTTCGAGGAAGAGCTCATTTTCTTGTTATGGTTAATTTTCCTTTTTTTATGTGGCAAGTTTAGAAATTGTGGTTAGTTTAACCCGGGGTGTATGTTAATTGGCTTTGTCTAGGTATCTTTCCGGGTTATTTTAGTACGTGGTACCATTTCAACCGCAGAGCAGGCGAACCGTAGTTTGACAGCTTTACCGCACTGCGTTTTACTCCTATTTGTGGCATTCGAAGAATTTTTCGCGTTAAATATTGCAATGCTGGTTTCCGTTATTCTTTTAACCCAAACCTTCATTTGCACCGCTATTAAGTAGTTATTGAAGATTTGTTGGAACAAACAGTTGGCATCTATAATGTATCACTTGAAGTAAACAAAATATGCAGTTTATTTTTACAATATGTTATCCAGGTATAGGGAGTCGACAGGTACGTAGCTTCAGAATGCTAAGAGACGAATTTAGTTAAATGTATTCCTTATTGTTTCAGTAATTTGTATTCTTTCCTAACGAGACACACTGATAATTTTTAATAAAAAAAACGAGCGTTTATCAAGATTTGTGTTGGGTGGATATGGGTCGAAACATTATGTGTTTCGATTTAACCAGTTTTGGAAACATAATTGATCAAGAACAGTAATGTATTTCGACCTCGCATGAAATGTCAGTCTAATTGTTAATGATGCTTGTTATTCCAAGTTATTACGGATGGATTGGAATACTATTACATTATTTTTACATATAAATGTAATAAACCCGGTGTAATTGTACTTTTGAAGGGGTAATTAATCGATATTGTTCTAAATAGTGATGCTGCAGTAAGAATTAAACAACTATAAAATTGTAATATCTTGACTTCTTGAAGCCTTTATACCTTACACACATTATTTAATTAGTTATATTTGATTTAAAATCAATCATAATGTTATTTAGCGTGTTTTATCTTTACATAGTATAAACTCGCTATCTGTTCCTGTCTGTCCTAAATCCACATAGTCGGCCGACTTCTCCTCCTTTTTTTTAGAAATAGGAAGACAAACAACCAAGCGGGTCACCTGATGGTAAGTGATCACCATCGCCTATAAACACCCGCAAAACCAAAGAGTTTGCAGATGCGTTGCCAACCCGGGGTGCTAAGATGGAATACCTATTGTGCCAGTAATTGCACCGGCTGTCTTGCTCTCCCCGCCGGAACACAACAGTGCAAGCACAGCTGTTTTCACAGGTCTTACCATCCGCAAAACCTTAACCACGCGATGGATTTCGATACGGTTTTCACTGTCATTTAGAGATTTTTTTGCGGAAGGTTTTTATGATACATTAGTCCCGATTGTACTCATGTGAAGCCGGGACTAGTCGCTAATGTACAATAAAGTGTTTACTTACTTATTTCAGTTTTTTCTTATACTAGAGGTGGGAAAACCGCCAGGATTTTTTCCTCGTTATGGCGTAACATTCGTATATTATCACACTGCATTAGCAGTCGATTCAGTAGACGGCAGACTCTTTCAAAATGAGATGGCAAGTAATTTCGTGAAACCCGGTTCTAATATAAATTATTCATCGGCGACGAAACGCCTGAAGCCTCGTATTCATTTCATTTCTGAATCTGAAATTCTACTTTTCTTTTCGCCTTTTTCTGTATCAAACCTACCTTCTATAAATTTTAAATAAGATCTCCGGATTAGAACGCTAGGGAGTAACTACGTAATGCAGTCTGTTCTCAATTTGATATGATTGTTTTTTTGTAAATAATAAAAGATGGAATTGCGCACATAAGGCGTTTTTGCCAATTTTAGCAGTGAATTCCTGCAAGTTAATGTTACTTAATGAATTCGTTATGATCCACCGAATTTATCCGAAGATATAAAGGATTAGATATCTCGTCTATATACAGGTGTATATCTAGGTAGGTGTGTATCTAGGTGTACATGATTTGTCGTTAGTGATTTCTTGCAGTAAGCCGTGGTTTATAGTTTTGGCTGTAAGGATCAGGAACATGACCCTATAAAAAAATTACACGTTTGGAGTCCATCAACATTTCCCAAATAGTACCCAAAGTCTAACCTCTTTATTCATAATTTAAAGAAAGAAAAAAGGAAAGAAAGAAAGAAAAAACCAACCACTTACCAATCACTTTTAAACTAACATTTATGTTCTGACCTTTTTTTCTCTTTCTTCGGCTCTGTACCTGGCAAACGTCACAATGTCAAATGAAAACATAATACATGGTCACTAACACAGGTTTACGAAGCGTTTATGAATAAGGGGTTAAAGTTTTAAAGCGCCATCTAACGGTCAACGATAGGTACTTAATATTAACTGATATTTTTAATTCCTGTATTATATTTGTGTGGTCTCCAATATAGAGTTTTTTGTATTACATTTTATTATACGGATTTGATGAAAAAAAAAAATTTATATCACACGGGTAGAATACTTTAAACGTTCTTGATTTGACTACGGAACAATAACTTAAAACTGAATCCCTGAATCCCCAATCTAAAAGCGCAGTCACTAGCCACACCCAACATACTTATAGTACAAGCCTGCATACATTTTAAACTAGACTCAAGTTTGGGCATAAGTGTTATCAGCGAGCTGTAATAGCCACCGATCGGTTCTCGGTTCGAAACTAAAGTCGTTCATGGGGATCTCAAAATATTACGGTCTATAACGTGCCTACGATAAGATAGCGCTGTGAGAAATGTCAGTTACTGTTTCGAATTGCTTTTAATATGCCCAGGGCTATTTGGATACGGATTTTGTGGCGCTGTAGTAATGTGTGGGAATGTGGAAGCTACTTTTGTTGGCTATTAACGCTGAAACAAAGTGTTGCAACCAAATAAATAGGTACAAATATTAAACAGTTGTCAAATATTAAACAGGTGTTTTGTAGTTTCTGTTTAATTAAGAATAAAGTTATAAGAGAGCTACAACAGCTGTTGACAAGTTTAAATATATGAGTTCAGTGATGGTACAAAGAATGCGGCACACAATTTCTCTTAGCATATTGCTTTAAATACTTCAGTTGTAATCATCGCAAAACTTATAATTTAATTATTCCAGTCTTAACCAACTAACGCCACCGAGTGAAATGGAGGTCGTTTATTTTCCATCGGAAATTGGGTCTGTAATTAGGCCGCCATAATATATTGTGAGTGGCATATTGCTGTGGTTTAATTAACAATTCGTAGCAAAACATCCGCGGTATATTAGTGACTACCCCCTCTAGGTAAGTAGGCTATTACCAAGAGGATCAAAAGGTTGTGTGAATTGAACTCTTTAGAAACGTAATAGTACCACTTAAGGGGCAACCGAGAGCTACGTTTGGATTTCGGAGGTTCTGTCCCGAATCAAATCGAGAGTGAGAAGATTTGTTTTGATTGTTTTGATTTGATTTGAGAAGTTCTAAAGTAAAGCTTGAAATTGCTAAAGATTAATATAGATCTGCTGAACTGATAGCATTTCGGGAAGGAAATTCTCTAGCGGCGACCGTGTACCAAAAGACAAAACATGGGGCGGTTGATTATTTATCTGATGGAATTACCGGGGTAGATGACATCATTGTGGGTCATTCAGTAAATTTCTAAAACATGTATACCTACGTTTAAGTTTTATAACAATTAAGCAAGTATTGTTTGGCAGTTCAAGTGATAATTAAATTGTAAGTGAAAGATAATAGAGTTTCATATAACCTAATAATTGGCACCCATTGTCGCAAAGTTTTGGTTCTACATAGCATACATACTATACCTTTGTTTGGTCATTACTGTGTGGGTAAATTCTATTTCTACCTTTCTACCAGTATTAACCATTTCTTCCTAGTCTCTCTGTAAATCTAAGTTAAACGTGTAACTAAATCCGGTATCTAGCTTATTTAGCTTTGAAGACACCAATTTCGTGTAGTATTAAGATCCAAGTACCGTCGGCAAATGCGTCTATTACAATAAATATCAATTGTATCCGACAACATACGCAGAGCCTCATCGTAACTAAGATTTTGTCTTCATCCACCTAAACTAAAAAGTATATAAGTATGTTCTACATATGTTGGGACTGGCGCGAGTATTTCTAAAACCATGCTTCTGACACTTTCCTTTTTTTTACTTAAACCTTACTTACTTACGCACAGCTGTATAAGGTACAAGTTGTCCTCATATTAAGTGAATCCACAGACTTTATCACGTCAGTCAAAGATGTCATGGAGTACTCATAGTAGAATTTAATGTTTAAATAATCAACTTCATCAGAAGCTTAAATGATGAACTAGCTTAACTGAAAACCATCTCTAAATTAACTTATTTCAATGGAGCCAGTTTTCAATGCTTACTCGCAGCAATAACGGTTTTGGTTGCCAAATCCCAAAACGTGTTCATTTACACTAATATAATAATGAAGTAAACTGTGTCTTTTTATATGGGGGGTAATCTCTGGAACGACTAAACCGATATCAAAAAATATTTCACTAATAGCAAGCTACACTATCTCTGACGGACGTAGGCTACTAATTCCACGCGAATGCGCTAGTAGTTAATGCACAGCGGGGTATTAAAACAGCTTCCTTTTATTTAACCTCATTTCTTTTAGAATTATCAAGGATGAGCTGTCGGGTTTTTTGTACATAAAAGAACAACGGTTACGACGTCATTGCAGACAGAACAACGAACGTGATTGCCACCCCTGCGTTAACTTCGTTAACACGAAATGAGCCTTCAATAGCTAAAGTTAAATTAGGTTAAAGCCAAAGAGGGGGTAACAAAATAGCTGTTTATATTCTTCTCCACCTTTTCGCTCTTTTACAAACCCAGTTAACATAATAGGTTGTTCGCAAATATAAGAAAATACGTTAGCCGAAAATGGAAATTAAATGGAAATATTATGGTTAAAATTCAAGAAATAATTCAGTCCTTGCAAAGAATAACGCTTCAAATATTTGCTAACGATTAATTTAAATTACGTGTAAAAGCCGTTAATGCATAACAATTACAAAGGAACTAGGCACTGATTAATTTTTCTTAAATAGTACTAAGTTGGCATCTGGTTTTTTTTTACTTTATTATGATGTAACTAATGAACCAGGCCTATACGTTTTGACAACTTTATCCTGAATAAAACACAAAAACTATTTTATTCGAATTTATGCATAATACTCGTACAGGCCGATAATTATACACAGTGGTGGTTACTGGTTAGGTTTACAATATTTTACCAAAACCCCTGCAAGAACAAGGCATGAATATTTGAATAATACACTAGAAGAGTCTTTATGATTACAAAGACAGTTGTTCTATAGAAAAAGCTTATAAGATGAAGTGCTTAATGTGATGAATGACAATAACACGCATAATAGTGTCGCATACAGACACAAGATCGATGGGCGCTTAGCGACAGCTTTTTATCACATGTTTACTTACTGTTTTATCTCGGCATTTTGTGTTCGTTGATCGTCACAATTCACTTTTTAACACACTGTGTACTAAGTGCTAACAACGATCAATCATAGTATTACGTACGGCACGCGTCTTCCTTAGTTTGCAGAGGGGTCAGACGATTTTGATTCATATGTTGAACCTAGAAAGAACGATGTAGATTATAAAATTTCATCGCGTGTCCTGCATGCGTGACCCTCTCTTGAATAGCGACATCCTTGCGATTGTTGAACCAATATATGTTTGTACAGTTAGCACAAGAAATATTTTACACCCGTTTTCGTAGTTTTAGAAAGTATCGGTCTATGTTGGTATTTAGATATATCGCACGTTTTGAATTAAAGCGACTCAATTCTGAATATGACATTTCCCAAAATTAAACCCTATGTCTTTTAGTGAAGGTGATATTTTGAGATGTGTATAATTCAGAAATGGGTCGCTTTAATTCTAAGCGTGCGATATATATTATCTCTACATATTATACAACAATGTCGCTAGCGGCAGAAGTCTGTCTTCATATCGTCACTTGGATGGTAAAACTACTGAAGCGACATGCGAATCTAGTGTCGCTTTAGTAGTTTTACCATCCAACTGACGAATTATCTTCGTTCGCATACTCCTTTTAAACCACGATACAACGGATTTTGATACGCTATTTTCACTAACATGTACAGAACATTTTACGGAAGGTTTTATGCATAATACATTTTAATCAAGTTTTCGTATAGTTAAAAAAATAGGCATAAAAAATCGATTTTTAGCATTAATAAATTGCACCCGCGCGAAGCGGGGCTAGGTCGACAGTGTATACTAAAGTATCAGTTTAATTGAAAATAAGAAATTTGAGAAATGAAAATTTTTAAAATGATATATTTAATCAAGCGTTATTTGACCTATTCATTGAATATTGGCTGTAATCAGTGGACATACAAGTAAGCTTACAGTAAAAGACCACCAATAAACCATAAACAATAGGTTATTCTAAAGTGTAGGAAGTTAGAACTTATTGAAATACTTTTTTGTCAGACCGTACTGTACAAGCTTAATACCCGGTGTCAATCATTATCGCATGTCGGGGGTGACGCTCACGTTCACGCAACTAGATTATACGTTTAAAAACATTTCGGAAAACAAAAATACGTAAATATTTTTAAAGTTTTTAAATATTACGGTACATGTAAAACCAATCCAGTCTGTATTCGTCTCACCGCTGAGAGCAAGCCCTCAGGTGAGGCAAATACAGTCTGAAAATATACTGGAAAAATACCTCAAACCAAGTCAAAATATCTTCAATCTCCTTACTCCCTTATTCATAAAAAGTTAACAATCTTTTTAAGCTAATAAATGTTTTGTCCCTTTCATTTGAGGGTAAACGTCACAATGACAGATAAAGACATAAAACTTGTTAACTAACAAACGTTTACGCAGCGTTTATGAATAAGGGGGTTAGTCTTTATCGTACACAAAGTTAAACTTATAAAAAAAATTGCCACGTGTTTAGGAGAAAAAATCACTAACCTTATGAGAAGATCCTGGCAAATCACAACAAGGCAGTTAGCAATTGAAAAATAAAATACAATGTTATCTACTATTGATGTTATGTACTTTTTTTAATAAAAAAGGTTTTAAAACTCCTGCTTAAGAGGCAATTTCCACGTCGTTAATGTTAAGTGCGAGCTCATACATTGCTACTTGCACTTAACATCAATTATATGAATTTCGCACTTACACTAATCAAAGTATAAATTACCCTAGAGACATAAGATATATTTGGATGCAACGGCTTTTTCTACGGTGCCTAAGTTTTATGTCGCGCCTGTGGGAAACAAGCATGAAACTCGCTTGTGGTATGCAATTACCGCAGCCTACAGACGCTTGCAACAGAAATACTTATCACTTACGTGAAGCTGACCTTACAAGGCGAGATATTGGCTCCTCAGTGACTTCTGGACCCCTTAATCACCAGCAGCTGCAAGTATTTGCTTAACATTTGAATACTTTTGTAGGTTAGATTAAGTACCCATACCCTAATAACATTTACGCGAGAGTATAAAGACTGCATTAAATGAGAAAGTCTTATGATCTCGATACCGCTCCTGCCATGACATCGTTGTGCTATAAACTTAATGCTTTACAGTACCTTAATAAAGATAAAGATATAAAACCAGCCATCGCTATCTACAATTGCCCTTAATTTCAATTTTAACTACCCGTAATGAATACTCAACTCCATTGCAATTTAAATTGTATGACATCGTACGATTCTTTATTTGCGTTGATTATCATAAAAAAAATCATTCCTTATTCCCACGATCCCTGTTAGTATAAGTTCGTTAAACAAAGACGAAGGATTTTAAAAATTTTCATTATATTATATCTTTTTATTTAATTGTCTTATAGATCTCTTCTACGTTTTGTCTGTAATTGGAATTACGAGTAAATTCAGGATTGTATTTCGCCGTCAAGGATGTAATTATGAAATGCTGCATATACAGTGGCCTTTCACAAACGTGTACTACTAAATCTTTCCGTTGATAGTCTCATTCCAACACAATTCGAATGTAATCATAGCGTCATCAGTTTTGCGGCTCACCATGACTGCTAGCATGGCGCAGCGCAATGCCTTCAATAATTACCAACTGTGACATGAGCAACGACCAAAACTGCAACATAACCATCCTGTAGGTACCAGTATACTCGTAGCGTAGTATATTTATGCGGAATGGCCAATGAACAATGGCCGCTCTTACACCGCAAAAACTGAATAATTTGTGAAGAAAAAATACTGAAACTGTTTATGTATTGCGAAGAACCAGGATGACGTTATTAAAGAAGTAGTGTAATACCTCAGTTATAAAAAAACATTTATTTATATATGAGTTAGAGTTTCGTTAATTTCTCGTGAATCACTTTATCAGACCTTGAGTTTGACCAAAATGGGACCAATTGAAGGTAGAGTGGTCTCTACCTTCAATTTTTTTCGAAGTCTGTTAAAACAATCTTCATCGAAAGGCGAAAATAAACCAACGGATCGTCACCTTCATTTGTCTTTCACACCGCCCGCCCGCCTAATTAATAGAAACACCTTAACATCAATCGATACCTATCGCTTAGCCCACACTATCCCACATAAAGAAGTCAAGTCACGACTGTATACGATTCGGGTGCCCACTTGTTTGAGAAAACCGGAAATAAATATTCTCGAGTACGACTAATTGGTTCCCGTTGGATTCGACAGGCGTCCTCCCGGCCCGGCTCTGCGGTCCGCCGCATAATTTATTGAGTCGACTGTACTGTGGATTGCTAGCTTTATATTTACGTGCCGACGTTGCGAATCAGCTGTTATGTAAGATTTAATAGGTAAATTATGGCTTTAGGCAGTCTACGGTAAGTATATAATTTAATTAAAAAAAAAATTATTAAAAGACTTTGTTGATTTTATTGTTTTGTGTTTGATATAGACTCAGCCGTATACATTCTCAGCAAAGCACTGGAATTATTTGCCATTTTGCTACATTTGCGTCAATGTTCGGGGCAAACACAATTTCCGCGGCGCTGATTCGCGCTCGGCTCTCAAATAAGCCCGCAACAAGAACCTCACTCGTAAAACATTAAATTGATCTTGAATAATTCCAGCCGCGGAAAATTGTAGATCCGTTTTTCACATCTTTAGCTCAACGTTTTTGCCCATTTGGATTCCGGACCGTACCCAACTGAGCCTGTTATCCTCTAACTTTGCCTTCTCGTGGAAAAACTCGTGCTATTACCGTAAATATCAATTTGTATGAAACTAGAGGGAGGAGCCGCGCCGAGCCTGCTCAACTTTCTGTTACAGTCAGTTACAAATTGAAGCAGCTCCTCGCAAGGATTCGGATTTTTAATGCTGTCTTTGATAAATTATGGAAAGATGACCTTCTAACGCTGACGAACTTTTCACTTTAATCTTCTTCCCGCTTCGTTACTGGGCCCTAACGCAATATATATCCCGGCATGATGTATCCTCCGCTGTAAAAGAGAAACATTTTAACGACAGTTGAGTCAGAAGTTCGACTATTAACAATGTTAAGGCTTAGGGTTAATTTAACGACATATTTTATCTTACTATTTATGTAAGTACTAGCGTATAATTTTACACGGAAAAGACCTTAAATATTTTGAGTTCTTTTTCATAATCTGAGCAGATGAAACAAATGGTTTTATACTTACATATAACATAGACGACTAGAACCTAGAGAAATATTTAAAGAGAAACTACCTTGGTTGAACATAGTTTTTCTTAGAATGAAACGGAGTTTTGGAACATTCCATTAACAGAAATTGCCTGTCTCCAACATTTTACCTGCTTGCTCTGCGTGTGGCGTTCGTTTTGTCCACCCTGTAAAAATCTAATTCTCTTCTAAATTAAAGTTAATGTGGCATCGGAGGTAGCTGCCAAGCATTGTGCTGCAAAGGTGGACAGACTGTCCCATAGGGCAGGGGGAGGACCGTTGGCGCAATAAATTCTTTGCTCGATCCGATTCCACTACGCGATATATTTACAGTATAAACATAAAAGAAAAGTATCCACTTTCCTGGGTTCAACGACGCCGCATAAACTTTTTAACTGAAGAGCGTTCTATTTTACAGTTTTTATACTAGAAAATGGTGGCTCTATGTGCTGTCCGTTCTGGTAAGTAAGGAGTTTTTATAACAACTTTTTATTTTGCGTGATTTTTGCGTTATAAATGCTATTGTGACTTAATTCGTTGAATTAAATTTCAAATGTGCGGAGGCTTCCTTGCTATGTATTCCATAATGAGAATGTTCATAGTAAAAACCCTAAAGCTCACTAGTCAATACCTGTGCGGTACTGCTGCTACCTGCTGTTACAACGACAGCAGCAATCGGCAGCGCACTTGCTAGCCTTCTGGTGTTGCAAATGTCCTATAGGCGGCGGTATCCACCTTCCATCAAGTGGACCGTCTGCCTGGCTGTCGTTCCTTTTACATAAAAAAAGTTTTCCCACTCATTTACTTTATGCAGGTTCAGGAGATGGTAGAGAATATTCGTAATGTTTGTTAGCATTATAATAGGAATATTGTTTTGTATCTTATAAATTACATTATGAATAATAATCTCTAGCTTGGGATTATGTGTCCATTTTACGGGATATTACGAACTAAAAAAGTATTATATGTTGTTAAACAAGGCATGATCTATCAGACTGCCGAATACCATCTAAATCCGTCCAACCATCATTCATGCGTGATTAAGAATCAAGCATCCAAATATCCAAAAATCATTACATCACATTACATTATTACTTTAATCGTTACATTACATGTTCATTATCAAATTAGTTTGAGCAAAATAATTAGTATTACACATTTATAAAATAAAAGATGAAACAAACCTACACACAGAACCGAAGCAGCTATTATAAATGTTTAAACTACTCATATACATCCACCATCTATATGTGTCCCGAGGGACGTGTTCCCACAAAGCGCACAATGAAACTCCTGATTCTAGTGCTAATGCAAATTTAATAACTAGCTACCTAAAGTTTCCAGTTCGGTAGCTAATAAAGAGCTCTAGGTGACCCTGCACGACCCTTGTCAACATAGTTTGAACATATTAAGCAACTATCGCCAAGTGCACGCAACTAATACGACCTACTTTATACTAACAATTAGGGGTGGGTTTAAACCCCCTTTGATACAAATTTACTTAACTCCTTCGTTATAACTAGCTGATTGACTAATTCCTTAAATGGCAGCGCAATCAATTGTTACGTACTATAAAAATCGGAACTCAGGACAACCAAACCGTTTGATTTTCCACTTCTGAACAAAACAAATTTAAACAAAAAATAACAATGAAATTGAATGATTAAGCAATTCAGAGGCGCGCAGTCGCAGTTTAACAGTTGGGCGTAGTTTGATATTTATATTGCAAATGTACATGTGGGAAATATTTAATTTACTAAAATAACTATAACTTACCATAATATGGACAGTTTTCAATTAATATTTATAAGCGCCCTAGTTTTGCATTTTTATTATTTGACACGGAGTAACCGATTTTTGTAAGCAATCATTGTTACTAACATTTTATGGGACCAGATCCTACAATAAAATTAGTTAACTAAGGTAAAAAAATACCTGCATTAATGAAATGTTTAAATAAGTCAGTTAAGTAATTACTGCTAGCCTCAAAAGACTACGTTTATATTTGCCGCATTCAATGAAATTGTACATAATGGCAGAAAGTCGGGGACTTCAAAAAGATTTAACAATGCCTATTTTGAGGGGGCCTTTCCTGCCTGTTTCTGCATTTATCTCTAACAAGGCTTTGTGACACTGGCTGGGACATGTTTTAGAACCGATTGTAACATGGAATCAAGTCATAGAAATTGTATAGCATAGAAAGAGTTTTAAAATTAAGAGCGATATTTTAATAGCTGATTTCGTTACTTTAAATGACAATAAAATGTGCCAAAAAGAGACGACTACACACTCTAAACCTCCTCTTCAATTGACACCCTGTACATGTATAAAACGTCAAATCGGTTACCTTTTTTCTTATTAATTTACATGTTTTACTACCTTGACGCACATCAAAGATTTAGACAGTTTTGAGTGTGTACACTTGACATATACTGAGGCTATAATAATATTTATGCATTAGTAATCAAATAGATAAGAGAGGCAAAAGTGACCGATTGTTTGAAAATTTGTAGGAACCGGCCAATAGCCAATCTTTTAAACTTCATACTTCTTTAAAAAAATTTAAAGACAAGCTTCTTAAAAACAATTTTTATTATCTTTCACTCCAGCACTGCAATCTCACCTTAATTTTTATTAAGAAATGGTAATTTTAACTAATTTGAACACTTCAAAGCGAATTGTAACTCGAAAGATCCGAATACGAAATCAAATTAAAGATATTCCTCAGAAGTAACTATACAGACAAATGAATGTATTCTCTATAGAGGAATAAAGCTCCGCGAGATTCCCAAGTTTAATTATGAAGTTAATTAGGTCGGTTTGATGAAAAATTCAAATCCTCACTCAAGTTAATTTCCTCAGAATCTCTGAAAGCATTTTCTTATTCACATTCTGCCCGATGAATTTAATCCAGATGAAGGGAGCTCCTTAGCAATCATTATTAAGTGACTAATGATTACTCTACACCGTGTTAGGACGTTAATTATTTTCTTTAGAGTGTCATTAAAATTTAATGGAATATGTAAAGGTATTTTTGTAAGTTCTTGTAATAAATTTGTCCAAGTATTTTATTCGAGCGCAAAGAAAACGCTTTTAATATAATGACTCCTTGGCCTTCAACTAGATTGAACACAAATATTTTTATTCTCGTGGGTATTTTTACAAACTTGTATTTAACTTTGTTTGGAGAAATTTTGAGTGAATTTGGACTCTCAAATCCGATTGACTGATAGATAGATTCATAGAGCCGATGACAATACACTAGTTGTTATGTTTAATTACCAAAAAGCTTGTAGCAATGGGTCAAATAGAGTTACTAACTCGTCATCCTGTAAACTCGAAATCGACTCGAGTTACATGAATTTTAACTCGAGTTAACTTGAGTCGTGTATATTTCGAAATGGCGAATCGCTAAAAGCTTATTAGCGAAAGTTTAACTAAAAAAACTGATTTCTATCCCAGACTTAAATAGTATAGAATACCATGTAAATTAAGACAAGTCTTAACTAATGTCAAGGATCGGTAAAACAAAAAAGAAAATATCTTAGCAGCAAATCATAGCAAAGTTTTCAACAAATCCGTCTGTACCAACCGAGATACAATTATTAGTTGAAAATTAATGCAAAGCGCATTAACTCAATCTAACGACATGTTTATGAGCTGTGACATAAAGTAGGACGTGTATACGAAGAATAAATCTGTCACGAAAGTCAACGCCCGGTCACAAATTGTAATTTACCGTCACGTGTGCCGAATGAATAGTTAAACTTTGCCATCGATACACACTGACCGACAGTCTAGCTATCATTACAGTATATAGGTTATAGGTTATAGGTACTCGCGGGCTAGTTTCCGCAACTCGACGTCTTGGGAAAAGCGCCTATTTTGCGTGATGTCTGGGTGGCCCTACTCTTTCCAACCCAGATCTTCCAAGAAGCCCAGCAGACCCTTAATGTTGCCGATGACCTCTGGAAGTGACCCCGGGGTACCGAGGTACTGTGCCCGGTAACTTGCTACTTCAGGGCATTTTAAAATGACATGTGCAGCTGTCTCCTCCTCCTCCATGCAGGCTCTGCACAGGGGGCTGTCCGTGACACCTAGGGTGAATAAGTGTTTGTTAAAGAGGGCATGTCCGGTGATGGCTCCTGTCAGGAGCCGCAGTTGCGGTCTCCTCAGGTGGCGAAGCCTCCTTACGAGTCCGGGGTTGATCGTCTGGATGGCTTCCTTGGTCTGCCTGCAGGTGTCTAGGTTAGACCAGAATATCTGGTGCTCTTCCTTAGTGTTTTTGTGCAGTCTGTTACGTACCCATGTGAACGGGAGTGGTAGAAAGGGCTCGGGGCCTTCCACCGTAGTCTCCGAGCCCTCTCTCGCTAGCAGATCTGCCGCATCATTGCCGCGTGACTCGCTGTGTCCTTTAATCCACTGCAGGGTCGTGCTGTTGTTTCTACATACCTCTGTTAATGCTCGGTGACACTCAAGTATTAGTCCCGAGGTGACTGTGTTGCTCTGTAGAGCTTGTAGAACTGATCTGCTGTCGGAAAGTATGCGAATGGGGAAGTCCGTTACCTTCCTAGAGGCGATTGCATGCGCTGCCGTTATTATGCCCATGCATTCGGCTTGGAAGACCGTGCTATGGGCTCCTAGCGGGGTTGAAATGTGTACGTTTAAGTCCTCTGAGAAGACTCCCAATCCAGTACCTGTCTTAGTTTTAGAGCCATCTGTGAAGATCCTGAGCTCCCTGGGATTAAGGCCTTCCTTTGGTTCCTCGTACAGTTGGATTTTATATTTTTTGTCGAAGACAAATTGTTTGGGAATTCTGTCGGTCAGCGCCCCTATGAGTGGTTCCTTACCTATTACCTCCCCCAGGATTTCGGTGTGAGGAACCCCGGCCGACCTCCAGAGATTAAGTTTAGCGAGACGTACCGCCGTAGCTGCTGCCTCCTGTCTTATGTAGAGATGCAGCGGTGGCAGGCCCAGTAGTATTTCCAGGGCTGCAGTTGGTGTTGTCCTCATGCATCCCGTGGTTGCCATGCAGGCCAGTCTTTGGAGTCGTTGTAGTTTAGCTTCGACAGTGGATAGTTTGGTTCGTGGCCACCAAACCACCGCGCCGTAGCTTATCATAGGTCGTATGACTGACTGGTATAGCCATAGAGTGATCTTCGGACTGAGACCCCAGGTTTTGCCTACCATTCTACGACATTGCCAGAATGCGACTGTAGCTTTATCTATTTTGCTGTTTAGGTGTGAACTCCAGTTTAATTTTGAGTCGAGTATTACCCCTAGATACTTAACTTCTGTTGATAGCTGGAGTTCCGTGTTGAACAGTCTGGGAATTCGATAGTTTCCTAGAATGCGTTTGTTGGTGAACATTACCATCTCGGTCTTTTTCGGGTTAACCGACAGTTCGTTTTGGTTGCACCAGCGTTCCACGATCTCCAGTGCCGAGCGGGTGACATCACATACTACACCTGAGACTTTCCCGCTTATTAGTATTGCTATGTCGTCAGCGTAGCCGACTGCGTAGTAGTGATTGTTGTTAAGCGTGGTGATCAGATCGTTCACCACCATATTCCATAGTAATGGAGAGAGAACTCCCCCTTGGGGGCATCCCTTCGCCACCACCGCTTGTTGTGTTTTGCCTGCTTCGAGTTTTATACTTCTCTTGCTTAGCATGTTCCGGATCCATTGGATCATGACTGTGCTCACGCCGTGTCTTACCAGTGCTGCTGTTATGCTGCTGAATTTGGTCTTGTTGAAGGCTCCCTCGATGTCTATGAAGGTGCCTAGACACATGGCTTTGTTCTTGACAGCTGCCTCCGCCTTGGTGACCACTGCATGCAGGGCAGATTCAGTGGATTTACCTTGACTGTAGGCATGCTGTTGCGGGTGCAGAGGCGTTTTTGTCAGGACCCTCTCCCGTATGTCCCTATCGCATAGCCTCTCCAGGGTTTTCAGTAGGAACGAGGTCAAACTGATGGGTCTGAAGGCCTTCGGGTCTGAGTAGTCACTTTTACCTGGCTTTGGTATGAAAATTACTTTGACCTCCCTCCATCCTTTCGGCACGTATCTGTGCGCAAGGCATGATCTCAGGATGACGGCGATCCTTTGGACGAGGTCCTCTCCACCCCACTTGAGCAGGGCGGGGAAGATGCCATCCACCCCAGGTGATTTGAAGGAGTCAAAGCTGTTGATGGCCCAGAGTGTTTTTTGTAAGTTAATTACCTCCGCTGTCTGTTGCCACTCCTCCTCTGTCGGAGTTATTACCTCGTCTGTCCAGCTAACCAGTTGCGATATTTTGCAGTCCGGGAAGTGCGTTTGTACCAGGACACGTTCCGTTTCCTCTGGTGAGCAGGTGAGAGTGTTGTCTGGCTTACGTAGGGATCCTAGGATTACTGTTGTTTGGTTGGAGAGAACTTTCCTTACCCTGTTAGCCTGTGAGTTATTCTCAATGTTGGTACAGAATGTGCGCCATGAGCACGACTTTCTGTATCTGAGACGTTTTTTGTACCTGGATTTGGTGGCCTTATAGCTATCCCAGTCCCGGTCGGTACCTGTATTCATCGCTCTGTTGAATTGTTGCCTTGTCCTTTGCCTGAGTCTCTCCAGCTCCGGTCCCCACCAGTTGATTTTGCCATTGCAATTAGCTGGCGGGGTGGATAGTGGGCATGTTTGATGGTAATTGTCTATGATGATTTCCGTAAGGGTACGCACCTGTCTTTCTACCTCCTGAGAATCCCTCAGCCTGGGTGGAACCTCGGTTTGCGCTATGGCTGTGCTCACCTGCTTCGTGTATTGCGCTCGATTGGTTCTACGCGGGTTCCGTTTGGGGGCTATCTCAGGAGTTGTTACCTGTATGTCGAACCGGATCCATCTGTGGTCTGAGCATGATGTCTCTTTTGATACATGCCAGTTTGAGACGTTATCCGATGCGCCTCTTGTCGCTAGTGTCAAGTCAATGATTGTCTTGCTCCGTCGGTTTACAAATGTAGGTTCCGATCCCGTGTTTAGTATATTTAGATCCGTTGTAAAAAGGTATTCAACAAGTTTCTTACCTCTGTCGTTACCTGTCTTCATTCCCCAGAGGGCGTGGTGCGCATTTGAGTCCGTGGCCACGATGAGTTCGAGCCCAGCCTCCTCGCAGTAATTGACCAGCCTCGTCATATCATGCGGCGGTGGGTCATCTGCCTCTGGCATGTACACCGAGGCTATGACCACCTCCCTCAGGCTCGTGCTCCACGCCCCGTGCACTTTGATGGCGCACAGGTCTCTGGAACAGAAGCTCGCTAAAGGTTGCGCCTGTATGTTCCTGCTGGCGTAAATGCAGGTCCGGGGATTATCCGGACCTGTGACCACAATTAGCTTACCTCCCATGTTACGGAGACCGCAGACAGTGCCCCTCCTGACCCACGGCTCCTGGATCAGTGCTAGGGCTGTGCTGTTGACCTCCAACCATTTCCGTAACTGAGCCGTCGCGGTTTCGCTGTGGTGGAGGTTGGCTTGGAGGACGTTACAGACTGGAGAAGGGGGTACCGCCATCGGCGTCGTCCTCCTCCGTCGTCGTCCCGTCCCCATCCCCCTCGCCGATGGCCAACTTGTCTAGCCCCTGCGCGCATTCCTCCCCACCCTCCGGCTGGTCTCGAGGAAGTTCTTCTTCGTCCTTGTCGGAGAGGAGGATGTTCTGCTCTGGGGGCTGGGACCCGGGCACTACCTTGTCATGGTCGGTGTGTGCCTCGGTCCCTTCGACTGTGTCCATGGGTTCGGGTTCTGTCTCGTCTTTGTCCCCCTCGAGGGAGACAGCGTCCTTGGGTGGTGGGTACTCCACATACCTGCCCTTGGGCCCCTGAAACTTCACGTACACCGAACCCAGCATAAAGCCAAGTCGGCGCTCGTTCTCCATCAGGGGCTGCACGATCGTTTCGGGTATGCTGACTACCGCGAACGTCTCGTCTGTCTGTTTGTCCGCCTTGTGGAGCAGCCAACTGTCGATCTCAGCCCATGGATTCTGAAACCGGAGTGCACGCGCAACTGCGCCAAAGTCCTCCCACACACCCGGTAGCAGAATGCCACAGCGCACCCTGCGCGTTATCTCCGACTGGCGCTTGACGACCACCTTCTCTCCCGTTGAGAGAGTGATAGCCCCCACACACCGCCTGAGCCACGCGAGGGTGTCTTGGTTGGCACACCACAGTCGCAGGACCCCTTCCGCAACGTACGGTTTGCCTCGAAACACGGGGCCGGCCGGGCTGTTGCTGGTTCTGGGTTGATCCGCATCCCGCAGGAGGTGAGCCTGGAGTTGCTGCTCAACCTCCTTGGCTAGCGTCGGACTAAGGCGGCCTGTGGTTACTGTGGTAACAGCGACCAACAGGTCGGCCTTAAGCGCCTCCGCGTATGCCATTCTCGGGGCTTTCCCCGCTTGCTCGAGCCTCTGCTTCTTGGCTTCGCCTCTTGGAGATATGCTCTCGTCGAGACGACCCCTTTTCACAGAGGCTCGAGCCTGCGAGTGCTTCCCTTTCCCTTTCCCTTTTGCACCCGGTGGCGCAGGGCGCGGTACCGGTTGGCCTGGGGCCTTGGCATCCGCCTGCGCCTCCGGGGCTTTGGGAGCACCTGGCGGCTGCACAGGCACCGGGGCGGGTTGTTGGCTTTCCCTGGCTCGTCGCTCTCGGGACTTGCGCCGCTGTTTTTTATTTTTGTGGGTCCTCCATTTGAAGCCCCCTTCGGGTCCGGGTTCAGGCCGACTTTCGGGCTGCACCCCTCTTCCCCTCTTGGGTTTCTCATGTAGGGTCCACCCAGCGAGCAGTTGGGCGTTTGGGTCAGGCGTTGACGGTGGTATCCTCTCCGCGGCCACAGGGGCTGCGTTCCCCGGAGCGGTCACCACGGCAGCGCCTTGTGTCTGTGCAGGCTGGGAACGCCCTGGCGTCCAGCCTGGTCTTCTTGGGGCCGCGTTAGGTCTCGGGCCCATCGGTTGCCCGGTGGGCCGTCCACCTCTCACGGCTTTGGGTACAGGGTGACGTGTATGTGAGTGTGAGGGCACTGTGGAGACAGCGCCCCCCCCGCGTCGGTGTGTGTTTGTGCTCCTCAGGGGCAGCTGCGCATCCCTGAAGGCACGGCTGTGTGAGGGTGGCACTGTGGTTACAGCACCAGTCCCTCCTCGCTGTGGCTGTGTGATCGGGTTGGGCACAGTGTTAGCTGCACCTCCGTCCCGTTTGTGTGTGTTTGTGTCTTCTACAGGCACTGGGTTTCCAGCACCTGCAGGTGTAGTTTCAGTGGTTAGCATTAGCGACCCTAGATACTTATCCATTGTAGTCCTTTCTTCATCTCTCGAGCTTCCCACCCTCCTTGGAGCCCGCACCTTTGGGGATGCCACGTATGGCATCAGGATTACCCAAGAGATATAGACGCGGTTGGTCGGGTTTCATGCGCGACATCGGGGGCTGCAGACATGCAGCTGAGGGGAAACAGGTCAATTTCCCCCCAGTAGCTCCACATGCCCTTGCCCCGTCAGCATGGCCGATTCCCGTGGTCCTCCCGGAGGACCCCCCCCGCGTCTCGCCTGCGGACCGTACCTCCTCAACCGTACGGGACGCGTGTCCATTTCCCCGCAGTGGCTAGCTGCGGGGCTACCGTTTAGCCTGAAATCCAGACCAAAGAGGGCGTGTTGTCTCCCGGAGTAACTAACCCCGACTCCGTTTGACTCAACCCTCCAGGACTCCTTCATCCCTGCGTACGGCGCTCGACTGTGCAGGACACACACAGGTAGGCAGTAATAGTCCACCGAGTCACCTACTACTCTCGGCGGAACCGTGGGGGAGTGGGGTATTGGGAGGGTGAGGGAAATCGGGTTGGGTAATGGATTTTATAGGATGTATGGGATCATAGGAAACTAGGGAGGAAGGTTATCCGGGTGGTGGGAGTGCCATCCCGGATATTGCCCGTCACACTTTGCTGCTGAAAAACGGTCCGGGGTAGATGGTAAAATTGCGGCGCCCGTTACGACCGCAGCATTTCCAGGGTGTGCGACCCACTAAGAGAAAAGTGGGTTCGCCCTCGGGCCCGTACGTCGGCAGGCCGAGGGCGACGTGGACGCGTGTGTTCGGACTGGGCAGAGGTAAGCCTTTAGCTCAGCGCCGCAAACCCAAGCGTGCCTACCCCCACCTTACACCCCATCATTACAGTATACATATTATTGTTATAAATTAATAGTTTGAGTTTTGTTGGTATACATTCTGAGAACTAGAGTTTTGGCATCATCACATCTTCAGCCTGTATACAGCCAAAGATATAAGTAGCCATTAAAGTCGAAATTGAGAGGTGTAATTTTTCGAAAGGGAGGTATATTATATGCACTATGAAGTTGATATATCTGTCCATTTCATGCATAGACAATTTCTCTCAGTTCCCTCTTTAACAGTCAGTTAGGCTTGTCGCTGTTTGTACATCCCACAGCTAGAAATATAAATTCTCTCACAGGGAACGCGCTATAGTTCTGAAAGGCCAATATGAATGGAGAACTTCACACACACTCGTTTAAATGGTTGGTCAGGTATGCGCAGGTTTCTTCACGAAGTTTTCCTTAATCTAAAAGCTCGCATGAAAATTAAAATTAAATTTCGCGAAATGATTCCAAAAAACTCTTGAACTATGAGCCCGGGTCCAAAAACTTCGAACTCAGGATTGGGGAGGTGATTTTCTGAGCATAACAGCGACGAGCTCGACGCTGGGGCAGCGCGCTGTCTTGCTCTTGCGCTAGCACGAGAGAGCGAGACACAGTGATATTTCGACGTCGAGCTCGACGTTGATGCGCTTAGAACATAACGAAACTGGTTGGAGGGCGGTAGGTCAAACCATTAGACTATCGCCTAGATGATGATTCTTATCACGGATCAGACCACGCTGTATCTTCCGGTACGCGGTTGCTACGTGGTTCTGTATAATAAAGAATATTTGTTGTTTTTGTAAACGTAAGTAATAAATATTAACCACGATACCATAGGACTGAATTTAGATAGTCATGTGTAAGAGCGCGTTACTTTTACTCCATTATTCTAACAGGCTTATTATTTCGAGCTGCTATACGTTCTAAATCATGTCAGTAGCCGCATGCACAACTTCAATATAAATCGTTCCTAAACGAATTGAGAACAGCGATTGAGGACAACAATTCGAATGGCTTCGTTTATGTGTCTTATTAAAACTTTAAGTTTTGAGACAAACCTATCAAATTGGATTCAATGCCCTACAGACTGGGGCTTGGCTTGTAGTTTGTCAACTCCAATATTTAACTTGTTTCCTGCAGTTCTAAAGTTCTATCAAGAGCACAATGGTTTGGAAAATAGACGACATTCTCGGTGTGTTAGTTCTAAGTTGCTTTACGGTTCGTGTTTGAAAGGAACGCCGTGATAAATTACACTGAAACGTTGAAAACTGATAAAAGTCTAAAATTGAATTTCCGTAGTAATGTTTTCAATTTAGAACTTGATAGTAATAGAATTTGATAGTTTCAGGGATTTAAATTTTGTAGCAATCGGATTGAGTGGCTTGGGAGTCGTCCTAAAATCTGAATATTCGTGACTGAATGTAATGAGTTCCCACGGGCATGGATGCACTTTTCTTCAAGAATAACCTATTTGGCAAAGGTAAAGTGAATTTAATAAAAACAGGACGTGGAAGTAAGGGGATAGAAACTTTGTCGTTAGGACGGTTGGTAACTTAAATTGGGATTTATGTTACAGTTTTAAAATAGTTGTAACAGGCTCACAGTGGAAACATAGATTCACTGGCATGCATTTAGTAATAGATACTACATAGGCATAGCCATTCGATTTGTTTAAAGAATCGATTTTTAAATCGAGCAAATAGTTTAAAATCGTCTCGATCAACCGGTAAATAAATTACGGTAAATTCCTATATTGTTATGGGCATAAAATTACTATAGTCCTAGAACTATTGGGTGGGTCCAAATATTTTAAATCTTAAGAACCTAATCGGTGCGTTTATAACAATAAGCTGTATTTATTACATTACAGTACATTTCCATAGCTCACATCATTCCCTTCATGTTGCTTTATCATCCCATTCGTTCTTCATTTATAATGCGGTAGGACAATCTGAGAAATGATTTCCCAACCCATCTCCGCGGAAATATACAAGCTCATCGAGGCATAATGAAAGCTGAGGGAAAAGTTTGCCTAACTAGGTTCAGTTAGGGCTTTAGTTTCACACTTTACTGGGCTTCGTGCCTCTCATTACCTTCGTGTGTGCTTAGTGTTCTAAGTCTACTGAATCTACGTACGTTTATTTACAGTCGGGAGCTTCCATATTAGTTATTGCTTGAGTATGAGGGTATTTAAAGTAATATGCGCGGCATCTTTGATGACACAATTTGAAAATATTTTTGTAGTCCCCAGTCACTGGGCTCGCATAGGGAATAGGGAGTATCTGATCTCAATACAGAATAAACATGGACAAAATTACAGTTCTATATTAATACCTACCAAATGGTGTGACATGTAGATACAATAATTATTGTCAGTGATAGAAGTTCAGACAGCGTCAATCAATTTTACTATTTCGATTATAAAGATATCTATATCCTTAACAAAACGTCTACTTTTTCATTATCTTTTTTCTTCTCTAAATAGTATAAAGTAAAGTCACTATTTTTCCTGTCTGTCCTAAATGTTTATACTTAGTGTATCTTCAGCCGCCTTCTTCTTCCTTCCACCCAACAGATTTTGATGCGGTTTTCACTGTCATTTAGAGATTTTTATAGGGAAGGTTTTTAAGTGCTTTTCGGAATTTTTCGCTAGTGTAAAAATAAGACACTCTTCAAAGTTTTACCACAATTTGGTTTATCTTGATGCCACATCTGGCTATACCTACTTTTTTATAACTACTAATGCTGACTAACTTTAATTTATAAATACCTTTCTGTCCAGGCATATTGCAAAACAATATCAGGTATCTATAATGTTTATTTGTGTATATATGCCATGTATTGGAATCTGTATTCGGGTAAACAAAACACTACATGAAACGGGCCATCTTCACGGACGGTCTATCCATTCTTTATCTTTAACTACCCAATTCCGTCAGCATAAAAAGCGCTTTCTTGCCATTTAGCGCTGTTTTCGTCCTTTTTACCTCAAAACCGAGGCTATAACACCTCTCCGGGGTGCGGTAATATTTGCATTTAGAGCGAACGACTGATATTCTGACCTTATCGGAGGAAGATTGTGTTTGGGGCACGAATTCTGATGACACAGTCGGGAAGATACTGGAGTGTGCGTTGCGTATGCGTTGAATGTAGGATCTAATACTATTACTGATGATGCATGTGAATTGAATAATCAATTGTCCTCCAATAAACATCATTGATTATGATAACTATTGTGGCTAACTAAGTTCAATTTACTTATATTCATTTAATAGTAATAAACAAAAACAAACAAAAGAAATAAATATCTAAATGGATAAATTTGGAATAACTAGCGTTAGACGTTTAGAGCGTTTGTGACCTAGTGGCTAGGAGAGTGAACTCGTAATCGTGAGGTACCCAGTTCGATCCCCATCGGTATCTGGCAAGATACTAACTAGCTTTTGTAACTTATGTAAATTACCTAACTATTAGCAGTAACCAACATAATTACAATGATTGTGTAACCACAAACCCATCGATTTGGTTTTCGTACCATAAGCGCTACTAAGGTCAGCTGGCAGTCGCTCCAATGTATTAACCTGACCTGCCAAATCGTGGTTAAAGCGCTCTTGGAATGAGGAGAATCGGAAGAAGCTCTGGGCAGATGATGATGGTGACCATTGAACTAACTACGCTTTAAATCAATCGTGTGTGTGTGTGTGTTTAATGTTCAATCAAAATGTATAAAACCGACTGGTTTTTTTGTCAGGATAGCAAAAATAACCACCATTTGAAAGAAGTGACAAATACAAACAAAATGATTGGCACTCAACTCATAAACATAACAGACAGGAAAAATTATACATAACCCTCATACCAAAAAGAGGAAACGAGAATCACAAATTCTAGTACGTAACAAAAACACGCATTCAAATTAACCACGAAACGGATGCTCGTTACGCAAGGAAACAAAAAACAAAAGCATTACTGAGCAGGTGAGGGAAATACGGGACTGAATATTATAATCATATTACATATTACTTAGATAATAAGATTATCTCTTTGTAAAAATTTCTCTTATTTTAATTAACATGTGTGGCTAGTCTGTAAGTGTTAATTATGAGATTATTAAATAAATAAAATAAAATAAAAATTTCAGAGGGTGCGCGTACCTACTTACTTGGTGCCCCTGAAACCTTATGCAATTCGACCTTGTTGCTGCTTTAATACTTGATTTTGGGTTAATCATGCTTTTAATTTCACCTCGTTTGTAACCTTATTACGTTCCTGGGTGGCTTATTCACGCGCTTACCTAAAGGAAAGAGAGAAATTGAATTCGTGAAGTTTTTTTTAATTCGACCCTGTTATTTTCTTGCAATATAGCAAGTTTTATTTTTATACAAAATAAAGGCATTATTTCAAGAAAAATAACATTAATTACTTACATAGATGGATGCATTATTAATGGTTATTAAATTTGAATATTAATGAAAAGTGATGTTGATGATGACTTATATCGATGGATTAAATTTGTCTAAAAGATGACAAGTAATGAAAAAACAAGCTCACTTTTAATTACTCAGGCACTTAATCACTTTGGGTTTTTTAATATTTTGCTGCCATAATTTATGTTAACTAAAAGCCAGTCTCAGCATATTTTGACCTAAATCCAGATTTTTATTATAATAATTGTTTCCTTCTCTTTCACGCAAGGCCGAGCCACGCGGGAAGATTAATAGCAACATTTATCAGACTTTCGTTTGTTTTGAGTGTCGTCGGAATACCCGGAATTAGGTTGTTCGCGAATGTGCTGCTAAAGTCTTATAATCCAATTTAAAATATTACTTGCCTTACTTAAATTGGGTATGTAAATAAAGTCAGCTCGTTTATCCCCATTTAACACTATTAACTCTTAAACTGATCAAGTTGATTATTTGGTAAGTTTAGACTCATTTTATCGCTACCCCAATTAGTGCAGATTAAAATTAATGATCACCGATCGATTCGAAACGTTCCCGAAACTTATTTTTAAAGTCGGGTTCAATAGAAATGGCCAATGTTGTAAACAATCAGTCACTAATATGGTCCCATTATCGATTTATACACTTTATCCTCGTATTTTTACTCGTTTTAAGCCAAAACATGTATTAATTATTTATTATTTCAATAGACACTTTTGTTTTAAATTGAAGGTTAAATATGTGTCAAATGCTAGCCATATTTGTTTACAATATTGGCCACTTCAATTGAACCGGGATTTACATGCCAGCTTTAAACCTATTTTATTTTCCTATATTAAAGCGCTTTCAAGACTGGATACAAATAAAACAGCTACTAATAAAACTGGCAACGTTTTTAACACGCTATTGGTCTTTTTGCTGTCGCTTAATTTGATTGCTGTCGGCCGCGTCCCACGCAAATAATCTGCATACATTTGCAATCGGAATACTGTCTAAATTAAAATAAAATTGCCACTGGCACGATAACAACTCGTATAGCTTTAATGCTCCTATAATGAGAAACCGAACGCGCCGCTCTGTGCATTACGTAAATGATGAAGGTTTAATATCTAGGTATTAAGATTATATTGCATGAATGTTGATGCAGTTTGTATAAAAGCTTAAACTTAATGTTGATGAGATAAAGAATACCCTTGATAGAAAGCCATTTGTGGCACCTACCAAACATGCAATCTAAAACATCTGAACTCTCTCATTTTTCAGACATTAAGCTCACAAAGAGAATATGGTCTAGAGTTCGCGCGTAGTTAGAGTCCCCCGGATTGGGGACTTCACATACATCACAAATATGTGCAGGATTTATAGTTCTAAAATTTAATTTGGCCCATAAATTTCAAAAAACTCAGAGGTGCGACCAAACGCGATGTTCTGTATGAGAAACGGTAAGTCAAGCACATAGGCTCAGAATACTGAACATTTGTATTCTGAGCAAGTAGGTTAAAATACTGTTATATTATAATGATTTTACAAATAGCAAATAAATTTCACTGTCCTTTGATGCACAGACGCGCAAAAAATTTAATCATTGTTTATAATTAATTATTAAAATACTCGTAATCTAGGTTTCTAACTTATTATGGAACCATATTGTTGTCTCCTTTCTATAAATAAATACAATAGTACTACTCGTATTATGGCTTTCATAGTGGTTTCCGAAATATTAAGTCTTAAATGAATTTCCTCTTTCTCTATTTAATATTTGCCACTAAAAAATATATTTTTATGGTCAATTCTTGTGAACAGTGTATCATCCGAATGGCGCTACCTTCTTCTATTTTACGTTATTATTCTTTTCTATCTGTCGCAATATGCTTCGAAGATAACTATATAGTACTAGAAGCAGAACATGGTTTCGTTACCATACTTTTTCACAACTACTTTTCCAATCCAAACGAGGTAAGACATGAAATCAGATTACACGTTGAAATGTTGTAATTGTTTAAAGTACCTACCAAATTTAAAAGTTAAGTCTAAAATATTCTTCGTCCTGTGGCCTGAAGTTAACTTTGTGTATATTCGTGAAAACTGATGGCATGTATATTTTAATCCGCCGTATAATCATCGAAAGTTTATGAGGGACGATCGTAAAAAATATTACCATAGAAAGGAGAAGTCGTAATATTATCAGGGTACAGCCCCTACCTTAACTCCAGTATTGTTTTTCATTTAAATTCTAGTACCAATTTGATGTTGTTTTCTCTTTATTTTTTCTTTTGTATAACTACTTATTACCTCCATAATTCAAAGTGGACCTTATGTTAGTGCAATAAGATGCATTTGCCTTGAAAGTATTTACGGCCACATCGCCCACTTCAGGACAAGGTAATACAGAAGTGTGGGCGGTATACCAGGTGCTAACTACATGCCTGAATTAAGTCGATAGTATTTGTATCAACCAATACCATCGACTAACTAGGTAAAAACATTCTTTACTGGTGAATAAAACTTACATTTCTTTAAAGACTGCGGAGCCTAAAATTAAAACGGAGACGAGCACCGCCAAACTAAGTTGGCCTTACTAAATGCCTGGAATACTGCCAAAGTAAACTCAGCCCAAGTCTAATATAATTTCGTTTCAGTTTGGAAACAAATCTCATATTCCGAATTGCGATATTGCGTCCAGATGAAGCCTGTTATCTATTCAATATTGGCAAAAAATCTACGCCGAATGTCAACATATCGGACGAGTGAATATAGGCCAGAACTGACTTTGTTTTGTTATGTTAAAGGTTACTTATTCCTACCCGACTGAAATGGAACTAAATAAGTGGATTATGTGTTTTACTTATACTTATGTATGTATGAACCAAATTTGACAAATGAGGTGGGTAACACTGGAAACCTAAAATTTAAAACAGTACAAATTTGTAGATTAAGACGCCATAATTGTGTGACCAAACAAAGCAACGTGCAACCCTATAGTAAGGGATATCTAAATTAGGTTATCTTAGACACGTTTCAAAAATATTTACAATTTGTTTAATAAAAAAATATTCGAAATTCATCTGTATCCTATATGGATTGGGGGGTATCGAAATAAACGTTACTGAAAGCCGATTTTAAAAATATGTTTGAAAAATAAACTCTAAATAATAAAAAGGGATATCCCGCAACCAGGATTTAAAAAATAGCAGTTCAAATATGAACCGTTTGACGAGTGTAATTTTGGACTTGTGATAGGATGCAATTGAGTAGTTTTAAGTGGATTTTTAGATAGACTACAAACTTTAAATAGTATGTGAGCATAATTACAAAATAACGTATCAATTTATACGGCTACCGGTCACATGCATTAAAGAAAGAAAATACATATTTTAAGCAGTACCTTATAATTTTCTTACCTACCTTACAATAGGACGGGTTGTAGGACCTTGTGCAAGGTTCTGTCCGGATCACTACCACCATCTTGCTCGCTAAGCAGCAGTGCTTGCACTGTTGTGTTCCGGCGTGGAAAGCAAGACAGCCGATGCAATTACTGGCACAAGAGGTATTCCATCTTAGGCCTCTGGATTGGCAACGCATTTGCAATCTCTCTGGTGGTGATCACTTATCATTAGGTGACCTTACTTGTTTGCCTTCCTATTTCATAAAAAAAAATTAGTCACCTTACAAACTGTAGTTGTACTAAATTTAACTTAAGCTGTTTATTCAAAATAAATTTCAACAAGGGCCACAATTCTAGTCAAGTAAAAATTCATTTACTTATTACAGCAACATCACCTTAATCTGTTCTGGTTATAATACCTGCTGTAATTTTCAATAAGTATTCGGAAACTATCCCAAATTTGTAATTGTTACCCTCAAAAAAGAGGCAAATATACGTACATACTTCGCTGGTGAGTGCTGCCTCCGTCGTCGAATAAATTTTCGTCAACAAAAAGATTTCTGGAAACCTCAGCGAAAATACGCCGTATTGTGTGATAAAAAATCTCATATGTTCTGTCATGACAGGTGAAATGAAGAGAGGGCTAGAAAATAAAACACATTGAACATAACGAAAAGCACCTCCAAGAAACATATTATTACGACAAAATATTTTATAAGGACAGATACGAACGAGTGAGCTCATACAATTTACATTTTGATCGCAACAGCAGACTTCTTTTACTTTGGCAGATAAAACTAAATATTTGAACGACTACAAACTCGTAACTTGAAGATTTTGTTGAATAAGTGAGATACTATTTAAAATTCAGACGGGTAACTCGTATACACTCAAATTGTATTGTATTATCTATCTTGCTTGTGTTTTCAACAAATGCTAAAGCGGCCTACCATTAGCATTTATTAAAAATGAACTAAATCCTACTTACAATACTATTGATCTAAAGCAAAAGCCTGTATCATTTTGAAGTATTTTGTTAATTAAATCCCCACCTTCACTTAATGACATTCATATTTTATCATTTTCTAAATTGAAATGTACCTTTTCATTCAAAAACGGAGCTACATCGACTTGCTATGGAACACCATATAATTTTGCTCACTGGGTGAAAATGACGTACTTACGTTTCAAGTTTCAATTTAACAATATCGAAAAACGATTCTACTATAACGATTTTCTATTTGAAAGTCTCAATTTTAATTTAGACGAAATGTTTTCACGGCAATAAAAAGTAAAGAACTATCTCCAGGTTGCGCTGTCAAATTGTAATACGAAAAGTTTAGTGCCCATTCCAGTTGAGTGCTATAAACGCTGCTGCTTTTATTTTATCATAGTTAAATTTATTGTCATGCCAATTTGTACCTCGGCGTTAAAGAGAGTTTTGCTGCTTTAGTAAAAACAATAACGTTTGTATTGCATTTTCTCAAATTAAAAAGAAGATATTAGGTACTATGTATTCCTACTTTGCTCTTTGAGTGAAACATTAATATTCGTTGAATAGACGTTTCTATTAAGTCTAGGGCCTTAATGTATTCCAGGTCTAAAGTCAGAGAAATCAATTCCATCCAATCTATTGTGGTTTCACAGTTAACAATTGAGTAAGTCCCTAAAATATTTAAATACGCATGGCGCCAATTCTAAATTAAACAACGGCCATCTTTCCCTTTCTCGGCAAATGACTGAATTGCAAATTTAACGCCACGCCATAGAGCTACTGGGTATGACGCGAGAAGGTTTGACAAAAAACTAGAAGAACTTCACTATTTACGTGCCAGTATTATGAGTTATGTACGCATTGGATAATAATAATTTGTGATTCAAATAGTTTTGAACAAACTAAAATAGGATCACACAGTAAAATCATTTAGGATATTTTTTTTTCTTCTGTAGATAATCATAAATTAAGTGAGATAAAATTATGTTACGGGTTTAGACTTAAGAAGTGGCACAATATTAAAAAAGAAGGACATGTTGTAAAGAGGAGAGATAAAGTAAGTAGTAAGTAATGCATTAGGTACAATTAATATGAGCTTAGGTGATGTTCAAATCTCTACGACGAAAGATACGGAGAGAAGTGACAATAAATCTTTAAATATGAGATGATATGATGAAATGAGAGAGCCTTAAATAAGGAGAAATAAAGAAAATCTTTCGGATATAATCACTGTCAGCTCATCCCACCATTAGATTGTCTTTTCCTGTCATTTATAAGTGCATATTGTAAGCCTAATGTAAATAAATATATTTTGACTCAAACTTATAACTTTCACTTTACTCTTTTAAACTATTCTAGCATAGGCAGTCTTTGTACCCCATCATGATTCACTCGTGACGGTCGCTTGTCTCAATTCAATAAGGCTCACATGCAAATTTGTGTTGATTGTTCCCAGTATCGGCAAATAATCGATCAGACTGTCTGACCAGCCTCGTGTCGCCCGGTGCGAATAGTTGCTTTAGATTTGCAAATACGCTTTGTAGTAGGTCTTTGTTAAAGGTTTGGCATGCTAAGCGAGCTACTGGAGATGAACAATGTATTTAACTGCGTTCATTTAAGGTGTAGCCGCGTGTATATCGAGTTGAACACTGAACGACTTAAGCTCAATAGTTTTAGTAGCATCTTTGCAGTTTTGACGAAATGTCAAAACGAGTTTAACATGCACTGTTCTGTCCTACGGTATAATTAGTGAAAACTTCAATGTTCTTAAAGTTATATGTACACATCCGAAGCTCTCGGGAGCATGTTAATAATATACCATTATATCTTTGTAACTAACCCGTCTAATCAAAACGCGGTATGCGCTTGTTCGCAACTTAAGCCCCAACACGTGCTTGCTAGCGACGTGTATCGTGCAGAGGAAGCCTCATGTAAGCGGGAGTTATAATATGACAGACTGGGATTTCAAGACACTGATTATCTAAACAGCGAGGTAAACATAAGATTTCGTATGTTGGTTATATGTTACGAGTACATTATATGGTGCGTTGGGATAAACTTCATAACTCACATGCTACATCGTTCTAACTAAACTTATTTTTCTATAGATCTTGTGATTGTTGTATGTGTATACAATCAAGAACATGGCTGTACTTATGTATACAGTAGTTACTGTCGGAGTTATCCATTGGCACATCACTAGTACTAAAATAACTATGATCGCCTCAAATTCTTTGACATAAATTGCCTACTTAAAAAAAATCTATTACGTAAATATAGTTCACGACTGGATCGGTTCCTTCAATTAAAACTTTTTGTATAGTAATTCGGTGAGATTGGTTAGGTCTTGGAATAATATTTTATAATCAGATTGTACAGGTTATTTTTATCCCCAGACGTTACCAAATACATAAAAAAATCGACTTTTAGATGGTTAATTATAAAAAACAATATGGGCCTCAACAATAATAATTGTGAAAACTAATCACTTTTAAAAATATAGCCAAAGCGCATTTGCCATAACAAAATTCTGTTCCATCAGCTCTAATTGATGGTTTTTAGTGCATCCAGAGTAGTTCATAATTGGGCCATTGTAAGTACTCTAACGAGAGAGAACTAACACATGCCAAAACACGCGTCGGATTTTCAGCAGACTCCAGTCGTGTGTTTGTATTATCTACTAGGTATTTGGAGAACCTGTGAAAAACGTTTTGATTGGTTGTTGACAGATTGCTTTTTATTGGATGACGGTAAACTACATACTTATATCGGCTTCTGACCGTTGAATATGCTGGATGCCCTACTTCAACTATTGGGTCAGAATTGAATTGAATTATAAGTTTAGTTTAGTTTAATTTATTCGTTTATTATAATTTTTTTTATTTGTTGTTTGTCTCTTTGTTGTTGCAGGTGACCTACTTGCTTGTTTACTGTCCTATTGTATATAAAAAAAATTCAATATAAAGTTACATTATAAATTGCATTGCATGTCAAGTCAACTCAAGTAAGCGCACTTTAATATGAACTTTCGTAACATTTTGAATCTTATAGTACACATTGACAGAGAAAAATGGTAACACGCTAATAACTACTAACGCTAATAAATACTACTACTAATAACTAATACTAAGTTCGTCTATACGCTATAATTGTATTAAAAAAAATATTTACACCTTTTTAACTATCAGTGATACCTAGGTTGTCTTTCACGCTATTGTAATAAGTTTTTTGGGCCAGTTTTTTGTTGGTTGTAGTTTAATATTCTAGTTCTCTTAAGAATACCTAACATCAAGTCTATCGTACAGGCAGAAGTAAGTCAAAACCAATTTCCTAAATGTTTACATGCTTAGTTAGTTCGATAGGGTAAACACTCCTACTGTTGGCACCTCAGGTATCTAGTACTTTAAGTAGTTAGAAGAGGTGTTTTTCCTTATTGGCTAGTAAATACACACGCATTACGTCGGCCTGCTATTCAAATAACTGTTTCAGGAAACCTATAAGAAAACCTAGATAAAATGCAAATGAGTGATATGGTAGACTATTTTTTAAACAAATTAACGAGCTATACTGTACTGAATTAGAGTCTAATTTCAAACCACTAAAGAAAAACAGATATGCCTTATAATAACTTCACTGGCGCTGTAATATTCAAAGTTTTCCTTTAAAAGCTTAGTCCAACGTTCAAAGGTTTAAGTTAATCCAGGGCAAGTTGAGATCAACCTGGATCAACTTTTATTATTTATTTCCACCCTCTTCACTTAGTTTTTAGAGCTGGGACTAAGTCATTTAACACCTTTATTTAGCAGGAAGTCCTTACCTATTTTATTGAAGAAAAGGAAGAAATTTTCCTTCCTTTCAGCTAACCTTTTTGTGGGTATAGTAGGACCTTGCGTAAGGTCCGTCCGGATTGCTACTAACTTCTTGCTCGCTAATCCTGCCGCTAAGCAGCAGTGCTTGTACTTGTGTTCCGGCGTGGAGAGCAAGACATCCGGTGCGATTACTCGCACAAGAGGTATTCCATCGTTGCACTCTGGATTGGTAACACATTTGCAATCTCTTTCGTGTTGCGGATGTCTAGAGGCGGTGGTGATCACTTACCATCAGGTGACCTACTTGTTTGATTGCTTGTTTCATAAAAAAATAACCTGTAAAATATAGATGAATGCTTAAAATCCCTGTTTATAAGTATACAATAATGAAAAGTAGGTAAATCTATTTTGAAGTTTCATTTTACAAATAAGGGCAGTTAGGGCAATTTATAATATGGATACACGTGAGTCATTAAGGGAATTTTTCAAGGAAATAGACATCTTAACCCTACCGTCGCTATATGTTTTTGAAATAATCATGTACGTTAGGAAAAATATATGCAATTTCCCTACCCACGTCGATAAGCCAAAGGCTACTAGAAATACAGGAAAGCTTAAAGTTCCAACTTACAGACTGGCTAAATAAAACCAATAAGTCGTTCATGGGAAATTGCGTAAGATTTTACAACAAAACGCAAGGCACGGAATGCTGATGTTGCAGGTTCAAGTTCTGCCATTGCCCTAAATTTTCTTTGTGTTGTCATTACAATTTTAATTTGAAACTTTTTTAGGTAAAAGAGGTTGGTGAGTTGTTATGAATAAGGGAGTTATTATTTAGCTTCGGTTAGTAACTAGGTGAATATTTGCCGTTTCAATCGCGTCTAATTACTATTTAATGGTAAGTACAAGAGGTTGTTTTGTTACTAAATACTCATCCATCTAAGACTATTTGTATTACAATATTGTCGTGGGTGTATAAACATTCTTGCCCCTGTTTTTTAAACCGTTTGTAAATTTATTATTTATAGTAGACAAAAATTTGATCTCAACATTTTCTGAAAATACATTTGATACGAATTCAAATGCTCCGTAAGATGGAGACAATTTACAAACTAATTATTTTGTTTGAAGTGAAAAGGTGAAGTTTTGCAAAGTTAGTTTTCATTAAGACGTTAAACGAAGTTGAAACTTGGAACAGGAAATTGAGCAATTTTGGTATAACGTAACGTGCAGTAAGGTTTTAACTTCAACATTTAAGACGGACTTTTCTTGATCAAAGGTTACGAGAAACCCTTTTTAGGTCATCTTTATCGTCAAAATATACAATGACTTAAATACAAATTGTGCCCTAAAAATAATTAAATGAATTACCTCTCTCGTTAATTGCTTTTTGTTACCAAGACTTTAAATGTATTGTAACTGTCCAATTATTCGGAGCGTAATGATTATCTAGCGGCTACATTAATTAGCAATCAAGCAACACTGTCTACAGTGCCTAATAAATTCTCTTTGTGGACAAGCAAATAGGTTGGAATGAATTATTTATACAATGAAACAATGAATAAGCGCTTCGTCAGAAATTAAAAGCACTTGAGATCATTGGAACAGACCCTTGTCAGCAGAACTTTCAACGATGTTGGCCTACCCGGATCAGTTCGTTTTTGTGGAGCCCCCTAAAACGATACGCCAAGTGTAAATTAACATAGTCAACAGCAATGTTCAATATTGAAGTTCTGTTTGGTTTGATTAAATCTGACAAGAGACGACAGTGGTGTTGGACCAAACTTTAGATCTAAACGGTGACCGGTCGGACAGATTTTGGCCGTTTTAGAAAATACAAAAGGTATACTACCTTCCACGGTCTTCGAGATTTCTTGACTTTTTATGACTTTCATACTAAAAGCTCAGAAGTCGTAGAACTTTAAATATCAACCGAACATAATAAGATAACATCTTATGTTTCGACGACTTGTAGACATTGAAATAAATAAAATAGTTACATACGTCGCGTACATTATAACGAATCTATTCTCGGCATTTCAACCCCTTGTTAGACCTCAGTCAGGGCTGATTCTTTGTGGCGCATTGTTATCAGCAGATGCCATTTTCCGAAGCGCTGGTAGAGCCAGTAGTCTTATCGGGTGAATTAAAAAGATTTCTTTTTTCTCGTTTTTAACTTGTTTATTTTCGAATTAGGTCATTTGTTTTTTAATTAACTTGTCAGTCTGCCTACAATTTAAAAAAAATTACACTAAATGTATGAAATTCTAATAAGGTTACCTTACACGTCCAAAAACTAATAATATTTAAGAAAAATCGAAACATATCAAAAACATACTTTTAGCGATTTTATTTCGACAAAAATATTACGTACATAAAACCATCGTTCAACAATGAAATATGTGTATTCAATCTTCGTTCATTGCAAAAAAAGGTTTATAATAAAGGAAAATTGGTATTGTTCCGCAGACATAAGACCGACGTTATTATGTTCCATAAAATGAGAGCACCTAGGTTTATGATGAGTTTTCTGATATGAGGATATATGTACACTTAAACGACTCTTTAATATAAGTATTTTTTAATAAATGTGAATCAAAACAATTTACAATCTGACAGACAAGTAACGAGGTGACTTTGAAAGATATTAAATAGAGGGTCAATGTAATAATTATTACTTAATATTCTTTTTTTATAAATCTAGCTGAAGTTTTCGAGGATCGCTTATTTGCCTATATGACAAAACTCGTTTCTTTTACTTTATTTTTATTTATTTAAGCTTCATTGCACAGTTTACAAAATCAAATACAATGTTTATTAAGGTTTGTATTTATTTTATGTCGGCTTTTAGACAGTCAAAGTAGCTTCATTTTTTTCAATATCAGCCGTTTTTACAATAATAATAAATAGGTACAGTATATCATAATTAATTATTTCACATAGGTACATCATGTATTAACCATTATATCACCCTAGCTCACTTTACCTATTACGCGAACATCATGGCTGCATTGCCACCGCTTCGCCACCGAATGTCCTGTTGCTGATATCAACTTTAGAGTAGACGTTGTATCCAATGGTCCACTATAAAAACCCCTGAAACCAGAATAAGATATCGTAACCTCTCCCGTGCACTAAGATACGCAAGAAAGGATAAAGGGACAAAAATATCTAATTAGTGAATTCTCATTGTAAAATAAATAATGGGACAGATAGGGAGCAGTGGCGTTGAACAAAATTTCAATTATATCAGCGGAGGAGCGTAAACGGCCCGCGCTTCCTTCGGGCCGGCGCCTTGAGCCTGGAGTTTCTGTTTACATTTTGTTAACGGAATGAGAATTTAAAGCGAAATTTCTTACCTACAAATGTGCGTTAAAAGCCAGAGTGTGAGAGAGAAATTAGTTGTAGCGTGAAATCGTCGACTCCGTTTTGGACGTTTTCTCAGACGAACTTGAGTGAGAGTTGTGTCAGAGCTTACGGCGTGTATTATGACGAAGAAAGCAGCTTCGTGAAACTTATGTACTTACGTTACATACGTGGATTGTAAGCGTGCGAAGTTTGTTCACATAATATGGGGTTTCAAAAGATTATTTTAGACGGACAAAAGCAAGCTGGTAACCATAATAACTCAAAGGGTCTTTTTGAAATAGTTTTGACTGGCATTTTCTAACATTTTTATTTTTAATGGCTCAATTTCAAAATTGCACTTGTACATTTTGATTTTAATTACAATGTTAAATGAGGTTCCATTTGGAAACTCATAGCTTAATTTATTATGTTACAAACGTGAAAAGTAGACCCTTTCAAAGAGACTCTCTTCCTGAATCATTTAGAAGAGGAATGCGGAAGTTTCAAATCATTGTATACACATGGTCTGTCCCATCAAACGGGTCCCCAAAAATCTCAAAGAGCATCAGAAATGACTACACTACATCGTGTTCCATTCCCGCCTGCGAGCGTCGTTAAAACTTTTGAACAGATAACACGGTTAGTTTTTCGTCACGGAACTTTCTAGTAGTCACGTCTGTTATGTGGGTGTTTCGTGAAAATACCTCTGCGAGGGCTTCGCGAAAGCGTTTCACGAATCGGCTTGCTTAAGACCGGTTTCATTCTTCCTGAGCAATGTTTGATCACGAGAATCGTTGCCAGGATTTGTATACGCCATCTTTTTTGGCTAAAGTGTGATGACAAGTAATCCGGAAATTATGAATTTATTACAATGTCCGGTAGAACCTTCCGTTAATTTTTTTTTCCGTAAATAACAGTGAAAACTCTGTCAAAATCCGGGCCGTGGTTTAAGGAGTAAGAGGCGGAACAAACAGTGAGGATTGAAGACAGACGAAAAGGATAGTGTCTTTGTTTTATACGACATTGTTTTAGATTTGATTAGATTGAATTAGAACAAAATAAATGGATAAGACTGTTCCAAGTTAAGGTTACAACGCTAAGCTAAAAACGCCACTTTCTTTTAGTTTTTCGCGTTTTTAAAGTGATTGAAATTCGGAATTATATGCTTGCCACGTCAATTGTCTAGAGTATTTATATGTGGGTAATGTAATATTTTGTGAAAATAAGGCCTCTAATTTTATTGTGTATCTAGGTAAAAATGTAAAATGTTTTCGTTTTCGGTTATATATACACCATTAGATGCATCATTATGATCATGACAAATCTTACATTACCGTACACCAAATGAATAACACGTCAATACATTTTTAACATAATACTACCGTGAGACTCGGACATATTAATAAAACTGACTGGTCCGAAACATGTCGGACATTTCTCGACTTAAAAATACGTGAGTGATCCGTTTTATTAATATGTCAATACATTTAGAAATTTCACTTTAACTCTTTTAAATAATCGATAAAAGCCAAAAATATCGGCAATGCCAGCACAGCTTTTGTAAGAGAACGAAAGTAACGAAACATATTTTAGTAAAAGAGAGTGTACGAATACTCAAAAACTTTTAAATTAATATACATATTTACCACTAACAATACAAAAGCCTTCATAATCTTTTAGAGTGCACTCATGGCTGAAAAACGAATTCAGTGCGTTTAATAAATTTCATTCCGAGCACTAAAGGATTTATCCCGAAGGGGAAAAATAACTGGCTGTAATACTTACAATTACTTAAACTAATTAATCGCTTGTTTTCCTGAATCGTAACATCAGCATACTTTTTGCTTAATGAAGCGAGCAATAAAGTACGATCTCTGATCGGTTAGGGCTGCCTCGTAATGCAATTAAAATGCCACGAATAAATACAAAATGAGCTGAGCTGACCCAGATGTGTTTTGTAGCTTTTTGGCGAAATAATAGTCGGTTACTTGAATTATTAATAGCGCGGTTTGATAAATTATTACGGTCTGTTTACAGAACTAGAATTTTAGGTCGTTGATAATGTACATTATAAAACGTTAAATCTAGTTGGATTAATTTGTATTTCCACAGTTAATTTTCAAATGAATTTATGATTGATTAATCAGGTAAGTAAACTAGTAACTATACAATACAATACCTGTCCTATACTTTATTGAAACACAACCGTTTTTTATATAGAATAGGAAGGGAAATGGGCAAATGGGCCACCTGATGGAAGCTGATCACCGCCGCCCGTGGGAACCAGCCACCTCAAAAGAATCACTGATTTGTTACCCGCCTTTGAGTACCCCCTCCCCTTACGAAACGCAATAGTAAGCTACTACTTCATGCCGGTATTCCGTGAACTTGTATACAAAAAGTTAAAAGCTCTGTCTTTTTATTTTCCGTTTTTAATGATAATTTAGCACACTGATGGTTTACCTAGTACTCTGTAGGAAATAAGACTAGACTATGAGCCAACCCTAGCTTAAAGGGAGAATTGCAATCTTCTAATGGGTCGGTCTCTGAAGTGTACGCCTAAATTATTGTTAGTCTCCGCTCTGTTTTCCACCACTTGAACGGAAAAATCCACACAATTTGCCCAATTTGCCAATAGCTACTGCTTGAAAACAATTAGCCTCAGACGCTTGCCAATTTTCCTTTGAATTTGTAATGCTTAGGGAATATCGACTTGCTGAGCCTTCAGTACTATCAACGCTTATAATAAAAGCAAATGCTTACTTATCGACTCACGTGTTCAAGCATAGGTTTTTCATAATGGTAGAGCTACACTTACTTCTTATCAGATGGACTTCATGCGCGATTGCCACCCTTTTTTGTAAAAAAAAAGAAACACCTGTCACTGAAGGACTAAAACGAGCATGCGGTTCACCTGACAGGAGATGATACCCGTCGCCCATAGAAGCAGCAACCTCAAGAGAATTGTTGGTCCATTGCCAGCCCTCCAGGTATTTTCCAGCAATAGATTTCCCCTTTCAAAACAATTTTCTGGACTTCTCTACATTTTCTTGTGTAGTGGAATCCACCATCTCCTATCTTTACTTTTAAAGTCATTTGACCACTTTTGAATCATCGATAACGAAAGAGCAGACTTTAGACGGCGTACACACGTAGTGATTACAGATTACGGTTGCTCTATGATTTCAGAAAAACAAATGCACATAATTCTCTTTTATAAAATAATGAGTGACAATCAGATACCAGTAATAAAAAAGTTTACGTGAAGAGGTTGGAAAATATCGATACAGAGAATATATTATTGAACGTTCGACGAACCTAATATTATTACGTAATACATAGACCATGTATTTCTAAACTATAGTCCAGAACCCACCGGGCAAAAAGCTGGTAAAACACCGCAGACACAAATACATCAAAGTGTGCAAGTAATAAATAGATGCGCACTTACATCACAGAAGTTTTTTTACTTTATTGAGAAGTTTGTCAAAACCTTCAAATTAGTAAACCTTGTATTTTCAAGTCTTATACTAAAGCCTCTGGCAAGCCAGTACTGAAGGCTTATTAACCTCGGGCGCATAAGCTTGCGATTAAAAGTTCCAAACACTTTACTAATATTGTACAAAATTCACGTAGTATGAAAGCCTAGAATTTAAATGATATGAGCAAACGTAGAACGCAAGTAATGAAAACGTAAAAATACAGCTCTTTCTATATTCAATGTTTTGCAAAACTCTCACTGTCAAGGGCTGCGTACAAAACAATAAAATACAACTATTCACTAACTGGCTAGAGCAAACCATATTCCACAGTTCAGAGTATCCTTTCTAACCACCTTTTACGCTCCACACGGTAAATATATTTGTAGCAGGGTCTCGCCCAAGGACAAATGCAAACCGCCATGAAATTAACAAAGCTACGGGCCCCGTTTTTCGTCGGTCGACAACGTTTAACGGTTGATGACAGCCCGCGGGCGATGCTTCCAAACAAAGGACTACTGTAAACTGGACCGCAAGGGAGACGCGGTGTGGTATAAGCGACGAGTGAGCGACCAATGGCAGAGATTCAATTTTTACTACATTTTTTGTTTATAGATATAAATTGAGTTAAAAAGTTGGTGCCGTGTCATATCGGAAGATTAAACAGTTAGCGAGGAATCAATAAAAGTAGCGATTCCATGGACAAGATGTGACACGACGTAGATGCGCCATGAATTCTGCGATCCATTTTTTTCTAAATTCTGACAGATTCTGCTCGTTCCTTTTTAACTATCGTGTCAGTTGCATGTCGCTGTAATGAACAAAGGGCTTTGGATTGCGTGGTGTAGTAAGTGTGTTTGTGAAAAGTATGCTCTTCGTTAAAGTTCATCGTTATAAGATTAGGTTCTTAGAAGTATTGACGAAAAAAAAAGTAAAATTCGCCATGACGCACGCATCCATTTGCAGTACTTCCGCTAGTGATTTCGCCTTGTCTGTAGTCCCGCTATCGATAGCTGAACTCGAAATCTATTTAAGATACCTTTATATTACAAAAACAACACAAACGCGATAATTACCCAACCACCAAGACCAAAAATACCGAGCTTCAAGAATATAACAGCTCCTGATGATATTTGTATATTTATTTATTTAAAATTTGCAACTTACAGCATGATGCCTCGTGTAAGGTGAAACAAGTGTCGAGTGGTAATTCTGGTGTTGGTGGTTGGGTAATGTGGCATCTGTGTTGTTCATTTTACTTTTTAATAAAAGTATTAAACACGGACGCGGTATTTTGCAGGATTGCTGACACTGGTTTCGCAGATTAGCAAAGTAATGGATTCCATTAATATCAATATGGACAAACTGGAACAAATTACCTTGCTACTCCGCGAAACCTCCACGCGTCAATTTGGACCTCCGCGAAGTAACGCCTGAATCTATTAATTATCAGTATGGACTTCCGCAAAGTAATGCCTGAGTCAATAAATTAACTACAAAAAAAACTTTTTGTTATCATACCTCATATTCTAACCGGCTATGACTTGAACTTCCATTTGAGACCACAACGACGGCGACGTGGCCGCTACACCTGGTTGAATTTCGCAGCGGTCACGGCAAAGTTTTAAGGGTAAACGGTGTACTTGTTAAGGGCATTATTGCTTTATTCCGAACGTTAACTGAAATTTACAAACGTATTCCTTTACGTTTGTAATATTAGATTTTCGAACAAGAGCTTATTTTCCGCCGTTCATTCTACATCGCAAAACCAAATCTTCATGAATACAAGAAAAATCTTTTATCTGAATTGTTAGATAAGTTGCACTAGATGTCACACTAATGATTCGACACCGCGGAGTCAGAGGTGCGTACTTATCGGGTCATCCTGGGTATCGCCAATAATCTCCTAACCTATATTGTGGGATATCATTAGGCGATGGATAGTAACCCGACGAAGGGACCCCTGTACCCAGTTTGTATCTAAAAACCCGCGTCTTAAGATACCAATTGTACAATTCAAAGTCAAAGTTAAAATCAAAATATATTTTTACAGATTTAGGTTTACAGGAATCACTTATGAATGTTATAAAATTTACTACAGGTTCAGGAAAAAAAATACAATAATAAGTACTGTTTTTTTTTTGTTAGTTGATGTGGTTAATTGTATGGAAGTACGCACTGAAAAACCCGCGAGGAGATGGCATATGCTTGTTATCCAACCAAGATATAATTAAACCAGTGATAAGAGTAAGATACAGCGTTTACTTTTCTTACTGATTTTATATCATTTAGACCGATATCAAACAAAGAGAGTTGTTGGAATTGACGGTTAATAATCGGATTGCGACTTTTTCTACTGATATACCATTTTAGAAATGTCTAATAAAAATTAGATCTATGTACCTGAGCCTGAAACATACAAACGTAATTGGAGTCAGTAGCGCAAAACAATAGCTATCATAGCTACATTCTTGATAAAGCTAAACCTAAATCTGTCATTATATTTCGACAGTAAAGGATAATGTCCCCGCTCGCTTAAAAGTTATTAGCCCACAAAATATAAAAAGCAATCCTGTTTAACATCATGATTCGTTTATCTAAAATCGGAAATCATAAAATGTTTACGGTAAATCGATGAGAAAATTTCAGTGGGATATTCTTGACATCGAGACTAAGAAACAAATGCTTTCTGTAATTTTCATTTTTTATACTTTAACCAAAGATTAGGTACACAAATGCAAGGGCATCTTTCTAACTCAAACTAATTTCTATGCGCAGTTTGCGGGCGGGACTTGCTAGGTTGCAAGTTTTTGTACCGTAGTTGAGCACTAAAGGTAAATACCAATAATAGACCGTCTACGTATTTTCTTAAGACGAGAAACGCTACCTATAGACATTTTTGTTAAGCAGTTTTCATTTATTCAATCTTTAAAAAAATATACAAAAGTCAGACTAAACGGCTTAAGTTTTTTTTAACATGGCTCATGTTTTTTGACCGTTGTTATTTTTAAGAACATTTTTGGGACACATTTTTTTTTTCTCACCGAGTGAAAACATAACATTAAGATTGTCAAATATTGTTAATTACAATGAGTTGTATGAATTATATCTACAACTGCACACTTATAATTATACAAATATGCATGCATATTTGCATTTCTGAATCAAAGATATATTTTTATGTCTTGTAATAAAGCTCCAAAACTATTTGCCACCTTTATTACTTAAAACGTTCCAATCTTTAGTTTGTAGTCGTATTTGAAAACCCAAATAAAGCATCTACTTTCAATTCCAAAGTGCACAAATAAGTATAAAGCTGCAAGTAAAAAGACTGCAGGGGCTTTCAAGAAAAGGGTTAACAATTCCTTTAAGCCAGCGACATGGGCGTTGGTGATCACTTCACATAGTAATCCACCTGCTTGTTTGCCTCCCTCTTATATAAAAAAACCCGCCGAGTGCAAGTCTGGCTCGAACCGAGAGTTCCGTACAAACGAACATTACAAGCACCTAACATTGTTCTGACGAAAAGATAAACTGAATTGAGGGAAAAACAACTTTGCCATTAGCTTTGTTGTCCCCAGTACAAACCAAGTAGAATATAATTCTTCAATCGCCAAGTAATTGTATTATAACTACAAATTTACGGTTTTCGATTTTTTTCTTTATTTGTGCTGTAACACCTTGCTTCTTGCCAAATTGTATGATTCTTGGTCAAAGGGAAGTATCATATAGGTTTTTGATTCCCTTGCGAATTAAATATGAGGCAGGAACAGCCGTATCTTTGAATGTCTTGACTTAGAAAGTTGTTTTTTTATAGCTCCAAGGGACTGTAAACTCATTCACTGCAGACTCGATACCCTCCATGAGTTCCTGAGAAAAAAGGGTCTTGACAGACCGACAGACAGACAAAGTGATCCTATAAGGGAGCCTTTTTTCCTTTTGAAGTACGGAACCTTAAAAAAAAACAAAAACCGTTAACAAAAGCCCTAACATTATTAGTAAAGATAAGCCAAGGCAATAAATCGACACCTCGTCCAGTCACCTCGTATAAAACGTATCGCGATTACCTGTAATGGCACAATGCGATCATTGAATAGAATCCAGCCCGGACTTACAATACACTCTTAAATATAGGTACACTTTCTGTATGGAAATTCAATAAATATACGACTAGCGTGTATAACTAACGTAATAATTTGTTACAGTAGATATGAAATCGTTGTTTATGTGAATACTTAAGAGCGTTCAAGACTTACGGCATTTCTCATATTTATAAGTTATAGATTTTAAACTGAATTTACCAGTAAATAAGATACCAATTCGTAATTATAATATACAATTAAGTAATATAATTACTGTATAAAAATGAACAAAATATATAGAAATAGACTATTATTGTGTTAGTATCCAATTAATTACCCCGAGTTTGTATTAGTATGTTCTTCACGTGGTCGTTAAGCTTTACTTTTATATTTGTATTTTAGCGGCGACTCTAATCTTTCGCATTTAAAGTTGGTTTAAATTTAAAGTGGGTTGAAAGTTTCTTCATTAAATTACAGCTTTGAGTCAACGAATAGCTGCGAAACATGAGACTTTAACAAAAGCTTTTTTGCTTTATTAAGGCTATTATTTAACACATTTCGAGGATTTTATTAGACATGGTCTTAGGGTGGTAATTAATTATAGATTGTACTAATACGTAATTGATGCAATTTATTTATACAATACATAATAATAAATTTAAAAATTCTGAACTAGACATAGACAAATATTAAACTTAAACTAATACTAAAACTGGAACTTGAGCACGATTTAATCTTCCCAAAACCCTTTCGTGGTGTAGAAACTGAGCTATAAGCATAAAATCGCCTCGGATTTAACACAAGGACAACTTATTCTTCAATCTGACTCTCTCTAGCTAGAGCTATAGGAAAGGGATGCACTGAGGCAGCTGATTTATGTTTTGCCTCTATATTACTCGGTGAATCGTCGCATACGACCATAAATTTGGTTATTCGTAGTATCAGAAAATTCCGAAGCCCTCGTGATTTATTACATAGGGCTTACAATTAACCCACGTCACGGCTAATTAGCGGTTAGTGGTTACTAATTCGCAGCTGCTGCATCCGATAGCCTTATTGAAAACAATTGATTACAAACATCGTTCATCCCTAGAATAACCGGCTAGATCGTTATTCGCGGTATAATCTTTAAATTAATAAATAAATAAAGTAAATCGGTCCGGCTCCCGTCCAACTGGTTTCTGTTTGTTAAGCCATGTCAAAACGTAATCTAGTCGCGGACACTTGCAAATGAACGTGCATCACTCCTCTACACTAACCAAGATACATTAGCAGTTACAAGAAGCTGTGCACGAATAAAATTGGCTTTTTATTTAGTACAAATAAGTTTTAATTCCGCTAGTATTTGTGTTTGAAAACCGCAAATAAAGCAGTGTAGTTTATTATAAAGCCGTATACACACGTGCACGCGTTTGAAACATGCGACTTACTAGCAACAAATAAGGTTTAGCTAGTGCCGCGTTTGAGGCCAAGTGTTATGTCAAGCCAAACGAAGATAATTAATGCAAAGTGTAGGCAAGGACTAATTATGTATACGGCTTAGGGGTGGATAGTGTTAGTGTTGAGCATATTACGAAGCTTAAAGCCGACCTCACTCGTTACAGGTAGTTCTCAGAATGTGATCCTTAAATTATCAGGCTGAAAAATTTCAAGTATACAAAATCATGAAAATATTTTAGAATCGTTTGTTAAATATGAACAATTAACTCATTTTGAATAATAACGCGAGTACTAATAGAAAGATAAATTGCCAAGATAATGCAAATTGTTTTTTTCTATATAAATTCGGTCAGATTTCGGCAGAATAGCGAAATTTTTTTGTCTTGAAATTTCTTTCCAATTTAGTGCTTATAATTATTAACAAATAACAATTGCAACAGATTAAAACAATGAGCATCTACGAATAATAATAAGTCTGATATACTCTTATATATGAGTATGTATACATGTAGGTATTTATTATTTATTATTCGTAGGTTAGTATACAACAACATTTTTGCCACCACTTGCTACTAAAATACGATTTCCCGTGTCGTGTGCGCCAACCTTAACAAAACTCGTTTTACAGCCAGTAGAGTTGAAGTAGAGACAGTATAAAAGGATGTTAATTGGTGTTCCTTACTTTCTGAAGATAATTGAGTCGTAACTAGGATGCTAGACAATGCGAATGCCAGGCAACACTGTCGCACATTGCGCACCTTGGATTTGCATACAGGGGCCTTTAAGTCACAAACAGTGGGATTCCTTAGCAATTACTAGTACGCTACGTTAATGGCGACATGTTAAACATGTGTTTTGTTGTTCAATTATTATTGTCGGGCTTGTTTGGTATATCGATTTTTAACTTTTTTTACCGCGATTACTCGCTTACTCAGGCGCATGGAAAGGGTACGCGGATATCGTATCGGCTTTGCATGTTTATTATCACTTGTATTTTGCATGTGCGTGGGCGCGTGCGGAACAAGCATTACGGAGTACGGCTTTAGGCTTTTAGTATAGTTTCGAGTAACAAAACCTTTGCAAATACGAATCTTGTTCCAGAAATAACTTGATTTTAGAGGTTTCGCTTTTCTTTGCAATTGATTATTTTACCAAATGCTTATCGAAATTTAAGCGTAATTTAAAAACTAAAAGCAAGTAAAGAGACAAAATTAGGAGTGAGTAATTACTTTCATGCGTTATATCATGATTTTTTTGTTCCTCCAAAAAATAATTCAACGGACGCCAAAACGTTAACTATCCACACTCTACCTACAGTCTAAACGTATTTCATTTGTTCGAACAGAAAAAGAAAAATAACTTCAATCACTACACCGCGCTTATACCACGACGACCTAACTCACGTTAAAAAGCAATTAACAGAATTAAAATTCCTCAACAGACATTTCCGAGCTACATCTGTCGTTTGATAAACAAGAAACTTCGCAAACTTTCCAGAGTTTACTCCCAAACAAAGGGACGAAATAAAAATATGAGCCACAAAGCGTTCTTGCGGTGGCTTTGTATCGTTTTCAATCTACGTTATGAAAGCATGTTGTAACCACCGGCTACACAAAGCAATATGACTAAAAGCTTAATAAGTATTAACTGCCCACCAGGCGAAGTTTGGCCGAATAATTCTAGTGTTATATTTTACATTGACTCAAATATGTAAGAGTACTTATAGTTAGCTTGGTCTAGTCTTTGCTCAATTCACAGCGGGGGGTTATCCGTATGAAAACAGTACAACATTTTCAGGTACGTGTTCATCGAAATATTAAAGGGATAAGTGATACCTCAAAAGTCCGCCAAAAGTCGTTAAAAACATTGTTTCCTTACCGACTTGAAATTCTTTTCCATTCCCGGAAAGAACACAGGGTCCTATTTAAACTGTCAAGAAAGTTACCGTTTGAGAAAACACCGAAAACAATTTCTAACGAAAGCAAAATGAATTATAGAAAATTGTTGCGAACGTTTAATAATATTTTACCTCGCATTGGGTTTAAACTTTTAAGACGTGTTTTCTCGTTACGAGTCAGCGAGGGTGCGCGGGAGGGGCGACATCAAAGTGAATTAGCGAATGTTATCTGGGGGCGTCCGTTTGTAAGCCGCTTTGAAGTTAGACTACTCGTACCTGCAGGGAACTCCGCTGAAATGTGCTAAAGCGTAAGGCGTTTTATTTTGATACCACTCTGGGTGAGAGCTTCAAAACGCGATACTTTCATTAAAAAATGTACACCACATTTCGCTTTCCGGATTTTCCGTTTTAAAAGTAGCATCCGTGTTACTTTACCTTGATAAATGTTCTTATTTCCTAGCTAACGTCGTCATGCTACAAAGGAGCGCAAGATAGATCTTTCTTCTTTTAATAGAGCTACTGAAGGGTTTGGGTCGGAAATATTTTAGCGTTTTTTGTCAGACCTTTTTGTGGCGGCGTATAACGCTCGTCGCGATAACGTCACAGAGTCGCTCTAAATGTAAAACTACCCGCAACTAATTTCACATTACAGCGCCGCGACATGAGCTTGACGGAGCAATGGATAAACGTAATTTAGCTGTCCTTCAGTTTCAGTACACTGCATGGTTTATAAAACGAATAGCGTTTGGAACCCATCTCACCTAAAATTTTAACTTTTATTGATGGCAACTCTTGTTTTGGTACTTTATGACAGTTTTAAACTAATAATAATAAATTACTGAGCTAAACGCTCAATGAAAATAAAAAAAATGAAAGAATGTTATCTTAACCGATATTCCAGAGTTTATTTATTTAAATAATACAATGGAAACTAATTTAACTGTAGCATAGGTAGTCAGCTAAGTGGATACAGTGCCAAATGGTGTCGAGCAAATCTACGCTTGGAAGCGCAGAACGCTTTGTTGGTTCTTGGCTCATATTCGGTAAACAGATTTAGAATTTACAATGAAACGACAATGCGGTAAGCATTTTAAACGAAGGAAAGGATGTTTTTTTACTAAATTTAACTAGAAATTATTAAGTATAAAGCTAAGGAAATTTAAAACAGTACTTAAACAAAGCGTTATATTATACGTAATCTTATTAAAAGGTGTAACTAATTGACATCTAGATATTATAATTTATAACTTATTTTGTTTTTAAGCAATTGTGATGCTGACAATAAGCAATTGGGATTGGTATTTGAACAAACATTTCAAAAATATTACAGGCCTTATCTTCTAAAATATTCTAAACGGGAATATTATACGGACCCAAATGAACAAAACGAGGTACCCTTCAAATCGGGTTCCGTATATCAATAGGAACCCTTATATGATCACTTGAAAGTCTGTATGTCTATAAAGCGCAAATAAGTCAAAACTAATGGAGATTATAGAGAACTTCCCGTTGACATAGAAACATGAAATTTGGCAAGAAGCAAGGTCTCACAGCACAAGTAAAAAAACGAAAGGATTAAGTTGGTTAAGTTGTGTATTATTTAATAAAACATAAGACGGGCCAAAAAATCTTCGTACAACTTCTTACGGAACCCTCAGTGCGCGAGTCAGGCCAGCATTTGTCCGTTTTTTTTTCTAAATATCGTTTTGCGCATGATACGCGTAACGAGTATTCATAGTCCATATTCAGATAGTGTCCCGGGGGAAAAGTTTCCCCAGGACAGCGTTCCGCGGCTCGTTCGGAATGCAAATTTGAAAATAGCGACTGAAGGGATGAGCGGTAGGCGGGATCGAGAATAAACAAAACCGAGGCTACAGGCCCTAGCACGCCAGCGATTGTCGCGACATATAACTGTATAATATATCCTTTTCTAGCCAATAAACGTGTGTAAAAAGGGACAAATGATTTATATCCGAGATAAACGACAGTGTGATGCTAGTGTAGGTATCCAAACAGTTTGACAATTTCATTTACGTTCGGGAAATTAATTTACCCATAACCCTCGTGTCCAAAGGGTTACGTGAAAAGTAGGTACTCTCCTCTCATCTGATTCATTGTTGCCCTTGAATTATTAAACAGCAAAAAAACCTCCAGTTTTCCTAATGGACTTACAAGCGCTTTAGTAAAACTTATAAAATAAAATGTATCTTTGCGTAATTATGAAAAAAGTTGTCATGTATAAAAGGCTTTTCAGGTGGATCTTTTTTTCGAGGAATGTAATCAAGCAAATTTTCTTAAGATTATAGAGTTTGTGTTTATTGGGCAACCAATAACTGCACCAACTAATTTAACGCCTGAATAGTCTACAAACGAAGTCGATAGTTAAAGCAAATACTTTGCAAATAGGCACATTAAATCACATATCGGCAAGTAATGTCAATAAATTTTATTGAGTTAAGTATTAAAATTTGTTCTGACATTTGACATACGGACTTTTCTAACTTTTGCCGTGAGCTTTGCTACATTAAGGTAGATAATAGCAAATACTGTTGTACTCAAATGTATAGTATTTTACATTGCATAAATATCGTTCGCTGATAGCTTGCGCCACACACCTTTCCTCCGCAGCATCATAGCCTTGAGCTCGAGCCTCAATTTTTTGTGCTTCACAATAACATTGTCTGCGGTATAAACTTGTATTACAATAAAATCTACCAACATATACATGAGTAGTAAGCTGGGTACAGCTTGACCGCAAAATATGTATGTTTTTCAGGCTCACTTGTTCACTATTTTATTGGAGGGCCACCGTAAGCATCTCAAACTCACGCCCAAATATTCTGCGCAAACATCATAAAAATCTTTACGAAGGGAATTATTACAAGTAGCATAACTTCTCATTATGTGGCCCGCAAGCTCCTTTTCCTCTTTTTCCACATAAAAAATAGATATATCAAATGTCTAGTCTAGAATAACATTATTCTACCACATGCAAGCCTAATCGCCTCAACGCTTGACATTGACGATTGTTTCCTATTACGAGTACTCCTTATATCCAAGCAATTGTTAAGAAGCGATGACTTTGAGCCGATAAGCTAGACTATCGTTAACACTGTTAATTTTCTCTGTGTTTATAACTTCAGTGGGTTTGCGTGATTTCAACAAAAAGTAGTATATGCTTTTTCCGTATTGTATTGATGCAAACGCAGTGTAGTCATGATTCAGTCCCTGATATACACATCCGAAGCCAAGGCACACATCCAAAAATTATCGCGATAATGTCGCTTTTAGGACTTGCGTTTGCACCACGAAAATCACCAACTTTGGCTGCGTCTTGCTTTTTACACGATTTGTTGTATAATTAAATTCAATGTGGTAAGGTAAATACAATATGTAGAATAGAACAGAGAACACCGTCGCCACATCACCTTTTGGCCTGGCACCTTTTAAGAGTACTTAGTACTTGTAAAGGGGACCAGAGTTCACGTGTAAATGTGAGAAGACGTAGCCTCCAAATCTCGCAATAGACTTGTGTCAAAAGAACTAATGACGGTAATGATTTTTGATACAGTGTTGTCTCAATAGCACCGCCGAAATTCCAGTGTCCAGTACATTTTGGTTATCGGATCTCACAATAATAAAGTGTAGTTTGGTAATACGAGCTTAAATAACTATTAACTATCGTTATCGGTATAATTATTAAGCAATTTATGACCTAATAATTACAGCTAAACAAGCGACCGAACCGAATTCACTGGTGTCCTGTTGTGAACTCTATCGATGGCACGCTTAAGTTTTTATCTTGAATGTAATCACTGAAATCAGAGCTACAAGTGCTTCTCACGATATTAATTGTGGGCTGACGTGATATCTTGTTCTGTATTTAAATATGATCTGCAAAAATTGCATCATGATTAAAAATAGAACAAACCTTTCATACAAGCATGTCACTTTTGCATAGACGCGTAGACGGTGGCACCTCTGTCATGAGTTTTCTTTTCGCTTGAGACCTTTACTCTGTTAGACGCATTGGCCTGCGCTTATATGTTTCTGTGGTAATGTCATGACAATAATACATTTAAAAAATTATCAGTTCATAGCAGAGATAACATAAAAAATAAGGTTTAACCTTTTTCCTGTATTAAGCACCGCGTGTCACAACGTAGTGGACTTCGCAAACAAAAAACAAACCCAATTTAATGTTGACATTTTGATTGGTATCAATATTGATGTTATGGGACAATATTGCAGTGGAGTCGTGCATTGTGCATCTATGTAGATAACTTGGTCCGATACCAGAAGTTATTGTGTAGGAAAGTTTGTTCGATAACGAGCTTTCTACAAGACGGGAGAAGTAAAGTGGCCGTGTGTTACACTGTTAGGAGGCTTGTTAACATTTTATTAGCAATTTCTTAATTAGGGATAACAGGAACGGCTTAAATTAGCACATAGGGATGTTGTATGTTTAGGAAAGAGTTAGTTGTATGTTTATGGTGGTCGTTTTAAATAACCGTGGCGTTATGCTTTTTCAAAGGTTTTTCTCAGGTACCGGACCCAACCCCTAGTTAAGTACAGTGCTGGATAACTACTTAACCCTTTTATTGTCTATTTTAAAATAGTCGCGAAGGAGTGATGTTTTGATTACATTATGTTTTAAAAAGGTTATGCGGAAGTTCATACATATACACACTTAATATTAATCATCATCATCATCTAAACGTCAATGTCTGTTTGAAATAATATGTACATAATGTTATTATTAACATTTTATTATTATTATATGCTCACGCCTGTTTCCCTTTGGGATATGCAGAGACCACAAAAGGCCATTTTCTCTGGTCCTGACATACTTCCCTCGCTTCCTCCTCACACATTCTTCTCTTCATACATGTTCGGTGTTTCCGGGTGCTTCTAATTTGGCTTGGTTTTAGGATGTCAACAAATTGGTCGATGAATGCACCCCGAGGCCGCCCTCGTTGAACTTGCCCAGACACATCACCTTTATCTTAATCTGTTCACATCCTTTCATCCATCCGTTCAACTAGCCCAAACCAACGCAATATTATTTCTCTATCTTAGTCACTGCATCTTCTTTCAAACCACACCTCTCCCCCTTATAACACACTAAAGACCAACCCCTACTTCACATTGGTACAATCAAGGTGTGATGTACATAAAAATCATCCGTTAAAAAATTCTAAATAAGAGGAACATTGCTTTAAAATCCGTTGCGCGGTTAAGAAGGAATTAGCGACCCAAGATATGCGGACAGACAGGAATGGATAGCGGCTTTACTTTATACTGTGTATTGATAATGATAGTGATTATTACCATTTTATCTCTTATGAATACAAAAACAAACTAAACATGATGATACGAAGCCTTCTAAAAGTCGGATCTCAAGTAACAGATCGACGTCAAGTCAGGTCTATTAAAAGTTTCTGAGTCGATGACGCGTTCGATTTAGACTTTCCCCTAGGGAGCTACACAAACGAGAATATAACATTTTCTATGACAATGACGTGCTTATAAGTTAATTGACTTGAATATTTGAATTCCAAAATAAAGCCTAACCAAATACAACATAATGTTTTCAATGTCAACATCCACAGGAAAAATATTTAAATGATAAAGTTCCAAGTATCCAACGTTTTCTAACCATAAAACATTCATAAATTTTTCTCCGTTTCGGGTAGCCAGTCGGATTTGAGCAGCTTAACGGAAAAAACTAGGTCGTGGTAGTTTAAAACGGCCTTCTGGTAAATAAAACTGAAAACTTTTGCAGCTTAAAATTGTTTAATTTTATTAGGAAAGTGTTGGATCGCTTTTAAATCACCCTATAAGTAATTAGCGCCGTTATACATAATTACTCCATTAATTCAGCGTCCATTACAAGCGGGAGTTGACCGTCAATAAACATAGATTCCGCGGCCGAAACCCCGATATTTGCATTTAACTTAACGAATGTTGTAGAGAATATAAATAAAGCGACAAATTAAAAGGGAGTTTTATTGAAGAGTTCGATAATTGAGCATGAATGTTTAAATTAATGAATTTCGAGGATTGGACGAGCGAAACGCCGATCGGCTGAAGCGCCCCAAACGAAAATTCTTAATTAATGTGAACAAGAACAAACGTTTGGCTACGGGGAGCCCGATTTAGCCGTTTTTACTACTTTAATTTAGTTCAATTGCTATTTTAAATGATTAAGTACTTCATTAAGGGAGAATGTTTCTTTGAATTAAAACTCACACATGAATAATGTCTCAGTGAGTTGTTGAAGACGTTATTAGTTAGCAAGTACTGCAATTTCCAGGCTATAGAAAGTGTATGAACCTATTTAATTTTCATTACACTTTTACTGTGTGTATATTACAAAATTGTTTGATAATGAAGCGCATTGGTCCGAGGTGGAGGAAAAAACCCCATTCAATTTTACACCAATCAATGTCATTAAAAAACAGTCAAAGGCTATAAAAACTATAATAAGTAAAAAAAGGTTGTTCATCTAGCACAGTGTTTGCATTTAAAGCCATTAACAATGCTTGAAACATAAAAATGTTTTGAAAAATGGCCGTCGATTTCGTTTCTTTTAACACAACTAGCTTGCATAGATGCGGATTACACAAACTGAAATGCTTGAAAAATTAAAAGCGCTGGTGCTAAGAATATTTAGTTAAGCGTATGAAAATCAGGCCCGGACTCGGGGTGTGAGCAGAAAGGCAGGCAGGATCGCGTCAGCTGGACCACATTAGTCAGGCGATGCGAGCGAATTTAATAAAAGCCTTATCGCTGTCTCGGCTGCCCCGTTTCTATCTCGTTTTTGTAACGCTCTAGATAACATTCCAAATGTGATTTTTACGCCCTTTATTAAAATGGTATTCCTTTATGTAGGAATTACGAACGTGGAATGATTTATAATGTGTGCAAAGAAAATATCAGGCCGGGTGTCACGTTTAGACATCCAATGATAAAATTCCAGTTTTTTACGTAGGTAACTGTTGGGCGCAGACCTACCTTTGTGATGAGAGGGATTTACTTCCATAAAAGACCTCGTACTTTTTAAATGAGTCGCGGTTCCAGTTGCCAAACAAATTTCATAACACAGGTAATACTTATTTAGAAGCCCAGGCCAAAAAAACGATAAATTATATCTTGTGTTTTGTTCATTTTTTCTGGTTTAACTAACTGGAACTCAGTCTTTACGAGTAAAACTATTAAATGTTAGCTTAAAGGCTTTATTGTCTACGAACTTAGAGAGAAAGAAATCTAAGCAAAATAATGCTATAACAAACCTCCTCTACCCGTTGCATATTCAATTATTTACAGGAACACTTTAAAGAGCATAATTGACATCAGTAATTACTGTATATTCACTTTTAATATTATTCTATAGTGCTCGCGGTGTTGTCGCCTTAGTGGTGCGCCATTAGTATTCAAAATGTAAATTGCTGGGAGCTCTCAGGGCAATGCACCCCGTCTCAGATCTTACTTTCCCAGAAATAATTTCATTAACATCTGCATACCCGCGTGTTCCAAGTTAAATTCCTTTCAAGGTGCCAAGAAACTTGAAAAATATGCGTTAGCGTACGTACAAAGGCGATGCCTCTGTGGTGGAGCTGCTTCGGCGCTGCCGCGTCGGTATTTGTTCCTTTGCAAACTTCACCACTATTTACTTGAATATGCAGCTGTTAGTTAGCACCTTCACTTGCTTTGTTTAGCGCCGTGTGTGTTAGGTATTATGTGTTTTAGGCACTCCTGCGCTACACCAATCATACTCAATGATAAGCTGTCAGCCTAGCGCTGTACTTATATACATTTTAGGTACCTACATAACTGGCCGAAGGGTGTCGCTTTCCGTCATTTTTGCAAAAGGTTGCTGGACACCCCAAAGCCGAAATGACATGCAAATTTTATTGTTTTAATATTTTGTCTTATAAATATGTATGTTAGTCTTTAAGGTATTTTTTCTATGGGCCTATACAGCCTGAAATAAATGATTCTGTTATATTCTATAACTCGTTCCTTGAAAAAGTAAGTTGGTAGTCTCTGAGTAAAGTGGTTAGCTACTCTGAAACCTAACATAGCTATTTTTTTTTTATCGCTTATTTTGTATGACATGACTGCAAAATAAGTGCTAAGTAACTATATACTTACCTAATTACATGCCTTTGTTCTAGTAATGCCTCTAAAATATTAGCAATTGCAAACGTTGTAAGAAATAAGCTACATAATAACTTGACTTCAAGCACTCTGTACACAGCATAATAAATTCAGAATAATGTCGCGTCTTTATGTTTTTTCACTTCAACAAGTTGTCAAGTAAATATCAGCTCCCGAATTTCTTCTGCAAGTAATTTAATATTTAAATTAGTATTGCCAAAACGGATGTTTTCTGATTTCGAGTGAATAACGTCGGTATTATTTAATATTTATATTAAATTACAGAGTTGGCAACCGGTTGATTGCAATTAACTTGCTGCCGGTGATATTTTATTAATATCAATCTTCGCTTACAGAGATGGGACACGTGGCTTAATTGTTTATTGCTGATCCCAAAACATACGTCGACGACGTAATAAAAATGTTTTTACTGCTTATCCAGCCCGAAGATATCTTCATGAAGACAGAGGCAAGTTGCAGCGACGAACTGATTTAAGAAGGCGAAGAACAAAGGGCTTAATGACAAAACTGTAGTTTATCTTTTTGCTCGTACCATATATCCAAGCTTTACTTTATCAAATGAAAAAAAGTGTTTCATAATATAAGCGGCCCGGCTCTCACATAGTCAGTAGAGATAGAGTCACATTCGAGGTATGTCAAAAACAGCTGTGAGATCCCTGATGGCCTGATGCAAAGATACTTGTCCCTTAGTACTTCTGTTTATCTAGTTAATCTAACAAGTGTCATAAAAAGGGAGCTTTTAATGTATCATATAACATTGTAATTTTGATTTATTTAAAAAAATGCACCTCGTTGAGTTTTTGCCGGTATCTTCTCATCAGCGGTTTTTCCGAACCGGTGGTAAATTTTATGACATTCATAAGTGCGAGCTGTGTGCCTAATTTGAATAAAAATATTTTGACTTTGACTTTGATTTTATTACCACATATCATGTTAAAGCTTCAATATGCTAACATTAATTGTGATAAGTTTAAAAAGATTGCGGAAATATCAAACTTTAGATAGGTTGGATTTGCATGAAAATTCTAGACTCTAAAGGGATATTTTGTAGATAAAATAAACAAATGTGCGTCTAGACTCATATTTACCTTATCTACAAAATATCCCTTTACGCTTTCTTTGGCAGACACACACTCAAGACTGCAGGTGCTTCATCTGACTTCATTTAATTAACTTAAGTGCATTTGCTCTAAATTGTTAATGATATCAAACGTGGCGGCTTGAGACTCGACGCCCAAGCAAGGTTCGCATATAAATTATAAAGTAAGATCACGCGAGTAAAGCCACGGGTAAAAGCAGAGCATTTTACACTGTCAGATCTCAGATTGAGACTAATTATTTTGTACTCATCTATCTACTAAATTGAGTTATCTTCTGTAGGCGCTTGTTTGTAATTAAATCATAACAACGTACATATATCAAAGGTAAGCTGCTTATAGTCGTCTTTGGAACACGAATTAAAAATGTATTACGTTATACATTATAATTTGTTGCTTCAGATGTTATGAAATATCAAAGTAGGTAAATTTCTTTATTTATGTTGATCGAAACGGGAGGAATCGACCATACTCGTCACCTGATGGAAAATAATCACCGCCGCCCATGAGAAAAAGTGACCTTAAGAGAATCGCTAATCCGTTGCCGGCCTAAAGGCCGAAAAGTTTCTAAAGAAAGTTGACCACTAAATCTTTCAATCACCGTACGAAATGCAGTAGCAAGCTACTATGTCACACCGTTACATGTGAGTAGGTAAATAAAAGCTTAGAATGTACTTTAGTTGTGTTTAGTACATATGCCAAATTTTATGCCAATCGTATAAAATATTCATTCACCTTCATAGATTTAACTACTTTATTGTACGGTCAACCAAATGAAACTTTGGGCATGTAGAATTTTCCTACAATGAGTAATTGCTGTTTTATTAAAATATTAGCTTTTACCCCCAACTTCCTACGCGTGGAATTTGGAAGTAGGTATCTTAACCCGGCTTCTAGACGGCATATCAAGATAAAACATATTGTGTCTTACCTAAAATACACAATATTTTAAGTACGACTTCCAGCAATACAACTGTGAAAACCACATCCAATTTTGCAAGAAAGTTATTTATGATGCGCGGTCAAACATGCATATAGACAGGCAAAAATTCTAGAAAGAATTGTTTTGGTTTCTATTTTTCGTATTGCTCTTATCGAGACCCTCAGTAATATTTTTTCTTAAAGATCTCCTAAATATAGGCATTAGCGAGAACAGATTTATTATATGTACAGATTTACTATAAAAAAACATTATGTAAGTTTCGTGAAAAAGATTAGTGGAGCGTATAAGTGTAAATAAGTTTCAAGTCTATTTTAGATACTCATCTACTATTATCTACTGATAATAAATATATAATAATATATTCTAAAGCAAAAAATGTAAGGATAAATATAATATTTTTTTCTAAATACCTAGTAATACTTTATGTAATTTCCTGATAATTCTGTTGCGGGTAATTTTGTAACTGAGCCTTTCCAGCACAAAAGAAAACACAGTTAATCATAGCTTCTCATGTCACAATAATGTTGTTACAGGAAATTAGTACACAACCCCTATTCTGTGACTCACTGGAAATACACTGCAACGCTGTTCAAACTTAAAAACTTAATGTTGAAAAATGTTCGCACGTGTAAAAGTGGTTTTTATTATTATTTTAGACGTCTTTATCTCAAGCATAAATACATTTATGTTTTATTTTAGGGGTAATAAGTAAGAACGTCCCGTAAACTAGTCGTTTTGCTGACATTATAGTATTTTATTTATTATCAAATACTTTCTGTTTATGTTAACATCGAACGCTTGGCGGTCTAGCTCACACTCAACTATAAAGAATTTAAATTGCAGCCTAAAACTAGGTACATAATAATATGTCTTTTTTCTCCTTATCGATTTTGTACTTCTCCAATATATAGATCCAATATTGAAATACGGAAAGTATGTTTGGATGTCTGTGCCTCAATCACCTTTAAACGGCTTTACGGATTTGAATGAAATATGGCAGGCAGATAGAAATACTTACTAGGTAGTTATCTCGGATAACGATAAACAAATTCTACGCAGAACGGAGTCGCGAGCACAGCTAGTAGAAATTGAAACAAAACTATTCACCACTCCATTTTATTTCTTTTGTTGCTTGTATAATTTATATCTTTCTGATATCAGTCATAAAAATCAGTATCGTTTTTTTGATCAACATAGGTCTTAAAACGAGGAATATTCAGTTGCGCTGCAAGGCATCCTAATTTGATATACTTAAAACACTTCTCAGTTTTTACTGCTCGCGTTCTACAGAAATCAATTTTGTTTTCCTATCAGAATCAGGCAACACTCATGCTCGAGTATTTATGTTGCCAACTCATCACGGAGCTATACCACTGTATCTAGACCGCGTCCTTGGCAGACATGCGATCCCTCTAATCGACGATCTTCGGAGATCAAAGATACGTATTCGTTATTCTCTTATTACCAGCATGTCGTGTACAAAAGTATCTTTTAAAATTCTTCTCGGTTACGTCGAATGTTACGTTCGGAGTTATTTAATGCTGGCAACTTTTTGTATTTGACTTTGAAAATTCCAATTTGAAAATCTAGTGGCATTTTTGTACGTTATCAAAAACTTTATTCATCGATGATGAAGAAAATAAATGGGATATTATACGAATTAGCTACATGTTATTTACATGTTTTCTATTGGTAAGTACTCTTGAGACAGCATAACATTGATATAATAATATGTTACTAATTCGGGACATACGAGGAGGCTCAAAACAAGTGTTACCGAAATAAACAACAATTATGTTCTCGGACTTTCGTATTACATTTATTTTCTGCGTATGCTATTGTTAAGAGTCGTACAGTTCAGATTTAAATTTTTATTAAATAGGAACAACAAGGCAAACAAGCAAGCGGGTCACCTGATGGTAAGTGATCACTGATCACCATCGCCTATAGACACCCGCAGCACCGAGGAGATTACAGATGCGTTGCCAACCCAGAAGGCTCAGATGGAATACCTCTTGTGCCAGTAATTGCACCGGCTGCTTGGTCTCCACGCCGGAATACAACAGTGCAAGCACTGCTGCTTAGCGGCAGGATTAGCGAGCAAGATGGTAGTAGCGGTCCGGATGGATCTTGCACAGGGTCCTGCCACCCTCAAAACATTTTGCGCAACATTTGCGCTTCAAAAAACTGAACGCGCTTAGGTATTACACGCGCTTTCCAACGTGTTCGCTCAAACCGGTAGATCAGTCAGTCGCAATCTGAATTCCGACAAGCTTATAAGCTCGACGACGAGTTAAGCGTGTGATAAAAGGCGCACCTATACGCGCTTACGAAAATGATTATTTCGCGCGGAAAAAAATACTAGTCTGAAAGCGCCCTTAAATGAAGACGAACTGTACGGTGTTTCAATCCATCGCAATATTTCTCTGTTAGATATTCACGATTCAATTCAACGTATTTTGTCATTGTAAACTTTGTTGGTGGAAATATTCGTGCTAATTTTCATTTGTTTATGTTATATTCCATTTGCTTTTGTTGTAATTTGTACGACACGTGTCGTTTATCTTCATTAATCTTCGAAACGAGAGGAAGCCTTTAGAGTCGTGTAAATGAATGTGAACGCTTCGCTTCAAGCGATTGTGCCTAATGTGCTATCACTTACCTCCTCCGCAAATTAAATCAAATTCCGATTCGATAATGGCCGTGAGCATTTATATTGAGTAAACATAACATACAAAATATGAGTTTGCTCTCCAAAAAATACCTACTCGTGTTTACAAATAACTGGACATTAAATACAAGGACAATTGTTATTATTTCATACTTACCAATTGTGTTAAACAAATACTAAACTTGCAATAGTAATATTTGTATTTCGAATAAACAAGGCATAGTATACCAGCAACTCACAAATAGCCTCATAATAATGATTGCATTAATCTCATAGAATAATTCTAATGAACATGGACAACGTACTAAATATCCGCCTGCATGTCCAACAAACCTTACCTCAATTGTCCATTTTTGTTTTTACCTCATATTGTTATTGTGGTATACAATAAAGCATATTGTATTGTATGTATTAAAATTGGTATAATTTAAACAAACTACCTTGCTACCTCCCAAACCTGGTGCTTAGATGCTAGCAAGTCGTGCAAAATAGCAGCGCTTCTGTTGAATACGTGATCATCCTCCCTCCAAATAAAATAAACACCATTGACGCCACTACTACCGCTACCAGAGGCCCTAGCACGCTAGCTTATATCCCTTTCTAATCAGTAGCCGTGAGTAAGAGGGACGAGTGCCTTTAAGTGCCCAATATACGCTAGCGTGCTACTATCGCAGGAACCACCACCCACCCCACTCCGCCTCGCTTTCGCTTCGGGTTCACAGGCACAGAATAAATAATAGTACCTACTAACGTACAGAAACTTCTCTTTTACGACCGCAACTAAACGAATTCCAACTTTATTTACACGGACAAAAAGTTCGTATTACTTCATACACCATGCGCCAGGCGGCGCCAGTGAAAAGAAACGCGCCGTCCGCGCCCTCCTTCCCACCGCTAATACTACCAACGACACATTAGGGTTGCGCGGCATTCGCTTTCAATTACACTGACACGCCGAGGATGAGCGAGCGGGAGCACGGCAAGCCGACAGCCTACTGCGATTTGCCTATGCCAGAGGCAACGCGGTCGAGCGTACCTACAGTGCGGAGCGGAAACCCGTGTGACAGGACACGGTAGCAAAGGAATTGCTTCTAATTCAATAATGGATTTGCAAAGTAATTCTAGATCTATAAATTATTTAAAATTGGTAGTCTGACTACTTACCTTCCTGTCTCGCCTAACATCTGTTGGTCGCCTTTTTTTACTAAATATGCTCCAGAAGCTAGTTCAATACCATCACAGCAACAAGTCGTTTATCAGCGCAAAATATGTGCGTGCGACGATGAAGTAAATCTACCGCATGTTGTAATGGCGACGGCGATTGTGCGAGTTATATCGATCATCTATACTATACGATGCTGTTTTGCTCTATTTGTTTAGTACGATTGTAAGTTTATATGTTCAGGGATAATTAATAAGGTATTGTAAAGGTGTTCGCATTTGTTTCTTGGCGACTCTTTTTTAATGATGCTGAAGAAAAAAAATGTATATGATGCAGTTAATTATAATTAAGTACTGTAAACTAGAGTACCTACTGTACTTGAGGGTTTGGAATAAGAAATGAATATTCCTAGAAAAAAAAACCTGTTTGATCGTCCATCACCTTGAAGAAGGGGAAATTATAGAATTTCAGTTATGGTAGAAATGGGAATTGTGAAGAGGCAGAGAAACGTGTAGGAAATACATACAATGATAAGCTGAAATTAAAAACATAGCTACGGGTATAGGAATGTTTGATATGTTTTACATCGAACCGCAACTCTATAGCATAGTTGCAGTTTTGATTAAAATATGTTAGTAAGGTTAGTTTAAATTTGCTAATGTTTTACTGCAATGTAAAATTATCTAATTGTATTTATTTGTTTTCACAAAGTGTAATTTTTGCAAAAGGTTCATTGTAGTTTTTCTCTGAGTCTTCAAACTGATATTGGTTATTTATTTATTATGATAAAAACTGGTCCAATAACACGTCGCTAGCATGCCCTTAGGACTAATAAATATGATATAGTAAAACCAAAAATGTTTTTTTTTTTTCATTATTGTTTTGAACAACTTTTGTCTCTAGAGCACCGACTAGCTCGTAGCTACCAATAGACAAAGGCAAGTTATAGAATGTTTTCTAAATTTGAGCATGTTTCGAGGAATTTCTTACATTGATTTGATAATTGCTCAGGTTTGGAAAGTTTTCGTCAGCACGTTATTGGAGGGGACAAGTTGCAGAAAGTTTAATGCGGGAATTTTCTAGAAAATGTTGACATCAATTTTAATTATCTTAGAGAGATTTCCACAGCATATCAGCACTCGTATCATAGTACTCTGCTGCCCAACTACTTCAGGTCCTTTATATTCAGCTACCGCATGTTGTTGTTGCCTTTAGTTATAACAAATTGAGGCCTGTTCTGTTTAAGTCGCATTTTGTAAATTATTTCATGTATGTTGATAAATAAAGTGTTTTGTATTGTACTGTAGCTTTAATTTCATTTACTTTCTTATATTTTATACAACATAGAAGGCAAACGAGCAAGTGGGTCACCTGATGGTAAGGGATCACCACCGCCCATAAACACCTGTAACACCAAGGAGATTGCAGATGCATTGCCAACCCAGAAGGCTAAGATGGAATACCTCTTATTTTTTACTTTTTATCTTTAGCAACAATGCTGGCATTCAAAATACCAAAGCAATGAACTGTTAAAAATCACACAAACCCGTTTCCAAGGCATTATTTAAAGAAGGTTCAAGGATCCACAATCTTTCCTCATTCCTTCCGTATTACTCACAGTAATAGTCGTTTCGGTAATGCGATATAGGGATCTAATTCGAGGCGTTCGCGTGCTGCGGCCGCGTTAATCTGCCGCGACGTAATGACGCGCCGCCGCGCAGGCGCGAACTCTGCGTGTTGCTTGGATCTCTTGATCTGTATACCTGGCGTTTGTTTATAAGCATACGCGGGATTTTTGGGAGGACGATTGGAAATAAACGTGCGAGGTTTGCTTTTAAATTGATTATTGTTTCATTCTCGTAGTCGGATGTCAGTTACGCATGTTTTGGTGTTGGGGTTCTCTTCTGGTACAATCTGATAACATGAACTAGCCATTTTAAGCAGAAATCTAAAAAGCCTAATCGTTTGAGTTTAACTCTGTTTGTTTTGTTCTTAAAACAATATTGAATGATTAAGGCATGAAGTATAAGGTGGAGTGCTACTATTTACAGAAAATGTTTTCGTAAACCATTTTAAGCACACCCTATATGGATGATGTTTCTTTTTTAAGATCCGGACGTTACGTGCCACTTAATTACTTAGAATTTCTATGCAATCAGTGATGTTCATTAACAGAGCGGATATACGTCTATTTGACTCGGTTTTGTATGACCGTACAGGGTAAAAAGTGTCATATATTTTATTCCGTTTAATCAAAGGAGCAACCGTATTAATGTAACAAATCGTCCAGTCATATAATGTACTTAGGTTCTTCTTATGCCACGTAATCGGCTGTGCCAGTGTCTCTGCCTACTCAGTGCAGGAGATCCCGACATAAATCCTCCAAGTAAAGACAAATTACTCGACCTTTTTTTCCTTTTGAGTCCCGTAGGATAACGGGTACCTACAAATCCCTGCGATCGTGCCGTTTAATGGAATGATTTTATTACTAATCTCCGTATGTATGGGCCGATTACCTTCGATACGTGCTCTTTGTATTTTAATTTGGTAACGTATACTTACGTTGAAGGATTAGGTTTTATTAGAAGCCTTCCGTTATTGGAATTCCCGAGGGATTAGAGTCGAGAGATTGAACAAGTATGTTACGGAATAGTTGCTCGCTGATAAGAAACAAATTCTCCTTGAAAATTTTCCTTCATAAATAATTATTAGAGCTCTCACTGCGAGCATGATTCACAAAATGAACACGTACCACGTTAAACTTAAAAGTAACTTTCCTTAATTTTGAGCTAAAACAAGGCAAAATTATTTAAACGCAGTGGATACGTGAGAACAAAGCCCTCATAACTCTTAAATTATGAGAAACTCATGAGAATCATAAATATTCGTTGCTGAAGTGTTACGTCTACGGCTTCTCTGGCTAAAATACTTCGTTGAACAGGTACTTAACCTTAGCGAAATGTTTAGTTAGGAATTTAGAATCTAGCACCACTTATTAACTAAATGGTTGAACTCGACCACATAGTTCTGTTTTAATTTAACCACCATTCATGCCAATGCGTGACATAAAACAATAAAGAACCATTGGGAACACCTTATGTTACCGATGTAAATACAATCGCTTAGTAGTCTGCTAAACGCCGAGTTCCACATGTAACCTATTAAAATAAAGGACTTCTCAGCTATCTCCTTACAAGTCGTAGCAACAATCGCTTTGCAAAATTGCTCAGTTAAGCGTGAACGCGAACTCAGCAGCACCCAATAAGATCTGAAGTTAAACCAGCCCGATTTGGTAGTGGACCGAGCGCATAAATTACAATGGGAATAAATACACATATAAATGTCCTCGCCGTACTATTTTAGCAGTTTTGCACCGCGATACGATCATGCGATTTATGAAGCCATTGTCTGGGTGCGGGGCAACTATTCTCATTAGTGCCCGCTAGTTGCGGGTTATGGCGTGCTTCAGTGTATGAATGATTCTTAGGGCTCCACGTTCGGATGGTGGTTTGGCATCCTGCGGGGAATATTAGAGCTCGGCCCTTAAATAGAAGTAGTAAATAGAGACTTAGCTTGGTATGGAAGTTTAATCAACTGTAGCTCAAAGACGTACCGTTCGCTACTTGAACGAATGATCGTACTGTTTGATCCCGATGGTGCCTCGTACAGAAGCGAAACGCGCGTCGATCGCGTTGTTTAGTGTTTAGTGGTGGTGTTGTGTAGTTGAGTCTGTGTGATATATGTTGTTTCGTGTGGAAGCGGAGGGGGGTGGGGTTTTGCATGAACATATATATATATATATATATATATACGAGTATATCGCACAGACGCAGCTAACTTGCACGAGCACGGCACTGGTTTCGCGGGGTAGCAAGGCAATTTGTTCCAATTTGTTGAAAAAAAATTAATAAAGAAAAGAGTTTTTAGTGCTAGGTTTACCGCCGTGCATTATGATAGATTGAAGTTAGGTACCTTTTTTATAAGAATTTTAAACACACTTTTATAACCATACTCAAACAGCTAGCGCATTAAGATATTATAAACAGGTTTACAAACCGGCAGAGACACTAAACCCTCAAATATAATAAGGCACATTTGGAACACGTGTCCCATCCATCCCCGTAATAGCCGACAGGCGGAAGGTAGCTGAGAGTTATGACGTCACATAACGTGCTAATGACGTCATAACTGCATTGCCCCGGGCGCCCGTTGACTTGCCTCACTGCAATGGATGCTATGCAATTTGCTAAGCAGATCCCGTTTGCGACTCATTTTAACTGCTTTAACGCCATGTTAAGTGTGGTGGCTTTTAACCTTAAACCCACTTTATTCACATTCCAGTTTGTTGACAAATGTATTTACGTCCATAGGCATTGACAGTCCTACAATGATCACATTGCAGGACTGGACATGCCTAGTGCCAAACAAGTGACAATCTTTTTGGGGTGGAATTCTTAGGCCGTATTTAGTACTCACTACTTACCTAAAGGCATTCTATGTGAACACGTAGGTACCGGAACGGTGCTGAGACAAGCAGTGTTCCGGTGTGATACCTAAAGAGCTATACAGCGAGTGCCCGATAAGTAACCGTTGGATGGGGGCAGTCGTCGGCCATACACTGCCGACAGTGTGCACTTAGCATGAACCCTCTCGACACGCGTTTACTCGCTACGTAACTCAGTGCGTCTTGTTCTAACTAGCTCAGTAGGAGAAACACGCATTGGGTTGAGTAGAGAGTTATCGCGTATCGAGAAGGTTCGTGCTAGGTGCACAGTTCCATGGTGCGCGATACAGCGTCGCATCCCCGTATCCATTCTTAGGTTACCTACTCTACCCCATACTGTTCTTATTACGCAGGTGTTACAACAAATACACAATCACTCTACACTGAAAAAAGGGATAACCGAACAAGTTTGGTTACTCGTTATTTTGGTTAATGGGAATCAAAGTTCATTTAAATTAGCAAAACTATTTGCTACTGATAACCATTTGATGGTTTATTTACAAATCAAGAGTTAGGTAAGGTGTATCAAATACTTCGGTAGTCACTTTTTTGTGTAATAGGTAAACTAAACTTTGATTACGTGGAACAAAACTGTTTTTTCAGTGTAGCTTCACCTTGAACCTTGTCGTCTCGACATTAATCATCAGCCCAGTTATTATTGCAAAAACAAACAATTTATTTCGGACTTTCAATTCTTAGTGTTAATAAGCACAAGTACGTACTTCTAGGGTTAGTATGTATGTGACAAGGAGTTACTTAATCAAAATCGCCGCGGTACAGCGGCGAGCGGCGCGTGCAGCCGCACGCAACGCTTGAGCAGCTTTATTGTATCGCGGAAATAAAATATCCATCTCTATCACGCGCGATAACCGATTTTAAAGAGATATATTCGTTATGCTTGTAACAAAAAAAAAACCATGCTTAAACCTCACGTGAGACTGAGCCCAAGCCGAACAGTACGAATGTGTCGGCTCGACCGAGGTACCACAATTTACAGAATACCAGCGTTAAGAAGCTTATGTCACTGCTTTTCGTAAGGTGTAAAAAAGATCCGAAGGCTCACATTTGGATCCGTATACCAGAAGACAATATTAGTAGGCCACCCACAAGGTGGACCGACAGTCTTGTGAGGATGGTAGAAAACCGATGAACGCGAGCAGCATAAGACCGATTGTCGTGGAGATTCTGTCTATGCCCACTGCCCAGGTGTGGGCGTCATCCAGCAGCGAATATAATGATAATGATGATAACGTACGGATCAGTGTTCTCTTAGGGTCGCCGGTTCCCATGGGTGTCAGTGACAACTTCCCATTAGGTTAGTGAATGCTCGTCGTCCTTTTCCCGTCATACAATTTCCCATCTTGGCAAAAACAAAAGCAGATCCCGTTTACGACTTTTCACAGCTTCTCACTTTATTATGTGGGATTACTTAGTATCTTTTAGCCCACTCTGTTTACAAGATTGCCTGTATCATAGTTGCAGTGATAGCGTGGGTTCCTAATGGTGTGCTCGTTTAGAAACATTTGCAACGTCTTTTAATGTAATCAGATGTAAACGGTGTATCTATTTATTGGAGAAATGTAATTAAGAGTAACAAGGACATAGAATTGTCAAACATTAATTTAGTTGGTTCCAGCAGTAGTTTCTGTAAAATATTGCCGTGTTTCTCAATCGTAGGGTCACGATCCACAAGAAAATCGTAGGCAGAGACAAGAAGGGTCGCTATCGATCTTTGATCGAATCGATTAAACATATAATGTTCGAGAAATGCTAAAACTATGAACAATTATGAAAAATAATCGTCCTGATAGTGCTTAACCCTGTTTCTTCATTCAGGCAGAGTACACTTCGACTGTGATGCTACGAATACTTTAAAAAAAAGGGAGGGTCAGGTCAAGTTGCTAAGGGTTTTAATTTAAATCTAATTCAATGTAGGTAACGAACAAATTGGAACAAACGAACGACGTAACGATCTCTTTCCTGTATTATTTATCTATAAACTGAACATTGACTAAATGTATTAACCTGTAAATGTTTATTAACGAACTGAATACGTACTACCACATAGTTTGTTGCAGTAGGAGATAAACAAGTACTTGAAGCAGACAAGGTAATCTTGTTAGCAATGGAGTGAAGTGGTGTTAACTCGATACCCGCTGTCCTGCTCGATTACATGCTAACATCGGTAATCAGGTCATTAAGTGCATTGTTACAGTTTAAAGTCTAACAAAACTGAAAAGCCTTGCGTACAGCATACAACTGCTACAATTTAAAAAAATTGACAGTTTGTATGACAAACTTTACAATTATGTCAAATTTTAGTACCTATCTGTAATTTTTGAGGCAAACTCCATTATAATAAAATAATGAATGGTCTTAGGACCAAGCTGGACGTCAGTTTTCTGGATCCGTTTTTAACCACTGTATCATGCGTTCATGCGGTTATACCAATAACGCCGTAACCGTTTGTTGTTGTCACTAGCACTACACCCCGTACAAAACTACATAAACATCACAAATTACACATTCACTTGCACGTAACGTTACCAAAATCGTCACAAAGTTCCCGCTTCAGGTGCTCATAATATGAACTAACGTATTTGCATACGCGACTGAACATTCTCCATGCTCAGTGGCGCTACTCGTAACTGAATTTGTAAGTTTGTTTGCGTATATTGAAGCTATTTGACGCAATAAACGTCAGGCGTCAGTTGTGGTGCAATAAATCAGCTTCAGCGGTCCTTCATGAATCACTTGCGAGCGGTGCGCGGCGAGATTCCGGTCAAATGCAAGAAACGCGAGTCATGGACCCTATTCTGTAAACTTTACAAACGCTAGAAATTTACATAATTGACATATTTTAGTATGAAAATCATTTTAGTCCTAACGATTGAGATAACGCATTACTTTTGAAACCTCACACTGTTTGACAGACCAAAAATGGTTACCAGTCAAAACGCTCTTTTTTCATCTGCTTGCTAATTTAATGAAAAATAAAACTGAGTTGATTGCGCTGTCAAATGAAACAGTGATACTGTAAATACTTAAAAAAAGGTGAAGTTTCTCAATTCACCGGCAATTTTTTGATTTTGTAAATTTTTGAAAACTTTCAATTACAACACACTGAACTATATGGTTAGTTTTTATTTTCAATAGAAATCTTAACTCCTTAGTACTCTGACCCATATAACTCACTTAGATCCAGATAACTCATTTGGTTGCGCCTAGAATAAATTAATCAAATAAAAGTGTATATTCTCATTGGCTCACGCAGGATTTGTAGTAGAATATTATAAAGATTATTGGTACGTAAGTAGTAATGGATCGGGCCGATGAGTCTGCTCGTTGTATTATGCAATCTTCATACCACTCTACTTAATAAAAGTGTAAACAGATTCAAATGAGTTACTTAGCTCAGGCGTAAACAAGACACAATACACGTTGCTTGAACTAACGGCCCGTAACGTGAACCGTTGCGAGGCTCGCTCAAATTGCTGTTGTAACCTAACGTTTGTTATTTTCGGTTTACGCATTACACATATTGCTATTTTGTATGAGTTTTTTAAAATAGGCATAGTTCGCCAGATATGTCAATTAGTGAAGTAACAGTTGTTTTAATAATTGAAAATGAATGTATCAATGGGGTTCTATTTCGAGATATAACGATAGTTTATTAACAAACTGGTACCCGGCTGAGCCCGGCACTGGTTTCGCGGAATAGCAAGGTAATATATATATATATATATATATTTATATATATATATATATATATATATTCATGCAAAAATCCACCCTCCTCAGCTTCCACACGAAACAACATATATCACACAGACTCAACTACACACCACCACCACTAAACACTAAAACTACACTATCGACGCGCGTTTCGCCTCTGTACGAGGCATCATCAAAATCAAACAGTACGACCGTTCGCTACTTGAACGAATGGCTTACTATTATCAGTAACTTAGATATCAAGGGAAATTAAGCCGCAGAAATTAAGCCTTTGAGACAAGCGTATGAAATATGTTCTCTTACATAACCGAAGATCAGCTAAAATACTTCTGTGCAACAATTCCACTTTAGCCGAAAACCGAATATGTTTTCGGCCAAGCTCCGAAGCTCGACGCATTCGCGATATTTTGATAATAGCGTAAATACGCGGTTGTACCTCGAAATCCGACTGCATAATGACTCGGTGTCTGCCATGTTTTATGCTAAATGCGAGGATGAAAAGAGCCTGCAAATATATGCAGATCGCAGGCGTGGGAAGGCAACAAGTGGCCGAGGAGTTTCCGAAAGACAAACAAAACCCGAGGATCTTTTTCGGACAGTTAAATTAACCGCAACCTAATTAAAACATTAAGCGGAGCCGGAATTCACGGGTCGCGTATGCATGTAATTGTGGGTGTGATTTTGTTAAGGGTTGGAGTGTACCGCAAGTTTGTGCGAGATGCGATTGGTAAGTTTACGAATAATTAAGTTGAATGCGTGCAAGTCACTTTAATGCTATGTAAGTATTTCTTCGGATCGTCAGGAATAAATAAAAACTACGAATTTCTAATGTTCTACTCGCATTAACGCTCAGATATATTATCCTCATTATGCAAAAGTTAACATTATAATCATAAGCAGGAACCCGGTATGATGAAGTCATCACATCTACTGAAAGTACCTATGCTATACCAATTTTTTGGTCGCTTAAAATCAAAATTAACCGTTATTTCGGCCAAAATTATTTACATGTCTCTTTTAACTCTAATTCAAATTCCAAACCTTACTTCGATTGTTTATAACATGTATCTTTTTATTTACACTGCCACACGCGCTTCAAGATCGATACATGATGTTCAAAAACTACAGGCATTGGAAACCGATACATTAGCGCGGCGGGAGGCGTGTCGTCGCGATGGTATCGAAGGCTCTGTAATTACACCCCATCCACTAAATTTTCACAAACGCCCTTTATCTGATCGTCGCCGGCAGTATGTTAATAGCACATATCCCGAATGCCGCCAGCTCGTAATCTTTTTTTTCCAATGCAAATTTATATACAGCCTGTATATGAACGTGGTTTTTAATTGCGTTCGATGAATCGCTTTTGCTGTTAGATTCTCGGAATGCTTTTATGTTGACTTTGAATAAATACACGAAATACGTCAATCACTTATTCGTAATCACTAGTGAATACTACCATTCGAATATGTGTAGTGGTTATTTATCACTTGCGATATCATTTTTTCTATTTTAGTTTTTTTTTGTTAAAAACAATTCTAACGGGTTTTTTAGCCCAAACACGATGTTTTCGGTCTAAACGTCAAAGTAAATATATATCGTTGCGTTAAAGTCCTAACGGACGTTACATTATGTGTTAAAAAGCAATTTAATGAGTTTTTCTTTGCAAATTGGTTACTTAGATTGTGTCATTTATTCAGTGTGTCTTCTTCAAACGAGTCTAGTAAGAGAAAGACACGCTGCACGACAGAGGAGAAAATGAGCACGCATACTAGCCAGGGTTCCTTACTATATACTTTCTATTTTTCGCCCTCGGCGGTCTGATAATTTCATCTCTATTCCTCCGCCAGTTGAGCTAAAACAAAGGGGCTTAAATATTTGGCACGATAATTACTCCCGCGAAAGATGAAAGGGCGATGACCGTCGGGAACACTCATTGTTACTCCCTTTGATGATCGGCCTTACCTGCCCCATTAGGAAGCCCCCTTAAGGCGTCAAATGTTTCTGAAAATACCTACTCAGATAGTTACATCAAACGCAAAGAACAGAGTATAAAAAGCTTTACTTTTAATAGAATAAAACTTGAAAACGCCAACTGCTTTTGTTACACTCGATGTTTCAGTTAAGTCAATCTGTTTTTTCATGCCTTATGATTATGACATTTTCCGTATCAATTTTTTTGTAACCTAAGGGTTACAAAAAAACACACAAACAGACAGACAAAGTCAGTAATAAGTTACTGACTTAGTCTGTTCGTTAATCTGTCTGTCATAGTAGCATTTGTCTGCAACTACTAATGCCATCGATTTTAAATGAAAATACTTTTAAATATTCTTACCCAACCGAATTTAAAATGAAAACAGTTTTGGTTTCTATACAAAATCTTGAAACAGGTGTATCAGCACCAGTGGTAGATTGGATAACATTCTTTGAGCTCGTACCAAATTTAAATTTTAAAATATACTTTGACTTTAACCTATAAATGACTTTGCTTAAAACTTTTGGACGTAAAGAACAATGACAAATCAACTGCTTCATTACAATTTTCAAATAACATTATTGACACGCACAACTTGGTCCTTCGAACCGGTAATATCATTCGACTAATTATTTTACGTTACAATAATCAAATTATACGAGTTCAATATCCGTTAAGCAATTCTTATTACGATGTGTTAATAGGTGCATTAGGTACATTAGGTGAACAGAGAAACCAAATCATGTGCGTTTGTCAAACAGGATTAAAGTAAACCCCGTAGAATAATGTAACCATCCCTTTCTTACAAATAGATACATATGTATTCACATGCTATGCAGTGCGAGCAGGACGTATTACCACTTAATCGACATTAAAGTAAATTGGAGTAGCCCTTCAGATTGCAATTTCAGAGAATTATCTTAAAGCCGTTTCAATGCATTAAATTAATAGCCGCATATTAACCGCTGAGTAAATAGTCCTCAACTGGCAATAATCGATTAACGGGCAAATAATTATCGCGTTCAAGTTAATTGTCCGGCCAAATTAATGGAAATTGTAAACATTCAATTCTGTATCTCTGCGAAATGGAAGTAATATGTAGTAAACGATCAGCCAGCCGAGCAATCACAATACTGGGTTGGTTATTTAACTGGTTGCTAAAATGATTATTTGTTTTAGTTCCTTTAATTAAGGTGTATTTAGTATGAACAGAGGCATTAACTTGATACATTCTCTTCATATAACGGCGAATCAGAAATAGTGTTAGTTTAAGTTAAATCTGGGTATGAAAAATATTTAATTTTAGTTGTAATGTTTCATTACATTCAAACTTATAACAGTAAAGTCTCTTCAGTTCATAGACTGAATTTATTGTTTGACGCGTTTGCTTTAAAACAACAAACATCTCATTTCTTGATCTTCATTACAGAAAGTTCAATCTAAGATTAGACAGGTTTGCCGGTGGTAGGACCTTGTGCAAGGTCCGTCCGGATCGCTACCACCATCTTGCTCGCTAATCCTGCCGCCAGGCAGCAGTGCTTGCACTGTTGTGTTCCGGCGTGGAGAGCAAGACAGCCGGTGTAATTACTGGCACAAGAGGTATTCCATCTTAGCCCTATGGGTTAGCAACGCATCTGCATCTGTTTGGTGTTGCGGATGTCTATAGGCGGTGGTGATCACTTACCATCAGGTGACCCACTTGCTTCTTTGCTTTCCTATTTCATAAAATAAAAAATAAAATAAAATAAGTAAAGAACAGATTAACAAAAACGGGACACTGTTCAGCCAGACACAATATCTGGACGCACAGTAAGTAAAAATAGTTGTAATGCAACTAATGACATTGCTAATAGTGTGTTTATGTTTGTATACATAACTCTTTATTGTACTTAATACATTAAAATAATAGATTACACAACAAAGCAGTACAAAAGGGAATTCAACACTTCGAAAGATCTCTTTTAGTTATCCTTTAAGCGATAGACAGGACCCAAAATAGTAGGCACACAAAAAAGTAAAAAAGTACAATAAGCAAAACCTACAAAAAAATACACACTAATAATTTAACATCAAACGAAAATAATATACGTATAATAAGTAGACTGATACGAGTCTCTGCGATCACCATATCTATATGTATCTTTTGTCACTTTCTCAAACAAGTGAGAATCTACCCCGCTAGCAAACCATTCCCGTAACAGCATGACAAGGTCTTTATATTTCGATTGTTTTCATAATCAATCAGAGGAGCATCTATTCAACAGTAAAATTGGTTTAAGAAGTGATAATCGTAGAGAAACCGAGCTAAAATTAACAACATGATAGCCCTGTATGATTTCTCGTTTAGCTGTCGTTTGTATTACTTAGATGCTTGTTTTCTTGTAGCTTACTTGTAAATGCTTTCCTGATACAATTAATTAGGTAACATAATCCTCACAGGTAACGTGTTACTTGTGAGAGACTGTAATACAGCAGTGCCTTCACTGAAGTGAAACAGAATAATTAAACAGACGCCTCCCGTTAATATTCGAAGAACGTATAATTTTAAATAAAACATGGAATAATTTTCAGTTGAGACAATTTAGGCAGCATTGTTTACGATCTTTGTTTATATCGCGATTGCCAGGTGGCGACAATTCAAAACTTTTCAATGGAGGCCTCCCTAATTAATTCTTGTTTGTAATTCGTTGAGACTCGATTCATTTTAAGTCTCACCATCACCGACTAGACCCGCGGTAACTCATTAAAAATTTCTACCAAAGAACCTACCTAGTATTTGGTGAATGTAATTATAAATTCCGCTGAAATGTTGGAGCCGTGATTTTGCTTCCGCGGCGTGGCATGTACCGGAACTTGTGAAATATTAAAAAGGTTATGAGTTAAGTAGCTAACGCTTCCAAATTTCTACAAATGTATACATACTTTAAACTCCCTACCTACTCGGCGTTGAAGTGAGTATTCTAAATATGCTTTAACATCAATTTCCAAGTAAAGAATAAATGTAAATAATTGTGGAAGTCCCATCTCTTTCAGATGGTATATCTCAGTAAGGTCCACGGATCTCGCTTCCACTCGGAAACAAATTGCATTGAGATTGGCTTTTAGAGTGCGCTTCTGCAAAGAATTGAGCGACGGTGTTCGAATGGACGCGTCCCATATCCAACTAACTTGAGTAATGAAAATATTGCTATTGACATTTCAAGAAATATTCCAAACTCATTATGAGAGTGATCTTTTCCAAAAATAAGATATTAAACGACTTGAAACAAATCGAAGCAACTGTCATAAACAGAATACAAAGAATAGTATCACAAAGATTGAATTGCAAATATTATTTTTATCCAGATCATTAGTATACATTGAATCGACATGATAGTAACAAAGAAAAACCCGATAACATGACCGTTATTCGTGATTTTCTGTCGTCATTTATGACCTTACCATACCATTGCGTTCTCTTAAGATCCTAATACAAGCTCAACATAAAGTTCTTCAACAGGGTAGCACTATACAGTCCAGTTAACGAAGCATTAACCTCGAAAATAATTAAACCGTGCGTAAAATTTCCTATTATGAGAGCGTCGCAAAGTACAATGCATTTTGAATCTTAGACATTTATTTCTATTGGGAATTATTTTATATATCTAGTTTTTTTTTGAAAGCAGGAAGTAGCATTAAGGCTTTATTAAAAAAACAATAGAGAAGCCTTAAAAGTTTTGTAGCTATATCAAGGGTGTCCAAAAAAATCATTAACATGTTGCTCTTCCGGTAAAAATAGTTTAAAAGTTTTATTGTAATTATTTGCGCATTTTTTATTTGCACAGTTGTGTTAAACCTGCGTATTCGTACGTAGACATAGTTTATTGGAATAAGTGAAACAACAATTGGTTCGCTCGCGGGTTGGACAATCATACAAGTGGTACTGACACGCGCGCCCTCCGGTTACGTAGCGCTGTGAGAATGCAGATAGTGCACTTGCACTTTGAAAAACAAGTCCACTGTTACATTATTACACGTTATCTTTATGCTATCGACATTTTTATCGATGAAAGGCGATTAAATATTACTATCTCATATAACATTCTTTGATAATTTGACAAATTCGGCACACCTGAATCATTTTTGGACGTTGATTTAAGAACAGGATTGAGGAGACCTTACCGTAACCATGTTTGACAACCGTTAATTTTCATGATAATCTCTCTCAACGAAAAAAACTATGGGGTGCATATTTCCGAATATTTAAAACAGAGCTCACCGATAAACTATCATCGTATAAAATCTGAAATAAAACCACTTAATAATGTTTTATGAGGTGTCATTTTATTGATCCCTGGCGAAAGTGAGTTAAAGTTGCTCTTTTAAAATTGTCTTGTAAAATAATCAATGTCTTTAGGTATTTATTTCTGACAACATCACTTTTGAATACGATCGAAAACTGGTCAAGAAATTTCTTGATCGACTATACTTACTGTGACAAAAATATATAGCTCAGCCGTCATAATACAATTTTCCACCATCAGACGCAGATATGTATTTATTATAACGATGAAAACAACATTTTTTTTTAGTACTGGTTTGACTTTCATAATATGCTCTAGACAATTGATCTCTCTTTGAATATCCAGTGTGAACCAGCTGTAAAGCTACTCTAAGCAGGGTGCCGTAATAACAGCGATTACTGAGGCCACCCACTGCTGAGACCGACCAGCTCTGTTAGTATAAAGCACCAAGAATTCTTACAGTCCACCAAATTACTCCGTTTTCGTTTTATGTAAACGTAAATTGAGTCTTTAGTTAGGCATTTTTCGCTATAGTATTCGATTTACGGTTTTTTTTCACTCTTCGGCTTTTAATGACTGAATTATCATTGTCTGATTTTAAGTTTTCTCTTACTTTTGAATTTTGATCTTAAGTAAACTTTTTGTTTCCGGGTTTGACAAATCGATTGAAGTTTTTTGAACAAAATTTTAAAAACTACTGCTACTAGAGATGAAGCCGAGATAATTATGTCAATAATAATTATTATTATTTTAATTATTATTATATTGTGAAATAGAACCTGGAGTGCTATTTTTGAACCTCACCGAGTGACTAAAGCTCACAAAAATGGCCGTTTTTCATAGAGGTTCTCGGCGGTTCTGGTGAGCTTTATTCACCAGGTGAGATTCAAAAATTGCACTTCTGCTCTGATTTTGCACCTAACACATTTAACTTTTTGGCGCAAGTGAACCTTTGTGTCAAATTAATCCATGAATTTAACTTATCGTACTGTTTAAGCTATAAATTTTCAAATCATGCACCAATTTGCGAGACGATAAATTAGACCACCCAACCATGGGAACGAAAAACCGTAATTCACAATCTTTTTACTACAATAATTCTTTGATTTTGCTATTCGATTTTAAACATTGCTATAACTATTTAAAAAAAATGTCAACTAAACATTTCCTAGTTATACTGATTTACAAAAATGACGACAAACCAGTTCAAGTTTCTTAATTTTAATACTCGGTTTATTTAATATGAAAACTTCAAATATTTTTTGTAATTAGGTATTATTATCTCCAAAAGATTGCATTTAAACAAACCGAAAGAAGCAAAGGTTTTGAAGTAACGATGCGCTTTATTGTGGTACCTATAATGCTACCAAATGAAAAAGATGAAATAGAAGTAAATACTACAGGTAATTTTAAAATTAGTCGGTTTCTGAGTACTTAGATACGTACTTTAGATTATCGCAATGTTTGTTTTTAAATAAGGTTTACAATTACTACTTCTTCCTTTATCGAATTTGCAATGATAAAAAAACTAAATTTAGATTTGTTTACATCCTTTGTTAAATACTTAGTTACATAGAAATGAAGTTAAATAAAAGCTCGGTGAAATGATCGGTCAATGTCCCTCTAAATCCTCTGCATTTTTAAAACATCCCTGTCAAAACCGCGAGTGTTGTTATTAAGTTTGTCTCAGTCCCCTGGGATCTTGTTATGATATGTTCCATGTTTGCTCGGGCCCAATTTAAATGTTTGCTAATCCCTTTACAACACCCTGTAGGGTACTTGTTTGTGTCTTCAGGCATGATTGCGACGCACAGGACAATGTTGAAAATGTTGGAGATATTTGCAGAACACTTGAATAAGTGTTCGAAATGACATGGTGTTATCCGTTCAACTTGTAAATTTTCAGATTTAGTTTAACTAAAAGTTAGGCTTAAATCTTTGATAAAGATTTATTTGTGGAATCACTTATTCTAAAGCGATGTTATCTGTTGAATAACAAATTCTATGGGGTTGCAAAATAGGCTCTAAATCGACATATTGTTATCCACTTGATTGGGGCATCACTTGTGAAGGCAATGTCATCTGCCAGTAATTCAGAAAAAACTAGTTTTAAGAAATAACCGTTGTTAAATCCGCGTAAACCTGTTTTACCCATAAATATAAAAATTAAATTATGTATTTGATAATTACTTTCATATCAAAGTATGAAATAGTATTTGACTTTGCTGTCGTTTTAAAATTAAGAACATACGGTAAGAACGTTGTACATCATACATAATTTATATTTTGAGCTCATTATTAAGACAAGTAATAGAACTAAGGATTAACACTGAAACTACAGTATAATATCGATTAAAAAAATATGTACAACATCATTTCCCTGTGTGTGTGTGTTTGGTGTGTGTATGGTCTTTAAACATGAAGTTCTAATTGATTCTTTTTTTAACACCATAAATTCTTATATGTGAGCAAAGGGTTAAAAGAAAAAGGCTTTCCTTTAAACGCCTTTGAATATTTTTATGACCACACTATTCTTTTATTGGCAGTCTCAAGTGCCCAAGACGATACCCTCTTTCTTAGGTCCTTGAACAACAAGTTTTATACAAACGACGCCTACAGAAAAGCTTTTTTATGCGAGAATATTTTCCTTCCATAAAATTCAAGCCCTTTACATACCCATTGTAATCTTATACCCGCCAGCCCTTATGGAACATCATTTAAACTAAAACAACTAGATAAGTAAAGTTGCGGTCCCAGTCTTTGACAGTGAACCAATAATTGACGAGAAGACACGGAAGCATACGAGTAAAAACGAGAGACAACGATGCTATGATATTATAATGCATGGATGTACAGTTTCATACTAAATGACAGCAGAAAAACGGCCCGACATAAGAATACAGGTTGACGCCAATGTTACAAATGCAAATTATTAGTTTAACATTTATAGTCATTGGATTTACAACTTTACGTATAACTGCATAAAATAATAATTTATTGAGAATTTATAATAGTATTGACAGCAGCGCCGTCGGTTCGACTGACTGACAGCGCGAGCGATTGTCGATTTAGTCTTCTTTTTATCCTACTTTGATACGCCATTTTTCAAACACTGACTAGAAGTCCATATTACTTATAGGTAAGCGCAATGATGTCAACTACTGGTAAAAACAATGTCCTACGCATGACAAGCACTGGCACGGTTACCACTTACCTATGAAGCATTTAAAACAGATTCAAATGGATCATCACTGTAAACTATTGCCGTTTCGACTTTTGGATTTTTAAGTAATTAACGGCATGTGATGCAGCTGACATTCCAAATAAAGTAATAAGTTCAGTTACTTACTCACAGTCATACCTGTGTTTCAGTGGGGTAGGCAGAGACCACGGATTTCCACTTGCTAAATACGATCCTGACATACAACCTTTGCTTCACTAACTTCATAACATTCTTCAAGCATGTTAGTAGTATAATCGACCAAGTAATTGCTTGACGACTTTTGTACTCTATCCCTTTGTAATACGGTCGAAAAGTGGTCAAGCAATTTCTTGTCACTATACAGTCTGTATATAAAAAATCCGAAAACATCAGAACAAAGTAGACACTCACTAAAGGCGGCGGTCAACTGACACGGGCGCGTCTTTATCAAGCGGCTCTATTAGTCCATCATCAATCTTTGGCATACAATGATCCCTTAACTAAGCACCGACGACACGAAATCAGTCAGTGGATGGCTGACATCTATCTGCGGTCGGAAGGCCGTCGACATCCACTCTCGATGGCTGGGGTTAGCGTATCCTTTAAGAGGAGTGTGAACCCAGCCCCAAAAACAAACGGCGTTAACGTTTTCCACCCTCTAAACCTTAACCTATGGCAATGATTTTTTGGTATGTTGTCATTATGCCTTAAAACTAGGTATGTATGTTTTGATTATTTTAATATTCTTCATAGCTTTGACAATATTTGCATTTTAGGAGTTTCATACAAATCAATGAAGCATGAATATTTTAGAAACTAATAAGAATATTAAATAAAATAAAACATACAAACCTAGTTCTAGGGCATACTGACCACATACAAAAAAAACTGGGCTACAGGTTAAGGTTCAGAGGGTGGACAAGGTTATCGCCGTATGTATGTAGAGCGCTGGATCCACACTCCTCTTAAGGGAATCAATCCTTATTCAGTAGTCCTAGATTACTCTGCGTAACAATGAGATTGCTTCCTGGTAAGGATAAATGACACTTTTTTGACTTATTTGCATTCTTATGACGCATCAAACGCAGCGAAGCTATGAATTATGGTATATTCCAGCTTCAAAGCCATTATATTCTTATCCAAAGTTTTTTTTTTATACAACATTGGAAGGCAAACAAGCAAGTGAGTCACCTGATGGTAAGTGATCACCACCGCCTATAGACACCTGCAACAACAAAGAGAGTGCAGATGCGTTGCCAACCCAGAGGGCTAAGATGGAATACCTGTTGTGCCAGTAATTACACCGGCTGTCTTGCTCTCCGCGCCGGAACACAACAGTGCAAGCACTGCTGCTTAGCGGCAGGATTAGCGAGCAAGATGGTGGTAGCGAAGTAGACTTGTGACTAATAATGTACGTTGAGCTAACATCTACCACCAGTTTAGTAAAAGCTACAGATTGAAACAGGTACTGTCAGCATCAAAAAGGTAGGAGCGAACAAAGTGACCAGCTTTTTTCCCTGGGAATGTTTACATACTTGAAATATCGACAAACGAATTATAGAATTATAATTTCACATTCAATGTGTTATGACGTGTCTTTGCTTCCTCGTGCGCACGTGCCTGTCTATAATAATCATTAACAGCAAAAACTTTTGCCAATTAATTATTATCTGATAAAGAGTGACATTGCTAAAACAATATCTGTTGAAGGTTAAAGTAATTAGGTATTGTTATTTTACACTGGAGTACATGACAACGTGACATTTGCCACGACCACTATTGCTTTTCGCCACACAACCCCCACATGTACCTACATTATAAAGATCATTTCAGAAGCAACATCATCAACTGACACGTTGAGTGCTATGAATGAGTTTTTTTATAAAAACGAGAGGCAAGCGAGTATTCCGTAAACCTGACCGTCAACCATAGGAACCCGTGACACCAGGAGAATCGATACAAAAGGCATAACAAGCTCGACGCGCTGTGGCAAGCTACTACCCAGCCCGCAGTGGCAAGCTACTACCAGACGCGCAATTGTAAGCTACTACCAGATGTGCTGATGCAAGCTACTACGAGATGTGCTGTGGCAAGCTACTACCCGGGCCGCAGTGGCAAGCTACTACCAGACGCGCAGTTGCATACTACCAGACGCGCAGTTGCAAGCTACTACCAGATGTGCTGTGGCGAGCGATTACCCAGGCCACAGTGGCAAGCTATTACCCAGGCCGCAGTGGCAAGCTACTACCAGACCCGGAACTACACATACCACTATAATTTAATATGTTAAAATGTCACCAACAAAAGGAAGATGAATTTTTGAGGACACAACGAAAACCCTTTGGGCCAAAGCAAAATCAAATCTATTATCTAGCCATAGAGTCTTTGACTGGGGCATCCGCTCATTGCCCGATTGTAGGTACTGTGTCTTTTGAGCTATAACTCTTAATTTTAAAGAAGACCTACTTACATTTTATTACAATCTTCTTAAATGCATATTGTCAACCAACCACTTAAAGATTTCGTGAAGAAATTGCAAAGGCTTTGCGAAATTCTAGCTATAATACAGATTTTTTTAAATCTAATATGTGCGTACACTTCAATCGTTAAAAATCTAAAAAACATAAGAAGATATTACCTGTGTGATTAATAGTGTACTCTCGATAATTGAATGAACATAATGGAGGACACCGTTTATACTTTTTTGTTTCGTTTCGTTTCAAATAAAGTGGTATTTTATCTTCCCAAGAAGGATCAATCTAGACTAGGATACTGCGTCTAGATTTAGCGGATAGCCCGGCTGAGTGATGCTCTCTTTTACCAACTGCCAACCTTTATCCAGTAAAATTAATTTACTCGGTTTGAACCGACTAAGTCTATATTACACGGATACTGTTTTTTTGTGATTTATTGCTTTGCGCTCCGGACGTTTTCCAAGAACTCTCTTGAACTTTTTATATTATTATGTTTATTCTATCGGAATGATTGATTAATTTTGAATACCTTATTTTGTTTGTTTATTAACCTTAGCTCTATCGTCGATTGTTAGCTTACAATAACATATATTTAAACCCTAAACCTTCCAATTAATGTTGTTGAGATTGAAACAACTTTTTTGAATTTATGAAACAATGTATTTAAAACTGTAATCTTAGAAACAATCTAGTAGAAAACTTTATCGTAACATACAGCTGCAAATTGCTATAGATATGTATCGTATACGCCGTCACAAAAGAACAACACACAACATTAATTACATGCAAGATGTGCAAAAATCCCGGTCGTGCCATAGACGGTGGCTGAATCGATAACATATCGATTGAGAGTGTAATCGCTCCCCACATGAATATTTATTGTTAATTTGTAAGCTCGATGCCCGGTCGTCCCAAGGCGAACAGAAAGCGATATTTGATACTTTCGACAGTATTGTATCAATGTTTAATGGTCCCCTGGTTAACCATCCGAGTTATGCTCGAATCTCGATTATCAGGTTAATGGTCACGATTCGTAAAATTGCATACTTATCGATTCGTCGCGAATTAAATGGCCTTTTAATCATTTTAAGCAGTTAAAGACGTTTTTCAACCCAGGTTTTGAAAACGATTTTTAATGTTCCAGAGCGAAATGTTGGCAATCATAAAAATACGATGAAAAACCGGACACGAAACTAGAAGAGGTCAGGAATGCTTTTGAGTTTAGATTCCTAAGTGAGGTCAAAGGAAAAAGGCACAGATACTAATTAGACAGAACACTATTAAGTATTAACTAGAACATAATTTATCAACGTTAGTACGTGGGTGCTTCAAAATACCTTAACAACCCTTCATTAATAGAGTAAGACTAGCACCGCGTAGGTGGTTTGAGTATCGGTATCGATTCGAGTCGATTGTCGGGGACTAGTTATCGATGCCGATTGATTCGAGCTCGAGATCAAAGATGTGCTTCCGCGTGACAAGCCAGATCTGTTATCGATACCATGTCTTGACATGTGGTCTTATTCTGTGGTGTTCTTTATAGCATATCTTCCTTATACTAAATAGATGTGACTATATGTTTGGATTTAAATCCTAGAGTGTTATTATTTATAGAATTCACTGACCCTAAGGGCTTCATTTAAACACCAAATTAATAGAAATTAAAGCACAACCGCATTGAAATATCGCCATGACAATTAATGTACACTTTCTTTGTTGCAATTTTACTATAATACTTATTAAACTCATAATAATCATTCATGATTTTATTCATAAATATTGTTTACTTGTATTTAATAATTTTGATATTAATAAACGTAATTATCGTCATACAGCTAGCACCTTTCCCGTTTCTTTATTCGAGGTAAGCTTGACATATTAATTAAATATCTATTGATATCCTTACTCCTTTGGTATCTAAGGTCGTCGTTGGCTTATTGAAAGCCCTGGGCAAGTGGGCACTTTAAGTTGTCACAATACCAATTTACTAACAACAGGCAAAAGAAGTACAGGTTGATGATCGGGCAGGAATAGATGGATTGCAGGGTTAAAGTCGCCGATGGAAAATAGGGGCCTGCTGGGGTCCTCTTATTAATAATTAGCGACCCAACCCAGCATCGCACGGATACAATTAGAACATAATGTACATAAAACCTTCCTGAACAAATTCTCTAAATGACAGTAAACATCGTATCAAAATCTGTTGCGTGGTTTAGAAGAAGGCGGCCGAACATACACAATAAAAATGTAGGACAGACAGGAATGGATAGCGATTTTTCTTTACACTATTTAAAGATAAAGAAAAGATAAATGCAGTTCGATTTCATTGCAATCATCTGACCTGTAATCACTTCGATAACAACGGTATGCAGTACGCAGATTAAGATTGTGTAGTAGTAATTTATCATGTTTTGTTATGGAACAAATTACACGCAGTTGCTTTACCCGCCAATGTTATGTTTGAGGCTGCTGTCGTGCTAGCCTACAAGGATATTCATAGCCCTGTCCCTGATATGTCCTTGCCTTAAACTTTAAAACATTTGCATGCTAGCTTATAAAATAAGAGAAACATAATTACAATTGCCAGAAGTACATGTGTTTATCTAGTGTATACACTAGGCTCGCGTGTCATGCGCTATCGCGGCTGCAGTTCTAAATATCGGAAAGAATTCCTGCAAGCATTCCCACTGGAGTGATATCGGTCGGGCATCTCGCCGTATAGCGAACCGGTTGTAAGCGCGTATCGATTTGTCGCGGGTGTACACAGAAATAAGTAAATCTGCGAATAATTCCGTTTTGTAATCATAACAAAACGGAAGTTGAAATATATTTTCTTACGTTTTTGCTTTTGTGCGCCCTGTTTTTTGTTGTTTTAATTTAAATACACACTCAAAGATCAGACATATTTAGTCGTGATGTGTCGTGACAAAAAAATAGGTACAACTTCATCGTTAACTGTCGGGAATAAAATATGTTCATATTGATTAACGTTTAAAAATATTAATTAAAACATGTAAAGTCCTTTTTAGTATTACCTAAACACAAATATGTAATGACTCTGGTTTATTTATTTTTGAAAACCATTTCAATTCCAATGACTAAGTATTAGGTATTTTAACTTTTTTATTAATTTCTTTTCTGTAATAACTTTATTTCTTTTTCTAAATAGACATTTCTTACGTGTATTCTATTAGGCTCATTTTGAACTATTTACTTTATCGTCTCTTCCATCAGCTTTTGCAGTCAAAATCTTCGGCGATCATTTTCCAGCTTGTCCGAAATTGTCACTAAATATCCGTTCGGAAATTCCTTTACAATTCGTCCATTTAGCACTAGTGTGTTTCACTAACGAGTGCACTCGCCGAATTTCGAGTTGAACTGCGAACATGTATTCGATGCATTTCCATGCCGTACCTATCGGCTTCCTAACCGTTTTGCAACAGCCAGCCACCGTTGTCCTACAAATACGGGATCTAATTTTGCTATTGTTTACCTTTCCCGGACTTTTGATGAAAAACCAACTTTTAACACGTTGCGAGTAACGATATACATTTAACTTTAAACAGAACCGATGTAGCGCCAATTAAATATCGCTTTATTGGTCTGTGTTAAGTAACCTTTATAAATAGTCCTGCTTTATCTCTAGTCTAGTCTATTAAACACTTATCGCGCGTGTGTAAACCGACGGTGCAGAAAATTATACGTGATTAACTTTTAGTCGTAACATAACACTAAAGTTTTACATCACTTTAGATAATGTTAACTGGAGGTCGGAACCCGTAGCGAATGAAGGACTTAGCATAACCTGTAGCGGGACATATCTCCGTCACATCAGCGTCGTGACCCAATAGTTTTAATGAAAGTCAACTCGGGGCCAGTAAATCGATTAGTTCGATCTATTCGATAGCATCAGTATGTTATGTACCTAGTTAGCTATGATTGTCCGGATACCGGGTACCGTTACCGGTAGTCTCGAGATTAATGATACCGGCGTCATTGTTTGAAATGCAAGAAAAATCATCTATAAAATCTACACCGTCCATCAATGACACAGGTTGAGTCAGAGTTGAGTGGCTATTGTTTGAATTTTATATTCGATGACGTCCGATAGGTATTCTAAGAGCGAAATATTTAAGATGTAGCGATATTGCGAAAGACAGTTTAATGTTATTCAAATATGACGGATAAAGAGTGAGTATATTTTCTTTTATTATAAAAGGAAGACACGTTTAAGTTTAAACACACGCATCTACAATAAATTGGAACTAAAAGCGAACATGTAAACATCTTTGTTGTTGTTGTATTTGTATGTGCGAGTAGCTCTATTAAAACAGAATTTGTGACCAAACACGAGAAAATGTTTAGCCGTTAACAATACTTTTCTGTTTAAACGATTAATGTGTCTGAACAAGTATGTACGTTGCCCTAAGACGTTTGCCCATTTTACTAATTTCAGAAACTTAGTACAGTTTTTGATATTACTAACCGAAATTTGATCCAAAGAATCGTTATATAATCCCGGTCTTACCTACTCAATGTGCTTAACGAGACACTCGGCATCTAGGAAACTAACGCACAACGATTACAAACAGCGTAAAGGTTGTCCTGTATAGTCAGCAGTCGGCAGAGTGAGCTCAAACTGAATTCAACCGACACGAAACTGGACTACGTGATCAATGAAATGTAAAACAAATTTTAAAATGTGAGCGATTTTTTTATCTTAGTATCTCAGAGACAGATACATCCCTATCAATAATTAATGACGCAGCAAAGATTATTAGAAAATTATTAACAACCTTCGAAACATCCGATAATTTTTCCCCATATTCATCGCGCCGTTAATATCACGAGGTCGCGACGTGATTTTTGAGACATTTAATCAGTTATCTTTTTCCTGGAACTTTCCAAGTCTGATAAAAAACCTTTGCCGGCTGGACACAATTTAAAATCTACGAAATACGGCTACTACGAGTTTACAACATTACCAATTTTTAAATAAGGTTAACAAGTATTCAAGTGGTTTAATAACGATATGAATAAAACACCTCCTCTTTCACAACCATTGATATTTAAATTGAAAAAAAAATGTTTAAAAAAATATTTTGTTTGATTAAACTTAACTCAAAAGTAACGTTTATAAACGAGCCTCTACTTGCTATGTGCAATCATCATCGTGTATGTAAAATATGTATAAATATTTTAAAAAATGTCTAAGTCCACACTCGCTCACAAGCTTTCAACTTCATCTTGCGCTTTCAACTTTCAATTTATCTTGCCGGATACGATATCTGTTTCTGTCCACACACAATATAACACCATACAATTATTCTTTATTGAAGATCACACGGCAAACAGATATTAGGAATATAATTTAAACTATAACACAAAGAAAAAATTTTACTTTATTCCCGGCATATTTTAAAAGACGAATGTCTCAAATACTGCTGACCTGGCTCCTATTTATTAAACTTGACAAGTGGCACACACTGACATAGTTATTATATTACAAATACATGATTTCTGGTTTCTGAAGCACGTTTCTTTTCAGAAAGCAGGGATTCCCCGGGATCAAACCTTTAAACACCTTTATGTTTTTGTAATATTTAATTGTAATATTTTTATTGTAATATTTTTCTTCTCCTTTTACTATCTCAAACAAATTATGTAAGATAGTTAAAGTTACGGTCCCAGTCTTTGACAGTGAATCAATAATTGAAGAGAAGAGAAACCATACGAGTAAAAACGTGAAACAATGATGTCAACTACTGGTTGACATCATTGTTTCATGTCAAGCACTGAGACGGTTACCGTATTGGTTCTCAAAGTTTGCATAATTGTAATTATGTCGGCTAAACGGTTTCTAAGAACCAGAACTACAGTTTTTTCTACAGTATCATGTTTTAACATACTGGTCCCATAATTATAAAGATCCCAAACATCACAGAATAATATATAATATAACATCCGTAGCCAGCAGAACAGTGTAACTCTGTCTTTACAATGTAACCTGCTATATTCCCAACGAATTCTTCTACTTTGAAGATAGAGGAAAAATATTTTTCGATAAAACTTTGGAATTAATTTTGAAGTTTTCGTTTGACCAATGCTCAGCTGCTGGGAGCTTGTACCGTCACAAGTTATAAATAAAACTTATAATTCAACCGCCTTTAAGCTCTATAGAACAAACAAATTTGCAGTCCTTACTTTGATGACTTAAGACCAAAACACACCATACACTGTCGGTGCAGTAATTAACGGCTAGATTTCATTAAGGTTCGCTAGATCAAATATCAGTAAGTAATGTGAAAACTTATACTTACTGAGTTTTTGTGATTTGGCCAGACATTTTATCTTACTGTCATTTATAAGACCGGTCCTAATAAAACCATATCCGCGCACAAAACTAGGCGTCTTATTAAACCATTTTTTTGTATAGGGCCGTCTTATACTAATTTAATTAGCTAAAACGGGAACATAAATTAATATTAGAACCAAAATTAAAATTCTTGAACATTTTCCGTAGATAAATACTGCCACAAGTGTCACTGTACTTAATAAATTTTTATGTTGGTGTGTAGGTATTTCAATATATTCGTATAATATGATTACCACCAAAGAACAGGATTTTCAATGAAGATTAACTATACAATTCAGAAACCAATCGTGAAAGATGTTGATTTCGTCGAATCACTATTTTATCTAAAATGCTGGTAATTATTTTAATCTTTATTAACTATGATTGATTTGTTTCGTCATAGTAATAATTAACATTTTATACTGACTTAACATCTCAATCTTAATCTTTCTTTGGATGCATTATTTTAATTTATAAGTTATTTATTTGCAAAATCATGATAAATATTCGATACACCAAAATATTTTTAGCTACTTTTAGCCAATATTTAAACTCACCGCTTCAAAGGATTCTATATATTAAAAGAAGATTAATCTGTTAGCTATTCCAAATCTAAAGATTTTAAATATAATTACTACGAAGCAACTAACATATCAAAATATAGCGAAGTTATCCCAAAATGTTATCACAAATTCAATGTTTCAAGGGTTCCATTTGCAATTTAAATCCTCCGCTTGGGAGACGCGAGTCTCCAATATTGACTCAGTATATAGATGTCTAGCCCACGTTGTGAAGCTAAGAAACGTAGCTGATAGCAGTAACCCTTTGTACTTAAATTGTCTTAGTTGGTTAGCTCAAGGAAAAGTCATTGGTACCACTTCCATTACTTGTATACATGGGGAAAAAATGTTTTTTTTTAATGATCAGCTCACTTAAAAGTTTATACCAAGACCTCGAACACGATGATCTTGTTTTTAGCCAATGAGGTGACACTATGATCAGATACAGATCAGTACAATCCGCCTCAGAAGTACCTTAACATTTTAGCACTTAGTCGCTGTCAGTAATGTGATAAATTTAAGCAACCCTTATTTCATACATTAATAGATACGACAAGGTTCTTAAGTGTTAAGCTACTTCTAAGAATGACTGTACAATTTACTGTATTTACGGTATCATTTTGTATTGTCGACAGAATTACAAAAATGAATAAATTTTTAAAGTTATAAACAATTCCACACTGTGTTTTTCACTATGAATTCAATAGAAATGAATTATAAAGAAAAAATATACAGAAGCTTATTAAATATTTTAAATCAATGGATAGACACGTACCAAGATATATCCCTAGATCATCAGGTCGCAAGGTATGCTTCTTTACGATTACTTCAACATGAACGCAGTCGTAAGCAATTAAAAAAACTATACATGCCTTCCTACAATTATATAACATTAAAATCTAAAGACATTCCTCTACAGAGAAAAAAAAGAGTGTTGAAAAAACTAGCAGGGCTAAATAGAACAAGGGTATTATTTCCAATTTTTGCAATATAGAGATGTAAACAGAATAGTGAAAAAAAGTTGTAGAGCTACAGTTTCCTAGCTCAACGGTAGAGGCTTGCAACAGACAGTCCGGAAATACTTTTCGGATGTCCGCCGGCAATGTGCATCTGCCTTTACTCGACCTATTCAAACAAATGTACACATAGCTTAATGCAACTGAATTCAACATGTTATCATTCAATCAGTTTTTTTCGTCTGAAATCAAAGAGTAGCAATAGTGATTTAGTAGTTTGCTTTGCGCTGCTGCTTAATTTTGAGTCGCAGTCTGTAAGCTTAACAATTTAAACACTGGAATCTGGAATTTCATGATATTGACTGTATTTTTCGTCATATTAAAGAGGTAATAATAATAGAGGAAGATTTTTTTTTAAGTTCTATATGTTGCAAATTGTAGTCCTCTCGATAAACACGGACGGCTACGATTGCCTAGCAATTAAAATAAATATTTAAGGATTTTATCATATATTGCGGTGCTGATGCGATTAGCGTATGGTCGTTCGACCACTTGAAAATTATAACGATGCGGCGGCTAAACGGGATTCATTCGAACGATATGAATCAGACAGATTCGGTCGAGGTCATCCGGTTGGACCGCTTGCCGTATCCTTCCGCAACGCAAATCATTTTCTCCTTGCAATGGTTTAGGTTAATGTATTTATTTCTCAATATATATAACTATCTTACTTTCACATCAATTGTGCCTGTCAGAATACTATCTCGAATAAAAATAAACATGGAAAATTGTATATCATTAAAAAACAGACTTAAAATAATAACAAATAGCCAAAAGGGCATTTTCACCTTGTGGAATTGTCAAAAACAATGACGATAAACAAACTAGAATTTAAATTAAAACGATCAATTGAAAACAAATACCAATAACATCAAAAAATATATATTTAAAACACAATACTTACTTACATTAATTATGTAATTAGTTAAAATTCGATTTTACATTAAATTACTACAAACATCGGACACTAAAAACTACAACCTCGTCCGGAGTGACAATAAACCAGCTCGACCGACAAAAAACCGTAACTCGTCACATTGCTGAATCGTATAACGTCGCGTTTTAAAACAAAACTAATGGGAAATAATTAACAAACCCTTGCAATTAAGCTGATGGAGTGTGTAATTGTGTTTATTAAAGGCTCTACATTTTTGACTCGTTTATGCTGGATATTTACATTACGCTTCCTGCTCTGGTATTGGCAGCTACTTTAATTTAAGTACAGTAGTACCGGTGACTCTTTTTTTCTGTTTTTTTTTTAATGTTGTTAGCCGGATAATTGCCACTTAGTAATCAATGGTAAACATGGATCTGTAGGAGCACTAATTAGAAAATTCGAATGATAAAAAGAAATTAAAAATTAAAATTTTTGTAACTGAAATTTCTTTCGATTTTTATTTTTAAATGTTTTAACATTCAAATCATTAAATTAAAATGCTATGTATGTGCAAGGCACGGAATGCTGATGTTGCAGGTTCAAGTCCTGCCATTACTCTAATTTTTCTTTGTGTTGTCAATACATACATAGCGTTAATGAAAAAATATCTAAATAGTTTTGCTTCTGTTACTGTTATTTTTAAAAAAGGGTAACGGTAGTGACAATATAAGGGGGTATGGAAAGAAATTTCATATTGAAATTGGACTTTCGGTGACTAAATGAAACATAACGGGTGTATTTATGTTTCACCAAAAAATTTGCAAAATAAATACTCAATTAAATTATAAGATCAATATAGATATACAGTATAGGTATTGCTATCCTTCAATCTATAAACTAATCACCGCAGCACTAATTGAATACACTATTCCCTTTGTGGGCTTATGAGATATTATACCAGAATGTCCTTAATAAAGCCTACGCACATTATTGTAATAAGATGTATACCAAGATTTTAATATCGAGACATAGAACTCGCATTACAGACGTAATAAGTGTCATCTTAATAATATATGCCCAAAGAATATATCCGCATATTTATGTAGAAAACATAAGGTTGGTACAGTTGACACTGTTTTTAAGAGGAGGCTCTCATATTGTATGTTTTTAAATTTGCCAAATCGGTTCCACGTGGTTTTATAAATGCACCGACAGCATGTACCCCGCGTCGCCATCGCATCATTATGACGCAACCTTGACGTCTTTAAGAGAACTGTGTACCCAGCCTCATAGGGCGCTCTCTAAACCAACAGCGATATCGTTTTCCATCCTCTAAACCTTAACCTATAGCCATGATTTTTAGTATGCTATTGTTATACCTTAGAATTAGGTTGTAGTTTTGGATTTTTGAATAAACTTCATAAATTTGACAATATTTGCATTTTAGGAGTGTCATACTAAACAAAACTATAAAGAATATTAAAGAAACGATTAATTTGTGTTCCGACGTGGACAGCAAGACAGCCGGTGCAATTACTGGCACAAGAGATATTTCACCTTAGCCCTCTGGGTTGGCAACGCATCTAAAATCTGCTTTGTGTTGCGGGTATCGAAAGGCGGTAGTAATCATTTACCATCAGGTGATCCACTTACTTGTTTGCCTTCCAATTTCATTAAAAAAACACAATCAAACCTAGTTCTAAGGCATGACAACAATATACCTACTAAAAAACCATCACTGGTTAAGGTTTAGGGGGTATAAAACGTTATCGATATTTCTATGGAAAACTGGGTACACAATAGTCTTCAATCTCGGATATTTTTGTCTACCCCGCATTGCTAGCGAATGTTATAGGCTATAGCGACTCTGTTTATATTACAGCGTGATCGCGCGAAGGTTAGAGGTGCAGTGACTCGGTTAGGCTGTGATTATTTAGAGCATTGTGTCAATGCTCTGGGCCACAATCAGAGTGTCAATCACACTTTGATGGCGTTGCCTCGGTGCTCGAGCGCGTCAGGCACGTTGGAAGATGTTGGTATCTCGGACTTTGTTGCAATAATGAGATCGCGTGGAGCGTCATTCCGTGATCGTATCTGGACGTCAAATAATGAGATTCTCCGGACGTTGTCCGAGCGTATATGTGCACTGTGACCGAAACAAGAAATAAATACAAAATCTGCGGCGTATTTTTCTATAGCTGGTTTTAATTTTTGCGCAAATTTGTTTGTTGAAATAAATCCATTTGAACGGTTTATATCGCGTATATTTCAAAGAACAAAATACCTGCTTTTTGACCCCATTCGAGCGATGCGGCCCAATTTTATGGTTTAATTCTTTAAGTATTTAAAAGAAAGTAAACAAAATAAGTCACGTGACTCCACAGATCCAAAATATTAACTTGATTGGTTGATTTGCCGAGTCACGTGACTATTTTGTTTACCTCATTTTAAGTACCTAAAGAAATAAAGAACAGTTTATTCCAATTTAATAAAGAATAGTTCCCTGCGTCTGTCTAACTAATGTCATAATTTCATAAGAAACCCGCAAAAAAATCAATTTAGCTTGGCGGGGTCATAGTGTGCGGTGAAAAAAAATACACTTTGTCAATGTGTTTGTTCACTTTGGGCGCCACCTAACCCAATAGGTATCGCAAAAGTTCCTGCCGAGTGTACGGTTCCCCTGATGTCTCCGTCCACGGTACCCATGGCGGGGGATGAAATTGTATTTTATTTTAACGTCACCCATAAATCTTCCCACGCGAACCATAAAATGGAGGAGCCTTCATTCAAGACACTGTAGTACCCTTGCACATAAATTTTACATTTTCCACAATATTCAGCAGAACGGCGAAATCTAATATGATTTCATTAGCCTGATTTAACATTTTATGGACTCTATACAATGTTTATTAGGGCCCTTGAAATCAATATTTGAACCACAGGCAGATATTTATCAATTTTATCTGTTTGGAGCTATATGTCAAGTATAACTCAACAGAAGTTGCGAGGTGTACAGCTATAAACACAGTACTTGTTAATTCACTAATATTAAACAGTATTTTTTAATGCACTTGCTGCCTAGACTATTCCGGAGTACCCAATAATTTGGCACAAAATATTAATTGAGGGGTAAGTGTCACAAAGATAAATAAGAGAAATGCTGTTTTAATTGCACTATATTGACAATTTCTTTTAAATGATATACGTCATAGATGGTGTCACATAGTGAACCAAACATTTAATTTTATCAACTAAAGGGTCATTCAGTACTAAAGTTGCAATACTTTCAAAAAACTTTACAATAATATTTAAACTCACTTAACCAACTACCTGGAAAAATTTGGATATATTTCGTGACACTCTATCAATCTGTCTTTTATCTTCGTAAGGCTAAAATGAAAAATCTGAACATAGTAAAATTGACATAATCTATCTTCGAAAATTAGCTGGCTCTATTGTCATAAGGTGTACGTTAAAGAAGAAAACAATAGACGAAATTGATTATTGAATAGCGTAGAACTATATCATGTAAATATAATTGTTGCCAGCTGAATATTTTGGTACCCTTACTTAAGTTCCTAGTACACCTTCAGATGGTAATGGATAAAGTAAAACAAGCAGCCTCCTTGAGCAAGAGCTAGCAACTAGATTTAAGGTTTAATCTTCTACCTACCCTACCCTGTTTCTTCCTTGCAAATACCTTCCACACACATAACCATTAATAGAATACATGTGCCGTAACACCTCACTGCCTTAAATTGTCAAGTAAGGGAGCCCTTTAAATTGAAGATACATCTAAAGCTCACACACGACGGTGGATTGAAAATAATCCAAGTAGAAAATTAATCCTTGATTACGTTCCCCTACTACTCAAGATTTGAGGGGCGCACGCGGATGTAAAATTCCCAGGGATGCTATTTAAACTTGCAAGCCAAGTGACTTAATTAGTTCTATTATAAACAAGTACCAGTGACCCTAACTTAAACGGACCAGGTTTAACTTAACCTTCCCTGCATCGCTGCCAAACTAGTGTCATAATAAAGGTACGCACATAGAGATAAACTCAGATAAACTAAAATTGGCTGGTCATATTAAGCAACCATGCTCTGTTTAGGACAGATGTTAAAAATACGAAAAAAACGATTTTTCCGAGAAATGAGACCTAGCTAATTGATTTTTCGCTCCCGTAAATTCCGTTCGTATCGTAAATTTCATCGAAATCATTACAACGTTTCGCTTCAACGGTATTGAAAAGATAAATTATGGTACATAACATAACTAGAACATTTTGTACATATGTCACTATGTAATTATAATCCAGCCATATTAAATTAAGCACTGTGCCTTAATATTCATTATCTGATTAAATTACCTTTTTTTTATATCCAGCGGTATTAATTGTGACTTTTCAATTATTTCGCTCTTCCATGTCATTTAAATCTATGGCGAACGAAATCCTTTCCCAAACGTACCTGTTATCCCCTTTCGGGGTTTTCAACTTTGAAACCTTAAGATAACAACGTAAGTACCTAAAATCCATCTTGGACCCTTCAAAAGTAAATGTTTGGATATGAAAAGAAATTATTTTACAATTATTTGGAAGGATGAGCTCGTCAGATACTCCATGTTCCGTCAACCGTTATGTCGCTAAAGCTAACATGGTATACAAACGAATATAATATCTACATATACTGTAGGAATGAGAAATAATGGTTTTGTATCAGTTAAAATCCACTTTTGCTTGAATAAAATTTAATACTTTAAAATTTAACTTTAGAACGAAAGAAAGAAAATCTTTATTCAGCATCACCTAGAAGTCAAAACACAAAAAATAGACACACACTAATACTCTACGAGCAACAAGTTTTCAATGGGATCCCAAGACTAAAACTAAACTAAACTCCAGAGTAAACTTATAACTAAGTGGGGAATGTTACATAACTTATTGTTAAAAAAAATCATTAAACCGCATTTTGATGCATTAAATAAACCATAAATGTGTAAAAAGGCGAACTTAATGCCTTAAGACCTAAGGCCTTTCTATGAGTTAAATAAACTAGACTTTCATAGAATTTTAAAATATAATGAATGTTGTTTATTTCCATTGAGAAAAAATATTTAATACATTTATATTAAAGAAATGATAGTTTCTATTTTGGAAAACTGAAAATCAAGCCTAAATACTTACATAGTATGTAACCAATTCTCAACAGTACCATATTATAATGATAAGTGGAATGAGAAAAGGTCAAAACTGCGGAACGACGATTAAAATGCTGGCGCTATGGAAAACCAGCGATGGATCTTTCTTACTCGGCGATCTTGAAGCGGTGGACGACAGCAAAAATAATCCAACAAATAGTTTTATGAATGGCCTCAGAAGCGTCAATAGTGATGCGAAGCAATTTAGATTTTCGCTAAAGGCACCCCTCACTAAAAGATCAATTTCGCGCTTGGACAAATTTAATGTAAACTTAACTGCCTAGGGGAGTCGGCAAATGAAAACCATCCCAGTTGCGTTAACAAATGTCTAGCTTATTGAATTTTTCGTCGGCTCTCTGGAATTTCTGATAGAAATTTCTCTTGATGACCCCCATCTGAGAACAAAAAGTCGAGCTGCTATTTGTTTGGGAGAATGCATCAATATATTGAAGGGATATTGTGATCGAGTCTGGAAATAGATGTATTGGTAGTAATACAAGCCCACTACGTTGATGTTAGGTAAACATTTTCGGTATCCTTTACCTAAGCATCTTCATCATCCTCCTAGTGCTTTTTAATTTTTTTAGGTAGAGGTACGCTTTGACCATGATCTCAGAATCGTCAGGTCAGGCTATCTACTTTTACCTTTTAAAGCATCGTCGCTGCACAAAACGCTCAAAAACTCTCCATTAGCAGCATTAGCAGCATTAGAGCACCGGCGCAAGGTTGCCAGGTTGTCGGTATTCTATAGGGTGTATTTTGGGGAGTTTGCTCGGGAACTCCACGATCTGATCCCACCGTCCGTATTCTATCACCGGTCTACCAGGCGTCGGGAGGGGTTCCACCCTCATGTGGTCATGTTTCCTAGAGTCCGCACTAAGCGGTTTGCTCGGTCTTTCTTGATCCGCACCGCTAAGGACTGGAATGCTCTTCCTGCGTCTGTATTTCCAGAAAAATATAACCTTGGCCTCTTTAAGGTAAGAGTGAATAGGCATCTTCTGGGTGAGCGTGCTACATCCTCGGCTTCATCTTCATTTACCATCAGGTGAGATTGAGACCAAACGCAAACCCATTTCCAAAAAAAAATTCGCTGGATGTCTAGAAACTCAGCTGCTTGTCGAAATAGAAAAATAATAGTTTCAAAATCTTTTATTTAGACAAAAGCTAATACAATTAATCAATGCTTTATATACATATTAAAGAGGTTATTAAATTAAGTTAGATCGACGAATCACGGCTGCTGAATCAAAAATAAATTAACTTTAACTTTGCGTAGAAATAGTTTACAAGTTATTAAATAGAAAAGTGCTTTAAAATTGACATATTTGCTAAGTAAAATAATGACTTCTTACGGTTCGATTCATAACGTCACTATGCCATAGTTCTATGGTGGTTCAGGCTTCCATTTCGTCGATTGATTTCGCTACAAAATATTTAAAGATAAAATAAATTATTTATTACGAAGGGAGCTTTTCCAGCTGACCTAAAAAAAATATTAACACACATGTAACAAAGAGAGACAAACAACAAGCGTCCATCTTCAGCTAAACTTATTAAATAAAAGTAGTAGTAGGCGCTAACCTGTTAACCACCAAACATGCTTAGAAATCATCTCGCGTAATAAGTCAGCTATCAAGCAAAAAAGCTGCTTTCAAATCGGTTTGTCTCACAGATAGATTTTAAACTTTTAACACCATTTTTTTGCGACCGAATATCTCTCCTTCGAACCCAGATGCTGTGGGTTCGAATCCCACAGTAGGTAAATATTTCTATGATATACTTGAATGTTTATTCCTGAATTGTTGATGTTATGCCTTGCTTACTTTGGGAAAAGTTTAGTTGCGAAAAATGGTCCAAAGATGTTTATTTTAGCACGATCTACTTTAACCCAATCTTTACTCTAAATTTAATTCAAAATGTTTAACATAAGTGGAATAGTGAACATGAAACACTCAGCGACGACGGAATGGAAAACTTTAATCGAAACCACACCTACCAAGAAACATAGGAACTTGAGAAAATGTTCCCTCGTGAACTTTCTTGAATTTTATCGAACACAGTGCAAGAGATCTGGAACCGTGGTTGTCAAACTTTCAGTCGTAACATTACAGGCTTTGTCGTTAAGATTGGCGGCATCGCAAAACATACATTTTTGAAACAATTGCATAACTATATTGACTTGTACTGACAGTACACACAGTAGGTACAGTTAGTTGTAGTAACAGTTTCGTGAAGTAGGAAGGTAATTTATTCCAGTACGTTGTACTAACAGTGTTTACCTAGAAATTGTTACTATTATTAAATGATCAGAAAAATCGGCAAATTCTATTTACCCCACAGTTTGAGAAACGTAGCAGCAAATCAAACATGCCGGGAACACTGTTTGAACTGAAATGCTCGTGAGATGGATTTTGATTGATTTTATTCGGTCTGTAAGTTAATGTTTGTCTCTTGTGAGGCTTGGTTAGCTGGAAGTTTTGATTGCGGTTGACTTTCAAATAAGAATATCTTCAAAGTAGGTTGAATTTCTTCTACAAATTTTTCTAACTCATTTTTTTTAGTTAAAGGGTTAATCAGTGTTTAGGTCCCTAGAAAAATAAAAGCATTTCTGTGCTGACCTTAACACAGATTATAAGAGTATACTAGTTCAGATATTATCAAATCATGATTGCAATATAATTGGACAGTAACGTCAGCACACTGTTATTTCATAGACTTGAGTCAAGCTTTATTCCTTTATGTATGAAATGACAATGGACTGACGTTACTCTCCAATTATATTCTAATCGTGGTTTGATAATACTCTGCACCTTCTTAATTCGGGCTATTTACTTGCGAACTTTGCAGGTAGGACTTGCTATTTTAGTTTCTCACTTGAACAAATGGACCACGTAAACATTTTCTTGAAACGAAAAGCGTTCTGTAATAAATAACATTCGTTAATTTAGGTAACGCAACGACCATAAGTTATTCGGAATGCACAGATCACCAATTATTTAAAATTTTGTCCACAGTAAAAGTTCTGTTTCTGATACCGTTTAAAAGTAACACGAGAATTGACATGTTCCACCTACAAGTATGACAACTTCTCATAGTTTATATTCCAATCCCTCTTAAGCTAATCAAAGTAGATAAGTTTACGATTTTGTTTTTTTTTTTCGCTTTTGGCAATGTGCCATTGTATGTATGTAGGAAAATAAAAAATCTCTATCTACGGGTGTTTGTCCTAATCCCAACGCACACGAAACCGCAGCCACAATAGTCCGCTTAACTTTGCAACAAAAATACTGGCCATTCAAGCAGACAGCAATTAATTTCTGAACAAATAGTCCAAACAGCAGGTGTGAGCCGTAACGAAGAGCCATTTGTTTACCGTCAGCAAACTTCACCTCGTAACCCTAAAATCTAATTGGATTTAATTCCATTAGCAAAGGTCCAAATGGGACCCCTAAATTGTGCTGACCGGCTCCGGTTTATTACGGGAGCTGCGTTGGACCTCGCTCTGAGCACGTAGCTTCATGTATGAAGATAGAAAATATTTGCTATTGTCGACGTTTTTAGCTAGCTCGTGTGGACATTGTGTGGTAAAGTGAAAATAAGGTTTGGGGAGCTACTATTTATTTTTGCTACTACATACATTATTTCATATTCTACCTACTCACAATCTGCCCCGGCTTCGCGCGCATTAGCTAAGTGTATAACTTATCTATATATATATATATATATATATACGGTTAACTGTGGTCTAGTACCACACTTCTAAACCTTATCGATTTGTAATATGATTGAAAAGTGATGTAGCAATTTCTTGGTTGACTGTATAGTCAAAAAGAAAGAAAGCATACTTACAGTCTATTTTGGGACCAAGGCAATTAGTGTTAGTTGTTGGTGCTTTGCGATGTTCATACCTAATTAATTCGTTGCAGGTTATTATTAAACTTAATTTATTTTAATTCATTGAAATTCTATGATGTAAGTGATAAATTCGATCTGCACGTATGACGTGTCATATTAAACTGAATGGGAATTAATGCTATATTGGTCAAAACGGCTTCGCAAATGAACTTTTTGCTGTAAGTTAAACCCAATATGCAATATGGGGCATTCCCAATATGCAAATCATGGACTCGCACAATGTGTAAAATTTTAACTTTTGGTAGGCAAATTGATCCGTTGTTTTACTATTGGGAACGGCCGTTAGTAGATAGACGCAATACACGTAGTTTTGCGAACTCTTTTTTAGTTTCGCGACTTTTATAGAATTTGAAGTCACTATCTCTTATGGTCTAATCATAAAGCGACTAGATTATAAAAAATTCGAGATCTTTTTCTTACTTGGAATAAAATCACAATATCTAAACACCTAGTTTGAAACAAGAAAGAAACCACACCAAATTCTATCGCTCAGTTTAAAAGACCTAAGCGCGTACACGGACTAGTAATAAATAGTGACGTTACTTTTTTACTATTTCGAGATAGATATATTCTTAAGGAAAGTTTTGAAGAGTCGTAATTCCACTTTCATTTACCTTAATGTTTTTGGGTGTTCCCTTGTGCACTGTGCAAAGTTCAGAGAGGAATAAAACTCACATATATTTGTTCCATAAAATAAGTTAAGTTACGTGAAAGAGAAGAAATAGATTGAACCTTTTTAAGATGCTAAATAAAAAAGGATTGGCGTACAACATTTTGAAGTTTTCTAATAACGTAAATTATTAATTTTAACCCTTTAACAGTGAGGTTTAAATAGAGGGCGGGAATATTGATTGTGTAATCGCCCAATAATATTTGAATGGATACGCGCTGAAGTAATTAATTAATTAAACAAATCCATACATAACAAAGTGTATTATTGTTTTATTTAATTTTTTTTATTAAGTCACACTTTGGTTTAGGTCGTCACTGTTCACTAGTTTTTAGTTCAGTATAAATTTGGTATTAAAAGTCTTAGAGTCCCACTGAAAAGAAGCGTCTCGGTTTACCGAGGCAGTATGCTGAGTGGGGCACTTTTTGATTCTATTCAACACAATATGGTATATTTATGGTCCGCCCGTGCTTTGTGTATGTGTTTGCATGTGTTGAATAGATTTAAAATAATGATTTTTTTTTCTTTCTTCCAAAAAAACACGCGTTATGTTATATAATGTCGAGACTAGGTATTTTTTTACAAATAAAGAAAAAATAAAAAGTTTTTTTAACAATAATTCACAATCGGTGAGGTACACAAAGATTACACAAAATCAAGTTTACAGTATTCAAAATCAAAATAATTTACCATGACACTCAATAATAAAAAGAACAATGCAAACAAAACAGAAGAATGGATTCGGCGGACCCCAAACTAAGCTAGCCCTCTGTCTTGAGACCATAAAAGTCCATAAGATCAAATGTGAAACAAAATTTTAGTAGCTAAGTAAATAAACCTAAATTAAAAATTATATTAATAAACTTAGCGTATGCCTGGTATGCCAGGACTAGAGCAAATGGCGTTCTGTGATCACTGCCTACCCAATAGGGATACAGGGTGTGAGCATGTAATAATAATAAGCGGTAACCGCTATGTGGGATGTTGACTCGACAATCATTGTTCCGATAGTCGTCTCAGCGAACGGTCTTATAGCGAAGAGTCTCGACCAACACCTCAAGAGACTCTCGCTAGAAGGTTGGATCAAGGGTCAGATACAAAAGGCGGTACTCCTGGACACGGCACGAATAGTCAGGATATTCCTCACTCTGCAGCCCTAACCACCTGTAGCTTGAGCCCTGCCCCGCTGCCGGCGGCACTCTAGGTTAGGTTTTTATAATGTTTGTATATTTTGTATTGATATTGTTTTATTACTTTTTATAGAAATATTGTAAAAACTTGACCTAAGATTTTAAATAAATATAAAATAATAATAAACCAAACGTGTATGTAAGTATCTGAAATAAATGACAAATGACATCAAACTCTATTATGCAAATTAGACTAATTCATAATCATAAAGCGTACTACAATTACTCACAAAAAGTTATCGAAAAAAGTGATCTCGAATAAGGCCAAAGACTTAAATCAAAATTTATTTTTGCACAAAGCCTTAAATAATAATTATGAAGTAGCAGTAACGACCCTCGCCCTTTCTATCCTCAACCCTTATCCCACCTCTAAGAAGCTTAACTTCATTAGTACAACTAAAACGGTTATCTTTAAACATGCAAAGCACGCGTAGCCTACATTTCAATTAGGGTTTCGTAGTTTCATTAAATAACCAGACTTTGCTGCTTCGCTCGCTTGAAGTACATAAATGAACATTTCAAGCAAGCAACCAACCACGAATGCAAGCAGTGAAGCAATACGCAAGCATTTAAACAAGAATACAAGTATTTAAGCGTGCAAGCAAGCAAACATTTTAGAGCAAAAAGGTAAATTTTTATAGTATATGCATTTTCGAGTGTTCTGGAAAAAAAGGCAAATTTGACTGCTTAAGGGTCTTATTCAGTTTTACTTTTGAGCGATTTACAATATCCACATTAGAGCATATTAATATTATATGTATGTATAGTCGACCAAGAAATTGCTTGATCACTTTTCGACCGTATTACAAAGGAGTAAGGTTCAAAAGTGGTCAAGCAATTACTTGGTCGACTATACAGTCAAGGAAATCCAAACACGTACCACCGTAGAACCTAGTCGAAGAGACATACGCATGACATTTGTATGACATAGCGTGGCGTTTAATGCGTCGCGTCATAGCGACAGGCTTCTAAGTTGGTACGTGAATGTAAACATGTCCCCTACAACTGTACATATTCTTTATTTCGTTAAGTCACGATTGCCAACAGCGGTAAGTTTAGGTATTAAGAGCATGGACCCCCTAGATCAGTAAGTGTGGGTTATAGTAATGCGTAGATCACGATGCGACACGTTAATTGATATTCGTGTGCGAGGAGCGCGAGCGCAATGCAATTCTGTGTTGTTTCACTTAGTACCAGTTCGCTTGCGTCTTTTGGTCTGAGACTTCTTTCCCTATTAATCGTAATGCGAGTAGTTCTATGACACTTCATGGTCTTTCGTTATGATATTTTAGCAATAAAAAAAACTGCAAAATTATTTATTAAATAAAAACTTGTTTAGCAACAATAAATAAAAAGTTTGCGACCATAACTACGCTATAATGACATGTATCTAGACTTGCCTACTCCACAAAGCAACAACATTTAGGCTGCGGTCTGAACGAGAGCTAATTTCCCATTCTTCTTACGATACGTGCTAGGCCGGTACGTTTCCTAAACTTACGTTTCTTAACAAAATTATGGTAAGAATAAAATAGTTTATTCCGTGCTAAGAAGTACAGTCAAGGAATTTAATTCCCTACCCATTTCGTTGAAATGTCGTCTGACATTCGCAATGCATTAAGGTCGATATGTCAAACTAACGTCTTGCTCTAAAGCTCTTATGGTGACAGTTTGCTATATGATATTGAACCTTAGGTGGGTCGGAAATTAAATTCCTTGACTGTACATAGGATAAACTTACAACTAAAACACCGAAAACATGGCGGTATTCATTGCGTTTTGATCACAATTGGTAAACTAGTTGTAGTACATAACCCTTACAGCATGATATAATTAAGGGCGATCAATGACAAACTTTTTTTTGACACTGCTTTATATATAGATAGATTATTTTTAAGATACTTGTTAAATGTAAGTTTTGCCCTTGACGGAATCCTACAAACATCATAAATGTGTAAAAAATGTTTGAATGTTTGTTCATTAATAACGCATAACGACTGGACGAATTTTAATAAAAATCAGCAGACAAATAGATAGATTAAAACATAGAATATATCGCGGATTAAAACAAAGCCTCGGATTAAAGTAAAGCCGCGGATAAAAGCCTGCAATTGCCATTTACTTTTTTATCTAACTGGCTTAAGTTTTCGGTCACAGCGCCTACTTGTGTACCTAATAAGTCATGAATCAGGGCGGCCTAGGCTAGGGTAAGTTAGTGAGTGAGGCCTGAGTGAAAAAAAAAAACAATAAAAAAACTATAACGCTTCCAAATAATTCTAATTATTGTCTATTACAAATTTATCACTATCCTAACTATGACTTACTAAGAGTCACAAGTGGAACAGTCCGTAATTTGTCGTAACGTCTGCGTTGGCGCATCGATTTATTTATAGATCCGCAGACCTTTAATAAGTGTTTATTCTCATTTGTACGCGGGGATATAGATAGCTTCGATGCTGGTTATTGATTTCATAGTCATTTATTTCGAAGATTGTTTCGCGAGGACGCTCATTTTTAGCACTATAACAAGTGTAAAAGCCAAACCACTTAAAGTTTAAATATGGAGGTATTTATATAAACAATACTAAGTTTCCAACTCTTTAGTTTAGATCAAACTTTCAAAAGCACAAAGTAAATAACCTATAGTATAATCAAATTAACAACATATATCACAGCAGAAAATATATTTAATAAAATATGCAAGTCGAATGGTCTTAATGGTCTCTTTCTCTTATGTCGGTTAAAAATGACGGGTTAAGCCCTGAAGCTTTTAAATAATAGAGTCATATTCATTTTAATTATGTTGTATCATTGATTTATTTAATTTACTTATGCTTATGTACAATAAAGAGTTTACATACATACATACATTTATTTAATTTAGAGCGCCTAGTTTATCTGAGATGTGACTGCGGTCAGCAGCGGAAGTAGCGAAATACTAGAAGATCAAAAGGTCAAAATCTACACAAGCTCATTCTCTCTTGACAATAGAGTCCAGAGCGGATCTATGGGCGAGGGGGTTCAGCTTGTTCCAGGTCGACCACTGGTAAGTTTTATTATCTCATTGATGATGACCTTGTCCTGACTGAACTTCGACGACGTGACTCCCTGACTTGAAGACTAGATCCGCCCTTGACTCTAGTGTTTTGCAAATGCTTTTACTACTTCGTCTGTGTTGATATTTCATAGTATTGTACTGGAACAGTGTCATTATAATAAGCGCCAAAATATGTTTTGCAATTTTTTTTGGACTTTGTCCTACCTACCTTTTATGCTAGCCAGATCAATGAAAATCGACAAACAAATCTTATCACGTAGGTAAATTAAATTGAATAATTACGCGACAACACTATTCTCCGGATTTTCTGTCTTTTGATTTCATATGAGCTTCTATTTACTTGACGTTTTAGTTTGTTGGTTTGTACGTTTGGATGAATTTGCACGTGAATTTTGATCCACTACCAGTGTTCCTCAGAAACGTCTACAGAAAAGATTTTTTTTATTATTATTATTTTTATCACACTTCAGGCAAATACGTGGGTCAAATATTGCAGGTGGTAGGACCTTGTGCAAGTTTCGTCCGGATCGCTACCACCATCTTGGTCGCTGATCCTGCCTAAGCAGCAGTTCTTGCGCTGTTGTGTTCCGGCTTCCTCTCCACGCCGGAACACAACAGCGCAAGAACTGCTGCTTAAGCTGCTGCTGAGGAAGACAGCCGGTGAAATCACTGGCACAAGAGGTATTCCATCTTAGCCCTCTGGGTTGGCAACACATCTGCAATCTCCTTGGTGTTGCGGGTGTCTATGAACGCTGGTGAGCACTTACCTTCAGGTGACCCACTTCCTCGTTTTCCTTCTACATTGTATGAAGAAGATACATGTTCCTATCCTGGAGTTTATTGATGATTTTTAGGGTTGAGTTAACATTCGGGCGTTTTAACCACCGTCGTTGTCGGCAATAATTGTTATTAGAATGTTGAAGGGATAGCACCCCCACTGGCCTTAATATGGCCGATCCAGGTTTAATTTATTTCTTCCTGCGTCTGTCAATAAAGTAAGTAAGTAAAATAAATATATAAAGGCAAAAGTAAAGACAAACTCAGTTAAACTAAACTTGGCCGGTCATGTTAGGGCCACTGGTGAAATACCTGGTTTGAATATAGTAATTAATTTTCAACCCCATATCCCTTCAAGAATATGATGTCAAGTGACAATGACAGCGGCTAAAACGCTTATTATTTAAAACTTTTTTTAACACAGGTGGTATGATTTGTAAGTTACTTTTCCGTACTGCTTCGTCTGTTTAAAAAGGTTATATTAGAATTAGTGGCATCATAAATCACGTACGACATAGCCATCGATTTATACCATCGGTAATTGATATCTGACGTCAGCTGTCGATAAACAATTGTAATACTTAACGCTTTATCAGCCGCATAGTGTTATAAAAACCGTTTTTTAAATCATGCCAGGTCATAATTTTGCGAACTTCATTTTGACAAGTTGTTTCAAGAATGCCGCCAAACGTAGTAGATCCGCCCATGGGCAATGACCCAGAAGGTGTTTTTAACGGTACTGAGCTGAAAGGTACCTCGACAGCCCAACTTGTGCCACAACAAGCTGAAGAAAACTACAATCTCCGCATATTTCAGTCTACGCTAAATTTGATTTCTCATATCTTCATTGGAGTGACAGTAGGGGTTTCATTGTTGTATGCGCTAAGAAATGGACTCCCAATCGGTCCGACACCACAACATATCATTATTTGCGTTTTGGGGGTAAGTAGTATAACTTATTTTAAAATTTCAAATAAAACCAACATTAATGAAAACTGAATTTGAACTTTCTTTTAAGTCACAAGACTTAGTGGTCGGTTTTTTCTAGCTCAGTGTTTTTTAAATGATGGTAAAATAATTAAAAATTATATATCTACATTAGGTAGGTACGTTTTATAAATATTATCAAGGGCGTTGTATTGTGATACTCGAAATAGATGACTTTCAATAATTAAACCAATAATCTTGGTGTGTCTATACTATTATAAAATACATTTAAGTGTCTCTTATCAGTTTTGTATAATTTATGTTGAACTTATAAATTTGAATAAATATTTTAAATCAATACAAATATTAGTTTGATGACGATTTTAGGTTCTTGTGGAATTTATAAATTCATAGATATAAAATAAACTATTTTTAATGCATTTTGTTATTTAAAATATATTTACAAAAAAAACGCTTTTTTTTTCTACGAATTTGTTCTAACATTTGGATATTAACGTGTACAAAATGTACTTTAGATTAGTTTTATTTTATTTATTTCCCAAAAAAAATAACAATTATGTTATGATGGAATAAACTAAACATTTTGACAGATGATGAATTTGAACCAAAATCTTCGAAACTGTGGTCAACCGAGATAGTTTTGACTAACCTGAACACCATTTCATGATTTTTTTGTAATATATTAAAATAAACGGATCACTTGCGTATCTGAAAAAGCGTATTGTGATCCTGTTATATCTGTTAAAAATTGCGTTCCGAGTAGTCAAAAAAATTCAAAGTTACTCTGTTAAGTTGACTGAATTGTAACTATCCAAAATTCTATAAAATATTTATATCAGATTATGATTCGGAATTATTTATTTCATAATATTACAGTGTATTGTATAAGTAAATTACAGTGATGTCAGTTAAAATTAGGTAACTGAATTAAATATAACTACTACGAGTACATATAATAATTAAAACAATAAAGTATAATTTCTGATACAAACGTATTCAAAGAATAGAAAAGTGCTTTATAAAATAATAAATAATTACACAATAATAAAGATTCAAAAAATATACAGTCATTAAGTAATCAGTACTATACCTAAACATGTTTAATACAAAAGATATCAATTTTAACTTCGATCAATGAATTCTCCAACCAAGAAATCGAGTTTGTGGTACAGCTTTGATTGCTACATTTGATTTCATCTATCCTAAAGTTGTCTGGAAGAGATCGCTGTTCTCTCTTTTTTGCACTTTGCACATATTTTTGCACTTGACTGTACAAACAGCAACAAGCTTAGCTGACCATTAAAGAGAAAACTGAGAGTAATTGTCTATGCTCGAAAGGGATAGATATATCAACTTCATAGTGCATCCCAAATGCCTCCCTTTCGAAAAATGACACTTTCTCGTAGTTCCGTCTTTAGTGGGTGGCTTTGTCTTCAATTGTATAGTGAGCATAAAATATTTGAACACGCCCGCACCTATTTGACAATAGAGTCGACCTAGGACATTTTTGAGCATCTTTCCTGCTTCTATATATGTGATGCTGACGTACCTACACATATACAACTACTGCCCTGGTGTCTTCGCTCTGTCCATCACTCCCCAGTTGTCCCCAGATGACCGGGCATTGAATTATTATTCGTTTTAATATCTAGGCAAGTTTATCTATGAAAACACGTTTTTTTCGTATTTGAAGGTAATAAAGCTCCCAGAGGAAACATTGTGAAATATGGCTTTAATTTTGAATATTCAAATACAAACACAATGTTTCAAAAGAAGTATATTGCTCTATTCTTTCAGAAAATTCATCTTTATAAAGACTGTAATTTTGTTTCAATACAAAGATAACTCTTGGTAAAATGCATAAAATACAAAAATCCGCGGGCGGGTCCGCTCAAGGTGACTTGAGCCCGTTGGTGACTATCACATTTTAAGGATGGGTATCGAGCAGTTGGACCCACGACATTCTGTCATAGATAACTAACACCGTAGATTAGCCCTTTCCATACTATGAGCGGGACAAAATCTGTGAGCTCACATTGTGTGCACGGGACACCTTTGACTCTTATGATATCAATTACAGTACGAGTCAAGGAGACGCATATAGGCTGTTTTATTTTCAATGTAAAGACAATGGCATGAATTTTTAACGTTGCAGGCTATCTTTGTTCACTTCGGTGGTTTGAACGATTTGTTTTCGTTTTCAGTATCAACTGTTGATGGCAGAGGCCATTCTCAGCTTGTCGCCTAACAACGGTTGGTCCAGCCGGCTGCGGTTCGTGGACAAACGCCGTGCCCACTGGATCCTACAGCTCCTCGGTTCTGGGCTGGCTCTCGGCGGGAGTTTCCTCAAGATACTTGACAAGGATATCCACTGGAACACGTTACACGGACAATTTGGTACGAATCTTTTATGATATGTAATATCGTCTCCCTCCCAGCTGTCTTATCTAACAACAGTTTGCATAACAATAACGATAGGTTAGCGGGGAGGGGAACGATATAAGGCACCGTTTGAAGTGGCGTGGCTGCATCAATCTGGTTGGTCGACGGTCAGGCTCAGCCAATCAGATTAACGGATTCTTGTTGCAAACGCATCGCGTTACTGTCGCACCGCTCATTCCAAATCAATAAGGACCTAAGTAAACACTAAACAGTCACTAACATAGATTACTAGTTTCCCGAAAGAAATCACTTCATTAATATATCAGTACAAGAATTTTAGAAAACTGTTTTAGTTCAAATAAAAACTTCTGCTACTACAATTTGTGTGACAATGAGCATCAAAAAAAGAAAGATAAAAGGCAGGCAATTGGAATTTATTTACTTACAATAAATAGATAGTATTCAATTTAAATGATAATGTTTCAAAAGTACGATGATACAACATTATTCATTAAATTGACATCATAGAGATAAACAAATTTAGATGTCTCGCATTGTTATCATTGTCAGTTTATCAGCTATGTTACTGTTAATACTTTACGTTATGTCTGATAAACCGGAACTTTCTAGTCATCCAATGGATTTATAATAAGCGTCATTGTATCAATCAGTACAATAGTCGAGCATTATATTTATGCGTACATTATTTTTCTTAAGATAAATAAATAGAAAGCTTTGGACAATTTACACCAATTGAATTGAATATAACGAACCAAAATTTGTGCTATGGGCACTAGGCAACTGGTTTTCATAATAATATATGTAGACTATAGCAATACGTTCTTGATTATATATTAACATCTATGACTTAGACATATTTGGGTGATGAGCGAAATGTCTCCGAACCAAGCAAAAACAGATTGTGTAGCAAAAAGCCACTTCGACAAGGACCTTTTGCTCGGCCTCCTACTATACATACAAATTAATATACAATGATCCACATTCATCATTTAAATATTTGTCCCTTATGGGAATCAAGCCTAATACCTATAACTTCGTAGTCAAGGTCACTACCCCTTAAGCTACCCGGTCATCAGAATACTTAAATGCTGTAATTTTTTTTTTCAGCACTTGTGGCGATGGTGTTTACATCCGTGTCCCTCGTGAACGGGCTGACATCGCTCTACGCATACGAACTAAGAAAGCTGTTTATCCCTCAGAGTTTGTCCAAACTCACCCACATCTGCTTCGGCATCGTAGCCTTCGCTACCTCTTCTATCAGTCTCTGCTATGGTTTTGATAAGAACGCGTTCAAAAACTGGGCCAGCCCTGCTTTTACCACGACGATGATCGTCATCACTGCAGCCTTCACAGCGATCATTATCATCGACCCTTTCATCACCTTTTACACTAAGGGTCGTGCAGTCTTCAAAAACAAATGATCCAGTATAGACTTAAGAATTGATATTATTTTTAGACTAATGCAATTTGGTTTCGACAGAATCAGACTCTATTAAATATCAGAGAATCTCAACTTTTAAATACAAGAAAACAATTTTGTGTTCATGATTTTGTTGCATCTAATAAAGATATAATTTTAGCAATATTTATTTATGAAACTACACATGTAATTACGTTTTTAATAAAAAAATACTAACGAACAGTGCTTTTATTGCAAATCTCAGTATCAGTAGCCAATAGATATCAACTGGTATTTTAACAACTTTTACGTTAAATCTCAGAAAAAACCTGTTGTACTATCCTTAAAAATGCAATATTTGCGGTTTAATTTGTGCAAATTTAATAACAATTTTCAATTAGTCTCTATCAGCATGACTTTAGGTATTTTACATATAACCTCGATATCCTTAATCAAAATACACATGAGTATTTTAGGTAGGTACATTTCACCCAAAGACAGACAATTTTTTTTTCAACATAACGTGAGTACTGTGAGGACAATTATTTTTACCAGCAGACTCTATACCTATTTACAAATCTAAGTTACATACGATATGTAAATATAGAGCATTTTAGGTACCTAAAACAACTAGTTATTTAAAATAAGTACAAAATTATAGCTAATACGATAAATATGTTCTGCCAGCAATAAGGGCGCCATAATTTCTATCGGTATATAAAGCACGTGGGAAAGGCATGATAACCGCCCGTCTGGGTTTGGGTTACTACTAATCGTTGCGATAAGATAAATTATTTTTATTGTTATAATTCATATGACTAAATAAAGGCACGTGCGCATTTCGTGACCTGGGTGGTAGGACCTTGTGCAAGGTCCGCCCGGATCGCTATCCCCATCTTGCTCGCTAATGCTGCCGCTAAGCAGCAGTGCTTGCACTGTTGTGTTCCGGCGTGGAGAGCAAAACAGCCGGTGTAATTACTGGCACAAGAGGTATTCCATCTTAGCCCTCTGGGTTGGCAACGCATCTGCACTCTCTTTGTTGTTGCAAGTGTCTATAGGCGGTGGTGATCACTTACCATCAGTTGACCCACTTGCTTGTTTACCTTCCTATGTTGTATAAAAAAAAACACGTGCGCATTTCGTGACCTCTATTACAGAATCAAAGACACAAACAGATTTGAGTATAAAAACAAATAAGCTACAATTGGATAAAATACGAAGACACATCGTTTACAAACTCGATTGGGGCACAGGTAACCGATCGTGGATAACGACTACGTAGATGCTTCCACCTATCTTTATGGCATCTGTACGTATAAAGGAAACTCTTGGGAAGAGTAATGGGCCTCGATATACACATTCTGGAATAGAGTATTGTTGCCAATGCTAAATGTTAGAGATATACGGCCATATCTATTGATAAATGCGACACCGCTGCACCGTACGCGCTAGTGTGCGGACCTTTGACCGAGAACTCCTGGACTCTATTTTGTAGTTTAATGGTGGTATAGGACCCTATACAAGCGCAGTAGTATAACTCCTCAATACTTGCTTATGAGTATAGTGAAACGCGCGATTGTTGGATAAAATCACATAGTATTTATTGAGTCAGTAATAAAAACAGTAGGTTAAGTAACGGTGGGTAACTTTGAACATTTGGGTAAAATTAATAGTCCTTAAATATTGCTTTCGCACTATGTTTTATAACGATATATTAATAAGCTCTTCAATGTTATCTCTCTGTTGACTTTCCAATCAATGATAAATCGTTTAATATTAATTATATTTTAAGTTCGTTTGATATTTATTACCCGAGTGTTCAAAGTTACCCGGAGTGATAGTAACAAATTACAATAAAATACTTTGGTAATACGGATGTGTGTGTTCCTTCTGATTACTAAATCATAAACAGACTGGACTGAAAATACTGGAAGTTATCAGTTATACAACGTGTCCCTACCCTATGAACAAAAATTTATACTAGACGGCATAGATTTCTTAGAATGTTTTCATTGTCATAGCATTCCTGAAAAGTAATGTTTTCCGGGTGTTCATTCTTTGTCCATAGGGTAGCGACACGTTGTATCCATACAAAATATGACTAATGTAGAAGATTGACATAAATAACACCACGTCCACATCCCAAGAGTCAATGGAAATTTTAATGTCCAGATTAAAACTTAAAAAACTTAGACTATTTTTAAGTTAGTAACAGTAACAAAAGTAAAAATCAGACTCTGTGCTTGAGCAACATTACAACCCTGTTATTCTTTAAGAGCAACGACGACGAGCTCAACGTCGAAGCAACATCTTGTCTCGCTCGCACTCGACATTAAATCCGACGCTATTGAGCCTAAAGAATGTATCTCCAAGTGCAAATTGTATTTGTCATGTGAACTGAGATCAATTTACTCATCAAAACACGAATCTCAAAAGATCTTATTCTTAACAACTTCAAAAAGCTTTCTCGAAAGTTTTAAGGTTGGTACTGAAATTACCAAAAAAGTTGATATGCATGTCAAAGATATCATAGTGTAAGCAAATGGTACAGTTGACCATCCTGTAAAGGAGTGCTTTAGGAATCCGTAAATTAGACTAACTGAGGATAGTATAAAAGCTGTAGTCCCGAGTAGCGAGTGTGAAATCTTCACAACTGAAAATATGTTGTAGCGGCGAAAAAACCTTGGGTACATCGATAACACTCCTTTCACCAGGCTCACGATGGTAAATAGGAGTGCCGCTAGAGCTGAAAAAAACAAAATGGACCATATTTCAATGTGTCACTATTATATATAACCTTCTTTTATGGAAGAAAGAGGAAAACGAGCATGTGGTTGACCTGATGCAAAGTGATCCCCGCCGCTTCTAGGAATCAGCGATCTCGAGAGAATAGCTGATCTGTTGCCCGCTTTCAGGTCCCGCTCACCGCGCGAAACGCCGTAGCAATTTATTCTTCATGCCGGTATTCAGTGAGATTGTTGCACTACCCCGGTCGAGCCGACCCATTTGTACTTCAACCAGCAACTGACTACAGTATGGCTCTATCACTAAAAATGATGTTAGATGCTTCCAATTATTTTAATTTAAATAGAGACTTTGCATTAATAACAATCTTGCTAATAACATACATAGCATTAAAACTACTTTGGTTTTATAATCAACCCGTTTATAACCAACAAAAAAAAATCTCGATAACCTTAGAAAAAGGACAAAACCCAGTCACGACTTATTATTATTTAAATACCTAGGCGACCTAGTTTTGCTCAAGACAGATCTCAAAAATACAGAGAAGTCTAAGTTATGGTAAGCTTTTTTTTTCAATGATTTTTAATTTTTTAAATGTTAAACGTTCAAATTATTAAACCCTAGATTTTTCTTTTTGTTGTCATTGTATATCATTTCAATTTACAGAGAAAACCAGATCTTTCGCCTTCTTAAACCTTTCAATTGTAAATTACATCAAATCGGTAGAGCCATTTTCGAGAACGCGATTTACAAACAAATAAAAATATAAATATTGGTCGTAAAACTATCGAAGATTCAATTTTAAGTTTTAATGCAAGTAAATGTTTGCCGATTGTTTGCTTGTCACGTAACGCATGGCCATTGCTAAAAATAACCAACTTATTATGTAGGTATAGATTCTTAATCAGTTATAGATTAATTTTGTATAATAACGTGATAAGATAAGATATAATTATCAGTGATTTAAAATTACCGTTTTGTTTGTACTACGCCTGTAAGAGTTTGTTTGTCTGGACTTTTGCATAATTAAACGATAACGTCTAAACTGAAATTAACTATGGTTAAGGCTACTATTAGTTGGCTAAAGGTCTTACGACCCTTTAAGACATTTTTTATTATTATTTGAAAACTACGAGGCATTTAAAAGAATAAAATTCATTTTGAATGGTGTTAAAACCGTCATATAATAAACATCCTAGTTGTCCTGGTAGCCGTACTAAATAACTTTCCCCTTTGATTATTTTTTGTCATAAATTTGTTTTTTAATGTCATAAATAAGTAAATTAATGAAATAAATAAACGTTTTGGGACAATTTACACCAATTGACCCAGTCCCAAAGTAAACAACTAAAGTTGCTTGTGTTATGGGTAATAGACAACGGATATACATACTTATAGAGCTAAATACGTACAACATCCAAGACTCGAGTAGAAACATTCATATTCATCGTACAAACATTTGCACCTGCCGAGAATTGAACCCGAAACCTCTAGTTTCATAGTCAGATGGTTTTAAGACCGTTCAGTGTTACCCAAGTGTTCAAAGTTACCTGCATTGAACGAAGATAAAGTCAAAGTAGAAGGTAAATCATAACAAAATATATAAATACTGAAATAAATATTTTAAAATAAATTTAAGGGCAATCGTGAACACTGCAAAGCGATGCAAGAGATTAAATTTGCAGGTTGAATGGTTATGCAGCAACAAAGTAGAACACTAGAAATTGTACACAAAAGAAATTAAAATAAAAAAAGAGTGAAGCTGTGGGAGAATGACTAGCAACTAGCGCAATGTAACATTATTATTATTTTGGCAGCGAAATGTCAAAGTCTAATCTGCTTTATATTTTAATCTCATTGATAATCTGAGTAATAAGGTATTTACAAGTCATCGACTTTAATTATCACTGACGTTAATGCAGCTAAAATGTTCGATCATCTGTTTGTAGGTAATTAAAGTTTCAATCATCCTCAATCAATAAAATTATTGATATGTCAAGGATTTTGAACATACAGTTGCTATTATTATACTAGAGTTTCTAGTAAGTATTTCAACTGTTTTCGTACACATTTTAGTTAATATTTATTTATTTATTCCGGCTAGCGGTGGAAACAACCGGTTGTTGGGGCTCAGAGGCCAAGACGTTTTTTGAGGAAGTTGGGCGCCGTTTGCGAGACAGAGGTCTAGATTCCCGGTCTGGGTCATTCCTGGTGCAGAGGCTGTCCATCGCGGTTCAACGCGGTAACGCAGCGAGCGTGATGGGCACCCTTGGGCCGGGAGTGACGCAGGGCTGGTTGTATGATTAGAATATTTAGAATTGTAGTTTTCGTTTTAGAATTAATTGTGTATTGTTTTTTATTAGTTGTGTTGTAATCTATATTTAATTTAAGTGTGTTTGTCTGACATTTAATTTTGTATTATTTTGTGTAAATTTGATTAAATAAATGATTAGAGGATTTATTTATTAAACCGGTTTGTTTTTTTCTTGGATAATAACTTGCTTTTGATTTGTTTGTGATATCATTTTGAAGCTTTTTGTGGTTGTAGTTTTTTGATATAGTGATTTAGTCCGTTAGCCATTAGAAAAAATCCATCAGGCTCCGGTACAGTCAGGTTTAAAAATATGGGTGCAGTTAACATACTTCTCCTTATTCCAAATAATAAGGGCGCTGTTACATATTTTTAAATATGTTGAACGCACCCACATTTTTACACCCGAATGTACGGTCGACATCAACGATATGTTTACACCTTATTAGCTTATTCCATTGCAATAAAGTGAAAAAGTGTAAACATCTCTGTGATGTCGACCGTACCGTGGATTTGTCTCATGGGCAGATTGTATAATTGCCATTGGGTATCCAATGAACATTATAGCGCTATAAGAGCCGTCTAGTAGCTGTTTAAAGGCGATCACATCTATACAATTTTATATAGAGCCTTTTGGATACATATATATTTAAAATTTATCTGTAATTCTGTGAAATTGTTAATGTGGTATTCAATAAAGCACATTGTATTGTATTGTAGAGCTTAGTGTGGTCCTTGGGCAGGATGCACCTTCTTGAACCTTCGACCGGCCAAATAGCCTTGTGGTTAGTGGCCCTGACGACGAAGCTAGAGATTATGGGTTCGATGGGATCTTGTGGGAACAAGTGGCAAATGTTTGTATGGTAAATATGAATGTTTGTACCCGGGTCGTGGTTGTTTAAGATGTATAATAAGTATTTATTTATCTACATTAACATAATGCAGGTGTGTTTATCCGTTTTCTAGTAATAGTACAAGCTTTGCTTAGATTGGGGCTAGGTCAATTGGTGTTAATTGTCTCATGAAAGTAATTGATTTTATTTATCCTGTAATGAACCATATCGTGCAAGCAATAAGACACTGGTTTCAATGGGCGGCGCTGATCACTTACTTTCCTCTTTTTTCCATAAAAAAAAATAATAATGAAAATAAAATTTTGAGGTATTCGCTAAATTATAAACTGATAAACTTATAATAATTATACTGTCCATCGAGTGCAAGTAAAAAAAACCGATGACATTGTAACCCCTTTTTAATGACAGGTCATCCTAAGTATGGACTTTCGCATTCTAAGCCACTGTAGAACCTTTCCACAATAAATATCAAAATGACTTTTAATAGAAGATGTCACAATGATACAGTAAATATACATTGCGATATGGTTCTACGGTGACCCAGAATTCGGATTAGTTGACTGTACGTCTTGTTTCCTTAAAACGACTAACTTGAAAATGCAACCTAACATTGTATAACAGAGTATTACTAATCAAAGATAATTCTTATCTGATTCGATAGATAAAACTAAATATAAACTAGAAACGGTAGCCAAATTACCTGTACTAATACCGTAAGTGTTGATAAGGACTAGTTGTTTTATTGATTAAAATTCTTAAATTTAAAATAATTATACCACAAATTGCCAGAAACGATAAACCGAAACAGGGTGTCCCTAACACCAATGCCAAAACTAAGCGAACTGATAGAGCAGCCCATAAGCTATCAGATTAAGCAAATTTGACCTTGTATGATTTATTATAAGGACTGCCCACTTCCATACAGAGCAACTCCATAACACGGGACCAAAAGGTTTCTAAAATATCTTGGGCTCACAATTCCTCCGAGGCCCCCGGTAAATTCGTTCAAACCATTATACTTTTCCCAAAGTGCTAGTTAGCGGTTTTAACAATAAAATATATTTGTAATTTATTTTTATAACTGAACTCTTTGTTGATCGTATACTATCAAACCATGATTGGAATATAATTGAAGTGTAACATCAGCCCACTGTCATTTCATACATAATGGAATGAAGCTTGATGCAAGTCTATGATATGACTGCTGACTATCTATGTGTGCTGACTTTACTCTCCAATTATATTGTAATCGCGGTTTGATAATACTCCACCGGCTATATTGTGGCGCCATCTAGTTTAATTGGGATTAAGCATACTCGTATACCCTGTATATCCGAGCTATAATTGCCACAAACTATTTGTTAGACTTTACAAATCTGTACTAGATAAGCCGAAAACTCCCATCCCGCGAGCATAACTTGTAATGATTTTTGCAGAAATGCATACTAATCTATTGTATTGTATTGTATGATTGCCCAAGTATAATTAATCCCCTCCTTGCTTTATCTAAGTAGTGTTATAAGAAAGAGACATAGAGATAAATTAAACTAGGCCTATCATAGTTGCACTACACGAGAGTTCTTACGATGAGTACCCGATTTCAGATAAAAATAAAAAAAATTATGTTTACCTACTTAAGTCAAATTATCCTTATTCAGATTAGGCTTACAAGAATCACTTAAGAACGTCAGAAAATATACTACCTATACTAACACCATATGGGCCAAGTCTAAAATAAACGCGATCCTATTCCATAAGACAGTTAAAACTAATGATATCTTCTTCGAGCGGAAAGGTAGTGAAAGTTTTAGGCTACTATTTATTATTATTAGTATTATTTTTTATTTATCAAGAAGAAGTAGGTAACCCAAATAAGCGCTTACCGTACTTTCCGTGCAGGGAGTTGAAATTGACAGTCTTATGTGCGCTCATGATTACGGAACCAATGAAAGCCAGGACGGAACCCACTAGCTGCAGGATCCAGTGAGCGCGGCGCCGCTGGTTGAAGGTGAGAGGAGAGCCCCAGCTGAAGCTTTGGAGGCAGAGAAGCCCATGAGGCATTAAGAGTTGGTACTGCAAAAGAAAGTGGAATTAATAAATAGAAGGTTAAAACATAACCCTTCGTTTTGGCTTTGCCGTAGTCGGGTAAAAAGAAGTATTGTTATTTTTATACTGGCAACCCGCCCCGCTTTTTCAGGGGACAATTAGGATTGCATATAAAAACATACTTTAAAAAATGTCTAAATGACAGTGAAGACCGTATCAAAATCCGTTTTATGGTTTATCAGGGTATACGATCCATGATATCAGGACAGACATGAACGGTTAGCGACTTTCTTTATACTTTGTAAAGAAATAATAACAAAGAAAAAGTGTCAAAAATCCTTCCACTGTATTTTGGCAGCTAGTGGGTTAAGTTGAACACCCATTTGAATTTTTTTCTTTTTTTCTTTACGAAAAAACGAAAACATGTAAAGTATGCAATATTAATAACGTTTATTGGGATTTTAATTTGAATTGTAAAATATCTGAGCAATTTAATTCGTATGTACTTTTATTTAAATGCCGGCAGGCACTTTAAGTTTTGCCAGTAGATCTATCTGTCTATCCTTTTTTATAATATTTTACTATCCTTGTATAATTAATGTTACATTTTTCGTTGTTAAGCTAAAAAATACCATAATGCAATGGACTCAAGGTGATGACTGATACTTAGGATTCTGTATCATGCATATTTTAGTTAAGCTATAGCCTCCAGATTTTAAAAAGTTATAATTTATTTATTTATTGTCTTTTTTCATCCTTTATTTGATTACTAGCGACCTGTCCCGTCTTTGCACAGGTCCAATCAGTAATTTACCTAAAAAGCTTTCGTTAAAAATTTCTAAAACACAGTGAAAACCTTTAAAATTCCGTGGCGTAGTTTTTGCGTAGAAGGAGAAGGACGACGAATATTCACTATAAGGATTTAGGACAGACAGAAACGTATAGCGACTTTACTTTATACTATTTAACACTGAAAAAACAATTTTGTTACACGTAACCAAAGTTTTGATTACTACCTATTACACAAAAAAGTGACTACCGAACTATTTGTTACACCTTACCTAACTCTTGATTTTTTAATAAATCATCAAATGTTTATCAGTAGCAAATAGTTTTGCTACTTTAAACGAACTATGATTACCCACGGAAGAAAAAAAACGGGGGAAATGCAATGTACGCGTAATGCCCGTGCCAACATTACGTACTGTTGTACGTAACCTCCGCTAAACCGCTCCCAGTCGTGTTCTGTCATCCCGCGGAGGTGTTAGTCTCGCGAAATACCTTATTTTTCCCTAGCCATGCCGTATTGTTCAGTTTTAGAGTGCAAGAACCATAGTAGGAGTAAAAATCTTCAAAATGGGGGTGTTTCGTACCACCGGTAAGTACGATTTTAATGATATTCCATAAAAAATCTTAGTTATTTTCATTCTACTAATAATTTAACAGAACATTTTGTCAAAATTGAACCGTACTTCATTACAATAAAGTTTATTATTGATTGATTGCAATTACTATTTCGCTCTAGAAAGTTCTGCGTTACAGTTGGTACAACAATGTTGGGTGGGGACACTGTTTTTATCGATACATGTATCGATGAAAGAAATTAAGTAATCTTTATTATGTAATAATCTATTCATTTATATACATAATAATATATCTGTAACAAGTCCGTGTCTGTACATATTTTTTTTTTGAGAAAAACTATTACTAGGGCTATTTATAAGCGCAATAGAACCCAAAACTACGATTTTTAGAATTATTATCTGTTTGTCTGTGCGTTTGTTTTGCGTCTAATCACGTCACAGATTTGATGAAGGCGATAGTTGAAAAATATATAAATGTTCGCATACATCATTTGTTGAAATTAAAATTAAGACTTTCGAAACGCCAGTTCTTTAACAAATACGTTTTATTTCAGGGACAATGCATAAAAAATTTAAATGAAACAAAGCGCGTTTTACTATAACCCAATACGTAAAATGATACGTTTCGTATCGATAACTGTTTTAATATCTGTGGATACTAGAATAGAGACCAACTTGAATTTTGACAGCTGTTCCAAATTTAAACTCATATCGTTACAGAAATCGGTATACAATGCCAATTAAAGTTCAGATTTACCTACTACCACAGACAAGAAATTTCTCATAATAAAATTGGTTGTAATAATGCTGGTCATTGCCTACCTCCTTGCACCGTCTTTCTGAACGCATTATAGAGCACTTATGATATGTGTGTATATAAAATAAGTTTTACTACAAAGTATACACACCTTTACACGTGTCGTGTTTCACTTTCTAGAAGTATAAACGTGTGAAGTGTGAATAGTGGTGGGTAACAAGCATTTAACTTAAAATTGCACTTTTTGCCGTCAAAAAAGTATTTATTTATCGCTTACTTTTTTTAATTATAGCCTAAATTTGTAACTTTAGGTCATGGTAGACCTATTATACATAACCTAATACAAGTAAGGCTGAATAGACTTCATGCTGTTTTATGTGAAGGCAAAGGCAGGCGGGTTTGAAGTCGAAACATCTTAACATGTCTGTCTATAATGTCATAGAATAGAATATAATTAATAATTCAAAATGAACAACACCGATGTCTGGTACAATATTTTGTGTGCGATGAAAGACATCGATATCGATAGATAGCTAGCATGGCTACAACCCGTCTACTCGGTCTGTCAAAACGAACCAAAACCATGTGTCACTTTGAATTTTTAGTACGAAAGCCGGCCGCAAAATTTCTTACCTACTTGATACCGCGATATCCGCTTAGAAATCCACAATCTGTTTTACTTTTTTGTATCTACCAGTAAATTTCTGACGATGAATTTGTTTTCTGATGATGTGATAGTCATTTCAGGGTAGTCACTTGGGTAAAATACGCCCCAATTTTTGCACCGAAAGTGGCACTTTACAACTTTTGCAAGTCCAGAATTGGCAAATTATTACATTCAGACTTAGCATCTTTTTTAATGAGAAACCATTGTGCATTTCATGGCGGTATCAAGTAGGTACAAAATTCTGCGGCCGGCTCTTCTACTATTGAAGTGAAGTTGTTTTAAGTGACATCTAGTGTTGAGTAGCGGAACTACGAAGCCAAATTTTCATTTGACGTTTACATATTAAAATGTCATATAATCAGTTCGATGTTAATAAAAAGTAAACCTTACACGTTACTCATAAGGTATGTTTTACTTACGAAAACTTGTGTACCATTTGTCTTATATCGTTTGACAATTTTAACCAATCAAGATTATGTTATTTTAGTAGTGTAGTATAAGACGATAACCACAAGTGTGTGCGTGTGGCGACACCGGTACTGGTACAAATAATGCTTTAAACCACTTCCCCCGTTTTTTTTCTTCCGTGTGATTACCATTAACCAAAATCCCGAGTAACCAAACTAGTTCTGTTGTCCGTTTTTTTCAGTGTTAAGAAAAAGATAAAGATACCTAATATAATTGTGTCAGTCTGCCTTTGATTATAATATCCCTTTTTGGTACATGGCAGTAAGTTGACTATGGTTCGCAGATTTCAAAGATATAACCAGAGGTTTAAAGGCCGGGCCACACCGGTTGCGTACACGTCCGGTGGGATCGGAAATGAATAGCTAGACAAAATTACGGAATTTTATAGGGTTTTATTTAAATTTGTTCATATAAAGTAATAGTATTTGTGTCCTAGGACGAGCTCGATGTTAAGGCGTCGTCCTGTCTCGCTCGGTCGTGCTAGCGCTTTCAATCGCGCGAGCGTGACGCTGCCTCGACGTTGAACTTGCCGCTATTGCGCTTAGAGAATCACAAGGCAGATATACATCTGTTGTCGGTAGCTAGCTAGAAACTAATCAACGCATAGTCTATCGCATTCCATTCTGTAGCTATGTTATGGCTATCAGATTGCTGGGATTATACAGAAGTCATCTCGACATGTATAGGGATCATAGAAATAGTATAGGAGATTGAAACTGAAAGTGAAGTTTTAGTAGCTGATCTCTTGTGCATATTGACTAATGGTCTTTATAACGTCTGGACATTATGACTCCTTGGACTTTCCGACAATTGTACATATTGACTTATGGTCTTTGTAACGTCTGGACATTATGACTCCTTGGATATTCTGACAATTGGCCTAACATATTATACCCGATTAGACAAGATTTATCTCAGATTAATCTGTCGAACATTACACGCCGTTTGGTCATACCATAGTTAGGTAACGGTAATTTTAGTGTCATTGGTGGGTTTATCAGGAGTCCTTGGGTTAACAAAGGACAAATTTCCTCTTATCTGTTGAATAACAGCTTATCTTGGAATTGAAAAATCGAATCTCAATAGATAATAATTGTGTTTTCATGCACATGTCCAAACAAACAATGCTTTGAGACAAATTCGTTCGATTAACAACAGATATGACTTATTTATCGGTCAAAAAATCCTTGAGTTTGAGTACAGTCACCAAGAAGACTACAGGCAGTGTTTTCCTAACATACATAAGGCTTAATTGTACATATTTTTGACAGGTTTTTATGTAGATGTTAGCGCTCGTTACTGTAGGTATTGTGAACTGTAAAGATTGCATTGAAATAAGGAACAAAAATGGATACATAAGATACATCTTTTTGTCGTGAATTGTACAATGCTTAAGTACTGCGTTGGGATCACTACTGCTAAAAATAATTCCCCATAGTGATTATTTCTTTGTTTTATTTAATTCCTTTTCATAAATAAAATACGTTGTTCTAACATCAAATTCAAGTTTTTTGAAACTAATTATTTTATGATACAGGCTTTTCATTGATAGTTTTAGTTACCTATGGTGTATTTTATATTTAAAAGTCATACTTACGCCGATCACGCAGAGCACTACATGCCAGTGGAAAGTTGTCATTTCACTCGGAGATTTGCACGCAAACCACAATGTCACCAACGCACTACCACCCAGCAGGGAATACACTAACGTGTTAACAGACGCGCCCACTGCATCCCACGACACGGTGAAAGAAAAGTTCCATGGCCGCGACCCCCCTATAACGTTCATGTTCACAGCTGATATAACTTCTGGTGCCACTTCACCATGCTCTGTTTCCATCTCGTCGACTATCGCGGCCCTATCACTGTTACCTGCCATCTCAAACATTCGATTATTATTTAATAATCAATAAAAATAAACGTTTGAATCCAATCGTTCCAACTGTCTGGTAAATTTGTTGAAAACTAAGGAAAGTCCTTGCAAAGTGGGTAAGTCACACAAGCATCATTTATCACGAGATAAATTTCTCACGTCTGTATGATAAAAGATAGCGGCAATACGTGTGGCGATAAAGTTTACGGTCATCATTACTGATGACGAGTTTTTCAGTGTTTAGGGAAACACGAAGATTATGTCATGAGAAATTCAGGAGTTTTAGATATATTTCTTGCATGTCGTATTTTTAGACTTCAAAAGTATTCCGAGCCGATAAATTCTACGCTTTGAATACAAATGCCAAATAAAGTCATAATTTTTATTAAACAAGCAACACCACTGTGTAAAAAATATATGTAATATTTACGCCTACATTCTTCTAATACATTTTATAAACGCCGTAGTAACGATAAATATTGTAGCAAACATAATAAATCCTAACACAATATATTTGACTGAGGGATCGGCCCACTTTGTGAAGGCGGGCATAAATAATCCTGAGATAAAACTGATTGAGGATGCAAGGAAGGCTGGAATTCCAAATGATATGTGGACCGTTTTACAATGACGCCAACTGGACAGCGCGAACTGACCGAGTGCCACGCTGATCAAAACCAAACCCACTGTTACTGCACCTGAAATGAATATTTCATGTTGTATTAGTAATCATAGTTAGATCTAATAAGGCCCCTTTCGCAGAATGTCCCCTGGTCTGGTACCCTTTGCAAAAGGACACTGTCACTTTCACATCACGCCCCTTTTGATAAACCTAAAACCATGCTAGCACATTTTAATAAAAAAGATAGGAACAAATAACTTCTTAATGTTTTTTCTTAAAATAATATTTTTCAAAAGGGAAACTTTACAAAATAGACGTTTTGTAAAAGGGACATTAGCAGAAAGGATCTTTTGCGAACAGGTCCTGATGCTACCTAACCGTAATTAATTATGTAGTGTTTTGATGTTACCGATAAGATATATTCCATTCACAAGATGCACATCATTATTTTCAATGCCTCAACTGACTAAGGCGGCTTGAAATGCATACAACAATACAACGTCCATCTAATTGGTTGATTATCAATCTCTTTAGAATCGATACTTGACCAATGACCAACCAGGTCGATGCATTTGTCATGAATTCGAGTCGCATCGCTGTATCTGCAGAATGCAATGATGGACCTTAATATCCATAACTCGGTTAGAAATCGCAACTCAATCATTGTAATAACTTATGGGTCTGCCTGTGGCCCTAACATGACTGGTCAAGGTTAGTTTATCTCTATCTGCGTCTCTTTCTTATGACACTAGTTAGACAGAGACACAGGGAGGGGTTAAACTAAACCTGGGCTGCCATGTTAGGGCCGCTGTTTAGCATGAGAGAGATAACTCTCTAATTGTAAAATTAGAGTTAAATAATAATAATATGAAAGCGAACTCAGTTCAACTACTCTACTTACTGGTAACAGCATGGAATGATTTCACCATCTCTTTATCAAGGGTTATTATTGTCGTGCCGACGATAGCGTTTACTAAAGCAAGTAACTGCAGTATGAAGTGTACCCTGGTCCTGTGTTTCAATCGCAAAGGAGTTGACCAGCCGTTGACATAGTTCAGGGCAAGGATAGCTTCAGCGGAGAAGAAGTGAAACTAAAATGGGAAATGAGAATATTACAGCGATAAATTAGCTATCATTTACTGCCGTAAGTAAATGTAAGAATATTTTTTATTACAATTAAATTTATTTTACTTCCATTTATTAATTAAGTATGTTATTTCTTACTTTATATAAATTTTCAATTATTTTACACCAACTTAAGTAGGTAAATCTATCATTAATATATAATACTGAAGAATAATGTTGAATAACAAAAGTAGTCAAAATCTATATAAATAAAAATGAATTGTTGTTCGTTAGTCTGATTAAAACTCGAGAGCGGCTGGGCCGATTGAGCTGATTTTGGTTGTAAAATGTTTGTCGTAGTCCAGGGTAGGTCTAAACGGTGAGAAAATAAGGAAAAATTGCGAGTAAGATAGAGTAAGACTCTAAATATGCCTCCAATAATTAGGCGGTACGAAGTTCGCCGGGTCAGCTAGTATAGAATAAGATCGTTAGAAACCACTGCATGAGGAGCCCTTAAAGGTAGCTCTCCCTGAGAAATGCCCAGTAGGAAACATGTTTTGCTGTTGATATGATTAGCCGTTTATTGTCAATCATATAGTAAAATAATATTAAAGAAATCATTCAAAACTTATTACGACTGAATACTTACTGCAAAACCACATAAGAAAGCATGCCAATCGTGAGTTCTTAAACTGTATAACAAAATGGTCATATTTGTAGCACCAATCATTAAATGGGCCAAGCCAACGCATATCGCGCAACATATTGTTTTCCAGTATTCTCCCCTCCCTTCTATGACTAGGGATTTTATAGGGCCAGCAAATTTTATGTGTCTCTCTTTCTGTGTATTCATAACCTGATGAAAAATCTCTTTAACAGTTCTCTTGTCCGTACGTACCTATTATTATTTCGATTTCAATAGTAATTAGCACTTATTTTTAAAAATACAGAAAATATAAATATGTAAAAATTACACCATCTCAATGTTTTCACTGTAAATAGTGTCAATGTCAGTAGGCTTTTAATTTATTTTAATATTTTCTGCAACCACCGCAGAACCTTCTTGGTATTTGTGACATTAAGATCGTGTTGTCGTGCATGCCTGCTCACTAGCAACATCTTCCGAATATTGGATTGTACAAAGTAATAGCAATGCAGGCGACGCTGAATCCAATAAGTAAATACTGAATTCCCTCAATGGTAAACAGTGACGATTCTAAGTTAAGAGCACCAGTGACAAAGCTAATGGTACAACTTATGACGACTAGTACGCCAAAAAATCGGTGTAAATAGTTGCACGCTTTAATACGGCCCTGGAATTTGTAGTGATGAAAGAGGCCTGCAGTTAAATTCAGTGACATTTCAATTACCGCTACAAAAGCTGGAAATAAACACAACTTAATTACTAAGCCATATTCATAATTATTTGTCTCAAATAGTAAACAGCATTCAAACCTAAAAACTCAGTTTTTGTCATCGTAATATTGCTTGTTGCTTAAATAAAACATTCTAAAGCAACACATTATAAATCACCTCTTCTATTGATTGATGGCTTGATTTTTTATTTAAGCAGGTTTAAGATACAAAAAGTGAAATTTTAGGAACAAATTTTGTTTACACGAAAACACAACTGATACCAAAGACCACCACAACGGTAGGCAGATTAATAGTCAGACATCAATAGACAGAAAATACAGGTAAATAGCTTCCGATTGTAAATAAACACAAAGTATACAGTCCGCTAAGGCTGCGTTTCCACCAGAGATGCGCGAGGATGCGTAGCGAGGGATGTGTTTGTAAAGAACCAATGAGCCGTTTCCACCAGAGCTGTGCTGACCGAGGCGAGGTAAATAAAGCGATTCTATGGGTTCTTACAAACACATCCCTCGCTACTCATCCTCGCACATCTCTGGTGGAAAAGCAGCCTTAAGGTGATTGTCAGGTCTCAGATTATCAGGTACCTAATAAATACAACAATAAACTCACAAGCGATCGAATGTGTTGAAAATGCGAAAATGTCTTCTGCAGATATAATTGCGAAAATTGCTGCTGTTATCACTAATCCGTATGATAAAAGCTGAAACCACATATGGGTCCGTATTTTGTCTTTTTCTTTTAATAAAGACGAACACCCGTTGAATGGACTGAAGATGAGCACAGCTGATGGCATAAAGCATAACATCTGCAACATTAAAATACAGAATGATAGTTTGGTGAACATCTTCACAATACATACATCACGTTGGCATTTCACACTGCTCTAATGACCAATCAGTAAGATTTATTGATAGCACGAGATACCTATCCAAGCTTAAATAATTATTGATTGTTCCCATGAACGGGAGAGATCACTTACAATCAGGTGATCCGAATGCTCGATTCGCTTGCTTTTTCCATAATAAAAAGCAATTTTAAAACCACGAACAGATTGGCCTGCAAACAGTTATATCTTTAACTGATGGTAGGTTATACTCTCCGTGGTTTTGAAAACTACTATGAATGGATATTGTTAGCTATTGTTTTCGGGCCTCAGTTTAATTTAATTGCATACTATAGCGGTACAGAATGAAAATAAAACTTACGGCAAATGTGCCTAATATAACATGAAGCTGCACGAATAAAGCCCTTTCAGAAATCATCATATAGTAGACCACGGTTACGGTGATCGCTCCCATAAGGAAATAGGCTGCAGATACCAGAGCTGCCACCAATCTCCGACACGAGTACTGGTATTCTTTCGTCTCAACAAGTATAATTTTTACAGGCCCAACAAAGTCATGAAGTGCGGGTTTTTCCGGGACGACACATTCTAAATTACAATCTTTTTTTCCAAAAGGCATCGTCAACTAGTAAGCATAACAAAATAATTTCAAAAAACGTGTCAAAATTGATTTTAGCATTTGGTTGACATAACATATTTTGGTTTTAATTTCTTTTATATTAATGAGAAGAGGTGCGTTCAATAAAAAACAGTCGTCCTTATAAGACAGTCATACTGCCATGTGACCAGGGGCGTAACTAGGGTGGGGCAGGCAGGGCATGTGCCCTGGGCGCCAAATAAGGGGGGCGCAAAAAAAGAATTTCCTTTGGAGGGGTTTTGCCATACTCACCACGCTTGGCAAGCGGGTTGGCGAGCGCAGTATTTACGTGTCGAGCAGAAGGCGCTGCTGCCCACCTTCTGGAGAAGAAACCCCTTAGCCGGTTTTTACGGCACCCATGGGAAGAGATGGGAAAGTACTATTCTAAGCCGGTACCCCACGGCATTTCAATCAATGTGTGTTACCAGTGATGACTTATGGCACTGAAACGTGGCCGCTTACTATGGGCCTTATAAGAAAGCTCAAAGTCACGCAACGAGCTATGGAGAGGGCTATGCTTGGAGTTTCTCTGCGTGATCGAATCAGAAATGAGGAGATCCGCAGACGAACGAAAGTAACCGACATAGCCCAGCGGATTAGCAAGTTGAAGTGGCAGTGGGCAGGGCACATAGCACGGAGAACTGATGGCCGATGGGGTCGGAAAGTTCTCGAATGGCGGCCGCGTATTGGCAAGCGCAGCGTAGGACGACCTGCCACAAGATGGTCCGATGACCTCGTACAGGTGGCAGGAAGGCGCTGGTTGCATTCTGCTTCCAACCGGCCACTTTGGAAATCCATGGAGGAGGCCTATGTCCAACAGTGGACTTCTTGTGGCTGAGATGATGATGATGATGATGAAAAAAAGAATTTACTGACTACCTATTAAAAAATATACAATCGAAATTCGTATATATGGCCAAATAAAAGTCTTTTGAGGATCATTTAATCTTTATTGTAGATACATTTATGCCAGACGGGGACATGTTTGTGGAATTTTGTTTGTTTTACATACATTACATTACAAAATTAGTAAAAAAATAAAAAAGAATGTGTAGGTATCTGTTTTAAAAATAATTTACAAAGGAAAAGGGGCGCAGTTTTGGATACGAGCCCTGGGCGCCATTTTACGTCGCTACGCCCCTGCATGTGACAATCTGTAACCTCACACATGCAAGAAGCTAACAATAGTCACTGACTTAGTGACTTGAATTTAAGTTTAATAGAAAATTTCCATCCTTCCAATACAAAAGAAAAGAAGACTATGTCCATCCTTGACTTATTACTAGCTTATTACACAACTACTTCCTTGCGTCATCAATATTCGCTCATAGACTTAGGTTGGTAGTTACAAACTGACCTCAAGTTTCAGTTTCATAACGAATTATCAAACTGGAACTTCAGTTGGTTTATAACTACCACACTTAGACTATTATCCGTTTGAAACATTTTATCAAATAAATATTTGGCAATAGAGTATATTATTATAGCCAACAAAATTAATTTATCTTCTTTTGATAATAGTTATTTCTTTTCAAGTTATAACTAACATAAGCCATACACTGCCAATTGTGTGTATATTATACTCGTAACAACACAACGATTTCTTGCGTTAAAAGAACTATGATTTTACCAAAGTAATGCAAAAAAGCCAACACTAAACACACACACGTTCGGACTATTCATAATTGAAGAAAATTCAATGTTTTGTGCACAGCCGGACGGGCCCGCGGGACACTCGCAAGCTCCCTGCCGTTACAATTTTAAGCAGCCTATCCGGACTGGATTTTGAACGTTACCATCACTGCTTTAAGGGTGACTGAGGGTATACAGGCATGAAAAGGACGGTGATTCGTTTACGGTAGCGTGAAAAAGCGGATCGGACGCGTACACACGGCGTGATCCCATGTCGCTCCGCGCGGAAAGTTTTCATTTGAGCAACAAAAAATCTGTATCTAACATTTTTACACTTTCATATGTGGCAGGGTTGGAATTAACAAGTTTAAAAACTGACTGACTTTTTTGATAAAACTATAAGAGTTAGTATACGAGGTTTTATATCTAGGCAATGCAAATATATATTTGACCCGAGTCTGAAATAAATGCATTTTATTTTATTAATTTATTGGCAATCATTTTATTAACATCTAAGTTATTAATAGATTTAGGCGTTACTTTGCGGAGGTTCATATCAACAAACTGGAACAAATGGCCTTGCTACTCCGCGAAATTAGTGTTGTGCATGTGCAAAACAGCCGCGCCTATGCGATCAATATTTCTCATGCGAAAACACACCCTCCTCCGCATCCACACGAAACAACACACATCATACCGATTCAACTATAAACCACCACCACTCCGCTTTTGTAATATAACTTAAACATATGAGTTGTTTTAAATTTGTATATCAAATACACTGGCCCTAACAGGACCAGCCTAGTTTTAACTTATTCTTCCCTGTCTCTGTCAAACTAATGTCATAAGAACGTGACACACATAAAGATAAACTTAGATAAAGTTTACTTGGCCGGTCATATTAGGGCTTCAGGTATATCTGTTTTATAGTTTATTTAAGGTGGACCGCTCCTTATGAGGTGGAAATTTCGAATATTTCACTGTTGTTTGTGTATTGTGGCTAAACGGTGTGACTTTTTTTCAATTAAAGGAGTTTTCCATAACGAGCATTTTTATCGCATTTTGTATTAAAATTTTAACAGGTTATGATCACACATTTACGTCAAATTTTCGGATATAAAATCCTCTGTTGTACCTAAAATTTACATTAAAGTTGGCGTAACCATTCAAATAACAATCTTTATAGTTTATAGTCTTGATTAAGGTCCCAAATTGGTAGTCTTTTCGAAATAACCGCATACAGATGCAGTAACGAGTTCCGAAATCCCATTCCCATTCTGGTACACTAAACACATGTAATATAACGAGGAGACTGCTAATTAAGATGGCAGTAAACATTTAATTACCCCGCCAAATATCAAAGTCCGAGCAAAACGACCGGCGAAACCTTATTTTTAATGGTTCATTCCGGGATAAAGTCATAATCCAGGATAAAATTACTTTCCCCCAGAGATTCAGCTGTTCTGTCGAAGTAAACTCACCTCACTTACCACCATTACGTTTTATTACTGCAAAGGTACATGGCTTTGCTTTTTGACGTTTCTATAAATATCAGAAATCGCTATCGCTATAGTAAAATAAATGTTCAATATGAAAGCCTACACTTTTGCAATAAAAAAACGGTATCATTGAAGTTATATTAAAAAGGCGTTAAAGTCTACATAGGCCGAACATTTTTTTATTATAAAGCTTGTTTCCTCTTTTTAGTTATTTAGTTTATAGGTTAGTTTTTAACAATTTAGTTTGTTTCAAATGTTTTAGTCTACCCAGTTGTTTTAATGATAGGTAATAAAATAAAAAAATAAAATAAAATAAATATAAAGTATTCTCCCTCTTCTTCTTTCTACTCCAAAACGCTATATTAAAATTGTATACATCCTATGTCACTCCAAAAATTACAATGAACTTAACGACATATCACCATGTTAAAATACATCGAGCCGTTTAGGTTACAAAGCGTGTTTAAGAAATAGACATGTATACATACATATACGTACACACTGTGTTTACATATAAACCTCCATTCTGGCGTCAGTCGGCTAAAAAGAAAGAACAAATAACTTACTATATGCTTTCATTCAATTGAACTATGTAGACAGCTTAATCATGAATACCAACTGGTAACTACACGTTGATTCCAAACAAACGGTCGAAACGTCGACACTCCAATACAGTAAGAAAATATAACCACCATAAAACCACTCGGTACTTATTGATATCGCTGTGGAATCAATTACAAAAACTGTATCATAAAATACTAACCGAAGAAATTAATTCGATTGGCAATGCAATTACGTGCAGTCACGATATCTAGTGATTCATGTTGCTCATTGCAATATAAATCATTGAGGCAGACGTGTGAATTTACATAGCCCCTACAAGAATGTCTATAAACATGCAAATTATTAATAAGAAAATTGAGAAGTCCCCTTGATTGCTGAGCAATCAATGTTCGTAGGTAGCTGCAGTTCATTCCAGCCGTCTCCGCGCATTCATGATCGAGGTTGCTCTACTTGCGATCGACTTTTCCTTACAAGGAGTAGGTAACATTCCCGTTCCTTTTATACATGAATCTTGTCTTGTCTTGTGAAAAAGACAAGACAAGACAAATGCTCTTTTTTGAACACCACACGGAGAATAGTTTACAAAAATTCCACTTAAAAGTAACTTACAAGGTAAACGATTGGCAGTCTTATTGTTTAAAAGCGAACTCTTCTAGACAACTGTTTGAGATCAGAAACACTAAAAATACTATAATATTTGCGGGTGCTAGGACCTTTTGCAAGGTCCGTCCGGATCGCTACCACCATCTTGCTCGCTAATCCTGCCGCTAAGATGCAGTTCTTGCACTGTTGTGTTCCGGCGTGGAGAGCAAGACAGCCGGTGTAATTACTGACACAAGAGGTATTCCATCTTAGCCCACTGGGTTGGCAATGCATCTGCACTCTCTTTGTTGTTGCAGGTGTCTATAGGCGGTGGTGATCATTTACCATCAGGTGACCCACTTGCTTGTTTGCCTTCCTATGTTGTATAAAAAAAATAAGCAGATGGTGCAGGTGGTACAAGTAATGTATAGTTTAACAAAAATAATAGACTGTAGATCACAACATCACAATGTTCAGTGAATGTTGAATCAGAATTTTATCGTGAGTAGGAAAACATTCGAAAACAAAAACACCCCATAATAACACAGATGCACTTTCTCATAAGGATCGTAATATTTTATAAATTCAATCACATACGAGTACGAAACCCATATCGTGTGGGTGCATATTTATGAAATTTCCCTTAAACTTCGCCAAGAAAAATGTCTTTTAGTATACAAAATGTTAATATATGAGCGGTGGACCCTCCTGTATTAGACGAATCGCTTAAAAGCATTGTCTTGTTTTTCGCGGGAAATGAGATGGTGCGAGCGTCGCGTCTTGAGCATTTCTTGCTTTGGACTTAGATAACTCTTCTTCATACGTATACTTTGTTTTGTTTAGGTGCTTTACCGGGTTAAGTTGTTCTAAATAAGCGACTGTTTGTTCTTACAGAAAATTCAGTTACGATCTGATCAAATACACTGATATTTTTACGCTAAACGTAAACTTAAGTAGCCCTACATCATTAATAACTAAATTACAAATGACAAGCACTGGACAGATTAACACAGATTACCATTATTACGATGCAATATGTATTACACGCTATTACAGCCTCCTTGCGTATCGGAAACAAAGTTTAGATTCGATTAATGGCCGCTTACCCGCTTGGTACGCTACTCTTAATTAAGTGTCCTTTAGTGGCCTTTTACACGCATTAAAACCGTCCCGCGCTGGCCCACTCGACATCAATGAACCACAGCCGTGTAACAGTACCCCACTAACGTCATCAAGGTGATTGTTGCCATAAATCGCCGCTGTTCCAACAATAATTGCGACCATAAAGTTCACGGTTGACATGCACAATGTAATAAAAATTCGTCGCAGTCCGGCTGTAGTGCAGCGCGATGGCGTGCACCAAACTGCATATAAACTACGTGACTGTGCACGTCTATCGTTACTTTGTCGACCATTGATATATGGCTATTGTTATCTGCTATTGATATTTTTATGGCAGGTAGGTTTTCTACATGTCATACGACATACTTTCATGGTATGCAGCTATGCTATTTCACTAATCTTATTGATTTCAAGTAAATCGTAACTTGAAAAAACAAAAGCAAACTGTCTAAGCGGTACCTATAGAAATTGGAACACAATATTGATATAATTATGAAAAATGCAAAAATCAGAGCTTCTTGGCATGGTCCCGATAATGCTATACCAAATAATAATAAAACTCCTTTCGCGACAATTTCTAACTTGACAATCTCCGTTGATTTATCCGCGAGCCACAATTTGTCTGCGCCCCGTAGATTCTAATTTATGACGTGCAGTGCTAAAAGCGCATCAATCTCACCGCGCCTTTATTAAAGCTTCCACTCGCCAATTCGCCAACATTTTCGTTTCATTTTCCAAAGGTGTTTTGTTTTGTTTCATTTATCCAGTAGTCTAGGCCCAGAAGTAGGTCCTAGGCCATTGTTGTCTCGTCGCATTGTGATATTCAGGCTGGTGGCAGTCAACGAGCTATTTTCTCATTCGCTATTATGCGCTCTGTTATTATGCCCATTGTTTGCGACACATACATATTGTCTTATTAACGCTCTAATGCGTCAGAATAGTTGAGCTGAATAGAAACTCGAAAGTGTCGCACTCCTTGCGCCTGCGTTTTCGTAGCTGCAAAGTAACGACGTTTAATTTTGTGAATGCTATTGGGGAACTATTCGTCATAATTATGTTTGGGACATTATTAAGCGTCTGTTAAAGGGTTGAAAAACATTACATTAAGGTGCTTTTAAAGTAGATACTTACGTGAACTCTCCATTGAAATCCATGTGCATTTTGAATACATGAATTCCTTTTCGAAATTTGTGTAAAGATAACGCATTCAACCCTCGCTTTGGTTAACGTAACATCACCGTCGTAAATAGCTCGGGAGTGTAATAGGTAGGATATAAGGAAGAATTTTTCCACTTATTATTTTTAACAGTTATTTCCCCCTTGACCCGGCGCTATCGTTAGCGGCCCGACGACCCTCAGGTGCCATCCTTCATTAATCTTATTCCCCCGCGCGGAACTCCAAGAATCTTAATTTGAAGTTTCGAAGCTCCTCTTTATCAGAACTATGCGAAAAGAATTCGTCGAAGAGGTATTCATTAAAACGAGATAACGGAAACGAGCTCTTTTTCTTTGTCTAAAAATTCTTTGGATGCTTTTGTTCTGAAATGTTTGATAAGTAGGCAGCATAGCTGATGAATGCGCGACACGTTATCATTTAAATTGTTCGGGAGCAACATCTTGTTAATATTTTTTTCTTGTTTCGTTTCGATGAAGTTTCTTGTTAGTCGTTAAAAGTAAAAGATTATTCATTTTTCAAGGTAAAAAGAATATTTTGTGAAAGAAAGTCCGAACTTAAGAAAGTAATGTCCAAGTCGGATCAGCACGGGATCAAACTTGCTAAGCTGGGATGAGATAAAATATCTAAGGCAAGCTATTTGAAGGATATTTCTTTAGTTAGTAACGGCAAGACGCGCATCGGAGACTATCTAGAAGGCTAACTTTGACCGCTGCAACCTCACCACAACTCAACACTATCGACATCTCTTGAGTTGTTATAATATCGACGATCCCTTTCTTGCATAGGGGCCAAAGAGTGAGATAGCTAGTAGTCACTCTTCAGTTTATGTCGAATGTTTCAGAATTCAAAGTCTGGGAAACCGTAGCGTCTTAATGAAGTTCTAAAGTTTCTACCCGCTGCTGCAAAGAACTGTTAACCTTACGGCCTAGATGTTAAGCTTCCAGTTCTTTTGCCATCATTGCAAGTTTTGCCACTTACGGACCAGTTGAATTTGTGGTCAGTGTAAAGTAATGTAGAGATACATCGGCTTTACACTAAAATACAGTTTTGAAATGTTACAAACCAGTTTTTAGGTACTTTTAACTCCTATGTTTAACCAAATCTGGTATAGGATGTAGCATTAGCCATAACTGTTTGTGATAAGACATTTTTGTTTTAATCTGGCAAGTTATACAATGTCTCTAAAGTCAAACAATTTCTGTACGCATTTCATGACAGTATACGACTTGCAAAAGACGTAGGTAAAGCCGAATCGTGAAGATACAGTTCAGAGAATGAATAGTGCCTTATCCTATTTAATTTATTAAGGTGACAATTAGACAGAAAGCCGTCATTAAGAAGAAGAGGAAGTACAAAGAATTATAGACACATTTTTGAAAATTTTTATGGCATTGCTCACTCACCGAACGCTATTTCTTGTGTGCTGGAAAGCTAAGTCGAAATATTTAGAAAATTTATTTAAAGAATAATAGACTTAATTGTAGTTTAGGCAGCGCGTCCCCCGTCGTAGACCCGATATTTCCAAAGTGCCAACCGTATACCGGAAGACGCAGCGTAACCGTTCGCTGGAACTGTTTGATAAAGAACTTCGTCCAGCTCTGTAAGTCTTTTCACTGATACAAGAAAGCAAAAATAATTTACACAGTTGACTTTGGTAAGGTCGACATTGATCCATGTATGTTAACCAACTAATCGCTTCACCAATTTTAAACCTTATCGCCTTGTAATGCGGTTGAGAAGTGGTAAAGAAAATTCTTGTCGAGCATACAATCACGCCAGCGTCCGCGCTGCAAGCGTTCGTTTACGGCCCGCATAAATTGCCCAGTTTATTCAGCGTCTCAAGCATGAAACAATAAACTCCAGAGGCCTTTTCTTTTACGTCATAAATATCGTATTACTATAAGTGGCACTAATAAAATTTTAACGACATCACCGTCACATCAGTGCAGGTCGGGTTTTTAAGGCATTGCCTTATAATATTTGTATTTATTCTACAATAGATAACAAGAAAGCTTTAGTAGCATGATTTAAACGTTAATAAAAATATAGGGGTCACTATTGTTATTCGATTTGATTACGACTCGGCTACGCTCCAGTTCGCCGCGGCTGTTCGAGTCCACGCGGACCGAAGTCGTAAGCTCGCAGATTTATCGGAATTATACACCGCCGAACAGTTTGCTCGGGCGAAACAACTTGACTAATCCCTAAAAGACAAGCTTAGAAATCTTGGGTCAGTTTACATGTACTTACTGGAAGTACTGTGGGCATTAGGAGCATCCGTCAGAGAAAAAGCCGTTAATTTTCTATCTGACTTGCGGAAAAAAGGCTGAAATCTTTCGCAAAGTAGGCGTTAGCAATCGATTCGGGTCAATGTCAGTGTCATCCATCACTGGCCGCGGGTGTAAAAACCGGCGTATGGGACGCCTCGGCGATCGCTCGTACATCAAGAGGGCACTCATCGGTTTATGGAACAGCTGTAAATTAAACCAGGGACCTGTGCCCTTGCGCTGTTTAGCTTGCGTTTGCTTGATCCAGTGTTGTTTGAAAACCTATAGATACTTTAAAGCAATTAACGGACGTGTATATAGGTAAGAGAAGGGCAATTGCAGGTATGTAAGCACAGAATTTAGACAATCAGAGATTAGTAAAAGATGATATAGGATTGCTTTCAGAGGAACAGTGGTGTTAGTAGGTACGTGTAAAACCTTAGAAACAATATTGATGTTCTCAGAACTAGTATTTACGAGATACATTTAATTAATAGTGGTATAGCCACACTGTTTAGCCAGCTGCTTGTTGCCGGACCGGCTCAACCAGGGTAGTATCATACTCTCACATAATACTGCCATGAAGTAGCAACTTCGTACGAAAAGGAGGGGACCGAAAGTTCGGAACCTGACCAGCAATTCTTTTAGGGCCGCTGGTTACGATGGGCGACGGTGACTTTGTCATTTTAGTGTCAACACGACAACATATGTTAATAGTAACCTTAACTTCATTTGTAAGTTAGGCAGACGCAGTTACATGGCACAAGTTTTGGTACGCGCTTGCATTACATTCCGGGCTACCCGGGTATAAACTATTAATTGATCGACAAGCCCAGCAATGTAATGCAACTCTAATGGGATGATGTATTTTTCATTTTAATAATTGCTAAGCAATCGTAGCCGCCTGTAACACTCGCGAGGACTGCAGTCCATTGCAACATTCAGATCATGAAAAAAAAATAGCATGCAAGAACTTGTATCATGTAATTTTAACCTTGCGAAGATTTCTTAGTTTTATCCCTTTCCATGATACTTTTGTTACATTTTACTTAGTGATTGCTTCAAAATTTAAACTTCAATCTTGGCGGTGTGGAGCTCCAGCGCTGCAGACACATTACCTTCTTTGTTGCAACTACATGCCTCGCCCCGAGATTACTTAATCATGACTAGGTATTTGAACATTATTTATGAAATTGGTTTTTTTTTAATTGTTTGAAACTTACAACTATATCAATATAAAAAAAAATGTTGCGAAATGTGTATAGAATGATACCCATTTGACCACTATGGATCTAGAGCGTCACTAAAGCGTCGGTTTGATATTTTGACCCGAAAAAAACTCTTTTTTTCATTTATAATAAAGTCGAAGCAATACCTATTTAAAACCGTTCCAAATTGTATATCGATATCATTAGTAGTTGTTAGACAAAAGGACGGATTGTTTCTTTTTATCCAAACTCTACCAAAGGGAAGGTTATGTTTTCGAGTGTATGTATTCACCTGTTGGTAGGAAACCCTAAAAAATCACTCTTCGTGATGAAACTCTTATATGTTATTATAAGCATTTCAGTAATATTGTTCATGTCACTGATAGAATAGGGGAAGTTTCGGACAATAATGTAGCCTTATTGTAGCGGACAAATGAGATTAGCAACCTAATTCCATGATGGATGCTGAACCGGTCTGTCACGGCTTGTATGCAGAGCAAGTCATAATTTGAGATTACAAGGCAAGTGTGGAATCTAGAAAGGACAAATATGTGTTAGAACCAAAATAGATGCATTATTTTCAGTATCGAGTTTGATTAGAGTTTAAGTTGTAAACCCCTTCTATTGGCACCTAGTTTTTGCAGTATTGTTTTAGAATGGGGAGAAAAATGACCATGTAGGTCACCTGATGAATGTAAAGATTTATTTTCATCTGTGCAGCCTATTTATATACGGTCTATTGCAAGTCCAAGGTCCCCTTTTCTAACTCCTTGCTGTACTTCTATAATGCAACTCCGGCAAGGCTCGCAAAATAGGCGGTGCAATAAAGTTCACATTTTAGGGTTCCTTGCCCCAAATCTACCAACAGAGCTATAATCAAGCCTACGCTGTCTGTACGTCTGTCATTTATTAAACTGCTCCATCTGTTAACCCGTAATAGGTAGTCACTTTTAACTTCACGCACCTATTTTTTCAAACTAACATAATCATTCGTCAGGCGACGACGACAAATTTAGGACAGACTGGATAAAATAGCAACTTTACTTTTTACTACGTAAAGGTAGAAGATTGCGTATATCATCTAAATTTAATAATTTATGAATGTTCTACATACATTAAAATCAAAATAAAAATGAATTTCGGTAGCGTGCTTGGTTTCAAGTGGCCTCCTGAAAATAAGCACATCACAATAATCAATAAAAATAATACAACACTGAATACTGCTAGCATCTAGACACAAGACACGTATGAAACCTCTGTGACGTTTGTACTGTTCAGGAAAAAGGCACACGTCCTCGGGACCGTGCCACAAACAGCATAGAAAAATAATTTTCCTCGTATCCCCTTAAGTACAGTCTAGAGTTGTAAGAGTACTTCTAGCAAGGCTTTATTATTTATCTGGTGTCGACTGCAGCGGGGCGTCAAAACCGGCGTGCGGTTAATATTTCACGGGCCGACGCTAAGTCGACTGAGATTTATCGCCTGTGTTCTACAATTAACTGGCCTCGGAACATGGGATGCTCTTTCGGTAACTATTCTTCCTTGAATATTGGGATAGGCTTACTACTTATAGGTATATTGTTGATAGTGACTAGAGAGTGATCTATCTATCTATATACATTTGGACTCTCAGATAGTTAGTGATGTATAAAAACAATAAATCTTTTTTTTAAATGCCAGCTTAAGTAGTTCCGATGATTTTCCATGGATCCCGCATGATAAGGACTTTAAATTTTATTTTAAATGGAACCACTATTAAAATATAACCTATCTAATGAAAAAAAACATTAGAATAGAATTACAATTAGCGAAAGCATTGTGTGTACAAACATACACTCAAAAAACATAATCCTCCCTTCTGGCGGTAGTCGGATAAAAATACAATCGAATTGCCTCGTCCTTTTTAAATTAAAGTCATTAATAATATATGTTCTACCTTTTTTGTATTACTCACATTAATGTGGTATTAATGATAATAATGTGGATTCTCGTTTAATCTATGTTACCCAAAGATGTTACCCAAACCCGGAGACTTTTTAAGTAAACACGAACTATCCATATCGTAAGTTTTCTTGTCAAACAGCACCTGGATATCAGGACTAACTTGTAGATTACACTGTCACCCGAAAAGCCTTCATGGCTATTAAAACGATCTATTCTAACCCTTATACCTACGACACAAAGCTCACCATGACAACCCTAGCTTCACACTATCTGAATATTAACTGCAACGTACGCAAGCATCGTTTGTAGTTTGCAACAACGGCGGAATGACAATGCATTTAGCCTTGTCACTATTCAGCTGAACACCATTTCGGGGAAATTAGAATAGGTACATTTTCATACATTAAGGTTTGCGCCAGTTCGTTAGTACTAACAGCATCGGCTAATGAGGAAACAGCGCGTACTGCGTAAAGGTTGCTGACGGGAACTAAATCATTTAATGGATTCATAGTCAAAATTGGACACTCTCCCAATAATGTTGACCATTGTTTCACAAGCTTTAATTTAACTAGCTCCGTTTACATGTCTTTTTTGTTCACAGTCTTGCAAATTGATTGTTTCCGACTTCCAATGGTAAGATTGACTATGGTATGTACTATTGACTGAACAAAGTGGGGTATTAGATTCGATTGAGCGGGCTAGAATGGCGTTTGTACATGTGTTTGTTTGACGAAAATGTAAGTATCACTGATCCCATCTTTATGAAACTTGGCAGACGAATAGTTTAATAAATTGTTAAGTTGATACAAAATTTTAGCTCACGAGGTCCTTGTTTAGTGATTAGATTATTTTTGGTGCAGAGCAAACCACTGGTTTCGTACGTTTCTAGCTAGTCGGTACAGTCAAGTAAAAATTCTAATGTTGGGAAACTGAAATAAATAATCCGCCCCACGAAACCAGTACATCACTCGTTCCGTTTTATGCACATCCATAACTCAGGTTGACGGCTAAATTTGATGCACATTTGCATTATGTGGTATGCACTTTACACGGCTTTGTTTGTACCAGCTCCCCAGCACAGTAGTGTTTATCGCTATTATCGCTAACATAAAGCATCGTCCCTTTCGCACACGCATATTGGTTTGAAAGGGACAACTGCTTTATTACCGCGCTAAACGCTAGTGTGCTAGTGGCTGGTAATTTTGCTCCTATTTCGAAAAGGTCGCGATTAACAATACAAGGACATTCTTACAGCTTTTGTCCATTTCATTTTCAACAAAACCTTTTTGGTTGACTGTACTTTATTGTATTGTTATCGGAACCACATGCTTATACTTATCAATGAAAGTTGTCTTTGTGTTGCTTTATGGAAGTGAGAGAAATGAAGTCAAAATTGACTAGGAAAATTTCACTCGAACGTATAAAAACCGTGAAAAATTTAAATAATAATAAGTATATAATTTATATAATTAAATAGTACTTAAATAATAGTTGTCTGATAAATTCCGAAATTGTATCTTATAAAAGAATAACACAATCACAGTGAGTGACATAAATATGATTTCGATTCCGTTCGTTATTTTTATAGTAATAAGTTTTGGAGGTTTTCCAGATATGTTGTTTTATAGAAACTTGACCTTCGCAAGTTACACCTGGACCATATATAATATTCATTTTATATACCTCAATAAAAATACATAAGCCTATGCATAATAAGGCATGGGGTAACCCCAGTTAACATACCCCAAAGTGCTCTTCAGAATAAGTCATCACTAACTGTCGAACTTTTTCATTTAACTGTAAATCGAATGGCAAAGTATGCAGTTTATTACTTTTCCTATCGAAACGAGGCAATCACATCTTAACCCCGTGTGGGGTGAAACGTTGACAGTTCCGCGAGGGGTCCAGAACTGGCTCCCCTCGGCTTATTGACCTCTTACCCTATGAGGAAATGCATTTGCAAGCCGTAGAGACGTCACTGGCAATTTTCAAAGCAACCCGGCTTGAAAAAGTTTAATAGAGCTAACTGAAGGATCCACGGAAACAACACGTATAGTCACTTTTATTATTGAAATTTTAATCTCAAAATGTAATTCATTGCGAACTCTACATTTTGAGATCAAAATCTCATTAAAAAAACACTAAACAATGTTCTTTCTGTGGACCCTTCAACTGATGCTGTAAAAGTTAAAAGTTCCGTAAGGACATTGATTAATTATTATAATTGTTCTGATGATAGTTTTGTCTATATTTTAAAGAGCAGCTACTTTAAAAAGCAAATCTTAACAGTCAAATGCCACACGGCTTCATATCGTGATAAAATAAAATTATAATCTTAATTATTAACGTATGAGTATTATTTAGCTCCGGTGTTTTAGAATTTAAGTCATTAATTTATCATTGATAATGTAAATAAACACGTTTCAAGATATCGATAATTTGTCAAGCATGTTATTCAATATCTACCTACATGCATTCACTCTCTTGTAATGTTTTATTGACTCTTTTGTCAAAAGAGTGAGACCTCATGTAGATATTTTAAGGTCTTCAAGTGTTCTTCTGCTTCTGCTGCAGACGGACACAAAAATGGAAATAACCGTTCCCACCTAATAATAAATATATCTACTTTTCTTCAAAGTTCTTACTGAACTTGCCGTGTTAATGTGGTTATTTATTTGAACCTTGAACATACGAGTGAAATCTAATAAACAAATTTCGACCCACTTCCAATATGACTATTGGACTATTCAAATTTCACCCGATTTCATCGGCTGATAGCGGACTCCATTTAGTTAAATTTGATATAAATACAGAAATATATTTATCTTGGAACAATTGTCACATATTAACCTAGTCTGAAATTTAACAACTAAAGTAGACAACGGATATATAAGGTAACGGTCCCAGTCTTTGACACTGGCCCAATAATTAAAGAAAAGAATCGGAAACGTATGATTAAAAATACGAGGCACAATCATGTCAACTACTGGTAAAAACCATGTCCTGTTAGTGTCAAGAATTAGAACGGTTACTTTATATTTTTATTGTATATACTTAAAGTATAAAATACATAAATAAAATACGGTCAATAACTATTAAGCTATCCTTTCGTCTAAATTAGTCGTCTCCGCTTAGCAACCGAAGTTTTGCTAAAAAAAACCAGCTTTTAATCGGTGATCAAAAGCTACTTAGATTTCTTAGCATTTTTACTTTGTATTAGTAAAGCATAATAGTAGAAGTATGAGCAATAGTAACAGCCTAACAGCATCCCGATAGTAATAACGTATATTTTGGGCGAGTCAGCGAGTGTCGCGCGAGGTAACAAATTACTCGGGTGTAAGTGAATGCGACCTCTCGAGTCTTGACCCATTTCGGATGTCACTCCGTCCGGACGACACACTGTAGTGTAAAGGGCATACCTACCGCCTCACTGCAACCGAAATACGATGTATAGGTACGTACTATTGCAATGAAGATGTACGATGTATCCGGGTTAAACTACAAAGAGAATAGTTTTATTACTTAATTGTATTGCATTTTATAGAAAAGAGAGTTACAATTTTTATTATAAATCCAGGCTCGACGGATAGGACGAAATTAGACATAAACGTTAAATTTTTTGCCATTTGGTCACGGAACCCTACAAAAGTGATGCAGAGATCTATTTTTTATTTGACAACTTCACTTGTATATAAATAAATGTTTAGTTCAAAGCTTGCTCGTAAATTCGACTCTATTCCGATTGGTCGGATTATTTCCAAATTTGCTATGTAGAACCGGTGACAATACAATAATGAAATATCTTCAACAAAAAAGCATTTAATATTTTTTAAGAAATAAACTTATTACAGTACTGATTTTTAGATTTTTTTTCTTGATAATCGAAAACACCGTACTACAAACACAATTATCAATACCCAATATCACGACAGGATCAATATTTGCTTCAACTTTTGATAACGGAGTGACACAATGTGTCAGTGTCTAAAATTGTACCATGAAGCGTTTAATCAAAACAACACGCGTATTTTGCGATTCTAGGTTACACGTAACAACTGCTAGTGCTAAATTGAAGCGAGCGAACCCCTTGTTGTTGAATATATTTCACGACAAAAACCAACGTTATTCAACCACTTTATGGGGCGTGTACACACGATATACGCTATGCAGACTTGTTTACTTTCATTTAAAATATTCTAAAGCCTCGATACACGGTGTCTGATATTAAAGTAACTATCAATAACTTAAAAAATTGCACTTTTGGAATGTTGAATAGGTATCTTTGCAATCGACTGTGATTTGTGACCAAAGAGATCAGACCTGCCTTTAAACTTAAAAACCGGCCAAGTGCGCGCCGGACTCGCCAAATTATATGTTTGTGTTATGAATTTATCAAACAAACAATTACGCGTAATGTGGCTAAACTCTTTCATCGTCCGAGCAATTCGCATTTTTCTCTATTCCCACCCTTCAAGAGGTCGAAGAGAAGGCAGGGAATAGAGAATCATATCGTTTGTTCCAACGATGAGAGAGTATAGCTTCAAGATTTAGAGAGTGCCCACGGGTTCAGTTGTCCACGCGTAAAGCAGTAGTCCCTAAAATAGAAGTAAATAAAAAAGATCTACTTCAAAATTGAGCTGCAAGATTTCACCCACACAAACACATTCATGCTTATGCATGATACATTATGCATGCAATGTATATACATACATTGCAAGTTAAACAAAAACTTGTAAAAACAACTTTTGTTAGGTACATAACTTACTATTGTCTACCCGATCTGCTGTTTTCCGGGGCACTTCAGTGACAAATCCGGAGTCCACAAGTGATTCTTGGGGTCACTTTCTATGCAATTTATAAGTATATACATCAACTACCCCAGCTACCATATTGGATTATAAACCCTGAACTGTTGATCACAGGAGAGGCCTTTTTAACCTAATCGTGATTTTGACCTACATATACGAGTAGATGACAACTTTGTGTCGCTAATGATTACTCTGGAGTGTCCTGCATCTGAAACTATTCGGTGAACGTATCATAAAGCGTTTAGGTGCAACTTGGAGCCAGCTTGCATTCCACTTGCTGGGTTGCAAGACGGCTGACACACCACAGACGCAATTACACAGATGACTCACTCGGGGAAAACCCGGGCTTGATAAAACTAGGGAAAGGTTTATCACTGCTCTTGTTAGATAAACTTGAGTGGCAAAATCAAAGAAAAGATTGCAGATGTCAAACAAAATGCAGTAGTACATTTTATTTCTTGCAGCAGTTTTTGCGTGATGCGCGTACAAGTATAAAGACAGCGAAAAAATTCTAAAAATAATTGTTATGGCGGCTTTTATAAAGACACCCTCCTTCCCCAAATTTTTTGTTCCTAAATATCTCCTATGTACAGATATCGGCCAGTTGCAATTTTATTAAATATCTAGATTTTAACACAGGTTTTAGACATTAGAAAAAACCGAAAAACACAATTTTTCTTCTTTAAAAACATTATTTTAGTATTGGAAATAAAATAAAATAATAATCGTATTATCGTCACCGTTTCGCCCGAGCATAACATATTGGCTGATATATTATTGGTTTTCCCCAAGTAAACTGGCCGCCCTATCTCTACGACACAAGCCAGCTAACACTCCGTTTATACGACAGAATGCTTACGTGTTGCAGTTCAGTTAATGTTGTTCCCAACTATCGGTAACAATGTCCCGGACAATTTGAGAGATGGCTTTTATGTTTGTTTGTTTGGAGGAATAGAGGATTAATGGGTAAGCTTAAAAATGAACTACAGGTATTTTAGAAAATTTTGCACCATACACAAACTGTGGAGAATATTTATTGTAATACAAGATGGAATAAATAATGTACAAAGTCGAGGTAGGGTCATTTTATATATTTTGGTACGATACCCTAATAATATACGAGTAAGAGATAATCTAAGTAAGTTTAATTAAAACTACAATAAAAAATTGCCGTTCTGTGGATGTCTGCGGGTGATATGATAATGATGAAGATAAAAAAATTGCCATCTCATTTTTATTTATGCTTATGAATGCTATATGCTAAGATACATGTTTTATTCCATAAAAAACGTCAAAATACCATATCCATTGGCAGCACACTAAGGTTTATCGTGGACATGAAGCATCTATCCCTTCCGTTCACGGGCACTGACTGGTTTGAAAGGGATATACTCCTATACTTTATGTCCACTACAAAAAAATTGCGTGCTCTCTTTCTTCTAATATAATATTGTATATAATGCAGTTAATGCGGTAGGCTCTAGCCGTCGTGGAAGATGTCTAGCCGTTGTCAACGGTGTGCCGAGTTGACCGCCATGTTGACGGTAGACACGGTGATCGCGTGTCAACGGTCGCCTGGGACCACTCAGTGGAGTTGACAATTTAGTGCTAACGGTTAATGAGCTCTGATGGACCAATGTGCATCACTTTGATTGCTTCATAGACCTTTTGAGTGAGGGAACCGTAATCGAAATATAATATTGGGACTAAAATGTTTTATATTTGTACATATCTTCATTAAATATTACATCACCTGGCAAATTTGGCGCGGGTATGATAGCGGTTCAATTCCCGAGCTGAGTACAGGTTTTTTTTTAATGTATGAATGCAGTTTTTCTTCTTATTAAAATCGATGACATGATTCCTAAGAACAGATCTTCGTATATCCTATAGTTTCTGTCTTTCCCATACTGACCGATTTAAATGAGACACCCTGTATATGTAATGAAGTAGCTATGGGGTACATCCGTTTTATTTAGAAACTACAAGTTAAATTCCAGTACCGTACCACCAGGCAATTTGCCTTTTCTTTGATGAGGATGTTCCCCTATTTGCCCCTATTCATACCAATATTATAAAACGTATCATTATATTATTGAATGCATGTAAAATATTCAGAAGTTTCTCCAATCGTTGCATCTGAAATGCGAAGACTGTGAACAGCTGACTATTCCTTAAGTCGTATCTGGGGCAAATCCCGTACAACTTTTCCTCTATATAGGCAGTCACAGAGATTTCTAATAATTCTCAGTAGGAACCCGGACGTTTGTAACTGTGAGAATGGCAGAAGCTTTAAGGCCTAGTTTTCAACGCCAGTTTTGTTAAAATCATCCAGTGACCCTAAAGCTAATTTCACACAGTAGGATGAACAGCACAATACTAACACAATTTAAACGCGCACACCGAGACAGCAGTCTTCAGTGTGAAATCAGCACGATATAACCGGCCAAGTTTATCTGAGTTTATTAATAAAAACGGATCACTCACGTATTTTTAAGTCAAGAATTTCCCGACATGCTTTTGACTAGTCCGTGGTCCTTAATTATAAGCCCCCGCGGCAGTAGTGCGACGATGACTGCGTACTGAAGCCCTGATCGGCTGCTTGGCGAACAACTGCCCTCGTTTGCTTCATTATTTTTAATGTAAATAATATATCCGAGTCTCACGGTAGTTTTATGTTAAAACTATTGTCCACCCCCTTTCAACCCCTTACAACCCTTTTTTCGATAATTAATAGATTCAGGCGTTACTTTGCGGAGGTCCATATCAACAAACTGGAACAAATTACCTTGCTACTCCGCGACCCTTTTTTCGCATTAAAAAGTAGCCTATGTCCTTTCTCAGGCTCTAGACTTCTGTGCACCAAATTTTATTGAAATCAGTTTAGTAGTTTTGGCGTGAAAGCGCGACAGACAGACAGGCAGAGTTACGCATTTATAATATTAGTAAGGAACTTAGGATGAGATACAGTCAACAAAAAAGTTCGTATTAAAAAAGTTAAATTTAAAAATAAAAACGTATTTCGTTGGTAAAGTATAGAGGGTTTATAACTTAATTATCCCTGTTTGTGTTCTCAATACTGACTGACGCATTTGGTTGCGCGCACGCCGCGCACAGAACCAACGAACCGGCCGGGCTAACGTTGTAACTGCCTAGTTTGTGACCTCTGTCACCTTTTCATATTTGTTTTGCGAAAAGCCACTCCAGGTTAGAGCAAAGTTTTTTGGGCCGTGTCATAATCGGGAAGCGTTATCATCAAAGGGGTACAAATGTACAGTAGGGGAAATATATTCACGTACCACCTTAGTACCCTATCGCAATGACGCGACGCGTTAAACGCCAGGCTATGTCATACAAATGTCATGCGTATGTCTCTTCGACTAGGTTCTACGATGGTACGTGTTTCAATTTCCTTGATTGTAACTTAGAATTTTTTTCTATATTACGATCATCAAAATCTTTAAAAGTTTCAAAAGAATTAAATTTTTTACAAGCAAGACCTTTCGTGTAAATTTTTCGACCATCTTTTAGAAGTTATGACGATACAGATTTTATTTGAAAGCAGCTTAATTGTGATAGTTACATGCAGGTTAACACTGTTGAGATTATGTATTTCTATCTTAAAATATGGCAGGAGTTGATTCAATGTTTTCTTTGTATAGTTGATTCTGATTATTTTTGTTTTCAGTTAACTCCTTCTACATATATGTTCTGACATCGTTGGACAGCTCTCACGATTCGAGTTTATACTCGAAGGTTTCTCAACAGCAAATTGGAGCAAATTACCTGGCTACTCCGCGAAACCAAAGCGCGCAAGCAGCAAGCGCGGAGTAGCAAGGTAATTTGATTCAGTTTGTTAATATATGGACCTCCGTTAAGTAACGCCTGAATCTATTAATTGGTCCTCAACAACTTACCGTTATACGTTGCGAAGCTGTTTGTCTCTAAACTAAACACGTCTTTTTTACTGACATGGGTTTTCGTTTGGTCACATTGCACTCATCTAATGGAAAATGGCTACGAGGCCCAAGGTGGAACGCGATAATCCAGAAAAATGCATATTTGCTCTCCTTTTGATAGCTTATTCCGTGTCTTGGCAGTGCCCAATAAGATAGATAAAGCGAAACTTTTCGTACGACAAGGTGGAAAGTCGATCTCATAGGGATGAAATGACACCGTGCGTCTCGTGTACCGATGGCAAATAGGTAAATAGTCTCTCAACTGATTTCTTCCTTTTTACAAATGATATCCCCTAAGCTCACGACTCTTGGCGACACGCCGTACCAACTAATTACACTCCCGCAAAACGAGTAACAATGCCAAACTAAAATCGAACAAATTCGATTTACAAACAATCGGCTACAGTATCCACTAGCAGCACTCGCGTAAATAAGGAGTTAGTAGTTCGTGGACATTGCTGAACCCGCAAACAGCGAACTTCTAATTCTAAAAAGCTCTCCACTTGATTGACCCCTAACAACTGCAACGCGAAGTGAACTTGCAACATTTTAAGACCAGATAAATCTCAGCAACTACTCGGGTCGCACCCTGTGTAATGGCCAACGTAAAATTCTAAACACCCTTGCCAGCTTAGTGCTCGCTGCGGTAATAGTAGGGCAATTTCGTAATGGAGATACTACTTAAAATTTCTTTTTAATATTACATGAATCTGGTCTTGCATGGTTTTTTAATGACAAAATGGCCGAAAACTGCTGCTTGCTGGATGAAAGTAGCAACCTGTGTAGATAAATGGAGTTATTTTAATAGAACCAGCAAGGGGCAGAAAAGGTTGAGTAATATTCATCAAGAATAAAGTATGTTTATAGTCAATTTTGATACTTCAGCCGTGGGCTCGCTGCTCCTCAGGCTCCCGCTAGTCATCTACTTGCAAATTCCGTTCGCTCATTTCGCCGACGAGACTGAAAGCCCGTATCCGTAAACATTATATTTCGGTCATAAAACATAACAAGCTTATAAAACCGCAACATAATCGCGAAGGGTCCCCGACTGAGGGTCCCGTAGGAACCATTCAACGTAGCTCGCCCCGAAAATTACTCGGCCTACGTAATTTGAGCTTTTTTCTTTTGTTATTCTTTAAGGCCCCCCGAGATTCACGACGTTATGATCTCATTTTGAGTTATGAGAAAAAACTCTTAGGAGGTCCCGGCTCGAGAATCATTGTCCATAGGATTAGGTGCTTACTGGGAATTCCCGCTATTTTTAAATGGAAGATTGCCCCGGTTTCTAATTATTGTTTGTTAGGTTGTCTGACATGACTTTATAACTGCCGGGCACATTTTAGCATCTGAATATATACGATTTACGTCATCCACTTTTTTACCACATACATATAGTTGGTATTCGGCTTGGCTGAACGAAATACATTTTTAAAATTACTTCGAAATCCTTAAAACTACTGAAACAATATAAAATATCCGGTTCCCGTTATATTGTTATCTAATAAATAACAATATAAGTACTTAATTCATTTCTGAAACGCGGAACACAACACTAATGGGGATTAATGCAGAACTTTCTCGAAAAAATAAAGGTAAAGTCGAACTAAAGAACTTTTCCCAAAGTCGTTCTTGCACCGCATCTGAACGACACCGGCGGGTGACATTTTGACCAGGTTTTATGTCTCTTATATTTACTTTTGTTTCAACGACTGCGCGGCGAGTTTCAGACCTTATATTGCTTTCTTTTGTTGATGTTCATTTTGGTCGCAATTAAAGACTTGCGCTGTCGTCCTGTGTGCATTGTCCGCAGATGTTAGATAACGACAGCGCTGCACTCAACGGCTATTGTTCTCGGTCCGTTTAAATAAGTTAATCAACAACTTTATTTACTTTGCTACGTTGATGAGCTGTGTTTTAAAAGTGTAGATCTTTGAACTTTAACATTTCTCTAAGGTTGCAAAAAGAAAAACGCAAGAGATAATTAGAAAAGAATAAAGTTTAACATCAAAAGGTAATCAGGTTACTTTTTTGCAATCATTTAACTACTGAAGGTCACTTCTTTGAACTTCATTATATTCAGAGTACGTCTTAAAGCCTTTTTGATGCCAATCCACTCTTTTATACGAAACTCTGATATTTATATTTAAATAATAATTCCAACTCTCCATTTCCTAGCTATATGGTGAAGCATACAGAATTTGAGCGATACAACTGCTTCCTCAGAATAAGAGTACACCACCGAAATATAGTAAGGTACTAGAAGAGAAGTAATTATAATGCATTAAAAACACCGAAATGTTCAGGAATTATTTTTTCAGTCTGTGCACCTAGCACGAATCTTTTTTTTTGATCTTCCCGATACGCGTTAATGGCTACGTAACTCAGTGCATCTCTCTCGGTCTCTCCTACTGGACAAGTTAGAACAAGACGCACTGAGTTACGTAGCGATTTAGCTCGTGTCGAGGAGGTTAATGCTAGGAGCACTAAACGCATACACCTCTCATTCCTTGAATTTCAAGACGTTCTACCCAGTTATGAGGAATCAAGAGGGTGCTTGAGCTTTCAAGGGTCTTGCAACAACAGCACGGTGCTATGTACTAGAACATACGCGAAGCATTGAGGTCAAATGCGACGGCAATTATTTATTTTCGTTGTTGGGCGCTGTCCCCGCGCATCCCGTGGCTGAAAGCTGCAAATCTGTTGTAACAGCGACTTAACGGCCTGCACTCACAGGCGCCGACGCAATTTAAAGGAGGCCGCTTGTAAATATCAGGAGCTCAGCCCTATGAGGAAATGATTTGTCTGTAGAAGTAATGAACGTTAATAACAACAGTACAAAAAAAGTTTTTTAAAAAATATCGGACCCTCTCTGCGCACTCAATGGTGTTCACATCTTATTGAACACCGGACAAAGGGCTTTATTTATTTTGTTGATACCCTATATAATAATATACGGATAACCAATCACTTGCCCGAAAAACGTTTGACCGGATGTATCATTTTACAAACTGCCGGTTTTTAACTGAAACCGCAAAAGGTAGATTAGGGCTTTAAATGTCAGGTTTCAACAGTTATTAAGGCTTGTTTGGAATATATACTAATAATATTTATTCATTATGTAACGTTGACCTGTACCTTGCACAATGTATAAGTACAATCAGATATAGATATGTTCAAAAAGTATCTTATCAAAAAGTTGTAAAATCATATTTCTATTTTTTACCAATCGCTTGTCAATTGCACCAGCCGGCAGTCCTTGTTCGGTAAAAGCACCTCCACGCGTCCAACTGGCCCGTCCACTAAAATTACAGCCCACTTTAACAACAAAACTTCCTACATCTCTGGAACAACTGTAAACCACTCCTTGAACTGGCCTTTGCAGTTCAAACTAAAAGGTTCTCTGGAAATTTATTGATAGAGTCAAACGTCGTGATTTATTTACTAAGTCACATTCATTATAGAAACTTAAATGAGACAAAACAATTAATACTCTCCATTGAACATCACACAAAACGAAAAAATCTGTAATGTTAACTTAGAATTGTATAGTTATTTGATTGCGCGTTATTTCATCAAGCTAGGGTCCAGGGGGCCTAGCATGCTAGCTTTTATCGATAACATAAAGGATTTATCCCGGTCTATCCAGTAAGCGTGTGCGAAAGAGACCAAAGCGTTTATATGTGCGATAAACGCTAGTGTGCTACTGTAGCTGATTATCTTAGATCCAAATTTCGTTTCGAGGCTCCCCGTCCAGGTTGTGAGCTGTACTTTTTTATTTTTTATTCAGTCAATATAAAATTACCAAATAAAATTATTGCATAGAGATGTCAAATTTCACGTTTTTATATACGTTTTTACGTTTAAAAAAGCAACTGAATTCAAAAGTAAAAACTATGTACAGTACAACGCTAGAATCAAGAGCAGACTGCCTAGAATAAGTCCATTTTTATTTGATCCTTATTTTGTCTATATTAAGAAAAGATCGACTTTATAATGTCTGCTTCAACAAACGTTTTGATCTATTCACGAATGATGAATATATTTGTTTCTTGACACTTTGAAAACGATAATACATATGGCGGGTAACTTACATTTAAAAGTATTCAACGAGGACAGCATTTGATTTACGCTACGATATGTATAAATGCATATAAAATCTATAGTACCAAAACCCACCCACATAAACTACCAATGCAAATGGCTCGTCAATTTCTGACAAAATATATCCTCACAAACCTTTACTCCGTCCAGACTTTTATGGTCGTCTAGCGCCTTCAGAGCCGCGACACCGGCCTGTTATCTACGGATTTGTATAGAACCAAGACGTAAAGCCCAGTTGAACGGAACGTACAAGCCTGAAATAAGGAATTTCGTGACAGATTTCTGGCGCAGATTGCGAGTAGGAAATGCGGTTAAAGTATTTTGTTGAAGACGTAGCCATCTATTTGATAGTTCTCTCAATGTGCTCGGTGTCGTTACCGTGATGAGATGGGGCGGACTAAAGATCTCATCGCCCTGTTTGAGAGGGTACAATGGTGGGAAGGAACGCCCTCTAAACTGCACTTCGTATGAATTACCGCCCAAGACTCTTGCATAGCCGCCATTTATATGTATTTCTTAGTATAAAACATAAATCATTTAATTTAACATTAGGTACGAGTATACTCTTGTGCAGGCAAAAATGTTTTTTTAAAAGGTCAAATGAGCCACTACGAGTATAACTATGGATACAGACTATATAACCGCAAAGACAATGTATTGGATAAACTGATAGACTCCGTCCATATGTTCTTACAATAAGGACAGAATAGACTGTCAGTTTATTCTAGTGGTAGTTATATATTGTCTTTGGTGTTTACCAATTTGCTTTAATAAAATTACAAACGTAACGTGATTGTAAAATATACCGATTTACAGTATTTTAAATTGCCAAGTTATAATATTTATAGTTCATCAATGCGTGCAATTTTATTACAGCAATTAAACATTTTAACTCTTGTTACTATTGTCTAAAACTTCGATAAATCGCTGGCCCCGAAGAAAATATTTCTCGGTGCCCAACTTCAACAAAACTGCCTATACAAATAATAAGTTATGGCATAGTTCAGAGTTCTTACATGAAAATACTCGACATGAATTTCAGATGAAGATATATGCCGTTGTCGAACAAAGGAATTAAATATTAATAAAGCCCGAGCGCGTTCTTACGTTCTCACTCGGACTTGATAAAAAACTGAATTATTGGAGGTGTCGGAAAATGTTACTTTACATCACCTAGCGTTACTTGACGTCAGTTGTGATGTGTGTCACATAAAGGTGGATGCTTGTGTAAAATCAGACTCGTTCGTATATAATATTTGATATGCGGCATTGTGAAAGTGCTATTCGGAAGCTCTTCCTTGCATGAATATGGAGTAACAGCGGCTGCGAGTTAATATGTATGAATGTAACTTGTTAACTCGAACGTACCCGCCAGATGGCTTCGAGTCCGCCCAAATGTCTCGCTTTCGCTTCACTTTATAATTCAAAGATTTGCTCACGTCGAATAAAGCGACGTCTTCACTAAATTATTCAAGAAAACACATGCCATTTGTATTCCGTTTGAAGAATTTTGACGCTTTACGTTCTCCTGAATATGTTAGAGTCCAAGTGTTTGCTCTGTACGTGACTATGTCCGACGATGAATATTTAAGATAATAAACAGATTTGGAATACTAAATTTGTATATTATGGTACCATCGGTAAATATCACCGAGTGAAGTAAATATTGCATACGATGTATTCAAAAAACATATCATAAATCTGGTAAATGGTAAGTCCCGTAATTTCCGTATAAAGGCAGCGCAACCGTCCCCAGTTGGCACAATAAGTGACGCCGCGTGTTACGCTTCCATTTGGGAACACCAAACCTTTCGGTTTAGGCGTCGCATTTTGTGAAAAAGGAACGATGTAAACATCGACGGACGATAAATCAGAGTCCATTGTAGGGAAAAGTCGCAAATCGTAAGCAAAGCCGAGCTTGAATACTGTGCGACCGCTCTCTTGAATTTGCCCCTCAATAAAATCTCGCAAATAAAACCGTACTTAGGGATAAGGCTCCAATACGGCAGGATACATTCGTTCGTTTTAAATATTCCTGAGCTCAGTTCTGAGTTAGCTACAGTGCTTATTTATTACTACTACCTGTTGTATGTAAAGAAAATTTCATTTTACAATAACCTCTTATTATTAAAGATACATCATTAATCATAGACATGTTATAATAAACCGACCAATTCGTAAAAGACGAAAATTTTCAAATCTATATCTTCTATCTATCTATCTATATAAATAAAAATGAATTGTTGTTCGTTAGTCTGATTAAAACTCGAGAACGGCTGGGCCGATTGAGCTGATTTTGGTTTTAAAATGTTTGTCGTAGTCCAGGGTAGGTCTAAACGGTGAGCAAATATGCCTCCAATAATTAGGCGGTACGAAGTTCGCCGGGTCAGCTAGTTTTAAATAAATATTACGATCGAATATTATTTGTTCTAACAATTACTATTGCATACCTACCTAAATTCTATGTAGGATATCTATATAGATAAAGTCAAGGAATGTAAGGTTTATCACTTTTGAAACCTTTGGCAATATAATGTGGCAAACTTTACATTACTCGTTATGCTATTAATGCTCATTTTTCCGCATGTATCCAGAGAGGTAAGCACGTGTCGCTACTGAGGCTGGTAGGCAACTGACCCGACAGAGATGGACATATTCTCATACAAATGGACAGAGTTAACTATAAAAGTCTATTCAATATGCATTTAAATTATAACACAAGCCATGAAAATGGTTATTATAAACTTTGAAGTCTTTTAGATACCCGTAACAAGCAAATAGTTGATAATGGTAAGCAGCTCACGTGGTCGCAGACGAGAAAGTGATAGCACCGCCAATGCGGTGCAATGCAAAGTGCCCTGCCCAGGAGAGTGAGCCTGTGAGCACAACAACGACGAGCTCGACGCTGTTGTGCTTAGAGAATCACTCTCCAGAATAACGCTACACGCTTCGAGTCAGCAACGAAATAGGAATGTTTACGCATATTCAATAATAACAAAACTATTCTACTCGAACGCCTTTAAATAATCTTCTACAGAAGGAAAAACATTTGTGTAATTTTCCTATTAACGTCGATAGGCTATTAGAAACACTTGAAAACTTAAACTTCCAACTTAAACGTTGGCAAAAGTCAATTTAAGGTTATTCATAAATTTGTGTACGATTTTACAACAAAATTCCAAAGAGTAAAATAAACAATAACATATAAAAATCAAATCTATTATCAAAAATAACCAATTAATTTCTCGGAAGTTACATAAATGATAATAATGGACAGGGATGTCTGGATACGATTCCGACTCCGATCACATGCCAACTTTGTTTAACTTTAGATATAAAAGTAACTTTGTAATTTTGTGTTATTTAAAAAAGTGATATCTGAAACTGAAAATGAGTACCCACATTCTCTGGATGTTTTTTCCGATATGACGTGGCAAATTTTTCGACATTCATAACATAACTGCTTTTTGTAAGCCTAATCTGAATAAAGACATTATGACTTGACTTGACTTTAAGACATTAATTTATCCCATCACACAAAACTTTTGTTAAGACCTTCATTCAAACCACGTCACTCAAATTTTTAAACGACGTCCGAATAAAGGCTGTCAAAAAATGAACTGTCTCATTAAAAAGTTTTTTATTATTTCAACTTTATTAAACTGAGCAATCTAGCAAAACGTAGGTATAGTCGACAAAGAAATTGCTTGACCACTTTTCGACCGTATCACAAAGGGATAAGGTTCAAAAGTGGTCAAGCAATTACTTGGTCGACTATACTTGACTATAAGAGTATGATGAAAGTGAAACTGTGGTTTTTCAGTCTCTCTCCCTCTCTTTTTCATGCATTTTTAGACATGAGCCGATAGCCGATTTATTTAAAACTTCAAGAATCAAAGCTATTTGCAATTTCGATATAAATATTATAATATTCGTATCAACTGCTTGTACTTACACGTTGTAAAAAGTAGCACTAAATAGCAAGCTTGATAGCATGTCTAAACAAAAAGAAATATTACGAATGTCTTGAATCAGCAGAAGTCATTGTTCTTCAAGCACCTCAGCAGGCGTTTAAGGGAGATGATAAGTCACTCCCGCGCAGACGGCTTTCTCGCGCAAAGACTCAGCTTAGGCATCCAGCGCGGGTATGCTGCCTGTATTATGGGGAGTGTAGGTACCCCGGGGCCTCATTTTTATAATTTTTATAAGTACTTCGTTTTAGGTTTTAGATTTTTACGTGTTTATATATTGTTTTTGTTAATTATTCATTTTGTTAAATAGTATATAGAATATCTAATTATTCTCTTACTGACAGCTTAATGTTACCCTCTATAAGTCGGCTATTCTTTGTTGATAATCGTACAAGCCGCTTCTGCTCGCCGTTATTTAGAAACAATGAAACCGCATTAACTCGTACTGAGATTCTTTATCATTTCCCTGGGCCCTCGCAGGTCACTCCGGGCAGGGCGACCACTCCGTTCGTGAATAAATTCGAGCAATTCCGTTCCACTTTTACGATCTGAATGAAGTATGAACCCGGATCGTGCACCGGGGTTTACTACGCGGAAAATAAAAAATCTAATGAAGCCGACTTTATAGACGTTAATAAAAACGTTACGATAGTTCTCAGCAGACACACTAAAGGTGCCTACACGTCGCTGTTTGGATGTGATTTGTTATAAAGTCTGCTATACAAGTCAATTGCAAAGCGTTTTTTGAACTTAACTGGTAGATTGAACATTCAAAATATTTAAGAGCTAATGCCATGAGTTATTTTCTGCATCTACTTGCTTCATGATTTCTCTTTAGATTGATTGTTAACAAAATCACATTTTGAGTTTTTTTTGCTAAATAATAATAATATTGTAACATGTAAGATCATGAAATACAGGTTAAGACTTTTTTTTTTTAATTGTGTTTACTATTACATTTTCCTTAAGGGAGTAGGTAGGTACACATTATTTGTACTCGTCTCCGTTCTACAACGTTTCTTTTCATTTGTAATTCAATCGTCCCCTAAGTAAACACAGATGTTAACTTATTCATTCCCGACACGTAGCTTCGAAACTTCTCCATTAACTAAATCTCTTTTGTAATGTGCGCCTAAATCGTTTTAATTTGTCATCACATTCAATTCGCCATCTCCGTTATGTGTGCTTATTATGTAGATTTTAGTACCTTTTGCACGCACGGGCACAAAATTACGCATAGTTACGTTTCATTATAACGCTGTACGATAATTAATATGCGGCGTTCTAGCTCACTTTGGCGCCATTAACAGAGTTAAATGTTTGAATTTGGCAGGAATATGGAAGTGTAATATATTTACTTACCTACACATATCTTTTCACCTTCATCTCCACGTTCCGTAACATGCAACACGATCACACACAACATCCTTGAAACGCTCTTGTCTCAATCTGTTGTAGGTACCCGTATATTGCGTACTGTTTACTTTTCGACAGCTAACAATTGAAGTGTTACAAACAATGACAATATAAAAAAAATCTTGGTCATCAGGCAGGACTTCAACCTGCAATCTATGTTTCCGTGCCTTGCTCTTACAAATTTAGCTACAGATGGTCTTGCCAGACACTGCGAATTGTTTAATCTGTTTCGTTTTTAACAACATCAATTAACAAATTAGACGATAAATCCTAGCATTACTGCGTTTCCTCCACAGCAGAAAGCTAGACCGATGTTAGAAAGCGTTCGTTTGAAAAACAATTTCCGCTAGCGGTACGTCCTAGTGTACGACTACGGAGCAAGATAGATCGGCGTATAAATCTCCTATGTGTCTAATTGACGGGTGGGAAATCCCGCGCACCGCATCGTCCGGCAGACTTACTGATTTACTAACTCTATTTGGAAAGTCTTTACTTTACTTACGAACTTATTGAGAGGGCAGAGGTTAAGTTCGATGCGTCTCATAATTTCCAATTGATAACCAATGGTTTTAGACCAAAGGTAAAACTAACTAAGTACCCATAGAAACCGCGACTGCTCGTATATCCGTGCAAATTTCATAAAGGAAGGTGTGCCTTGTTGCTTAGGCTTGATATCCCCTCTCTTATGACATAGATATAGTCACACTGAGAAATAATTTACCCTTGGGACAGTCATGTTAAAACTGAGTTGGCAACTTGTTAATTCTACTTTATGATAATGACAGCCTTGTATCCACAACGCTTCTGTGAAAATTAATCTGTACCGGCAAAAAGCTTTCAAACTTATACAAAGCGTTATTCCGCGCCTATAAGAGACTGCTCTAAATTTACATTATATTAGATAATTAAAAATACTGGCATATTATATTATATACACTTAATCCCTAAGTTATCTAAAACTTTAAATTAGCAACGCTGTATATTATTTTGGGGTATACAATAGGCAAGTAAAATAATTGGACATGCGAATAGCTTTCCAATAACTGTATGCTAGAATTTTAATCTACCGCGTTATCTCAGGGACATCGAATTGACAGTGTCATTGAAAGCAATACTAAGGAATGAGTTAATGTTACAGTTAGGTGTGACCTGAGATTCATGAAGAAAGTGCACCATAGCTTACAAATTGAACCAGCCAATTAGCGTTTTCCATTCCCGGTCGCGGCCGCATCATAGCTCACGTGCGGCGGATTGTTCCCGATTACAAATCTCATCTGTAATTCGTGTGTTCCCGGAGCTATCCATTACTCTTGCGCTTTAATGAGCGGGTCTGCTATTTAATCATCGTAAAAGGCCCATAAATCCTAATTACACGGCTTATTATTTCGAGACGGCCTCAAGATGTGACGCGGGCGCCGGCAGGACAATACGGTTCTAGTAAAATATTGGTTCGCGACCACTCTCCCTGTCGCCCCGGGTTCCAGTAAAGGAAGCGATTGTTTCTGCCTCCGGGTTTGTTTTAGCCCTGTTCTAGCCTGTACTTGGTATAACAAGTTTTAACGTTATTTAGTCAAGTCATCCATTGTAGAGCTACTGCTGCTTAGATAAGATGTTATTTTTCAAGGGCGGCGTAGTAAAACTTATAATTTGTAAAGTACCAATGACACAAATTCAATATGTTAATAATAATTAGAAATTTATTCCACAAGACCAACATTTATAAAGATGTAGGTAGGCCGCTGGACTTGTAGTGGTTGCCTATCATACAATTTTGAAAATATATATGTTAATGGACACGGGGATGCCCATTGTCCAAGGATAAGCAACCAAAGAAAAGCAAGGATGAAAATGAAGTATTACCGATTTGAAATTTTTGAAAAAATTACGGTTTTTTTTGTCTAAAAATTAGTGCAGAGAAGATGCGGTCACGTAAGAGAGTATAACAACAATACGTCATCCCAAAGCGCATCTAATTAAATTAAACACGTATTATTTTGTAAGCATACTCACCTATTAAAATTCTATGCCTACTGGTAAAAAAAACATAGTTTAATATAAGCTTTTTGATAACCTTACGTTATTATTGCATTGTCATGGAAACTACATACATACAAAACTACATACCAAATTTCAAGTCAACTCAACCAATAAAGTTATTCAAAATTCGCTTACAAAGTTTTACACCAACATCCAACAAATTGAGAAACTAACAAACACTGCAAGTTTTATAAGCTTGTAAAAATGACATCCCAAACAAGATTACACATAGTTTATTTCCGTTTTCAAAAGTGCGTGTGACACAAAAATCATCGTTTATTTTGCTAAAAAATCAGTACAAACGCGGTCACGTACGAGGGTGTAACAGTAACACGTCATCAGACGCGGCTAACGAAGCGGGGCGTCGCGGACGTGGCCATAATTCGGTCCCGCGGGAGACCTTTGTGCAATCAGTGCGGTTTCTTCGGACCACGGCTTTTTTTCCAATAGTTTAGCTTCCACTGATATTTCACTGAGGAAGTATCTATTGATTGAAAAATATTTTTTAGAAAAACAATATATTTTACTTTGCAACCATGTAAGCGTACGGAAGGAAATGATAACACGGTGACAATACCATCTACTCGAAAGTGAAAGTGATAAAGCGCCACGCTCGTGTGAATCATCTTCATCCTCTTCTCCGATTATTAAAAGGAGTGTGAACCCAGCCCCAAAAAGTTCACACTCCTCTTAACCGTCTTCTGGTGTACTATCTAGTCAATCACCAACAAGTCTATGTTAATAGTTCAGATCAAATTTAAAATGACTAGATTGATTGATATAAGGTAACGGCGCCTATTACCGTGGTACTTAAGGATGTTTTCAAACGAGTCCAAAAAATTAAGGGTATCAAAGCTTCCTAAGGACCGAGAATATTTTTTTTATTTAAGAGTGTTTATTGAACTTTCAGCGTCGTAACTTTTTTACTTATTTTACTTATTCTTATTTGATAAAATAATTATTGAAACCAAAATACCCAAGTCTTCTATCACCGTGGTAATAGATAGGCTGTGATTCTAATACCGCAAATTGAGTTTCCATTGCTGACGGTATAAAATACAGCCATTTTCTACCATCGGTAATAGGATCCAGACTCGGAACTTATTACCGAGAGATACAAATCAAAAATAAAAATTACAACCTTGGTATAAAACCAAAATTACATAACTAGTTATTAAGTAAATGATTTTATCTCAATATTTAAACAACTTGACAAACAAGTTTTTGTTAAAAATAAACGATTTGTTGAAATCATTCCATACCACGGTAATAGTTCTTTAATAGCGTGAATAGATCAAGATTTGAATAACTTTAAGGAAGTATATAACCGATCACATATACTAAATATAGGGCATAAAGAACCAAAATCAACACTTTAACTATTACCGTGGTATACCATGGTAATAGAATCCACAGCAAAAAATGGCGCCTATCACCGCTGTATTGTATTTTGTATTTTAAACATATTTCTAAGCCAAAAAATATATAAAGAGTAGTCAGAAGTCGTGCAGAAAACTATAAACAACCATTACAAAACCATAACATTAGTTGAATTGCCATAATTATTACGTAAAATACTAAATGCGATTTGAGTTCATTTACATTTGGCGTCACGCGTTAGTATGGCACGAACTCTTCCTGCGCTGCCGTCGCGGAAACGGACGAATTGCAAGCTCATTGTTTTATTTACACACACTAGCGCAAATAGCTCTGTTAGTCAAGTAAATAAGCTTCGTTCGTGAAAAAAAAAATTAAAGTATCGATCGTTTTGCTTATAAAATGCGTATTTGAAAATACCGCGGTGATGGTCGTCGATTTTGATACCCCCGGTAATAAGCGCCGTTACCTTAGTTAAGATTGTAATTCCAAGGAATTATACTGTTCAGTTCAAAAGATGTTTCCTTCCCAGGACACTTTGGTTGTGAAATGAGCTTCCTGCTGAAGTTGTGGGGTCTTCAAAAGGGGCATTAAAAGGTTCTTGCTGGGTCGGCAACGCACTCGTTATTTCCCTCAAATTGCAAGCATCTAGAGACAGGAGGTAATACCATCGGGCGCGTCGCATGCATGTATACCACCGAAGAGGTATTAAAAAAAATAGCGAAGGCTTTTGAGTAAAAAAAATAGACACTCCCTTTAGTACCACTAGCGTTAGTTTCCCTTATACTCACTAATTTTCTCGACACGCGTTACTCAGTGCGTCTCGTTCTAACTTGCCCAGTAAGAGAGAGGCGTACCAAGTAACGTAATGATTTAACGCGTGTCGAGAGGATTCGTGCTAGGTGCACCGTTCTTTATCCAGTCCACAAATGGTCCGGGGAGGGCCCCAGTAACTGTAGTAAATTTACTGTAATTTTAACTGCTGCTAACAGCGTCTAAATGCTACACAGTTAGCTGGAAGGAGAACGATGTACAAAATCAGAAATAAAACTATAAATAGCCTGGGAAATAATGCTAGATTACTTAGATTCATTGGATTAGCGACAGCCACGTGGCGTAGGTGCCACCGACATCGCTCAATTACCTGAAACAAGCGACAACCGAAGTCGACTCGCGATATCTTAACACTAAGTTAATGATCTCATCTAACTCAAACGCCAGGCTTCACTGTTTTGTACGTAACAATGGCTCCTTTCGGAGTCGCCAGTAACGAGGTGACGAGAGAAACAGAGATTAATGTGCTGTAATAAGGAGTTTATTAGCCGAGCCTACGTTGAATGTAGTTCATTTAAAGTTAATTAAGGAGCGTGATGAATTTATGGAATGGCAATTATTCTGTATGGTTATTAACTAAAGTAACTAAATTCGATGCAATTTCTGAATAATAGCTTTGTAATATGAAAATTAGCTAAAAATTAGCTGAAAAATAACAAATAAGATAAATGTTACTGCGCTCTATCTCCGTTATTCATAAACGTTCACCAAACCTCCATTTGTAACAGTATGTTCTGTATTTCTTTATCTGTCATTGTGACGTTTGACTTTGAATGAAGGGAACAAAACATATTTTAGTTTGTTAACTTTTATGGTTTTAGAGCTATGGTTAAATTTGCTTATAAATCTTTTACCAAAAAAAGGGAGATGGTTAATTTGAAACATTCATTTACTAGAGTATCGGTGTCTGTATTGCATGCCTATAGCTTGTAGGCTAGAGGCCCAAATAGGTGAAAAGATTTTAATGTGTTCTTTAATTCTTAACGAAATGCTATTTTAGACTAGGAACAAAGAAGATAGAAAGATAACACAATAAATACACATACACACATCACCGGCAGAGTACAAATACAAATATCACAAACATTGTGTTGAAAGAATCAAAAACAGCCGCACTCAGCATATGCCTCGGTAAACTGAGACGCTGATTTTCAGTTAGTTCATATAATAACTAGACTAGTTCTTTACCGTCCAATTCCAAAGTGCAACTAATTCAAAAGTAAAAATTCCAACTTCTGTATGACTTTAAGCCGTGACGTCTTCGCTTATTTCATACCTACCGCTATGATTTATTTTGTAAAGAAAACGACTACAAAAAAACAGTTTAATCATTTCTCGATCGCAAAAACACATTACTCGATATTCCATTTGTAGATGTAGGTATACTGCTTACGAAGTGCGCGGAAAATTATAAAATAAATCACGTGGCAAGCGCCGGATATGAAGAGGAAATGAAGCTCATCGCAACGTTTATTTTTACGTCGAACTTGTACTGGGACGTCCTTGCTGCACTCCTGAATTCCTAATTGAGAAAATGGATATAGGTATGTGTATCATGTTTTTGCGTTAAACGATAGCATTATGAATGAAGAAGAAACGTTGGTCCTATTCTATAAGTCTAAAAATCTATTAGTAACCTTATCAATACTAAAACAGTCGAAGTTTCTAAAGGTTGGCACTTGTGCACCTTAATGCCCTGAGCCATGAACTCTACAAAAGTAAATGTTTATACTTCACCTCCACGATACTATTCCGCGCTGCACGCTATACAATAGAACCTACCCCACGCATGATAATTTCACTTAATATAGCTGAAATAGCAACTTGAACGCTGAACATAAAATGGTTACCTTTTAAAAATTAACGAGATAGGGTGTGGTTATACACAAAATATTAATTGTAATTAAATTAAAATTGTAATGACAACACAAAGAAAAATTAGGGCAATGGCAGGACTTGAACCTGCAATATCGGCATTCCGTGCCTTGCGTTTTCCAGTTTCGCAACGCTGCTGCTTTAATTTGAATGTTAAAAACATTTAAAATAAAAATCGAAAGAAATTTCGGTTACAAAATTTATTAATTGTAAATTCATCGGAAACACAAAATGTTACGTTCTTAAGAACATCAAACATTCATTGCTAATTAAATTCACAAAATTAATTACTAACCCCTTCAAGGAGTAAATTATCTATCCCAGCGAAAACGTGGGTAGTAAGCGAAACTTCTAAAGAATTTGCCTTATGAGTTTTAAATGGGTGCTAGCGAGGGTTCGTTCAACCGCTTTCATAAATATTTCAATTATCCCTAATTAAAAAACTTACAAAAAAATGCTAAACAGTTAGTTCACCCGTAGTTCTGCAAATTATGAATGCGTAACAATTTTATGCAACATGCATTGTGAAACATAGAGCGAAAAAATAAACTTTGGAGCTTTAGAGAATAAACAATATTATGTAGTTTGTTTATGAAGAAAAGAACAATTACAATACAAGCCCAAACTATGCTGAACTCGAGCCAGAAAATTTAACTTCCTTTAATAAATAACTTTTAAGAATTGGTCTGACAAAATGAAAAAAAAAGCTGAATTTAATTTTGTGTACGCCCATACTATGTGACCGATATAAATAAAAAAATATTCAAGAGCTTCCTCGACGCCTGACTTTCTGCCAATCATCCAGTTCCAGTTACACGCAGAAATTGCTCGTAACTGCTCAGATCGAAACTATTATTTAACTAAGGCGGATCGGAAGCACTGCTGCAAATTGCATTCCATCATTTGTCTGTTATTAAGAGCGTTATACAAAGGAGCGGACAATGCAGCGATAACAAAATGAGAGGGGATCCTGTAGCTTTGTGCAATCATCGCGATTCATTCGAAGGCAGCCGCCACCCTTGCCAGCTGGATAATTGTAACGAAAGCACGAAACTGCAGTCGCTATCCACGAAAACGTGATCACAATCGTGAAGCGACGAGTGTTATGATTGTAGAGATGCTCCGTGAACTACGCAAATATCAAAGACATTTGAACTTCCGATAGCTCTCAGCACCGAAAAGTTTAAACCGAAAGTTTAAAAACCCATCAACGGTAGACTTTTTACAGTTACAGCTGTTCATCGCTAATGCACCCAACTATCCATTCCGTCGCCAACAAACCGCCACCGTCCAATAAGCTAAGTAAGTATTCCGTTTAAGTATCAAGCGAGTCCACTTAAAGTGCACTGCCCAACCACAAAGTGTAGGAACAGAGTGACAGTTGAATAATTAATTTAACCTGCAATAGTGGAGGAATGAAGTGAAGTAGTTAAAAACATCATTAAGCACATTGTCGGAGGCGTTTAAGTCGGCTGAAGCGAAAGTTTTCACGTTAGGAATACTTGAAAAGTCCATTACACGCTCGACGGCGCTGACGTCGACCTTACGACGACGTTGTTTGTAATTACGCAGACATGGGCCCCAGATTTCATTTAAACTTTGTTACAGGCGCTCAGAACTGACAGATCTTTTTGAAATTGTCGACTAAATGAATGCAGGAAAGATAGACGACTAACGGGAACAGTAATATTCATATTTAATGTAGCGTAAGGATTAGAAGCGCCAGAATTACTCACAACGCCAAAAACATTGACATTAACATAAAATTATAATATATTTTATCTACACACATATCATAAAGGCTAAATAACGCGTTCAAAAACCCTAGGAAATGACCAGCATTATTACAACCAATGTTATTATAAGAATTTTCTTGTCTGTGGTAGTAGGTAAATCTGTTCTTTATTGGTCATCACATTACCGATATCTCGTGACTGCTCGTGACGTTATGAATTTAAATTTGGAACAGCTGTCAAAATTCAAGTTGGTCTCTATTCTAGTATCCACAGATATTAAAACAGTTATCGATACGAAACGTCAACTCAGTATGTTTTTTTAATTTAAACGCACGACATTTGATCTCGAGTGATATGACAATAGGGACTATATTCGTTCGTCTATGGTTTAAAAAAAACGTTCGTCTTGACGGATAGATCGAATCACAGAGTACCTTTTTAATATACATGGCGGCCATTAGTTGTCATTCGTTTTTGGTTTTTTGCTGTTACGGTTTTTTGCAGTTATGATATGTGTGTAGATAAAGTAATGTATGCAACTGTATATAATTAGGCCTTAAAACACTCGTGTGATCCTATTATGAAACTCGCTGACGCTCGTTTCATAAAACCACACTCGTGTTTTAAGGCCTCTCATTATATAGCAGTTGCATAAACTACTATTATCTACACACATATCATAAAGGCTAAATAACGCGTTCAAAAACCCTAGGAAATGACCAGCATTATTACAACCAATGTTATTATAAGAATTTTCTTGTCTGTGGTAGTAGGTAAATCTGTTCTTTATTGGTCATCACATTACCGATATCTCGTGACTGCTCGTGACGTTATGAATTTAAATTTGGAACAGCTGTCAAAATTCAAGTTGGTCTCTATTCTAGTATCCACAGATATTAAAACAGTTATCGATACGAAACGTCAACTCAGTATGATTTTTTAATTTAAACGCACGACATTTGATCTCGAGTGACATGAAAATAGCAACTTCATTCGTTCGTCTATGGTTTAAAAAAAATGTTCGTCCTGACGGATAGATCGAATCACAGATGAATCACAGAGTACTTTTTTAATATACATGGCCGCCATTAGTTGTCATTCTTTTTAGGTTTTTTGCTGTTACGATTTTTTGCAGTTATGATATGTGTGTAGATAAAGTAATGTACGCAACTGTATATAATTAAACCTTAAAACACTCGTGTGATCCTATTATGAAACTCGCTGACGCTCTTTTCATAAAACCACACTCGTGTTTTAAGGCCTCTCATTATATAGCAGTTGCATAAAATACTATTTGCGACAATAACACATTGCTTGCAGCTATTTTTCAATTACCTACTATAATTTTACCATAAAGAAATTCCCAAGGCTGTAACTTGAAGGAAATGACAAAGTAACTTTGAATATTTATTCAAATTGCAAATGCCGGTAAATATTGATCGCTACCAGCCACTACACAAAACATCAACACTGTCATCCGCAATGCAGATGTGTTTACATAAAGCACACAATAAAAGTGCATTTGCCTGTTTCACAACAAATGTTACCATAGAGTGGTGGCGGCTTAAGCGAATTCCCATGCCCACACCATAGTTGTGTAGAGAATTAATAAGTTAGCAGTTCATGCATATTAAGACCGGAGCGACGACAACCGCGGCTTTCCATATTCATATCCACATAGACAGTTTCAGAGGTTCGTGTAGCCAAGCCACTTACATACACCGAGCTAAGAATTAGTCCACAGGAGTATTAGCCACATATGTACCACATAAGCCGCAGGCGTCCTCTGTGGACGACGACGCCGACTAATAGAAATTATAGAATGGATCCGGGATGTAGCAGATATTCGCATTGGCGGCACTTCCGCATTATTTTAGCATCCATATCCTTATCTGCATCCGCAATAATTGATGCGAAGCTTTTGCGGATGCGGATTTTGTGCAAATATGACAAGAAATTATGGATGGGGCCAGTGAGTTTTACGTGTTGCGCCCGTGTTTGATAAGCACTTTCGCTGATTAATCAACATAAACCTTGATTTTGGCACTCGTTTTGGTTATTGTTTGAGTGTTTTGCCTGCGATTGTCTATTTGATAACAGAATCTACTTTGCCACCATCAGCACAGTCTGATTGGGGGTTATTTTAAACTATATCATTAAGCATCTTTTAAAATACTTGACATCCACATCTGCGGATGTGCAAAAATCTATATTTGCTCAGAAAAATAAACCTAAAAGTTAAGCAGAAACATCTGAAGCATACTACCCTAGGGATCTCCTAATTGCATTAACAACATTAATGTCTGTCTACACAATGTTTAATCATAGTCTTATCGTAGTAAGTTAGTTGTCACTAAATAATTCGATTAATTTCATTTTAGTAACTTTATTACGTGCGAAGAACTTGCGGCTTGCACGTCATAAGTTCCTTAACAGTTAACTAGTTGGCGGCGTGCTAAATATCTCGTAACGTTACGTCACGTGACCTGACTATGTGTAACTTCTCCAAACTGTCATAACCGCGAGGGAAATTCTTTTGTAATGGGTTCGCTACGGTAACATACTTTCAGAAGACACGCTATACCTTGGCAACTAATATTTGAACGACACGATACCGCTTCGATGCGAGTACTTAGCAAATATTGTTAAATAGAAACGGAAATGGATAGTTTACTTTTAATCGAAAATGTTTAACGCTAGTACACGTGAAACTAATACTTAGATATATATTTTCTTTATCTTTTTATTTTTTCAATAAAATATAGTGAGCACTTACTAAAAGTTGACTATTGGAACAGATATTTCGGAGAAACAAAGTCGCTAAGGTGAATTAGATATTCTCAAAGATACCTGGAGGAATCAAATTCGCTTACGTAACTCCTGTCAAAGCTCCACAGGAGTTTGGAATCTTGGACTAATAATTCTTTCATAGCGAACTAAGAATTTTTCCTTGTACAAATAAGTTGGATAGGTATTTGGAATCGCATAAATCATGTTTTCGGTAAGATATTTCGACGACATTTGGCAATAAATTTCAACATACCAACGCCACGTAAATTTTTATATTGTGCTGCTCAGGTACAGCCAAACCGCTAAAAAAATCGGTCCCAATTAAAATTTATACGGAATAAGTGGTGCTGTTGCGGCGGCCGATAAAAATCTAGCCATAATTGCTAAGCCTAGACCGCCTGAGCGCTCCAAACTGAACCAATTTGCGAATTCTATGTGCTGCATGTTTTAGAGCAAATTTCACATGGCGCGCATAGGTACCCCGCATACCTGGAAAAATAAAGAAACTATCTATCGATTACAGAAAATCCAGAACTACAACTGCGTACATTTAAACGTTTTCATCACTAAAATACTTGCTAAATAAAGTACTTTTTCAGGGCTCCGAATTAATTTAAAAATTTCAGTGGCTTGCATCATTAGAATGATGGATGGGCTCTGCCCTAATTACGACAGATGACGTCACTCAACCAAATTTGAGCGGGAAATTGAAACGGCACTGTCGTTCTACAATTGAGTAATCAATCTGCCGACTGTTCCTAATTCAAAATCGACAAATATATTTTAGTTTACCATCGACTGCTCGCTCAGTACAGAAGAATTAGTAACTTTACTTAGTACGACGCAATGTAAATAAAATTATACAGTAAATGGGGTTAGGTGTAAAGTGAATTAGTGCCCCAGTTGGCGAGGACCGGCCACCCCGACCAAGTAATCGTTTTTCCTTGGAACCGGGTTCAAATTGTGGACGTTGATTTAAAAGCAAATGTTACCTATATTGTAAAGCTAGTAGGAAGGTAATAGTTTCCACACAAGAACCGCCATCACAGTTGCACAGTAAAAATACTAGCTTTATTTAGGGTTCCGGGGCTAAACGGCAAAAAAGGGGTTCTTCCATCGGTTCAGCTGTATGTCACAGGCATTTTTTTCGCAGACTTATAATATGCAAAAAGCTGAAATTTTGCATGCCTTTAGATATCTGTAACGGCTACTAAGCCGTTTCAAACCTTTAATAAATTTTTTTTGTGTAAATTTTACATTGTGGGCGAGGTCCCTTACAATGTAAAATGGGTGTGAAATTTATTGTATTCGCGAAACCGCAGATTGGAGGTTTCGCAATGAATGAACCGTTTAGGAAATATTAAGGTTTGAAGGCGTCGTCAAAACGTGAAAAAACCTCTCAAGAACTAGTCTGATTCTGCCGGTGCTTTTGCAAATGCAAATTTCTCCAATCCGACTGTAGATATATTTGCTGCTGACTGTACCGGCCATGTGCCAGTCGGGCTCGCGGACTGAGATTTCCGTACAAACTTATTAGCACCGAACATAGCTCTAACGAAAAGATAAACCAAATTGAGGGACAAACTTAACTTTGTCATTGGATAACTGTTGTCCCCATGCATACCAAGTGCAAATATTACTTTGTAATCGCAATTTTTTTTTTTGTAATGTGACCAATGTTGGCTTACGGTTTGTTTCCTTTATTTGTGTTGTGAGACCTTCCTTCTTGCCAAACTTCATGGTACCTGGTACTAAGTCAACGTGACACCCTATAGATTTTTTATTCCTTGGCGAGTGTATGTAATATGGGGCATAAACGGCCGTTTTAGCTTATAGTTCAATTAGTAGTTTAGGTCTTTAAAATACTTATTAGTCTTAAGACTAGCTTCTATTTCCAAGATATCACCACTAAGGTACCTATATCTTTAAACAAAACGGCCATATCTTTTTTTTGCGTTGACTTAGATTTTTCACAGCTCTAATGGACTGCAGACCTGAGTATTCGATATCAATTTCAACTCTATACCTTTACGCGTTCCTGAGAAAAAGGTTCTTGACAGACAGACGGACAACGAAATGATCCTATGAGGGTTCCTTTTTTCCTTTTGAGGTACATCGCAGAAGATGAAGATATACATCACAGAAAATCATCGTATGCTGTGCTGTGGCTCTGCGTACAAGGTTTATTTATACCTATTCCTAGGCTAGGTATATGTTGGCTATAGGTATAGGTTATGCTTATTCAATTAAGGCGGTGAAGGTGATTGATCCCAGCCACACTTTGATCCTTGCCAACATTAATTTTGCTTTGAGACCAACAAGGGTGCATGCTTTGCAGATTGTGGTTAGAGCACAAACAGCCACGTCCTATTACACGAGTAACCATGCAACAACAATATGCGTCTACTGTTACGATGGTTTCTCGAAAAGTTAATGTTTTTATTGGTTTAATAATACGGTATACCGTATTATTAAACCAATACTAGTAGGTAGTACTATAGTACTACCGATGCATAACGACGACGCGTAGTTTATATCCTACATCCTCCAGTACAATAAAATAATTGCAAGAAGAACCTTCGGCCGTCATTGGAAATGCCATAGCAAAAAATATAAGCGAAGTGCATTGCTGGCTTTAGACAGAATATTAAGTAATTTCAAAGAAGCAATGTAAATTAATTACGATCTCGGTTGACTAATCTTGTTCTGTGACCTGTTTCAGACGTTGGTTGTGTTTAGACTTTTAATATTAACCTAATAAATTAATAAATATTGACTTACTTATAACCATACTTAAATGAGTTCTGTCTTGATTAATTGTATAAAAAACATGACAAGGGTTTTAGGAAAACAACTGAACAGCAGAAACCATAATTCGAACGTCGTTTTATGCCCTAGAGGCCTAAACCATCCAGCAACAATGAATTTGTCGAGATCTAGCCACGTAACTATATTATGTTTGTAGGTAAGTGTAGACTTAGGTGCGCAGGTTACGAAGTTAGGTTAGATATGTCTTAGATTAAGTAGGTAGGTGATGTGTACTATAGGCTGATGCTGGGTACTATTTGATAGGCTGGAGTACAGCGTACAATTGTAGGTGTTAGTGATCTGCCTTGCACTTGTGAAAACAAGTGTAACGTGAGAGTCAAGTTTATAATGTAGGCACAGTAGGTCAGTACATGTCGAGAGAGGCAATAATAATACTACAACCTATGTAGCTGAGTTTTTATTCGTAACAAATAAAACTAGGTGGAGGTACAAGGAATAAGGCTAAATCTGGTAAAGGTGATGAATATTTAATTGCCCGTGATTTCAATGTTAAGTCAATATTTTTCATTACACTTTATTAATCATGTAAGTTTCAGGGTGTTAAGTATATAGTTTCGATGTAAACTATGGTCATACCGTTCTGACCCATAAGGCCATCGCAACGAAAGCCACACGTTAGCAAGAACGGCGTTCAAGTCAATATTAAGACGGATTAATTGCCCCAAGCGGGCGAGTGAAACCGCGGAACAAACTTTCTTAATTAACTCGTTATTGTGTTGTACGTAAACCCTGTCGTCCACAAGAGTTGACGGAGCGAACCGAATCGAGTCGCATTCGTCCGCTTCAGTATTGTTATACCGTAAAACTCGACGCGCCCTATTAGCTCTTTGCTAATCAACTCAGTTTCAAAGTAAGGACGTGAACGTGATATTTGCGAACCGATTCAGCGAGCCTGGTGGACGCCAGACTTAACCCAACACATCACGCTACAAGAATGTTCATAAAATATTGATTTTTGCTTCGGCTTAGAAGGCAGGAAAACGAGCTTATTTTCCAGGAAAATAATTAGAAATTTTGAAGTATTAAGTTCTTTCACAATAGGAAGAGTAGAGCAGGAGTAGAGTTTATTTATATATTCTCTACCTTCAGGAAGTCCAAAAAAACGCAGGGATAGATAGAAATAGAAATTTTATTTGCTCTAACTTCCAGGAACTGTAGCTTTAAGCTATAGAAAGTGCCCACAGGTAAAGCCAGGTTAAACAGTTGCCCCTGTGGTGACGTCAACATGTCCAGGCTAATTAAGTTCACTAAGAATTTTAAGTCTATTTTCTTACAGTGACGCTTGTAGAATATAGTGACATACCTACTGTCACTTCCGTCTACCATCGGCCACCTAAGATTGGATTCAATGATAAGTCTCTGCTTGGTTACATTTATACACTGTGGCTTGGTAGCCATTATTTTTAATAATCAACCTAAAAATAAAAATGCTAAATTTTACTGAGAAATAAATAATACTTTATTTTAGAGTTCTAGACGTGCACATTGCTACATAGATAAGCTTCAGAAAACGTCCTGTCAAATGGCCTTCCCCGCGGCAGCTGGCCATTATAGCTAACGATTGTCTCCCACCGACTTCGATTATAGTTTCGTTCCACCGGACTTCCATCAGGCATTCCTCGCGATCGTTTTAAAAACGAAACGGTTTTTTGTCCCCCGTCGACAATGCTTTTAATCTCGCCATTAATGATAAGTGTCTGCACCCCACTCCTTATTAAGAGGCCGTCAGTGAGTAGCTTTATTTTAAACGTGGACAAAAACACTCGGAGCTCATGCAAGTCAATCGACATATTACTTAACTTGACAAACTATGTGATGCAATTAAAGAAATAACTATGCCCCTTTTTGGCTTATGAATAAGGCTGAAACTTATTAAGTATGATGGGCTGTTATGGCAAATGTATTATTGTATTGTGAACCTCCCTAGCAAAGTGACAACCTTGTCCGTTCACTTATCGCAGATTTATTTTCATTTTTAATGCTGCTCAGCCACAGATTTAAAGCATGTTGTTGCCCCGCGATGTCGTAGTGATAGACGCATTTACAAATATTTCAAACGGCACTGGAACGATAAATACATTAATAATATTTGTGGCCTTATACGCAGTAAAGAACTAAACAAATTGGTGCTTGTCCTGTCTTTTAGACAAAGGAAACCCTACAGCCTTTGTTACAATGATATATCAGAGCCTACGGCGGAAAGCCTAGTCACCAAATACAAAATTAATTTTGGTTAAGTATTTGTTAAGTGAAGTATCTTAGGCTCTTTGAAAGGGTGATTTGTAAAACGGCATCTGTTAAAGGAATAACTTACAAATAAGCATCACTAGGAACTTAGCAGATGGTCAAGATAAAGTACCAATTTCAGGAAGAGTAGGTTACCTAGAAATTGCCTAAATAAAAAAATACACACTAAGTTAGTAACTACATGCTCTAATGGCAAATAATGATCAATGTCCGGTGTTAACTTAAGCAGCTCATTCCAGGGGTATCGTGCGTGAGTCGGGAAGGCTAGGCAGAACGCACTAGCCGGCAAAAACACTCCATTAAAACGATAAGTTTTTCAATCGGCGATTTAGTAGAGGCCTTTTAGGGTTCCATAGCCAAAGGCAAAAACGAAACCCTTACAATTTAGTCCTGTCCGTCTGTATGTGTGTCACATCCCTTTTAATCGGAGACTATTGAGGTTTTACTGATGTAATCTCTAAGGTCGTATTTTCTGTGAAGCGCTATACAATGGAATAGAGAAAACTCAAAGGTAAGTAACTGAGGGATGAAAAACTTTAGCCGTCATACCACAAAACAACAAAACTTGGCCTAGATACTAGTTAGACTTCAAAAGTTGGTGAGATATACACTTTCAGTCGTAATAAAATAATTTACCTCCCTCCGTCCGCTCCACTATCTTATATGTGGAACTTTATACTTAAAAAACAAAAACTGTTTTGAACATAAATCACGTTTAGGTATAACTTGAATTGGCTATTCTTAAAATGAGCTTTAATTTAGCTCAGAACATGCCACGAGCTTTAAACCAGTTTCCTACGGAGCCCTAAGCTTATGCGTCCAAGAGTCGCACTTGGTCGGTTTTTTCAACCGTCCCTCCGTTCACCCATAAACGAAGGCTGTCAGCCGTCGGCATTGAAATCGGTCTCCTTTAATTTTGAAGCCAATAAATTTCGTAATCCGCCAACGGAATTTATATCGGCCATTTAATGTCAATAAAGAGTGGAGACTGCGGACGCCAGCGCGCGCTTTTTGCGTCCCGCCAAATGTCACTGCGCTCATTTTACATACAAAGGTGACGTGTCAATGATCATACTTAAAAGTCTTTTCAAAGCCCTGCGGTATGTAGGGATAGGGCCCTTTAGTTGCTGAGGTATGCGAGTACAGCGGAGGCACTTTGACATCTGTTAAGCAAGCCGCAATTTAAATAATTATTAGTAAGTACAGTTTTCATCGCAGTGGGTACCTAATCAAAGTGATCAATAATCTAGCAGATACGCTTTTGATAGTCTTACGTTTATGTACAGATCCCTATTAGAAATAAATTTATGGATAACTAGTGACCCGCCCCGGCTTCACAATGGTACAATTAGAGTGCATAAAAATCTTCCGTAAAAAAATCTACATGACAATGAAAACCGTATCAAAATCCGTGGTTTAGAAAGAGTAGGCGGCCGAAGATCACACAGGAACGGATAGCGACTTTGTTTTATACTATGTAAAGATAAAGAAGAAGAAGATAAGTATTTCATACCTAGTACAGTCAGCAACGAAAGTCCATGAACACATCCTAATTTCCAAAACACCTGCACACTATAAAGTTCCATATGTTACTGAACAGGCTAATGTACAAATGTCTGTGGACATTTGAGAATAACAAAAGTCAATAAACATCGATTTTTCAATAGTCGCTGAACATGTCTGACTACATAATTAGCTGATATGTACAATATCAATAGTCGCTGAACATGTCTGACTGCAGAATTATGTGATCTCTAAATTATCAAAAGTTGCTAAACATGTCCGATTGATTAAATAGTTTAAGGTTACATTCGAAATGAAAGAGATGAAACGCTCACTGACAAGTGAGTACTCTTCTCAGTGATTGTCAAAATTCAAAATTCGAAGAGATGAGCAAAACTCAGTGAAAAAAAAAATAGGACAGGCTAAATTGAATCTTATCGCGTATCGTCAATGTCACACAGAGTAAGTAACATTTTCATTAACACAAGATGAAATTAAATTAAATCTTATGTCATTTAAAATAAAGCTCAGTTTACCTTAATACCTTTAAAATCAATAATGTAATGACCGTAAAGACAAATAGACTAGGAGGTCACGACATATTTGGCAACGATCACCAATATGGCTGATCGGAAGCTCACAAGATAAAGGGCAACTCCGTGATGCCAGATATGTTGGTCTGCCTGCGCTAAGTGGTTGCGTTATCGAAATATGGCGCCTGCAAAACCAGTTATTGTTCCCAAAAAAAAACGATCAGTAAAATGGCTGAATAAAGTACAGAAAGGAAGTACCGGTTGCACTCATGTGAATTCTGCTAAAACTGAACAAATATTTGGTCGCGTTTCGAAGTTCAGCTCGTTTAAAGACCCTTGATCGTTGCCAAAAAAAAACGATAACGGAAATGGCTGAATATGACGTGGTATAAAGTATCAGTATGTACGAGCTTAATGCACCAAAACTGAAAAAATCTTTGGTCGCGTTTCGTAGTTATGAAGCGGTCTAGGTTACAATATCTCATACATTGTTGGAGTATTTTTTCAAAAGCATTGGATAAATCAAGTTCAAACATATTTTTGGGGAATAAGCACAGTGTCAAAAACATCCTCCTACACTTCTTTAGCAAACCTACCCTCCTCCGGTTAGGGGTAAGTAAGATCTGGTATCCAAATGGAAGACCAATTCTTTCTCACCTGCTGAATCTTATCAGTTTCTGGGGGCTTAGCACGCTAGCTTTTATCGATGACATAAAGCATTTATCCCGTTCTAAGCAGTATGCGTGTTCAAAAGGGACGAATGTTTTATGTCAGCGATAAACGCTAGTGTGCTAGAGGGGCTGGATCCTATTCATTTCTTTTTCATCCACATCGACATTTAACGAAAAACAACCCTTAAACCAGTCTTAAACTTAACAGTTGTAGTTACGTTCTAATGAACGTAACGACATCATTACATAATTGCTACCGTCAAATCGAGGTTTGATGATAATAATTATAAAAAGGCTTCGTTTATAGTTCTAAAGTGAGTTTATTTTTCAAATGCTGCGTTTCTTTTGATTTATGATGATGATGATGGATTTGCAACTAGTTTCATCCCCAAAGCTTTGAGCCCTTTTCAGATCTCGTGTTTAGTGGCAGACTGATATAATAATAGCCTATGTACGAGTATGACGAAACATTAAAAAAATACATACTACAGCTTAAATTCAGTAATAGACGTAAAAACACCCTGCCAATCTGCTAAATATAAACTGATTTTATTTGATCCTTACGTCTAATATTCCTGTTATCAATAAAGAAACTTCTAAAAGTATAAACAAGCTCCATTTGTTGGCGTATCATCGGTATCTTACCTGCCGCTCAACGACGCCACTTCGCATCGCGTTGCAAAAGCGCCACTGTGCGCTTAACGGGAAAGACACAAACTATTCCGGTAAAATGTATACATGCGTGCCGCGCAACCATGCGGATACAGATTAGTGTGCATTCCTATAGATAAGTAGCACACAATGATATAAATAACGCATACAATAGCACAGAGTAATCAGTGTCTTTCTCAGCTTGAGCGTCAACAATTACCGAAATTTTCCGAACAGTTAGCTTGATAGTAAATGGCTTTTGTACACCTGATTTGAAATTAATGAAAACCAAACGCAAGTTAAACCGTCACTTAAACCTCTACCCTGTCTAAAAATTCTGTGAACGGCACTGAACATCAAAGCAAGACTAGAGGTGACATTTCAAAAAGGAAAAGCTTCGGTAGATGAGGAAGGACTTGTCTTCTATTTGAATACCAGATCTTACTTACCCCTAACCGGAGGAGGGTAGGTTTGCTAAAGAAGTGTAGGAGGATGTTTTTGACACTGTGCTTATTCCCCAAAAATATGTTTGAACTTGATTTATCCAATGCTTTTGAAAAAATACTCCAACAATGTATGAGATATTGTAACCTAGACCGCTTCATAACTACGAAACGCGACCAAAGATTTTTTCAGTTTTGGTGCATTAAGCTCGTACATACTGATACTTTATACCACGTCATATTCAGCCATTTCCGTTATCGTTTTTTTTTGGCAACGATCAAGGGTCTTTAAACGAGCTGAACTTCGAAACGCGACCAAATATTTGTTCAGTTTTAGCAGAATTCACATGAGTGCAACCGGTACTTCCTTTCTGTACTTTATTCAGCCATTTTACTGATCGTTTTTTTTTGGGAACAATAACTGGTTTTGCAGGCGCCATATTTCGATAACGCAACCACTTAGCGCAGGCAGACCAACATATCTGGCATCACGGAGTTGCCCTTTATCTTGTGAGCTTCCGATCAGCCATATTGGTGATCGTTGCCAAATTTGTCGTGACCTCCCGTAATAAAAGCACATTGAACAATTTGCAGGTTATGGTAGTAGTAATGTGGCGAAAAAAAGTTAAATGTTATTATCAAAAATATGTAAATCTAAACTTCCAATATCGAGTCGCGCGCTCAAAGCCTAGAAGAGATATATCTCGCATATTGACGTCAAGTAGCGACATATTAGTCGCAAAAAGTACAGCCGTGCTACCTATTTCGAGAGTATGTCGCACATGTCTGTCAATAGACAGCAGTATGTCGGAATGAGGTAAAAGCGCGAGTCGACAAGCTAGCTCACTACATGACGTGCTACCGGATCGCGACAAAGCACTATCTCGCGCCTCCATGTCGCTTCTCGCGCAAGTCGCGCCTTGTCGTGCTAGCTGTGCAAGTTGAATGAGATAACTTGATTAAGTTTCTCATAAATGACACCGAGGGTAGTTTTCCCAAACAAATATCAATAATGTAATGACCGTAAAGACGAAGCACATTGAAAAATTCTCAAGGTAAGGGCAGCGATAATGTGGCGAAACTGGCAAACGCAAGGCACGGAATGCTTAGGTTTCAGATTCGAGTCCTGCCATTACCCTAATTTTTCTTTGTGTGTGTGTAATTATACATATACTATCAGCGACTATTCCAAATATTTAAACAATGGTAGTGTTCAGCGACTTTTGTAACTAAGCTGTTCAGCAATTTTTGGAATTATGCTGTCCCGTAATTTTTGAAATTACGCTATTCAGCGACTTTTGTAATTAGGCTGTTCAGCAATTTTTGGAATTATGTTGTCCTGTAATTTTTGGAATAAAGCTGTTCAGCGACTTTTGGTATTTCATGGTGTTAATGTAATTTTGTTCTTAACGCAGTTCAACGACTTATGGACAAATGACCTGTTTAGTGACTTTTGTAACGTTATTGTGTTCGGCGACATTCGTTGCTGACTGTACACTTTGCTATACGAAGTCCTCGATACAAAGTTCACTTTACTATATGTAGAGTCCTGCATACCTAGTAGATACACTTTATTTATGTAGAGTCCTGGATCTTGCGTAAATAAACTTGGGAACTTTGTGCGTGCATATCATGTTAAAACGTCGTAATTATATTCTCTTTAGTGTTAACCGCTGCGTTCGGAATATTTTCCCTGTGTTTTTATCAAGATATGACTGTCTATATTATACAAATCACCAGTCGGTAATTACCAATGTTACCTACTGATCCTGTTGCCCACAAACGCTATCTAGGTGGGTAGTTAACCTACTTCCACGCTTTAACCGTCCAGCAAGGTGTCAACTTCACAATAACTATTCAGTGCTCGTTATCGCCGGGCTAGCGCCACGTTTCCATACAATTAGACGCCATCATCGTCCCATTAGGTCGATCGGTGCTCATCGGCGCCTCGTACGTCTCCAATTCTGCCACGGTGGAACGTAATCGGCTCGATTGACGCAGTGTGCAGGCGAGGGGACATGCAAATAGGGTTGTTGCGTTGCATTAAATCATACAGACGAGTTATCATTGATTCAGGGATACATTGAAAAACAGTAAATAAATAGCTTACTTAACTGCTTTTTTTCTTAGGACTCGGCCGCCTTGATACCTGCTCTAATACCTGCTGATCCGTCCGATAGCGATGTATGGTCAGTGCACTTTAACCCAAATGTCTCTGAAAACGGCAGTAAGATGATTCAAGCCCACAGATAAAATTGAAAATATCAACTTTGAATTTTAAATGTATTCAAAATCATTGAATAAGTAGTATCAATAGCTAGGTAGATAAAAAACCAATTCTATCTTAAATTTACAAAAAAAAAAAACATTCATATTTGATCGTTATTAATGTAATCTGAAAAAAAACAGAGATAAGGCTCCATGTTAGGTGGACTGCGGTGAACGGAAGCCAAATAAAATACAGTACAATAATTCCGCTTTCCACTCAAAACATTTCATACAAAGTGTACATATTATTCAAGCGTATCGCTTCCGCGGTGTCGCCTTCGCCCGACTTCCAACCGAAAATGCAGTCTTAGACAAAAACGCAACTAGATTCTCATTTTATTTTATTTAATGGGTAACTAAATTTTACTTCTTTCTAATGTGGTAAATTTTCTGACATTCATAAATGCTACCTGCAAGCCTAATCTGAATAGAGATATTTTCCAATGACAGCAGAAAACAGCCCTACTGTGCCGCTTGTTTACGGCGCGGGATGGTCGCCTAACTCAATTTGCGTACCATTGTCAGACCCGCGGCGCACTCGTTAGTGCTCTTCGGGGAACAATCACTAATCATGCGTGGCCATAAAAGTTGGGCGCCCCTTAGGTATTAACTGCGACGGCAATTATAAGTTCCATCCCCCAAAGATTCTTCACGTATCTTCGAAAACCATTTTCTTAGCATTTGTTGAGATAACTAGTTATTAGGTTTGTTTATACCTACGCAATAGTATTTAGTACTTCATAGCAAGAAACACACCTACCTAGCCACTGGAGCCTTTGGATGACTTTTGTCTGTAACTCTAGAAAATAACTAAATACTCGTAAGTAAATAGTAATTCCCAAACAAAGTTTTTGTATGTAGGTATATTTTATAGTGAAATTTGGCAAATTGAATAAGCTTGATAACCACTTCTGCGACCCTAACATGACCGCCTGGATGGAATTTGTTCCGTAGTGCGGTTCTATTTCATTAGTGTCATAAGAAAAGTACGCACTGAGAGATTAATTAAACTTGATCGATCATGTTAGGACCACTGAGCTAATAGTTTACGTCAACGTGAACTAAAACTACGAGAGCTTCGGAACACATTGAAGAGCGTCGCTAAAAGACATCTATGCTACATTCCCTGCACTACGGACGGTCCCTCCAGATTTGGCATTTGCATTGAAGCAAGATATAAAAATCATTATTAACTCTGCATGGATGGAAACAAAATTGTAAAAATGTACGGAGACAGAGACGAGAGTAGTCACCTTTTTCGTATTGCAGCTCCAAATGGCATTTCCATTGAGCAAATTGCAGCCGTGCCGCTTTGTTGGCAGGCATTACCTCCGGATTGAAAGGGCTGGATTCGATATCGTACGGAGCAGTCGGCGCTGAATAGAATACCTCTGCGATACAAATAACTTAGCGTTATTGAAGTTGCCATATCTGTGTTGGCAGGCAACGCTATCGGATGATGAATAGATATCTACCTAGGGAAGCTCTGTCTCAGCGTAAGAACCTAGAAGACTCTTTAATAAGGTTTTTTATACACAAACTAGCTTTAATATGGTAAGTAGTAAATGATGTCAGGAAATACACATTAAGGGACATGTCCCTTACGACATTTGAGATTTCTAGTATCGATTTAACTAACTCAGGTGAAAAACTAAATAGCGGAATAAGCTTTCCCATTTATATTTCTAAATTTCCCAGAAATATGGCTTTAAGTAATGAACATGTGCGAGATTTAAATTGTCTCCTGTTAAAAACAAGTCTATGGAAAACGGCAATAAAACCTATCAACCTAACCTAACTTAGTGAAACTATGGTCACATTTAAAAATAATGATTAGGTACTGAGTTGGTAGGCACCTCTTATATTGTCATTTTGACGTACCTAATAATGGAGTTGGAATAAAATCGTAGACCCCACCACTAATTCTACTTTAATATCGACCTATGTGGCATCAAAATTAATAAAATGTACCTGCTGGGCGACATTAAATGTGAGAGTTGCTACAAGCCGGTCGGGAGGCGCCTCGGCTTGTTCGCGGCCCAGGATGACTTCGAGTGCTACTGGGAGAGATACGTCAAGTGCTTCTGGGGACTCTGTGACCAACGCCACACGAGCCAAGAGAGCATCCTTTCCAAATCCGACGGTAAAGGTTCGTAGGATTTAATTCGCAATATAAATTTGAGCATCGGTGCGCATCTCGAGTGGTATGGGTAGGACCTTGTGCAAGGTCCGTCCGGATCGCTACCACCATCTTGCTCGCTAATCCTGCCGCTAAGCAGCAGTGCTTGCACTGTAGTGTTCCGGCGTGGAGAGCAAGACAGTCGGTGTAATTACTGGCACAAGAGGTATTCCATCTTAGCCCTCTGGGTTGGCAACGCATCTGCAATCTCTTCGATGTTGCGGGTGTCTATAGGCGGTGGTGTACTGCACTTACCATCGGGTGACCCCTCGGTGACCCACTTGTTTTTTGCCTTCCTATTTCATTAAAAAAAATGAAAATTCTGTTAAGTGACACTCGATGATTCGCTTGTCGGTAGGTATACAACGAAAAACCGCATAAGCGTATGTGTACCTACCACAGCGATCCTAACATGACCGACCAGGTTTAGTTTATCTGAATTTATCCCTCTGAGCGCCCCTTTCTTAAAATACTAGTTAGACAGAGACGCAGAGATAGATATGTAAATTAAACTTGGGCTGGTCATGTTAGGGCCACTGGTTTAATTGCTGAATCAGTGCCCACCATGAGAATAGCACACGGATATGCCCCCAAATATCTAGTACTTTCGCAAGTTTCTCTATTTCGTAACTCACTCTGCAAAGATTCTTCATTTAGTGAAGGAGACAAGGTGCTCAATTTTGTGTTTGTCAATTATTTTTGTGTTCACATGCGACGACTGCATCTGTCAAAGACTAAATTTAGACATTGAGAGCTTAGCTTTAAAAGCCTTATAGGTAAAGGAAGAAAGTTTAACTTGTAACCCACAATTTTAATTTCAGTAATAACAGTCCAGCCAAAACGCCAGGACCTGCTGTACGAGAATCCAGCTGCCAAAAATTTTATGTAATCCAAATTACAAGTGACAACGCGAAATGTAATTCAGTAGTTTATTTCATGTACCATTAAAGTGATAATCCTTCAAACTATTCTGTTTTTCATTTAACACTTGCCGCACATTCATGTTGATCCTTGATTCCGTTATGTAGTCTCGGAAATTGGTCCATATTGTGTCGTCATAATTTTTGTTCATGGAGGTCACTAACTGTGTTTTATCTGATATGTATTTGAAGGAAGCATCATCATGGCTCATTGCAATTAGATCTTCTTTGTCATCCCATGGAGATGATGCAGACGGTAGAATTTTCGGTACAGCATGGTAACAGAGTCTAGCTTCTTTTGACATGATCATAACATCGCCACTGTTAACCATAATGGCTGACGGTTCTCTCGACTTATCTTTACCACCAATGAGGAAGATTGCAGATTGACCAAAACTGAAAATGGAAAAATAAAATTGTGTCTTTGAGTATTTAACTTCATTCAAGTTGACATATTGTAGAACTTGAAATATCTAATTACTGTAAATAAATGTCAGCTACATATAGACAGACCAAAGTTTCCAAAATCTCTTTGGAACCCATTTGCATTTGGAAACATTCATCCTGATCAATCATCCTTAGTAGGGACTGGCATGTCATTACGACACTTACTTACTGTGTAAAGGTTCCAAAAAGGGTTTTTAAAACTGTAATCAGGTTATAAAATAATAAGGGATCTTTTCACACCATATAAAATAAACATCTTTACTTATTAAAGTCGCTATTTTTCCTGTCTGTACAGAATTTCTTATATGTATCTTCTGCCGCCTACTCCTTCTAAACCACGCAACGGATTTTGGTACGGTTTTCACTGTTGTTTAGACACTTTTTAGGAAAGGTTTTTATATACATTACATCCCATTGTACCTGCGCGAAACCGGAGCGGGTCGCTAGTACTTACCTAAAAGAAAACAATGGTGCTTCTAAATTCACTTCAGAATGGTCTGTATGAGCAGACAGTGTGGAATTCATGTGGTAATAGTTGACAATGGCCGCCTCCGCTCTGAAACTGGTGTACCCCAAGTACTGTGCCACTACATCTGCCAGTTCGGCTAAATCCTCAGGGAACGGTGTCTTGTTCTCATCTGTGTAGACCTAGAAATTTTACGAAGAGTATGGTTATTAATTTAATTAATTTAAATTGAGTGATAACTAGTGTATTAGTAAATGAACTTGTATGTAATAAGTGTATAACCATTTTTGGTCTCAGGGTGCTATAAAATTCTTGATGAGTGCTAAATGTTGTGGACTGTATAAATTAGAAAAATGACTAATTTTCATGCGATAGGATTTAAATATTAGTAACACAATATAATTTGCACGGCAAGGACAAGTGACAAAACAAACCCAACTGCAATAAATATCAAACATCTTTAGAGAAACCATAAATAAAATAAAATACAAAGAATTTGCAACAGTTCTAAATAATGCGAGTTTTACTAAAGGGAGCTTACTTGGTTTTGGTCTATTAATCTAACAAATGGCATTGCTCAACCAAAGTCGTAATTGGCGAAATTTACATTTCGACCCAGAGATGAGAAGCCAAGAAAAACAGATTGTGTTTGTTTTGTCTTTTTTACAAATGTAACTGCTAAAATAAATTACTTTCTCATTTGCACGCTCAGGACATCCAGTATATTAAGTTTTATGCATGTGATATGTAACATTTCCAATAAGAAATAATCTATCTATACTACATTAGTGGACGCCCGCGACTTCGTTCGCGTGGAATAAGAACGCTATATCTATAAAAAAGTGTGAAAACAACACAAAGAAAAATCTTACGCACAACATATAATTTTAAAAAAACAACTTAAAATTTCTCTTTTTGTCATATACTAGGCTTCATTGCAAATTTGAAAGCAACAAATTAGGTATTGATTTTGATTTACAGTCCCAATTTGTTTCATGTAGGTTACAAACACTACTTTGATGACAAACAATCAACTTTAAGTTTCAATATTGTTCACCCCTATAAACCTGCACTAGTCAACTGGCTGAACAACTATGGAAATGTATTCTTAAATTGTAATGTAACATGTTGGCAGCAATGAGCATCGCCGGTGGGATCACGCAACCCTTATTGCTCAGTACTTAAGGTATACATTTTGTCGCTAGCAGCCAAGGTGTTAAGCAGTGTAATTTAAAGGACAATAAATAATAACCACTTAAAATAAATAAGGACAAACTGAGTCATGATAATTAAAGTAAAAAATCTAGGCTGCCAGTCACACAAATGCACTAGCCTTTAAAAAAAAAGTCAAAGCACAAAGAAGAAAACATTAACATTTTACTTTTGTATCCCAGTTGTGGTGGTATCCCAAAGTAGTCCATCTTAACTTCTTCTGAAGGTGTCTATTACATTTCCCAGTTTCAAAACACTCTGCCCACCAATCTGGCAACAACATTTCTATATCAATATTTAACTTATTTGGCTTTCTGGGATACACTTCCAAACATTTCCTTATCCAATACCTTTGGCCCAGAGCTGTGAATGGATTCTTTATTAAAATCAATCCAGGGTGATCTTGAAAGGAGTATAGTTCCCATTCATTGACTTTTCTCAAACCTAATAATTCAGCTCTATGATCTTCAACAATTTGTGTACGAGTGACTTTATTAACCTGAAAAAATATAAAACAACAGGTCATAAATACAATTAGACGGAGGTTTCAGTTCAGTTGAGATTTACATTTATTATCATAAACGAACTAATATTTACCTTATCAACTTACCTTATTGGTATCAATTATAGATATCACACCTTCAAAGGACGGCTTGGGTTTATTAGACTTGTAGTATTTAAATATCCTCATGAAATCGTCTAGAGTCTCCATACTATCGTACACAAAGTGTAGAAACAGTACAATTATATAAAACTACTTGTAACAACAATTAATAATTAATATTTGAAACTTGAAACTGGACATGAGCTCTACAGCTTACAGCTTAAATGCAAATGACAGTGACAGATAACATTGTGGGTTGCAAAGTAATAAATACCTTTCCCCCTAAATCCTTTACAGATTTTACTTATAATTCCTATAGTATTGATTATTCCAGGCTACTAAATAAACTATCGTCCATGGCAACATAAGTAACATAATAAAATACTGAAACAGCATGCTTAGAGCAAATAGGGGTAAAAATAAAAAAAACAACATAATTTTATGTTCGAATATCACAATCACAGAAATCCGCCCTGTTTTTTATACGTTAGTCAATCCGATCAGACTGCATTCACCATTATTATTCAGCATTATTTACCTTCAAACGGCTATCAAAAACTTCAAATTTCACTAAAGACGGATTTTTTTATCACACGTAAATAACTTTCTTCACAATTAATTTATTATTTACAACACCAAAAACATTTTAAATGAATAAGCTTTTTGACAGGCATAACGTAAACATTTCAAAATTTGACATCATGGCATTCGTGGCAGTGTTGCCGACAGCATGTTGTGATTTTATTCGGATATCTTATCTGGAGACTTCCGATACTGTTTACAGTTTTCGGATTTTTCCTTTTGAGGTAAGGAACTCTGAAAACATAGTAACACTCGAAGTCCGGGACTATAAAGTGTAATTCCTGGGCACGGGACAAGACACGTAATTCCAGGACAATCCCGAATTTCCCAGCCATCTGGCAACACTAGACCCGTCTCCCCATGGTCTCCCCCGCTAAAATTGGCAGAAAACAATTGTTAGGTGATAATACGGCTTGGCATCTCAATGTTTAATACTCAAAGTTTAAAACACAATGTAAGAGGAGCTTTTATTAAAAAGTCATCGTCTCTTTTACTGTGAGTATAATTATTTTGATGTTTTTTACAACACATAAAAAATATCGGAGTTTGTTAAGTTTTGACGCAAAATATGTATAGGCCTTTTCACTTAAGACATATGGCTGTATGATCTCTGAACTTTACCTACATTTCATGGCAACAAAACCAAAAACTAAGCAGAAAATGACAGCATCCGTCATTGTCAGTTTGTCAGTCAAAAATGTCAAACAAATCGTCAGATCTATAATCAGATCGGATTCTGCCTGTTCTTGTGTTGGTTAACGCACGTGCTCGGGATAGAATTACGAAAACAAACGCAATTTCGGATCTCTTTTAACTGAAATTCTAATATTTTTGTTGGTGGTGGTGTAATAATTAACTACAGGTGAGTGTTTTTGTTTGTATTCGTCCGGTGATGTCGGAATTAGGAGATTCCGAACCCCCTGACAGGGGTCGGGAACATGATCCTCCCAACCCTGCTCCCAGGCCAGCCCAAAAGCGAGCTGCAGAGGATTCTTCCCAGTCAAACGACCCAGCCAGCAAAAAATCTACTCCCCCAAATGCGTCAGTTCAACATACCTACGTTCGCCCGGGATATGAGAGTGGTTCTGATTATAAATATTCGGAGACTGCCGCGGCCCCATTTGTTGTATACGTGACGCGCTCAGAAAGCGACCCAACTAACATCACGAATCGCATGCGTGGTCTAAAAATGGCCCAAACTTTATACAATGGCAAAGTGGCTGGAATTAAAGAAATCAAAAGTATAGGCAAAGATAAATTAGCTATATATTTTGCCACAGCTCAGGAAGCTAATTCCTTTATTGGAAATCCTGTACTGGAAGCAAATGGTCTTACTGGAGCTATTCCAAGGTTCCAGGTTTCACGCATGGGTATTGTTCGACAAATCCCCTTAGACTGGACTCTGGAAGAGCTTTTAGAAGCAATAGAATGCCCTTCTGGATCGGGCATAGTAATAAAAGCGAGGCGACTTAATAAAAAAAAATATGTTGAAGGAAAAGCCATCTGGGAACCAACCTCAACTGTGGTACTGACCTTTTTGGGTCAAAATCTGCCGGAAAGAATTCTCATATTCAACATGTCCATTTTGGTGGATGTGTACCATTTGCCAATAATTCAGTGTCACAACTGCTGCAGATTTGGACACATAAAAGATCAGTGTCGGTCAAAGCCGAGATGTGCCAGATGTGCCCAAAGTCACACTGTTTCTGACTGTTCTGTTCCCGACTCTGAAGTTTCATGTATTGCCTGCTCTGGACCTCACTGTGCCACAGACCATAGCTGTCCAGAATTTTCCCGTCAGCGATGTATAAAAATGGTCATGTCAGAAGAAAATATAGGATATGTTGAAGCTGCCAGAAGGTACAAACCTGTTCGCACTTCATATGCTGATATTACTAAAACAAATTCTCTCAATCAATATGGCCCTGATCATAGGCCCCAACTTTCTCAAACTGTGCCGATTTCCCAACCCACACGTAGCCCTCCATCCCAACCATCCACATCATACCGCAAAACCTACGTCATAGAACGCAGACCTAGACCCGCTCCTGCTAAAACCTATGACATCCAGACTCACCGTGACATAACATCAACCCCACGGTCTAGTCAACCCAATGGATGTGCCTTGGGCAATCCTTCATTGGTTACCCCTAATGATGACCTAGCAGATTTAATTACCAAAATGTTGATAAATGTACTTTCTAAATTTTCAGATATCATACCGTACACTGTTCTTGAAACCCTTCAGGGTAGTATTAGTGCTGCTATAAATAGAGTCATCCAAGATCAATCACAACCTTCTGCAATGGAACAGTAGGAATATTAAAAATAAAAAATATGAAATAGCTCATCTCATAAATATATACAAGCCAGTCATTCTTGCTATATCGGAGACTTGGTTGAGACCTGGCTCCCTTTTTAGGGTCACAGGTTACTCCTGTCTCCGGGATGACAGGGATGACGGCTGGGCAGGGTGCGCCCTGCTTGTAAAAAGAAATTTTTCCTTCTCTCAAATTCCCTTACCCTCTCATTCCCCAGGACTAAATGTTGTTGCAGTCCGCTGCCTCAACATTACCTTTGTGTCTGTATATATACCCCATCCTGACTCTAATTTGTTACAGGAGCTTTCGTCTATCCTATCTCCCCTTCCCATCCCCCTTATTATACAGGGAGATTTTAACTGTCGTCATACCATGTGGGGTTCACATTGTTGCGACCCTGTCTCATACTTTCTTTTAGACCTTCTTGATGAAAATAACTTGTGCATTTTAAATGACGGTACTCCTACTCGCAGATCGTCCCCGTTACAAAATGCGAGTATTCCTGATCTTACCCTTGCATCCCCAAACCTAGTTTGCTCTCTTTCATGGATGGTCACACCAAATTCTTTTGGTAGTGATCATCTACCTATTGTCACCACATTATGTAATTCCCCTATTTCCCCTGCTATAGCTCCATCTCCTATCTTAAAATATAGATTACCCTACGCCGATTGGGATAAATTTAATGATGTTATGCAGGTGAAAATTGGGGAATTGGCTTCTGTTACATGTTCAAACTTTTTACCTGTATACTCTCTCTTCACAGCAGCGCTCCTATATGCAGCAGATAATTCTATTCCTTTGAAAAATTCAGCACGCGATAAGATTCCTTCTCCAGCTTGGTGGGACGCTGATTGCACAGCCATTGTCAAAGAGCGTAAGCAGGCGGAGGCCCTTTTCGCTGCAAACCTGTCACTAGATAATTTTTTACAATTCCAACGCATATCAGCCCATAGTAAACGTTTGCTTCGTAAAAAGAAATATGCTGGGTGGCGCAATTTTTGTGAGTCGTTGTCTCCCCGACCTCCCTCTTCATTAGTTTGGAAGAAAATTAAAGCTTTTCGGTGCTCACAAATAGATAATAACATCAGTAGTAATGTGTCCTCCTGGCTCGAAGACTTTGCTTCTAGGTTAGCTCCTCCATTCGCTCCTACTCAGGACGGAATTGGTGGATACTGGTCCCCTTCATCATCGGTTGATCGGATGGACGAAAGTTTTAGTTACGTAGAGCTGTGCTGCGCCCTTGACCACGTAAGAGATTCTACCCCTGGCATAGACGGTATCCCATACTCCTTCCTTACCAAATCCTCTAAAAACACTAAATCGTTCTTTCTAAATTTAATTAATGAAATCTTTCGATCTGGTAATGTCCCTGAAAGCTGGAAAACACAAATTGTTATACCGATCTTAAAGACGGGCAAAGACCCAGCTGACGCTAACTCCTATAGACCCATTGCACTCTCGTCAGTTCTGGCTAAAATAATGGAACACCTTATAAAAAACAGAATGGAATGGATCTTGGAGAACCGAAACGTCTTGCCTAAATCCCAGTTTGGTTTCAGGAAGGGTATGGGAACAATGGACAGCTTGAGCATCCTTACGTCTGACATCAGAGTCTCCTTTTCACATAATGAGCATGTGGTCGCAGCTTTTTTGGATATTAAAGCGGCATACGACAACGTACATCTTCCGCTACTCAGGCAGAAAATGCTCAATCTGAGTATACCTGTGAGGATCGTCAACATCATATGTAATATGTTTATGGGCCGCTCTATCTTAATCAGATGTGATGGAAATTTCATGTCCCCTCTTCTTGTGTGGAAAGGTCTTCCACAGGGATCAGTTCTCAGTCCCCTCCTGTATAGTCTTTATACTTCTGACCTTGACTCCTCAGTAAACTGTTTTTGCAAAATTCTACAATACGCCGATGACATTGCTTTATACTCTTCTTCTAAAACAATATCAGACTGTTCACGAGCCCTAAACTCAGCCCTTTACTATCTCGATTCTTGGCTCAATGATCATGGTCTCTCTCTTTCTTCTGAAAAAAGCACTGTTGTCACTTTCACTCGCAAAAGATCGACCCCAGACCCTAACATTCACGTTAATGGCCAGTCTATCGCGCCCGACGATAAGGTAAAATTTCTTGGGGTTATTTTAGATAGTAAATTGTCTGGCATCCACCATCTAAATTACATTTGCCAAAAAGCTGAGAAAAACATTAATATCCTTCGTGCGGTTTCGGGAGTCAAGTGGGGCTCACACCCCTATTGCCAGAAGCTCTTATACAATGCTATCATAAGGAGCCACTTTGATTATGGTTGTATCGTTCTGGAGCCGTGCAGCAAAACCGCCTTGGCTAAACTAGACAGAATCCAAGCTAAATGCCTAAGAATAGTAACTGGAGCCATGAAGTCCTCCCCTACCAAAGCGCTCCAAGTAGAGTGCTTGGATCCCCCCTACGATCTCCGAAGACAATATCTGGCTAACCGCTTCTTTTCCAATGTCCTCCGGACCTCATCCCATCCCCTCCTTTCTATTCTCGATAACCTCCACGAGCTTGTATTCAACTCTAGATATTGGTCGCATAAGGTTTCCCCCCTATTAGTTAACAGCTATCAAAAAATGTTAGAACTGCCTGCCACAGTATTTCAAAATTATAAAAACCCACTTTTTGAAACAAGTTATGATAGCCTGGTGTTTAATCCTTCAGTTATCCTTAATCTGGGGATCTATAAAAATCAAATAGGTGCTGACATTATTTTAAAAAGTATTATAGGTAAACAATTCGCTGATTTTTTTGTCATTTACACTGATGCATCCAAACTGCGTGAGAACGGCCCGGTGGGATCCGCGGTCTGGATTCCAAGGTACAGCATCATCCTTAATTTTAAGTTACCACCTGGATGTTCGGTATTCTCGGGAGAAGCTATTGCCATACTGGAAGCGATATACTATATTCATTCCCATCAAATCCGAAAAGCCCTTATTCTCTCTGATTCTTTGAGCTGTCTGCAGGATATTGTTAAACTCCCATTCCATGCGAAAGATAACTTTTCGGTTACGCTGCGTATAAGAGAAATTCTTTATAAATGTCACTTGGAGAATTTGGAGATAGTTCTGGCTTGGATTCCTAGCCACAGTGGAATAATAGGAAATGAAGAGGTCGACATTATGGCCAAGGAGGCTATTGTCCAAGGTTGTAGCAAGTACGAGCAGATCTTTCCTCGTGATGCTAAGGCCCTTGCTTTGCCTCAAATGCGTGAAGCCTGGAATTCCCGTTGGAAATCCTCTCGGTTAACGGTAGGTAAACACTACGGCGAGCTCCAACCGGATATACCTACAAAACCATGGTTCTTCACCAACAGAATGATTCCTAAGAACATCACTTCCACCATCATTCGTCTGCGCCTGGGCCACATATGTACCCCTGTCTTCCTAGCTAAAATTCGTGTCCGTGACCATTCCCTGTGCGAGTGCGGATTAGGTGAAGGCACCCTATACCACTTGTTTTTTGACTGTCCAAGAATTGTAACACCCCTGTATGATCTCCTTCCTGCCAATTTACCCCGCCCTGTTAATATAAAATTCTTACTGACATTAGCTCACTCCAAATTTGTGTTTACGTTGTGCAAGTTTCTTAAAATTAACAGTCTGTATTTGTAGATAGTTTAAAAATCCATGTTTGTGCTGTCTTTTGTTTTAGAATTTCACCAAAGTTTCCTTGCGAAAATTACGTCGGGAGACGACCGAACCGGCCAAGTGCTCTAAAACCGTGCGTGCCTTCCTCAACCTCGACATTGGCGGAATCATCGAGAGTACCGATGGCGCTATAATACAAAGATTGAATTATAATCAGATCAGCAAATGCAAAAAGATTTGAACTTTGTTTTGAAACATATATTGGAATAATTTTAAAGTGTATTAAGTTGTACATAGAAAACATTGGCACTCGTCATTGAACTATGAGTAACCTACATAATACTGGTCAGCTGCCGGAATGTATGAGGGTATGTATTTTAACCAATATTCTTATTACATTTTTTAAAAAAGAAAAATCTTACCAATGTTTTACTTTTGATGATGTTCTTTTGAATCTGATCCATGCATGACCTAGTTACTGTAAGTTGTAACAAGCTCTTAAATTCATCAGATGCAAATTGTTATTATTGAAGAAACTATAAATAGGTAACGTAAATAAAAAATCCACGCTAAGCCGCTAGTCTGTTTTCAGTATTCAGTTTTTTTATTGCACTAATTTACAAAATTTTTACATATGAGACGCTGTCATGGCAAATTTAACACTTAGAGTAACAATTCTGTACTATATAAATAATGTAAACAAAAACAAAATAACTAAATTATCAATTTGAGTTCTTATTATCTAAATTACTTATATATAAAAGAAGAGACTTGTCGTTTAAAATGTTCTATCAGCTGTTTGGAAAATAAAATCAAAAACCAAGAAATTAAAAGTCTCTTTTAGTCATTCAGTTTTAAAATGTGCAAAGCTTTTACCCACTTTTACTACACCATGCTTGATTTTGGCTTAATTAATCACTATTTTCTTACATGTTGGACATTTTAAAAGCTTGACCAGATGTAGCGACAAGGTTGTAATGGATCTCACTTTAACAAATAAATCCATTACTCTTTAATTGCATAATATATAAAAGGCATATCTGGGCGAGCTTTAAATATCTGGGTTGGTTTGGTTTTCACAAGTTACGTTTAATTCCAGGAGGATGAAAATGCAGATGGGAAGACGAAACTTAGAAAATGGCTGAATATGAACTTTAGGATTGAAATGACAGATGGAAGAGTCCTTATTGGAGTTTTTCTATGTACAGATAGAGATGCGAATGTGATTTTAGGTAGTTTCCTTTACCTTTTGTTATTGTAAAGTAGATGAACATCAAAGAATGTTAACCGGAATTGTTAAAACTTATGCTTTACTAAAAGTCTGTTTTTTAGCCCAGTGACTAAATTTACATTTCATGAAACTTTCATCCCATGTATTTTTTGGCGTATCATAGTTACTTGTCAATTCAGTCACTGAATTAAAAAAACTGAGTTTGCTGAAAATCATAAAGTCAAATTAAAGTTCTATATAATATGAAATGACACAAGAAAATGGATTTATAGCCCCATTTTCCAAAAACTTTAAGGTGATTAAGTGATTATTTGATACCTACTGTACATATTAAATAAAAAAGTAATAACACTTCTATAAATTGATGAGTTGTAGGATAGATTTATAAAATTTGTCAATAAAACATGCAAGGTCATGTACAAATGCATAAAGTTAAGAAATAATCATGTGCGCTTTGTAGGAGTGAACCTAAAAAATGGTAGGGTTAATAAGTTGGATGGGGTCTCCTCTAAAGGATTGTGGCTAAGAATGACAGACATAATGAAATGTATTATTTGTATAATATACCATTTATGTTCGTCTAATTACTAATACTGATTATTGCAATATGTTGTGGATAAAGTTTCTGTTTCATCATCATGAATGTACCCAAGTATCTATGGTCGAAAGGGATGTACATGTATATATATCAACTTCATAGTGCATACTATGTGCCTCCCTTTTGGAAAATGACACTTTCTCGCAGTTCCGTCTTTAATCGTGACTTATATGTCTTCAATTGTGCTGGTATCACTGAGGTAGGGCGCGGCAAGGCGCGGCGGAGGTACCTAATAGACTGGTTCACTTTTCGGCGTTTTGCACTTCTAGCGGCATTTTGAGAAACATTTGGCCAATTGTGTTTTTTTTACTAATTCGGACCTGCTGAACACGAATATCGAGGTTGGCATTCCCGAATTTTGACCGGAAGCTCAGAATTCAAGATGGCGGACGCTTTCTTACTAGTACGGTTTTTTTCGTGTAAATGCCGTTTTCAGGTTTATTTTTATCGTAGAATGCGAAAACAATAATTGTTTCAGAATGTTCAACCAATTATTTAGCCCTGGCGGAAGCTCAGAATTCAAAATGGCGTCCATGATAGTGAACGTTTTCTCAAATTTTTCGATTCCGCCCGACCTTTCGTTTTAAGACTGTTAATCGGGTTATATTTGTCGAATAATACGCTTATGATCGTTACAGAGTGTTTAAGCAACTAGTTAAACATTATAGAAAAAAAAAACTACCCCCAAAACATGAAATTATTTTCAGTAGAATGCCCTTGCATTTGACAAAGTTCATGTTTTGATATGATATTGCATGGATATTCTTTGTCTTTTTATTGTATATATTTGCCGATATTCCTGCTTTGGCCCTTAGTTTGACGTTTGATGAGTGAAAATAGGTTGTTTAAACTATTTATTACTTTAAGGTAAATGCAATAATATACAATATGTGCCGCGACAACAGGTAAACTACGCTGCTCGAAGGTAATGACGAATGAAATATCTATTATAATACCAGACTTTCAAAAATTATATTAATCATTTAATCATTATCTTCATCATCATCATGTTTTCACTCATTTGTACCAAGTCCGGAACAGAAACACATTGAGGTACACTTAACATAGCCTTTCGGAATTTGCAAAACTTCGTTGAACGATCTTTTTTGCAACCGCAAAGAACAATGTTTATTGGTAGCAGCCTTTAGAATGGGTTCCATCGTGATGAAAATGGGGATGCAGCCGTCTATTTCTTTCTTCCGCTTGTCCTTAAAGACCAGTAAACAACACCGATTTCCTCCCTCGAAAGTTTTCACGAGAAAGGAGACACATGAATTGTTCTGAACGCAGTGGCAAGTACTGCAAAGCAGACTGTTGTGTCTGCTAGACACAATGTCTTTCCATTGCTCCTTTATCAGTTGGATAAATAACATGCAAATGAAGTATGGTTAATGAGTGGAACTGCAATAGAGAGCCAATGGAGAGTTTCTTACCAGTTGACTTACCAGTGAAGAGTTTACCGGCCTTTCAAGCGATCACCGGGAGTGATGTCACATCATGTTTACATGAATTCTATTACAAAACCAACAGCTTTTCAAGTGTTTCTAAAGCAATTCCCTGTTGTCGTCGCTTGGCACCGTGCCTCTCAATCTGAGAAGCAAGGTGCGATTATATCTTATGCGACAAAATTGTGCAAAGTTTGTATTACTAGTAAGTTCAACTTACCTTGTTATTGTTACCTACGTCGACTTGGCTCGTACAATTCAATTTGGTTTCTATCTTCTTTAGGTAGCTGACTCAATAGTTTAAATTAACGTTGCACTTATTTGGTCAAGTAAAAAACCCACAGTCCGTTTCGCTGATCAGCGCAGCGCTTTTGGAACATATTAAATGAAATTACTACCAAACTTCCGAAAGGGAGAACGCTCACCTGCCAGGCCTTTTTCTGTCACCAATTACAGACTGCAGATAAAAGGAAGAAATAGACGGCTACATCCTCAGTTTCACCACACTGGAACCCATTTCAAAGACTGCTACCAATATTGTTCTTTGTTGTTGCAAAAAAGATTTTTCAAAAAAGTTTTGCAAATGCCGAAAGGCTATGTTAATGTGTACGTCAACGTGTTTCTGTTCCGGACTTTGTACAAATTCGTGAAAAGATGATGATGATGAGGATGATGATTAAATGATTTATATAATTTTTGAATAGTCTAGAACTATAATAGATATTTCATTCGTCATTACCTTCGGGCAGCGTAGTTTACCTGTTCTCGCGGCATATATTTTAAATTATATATTGCTTTTACCTCAAAGTAGTAAATAGCTTTAACAACCTAGTTTCACTCATCAAACGTCAAACTAGGGCCAAACCAGAAATATCGCCAAATATATACATTTAAAAGACAAAGAATATTCAAGCAATATCATATCAAAACACCAACTTTGTCAAATGCAAGGGTTTTCCACTGAAAATAATTTCATGTTTTGGGGGTAGTTTTTTTATTCTATAACGTTTAAGTAGTTGCTTAATCACTCTGTAACTATCATAAGCGTATTATTCAACAAATATAACCCGATTAACAGTCTTAAAACGAAAGGTCGGTCTCGAGTCGAAAAATTGAGAAAACGTTCACTATCATGGACGCCATTTTGAATTTTAAGCTTTCGCTAGGGCTAAATAATTGGTTGAACGTTCTAAAACAATTGTTTTCGCATTCTATGATAAAAATAACCCCGAAAACGGCATTTACACGAAAAAAACCGTACTAGTAAGAAAGCGTCCGCCATCTTGGCCGCCATCTTGAATTCTGAGCTTCCGGTCAAAATTCGGGAATGCCAACCTCGATATTCGTGTTCAGCAGGTCCGAATTAGTAAAAAAAACACAATTGGCCAAATGTTTCCCAAAATGCCGCTAGAACTGAAAAAATGGCCACTTTTGAGAAAAGTGAACCAGTCTATAACGGCAAACTTGTAGCAGATGGATAGTTTCAAAGCAATTTTGAACGAAAATTCGAGGTGATGTGTCCCCCTCTCGCGCATTATTCATAATGCGTAAGAGACACAGCATCTGGATTTCGTTTGGCACCTAAATAACATAGACAATATTAAATAGAAATCCTGACTTATTCTTTCTTGTTTCATGAATTTGAAATGAGTATTTAAATGTAACCGATTTGTATCTCTAAAATTCCAGGAGCTTGCTCAGAGTACCTCAAGAGCAATGATGGTGAAACAGAAGAGCCAAGAGTGTTGGGTCTAGTCATGGTCCCCGGCCGCCACATCGTTTCTATACAGATCGACGACATGACAGCACAGCGCAGAAACGCTAGCATTATGAACGACTCTATGTGGCTGTAATTGTAAGTTTATATATTAAATTGTAATTCTTTATTTAAGTTGATTGTATGAAAAATAAAATACGTGAGATTCCGAAATATTTATTTAATACTAACACTACCTACTGACTTACTTTAAACTTTCAATGAAATGTTGTAGAACTTCCACTTCCAAATAGATATTTTTTGAATCATTAGCAAAAGGATTGTAGTTTTCGCCCGACTGACTCGAGGATTTTGATAGCATTGCCTTTAAATCTTGTTTTAGAATTTGAATTCCATTTTCAGGCTCTGACAAAATAGACTTCAAAAACTTTGAATCCAATATTTTTTTCAAATTGACATAAGGATGACGCAACATGTTATTTTTAGTAATATTTTTACAAAATATAGTAGATAAATTCCTAACATCTTCATCCTCATCCTGTAGTAGAATAACTGTAGACTTAATTGTACTTATTTTAACAGTATCTGGTAAATTACAAAATGCAGTTGACAATTCATTATTTGAGAGAGCTGCTATGTATCTCATTTCCACGTCTACAGTTTCAGGGTCACATAATGACAAAATTACTGTAGAAAAATTTTCCAGGTTATTTTTATTAATCTGGTAAGAAAGAAGTTTTGCTACGAAAGGCAACATGTATCGCAATTTATATGATTTGTAATTAGCCTTTACAGCTTCCAGTAAAGTGTCAATACTACAGTTAATTTCTATGAACCGTGATATTTCGTAAAGAATTAACCATATTGCACTACTTTTAAATTTATAATCACATGCCAGTAATAATTCTGCAATCTGACACAATGATTGTTTGGGAATGTCAGTTTTAAGAGATCGTATCTTCTCAAGCAGAATTTCACAGAAAAATTCGAATTCATTTCTACTCAATAACATGTTTACAATATTTGGTAAATCATCCCATGCAATGTTTCGAACACAAGCTTTAATCCTTGCGTTAGCCCAACTAAATATACCAGGCGCATAAATATTGGAATCAAGTTCTGCCAAAGTACCTTGCAAAACTTCTTGGGTAATACTTGTGTCGGCATTCACAAAAATATCTTCATACAGTTCTTTACACAAATAAGAATGCTCACCATCATTAAGCTTATTCTTAATTTTGTGCTGAAGGTTGTAAAATTTAAAACAAAATTCTTCTTTTTTATAATACTTGTGACAGTGTGATATTAACATAAGAATTCCATGGAAGAAATTTTCCGAGACCCAGTAAGATTTCATTAATACTAAATCATAAATCACATCAAATTCGTAAATGTTAAATATAGACTTTGCAGCTAGCCTTCTTGCAGTCAAGACAGGACTGTCCAAAAAACCTGTTAAGCTTTCTAATAAAATATTTTCAGAAGAATCTTTACCAGTAACATTACTTGAGAAAGTATATCTCATTGCAATATTTGCTAACATATTCAATATCGGAATTAAATTGGAATGTGATTGTACTTTGTCCGAAATATCAACGTTTCTAAGTTGTTCATTAACATACATCCATAATTTTGGAGAATGCATTCGCAACTCGTCACATGCAACCGTCGCAATGGATTCTTCATCACTACCAGAGGCTTTCTTTTGGCCGATTAATTTAGGTACTAAGGCACCATACAGTTGAAGCGCAGCATTCCTGAAATTTAAACAGATTGTTTTGCTGAAACTTGTTAACTACCTACAATTCCAGATGATGTTAAAAAGATACCTTATTTGCCAATGTGAATTTGTTAGATTTTCAAACGCGAGCATTGCCAATTGGGGAGAATAATACATAACGTCAGAAGCAATACTGCTGTCTATCGCTATTCTTGTAAGAAAGTGGATGTAAATGGCTTTTGGCAAATCCTTTTCATTATCAATATCAGTGTTCTCCTCTAATTCTTCAGGCAAATCTTCAGTCTTGCTGCAGGTTTCTAGGATCATGTTCATAAAGTAGTGGAACAGTGGCTATAAAATAAAATAAGTTGTTTAGAGGTTTTAACACTAGGTTCCGCTGGAGTAGGAATATAACAAAAAATAACATAAAAAATGTCTATAATGGACAAACGGAAACCAAAAAGTTAATTCAGTTTAGAATTACCCTTGGCTACTACCAACTCTAAAAGTAGCCGTTAGATAAGATAAAGTAAACACAGTGCTTGTTCTGTTAAAATTAGAATAATAAAAACATATTATTTTCAACTGTTTTAGTTTGTACATTATAGGCATTTTTAAAGCGGTTTTTATTTTATTATTGCTAGTTTACTTTTATTTAATAGATATCTTAACTCTACCGTCGCTATATATTTTTGCAATAATTATGTATGTGACGAATAATATAGGTATGCAATTTATCTAGCATCGATCGTCTATAAGTTAAAGGCTACTAAAGATACGGGAAACCTTAAAGTTCCAACTTACAGACTGGCTGAAACTAATAAGTCGTTCATGGTAAATTTTGATTTATCTAATTACTAATTACACCTCGTTGAGTTTTTTTCCGGTAGGTATCTTCTCATGAGAGGGTTCTCCGAACCAGTGGTAAATTTTATGACATTCATAAATGCTTTCCGTAAGCCTAATCTGAATAAAGACATTAATATAATTGAAATGTGGCATAACAATGTAGTGCCAATATAAGTTAAATATGTCTTACCTTGTCTTTTTTCCTATCACTGGATACTATTCTATGAACCATTATAGACAAGCCGGCACCTCTTCTTGTTACGGACGCCAGTTTGCTCGCTTCCGTTATTAATCCTTTAAGTTTAGATCTGAGCAATGCATGTGGAATGCTAGAAATATACGCTTCATCAGGTAGAGACGTCAAAAACTGAATAGCTTGACCTGCAGTTAGAATAATAAAATCGATAAAAATTGAGGGGACACCAAAATTCAAAATGTAGACGATTTTTCATTTACCAAGAGCAGCACCGGCAGATTCTATGGCGCCTTTATGACGCGAATTCTCCAAAACACGGGTTATTATGAGTAGGAACCTTTCAATGTGTATCACTTGGTTACAATGCCAAATCATAAGCGATGCCAAATCACAACAAGCCTAAAACAGGTTAGTCTTTATGTTAATGTGTACATGGAAAAACAAATTCCATAGACATAAAATGTGGATAATACCTTTACATTTAACCAAATACAATTGAGGACTATTTGATGAATTCCAGATATCTTCGTGTCGTCTTTGTCTTCTTTCAAGGTAAAACTAGAGTTATCTATTATTTGCTGCACCATGTCATTAATTTGAGAAAAATCCGAACTGGATGAACTTTCATCCCAGGCGAATTGGTTTGAAATATCTTCTAAAACTCTAAGAAGCTCGAGTATATCTCTATCAGGTATCGTCATTCTATAAGATTTACGATGTAGCACATCTAAAACAACTATTAGAATATCCATGAAAGAGTGCAGTTGTTTGCCGCTTTCAATTGACTCCAGAATATCAGTTTTTAAATCATGTTCATTTATCAGCTCATTAGAAGCAAAAGTAAAAACATCTTCAACGGTCTGAAATGTTGCCTGTTTAATCTTTTCTTTCAACAGCACATGAGCAATCAGTTTAAACATGCTCTGACCGCAACTGATTTCATAGAAAAATTTACTTCCTATGCTTTTTAGAGCCTCTTCTATAACATGGTTGATATATTCAGGTTGCTTGAAGACAGATGAATAGTAATTTAATAATAATTGAACGACATTTTCTCTGATATCATCCGATGGATCGTGGAGCAAACTTATCAACTTCCTGGTAAAAGTTTCGTCAGATAGTAGCCATTCCCCATTGTCAATTAACATTTTCAGTAATGTTTTCATACTAAGCCTTGTATCCTTTTTTTTGTTTTTGGGAAAGTTATTTGAGCTTTCCCATATTACGCTGCATAATTTAACACTAGTTATTTTTCTTTGATAATTTCCTTTAACGTTTAAGTTGAAAATAACAAGTTCTTGTAATTCTTTTAAGAATTTTTTTAGGCTTTTAATATCGAATACTTTGCCACTTGCACAATTAGTTATAAAGCCTGAGTGAATTAGTTTTAGAAAGCTTTTGAGGTTGGATAACATGCTCTGCCTTAACACTTTACAATCAGAGTTAATGTTATTTTTTAGATAATTCAAGACAAGCTCATATTCCGTTTCATTTGGCATCACAGGTCGACCTTGAGAATCGGAAACAATATCAAAAGCCGCCATTCGTATGTGTACATTTCGATTTTCTATTCCGACAAACATCAGCGATTCAATTAATTTGTAATCAGCAGTTGAAAGAAAATATTTTCGGATAGTTCGCAACTTGTGACCCTGTTTAAGGACATGCAGAGTATTGTACATAAGTTTATCTAAATTGTCAGTTTGCTTACATGTGTGGATAAATGTCCATATTAAATTTGGAAACTTTCTTAATGTAAGACCATTCCAATAGTTAACAAAGTTTTCAACTGCTTTAGTAGATTCACCAATAAATATTTTGTGCATGGTAGGTAGAAACAATTGAATCCAGTCATCTTCAGTAATTAATCTATTCACAATTTCAAAATACATATCAGCTCCTGCTGAAACCAAACCAGGCTTATGTAAACTGTTTGATAAGCCAGTGAGCCAATCACTTTGCTTGACTAGATCAGATATATTTCGTTTATACTGTTGTATCATTATAGACAGCATCAAATACTTAGCTTTGTTCCAATAAAAGCCGTTGATTTCCTTTAATGTTGCTTCAAATGTAGTGTCATCCATTAGAACTACTAGATTTTTAAAAATCTTTTTGTTTAAATCCCTAACCCCTAAAACAGGGTTTTCCCAGTTATGATTTACTAAATTAAGCAACTTCACTTGATTCTGGTGATTGAAAATGCAGCTTTCTAGAGGTGTTCCACAAACTTCATTGAAAGTACTCATGGTATTGAAAACAATGCAAGTATATCGTGAGTAATCATATGCCAGCTGTATAAGTAAATCAAAAGTTAATTCTAAAAGATTTCTTAAACAGACATCATTTTCTCTAATGGCAAATGTCAGAAAGCTGGATTGAAAAAATCCATACATCAGTGAAACTACCAATATTGTATTTGAATTAATCACCACACCATTTTTCCTCAGGGCCAATTCTTTCTGAATCACTTGTACAACCTCTTTTAAAAAAAAATCTTCTCGTCCAGTTAGTGGTATGACAGTAAAGAAGCATGTTGCAGCAAGTAATTGGTCGTCAAATTTTAGAACACGTGATTGTAAATGAAGCCAAATAATTTGTGATATTTTATCCCATAAATGACAGTTATTGCATGGCGCACCGGCATGTGCCTTTGCAGAGGCAAAAACTTCCTGTAATTCATAAATAATGTCTGATTAGATTTCAGTATTTGTTTAGGTTTTTCCATGAACTTATACAGATCATGCATGTATAATATGGTCCCATTACCGATTTATATGCTTTATCCTTTTACTTTTGTTCATTTTAAGTCACAACATCTTTTATCCATTTATTATTCCAATAAACACTTGACACACCATATTTGTTTACAACATTGGACATTTTTATTGAATGATTACAGTTAAATTTATGCGGTCACATTTCCTACTATATTTATTTATTTAGCCAGGTGAGTGGTTTAACATAATGCACCATAACATAACTTCATAAGAGTTATTTAAATCCAGGACTATAAAATGCATAAACTTAGTAGGTATACACTAGTGTATAGTCAAAGAAAAATCTTATTGCTGCGTAACCATTTTTACATGCTAATGATCTGACAAAGTTCATAAAAAATCGGGCTATCTTGGGCTGACCTAAATTTCATAACCAGCTACAAAGGTGTTGTGCTAGCTTACAATTGCAACAGCTGTAATACCAGAGATCTAATATACTGCTCAAAACAAAATAGGGCCCACTTGACCTTTCTCAGTAAAATTCAAACATAAAAATAAATATTAATTTCTAGTAGGTAGTACATGTCTTGAAAGCAAGGTTTTATTTTACTAATTTTATGTACAGTCAGCGTCAAATATACCAGAGCGGGCAAGGTGGTCAAAAATATCTGAACACGCCTGAGCGTATTTGACAATAGAGTCGAGTTCAGATATTTTTGACGCGTTGCCTGCTCTGGTATATTTGACGCTGACTGTACAAACAAATAATAAAATTCTACTATAAAAATATGTTTTGGAACATACATATTTTTAAATTTTTCTTTACTGAGAAAACTCGAGTGGGTCAATTTTATTTTGAGTACTATATATTCTAAGTTTAATCATGGAATGCAACATTGATCAATTTGACAATAGATTTTAACATGTATGTTTTTTGTTCTCAAATGTTGATAGCATTTTTTTAACAAATACTTGCCTGTATCAAAGAGGTAGTAAGCACATTTGCCTGTAGTAGTTTATAAACCAAATTTTCCATTTTAAAAACATCAACTTTTCATGTCTTGTGTCTGCAATAAAATTTAAAAAGGACTATACATATTAGATACTGAAAATTAACAAATTCATACTATTGTATTATCAAACCACAATCAGAATAGGAATGAGCTCAAACATCAATTTTACAGAAATATATGAGACAACAGTTCAATGGTAGGGTCAACGGCAAAGATATGTTTGTTACACTTTATCACCTTATTGCATGGGAATAAGGTAAAAAGTGTAAAGACATCTTTGACATAAACTGTACATATAAATGTAAGTAAATGCTTCTTTCGGAACTGACATTATAGTGCAATGGAAAAGGAGGAATTAAAATTATATTCATTTTAAAAATAATGTTTAACATTGAAAAATATTTCTTCCATGAACCATCTATCATTCTTCTTAAATTAGTCATATTTATACACACAAATAAATTATTGAAAGGCTTTATAAATAGATAATTTTTAACTCATCAATCAATCACTTCATTGTGTCTCACAGGTCAGTAATACAAGTGTTATAACTTATAACACCATCATGGAATAATAAATAATTAAATTTACCTAGTTGTTAAAATATATAGACCAACAGCCACTGAAATAGTGACTGATAATGGTGAATCTGTCTGTCTGTACTTAAAAGATAAAGATATAAATATGTTACACAATATCTTTAACCATATTATTTATAAGTACCGCAGTGCGAACAGTACATTCTATTCCCATTTTGATTGGGGTCAGATAATAGAAACATGTTAACTTCCCTGTATGCTTCATGTATTTTTCATGAAAATAATGTGACTGGTAAATTTGACAGGTAAATTAAAAGCCAATTGAAACTAAAATTAATTTACTACGAAAATCTAATATTTACAATGTAAATTCAACAATTCAGCATATTTATTGTGGCTCTTTAATAGGATCATATCCTTCCTTCTGCATTTTCTCTTTAAATACATTAAAATCCCGTTTCCTGTCAAAGTGCGTGACCCATTGTGTGGGGCACGACTTTTCGAATAGCTTCCTAAGTTCCGAACACTCTTTTGGTTTAACAGAGTTGTCTTTTACATTCTGCTTATCTAAACATTCCCAGTAACGATCCCTGGAGTCCCAACAATTCTTTCTTTGCTCTCTGTCAGGGAAAGACATCGTTCACGATTCAATTAAACCTAAAACGGAAAGTAAACATGATTTTGGAAGAACTACTTGAACGTATGAATAGCACTGATACTTCCCCCATAATTTGCGTAAAAATTTTGAGAATCAAACACTACTTACGCAATGTGAATAAGCAGTTGTTACTTAAGTCTCTTAAAAGCCGGAACTAAATTCCAGGGATTAAGTATATTTTAAATTCTTGACTATTTTCCTCGTAACTTATCGCATTTCGCAATTTTCCACCAATTTTCGTATAACCTCAACTGAATGAAATGCTGATTTTTATTGAATTGACAATATTGACATTGACACTCAGTGTGACCAACTTAAAATTAGAGATCCTGCCCTACTTAGGCTAGAAAACTGACAAATCCTGCCAAAGTCAAACTCTTATGGCTAAGCTCCTTTAAGACTGGGTTTATAACAAGAGTTTATGAGCGATAAAAACCGAAAAACGTGGCAATAGCTGTCTCTGGTTGGGCAATGGCCACGTTTTTGCGTTTTTATCGCTCGCAAATGCTTACTGTGAACCCAGTCTAAGGCTATACTGCCAAACGTGCCAGCTTATATTGCAATCCTGCCAGATACTGCCAGATTTTGAAAACTTCAACCGATCCTGCCAGAAGTCAAAATGAAGGGCTAAACCTGCCAAGAAGGCAGGATCCTGCCACATATGGTCACACTGTGGACACTACTGTACAGAATGACAGGACAGTTTTCTTTACATTATGGGTACGATAACGGCAAAGGCATCATAGTCCATACAGCCATATCTATAAGCCAAGCCGAAACCACATTTTGTTTTGTGTTTGATGGCATTTAAATAAAGTCTTATTTAAATTTTAAAATTTTATTTCTCTACAAGTCCAACTACTTGCTAATACACCATTCAAGGTTTAAACGGAATGACATAAAGCATTTATCCCGTTCTAACCAGTATGCGTGTGCGGGAGGGACCAAAGCGTTTATATGCGCTATAAACGCTAGCGTGCTACTCTAGCAGAACAGAGAGTATAATGAAATACCTTCACACTGACAAAAGAATGTTTAAAACACCTATGTATCTTTCATGTTTTTTTATATACCTGCATACCCACAATACCCACAGATGAATTCGATAAACGGGTATTGGAGCTGTAAAATAATATATATACTAGCAACCCACCCCGGCTTCACACGGGTACTATCAGGATGTACTGTCCATTAAAATCTCTAAATGACAGTGAAAACCGTATCAAAATCCTTAAATATAATTATCAATGATCAAAATAACTTAAAATGGAAACGTATTTTTTGTTAGTCCTGCTACTAGCTACTCAGCTTAGTAAAAATTAATTTCAAAAATACTTCAAGAGAGTTTCCGAATTCACTTGTGCACAGTGAGTTCCGCACAAAAAACTTTTGTTTTATAATAAAAGGTCTGATACAATAATCAGGTAGGTTATTAAATCGTTAACAAATTTTAAGTAGGTAACAATTGTCTTATAGAAGGAGGTCTAAAATCTGCTATATTATTTTCAAAACTCCAGTTAGCAAAAATTGTGAACTTGTACCTTATCTTTTCTCTTCTGAGCTCAAAGTAAGACCGGACAAAACAAAATTCGCCAGATAGCCTCTCAATTTTGAATGACAAGATCCGCTAAAACATGAAAATCGTGAAAGACATCCATCCGTTGACACCAAAATGTGCAATGAATGACACCCGGTGATATACCGGTAATGGTTATGTACCTGAGTAATCTCAACTATTGTTTTAACAAATTTAAAAGCACTTACCAAAAATCGCGTCAATTGTCGGTTCAAATTTCAAATAAAAGCTGCGTTGAATATTTACTGAATGGAGCACTTTTGTTACGTGTGGTGATGCTCAGTATTTGAAATTTACTGTCTTGTTCTTTTGTAGAAGGTAGTTGTTGTTACTTCTGTCTAATTCAGATCGAATATCCAACTACCTTAACATTCGAATATTTATAAATGTCTTATTCGGTTAAGTGCATATTACACGATACGATTTGTAGCTCGTCTAATTCAGGATTTAACAATATGGTAATGCTAAGCCGCCGCCCATTGGAACCAGCAGCTCTAAGAAATTAGCTGATTCGTTGCGGGCCTTTTAGGCTTAGGAGAAGCGTTAGTATAAAAGAAACAAAAAATAATTGTCCACACATATTATAATCGCTAGAAAAATCAAAATTCCTTTACAAACTCTGAAACAGAGTGTAACTTGTTCAGTGTAAAGAAATGGAAGTGAGACAATCCGGTTTCTGCCATCACATCTTGCAATAGTTTCCTTATTATCTCTCGGCTTGGAAGCTTAGAATCTCCGGAATGCCTCAATTGTTCCAATAGGTCGTTGGAAACTTTTACCCGGCAAAGGTTTATGAACCCATTAAGTTGATTCAAGTTTTCAAACAGGAACACTCCCGGTATTATAGGCACGGTAACTCCGATTTCTTTGCAATTTATTACGAAACTCTTAAATACGTCTTTTTCGAAAAATGCTTGAGTCAGTATGAAGTCTGCTCCGCTGTCAATTTTTTCTTTGAGGCTTAATAGTTTTACGCCCGTGTGGTCGGGGGAGCCGGCGACTCCAATGCAGAAGTAGTCTCCAGTGGCGGCTTTTATATAAGTAATCAATTCTTGACTGCTCTTAAAATCCGAAGTTGATGCATCATATTGTTCTAAAAGTCAAGCATTGTCTTTAAAATCGGGTCCAATCGGGTAAAATCGGGTTTTAATAAGGCTAGAGGGTACACATTCTATGTTAAGAAAACAATAATTGATCATAGTCGCTTCGCACCCGTGTTTATGTTTATAGTGTTTATTGAATATTAATGGGACCTATTGCATTTCTTCTGTACGCAATGTTGCCAAGTCAGCCACTTTTTGAATAGATCTTTGGCCTTAACATAACCGCCTCAGTTTAATTTGTCCCTTCGTCCGGCTGTATCTGACTAGTGTGCCCTGACACTACGCACTGAGGGATAAATAAAATTTAGGCAGTCATGTCAGGGCCACTGTCCACTTTTTAAATTCCTTTGCTGGTCACTAATTTAGCCACTTTTGGTGATTATTGGAAAATCCAAACTGAATGTACAGTAGGGGAAATATATTCACGTACCACCGTAGAACCCTATCGCAATGACGCGACGCGTTGAACGCCTAGCTATGTCATACAAATGTCATGCGTATGTCTCTTCGACTAGGTTCTACTGTGGTACGTGTTACAATTTCCTTGACTGTATGTAAAATAATATTTTAAATTCTACAACATTTTCTTGCACTCGTCTATCTCTTAACTAGCATCACAGCTATATTAGAATATAAAGTTATAAGTTTCTTTTTGACATAAACTACCGTGAAATTCGGACATATTAATAAAAACGGAACCCACAACAACATGCCGGGCAATACTCGACTTAAAAATAAGTGGGCCGTTTTTAATAATAAGTTTGTTTTCTTTACGTAGGAGACAAATAAATAAATAGGTAGGTCTTAAAATGTTAACCACCCACCAAAAAGTCCACCATTAAAGTGTTCAAAGTGCCTTCCTATCAGTTTAAACCAAATTTATTAGCACTTTTCTGGACTTTTGGATTCCAAAATATATACTTCCTAGCCACTTTTTATAATGGTGACTTAGTAGCACTCTCTGTATCAATTACGAAAATATCGTAAATAAACTGTTAATTTGGATAGTTAATTATCGATTTACCCACTTTTAATTATGTTTGCTTACCTCCTAAGATAACAAACAAGTTGCAAATATTGTTATCCTGAAACACTTTCAACAGTAGGTTCAAGTAGTCTTGTCTCAACATATCACAGGATACGTGCATTAACACTTGCTTCTGTCTGCTTCGCAAATGCTTGGCGATTCTTATAGGAGCAATGTTTAAGTCCTCACATTTGTGATATTTCGCGTGCCATGTCACTGAGAAGAACACTGGATCCGCGTTCAAGTTGTTTATGTCTTCGTGCAACACATCTGGCGTGACCTCAAACGAATAAGAGAACTTATTGTTGCCTTTTAACACGTCCGTAATTTTGGCTGTAGGAGACATGTTTTTGTTCTTGCGTGCACCGGTAATAGGTACACAATGATAAGAAATTATTTAACGACTAGATAATTTGTGTTGCAAACAAAACTGTTAATGATACTTAAGACGTTGCAAGCTCAATGTTTATGCTCGACTGTCTTATCTACGCAATATAATGGCCTTTAAATATTTGATAACTGAAAAACTATACTAATGAACAACGTCAGGAAAGGGACGGTGGAGTTTGAAGACATTTTTACTGCGTCATGTCATGATAAAACAGTCTCAGGCTTAATCATTACTTTTGCGGTAACTTACTAGGTTAGCGACAGAAAGAAATACACTTAGAGACAATATCAGCGAAACTATTATTAAACACACTATGTAAACGTTCCTTTAATTTGTCCCTGACTTTACTTAACGTAAGTTGATGTCGCGAGCGACGAGGAATGTGAAAAGGGTCTACAAAGAAAACAAAACATATCCAAATTGATAGTGTAATGACTGTTCTATACATTGATTACCAATCAGCCATATAAATATCACAACCGAAATCAAGTAACTACGAATAACTTAAAAGTCTCACTAAGAAAATCATTACTTTACGAGAAGCTGCCTCAAAGCTGTAACATGTCGAATACATTTTATTGCTGTCGCTACAGTCGCTACGTCGTTATCGTTTACAAGTAAAAAATCGACTAATTATCTATGTAGGTACACTTTTAATTGGGAATATCGTGAAGTGTTCACGGCGATGACGGATCAGGTATTAATACAATGACTTTTTATTACTATTCGTGTAAAAGCTTCCAAACACCTATTTCTACAAATTGTCTAAATTGATTACGACTAACTGAAGCCTCTAATTATAAATGCAATATCCCTTACGTATGTTAGTTATTGTTACAGTTTAATAAAGCTTCGCATTAATTAACTAGTAAGTATAAGTTTGGTACTAGAAATATTCGTGTTTGATATTTAAATTGTTTTCCTAAACAATTTCACGAATTCTGCGAGTACGTGGGGGAACGAACGGAAGGTCCCTGTCAAAATCCTCGTTTGCTAGATCAGCTATAGTAGCACGTTAGCGTTATCGCGCACATAAAAGCATTTGTCTCTCTCCCACACGCTATCTGGCTAGATATGGATACATGCTTTATATCAGCGATAAAAGCTAGAGTGCTATGGCCTCAGAGGTGGGCAACCCCCGACTCACGATCTGGCCCTTGGAACAATTAAAAATAGCTAGCAAGAAAAGTAAATATTTTCGGTACTTACCTGTCAATAAGTGAATAAGAAAAGCACTCGTATATAGCTATATTTTAATTTAAAGTAAAGTATCAAAATTGATTCTTTTATAACAAATTTTGTCCACTGCTTATTTTGGGCGCTTTTTTTTTTCAAAACCGATTGCGGTCTGTAATTGCAATGATCAACAAACTGCTTTTTCTATTTCACTAACCTACTTCCTATCATCTATGGCCCGTCAACTAATTAAAATCCTAAACTTTATCCCACAACTAGCTATCCAAAGGTTTGCCCACCTCTGTGCGAATTAATTTAATACGTTTATTTTGCCCTAGCCTTCATTCCCCACCCATAGATCATCAATTATCATTTCATTGACATGTTATTTCAGTACTTAACATTACATTTAATTAAAAGTGCCAACATTAACTGCCAACAAAAGTGACGTCGTTCTATATTGTGTACTCTATATTAATTCACGATAAAAAGATCGATGGTAGCTGTTCCTTAAAGCAGCACTGACGTTTATAAATTGGATCAACAATTTAAGGGCTTATTACACTACGCAGTATTCAGGCAGTCTTACTAAGATTCAGTGTAATAAGAGTTAGCCTGTCTAATTAGACCGACCGAATGGGTTCGGCCGTGCTTACTTGCTTACTAAGACTGTCTGAATACCGCATAGTGTAATAAGCCCTTTATATAAACGCTTTGGTGTAAAACTGGCTTGGCTTGTTAAAGTTTTGCAGAATCGGAGGTACTTTTCTTACCTAATCAAACGACTGTCCTATTGAAGTCCTTTATGTCACGTTATGTGCATTAAAATTAGGTACATTGCCACTATAACATGGCGCTGTGATATGTCTACGTCCCTTTAAGCTAACATTTGGATAAAATGTCTTTAAATTATGCTTAATTTGTTTCATGGAAAATCGTACTCGAAAATATAAAATTACTTGGTGAGGCTCGGGCAGTCTTAGCACGTTATTCTATTGAACTGAGTAAATCCATATGACGTATGATTTATTTCCTAACTCTTCGCATGGAACAAATTAAGAACAACTCAATTTCGATACAAACACAGCAAGTAGATCCTTATTCAATATTTAAATTAATTATTTCATACAAAATTGCAGCAATGGTTTCTCAACACAAGATCTTGTCCGCGATCTTGTGGCTTGACGGTTAACTTGGTCTGAATTGACACTGAATTCAGTCTTTTTTCAAAAGATGTAACAGAGGTAGTTATTTACAAAGGGGCATCTTATCGACGATCTTCACTTGGAACATTAAACGGCTGTCCATTAAAGTACACCTTTATTTAAGTGTTATCTGACGTCAATTATGGATCGAAGCTCAATAGACATTATCAGTTAAAATTGCACTAAGATAAGTATTAATACCACTTCAAAAAACATTCCCATTTCCAAGTGAACATCAGTCAGCATTTGCTTGTTTTTTTATTCAGCAAGAGGTCTTTGATTAAAAAATTTGTTAGCTTCATGTACCTAACAATTTAACCTATTTTGATATTGTCGCATTGTTTATCACTATTACATAATAATTTAACAATTCATTAGCATCCGGTAACACTAAGTTATCGCCAATTATTAACATAATAATTGTTTATGAGTAATTTATTTTTATGTAACATTCGTACCAACAAATTATTGAGAACTCTCTTTTTTATTTTAGGTAAAAAGTTTCATACTCATTATTAAAATTATTGGAATGCACGAGGAACTAATGCTGATAGTGTCCTAGTAAATTTTCATTAAAGTGTAAAGTTATTTCGCAACTAACGTTTAATCAAAAGCTAAATTGCTTAGACAGATGTAAAACGCTACTAGATAATTTTTTACTTTTCAAGCTCTAAGAACAAGCAGATAGGTAATAATAAATTAATCTCCAGACTACAAGTTGAGCCCCAATATGCCAAAATGTAGATTTTAAAAACTCGGACGGTCAGCAAGCTACTGCAAACAGTGAAATCGCAATCAGCCAAGTGCCAAGAAAATACTGAAAGTATTGATTAGTTTATCGCAATATCAGTCATAAATACTTAAAAAGTAAGAGATTACACTGCTAACAAATATCATAAACGTAAAACTAAATCGGCTACACTTATACCATATACATATTAATGAGTAGACAGACCTATTTATATAAAATAAATAATACTTAGGTACTTAACCAGTTATTTCTTTATAATACGTAAGAAAATTGTTTTTAGCCGCGCAGAATATGGTCAGCGGGGCAATTCTCGTATCAGTAAAGGTGAAGTCGCAGTAGAGATATGGCAAAAAGAGCTGTCAGTTCCCCATAAAATCTGTCATTTTTTGACATATCTCGAGTGTGAGATGAGTCTTGATGAACGATAGAATTGGGGGCCTGGTCTTTGTCATCATGCAGCATAGCGGTAGACGGCACGATGCAACAAACTTAACTGACCATTAAAGAAAGAACTGAGAGAATTGTCTAAGCTCGAAAAGGATACATGCATCAACTTCACAGTAGATATTATACGCCTCCCTTTCGAAAAATGACACTTTCTTCCAGTTCCTTCTTTAATGGTCACTTATTTGTGTCTTTGACAGTACTTTGACGGCACAAAATTAAAATTAGGCAGATACCGTTCGGTCCTGTCTGACCTGAGTACTATTTCTTAGAGTTAAGATAATTTTCCTATTTAAAAAATATTGTATGTCGTTTAAATTGACTCCATCTGCTCAGTCAGCTCTAGAATTGGACTCTCGCTCAGTGGCAGCATCCCTGCTGTCGAAGGTAAACTGTGGCCTTGCCAGTTGGACTGGAACAAAATACCAATAACAAGTTATAATAAAATAACAAACAATTTTCTTTTTTTTCAAATAGATTTCCATTCATTGAAATACACCACACAAAATACTTCCAGGACCAATACTTTAAGAACTATAAAAATATGTTTGTGGATAGAATTTAAAAACAGAACGCCTGACATCTTTAGACTGTGATCTGCGTGTTACCAAAAAACCGGCTAAGTATGACTCGGACTAGCGCAGCGAGGGCTCCCTACCACCGCACATATATGTATAATTTTGTTTATGTATCTACCAAACAACTGGTGAAAAAAAATCTAACAGCAAAATGAGGTTTGTTTGTAAATTTTTCATTAATATTCTACAACTATTCAGAATTTGAAAAAAAATCAATGTAGCCCTTTCATATGATTGATATCCCATATGAACTAGTTGGCCACAAGTAGATTTTTTTTCGTTTACAATACCTATGATTGGGTAAGCAATATCTAGAAATATTCCGAAATCGATAGCTAGTCGTAGCTGAATTATTCTGCTGAGACGTACGGATAAAGGTTAATTTTTTTACCTATTTGGTACCGAAGCCTAAAAAAATATTCAGAACATCCACGACCGTAACTAAGAATATTCGTTAACTTTCAATATTTTTCAAAGAAAATCGAATTAAATTACCTATGTTTAATTATTACCGGCATAATTATTAAGCGTAACATATGAAAAAAGCTGGCTGGTTGAAACTAGTATTTAATAACTGATTAATTTATTAACCACTTATTAAATTAACTTACCTTCCTGCTAAATTTGCCGCTGTATGTACAATACAATACTTAGTTGTTTATAAGATGTAAGTATACTTACTCAATCAGTCTGCTTTTAGCTACAATGTGGTGGTATTTAGCTTTGTAAGGTTTTTTTTGCATTTATCTTGCTTTCACGCGCATAGAAAAGTCTTGGTGCACTAAAACTTGTTTTCTACTTCTATAATGTGAATGTATTGCTTTAAATTCAAGATGCCTTTTAACCCTACTCGATAATTGAAATTACAAGTCGAGTCAATCCACTTTTCTTTGTGCTGGCTTTCGATCAGTTGTCATTTGGAGCAATTTTAAAAAGCACAACCGTTATATTATATATTTTTCTCTATTTTAAATGGAAAAACCATTAAAATCGGCTTTTTTTGTAAAAATAAAAATACCAGATTCATTCACCAGAAAATTTGGGCGATAAAGGTTTCTCTATTAAAAAATGGATATTCCACTGAGTTTTTATAATAAATGTTTGTTTATGATTATATTTCGCTTAAAACAAAAGAAAAACTGTAGGTACGTGAAAATTAATAAAAAATCTAGTTTTTTGAAGTTTTGAACTAACGGTGACCTATAAAACAGGAATTAGTAAATCTACAAAGAAAAGGCGATCGACTCGTTTTCAGTTATGTTTATAGATTTGCCGTTTATTCGGTTTCTGTTTTCGAAACACTCGTAGTTTCCATGAAATTAATTTTTAATTTGAAAACTAAACAACTGTCTACAAACCCCGAGTGTCCCGAAGCGTAAGTTTCAACAAACAGTAATATTATTACAATATTTTTCACTAAAGTTCCATGCAATTGTGTTTCTACATAAAAAGCTAACTAGTGACAAATAAAACAATAAATTTGAAAAACATTACATTTATTTAAATAAAACTTTTTCTAAGTAAAGCTGTCACATCTTACATACGTAACTATGATAGTTATTTATTTAGCCAATAATCACAAAATTTCTATACAGACTTTCACAAAGAAAACAAAGTATAACTTAATATCTAATAATGGTATAAATTATATAAATAGATACTTACTCTACAAAAAATAATAACCATGGAAGAACTTTAAATAAATACGTAGCATTATCGTATGTGATGTTCGTAAAATGTACATGTGAAATGCAATTTTTTACAATACAATACTTGGCAAGTAAATAATGGAATAGTTAATGTGATGAAAATTCTACGATGTAATCGGAATGAATTCAGTTAGGTATAGGTATTTGAGTACGAAACTTAGAGCATTCAGATTTAAATGGACATTAATTTATCAAGTGCAGTATCTTAATATTGACATTTGTTCACCTACCTACACCTACAAATCTATTAATGTGCTCGAAAATGTAATAATTTCAGTTAAATCATAATAGTTACCCAAGCATCGGCAGTTCTCGGTAACACAATATAATACAAATAATTTTATTCTAGTTATTGTCATGCAGTCATCGATAGTAAATATGTCCGCGAAATATATGTCGATACATGCACTCTACATTACGAAGAACGTAATATCGATGAATTATTATGCTACATCTCTTTACTACATTACGCTACACGACGACATGTACTCAGGGATTACTGTGCAGTCATAAGAACAGAGCGATGCGACGGAAATCTCACGACGAGAGTTACCTACTCGGCGTGCACAATGGATACTACTAAGTCTAAGGAGATCTAGTTAGTTGATCTGTTGGAATACCTGGAAGCAGGGCTGCGGCTGGAAGAGGCTGGCGTTCCACTGCGCCGGCCACAGCGGCGCGTCGGCGGCCGCCAGCGCCGCGTCCGCCTCGCCGCCCGCCTCGCCGCGCGCCTCGCGCCGCGTCGCCAGCTCCGAGATCTGGCACGCGCTCTGCAGGCTGGACGGTAAGTTCGACCAGGTCTCGTTGCCCAGTCTGTCCTTATTCATTATACTTATCTCCATCGAACCCTGGTACGCGAACTTCGCTAGCTCGTCCTGATTGTCTTCGACTTTGTGCTTCGGCGACCGGTTGGGACCCTCCACTATCGCCTGGAAAGCGAGCAGATCCCTGTTCTCGGTTTCGGTCAGGGGAAGGGGCGGGAGGATCTGCTGCTGTTGCGCGATCTTGTAACTCTGCTGGCGGAGCATCTGCCGCCGGCTCAGGCCGACCTGCAGCGAGTGCAGGGCGCCGATCTCGTGCGCGGCGACGTTGGGTGGCGTCATCTGCTTCTGCAGCAGCTGCCTCTTCTGCTGGAACAGGCGGTGCTGCATCAGCTGTTGCTGCAGCGGCGGTTTGCTGGCCGGCGCCGCGGGGGAGCCGTGCAGCTCGGACGGTTCCTGCATTTGGGCGACCATTTTCGGACTGGCCGGCATCGGGGGCGAGGTACTCGAGTAGTTGAACGTTTCTGGAAGACTGATTCGTTTGGGTGTAGGATTCTTCGTGTCCAAGAAATGTGGACTGAACGTAGCTGCAAACTGATTGTGTTGGATCTGTCTCTGTGTCATCTCTTCTGCCGGCAGCGAAGCCTGGTATTGTGTTTTTAACTTTTGAGCCTCTTTTTGGACGAGATGGAGTTCTAGAACCCCTTTCGCTTTACAATTCTCGTTTAACCGTTGACTATTGAACGCTAAACTGTTGACCTGCTGCTCGCTGGACTGGGCCGCTTGCTGTGCTACCAAGCCATCACTCGCCCGTCGACCTTCCCGGAAATCGACAGGGCTGCGTGTCATCGCTCGAGGACAGCTTTTATTTGCAGACTGATAATTTAGCGGATTGTGTCGCGCTATCGTACCTATACCTGGAGTTTTACTATTGTACGACGAAATATACACGCAGGGGTGCATCGGGCTAGTGTTTACGAGTGAACTATTCTCGTAAGCCAATTTGTCTTCATTCGACGTACAACTAGGTAGGCTACTCGCTAATTCACTGGAACAATCTGAGAGTTGATAATCCAGGCTTTCGAATGTGGAAAAATTGCTCTGCGAAGAATCACAGCTGAGGTTCTGGCTGAGGCTCTTGTTGTTGAAGAATGTGACGACGCCGCTGCTGGAGCTGGAGCTGGCATAGGAGCCGAGCCGCGCCTGTGCGCTCGGCGCCGCAACGTCCTCCATGTCCGTCTCGCAGCCCTCGTCCGTCGAAGAGGAATACTGCTGCTGAAATTTTGTCGCGTCGGCCGCGTTACTGCTTTGAAGATTCGGACCGGAGTAAGTTTGACTGGTGGTGTATCTATTTAACGAGAACTTGCTATCCGGCCTGTATAATGGATTTGGGATTAAATCACTAGTTACGGTAGATGTCGTGGGAAGGTTTCCGTCTGTGCTTGATATCGGAGGCAATACTGTGCTTTGTAAATATGAGTAAGCTGGAAGATGATGATTCATGTAGTCTTTGAAGGGCGGCGTGCTGGACTGAAGCCGGCTCAGGTCCTGCTGCTGGGCTTGGGAGACGAGTCTGCTCGATTCTAACGGTTTGGGTTGCTCTAAAATACCTAACTTCGCTTCTACTAACTGTGTCGGTATTGGACTAGTGCTCAAATTCACGGTTCCCTTGAGAGGTAGTGGAGACTGCTGCAAGGTATTCATGAGTTTGGCAGCTTCGGAACACATTGTAAACGTCGTGGAACTTGGCATTTTCATTGTCTCTACACTAAAATTAGTCGCTGATGCAGAATTTTGAAGAAAATTTGCAATCAGATTGTGGTCTGTAGCTGAGGAATTTCTTCCACCATCTATTGCACACTTGGAATCGAAACTCGAAGACGTCAGAAGCCGGGTGCCGTCAGTGATATTTTTGCTCGTGTCGGGCCCGACCGTGGTAGACTGTTGCAGAAGCCTTCGGCAATCTTCGCTGGACTGTTTCAGTATATTCTGTTGTTGTTCGTAGGTAGACGTAAGCAGTCTATGTGTCGGAGTGCCATCGCCTAACTTCGCCCCTAGTCTTTGGGTTGACTGAGTGACGTCATTATTTCTCAGGGTAAGAAGTCGCGTAGATTCTGACTCATGACTCCGACTCGAGCCTAAATCAAGGTTGCCGACCAGAAAGCTTCTATGCGTATCCGAGGGATCGGAGTTTCGTTGGAGCAGTCTTTGTTCAGTCATGTTAACGCCGGCCAAGGAAAGTAAACGCTGCGTTTCGGATGACGAAGAGTCGGCCGAAGTAGCAGATATCATGGGGGTGGCTCTACTGAACTCCCTCGACTGGGGGTCGCCGGCGTGTAAAATTCTGAAATTTAACAATAATAAGTATCAGTATTACTATGCTGGTAAAGTCGTTATTTAGAAACTAAGTCAGAATGTTAAGTTTTAACATTTTTATCAAAATGCCGTACTTTTATAACACTGGGTCCAAAATAAGTCTGCTATGCGGCAGATCAGCACGAAGATGGCTGGTAGTTGGATGAGATAGACGCCTGTCAGCGAGACTGGATGGATGCTATCCAGAAAAGTGAGGCGCGAACAGAGGGGAAAGCGTTTACCCAGCCAGGGGACAATTCAGGCTCTTTAAACAAAACAAAAACAATTACGTGCGGCCTTATTGTTTGAGCTACCACTGTCCATAAATCAAATAAACTTAACTTACTCAACTATATTCTAAAACAATGTCGTCTACGAAACACGTCACCGTTGTTTACCTGTTCTGGTGTTCCCGTCTTGCGTCGTGCAGTTCTCTGACTAGTGCTTGGTCCGCCACGGAGGAGGGGCGGCGCGAGGGGCGTCGGTCCGAGTTGACCGCGGCGCCGCTCGCGGCCCTGGCTCGGAGCCGCTCCAGAAGAAGCAAGTAAATGGCTGCATGGTGGTCATAGCTGTTGGAACGCAGACTCTGCAAAGAGGATTGCAATAAGACGAATCAGTACAATGACTCTAACATGACCTCCCAAGAGTAAGTTACGAATATGATGAGTACGAATATTTGTTCCCGAGTCGTGGATGTTATATGTATTTAAGTATATATTTATCTATATAAGTATGTATATCCGTTGTCCAGTACCCATAACACAAGCAGCTTTAGTTGCTTACTTTGGGACTAGGTCAATTGGTGTGAATTGTCCCAAAATATTTATTATTATTATACCGCACTGCACTGCGGTATAATAAAGTAAAAGTAAGCCTTCTGACCTGTCTAACTGTTACAAGTAGGAGCCATTCATTTTAAATATGTAGAAATGTACCTAATCATGACTGAGTTAGGCTGTCCATGACCCTAAAAAATTTACTGTCAATAGCCAGACCGCAATGCATTATAGTTTACCTCATCTCAAATAACAACCAGACTGTTACTAATTAAGACGGAATTACAGGTAAAAGTTACATCCCTCACATCACGTTTAGTTTTAAAAGCCAATTCTAAATGTGCCAGTTCTTTTATGATACTAATTTTTTTCTAAAATATTGCTTATTGATTCCCAAATACTGTACCTCTTTGGTTTTAACGGGGTCGATTCCCAAGCTCTGCATAAGCCGGAGCACCTGTTCGTTGGGCTCGAGGTGCGCCGGCGCGTGGGCAGGGCTCCGCGCCGGGTCCTGCGCCGGCGCCGGAACCGCGTACGGCTCCACCGCCATCCACCGATGTTTCTTTATCTGGTCGATCGTGTACCGCTTCATTGGCTCCAGAACTAGCATCTTGCGGATTAACGATTCGCAATCTGGAATTATAAAAAAAATATGTTGATAAAAAAACATACGCCTGTAAACTGGTGGAAAACTGGTACAAAGGTACCCTGATGGGAAGCAATTACTGCCCGTGGGCGCTTGCTACACCAGAAGTATCACTAGCGTTTTGCCATAAAGAAGACGCCCTTCAGCCAGCCTTCAAGACCATGGGGTGTTTATAGTATTTAATAATGTTGACATATTGTTATTGATACCAAGGCCCAAGTGTCTCTGTATCTGCCCGTGTAAGGGTTTTACTTGGACAATCTACCTCCACCAAAACAATACACAGAAAAAGCCACAGTATAGACCTGAACACACAGATGCGACCTGAATAATGTCGACAAAATAATCCTTCTTAAACGGAGCATTAACTTACAAGCGCCTAAATCATTGTAGAAAGGGATCTTGTCAAGTATCTTCATCCATTTAGACTCGCAAAGGGTGCCACTAGACCGATGAGCGGCCAAAGTTGAAAGGGCAAAGGTCGCCGCCGTACACTACCGATTTCTATTACAAATTTGAAATTATACCTCGAATTTCATTGGGAAAATATTGGAAAACCTACGATGCTTATCTTTCAACCGATTTTAAATAAATATGTGACATAATAATAAAAACGCCGGCCATGTTTTAACCAATGTGTAAAACTTATATTTCAAGTACCTACATATCCACCACCATCACTAATTTATTCCAAACTTGCTGTCAAGTATAAAAACCAAAATTATTATCTCCAAGCGGTCCCAATCAGCAAGTCATCCGTGTTATTGGTGGGCGCTTGTTATTCCGCACCCGTTACCGCAACACACCTAAGAATACGAAGTAGAAGGTATCGTTTACAGACTAAATAAATAACTAGCTGAAACTAGTTGTTAGTAGTTGTGGTGTGGGGGTTCTAAAAGTAGTGGTTTTACGTCAGTATGGTGGGCGACACGCGCTACGCAAGGTGATAGAAAGCACACAAAGGTCAGGGGCCGCGCGGTTCCATTGACGTCATACTTCATGCTCATGACACTGTGACAGACGAACCTAATTCGGTGGGAAACGCAAGGTTGCTCACCGTGGAACACACCGTAATCGGATCTTTACGCCAGAATCGTCCTAATTAGGGGCCCTAAAGGAACAAAGGATAAAAGACTGAGGTGAACAATTAATTTCTAACGTGATTCAGTATCTTTTGTTTCAATTAAAGTCCCAAATTTATTGTATAACACTGAATAGAAACAAAGATTCGCTATTAGGAGACTAAGTTTTTGTAATAGTTACACCCATGAAAATTCAGCGACGAACTAAATCCGGTATTTACTCAATTGGAAACTCTGACGCACGACGTTTATTTTCTTTTCTGTCAATCAACTCTTGCACGTGACAATTGAAACCCTAAGAGCATTTGCGGTCTTTGAATTGCTTTTCAGTTTTAATTAAATTATGGCAATTATTGGTCATCGTGTGAGAGGATGACAAAATATCTTATGGGATTATTCTTAATATAGCGACGCGAGCGTGTCACAGGGATGAAAGGTGGCGATAATTTCACAGCACGCTTGAACTATATTTTGTAACGCTCGTTGAATGAACTTGATAATAGAATTACTGCCGTGCAAGGTGAGGTTTGACGGCAGCACAAAAAGTACGCGTTCGATCTGCGAGATGGTGACGCAAATCGGCTGCAGAACTTAAAGGCGTGACACTTGAGGTAGGTAATACTTATTAACACATTTTGTTGTATTCGGGTATTGGAATTTAATATAAATGAGACTATTTAACGAGTACCTGAAACTTGTAAGTACTTAACACCTCATTGCATAAAATGTACAGATAAATATTAGGCCCTTTTTTTATTTCGAATGTCAAGAACTACCAAACCCTCATGTTAATCGCCTCACCTTAATTGATTCTTTTTTAAAGTGTGTTGAGTAATTTCGATACGCGTGCTGTGGGCATTCATTCCGATCATGCGTCATTCAATCGAGAATTAATTGCTTTCATCTGCTGCAAGTGAATGACGCCCGATGAGAAATAAATAAGCCCATCTAAAAATAATCTAATATAAATATTTCAATCGCAGCACCCGCTCTTTACTTAGCTTTAACAAAACATAGATTCGATCCGAGTGACGAATCCGATTATAAATATTCGCTAAACATTCGGCGCACTCTCGATATAGATCGCACGCCAAATCCTGCACTTAACGAAAACAAAACACGCCGCGCATCAACCGGGAGCGATTTCGTACTATTTTATTTACCTCCCTTAACTTCTAAAATAAAGTCGATGAGTAGTGGAATTCGCCAGTCGATGCTATTAATAATCGTTTGGACGCAAATATCGCGTGCTGTGCTTGACCATTGACGCAATCGCGGGAAAAATGTGCGGGTTCTATTTAATAGTAATTATTGAAAGTCAGATGGCCTGGACGTGCGCCGGCGTGTTCCATGAACTTGGTGACGTTTTACGGCCGCGTCGCCGTCCCTGCATTCCGCCGCCTCACTAACTATAACTCGTAAATACATGTAAACATGCCATACACGAGAGATGACGCATTTCAGAAGTTGTTAGTGACAGTTTCTTAATTTAATGCTAAAATCTCATGGTGAAGGTTTTAGGAAGTCATGTAGTGATTATTTGCGCTTTTAAACTGCCCTTCGTTGTCGATTTTTGTCGTTTTGTACCATTAAGGTATACCTTCCAACTTACAATTAGATTTTATAGGACCCCAATTGTGGACTTAATAAGTGTACCAATAATAATCCAATATTTAATCAAAATTTTCTCCAAACCAAAAAAACTTCTGCGGTAAATTTATGTTTAGATTTGATACTGAAGCAGATGGGTGATTTAATACTATTATGTACTTACTTACACAATTTTTTTATTACCCTCCGCGTCGCAAAAGCATTCAACCAAAATTTTAAGTTTTCGCCTTCTTTATAACATAATTATAATAATAGTGTTTCCAGCACGGAAAAAAAAAACAGTTTTTTTTTCCGTGGTTTCCAGTAGGTACTATCTAGTTACGAATTTTCAGACGAAGACTGACGCATCATTGTTTCTAAATAATAGATTAATGCTTCTGTATCTAAATATTTTTCAACTATTTTCTCTTAAATTTATTAGTAGTTTAAACTATTTTATAGTGACATTTATCACAAAATCCATCTTAAAGGCTAACCAAGTTTTTACCAAGCTATTTCAAATGAAGTTAATATAACGTATAAAAAAACTGAATGAAAGAGTTTCATGAATAACATTTTAAATAGATTTAACAGGCAGCAGTCACATATTTTTAAGAGTTTAATTTAAATAGTGAAAAGCGCGTTTGAAAATGTAACAAATTTTCATCGCATTGTACATCAGTTGCCGCGACGCGTGCCCTCGTTAACATTCGCAAACATTTCAAATGCTCGTCGGTTTGAAAATTCGAGAGGCGAGAATGCGTGACGTCAACGCCTCCCGAGCGATCAACTCTCAAAGAAAATACATTTTTCATGATGTCCTCCGGTATGACGACATTCCGGCGCAATACGCCCGTGCCTGTAGAGATAACTGGAGGAGTTTTCACAGGTATCTGCTTTTAGGTTTTATATTTTAGGGGCTGCGGCTCGTTAAGGCCTGGCGACGTGACTGACTTTATGGATTTTTGTGACTGAGTAACGTAATGGAAGTTCCCGCTCCAACACATCATGGTAATAAACAACGTTATGGTTTTAACTTGTGGAAGGAAACTCGATACGTATTGATTACGTATGTTAGTGTGTAGCACTAATCCGTTACATAATGGACGTGGTGAACCTATTTCGCAAACGGAAAGGAAATTGTTAACATTCATGAGCATGTACAGAAACAGTAAATTACGCACAGAATGTACTTTCAGGCGTTAATTAAATAGCACGCGAGGATTTCTATAATAATGTAAAAGTGAGACATTACGTCTGTGCGAGTCGCATCGCGTGCAAGTTACGCTCTAGCCCGCGCCGCGCCGCGCCAGTATATCTACCACCGAATACACGTTGGAATGTACTCAAATAAAATACTTACACGGAATATTATTTCGCAAAGAAATGTCTTTCAAGTTCTTAGAAGTCTCTCTCAGTTACTCTGTATACCGATACGCACTCTGTATCTTTTCGAAGTTACGTACGCAGGTAAATCGAGCGCTACGAGATAGGTAGAGCCTTTTATAAAACCTTAACTTTATTTTACAACCCATTATTTATCTTCCCATATTAGTGGTTATTTTTCAGTTTGCTACTTTGTAAGGTTGGGTTAAATCTCGCAATTGAATTTGATCCACTTCCAGTGATCGGATAGACTTGAATATCGATGTGTCTCTATGTTTGTCATATAGCACAGATGACAATCAATAATTCGTACCGTCAGCAAAAACTTATTTAAGCTACACAACCCAGATTGACGCAATGGTCGCACATATTCTGGATTTCGAAATGGTGATTCCTAGATTTTGTTTATTGTTTAGTTTTGCAGACAAGATAAGAATTGTTATTAACACAAGCCTACCTGCCTTTAGGATTACATTTAGGTATTTTATTATTATAAGCATAATAATTTTATACAATTGACGTAATACTTAATCTTATCTAAGCGTATTGTCAACTTTTCACGTAACCACAAATCAGCGAATTAATTAGTTTGAGTATTTTATATAAAATCATTTTGTTGCAGCTAGTTTAGCTTAAACAGTTTTTCACCATTAGCTTTTGCCTTCACGCATAATGTTGTAGAGGTTTTCACACAATCCTGCAACTAGACGAAACATTAAATTTATGTGCATGCGATTTTCAGCGGGATATTTTATGTGATAGAGCACTCTGCACAAACTAGCGAGTTACGAGTTAAATCCGCACTGCTCGCCGAAAACATTACGGAACAGGTTTTATAGTTATAGCCCAGTCCTGCGGAACTTCGGACAAAGTTCGCAGGGCATCTGTGTGCGGTGAGCTACTTTGAAGAAGTCCAATTCAGCCTTAGGCCGTCAAAATTATCGGAACTTCCAAAGGCAGGACTAAATTTGCCGAGACACGAACTTTCCATTAGGAGCTTTGAATTATTCATAAATAGGGGCACTTGCTAGTAGTAAGTTACATCCTTGACGGTCGATAAATTATAAAAGAAACATTAAGAGTTTAAGAACAGTCGATACAAGTCTTTGCGAATATCGGGGCATCTCCTTCAATCGACCTCAATTTGTCTGTAGGTGTCGTAGAATATAAGATACGGTAATCCTTTGTTACCCACGTTTCAAAACGCCCTACTGAGAATAAGGACGCCGTGGGATCGATAGGATTGTTTCCACAAGCACCCACACAGCACCTCAACAGCTTGATACATTATGACATTTACAAAAACAAAAAGTTAAAATAGTCATCTAGTTAAAATTTGTACCTAAATATCTCTGTAGCATTAAATATTAATTCAAGTTAAACTTATTGTTAATTAGTAGGGGATGCGATACCTGATTCATTTTGCAACTAGTCTGTTGCGCCAGTAGATAAAATAAACGAAATGAAAATCCGTCGTACGCTATTTAGGATAACGAAGACAGTAATTCTTCAAAATATTTCATCAAAAATTTAGAATCCTCTCACGTCCTTACATCTGTCTTATAAAAACAAGAATGAAACCCCCGAGGCCTATAACAACCTCTTGAATAAAATAAGCAATGTTTTCAGAGGCAGCTTTAGCGATCTCGTAGAACAATATGCCTTGGCTTAGCTATAATACTCACAAAATTCTTTACAAAATTAAATACGATAGCGAACTTGTTGCTAATATTTTAAAATCATTGCGTTACGCGCTATTTATATTAGGCACATTTCTTCGCGAATGAAGATATACAACGCAATGAAGACTGAATTTATTTTTCCGTTGATACCTACCTTTTATTTTAAGATAAGGCATGTTTATATAAAGTCATTAACGTTTCGCGCGTCAAAGCTTCTGCGGAGAGTGTATCGACTCTTGGGACTCCTCTGCGTCCGTAAACTATTTTTGGAACAATCGTCATCATCAAGGTGCCTATTTGCGGTTAACAAGTAAAAGACAATTATCCTAATTATTTTCCGTACCAAAGAAGACTGGTTTCATATATGTAAATCTTCAAATGAATTGATGTAACGAGGCCAGTGGAACAGACGCGAAAGACAACATATTCTGTCGGAAAAGGTCGTTGCGCTTTTGTTGTTTGATATTTCGTAATTAATTGACGACTATTTATTATCTTCTTATCTGATTAGCGTAATCTTATTTGCGTCAACGGTACGACTGTTAATGTGTATCCGATAGTCCGATTACAGTGTTTTTTCTTACTTATTTACGTCGATAACGGCGAGACATAATCTGTGACCCAGATGAGTGAGATAACCTATGAAAGAAAATAAATACTAACAATGAATGTACGCATGTATTTTTTGTTAGTGATCCATGATTTACGGAGAAACAATGGCAGAAACCGGAGGACGGTACGACCGCGGCCGGCCAGAGGATGCATGATTGAACACGCCGCTGACGCAAGCGCCTCTATGCTTATCGATTTCATTATTTTTTTATCTTCTAAGTGCTCCAATGAACAATAGTCACATGGCGAGTGCGAACGGTTCATTAAGAACGCCTAATTACGGTTAATCTCTTCGCATCTGCCTAACTACATAGTTAGTCTTATTTGGAACCCGCGCGACTGCAAGAAATCGTTTACTAACTCATTCGTTTGCTTAGTCAAAATTGCCAGGTTGGAAGTTTGTTCAAGAACTCTAAACGAACCAGATTGTTGTTTTATCAAGGGGATTCCTTTAGCACAAAATCTGTTTTGGCCGTGTTATTCTACCCAGAAGTTGAAGTTGTTAACACAGTTCGCGCAAAGCTCGGCTTCAAAGATGGCTACGTTTGACTGCGGCTCTCAATGTTTATTCGGGAGAAAAAGTGTTTTCAGAACTCCCGGCTTGTTGACAATGCGACTAGATCAAAGTGAAAAACTATGAGTCAACGCTTAAAATAGGGAAAGGTACATTATTATAGTCGATTTCTTGCGCGGCTTTGACGTGAAAGTCCTGGATATACCTCATCTCAATCAATCACACGTGGGAGTCGAATTGCGTCATTGCGAATTCTCTAATTTATCACTTTAATGTACGTACATATTTGTTGCTTTACGAATCGCATACCTACCATCTCGCGAGGCGATAGCAGAAACGTGTGCTTTAAACGTGCGTTAACTTCTGTGACTGATTTGGTTGTTACGAGCGTCGGATAACGTAATCACTACCTTCTTTAGTATATGTTTTTCTCAAATACTATATGTACTTAGGTACAGTGTACTTAATTGTAGAGTCTTAGTATGCGCGCGGATACAAAAACTGCATTCAACTCGCGCACGTGCTATATGTATGTAATCTTCTAACGCGATGGGGAGTTAGTTTCAAGGAATTATTTGAATAAAAAGCCTAAATAATGGTAAATAATTTCGCAGGAGGGTATAAACAGATTTCGCTGTGCAATAAGCAAGAAAACCCATATTACCTAAAGTAGCATAATTCGGAAAAGTCATTACCCGAGAGAACCATCCAAACTTCTCCGGCGAAATCTTCCTAATTAGAAAGAAAATGGGAAAAGTTGATGAAGACGTGAAACCAAACTGAACCTTACTTAAGCTCTCGCAAAAGTTATCAGTTAGTGAATTAAAATCTATTAATATGGAAACGCAAAATTACGAAGAATTTACCAAATATTTTAACGATCATTTTTATTAGTGCAACTATTATACTAAATATGGAATGAAAGAAAAAGTTGTGCAGAAGGTTGCCGCTTAAGAATAATATAAGTAGGTAAGTAATAAACTTGTACGAGAATTGCATGATATTTATTTACGTTGGACGCAATGTTATTAAAAGAGTATACCAATATTGGCCCCTTTTCACATTTATGGTTTTGATGAGATGTAATTTGCAATGTTCCACGGCGAGTCAAAGAAAATATAAACAACATTAAAGGTTTTTGGTGTCGTGTCACTGATAAAAAAGTTGAGATCTAAGGAGTCAGCAGGGTCAAGTTCCATATCAGTTCCTCAAATCATAACTATAGGAATGTACTAAGTTCTTGTTTTTCTCAACTTGGCATGTACCCAACATATCGAAGTACCATGAAAAACGTAGCTTTGCATCACAATTGGTCCTCATAGTTTTTAATAACTAGTTTCATGTCGTTAGTACCGAGTTTGACTCCGTTTTCACAACGATAATTTGTAGTTTTCAGCTGTTTTTATTTGCATACATCTAATTCCAAGTTTCGGAGTCACCCAAAAGTGGTGCACTCGCAGGTTTTACATATAGGTCAGTCAGTCAGTGATAATATGGGGCTTTTAATAACTAACCTAAAGGTTTATTCATGAAATATCGGATTCTATTTCTAGATGTTCAAGGGGGTTTTACTAGACATACCAATTTACAAGTGTGTAGGTTAAATAAGATTTTAAGTTCTGGTTAAAATTGTTCGTTTAAATACATATATACGCGACTTTGTATAGAAAATATAAGCTGGCTCATCGGTTTTTAGCTTAGCTAAATTGCAAAGTTGATGTTACTTAGAGTACGCTTACCTTGGCTCATAAAATACGGTATCCTAAATCTTCCCGACAGAACCCGATCTCGTAGCGACTGAAGAGTGGAACCGTCGAATGGCAATGCCCCACACACTAGGACATACAACACGACACCCAGACTCTGCAATAAAAAAAAAAACATAAATATGAGCTTAACACCCCATGAATGATTGAAAACCTGATCAAGGCCTGCTATCACACAAGCTACAATGGAATTGTGAATTTTGTTTCCACACATTGTGTAACGTTTTTTTGTAATTCGCGCGTTTTATGAAAGTGTAACATTTAGGTAAATTACTGTATATCGGTAGCAGTTTGCGGTTCAGCATAAATTTGTTTCGAAAGTCAACCAATCGCAATCACTTGGGTTATTTTATTTATACGTATAGTATAAGTTTGTCAAAAGTGTCATTTAGCGTTGTTATTGGATAACAAATGTCAAAATAAGTCAAAACAAATATGTTTATCTTTTTTGGAGGGTACTAAATGACAATTGACGCTAAATGGCATCAATCAATAGTACGTAGGTATAGTTGAAGGATGAGCCGGTGGCCTTTACGCCAAAGCAAAATCAAAAGTATTGTGCAGCAAATATCGACTCTGACAGGCAGGGGATTTCCGCTCGTTCCTGTATAAATGACCAACTGCTCGGCTTTCCGCTCGCAGCTTTTAAAATAATGATTCCTTATTAACTTTCAGCGTTAGGTTGAAGCAAACAAACTAATATCATAGTTCAAATAAAAAGACGCAGTTTCGAATAACGCAAAATCGAGTCTCGAGTCTAATACAGGAAACGAGTATTCAATACTACTATTAATTGTAACAACGTACCCATATGTCAATTTCAGGGCCGGTGTATCGTTTTCCCTCGAAGACCTCTGGCGCAGCGTAAGGCGGGGACCCGCACCACGTCGCGAGCAGTTCCCCGGTCGCGTAGTAGTTACTGAACCCGAAGTCTGCGATCTTGATGTTCATATTGGCGTCCAATAGTAGGTTCTCCGCCTAAATGGAAAAAGTTTTCTCATTCAACAAAGTCTCGGTGTATCGGTACATTTCCATTAATAACGATTTTTATTTAGAACTTGGCTGAAAACGACAATATTGACTAAGCGATTTCTACCTAATAATTACGTTTAAAATTAATGACTCTATGAATTAAAGAGAGTTGCAATTGCAGACGACGGGAACAGACAAATAAAGTAACTCGCTTACAAAATAAGTACTTTACGTCAGAGCAATTGATGTGGCTAATTAAATTAATCCAGTCTGGCGGATCTCTCTGCGTTGTCCGCAATCCTTTCATAATGCTAACAGAGAGAACGGATCAGTTGAAATATGAAGAGGCCCGTTATTTTTCGAATGGACGTACTACGCTGTTAGCAACAGATTGTTTTTACGGTTTCATCGGACAGAGTTCGTTTACTTGGCTTGCCTAAGGATACTTCATTGACCTGACCTCGTATACACTCAAGACGCTTATGGATTTGCAAACAATCGGAATTTAAATTCTACTAACGCTTCGGAAGGACTGCGTTGTGTCGATACTAGTCTGTTACAGTTCCCGGCGAACTTCTTGAGCAATGACCTTGATTGCGCAGTAGCCGTTTCTAGTACAAATGTGAATGCGCAAATGTAACCCCTCCATGCGACTTATGTTCAAGACGTTTGCCGGCAACTCTACTCGTAGTGTTAATGAGGCGAACCTTGAGATCTCTGTGGACGATCCGTCGCTCGTGGCAGTACTCAACCGCCGACAGAATCTGCCAGAACTTGCGCCTGGCAGCCTGCTCGGCCATCCGCCCATACTTCGCGATGTAATCTGAAGGAAACGTTATTAATTTACGTAACCGGTAATTACCTTTTGCATGACCTTCACTTATATTAATGTTCTATTTTTGCCGGAAATTTGCTCAGCATGAACGTCGACTAAGTTGTTCCGCAAATAACTATATCCCTTTGTTCCTATTAGGTGTTTTATATACAGTAGGGGAAATATATTCATGTACCACCTTAGAACCCTATCGCAATGACGCGACGCGTTAAACGCCACGCTATGTCATACAAATGTCATGCGTATGTCTCTTCGACTAGGTTCTACGGTGGTATGTGTTTCAATTTCCTTGACTGTACATAACATCAATATTATCAGATTATATTTTATATGTTTGAAACAAAACCCTGGACTAAATTGTAAATACAGATATACGTGAATACAATAGAAATTTACACTTATTTGCTAATTTCGAGACTGAATGACATCAGACGGCGCAGGTGCGATTATAAACGTCAAATGCATTATTCACCGGATATAAACACGGATCGGTGGTGGTTCCGTCGATATACGTCGGATACTTATAGAAGCCGACTGCCATGACAGGAAGTTACAACATGATTCATTCCGAAATGGCTAAGAAAAGGTTATAAACAGTTGATGTTTATAACCATTGTGACAGAATTAGAACTAAAAAACAAAAAAGAGCCAGACGTAAGACTAATTAAAGGGCTTTAATTGAAATCGAAATTGAAAAAAAATATTCGAGTCACAAGTGTAATTAAAAAGAGGATTCATAATTTCGAAAGGCTCTTTGACGATTTACGTTTTTCATTCGGGCAAAAGGCATTGGGTTCGTGAGCACCAGTTGGCTTTCGGGCGAATGTAGTCAGCTGTGCGCGAAATTACTTCTCCTTCCCCCACTAACCCTTGCCCCTCGCACCCTCGCCGCTAGTGACGTCACCCAGAGCCTGCTTACGTCATGACCAGAGCGGCCACGAAGCCCACGAACGTACGGGCGGCCTTAATCGATTTCGAGGTTATGCTTTTCGGCGTCGGGATTTATGAAGGCAATGTTTTAATTTAGTTCGAAGCACGCAACTTCGGAAACGATTGGTTTGAAAAGAGCGCAGTAAAGTACAATAAAACCAAGGTATTTTTACCAGTAACTCAGCGAAGTTAACGTCGAGTCTGTTCTTACAGCTCGCTTACGCTATGTTACTGAACCCTAACTACTCGACAGGAACCTTTACAACTTATTTGATAGAAAGGAAATTGGGTATCGAGCAGGTCCCGTTTGGAACTTTCAATATTATTTTGATACGTGCGTAGGTTTCTCAAATAATCAGCTTCGCACGAATTCAAAGGAGAAGGAAATTATTTCCTTAACAACGTAGGTACGTAGGCACAAAACCGAACTTATTACCATAAATATATTACTAATAAATATTCTTCGTGGTATAAAAATTGTGGGGTTACAGTTCGGTCGTAGGTATGCAATCATTTCAGCCATCGCCCACCGCAATAACTTTTAGAATTGACGCAAAACTCATGCAAAAGAAACGTCAGACTCAGATCTACCTGCCATCCTTTATCTAATTTAAGTTTCTTCCTACGCTATGACGCATTTAGTTTGAGGAAACAAAAGGTATCTCTAACTCCGCTCTTCCTTATATAACGGTTACATTTTATTTTGCCATTATCTTAATATTGGGGTTTATATGAAACTCAGTTAATATGTTTAACAAGGCTTCCGCTGATGCTGACAGACAGGTAATTAATGATTTTCGGCCCGTTTTACCAAAACACGTGATAAATCGGCTATCAAGCAACACAAAGCCATTGTATGGTCAATATCGTAGCTAATATACGTCATCAATCAAAACTCGGTCGATTGGAACCCGCCCGATATAACAAAAAACCTCTTTATGTGCACTGTAGACAAAAGGATACTTTCGGCTTTTTTATTTGGAGCCCATGGAAAATTTAGAAGTAGGTACCTATGTAACTTACCGAAAATTTCGCCCTTGCTCGCGTATTCAGATACAATGTAGATCATGTTTTTCGTCTCCATGACCTGTAGACAACCAACACATTTCAATGTAACAAAATCACGTATCAAATGAACACAAAGTACTTAAATATACAGAAATCTGTTTGTAGGGAAACGTATTGGAATTCTTAGTCACCTTGCGAATAATTATTACATCATAATTATGCGAACTATTTGACCTACAAGAGCCCGCCTCTTATACACAAATAAAATGCAAATACAACTCGCTAAATGTATTAATAAATTCAATATTGAATCACTGGTAAACTCGTAACTTAATGGTTTAGACTTAGTCGACCTTATTCTCAATGGTGTTATCCGAGTTATAATGTTATATCAGTGGTTGTAAATACAAAAGAGAAAATCCAGTTTTAAATTATTACATATTTTAGAAAAAAAAATTTTTACAAGCTTTCACTCAACTTCACCTGCAATGCAACCCTAAAAACATGACCGACAAAGTATAGTTTATCTTTTCGTGTGTCCCTTTCTTTTGATACTAGAGAGACAGATGTTAAGGCCACTGTTAGTGTGTTAGTTAATTGTTAGACAAAATATAACCCATTTCGAATTGACGTCATATTTGTCAGGGTGTGACCTCAGAATCCGGAATCAAAAGTAAGGGTCTACATGACATGATCTGATAAATGTTATGGTCAGATCAGAAGCAACATCATGTGGTGTGAAGGCTCATCCTTCTTTCATCTGATACATCTTTCGGACAAGACAGATCAAGGCCCGACCACACCGTCAGGCCTCAGATAATGTCATCAGTAAACCCCAGCTTTTGATCTCGGATTTCATGTCTGAATATAGGTGTGTAACATCCAATTACAAAGAATACTTAATAAAGTATAGCCAGCAATAAACTTGTATATTTTTTGAAAATTTTTATTATAAATAAATTAAATTAAATCGTAGCAATATTGACAGATTTTTATCGTTGAAAATAAAAAAGGTACTGTCTACTTATTGTGATTCCAAGGGCGTCTACGTTTCAGATTCACCACGAGAACCTTTTAGCTATAAAATGAACGTCAATTCTGCGAATATTGCGATATTCGCGATAGTGTAGCGTGTAGCAATGACATCTATGAAATATAGTTTTTATGGATAAAAAAATTGAAACCGGAATACCATTAATAAGAATAAGATACCGTTTAAATGGCCAAATGGAGTAAAACCTAAAGTTTTAATTTACCATCACTTTTTAGTTTAGCTACAAACTGCAAACATTCCACAATCCGGTTACAAATGTTGCCTATTTAATGTATTTACATGCGCTCCTCAAACAAAGCATCAAAGAGGCATTATTCATAGAGGTCGCTTTACAGTTCACCGCAATTAACGTTTGTTTTGAAAGGTGTTATCGCCGTAGTATGCAGACAGCCACCATCAGTGACTCACGCGGTAGATATTTATAGTACTGGTTTACATTTTTACCGCGGCCGCGGCTAGTTCACGGGCACGACCCTACCAAAACATAGGTAACTATTCCTTATATCATTAGCAATTTTAACAACACCGCCGCGCCGGTACTCTTACTTAACCCCAACGTCATTGTAGCGATGTCTAGATGAAGTAAATTTACGATGCCGTCAGGTTCCAGACAGCTGGAATATTTTACAATAACTACGAGCACAACGTAGGTACCCACCACCCTCTGTCAACCTGAATCAAACATGAGTTAATGAATAATCGATTTCTACCTCATAATAATGAATATATATTGGATACTCTCATACAAGTATAACCAAATATTGTAATGTTTAACCTCCGTGGGGGAGCGAACCGCAGGTATAACAAAAGGTTTTAAATTTGTCGATGAGAAACAGGACAACACAATGATGTCATCATACACATAAAAGTTTTATCACAACATTTACTGCCGATGACTACAAGAGTCATTGTTGATTCAAGAAATTAAACGATGTTAACATTTTATATTATAGTTATGATGTTACTATCTTATTAAAAAGGCAAACCGATTACATCATCAAATACAACACAGATGTAATTTAATTTAGTTTCCGAATCTGTCGCGTCTACTTTTGCCAACATTGTACTGAAACAGAAGTGATTAATCTTATTTAATTAGATATTGTTTCCAAGATACGCAATCCGGACACAATCTATTTCTAGTGTCTAGTAACGAAACAGTCAAATCAAAGAAGCATCATTTATTTTATAAGTACCTAGACGTAGTTAAACGGAGATTTGTAAGAGGTACCTACCTACTAGACATCCGTTATGAAAACAAGCAGTGAACGAAGATAAACAGCAATTAATCCTTTCAAGGATAATTTGATTGTTAACAAGTACTTACAAGCTACTGTTTTGCAGACGGAAACGCTCCCTTCCCGCATCTAAGGAAGGACGTACCAATTGTTTGCCGACTGCCATTCAAGGTGTCCAAAATGTTTTGTATACTTTGCTACTACAGACCATCCGCATGTCATTCATGTCCCATCGTATATCTTCATGCAACTTTGTTACGAAACCACATTATGCAACACTCATTGTTTCAATTACTAGAATCACAACTGTAACCAGGGTATTGTTCTTGTTGTCACAAATCGAAGATCGATCTTCATTTATACACGCTTCAAAATAAACAGTTACATTTATAATTGAGATGTCTTTGCGTTAATAAAACGTCGGTGTCTGTATGTTGATATAATAACAGTTGCTAAGTATTGCTATGATTGCTATCGAGCAAAGCTTTCGCTTTTTTTTGTGTCGACTATACCAGTTTAATAAACGTTACAGGTGCTACAATCCGACATAAATGTAAACATTTCCATACTAAAGTCTGACCATTATTAAATAGATTGATATATTTTGCTCCCAATCCCAAACGTTAGAGATCTTCCTGACTGTGAAACTTGAAATATTTTTGGGTTTAATAAGCGAGCCCCCAATAACGGATTTGTGGAATTTGAAACAATCAATTTAAATCAGCTTACGAGCTCTTTAGCTTTAACATTTCCGGTCTTCTGAAAATTTCCCATCAATCAGCAGCATTCATGTGCGTTGCTCAAACGAGTCCTTTGTACTCGTAATTTAAATGAGGTGAATTTTGATATATATCCGGCAGTCTGCAGATTTTGTGATGCATCTTCAAGTTATTTCATGAGTTTTCCTTAAGTTTAGGAGTACGTGTTCAACAAGTCCATACGTATTCCAGATATTAAATTGTGCCGGATAATTGCGTAAACAGATCTCCACGTGGCGGACACGTGATGGGAGCAATGACATTAATGAAAATCGATTAATTGGGAGCCTGCGCAATAATGTTGCACTCAGCTATACCTATTGTAAACAAAGTTTGTTTTTTTAAGCTGCCTGGGATGATTGCATCTGCATTGTCTCAATTAGGCTGTGTGACGTCGGTGTCTAACTGACGTTTTAAATCAGTGATATGTATACGCTTGCGGATATAATAATAATCAGAACAATTTTCGTTAAACATTTATTTAATGGAATTTAAACATGGGTTTCAGAACGATGATCGCTACGCCACTTAGCGGTAATTAACACATCCCTCTCTGTGTTGTGTTCATAAATATTGTAAGTTAGTTATTGAGAAACTTGCAAAGACACATCAACCTGTAATCAATGTTGCATAACGGCATCGGCATCATATTACACTGTCAATAACATTTTCACATATTCACAAGCGCACTGACTATGACGTTCAATTCAATACAACAGGAACACCCACTCCAATAAATGCATACTTAATGAATGTTAAATGTATTTGCATGAAAGAGAAACCTGGATGGCGAATTAGTGATAATTAGATACACAAAAATACGAGTTCACAGCATTGATGAGTAATTGATTGATTGCGTGTTTCGATTTTAATTGGATGCACTCCAATGGTTTGGTATCAATAGTTCTAAACCTCTATGAATACGCAATTAGTATTTATGTATCACTAATGAATCTAAAAAGATCATTACTAGTGTAATTCATGAAGGCAAAGTCGACGTGGAAGTGATGGAGAGCTTGAAGCAAATGAACGACGAGCAGTTGGCACACCACCAACCAACACCGTACCCAAGTGACATTGCGAAAAACGCAGAGCAATAAACCTGGCAGTTCCCCACTCCTAAATTGTAACGTTGCTTTCAGAAGACGCCTCTATAAGCACCAAATTAGCTGACGCTCCGCAGAAAACCATGAATACACAGTACGCAATGTACATATTTAATGAACGAAGTACTCCTTGTTTCCAAAGCATAAAAAAATGCTTAAAAATTATGAGGCGTCTTTTTCCGAGATTTCTCTCACTTGGTGTCACTGGAGATGGACAAGTAGCCCAAGTTTTTCAGGCATGGATGAATACGTAACAAGAAGCTTCACGCTGGTCACGCGTCAGTACTCCTAACTGTATAACATGCTACTGTCTTATACTGATTATTGGGATGGCGTGAATGATGGTATTGCATTACTAGGAACGACTCAATTGCAGTAACGAGCCAGTGAATGCTCCATCAAGTAGCTAAGTCGCCTAATTCATACGTATTTGTTCCGCTGCCGGATAACGGGAGTTCTTTTTGCAACCACGGATGACCTCCCAGTGAACCTGTGGTGACCCGAATAAGTATTGTCCCGCTATGAAATAACGTTAGTTAGCTCGCGTGTACAGTTTGGACTCTCCTTAAGTATAGATACTTGAAATATTTAAGGAAGTTTCTTACCTGGTAAAGCTTAATAATATGAGGATGGTCGAGCCTCTTCATGATGTCCACTTCTCTGTAAACCTTCTGAAGATTGCTGGCGTCTAACTGCGATTTATCTATTATCTTAATTGCTACCTGTAACAATACAATATTATTATTAATATCTTTATCTTTCGTTACATACCTACTATAAAACAAAAACGCTATTCGTTTTTGTCTGTCCTTATTATTGGTTTCATAAATACGTTTAACTTATACACTTGTTTTACCACTAAGTACATTTTTTTGAGCTTTCTATCGCATTTATACTTATTCAGTTCTAAATACATAACAATTATTGTAATATAATATAATCGATTAGACGTAACAATCGAAGGGTTAATTGGATTTATTTGAAAAGGGCTGCGTAAGATTTAACAGGTTTTATCAGCACAGAAGAAAGTTTTCAAGTTTTTGATGAACTCGACAAATAGAATGGAGACCCTTATATAATTCAATCAAATATTTAATTAAGCCCTGCCATATTAGTCAGGTTTTATTTTACGAGCGTAGAAAATTGAACAAAATTCGCAGACCGTTTATTTACCATCTAAGAACATTTCAGAATACATAAAGACGCCGTCTTTGTTTTAAAAAGGTATGGAATAATTCAACGGTTTAATACAACTAAAGTGTCTTTTGTAATAATAAAGAATATCAAAGACCATTATGACAACTTTCCCAGCGTTTGTGACGCTGCGGGCCGGGGTTAATTATTTGAATTTAATCGCTTTATCCTTATAAGATCAACTTTTTATGGCTTTTTCCATCTGTAACTCTATTTAATTGTTTGTGTGGTTTTCTAAAAGAATTTTTGTATTAATGTATTGTATTATTCTGAATGTCGTCGGAAAGTATGTACCTACAGTCTATTTATTCACAATCAATCTGTGCCAATAAACAAAAGTCGGTTGTCGTTACGGCTGGTTTTATTCCATTATTTTTTACGTACACAACGGAACATTTGATTTGCAGACTCAGTGTTCAGACAGACAAAGAGGTGATGACGTCAAGCGAACGTCACTTGGTCGATTCAGAAGGCGATTGAGGCAATTGACGTGATTGGTCGTCGCTCGATTCACCGCTCCCGGCTCGCCTAATGGAAAGGTCTCGAAAAAGGTTGGAAATAAGTAAACTATCTACTACTTAAGTGAACTTTATTACCTCTTAGAAAGCGTGGAAATTTAATAACGACGTGGAAACCGGGTAAGTGCTCCTTTGACACAATTTAGCCCAAGACATTCAGTTTGTACAATTGCATCTATTGGCTTAAGAGACTTTAAAATAAGTACGAGTTAAATATCTTTTTAAAAGGAGACTGCAATATGAGCAGAGTCAAAATGGAAGGTAAAATGGTGGATGGATTGGATTGGATAGACGATAATAGTCGCCCCGTAGTATAATTAACACGGAAGTAAATACATCATTTTTAGTTCAGATTTGGTCTCTTGGTGACTATTGACATTATAATTGAGCGACGAATATGAAAATTCCCAGTGACTTCAGTTCCGCAATAGCAATTATCAGTTGTGGTTTCACAATAGGAGGACAGTTATAGCACTCAATAGGGACAAACATGTCAGTGGAAGTACGTCACGTCAGCTGCTCCGACATTGACCCCGATAAGTGATAACTCTGCACGCATCTGTGCATAGAAAAATATTTATCATGCTATCAAATTAATTGTTAAAACATTCAAAATAGCATTAGAACCAATAGAACACTATAATATTGGTAATTTGTGGCTTAGAATTGCGCAATCCTTAAGTACTTATACTAAACTTATTACTGATAATGAGGACGATGAAATTAGAACATTAACAGACGTGTATTTCCCTGATTATGTGTCAAGTGATATAACGCTCCTCATTTAATTAGAATAAATACTTTCCGTCTTATTTATCAATTCTCTTAAATGTGAATGTTTGTACCTGAGTCATGGATGTTATTTGTATTTAAGTATGTATTTATCTATATATGTATGTTTATCCGTTGTCTAGTATCCATAGTACAAGCTTTGCTTAGTTTGGGACTAGGTCAATTGGTGTAAATTGTCCCGAGATATTTATTTATTTATTTATTATTTTATGTTGAAATATAGTGTCATCCTTAAATTAGGATATAGCTGAGCTAAAAGCCGATCGATGATCAGTGAGCAACTCTATGAATGGGCGGGCGGTGTGATCACTGAGCAGCTTGCTCTTTCACGCTTCTTGTCAGTTTGTTTAAAACAGTAATACTGTATTAAAAATTGGTTTCGGCGATGTTTTTGGGACTTAAAGTGGTGTATTTTTTGTTAATTTCTGTTTCGTATTTTTACAAGTGTCATAAATACTTAGAATTTCTTTTTTTATTTATGCGTTTATTCATACGGTCGATTACATTTGTATTTTGAGTAGAAAGGTAGGTAACACTAAAATTGTGGCGGCACAAGAAATATTGTTTATAAATTTATTGTTTCATTTACGAAATATTCAATGTCCAATATTATTTAATGTCCTTTGTTACAATGGCTCTAACATGGCCGGCCCAGGTTTAATTTATCTGCGTCTCTGTTAAACTAGTGTCATAAGAAAGTGACACAGGTAGAAATATACTCAGATACACTAAGTAGCTTTTACTTGTATCACTACTTCTTGACACAGTTTTGACGCGTCATTTTCCTTAAACAGGTAGGTAGACGTACTGCCGCTTATGGATTATTTACATTGCCCAATACCACAATGCCATTTCGTGTACTTTTAAATAGTACAAGGATGAATATCTTTTTTATGTTTTGTTTAAGGTAAGTGAACGTGTAAAGGAAATTTAAAAAGGTTACGTCTTTAATATAACACAAAAGCGAATTCGTGTTACCAGCAATATTAATTATAGCCATAAATATTGACTCGAGTAGATTAACGCCAGTAGGTACGAGTATCTGCATGAAGAAGGTGAATCCGAATTCGGCCTTACCCGACCTTGTCATTAACACTTACTCGCCAATCTAACTTCCGAAGACAATTGGAAGTCAGGCCACCAGTGTTATCGCATCTTTTACTCATCGACAACCATCTCGACGCTTGTCAATACTTTCATAATTATATAAATACAAAGTACATAGTTAAATTATAAACACGTAACGGGTCAGTCAATAACCGGGCGTGTCATTGAACCGGTCGCCGTCACTTCACACGGCTCGGCTCATGACCCAAAACTATCTACATAATTACTTATTTATACAATCCAATTCTGGAACGATGCGTTTAATACATTACTAGAAAGCCTTTGTAATTTCTGTATGTTTGTAGCCAACTTTTGTTTGCGTAGTTTTTTAGCAGGCGAAACATAAAAGAGGTACTGCGGGTTTGATTTTGAGCCTATGATCTTGTTTGCCTGTGAGTATCTGGTTTTGTAGAGCATACAACAACCAATACTAAGGCTTTTTTTGCGAGATCACTTCCATTCCATCGAAGGGATGCTAGAGCAGTGCCGTAACTAGTTAGAGATTTTGTTAATATTGTTTCCCCTGGTGCATTTTTAACCATATTTACTAAACGCAATGTGTATATTTCTGAAAAAATCGCCAGAGAAATTAATATTTCAAGATTTACCAACATAACGTTTAGCAAATATTAGGCCAATATGTAATGTCAAGGTAATGAATATTTTCTAGATTACCCTGCCCAGTGCACTAACATGATAGACGGAATAAACTAGCGCTGACAGACAGAACTGTAACACCCGCTTTACTTGAACCGAAACCCTAACATGACCGATTACGCAGATAAGCTAAGCACTGGGGTTATAACAGCTGGATAAAGAAAGTTGTGTTACCAGAATAATGAATATGCACAGGACGCAAGCCCTGGAGAAGCGCAGACGATAGTTAGTGACATTTTTCAATGGAGCCTCTTGGGGTCACGGTTTAAAAACGGTTGAAAAACACTGTTCTTCAGCATGCTGACAGAAAATTGTTACAAGTAAATAAACACTTGTAAGAGTGTTTACTTTTTATCTTATCACTACGGTAATCCTGGAGTATGATCCTTTACGCAGTTAGTTACAGCTTTTATCAGCGTACAGACGAGTAGAAAATAATAACAGCAAGTTAATCTGTAAGATTATTCGTTTGAAGGTATTCACGTATTGATTCTTAGAACATACAGAGGAGGACGTAGTACTGAATTCTATTCGCTCAGAAAATATTCTGAGAAACATAGAAACGAGAATTTAGAAATATTTGTAACGAGTTCAACTTGAGCCTTAAATTGAACTTTTTACAAGTATTTCGTATGCAAGTGACACAAAGATCACATCATTTAGAAACATATTATTTTCAACAAACGCATGTCAGTATATATATTTCTTTAGTGTACAGAAATCATAAAGGACAATCAATCATATATCATATAAGAGTCCTTTTTTTGTTAAATAAAGCATAAAGATCAATCTTACGGATTTTTCCATGGTTGTTTTTATAAGGCTTCAGATTTAATAAATTTTAACTTGGTCCTTTGAGTTACAAATACAAGGTTGCGATATGCCTACTACAATACAAAGTAGCAAGTTTATAGAACGGGGAAATCATAGAAATGTTGAAACTTTCTGCCTTGTTCCATTATAACAAATGAAAACTAGGTAGAATTCTCCTCGCAATGACTTTAGTCCTTATGCCCACTCGTAGCGATGCGCAAGCGTAGCTGCTACGCTACTACGGCGTAGCATGCTCTACAAATAATTAAAATAGCGTAGCAACACGCATGCAGCAACGGACACGTTAATGTTAAATAGCCCGAAACAAATTAACGCCGGAATCCTAAGTAGAAGTAGTAATAAACCGTGACTGGCAATGTAATCGCAGCCAGGTGTTAATGAGGCGGTCGACATAAGAACCGCTTGTCCTGGTTGTATGTTGTCACCTATAGACATTACTATTACTATTGAATTGACATTAGTAAAGTAACATAAAGTTTCCTACGAACGCACAAATTAAATGTACGTACACCTTCCGTACATAGATTGATGTTCAAAATCTCAACAATGTTATTTTTAAGTAAAATTTTTGTAACCTGTTTTCTGTGTGGTGTTTTCAATAAACAGTATTTGTCTTGTCACATCCCTCCCGTTATAAAACCGCTTTTTAAAATACAAAATGTTAAATACCATAAAAAATATTAATTCTTCCATTTAAGCTCCAAGGCACCGGTCCAGATCATCTGTCTTCGTAACAAGAGGATATTGGTAAAGTTTTCACGCCAAGCGTTGACATGGTTGAATTTGTTGAACAAATTTGAACAACAGAAATATACGTCTACGTATGTGTAAGTAATTTAGTAACCAATAGGAAATGTTCAAGAAATACCAACAATCGAAACTATAATGAACAAAAAGATTTCAGAGATCAGGTTCGAATGTATCTGATTATTACAACACTCAAGAAATCGAATCTGAGCTTTATAGTATCGCCTTGGTTTTTATGTAGAAATAGAAGGGATAATTGTGTCGCATTATCAATTGAATAGCATTTACGTCAATCGTTATCTCGTAATGAGCTAGAAGTTGAAGATACCAGGTAGGTTTTCAATTGCAGTAATTATCGACAAATGTCTATTAAAGATTTGTTGTAACTGATAAGTAGCCGAATGTGCCGTCACGCGTTGTAATAATCTTATTACATTATTAATTAATTAATTAAGATCAGCATCGCCTCGAATGCCGCGATCTCATTCAATAAATGTTCAAGCTCTTTCGAGCGTTGTTGAATCAGCGGCGACAGTGATTGTAATGCTCACAAAGTCACGAACATTTTAATGAATCGTCCAACACTAAATCGGGGTTCGTACGAGCTGAGCTGAAATCAACAAGTCCAGACTACGATCAATAGAGTCGCCCAAGCAGCGAGCTCGAGGGCGAGGAAGATGGCTATACTTCTCCCCTTTCGCCTTACAAAATTACAGATCCTCACAATTCCGTCCCTTATTTTCAGTTTCACGCCATAGATTTCATGTTTCAATCCTGCTTTAACAGCAACCGTGAATCTAAATCAAACCGAAACCGTTTCTTGTAATCATGAGCTGTATTTTTGTACTGTCATGTTAGTTAACGCAATTGTTCAGAGGGATTTGCTGCCGTCTGCCTTAATCCACTTAGATTTAATGCCTCTAAATCTGTAAGACTAACCTGGCTCGTCCATCTGGGTTTAGAGCTGCAATAAATCCCTTTATGGACCAAATTGCATGTATCTTGAATACCATTTGGATGGTTGGTACATGACTAGCTTACCAATTGGATATTAAGGAAAGAACAGCCTTGAGTGATGTTTTCATTGCCAAAACTACTATCCGCTACGTTCATAGTGTCACTTATGTTATCAAATCATCGATATAAAGAACTGATATTGTCATGGCAATCAACACATCAATGCTACATGTTTATCTCTACAGGGTTTACGCCGAGTAGTCTGGACTCTAGTATACTCATGCAAGCATGACGTTGAATTATGCCTCTTTACAATAAACTCTCCCCGTGGTACCTCTTCGTGCAGCAAATACGTACTTTAAGTTTCTACCTACATACCTGCAGAGCTGCGTACCTATATTACGACCGTCTGCCAGTCAGGCTACGTGAGTAGTATTGTATTTTCTAGCCTCGCCTATCCGCAACAGCAACCTTTTTTTAGTTTACTATTATTTTGGAAACGTTCGAAGAACAAACCTTCACTTACTTTTACTTATTAGTTTTATAAGCTATTCGTATTCGTCGGTTATTGTGGAATGTTTGACCCACTTTAAGCACATATATACAACAAAAATGGAGCGAGGAATACACAGTAAACAGAAACGCACAGGTGTCGTGCGGGTTAAGCAATATAAATTAAAGCCTATGATTACAAACTTTCTTTGTTTCATTTAGAACAAAAAGAACACAATGAAGAATTATTACAATGAGAGCAATTATAACTTATAATGCACACAATCTTTACAGAAAGTAAGCGACCCCGATCCATTTAAATTGCGCAACATTCAGTATCGAGCCCTCGTTCATAATGTAAGTAGTTGTTTCCAGTTAATAAATTTAATCTACTTCTAATATTAGCCGCAGCCAGACACAATATATATACAAAAATAAATAAGAATGTAATTAAGCTACAATAAATAGAAGATATTAAAGTGTATTGACCCGATAATTCGGTTAATTTTTACGAAACGTGACGCACAAAGCCGAATGCTTTTAATAAGCTGCATATGAAACAAACACAAAAATATCTGGTAACCATGAAGTTAATGACTATGACCCCTATAACATTTTAATACGGCCATAATGAAAAGTGTCTATATTGGCGGAATCAATATTATATGGTATTTTATGATTATGAGCAAGAAGATGAACATAATAATTAATACAAGGAATGCAATGTGAATAAAATGCGTTTTTTAATTGCATAATAATTACGAACAATCTTCCTCATTGGCATACTTTTGTAATTAGTTACACTATTATTAGTTATCACCTCAGGTTGCTTTTTTTTTAAAAAGCAGTCTTATATTTCAAAAAACTTTTCAGAGGCTTGTTTTAGGTCGTACGTCGTGTTCGAGCAAAATCTAGGGATTTTAAGTATGTAGTTGTAAAGTAAACGTCAGGTCAATATGAGGGATTGACGTCACAATAGATGATAAGGTTGAAAGCAAACAGGCACGCGTGTCTCCGCGCTATCACGAATTATCTCATGATAAACGCATTCTAGTTGTTCGCGACTTTGTATTACACAGCCACGGAACAACGCGACACACCTGACTATATCAGCAGCGACGCAAAAAACATGGACATGTTCCAGCACAGCACGTCATTCCGAATGTTCGCCAATTTTTTTTTCGGATCACGTCACAATACTCTATTCTTACGAAAATAATTCTAGCCAGATAATCTCGAAATTCCCGGCATATGAATCATAGGACAACTGAAGAGATGATGGATTACTATTTTTCAGTTAAAAATAGGTGTATTAAAATAATGAACGATAAATCTAGGAGTTTAAGTATCAAAGCCAATGATTGCACCTCTTTTTCACATAAATACCCCGATATCATGTCCAACACAAAGCCCCAAAGACCATGGCAAAGAAGAGGCAGCTACGTAAAACAAATGTATAGATAGAACCATATATGATGGGGTTTTCGTCCAGAACGGAGAAGACGCCTACGGGGGTGACCGCCAGACTGCACAGACCAGATAACACCAGGCTACTGACGCAGAGCTCTAAAATAGATAACGCATTTGCGTCAAGCGCACATTTTTCAAGCGCCTCAATGTAAACCGAGCGCGTGCCATACGAAAAGATTTCCTGGCTAAATAGTCGTCTTACGGCCACCAGCCCACCACGCAAGCCGAACTCATGCTTCGATCAATAAAAATAATGAACGTTTGATTCGGATACTTAATAGAACAGGCAGAAGCAACTTTTACCTAATACCTACCAAAGACAACGTTTTGAATAAGCACTTAATAGTCATTATCAGACTCCTAGTCAGCATGCGAGATTTTCAATGTAATAATTAGTACCGTTTACATGAAATAATAAGAAAACCCAAAAGTAAAAAAATTACAGCCAATTAAACACAGTGTTGTTAATTAAATTAAGATGAAGAATCTCACGTTAAGTTTATCGATGACAGCTCTGCTCATTATCATCTAGTTGGTATAAGTTTCATCACGACATCAGTTTTTTTACATCATAATCTGGTGGGGTTAGATCAGAAGATAATGTTTTGTTAAATTTCTCATTGCGTAATATAAGCGTAGATGAACACAGAGATCATTTTACCAGATGACAAATGATCTGTCTTGTATGATTGTATGCGTGTGAAACCGAATGTAGTCTTGCAAAAGAAAAACTGCATGATCAGATTCATCGGAGAGAGTGTGTTACCACGCGATCGAATGCTCGTTGCTATGAAAGGCAAAAGTTTTCAATGTATTTACAAATAACAATATAATGGATTCAAACTCCAACTGGCTAAATCAACAGATACAAAATTAAAACCAATTAACTAATCTAAAAATGCTGTACATTATTTTCTCAGAAAGCAAACACAGACAGTAATTTTAATGAACTGGGTAAATATTTGAGAGTCAGCTACAATTGTAACTATCTAAAGTAAAAATACATACCATGCAGAGGCTGAAGAAATAATGAGATAAAAATTACCTATGTGAAACTCTCACACAATTAAGGTCAAAAATGTCATAAGTAATATGCTGTATACGCTCACTACCCGGCACTAAGTATCTAGTCAGGCATTACCATTACTGGCTTTTGTAATTTATTAGGTTCATTACCGACTAGCTGTATACTGTTAACTATTTTGCTTGTTATTGATCTTTACTTATATAATAAACTTAATATAAAATGTAATCTGGAAAGCTGTTAATCGAACACGGCACATATTCTAGGAAAACTAATACTACAATCTGTTGACATATTAAGATGGTTCGTTCATTTGTATTAGGAGACGCGAAACGCTAAAAAATCTGCCTGTTCACGAAACTAAGTTGTAATGTAAAACGAGTTCTACTAAGAGAAAGTTGCTGTAAACACTGTTCCTCTCGATGCACTTGTTTTTAAAGCAGAACAAGTAGAATACATTCAGAGCGCAGAATCAGTTACAAATAGGAATCCAATCTTCGCATAAAACTGATTGTGATGATAAGCTAAATTTGTTTATCTAAATAAAATCACTATATTTTTGTTAGTGCGTTGAAGTTTGATTTAAATCGTTTAAAGGATTTATTGTGTATGTGCGTTGTCTTCCTTCCAAAATTAGTAAAGGATTCGCGTACCATATTGGGCCAGAATGGCGCAAGACTTGCAACTAGTTTAAATCAATGCGTCGTTGTCGTCGACTACGTAACTAGTTCGAGATAAGGTTGGCCATCACCTTGTGCTAGCGTTTCGTTGAGAAAAACGTAAAATAATAAAAACAACGTTTAGCGTGCATCCCGCACCGCAGGCAAGGTCGGTGTCGTGTATTTGTGGACGCGGCAGCGGCGCGGCGTCCGACGCGCCCGCATGCTGAATGATTGGTTATATTCCGCGGAACATTTGGCAAACACTCTCATCAACCATTTGCGATACTTACCTATGTTGTTTAGTTTTACTCGAAAGGTGAGATCTTTTTCCGTCTGTACGTTCTTAGCAGCTAATACCGTTTGCACAGTTTGCATTTTATAGTTACAACTCAACTCAATACATAGAGGTTGAGTGTTGTAAGTACTAAACCTTTTTATGTACTGTACTAATACTTAACTACTATAAACCTTTTACTTTATTAACTAGATTTGAGCATGTTATCCTAGCCGTTAAGTATAGAAAGTCTTACTCGTCTCGTCACTACTAAGTCAAACATTCCTAAATAACAAGGTGTAGATATCTACCAAACATTTTTAACCATAGACTTGAACCGGATTTTTGTGTTTACTCGCAGCACGTTCCATCTCGCCGACGCACACATGGATAGCGAAGGCCGAGGGCGTTCGTTCTGTTATTTCGGTGCATTCATTCAACACAGTGGCTTCGAAACATCGTAACCTGCGGATGCGTCACCCTCGCACCTTCACACGTATCAAACGTCCCCGTTACGAATGAGGAGTGTTTAGTGCATTTCAGATTGAGACCTAAAACCGACTTGCTGTGCGATATTCTACATTAAAACGCAGGCAATGAGTCATTCAAGACGACGGCGCCTCGAGGTTCGGTCGGCCAACGACCCACTTCGGCGCGGTACGCTCGCATTACAGCTAAGCTCTTAACCAGGTACTCTACGGCTATTAAAACTCCACTGCATAACATTATCACACTGCGTAAGTAGCTCTATTTAGTGTTTCTATATCAAAACACAGCTAGTTAATGTTAAGGACGTTTCATAACGTAATTTACTTCAGTTTAAAGCGCTGTAAATTTTAACAAGTGCGCATTTAGCACCTTAGACGACCATATTTAGGTCAATTTATCCAAGTGATAGCTCTTTCTCGTGTTTCGAAAGGTACCGCTAACGACAGACTCTCACGGTTTACTTTAATATGAATACATCTCTCGTGCAAGTCATGCAATATCGCTGAACGGCTCTCGACACTTTAGACTGGCTAACTAAACAAGATCAAAATTAAAATATAATCTAAGTTCCATTTAGGACACTCAGAGCTTCATACAAGTATATATAATTGTATATGAGTAAGTACGGTACGAACTTACACTTCAGAAGGCCTTATTTTCAGGCACGTCAGTCAGTTTAATACCTACCCTAATATCGGATTAATTCTCACCCACGCTAACGTTCAATCACTGGTTTAAAGGGGGCTTATTGATTAGATGTCGACTTTGCAAAACAATACTCTTAAAACGATCGAGTATCCTCTAAATCCTCGAACGCAATTTTTAAGTTCGCATGGTTTAAAAAGCAAGACATGCTTGAACGGCACCTTAATGTTTTTTTTACTATTAACGATGATAAGGTCAATGTCAAATCAAAGATCGCTCCTTCCTTATGTGACCTAATAGCTCAGCCACCTGAACCATTTCTAATTTCCCCCGTGCGACAGCTCGCCAGGTGTTTCATTAACGTCAATATTAAAAGGATTTACCCAATGCGTACTCGGTTAGATATGCAGGAAATCTTCAACACATTCCAACGGCTCTGACTTGTATCCGCATTTTTAACACGCAATATCGTCATGTTAAATAGCAAAACATCTGGCAAATTTAGGAAGTTGTTCCCAAAGCCATCAGGCTCAGATTCGGTTATACTTGAAAGGGTCAAATAATTCAGAAACGTGACGTCGAAGCCAAACGTGACTTAACCGCCCACTGCGGGATCTTGAAAATAATCTTATATTACTAAATGATAAGAGAGTCAATGATTACCCAATGGATCTTTGTCGACAATTAGTAGGGCAGACAATGCTATTGTCAATACTCTTCCAATTATGGACACGTTTAGTGGTGTACATTTTGCAAATGCTAATAAAGAGGCAGTTTACCTCCTTAACCGTTGGTACACGTTTTTGCACGTGGTAAGTTAATTGCTTGGAAAATTGTTTTTGGCAATTTATAATGTTGTATCCCACTTCTGGGCTGGCTCCCCTCTTTTACGCTACTTGGGTCTGCAATATGCAAACTCTTATGCCTCTTGTCATTGTGATCCTTTTTGGAACACGTCTGGCTGTCTTCCCACGCTATCTTCGTTTCTGTCAGCCTCTGCTTAGAATCCATAACCATTGCTGGGAATCCATAAGTATCTTTAAAAACTATATTTATTGGTTAGCAATTAGATGTGTTTAAATTTTATCTTGCAAGTTCTGAGAAGCGCGCAATACCTGATGACGTCTAATAACATTTACGTATACGTTTCGAACATGATAAATGATAAAAGAAAGGCGATTTCGGTCGAAAGTCAGCTGATATTGATTTTTTGTTTACTTGAATCAATTACATGGATATAATTAGCATAAGTGCGTAAAAGCTATTCAATAGGTACCTACTTACATCTAAATATCAGGGGAATATTAATTTGTCGCCTATTGTTTTTAACCCTCGAAGAAAATAGAGGAGTGTTATAAATTTGAAGTGTATATGTGTCTGTCGATTTTTAGGTGACATATAGATATAGAAGCTTACAAAACAACCTTTCAAATTGGTGGACCGATTTGACTACGGTTTTTTAGTTGTTGTATGAAAGCAGGGGGCCTAGCACGCTAGCTTTTATCGATGACATTAAGCATTTATCCCGTTCTAACAAGTACGCTTGTGCGAGAGGGACCAAAGCGTTTATGTGCGCCAAAAACGCTAGCGTGCTACTATAGCTAGTTTCATAATTCATATAGCAGTGGTTCTTAGCCATAGAAAGTGAGCTAGAAGTAGTCGAGATATAATTTTTTTAACTATAACTATATTGCTGATTAAATCAAAAAATCCTTTTTGGTTAATTTGTGTGTGTATGACCAGTGGTGGATTTACCAGTAGGCTGAGTAGGCTGGAGCCTAGGGCGGCAGATTTTGGGGGGCGGCAAATTTGATCCAGTTTTTTTCTTGCAGGAACAAAAACAAACCTTATTTAAGGGCTTATTACACTATGCGATATTCAGACAGTCTTAGTGAGACTGTCTAAGCACGGCCGAACCCATTCAGTCGGGCTAACTCTTATTACACTATGCTAAATCTTAGTAAGACTGTCTGAATACCGCATAGTGTAATAAGCCCTTTACACGGAGAAAACGACTCTAGGAATAATAATGGAATGTTAGCCTGCAAGTGTGTCCAATTGCTGAACACAGGCCTCTCGCTCCGATTTCCAGTTCCCTTTGTCTTTGGCAATCTCTGGCCAGTCATTTAAAAATGCATCCAGATCATGCCGCCATCTCCGCCTTGGCCTGCCCCGTCGCCGGCCGGTGGCGAAAATTGAATAGTCTACTGGCGGCAAATGTGTAAATCCGCCACTGTGTATGGTATGTAATGAAGGGCTTCGCTGGTACTGTTTTATTCTGGATGAGGCTTACTTTTGTAGTTTGTGTCACAGACTTACAGAAGCCGCGTTGGCACAATGTGACTAGCTCCGATTGGACCGACCGATGAACATATTCTGATAGGTGCCTCGGACGCTTCTCAATACATCGGAATCGGACGGTGTCATCAATGCCACACGTAGTGCTTAGGTTTAGTCTCTTTGAATGCTACGATACGAATACCGCCAGAGCAGGCACGAAGGGCCAGCAGAGCAATTCTGGCGTCAGTAGAGATGAAGTCACACTCGACATATGCCAAAAAGAGCTGTCAGATCCCTTTAAAATCTGTCATTTTTTGACACATGCCGAATGCGAGATGAATCTCGATGAGTGCCAGAATTGGGGTCCAGGCCACACCGGTTCCGTAGTTATGCAACATGGCTCCAGCTAGCTTCGTAGAGCTGCATACGCATCCGGCGTGGCTCGGCCATTAGGTACTATCCGAATGCGTTTGCTTTCGGGGCCGGTAAGTATAAGGAAAGGGCAAGTACTTACCTAAGCTAGGTATAGCTTAGGTAAGTGCCTGCCCTTTCCTTATACTTCTTGTGGCCACGTACGTGGCGTTATGTTGTGATACAAAAAATGTTAGATAGTTATGTTTTGAACATTTTACGTATTTTTTATATCTTTGTGATAGAGTTCCAGTTTAATTACTTTATCTTTTGTGATGAGGAAACGAAAAATTACGTAGGTGTCAGTGTCGAGTCTATCTATCAGTTGGATTCGATTGGACCATAAAATGTTAAGTAGGATTGTGTTCATTACCTTTTAATTTGACGCGCTCGCCACAGTAGAGGCTGTGTAGAAGGTACTTAAAGGAATGTAAGTAATTAACTAATACCTATGAAACTTTGTTACCGAGTTAACCAAATCCGCTCAGCTAATATATTAACAAAAAATGCAAAAATAGGTATAAACATACTTTGTTGTTAGTGACATAAGACTTTGGCGAACTGTTGACCGTAAAGGTACATATTGGTGAATTCCACTGTACCTACTAGGTAAATTTTTTAGTCGAACAGCAAGCAATCTAAGCCATTGTGGGTCTAAACTTTTAACTATATGTATAACAAGTAATTTTCCTGTAGTTTTATATACCTGATATGTCAATTACATTATCAAAAATGATACATTGTAGGTATCACATGTGGTTGATTTATAAAACACGTTCGCTACGCTCGCTTGTGTTTTATAAACACACACTCGTGGTTTAATTATATAGAAGTACCTACTACATTAAAAAAAAATGTATTTTATTTGTAATAATTTTACCTTTATTTGTTAGTGGTGTAGTTAGTTATTATTGTTAATTATTTACCTTTGTTGTGTCACAGTTGCGTAGGAAAATAATGATTAATAGTCTCGATTCAATCTGGGTTCGAATGGTATGGGATCATTTTGAGTACTTGCCTACTAATATGTAAATCAAATAACTGTGAAATAGGTAGATGGAAAAAATTAACTAAAACTACCTAGGTTCGTTGATTAATTATAGTGATTAACTAAGAATGTATTAATTATATATCTAGGACAATAAAGTAGTAAATAAATCAGATTTTTTAACGCTGTCTTATTATTCTCCTGTCTACTTGAAGGTCCGATTTTGGTCCGATGTCCGATCAGACGTGTGTACATAGGCGGCGCTTACCTACTAGATCGAGCACCCACCTCAAGCTTTATTGACCCGATTAACTTACCTCAGTCTTCGTTATTCGATGTCGTGCTAACTTAACCACGGCAAAGTTCCCCTTGCCAATAGTCCTCTCTATGTCATAAAATCCCACCCTAATAGGGGTTTTAGCAGGACGTTCACGGTCCGCCATTGTCGTTCTTTTACAAACACTATAGTCTCAACACCTCACTACAAATCCAAAATGTGGCATAATACTATTAGTTCATAGTCCATTGAATACTATAAGCTAACACTGGTGTTTTTGGTCGGCGAAACGGCTTCGCTCATCGCCGCGCCAGGGCTCTCAGCTCCCACTAGCAAACCGTAACTTCTTAACGTCATTCAGTAAATTGCATTACATGAAGGTATTTGATCATTGCTGTAACGTGATTACGCACGGTATTGTTGTTTTTCATTGGTAATGTAAATCTTATAAAAGATATTGCAACGGTTCGATGTTCCATGGAATTTTGGGTTGCACGCACTCTGTTTTCGAGGAATACGGTAAGGGTATGTGTAAAAATTATTTAGATTTAGAATATCACGCAGAGGCGGCGCGCGTTTGGGTAGATAGAAGAACGCGTTGCGCCGCCGCCTCGCCGGCTGTCAACCGGGTACTGAACTCGCTCAAGGCGCTCGGCGCTCGGCTCGCCTCGCCTCGCGGCGCGGCTGAACACGGCGAGTAGCGACACACGGCGGCGAGCAACCTGCGGCACGCGCGCTTGCTTTCAGCCGCCCGCCATGTTCCGTTCCATCGCGTGACGTCAGCAACCTCGCGTATCCTACCGACACAGCTATTGATAACGCATACTCAGCTCAAGCTAATGCTTGGTGAGATATAGGTACGAAGCTTATATTTGTAACGAGTCGAGTATATATCTCTGAAAGATTAAGTACCTACCCCTAATCTTTGCCCCTACATTCTAACTTGCGATAAAATGCAACGTAAAATATATACTTAGTGGTGCTTCGTCTGTATGAAATTGTAGTTTCTAGTTAACATCTTTAATCAATTTAAGAAGGGTCGTCGATGAGGCTCATAATATAAATAAAATGAAATTAAACTATTAGGTACCTAAGTATAATCTATAACGTGAAGGACCGAAATAAATATCCGAATTGGTAGTAGGCATTATTATATTCTAATAATTATGTTTACATCTGTTTATCGTATATGTATAGTTTGGCTAAAGTCTAATTTAAGAGATAAACAATGTAAGTCTAAATGAAGCGCCATCTATCTTCACTACAAGGAACTTTGCGTAAGTTATTATCTAGAATCTAGATAATGTAGGTTTTAGATCTAGTGCACCTTCGATATAGAGTCGACCAATGGGTCATACATAATTCTCTGTTTAAGCAAAATTCATCTCACATTTAGAATACTTCAAAAAATGACAGGACCCCAATTCTCGGTACATGCGAGATTAATCTCACATTCGTGTTACATAAAAATGTCAGACTCAAAACGATTTGACACGCCTTGTTTTTGTACGATATGAATCTCACATGATCCAAGAATCTCCCTGCTAATTATGTGGTTTCTATCCTACGAGTAAGATTATTTCACTGTTTCTATCCTAACATGGCCGCCCAATTTAACAGCCAGTGCGTCCCTTTTTGCCCGACTGCGCGACGCAATGGAGGTTAATGCGTTTATCAGCCTATGTAAGTATGTTTGTTTCTTTGTGGCGATCTAGAGACCAAACGCGTAGGCCGACTTTGATGATTCTTACGTCAATCGATTAGTCTTAATCTTGTTTATAACAGTAGTTAAACAGAGCCACACGGAGGGATAAATTATACTTAAATGGTCATGTAAGCGTTGGGCAACTATAGATCTGTTTCGCAATGAATGTCATGGTGCCTTTTTATAGTAAATGTCATAAATCATAATATTACAGCGATTACTAATTGCGACAAGGTTCTATAGTAGGTGGCCTAGAATTAAGTTTGGTTAACTGAGCGTTAAATGGTATTACTTCCATGATGGCCACAGACCTAATAGTGGTATGATATATTATAGTTAAGATAATATTGTATAGTCAACCAATTTGAATTCTCGGTCACTGTAAGCAGCGGCGCTTCTCTTTTCACACACAATATTTTTTATAATACGGTTGCTATGCCAGAAGGAGACGACTTGATACTAAGTATATCTCTTTCAGCTCGCGTTATTGGCTTTTGTACACCCTCGATATCTGTCAGTACTTCGTACCTCCTTGGGAATAGGTTGGTAGCAAGCGCAGTTTTTGTGACGTTTTCATATTTTGTATCGTTTAAAACAGTATCTTGAACAATCTGTAGTAAAAAAAATTAAATTACTTTTTTTTGAGGTGACTACACTACACTGTCTTTTGCAATGTGTGAAGGTCTCAAGTAGGAATTATTATAAATTTCAGATACTTTTCAATAAATATTTAGGAATTGTCGTTTAAAATCGCATAATTTTCTTATTTGAACTATATTCAAACATTTTAATCAGTTTTGGTACTGTCAACTCACCTGTATTATTGAAGTGATAGACACCAAGATGTCGGTGATACTCTCTTATAATTTTGGCAAGAAAAAGATATTTGTGTAATTGCTAAAGCCTTTCTGAACTTCTTAGAAGCTATTAATCGTGCGAATGTGTAAATATTGTGTAATATATCAACATGAATCAACTCGCTGACGAAAATGTGCAGAACGTCAAAAGTAGTCTAAAGACGACGAGCACAAAAAACAAAAATAAAACCGCCAAAGATAACTCACCTTCTAAAACGACTGACGAGGTAAGAATAGTAAATGAAGAGAAATTGAGTGCCGCTCTAGCTAGTACATTACACGTTAACAACATCAATAGCAACCTAACAAATGGTACGAGTGAGCACTCGAGAGAGGAAATCCCGTCTACCGACAGTGACAAGGCGTCTGAGGGAGACGCGAGAGATGCAAATAGTGTACAGTCCAATGATGCCAGCAACGGGGAGAGCAGAGGGACATGTGCTTCTCAAGCTAATATGGTGAGATATATCTTTGAAGAGGCTCTAGAGAACCTTGATAACACTTTCGATCCGCAAGGTCAATCGGCGCAAGAAGAAATTGAAATCATATCATATGAATCTGAACTGCAAATGCCTGAAATCATGAGAGTCATACAGAAAGATCTATCGGAACCATACTCAATCTACACCTATAGATATTTTATACACAACTGGCCTAAGCTTTGCTTCTTAGCGACTCATGGTGAGAAGTGTATTGGTGCCATTGTATGTAAGCTAGACATGCATCGAAATGTTGTGAAAAGGGGTTACATTGCCATGCTAGCTGTGGATGAGAAATACAGGAATAAAAAAATTGGTTCAAGGCTGGTGCGAAAAGCAATACAGGTATATAACAGTTTCTGATTAGATTCTCATTTGTATAATAAGAATTACCTCTCTTAACTTAGAATCAAAGGTTTACCAATAATAAATGCAATCAATTGGATTTTTTCCATAATTAATTAATAGATTCAACTGTTGTGTTGCTGAAAACTCACCATGCAACAATTTCTGTTTTTTTCTTTAACTTTTACCCTCAATTTAAAAAATTGTTACATATATGGCATGTTTTTGTTATTTTCCAGGCAATGATTAATGATAATGCAGATGAAGTAGTATTAGAAACAGAAATAACAAACAAGCCAGCCCTCATACTTTACGAAAACTTGGGATTTGTGCGCGACAAGCGTTTATTTCGATATTACCTCAATGGTGTGGACGCGCTGCGGTTGAAGCTATGGCTAAGGTGAAACTCGTAGGTAACCAATGGGAAATTCTCAATGTTGTGTTTATATACTTCTGGAGGCGGCACCTCTCAGGCATAACTATGATAAAGTGAACCCTGCTGTTATAAAATGATAGCCTGACAATATAACCTGCTATCGAGTGCTAATGAGTATCTGTGTGGTTTTAGCCAAATGTATAGTTTGTTTCAATATTTTTATTGTCATGTGATAAGTTTTTATTTTTTATTTATGAGTCAAAAATTGTTATTAAAATGTTTTATCTGACTTCTTTTATATCTTGAATATAAGGTTATAAATGATTGATTAAATGTCCAAGCTAAAATACACAACTTTGAAGAATTACTGTGCTCTTGTATTAATTTATTGACCCCTTAGCCTGTAAAAAATATTAGGAAACTATACCTAAAACACTCAGCTCATATATTTTTGGGTTCCAAGTCTCAGGAGCAGTGCAAAAAAATGAAACACTTTTTCATAGATTCATATTTTATTCTTTTACAAGCAGAATCAAAGAGTAAATGTAGCAGTATCTGTTGAAGCACCGTCATAAATAAATGTGTTATTGACTGGCTTGTATTGTTTTGTGATAATCTTAATTGCCTCCTGGGCAATACAGCCTCCTAATAAGGCTGACACACTGTGTATCTCTGCTCCGCCATAACGGCACATTTCATGAACATGGTCATCTTTAGGGAATGGTGAACATGATAAATCTGTAAGAAGTTTTGAAACGCAAGCTTTCAAAATGGCTATGTCAGCTTCTGGTTCCCAGTCTCCTGGAGCCCTGGAATGTTCAGAGCGGAACATTTCAGCCGCTCGAAGCAGAATATAGTGTACCATCATGACATTAGGCTCCTCCAGTTGACTGGCTATGTATGACGCCACTGGTCCACTTTGATACTCTGCAGCAATGTTGGATCCTCTGAACAAATATAAATTATGAGTATGTCTACAAAAGAGTTTCACATCAGCTTCACTGATGGAATCACAGTGCAATTGATTGACAATTTGTTGTACTTTCCTATATACTGCCTCAGCTTCAAACGCAGCTTGAACTCTATAGATATTCTGCAGTTTGACATAATGCTCTGTAGAAGCAGTCATGTCTGGTAGAACTCCTCGGAGCGGTAGTTTGCCTTTTCCTTCAGCTTCTATAAAACCTCTAAGAGCAGAACACATGATCCAGAAAGGCGAGCTTTCCTTAGTCAAGTTGGTTGCAGCGCTACAGGAGACCAGCTCTTGTATCTTGACTGGCAAGAATGTTGGGCACAGTGCAACAGTAATGGCTCTCAAAGCTTCCTCGAAGTTCTCCTCATTTATTGGTATTCCATTCTCATCTTTTCTAATGAAGTCTCGAACCAAGTTTCTTACTTCATTCTTTTCCTTCCTACTCATTGGCCACCTGTTGTCATTTTGGACCTTCTGCCATTTCATTACAGCTTTATACAGGATAACTATCCATGGAATATGGCCATGGTCTTTTAAGTCTAGGGTTTCAATGTCTATACTATCTAAGTATTCAAGGAGTGCAGGGAATGGGACATCCAATCGAAGATCTGGCAGTTCATTTTCTGGATGAGTTTCAATGATTGCATGTTCCTTCATCTGAATTCTGAATGAACCCAGGAAGCCCACAGAGCGACCCAGAATAAAAGGAACATTTATATCCCATAAATGTTGTGCTAGTTCTTGAGTAGTCTTTTCACCTAGAGCAGTAGCTATGACGACAGTAAAAGACTTGAAAAAGTCAGGGTTTTCCTGCAATATTTGCTCAGTCGGTTCCTGGACTTCATGCCCTTGAACAGCAGGATTTAATTCTAGAATAAGTCGCAAGGTTTCAGATCCTCTATTCAACCCTCTACTTGAAGTTTCTAAAAAAAAGTTACTTCCAATATCCTCTTCACTCACGGTACAGTTGTCGACGATAGTTACAGCGCCAACTCCTGGTAGAACTATGGACTTTAATGTCTCAGTCCCTAGTGCAGTTGCATTGATCAAACAGATGTGTCCCTTTTCAAGAGCCGTTTGTCCATGGTCCCCCCATAATCGGAGTTGCCGGTCGTATTGTTTGTTCTTCTCGCTTTGCTCTGGAGATTTTGGTGATGGAGATGCCATTGTATTTATTTGACAGAGTACAGCAAATTTTAAGCCAGCAGAGCACTTGATAATAAATAAGCAAAATTACCAGTTAGGTGTGTGCCAACAATTCAATGATAATGGTAACTTAACAAATTTTTACACCCTGCAAATCGGCATCCATCAATCACCATCACAAATGTCAATGTCATGTCAAGTCTAAATTGTCAAACATTTTTTTTATAATTTATTTGTGGCCATGGGTACAAAACCCTTTAGCCATATTGTGAAACAAGGCAGCCAGTGTTGCCAAAATTACAATATAACTTATCCCTTACAGCGGGGCAATTCTCGCGTCAGTAGAGATAAAGTCACATTCGACATAAGCCAAAAGAACTGTCAAATCCCTTCAAAATCCTTACTAATATCATGAGTGAACCGTAGAAAGAGAAAGCTATAGAATGATGGACGTCTTCCTTTTCATTTGCACAAGAATAAGATATAAATATGAATTTGCTTGTGAAAAAAAGAGACAGAGCTTGATATGTTTTGTCCCTCATCGCATGTTTAATTTTTTCAAGGTGAAGTTTGCTAGGCATACTTCTATGCTAAACAGACTTTGACGTTTTGTGACAAGCTCAATCCATGTCACCGGAAAAATTACAAAAAATGTCCGATTTATTTAAAATTACGTGGACTATTGTTTATACAGGCGTTAAGAACAATATAACGAGTCTGTAGAATGGTGCGATGTTCTGTTTTAGGCTGCAAAAGTGACAGTGAATCGAAAATTGATGAACTATCTTTTCACTCTGAAGTTTTTAAAAATTTGATCTTATTTGACTTATTAGAACAGATGTTTCATATTGTGTGGTTTCTTCCCGCTTTACATACACATCCTAACGTGTTTCAAGATCAAATAAAAGCTGTTTTATGCATTTTTAGTTGGTGCTTTTTACATAACCTTAAAACTCAGTGTTGTCACTTTTTCCCACGAACATTACCCCACGTTAAAGGGTAAATAGTACGTTGATGAAATATTGGTATAGAAAAAACTTATACAGGACCCTATTTTGTAAAGCATGTTAGTCTAGTATTTTGATTCATTTAATCGTTTATTTTACGAGATAAACACTAGTACACAGATAAAATATGCACTCGTGTAACTCGGAGGTCGACTCAAATGCTGTATGAAATGAGGCCCCGTGAAGTGTATTCTGGATTTAACTTCCAGATTCTCCCACGAACCACATATACGGGAATCATGGATTGCACCTACTGGAATCTTCCAGAATGTGTTGTTAACACTTTGACCGAAATCTATTGTTACAGTGTGGGTTTCGTGACGTGTCCAGGAGTACCGCCTTCTGTATCTGACCCTTGATCCAACCTTCTAGCGAGAGTCTCTTGAGGTGTTGGTCGAGACTAACTAACCATTATTATTATTATTAAGAGTGATTTTATAAATTCCTGTTAATTATTAAAAACATTTTCCAAAAGTAATTATTCTTTTTTCAATTTATAAAAAGATTGTTTTTTTTATTGACATCGTAAATGACCCCAGGGAAAACTGCCTTAAAGATGGTAACCCTTAATATTCATGTGTGTGTATTTGCTGTCCCTTTCGGAGACACGCTCGGCGTTAGTCTTCTCAATAGTAAGTCAATGGAGTGAACCGACCAAGCGAACTGTGGAACAGACTGAGCCATATTATCCTTGACTACTATATCGTTCTAATCTGTGATATCTATCCTATCCTATCCATTCCATTTATCTTTCTAATCTGTGACTGTGAATCGAATTGTGCAAGTAGCTACTTACTGTCGCCGTCAATATTTTTACGAAAACACAAATTGTGCATCAGTGAAAGCAATGTTAAAGAATTATAGTTGGACTAATGTGCACGGAAATGAATTTACAAACATTGTTTCAGGATTTTAATCCTAGGTAAAATTGTGTTCTGTCATTTATGTGGTGTTTAATGACGGTAACACACATCTACATGTTTATAATTTTTTAATTCCAGCAAATTTGTGGTGCACAGTTGCTTGCTAGTTTTTACGGCGTTACTAGCTTTGAAGCTAGACAACGCGATAACATGGTCGTATTGGGCTGTGTTCACGCCGATATGGGTGTGGAAGTTCCTGGTGGTGATAGGTGCAACAGTTGGCACTTACGTTTGGTGGCAGTATCCTCACTTCAGGTAAGCCATTACTGTTCTTGTTCCCACAGACTAGCATGCAACTGTTAGCACGTGAAGGTAGCCCCTAAAAGCTATATCATTGCTCAGTGTTTGACTGAGAAAAGCATTCATATTCGTTTTTAAATGTTGGTGTGCAACATGCATGCTTCTAGAACAGAAATTTGTTTGTAAAATCTATAGTTCACCTGCATGATAAATTGCTTAAGGGGTTAGTATTAGTACCCACTAACATGATACTGAATGCTTCATTTTATATAAGTACTTAATTTAGTCAAAGTTTTAAATTAAAAAAAATTCATGAACATGTGACATATATATCGATTGGGTGGGTTAGTTTAGGTTAGATCAGCAATAAATTAATACTTTATAATAAGAAATCTGGAATTTACAGAAATCTTTTTTTAGAGCCCCTAAGGAACATATGTTTCAAATTACAAGTCTCTAGGTACAAGGATTTAGCCTTCATTGTCAGTCAGTCACAAATACAAAGTAATTTAATTGTTAACACAAGTGAATAGTAAAATAAGATATCACACATTTTTGTAAAGTATCACTAAATATGTTCCTCCATCAGGCATACAAATGTTTCATGGAAGCTGTTTAAAATATGTATAGATTACGGGCCCACCTGAAATATAGCCATCCTATAAATGTAGAATTATAACCTTACCCTTTCTTGCATGTTCCAGATTAGAGGGTGAAGCATACATCCACTACAAAGCCATGCTGATCAGTCTTGCCATACACCTAATCCTGCTGATGTTCGAGCTGCTTGTCTGCGACCAGCTAACCATGGGGCGCCATGTCTGGATACTCGTCTTCATACCGTTAATATTTATAAGCATAGTGTCCATTGCCATTTGCATATGGTCTGTGAAGCATGATCGCAGCTATGAGGTTGGTGCAAATGTTCTATCAATGCATAATTATTAAGGTTCATTTTGTGTATAATATGTATTTTGGTATTGATCTCCATTGTCTAGTAGACTGCATGTAGCCATACTGCTTAAGGTGCTGGTAAATCTGAGCATTCAGTTGTAACATAACAGCAAACATTAACTGTTTTTATCTACACATATATCATAAATGCTCTATAATGCGCTCAGAAACTGTAGGCAATGACCAGCATTATAACAACCAATATTATTATGAGAATTTTTCTAATTTGTTTTTATATTTGTTCAAATTCATTTTTTATTACATTATTTTAATGTGTACAGTCTATAGATATTTAATAGGTCCCTAGTACTAGTAGCTAGTAGCAATGCAGGTCATTGCCCTATGGCTACAGAACCCATCATAGAGTACTTATGATATGTGTGTATAGAAGAATATATGTAAGACCCAATATTTGAGACTTGTCCATTGATGTTTATAGTGATGAGGCTAAGGCGTGGCGATTAACGTATCTACCGATTACTAAGGGTAGCAGATTATTGCAATCGATAATAGTGACGATTTAAAAATATATTTTTATCTGAGTTAAGGCGCTAGAACTTCGTGCAGGTTCCGCCCGGACTGGAACCATAATCTGATATTGTTTCGTTCAAAAATCTATGCTTTGAAAATTAAAAATTCGATGAATAAAACCATTTCTCTCTTTTTAGTGAGTCTGGTTGTTTATCTAAGTTACACGGTTATGTCAATTGCTCATCACCCTTTACAAAATATTGCTTTTCCTAATGCAGGGACGTTAATTCTTGAGGAGTTCTCCTGGAGTGCGATTTTTGAATCTCACCGGGTGGCTAAAGCTCATCAACAAACTGGCCGTTTTCCATAGAGATTCGGCCATTTTTGTGAGCTTTAGTTAACTGATGAGATTCAAAAATTGTACCTCTTCACCATCAGCCTCACTTGACCAAATGCATTGCAATTAGCATAAATTGCTTAGCAACTATATTAAAATAGCCGCGCGTATCGCCACCCGTGAAATACCTACTTATTATTGAGTAGTTTCAGAGGCCGTCTGTATTCACTATCAGTTCCAGTTTTCCGAGAACAAAAGTACAAGTTACTATAAAAAAATATCCAAATCGCTACAGGTGTGCATTTTTTAAAGATTTCCCTCGATTTCTCCAGGATCCCACCACCAGATCGTGACCTGATGACAATGGAACCAACTTGGAAGTATACCCAATCAAAACAAGAATTTTTCAAATCGGTCCAGCCGTCTTCGAGTAATCGCGAAACATATTGCTCCTTTTTTTTGAAGTCGGTTAAAAAGGGCACGTTCTTAGCCATAGGGATTTTTTTGGTTCATTTTAATGTTTGATTTAATGATTTGATATCTTTTTGATTTTGTAATAAATTAATCGATTTCAACAAATTTACGAAAATTTCATTTGAATCGAAACGAAGAACTTGGTCACTACACTAAGTTTAAGAAAAAAAATACTTAAAATGTAACTGTTTACGTGTTGAGTTTTTAGTATGAAATACGTTATTATTACGATAGAAATAAATGTGATAACCACTTAGTTGCACCTTAAAAGAGCATATACATATCTTTTAGGTATCTGTGAACCTCAAAAGCTGTTGAATATTTTATTTATAATTTCAATGGATAATGCACATTTACATTATATGGGTGTTGTCATGTGTCAAATGATGGGTCTTACATATATACTTCTGTAGATACAGTAATGTATGCAACTGTACATAATTAGGTCTTAAAACACTTGTGTGATCCTATTATGAAACTCGCTGACGCTTGTTTCATAAAACCACACTCGTGTTTTAAGGCCCCTCATTATGCAACAGTTGCATAAAATACTATTAAATGCTGCCATGTTATGTGCTGTTTTTTTCCTATTGATTACGTGAGCTTTGTAAGATTTGTTAGAACAAGTAATGCTCAAGCCTATCAGTACCTTTAGGTGCTTAATTTCAAACTAGGTTGATTGTATTGGCGTAATATTAAACCAACATGCTTATTTAATATTTATTTATTGGGCAACACTAAAAACTTTCCTTCACTTTATTTAGTTTTGGCCTGGTGTATATTAGCATGACATGCTAGCACCACATGTCTCTGATTCTTGTATTTGCAACAACATTGACAAAAAAGCATACTCCCTGTCTGATGGTATTATAAATGCTTGTAACAAAGATTTTCATCATACTTCTTTTTTTTTCTTAGGTTAAAAAATTATGGTCAAACTTGCACACATTTTTAAGTAAAACGAAGATAAAATGGGGAAATGGGTCAACTTCTGCATTTTAACTTAATTAACAACAAATAAGTAATTAATATTAATTGTTAATATGGTACTCAGTAAAGCATTAATTGAATTGTAAATAAGTTTAATTAAATAAATATTTATCTGTTTTATCTTCAAAACATTGTCTTTGACACAACAACATAATTAGTCCATATTTACCTCATTTGACCATACTTATACCTTATGTATGTTTTGACAAAGATACATTATGATAAGATATGATGGGGAGTCCATTATGCGTCACTTAGGATAATGTTATCTAATGAAAAAGCATGTAACAGTAGTTCTAGGAAATACGATTTATAAGCTCTGCAATGTATTTACAAGATCTGCAATGTAATTAATACTAGTTATAAAGCTATTTATATAATTATATTTCTATTTTCAGTTGGAGTTGTTCTGTGCAGTGAATATCCTGCAGTTCATATTTTTGGCACTGAAACTAGATGACTTCATCAACTGGTCCTGGGAGGTGGTATTTGTACCGCTATGGATCTTGATGTGCTTAAGTTTAGTGGGTGAGTGTATGTTACATACTTATTTTTGTACTATATTTAATTATTACATGTATCGAAAAATATTTCACGACTCCCTGCCCTCCCGTCTCTAACAATAGAATCGAATCCATTCATAACATGTAGCATTTATTTTCAAAATTAGATAGTTAGTTATTTTTACCAATTTTTTCAGTCTGCCCGTTAACATGGAAATGTCAGGGATTAGATTCGTTATAATGTCAACTGTTTAAATTGTTTTATTACAAAATATTTTTCTTTCTTTACAGGGGTTCTTTATAGTATAATATTTGCGGGGATCCTACTGCGCACGCCCGACGTGAATATTCAGCAGCGGCGCACCAGCTTCAATTCAGCGCTTGCGTACACGTTCACTGTTATACCTATTTTAGTTTTTCAGGTGAGTTTACATTCTAATTCTTGATACCTTTATTTTTGATTCAATAGATGTCAAATGTAGGAATAAGATCGAGCCAATTACATGCCATTTTTGTGCAAGTTTCATATTGACGCAAAAGCCACAGCAGTTTTGTAAATTATCCATGTAAATAGGCTTCAAGTGACTGTTCCAAATTCCTAACATGCATTTCAATTAATGAAAACTGATCACACGTATTTTAAAGTCGAGAATTGCCCGACATGTTTCGTACCAGTCCGTGGTCCTTATCATGAGCTCCCGCGGCGGTGGCCGTCGTGGTGGGTCGTCGTCGCGCCATGATAAGGACCACGGATTGGTCCGAAACATGTCGGGCAATTCTCGACTTTAAAATATGTGAGTGATCCGTTTTTCTTCATATGTCCGAGTCTCACAGTAATTTTATGTTAAAAACATGCATTTCAACACTATGGATGTGCGTTTATTAATTTTTACGACACTTAATCAGTTCAACATCGTACATATTTGGCGCTCAGTCGTTTATAACACAGCTCTAATGTTATACTACATACAATTGTGGTTCGGCTTCGTTAGGTCTTAGCATATTGTTACCTGAAGATGTAGTGCAGGCAAGCCAACCACTCGGTGGTCCGACGACCTGCTGGTTGTTGCAGAAACCGGTAGCTGTGGTGGTCTTTGAGAGAGGCCTATGTCTAGTGGACGTGTTTCGGCTGATGTAGGAATAATGCTAATAAACCATATCTCTACAATCGATCAACTTACAGGTGCTACTAACAAACAAGCTGGACGATGGACTGTCTCTGTCGTACACGGCGGTCGCGAGCCCTCTGTTCGTCAGCTACGCGACTCTTATCATCATGTCCTTTAGCTCGAAGGGAGGTAACAAATGTAAGTAGTAGGATAGTGGGAGCAGTAAACCGATGAGCATAATTCTGTACTTCCTTTCAGGGGCGTCGCTAAGACAAGGCAGGGAGGGGCAGTTCCTTGTTCGGCAGTTCCCATATATAGTTATACAGTCTTGTTGTTGTATGAAGAGTTATCATATTATACCTTATAATCTTGCCTCTCTGACCGGGTGGCAGATGACGCCCTTGCCTTCTGTGATACAACTCGTTTTATTTGAATTTGCGGTGTTTCACTATGAACGAAAGCGCATTGTATACTGAATACAGGAGCCACGAAATTTTTGCTAATTAACTACCATAATTAAATCTGGGAGTATTTAAACTGTTGAAGGTAAAACATGGATTGACGAAAAGAATGTAAATTTTTACATCTTTAGTCCATGATCTGATCAATTATTATTTTAATAAAAAGTATATGTAATATTTTCTTGACCACTGCGGTCTCCGGTTTAAAGCTAACGAAGACGTTAGCGTAAGTTACTATGGCAGAGTTTTTCACACTCTTTAGTGGCTGAAAGAGACTGTCATAGTGATTTCCGCTGACGTCGGTGTCAGCGTTAACCTGGAGACCAAAGGCTTAATGAATTTTCCGTAAGTAAATATTGGGTATTACGACACTAAAACGAGCACGCTGGTGGAAATATCGTCATCCAAAGATGACGACGTGTCGTTGCGTGGGCAGCACAGACGCGCACTGACGTGCTCTGCCAGCTGCAGAGGTCGAGTGAAAGTCTTTTATTACTTAATGGTTAGTTAATTTTGGATTTGCATATTGAATTCTGACTTCATCACGAGAGCAGTTCGAACCATGGTAACCTTATGCAACATTCTATTTATCTAATAAGTATTAGTGTCTATTTGGGTGTACACCGTTATAGAGGCTAGGGTAGGAATGATTCCGCCACAAAATCGGCACCATATACATCATTTTAATTTCAGTTTTTTTTTTCAAAATAGAGTAGTCTGTACTTTTACCTATTTTTTCAGTCTGCCCGTTAACACGAAAATGTCGGAAATTCGATTCGTTATAATGTCATAAAGTGTTCTAAATCGGCATCATGTAAAAATCCCTTTTTTTTCAGGGTGGTTCGGCATCAGAAAAGATTTCTGCCAATTCCTACTCTCGGTGTTCCCGCTGCTACAAGAATACGCTAACATAGCGTACAACAACAACGTGAACCGTGGCTCTAACGTCATCCCCAGCGAGCCCCCCGTCAACCAGGAGCCCTACCGAGACGAAGAGACCCACAAGAAGGTCAAAGACAAAAACTCCCACAAGAACCAGAAGAAGAATGAAGCCATGAAGCCAGTAGTGCCTGTTACTAGTATAGACATGCCTGATTGATGCTTTAAACCAGGTACTGAATATCGTGTGTTCATTCGTTATGTCTGTACATATTCGGCTTGATTAAGTGTTACAAGCAATATTACACGTATTGTTAAGTTTGATATTACGTTAGCACTAAGCTACAACTTCGTGTAGGTTGGCGTAGAAAGTATTATAGGGATGTGATTTTATTTTTACTGTTGGTTAGCGTTTAGTTGCGATGTTGTTAGTAGTTGTTAATTTTAATGGGGCTATGGACTTTGTTAATCATGACATTAAATGGTATCTTCTAGCTTACATACAACACTAACATTAAGTTAGGGGGATGCGTTTTTTCATTAGTTGCATTTTATTTCCGGTTTTTAATGGAATAAAGTGTCTTCTTACCATGAAAGTATATATTTAAATTTATAGATACTATGTCAGAGTAAAAAAAAGAATTAGCTTTTTTTACTCTACTACGGCGAAGTCAAAAAGCAGGGTTTTCTGTTTCACCTGTATGTCTGTCTATAACAGATTTACCGATTTTGCATGTCTTTGCATTTGTCTCAGTGGCGTGGGTGAAAAAGAAAAAAACAATTTTACCGAGTGTATCAAAATAATGGCGGTTCTAAAATATATACAACTTAAAGGTTCTACAACTTGCTTTTACTTTACTTATTTACTATAGGTATACTTTACGTGAGAGAAACTTTTGGGTATATACAAGTACCTCGTTTGTTGGCCAATCATGACAAAAGAGGTGGAAAGCAAGAAAAATATCTGTACAATGGAGTGTATATATTAAAGTTATTTGGATAGTCAAAAAGTGCTAGGTTAATAACATCAGACATTTGATAAAGTTTCTGTCGAACGATACAGGTCATTTATAAGGTCGTCTATTTACATTTACACCTTCACGATGGTGAAGAATTTAAGTCTAATGGCGGATCCATAGTAGTATGCTGCATTGTAATTACTTAGTTTTGCAAATACAAACTCTTTGATGTTACTTAATTATTGTACTGTCATCGGATCCGACACGCACCGAATTTCAAGTCAATCCGATCGCTAATAGTGGTTAAAATTTACTTTGAACACTCAAACTAACACGACAAGATAAATACGTTCATAAAAATCGTAGATTACAATTTCTGTCTTAGTTTTCAAGACTTGTGATGTGCCCCAATTTAAGCATTAATATGCGAGTGCATAGGGTAAATACTCCTTTTAATGGCAGCCTGCGGTGTATGTACGATGATTCAGTAATAAACCAGTTGCAATACAGTACGGTTGTTTCGCTTGCTGCCCTCAAACACAACACAGCCAAAATACCCGTCATTGGCTCCTAATTTTTGCAGAATTATCACCACTATTGAAGTAAGGCTGAACATGCCCATATTTTTTTTGTAACAAAATTTTATCTTGATTTTTATTTTTATTGTAGAACGTACAAATTTTTAAATTAAAATGATTAGTGGCGCCATGTCTTCGTCAGCTGGATGTCACTTTAAAGTGACCGTAAAAAAAAGTAAAAAAGACCGTAAAACGAAACAAATGAAAAATTCGGATTGTCTGACGTGGGATTTGTGGCCTAATTGGTTAGCGGAACAAAATGCCGAGTTTGCAGGTTCAAGTTCTGCTAGATGCCTAAGCTTTTTCTTTGTGTTGTCAAAATGTCTATAATTGTAGAGATGTCGACGATAGGAGTGCTAACCCTATTTTGTCATATTTTTCAGGGTGCCTAACGGTTCTGATTTTTTGAGTGATTTATTTATGCCTAAATCAATACGGGTGTCGATATATTCTACCGTTATTGTGAAATTAACTAGAGTTCACGTTAAAGAAAGATGTACCTAATTGTATTGTAGATCAATGTTGTTAATTGATGTTGCCTGTTAACATTTACTAGTTTTATTCGCTAAGCTGGACAACTTGATTAAGTTGGTATTCAGGTGCTATACCGTTTATTGCAGAACTATCAGCATATCATATCATCTTTCGTATTGCATTAGTTCAAAAAGACGAATTTCTTTATGGTGCCTTTCTACCCGAGCAATGTAAGGGTGGGGGACGAAAAATTCGAGCAATAATATCCGCTAATCTATGAATTATTTTGTCGCTTAGCTTACAGCATAGCTTTAGTGGAAAAGCACCGTTATGTTCCCAATACATTTCGCTTGCTACTCTCTTTGTTACATATACGTGTATATATAAATAAATTGTAACACGTCTAGCAAAATGTTAAAACAGTTTTTATTTCCTTATGATATAAGGAACTTAGGTAGTAATTTTCCGTGTTGAAAATTTAGTTCACAGAAAAGTTCGGGTGGGCCCTTTTAACTTGTGTCGTGACAAGTGGCTATAAGTTCGCGTGTTCGTGACACCAACGCGTCCTTAATGACGCCATAAATACGCTTCACTTGATTTATGTGGTGGGGATACAGGACCCTGCATTGTTAACCTGTCGGGTTGCTTGGTGCCCCAATTATTCTTTGTAGAAAAAAAAGAAGGGAGTGACTTTAACATATCGCCTGCAAATAGATATGATTAACTATCGTAACTGTCCATGTTGACAATACAATGAGAATTAGTAAAAAATCTAGCTAGAATTACTAGAAAATCTAACACTGCATAATAATACACTGATACCCATCAGCTACTAAGTACCTATGGATAAGTTTGCGCTAATGCTTGTTATACATGTTTTATTTACTTTCACATGTATTGTTTTGCGGAATAACCGCTAAAAGTCATGTTGAAAGAGCTTTACGACTTGTCTAATTATATAAAACAAATTCAAATTATACTAAGTGTATACAAGGTTAGAAAAAGCAATTTGAGTTGTATTTTATACGAGGTAAAGTTGAATTTAATCGTGAATGTACAAATGACAATATTAGTTGGCTACTGTTTAGTATAATATTACTACTCTTTACCAGTGACTTTACTATGCATATTTTTTTCTGTGATACTTTTCTTCCTGTAATGCGAAATTTATTCACCTATACAGTTTATTTTATTAGTAAACTAACATACTGTACTATCAACGTCTATTTTATGTTTCATCGAGGTTATAAATAAAAGTGTACATAAAATTGTCGTTTTTTTTTCGATAGACTATCGTAAAGTTTAATTCTGTTATTGACGTGGATATGAAATACTACCATTACGTAAACGTTTTGGAACGTTTACCTTGTGGAGTAAGCCTTGACCTCTCTTATCTTTGCAAAGAGTTATGCTCTTATTACTTTATATCTATACGATTTCAGCATGCCTAACTGATTTAGAGTCGGCGATAGTTAAAGGTACCTAGTTCATAAGGTTAAACTGGAATTATATTATTGTTTGTTTCCAATAGAGTAAGCTTTCTACCGGCATTAAGTAAAAGTTGCTTGAACTCGGGCCTTATGGACCAAATGCTTAGGACACAACAAGACGTTTAACTTGTTTTGCTGAAATATTTGCGGTTTAATCAATATAAATATGGATAGTCAAAAGTTAATCTATTCTACCTAATGTTTATTCTGTAATAAAACAGCAGTCTGCCGCGGTAACCTTCCTCAAACTTTCCTTATTGCACCGAATCAAATATAATTACCCAGTGTGCACGCGCCTTTCGTGTTTCATTTTTTAAACTCCCACTAATTCGAATTTAGTAAGGCATAACCCCAAGGTCAGGGCAGAACAGCGGTTTTATGTTGAACGATAATTCCAAACTTGTCGAACAAGGGCCCAGACGCGAACTCAGAATGTCCGTCGCGACTGGTACCGACGACTCCGAAACATCGATTTTGTTAATACCAAACCCTGCAGTCTACAGTTCCTATAATGATTCTAAGGAGGCAACATGGCGCGCGAGCGCTTTGAAATGTTTACAAAGTTAAAATGGACGGTTAAAATGAAATAGCTAATAATCAATTTACCAAAAATAAGTTGTAGGTAGGTATACCTAATCCAAAATGAGTGCAGCCACAGTCAGCAAGAAATGGATAAGCGAAGAAACCACGGAGGAAGAGGAATTGTTCAGTCACTGCAGGGAAATGGAGATCGTTTGTTATGCCGTAACAAAAGTGATAATAGATGCGGATAACAAATGGCAGGGCGCTAGAGACAATAGTACGTCTCACTCCTTATCCAATAGAAGTTATATCACTGGACTTGTCAATATACAGGCAAGTAAGAATATAGTTAATTAATGGATTCAGGCGTTACTTTGCGGAGGTCCATAAGTATCAACAAACTGGAACAAATAACCTTGCTACTCCGCGAAACCAGCGCTGTGCACGTGCTAAACACTTGCGTTTGTGCGATTTTTTTTTCATACAAAAACCCACCCTCCTCTGCTTCCGCACGAAACACACTCTACTACACACACACACTAGCACAACTTTAAATCACTATACGCTTAAGCCACACGGTCTTAAATAGTACGACCGTTCGTCACTCGAACGAATGGCATATTCGCCATTTGTGTATATGTATGGTTAGGTAGTCGCCATCAAATTTGTATGGGAACAGGCATGAGGGGCTCAAAAGATCTGAAAACGCTCGAATGCCTGTTTGCGACGTTAGGACTGCCCAAGTTTAATCTATCCCTCCCTACTCCCTACGTCTCTGCCTAACTGGTGTCATAAGAAAATGACGCACAAAGAGATAAATTAAACCTGGGCGGCTAATTTAGCGCCACTAATAATACTTGTGGAGTCGTGTTCGTTCAGATATCCGCTGCGTTATCTTAAATGGTGATTGTACCATAACTGTAGCTACTTTATGTTTAACTTTGAAGCGACCCTAACATGAATAATGACATAATTAAAGTTACTTCTCAGTGCATTACTTTTTGTCTCTAGTTAGAGCTGCTCTGAGGGATTAAATATCCTTGCGTCATATACGTGAGGGGCGTCGAGGAGAACCTCTCATTTTTGTTACTGACGGTAATAATTATTACAGGTGCTAGATCAAATAATAGATTATTTGTCCAAAGTAGTGAAATCTTTTTACAAGCTGAACCCGAAACTTGCGCGGCTGAAGAAAGACAACGGACTAGTGCTGAGCAAGCACGACCATATTTTCGATAAACTGTGTAGCAGCAGGTTTATACTGATGCAAGCGATTCACGGGCTTATCGACACTATACTGAGCACCTGCCTCCATAGAGACGATTCCAGGAAGATGATAGAGTCCAGTTTGTGGTGAGTTAAATATGTACCTACCCAGGTAATGTTTATTGGCTAATAGAAACAGTACAAAGGACATTAAAGTCTTGTCACTGTTTTGTCTATTGTAAATTACAATAGATAAAGTGGACTTAATGCGTCCACGGATTTAGACGTTCTTCACTAGTCAACCTTTAGGCAAAGCTCAGGGCTTGCTTTAAGACTTAAACTCAGGGTTTAAGTCTTAAAGTCATGCTACAAGCTTTGCTTAGTTTGGGACGAGGTCAATTGGTGTGATTTGTCCCGACATTATTTATTTTATTATTTATAGTAAGTTTTTAATCCAGTGACTAAATTGACATTCAATCTCAACTATGTGTAAATTCATATATGTGATAATAATATAAATGAATCGGTTTTTTTTTCAGTTTAGTCTCCATATACAATCAAATGATAGGCTTGAGCTACAAGAAGTTCGCTTCAAGATTTAGTATCTGCAGTAATACTTACCCAAACACAATCAGTGAGACCAAGACCATTACTCTCACAAAAATTGTCCAGGTAAGTTAAGTAATACTTACTAGGAACTGATCTAACTACTAGTCTTACAACAAAACGGGGCTACGTCAAATTAGAAAATGACTCATTTTGATGCCAACAATGCAAGAAATACAGAATCGTTACACTTTTGCTGTTGGCACGTTGCGTTAGCCGAACTCTTGGGTGCTTTTAAAAATTTGGTATAAAGCGATTTAAAAAAATCGTGTGAGGGGAATCCTATATCTTCAAAATGTATGTTGTATGTATGTTAGGGTGAAATATAGCGTAAAGACAAGGTTTAAAGGTCCCATATTTTTATGTTTCCAGGTGTTAGCGAAAAGTCGAGTAGAAATCAACTGCCACCGTCTCATCAACTGTTTAGTCAAAATGTACAAGCCTGAAGACAATTCTGACAGCGACTCTGGTTCTAGTAACGCGGAAAGCATAGAAATATATCAGTAAGAAATTCTCATATTATATTTCCATATTACATAAATACTAGGGATTTTCTCAAAGTTGTATTTGAATCTGTTGTAAAAGCAACATTGTAGAATTTAAATTAAGACTAATTTTATGCAAAGGCACGAAAACTTGTGAGAGCGTTGATAATATTTGAATACAATTTTCCATAGCTCTAAAATCTACATGTTTTCTTAGAACAAGAACTGGGCATAGAAAGTACGAGAAGAAGGACCAGTGATTTTAATAAAATTCAAGAATGTTTCGTGTTTTGACAAATGTTTAAACATAATTGATGGGCAATAACTCCTATGATTACTTTTTGAGATATTTTGGTTCAGAAGAAAATGTACATATAGGAATAAATTAAAATGGCTTGTTTTGAGCAAAAAGTTATATGTATTTGAAAACCATTAAATTAATTAGGTAACTTCTGTAAGGAAACTGACTTAATTCAAATTGAAAAACTCCTTTTTTAGAAGTTGGTAAAAAATAAAGAGCTCGGTAAACAATATTTTGATGTTTTTGTAATCGAAATTTACTTTCGATTTTTTTTTAAACATTAACACAAAGAAAAATTAGGGTAATGGCAGGACTCGAACCTGCAACATCAGCAATCCGTGCTTTGCGTTTGCTAGTTCGCAAACGAAACTGACAAACTGGCAAACGCAAGGCACGGAATGCTGATGTTGCAGGTTCGAGTCCTGCCATTGCCCTAATTTTTCTTTGTGTTTTCATTATCATTTAAATTTATTTGAATGTTTAATATTTTGACGGCAAAAACTGAAGTTTTAGGTTCGAATGTTCAAATGTTGTTTTCTACTTAATATAAGCAAGAATGAATATGGTTTACATCTTTGCAGCACATTAACAAAACACATAACGCCGCCAACATCCTCGATGTCCCGCGAAATGACCGTGGACATGCGTCGAGAGGCGTTTATAGACAAAAAGAAAGCCAAGATGAGGCAGGCGCAAAGTCTAGTCGAACTCAAGAATGAACAAAACAAAATCATTACCGACGTTTTGAACGCGCAGAATTCCGACTGCGAGATAGCGTATACGTCGCTTTTAACTAACCAGTGCGTTTTGGAGAATATATTTAATACGGACGGTAAGAATTGTGTGTATTATGAAATAATATTGCCTGAACTTTATTATATTGTATTGTTAAATAACGACCATATGAAATTTAAAATGTATGTATTATTAGTTCTACCATTATACGAGAGATATAATAACAGATTACAGATAATTTGTTGCCTGACGAGAAACAATGTTCCTTATAGGTACCACAAGTACTTAAATAGGAACAATAACCCTGAAAAAACCCCAGGCCACGAGCTTCAGTATAAACATTTTAATGGCACTATAAGTTCGGATTTTATTTCTCAAATTTGAAGCAGTGCAGAGTACACAAGTTTCTGATTTTTTTTAGACAATGTAAACAGCATTCTTCAAAGTGAGGAAATCTTCATAGAAATTCTTCTTGATACAGTCGCAAACATGGCTCCCACAATGCTAGGGACAAATGGAGTAAGGAAGCTGAAATCAGGTAAGTTATTATTTAAAAAATACTTAGCGATAATAAATATTACCTTCAGCCTACTATTGAATTTTAGGACGAGTACAAGCAAGTAAAAAAGCGGCAAAGAAAGTGACGGAGTACTATCAAAATATTTTGTGGGGCGATGTCGGCAGTTGTTTAGAACACATTGTACTGTGGTGGTCGTCTTACCCTTTGGCTATCAGGTAATTACTCATGATGAAGATAACCCTCCCTTCGGATGGAAGTCGGGTAAAAAGAGGATACAAACGTACTACAATGTATGTGTATACTTTTCAGATCACCGAGTACCAGTCAAAACCTTCGAGAATGGCTGTTCGCTACTTTTAAATCCAATAGTAAGTACATGTATTAAAGAACTTACATTGTGGTGATGGTGGAATACATCGCACGCTTAGAATTAAACTGACCCGTTTCTGAATAATACACGTCCCAAAATATCACCTTAATTAAAAGACATAAGTTTTAATTTTGGATAGTATCATATTCAGAATTGAGTCGCTTTAATTCTAAGGGTGCGACATATCCACCGCGAATTTTCACTTTATCATATTTTTTACATAGTATAAAACAAGGTCCGTTCCTGTCTGTTCTCGTCGTATCTTCGACCGCTTACTTCTACTGCATAAACCACGCAACGGATTTGATACGGTTTTCATCGTCATTTAGACATTTTTACGGAAGGTTGTTATATGTAACACTTTATATTCTAATTGTACCTACCGTGCGGAGCCGTAACTACTAGTTAGTAATAATAATAATGAATATGATAACTTGTTAAAAAGTTTCATATAGATGACACCGAGGGTAGTTGTACCCTTAAAATCAATAATGTAATGACCGTAAGACGAAGCAAATTGAAAAATTCGCAGGTTACGGTAGCGGTAATGTGGCGAAACTGGCAAACGCAAGGCACGGAATGCTGATGTTGCAATTTTTCTTTGTGTTGTCATTACATGTGTATAGTATTTTAATAATAATAATTTCATGAAATCGAACTCGCATTAGGGCTATCGCTTATCTTGAATGTGACGTCTGCACAGAATAAAGAGTTGGGGGCCGCGTGATCTTAGGCAATTACGGGGTAGCTGTCAGTATTATACAGCAGTTGACCGTCCTCCCCACCCTTTATCTAATTCAATGGGAATCCTGTGTGTTTGCAAAGTCCAGGATTCCTATGGGTATTAGGTGCATGGTCATTGGTTACTTTTGATATAATACGAAATAGAAATGAAAATTTTGATATGGTTTCTTCACAGATACACCCGAATTAATACTGGCTGCATTAAGGATATTAGCCGACGCTTTAGGTTGCCACGTCACCTCGACATCGTGGGACAAACATTTTGGGTAAAAACTACTTTAGAGGAGTGTGAACCCAGCCCCAAAAAGCGCTCCCCATACAAACGGCGATAACGTTTTCCACCCTCTAAACCTTAATCTATGGCAGTATTTTTTTGGTATGTCACATTATGCCTTAGAACTAGGTTTGTATGTTTTCATTCACACTCCTCTTAGTGATTATTCTCTTGCAGTTTTATGACTTTTGACTGTTACTAACATCTTATGGCTTTACAGTGATACCCTGATAACTGATTTAACTCCGACATCTCTCAAAAAATATCCAGATCTGTCTGTCTATGTTACAGAAGTGAGTATAGCTAAGGACTTACTGGGGGCCTAGGACGTTAGCTTTTATCGATGATATAAAACATATATCCCGTTCTAACCAGTAAGCGTGTGCGAGAGGGACCAAAGCGTTTATGTGCGCGACAAACGCTAGCGTGCTACTATAGCTGATTATCTAATGAATGATGAATGAGCCGGTTATTTCAAAATAATTTCTGCATTTCAGTGTACAGCTTCTGGCGCAAATTTCGCTCTAATGCTACAAGATCTGGTTACATTGAATAACCAATGCGAAGTAACCTGGGATTATATACTGGGTGCTCCGTTGGAAGATCTACCCATTGTTGAACAAATACCCATTCTGCATAGACTTGGTAAGTAGCCACAGATACTTAGGGGGTCGAAGATCGAAAGCCAAAATCTGTCTAAGAATAAAGAGCTCAAAAACAGTAAAGTAACTCTAAACTTGTTCATTGACGATCGTCATAGAAGACCTACTAGGACTGAGAAGCTGTTTAAGATTCGCTTCAAACATTCTGAACATGGCGGAATAATGTTAATGTTGTCTCTAAATAAAAAAAATACAAAGATCGAAAACATGATTAAAAACAAAATCCACGATTGAATATATTTTTGAAAAAAGTTGTTTTGTGCATAATTTTAGTTCATTCTCCGAAACCCTGCTGTCTTCAAAGCAGATTTTTAAGTAGTTTATTAGCTAAGTAATTATAACTTCACAAAATCTGAAAAACCGCTATTTAACCGACTTCAAAAAAGGAGGAGTTTCTCATTTGTCGTAACCTTTTATTTTTTAAGATATTGTGGTTTTCTTGTTAATTGTAATAATTTGATTGTCCTCGAAATTAAGGCCGCGCGTGAACTATCCCCGTCTCCTGTTCGCACAAGCGGACGCTATAGGTTCCTTCTCTCTCTTTGCCGAGCGGCAAAGGTGGCCTCTCAAATCGACTGTTGGTATTGATCCAGATCACTCAATCCACACGTACCGCCTCTGGTGCCTGGCGGAGACCCGTCGCCTAGCCAACATGTGGGGGATGGACGATTTCTTCCGAATAGCGCAAAGCGACATGCAAGTGTGCATGGAACAACTTGTCAACTTACGGTTCGCTGATCACACGGCTACTATTGAATCAGGTATTTAGCAGCAATCTACCATAGTCACAACAAGTAGCTATTTATCATAATCTGATTCTTTGATGGTTACGTTAAATCCGTACTTAAGGCGAATGTAATTTCAGGTAAAATTGGTGTACACGAAAACGTATGCGCCAAAATGAGGGAGAAATTGGTTTCAGAAGTTAAAGTCAACACCCAAAAGTTAAAGGTTTGTGACGTAGTTATTTAAAAAATTTAACCAAGTATATGAAAATCAATGTATAGTCGACCAAGAAATTGCTTGACCACTTTTCGACCGTATTACAAAAGGATAAGGTTCAAAAGTGGTCAAGCAATTACTTGGTCGACTATACTAGTATCTCCAACGGCCCTAACATGACGGCCTAGACTCAATTTATCCCTCCCTGTGGCCCTAACATGGCTGGTCAAGTTTAGTTTATCTCTATCGGCGTCCCTTTCTTATGACACTAGTTAGAGAGAGGCACAGGGAGGAGTTAAACTAAACCTGGGCTGTCATGTTAGGGCCCTGCGACGCTGTCTAACCAGTATCATAAGAAAGGATCGCACATAGTGATAAATTAAGCTTGACCGGTCGTGCTAGGGCCACTATATTTTTTCTTTGTGTTCTCATCGCACCCATCGTTTAAATTTTATAACTTGACAACTTTTGCATTTTAAAAATACATAGACCAAAAACAAGCATTCTTCCCAGTTTCATAGACAACTTTCTCGGTACAGGAGGCGACGGAAGAGATAACCTTCGTACTGTCGTCGGTATGCGCGACCATTAGCCTGGCGCACCTCACCATGATATTCCCGAGCAACGCCGAGTGGCGGCGCGTGACGCACCCACCGCTCCCAGAACGGTCTATTTACGTCCGCGAGTTCTTAGGTAAAGTTTATTGCATATTTTTTTTGCCAATAACAGAATTGGTACGTTAACTCTGCGGGTTAGGACCTTGTGCATGGCCTGTTCGGATCGGTACCACCGTCTTGCTCGCTAGGTTTTCCATCTTAGCTCTCTGGGTTGGCAATGCATTTGCAATCTCTTTGGTGTTGCGGGTGTTTATGGGCGGTGGTTATCATATCACTTACCATCCGGTGATCCACTGGGTCGTTTGCCTTCCTATTTTATATTTAAAATAAAACTTGACGTCAACTTAGCATAATAACATGAGTCATGTCTATCTCTAAAACTACAAGGTTTTATTTTAAGAAATAAACAAACAAGTAAGTGGGTCACCAGACGGTAAGTGATCACCACCGCCTATAGACATCCGCAACACCAAGGAGATTGCAAATGCGTTGCCAACCCAGAAGGCTAAGATAGAATACCTCTTGTGCCTGTAATTGCACCGGCTGTCTTGCTCTCCACGCTGGAACACAACAGTGCAGGCACTGCTGCTTAACGGCAGCATTACCGAGCAAGATGGTGGTAGCGATCCGGATAGACCTTGCACAAAGTCCTACCACCCGCAAATTCTTTTCTTCTTTTAAGTAATAGTTGGGTACTATTTAATTACTATTTTCTGTAATTCTGATTTTCATCCTATTTACCGTTTTTTTAGATAAAATTCTGTTACCAGTTGTGAAAGCAACAGAAGACATCACAACTTTAAATATGATTTTACGAATTATGGGCGAATCGTGGCTGCATCACATTTACGTTGCCAAAGTCAAGTTCAGGTAAAAATTTACCCCCTTATTCATAAAAAAATAACAATATTTTTAAGCTAACATAAGTTTTGTCCCTTTCAATTGAGGGGAAACGTCACAATGACAGATACAAAACATAAAACATGTTAACTAACAAAAGTTTACGAAACGTTTATAAATAAGCTGGTTAGACTGTTATTTATTACCAGTGACCGTACAAAACAGAAATATTTCTAGCGGCTTAAAGTGTCCCATACAATTACGGTTATCTTTGACCACCTTTGACGACCTGTATGGCACAGTGGCACATGTGTCTGCTTCCTGTGCAAGAGGTCCCGGGTTCAAATCCTGGTATGGGCAAATATTTGTGTAACGAACACGAATGTTTGTACCTGAGTCATGGATGTTATTTGTACTTAAGTATGTATTTATCTATATATAAGTATGTTTATCCGTTGTCTAGTATCCATAACACAAGGTTTACTTAGCTTGGGACTAGGGCAATTGGTGTAAATTGTCCCAAGATATTTATTTATTTATTTATCTTTCTCTTCTTTACATAGCATTAGACAACGTCGCTATCCACCTCTGCCTGTCCTTATATCTGTGGCCGTTTATTCCTTCCAAACCACGCAACGGGTGTTGAAACGGTTTCCACTGTAATTTAAGAAATAAATGCAGTATGTTTTTCGCAAGTTTAGAATTAAAGCGACTCAATTCTGAATATGACGTTTCCCAAAATTAAACCCTATGTCTTTTAGTTTAGGTCATATTTTGGGACGTGTATAATTCAGAAATGGGTCTCTTTAATTCTAAGCGTGCGTTTTATCAACAATACATTACTAAACTCAATTAAGTTTTCGTTTATGCAATGCTAGTGTAATATATTCTTGATTCTTTGTGTATATTTGCTGAGGCAAAATTGACGGAAAACTTGTCTGAAGTTATTTAGTCATCCACGTCTTTATTTACGTTTACTGGTTATCACTAGATACTTAAAAATGAATATTTTTGGGACAATTAAGCTCAAAGTAAGCAACTGGTTGTGTTGTGGGTACTGGACAATGGATATACATACTTAGATAAATATATACTTAAATATATATGAGTATAAAACCCAAGACTCGGGTACAAACATTCGTATTCATCATACAAACATTGGCCCCTCCCGGGAGTCGAACCCAGAACCTCAAGCTTTGTAGTCAGGGTCACGAACCTTTTGTCAATTTAATCACTTGAAATGTATAAAAGTGTTAACATGGCCTTATAACACCCACTGTGACACCTTTCAGTAAAGAAGCAGCATCACAACTGCTGGCGGATTTCAACGAAGTGCGTAACTGGTTGACTGAATGTAAACACCTCAGCAATACTGCCAGGAAACAAATGCTACAGAATGAAGTGTTGAGGTATGGTATTAATGATATATTTAGTAGTAATAATTTCTACACGATTTGAAGATACTGAAATAAAATAATTTGTGAACACGAGAACCGAGGTGAACCGGTGAACATGAGACCGAATAAGGGCTCGAAACGTCGAGGATTACATTCGACGCAATAATCGATATGGACTGGTCAAATTATTTTAATTTTTTGTAATTGTCTAGAAGTAGCTTTATCACCTTTGACTTAACGTCGATTCGTTGCTCAGTTTTAACGTTAAAACAAGAAATAAAGAGACATCTGAATTTATTATATCTATGCTTAACTTCGTCTGCGTATAATTTGTTTATCGTCATCCCGTTATATATTTTCCGGAGTAAAAAGGAGCCCATATTACTTCATGGCCCTGACACTGCCTCGGTTCAAAAAAGCAAATCGATCCGTGGCCCTATTGCGACATGAAAAGTACAAACAAACAATTTCGCATTATAATGTGAAATCCTCTGTTTGTTCTAACTATAGTTTTTATCGCTAGAGATACATTAGCCAATTGCAAAGTTAGGGACTGGCTATAGTTATGGATTTTGTTTGCGACAGGCGATGCGAAGGCGTGGGTCGTTTGCTGCTGCACGCACCGGGGGATTTGATATCCATGCAGGAAACCAACATGCAGTCCGCGCGCCAGCGAAGGAAAGATGGTATGACCGTGTGATACCACCTTTTTTAGGGTTCCGCAGTCAACAAGGAACACTTAGTTTCCTCATGTCCGCAGCTTAACTCAGAGACCCTAAGTACCTACTAGAAAATAGTAATTTAGCATGGATGTATACCTATTAGTAACGCCAAGAAAGTGGTAAGATAAGATCGCGAAATATTTTTTAGGGTATTTCCCCTACACGTCAAGTGGGACTTTTTTATTAAGCGATCCGTTTGTGAGATATTAAGCTTTAAAGTACTAATTTTTGTTAGAGCCAAGTGCCCCTCCCTCCTGCTTGTTAAATTATTGGTTTTAGAATGTGAAAAAATCAAGGTAGTAATATATAACATAATTTTAAAGGAAAACTATCACAAATGATAGTTAAATTTTGAGGTATCGGTAATGTGTGGTTTTCTGTGGTATCGTTATCGTTAGGTCTTTATTGATATAGTCTAGCTATTATATTTATATCTACGGCGCTGCGCATGCAGCAGTGCGCATGTTGTTCTATTGTCAATAAACAAAGAGGGCTTTTGAACGCTGTCTGCGTGTATTTCTAGTGTTAAATTAACTTACAATCGACTTTTCTATTATTATAAAAGCGTCATTGTCACGGGCTGACATTTCAGGATTCGCAACTTATCCATTGAAATAAATTCCAATTCAAAATAGCTTCAGTTTGTTAAATTAGGTACCAAAAAAATAGGTACCATCACGGACTTTAATCGTGGAGCCTGTATGGAACCTTGGTGCTTTGTATTGTTTACAAACACATGGCTACAGATTAGCAAGGTCATTATAACAGGGTTCCGTCTGTGGTGGCTAAACAATAATTTTCTGCGATCGTAGGTACCCTCACCATGTCTAGATTTTAAAATAAATAAATAAATACAATTTACACCAATTGACCTAGTAACAAACTAAGCAAAGCTTTGTACTATGAGTACTAGACAACGGATATACATACAGATAAATACAAATAACATTTAAATTTTTGGCTTTAATTTTTCCAAAGTTTCAGTCAAGATTTACTTACCGTTTTTGCGGTTTTTGGTCTCTATCTAGATGATGATAATTATAATATGTTTCAGATAACGAGCCGCCAGAGCAACTGATGCCTGCTGAAATGTACGTCCCGAACCAGAAGCAGTGGCTAGCATTGCGAGCTAGCAAACTCAAAGGGTCGATGGCTTTCACGCTATGCTGTGTCGCATTATCCTGAATACAAAACTAACGCCAAACCAGAGTTTCATTTTACCAATTTGATTATTTCAGAAGCCTCTATTGTTCCTTAGTGGGTTAGTAGTGCATGATTTGTTCTAAAATAAATAAACCGTAGTGCGTTAAAGAGGTTTCAAATCATAAAACTATTAGATCGGCTTTTAGGATTTAGAAGAGAAATAACGTCTAAATCTAACAATTTTATTCTTAACTATAAGCATTTCATTTACTATATATTTGCGGAATCATGTCCTTCACTATAATGTCAAAATTGATAAGTAATTTTATGGATTTGATGTACATTTCATGTAGTATGTTGATTCCTCTTGTCATATTTAAATTATGATTTGATTTCAAAAATTAAACAAGTACAAGTTTCTGTAATATAAATACGGGACAATATTCGACGTTTTAAAACGTTACACGATGTTAAGGGAACGTACCCATACTATGTGAACCATTTCTTACATTTTTTTAACCCCCTCTCTCCCCTCGGTGACCGCCCGTATTAAAGACCTCTCCTCTCCCTCTAGTTTTCACGTAGTAGTTCATAAATATGGTTTTAAATCAGTTATTGTCAACAGACGGTTAAAAAAATGTTGGCTCCTATTTGTCTTTATTAATACGGCGCTTGTCGCGTGACCCGTAGTGCGTATATACCTATAATTACAATTTGAATATAGCGTGAAATAACGCGAAATTTCCTTAGAGATATTGACTACGTGGTAAAAACCAAACTCCTTCCCCCCCCCCGCCCTAGTGACCAAGCGTGGAATTTTGAAGACTCCCCCCCTCCCCCTTCCTGAATGGGTCACGTAGTATGTGTACGTTCCCTAACGAGTGCCCACCGCAGCCATAAAGTAATACTGTATACCCCTTGAATGAAGAACTAAGTGCTCTGACCGTCTTTTTTCTTTACTTTGTTGCTGTTTAAACAGCCTAACTTAGATGCAAACCTAATGGAGGCTGCCAACGTTACTACTAATCGAGCACATACCCAATAGAGAGGAAGTGTCATTTATTTTGTTTGAATTTAATTCTAATAAATCACTCAAACAATACGCGTTACTAGGTTCATTTCAAATGAACAGTTTAACTTGAGGCGCGATAAAATTAATGTAAATTGAAAATGTTACTATTTACTTTCCAATGAAATGTGAATCCTTTTGTTTTACAGTTCGACTTTTTGCTGTCTTACTCACGCCAACGAATAGAACAGCACTCCATTATATAAGTATATTGAACTTTTTCGGAGTATACGGAGTTTACACATGTTAGTTTTAGACGCTATTATTTTATCAGTGCGAATGACGATTGACGTTCGTAAGTATCAAAACACCAACCAGATTCAGAATTAAATAGCCAGTATTACTCCTCTATTGGTTACGTGCTCGATGATGCCAATTGTGTCTCGTGAAACTCCTCACAGACGCATGAATAATTTTTCAGTTTATCTAACATTGTTATGGTTATACCATATCATACGTCTGCAGGGCCGTAGCTGGAGTTGAATTTAAGGTAGGGCAGCGGTGGTTACAAGTAGAGCGGAAGAGAACTGAACGCTACACTACGCGAATCCGACTCGCACTCGGCTGGTTTTTAAAGTAGGGCATTGCCCCACTATGCCACCTCTAGCTACGGCCCTGTACGTCTGTTCATAGGAAGCTTGATAGCATAAGACAGGAGGTATTTTTAGCTCCAACATTAAATTTACCTTGATTCTTTCAGTCTCTATCACTGGGTCACTTCGTTCAGTCTCAACACTAATAATCATCACAAATAAAACAAAATTAAACTCACTCTTCATCCGAATCAGACTGCCTGAATTTCTCCTTCAGCTTGTCGTACTCATTCCTTCTAATTAGGTCTTGCTTTATCTTTTCCATATCGCTAACTAAGCTGCTTACTTGTACGTTATCTAGTTTTTCTGGTGCCACGGATACCGTGTCGCTATCGAGGCCGGAATCTTCATCGGATTTATTTTCGCTTCTAGCTTCATCCTCGCTTTGCGATTGGACGCTGCTCTCATCAGAACTGTCGGATTTCTGGTCAAGTCTATAGGCTTTGGGTACCTTCTCTTCGAGTCTCTTGCGCTTGAGGGACGCGTGGCTATCCTGCGGGCTCTCGCGGCCGCTGCCGCGTGCTTTTTTTCGCTTCATGCTCTTGGCTATCACTCGCTTTTGGTGGTCCAGTTGAGGGAAGAGTTCTGGAAAATAAAAGTTGTATGTAATTGTATACATAATACATTTGAGCTTGATAAGACATGTCTGCCCTGCATCGGCAGGGTAAAATAGTCAAGTAATTAATGCCACATACGGACGCCTGGGAGGTGACAGCGTGGCAGGTCTAGGTGGAGGTGGCGGGTATCAGTTCGTCGCTATTGGTTCTTCAGCCATCGAAATGAGAAAACTATAGAACTGTGTACAACGCAATGGCAGAGTAGCCGACCATAGTCTATTTGGTAGACTATGTTGAATAGCTTGAATAAAACTGTATGTGCCAATTGTCAAGTAAACAGCTCTGCGTTTTGTACGTTTTACATTGGCGTCATATTTTTAGTTCTGCTATCCGACGTCTGTGTCGCTGCTAGTGAGAAAACTTCGAAGCCCTTTATTCACTTACGGTAAGATTCAAAGCTGAACCAATGGCTAAATATTGAAAGCTTCCTTTACCTGCTTCACCCCGTCGCAAAGTGGTGACGCAAGGCTTGTAACAATCCGAACAAGTAAGCAGATCTATTGTCTTCTTATATCGATGTTCTTCAGCGTATGCTTTAGCGTTCAAGCCACCCCACCACCTTACTTTTAATCCCAAGCAAACTGACGATCTTGTAACTTACCAGTGATAACAAAATAATAATTATTATTATACATAAAGTCACGTCTGTTTCCCGGAGGGGTTAGGCATAGACCACGGATTTCCATTTACTACGATCCTGACATACAACCTTTGCTTCACTCACTCTCATAACATAACATTCTTCATGCATGCTTGTCGGTTTAGAGTACTCTTGGCCTGGCCTTTCTTCGGAATGTCTGCGATTAGGTCGAAGTACGTTCGCCGAGGTCTTTCCTTTCCCATTTCTCCATCTCCCTTCATGTAGCCTTTTTGTTAATCTTCTTTTTTTCTTTTTCTTTTTGTTCTTTTATTATTAATATAGTTGCAGGCAAACAACTTGAGCATAAATCGAGTGGAGAGGTTAGTTTGCGCATACACATTTGTACTAGAAACGGGTACTGCGCAGTCAGGTCAATAATACAGAACCATTTATTTTCAAGCTGCATAGTCCCACAGAAAAAATACTTTAAAGACTAACATACATATTTATAAAACAAAACATTAAAATTAGCACGTTACTTTGGGGACGCGTGACCTAGTTTCGGGGTGTCGACCAACCGACCGCGAAAACGACGGAAAGTGACTCCCTTCGGCCAGAATCCTGCTTCATGATGCTCAAATTGTTTGCCGTTAAGTGTATTTCGCACCTTTAGAATTAAAGCGACCCATTTCTGAATAATACACGTCCCAAAATATCACCTTAATTAAAAGACATACCCCCTTATTCATAAACGCTTCGTAAACGTTTGTTAGTCAACATGTTTTATGTCTTAATCTGTCATTGTGACGTTTGCCCTCAAATGAAAGGGACAAAACATTTGTTAGCTTAGATCTGTTCCTCTTTAGATAAATATTTTTAATGTTTTGTGTATAAATTGGGTTTTAGTTAAGTTTTCTCTTTAATATTACTATATGCTTTCATTTTAAGTGTAAATATTTTGTTCTAAATAAAGTACAAAGGGTATATATATAAAATTCTAAGTCCTGACTGACTGACTGAGATATCAACGCACAGCCCAAACCGCTGGACCTAGAGAGTTGAAACTTTGTACATAGATACCCTATACAGTGTAGGCATCCACTAGGAAAGGATTTTTGGAAATTCTACCCCTAAAATAGGGGGTGAAACTTTGTTAGCTTAGAAAGATTGTTAACTTTTTATGAATAATAGGGGATAGGGTTAAATTTTGGGAAACGTCATATTCACAATTGAGTCGTTTCAATTCTAAAGGGTCGATTTGTATTGGCATGAGTACCGTGCGCCTGCGACAGCGCTTGCTCGGCGGCGTTCATCTCAGCCTCCTGGATGGAGTGGCCGCGCGCCGCCGCCAGCCGCGCGCCGCGGAAGTACACGCCCACCGTGTACACGCGCGTGTTGGTTGGCCCCAGGCACTCGATCACCCTGACACATGCAAATTTTATAAAAAACTAGCGGACGCCCGCGACTTCGTTCACATAGAATTAGTAGTCCGTCAGGGATAGTGGAGTATTCTATCTGTGAAAGAATTTTTAAAATCGGTTCTGTACCTAGTTCCAGAGATTACCCATACATACAAACATACAGACAAAGTTTAGCTCTTTATTATATTAGTGCAGATGTAGATTAGTAATAAGTATGACTTCTGAGTTTCATGATTCTAGAACAATCTTATAACTTTTTCCATACATTTTTTTTCCGTGTCTCCCCCTTTTTTCCATTTCTTAATAGCCTAAGTCCTATTCTGGACTGATTTAAGTAGATCTGTTAAAATTCCATCCAAATCCGTTCAGCAGTTTTTACGTGATGCGCGTACAAACATTTTTGTCCCAACTATTTTATTGTATGTATAGAATAGAATAGATATAGATAGATAGATGCCTGTAGCTTCTGATTTAAAGTTTGTCTTGTTATGAGATGCAATCAAAATCAAAATATCTTTTTACAGTTTCGTACCCAAAGGGTAAAACGGGACCCTATTACTAAGACTCCGCTGTCCGTCCGTTTGTGTGTCGGTCTGTCCGTCTGTCACCAGGCGGTATCTCATGAACCGTGATAGTTAGACAGTTGAATTTTTCACAAATGATGAGAGGTATTGTCTATGCTCGAAAGGGATAAAGATATATCTACTTCACAGTGCACACTATATGCCTCCCTTTCGAAAAATGACACTTTCTCGCAGTTCCGTCTTTAATGGTGACTTATGTATTCGATTGTACTGTCGTAAAAGAAAAAAAATATTTTATTTGTTTTGATTTAGACACAAAACTAAAAAAAGTTTGCGGGTGGTAAGACCTTGTGCAAGGTCCGCCCGAATCGCTACCACCATCTTGCTCGCTAATCCTGCCGCTAAGCAGCAGTGCTTGCACTGTTGTGTTCCGGCGTGGAGAGCAAGACAGCCGGTGTAATTACTGGCACTAGAAGTATTCCATCTTTGCCCTCTGGGTCGGCAACGCATCTGCAATCTCTTTGGTGTTGCGGGTGTCTATAGGCGGTGGTGATCACTTACCATCAGGTGACCCCACTTGCTTGTTTGCCTTCCTATTTTATATAAGTATATAAAAAAAAAGAAACCAAGCATATGAACAAAGGGCGTACTTGTAGAGCGGAATGTCGGGTTCGCCGCCCTCCATGGAACGCAGCGTAAGACAGCACTGCTGCAGTTTTGATTTAGGGTCGTTCCAGTCCTGGTTCAGGATGAACTCCTGCAGGCGCGGGAACAGGCAAGCGTTGCAGAATGCTTGGCAGTACTCCAGGCTCTAAACCAGAACGTGACATTTGTAAAACGACTGTTCAATGATGGCACTCAGGTTTTTTTGCCACCCGGCGATATATGCCTTGATTTTTTAAGATGAGAAACGTTATAAACAACCTTGGTAAGTCTTTATTTGCAAAAGTGTTACAATAAAGTACACAAATAGCCTTTTTGAAATAGATTACATCGAAATAAAATTATTTATTTGTTATATGTTTGTTAGCAGTTATTATTTATTTTAAAATAGCAATTTTGCAAAAAAAGACTTACAAAGCTTGTTTACAACATTTCTCATCTTAGAACAACGAGGTATAATAAAAATAACAAAATTATTTATTTCGGGTTGCATAGGCCCATAGATAAATACATTAAAGTCTAACATACATAAGTAATTAAAAAATAATTAAAATTAGCATTGATATGTTGACGTGAGGTGACACTTGGCAGTTCTGACTAATCTTTTTGCGTGGTTAAGTTTAAAGTACCTAATATTCTTCTTATTTAAAAAAAAAGTAGAGCGGAGGTGTTTTTACTCAAGACATGGCTGTATGGACCAAATGTCTTTGCCTGCACTGTGTAAGAATAAAAGTAAAGGCTGTATAACACTGACCTTATCGACATACAAAGCTCCGAGGAACGCCTCCAGCAGATCAGCCTTGTGTTTCTTAGTCGTGGGTTTAGCCTTCGGGTTGTTGTAAATGGCGTAGGCGGACATATTCAAGTCGTCGCACACCATCGCTTGCGTGCGATTGTTTACCAGCGACGAGCGAAGTAACTGTAGGAAAACAAATAACCAAGTTGCTCTCCAAGTATCCGCTGAGAGAGTAACTTGCGCCTCTTAATAATATGCTTTCTCCTTCTCAAAAACCACTTCAGCACTTTTAAGACCCGGTTTGCTAAACGACAGTTTATTGCTTAAGAAATATACGATAGCCGTTGGAATGAGCTAAATTAATTTAACTCTTATGTCCCTATTCCGTACTCATTTTGTCACTTGTCGTGGTCCGGTGAATGACGGTAGAGCCTATCGGCACAACTCACTGGGGAAATAAACAAGATATCCACAATGAGACGCAACTGTCAGGGTCTTGAAGCCACTTGTACGCGACCGCGATGAATGGAAGTAATTTCTGCGAGCCCTAAATTAGCTAAATAAACTGCTAGAACGCGTACTCGTTTTCTCGCTTGTCGCTCAATGCGTCTCGCTTGTACTAGGCCAGTTAGAATGAGGCGACCTGAGCGTCATAGCGAGTCGCGGCTAACCATCCTGGTCATCATAATACTGGTAGACCAATGTCCGTCACGATGTTAGGAGAAATACCGCGCGAGCAGGCATACGTGTTTAAACGGGACACTTAGGTTGACATAACTGAGGACAGCCCTAAAGTGTCAAGCTGTTTTTTGCTACGAAGCTAGACAAAGGAACTGGTCAGTCCAGAAAGAGATCTCTAAAAGTAATTACAACTGCTAGGATCTTCCCTCATCATCCCTGCTGAATACCACAGACAGGAAACCGTTATCATCATCATAGTCACTCACGGACAGTACATATTTTTAAATTTCAAGTTGATCTCATTCTTCCATTCGTACTGTCGGCGGACAAAACATTCTCATCTACAACTCGGTCCTAAAACCCATTTGGACCTATGGCGTTCAACTATGGGGAAAGCTAGCAAGAGCAAATAACTCAGTCTCCAGCATGTGCAAAATGGTATTCTCCGACAAATTGCTGATGGACCAAGGTTCACTCGAAACGAAGAATTCACCAATATCTAAATATACCAAATATAGCAGAAGAGATTGAAAAGTTCAAAACGGATGGACAGGATGCTGAACGCCTGAGCCCCTAACCTGCTTACGACTTAACTGATGAAGGGAGAAACCGAAGACTAAGGAGACACCAATGTGTCTTGTAATTGAGAACCTGAGGCACTGAACTCTTCTCTCTCGTAACGATATATCGCTTAACTAGTCCGTTTATAGTGGAGAGACTGATTGTGGATTGAAATAAAAGAAAATACTCACAGACAAATGCCCTTCATGATGGTCGGGGAAGTGGCGGTAGAGCCTGTCGGAGACGACAAGTTGCAGCACGGTGTCTCCCAGGAACTCCAGCCGCTGGTTGGAGCCGAGCGTCAGGTGCGTGAAGCCCACGGAGCGGTCCGTGAACGCTCGCGCCAGCAGCCGGATGTGTTTGAACTGGACACCTGGGGGATGAGAAAAAGAAAAATTAAAAAAATATTTAGCAAGAAGTTCAAATCATAGGCGAACTGTGCGACTGGCTAAAAAGTGCGAGCCTATGCTCTTTTACTCGTCTGATTCTATCAGCGCTTCGGAAAATGGAAGATTCTACTGAGAAGCAGCGATACAAAAAAATCAGCAGCTTATCTTATTTTTTCTTTATCTTTTCAACAATATCAGTTACTTATTATCATCTGACGCTGACAGTAGGAAAGGTGCTGATAGATCAATATACTGTTAGGTAATACTATGAGTTTTTCGGTCACCCTGACGGGAAAAAATGTATTTTCAGCATTCTTGGAAATTCTTTCGGTTTTGGATTATACATGTTTGAAAGAGGAAATTCTTGTTACTTTAAAATTCAAAAAGGAACATCTTAAAATTGTTGTTTTACAATTCAATATTAGATAAGGCCAATATCATTAACCTTACCATACGGCCATATGTACCTGTGCCACCTCTCATCTATTTAGATTTAAAATAGTCGATAGAGACGCGTCTGAATTTGTTTATGTGGTTCCGACTTGGCCGTTTAGATGGTACGAGTTCTGGCATGCAAGTTGCATTACATTGCGGTTTACCGACGTAATGATGTGTCATTCGATCATCCAAGCCCGTAATGTAATGCAACTCGCATGCAAGAAGTCGTACCGTATAAACGGCCCTTTAAACTATATTTTTCTGTCTTGTCCGTAACTGCTTTTCGTACGATTAGTGACCAGACAAGAGGCCCAGGGGTGCAATTTTTGAATCTCACCAGGTGACTAGAGCTCACCAAAACGGCTGAGTCTCTATGAAAAACGGCTATTTTGGTGAGTTTTAGTTATCCGGTGAGATTCAAATGCAATTTTTGTATCTCACCAGGTCACTATAGTTCACCAAAATGGCCGCATTTCTATGAAAAACTACCATTTTAACGAGCTTTAGTTACCGGTGAGATTCAAAAATCAAACTCATGCCCCTCTAGCACACTAGCGTTTATCGCTGGCATAAAGCATTCGTCCCTTTCGCACACGCATACTGGTTAGAACGAGATAAATGCTTTATGTCATCGATAAAAGCTTGCGTGCTAGGCCCCCAGGAGGGGGTTTAAAAGGTGGCAACGGATCACCAACTCTTCCTTCCCTCGCTTGCGTCCCCTTGCCAAAAATACCTATGGATTCTTCGAACTCGGTGAGCTTCTGCAGGAACTTGAAGTCCTTGATGTACTTCCTGTCGCCAAGCGGCTCCTGCTCCTGCAGCGGGTGCGCGCGCTCCTTGCTCCACACGCCGAGCAGCTCCGGCTCCTCGTACCACAACGCCAGCGCGAACACGCGGTCGGCCACCTGACCACAATATTCATTTATTTCTTGCAACCATGGTATTAACAAAGACGTTCTTATCATAAGCCAGTACAAAAATGGACCCTACTAGGGTAAAGCAACTTATTTAAGGTATCTTTAAGGTAACTTATTCATCTTTATCTTATTCTTCCTTTGACAACCGGATAGCCTAGTGGTTAGTGACCCTGACTACAAAGCTTGAGGTTCCGGGTTCGATTCTCGGGGCAAATGTTTGTACCTAAGTCTTGGATGTTATATGTATTTAAGTATATATTTATTTATATAAGTATGCATATCCGTTGTCCAGTACCCATAACACAAGCAGCTGTAATTGCTTACTTTGGGACTAGGTCAATTGGTGTGGACTGTCCCAAAATATTTATTTATTTTATTTATTTATTTAATCCGAAATTGAAATAAAAATGTTGATATGGTTTCTTCACAGATACACCCGAATTAGTACTGGCTGCGTTGAGGATGTTAGCCAACGCTTTAGGTTGCGACGTCACCTCGACATCATGACACCCATAACACAAGCAGCTTTTATTGCTTACTTTGGAAATAGGTCAATTAGTATTAATTGGTCCAAAAAATCTGATGTTTTAAAAAATGTATACATATTTATGACGTTGACCGCACTATACAGGGTGTCCCAAAACCCTTCAAAAAAACATATACAGCGTGATAGAGTGAGCGATTGCGAACAACCCTATGTATTTTGTTTTCTGTTTCGTTGTGTTTGAAAATTTCGATTAAAATTAATAAATTTTACTTGCTCTTAGTGCCTCTCCACCTAAATATAACAGATGCATGTAAAATGTCATCATTGCATTACGTACCTCCTTGCAACAGCAAGCATAGTGTCATTCGGAGCAAAAAAAATTAAACATAGAGTGAACGAATGAACAAAGACCTAACAAAGACAAACTCTTATCGTCTATTGTCAAGCCGCTGTCAAGCGGATTCACATCATAATATTTTGCTATTATTGTTGGTTTAAATTTTGCGTGAATATTGCTACTTTACGAATTGGTGACTTTGTTAAAAACAAAATAACTTAAGTGTTTTTATTTGCTTTGCATGGAAGTCACTTACAATACCGAAAATAAGCAAGTTTTATGTAGATTAAATCGGTAGAATTGGCGGTGCTTTAATCTTCAGTTTCTCTTGTCCTTAAGGATTTTGAGTACCTATTATACATTGGCCAATGGTTGTTACAGTACTCCATAAGTTATCATTAAACGGTGTCGAAAAGATGTCTCGTCAGTTGGCGTCAATCCGATGCCGTTTTAAGTATAATAATCATGTTTTGTTGAACGAGCGTGGCAATTCTGACTTTCGTTGCAGCCGTATGATAATCAGCGTTATTGTATCCATACGTACGCAGTAAAAAATACCCTTTTGAGGTCTCAGACACGGGCTGCCGTATCATAATCATACTACTACGAAAACCATACCGAGGTGCGAGCACCACAGAGCTTACCTGTCGATGAGAGAACCTGGCGATCTAGACGTTTTTTTGTTCAGGGATATTTCGAAACGAAGATGAGAGTAAAAGGGCGGCTGGTAGACAAGAACGAAAAGCTAATAAGCCTTTAAATAGTGACTACATAGAAACCAAAGCTAAGAACGCCTTATCATACTTGCAGACACTGTTGGAAGGGATTAATAGGGAAATATTTATAAAACGGATCACTCACGTATTTTTACGTCGAGAAATGCCCGACATGTTTCGAACCAGACGGGGTCCTATTGTAGGGAGTGAAGAAAGAGCGCATGGTGGAAGCCTCGAGCAACTGGGTCCGGTGCACATCTCCCGTAACTTCATCCCAAAGACAGATGCCACCATGGGAAGATGGCTACAAAGTTGTAATTATCAGGAACTATTTAACCGCATTACCAGTATTAGCTGAGCGTTATATGTGCATTTTATTGTAAACGAAAATATTTGTATGTATAATTAAATGAATAAAGTCTAAGTTTCAATTTTATTCACATGCAATTGGTAGATATCTGAAGTAGAGTATTGTAAGAAAAGAACACGTTTGCTGTGTTTTTGTAAGTATGCTTTTGAGTTTGTAGCTTCGTAAGGCTGCCTTTCCACCAGAAATGTGCTACGCTACGTTGTTATGGATGATATCCACCAATCATGTTCATTGGTCCACATAGCATAGCATTGTGGAAACAGGTTCAAATAAGCTATGACTTTTATATGGAAAGATGCGTGCTATGGATGCGTCCTACGGATGCGTGCTATGGATGCGTGCTAAGGATGCGTGCTATGGATGGTCGCGAGTCATGTAGTGATGCCAGCGTCTCCCCCTCACCGCGCTACCGCTCCGCGAGCCCCTGTCGATACATCGCATAGCTCGAGCTGCACATCTTCCTCGCACAGCTTAGTATTGGTGGAAACGGTCACACAGTTTCGTAGCGTAGCTTTCACGTCTTCGCAGCATAGCTGCATAGTACATCTCTGGTCGAAAGGCAGCCTAGGCCCAATTAAATAAGTCAGTTTTAATGCCCTTAGCTTATTATAAAGCTAGCTAACTAACAAAGTTTAAAAACTCTCGTGATCATAATATGTCTGCCATAACTCTCTTAAAATTTAATTTTTGTCACAGCATTTTGTTGCAAGGGCAATAAGTATTAGATATGCTAGAGATGTTTATCAAAAGCTGGCCCTCTATCTTTGTTTTTAATGACTTTTCAAAATACAGAAATATTATTATAATATCTTTAATTTTCCGGAAAACACATTTATTGGTTAGACTCGGTTCCCGTGAAATATTAAAACATACGGACACAAATCATATCCTTGTTTTTGATTCTGAAAGTATTCTCAAAATTGGTTAAGTTTAAGAGGAGGTAAAAGGGGGCAATAAAACACTGTTCTGCACCATTTAATTAACATAATTTACTGCTTAAGGGCAACTGTTCTTTTCGTGCTTAGCCAATATTACCAATCAGGTGCAGCGGCAAAAAAATGCCACAGGTTTAATGGTAAAAGCAGGGTTTAGTATTGTGTGATAGTTCTTTTACTAACATATAGCGTTGCGAAGGCGTCTGTGCAACCTTGGCCCTCGCCATCGACATCGGGCGGAGGCTCGGCGACTGGTGGCCGCGGTGGCTAGAGAGCTATCGCGGTCACCAGTCGCGCGACGTTTTAAACCAGACCCAACGTTGTAGACGTTGTTGCCCGCAGGTCGGCTGAGCCTCACGAGTTGTTCACGCTTATTTTGGGCGCTCCCGTGCCCATGTACTGCCTTTACTCACTGGCTACATCATAAAATTGTGCGCTGATAAAAGTTGCTGCAGCCAGTCTACGGCCTCCAACACCGCTGCGCTTATATTCATCACTGAAGGCAATTCTAGTATGCGTCGCCCGTCGGGCTACTTTACTTTAAGTGGAGTGTGAACCCAGCGCTCTCCATACAAACAGTGATAACGTTTTCCACCCTTTAAAACTTAACTTATAGCCACGATTTTTTGATATAATGTCATTATGCCCTGTAACTTGGTTTGTATGTTTTGATTTTTAAAATATTCTTAATAGTTTCAAAAATATTCACGGTTTATTGAGAACAAAACTCATAAAATACTCATAAAAATTTACAAATCTATGAAGACTAACAAAATCTAATTACGACATAGGAGCTGAAGACGATTGAAGTTGATGAGCTGTGACGAGAGCATCTTTCATGTGGCCATTATTTCCAATAGGAATATTGTATCTACTCATGTCCTAGGTGGAACATTATCTGCATATGTTTCGCAGTAAATTAAATACCAAAATTCCTCACTGGAACTCAATCTTCTTTTTCTGATTGTTAAAATCCGATCCTTTTTGTCCCACCTTCTGTGATCCTTTTTGCCCCAGAGGTAGGTCGAATAGATATTAAATCATGCAAAAAAAATTAAACAATGTATCCAAAATCAGACTTTTGTATGTAAAACTGTATAAGTACTTTAAACCGTACTCTAAAAGAAGTTTAACTTAGTAATGTTACAAATAAAATTACCTGACAGGAAATCAGTTCCGTGTAAAAAGTTACTTTCGTGTGTTTTTGGCACCGCGACTGCGTACACTCGCACTGGTGCAAGATAGCAAACTTCTCGAAGTGGCAGCCCTATCCTACTGCAATAACTCCACATTTTAAGAAGCGCTTAGTTTTGATTGCAGCTGTGGTGGACCTTCTTACCCACGGACCTATAAGCCCCACCCTACCCTAGTGCGTAGCCATCAGGGCAGCCTGGGTGCATATTTTATATCTTTTCCGCTCAAGCAAGACGCAGCTGCCCATCTAAAAGAATTTCTCTACATGCCGTAGGTCATAATTGTTACTTAGTGGGGCATACGAGGCCCCATGGCCCCACCCAATGTCGCCGCTGATGGCATTCTTTCTAAAACTGACACGGGGCAATTGCCTGCGCATTTGTGGGTAGGACTGCGTCGCCTACAAAAACTTGCATCTTTGCAACGAGCCTGCGCTTTCTGCAGCGCCGAACGCACGGCAAAAAACATGCTAGCACAAAGCATCCTAGTTCTGCACCCTTAAATGCATCAACAGTACTAACGTCGTCGAGGCCCTGCTCGTCTTGTAGAGGGTCCTAATGCGCTGCACTTTTTTAACAAATAACCGTAATTAGCCGTACAGTGCAGTGCGTAATAAGTTCGGAACGTGTCGCTGTGAACTCAACATTGACACGTTTGTAAAATAAAACAATTTTATTCAACCTTAGACTACCGTTTGAGAGTATGAATAAACAATTTTAAAAATGTTTTTGGTGTTCTGGTCAACACATTAGTCTCAAACGCATAAGTGCATTTTTCGTGCTTGCATGCTTACTGCATTGGAAGCGTGTTCGTTTGTTGGCACTCTTTGCAGTCAAACCTGGGCCAGTGCCTTGAAACGCACAATTAAGTTTGGTTTAAGCCACATAATCAATTTTAGTAACAGCTGATTGCTGTATTACCTCTACATGTTACAATGCGCGCGAATATTTCCGGTAAGTATGCAGCTGTACGCGTTAAACGCGCTAGTTTTTATCGTGGACATCCAGCGTATATCCTTGTCTATAACTGTTTAGCGTATGCAAAGGAGGCTAGATCTTACTTGATGTCCGCTTTAAACAATAAATTGCGTACACAATCTTTTTAATAGCTTGTTGAACTTTTAACCTCCCTTGCAATATTCATATTGAACGTACTTTTCCGTTTTGATTATCGGGAAAGGAAGGGAAAGTTAAGGAAGAAGGAACTTAAGGTAGAAGTTAAAAAGGGATAGCAAAATGGTGAACTGTATCAGAAAGGCTAATATGCGCCTCAAAATTTGTCCCCCATCAGTCATGCGCCTCTTTCACCTCGGCTTAGTTAGAACGAGACGCAAGCTCATCGTAGCTACGAGTATGAGTGCTAATCATGCAGTTTGAGACAAGTGAGCAGCAAGTATTTTTTAAACGTTAGCACGTTTGTTTATGGTTATTGACGTTTGAACGAACGAATGATTTAGATTTCCTAACATTCATTTTAGAATCCTATTTCAATATGATTAGTGTTGAAAGCTGAAGGTCTAAAATTGTGGCCGACTTCGAAAAACTGTAGAAATGACGTTGTTAGAGGTAATCCCTTGTAAAGCTGGGAGGCACAGGGAGCAAACGTGTTTCAGTGCATTCGTTTTTTTGATCCCACGTCGTCAAAAATTAAAATAATCAAAAAAGAAAAATACAGGGTTGTTCGTAATCACTCACTCTATCTCGCTGTATATGTTTTTTTGAAGGGTTTTGGGACACCCTGTATAAAGAACTAGCTACCCACCCCGACTTCGCACGGGAACAATCGGGATGTAATTTACATAAAAACCTTCCGTATAAAAAACCTAAATGGCGGTTAAATCGCATCAAAATCCTTTGCATGGTTTAGAAGAAGGCGGCCGAACATACACTGAACGAATAGCCACCTTTCTTTATACTATGCAAAGAAGATGGATTAGATCCGTTCATACGCCATCCGTTCCTTTTTAACCAGCCTTATACGAAAGGAATAGCTGCAATTACCTGTAGCGCGCCATCGAGGAATAGTGCCCCCATAAGAGCTTCAAAGCAGTTGGCCATGGCGTGCCGCATCACGACGTCGCGGCACAGATCCGAGCCGTGCGCGTACAGCATAAACTGCTCCAGCTCTATATTCTGTTAAACAACCAGGAAATAGTACATTTCTTTCGTCGACCTGTACGGCACAGTGGCACATGTGTCTGCTTCCTGTCCAAGAGGTCCCGGGTTCAAATCCTGGTATGGGCAAATATTTGTGTGACGAGCACGAATGTTTGTACCTGAGTCATGGATGTTATTTGTATTTAAGTATTTATTTATCTGTTTATCCGTTGTCTAGTACCCATAACACAAGGTTTACTTAGCTTGGGACTAGGGCAATTGGTGTAAATTGTCCCAAGATATTTTTATTATTATAATGTGAGAAATAGGCGAATATTAAAAGATCTTTCAAGTAAAAAAAACCGGACAGGTGCGAGTCGGATTCGCGCACGAAAGGTTCCGTACCATTATCTATAAAAACGAGCAGAAAATCACGTTTGTTGTATGGGAGCCCAATTGAATATTTATTTTATTCTGTTATTTAGTACTTGTTGTTATAGCGGCAACAGAAATACATCATCTGTGAAAATTTCAACTGTGTAACTATCACGGATCATGAGATACAGCCTGGTGACATACGGACCGTTTTACCCTTTGGGTACGGAACCCTAAAAAATAGCCCCTATTTTGTACGAATATACTTTTTTTTACTTCCTGATTGTTTCGTTAAAATCACTCGCAGGTTCATAAATAAATTTTATTTCCCGCATTAGTGTAAATAGTGTACATTAATAAAGGTAATTATTATTTTAATAAATTGTTAATGTAATACTACACTTGCATCACTTCGAGTGACAGACCCTGTAGTTCGGGAACAAACCGTCCTCAGTGATATTCCATAGTCCAAAAAAGAAATAAAATACCTTCGCCAACTTGGCCAAATGCTGGTTCTGCACGATTGAAGCCCTGTACGTCGCCAAGCCTCCCTCGGCCAGGCCGGGGAACATGCGGAACAGGTGTATAGACGACAGGAACTCGACTACGGCGTCTCCTAAGAACTCGAGGCGCTCGTTATGTTTTATCTCCGATTCGGTCTCGCTGTGCTTCCCGAAACGGGACATTATGTTGATTAGGGTTACGATACCTGGAGGTGGAGAACAAATAATGGTTTAGCATTATAAGTGCTATGATTACACTTATTTAACTAGTAGAGATCGACAATGACGATAAAATCTATGTAATAAACATTAGGTCTAAGAATTTAAAATGTCCATGACATCTAATATTTAGTTCACATCGACTCGAACATGAAGTTATAAGTGTACGTCTGTATTACCTAGCAGTGGCGTAGTGAGGAATTTCACTTTATGACATGACCAGTTAAAGTATAGATTATGTTTTCAGTGCTGTCAAATCGTACCTGCACCCGCGATAACAAAGTATGGACATAACGGTTTCTCAGAGCTGCTGTTTTGTAAGGATACTAGGAATCGAGTTACACTGACGCCCCGCCACTGTTACTCAGTAATGGCCCAGCAGCCCCCGCCTGTTTTTTTAAGTGATTAATAACAGGCTGAATCTTCGTGAGTTCGTTCGGTTCCACGAGACGCCCAAGTTTTTCCTATGGGCATATTCTCAAAGAGGTAGGTAATGTAGTGCCGTGGAACTGAAAACTTCCAAACGTAGGACTAGAAAGACGTAGCACTACATTTGTAGGACTTTGTGGCCATTCAATTATACTAATATTTACTAAGCTGCACACAAAAAATCAGCTGGTTATTAATGATTTTAATGACCTCATCATTTCGACATATTCAGCGTGGAGAACGCTCCAACTCAACCCATCGATTTTGTAGGACAGTTGTTTTTCCGAGTTTATTGTCATATTATAATTGAATGGCCACAAATTCCTACAAATGTAGTGGTACGTTTTCCTAGTTCCTAGTCCTACGCTTGGAAGTTGTCGAATTTGAGAATATGCAAATTGGAAAAACTTGGGCGTCTCGTGGAACCGAACGAACTCACGAAGATTCTGCCTGTTATTAATCACTTAAAAAAACAGGCGGGAGCTGCTGGACCATTACCTCGCCCTCATTTAAATAAAAATGAACTTTAAACCCTTACCCTTCTTCCTTGTGTAATGTATCCTCCGGTCCCCATACTCCGGCTGTCGTATCCCGCAGTTAGTGAGACTGTTCCTCGCGTGGTCCGGATTCGTCCCGAAGTTCTCTCTGTACGAGGGATGAGTCAGAGCCGTCTGAAGCAACGCCCGTTGTTTGAACACATAGCCCATCTTCCTCTCGAGACTGTCCAGGGATTTATGGAAGCGGAGGTGCCGGACCAGTACTGGGATTAACATGGCGTGCTAAAAAAGAATTGTTCTAATAACTATAATGTAATTATGTGTAACCACTGTAACATAAAATTATTGCGAAGTTGATGTCTTCCAAAAAGCAAACTAAGCGCTATACAAGCTGTCTAGTAGCTTATGAAAGGATGCGACATAGACCCATCTCTATGACAGAAGCAGGTCAGTGAACGGCCAGCGTGGAGGGATTTAGCTTAAACAAAATGGCCTTTGAAGCCAAATGGCGCTTTGAACTTGATGCCAAGCGCGAGAAATTGAACCGACCACCTACGGCAATCAATTACATTTATGTTGACGATGTGTTCACATGTCCGCGCTGTTCGAGGATATTTACAGGAAAGTTGGTTACATAAGCCTATTTAGCCTACAGCATAGTCCTTCTGTCAAGTAAAAACACATTATCATTACCTGCACAATATCGCACATAAGCCCAGTAGTATGGAAACCCTCAGAAGAGATAGCCACGGTGACGTCTCTCTTCATTTTGCTCTGTGTCCGCATCTCCTGTAGCTTGGCTTCTTTAGCTGCCAGCTTTTGTCTCTCTTTGAAGGACGGCTTGGCCATATTGGCGATCAGATGGCGGTACTTTACATAGTAGCGCCAGGCTTTTTGGTACCTAAATAAAGTGATAGAAAAGTTTTTACTGCGTTTTAGTGACAATTCTTACTGTCCTATTTTTCCCAGACTCCTCATTGGAGATTCTTTTTTCGCCAGTTTTTCTGTTTGGACGAATTGCGCTTTGGCAAGATTGCGTTTTCGGCCATTAATATGAAATAAATCCCACGATATACACATACAAAGTATAATATGCACTATGAAGTTGATATATCTATCCCATTCGAGCATAGACAATTTCTCTCAGTTCCCTTTTTAATGGTTGGCTAAGTTTGTTGCTGATTGTAATAAAATTATTCAATAATGTAAGCAAAACTATATAGGAAATCTGTTAAAACAAGAATTACTGTCACTGATCTGGGACAGTCCAATGAGGGATTAGGCGAAAAAGGACTAAATTCCGCATAAAATAGAGATATATAAATAGCCGTAACAAACGTTTTGAGTTCTATTTTTAAAAAGTTAATTTATGGCCTGGAATCCTGGTCCTTTTGGCCAGTTTTAAGTTTTAAGAACTTACTCAGGGTTGCCAGCGTAGCTTAGTTGCGGAGGCCGAATGCCGAAATGAACAATTTCCGGGAAGAATTTCTTGAGCTCCTTAGGATTTTTCACATCTTTCGCGTTGACCGGCGGACTACGGTCCAGTTGGTCGACGCGGACTGAACACGGCTTCTTGCCGGGGTATGTTACTATCATTCCTGTTTGAAAAATAATGCTAATTGCTTCATAACGTTCATGTAAATTGCGATTTAACTGTAGTTCATACATTTAGGTGCTGAAGACAAAGTAAACAAAAAAAAAACCGGACTGCGAATCTGCCAATCAATTCAATCCTTTGCATCACCACAGATGCAAAACTTTATCGACACAAACTGGCAAATGTCACAAAAACGATACAAAATAGACAAGACATTGTAATAAACAATTTAAATGGTTTGTATCGCGTAAATTCTAACAAATCTAATGTCCGATGTTTCGACTTCTTTTCAGGTCTCATGTTCACGTGCATGTTTTATTTCATTGTCTTTGGATATTTTTTAGATTTGATTAAGTCCGCCATTTGTACATTATTGCTTTTATTGTGCAATAAAGTTTAAATAAATAAATAAATCGCCAAAAGAGACACATACCTTTGATCCTGTCCACAAACTTCTGCCAAGTAAAGTGGTCCATAGCGTGGACGTCCTCCAACATATCGGGGGGGATTAACAAACCGCTTTCGTCTAAAAGGTATTTCAGTACCTCACACATCGACAACACCTAAAATAAAGTTAGAAATGGTTACCTATCAGTGCGAAGTCACATTTCATAAGTGTATCGTTTGTCCTAATCACCACTTGACATAAGTTAGTTGTATTTTTTTCATTGTTATTCTTTATGTTAGGCATTTGCTATACATAGGGCTAAATACTCTGTATTGTTTTTGAAAAATGAAAAAAAAACTGCTCAGTTTCTTGCGGCGCTTCTTCTCAGCAGTATTATCCATTTTTTAAGGCGCTGGAAGAATCAGACGAGTAAAAGACCTTATGCGGCCGACTTGGAAAATAAAAAATTCTTTTATCAAGCCAGAATGGTCACTTATTCGCTAGAACGGTAAATTTTTCAGCATTGATAGCAAAGTAACGTCACAGTAAAGCAGGCTTACTTCCCAAGGCCGCCACTGCTCAGGAAGTCTAAATATAGTTAATATTTTACGATTGTAACCTTATGTTATGTGTTTGTCAGTGAATCTATGTTACGATGCATGTACTGACCTCGCATCCGCCCTCTGGAAGAAACCGCACGAACCGTGGCAGGAAGTGAAACTGCGAACACGAGTCTTCCGTTGCTTTGCCGAGGTCCAAGTCAACAAGCTCTAAGAGCTCCGTGAATAGGAACTCCTCTGTAAGTTTAAACAATTAATATTTTTTTTAAAAATTAAGCATTATTTTCTTTACAGCTTCTAAAGTGGTAGGGCCACACTGTAATGGATGTAACCGGTTACTGGTTACAGTACAGACGGGTCGGCTCGGCTAGAGTAGTACCACACTCGCAGAAAATTTATTGTTTTTAATGTTTCATACTAGGCGTGAGAGATCCAATGGCTCACAGGGGGAGGGGACCTATAGGGTGTGGCAACGGATCAGCGATTCTCTTGGGGTAGCTGGTTCTTATGAGCGGCAGTGATTACTTTCCATCAGGTGACCCACACGCCTTTCCTTCCTATAAAGAAAGCTACAAACAGGCATTTGAATAATCATATAGCAAACTGGTACAAAACACCAACAACTAATTAATATAACAGCTGCTTTGCACGTGCACAGGCCTGGTTTCGCGGAGTAGCAAGGTAATTTGTTCTAGATTGTTGATATGGACCTCCGCAAAGTAACGCCTGAATCTATTAATTAATCATATAAGGTCTATAATAAAGGGGCACTTACCAAACAAATCTAATTCTCGCACGGTGAAGTTCTGAGGCGCCGGTTCTTCCACGTACAATATCGTGTATTCGATATTGAACCTTATCACCTTGCACGTAGGCAGCTTGGCCAGTTTATAGTGAGAGAACATCGAGAACCCGGAGAAGAGAAACTCGTGCTCGTCGTGGCCGATGATGGTGGGGGCTTTTATAAGGAAGTTCGTTGGCGGGGATACTGTTATTCTGAAATTAAATTCCATTTATTTACCATTTTACCGCTACCGTAAAATTGTAACGCTAATGCGATACTGTGGCGAAACTGGAAAACGCAAGGTACGGAATGCTGATGTTGCAGGTTCGAGTCCTGCCATTACCCTAATTTTTCTTTGTGTTGTCGTTCATTATATTTAATTTGAATGTATAATAAAAACGAAAAGTAAAAAAAAAAACGATTACAAATATTTCATAACTAACTTATACCCGCGAATTCGTACGCATGAAATTTGGAGGTAGGTACAGTCAGCATGAAATATACTGAAGCAGGCTAGGTGGTCAAATGGCCGATAAAGCTGGGGTGCAATTTTTGAATCTCATCAGGCGACTAAAACTGACCGAAATGGCCGAATCTCTATGGAAAACGACTATTTTGGTGAGCTTTAGTCACCCGGTGAGATTTAAAAATCGCACTCCTGATGTTGATTGTACCTACTCGGCTTTTAGGCGGCTTATCAACCCTAATTGCTCGTTTGCCTTCCTATGTTGTATTAAAAAGTTATATTAATTATTAAAACCGAATTCGTATCTATATTCCTCACTCACCTATAATGATAAAGCTTGTCGATATTGCTCATGTTAGGCGCGCACTTGGGGAAGGTCTGTTCGCCGGCATACACGCCGTGCCGCATGCCGTGCCGGCGCGCGCGCGCGCTGCAGCGGCACAGCGGCCCGCCGTTCATCTCGCCCGTGTTGTTAAACCTGCAACATGCGAGTGGCATAAGGTTTCCTGTTGGGGTCCTAAAACCTAACTATTTCACCGCCAACAACACAAACAGTTGTCACAGATATGCCAGGTCGCCAATATGTCAAACGAATTTGAAGTTTAAACATATGCTCGTACTATATGTGTCGGTGGCATGATGGGCACGACAGCCAGCGACGCCTTTAAGCGTTCCTGGCGCTTAAAGAGTTAATTAGTGCAGTGATTACAAAAATGAAAATCTTTTATTTAATATAAGAGAGCACATAATTTTCAGGTAGGTGCAATAACCTTATAAATGATATTAAACCGAAAACAATATTATTAAAAACTATTAAACATTGGCGTTAAAAATAAATATCACAAAAACGAAAATTCAAAATTAACTAAGTAATAAAATTAAAACAGAAATTATGAGACTAAAAGAAGAAAATTAACCACTTACGTAATATTAGTTTTTTTTTTAATTTAGTACCTATTAAGAAAATATTCAATCGGATTGAATATCCCCCTACTTTTTTTGAAGACAGTTAATAATAAAAGTCCCCCTACAAAAAGTTTCGACCAATTAAAACACCTAGATTAGAAAATATGATATTATAGCATACCACATTTCCGGGTGCAGCCGCCTAGGATGGCTCTGCTTTCTCTGCAGCTCCACCATTATCCTATCTGTGTATCCTTGGAGGCCGTCCTCATCCAGACTCTCCTCACTCTCTGATGATGATGAGGATGAGCTCTTTTCATCCACTAGGCAACAAAATCAAAGATAATTAACAATTACACGAGAGAGAAATCAGAAGAGAGTCACATAAAATACAAATTGTCTTATAATAACGCAATGAGAGTTCAGGGAATGATTACATACACAACTTCACTGTGCCATACAAAACAATACAACAATGTGAAAACTCGAACGAAACTCTCCAGTACACACATGAATTCTAGCAATGTGATGACCTCAACTCTCGTTGCAACACTCATAGCACTTAGGTACTTTAGTTAACAACGGACATAGACATGTGCCATGATGTGTAACATCAATGCAAAGGAAGGGTAACTCCATTGTATCACACTTATATTAATCTTTATTTTAACATTACTTGAGTTTGTAACACAATGACAATAAGGTGTATTGTTCTTTCTACCATACAAGTGAAATAGTGGTAACCAAATCCAATGGGTGTTTTAAAAGCTACTGGATATTATACAACATTATAAAAGCTGTTTAGTAGCTGTATATATATCTCGTTTTATTTTAAGATGAGAAATGCTGTAAACAATCTTGGTAAGTCAATTTTGCAAAAGTGCTAAAATAAAATACATAAATCGCTTTTTTCCAATTAGATTATACTGAAATAATATGATTTATATCAAAAAAAGACCTACAACAATGGTTTACAACATTCCTCATCTTAAAACCAACAAGGTATAGAAGCTATTACCCCTATGCAGCTACTATAAAGCTTATATAGTGCTTAGTGTGCTACTTGGGTGGGTACAGTCAGTCTCAGAAGTAGCTTAACACTTAATAACCTTGTCGTACATACATACAAAAAGAGAACATATAAAAAGAGAGTTGCTTGAATTTGTCACATTGCTGACAGCGACAAGGTACTAAAATGTTCAGCTACTTCTGAGGCGTACTTAACATTTAAACATGTATGCTTATTATACTTACATCTATGTTTGCACATTTTAGCCTTAGGTGGCTTCAAGGGAGGTAGCTCGTCAACCTCTGGCCTGGCTTTTCTTCCTCTCTCAATCACCTTAGTAAAGAATGTGTCACATATTCTTTCTAATTTCAATGTCTGTTGGACCCCAATTCCATTTTCTGGAGGCTTATAATATAACTCTGCTGGGGAGCTTCTGTACCACATTTTTGGGGCCTGGAATAAAATAAAATATGTATATGTTTCAGATTGGACCAAGAATATGCACTGATTAGTATTTATTGAATAAATACCTCTTCTTCTTCATGATTATGCTCCTTGGACCACTTTTCAATTTTCTGTATAAAGTCCTCTGAAGTATGACAGTAGTTTTTCCTGAAATATTAAGTGAACTCATGTTTAGGTTTTCATTTTACACACGACAGTGATATTTGATATTGATTTAAATAAAATATACATGACCAACCATGATAGTATCAACAACGTCATGTGCCAGTAACATTTGAATATCTAGGACTGTTTAGATGCAAAATTCTGTAAGGGAACAGGCATAAGGGCCACTTTACACTTAGGTACTTTGTCTTTTAACACATTAACTGCTATGCAGCCCTACGTCCCACACTCGTAGCAGCAGTTTTCATGCTTTGTAGCGAAAATCCTATGTCAATATGCAAGCAAATTATTAAATGAATGTGTTTTATAATTACCTGTACTCCTCTAGTATTTTTTCTCTATCAGTCAATGGTTTTCTCGGTGCTGAGCCTTGCCTGGAGTGAGGTGAGTTGTCCCTTACATGGCTGCGATAATGAGAGTCTCTGCTAGGTGACCGACAGCTGCGCCTGCTCGGGGACCTCCTATACCGTTCCTCTCTGGGGTCATGACTCCTGCTGTAACTTCTAGATTCTCTGTGGTGAGATGGACTATGCCTTCTTTCATATTCATACCTCCTCCTCTCATGATCCATCTTCTCAGCGTGATATCTATCTCTATAGTACCTCTCTTTCTCAATTTCCCGGGCTCTATCTCTTTCCCTATCTCTACGACTGCTTTCTCTATAACCTTCTCTTTCTCTGTAGTATTCTCTATCTCTATAGTCATCTCTGTCTCGGTGACTGTGTCTGGATGGACTTCGGCTGTGTCTGCTGCAGCTGTAGCTCTCACTACGCCTGTGGCTTGGACTACGACTAGATTTGTATTCATGATGACTGTCCCTGTATTCTCGTTCCCTTTCGAAACTTCTACCTCTGTGTCGTGACGGCGAGTACCTTTCCCTAGACAATGATGAATGACTTCTAGGCTCATAATAATCTTTGTCTCTATCTCTGGAACTTGAAGGACTCTCCTCATGATACAAATGGGGCTCATGAGGTTTTTTTACATATTTTTCCTTTGGCTTAGGTGGTGGTGGGTTACTAAAGTCAGGTGTGTGAAATGTGTGATCGGGCTTAACTGGGGGAGGTGGAAACGGTGGCGGTACAATAGGAGGGGGGTAGGCAGTTACCGATGGTGGTGGAACATTTAAAGGTGGTAAACTCGTGATTGGCAAAGGTGGAGGTTTGTCGATAGGCGGGAGAGGAGGCACAGCGAAGGGAGGCGGGTGCTGGAAGAGCTGCGGCGGCGGCACGGATAGCGATCCCAAGGGAGGCGCCGCCGGCGGAGGCATATCCAATCGCGGCGGCGGCACACTGTAGTTTACGGGCGGTATGGACATATTTATACTTTAATGTGCATTCCTCACAAAGTTCAATTATTTTACTCCAGATTGATGACCGGGTTATATCCGCCAGAAAATTTATTGTTAGAAAACTCTCGAGTGAAACGCTGAGCGAGGTAATTTATTTTGACACTTTTGACATGTTTTTGACAGAATCATTTTTTCCAATTTGACAGTTTGTTTTTTTTATCGATAGCCCTCTGAATACAGTTCTTTTGAGCATGTATTGGCAATCTTGCTATAGTAAAAAGTAAATCATGGTTAAGTAAAACTCGAAGTAGTGAGAATGGTTAGTCAGATCTCATCTCACTCCAAGTGATACATTCTGCACTTCGCTGTCGATAACATGGCCTATGGCATGGTAGCAAGATAGGGTCACTTTTGCTTCTACGCTCATACGTAATACTACTATTTATTCTGGCTTATACTGGTATCCTACACGTTGAGGGACTTCCACAGGTTGCCTTTAAAAGATAATTGCTTTGGTCTGATATCTTCAGTAGGGAGGTTATGATATTATGAATGTGGCATTAAAAGTTACTTTGTACTTTTGTGTGAAAACCTACTAGCGAATTTTGAACGACTTCGAGAGATAAGATTAAGTTAGAAATTTGTCATATATGTACATATGACTTAGAGCTTTCATAACATATGACAATGGCAATAAAACTGTAATTTTCCAAAAAATCTTATTAATTTTTTAAATTATTTATTTATTCAAAGGAAATGAGCATTAAAATGACCAAAATAAAATATCAAGTAACTTATTGACTTTTTATTCACAACAACTTATTTTTCATGAAACATTCATACAATGGAAACATAGTTTACCTATGTTAAATATAATATTAATGTAAGAAAAAAATACTATCTGGCAGGACTCGAACCACTCTAAATATTTTCCTTTGGTAGGGACTAATAAATTAAATTGTGGCAAATATCTTTAATCTTTGCACTACCAAGACACTCCTCATCTTTATAGAAAACCCCATATTGTCCCTCTGTGAGAGCTCGCAACTTATTATCTAGTAAAATGGTAAGTCCTTCTGCATTCTTAACAACTCTACAGCCAACTAAAGGTTTAGTGTGCTGAAACCTGAAGTAGCATTTCAGTACATTATTTTCTGTTAATTCTGCTGGTTCTCTATGTATCCAATGCGGTGGTCCCGTAACACACAAATTATTCCATAGCGCTGGATGTTTTGTTCCCGGAACCTGAAGAAGTAGGTAATAAGAAACTTTGTTAGTGTATAAAATTGCTCATACACAACTTTCTGCAACATATGGATCAAATCAGAGGTACATAATTGTGTCATGAAAGAAAAGTTTTATATTCTTCAGACCTATTTAGGCCAGTGATGTAGTCATAATAGCTTAAGTTGCCTAAAGAGGTTTTTGGTGTTGAAAACTTTAATTAATTTATTGTAAGATTTTAAAACAATACTTACAACATAAATGTTATTTGTTTCTAAATCCTTTTTGAATATGAAATAGGCATCTTTCCAATTGGCTAGACAGCATCTCTGGCCAACTGTCCATTTGTGGAGTCCTCCATGTTCCCCAACAATTTGTCCAGTGTCTATGTCTATGAAAAGGCCCTCCCTTTTCTGAATATACTGGAACAAGTTATTCAAATTTAATATGTGAAAAAAAAAACCAGAAGGCATAAAACAGTAAACAATAGATATAAAGGGTTACTGTGCAGTCACAAGTGGTCCCCATACAAATGGTGGTAATATTTGCCACCCTCTAAACAAAACCTTAATTTATGTATAGTTATGACTTTTTATGAAGCTATTGTTTTGCCTTAGATAGATAGATTTGATGCATAACAAAAAAGGCTCAAGCTGTTTTATGTTGTACGCAAGTGACCCTGAAGTGTAAGAGGAAATCACCGTAATTTTGGTATTACACATAGACAAGTGTACAAGCGATTCCACTTGTTGCAAATTGTGTGAATCATTTTCTAGTCTTTATATTAATTACATCGAGAAATACAAGTTGTTACAGAATGACACATACTTCCTCAATAAAATCTTGAAATCTTCTTTTCCCAATGAAACAGATTCCTGTGCTGTCTTTTTTAGTGGCCACATTGAGCAGTCCTTCAGTCTTGGCTATCTCTCTCACCTCCCTCTTTAGCAGGTGTGCTATTGGAAACATGCATCTTCTGAGTGAAAATTGTTTGATTTGTGATAAGAAGAAAGTTTGATCTTTAAATTTATCTGCTGGTCGTAATAATCGGACACCTAGAAATAATATTAAAAGTTAGCTTATGATTAATTTACAGAAAAATTGTAAATGCTGTATCAAAGATGGCTAGAATGATGCTCAGTGTGTTTCATTCTAAGTAGCTCATTATGAGCGAGATGCACTGATGCACAAATGAGAAAATGACCATTCATGCTTGCCATCTGAAACATAGCTACATGTGAACTGTTAGTACCTTCCGTTTCATTATATTTTTCTAAATATGGCCCGAAAGACGTATTTGCATAATGGCCAGTAGCTATAGCGTCAACACCTAAATTGTTCCTGCAATGTTCAAAAAAGCTGTCAAATTTTATGTATCTGTTGCATAGAATATCTGGGTTTGGGGTGAGTCCCGTCTCATACTCTTGTAGTAGCACAGTGAACACTTCGTTCCAGTATTCCTTAATGAAATATACTCTATGCAACGGAATTTCTAGCTTACGGCAGACAAAAGTTGCATCTTCAAAATCTCTTTCGTCCGAGCAGAAACCAGCTTCATAGTTGTTGTCCCAGTTACGCATAAATATACCTTCAATTTGGTATCCTGAAAACATAATGACAGGCTATGATATAATTTAAAACAGTTGTAGTCTGAAATATGATCTTTCCGGTGCAAGAAGTATTCACATACCTGCTCTTTTTAGCAGTAATGCAGCCACAGCACTGTCAACACCCCCTGACATGCCTAATGCAACTTTGCGAAACATTGTTTCAGTTTTCTTCTCACTAGAGTAAAATATTATTATTTCTCTTTTATTTCTGGAATACTAGGATTTAACTCCACAACATAACCTATACGAAATACATATGATTATGACATTTATGACGTTTGTGTGATAAGACAAGGGCTGTTACACAAAAAACTAAATAAAATATTTAAAAATAGATTTTCATTTTCATATTTGGTCGATTTTTAGTGCTATTTACTTTTCTAGTTTCTTTAATTTGCATTTTCTAGTTTTTACAGTGGTGTTATACGTGTAAACATAAAAAAGATTTGCTCAAAAACGACTAGTATGCAGAGCGGTTCAACCATTTAAAAAAATCTAGCCGCCATGAGTCAGTGTTACCAAGCGCAAAATACATAGTGTTCCGGTCGTTATATCTCTCTAATCTGTGGTCGTTATGGCGGCAGGCAGTAGAAAACCGTAATTACGGTTCATCAACAGCACTATCCATGATTTGACAACTTTCAGAAAAGGTTAGGATATCGGTTATTGTCAATTCGATTGTCATTATTTTTTAATTCGTAGCGGCTTGGGAATAATTAGTATTTCTCTAAATATTTGCGAAAATGTCGAACATTAATCTGCAATGTTTGATGGGTATACAGTGCAATGACTTTGTTATGATAGCAGCGGATCAAACTAATAGTCACAGTATTATGGTCATGAAAGATGGTGAGTTTGCGGTTTTAATGAAAATGTTGTTTATCATCTAACTAAGAAACATTACAGAGTTTTGACTGTTTCTTTTAGACGAAGAAAAGATTTACAGAATATCGGATAAGCTAGTAATGGGTGTAATCGGCGATTCTGGGGACACGACCCAGTTCGCCGAATATATCGCCAAGAATATTCAATTGTACAAGATGCGCAACGGCTACGAGCTCGGGCCTGCTGCCGCGGCTAACTTTACCCGCCGGAACCTGGCTGAGTACCTCAGGAGCAGAGTAAGTTAATGCTAACTGGGAATATTGAAGTTCTTCTGTGTTTTATGTTCTTAAGCAAAAGTTTTTGTTTAATTTGCTTTCCCCTTCGTACGTTTACAGAAAAATGCTAAAATATCATGAATTCAGGACCAATCGAGTTAGAATTTGTAATTGAGGCAGTTTCACAAAAAACAAATTAAAGCGTGGAACTAATAAAAACTGTTTAATATTAAAAACTTCTGTATTTGGAGCATATTATGCATAATAACAAGTGTTGTCTGCTTAAGGTTATAATGTAGGCAAAATACAGGGCCGTAGAACATCAGGCTGAAAACATACCTTTGGCTAAAAAATCTTAAATCTTGATTTTAGCTGTTTGGTTGTTTAACATTGTTTAATATGAATTCAGTGAACTTCTAGGACACATTTTCATGAATAAGTGTTATTAAGTGGTCATAAAAATTGCAGTCTTATTATTACATCGACAAATGCCTAAGTCAGGGTGGGGAGGTTTACAGTTGATAATATTTTAGTTCGAAGTTAAAAGTTAATGATACAACACACAATGCCACACCTATAAATGTAAAAAATCTATCAAATATCATTGTATGTGCATTATCTATATATGTAATAAGTAAAATAAATGTATCAAAGAAAAATCATGCCTCTCAACATTTGCTCGCGCCAGGCCAAGCAGCGTAATACAAATGTTGGTTTGTTTCAGACTCCTTACTTTGTGAACTTATTGATGGGCGGCTATGACAAAGAAAACGGCCCAGAGCTGTACTTCATGGATTACCTGGCATCCAGTGTAAAAGTACCCTTTGCAGCTCACGGCTATGGTGGTTTCTTAAGTGTGAGCATCATGGACCGTTACCATAAGCCTGGTGAGTTATATTTTGAGCTACCTCTAAAACTCTGCTGTTACAATTTCAAATTAAAATGGTAGATGCCATCCTGACACAAAGAAAAACCTTGATCATTTAACAAACATCTCACCTGCAGCCGTGCTCTTACCAATTGACCTACAGGTGATTCATCCAGACACTGATTATTTTTCTCCGTATTTGGTTTTAAGGATTTACTACCTTAAATTGTAAACCCTCAAAACAAAGTTAGTAAGACCAATCGAAAATCTGTGACATGTAGAACCTTGTTGGAATAAGTAATCACAGTGAATTATGAGAAAATAACTACTGGATCTGGACGGCCACGCCATATATAAAATACGCGTAGTTACTAGTACAAAGTACTACTCAAGGAAGATGACGTGTGTGCGCCATGCGTATAGTCGTTGTTTTCCGTTGACTAGGGTCAGCAACGCGTGCGTGATTCCCCTGGAGTTGCAGGCGTCCATAGGCGGCGGTAATAGCTTAACATCAGGCGACGTGATATAAAAAAAATCTAGGAGCCGAGGCTACAGTATCTAAATTGAATTGATTCTATGAGTGCGTGGCACAAAATAACTTATTCTGAGCCACTAGTATGAGTGAAATGATTTTTATAATATTTGTTTCAGATGCAACTGAGGAAGAAGCATATGAAATTCTGAAAATGTGTGTCAAAGAAGTGCATAAGAGGCTGTTTGTGAGCCTGCCCAACTTCCAAGTGACAGTGGTCAACAGGGATGGCATCAAAACTCTGCCTTCTATTGGTTTAGATTCCACTAAGTAATATGTAACGAAGCAAATAAACATTAAATAAAATAATCTTTTTTAAAACTATTTGTTTTTTTTACTTTGTTTTGTGAGTCAAAATGAATGGGAGATACAGATGGAATAAAACCTGTTTTAGGATTGGAATGTCCTACTAATATTATAAATGCGGAAGTAGTTGTTTCAATATTTGTTCCTCAATCACGCATTAACTGCTGGACGGATTTAGATGAAATTTAGCAGATAGACAGATCATGTTCTGGATTAAAACAGGATACTTTTTATCCCGTAAGATGAATAGAAGATCAGCAAAGGCGGGCGAAGCCCGGTGGCTAAGGGGTGGACTTGTGGTCGTGAAGTTCCGAGTCCGATCCCCAGCGGTCGCCATGTACCAATGAGTTTTTCTGAGTTATGTACATTACATAAGTACTGTAGCTATCAACGCTCTTACGGTGAGGGAAAAGAACGTGAGAAAACCTGCACATTCATAAAAATAAATGATTAACCACGATCGTATCGGTCTGGTTTCCCTGTAACAGGGGTTACGGAATACGGAGGTCAAATGGCAGTCGCTCCAACGTAATAACTGATCTGCCAAATCTGGGATCATGGTCAAGCAAGGCGTACAGAATAGACAAAAGCGAAACACAGAAGGCGCACTCTTTTAAACTTGACGAAAGTCGCCTTTTCAGAGCTACGCCTACTACATAATTATTACTAACAAACTAATAGCCCGCGAGCAGGCAACATCGAAAACTAGCCGCCTAGTTATTCGCGTGTTTTCGGCTTAGAGAATTTCACACTGTTTTTATTTAAATGTCGACAAAAAAAACAACATGTGTCATTATATTCCTTAATTATTGTATTGTATTTAAAAAACTACACTCTACATTGAATTTATTTGGCTACCCTCCAGCTTTACTACTCCTCTCCGGGCTCGGGGGCGCTGCGCTGTCCTGCGCCTCAGATTGCGAGTTGTTAGCATCATCACCACCATTGTCACCCTCGTTGTCAGATTGGTCTGAGAACATAAAAGCACACGCATGTTAGGTATACATTCTTACTAGCGGCACAGAATAAATAATAGTACTAACGTACAGAAACTTCTCTTTTTCGACCACCATTAAACGAATTCCATCTTTATGATCAGGTCCAAAAAGTTAGTATTACTTCATAAACATTCGCCAGGCGGCATGCGTCAAAAGGAAGGCGACGCCCCCGCCCGCCTTCCACTCGCAATGCCCTGGCGCACCGCTAGGGTTGGGCTGCTTACTATAATACTATGTCAGAGTGAGCGGGTGCGCGCGCGGCAAGCCGGCAACCTACTGCGATTTACCTATGCCATGGGTGGTGCGGCGAGCGCACCTACAGTGCGGAGTGGAACCCCCCTGCTGGCGGGTTGATTATTGAATTTCGAGCGCTAGACTTTTAACAGCCCTGGGCCAAGCAAATACGCAAGTGTATTGTCTAGCCGGCATTGATAGGCGCGCGACTGGCGAGTGTCGAACGGTTGAAAGTCAAAAATCACTCCACAGGCCTAAAGGAGGCTCTGGGGATTTTAGGACAATGGAGCTCCCTATGTTATAACAAAAGCTAGTTTCGAACGTTATCGGGACTTTAGCGCGATAAAAATATATTGTTGATTTACCTCGGACGTTTCGGCTATGTTTCAATGGCCGTGGTCACGAGTAGACTGAAGTGGAGGGTATAATATGTGTGGGTGTAATATGTGTGAAAATCGCGAAAGTTTAAAACAATTTAAGCTAGTTTAGTAACAACAAAATGAGTAGGTTGATGATCTGGCAGGAATAGAGGAGCCGCCTGATCCTAAATAATTTAACTGGCAAGCTTATTAAAATTTGTTTGATTGTCTTTCCTTTACATCACCATGTAGTAATGGGTCGACTCAATTCTTTGCAGAGATAGGTCGAAAAGTGTTGTACTCTAAAAAATTTAAATATAAATAAATAAAATATGCATTAAAAAAATACTTAAATATGTTTAATCTATGACAAAATCATAGAATTAAAGCCAAATTCGGGAAGGAAATAAATAAGAGTTTTGTGGAAAAGACCTCCCATATTTTCCCTTAAGAGTTGTTGTTAACAAAGTTACACAATTAAAGCAAGCAAACCTTTTTTCTCAGCTGGCATGTCTTCTGTCCTGTTAGCCACTTGAAAGTGATATTCTAACTCTTCAAAATCAAACACCTGGTCGGTGGGTAGGAGGCACGGCAGATACGAAGGAAATGTTGGCTTGCAGGCTATTACTATAATGGGAAAATACTAATTAGTAATTGGAAACAGGTTTTTTAATAGGTAACAGAAGAAATAGAATAGGCAATCATACTACAGTATTATAAATACGAAAGTAGTGTTGTTTAGGTATAAAGATGTTTGTTTCCTAATCACACATTAATGGCTGGATGCATTTAGATGAAATTTGGCAGACAAACAGATCATATCTTGGATTTAAACATAGGATACTTTTATCCCGTAATATGCATAAGGAATAAAACTCTCAGACTTTTCCATTCACACACTCACACACACAAGTCAAATTTATTTGACATCAACCAAATGTTGATCTACATCTGTTGGGTTTGGGAACTACATAAATTAGTGAAAGAAGATTTAAGAATTATAAAAGGTTCAAAAGTCAATATTCTTAGCAATACTTACATGGAAAAACAGTATTGTCTTCTGTATTGAACAAATTGTGTGTTTCACTAGTTTTAGCCAGAAATTTAGTGAGGGCTCTCTCAATGTCCCTTTTCTGACTGGCAGCCTTTTCTCTTATAGCTTCGTATTCAGTTACTGGTTGTTTGTGCGTCTGAAATAAAAGCCAAAATTTACACTAAACTAAAGATTTAAAACAATGCCTTTGTGAAATCTCAATGAATTCAAGAATGAAGTGGCAAAAAGCTGAACCGACTAGAGAAGTACAAAAATGTTTCTTTATTTGTTTCTAGTAATGTAGACTTATATGAGAGTGAGTATATGTCAGGTTTATTTATTTAATTCTGTAAAGTCTCACAATCAGATAAATAAACACTGTACCTCCTTTCATATCCTACTAAGTCCTTAAAGTGGCAACAAAGTAAGGATACTAAATAAATTATACACATAATCTTAGCTTTGCATAATGGTTGGGTGGCAAACTACATTAACATCTCCTCCTTTTCTACTCCTCCATTTAACTATGACTAACAATTTAAGATCAAGAAGCAAAGATTACAAACAAGTTATAACAACATCAGAGGCCCTAGCACACAAACTTTTGGTAAAGATAATCCTAATTAATAGATTCAGGCGTTACTTTGCGGAGGTCCATATCAACAAACTGGAACAAATTACCTTGCTACTCCGCGAAACCAGTGCCGGGCTCGTGCAAAATAGCTGCGTCTGTGCGACACATATATGTTCATGCAAAAACCCACCCTCCTCCGCTTCCACACGAAACAACATATATCACACAGACTCAACTACACACCACCACCACTAAACACTAAAACTACACGATCGACGCGCGTTTCGCCTCTATACGAGGCATCATCAAGATCAAAGAAACAGTACGACCGTTCGCTACTTGAACGAATGGCGTACTGACAAACTAAAACATTTTTCTTTAATCCCGCCTACCGCCAACATTTTTGCACAACTACCCTTATTATTTTTCTCAAAGCCTACCCTCAAAATTTAAAAATAAAACAAAAGTACCCCCGTATATTATCACAAACTACCCACATAATTTATCTCAATCTCAGCTACCCCCATTGTTAAAGACAGAATTTAAGCATACCCGCAATAAAGGAGAAGAAGGAAAATTAACCTGTTCATTGACAATGGATCCCGAGTTGTTGTACCTAACTATTTCCAAATGCTCCAAAACATTCAGACGAAATCCCTTTTTGCAAAAGTGTAATATTTCATAAGAATGAGCATCTGATAATGTATGATCCTTTGTCAGATAAAATTTATAATATTTTAAAATCAAAGGAAATAAATGTTGCTTTTAAGACTAATAATTCTTTGTATTCTAGACTATGTAATGGTAAGGATAAAGTAGAAAGGATATAAGCTCACTTGTGACGATTGTAGTAGCGTTTATATAGGACAAACCGGTCGTAGTTTTAATACTAGATATAAGGAGCATGTTTCATCTTTTAGGCATAAACACGCAGAGAAGTCCAATTTTGCAAAACATTTGATAGACACAGATCATACATTATCAGATGCTCATTCTTATGAAATATTACACTTTTGCAAAAAGGGATTTCGTCTGAATGTTTTGGAGCATTTGGAAATAGTTAGGTACAACAACGCGGGATCCATTGTCAATGAACAGGTTAATTTTCCTTCTTCTCCTTTATTGCGGGTATGCTTAAATTCTGTCTTTAACAATGGGGGTAGCTGAGATTGAGATAAATTATGTGGGTAGTTTGTGATAATATACGGGGGTACTTTTGTTTTATTTTTAAATTTTGAGGGTAGGCTTTGAGAAAAATAATAAGGGTAGTTGTGCAAAAATGTTGCCGGTAGGTGGGATTAAAGAAAAATGTTTTAGTTTGTCAGTACGCCATTCGTTCAAGTAGCGAACGGTCGTACTGTTTCTTTGATCTTGATGATGCCTCGTATAGAGGCGAAACGCGCGTCGATCGTGTAGTTTTAGTGTTTAGTGGTGGTGGTGTGTAGTTGAGTCTGTGTGATATATGTTGTTTCGTGTGGAAGCGGAGGAGGGTGGGTTTTTGCATGAACATATATGTGTCGCACAGACGCAGCTATTTTGCACGAGCCCGGCACTGGTTTCGCGGAGTAGCAAGGTAATTTGTTCCAGTTTGTTAAAGATAATCCTTACTATTATTATAAATGTGAAAGTAACTCTGTCTGTCTGCCTGTCTGTCTGTCTGTCGCGCTTTCACGCTAAAACTACAGAACCGATTTAAATGAAATTTGGTACACAGATAGTCTAGAGCCTGAGAAAGGACATAGGCTACTTTTTAATGCGAAAAAATGGTTGTAAGGGGTTGAAAAGGGGGATGAAAAGTTGTATGGAAATATCGTCATTTTTAGAGCTAGAAGCTTGAAACTTATCTTTTAGGCTGTTGATTCGATCTAAATAAATATGACATTCAAAGTCTGTAAAAGTTTTACCCTCAAGGGTGTAAAATAACAATAGGGAATAGGGGATGAAAGTTTGTAAAGAACACACTTTTGAAATACACTATTCCACACGGACAACGTCGCGGGCAGAGCTAGTAAGTAATATATGCTTTACAATTAATCACTTTCTACCAAGCATGTGTGCTATTAACTCTGGAGCCTTACAGGCGTCCTTATGTAGGCATGAGGGTCAGGCAACGGTGGTAGATGGAATGGTATGTGCGGGGCTGGTTTAGCTTTGGAGCCTGCAGACAGCATGGCTGGGGTCCGCGGTGCTGGGGCCTGCTGCGGGGGCTGGATCACATGTCTGTTTGGCCGAGCTGCATATTGCTCTAAGCCTTGCAAGCTAATTCCTGAAAAGTTTAAATAGGTTCATATAGTTTTCAACTTAATTTGGAAATTAGATTTTTTGAAGTTCATTAAGAAATCTGTTAAGTATTTGTTTTATATACTTTAGTTTTAAGAGTAATCAGGTTAGTATAAGATTTTTGTTAACTGTCGTAATTTAATAACTTTTTATTTGGTGATTGTATTATGGTTTAGTAAATTTACCAGAAAGTGCACGAAATATATGCCCCTAATGCTTCCACTATACATAAATCCCAACAAAGAATAAGAACTTTCAATCCATTTTATTTCAATAGTACCTACTTTATATATCTTACTAGTTCATGCAATGAAGATAAGATATACATACAGTTCATATTTTGAAAAAAAATAAGGTTAATTGTGAAAGTTACAAGACTTTGCAAGTACCATACCCATGTTGATGAGGGCCATGAACACATCTCCAAGCACAGGCTCCACGCGTCCTGAAAGCTCACAGTATCCTTTGGCAGAATTTCCAACTTCAGTAAGAACTGAAAATAGTCAAAATGATTAAGTGTATTTCGAAAACTTCATATCTATTTTGTGCATTATTGTAATCGGAGTTTTTTGTGGCTATAAATTGATTTCACGGTGTTTTTAATTATTTACTTATTACTTACAACACTGCAGCATTTCAGTGAGAGTTTCTAACGATAGTTTGTCTGCAGCATCAAAGCCAGACTCTAGAAGTACAGTGGAAACTGCTATGTTTAATATTCGCCGTCGAGCATCCGAGCTGCTCTCCACTTTTTCTGCAGGTTCAGTCATTATTGCTATAAGAGCGGAAGAGTGTCACGATATGCTAACGATTAAAACTTTCTTCTATCTCGACAAAATATCAGAAATAAGGAACGTAAACACTCTTCAAAGATGCAGCACAATTTGACCACAGATTAGAGAGATATAGTAATTTGACATGATTTGACGTTTGCTTACGAAGTTTGCCAGCTTAAAATAATAAAAAGTACTTTTTTTAAATTTTGTCAGATGTTTGAAATTAAACGCATTTATTAAATAATGCAATTTGCAACATATGTTGAATGGCCTAGCTGATTCTTCACAACGCGTTGGTCTTCGGATGAACCTGGATAAAACCAAGGTTATGTTCAATGAACATGTAAGTCCGGAACCAATTGCAGTTCAAGGCAATATTCTCGAGGTTGTTAAGGAGTATGTTTACCTCGGGCAAACTATGCAATTGGGTAAAAACAACTTCGAGAAAGAGGCCAGCAGAAGAATACAGCTGGGATGGGCAGCGTATGGGAAACTGCGTCAAGTCTTCACATCGCCAATTCCACAGAGTCTAAAGACGAAAGTCTTCAATCAGTGCATCCTGCCCGTCATGACATACGGTGCCGAAACATGGACACTCACTGTAGGGCTGGTCCACAAATTTAAAGTTGCTCAAAGTGCTATGGAAAGGGCTATGCTCGGAGTTTCTCTAAAAGATCGCATCCGTAACGAAGTGATCCGACAGAGAACCAAAGTTATCGACATAGCCCACCGCATTAGCACGCTGAAGTGGCAATGGGCCGGTCATATAACCCGAAGAACCGATAACCGTTGGGGTAGACGAGTTCTTGAGTGGAGACCACGGATCGGCAAACGTAGCGTGGGACGTCCTCAGACTCGGTGGAGCGATGATCTTCGCAGGGCGGCTGGCAAGAGCTGGATGAGAGTGGCCGAGGATCGTGCTCAGTGGCGTGCCATGGGAGAGGCCTATGTCCAGCAGTGGACGAACATGGGCTGATGATGATGATGATTAAATAATGCAATTCGTAGCCCCAATATTCTAGCTAACTTTTTCCCATTTCTCATACTTTTTTGATCATATTAGATTGCATAAAACGGTGGATCGCAATATAAGGGCAAGAAATCTCATTACGACAAAAACGCTGTTTCAGACACTATTTAAAACTCTTTAATGACAGAGGTATACGTAAGTCTATGTTTCACATAGTGTCTTGTTGACAATTTGTTTGACGTTTTTAAAGTGACGTAAGCGTTTCATCTAATAGTTCTGACTGTGATTTTGTGCGAAATTATAATAAATTTTGAACATAAACTTGGTATGCCCTCGTCGCTGTCGAGAAATACGCCATATTAGGATTCATTGCTCCAAGTAGTAATTGCGTCAAGTAAGTTTTGTTTTTTGAAACCTTATTTCGTCATTCCCTTACCCATCAAGAATTTTTATAGGTTCCTGATGATTATTTGCTTAGTTTTTTTCTTTCTATTGTTAATGAATTTATTTAAAAATGGTATCTGTTTATTTATTACAGTCTGCCAGTTGTTTCACCGAGTGATATCAGAAGACTACGCATACTGAGACTGTCAAAATGGTGAAAGTGTATGGGCTTCTTGTTCTCTACAAAGGAGTGAACAGTGCCACTATACTTAAGGCTTCCTATGATCTGACCAGTTTCAGTTACTTTCAAAAAGGTTCAGTTCAAGAGTTCATGTCGTTTGTAAGTAAAACAATGGTGGAGAGAACACAGCTGGCAGCCAGGCAATCTGTTAAGGAAGGAGAGTACATGCTACAAGTGTATGTCAGGGCAGATAACCTAGCAGGCGTTCTCATCTCAGACCACGAATATCCCAGTAGAGTTGCGCACACACTGATAACTAAAATCCTGGATGAATTTACAGCAAAAGTGCCAGCCAACTTATGGCCAACGGCAAATGAGAACACAGTAGATTTCCCCGTCTTGCCTCAATACTTGGTCAAGTACCAGAATCCTAGAGAAGCTGATGCCCTAACTAAAATCCAGGAGGACTTGGACGAGACTAAGATCATCTTGCATGACACGATAAAAGCGGTTTTAGAAAGAGGAGAGAAACTAGACGACTTGGTGGCAAAGTCGGACAGCTTGTCCTACCACAGTAAAGCATTCTATAAGACTGCGAAGAAGACCAACAGCTGCTGTAACTTTTGAAGTTCCTTTGACTTCAAAAAGGTCACAGTTGTTTTATAGCAAAATATTGATGCTTTACCATACATGTTCGTTGTACTCAATGTGTATTGTGTGAATATTGAAGCTTTTGCTTTGAAACTGGGAAACTTATAAACATTCTCCAATAGGTTTTTTATGGTTTTGATTATTCATGTTTTTGGGAAGTTTTTGTAGCACATAGTGTAATCAAATGTAATCTTTAATTTGATAAATGGTGTGAGTTGATACTTACAGATGCCAAAATATTGGCCATATTTCCTTACAGTTTATTACAAACAAAGGTGGACTTGGCAACTGACTTGGACCATCTTCATCAATCTTGTTTACAAAACTGCTTCTATGCATTCCCTTTTTCCAACAAAATGTTTTATTAGTTTGTTTATATATTCTGGTTGAAAAGTAAATGGCTTTATCTCAGTAGTTTGCAGAAATACGAATCCATACTAATATTATTAATGTGAAAGTGACTAGTCTCTTTGTCACCTCTTCATCGCAAAACTGCTGAATCGATCTTGATGAAATTTGACAGAGTGATAGTTTGTATATTGAGGATCATACAGTCAGCAGAGAATAAAATTTACTTTGTCATATCTGTACTCAAATCTATTGTCATAATTATCAGATTGTATAGAAGATCCTTTTAACCTCTTCGAGATTTTAATCCCATAAACATGCATAGTTCCATGGGATAGTGTAGACAGCTAATAATAATATATACTGATAACTATTAATGCATAATTCAGATTTTACCTTTGACCTAACCCCTGTTCAATAGAAGTTAAAGGTGCTACTTTTCGATACTATAATGTAACTGGGCCAAAATTCTTTTTGATGCCTATAAAAATGTCTCTTGTACATTTTAACGCAGATTTTTTATTTATCCTGATATTCTAAAATAATATGTTATCTTTAAATTCAGAAATACATACGCATACCCGAATGATGACTGTTATAAAAATATTTGGGGTCAGAATAAGAAAAAAACTATTGTTTGGTAACGCAGTCGACACTATTCTTGAGGAGTCATGGGGACTGGTAACGCAGTGGTAATTTGGGTACCAAATGAGAATTTTCTGTAATAAAAAACCCAGGATGGTGGGAAAATTCATAATAAAAATTGGGGCCCAGTTGAGAACTAACGTAATATTACTAGGAAAATATTTCGAGACATCTACAATTTTGTAAAAGTGCTTATACATTTTTAATTTTTTTTTAGGCATTAAAAAGAATTTTGGCCCAACTACTTACTAAAATCGTAGCACCTGTAAGGTTTATTAAACAGGAGCCGGGCCTGAGGATGACCAATGTCCACTTCTGACAAACTTAATTTGAAAACTTAACTACTGCCTACACAGTATGGCACAAATTTGATTGTTTTGTTGCTTTAAATGGTCTGATTTAAGATTAATTTGGTTATCTAGCAAAGACGTAGGTTTAATTTAATTTTAGTTTACTGAACACTTATAGTTTTAACATCACAAATATTAAGTGAGTGATAGATATGTGACTATGGTATTACCTTTATATTTATCTTAAATGTCTATTGAGGCCTATTTAGTGATAAATATAATTTTGTTAAAAAAAATTGCATGAAAGTGGATTCATCTATGACGTATGTGTAAAAGTGTTCATAGTATGGAATGAATGAACTTGTAGTTTATGTTTTGTGTGTACATAATATAGTTTCATTTTAAATATAATTTCGTCATCTCGATAATTCCTACTTTACAGGCATATTGTTTTTCTTAAATTTTATTAACATTCCTACCGCAAGCTGCATTATTCTAATGAGATTATTTTAGTGTCAATTTTTATACCCACCAAATGGTTAACTTATGTTTGAAATCTTTCAACAACTATATTAAGTAGCAGTGGTATCACAATTACTAGGATTGTTTGAATAGTATCGAATGGAATTTAACGAAATAGAACTTACAGATACTCACAACCTATACTGATTAATGTAACTGTACCAGACACTGGCGCCAATTAGCTGGCATAACTGACATTAAAGTGGCGATAGTTGTTGGGCGCCTGTAGACTATCCTTAGCAACTTTATATCAGTTATGTTTACGGCAGGCATCAAAAACTAGTTTAATTTGTATAAATTTAAGACTGCAAATCATTCGTTGCCACTCATCTCTGTCATCATGAACATACATGAAGTGCGATTTTTTAAAAGGGATACTTTTAAAGGGTAGTTTCTAATTGTTGCCACCTCCCTGTTTGATTTACTTTCTATTGTTCTCACAGGCACCAGTCCAGTGGAGGTATTTTTGTTGTACAGTCAGCGTCAAATATACCAGAGCGGGCAAGGTGGTCAAAAATATCTGAACACGCCCGAGCGTATTTGACAATAGAGTCGAGTTCAGATGTTTTTGACACCTTGCCCGCTCTGGTATATTTGACGCTGACTGCACAACGATATCGTGTTACTAATGCACTCCAAATGTAACCAAGGGTGGCTTTCCACAAAGCTGTGCAAAGATGCAGGGCCCCAATTCTCGGTTCATGCGAGATGTATCTCACGTGCGAGATCCGTTAAAATGTGACAGATTTCCAAGGGAAATGATAGTTGTTTTCGTGCGAGATGCATCTCGCATAAACCGAGAGTAGCCCCGCTGATTGGCGTGCGATTAAAAAATACCAATGAGATCTCCAAGTCCGAGTTGGAGTGTAAATGAAATGAATTGAAGAATGAAGCCGTTTCATTGGTCATTATTTTTCGCGCATGCCCGCTTCGCACAGCTCGGTGGCCCTAGAAAACTGCCCAAGTTTAAGTCAACCCGCAGTGCATCCCTTTCTTATAACAATAGCGAGACAGAGCCGCGGGAAGGGACGCTTTAAACTTGGCGATTATATTAGCACCCTAGGAAGATAGTGCTTCATTATGGGATTAATTAAACTTGGGCAGTTTTGTTAGGGTTATGTAGCCGCGTTGCCACAAGGGAGTCTTCTCGGACCAAATGTGCTCGTGCTGACGACGTGGTCTGAATCAACACTGATCGGGCAGAGTTCTTTGTAGTGTAGCTAGAGGGAAGGGAGGGTTGTGCACCCGTCTAGGTTTAGTTTCTTAAAATTTATATTCTTGGGGAGACACCATCGATATCCGTCCGGGGAGCATCTACACTATTGTACTATGTCCCGTACTAGCTGAATCGAACAGTGGTCAGACCATTTGCACTTGGATACCTACACGGGCGCTCCTTGTATCGTGGCAACCGGCAATCGTATTGACTGCGTTCTAGAAAATTCGACAAACTTGCCAATATCTAATATCTTCACCGGCTGGTCAAAGATATTTATTGACAAATACTTACCTATCCTAAACCCACCAGTAGCTAAAAAGTAAAAACCTTCGTCTTCACAACCCATTGAACCAATTCATTCACGTTATCATCATAGAGTGTCATTAAAATTTTGATGTTCGGAAAGAAAAAAATGTTCATAAGATATTTAAGCCATAAATTTATTGTATTCGTGTCATGAAACATTGCTAAGACAATTTCGGAAAGACTTTGTAAACGATTTGATTGAAGTGTGGCAGAGTGATAGCGCGACCTATCAATACTTTGTTTTTTGTTTTGTTCCCCAAATTGAAATATTTTTAGGTGCGTTTTTTTAACATAGTATTTGAAAATAAAATTCGCCATAGAAATCAATCTTGAATAATTATGTACCTTGAAAGTTCGCGCTATAGTCTATAGATATTTTGTCAAGGTTAACATTTTTTATCGTTGTGGTGACTGAAGATCTACTATGTAATAGTATAAACAAATAAGGCGCATCTAATTGAGATCCGGACACCTTTCGGTGGTTGGATGGTATTCAATCTCGACGTTATTTATTTGATTATTGTGAAACATATAATTAAGAGACGGACAAAGAAATTCCTAGTTTCTTAACATAGGCAAAGTATTGGGTTATGGCTACAAGTTACGAGACAAACTGTCCTCATAGTTCCATGCCCTTTTGAAGTTACTAGTAACAGCTAGTATGCAGTTAGTAGACATTTTAGGAAGTAATATTAAATGTCAATCACTCAATTAGATGCGTCAGTAGCCGAAACATAATCGCCCAAGTTCAATCTATTTCTATGCGAGTACCTACCTTTCTTATGACACTAGACCAGCAGGGCAATTCTGGCGTCAGTAGAGAGGAAGTCACACTCGACATATGCCAAAAAGAGCTGACAGCTTTAAAATCTGTCATTTTTTTGATACATGTCGAATGCGAGATGAATCTCGATGAGTGCCAGAATTGGGGTCCAGGATGGTTAGCAAAACCCTGCGCGACTAGCTTTGTCGCTCAGTGCATCTCTTTCTTACTACCTAAGAAGAAAAGAAATGCACTGAGCGACAAGCGAGAAAAGGAGCACGCGTGCTAGCCGTTCAGTTTGTACATAGCTGCACGGCGCGATAAAATAAACTTGGGCGGTCATGTTAGGGCCGCAGGATTGCATTTTCTTAGTCAGAATATATTAGTACTAATTTGCAGTGGCTGGGAATTTTAGCAATCCTTTTTAGGAATATGTATATGTTAACATTTGTAACTAGAATAGCAAATATATAGCTATTCTCGTGTATTATTCTAGATGTTATTCAATAAATAATCGATATTTACTGTTATAAGTTTTTTTTTGTTCAACCAAATGAACAGCCAATCTTTCTGGTTTTCCATAAAAATCCGCATTTAGTTAGCGGAATTTTCATCTTCTAGTTTTTTTAATAAAACACAATTTGAAATAAAAATACATATATTAATTACATCAATATTAAATTACAGCCAACATAACTATGTAGATTACAATAATAAAATATACTTTTATAATTTTCATTGAAACAAATAAATTAAATAATAAAAACAGGGTATTTTTTTCTTATTAGTAAAACTAATTCTAAAAAATCACTGACTATGCAACTCTGAGAACCAGGTAACATTCTTCAAAACAATCTTCTACAAGCAAGGGAGAGCTCACTCACTTATTAATTAGTGCTATTATGGAATTTACTTATTTACTCTAATTAATTAATAATGAGAAGACAATAACGTTATCAGAGTCTGCTTGTTAAATGTTTATGAAATAAACTACTAAAATAGTTTCATAGGCTAGCTCTCATTAGCACACGCCAAGAGTCAAGGCGAGGGGACCCAGATCCAATGCCTTTTGATAATGAACTTTATGTTCACAAAATTACGCACAAATTCCAATGTTTGGCGCCTCAAATAGAAGGCCCTTGGACTATATATTATCTTTAGTGTATTTGTCTTTAAATTAAAGACATATGAAGATAAAGTTCAATCTGTAATGACATGACATCGAAGTTGCTCGTCTCTTCGGCCGGTGTGGATAGACAGACGCAGAGTTACGTTCATTTTCCTTTTTTTTTTTAGCTTATTTTGTAAGATTTCGTAAACACTTTCTGCTGAAAGGTTTCTGATTTTTATAACTGGCTTCGAATAACTGAACTCAGTTTTGTTCGTCACTCGTGTCTGTGACACGCGTGCTCGCTCTTACATTTCTAATGATAGATCCACAGCTTTCGAATAAAACAAAAGTTAAATTCAAGCTCTTTGTACTTGGCACCACATAAACTCTGCCTCGTGCTATGAACAAACTTATACATACATAATCAGTGAAATATAAACAAGAAAAACATTAAAAGACATATACCTCGCAAGTTATTTGAAACGCAGTACTACTAAGGTAACACGGACATAAACAACGTTCAACCGAATTCCAATTGGAGTAAAGCTTATTTTAAGATAGCGAATGAAACTGATTTTCTAACTGTTTAGCTTCATTTTATGTGAACGCTGTCCTAGATCTCAAAATCAGCTTTACAGTGGCCTTTAAAATGCCAGGCCAAGTTTAGTTTATCTCTATGTGCATCCCTTTCTTCTGACACTATTTAGACAGAAACAGGGAGGGATAAATTAAACCTGGGCCGTCAAGGATTGCTAACGTTATAACACGTTATAGTTATGTCGATGTTATTAAAATAAAAGGTATTCAATTAATCAACTTGATGGATTCACGCAGCCTCTGGTAACATTCTTGTAACCTAAGTAGGTAGAGGGAGATTGGTATTACATTACTGAACAATTTAATGTTTGCAGCTAATTTTTTTGGCATGAAGCAATGAAAAAAGAAAAGATACATAGAACTAATGCTTTGGAATAGACACCCAGCGGGGTGCGACGACGGCATGGCGACGTCATCTTACATCGAATTAAATTCTCTTCTCGACCCCGCTGGAGAGAACAATAAATTTTGCGAGAAGTCGTAACGCAAGCATATTTACAAAAATAACATTAACTAAAACGACACCCTAACAGAATTAGCGAAGGAAATAGGTACCTACAAAAGTTGCAAACGTATAAATGCCCTTTTACAAACTTCCACGCGGGAGTTATAACGTTAAATATATATTTTTACTTTATACCGCACTACTTAAAAATTACGTCTCTAATGATAAAGAGATTTCACTATAAGAGTCGCACAATATATCTCTCGCCTCTCGCGCTCGCTCCTCGTTACATCTAATGCTCTAACATTACATTTAAAATATGTTACAATGTTCCCATTTGTTATTTTCATTAAATGTTTATTACTGGATGTAAAACAGCGCAAAAACTAAAAACCTTTTGAATTCAGATTCGATTATAAATGTTTGAAACACTCCGCCGGTCAGTCTTGTAAAAAAAGGGGAGAACTGAAACTATCGATATACAGAGAGCCGAAATGCAATGTTTAAATCAATTCCTTCGAAGGCAGGGTAATACGCTATACATTACAATATTGTTTTAATAGAAATATCTACTCAATACATGTAAATGTTCAAAACTACGGCTGATATATTGCATACAAAGTGAAGAAGATACATTGAACGCAATGTCTATGTTCGCACACCGAATAGAACACACTAGCTGTCACACGCGATTGGTGTGGCGACTCTAGCGCCATCTAGTGTTGAGTAGAGGAAACCAACTGACGTGCGCTAGTTCGCGCCAACGAAGTTTCGTAACACGGACGCATATATACAACTTCCAACTTTCATCCTTCGGACTTCGGTCCCCAGGCATAACACCGCCTGGTGAGAGATCTCTCTATTGCGACCTACCTCTACAGAATCTTGACGTCGTACGCATGACGCTATTGTCTATTATCAGATGTTCTCTGAAATAGACCTTACAAAACGCATTAGGGTTCACTTTAAGACGGAGCGTGTGCATGTCAGTATACCATAGTTACATGGATAGCAGTGTGCGATTTGTGCTAACAGAATGTGATGCACACTTAACTTTGTTTGCATTTCTGTTTTGCATTCATAAAAAAAGATAATCAAACATAATTTTATTGCATAATACAAATCAAAACATACAACTTTCCAAGCACACAATATTTATGTATAACCTTAATTTCTATTGTAAACAAAGGAAATGAACGTCGAGGCGTGCGCCCGCGAGGGTCCGGCGCCGGCTGTTAGAGATCCTGCCGCTGCTCGCCGGTCGCTGGCGGACGTCGGACTGACAAACTTGCACTGATTTAAAACAATATGCTTAACTAAAAATAATAATTTAATATAGACTCTACTTTGACAACAATGTAACAATAGGGTAATTAAAAGTAATCATAAATGCCTTTTCCTTTATATCCAGCCTAATAGAAACTTATCGTTAGCCGTAATCGTACCAATCATTTCTACGAGAAATTAGTATGATTCACACTCAGTTCCTACGAAAATAATATTATTAGGACGCAGCTCACTCGAAGCGCAAAGTAAAAGAGAACACGTCGCTATCGCTACATTATGCCATCATCGATCATGATTCGCTTACAATCTACTTACATTTTATAAAAGGCATCATTTGAAACATCCTGTTCAAAAATATTTAAATCAAAATAATATAGCAATCGAACATCTCAACGACAAGGAATCTACGCCAAATCACGAGTCACACAGCAACATAACGAAACCGACCGCGGCGCGTCGACCGTCCGAGAACGTCGTCGGTTCATGTGAATGGCAACACACCGGGTCACTCGCGCCGGGAACGCGTTTTGTACTAACGGGGGGTCCGACCGCGGGCGCCGCTCGGCCGGCGGGCGGCGTCCTACGCTAACTTTGGTGTTCGTTCCTCTCGGGCCGCGGGCGCGGCGGCCGCTCACTTGTTGGGCACCTGGATCTTCTTGGAGCGGAAGTCGTAGATCTTGCGGCAGAACAGCACCAGGTCGGGCGACACGGCGGGCGGCAGCTTCGAGTCGTTAGTGGCCACGGCCGGCGACACGGCCGCGGCGGGCAGCGGCGGCACCACCGACGGCGCCACCGAGATGCCCTCCTCCGCCGCTTTTAGCCGCTTGCGGTACCTGCGCCAGCACGAACCACCAATTAATAATAATACTACCTAACGAACAGAAACTTCTCTTTTTCGACCGCGCTTAAACGAATTCCAACTTTATTAGCACGCACAAAAAGTTCGTATTAATTCATACACATTCGCCAGGTGCTCGCGTCATTAGGAACGCGCCGCCCGCGATCGCCTTCCCCCGCAACTACCAGCAACACGTTAGAGTCGCGACGCATTCGTTTTCAATTAAATTGACACAGCGAGGGCGAGCGAGCAAGCCGAGAACCAACTGCGATTTGCCTACGCTGTAGGCAAGGCGGCCGGGCGTACCTACAGTGCGGAGTGGAACCCCCCTGACGTAGGACATCACTTATCGCTCAGTGGCCCGGTCAACATGAGCGGCCACGTTTAGTTTATCACTACGCGTGACAGTGGCTCATAATGTAGTTACAGTGCGTCTTCTTTACATAATGTTAAGTCGCAATTTTTTCCTGTCTATACGGACCGGCAGTACTCGTTGAAGGTGAGCACGTAGCACTTGTCCTCGATGCAGGCCACGGAGTTGGCGTCGCGGTGGCGCGAGGCGAACACCTCGTCGGGCGCGTCGCTGGGCTGGCGGCCGCAGTGCGTGTGCTCCGGCCGGTAGTACCACACCAGGGACACCATCATCTCGCCTGCGGAACGACAACACACAGGTTTTTACAACCGTACTAACGTTTGTGCGCACGGGAAGAGAGCTCCTGTACTGTGCGCATCTCCCGCGATTCGGTCCGTTATGCTGTAAGACTGGGCCCACGGGCAGGTGGTGGGATTGTGCTCATCTTACACGATAAAAGTCTATGCTTATGGCGTGATGCATACCCTTAAGAGGAGTGTGAACCCAGCGCTCCCTATACAAGCGGTGATAACGTTTTCCATCCTCTAAACCTTAACCTATAGACATGTTTTTTGCAGTCATTATGCCCTAGAACCAGATTTGAATGTTTTGATTTTTTAAATATTCTGAATAGTTTCAAAAATATTGACGCTTTTTTGCTTTCTATGAAACTCCTAGAATGCAAACATTGTCAAATCTACGAACAATATTAAATCAATCAAAACATACAAAACTCGTTCTAAGGTATAATGATAACATACCAAAAAACTTATTGCCATAGATAGAGGTTTAGAGGGTGGAAAACGTTTTCGTCGTTTGTATGGGGAGCGCCGGGCTGGGTTCACACAGCTCTCGAGGTGTTTAAACTTTTAATAGCGTGACTGTCGTCTGATCTAGTATCGAAGGCCTCCAAGCTGAGCTACGCTAAGGGCAGGATCAATGAGCGGGGGCAGGCGCCGTACCGTCGTCGGGGTTCTCCCAGAGGCGCGCGACCCTGGCGACGTAGGGCTGCGCGCGCGCAGACGAGGCGCGCAGCAGCACGCAGTCGCCGCGCGCCACGCGGTCCCCGCTCGCGTGCGTCATGCGTGACCAGCAGCGCGCCGTGCGGTCCAGGCGGCTGTCGTTCTGTTGGCGGCGACAAGAGACCGAGCGTTCATTAAATGTTGTCCTATCTCGCCGGGGTTACCGGCGCGAGTTTAAAAAAAGGTCCTCGAACACGAAACTCACATTGAGGTAGACCTTGGAGACGTGGTTGTCGCCGTCCCAGCCCCAGCCGTTGCTCCATCGCGGCGGCGCGCGCGGGTCCAGCGCGGGCGGCACCAGCGGCGCGGCGGCGCGGCGCGCGCGGCGACCCGCCAGCCCGCGGCCCGCCGGCCCGCGGCCCGCCGGCCCGCTGCGCCGCCGTCGCGCGCGGCCCGCGCGGCCCGCGCTCGGCGTGGGCGACGCGCACGCGTCCTCCACCAGCAGCGTAGCCTCGTCCGTCTTGATCACCGGTTTCTTCGCGAACAGTTTCACCTTCTCGCAGGCCTTGTCGACGAGCTTGCAGCGCTTCACGGGCTTCGCCCTCTCGGGCTCCTCCCTGGCGGCCCGGGGCTCGCTCCCCTTGCTCGGCTCGGCGGGCTCCGGTCGGCTCTCCTCGGCTCGGACGGCCGTGCTGCTCGGGTCGAGTTTCGGCTTCGGCTGTTTCGTAACTTTCGATCCGATCGCGCTCTCGGCCGACGCGACGTTTTTGTTGCTGACGGTGACGCCATCCGGAGCGCGGTCCTTGGCGAGATCGCTTCTGTCTTTCGCGACCTCCGTCTGCTTCGCGTCGCCGCTCTCGTCGGAGACTGCCGTGCTGTTCTTTTCGAAGTTCGATTCGCACTTCGTCGGCGCTCGGGCATCCTCCTCGTAATCGAGCTTTTCGGTGGGAGATTTTAATACTGTTTTTAAATTGTGCGTTATTTTAGAGTCGATCTTCTCTATTTTACACGCGTTCTTGGCCGCTATTTTTTTAGCTATCGCTTGACTCGCGGGACCGATGGCGTTCGGTCGAACGCCGTTGACGGTATTGTTAGAGTCCACGATGTTGTTATTGATATTGAGTGTCTTTTTATTCGACTGTGCGATACTCTCGTTAGGCGAAAAGAATAATTCGGCGGGATTTATTTCCTTATCGGAACCGTATCCCTTCGCATCCATCCTGTCGATACTATTTTTTCTTAATAGATTATCGAGCAACACTGCACTTTTAGTTTTGGGTTTACCGGCGACGGCGTCCTCCGGCAGCGCGGCCACGTTCGTGAGCCGCGGGTCGTCGCACACGACGGTCTGCTCCGCGACAGCCTTCTTGCTCTCCGGCTCCTCCGTACTCTTATCCGATTTCCTCTTGAGAGATTTCCTCTCCGCGGCGGGCGTCTTGGGCGTCCTCCTGGGCTTCTGAACTTTCTTTTTGGGTTCTCTCGTGACGGTCTCCACCCGCACTACGTCGGTCTGTTCGCTCGAAACTTTCCGCCGTTTCTGCAGTTTGACGTGCTCCCCTATGCCGTTGGTCCGGCAGGCGTCCTCGAGCTCGACGTCCTTCATCTCTATCTCGAGCTTGGGCCTGGAGTACCGCCGCTTGACCGGCTTGGCCGCGTCGCCGGCGGGCGCGGCGCCGACGGCGGCCGGGCAGTTGTGCTCGCGCAGCGCCAGCGCGTCGGTCTTGCGCGGCGGCGAGCAGGTCGGGCCCTCGTTCTCCTTCTTGACGTCCACGAGCGGCGTGGAGCGCTCGTCGGACGAGGACAGGTCGATGGGCGCGCACGGCGGCGGCGACACGGCCAGCACGTCGTCGTCCGCGTCGCTGTGCGCCGAGGCGGCCGGGCGCGGCCGCAGCAGCAGCGCCGTGTCGGCGCCGGCCAGCGAGCGCCGCGCCATGGCCTTGCCCAGGCGCGCGCGGCGCGGCGCGGGCGGCGGCTGCGGCGCGCAGGCGCCCGCCGAGCCGCGCGCGGGCGACGGCGGGCCCAGCTCGGGCCGCAGCGGCTCGCGCGGCAGCCGCGGCTCGAACGGCTCGCGCTTGGGCGACGCGCCGCCGATGGCCGGCACGGGGCACGGGTGCGGCGCGTCCGCCGCGGCCGGCGGCTCCGGCTCCAGCGGTGGGTCCTACGATGACAACGATTCTTTTTTCAACAATCATATTCCTAAACTTGTCACGTACTGTGCGGTCGTATCGAGAACCATGGAAAGAAAAAAGGGTGATCGCTAACCCAAAAAACCACCATTAATTGTAGATACGTACGAAAAGTGAGCGTAATGGATTAGAGAGGAAATTAAATCAAAAAGAAAACCAGCTTATCCTGAAACTGATACCACTCCACTAGTCACCTTTCTTTAAATATTAGGACTCATTTTGGGCATAAATAAAAATGTATGCCAATAGATACCTCCCACAGGGAAAGAAGCACTGAAGAAAATATTACCAAAATAGGACGGCAATGTTACCTTCCCGCTGCCGTGTGTGTCGGCGGCAGCGTCGAGGGCGCACGCCCGCACCTTCGCTCGGAAGGCGCCCCCGGGCGGCGCGAGCGCAGAGGGAACGTCAGCCGGGCCGCCACCGGTCGGGGCTTTACCAGTAGCGGGCCCAATAAGGACGTTTTTTGGACACGCGTTAAGTGGGCACGGGCATCCTCTATATTCTGTGGAAAGAGGCGGAGATAAGCGCGATTGTAGGGGTGAGTCATTGGTCGAGTGGATGATTGAATCATCTTTCGAAAAGTTACTTGACAGACGTTTGTTTATCGTTTGCTCGATTGTATTAAAGCATATTTGAACTAATTGTGAATATTGACATTGTCTCCAGTGCAAACTAATATTTAACTTCCTGTTCTAGTACTGTGATTGTGCTAGTTTTTACCCGACTACGGCAAAGCCAAAAGGAAGGGTTATGTTTTTAGCAGTCTATGTATGTTTGTATTTACGCATGTTCCACTGTAGTGCCTAATTTTTTGTACGTTCGGATGAAATCTTGCAAGTGAATCTTGATTAACTTTCAGTAGTCGGAGTGCCTTAAATTTGATAATTTATCAAAAACGTAATCAAATGAGCAAGTGATTTCCACGTGGTTTTGGAAATTTATGAGTTGCAGTCTACGAATAAATAGTGAAGATGCAGTGATAGTTCTCGGTGAAGCTTGGCTATTTATTTTAAGCAACTGTGGGTAACTGCAATGTCACTAACGAATGAGGTTTCGTAGGTAGTTAACAAGTTCAGCCCGTCACAGGTCAAGTTTAAGTTCACCGTGGCAAATATTTCGTTTTATAAATGGTTATGTAAATATAGCCTATTGGTTGCTAATTAACGAATGGCTACTGACCAACATATGGTATCCTCTGCGGCGAGTGTTGGTAGCACGGCGGCTGGCCGTAGTACTGGGGTGGGGGGTACGGCTCGCTGCCCACCCCCACGATCTGTAAAAGGCAATACAATAAACTTATTGCATGTTTTAGTAATTGTGACGGTTCTGCACCAGTGAAGTGACATAGCTAACATTCGCTTTAAAATATGTTGACGTAGGATTCATGTATATTTTATTTATCACTGCGGTGGCGTTACTACATTCATAAATTCATTCATTCGACTGCCCGGCTCACACATTGCGGAGACATTCACGTTCCTTGATGTCAATTTATTCGAATTTAATTTAATTTAAAATTTAACGAAATTGCATAAATAAACCAATAATAGGCTAAGTATGTACAAATTAACACTGTGATCCAAGTTGGTAAAAAAAAAAGATTTTTGATTTGATTTTGATAAAATATGGTATTCTTTGGTTTCAGGGCATGAATTGTTGTCAGGTAGTGTCTAATCAAAGGTTTGGTTTCGGCCAGTTTCAGCTAAAAAACTAGCTTCGGCGGGATTTCAGTTTCGGCTAGAAACCGACCAAAATTGAAACAGAAACCTACGTTCGGGACTCTTCGGAACACGTTCAGTTTTACTCGTGCTAGCTACGTGACTATGGATAACCTTTAGGCAGCCGGTCAAGGATCGAGTTGTCAGGTGGCGCAAAAAAAATGTTTTTAACTTCATTTGTAGTTTATAACTTAATCAAATGGCATTGATTAGGTATAATTTATTATATTCTCACGTTATCTATTGTTAACAAATATCAACAAGTTTTGGTTTCGTTGGAAACCAGAACCCAAAATATTCGGTTTTGGTTGATTAAGATCTATAAATTATTATAATCGAAATTATTTATTTCTAAATTTTTTCGATTTTTCTTTTTGTATTTTTTTTACATTCAAATTAAAATTCGCATTCGCAGGGTATGGCAGCGGTAATATGGCGGAAACTGGAATACGCAAGGCACGGAATACTGATGTTGCAGGTTTGAATCCTGCCATAACCCTAATTTTTCTTTGTGTTGTCATTCATTATATAGCATTTTAAATTTAATTTGATTAAGATCTAGTTTCACTCGAACACTATTTTTAGGTTTAGGCTGTGTACGTTCCAAAGGTAGTATTGTATACTTACGGGGGCATCGGACTGTGGCGGCGGCATGTGGTAGGGCGGCCCAGGCGGCCGGTAGTATCTGTAGCACAGGTCCGCTGCTGGGTAGTACGGCCCATACTGCTGTAGAACCTAAACAAACAGGTTATTTTTGAGATTTCAGTCGCAATTGTAGTTAAGTTGCATTTGTGTGTCAATAAATAGATGGCGTGGTGACCAAGAAACCGAAACATAAAGCAAAATATGCACAAAAAAGTTCTAAGTTTATACAGTAGGGCGGACAGAGTGATTTTTATTTAATTGAAAACATATTTTAGGTTTTCAAAAAACAGAGCATATGATACTTTGTGTAGTGTCAATTTGTCAAACTATCGTTTTATGTTCTGGAACCAAATAGCAAAAACATAACCCTCACAGTTTCACCAAATCCATCCGTCCGTCTGTATGTCACGGTAGTTTTACTCGCATACTACAAATGCAAAAACACTTAAGTTTTTCTTATTTTGACTAAAGCTGTCTACAACGAATAACATTTTATACATAGTACAAAAAAGTTTGGCTACATGTAAAGTGGGGATGTTATTTTTGCGTCTTAAAGGTGGTGTTTCTGGTCTTACAGAAATATTAGGGGTTGTCCGAAACCTTTATTCAGTGTGATTGAATATTATGCCCAATAGATCCTGCTTTACATAGCATGCAAACATTACATATTGTACAACCATAAATATTTACTTTATGTTTTATTTAAGTGCATAATTTTTGTAATGCCTACGGAATCCTACGCTAAGCATGGCTCGACATAATCTTGCACAGTGTTTTCAAGATTATCTATTGAACACATATTAATAAGGTAAGCTAAAATTTCTTGCTTTTTGCTTTCAATTCGGTTGATCAGTGATCGTTTGCAACGATGAAAAAATTTGCAAATAACATACTAATTGACACAACTATTGGTTGTTATAGTTTAAACAAAACAAACGCTAATCGTACAAATACAATAAAGTGACGTGTTAACTTTAATTAGATATCGGGCATTGATTGAAAACGATAACAAAAGCATTACACGTTGAAACTGTCGAATGCAAAGCTCTTTGCCGCCGACAATTTAGTCCCGTTTTAATCCCTTTAGTTGCCGCGGACCGCTGATTTGTATACAGATAGGGCTCCCCATCGCGTCGCGGGCACTCTCAGGGTTAATTGGCTTTGTTTGTAATGGTGATGTTAATTTTCGTAATTAATAGCCTGTTTTGTTAACAGGTGTAACATATTCGGTTTATTTGTTAAGTTTTGTTAATCAGCACAGCACATCTCAGCGCATTTGAGGACCCGTGCGCGACTTCAAGTGAATTTTTATTTTAATTACAAATGTTTAGTTGTAAAATGGTTGTGAAAAGCAAATTGAGTTAATTAATTAACTTAGTGAAATAAATTAGTCTTAATTTGGCGCAGCGCCGTTTAATTTTCTAATCTCGTTACGACTTTCGCATTGGCTTTGATAGATAAGAATAAGGTGCTTTAATTGTGTAACCTTCTGAGGTTCTAAGCAACAGGCACATCGTTATGGACTGTCTATGTTAGACCAGAGGATTCACTTTTATTTGAACATGTTTTATAAATTTTGCCTGCAGGATCCGATTTAGGTGCTTAACAAGATGAGTTTTAGTCACCGTTTATACATTGCCGTACGTAGGTGCTTTAGTAATAGCCCGTTTTAGACTATTGTAAATAATTAAATAAAATAAATTTATTTCATTTCAAACGGCCAGGTGCATATACAGGGCAGGTTGAGATCTCCTAGTAGTTATTGAGATACCTGTGTCAGGAGGTCTCGCTCTTCCAAATTTAGTACATAGTATCAAAGTGCTTAGAATTATCGTTATACTCGTATAATATCAATTTCAGTTATATAATATCAAATATTGTGTATTCAGCGCTTTCCATACAAATGGCAATAACGCTTTCCACCCTCTAAACTTTATGCTGGTGCCGTGATTTTTTAATATGCTGTTACTTTAGAACTAGGTTTGTACAGACCCAATTCAAAGGAGAGCGTATTAAAAAATCATGGCTATTGCTTAAGGTTTAGAGGGTGGAAAACGTTACCGCCGTTTGTATGGAACGCGCTTTTGAGGCTGAGTTCACATCCTCTTAAAGAGACAAGACACAAGATTTCAAGTGAGTAGACTTGCCACAACCACCTCCACAGCTTACAGCTCTCCAGCCCTGTTATTCTCTAAGCGCAGTACGAAGAAAACGAATTTCCTTGGCTTAGAGATCTTGGCTAGCGAGCCATAAACTCCAAAGAAAAACCAAATTTCCCAGAAATGAGACTCACTTAGATCGATTTTTCGCCCCCGTAAACATCTACTTCTATTATAAATTTCATAGAAATAGTAAGAGCTGTTTTCGAGTAAGTACGCGATTACAAACAAATTACAAATGTTGTTCGAATAATAAGTACCTATAGAATACAGGGGGTTATTCTGAAAGTCACTTACCGGCGGGTGTGAGGGGTGATAGTGAGGCGCGGGGTGATACCTCGCGAGCGCGCGCTCGGTCTCACCGCTCGACTCCTTGATCAGCGGACCAGCCGGCTGATAGTATCCTGGGGACAAGGAAACGAAAAGGTGGATGTAATAGATGTGGATAGACTATGGAATATGCTGCTTTGATATCAGCAAGGCTGATCATTTTATAGGACAAATACAACGCAGGTTTTTTTTGGACTTTGTATGTTTATACCGAGTGACAATAATTGGTTAATTAAAAGTGTCTATTTATGCATTGGTTAAGAAATTAATAACGAATTATCGAAATTCAAAATCTTAAAATTAATTCAATTGGAACTCCACACGCATTAAGGCAGCATAGGAAAATATGTTGTACTCAAATGTTCTCGAATAAGTTCGAAGACTTGGAACTTTGAGATTCGTATTAAACGCCATGGTGCCTGCGCATTGATGCTTATAACCAAAATTTGTGGTGAATAATACTCTAATGCATGTGATAATCGCATTAAACCAAGCTTTCATTATATAATTTAGTGTTTACATGTTTGAAATCTATAAACAAACTGCAAACTCCGAACACAAGTTACCTCTGCGTAAAAAATCACTACGTTGACATTTTGTGGCTTATATTTTAGGATCAGCTACAATTACCACATTGAGAAATAGCCGTTCGAAATTGTGGTCAGGATTTAGTTAGCAAAACCTTTGCGCACGTTTCTGTTACATTCAAACTTGGACAAAGAATTAGCTCGATCCCTTTGTTTCAAGTAGTCTCGCCGTGCGACTGTCGAGCGTCGCGGATGTGGTGACCCGCGATACGGTTTCGTGTGTTTTAATAATAGCCCCCTGCGCTGCGTAGATAAAAGTTTGCGGTCGCAGCCACTTCCGAGAGCGGAACGAGCTTATAGCATTCCATTTTCGGTTGTTTGACCCGGTTTCTATAATAAATCAATATATGGATAATTTGACTGCATTTTAGATGATACGGGAGGTAAATTGACGTAATTTTGAACGCATTTATTAAGTACGTATAGTCCCATGAAAATATTAACTAGGTAAGTTAGTACGTTGTTATTGTAAATGTTTGTCAGTATGTGTGATATCGTTACTAAAATTGTACAACTACAACAATGTGCTATGTAGCGTAAGCGTACATATTTTTAAAAAAGTTTGGCAAAAAACAAGTTTTCGCTTAAGAAGTTTTTTGACGATAAAAGCAATAAAAATAAATAAATACTTAAATAATGCTTGTAAATTATCTTGTTTTTACCAAATAAATTCGAATCTGAATCAAATGACCCCAAGGGAAAACTATGCAATTTTTTTATTTAAGACAGATATAACCGACCCCAGTCTTTGACTGTAACCCAATATACGGAAGATACGGAAACTTACGAGTAAAAATAAAAACTACAGACAATGTCAAGTACTGGTAAAAACTATGTTATACATGTCAAACACTGGGATTACCTTACTTATGACCGATAATCGGGTATTTGGATGCCACTGGGGGTCAGTGACCTCAATCATTATGCTGGTATGGATATGCCGCGAAATTCCGGGGTTAGTATGGTTGGATAAATGACAGTTTTTATCATATTATTAGATATATCAATGTGACACGTTTGAAAATAAATAAACAAAATACGTAACGGCTTTTAATGGTACAAGTAAATAATTAAATAAATACATTTTTGTATAACTTTCTAAATTTTTAGTGCAATGATCCTTATTTATATCACAACCAACACTACTTATTTAATGTCGTTTATTTCTACAAACATAATATCAACACAGAAATAACGTTTATTTTTCGAACAGTTTAATTGGTATCGCGGGCCAAACGGCGGCGTATCCTTAAGGGGTCGTACACAAATTCCGTCACACGATTTTTTACATTTCAAGACCCCCTTTTTTCCTATCTCTTTGACACGGACTGTCACGTTTGCATGGATGAGCCTGACGTCATTTATGGATGACTCCTAATACCTTCTACTTGATATCCCGCGGTTTGGCAACTAAATCTCCGATCACTGCTTACGACCAGGTAAATTTGAAACACTTAAGGAACATTCTGTCTATATAATTGAGAGAACACCGTAATCCCTTACCATGAGTACAGTGCACCTTGCCGTAACCATACTCGCTAGCGACAGCGTAAAACGATTCGTATGGGAAATTGCACAGCGCCTCTAGCGCTCACTTAGATAACTAAAGATCGCTAGTATGAGTCCAACGGTAAATTACCTATCGAAATCTGAACGTCAGTGTCTAACGTTTTGTAGCTGTTGCCGTAGAATATTGGTACCATGAGTCACAAATTTGACACATGTCATCGAAAAATACCGTATCGACTATGGTTAACTCTTTCACTGACCAATGGGAGCGTATTTAACCGCTATCGACTGTAGTAACGTAATACGAATTTTCGATAGAAACTCATGGTAATGGTACAGTTCGCTACAAGTTGCGCTGTACCGTTACGCGTTAGTCGTTACGGAGCGGAGGCGGCACAATTGGACACTCCAGGTTGCTGCCGCCGTCAAGCCGTTTGTTAGATAAGTAAGCAGTAACTATGCAACTTGTTGGGATACGAGTGAATATTTGTTTATTATAGGATTATATAGATTTTGACTGCATTTTGTGCACGTGTTAAATGTACCAAAATATATATTAAGGTTTTTAAATAAGTGTTAAGAATTCTTTATTTTAGCATAACGGTTCTGAATATCATGTATTTCTATTTTTAGTTTTTAAGATACATACTTAATTATAAAAATGTACTATCAAGGTCATAAATACATGTAATATGATAAACTTGTATATTTTTTTAAATGATACCTCGTTGAGTATCTTGTCGGTATCTTCTCTTTAGTGGTATTTCCGAACAGGTGGTATTTTTTTAACATTCGTATTCGTACAATAAATGTATATGTTATATAAAAAACGGTAATTAAAGCAGCATCCTGTAAATCGACGTGTTTGTACATACACGTACAAGCTTTAAACCAACGTGAACAGTGTGACCAACTTCAAATTAGAGATCCTGCCCTACTAAGGCTAGAAAACTGACAAATCCTGCCAAAGCCAAACTCTTATGGCAAAGCTCCTTTAATACTGGGTTTACAATCAGAGTTTATGAGCGATAAAAACGGAAAATGTTTGTCTCTGGTTGGGCAATGGCCACGTTTTTGCGTTTTTATCGCTCGCAAATGCTTACTGCGAACCCAGTCTAAGGCTATACTGCCAAACGTGCCAGCTTATTTTACAATCCTGCCAGATACTGCCAGGTTTTAATAACTTCAACCGATCCTGCCAGAAGTCAAAATGAAGGGCTAAACCTGCCAAAAAGGCAGGATCCTGCCACATATGGTCACACTGCACGTGAACTCTCTCAAACAAAACTGATACGGCCATTACAAACAGGTAAGTATTGCTCATTTAAAAGCATGACTTATAGTATCGGACAACAATAGTACCGCAGCATTTATAACCCGTCCACCGCATATCTCCAATAGCAATAAATAACAAATCGACAATCACTTATACTCGCTATTTATCGCGATTTGCATATTAATAAGAGGTATCGATAGCGGGCACAATATATCGTGAAATACCATCTTAATCTGGCCGAGTCGTTTCAGTCGTTTAAAGGGCACATATAATTGGCTCTCGATCCACGAATACAATTATTTTAGTCTGTGCGTCGTATAGTGAATGAAACGAAGTATAGCAATAAATATAGTTCGCGTGAACCGTGTTTCTTAAGCAAACAGATATTGTAAACCGATGAGCATGCTTGAAGAATGTTATGAGAGTAAGTGAAGCAAAGGTTATATGTCAGGTTTGTAGGCAGTGAAAGTCCGTGGTCTCTGCTTACCCCTTCGGGAAACAGGCGCAACTTTATGTATGTACAAATGAGGTAGGTATGTATGTAATGCTGGTTTAACCTGTAGATAGGTATTCTCTATTCTCTGGCTTCTCTTGAACATTCGTATAATAGAAAAGTCCCAGAAAATAGAAAAAGGATGGAGATTGCTTTTAAGTTGTTCGAGTAAATGCATGTTTTGTTTATTACGATTTTTCTTCTTTAGAGGGTGATCTTGGATCACCTCGAAGCTTTCAAATATGAAATTGTTAAATGTACGTCTTAATCTAATCTGTTCTATAATGATAGTAATATTAAATTGTCTAAAGGGCCTCTACGTGTTGGCTTCGGCTCCGCGCACGCCTCCCAAAGGTCCGGAACACTATTGTCCCGTGAATGGGAAAGACATACATAATAATAATACTTTATCTATCAAAAAACATTTTGGCGACGATTCTATTCGATTTGATGTAAGCAAGCTTTTTGCCGATATAACGTACTAATAAATGACCTAGCTGGCTTTGTAGCCGCCATTGCCATTAGAAAGCCTCACATGGCTGTCTCTTTAAATAATAATAGTAATTCATATAGTTATTATTTACATAACTCTAATGCTATCTATTACATCAAGGAAATAAATCATGATTCAATATATATTTAGAAACTTGCTTTCCTTAATGCACTCGATAAGTCGTTTCGATAATAATCAGTAAGATACACGCCTCTATTGCGCGATATCCATACACGAGTGTGCGAGAGATAATGATACCATAATTCGTCTCTATTTAAGATATAGCTCCATCCCTCTCGTGTACGAGCAGATACAACGAAGAAAGTAATCCCAGCCCAGCGCAGGTGCATTCGCAATGAAACAAAATAAGTAAAGTGACCGCTGTTGTCCGTTGTAAAATTTTTAAGAGACCACTCACACAACGCTTTCCTAATTGTAACATATATTCTATTTTGTTTTCTTAATTTCTTGGGCGCCAAATCTTAAAGTACGCTAATGGTCTGGTATGAGAGAAAACATGTACCAATTTTATTATTGTCGTGATGTATCTTATAACCAAATCGAAGTAGTCAATTGCATTTTATAAAGTTCTAGCTCTACGTTGCTTCGCGTTGCCTTGCATAGCACGGTCATGATAAATCAATACGCGTCTACAATAAAATTAAATTCCGAAACAAGAATGGAATTTATTCATTGTCGCTGACGTACGAAACGAAAGGGCAAATGGGAATAAATTAGTTGCAACACCCAGTGTTTTTCAGATCACCTTCTTTCGGAAAATAAATCAAAGCTTAAAAATTCGAATCCGATTTTCATTGCGAGCACTTGAAACTTAACACTAGGTTGGGCTCAACTGACTTTAGTAGAAGAAAAAAAATCTTAATTTGCGTTGCAAAGCGTGGCCTAAAGAAGCAGGCGGTTTGCCTTGAGCGCGGCAGCTGCTGTCCGTACAGGGGGGGCTATTTCTGAAACCACTTTTTGCACTTATTTATTTATTTACCGGTTTTATTGTAACTACGGACAGTACAAGACGGAACCTTTGTATTAAAATAACTTTTGTTCATTTGGGAACGTCTCGCGAGTGACGAATGACTGACAAAACTGGTAACGCTCATTGTTTCGTGTCTGCGTCTTTTTAATCCCGCAAAGTTAGCGCAGCGACCTCGGCGTATTACATTTCCGAAACAATTTCGACGGTCTGCGAAAAAACATTGGCATTGTCCGTAAACGTTTTTTACAAATACGTTATAGATTTTTTTAAATTTGATCATCAAAAAAATGCATACGATACGTCTTACTTTAAACGACACTACTAGTTCTAGGAATACTTCCTGCGTTGAGTAGTGCCAAAGACATTACAGACAATAATGGCGGTTTTATTACCTTTGCAGTCATAAACACGAAAATATGTTGTCCGTCGGTCTGCGTAGCTCTCAGTACCACATACTGGATATCAACGGCGGGAAAACTACGGTTTAGAATTGTAATAACGCATGACCATGTCTATTTATATTTTCCCTCAAATACCTCACCAGGTGACCCCAATACTCGTTAACCTCACTTTCCATATACAAAAACTCATTAGTTGTAACATGGTAAGTTAAAGTCATAGCTTGCTGGAATTTTAATAACGAAATAAATTAACCCTTATTTCAATAATTACTATTGTTTTCACAATAATTAGTATTTACTAATTTTATAACTGGGATAATTAGTAAATGATAAACGTACAGACCATCTGATCATTTTTGCTAGCGTTAAGCTGTGATACCATAAAATAAACAAGGTTCTATAGCCCATCATTATTCTATACGCGCTAGAAAAACCAAACACACGCATTAAACCGCATAATCGTTCGGCAAACACGGCGGGCGACCGGTCCCGGTTGCCGTACGGCTAACCGTTCAATTAGCGACACCGAGCGCGCAATTACGCCCACCGCAAAAAGCATCGAGATCCACCATCTAGACTGAGTAATACCGTTTTAAGAATTTTCATAAAACGATAATTAAACGACTGAAGTCGTCGACGACTTTTTTAAATTGAACACGGCCTACGATAAAAACATGGTCGCCTCGGCTATCAGAATCGCAGGCCGTGTCTCGACTTCTAAGCTATTTAAGCGATCCGTGTTGCGAATTATTGCTTTATAGAAGGAATTTTAATCATTCTAAGTGGTTTTATGAACAGGGCGGAGTAAATCTTTTTTTTTAGCAAGGAAAACTAACAAGTGGTCACCTGATGGTAAGTCATCACCACCGTCCATAGACACCCGCAACATTAAAGACGTGGCAGATGCGTTGCCCACCCAGAAGGCTAAGATTTAATACCGTTTGTGCCAGTAATTTTATCAGCCGTCTTGCTCTCCCTCCACGCCGGAATAGAACAGTGCAAGCCCTGCTGCTTAACGGCTGGATTAGGGAGTAAGATGGTGGTAGCGATCCGGACGGACCTCGCACAAGCTTCTATCACCCGCAAAATTTATTATTTGAACTAATTACTTATCTAAAAACAGATTCCTCGTGAATTTGGCGTTTGGTTTGTAGTTATGAAACTTTATTTTTATAGATCGCTGTCCTCGATTCACAATTGATATCCCGTCAGTTTTGACAGTTAAATATCGGCCGATTGTAGTGTCGAAACAACTGAACGGCTACTATCGAGTCAGTAGCCGCTTGTGGACTGCTACCGGCGCTTAAACGAATAGCCTAAAGGCTTAATTTTTATTGCAAAGTAATCATTAGATTACAGCCGATATTGTGTAAGGTGTTGCTTGTTATATCTACTTGACTGCGAATCATATAAAAATAGAGTTGTAGATTTAAAAACATGACTACGCATAAGTCAGCTTTTAGCTATGTGCTGTAAAAAGGATGAAACATATTATAATGAGGATACTCATAGTATTGGATTTATTGTCTACAGTGGTCTACATCTCGAAGTACCAAATCAGTATGTACTTTGGTTAATAGAAAAAGTATTTTGATTTAATTAAGTACCGCATCAAATCCGAATTCGGGAATATGTAATCCGAAGCAGTCTTATTTTCTATTCGAATAGGCGCGGGTGGTAGGGTAGGACCTTGTGCAATGTCCGTCCTGATCGCTACCAGCTACCACCACCTTGCTCGCTAATCTTGCCGCTGAGCAGCAGTGCTTGCACTGTTGTGTTCCGGCGTGGAGAGCAAGACAGCTGGTGCAATTACTGGCACAAGAGGTATTCCATTTTAAATCTCTGCGATCTCCTTGGTATTGCGGGTGTTTATGGGCAGTGGTGATTACTCACCATCAGGTGACCCACAAGCCCGTTTGCTTTCCTATATTGTATAGAAAAAGGTGTTTACGCACCACGTCAAATCCGATTTAAACGACTTCGTTCCGAATTTTCTCGGATCCGGATCGGATTCTAAGCGTAAACACTAACTGTAAGCTCCTTATATATTTCTAGAGGCCTCATTATTTGCCCGTAATAATCCAAGTTACCAGAAAGGCAGAGTTTATTGACACCGATACACAATAAAACCCCAGAAGATTGTAAATTTGCATCTATAACGGTGCAAGCGCCAATGTAGGTAAATAAATGATGGACAGCCAACGAAAGAAAAATATTTGATTGGATCGAATGGGTCCATTCAAATTCATATCGGATGTTCAACTTACAAAGTGAAAAACTAAGACAGATGATCATTTCATATTATTTTGCACGTTAATTTCAATAAGTTAAAGTTTCATCGATGATTAATACAGCTAGCACATTAATTATTCACATGCGTTTAGCACGTTACCGCAGAAAGTGTATTGAAGGATGATTTAGCTATAAGGAACATTATTTAGACTTAAATTTTATTTTGTTCGTGTTACAATAGAATTTAATTATGTTTTTTTTGTCCTAAGACGAAACAAATGGAAAAATATAGCTTTCGGCTGCAAATCTAATCCAGAACTTAACATTCCGGTCACCATGATAAAATTACTAATTTCATCTTAGAGCGGTAAAGGAATCTGTCGATTTTTCATTCGATTTGTAAACAACACGAGCAACATCCGAAGCGTTTACGGTATCATAAGTAAACACTTTTTTTCAATCCTATCGCGACAATTAGATACACCAATACCTCCACATAGTGAATAAAGCGCTATATTACCGCAGTGAGGTGGCTTTTGTTAGTTGTAATTGGTTTTTTGTAACGGGTCCCGGGCATTCCCACGGGCCCTCGACCTTAATACCTAATTACAATTACATTGCGTGTTAAATTTGTAAAAGTTAGTAGAATTGCTCTATTTGAGCGTAAGAGTAACGTTTATTGCTCACGGCTCTTTTGTTTAATATTTTTGTATTTAATTGACTGATCGTTTAATGGTAACAAGAACGTGTTAAACCGGCTGCAGATGTACTTGTTTCGCAATTGTGCATGCAAAATCATTTTGCACCAGCATGGTTGATCTGTATACCATAAAGTTACTTGCATGTTTTTAAAGGTTGTAAGCAGTTACGAACTAGTCGGCTATATTTTGTTCCAATTCTTATTTTTTCCTATAGCACTGAAAACACGTCCAAATAGTGTGGCCGCCTTCCAATGTCGACTTATCCATTTGGAGTGCTTCCATGTAAAACAAATTATGATATTTTCACTTTTCCTTTGATATTAAAATGACATCGACAGTATCGTTACTATCGATAGGTCGCCACTGACGAAGCATCCATTTGAAGTGTTTTTACTAATAGTGTCAAACTACCGAATTAACAGATTCAAGGTCAATTATCGATAGTTGGACATCACCAGTGAAAGCAAATCAGATGGATGCACCAACATTGAAAGGCGCCCGACCAAACCATTTGGACAGCTGGACGCGTAACGACTGGCAAACATAGAGAATTAATAGATTTAGGCGTTACTTTGCGGAGGTCGAAATCAAAAAACTAGAACAAATTACCTTTCTAGTCCGTGAAATCTTAAAGAAGATCGATGACATAACTTTTACTTTATCAAATGTTGGTATAAATACTAACTCGAGACTAAAACTAAACGGGTCTAATGGACGACCCATAAAATCAGCTTCACGAGTAAACTTTATTGAATAATGACGGCAAAGTATAGATTCGGTATTTCTCTTTTGGGGCAAGCCTCGGTCGTTGACCTTGCTCGGTTTGAGGCCAACGGCCACCGGCATAATGATTCTAGTGCAAATTATTTCTTCATCATAAAAACAGGGTGTCTATGATGAGAAAAAGAGCTGGTTATTGGAGTTTTAAAACAGTTTTATGGGGGTCCATATTTATTGTCAGCTACAGAATTTTCAATATAGAATGTTTTCTTTACTTTTATAAATCTATTCGTATCTTCATTATAAAATGTTGGCGATTTGATTCCAGTTTTACGACTAACAAAACAGTTTTGGATAGCTCGTAAAAATCAAGATGCTTGCTTTCATACATTTTAAGTTCAAACGGAAAATACTTCTACTAAACGACTGAATGAGATCCAAATACTTCCGAATATTTCAGTAACAACGACAAAGGGACGAGCATGTATCAATAAAAAACGGTTTTCCTCTCCCCAAAAAGTAAATCTTGACTTCATCATTGCTTATAGATAAAGAAAGTACATAAATAAAAATTGCCCATAAATTTCAATACGAGGAAAGGGGAGAACCACCTGAAAATAAATTGTCATTAAACTGTAGGAAAGCCGGGATTAACAGGTTTAAGGGATAAAAGAAGCCTAAGACAATTAGGACACTAAGGTAATCAAGGCCACGGAAGGGCACGAAAGGGCAAAGGTTAACGGTAGCCTATTCTGAAGCCTGTGGAAACGCTCGCCAATCCGCGGGTCACTGCCCTGAGATTAGTTAGACAGCGATTCGCGTTCGTGTCGTTTTTATCTCGGCTTTTTGTCGTTCGCGCGTGCGTTACCCTCGCCCGTTGAACCAACAATTACGCTACCGCTACCACTTTGTCGCTTTGACTTATTTGGTAACAGCGTTTGATGGACACACTTGCTCTTAAAGCGACAAGGTGCGTATAAGAGTAGCGACTTTTGGAGTTGATCGTTCTCTAATAGGCTTCAAGAATGTTAATGGGTTTATTAGACACAGTTAGGTGCACGAATAATTGATAAAATGTCAACGATATGCCACTCAAATGCTACAGTTTTAACAGAAGCCTGTTCAATTAAAAATGACTGATGTATAATTCGACCGGTAAAAAAAAAGTTTTCGAAAAAATAAGAATATATCGTCGTATTAATTAAGCAAGCATGATCAATAAAAAAAATGGGAATAATAAAATAAACGTAATGCCTATTTATAAAGCATCGGATTACAATAACAATATTCCGAGCATCACATTTGAGGAAAACATTAATCCAAATTCTCATCTGTGTCATTTTCCTTGTGCACTCTGATTCAATATCATAGAATAAATGGTAAGCTCGGTTACTCGACACTACTTAATCTACTACCTACTCTAACTAGACATAACTAAATGAATATACGACGCGCGAAATAAATCATCGAATGGTACTGAATCGGTGTTTTCGGAATAGCGACCTTTCGACCAATGCTTTCCGCAAGGTCGTAAGAGTAATTCGCGTCTGTTCGATATTGAGCTTTACAGGGTTGTAGTAAGGTCGGTTATTTTACGACGGGACTTAATGAGATACGATTGTGAAAGTGTCGAGCTGTTACACGCTTACACGTGTAGCGCTAGCCACTCACGCGCGGGCGCTGCTCGAGAGGCGGCATTAGTTTGGACCGGCTTGAAGCAGAGTCGGACTGAAGCGATGAAACTATGACAACTTGATTAACAGGGTTCCTATTTTTAGGTCATGCTAAATGTTTCTATGGTATCTTATAATTTGTTAGAGTTTAGATTAATATTTTACATTAAGTATAAATCAATAGAAATAGTAAATGTAGAGCAATGAAAACTCTTTTGATAAACTTACCTACTGTCTAAATTACTTTGAAGTAACAAATTAATACTACTGAATAATTTAGGCCATGCATAAATATAACAAAGGATGGATAATATAAAACTGTTTTCATTGCTCTACATTGGACATTTCTATTAATTTTCACTTAAGTCATTATGAAGTCATAAAATCAAATCGAAAACTAAAATTCCAACCCTTTGAAAGTCCTTTTCAACGTTTATAAACAATGTTAAACTAAACATAAAAGAGGCTGAAATACAAGCCGAGAATAAACATAAACACGCCTCACAAATTCATTGTTTTGCCAAACGAGTCCCAGCTCCCTGGAAAAAGTAGAAAATAAAAGTGCCACGAGCCGGCCAGCAACATAGGCGAAGTCTTGCTTTTACGAGAAAAGCGTTTTTGTAGTTTTAGCGGCCATAGTAATATGCACACTCTGTGAAAAAATCAAATGTCTACCTTTTCCGGTTAAATAGATACAGCCTTGTGAAAAGGGACAGACGGACGGATGAGCGAGAGCAATACGACAGTGAAAATCTCAAATGTCGTAAAGGACCGTGCTCCATAATGTCCCTTACAACATTTGAGATTGCCACTGTTGAATAGGGCTCCGTTTGGACCCTTTAGGTATGGGACCCTAAAATGAAGTTTTATACAACTCTTGACTTCATTTTTATAGAATACTAGCGGATGCCTGCGACTTCGTTCGCACGGAGTTAGTAGCCTATGTCCGTCAGGGATAGTGTAGCTTTCTATTTGTTAAAGTATTTTGGAAATCGGTTCAGCAGTTCCAGAGATTATCCCATACATACAAACAAACAAAAAACAAACAAACAAAGTTGACCTCTTTATTGTATTAGTATAGATTACCTTTTTATTATATTAGTGAAGACGAGCTTTTACCGGGTTTCGCCCGAGTAATAGTATTTTCTACGCATTCTACGGGAAAAAAGTATCCAATGTTTTAATCCAAGACATGATCTGTCTACCAAATTTCATCTATATCCGTCCAGCCATTGAAGAACAAACATCCAAACAGCATTACTTTCGCATTTGTAAAACTAGTAGTATCGCAAAGTAAACCCTAATAACGTGGTATTCAATTCACAGTTCGTTTAAAGAGATTCCTCACGACATTATCACGTAATTAGCGTAGATAAACTGCGCTGCTATTTATAGTTCTTCGAAGTCCACAGTCACATACTTTGGTGCGTACTAAAATAGCCGAGGCATACATAAATAAAACAAATCGGATAGTCGCTCACCCTCACGACCTTGAAACGAAGGGTTGGCCCCTCTCGTACTTGTTCTAGTATAGGTATGGTCGACCAAGTAATTGCTTCACCACTTTTGAACCTTATGCCTGTGCAACACGGTCGAAAAGTGGTCAAGCAATTTCTTGGTCGACTATACGTGCAGCAAGTAGGGTCGTTAATACGTTGTGAAATTGACGTAATTGAAGGATATTGCAGCGCCTGCTCTACGACTGGTTACACGTACGTTAGCTATCCAGTTTCTAATTTTCTTTAAATCTATAATGATTGTAGAAAATTAAGTTTTTTTTTGTTAAAATTACATTTATAATAGAAGATTTTTTATTAAAGGTATACAGGCCTACACACAGATACTAAATTTGGAATAAAACCGATCACTGGAATTGGAAGCGACTCAAAATATGAGCTAAATGAATAAATAAAAGATTGTAAAAACTGTTTTCACATGTTTGATGCAGTTCGTTTGTGTGGAAATCTGGTGAAATTGTGTTATGATAATCCAATCAACTAGTAATGACCTTGAAATTACCTAATCAATAACTCTCTGATAAACTCAATCGTTAGGTAAGTAAGGTATGATTACAGATGCGTTGACATAATTAATTTGTATCACTTTATTTTCCAGACAAAGATTGATGCTTCGATAGTATGTCTAGTGCGTCATAAAAAGATTTAAATTGCATTATCCATACATATCATAGTTGGATCCGTCATCTATATCTCATCAGGTATATGTATTTATATAAATGTATATTATTTACTCCGGATGCGCGCGACTTCGTTCGCGTGAAATTAGTAGCCTATGTCCGTCAGGGATAGTGTAGCTTTTGAAAAGAATTTTTGAAATCGGTTGACTAGTTCCAGAGATTACCCCCTATATACAAACAAACAAAGTTTACCTCTTTATTATATTAGTATAGAGTATAGATATAGATATATTTACTTGGTATATGTAGCATTACACCATTATAAGTAGTACGGTATTTACAGGAGTATATATTTAGTAAATCAATTAATGTTAGTTAGTAGGTACTTGATAGGCAGCTTATTGTTACTCACTTGTTACTTTCTTATTTATAGTGTGGTTGATTGGTAGAGAATGCCTACTGGCATTAAGTCCGCCAATTGTATTTGTTTTTGTAAACTGTGCAATGAAGCTTAAATAAAAAATATAAATATATCGCGACATAGCGTAGACTAAATCAGATCATTCGTGAGTCACTGAATTGTGGCTCAAAAAAATATCGCGGCACAAAGCGCGGATTGGGGACATAAAGTAATACTTACAAGAGAAATGGCTACACTGGTTCTAAAGATGAATAGGCGAACGTTAAAAGGAGAATTAGGCCAGCGTTCTATGATCAGAAATGTAAAGGTTTCCGTACGGCGACTGGCGCAGCGCATACATATTTATTTAGATATCTTCGAGACGTCGATAACTTGTTAGGTATTGCTAAAAATCCAGCCGATACATTGGAATTATGAAATTAAACCGCGCTGCACTCGGCAGCGATGTCGTGCTGCATTATCCGTCAAATCCTAGTGGCCCTAAATGACCGGCCAGTCTGAGTTGCCACCTAACTGGCCTTAAGTATACGTGTTTTATTTTGAAACCTTAACACAAACCCTTTTGTAATGTACCTATGTATAAAACTTCTTATTAGTAACGTTCAGTAAACCTACATTAACAAACCAATGTGTCGTCTTTGTTTGTCACTGAGACGTTTACCTTAGAATGAATAGAACAACACATTTTTAGTCATAAGAGGTGGTAATGATAAACTTTACTGAAATAGGCGTTAAAACTGCATATATGTATAAAGCTACACTATTTTCAGGACACTCTCCTAAGTATGAGAGTGTCCAGAGATGGGTTACAGAACTTTTTATATTTAAAGTCAGTTGTCTATGTAACATAGATAAAATTTAAACACATTTGGGTCGATCAAAGGACTGTGCCATCTCACTTAGGGACGGACAAAAGTTGCAGATAGTTCTTAAAAAGGTGGCTGTCTTTTCGGATTTTTTGTACGTTTCCGCCGTGACATCAATAATCACACTTCAACGTGACAATGATAATGGAGCGCTACTAGCAGTATGCTCTAAATAATTTCAATAGGGAAGTCGCACTCTGCTAATCATCGTAATTAGGTCATTACAATGGAGATTAGACTTTCGGTGTGTTAAATTTTAACGTGTAATTTAGTAGCACTACATAAATGTTTTATTGTTAACAAGATGGGTCGGTCTGAGTTACGTTTTTTTGGTCAGAGACGTTTGCGAGTGCGCGCATAACGACTTACCAGTTTCGTCGTAATCGGATGATAAAGAAACACATAGAAGATTATCGACAAACACACAGCCACTTATTTTTATATATAAGCTTTTATAAATTTATTCTATGAATCTGATTTTGCTAAGGAAAACCTGTGCTGAATGTGCAAAGCTACAAAGTTTCAACAGATTATCATAGGAGGCCGTCAAAAAGACTCATTACGTGGAGTGTGTTCAACAAACAAAGAGCGTATATAAATACGTTAAATAATAAGATTAAAGATCGATTGTGGCGACTTATTTGGCCTAGATCGACAATGTATTTATTCAATTATTGCGCTAGGATTAAGAGAATCTGTAACGACCTAACTTGGTCTTCTTTTTGCTATCGCTACGCTTTTCATCATAGTTTACCTAAAAGGTCGTATGTTAACATGAGTAACGATATAAGTCTTTTTATATATTAGCAAGGTACACTATATTGGCAGTAGGCGGCGCGGCTGTCAACAGCGACGCGGAGTCGCGCCGCGCCGGCGCTGCCCCACTAAAGCCAGACTCTGGTCAGCCTACTCGTCTGGATCCTCCTAATAGATTGCCCTGTCGCTCTACTTCATGAAACACTCTGCCAATACCTACTATGAACTAGCTAACAACACTAGTAACGTAAAAAAATAGGTATTGAATGTTCTGGAATACGAGACCACTCACTCAGCGCGTGGCGAATACAATACCAACCGCCGTGAATAAATTTAAAATTAATATGAAAACCGACAGGATTACGGACGACATATCCCGACGTTGACTCGACATTGACGCAAAATCATTGAACACACTCGCTTCAGCGTTTCGGCCATTGTTTGATAATCAAAATGTACAAATTGTTGATTCCAAGGCCGCCGACACTTTAAAATACACCTGAATAAACATTGCCATTGGATTGCAAATATGAATGCCAAATTATTTCGCAAACTGGCGACCTTCAGGGAAAAATTCGAAAGATAATTATTATTACGCGATCATTTGTGCGCAAACAAACGAAAACTAGTATCTTATCAGAAAAGTTATGATTTCTGATATTCAAAGTACCTACGAGTACATGTGACTAGTGATAAAGTGTCGTTAATTATTATTTTTACCGTCAGTATCTTGCTTCCTGAATTCACATCAGATTAGCCGTTCTTAAAGAAAGTGAGCCTGCAGCGCCTATAGAATTAACATTAACTTTAACTCTATAATACATAATTATAGTAATTTAAATTCATTAACTTTCCCACGCGTGCTAGAGTTCTTTAAAGAATTAAATTATGTCACACATTATGTATGACAACGTCAGAAAGGCACTTAAAATAAAACAACAGCGGGCCTGTAAATAAAAATAACCGACGCTAATATTTGTTTTTGTATTAACATTTAAACCATTAGCGGAACTCGCCGTGTAGGCCGTTATATTAAAGAAACATTAATGAACATTACACCTACTGTTTCAGATAAAATCAAATCTGTTTACGCAGTCCAAGAAGGCGTAATAGCGGCAGCATTAATAACCCGAGCATGGGAAGTGTTAGTGTAATTGGAGTTTCGTGCTTTCCACACAAAATTAGTGATGTAGCCCTCTATAAATCCAGTTTTCTCCGTAGCTTAACTTGCAATGGATTATGAAAACCTACGTTGATTTGGTTTACACTTAAATTTACTATCACAAAACTTAACCATAGACTTTTTTAAGGACTAGGGAAATTACGATGTTATCTAAACAAACAGCAAAGTTCCTCCTAACCTAATGTATCTGATTGATTAACAAAACCTGCGAAAACGAAGACATCCAAAAGATAAGTCCCAAAGTACCAGGAGATTGTATCACTCGTTACATTTGGGCATGCTTTTTCATAGCGTACAATCAGTTATAGAATATGTGACTGTAATCACGGAAGAAAGTCCTTCGAGTAAAAGATAATGGCGATAATGATATAACGTGACTGTCACGTTTTTTCTACAAACGTTTTGGCTCTAATATGCCTAGGAGCTCTATTTTTATTAAATTATAACACTAAAGCTGGCCTAATTACTCTGAAAAGAACCCTTATTAGGTACGTAATTTGGAACATACACTTGACCGGTTTTTGGTGAGTGCGAGGGCAGCGTTCCACTTGTAGTATTTGTGCTAGCGGGCCGATGACGGGGCGGTCCGCTGTCAAAATGGAACCCGCCTAGACAAGGTACATACTGCGCAGCCGACAGCTTTCGGGAAAATATTTTCAAGTGGAGCCTGTTTTTATGAAGAGAAATTGATTAAATGTAGTATGTGGATCCATATAGCGCTGGCATTATTTGTAACTTACGTTCAGCAGTCTAATTGAACTGATTGCATTTAACCCACTTATTCCAGCTTGGGTTCGTTGGTTAACTCACTAACTTGGGGCTAACTTGATATTAGTCGCGCACATGTTCGTGCCATAAAAACGGAGGCCGAAGGGCTACGATACGACTGTATAAACATATCAGTTTATTAGGATTTTGAATGTACGGCAGCAGTCTTTCATCTTAGTTGGGAGTTGCGACGTTACGCCTAAAAAATCTAGTCACGCACGAAAAGGAAAGTAAGACAAGAGGATTTTTCCAGAAGAATATGCCCGTCTGAAACCCGGTTGAACTGTAAGGCGTTGTCTGGGTTATTATGGCTTTCTGCAATAACAAGATATTCCTGGGTACGCCTACGTACAGTCTCAGGAGGGCCCGTATGATTTGACCTTTCAGTGTGCCCGTTTTGTGCGTACTTATTTGGGGCAAAAAACTATACCGATTTTGAATCTGTGTACAGTTTGTAAAAAATTATGCATATTTTAACTGTAGAAGATTTAACTGACAGAGTTAAATTCCTCTTATAGCGATTATTTCGTGTTTTTCAGTGATGCTTAGGCAGGTTACCAACGAAATTGTTTAATTTATACATAAGTCCTTATAACAAACCTGAATAAAACGCCAAAAAGATCGCTACAACATTTATAGAAAATGAAAATAAAAAAGATATTGTTAAAATAAAGTTAAACGGTATTTTGTCTACTTAAGCCCACGGTAGTAACATTTTATTCCGAGCCCGCCCACTATTTTATCTGTAGCACCATCATCAAGAAAGTTTTCCTATTTAGTTTTAATTTAAATAGATTCCTTGAACACCGAGAAAAAGTCAGAAGCAATACATCAAAGTTATCGAAAACAAGAAGGTGGCTATAAAACCATTATAAATTCTGAACTCGCGCCCGAGTGCCAAATCCATGACGAGCCGCGAATTTTAAACAACGCTCGGTTATTGATAAGTTGGTTTTGTACCGTATTTTATTAGCCATTTGGTTAAAAGCTCAATCGAAAAAAGAAAAATATTTTTAGTAAAAGTCTTGTAAATGTGATCGTAATAGTCGAACGCAATGTAACACCTGTCTTGATTTCCCAATGCAAGCTAAAGGAGTCAAGAATTCAACGCCATCTATGTATATTAAGGACCTAAACACACAGCTGGGTAAACTGGTGACGTCATAGATACAGGCGTATTTTCAAGTCAAAATCGCCGACCAAAAAAGAAATGTCACCAGGCGCGTGTAGGTGGCATTTATGAAGCGCGGTGCGCGCACACAATAAAACATCGGGCGCGTTTGTGAAGCGCGTTTACAGCCCGCCGCCACGGTTAACACGTTGTAAACACGGCGCCCCTTTCATTTAGAAAATTAATAATAATCATATTTATTGCTCCAAAAGGGTTCGTGTGCCATTATAACATGAAGTCAATTGGAGTAGAACATCTCGAGAATAGTTTATTTATAATTTGAAGTTCATCTATTCGCTGGCTAGAAAGTCCGTATACGTATACGTCCTCTTCAGGGTCCTTGCACGCTAGTTATTGTCGTGAACATAAAGTAGGTATACATCCTTTTCTAACCTGTTGGAGTGTGATGAATGCTTTATGTTCGCGGGAAACGCTAGTGTGTGCTGCCAATGCAGTAAATGGTACTTAATCATTAATCAGAATCACAAAGTTAGAAACAAATGCCTTAGGCCTATTACTCGGATGAAATACTAGCATGGATAGAGTCTCAGAATATTTGAGGCGTAGAAACTGTCAAAACACTATTAAACTGTTAAATTGTTTGGGAAATCGCAGATTATGTTACCCTAATGAACACCAAAAAGAATCAGTAAGATAGTTCCTGTTAGTACGAGCTTCCTTAGTCTGACTCATAGTGTAACACGTCTCTTTTCGGCAATTCGAATTGCCGTTTTTTTTAATTTTTTTTTTTTACAACATAGGACGCCAAACAAGCAAGTGGGTCACCTGATGGTAAGTGATCACCACCGCCCATAGACACCTGCAACAACAAAGAGAGTGCAGATGCGTTGCCAACCCAGAGGGCTAAGATGGAATACCTCTTGTGCCAGTAATTACACCGGCTGTCTTGCTCTCCACGCCGGAACACAACAGTGCAAGCACTGTTGCTTAGCGGCAGGATTAGCGAGCAAGATGGTGGTAGCGATCCGGACGGACCTTGCACAAGGTCCTACCACCCGCAATTTAAAGAGAAGGTATTAATTGAAATGTGGCTTTCATCTTTAAGTTTTTTTTTATGCATCAGTTTTCTTTTTACATAAAACTAGCTACCCTAAAAATACCGCCTTTCCTTAATAATTAGGAAATCAATCTTTTTGCCTCAGTGCACCTAGCACGAATATTCTCGATACGCGTTTACTCGCTACGTAACACAGTGCGTCTCGTTCTAACCAGCCCAGTAGGAGAGAGACGCACTGAGTTACGTAGCGAGTTAACGCGTAACGAGAATATTCGTGCTAGGTGCACAGTTTTTGCTTTATGGTAAATTTGAAGTTTTGGTTTGATTTAAAGTTTAATTCAAAGATTTAAACTCAGCAGCTCCAGATGGTTTATAAGCGATAAAGTTTCTGGAAAGTAAAGGTAAATAGATTGATTCCACTATTTCTGTGCCCACTACAGATAAAAGTCGCTAGAAAAACAGGGAATATTTCGTTTATCGTTTGCGGAAACTTGTATACCTCTTTATTTTGTTTCTTACCTCGTGTTACGGACATCGATGAAACAAGTGAAGGTATAGGCTACGGTAATAAATGAAACAGATGGAATTGAATATCGATTTACTCAACACTCAGGTAGATAGATTATTGAAGTTAAGTACCTATCTGCTCAGAATATTTTAGGTCACGGTATCGTCGTTTCGAGGGCTTCAAGGCAGCCATGGTAAATTACATTTAATTTAAATTTCTAACGGATTATTTTAGTCTATTAGGTCTCCCCTGAAGATAGATGGTAATTAGGGTATTTTTTAATAAACAAGATTACCTTGACTTAAAAATTGATTTTATTAATAAAACCTATCTTTTACAACATCTAGATGTTGTATAACATTTATTTTTATGTATTGAGTAGTTGAAGTATTATTTAACTAGTCGTGCGATTAAAATGATAATACGCTGCAATGATAGTAATCAGTGTAAGTTTATAAATTGCGTAGATAAAGAAAATGATAAAGTAAAATTAAAGAGATTATAGATAACATTAATAATTATAAATGTGATAGCGCGCAGTGTTAAATAAAATAACTGGTCAAGTGCGTCTTGACACGAATAAGCTCAGGGTTCAGTATAGTACTAGTTTTCAACTTTTACGATAATATACTATCGCTCAATTTCTAAAACGCATAAATAAGTTAGTTGGCAACAAAAAAAATCTGAATATCTAGTAAACTTGTCTACAAATCTGGTCCCAAATATATTTTTTTGCATTTGTTCAAATGGTTCTGTCTTAAAGACCTATCCTGAGATATCCCACACGCTTATCGGTATCACCCTATACGCACTGTTTTCTTTTCCTCGGTTATATCGTTATGTGTTCGGAGTGTCAAGCACATTTATATTACTATTTGACTACTCCACTGTATAACGGTTCACAAAAGGAACGTATTTTCTAATTTGCATCGTAATAGTCCTAATAGCTTCCAAGTGCATAGTTTAAATAAAGACATATGGTAGATAGACAGCCAGATGAACGGGATACAATGATAAAGGGTTTTTTTTTAGGCATTTAGTTGCGGAACCAAAAGACCGTTGAGTTTAATGTCCACCATTGGCAAACACATCGTAATCAAGCGGAAGACCTTCAAGTTTTCTAAGGGCTAAGTTTAAATAATTGGAACTCTATTCAGGGCCGGCCGACCGCCTGAAGTATGAAAAAATTGTATAAGAAACCTGCACGAGGAGGCTCGATGAAGAAAGAACGTCTGGGCCAATTATAAAACACTAAAGCAAGCGGAATGTTTGTTAAGAAAACAAAGTTAGAAACAATATTGCAACAATTAACAAAAGGGAACGTAAAGCTTGAAAAACGTTTGAAAAAATTTACTTGGCGGTAATAATGAAATGACTAATAACCAAAAACGTTAAATGTTCATTTATCGTATACATTCACCCATTAGGTATTTCAGATTACAAAAAAAGGTAATTTATTCAAGCCATATGAATTGCCGTGGCAAAACACAGCATTGTTACACGGAACTGATTAAATAAAATAATCACTTACTAGCCAGTTGTTTTTTCCACATGTTTTCCTACACTGAAAAAATATTAATGTTCGTGCTAGTCTCTGATCCTGCCAGGACCGAAGACTAAGCGGCAATAAATATCACAAAACAGTTACTGCGCATATCATCATATCACAATGATAAACGCGAGGTCAGCTCGGTTTTCGCGAGGTCTCAGCGACCTTCCCAAAAATTAGCACGATTTACATATTGTAAACCTTATTTACATTATCTTGAGGAGTGCGGATATTGATAAGATGACACGAGATAACACTTCTGAGATCACTCTTAGTAAACGCAATCAGGAAGCGAATAAGTTTAATGGGCACATAAAGTTTGGCCTTGCAGCACCGAATGTTAAAGTTTCATCAGTTCAGTTTTCAGATTTGGTGATAAGCTCGCAATGACGCAGCTTCGTTTTATTATCTACATATCCAAAGTAATAAAATTCGTAATAGACTTTTTATATTGGCAGCCGTGTAATAAAAATCCGAACGATTACTCTTACATTCTGATTCGAACCTAAACACAAGGGTCGGGGCGTGGGTGGCTACGGCGTTCGTCTCATCAACGTTACGATTTAAAAACGCACCTACGGCTAATTATATCGACAATCAATCGAGAAAGTGTCGCACGAGACACAAATAGCGTCGCGTTATACTGGTTAAAATAATAGTACGTGAGATCGCGGCGCGGTTGTCGCCGGCCGCCCAGACGCGCCTGTTAATATTATTAATGCACGCCATGCGGGCCGCCCCGCTCCCGCTCGCAGTATCGTTTATTAATTATTTGATGAAACCAAATGACAAACAACCCGCTTTGCGGAGACAGCGCAGTTTACAAAGGGTGGGAAACGGTGCGTGCTTCCCACCGTGGCCTGTGGTGCTTCCACCGTACAAACGAGTTGGAACCCGGCATCATGTCTAAGTGACTAAATTTAATTGGCGTCGACGACCACAGCAATTAAGGAGCGGGATTATTGGGCTAGCTCTAAACGGTTTAATACGAAGCCGAGACGGATTGAGATGTGAGGAAACATGACACGTATTGCTTCCGAAGGCCGGCTTTGGGTCCACCGCGCTTTCAATGCGATGTGAAAGGGCGTAATTGATTGTTTAAATTGTAAATACGACTATAATAGCCGTCAAATAAAATAGCATATGCTCATGTTTGGTTACGTACTTTTTAAAACTTCTATCCAGTAAAAATATGAGAAAGCAGAAACTGTTAGCAAATCTACAGCTGAACAATGTCACACAATGACGCTCTTTGTTGCCAGGTAATTTATATTGTATTCAATAGAAATTGGTTAGGATGACTGTTTTATGTTCAATAGATGCCAACAATGTTTAGGTTGTGAATAATTTAGCATGGGAACGCGTCGTTGGTCGACGACGGGTGCTGGAGTGTGGAGTGCTGGGCGATGCGGGCCCGCGGGCGCCCCGGTGACCCACTCGGCAAGCCCACTTGATTACTGCACCAACGATTCAATTGGACAAATACTGAAAACACGGTTAATGCGATTATATTCATACCGCAGCCAACCGCGCGGCCGCCGAAAGAAATACCCGACGATGAATGTGAAATTTGCCTTGTTCCCTACCCTATTTACAATTCTAGCAGCTATTCGTAATATAAAGCGTGTACAGGCGCCAGAATTTAGACGGATTATATAACGAATAGGTATTACTGAGAGAACTCACCGTACGGCGGAATGTAAGGCATGGTGTCGCATAAATGGCACGCGCAGGGCGGCTTACCTGTAACAAATAACGAAAGTTCATTAAACGTGAAAATGAAAGTTGATAAACTGCGGTGGAATGCCATTAAAGCCATAACAATAGAGTCGTAAAATAAATTGCAGTGGTTAATGTAAAATGTCACAATCGGAGCACCGTTGGCAAGTTATGATGTCAATAACGCGAGCCACTGCCGCGGCCGCTGACAACACAATAAATTATTCAACACTACCAACAATTGTTATAAATTTTATCAATAAATAAAAACAAACCCAACACAAACTCATGCCATAGTTGGCAGCCTTGTTCAAGTGTTTCATATTACCTTAAATGATAAAACAATTTGACTCAACTACTTTATTGTTACGTGCTTTTATGTTTAGCTTCTACGCTTTTATGATTTACGCGAAGCATGTTGTAAAATGCAGTCAGCAATTTGTTCAGGGAGTATTTTTGGCTCATTCATATTTGGAATTCCCACGGGAAGCTTATCTTTATTACAATCAGTGACCACTGTGTATTTTTAAAGGAAGGCTTATGTCATTAAATTTACATTCTTCGCGTGAAAACACACTTTTGTTTATTTTATACGTATTTAACACGGGGACTTGCAAATAGCTCATGGTTATTCATTCTGTAAATATAATAAATAGAAAATTTTGAGATAGGTTCGCTGCAAGTGTTTTTCAAAAGCTTGGCCAATTTGCTGTCATATTCTATTATGTTTATTAAATCAACTACGCGGCTGCGACGGGAAGACTAAGAATTTAAAACTTAAAGTCAATTAAACTGTCTAAAAGGAAAATATTCATAAGGCACAGAGTGTAGAGCCGAGGAGTCGACCATGCAGAATGAAGTCATCCACGTAGACGTAAGTCAAACGCGTCCAACAAAGAAGCGCAGCGACCTTAACGGTTACGCTTCACAAACGTGGCCCGTGCGACTTCCTTCGGCTTCACTCTTTTGACAAATTGTCGAAATGAGGAATGGATTCAAATTATGCAAGAGGGATTGTCTGGAGAAGGGCTATCAAACGAGTCGCAAGATCATGCTAGGAACAATTTAAGAGAACTTAGGGATAAAAAGCACGAAACTGATTTGATTACACTATGGTTTGATCAGAAGAAGTATGTATTTATTTGAAAGTAATGACAAATCACTCTATTAAATTCACTAAAGATATTAGGTACCTCTAACAGAAGTGACACGTTTAACATCGATTTTGTGTATCTAGTCTGATAGCTTACTATGTAACGCGTCGTGAAAATAGTACTGCTTTAGTAATTCCACGTTCAGATATAATATTACATTAACAAAACCCACAAGCGGTCGCCTCATAAGAAGCTCTAGGTCCATAAATATAATTTTACAATGAGAGATATAAATGAAAGCGTGTTCGGTGCATTTATTTACGGTTAAAACGAGGGGAGGAACTAAAGGGCCCCGCTCCACTGATTATTGTTTTACTTAACTTTTTATAGCTCTCAACCGACGCCCGCTCGCGTTCGAAGGGTTTATATTGGTTACGACACGTTGCTTATTCAGACGTTTTTTATCTAGTAGACATACTTTACTTTTCTATGTTTTTAGTATAAATGAATAATTGGCTAAAACCGGTTTTACAAACTAATGACTTCGTTTTACAGTCTACTTATAGGTAAACATTTTCCAATTGTTTGATTCGTCGTCTTTATTATTATTAAACAAAATTGTAGGTCATTAAATCCATCAGAGTATATTTTTTATCGTTTTACTGCAACTGAAAACAGCTAGGTACTTTAAAGAATTTAATTGAAAGTCAAAAACAATAAAACCCATCCTGTTTCAAAGGCATTAACGTTTACGACAATAAATTCAATCAGCGAGATGAACCGGCCACAAAGCTCATTGATGTGAAGATAACATAAAAGAGTGATACGAATGAACGTTCTCGTGGGTTCTTCCTTCCTATTCGCTATTCATAATTCCCGTTCAGTGCAGCTAGCACGAATATTCTCGACACGCGTTAATTCGCTACGTAACTCAGTGCGTCTCGTTCTAAGAAGTCCAGTAGGAGCAAGACGCACTTAGTTACGTAGCGAGTTAACGCGTATCGAGAAGATTCGTGCTAGCTGCACAGAGCAAACCAGTCGGCGGCAAGTTCGAGCTGCGTACGTGCGCCGCGCGGCTACACAAAGGCGGCATTAGCTTGGACTTGGAGTTCTGCGTTTTGTTTTGCGACTTGAGTGCCTCAAGCAGGTCGAAATGTTACACGTCTTGCTTTATGGCGTTTACTTTTTTATTTGTAGCTTTTCTAGGATCTAATATTTGTTTTATGCAACTCAAGTTTTGGTTCAACTATTTCAGAGTAGATTAGCCGACCTAGTTATAAATTTTACCAAGCGTAAAACCGAGTTTAGATCGCCCCAAAACCCCTCTATATATAGGGTACTCTAAACTTCTTGACATTTACGAGTACCTAACCTTTAACATGGACAAACTTTACTTGTTTATCTAAGTAGTAAAGGGTCGTACCGGATACCATAAAATATCACCAAAAACTTACACAAAACGTCAACAACTAAATCAAACAATGTTTAACAGATAATACGACACTGATGTAACTGATTCACCTAAACTCCCCCTCAAAATAATCCAACAAAATGGTATCGAGATTTCGTGAGTCATAGGGGGAGAACCCGTGACGTCACGCTCTTGCGAGGACAAAGAACCGCTGGACCCAGGATGTTATTGTTATAATCAATGGAGTTAGTTAACAAACATAGATGAACTTACACTTTGTACTTGTTAGCAACTTTTATGCCGCTTCTTTGAACGACTGACTTGGGCCAGAAAAATCTGTGAATTTTTTTTCAACATCGACTAAGCGGAATTAATTAATACTTGCGCCGGCCACTAACCATTTCTGGTTTCAATCTCGGAAGGTGAATAGTACGAATAAAGACCTAAAAGAAGCGACACTTTAACTCCTACACGCGTGCTTCATTGATGTTGGCCAAGCAAGGCACTATAAGCGCTATAAAAACCGTATAGTAGCTGTATAGGCCGATCGTCTCTATACAGCCACAGCTGCTACTTGGGTGACAAAGAGGTAGGAGGTGAAGCGACACATTTAATAATTAATCTTTATTCATATCTTATTAGTGTGCATTGATACTGACGGAGTTCTGATTCGATGAATGACACGGCGCGAAAAAACAAGTCACACTGGGTTATCTAAACGAAGCAACACTTCTACACTAATATGATAAAGAGTTAATGTTGTTTTTTGTTTGTTTGTATGTAGAGGGTAATAATCACTGAGAGTGCTGAACCGATTCCAAAAATTCTTTTACTAATAGAAAGCTAGACTATCCCTGACAGACATAGGTTACTAAATCAACGCGAACGAAGGCGCGGACGTCCGCTAGTATATAATAAAGTTACGTTTATTAGCATTTTACATAGCGCATGTGGCATGCGACGACATTGGGCAGATTTATATTATGTTCGCTAGCGGTAATACTGCGTTTTTATTACGGCATTTTAAAATTATTAAATGCAAAAATAAATATCTTTCTAAACTTCTTTAAAAAACTCTAAATGTTAGTGAAAACCGTATCAAAATCTGTTGCGTGGTGTAGAATGAGACGGCGGCCGAAGGTACACTATAAGGATTTAGGACAGACAGGAACGGATACCAACTATGTTTAAAAGATACATAAAATTTACATGAGTTGACTCAAGAATTAAATAGAAAATAAATTGACCCGCTAAAACATCGATAAAGATATCACCGAAGACTGTCAAGAATGTAGAGCTGATACCAAACGATAAACTAGCTACACATTTTCCGATACTTCGTACCTAAAGCAAGCCAGCAATAACGTTTGCAGGTGAGATGTATAAAAGAAGAATTTTCGAGCTCAGGGCTACATAAATCTAGACTCGTAGACAGAAACAATAAGGATCCGGATTCAATCACGGATCTGCACGAGGCCGTCGCTTTGTCATTTGTGTTGTGTTGCATAAAATTGGTATTAAATGGATAAATATATAGTAAGATTTATAAAGGTTTAAGTAGTTTAATTTGACCGGAGAATAGTTCGGATCACATTTTCCTTCTAGATTTTTTAGGTGGTTTTCAGTCTTACTCGACAATTCTTAAACAAACTTAACTCGACTCGACTTAAACAAAATCTAAAAATTTAAATAAAAATTGAGGGGAAATGACAAGGTCACAAGACGTAGAGTTGGAAAACAAAACAATAAAGACTGGACAAGAAGACTGAGTACTAACCTATACTTATTCAAGGATGCGTTCAGAAACGCTGAAGATTATCGGGGATTACCCACCCATAGCCGGAATCTCCAGAAATCTATTTCTACCAGTTTCTTCGCAATCACAAAAAGTTTCGATTGGGATTCTAAAAACAAGTGTAGTCGGTATCGCTCGTTGTGTTACTTATATCCTGAGTAACTCATTGTTAAGCAACTTATATCAAACAAAAGTATCACTTGGTTTCGTCAGCGGGAAGAGTAGGTAAGCTAAGGTGGTATTTTTTTATTTAAAGCAGTAAAAACAATCGAGCTTGGAAAAGAAAAAAAACTGTTACGATTAATTTCTGAATGAGAATAACTTAACAACTTTCTGTTAATCAAGAATGAGATACTTTTAAATGCAGGAAATAGGAATATATAAAATACAGTTGTTTTGTTAAAATTGAATAATGTAGATAAGTCAATGTTTAAAACATCTCTACACGAGCGATGACGCAAATGCTTCGATTTGTCATTGGTTTTGTGGTTGTGGCTTTGAATGGAATCGATTGTTTTGTCATTTGCTATTATTTTATGTCAGTTTTTTCACTAACTACGTAAAATAAAATGTTATTATAATTAAATTAAATAAGCGAATGATCATTCCAGAAATGCAAACATATGTACATAAAAGAAAGTTAAACAAGCGATAAAGTGCCTAGAGAGGCAGATATATAATCGCTTAATTATTTCTTGTTATAAAATTAATAACATGAAAAAGCAATCATTATAATCTAACATTGAAATGAAACTAATTTTAAGAAATATAATAGCGTTTTTTTATTTTATTTAAAGTCGTTTATTATACTTAGAATGCGGACTATCAAATTAGTTTCAATTAAATGTTTGAAATAGTAAAAAAACACATTTGAATGTTACTGAACTATAGGAAACGGGCACCATAAACCACTAGGTGAGTATCAGGTCGGTTCTAGATTAGTAGAAGGTGAGTCGGAACTTCGGAAGGTGCAGGGCAGGGCAGCGTGTTCGATACTCACCGACCGCGCGACCGTGAAGCGTATTCAAGGAATAGTCACCTAGTTTGAGCAGGTAGGCTGACAGTAGCACGGCGTCGTGGCGCGGCTCCGCGCGCTCCCGCGCCGGCTGCGCGCGCGCCTGCCCCGGACGCATCAACGACGATATAGAAAAGTCCGTCGGCCGCGGCGGCGCGACCCACCCGCTCACACTACACAACTTACACTCCTCCTTCATCGTTTAACACTAATAAAATAATCTATCCGTTTTTTTTGTACTCGGTTTGTACTGGGGCACTTAGTAAAATCACATATAAAAATATCCTCACATCACAAGTTATCACAGCGTTCGGCGTCTACCTGTAAATTCGATAGATTGAATGCGACTTTCAAAACAATCGAAAGTTTTTATCTTACACGTGCTGTAATTGCCGGTATCTCTCAAAATAACATTCACGTGCGAATATGTTATCGCGAGTCGTTATCCGACGGAATATACCTATCTCGCGAATTGTTTCTAGACTATTGATCAATTTTGTTGGGACGTAATTTTGACCTATTGCATTGAAAGGTCAGTTCGAGAGTTAAACCGAAATCATGAATTAATATTGCAATAGGTTGCGTCATGCGTGTTTAAATTATGAGCGTGAAGATTTTATCACGAAAAAATGTAAGCGTTCAGTTCTGAATTTTACTACCGCCTAGTAGAAGAAGTTAGTGAGTTTTTTGAGAGACAACCGGCAATTATGCACGTGGTGGCAGTCGCAGTGTACGCGGACGGTGTGGCGTCAGCAGTCAGCGCTGCATTGCGGTAGCGCGCGGGACGGAGGTGCAATGCCGTCGTGCGAATTTAGATTGAAACTAGAGCTATCGTTTTTGTATTATTTACCATTGTTACAAAAGGTTTTGGTTTGACTGATTAATTTTTGAAATGTTTTTTTCTCTTTTGATATAACTTCTATTCTGTGGTTTCAATGATTGATTAATTTACTGAATGATCTTTGTTAGAATGAGCATGTTTTGAGTTATATTTAAATAATATGACGTGTAATTAATATTATCTATAAAAAATATTAATATGACTACCGACTTCCACCTAACCTTAAACAACTTTTTCTAGGAAACTAATGTCACAAAAACTACTCTTCATAGACCACCGCTAAGCCGATTTCACCAATTTCTTTTGAACGGGAAGTTCTTTTTTTCTGGCGAAACAGATCTTGGTTCCTTTTAGAAAAAGTGGTTAAATAGAAATACTTCTTCAGTCGAAGTTTTTGACCAAATTGACATCCCGTTTTGAATTTCGTAAAAAACTCATAAAACAGTAACATACCTCGATGCGATTAATGACGTCAATCATTTTTGCACAAGTTACCAGTTTTGTTTCAGTTTGACGTAATTTGGCGAACACAATGTACCATGCAGCAAAGTAGGCAAACACACGTAATGATTTGTTGACTTCACTTTAAATGCTAAATAGATGCCTAGACTATTATGCTTTTGGTATTGAAGGTAAATGACATGAAACATGTATGACATAAGTTTAAAGATATCGTTCAATGCGAAAAAGTGTGTTTCAGTTAAATAAAGTCACAATGTGCTATCCATTCATGTGATATTTAACATTAGGGCCGCCACATGGTTTTTTTTAATTAACATCAAGTTGTTTTCAAAAACACCCATTACATCAGTTATCATAATAAATCCTTCACCTAATTGGACGTATTTACTTAAGGCGTTTAGATTGGCAGACTGATCCACATCCAAGCCACATTCTTAATTTCTAAGAAAATCGATGATTCATGATGCTGGTTTGTTTACAGCAAAACAAACATCTTCGGTATGACTGTCTATTTCCATCCAGAACGCTACAACTTGGTGTGTTGCTGCGCATTTGGTTGGTTTAGTTACTTTACTATATCAAAGTTATTATACCTACTTTATCAAAATTTATAACTGTTACATGAGAGCTGTAGATTACACGTTATACATCTGTAATTACATCATGCTCGTCGTCTGTGGCATTTCCTTTCAGCTGTGTTATTTTTTCAGAGTCCGATTTTTTCCGTTCAAGATAAGATAAAATAGAGATCGCAATCGTTTGAAGATTTCGCGCTGAGATCAGTGTCGCATGACGAGCCACAGATATAAATCTACCAACTCATCATAAATGAATGTAGGGGTTGTTGTATGCTTAGTCTGGGGCGGCAATCAGAAACATACGTATTTGAGGAATCGCGTAAATTTTACAAACCAACCATGAAAACAACTATAATGATAGCAAAAACATACGCGTCACATAGAGTGGCGCATGGAACAGAGGCTATTGCCGAGCAATAGGACACAAACTATTCAGGCTATTAAAATGGCTCTATTTTCGTTTTCTAGTTTTTATAGTTTTCTCTATTCCAGCCGTCATTGTTCGTGTGCGCTCAGTAACGTCGCAATATGGCGGCCTTGAGGCGGCTGGTAAACAAACGTCACGTGCTCCGTGCAGGCGAGTGTGCAGCACCACTGGGATCGACCAATTTTTCCTCCACGCAAACAACATACATCGAACGATAACATCGAAGAATTAACCATATTTTTTTGATCATGTCCTCGCGGCTCATGACGTAATGAATCCTTTTCGCCGTCTTCCAAAATACGTTAGATCGTTTCGTTGATGAAAAAATGGATCTTTAATAATAGGTGCAGCCGCACGTGCGATCGCGCGGCTGGCAGCTGCTGTGACAGCTGTTGTCGACGGAAGAGCCGCCCCCCCCGCCCCGCGACCCTGATTAACCCCCCTTACCTGCCCCGCTACCTGACACATAATCAACACAGCCAATTTCTACTTTCAACTCGCCAGGTATAACCGGGATTCAAAACATTCACATAAATATCACTTCGTTAATTATCGAGATGTTAACTGCAGTAATTATAGAACGTAACAATAAATTGAGACATAATGAAGTTCGACAACGATATGACACAGAAACTGTAAATAGATATTTAACCGAATTAAATTACAAGTACGAAGGTATAATTATCGTAAGCGTTGGTTAAAGTAAATTTTAATGTGAGATTAACTTTTATTGACTTCAATGGGCTGTCGAAGACTAAAAAATACCTATACTTAACTCCATTTGGATGTCCTATCCGACGTACAAGTATGGCTCAACGCTGCAGATATTTGGCAATGTTTTCTGGCTTATACCCAGTGGTATAGCCAGCGCATAACGCGGTTCAAATAAAATAACTACAGTTTGAATGCTATATTCTTTAAATTATTGAAGCGCATGCAGTGGTCGACTGAATTTGCTATTATAAATATATTTGATATGGTTAGACTGCACTAATGCACAGTGACTCCTGAAAGCTTTTCGGCTTGGGTTCTTGGCGGCCTTACTCGAAAATCTCCATGAATTCGTAATGGAATCACTTTTACAACTCGCCACTGCGCCGACTGCCAGGAGTATTCTAATAATTAGCATTTAATATAGTTTTGAAGTTACAATCGTTCAAATTGATAATATCAATCGTCTGTAAGGGCTGTTCCCTTCGATGCACTTGGCAAACGGAGCTGGCGTCAGCCCAATTTGTGCCAACTCTGGCCCGACGAGACTAACATCGACCTAATAGATAATATTATGATGAATTGTTTGTTAGCTGCAGTTTGAGCACTTCTAGCGGGAACTTCCGAAATGTTGGCTTTTCGATCATAACAATGAAATATAATAATAACATGTTTATCTTAGTAGATATCTGCTTTATTTATTCAAATATTATTTATTAATAATGAAGGCATGTTCTTTAATATGTGACAGTTGTCTTATCGCGAATTCAAATTATCAGTATCGATTACCATATCGTGACAGTGCGATAGCTAGATAGGTTTATACTTAATCTAAATCATTTTTTACTTTCCTTTAGATTGGAATGAAGGTCATGTTATGCTATATTTATTTGAGGTTAATTACGACTGTTAACAATGAGTTGTTATTTGGAAATTAGGTAGCTATAAAACGTTAACACACTGGTCGACATTATGTCACTGATTTTAAATCAAGTTTTCGTAGACCGAACAACGATGTTACGTAGATTCTGAAAGGTTATCTTTGCATATTTAGTAAATTAATTAGTTCCCTATCAGCATGTATTATTCTTCAAGGTTCTATGGTGAGTTTTGTTGAAACTGGTGTAGTTTACAGAGTTGACTTATAAAGCACAAATAAATAATAGTCAGTATTTTACACAGAATGTAGATACTGCAGCGCCGCCTCCTAGATTGACGCGTTTTTTGTATGGCGCAGCGGCCCAGTGGTATCAAAACTACTTGTAGATGCACGTACTTAAACCAATTAGAATTATACAAGCGCACCCGTTTACCGTGGAAACGTCATCACGCACTCATTATTACAAATTTGTCGATGCCGACTCTATGTAATATGAGTAACGAAAGCACACAGCCGTTTCACAAGAATCACTAACTGCTTACATAAGCGCAGCTTGCGTAAACTCCACTTAGGTGAGCTCGCTTGTAAGTCAGCTTTAAGTTTACGGACGCCCGTGCGAAACAACAAATCAATTGTTTATGTACTGGCCAATTACATTTAACCCGAGTATTGTAATAGAAAGCCGCATAGATTAACGTTGTAAATTACCGGGCGATGGAATTGGAGACGAACAAAGCAACGTCGACCCACATACGTTGAGCGAGGAAAGGAGCTAGCTATGAAAAAAGCTCTGAATGTTGGGCGAGTAACGGGCCGCAGTGGGCTAATTCGTGCTGATGATGAGAACAGCCACGTTATAAACCGGACGGAAATCACCGCGAGCGTTTCGCTCATCTTGCGCCGGTCATTTCGCTTGCAAATGTTCTTAATGTTCTAATTCGGAGTAATGCTAGCAGTTAGGCCTTGCGGATACACGAATTACGAACTTAAATAAAGTATAAATCGATTAGAACAATGAAAATCCATCCTTTGTCACATATTAATGCTTAATCTACTTTGAAATAACAAAGGACGGATAAAGCAAATTAATGCTGTTTTTATTGCTCTAAATTGGGCGTTTTGATTGATTTACGAGTATATTTTAGATTTATATTCGTCTTATTAAGATCACACTTTATAATGCCGTTTCGCTTGCTTAATATGCTATATAAAGATATACACTCATACATAGGTAATTGCTAAACAAGTTCTGTGTAAACTGTGTTTAAACATAATAGAGATCGTCAGAGTGTGTTAATGAATGTACCTTAGCAGAATTTCTCTCACTTGACTTAGAGCATAGAGTCGGTTTAAGTGATGTTTATTGATATCCTACAAAGCTTAAATCACTGAAGTTTTAAGTGGCTACGGCGGTACTAGCAAAAGAGTGTGAAATTTAGCAATGGAGTAGGGTAATATCGTTTATAAGAGGGCCGCAGGGTCGGAGAAAGTAAGCCTTTCACTCTGCTGCTTAGAAGGTTCCGCGCGGCACTAATTTTAACAATCATACGTAAGGCGTATTCTATTGTTGTCCTATTAACCGTTGCTATATCACCGTTGGTTTCAGAGAAAATAATGATTCTGTTATGGCAGTCATCAGACCATAACGCAATTTTAAAGGTGGCGCTCTTTCTACTTTGGCAGGGAACTCATTAATCTTCGAAAATTTAGAATAAAGACGCGCTTGAGCTATCTAATCAAACGAGGTTATTGAAAATAAACATCCTTAAAACACAACACCTAAAGTTAATCTATCAATATTTTCTTACAATTAATGGTTTACGTTTAAGCCATCACGCCGCGCTTGCTGTTTACCCACAATTACATCAAACTGGTAAAATTAAGTTTACCATACTTGTTGATTTCGCTATTAAAGTAAGCTAAGTAGAAGATTAACTTGCAAGTTTGAATTGGCTATATGAGGTAAAGTTTTAAGACAAAGGCGAAGTTTGAGTGCAACCTGCAGCAGTAGACCGCCAACTCTGAGCACACAAAGGCTCAGTTAATGAATAACAGTGTGTACAATATTGTACATGGTGGCTGGCTATGAACTTGACTGGCGGCAAGACAAAAGGTGGAGCAAGCGAAGCGACCAAGTTCTGAGAAAACTTTGCGATCAAACAATGTGATTGTTTGCGACGCATTACAATTTGCGACAGTTGCAAACCTATGTAATCTCATCTTCATCTCTTTTTTGTCCTTGGACTAGTATCGCTGTGTTTAGTTAAGGTATTATGCGATAATCTCTTTAACGAAAGGAGAATTTGATAGAAATTGTCCCGGCATTCCAATCGGCAGAGTAACAGCTAAAAAAAGTACTTAATCAATATTTCAGCCGTCTACAATAATTTTAAAAATAAGTAACCTAACTATAATAATTCTTCCTTCATTGATTAGCTTATATCAGAGTCCGAGTCCTGAAGTAATTTAGTTTTATAGGCAACAGGCCATTAAGTTTTCCTTGAACAATCGCGAGATAGCAACATGTTCAGTGCCTTTAAAAAAGGTAAAAGATAATTTCAAAATCTAGGTGGATATGTTTTCCTGCAGTCCCTAGTAGTGGCTGAAATTGCTCGCGAGTGGATAGCATGTTTGGCGCCTTTTGTCTACAACTGGGGCAGCACCTCGATGGCATTAATTGATAGCATTGACGCGGATTCCGCGGAGATTTGCCGGGACTCGGGGTTCACGTGTTTTGTTGCGGCATCCAGGGTACGTTATGCTAATATTCTCTGTATTACGGTGTGGAAGTTAATTTATTTTCTTTTTGGGGGATATTTAAAAGAATATAATGTAAGCAATGTCTACAAGTAGTAAAGCGTGTTTAAGATATTCTTGAGATAAAATAAACAAAGTGCTATTTAAACATTAAAAGTTCGCGCGACCAAAGTTGAGTCTGTTTGGTTTGTATCAAATATGCACGAACCTAATTAAATGTTTAACATAAGTAATACCTATTATTCAGCCTATTAAGGATTAAGTATGATAAAACAAACTGCGTTTAAAAAAACATGCAATGCACAAGCATGCACAGCCGAGCAGCTGCGCTCATTATTAACTCGCTCGAAATAAAAAGCCTCCATGTATACAGTTGCGCTGCGAATTGTGCTACACAAAAATCGGTATCATCCATCGGTCGGACTTTCATTAGACAGAGGTTATAAATGTACTGACCAAATGAATATCTAAACGACTGTTGACGTTACGTGAAAATGGTAATGCGACACCCGCAGGTTGTCTCCATTTACGACGTCAAACCGTTCGTTTGACAGTCCCGTGCTCGTGGGCATCGCATGGAAAGCCGGCCGGTCACCTTTGCCGGCAATAGCGGAGTATGTAGAATCAGTAGCTTCTGCGACCTCGGCAACCGGACGGAACCCGTTTCGCACAATACCACAATTTCTTTGCGCGATCCGATCAAGCCGGACACCACACCGTACGCTTACGTACGAGACACTAGTGACATTAATTTACATGTACAAGTTCGGTTGCAGTTTACAATCCACGTGTAGATGGCACAACACGACACTGGGCGCGAATGTATAGGCTGAATTCAGGTTATGTCGCGAACGGAAGCGCTGTACGGTTAGTGCGTCTTGTTTACTGTTGGCGCGGCGCTTTTTCTGGTCGGCGAGCGCGGAGCAACTACTCGCGCCTGTGGTTGACAGTCGACTGGCGGAGTGGCGGGTCGGAACGAAAGCTGCGTCGTAGCGGCCGGCGGGGGGAGGGGCGCACCTGCGGCGGGACGCGGGAGCGCCTCTCGTGCAGGGATGCCATTTGTTTCTCTCAAAATACCACATATTGACAATCAGAGCGGTTTAATTTGAGGGGGAGAGTAATATACCAGCTAGCTTTTACCTCCATTATGTCAACATGAGATAAGATCTATTGAATACTAATAGTTTTCAAGATAGGTAAACAATACATATTTCCGTATGTTTTTGCGCATTAGATAGACTGGATAGAGTAGAATTTTGAGTCTAAACCATTAGGAGATACCAACCAGTTTGAACTCTAGGTTGCTGTAGAGTTTTTTCACAGTTCTCATAAAAAGCATTGACGTTTTACTAGTAACTAAATAAAATACCGTTATAATATAATATAGCCATTACTTTATTGTAACAAACAAGATTCTATAGCGGCAGAGAAATCCCGGAATTAGGTTGACTGTTCTTTCTTACTTAATTACTATAATTATTTTAAGCCCACACCTAGATGTTTGTTTCTTTTTGAGGCTGCAAAAGACTTAATACCCCCTAATCCATAAAGTTTACCAACCTGTTTTAATAATAAGTTTTTCTAGTTAAAAACCGACTTCACACCATAGAGCTTCTGATTAGCCTCGTAATTATATGTAGATAGCGATTCACCCTAACTATAACCCTAACCTAACTTTGCACCCAGAGAATTGGAATATTTTCCCCAAATTAAAATAGGACACCAACCTTGGGTATCAATCATTAAAATAAAAAAAGAGTCATAAAAATCGGTTCTCAATTGGTAACATAAACACAAAAAAAACCAGTCAAATTGAGAACCTTCTCCTTTTTTGAAGTCGGTTATAATATGTTTTGTCCCTATCAATTAAAGGCAAAAGTCACAAGGACAGATAAAAACAAAACTCGTGATAATTTATATAGACTACGCATTAATAAATAAGGGGGTACTTAATTGTTTTCATTAATCTTAAATATATAAATAAAGTGTTTTAAGATCTTGGCGACAGTCGCCGTCCTCGCGAAAGCTCTGCCCATGGCAACCCCGCGCCGAAGCTTCCTCGCTTCCCGGCGCGCAATAAACGCTCGATAAACTTTCTCATTAGGCGCGCCTAACCGTGTGACCGTAAGCTCGTTCTGCGTGCATGTTTGCGCAGCGCAACGCGACGTAACATCATGCACACTCGGCACCTGAGCTTTCGCGAGCTTTGCGGACGAGGTGCGCAAGCGCATACAGCTTTATTTCTTGATTATGTGCGGCCAAAAAATTACAGTAACAAATTTTAACCGTCGAGGATCAAGATTCGAGTATGATGAGATAATCTGTAAAAGCTCTAAAACTGGAAAACTAAAAATAACAAGGAATCTATGAAAAACAAGCGGAATCCGATTACCGACCAGGTAGGTATTTTTGATCGTGTATTTATTTTTAGAAGTAGAGTAGAGGCAAGGAATACATAGAGAAGATAAAAATTGGCTAAGTATTGCCGTGGACTGTTGTACTCATTTCGATTTATGTAACCGTAAAATCGTAAAGCCTAAATACTTAATATTTCGTTGACTTATGCAGCTGTACATTCTACATAGAGACTTTAATGATTTTACATTGCTGACTAGGGTAGCAACGAAAATTATTTTGTATCTATAGTCTATGTTTGAATCCAGGACATGATCTATCGGTCTGCCAAATTTCATCTAAATCCGTCCGCCCGTTAATGCGTGGCTGAGGAGCAAATATCCAAACATCACTAGTTTCTCGTCTTACTATTACTATATCCTACTAATAATTATTATAAAACATACAAATGTGAAAGTTTAGATAATTGTTCTTAAGTCACGCATTAACGATTGGATGGATTTAAATGACATTTGGCAGACAGAGATAGATTATATACCGGAAAAAAACGTAGGATTTTTCCCATAAAATGCATGGAAAGTAAAAACTAGTTTATAAATGAGTAAATAAGGTAATTTGTTTCAGTTGCTGCCAAATTAACTCCGTACTAAAGCGAAGGGGGTGAGGCTCAGCTTTGAAGTGCGAGAATCATTATATTTTCAGGAGTTATACACATAGGTGCTCGAGGTGATGGCCCTTGCTCAATTGACTAAACAAACTACAAACTATCGCATTCCACAGACAGAATTCTAATTGCAAACCCTAACATTTTTAATTACTTTTGTCTAAATTGGCTATGCTACAGTAGCTAGTAATCATTTTTTACTTCAAAATAATTTAAGCAGTAAGTCGGAAAGAACTAAATAAACTCTGTTCTTTTTGCTCTACATTGGGCATCTCTATTGATTTATGCTTTGTAGCAAAAGATAGATCTTTGATTACCATTCGGGGAAGAATTCTAATTTTCGCTCGCGTCTTCTTTCGTAATGCCAGCATCAGTAAAATTGTACTGCCGAAGAGATCACAAAGCTCTGCTTACGATTCTATGGTAATGTATATTAAGTATTAACTTAAAATATATTTTCTTCTTTAATTCTTAATCTTTATGTTGTTAAGTTCTTAGGGAAGTACCTATGTTTCGCACCCGTAAACCAAAAATGTCATGTAAATCGTTTAAATTTTCATACAAATAAATATTTGTCGAATAATAGTCAGTATAGGATTAGGTTCACAAATGCCTTTCCTGTGAACAACAGTTGGTCTGTAATGTAGTCCAATACTTTTAAGCAATGTCTACATTCGCAAATACTTTGCATGGGGTAGTTTTGGCATATTAAAAAAAACATAAATTGTATATACCCAAGCGGCCAAGTCGTGACCGCTCATTGACTGCCTTATTAATTTTATTTATTACCTTTTTTCTGCATTTACGTATGATGCACAATCAAGAATACTTGTTATTGTCCTGATTTTTTGACTACATGGAAGACAACTTTTGTTTTTTTTTTACTTTTACTCGTAGTACAGATTTGATCGGATCCCATGCAACGCAGGCATCCGTTGCGCAACGTCAAGTAATCTGCGTCAAACCAACTGCGACTTCAGTTATACATACCTACCCCTATCTATGAGTAGTTTGATGACTAACTGGCACCTACTTGCTCGTGTGACTCCTGCAGCGTTGCGGCAATATATCGAACTATCAATAGTATTGTTGATAGTATCGTGACCTTGAAAAATAGTCACAATATCGATAAGGCTATCGATAGTATTTAAAATCGATAGGTATCAATACTATTGCTACTATCGAAAGTAGGCATTGCTTTCCATAGTATTGATATCGGTATGGATAGTTCTAAAAACTATCGATAGTATTGCACTACCGATAGTTTGTAAAAGTTTAATACGTCAATAGTATCTATCCAAGAGCAATACTATCGTTAGTCGCAATAGTATTGATGCCTATTGATAGTGTTGATTTTAATTACTATTGACTCTATCGAAAGTATTGATCATATCGATAGGCCTTTCGATATTGCGACTTGCGACTATTTTTCAAGGTCAACTATCGATAGTCAAACTAAGGATAGTCCAGCAACTACTCTCCTGTGGAAAAATTCATTCAGCTATGGGTGTTTGTGGCCGTAATTCGACACGCCATGCGATCATCGCTTGTTATTGTTAGTACCTACAGGATAAGGTGATAAGAATGGCGTCATATTGTCTGTTATAGTGTAAATAAAACGTAGGATAAGTACTTGAGTATGTGCCGGTTTGTACTTGTTATACCTAGTAAAGCATGTCATAAGGGTATTTGTATGGTGTTTTACTTATTTTATTGCTATACCTACATGTAACGTATTATGTATCAATGGTGTACACGAGTCGTGTGCCTGATGTTGTGTATTATGGTATTAATTGTAACGTACAGGAAAAAACCCCTCAAAAAGATAACGTTTGCTGGAAAAATGCAGTAAGCGTTGTGAGTTAGAATCGACTAGTGTTGACTACTGATTAAAGTTACTTAATTCATGTTGATACGACGAAAGGAAAATATTATGGAGAACAATATAATGAAAGAGCGGCCGTAACACGACGGCCATAAGGATAACTTATTCCTCAGTGCAGTTCTATCGAACTAGTTTCATAAAATGTAATGAATGGTTGAATCACAGTTTGTCAGTGAAGTCATTGCCCCCAGGACCCCCTTGTTTCTGGCAAGAGTTAATCCTTCAAGCAATTGGTGGTAGTAGCATTTAACTTATGAAGATAAAATGTTCTAGAGCTACGCGGTTACTCTCACCCGACACGAGCGAACTGCTAACCTCTGGGAAAGCGATTCGAAGTCAGTTTCCGGTCCAACTATTCTGATTAGGACTCGTTACGTGTCCCGGGGAGGCTAGATAAATTGACTAAAGGAGAGCAGGGAAAAGTGATGTTGGAATTCTAGCCCTACTTATTCACATTTACAGCTTAAAGGAAAATTCTTGCGAAAGAATCCGAATAGTTCTTTACACCTGCTTTGTGAGGTTAAGGCTTGAAAACAAAGCAACGATCATTTTACTGAAAGCGACAAAAACTTCTTGTAATAGGTAACTGCTAATTTTCTTCCTGTAGTTTGTCTGTAATTTTAAGGCGGTATGTTGATGAGTTAAAGGTAGAAACCCTTAATTGCTAACTCGTATGGTATAAACATCGAAATGTAGAGTTTTTATAGTACTTGTCTACAGGGCTACGCATCTACAGGGCTGTAACGGATCAGCGATTCTCTTGGAATCGCTGGTTCCTACGAGCGGCGGTGATCACTGTAACTATTTTTTCCATAAAGTTACTCGCATGTGCTTTTACGTCCCTTTTCCATAAAAATAATAGGAGAACGTAGACTAGAAAAACACTTAAAACAATAACTCAACACGAGTGGACATTATGGATGCCCAGCTGTAAGCAACCTGTGCATTGCAAATAATAACAATTATATACAATACATAAATACATGCATATCTACATTATTTTACCCACGACCAGCAAGGCAGTTGCAGTGCGGCCGAAATGTTGACGTAAATCAACTACGCATTTGCGCGAAAAAGCCCCGTGGTTGAGCTATCAGCACCTGATTGCAACGTGTTTGCAAGTAGATGGGTAGATGTGAGCCGTGCCGTGTCTGAGTTTTTGTGAGTTGAATGAATGAATTATAATAATTTTATACGGTTTTTTTATTTGTCATACTGTTCGTATTTTAATATTTTTAGTCTTAGAAATGAATGGAATATGAAAGGGATATCTTAAACTTGTGCCAATCATCTTGGGTTGTTGCTGATGATTGTCAGTTACGCTGCTATTCATTGGCAAAGCGTTGACAGCTACCATAGGAGACACTTACTCGGAAATGCAAAACCTCAAGATGTTTATAAAAGTCACTACATGTTCCGTCTTTGTGAATAACCATTAAGAGAGCTGTAAAATCTCATCACGCTGCAACCCACGTGGGGCTGACACGTGGTGCGATCACACCGGCGCGACTTATCGACTACATACTACACGTTACAATAAAATCTATGGTTAAAACCACAGAAGACATAAATAAGTTAGAAAGGGCATTCAATGTGCTTGTTTTCGCCGATGAATTATAAAAAAAAGTATATTTGACACAGTTATAGTGAGAGCGGCTCTATTTAAGCCGCGTGCGAGCGATATTCATCAAGACAGTGGTTTCGGTACAAATCACAGAATCATTCGGCACTCGCCCTTTTTAACCTTATTCATGTATTATATGGTTAACCACATTATATAGTAGTTAAGGTGTGTATTCCGATAGACATAAGGTGATAATTCAATATTATCGGTACATGCTTGTAGGAATTCTAATTCCATTGATGTTTTTAGGATGGTTTAGATGCAGATCAATTCGTTGTAGGGCAATTTTAACTAAAATTGGGATACAATAGCGTATACACTTATGCAGCATTTATTTGTTATTATTATCGCAAAGAATATACAATAAAAATAATTAAAAGGCGGATGAAATGCTAAGCATTCAGTGTGCAATTACCGTTAATTTATTTATAGTATAGGCTCGCGTACATTTATTAAGGTTGACTTTTAGAGAATGCCTTTAGACAATAAGCCCGCCATTTGTGTGAGTTTCATAACTGTGTAATCAAATTGAAAATATATAGACTACGCTGTCATATTAATATAACATTGCCAATGCCATAAACCTATTTCTTATTTTACTTCCCTTCTTTTTCATAAATGTTTTTTCCTTCTTCATACTAGAACAAACGTATAGTAATGAGGACTACTAACTACCTGGAAATACTTAGTTACTTTTAACGCGACGTTAATTTTTTATAGTGCTAGGTCAGGGAGTGACCTCGTCTCACTATCGTGTGACCCGAGTATCTGTCCTCTACATACGAAGTACGTTATTATTGGAGCGAGAGAGATAGTCGATATAGCGATACGGTCGTGGTTTGTTTTTTGACAACATATTCTCCACCGCTTCGGGGAAGTAAAACATAAAAAAAAAAATCGCGTTTTATCGTTAAAGTGGAAGTTTTCGTAGAACCCTTATCTGTAATATTTTGGCTCTATCTGCCACAGTAGGTTTAAATAACACGATCACTCGTAAAATGATTCACGTGAAAACTATTCGCGACATTGTAATTTGCAATAAGGAATAAAATAAATTGACTTACGCAATGACCCATAGTTTAAATGCCTCCTTAAACCTTCGTATTGAACACAGATTTGAATCGCATGACATTAATTAAATTATGACAAAGTAATTTTGCTAAATTAAAATAAATGGTTTAACCAATTGTCGAATTTAAACGTCGTTGATTCTTTACTAAGTTATAGTGACTAAGCTATCTTCGACTGTATCGGATAATGATGCTAATAGTATTAAACTAGGGCTGACACTTTGAACGGTTATGTACTTAGGCTTCATCGATTTCATGACTGCAAATATCCAAGCAAATATGTATCTTGAACTGGGCATCTGTTCAAAACGTGCCAGAGCGATATTCTAACGATATTACATCCGGTGCTGCGTCCCCCTCCCGCGCACTCCTCGTACTGCGCATGAGCGAGGACACATCATTCACAGCAGCGGTTCAAAGGTGTTATGTCCCGATTTTTTGTTTTTTAATTTCAGAATCAGAATGTTATTGCATATCACATAAGGCATATTAAGACGGTACAATTAATTATTCATTGTTTCTTTTATCGTTAGTTCCTTATTCCGTATATTTCCCTTCCTTCATGACTTCAGAAAGCTATTGATTCATAAGCAGAATCCTCGACCACGTCCAAGAATCTTACAATGCACAAGATTTGGGGCCGCTATTAAAGCAAGAAGAAGAAGAATATGACGTCGTTTCACATTTTTAAAAGTGTAGTTAAATTGAAACTTAAATTAGAACTAAGTACTAAAAAATAAACAAAACTAAAACTAAATGTTGTCTAAATCTATAATAAAAACTAAAAAGCATCATAAAAAGTAGACCCTAAGGGGTCTACCTGACCGGACACACGCGCGTGCACAGATCGGTTGTAATGTATCAAATTATATAATGTGATGCCACATAGGTTGCGTTGCGTGCACGTAACGCAGCTCTACGAACCGAGCTAGATACGCATACGCATACGCATACGCATCCGGTGTAGCCCGGCCTTTAGAGCGGACCCCACGGATCAAAGGTGTCAGGTCGGCGTCAAATAGAACAAAGTCGTATTCGGAGTCGAGAGCCCTGTATTTATGCGTTTTAGTTTTATCTTTTTCGGCTGCAACGTTTTCACAGCTACGTTTCGTCGTCATCTCGTTAGACCGCGCCGAATATATTCTCTAAGGTGCATAGTAACAATAGTACTTTAAGATAGGTGGGGCCTCAGCTCAATACGTTCTACGTAAGATTAGAAGTCGAGAACTCGGCTCTATGTTGATTCATCTCTACAAACTGGAACAAATTACCTTGCTACTCCGCGAAACCAGTGCCGGGCTAAACCCGCGAAGTAGCAAGGTAATTTGTTCCAGTTTGTTGATATGGACCTCCGCAAAGTAACGCCTGAATCTATTAATGATTTATCTCTGTTATAAAGCTAAGTAAGTAAGTTAAGTTGTTTTCTACAAGTTCTTCACCAAGCTGCATTGCAATCGTTTAGGATTTTTGTGGGATTCTACTATTTATCATTTAAAGAACGCGCTTGGGCTTTACCGGCTGCCAACATTGTTTGTAGTGGGGGTTTCTTCTGGGTATTTCCAGCAATCTTTCAACATTTTTTTATTGTACTTTCCTTGATTATGTATACGAGTATATCGATATCACGCAGTCTAGTGTAACGACAAGCTAAGCACGTGACTATGTAAGTACGACGTACCACAATGGGATCAGTTAACCTCTAACCCCCTTATTCATAAAAGTTTACTAACCTCTTTTAACTAAAATGGGTCGCTAGTATGGGATATTTTTTGTCCCTATAGACAGTTATGAACATATTCAATACTCGACTGAGTACAAACCATCCACTGTTTTGGTTAATTGAAAAAACATACATTCTTTAGATGAAATTTTATCAATTAGTCAGTTATTTTAATAGGCAGTAGTCTTACTGTCCATATAAGCAACGACTATAAAAACTGGATATTCCTCCAACTATGGCAACGCGGCGAGTAACACGCTAGTAAGCTTACAGCGTGGGGAGTTGCCGACAGGGACTATAATGGGGATATAGAAGTGAACCGAAAACCATATGCTGTATTTCAGTCCTACGCGTAATGCGCAAGACTGAGACAGAGCATGTGGTTTTCGCTTCACTTAAACTTTGTCGAATAGAGGCTCTGCTCGTCTTTTTGTCGACGACGCAGGAATTGATAGCCCCCGGCGATGTGCGCGACATGCCAGATACGTAATGTTTTCATTATCTACGATCTAGGAGGGGCGGCGCCACGCCCGTTACACCAGACGAGATAATTTGAGGGATGATTACGGCTTATTGATTTTAATTGGTTTAATAACGATCGCCCTAAAATAGTTAAAGGTCTGAAGTACTTGCACCACAAATTTAACTTACGAAACGAAGCGTACTCGTTAACAATTAACATTAATAAATCAGTTCGTATAGTAAATACTTCAACAGTCAATTAATACGACGGGTCATATACCTGCCATTCCACAGTACAGACAATGGTTACTAAAATTGGACATTAGGACGAATTAATCGTTACTTCCAAACATTATTACCTCAAATTACGGGGCAAACAGTGGCAGACGCATATAATTTAACGGCATTATAAATCGACGCGTATGCTTCATTAACATTTTCTGTTCCCTTTACGGAAACAGGCACGGGCTGCTCCAAGCGGAACCGCGCGAAACGAACTTCTTTTTGTCTGAGAAAAAGAACAAAAACACAAAAGTTCCAGCCAGCTGCGCCCGAGCATCCTGTCAACGTCACTACACCTTTTTGCATCCATTGATCACGGCGACATACGGCTATCCCTTACTGTCGGTCGCGTAAATCCCACGCGTAAAAGAGATGTCAGTAAAGAGTAGCTGCTGCATCGTGATAATAACCATAATAGTGGTTAAGTGCGGCAGTGTTCCGCAAAGGGACGTGTTCTTTGATAATGTGTTTTGTTGTCAAGACGCGCTTGTTGATTTTTACTTGGTCGTGAACGGAACGGCTCTCGGCAGCGGAGCGCCGGACGAAAGGCCGGTCGATTGTCGATAAATTGTCATTGTTGTGACACAATAACTTAACGCTTGGGTTTCCCAAACGGTTGTGCTACGGTTTTATACGAAGAATCACCCTGAATATACTGGCAATTTCTACACGTGAATGCGATTAGCTTTTTAATTGGTTGTTAGAGTTGAAAGCTTTAGAATAATTGAGACAAAACTGTTTTTGTGAGCTGCCAGCGGAAATCAGTTAGGTACTGATCACAGCGCTGCTTATCATTAGACTGTCACGTTTTTCGATAGCGAGCTTGGGAAGTAAATTTCTCTTTAAGGCACCGATTTCACTATCAACTGTTTATTAGTGTAGCTTATAGATAATAGTAATGAATAGTGTGAAACGGTTAAGGTCAGTCGTTATCTGAGTACGCTGGCATGACATACTGCCACAGGAATCCGAGTGTGAAGCGATTCCGGAATGAGAGCTAATAGGCGGCTGGGAAGCGGAAGTTGCCCTCCAAGGCTCGTTCTATGAAGATCAAGTGGGTTAATAAGTTACAAGCATTATACAGTTCCGGTGATCTTCGGCTTGTTTATATGTTTATCTTGTCGCTACTACCTACAATTATTCAACATATTTATTATTAAAACGGGCCTTTATCACACACACGTATTCTTTTTATTTACCTCGACGTGAACAGAATATTTTGTGACCTGTGTTCGATAAAATAAATATTTTGAGACAATTCGTAAGAGTGAAACTAGTCGTAAACTAAGCAAAGCTTGTATGACTACTAGATAACGGATGGAAATACATATACATAGGTAGTTAAGTTTAGTTTATTTGTTCAGTCAGTCAATATAAAGTTACATTATAAATTGCAAAAATGTCAAGTTACATGAGTTTATATTGAAATCGTTAAAATTAAATTGCATACTTATAAATGCAAACGACTTAAATACACATCCCGGCACAACAATATATGTATTTATTATACAAATATTTGCCCTCGCAGGAATTGATCCCACAACCTCTGCGTTAGCTATTTGTTCGGCCGCGATGATTTTAAAGAAACAGGTACAGTCAAGGAATTAAATTTCCAACCCACCTAAGGTTCAATAGCATATAGCAAACTGTCACCATAAGAGCTATAGAGCAAGATGTTAGTTTGACATATCGACCTTAATGCATTGCGAATGTCAGACGACATTTCAACGAAATGGGTAGGGAATTAAATTCCTTGACTGTACGTCATCTTATGTACGCAGTTACATCGCTTTAATTTTTAGTTAAACCGCTATTATTAATAGATATTGATACTTAAGTGCATATTTGGAACCAGAGGTATCTAATTTAAATATAGGCGTAAGCGATGTAAGTTAATGTAGGCAAGTAAATAATTTTGTTAGTTCACCAAAGAAGCTTTTTAGCATAAAAGTATAAGGGGAGGAAGATCAGGGAGTATCTTTAAATTACGTCTCATCTGTTTCCAAAAGTTAAGAATGTAAGTTTTATTTTTATTAACACATGCCAAACCCACACTTGGCCAGGCGTGACGCACTTTGCGAAGCTAAAAGACATTCGGTGTACCTCTGCACTGGGGCCGACGCAATTGCAAGCAAATGGATACTACTTAGTTAATATACGATAAACAGAGAGGCATTTTATACCTAAACGCCATTTTTGTGCGAAGAAAACCTCTGTACTTGTATTAGTATTTATTTTGTGTTTTGGCGTGCTGTACTATATCCGAATAAAATTAAGAAAGAGTTAATTTGACAAAACAGGAAGCCCTGAATACGCCAGTTGTCGTATCGCAGTACAAATGGTTCTATACCCGATGTACGGAACCTGTTTAACGGTCGGGGTATGGACCGTTAACTGCGAAATCGTTCGTCGGCGTGTCACAAGGAGATAGAGTTACTGGACGCCACCAATTTCGAAACAATTGCGCATTGCTCTAAAAAAAAATATTAGAAGTACCCGTAACCGCCGAGCATGTATGAAGAGAGGAATACATATATATGGAGGAAGCGAGGGAAGTATGCCAGGACCGGAGCAAATGGCGTTCTGTAGTGTCTGCCTACCCCAAAGGGAAACAGGCGTGAGCTTATAATTATAATAATAAAAAAAACCGTAAGGCCAACGAGCAAGTGGGTCATTTGAAGGTAAGTAATCACCACCGCCCATGGAAAACCGCAACACCAAGGAGATTGCATATGTGTTGCCAATCCAGAAAACTTCTTGTGCCAGTAACTTCACCGGCTGCCTTGCTCTCCACTGCGGAACACAACAACAGTGCAAGCACTGCTGATTAGCAGCTGGATTAGTGAGCAAAATGGTGGTAAAGTTCTAAATGGACATTGCGTAAGATCCTATGGATCCTATTCAGCAGGGTTTATGAGCTTTGACTGTTTTGGTCGGTTTTGTTTTCAGCATCAACAGTGTAATTTTCTATCTTTACTTTTTCTGATTTTTTTCTGTTGTACTGTACTTTTATATAACTTTAACTGTAGCTTGTTTCTTTGAAATCGAACGAGGTGATAGTGAAAATGGAAAGATAATCCGTTTTTAACCTTTACAACGCCAAAGACATATATCGGCCCTATGAATTCAACGCCAATGACCTATATAACGTCAACGCGTGCGATATAAAAGTGACCTACGTGCATTCACTTAAGGTTCAACTTCTTTACTTACAAAAAAGCTTGGCGTGTGTATGACGACTGTTGTACTAGACTTGGCGTTGATAAGGTCAACTACATATTTTGGACAAAATCTATAATGATAAAAGACAAATGAAAATCACGCTTACACTGGACCATGATATGATGTTTAATTTCTATTCATAGAGATGGGATTTAAAAAAGTTTTTAATTCGAGGTACCTAACTTCTTTACTTGTAGTGCCCACTTAATTATAACGTTAATTAAGCACTTTTTTCTTAAAGCTGACAAAGGGACAAGGAGGCCAAGGACTTCATCTAACTATTTAAGTCACATAATACCTTGATTATGATTGTAATGAATTAAAAACGTATTAAATTTGTAAAGTTTGTACAACTAATTATAATTAATGCAGTTAGTCGATTATAATTACTAAATAAGGCTTTATTAAGTATGGTAATTTAATTATAAAGAAATGATTTTATGGTTGTTCCGGTTTCTATAATGTGTAAGTTGACTTTTAATGATTATGATTAGGTATAAAGAAAGACATGTTTTAAAAAGATTATATTTATAACTTGTATTATTGCTACACCCTACTAGGGTCCATGTATCGCTCACCCATTTTAATTTGTAACATCTTGTCAAACCATGGTTGCAATGAATGAATGAATAAAGAATAAAGAATAATATTAATATGAAAATAAAAGCGTGACTGGTAATTAATTACAATTTATAAATATTTAATCTTAGATATTTAGGTGTATGAGTATTTTTTCTCAGTTTAGTACATCTAGCCATTTATATCATTCGTAATGATGTTTTTATCACGTGCCGTTTTCGCAACTAATTTCAAACTTTTTAAATAGCTTAAGCTATAGGTATATTCAGCCTCAGAAGTAGCTAAACACTTAAGAACCTTGTCTTAGTAACGTATGAAACGAGAGTTGCTCGAATTTGTCACATCACTGACAGCGACAAGGTATTAAAATGTTCAGCTACTTCCGAGGCTGAATGTACTTGCACAATAATTGAAGGCGTGAAGTAGTAACTTGCCACTGCGTTTCGTACAGTGAATGAGTGACCCGAAGACTCCCGGGGGTAGGAGTAGGAAGGGGGGAGCTAAAGGGCGGCAACGGATCAGCGATTCTCATGAAGGTTCCTATCCAACTTCCCATCAGGTAATTCGCATGCTTATTTTCCTCCCAGAGCCATAAAAAAATATCCATTGGGTAACGAAGGAACTCTACTTCAGTGGCCCGGTTCACTAATCTACAAGTTACAATTTTACAAGTCTAAACCGGCAACATTGGTCAATAATGACCAATGGCAATGGGCATAGTGACCAATGTTGCCAGTTTAGAGTTGTAAAATTGTAACTTGTAGCTTCGTGAAACGGGCCACTGGTGACGTGTTTATTAATGACTGTATAATACTTGTAAGTTAACAGTTTGGTATGCGTAGCATGCGGCGTTAAGAGGAGTGTGAACCCAGCGCTCTCCATAGAAACGGCGATAACGTTTTCCACCCTCTAAATTTAAACCTATAGTCATGATTTTTTTGTATGTTATCATTATGCCCTAGAACTAGGTTTGTATGTCTTGATTTTTTAAATATTCTTAATAGTTTCAAAAATATTGACTCTTTTTTGTTTTGTATGAAACACCTAAAATGCAAATATTGTCAAATCTGTGAAGAATATTAAAAAAACCAAAACATGGAAACTTAATTCTAAGGCATAATGACAACATTTCAAAAAATCATTGCCATAGGTTAAGGTTTAGAGGGTGGAAAACGTTATCGCAGTTTGTATGGGGAGCGCTTTTTGGGGCTTGGTTCACACTCCTCTTAAGTAATTAATGGATAACCTTTAAACTGGTGATAAACTGGTACATTTGCTTGAATATTTTTCCATTTTTTGAACTGCCTTTGAGCTTGCTTTGAGCTCACTATAAGCAATTAACGGTTTATTCATTCATTGCCTGACGCTGTATCCATTTCTCCTTATTTTAAATTTACTACAAGCATGTTTTGAACTGTAAATAGTCAATGAAACAGTATTTTAGCTGCCGATATGATATATTTGTCTGATATAAGGGTTAAACAATCCTTTATCGGTATTACTAAAACAGCGAGTTTGACTGATTTACAGAGAAACTACGTCTATGTGTACTTATACAAAACCAAAGCAATGGAAGTTATTAGTTGCTACCTAATGTTGTAGTAATACATACTTAAAACTTTTTTAAATCTTGTTTAAATCTTGCAAATTAATTGGGTACAACACCTACCATTTTTGTTTGGAAAAATCAACCGAAATGTGTGAGAGGACCGAAATCAACCGTCAAAATTGATACAATATACGTTTATGTACCTATGTTCGCGGAATCTGGTAAACTAGTGATCTAACCTCCCTTTGTTTCAGTGTGGTGTTACGCTTGCCTAGCACGGTCAGGTCAAAGTTGATCATCTGTTGATTGTATTGTGATTACTCAACTTTAAAGTCGACTGCACATCGATTATGCAAGTGAATTGCCACCCTTAGGGCCTACGATACGCGCGGGCACACGGAGCAGGTGCACGCCTATAGAAAAATAGTATGAGAGCGTCCGCTAACTCGCGCGGGGTCCACCCGCTCCGTGCACCAGCGCGACTTAGCGGACGACCCTTAGAGAACGATTTTTTTTTGTGGAATACGGAGGACAACGAGCATGCGGATCACCAGGAAGTGATCAACGCTGTCCATGGGATTCAGCGATCTCAAATGAATCGCTAAATCGTTGCCCAAGTTCAGCCCTACCGCTACAAACTGTAATAACTTCCGCGTTGAATCAGCTTGCTCATTTTGAGTTACTTATTTGATAGTCGGGATCGGTTTGCGCGCCGTTACTCAGATTACTCAGACGTTAGGCGGAGGGACAAAGAGGGATGTGTTTTTATTCCTCATTGTGGCTCACAAAGAGGCCCAACAATCGAGAATTCACTCACCGTTGCTTATTATAGGGTTGGCACCGCTGTAGGGCTATTTTAATAAGAGCTTTTGCCTGTTAAATACAATAATAATGGCATTAAAATAGATGCTTCGTCTTAACAAGGTTTGCGGGTAGTAGGACCTTGCGCAAGGTCCATCCGGATCGCTACCACCATCTTGCTTGCTAATGCAGCCGCTAAGCAGCAGTGCTTGCACTGTTGTGTTCCTGCGTGGAGAGAAAGACCGCCGGTGAAATTACTGGCACAAGAATTCCACCTTAGCCTTCTGGGTTGGCAACGCATCTGCTATCTCTTTGGCGTTGCGCATGTCTATGGGCGGTGGTGATCACTCTCTATCAGGTGAACCTCCTGTTTTGTTTATAAAAAAACTGTTGATGCAAACCCAAGTAAACAATAAAGCCTAAATCGTCGTCTCTTCTATAGTAGGTTTATAAACAGTAAAAGAGGAAAAGTTAAATAGAATAGTTAGTAAACACGAGATCAAATGCTTCATTTAGGAACTTTTATGTTCCCACCTCATTGTAATTGGCCATGGTTATGAGACAGTTTGCGGTAACACCTTATTTTATCTTTTATCACTTATATTATAAGTAAATCCTAAGAAAATGTTGGTACTTAGTTGTCAATGTGTATGTACTTTGCGAGTTGCAACATATTTTCAGATTAAATTCAATCAACTTGAAATTTAGGAAACGCAAATCCTTTAAATGTTTTACATTTCAACTGAAGCCATAGCACCCTTATGTTGCAAAAAAATCACCTTTGATTCTGCGAGGTTCACGTCCCAAAATAACACCGCTCCGTAATGCTTGGTTTAACTTAAAGGACAGTGCTTGTTACCTTCTTCCTTGTTAGGGTTGCAGGCAGCCCTACAGTCCCGGCTATATTTCTATAGCCCGCCGAGCATCATATCGTTAGTTATAAAGCCGAGCCCAGTGTAGCCAGATGGAGAAATTGAAAATGAGGTAACTATGCTTGCTAAACGCGGATTTTTCATTAAAAGAATGGAGTTTCTAATCTTAAAATTTATATTGACTTAACATTCTCACATTTTAGGTCGATGTTATCGCTAACAAATTAAATACAACTTCAATTTGTAAGGACTTCAACTAACTACGAACGTACATATTATGTGTATCAAAAGGAACTTCTTTAAATATTAGAAAAAACCTAGTTGCTGGCGTTGCTAACAGGTATTTTTAATCGATTACTCGTATAGGGAAGTGTTAGAGCAGATTCTACATATAAAAACGGAACCGCGTTGTTCTAAGGTGAAAGGATCCATTGTCAAAAAGGTGGTGTAAAAAGCGGAAAAGTGGTGAATGTGGCAACACTGGCCGAGCCGGATATCCTAACGCTCTCAGACCACTATGGAGATAAAAATTTCGCTTCATACGACAAGCAATAACGGATAGGCTTAAAGGGTGTTATTAAACTTGAATTAGGTCTATCGTTGTAGCGTGTGTGAGCTGACGTCACGTTTACGCATTTAACGCAAAAACAATTGACTAAGATATGAAGTCGGCATATGTTTTTCGTAGATTTCAGTCTTCAGTATATTTTCGCGTGGAGGCCTGCAGATTGCCATGCAGGAATATGGCCTATATTATTTATTTCTGAATTTGCTTGGAATGCTTAGTTGATTTACTTGCCTAAATGTCACAATAACATGCAAGTACCAGTAAACGTGAACAAACATTAAATTCTCCCGTTCTCCTTGTGTTGCTTTAGGCTTAGATTAGGATAACAGGTAGTAACTTTAGGAACGTTGTGTCGGCAGCATTAATCGGTCTGAAGCCATTAATTTAAGTGGATTTATGTTAAGCTTACGTTCCTAGAGTGCAATAATGCTCAGATAAACGGATTATTTTAAATTTATATTTTGTTTTCTATTTGGAATTAGTTTTAATAAAACAAACGATGTTAAAGCGATAAGACCGTGTATGGTAGTACCCTGTACATTTTTGTTCCTGTACCTTATGTTTTATGTTAGACACCAAAGAATATTTGATTTGATATCTAGTCATAACAAAAAATAATATATTATGTACTCATATTTTATTACTACTAAAAGAAAACGAAAAATAAATATATGAAAAGGAAAAAAGACTAATAAATAATTTAATATGTCGTCCCACAGTATAATTGAGACTAGTCTAATGACACCTTCCATGCTAAAGTCAAGTACTTAGTGCTACGAAGCGAGCAAGCAAGGCTACAAAGCGTGCCGAAGAAATAGTAATGACAACAACCTACACTTGAAAAACATAACTTTCCCTTCTGGTGGCATTCGGGTACAAGGAAAGATGAATGGATTGCTATAGATGCAGGTGGTAGGACCTTGTGCAAGGTCCGTCCGGATAGCTACCACCATCTTGCTCGCTAATCCTGCCGCTAAGCAACAGTGCTTGCACTGTTGTGTTCCGGCGTGGAGAGCAAGACAGCCGGTGTAATTACTGGCACAAGAGGTATTCCATCTTAGCCCTCTGGGTTGGCAACGCATCTGCACTCTCTTTGTTGTTGCAGGTGTCTATAGGCGGTGGTGATCACTTACCATCAGGTGACCCACTTGCTTGTTTGCCGTCCTATGTTGTAATAAAAAAAAAGGTATGTTTTATGCGACTACTAAATCTGTGGTATTCGTTTTTAAATAGTTTATAGATTCAGGCGTTACTTTGCGGAAGTCCATATTGATACTAATGGAAACAATTTCTTTGCTAATCCGCGAACCCAGTGTCAGCAATCGAGAAAAGACAACGCCTGTGCTGAATACCTTATAAAAGAAATAAAACAAACAGCACAAAACGCGACTACAACCCAACCACCAACACCGAAAATACCACTCGACACGTGTTTCACCTCTCCACGAGGCATCATCAGGAGCTATTTACCTCTCGACTGTCAGTCGAGTGTTTAGTCGTTTTGTGTTGTTTGTTTTATTTCTTTTATAAGGCATTCAGCACAGGCGTTGTCTTTTTCTCGATTGCTGACACTGGGTTCGCGGATTAGCAAAGAAATTGTTTCCATTAGTATTCGTTTTTGGGTTAACACTGGACCTTTGAAGGGTAGAATACGCATACCAATAGGTGCAATGGGTAGGTGTACCAATGGGTAAAATGTATTTTTGGTTCTACTATAACGACTCTTTGCATCGTTCATTAAGTACAGAAAGGAATTAAAAAAAAGGGCTACTTTGATAGTTTTAAAATCGACATAAGTGAAATCATTGTAACCTAATGAGGGGAGTTTTTGCCCTAAATAATTCTAGACAACACATGAAGGCACATTCAATTTAAAAAAAAGATTAATTTGACATTGAAAATATTCAAACTAAATTTTAAAGTCATTTTAGACCGCGTGTTAATAAACTGAAGTATCGCAGGCGCGAGGTACGCGAAGTCCAAACTGGACCTCCCAAACTGATAATTAAATGACCGTCTTTAACACGGTACGCTTTCAATTTTTATGATCCAAATAAACGATTGCCGATTTTATCACGACACCATGGTCTGTAATCGATATTTTATTTATACATTAAAAATCAGATTAAGTTGGCGGAGCATCATTTGATAATTTGCGAAACGCTTATCAAGTTCGTTGTTGGAATTCCTGGCAATTTACATTGTTGAAGATTGTAGCGGTGCATTCCATTAACGAAATGTTTGAGCTTTGAGCTAGGTTGCTACTCGTAAGTAAACGATTACTCAAACCAACAATTCCTTTAGAATGATACAAAATGTATCTATATTTCAGCTAAGTAATTCCAGAGATTTCTGTGGCGCTCGATCCGACCTGATAATAAAAGCGGTGCCATCGCAATCTGAGGGCTAATTGAGATTGAATACCCACTGTTACCAAAACAGTTATTAATCTGTTATGCCTGTAACGGCCAGCCATTTCGATGTATAGTATACCAATATTAATAAAAACTTTTAAAAACGCAAAAGTTCAAAGATAGAAAAATGTTAATAAATAAATAAATAAAATAAATATTTTGGGACAATTTACACCAATTTACCTAGTCCCAAAGCAAGTTGCTTGTGTTATGGGTACTGGACAACGGATATACATACTTATACAGATAAATATATTGGATGTAATGTATAGTCGACCAAGTAATTGCTTGACCACTTTTGAACCTTAACTCTTTGTAATACAGTCGAAAAGTGGGCAAGCGATTTCTTGGTCGACTGTACATTGAAACCTTCCGTAAAATTCTCTTAATAACTGTGATAACCGTATCAAAATTGATTGCGTGGTTTAGGCGTAAGCGGTTAAAGATATGAGGAGAGACAGGCACAAATAGCTACTTTGTTTTATACTATGCAAAGAAAGATAAAGATGTAAAGAAGATAAATAAGAAGAAGATTCTTATAATCCATAAAGTGGCCGTTAAATCTTTTTAACTGGATTTAATACTTAATTTTTATTATGTACAATTTATTATGTGTACATCTGCATACATATCAGCGGTGAAATCAATGAGAAAGTTTTAACATAATGCAATTTTTGATATCAATATTGGTAAAAAAAGATTTTAAAATTGAAAATAACTTCTTTGAAGCCTTAAAGGTAGCAGTAAAGGCTGCAAAAAACTGGTTTATCATCATATTTATGATCAAAATATTATGTAGGTCAGAACTTACCGTAAGTGTACGTGGAGCTTAAACCTGCTTTAGCTGAATTGCTCATATTTACGTAGATGTTTCAAAACTTTACAGATGTTCAAATCTTACCTGAAACAAAAAAGGATACTTAATTAGCCAAATTTTAATTCTAATATCTGAATTAAAAAATAAATAAAAATGTAGACGATTTTTTGTTTAAAAAAAATAGGATGAAAAAATTGAGTAATGTGGTGCAATCGTACAGTCAGCGTCAAAAATATCTGAACACGCCCGAGCGTATTTAACAATAGAGTCGAGTTCAGATATTTTTGACACCTTGCCCGCTCTGATATATTTGACGCTGACGATGCATAGTCCAGACTTCCAGAGTCCAACATCGCACTGGCTTGATTGACGTCACTTAGTATTGTGATGTTAAGTAACTCTCAGTATTGTTTTTACTCGACCTGGTATTAAAAATAGAAAGCATTTGCATTAAAAGCCAACCATGCTTGAATTTGATAAAAGAAGCACTAATTAAAGGAACTCGCTTTACAAAAAGTATCCACATTTTGCCCACAATGAATGACGGGTAGCATTATCCATTGATATTAATAGCACCAGATGACTCACTGCGTAAAAATAAGGATGCCCGAAATAACCGGCGGGTTTTCTCAGAATGAAGCCCGTGTACTGATATTGTTGACTTGATTTGGTTCTATCTAACTAGCATAACAAAGAAAGGAAGGATGCAGAGATAACCTGAACTTGTGTCGGTTATATTTGGGCTATAGCAGTGTCTAACTTGACAGGAATGGGATTTAAAGGCAAGTAAACAGTGGAATTAATTAGATTTCTTCTTCATCCACACACACGACAGGGCAATCAGTAAGAAGCAAGCGACAGTTATGTCAGCCGGAAAAATAAATTAAATATAGTCTAAGAGCCGGTGAAGATCGACCTTCACCCATCAGATAACTATATAGATGAGACATATTTTTTATCAAATATAATTTATTAACAGACATGCCTATGATAACTTGCCTATCGAAAAGTGTTCATAGCTATTTTTTATTAAAATAATTTTAATCCATTTTATTTCATCACCTCTTTTCATAACCGAAGGAATTTCATTTCAACTGGTAGTTTTTAACACAAAGAATATGCCTAGGTAGGCTTGTCTACTTATTTCTGTGCATGGCTACATGGCAAGCAGATGTGAAGCCAAGCACAGAAATAAGTAGGCAAGCCTACCTAGGCATATTCTTTGTGTTAAAAACTATCAGTTAAAATGAAATTCATCCAGTGGCTATTTGTTAAAAATGTTTCCAAAGTCTAAATTAACGTATGTAACATACTTAGACTTTGTAAATATTTTTAACAAATAGTCCAAAATAATACAATTATTATAAACGTCATACATACTATGACTTTGAAAACTTTTTTTATAAAATAAAATTTCCATGGATTTTTGGATCATGGGGGCTACCAAAAGTTATATTCCTAATAATAATGCTCGAATTGGGTGTGAAAAGGACTTGTCCATTCTTAAATAGCAGATCTGGGAATTCCGAAAGTGGCTAGAAAGACGGGTTATATTTGAATATTTTTTGGATCTATGTAACTACCATTGCAATTAGCGATTAGCAACTTTTTTGGTTAATTTTACTAACGGCTGGCGCGCTCAGATTACCCGGAGTAAGACGAAAATAAACAAAAGGATTTTTGTATTTAAGTTATGGTTCTTTAATATTGTTTTTTGGTGTATGAGACTGTTGTACGCTGTTCGGGCGAGTGTGACAGGGTCATTCCATTTTGCAATTCCCGCTAGCTATCAAGAGTGAGTCACCACTAGGGGGACGTTAAGCCAGTGGGCTTGCTCACTTTTTTTCAGGGAGGATTTAACGAAATACACAAATAGTGATCTTGTTTTGTTTATTCTTTATTTAACTTTAGAAATTTAATGACAGTAAAGTTAATATCTAAATATTGTCATCTTGTAACACCGTGGTTGCAATGAATAAATGAGTTATGAGTTATGATGTGACAGAATCTGCCGTAGAATGACGTATGTATTGTTTTGGTAAATGTAACTCAACGTATTCCTGATTGTTAATAAATGTATAAATAGTCAAATAATATGATAAATATTAGTTGGTTAGTTAGACAATGATGAGTTTTGAGGTAGTTCCAGCTGTAGGTACGAGTTCCTGTGACTAACGATTATGCCACTATAACTCACTTTGCGGAAAACCGTTACAGTAATTATGGTTAGCAATATAACAATACGATTAAAGTTAATGGATCGATTTAACTATAATAATTTGCGTTAGTCATGTGATTACTTACACTTAGGTACAGTCGACAACCAAATATTTAAATTTTAATTAATTGATTTTATATCTATATATATTGTTTAATAAAAACTAACGACCCGCTCCGGCTTTGGACAAGTACAGATCGGATGTAATGTACATAAAACCTTCAGAAAAATTATCTCAATGACAGTGAAAACCGTATCAAAATCTGTTGCGTGGTTTAGAAAGAAGAGGCGGCCGAAGCTACAATATAAGAATTTAGGACAGACAGGAACAGATAGCGAGTAAAGATACTACATACAAATTAGTCATCTCTATACACAATTTTACGCAATCTTTTCGCAATCATGAATATGTTTTTTGTAATTTAAATGTGTTATTATGAATTTTGTTGTTGTATAACCTTGTAGAAATTAATGGAAACTGAACGGACCAGCTTCTGATCTACGCACCTTTAAAACTAAATACTTTAAGGTAACCACCTAAAACATAAACAACAATCTTGGAGGTCGACGGTAAAAAACCAAAAACCAAAGAGAAAAAAAACCACAAAGCGGCGCTAACCATTCACCCGTATAAAAATATTTATTGTGACTTTTCGAAACACCTCGGATGCCGGAACACCGGGATACCTGTCAAAGCAATCCAACCGAATGCGATCGTACTGAGATTTTCAGATAACATACCCTGAGAATGTATGCTCTCACTTTATCCGCGTAATACGAAACGACGTAGTCGTCTGCCTGTTGGAAATTCCAATATTTGACGTTTGTGTATGTATCCTACAGAAGCGCGTCAAAAACAACATTTTATTTCGAACTCGATTAACACATGATATTAAGTTTATTTGCAGTGCTTTGGCCGAGTTTTAATAGATCTTCTGAAAATAAACGTGTCTAAACTCACACACTGTTTAGCTTTGATGTCGCATTCATTAAACATCAAGCTGCTCTTTGAACATGAACTTATTAAGTGTCAAAGGTTGCCCTCTTACTTGTCTTAAACGTAACAAACGTGAGCGAAAGGGGGAAACGATGTTGTCGCATCAAACCACTGTAAGATCTTGAAGGAATCTTAAAAAACCTTCGTTTAATTGATATTCACAAAATAATATAAATATGCACATTGACAGAAAAGTAAACGACAATCAGGCAGCGCAATAGTCTATGAAGAGACCGTTTCAGTTAATTGTTCAGTTTACGTCTTAGCCATTTGAATCACAAATTAACAAATTTTGCAATATGTAGGTACTTACCAAATAGTTTTATCACAAACTACCGCAAGTACTAAACATGTATGTATATTGGTAATCTCCTATTTTAACCGGTAAATAAATATTGATGTCTATTTAATGCCGGGAGCTGGCATTCGCGCTGCGTCAGCGCTTCGTCCTGACTGACAAAATGAGTCACGAATAAAAATTGTGAATTTTATATGTATTGTACTTGACTTCTCTTTCTATCGAGACTATGACGTAGAATGTATTATCTACACTAATCTACACTAATATAATAAAGAGGTAAACGTTGTTTGTTTGTATGTAGGGGGTAATATCTGAAAATATTGGACGGATTTCAAAAATTCTTTCACAATTAGAAAGCTTCACTATCCCTGACGGACATAGGCTACTTATTCCACGCGAACGAAGTCGCGGGCGTCCGCTAGTATCTCATAAGTAGATGGAAAAATACGTCCGTGGCGTGAAAGTGTAACAGGATAACTGCTTTATACTTTGTAAAGAGGAAGAAGAAGTAAAGAGAAAGGAATTTTAAGAATCTGACTATCTTTATAGTCAGATTCTTAAAATTCCTTCCTTGTCCATCACTTCCTTAGTATCAATAGTTCTCATAAGAACGGGTAAATTAATAAAGCTGCCATATTGTATTGAGATATTAATAGAACGTGTGCTGACGCTGACCTAGGCTTACGTGTATTACAAGCTGCACGCTACAAGCATTATCTTGTTAGCAGCAATAGCCCTGCAAACGGAACAATAGCCAATTTACAGCAACAAAGTGCATCTTGTGATTCATCGGCGGCGTTATATGGATCAGCGTTTACCGAACCCTATGATATATTTGGTCATACACAAAGCTAAATTTAGTTAAGTATACCTTAAATTATGTAGTTCATGTCCGTTCATGGTAAGAATATAACAATTCCCATTAAATTGTTTGGTAAAATTTATACCTAATAGGTTACTCAGGTTTTAATACATATTTAAGTAATTTAATGTCTAATAAAATAGTTCCGATTTTAATCTCATATTTTTTTATTTTTGTTTTATTTGTTAATATTCAATTTAAAAATTTTGTGATACTTGTTTTAAGGCCGGTTATTTATTTTATTTTTATTATTATAAATACCGTAATAAAGAGTTGAAAAGTCGATATTTAAAATAAAAAAACGCTAACTTACTTTCCTCTTCAAACTATCGCTCCAAGAAATCTGAACATAACTACTTACTTATTATTTTCCGTTAAGGACGAGGATGTTTTAAATCTATACTTGCTTGTTACGTATTTATTAATACTATTTATTAAGTAAGAGAATATATTTAGGAACACCAGCGGTGATTAAATACCAAAGCATAACCAACTTCCAGATTCTGCCATGGTCTTTCATAAAACATAATTTGATGTTATTATTTAGCACAAATCAAATTAATATACATAAGTACATATTTTGTTTACTAGAGGTAAAACAGAGTTGAAAATGAAGAACTTTCCGATTGAATTATGTTTGTCGTGAAGTCATGTTTGTAAACAAGCTCCACCGGAATAAATATATGGAAGTAGAGTTGTAGATACTAGATATGTTACGAAGTGGAAAAGATGACAACTGCGTTTAGTTAATGTAAACTATCTCTTGTGGAGACGCTACATTTTGAGCATTTTGGGAAGCATTCTCGCAAATCATGACCGTTTTTGGCATTGAATTCGAACCCCTCTGAAACTTTGATGTATTTTTATAGACGGTGACGTTATTTTGGTCTACCTTCTTTACAGTGTTCACCTAAAACAGTTTCGATTTTAGACATTAATTTTGATTAGAAACAAGTAGAGCACCAACGCACCTCTCAGATGTGGCAGCGTGTAGCGTAATGATCTATCATCGGTCATAAAAATCCTTTTACGTCATCCGACAAGTCGATATCAAGGCCGACGAACACGTTATCGTCATATTACCAGTAGGTTTGTAGTATGTAGGTAAGAATAACAGTGGGAATGCTACTTAGATTTTAAATCGTTCTTTTCGGATACTACGTACTGAACAGGGCAGAGTTTGAAATTTCAGTATTTTTAGTAAGGCCAATTTCGGGTTTGGCTTAATATACCGGAACTGCTTACCTTACTACCTTATTTTCTAAGGGCATCAGCTTGGACCTAGACGTCGAGACATCACTCTGTCTCACTCACTCGTGCTAGTGCGCTAGAATAAGACAGGGCGCTGTCCCAGCGATGAGCTCGGCTCGAGGTTTGGATCACACTTTTACGCATTAAAAATTGTAAAAGTGATGAAACCTAAACAAACAAGTTATTTATAGTTTCCACGAGTTTTGTTTTCAATGGCAGTGGAATTAAAAACAAACTTTGTTAAGCGGTATTTCTAGGTTTACCCGCTCAAGAAAACTTAGAAGTAAGTACAATTTATGTAACTTAAACTCAACGTGGCTTTTTGAATTATAATTATATTTCGCAAAGATCTGAAATACCCACGATTTTACTAAAAGGGAGCGTGTACATAAACATGTAAAAGAACCACACGTAGAGAAAGGTGTAAGAAAGCCATAATTTAAAATTCGAGCAGATTATGTAGACATTGGTCGTTTTACAAGTAGCTACCACTGAATATCTATGAAATTAATGTTTCATTCATCTTCGGTGAAAGCTCTTTTCAATCGACCTATAGCAATACTAAGGAAAAGCAATGAAAATACAATAGAAAGTCAATTTCTAAATAATTTTTTCTGTCTTCATATGGTGGTAACACATACAAAAATGATTGTAGTTATTCTATCGTAGATTAATATTTAGGAGAAACAAAGAAATTTCGGTGTGGTCTGATTCCACTTAAGCACAAAGGTATTTTAATTGAAACGGAAAGTAGCCAACCACATTCACTGTTTAAAAGGAAATAAGGTCCCTTTTTCAAACCCGGTCCGTAAGCCGTGGGAAGCGGACCGTAGAGACAAATGGACGGATAAATAACGCATTTATAAGGATTTTGTAACTAGTGAACCGTAAAAAGTGGCTTAGTTCTTGACAAGCATGGTTAGTTAGTAATCCTTTACTCGTATAAGTACTTTACTGAATAAAATTGGCTTAGCATACAGTATAGGTAGGTACAATATTCATGAAAAATAACGTGGTTCAGAATTTAATTTGGCGTAAAAGAATCCTTGGCCTAGTAATGGATTACGTTTGAATAACAGTTCAGTGATTTATTACTGCCTGTCCTTGACCGTTAAAGCAATTAATTCTAGCAATCTAGAAAGATTTTAGTACACTCCGACTGACTACTTAATCTATCCTGTGGAACTTTTGCGAGTATAGTCCAGTAACTTTTGGTTATAGGTTGTATCGTTTCATTGAAAACGCTTTTCTTTTGGAACTATTGGGTTGTCAATTTAACGTAGTCATGACTTTACGACTGAGTTAACTTTGGTTGGGTTGAAGATCCAACCCATCGTTTACTTATAGACCAGTGGTTTTTAACCTTTTAGGGTAGCGACCTACATCATGCCGGTATTCTGTAATGCATTTTCGAGGCAAGTAAGATGACTTCTGGCAGAAAGTCGGCCTGTCCACTTAGGGCTTTCTTAAGAATAACAGTGTAGAATATTAATTAGATAACGTTTACACGACGTTTTCGTGATGTTAAACAAGTAATAAAGTTTAGTAAAGGTGGGCTTAAATGAGAGAAAGCAGTGAGGCAAACGGTTGTGCCGCGTTGGATGGCGCGCGTGCCTTATCACTGCTAGAGACTGGCGGCGCGGTCCATTTGTGTGAGTGGGTATACATACGGGTTTCGTTTGTAGTATGTTTGGATAAATAATTGAATTTGGTTTGTACAGCTAAGTTGCTAATTACGAGGATGGTATCTTGAAAACTCCAAACAAATATAGTTCTCTCTTGATGGGAAAGTTTACCTGTTGCTCTAACATGACCGGACTCGGTTTATTTTATTCCTTCCTGCGTCTCTATGAGTGCCATAGGGAAGGGCTGTTTTGTATAAACAAAGTAACAAAAAAACACCACTAGGAAGTCTTCACTGTACGGAACAGGGTTAAGTTTTTGAAATGACGGGCGTTTTCCGACTCTGATTATTCTGGCACCTACATAAGTCGGGTTGATACCCTGGAGTCACCTGTGGTCATCCCTACAGTGGCCACACGAAGAAGTATATTAAATTGTGGCCAAGAAAATCGTGGAATGAGAAAAGGGGAAGAGCCAGCTTCTTCCGGAGATGAGCTTCGACAGGGTACTTGGGACTCCGGCGAATTCTGATTGATAGGCCAGTGTCCCCAAGCAACTCCAAGAAAAGCCACCGACGGATTTAGTGGCCAAAACTCCCACATACGTCGACGTCCCTCTTGCGGCGTCGGGTATATTAAGCATTAAGCAGACGTATATACATTCTACTACATAAAAAATCACGTAAACAGGAAATAGGGATAACGGATAGCAGGATTCGTACCATTCATCCGATTGCGTTGCATAAAACCTTGGTGAGTTGTTGAGTGCGCCCGCGAAGGTTTCCGACAAAAGGGGGAACAGCAATCAATTATTAAATAAAAAGTATTTATAGTCATCTACTTTATAAACAGTTGTATTCTTAAGGTACGTTTATTTTGACACTGTTTGATCCACAAACATAAATGCTTATGATTTAATAAGCGTAATTTTTGCTTCAGGATACAAACCTATTCAAAGTACGAGCTCGAACACAACACAAACAAAAGAGCTACGAATTTAAAGGCATAATAGGATTACTTGAAACCGTACCAGAAGAAAGCTGGCCCACATTCTGACATATGATTGATTCCCTTAGAATATTTACGTGGGAAAGTTGCGCAACTTGCGAACGCACTGACCTCGGGTCGCCCGCGTCACCGGCTAGGGTTACCATCTCTTGGCACAGAATACTTAATAATACCTAGTCTTCAATACACAATGGCCAAGCACCGCAAGGTGATGTCTTTACAGCCTAAGACATAGATATGATACATATGTAAGTGCCCTTTAAAGACAGAACTGAGAGGTGTTATTTTTTTGAAAGAGAGACATATTAAATCCTTTCCGAGCATAGACAATTTCTCTCAGTTTTTTCGTTAATGGTCACTTATATGCATAGTCGCATGTTGTAGTAACTACCGTGAGGGGGGCCTGCGGTACCTGAATTTAGCGCATGGCGGTTTGTGGTCATTCCAAATGCAACAATATTAAGATCCTGTACTTGAGACGTACTAATCGACTTTAAGAAGCATTTTTCGAGCTATACGACTAAATTTAATCAGTACATGAGATGCCGCTTAGTACAAATAACCACAATTAGTTTTGAGTTGTGTGTGGGTGGCCCTTTTTAAAACTGTACGAAAGAGAAACCTTCAGCTTGCCATTTCATATCGTCAGGGGATGACTGGTGTAAACAAGCTAAATAATTATCATCGAGAATCATTTTTATTTTGTCTTTTTTGTTTGTCTCATCAGACTAGCCAGCTAGTCATGGTCACCCTACGCGTGACGCGTGACAAACAACCATCCGTCTCCTGCGGTTATACTCGTAGGTACAGCTGAATAGTGATGCGTTGCGAGTGCATTCAAACACCATTACCATTGTGTTCGGTCCCGTGCACCTATATAGCACAAATCTTCTCGATACGCGTTAACTCGCTACGTAACTCAGTGCATCTCGTTCTAACTAGCCCACTAGAATAGAGAGACGCAGTAAGTTACGTAACGAGTTAACGCGTGTCGAGAAGATTCGTGCTAGGTGCACTGATCGTACAGTCAGTTATGTGAACCATAAGCCCAAAGTTTACCTTCACCTTCTATCAACATCAACATGCAAAAAGCAATAAGTGACATTTTGGCGACATTTGAAGTGCATGCGCGAAAAATGTGAATTTTTTTGTTCCGCTCATTTAATGCTAATTGTTTGTGAGTAACGTTTTGAACAATTAGAAAACGATCAGTAAACCCGCCTCTTTGACTAGGTATAGCTAATCCTATTATTACGCGATCATAACAGCTTTTGTATCTATTGTGTTCAAAGACATTTCATAAAATATACCTGTACAAAAGATGGGTTTGGTTTGCTGCCTCTAGGTAGTAGTTTCTTTTCGGCGTAATCACCCGAAGGACTTCTTGGACAATGGCTTTCCACAACGAACGGACCTGCGCTGCCCGTATCCAGCCCCCTACCGCGACCTTCGCTCATTCCTTCTCTACTTACTTATATTTGAATAGTAATAAACCTACCTCTAACTCTAATAACTAACAGCATCTTCGTAACATAGATTATATTTGAAATGACGTCAAACAACATTAAATGAAGAAAGAAAATTACTTATTTACACTCTGAAATGGTGGTGTCATTTACATTCGCCACAGCTGTCGGATGCCTCAGTGATAAATAAAATACTTTTCTTACACTTTTACGGTCCACTCCGTAATTAAGCAAAGATGTGTTGATTTTACAACGTGCGCAGGCTTATCCACAAATTCCACAAATTTTTTCCAACATTTCGCTCTTTTCCTTTTTAACTTTCTGACGCGTTAACCTTTTCTCGGGCTTAAAGAATCAACATTTTCACTGTTGCGAAACTGGGTGTTGATGTTTGAGAGCGTTTATATATTCATTGTGTTGTAGTGGAAAAAGCGGATAGGAGTGCAGGTCTCAGGTATGCAGTATCGGGCTGAACTGGGTAAAAATTGCAACGCGTTTTTCGCTAAGCCGATTTTTGAGACGTCTCCTGACTTATACTCTGCTCGTTAGTAAGTATTTGCTTGTCAAACTAATTCCTTTAGCTAACCAAAAGGATATTGAATGATATTAGATTTAAAGATGGTAAAAATCACCCTTAAAAGAGGAAGAATACTTTATGATTAACTTTTTAAGTACAATGAGGTACTTTAACTTCTGGAAGACAATTAACACAGTAATTCGTTCTTTATTGTCCATCAAATGATAAAAAATTCTTGCCGTTTGTTATTCCGTCTATGTTTACGTATTTACATGTTGATCGCATCAGAGGTATAAAATACTTGTCAATAGTACACGGTAGCAGTAAATTTTAACTTCTGCTTTTAACTAGAAATTCATTCGTTTTTAAGAGCATAACATAACGGTAAAAGCGTGGCCCATTCATTACATAAAAGTTTTGCTGCTCAAAACAAGGTTCCATTGTCATTAGATGGTGGAGTTGAGCATAAAAAGGATAGTGCGATTAAATAATTTTGGTAAAAGGATGCAAATCAAGGTTGTATACTCGCTTTACCTTTTCCAAAAAAAAAAAAAATCTAAAGAATCAGAAAGATAAGAAAAAATATCTCCTTAGTTTCTTTTTTCCTTAAAATAACTGACGTTTTGTACATACTAAACCTTTTCCAAAGAATGAGACTTGATTTTTTGGATTTTTGGGCGGCCGTGTTTAAAAAAAAAAAACATAAATTCAGTGGCCATATTCAGGCAGGAAAACGGGGTTTACCGTTATATAGAACTCTAATCGCTAAGCGACCATATGCTCTTAAGCTTTAATAGAACTACTAAAACTTTAAACTCTATTTAAACCAGAATTGTGATGGAAACGGATTCATCTGTATGTATGATAGCGCTCGGGGACCGCAGTTCACGGCTAACTGCTAAGCGGCGGCTTTAGTTTTAAATGAAAAGCCAGTAGAGTCCGAATACTAGCTGTTAAACTCTGTTTTTACTAACAACATAACGGAAAACCTTTGAATTTTCCTTTGATTTATTTCAAAAATTAAAGAATCATCGCAGTAACCGTTATTCGGTTTGTCACCAAACATTTTGCTTAGTACAGGTAATAAATAAAAGAAAAAACGTTGAAATTAGTTTATCAAATCTCGAACTACGGGGGCTTAAACGGACAGTCGACAACAACAGACAGACAGACAGAAACTTCAAACTTATTACCACCTTGGTTGCGTTGCGTCAGAGGATAAGAAAAACAAGCTCGTGTTTTCGTTTAAATATTTGATTTTTGACAATGCAGATATTTACTACTTCCCTTAAGCATCATTTACATGATGCGAGTTCTCTTATGCGAGTTGCATTTACATTGCGGGCTGCCAAGGTCTGATGTGATCGATCAATTGATCGAGCCGCGCAATGTAATACAACTCGCATACGTGAACTAATTCCATCTAAATGGCCCCTTACTATCACAGCAAAATATTCCATTACCGAAGCCCTGGTAGAATCAGGCAGATAAAAGAGTCAATGTAGCCTACTCGTAAAATTATTTCTTCATTTTCATTTTTATCACTATCTAACTAACCCTTTAATATTATAATTAATAAAAAAATATTGACCGTCCTGATGATATTCTTCGTAATGATAAACCCCATTTCAATGTTTCGTTAGGATATTACTATTGTTATTAGGCACTGTGAATCATAACCGGTATGCTAATTCTATGAACAAAAGCCTCTTAAAAGCAAGCAGTATTTTATCTCAAGTACCGATTTAATTCTTACAGTAAGCTACGATGCTAACAAAAACCTATCAAAAACCAATGTTGAAATGTATTAAAGTTCATCTCGCCCTTTATGCTCTACTGGCTTTTTCTTTATAAATGTTAGGATCGCAACAATTAAGTGGATACGGTTTTAACAAAGCAATCTTTAAAGGTTTGGTAAAAAGGCAGAGAAGTCGCGTAAAGGAATTGTGAAGTATGTATTAACTTGTGGTAAATTTACTTTTTCTTTCCTTCAACTCAAACGTGTATTATGTTGGAAAACAAATTAGACGTTTCCGATGTTTTACGGGCAAGAGTGACTAATGTCGTATTGTTAAATATGATTACCAGTTTTTACTATATGTTCTTCTTATTAACGAACGATAATAACTGCTAGTTACTGCTGGTGCTAATTGACCGGTTATGCAAGAACTATATGATTAAATAAAGAAAGCCATCCTTTCAAACGAGCTTTTAATAATTGCCGGCCGAGTTGTACCATGAATCGAGTAGGTACTTAGCCGTAAAATAAAATATACAATGCTAAATATTTTTTTTTTATAAATTTCCTTAATCCTTATATTAAAGTATACAACGTTATACATACAAAATGCTATAGCATATAAACATAACCTTTCGTTTAAATGTTCATTTTTATTAATTGTTCGTTATTGTTTTCTGTGTGTTCTTAGTGTTTTTAAGCTTTCACGTCTATAGTTGATGAATAAAAACTAAACCCTTTTTTAATTCTTTTAAATGGGTTTGGAGGGATCTCCAACTTGGTAGGCAACCTTAAAGTCTATCTTTTCAAGCCCAGCAGTCAAATGGCGGATTGATAAAGCTGAACTTAAGTTACTAACCCGCTTAAAATGAAGACAATGTTGGTGTTAATTAGAAAGTTCTCTGAACGAAACCGTTCGGAAGTTGGCCACGAGTTTGTGGTCTCGGATCCCAGATTTCAACGAGTTTTCTAAACAACATAGTGCCAGACCATTAAATCTTAACTCGTAGGAAATATCGTAGTACAGAACCGAGGACGTTTTAAGGTTCAACGAAATGTTTGAGTAGTATTAACTACTTAAGTCACCACTATAGACAAGCCGCGTCGTCACTAGCCTTTTAAGCGACCGGTGGCAAGCTTCTATGTATGAAAGTGCATGACCCAAAACTTCATCTTGGTCATTTCCGAGCCCCTAATGCAGGGCATTAGTAGATATGAAGTCACATTCGAGATATGTCAGATCTCTTCAAAATCCGACATATATCGAAAGTGAGATTAATCTAGATGAACGCCATAATTCATGGTCAGAGCGCACCGCTGACACCGTCCACCGTCCTAGTAACGGCACTGTAGACAAGGTCTCCGCAATTGTTTTTTTATATAATTTCAAAAACGTAAGTATTCAATTCAATAAAGAGTATTTGTCGTTTGTTGTTGTTGTACTCATAAAATGTGACTAGACTAATCCAAACATGCAATTCCAAACAAGCGTTTGAAAAAAAGAATAGGAATTTGTGACAATAGAAGGTAGGCATTAAACAATTTAGCGATAGCGAATAGTGAGACAGACAGACAGGCGAAAGTCACGGCGGCCTAGTAGTAGGAGGCACGGCTTGGTAAACATCGGGTTACAGCGACGGCCGCAAGCCACAGGCGGAGAGCTAATAGCGTTATTCACCTTCACTTTGCAGTGAATTGATTACAAAAAGCAGGAACGTATTATATTTATATCTGTATTTTATACAAAACAAAACAAATGTTCAATGTCAAATCGACATATTCTGTATACTATGTCATACATCTGTAACTTTTTGGTGTGGCTACATACGATTGCCTTTTTATTTTTTTTTGTTTTTCGCTTTATAACGGTTTGCTCTTATTACATTACGTCCTGATTTCATCTCCGTTTCATTAAGTTTATCCGAAAGAGATCGCTCTGAAACGGTAAGACCGCCTAACTGTGACTAAGAAGTTACCGAATGAGTAGAGATGGTAAGTTGGAATGTATTACCCACTATTGCCTTACAGTCTCAGTAAGACCGTCAGTAATTTACTTTGTTCATAAACGCTAAGCAGCGTTCACAATGCAGCCTTAGCCCAGTTACAAACAATGGCTTTACTCGCTGTCAGCCCGTCTTATACTCGTAACAATAACTAGAACACGCCCTTACAGAGAAAGTGCTGAGATCATGTTAATACTCCGGCGAATGTTCCGTAGATAGAAGAATTTATCTGTAGCCTCAAATCAGTTACATACTAGACTTACATTTTAAATTTCATTTTAAAACATATTTAATATTTACAATTTGTTTTCTTTAAATTACTTACATCATAAGTTGATCTGTTTGTACGAATAAATTGGCGTCTACCCAAGCGTGAAAGACTTGAAACGTCGAATCTTAAACAAGTTCCAATTTATTCCATAAAAATCTGCAAAAGTTTCATTTCAATTTGGACGAGCAGCAAAATCGTTTTAAGTTAATAAATGTTTACCTACTATTTAAGTTGAAAGTTGCAGCAACGGAACTCAACGTGGATTTAACTCATTCATCATAACGATAACGTAATTTTACTTCCGTCGTTGCAGTAATATAGGTAGTAGGGCGACATCCGCTCAAAAAGATAACTGTAATAAAATAACAACAGGTGAGTAACACTCGTAAATATCTATCGAAAAATTCTATAATATTTGGAGCCATGCAGTTAAAAAAAGGCACATTTATAAGCCAAGTTTATAGAACATAATTATTTCATTTCAGGTTGCATAGACCCATAGATAAATGACTTAAATAGTAACATAAATATTTATTATAATGCCAAAACTTTTTAAATCTCTAAAGTTTCTATTTTGGAATTGGAAACAGCTAAAACTATATTAATCAAACATAATTGTTCTAAAACCATAAATATCAGCTTTCAAATCAAAGTAATTATACTGAAATCAGTCGTGCCAAAGACAGGCAGACATACTAAATATCCCTAACTTAGACCTTCCCTATCAGTGGAAAACGTGTCCTAAAATTGTGAAGTTTGGTCAAAGATTGCAGCTTTACTACGTCATAACTACGAAGAAAAAGTACGAAAATATACTAAAACCTAGAGAATCTATAGACGTTAAATGAAATGAAAAGTAGTTCACTAATAAATAGACTTTGGCATGCTTATCCAGCATTTATATGAGAAAAAATCTATTGTTGTTCGAAAATAAGCAGTAAAAGCCGTCGTAGCTTTTAATAATACAGAGAAAGCTAAATTAAAAAGCATCCGGGCGTTGCGATTGCTACACCAAAGGAAGCTATCCCTCGAGCTCATTTCACCTGATGTCTGTTTAGTTGTTTGTTTGCGGCCGCTCTTTTATTTTTCACCCGGTCGAGCCTGTGCGGGCGATTGAACACCTATGGTTACAAACTTGCAATACTTGTACGTCTATCTGTATGGTGTTTTACGAAATATCGTAAAACAAGAACCAGCAGGACCTAGCAGGAACCTAATAAGGTTCCTGCGCACTAATATACATAATACAAATTTATTATTTTATTATGGATGTGTCAACTTTAAGCACCATACCTTTAGCTAAAAAATAATTCCGTTCTTTCCAATCGATTATTTAGGTTTGCCGTTCGACCTTGTAAAATCGCTTATTGGAGCGTCTGAATAAATTGTTATTTGCTGAGCGATCATACTCGTTCCTCGTAGCCGCCGGTACTTCCACTTTTTTCAAAGTTACCCTACCCTGTTATACGTATTAATAATTCAACTTTTCGCACTGCTAGATCGATGAAATTGAAACTAGAATCAGAAATAAATTAATGTGCAACCATAATGCGACGGAATAAATTGTATTATTTAATACCGTATTATTTTTATTTGCAAAACTTTTGATACAGGCGTGCGTATTATTAAACATAATATGTAATATAAGTCTTTTAAAACCTTAATAACTAAATAAGCCTTAATAACTAAATGGTTACAAGTAACCTTTAAAAAAAGTAAAAAAAAAATGTATCCAAGATTTTACTAAATTTCATCGAATGATTGTTTATTATTTTACTTTTAATTCCAGACAGAAAAGAATGACAGACAAAAAATGGTTAACAATACAATCTCCAAAGCAATAGAAACAGCATCCAACGTTATTTGAATCTCGAGAGCGAGCTTCGTCCGAATAACCTGCGTGAAAAGGATTGCTGAAATATTGGATGTTTAAGTAAAAACTTTCGAAACTGATTTAAGAAATTGTTTACGCTGCTAAAAACCGTAACAGACAGAATCGTAAAGTAACAAACACTTCTCAAAGCGCTCTGGGATGTAGGAAGGAATTAGGGAATAATTTATCGTCCAATTAGTAAACGCTCGACGAGGGAAAAAAACGAAATCGGCTCTTCACAGGGTCGATAATTGCTTATTTACGCACCCTTGGCCGGCCAAGACGTGAGGTATTCACACCAATATTTTACACCCTTCATTAACATTATCGTGTTTGATTTGATTTGCTCATGAAAATACGACGAAGAAGATGTTGAGAGAGGCAATTCACGCGACAATAGAGATGAAATCACAATTGAGTTATGTCAAAAAGAACTGCCAGATCTCTTTAAAATCTGTCACTTTTTGACATAAGGTGACTGTGAGATGAATTTCAATAAACGCTAAAAGCCGTCAGGGCGATACCCAACTGCGGCGCACGCTTTGTACGCTCAATACAAAAACGTATCTGGCGTGGGTTACTTTGTATGCAGCGTGCGTAGCGTGCGCCGCCGCAGTGAGATTTCGCCTTCGCCGTCATACTATAGTACTACTTATTTATCTTGTTATTCGTGTTTACAGGTAGTTTCACTAAAGTTGACTTGACATTATGATTACGTTTTGTAAGAACGGCTTCCTTTATTCGTGTCAGCTCTTATTAAACAACCTAAACACGGACAGCTTTCAAAATATCGTTTTATTCTCATTGTTACAATACCAAGCGAGGAGTAAACAACACGGGGTACTCTTGTACCTACTCTTTTGTTTGCAACTATTTTCTAATCAAGTTATATGAGAGGTGAATAATTGCGACGAATGGAATACACACATTGACGTGTATTCCACTATCCACGTGATTAGAATTCCGGCTCTATCTTAAGTAGTAGGGATTCGCCGGTTCTGGATCACTTTTTTTTCGCTCAAAATGGCGGATTTGGGGGCAAAGAAATCTAAAAAAAAAAAAAAAAAAAAAAAAAAAAAAAAAAAAAAAAAAAAAAAAGGTCAACACCCCATTTAAAGCGATTGGACGGGGTCTCATCACGCTCCGCCCACTCCTTCACGTATATATGTACTTCCATTGCAACATAATACCAACACTTAATCACATACTCATAAAAGGATAGAGACCCTTTCCTTTGTTTCCTACTCACCCTTTGTTACGTTCAACTTCTTACCTGCGCCCACTTGGGGGTTCGGTGCCGACCTTTTTTTTTCCTGGGTACCTGATCGCCCGCCACGCTCCGTACAAATAAAATACCATGTCTTTTCGTAAGTCCACTTTCAATTCATTATTCTATCAGCACATAAATATCCTATCGCATTATTCGCAGTACACTTTTATTCGTAGCCTATAACTTTTAGGACTATCATAAATCTAACCTAACCTAACCTACATTTTGGAGAAATTCAAACCTAACTTAACCTAACCTCCATTTTGGAGACATTCAAACCTAACCTAACCTACATTTTGGAGAAATTCAAACCTAACTTAACCTAACCTACATTTTGGAGACATTCAAACCTAACCTAACCTACAAATTCAAACCTAACATAACCTAACCTAGGTTTTGGAGAAATTCGCAAGCCATAACTTTCAGGACTATTTTAAATCTAACTTAACCTAACCTACGTTTTGGAGAAATTCGTAAGCCATAACTTTCAGGCCTATCTTAAATCTAACCTAACCTACGTTTTGGAGAATATTGTCACGCTATACTTGGTTTGTACTTTTGATTCGCAACTCGATGTTTCGTGGACATATCTTTTGACAAATTCTTATTTTGCAAACTACTTATTTTATTCTGAATCCATAACTTTCAGGACTATCATAAATCTAACCTAACCTAACCGACGTTTTGGAGAATATTGTTACGCTAAATAGTAAATGGTTTCAGTTAAAAACAAGAATTTTGTTGCTTTATTGCTTTTTACTTCTAACCTTATTAAGTACTCCTTAGAAATACTAGTTTTAACGTGTTTGTTACGCAATTCGATTATTTAAATACTAGTCAAAACTTGTAGGATTGCACTATGTACAAAGGATATTAAGAACGCAGCCTTGTGTTTCGCTTACACAGTAGGTACTATCCTACATTTTGTGGACATATTATATAGCTAAAGTTTATTTTATGAATATACATATAGACAGAGAGTTTACATAATACAGTAAACGGTTTCAGTAGCTTTATTGTTTTCTTTGTATCAAACGCACCACGATCTTTTATTATTTAATTACTTAACATCAATACACTATGCAAAGAGAGCTTTTTGAAAAAATAGCTAGTTTGAACGTGTTCACTAGGCGAACCGTTTACCTGACCATCGTCAATAAGAGGAGCGTTATGTTTTTTTGAGTGTATGTCTTTGAAGATACTGGTTTAAACCTGCTAAATTGCACTACGCATAAAGGACCTCAAGAACGCGGACGGCATTGTATAATTGCTTTATTGTTGTCTTTGTATCAAAAGAACCGCCGCTGTCTTTTGTTATTCAACAAACCGCGTCTGGGGAATACGAGTTTATACCTGTTCAATAAGCGAAGCCCTTCTTTAAAAAAATACCTGTCCCAACTCGTAGGGATTGCGCTGGGTATAAAAGCCCGCCATCTCATCTCGGCTTCATTGCGCCCCAAACAATTCTCCGAGCAAGATCTTCCAGTAAGAGAGTCGTGAGTCGTGAAGTTTAGTGCAAGGTTGCTGAAAGCAGTGTTTCGTTGCTGAAATGGATGTAAGTATGTAGTCATAATTTTATGTGTGCCCACTTATTTCAGATTTTGATTGATTGTAACATAACCTTCATCTATGTTTTATGTGTGCCCACTTATTTCAGATTTTGATTGATTGTAATATAACCTTCATCCATTTTTGTGTTTACCATGTAAATCTACTTTGAAGGACCGTTTGAATAACGTTTTTATTTTGTTACAGGAAAACACATTTAAAAATTATTACTATCCCGACGACGAAGCAAGTGATGAAGAAGGAACGTTGGCCTATAAAGTCAAAAAAGCTATTGCTAACACTAACAAGAGGCCTAATAACAGCATAGATGGCTTCTTTGAAAAACGGAAGAAAAGGAAAGTTGCTGTAAAGTCGTCGAGCGTCAGCCAAGCTACTGCGGAAGGCGTGGCTTTTATAAAGTCCAATAAAGACGATGCATCATACGCCTCACATCTTATAAAAATTGAGGTGTATGATGCGCGGAAAATAAAAAATGTTCCGCCAACGGAGCATTGGAAACATGCGGAAGTGCGTGTTAAATACTACGCGCACTCCGAAGAGGATGCTCACGTGGAATCCACAAGAGATGTGATTTACCAAATCACCAAACAGTTAGCGGAAAAAAGTGATTGTGTCAATTACGTTATAGACAATACAAAATAAGTGTAAAAGTAGTTTTAAGATCTTCATTTGTTCCTTTTATCTTTTTTTACTCGATTGTTTGCGTTTTGTTTGTTAATTGCTTTATAACTCGTACCGAACATTTTTCTTTGTATAGCGAACACCTTTTGTATTCTAAGCTTCCTTTCTAGTTATTATTTTTCCGACAAAGAGTCATTGTCTTTCATATTAGATAAGTAACACAAGTTCCAAGCGCCGATGTTCATTGTATAAATAGACCATAGCCATGACTTTGAATAAAGTTTTAATGAATACCATGTTACATTTTTTATGTTTTATTCACAAATACACTTCCCTTGACGAAAATGTAGACTTAACTTAGAACAATAAAAGAGTTTGTTTTATATTTAATTGTTTATTTCAAAAAAATAGACTTAAACATATTTCTTACAATTAGATCGTTACATAGAGAACTCTCAGTAAACACATTTACCAAGTCACACATAGTTTTTCCTTTAAACTTAAAATACAGATAGACTAAACAATATTCCCCGCAGACCGAGGTAAAAGGATTTTGAAATGAGTTGTGGTTATAAACCCATCTCCTGGAATTTCTTTTCAAAAATAGCTTATGACTACCTGTAGGTTTTCGACCAAATGAGTCAAAATATTCACCAATGCCATTAATATCAATGTGTATAGCTATCCAGTGAGACCCCGGTTTTGAGTCGGGATCTAAATTGCTTATAATAAAAGCAGGTAAATTTACCCAAATAGGCAATCGGTTTGCAGCAAAAACATTTGATTTAAAACTGGAACTTATTTTATTCATACAGAGCTGTATTTCATTTGTATCCATGATAAATATAAATGTAGCAGCTTATAAATGATTCTGTTAACAACGTTTAAGAACAAATGATGTATCCTTATTAAAAACAAAGTATTTATTAACTGTTATAATCCACAGTTACGTCACGATTCTTGTTTATTTCAATTACATTATCAAATTCTGCGTATACAATACAGTTAACAGTTTGACTTAGAGACGAATCAAAGCGAACTTCTAACCGAACACTTCCATGTCTGACGAGATTCCAATGTGACGTTGAACTAGCAGATAAATCAGGAGTCAAATCAAAACATAGCAAACAATATCCGTCTCCGTAGTTTGTTCTACTTATTGCGTTACCTTCGTTGTGAAAATGAATGCCAGTCCCAGAAAACAAAGTGTGATATGGTGATGCTATTAAACCAGAGCTAAATGATGGTTGTAATGTTCTAGAAGGTATTTCATGACCGTCTACATACAAACTGAATGAATTCATATTAAAATGTTGAAAGTTGAAAGGATTCAATGCTAAATTACCGTTAAACGCTGAATTTAAGACAAAACCGACAATACATCTTTTAGGAACTTGTCCAAGGAATATATTATCTAATGTTTTACCTTGCACACCTGCCGGTATTGTCAGAACCTTAACTTCCGCTCTTGTTATAGGATACTTTGCAGTTGTTGACGCTAGTACTTTTTGATGGGCTAACAAAACGCTAGGGTTGACTCTTGCTCTTCTTATAATAAGACTAGCATCCATTATTTGTACTTTAAATTTTTTATCTTGATGACAAATAAGATTAAATGTTTCTTTTGAGCGCACTAACTTAACACGCATTTCTACGCCATTTATTAAAAATTTCTCTTGGTTAAACATGTCACCATGCAAGTGACCAATCATTTCAACTTGTCTACTCTCTTTCACAAATTCCATTCTTTTGTGAAACCCTTTGTTCGTTGCGTCAACGGCATCCATATGATGTGCAGTATCTTCGTACCACAATCCACAAGTTAGATGAGATTCTTTGGCTGCTGGACCATAGTTAAGAAGATTCTCCAAATAAGCACGATAGGCATATGTGTTGTTCGGAGGTGATATGAGTTTTTGATTTAAATATATGTCTAGTTGATTGAAAAGGGAATGCAACCAATTGTTAACAGGCGAAACTTGGACATCTGCTTTTAAATTTGTACCATCCTGATTCAATACTTTTGCATTGACATGCAGTAACGTATGTGACAAGTCAATATAGTCATCACCTGATCCGGGAACTTGAAATTCTATAGGGCCGTCGTCGTTTAAAGATGAAATCGGTTTGTAATGAACCCATTGTCCACTTTCAATACTGGTTTGAGTTGACGGCAGGGCAAATATATCTAACTCAGATTTTGCACATTCACATGAATGATTATGTAAGAATGACATTATTTAATATGAAAATATATCTTCGACGTTATACTTTTTAATTTTTTTACTTCCTCTTCGTCGTGATGCTTTTAACGGAATGAGTCGTTCTCGTCTTTTAGTTGACATTTTATACCCAGATCCTGACATTAGAGAATCAATTTTTTCATCAGCTTTTCTTTTTAAGTTAGCACTTGCATCTTTGAATCGAGACTTGATCGAACTCTCCATAGGACGTGAATTTACCATATCAGACAGCAGGCCGATCCCCGCATCTAATGTTTCTTTCCCTACAGCCCTAAAACCACTGGATAACAAAGGAATCACAGACCTAAATAGCCCACCCAAAAAGCTTCCAATCCCATGACCTCGTTGAAATGGAACACCTTTATAGACAATTCCTACACCAGAGCCAGCTTGATGTAAATAATAATGTTCATATGGACAAGAGGCAGACGATCGTTTGTGAGTCATTTTATTCGTTGAAAATGTAGCTTCACACAAGAAGATCCAAATTGAAATGGTACTCTGGCACCGGTAGTCGTTCTTATATCTATTTCAATCGTATCGAACTCTCTACGTAAAACAGGTACATAATGAGCAGGTGAGAAGACATGCATTTTGTAAGCTCCATAAACGAACTGAGTTGGATCCAATGGAATTATTCTCAACAATGATGTTATAACATCCCCCACTACTTGCGGTTCAATGATATCGGTATACACAAATATTTGTGATGGTAACCCTAAATACAAATTTACTGGATTTTTCCCAATTGAAATTTGTTTTAAATTAGATCGTGGTTTGAAACCTAACTGCAAACTCAGTATCGGTGATGTTATGATAGATGTTATATCTTCAGTTGCAGTTATAGCCACCATTTTTGATATTTTATCACACCTAAATTTCACCTTATTTTTTAATTGCGGGTTTTCATTGAACGCGTCAAGGAAAGTGTCAACGCTATCATATGTAGTAGCAGGTATGTGAGTTTTTATATCTATGATTTTGTCAAACTTGTCATTAGGTAATCGTACTTTCTTTTTTATATAGATGATATTTTCTTGATCTTGAACATTGTACATGGAACGTGGGTATTGAAATTCCACTAAACCAACAACCCATTCTCCTTCTAATTTAACGGTCTTAGGTAGTTTGGTCATAAAATGTGCTGTTGTATTATCAGTATAATAAGCCGTCGAGCTATTGCTTAACAAAGTTATATAAAAACTTCCTTCACTCATATTTTTTCTAAGTTTGATGCAAGAATCCAAGAATTAAATTTACTCGGATAACCTTGCCACTTCACTAACACTTCCTTTCTGCCACCAACACGCCGAGAGCGTATTATTTTATCAATTTTATACTTCATGGAGGGGTGATAAGTTGTTTTTTGTAATTCTTTAGAATAAAATGTACCTACGATTGGTTCACCATCCAAGTCCTTTAAGGTATAAACAAGTCTCGGAGATCGTCTAATGATTGCATCAATTATAAAAATTTCATCACTCCAATTAGTTTCATAACCCTTTTGAAATATGTGTTTATATTTAGTTATTCGAACATGATCACCTACATTCAGTTGTGTGGTTTCTAATGAAATTTGTTTGTCTTTTTTTCTATCATATAAGTTACACCAAACAGTCATGATATTATTAAAATTAACATCAATTGGTCGCATTTTGATACTAGAATGATAACTATGGTTATAAGAGTGAAGAAGATCTTGTAATATATTAGTGTAGTTGTAAGTATTTCTATGAGTAAAATAACGCCACATTTTCATTTTAAGAGTTCTTTGAAACCTTTCAACTATACTTGCTTTAATGTCTGGATTATTAGTGGTGTAATAATTAATGTTTTTGCTTTTAAAGTAGTCTCTTACCACCTTTGAAACAAATTCTGTGCCTTTATCGGATTGGATGTGACGAGGGGTAGATTTGGCTTCTGCAAATATGCTTTCAAAACATTGTTTAACTGTTTCTGAATCCTTCTTTTTCATGGCTCTTGCAAAAGCATATTTACTAAAAACATCAATAACACAAAGAATATATTTATATCCATCATTATATTGACTATAAGTACGCATATCACTGAGATCAGCCTGCCAGAGTTCATTATAATTAGATAGGATGTATCGATTCCTAGTAAATCGTCGGTGGACAGGTTTATGTAAAGTATACGTTTCCTGAGACTGTAACCATTTTTTTACTTCCTCCTTGCTCATATTACCTTTCATTTCCTTCGCTAACTTATCTATACTACTGTAACCAGCTGGGTTGGACACATCGTAGTAAATCTTATTTATATCTAATAGGGGGTCCATTTTTCCCAATCTAATTTCTTTTTGGTCGACTCAATTGTTTTAGCAGAAATAGGTGTAGATGCGTTTTTTACTTTAAATGATGAATCCCTTGTATTTTTAGAAGATGATGATGATGCGCGAAACTCGTTGGTGTAATCTCTCTTCATATACTCCAAGTTAGCAGGATTACCAATACAAAATGTAGGAACTCCTATATCTTTTAAAACCAATGCAAATTCTTCCCAACCTATTGGTTTTGCGCGTTTTAGAGGTCTTGTTACATCGTTTATCAGATCGACAATATTGCTATTTGGGATCACTCGATTGTTTAACACAACTTCCCCTCCTGTCTTCCACCAAATTTTTTTTTTATTAAGGATAATAATGTCCATTAAAGTTTGGGTTTTCGATCGATAAGATTTCGGTATTCCTTGTACGATATGAGATGGAGTTAATTCCACAGGATAGTATTGATTCGTTTTATTAAGTGGTGGTGTAGCAGGAACATCATCTTCCAGCAAAGTTGGGCTTGCGACTGAGTCATTATTTGCATTTTCCTGCTTTTTTACCTTTGAATCTAAGTCACTGTTGAGGTTGTTTAAGTGATCAACTCCATCCATTACTATTGGTATTTTGAAAGGCTTTCGATCTGCTTCGGCAAAATGTAAAAATCGCTGCAGTGCTTGGGAATATAATGCCCATTTTTCACGATCATCCATTTTACTTTTCAATATTTTTTTCATCTCTCCATCCAGACGAGACGATGAGTTCTCTGATAGCTCATTATTTTTAAGTCTTTCAATAAAATCTTGTTCTACCAAAAGCATTTTTTTTGTGTTCTCCATTTTGGTTATATAGAGTTTATTAAAGCACTTAAAACTGCACCTAAAATAACAGGTAGAAATGCACCACCCTTTTGAATGATGATAGTTTTTCTTAGTTTTTGTTTTCCCTTTGAAACTAGCTTGCGTAATATGTTCTTGTGTTTATTTAATTTAGATTTTTCTTTTTTTTCTAATGGAATTTTTCCTTTTAGCACGTTATAAATACACTCGCAAATAATATTGATTTCATCATCATCACAAGCTTTGAGTAAAGCCGTGCGATATTTTGGTTTAAGTACTTGCAACGCTTCAAGTAAGTGTTTATATGTGCTCACACTCGAGTGCATCATTTAGAACTGACTAAAACTTGTTGATTCCTGTTATATTTAAATCCTTTTTTAGGAATGTAAACTGTGCAATTTTTATCGAACGGAAATATTTTAGTTTTGAAACGACATAAGTCATCTGTATTTTGTTTCAGATCAATCATGAGATATCCATGGGCATCCTTAGTAGCATCTTTATAGGCTTCATCCACGAATTTTGAATTTTCAGGATAAACTTGTCGCGACAAGTATCGTATTTGAGTTTTATCTCTAGGATTTTTAAAATATACAATGTAACTTGTGTTTAGCGAGATGTCACGTTGACCTCGTCCTTGGTGAAATATATTTTGTGTAATATAAAACACGCTTAAGTTTCTGTGATGACTACCCTTCGTGAAAATATCAACGATCCGTCCATCTGACTCCCTCATCAAATCATCGATAATAAGAAGTTTAGGTTGCTTCCCATCAAACATGTTAATATCAGGTATTCCTTGACTATAATTAACATTTTCCAGATTGTACAAAGGTTGCATTTCATCATAACACCAAATAACTTCCGAAAAATTTACATCGCATAGTACTTTGCAATCATTTAAAAAGTTTGTGACAAATTTTGATTTTCCACACCCACTGGGACCAGCAACAATGGCCGTAAAAGGGTGACAAAAGTGAATCATTATATAAATCTGTTATACGTGTTGAATCTAAAAGTACTAAAACACTAATGATTTTTTTTTAAGTCCAAACAAGGTTATATAGTTTTGTCACACCTGAATAATTTTTGAATAAAAACACATGAAATTTATCTAAACACTTTATTTAATTTAAAAAAAAAAAGAGTAAATTACATCTTTCTGTAATCTTATTACTAGTCCATGCATAATACTACAAAGAAAAAACTTAAATTTATAAAAAAAATGTCTAAAAACATTCTGAAATTTTTAAATTATACATAAATTACAACTTTCTATTATCTTATTACCAGTCCATACTCAATAATTACAAAAAAATTTGTTACGAATTTAGGAACAATCGCAAGTACAGAAAAGTAATATTAACACTGAATGTCCTTTATTCTGTAGTGGCCCCAAGCAAGCGTGTCAGTGGAATTTTCTAGTAAATATCGTTTTGTATCACTGTGTGATAAAGATATTTTGTTTATTTTTTGTGTAAATATAACATGTTTTATAGACCTGAACCGCATCATTTCACACAACAGATTATCTTTTTTGAACAAACATGTTTTGTAATTGTCAATGTTAAATTTTTTAGTAATACATTTATTAACTCCTTTTGCTTTTGCTATAAATTCGTTTTGTACATCCATTGCATACATTTTTGATCGAAGGCCAATAAACTCTTTAAAAATTTTACCATTATTTTCATCTTTAAAAAAACCCAATTGCTTTTTATTTACTAATGGCAAACCGTATTGATTGTCAGGAGGATAATCAGAAGTATCAAAGTAAGATTCTAGATCTATTAGTATATCAGCGTAAAAGTTATCCGTAAATATTTGATATACCAAACTGTCCGTGTCCGTGTAAAGCAATTTCAGTTTATCTGGATATTTGGTTTTCATGAAGTCATAGTGAAATTCATACATTAAAGTTTTTGACAAATCTAATATACAAAATCCTAAATAAATAGGTTTGTTGTACAAGACTTTTGTTTTTTTCAACTGTACTGCAACCAAATTCTCCGAAAATATAGAAAGGCTGTGAAATTCAGGTCTTGCTATTAAAGATTGAACTCCTTGAGTTTTTCCGTGGTTTTGCCAGTGGTTAAGTAATTTAACATTCACTCTTTTATTTATATTTTCCATAGTTTTACCGAAAACAGAATTGTTCATGAGTTTGAAGAAGTCTTTTTCAAATTCTGATCTGGCCAACGAACGCATGTGTGTATTTAAATCGATGTAAGTCTTTAACCATGCCTTTTGTTCAAACTTTAAAATTCTGTGAATTTTTAGCAAACGTAAACCAGATTTTAAACATTGTTTTAGATTTCGATAGTGAATCACATAGTTCGCTTTGTTATTTAAATTAGGAATCAGCTTTTTTTCTTTGGTATCACCTAAACAAACGTTTTCTGGGCAGAATGGTAAATCAGAATGAAAATCGTGTAAGTTATTTGGGTATTCCAAATCAACTTCTAGAATGTATCCGTGTTCAGCATCATCAGAAACATTAAAATCGGTATTATTATCCACCCATTCAAACTTGCCAATGGGAAGGCATTGTGACATTGCCCAACCGTAAAGGTTATTTGCATCTAGATACATCAAAAATGAAGATGGTAACGTAGGATCATATTCAGACATAAATATATTATTAGCTTTCCCATGTCTGTTACTACATTGAGAAATACCACCTCTTATGTTATTTGCAATAAAAGAAATTTTGTCAATGTCCGTTAGAAGTTCTAGATTAATTTTAGTAGACATTAACATAGCATCCCAACTTAATCCAGGTGCCGTGAAATATTGTGCAGGATCCAATCCATATGTTTCTTTACAAACATTTCTAAAATTTTCAAACACATCTGCTAACAACAAAACATCAGTTTTTAAGTAAAGATTTGAATAATCCCCCATGTTTTTACATTTAAAGTGATTCCATACGTCACGTGCATGTTTATAATCATTTTCTGAAATGTGGTTATCATTTAATGAGCTGTAAAAATCATCGTGATTGGGAAGACTAACCAATTCTAATGATTCAAAAGATGTCATATGTTCATATGGATATATTCCTTTTCGTATTAAGCGTTTGAAGTCTTCTTCAGATGGAAAATTTAACCGAAGTTCATGAAACTGATCGGGCAGTAAATTTTTGGCTAACTTATCAAGACTGCTACTCATAAATTTTAAGGAATCAAGAAATCTTAATTTCATTACATGGTTATTGATGTGAAATTGCTTGGAGAAAGAAATATATTTTTCTTTGTTTTGTGGGATAACTTCTATGTCCCCCTCTTCAAATCCAAGCCCGTGTACAATAAAATGAGCATCATAGCTACTCAAATTGTGTAAAAACACAGGTAAGAAATTAGGGGTTCGATATTTCTCAGAACAGGATGGATGAGCGACTCCTTCAAAAGCACCGGTATGTTGGTTATGAGACACAATGAATTCTTCATTTAATTTTTTTTCACAAATGAAACAGGTATCACTTTGTGCTATGGTTACTTTATCTTGTTCCGTTAAGGGCAAAGGACATTTTACAAAAGTGTTCTTTTTGCAAATGTTCTCTAAATCTTTTTTTAATAATTTCATAAATGATTCGGCACAATTTTGACCTGTGTATGTTCTATATACAGATAAACTGTCATCATATGAACATTTAATATAGTATCCAAAACTGTACATTACATGTTCCTGAACATTGGTTGTTGAGGATTTATTCGGATCGTTGATACAAGTTTCAATGGGTTTTAAAAATGCTTCGAAATCGGCATATATAACAAATGGGACCCTCAATTTACGATCGTAGTTATTGAATGATATTTGGTTAGAGGGAACTAATTCATTAAACCAGTTTCTTTTACTATCGTTTTCAGAGGGTAAGTTTGTACATACATGAAAACAGTCATGTTTTTGATGTTTCTGCAATTTTTCATGTGAAGTGAAATAAATTAAACAACCATCACATAAGTGGATTGCATGCTCTGACGTCGTCATTTGTTTTGATACTAATCGCGATAGACTTTTTATGTAACAATAATGGCCCTTAGTACCGTAATTTAAATACAGCAAGTTTAAATGGATAGTTTTCCTACTTTTCGTTAAGTGTAACGGACCAATAACTTTATTTTGCTTGCTTTTCGAATCGTACTCCAAGCCAAAAACATTAATGCTTAGATCATTCATTTTCTCGAATTTATGAATATCGTTTATTTTTATTGGGAAGGAAAGATTTTCAAATTTCAATTTATTTCTGTGCAATTTGTACGACGAGACCCTGTTAGAGTTGTTATTTGGCTCATATAAACCTGACAGTATAGCCCAACGGAAGCATTCATGGTCTTTGTTTTTAACGTTGATAACTGCTTTTTTGTTTTTTATATCCAATGGTAAGTTTATGTAAGATGAACCACGCAAAGGATTGAATTTATTGATATTCATGTCTAAATATTTTATTTTAACTAAACTCCATCCGCTGTCTTTTTTTTCAAAATTGGTTACTTTGTTAACAATTTCAGTTACAAGTGATGCATAAATACCATCTGTGGCGTCCCCCTTGCAAACGACGTAATTTAACGATTGAAAGTCAAAAACATTATTAAGTTGCTTAGTTTGTTGTGTAAAGTCTGCATTAAGAATGAAATTTACTTTTACGACAGTTTGTTCTGCTATGGATCGTTCTAGTAACTTAAACACTTTTCCCTTGATATTATGCAAAAATAATTCTGGTGTTTCAAATGCATTGGTAGTAACGGAATCAGGTAAAATTCTGTAAGTAACTATTCTATTCCCGAACGCGCTTTCAATTAACTGAACGTTTGTAAATTCCTTGTCAGAACTTATCACGTTGTTTTTATGAGTATTACTTTTCAAGTGGTTGGAATAATATTTTCTAGATACTGACACGTGACACACAGGACATTCAATTTTGTGATTACTTTCTGTACTCACGTTTTGGTGTCCAACTGATACTGTTGACGTTGCCACAGCAGCGTAGCTAGCTGAATTGTTCAAAGGTTTATTTTTCTTTGTTGGTGGTTCGGCAGTCACGGTAGACATTGCTGATCTTTTTTTATTTACACCTCCTCGGCCAACTTGTAAAGATCTGCAAAAATAAAACAATTATTAATATTACAAATTATTGACAATTATAACATAAACAAAAACACCTAAAAGTTTAATACTAACTCATTTCTCGTCTACAATTTAAACAATATGCCTGCATTGGCAGTACACCATCAATTTCATCGGATGTGTCAGATTGATGAGTGTGTATGATGTGTCCACTGCATGGTGTGAAATATGGCATAATCTCCGTATCCTCTAACCACGAAAGTGGTAAAACTTTTTTTAAATACCATAATCGTATCAAATTATGGAATTTGGACAAGATCAAAGATTTATCTAGGCTTGCAATTTCACTTTGAGATAGATCCAAATTGAAATACATCTTAAATAGAACTAGTCTTATGCCGTCGCGAGAAAAGTAACAAATGATTTGAAGCAACTGGCATTCGGTTTAAATACCTTAAAATCCACCCCTACCAGCTACAACTAGCAAAAAACGAGTTGAAACATGTTTCGGTAGGATGGGTATCCATTACAATGACACAATATAACAAAGGTAACTATTAGCATCAAATGAGTTGAAGCATGATTCAGTAGGATGGATATCTATGACAATAGCACAATTATAACAAAAGCAGAATTATAACAAAGGTAAGTAACCTACGTTTTAAAATATTCTTGTTCCACTTTTTCGCAGAGTTCGTATAGCCTTTGGTCTTCAGTAAGCTGTTCAAGTTGTTGGTCGAAGAAGTTGCAGCTCTGTCCGTCCATTATTACGTCTTCGTTAGAATGTGTTTTTTTTTAAAGCGGGCTATGGTCTATTTATACAATGAACATCGGCGCTTGGAACTTGTGTTACTTATCTAATATGAAAGACAATGACTCTTTGTCGGAAAAATAATAACTAGAAAGGAAGCTTAGAATACAAAAGGTGTTCGCTATACAAAGAAAAATGTTCGGTACGAGTTATAAAGCAATTAACAAACAAAACGCAAACAATCGAGTAAAAAAAGATAAAAGGAACAAATGAAGATCTTAAAACTACTTTTACACTTATTTTGTATTGTCTATAACGTAATTGACACAATCACTTTTTTCCGCTAACTGTTTGGTGATTTGGTAAATCACATCTCTTGTGGATTCCACGTGAGCATCCTCTTCGGAGTGCGCGTAGTATTTAACACGCACTTCCGCATGTTTCCAATGCTCCGTTGGCGGAACATTTTTTATTTTCCGCGCATCATACACCTCAATTTTTATAAGATGTGAGGCGTATGATGCATCGTCTTTATTGGACTTTATAAAAGCCACGCCTTCCGCAGTAGCTTGGCTGACGCTCGACGACTTTACAGCAACTTTCCTTTTCTTCCGTTTTTCAAAGAAGCCATCTATGCTGTTATTAGGCCTCTTGTTAGTGTTAGCAATAGCTTTTTTGACTTTATAGGCCAACGTTCCTTCTTCATCACTTGCTTCGTCGTCGGGATAGTAATAATTTTTAAATGTGTTTTCCTGTAACAAAATAAAAACGTTATTCAAACGGTCCTTCAAAGTAGATTTACATGGTAAACACAAAAATGGATGAAGGTTATATTACAATCAATCAAAATCTGAAATAAGTGGGCACACATAAAACATAGATGAAGGTTATGTTACAATCAATCAAAATCTGAAATAAGTGGGCACACATAAAATTATGACTACATACTTACATCCATTTCAGCAACGAAACACTGCTTTCAGCAACCTTGCACTAAACTTCACGACTCACGACTCTCTTACTGGAAGATCTTGCTCGGAGAATTGTTTGGGGCGCAATGAAGCCGAGATGAGATGGCGGGCTTTTATACCCAGCGCAATCCCTACGAGTTGGGACAGGTATTTTTTTAAAGAAGGGCTTCGCTTATTGAACAGGTATAAACTCGTATTCCCCAGACGCGGTTTGTTGAATAACAAAAGACAGCGGCGGTTCTTTTGATACAAAGACAACAATAAAGCAATTATACAATGCCGTCCGCGTTCTTGAGGTCCTTTATGCGTAGTGCAATTTAGCAGGTTTAAACCAGTATCTTCAAAGACATACACTCAAAAAAACATAACGCTCCTCTTATTGACGATGGTCAGGTAAACGGTTCGCCTAGTGAACACGTTCAAACTAGCTATTTTTTCAAAAAGCTCTCTTTGCATAGTGTATTGATGTTAAGTAATTAAATAATAAAAGATCGTGGTGCGTTTGATACAAAGAAAACAATAAAGCTACTGAAACCGTTTACTGTATTATGTAAACTCTCTGTCTATATGTATATTCATAAAATAAACTTTAGCTATATAATATGTCCACAAAATGTAGGATAGTACCTACTGTGTAAGCGAAACACAAGGCTGCGTTCTTAATATCCTTTGTACATAGTGCAATCCTACAAGTTTTGACTAGTATTTAAATAATCGAATTGCGTAACAAACACGTTAAAACTAGTATTTCTAAGGAGTACTTAATAAGGTTAGAAGTAAAAAGCAATAAAGCAACAAAATTCTTGTTTTTAACTGAAACCATTTACTATTTAGCGTAACAATATTCTCCAAAACGTCGGTTAGGTTAGGTTAGATTTATGATAGTCCTGAAAGTTATGGATTCAGAATAAAATAAGTAGTTTGCAAAATAAGAATTTGTCAAAAGATATGTCCACGAAACATCGAGTTGCGAATCAAAAGTACAAACCAAGTATAGCGTGACAATATTCTCCAAAACGTAGGTTAGGTTAGATTTAAGATAGGCCTGAAAGTTATGGCTTACGAATTTCTCCAAAACGTAGGTTAGGTTAAGTTAGATTTAAAATAGTCCTGAAAGTTATGGCTTGCGAATTTCTCCAAAACCTAGGTTAGGTTATGTTAGGTTTGAATTTGTAGGTTAGGTTAGGTTTGAATGTCTCCAAAATGTAGGTTAGGTTAAGTTAGGTTTGAATTTCTCCAAAATGTAGGTTAGGTTAGGTTTGAATGTCTCCAAAATGGAGGTTAGGTTAAGTTAGGTTTGAATTTCTCCAAAATGTAGGTTAGGTTAGGTTAGATTTATGATAGTCCTAAAAGTTATAGGCTACGAATAAAAGTGTACTGCGAATAATGCGATAGGATATTTATGTGCTGATAGAATAATGAATTGAAAGTGGACTTACGAAAAGACATGGTATTTTATTTGTACGGAGCGTGGCGGGCGATCAGGTACCCAGGAAAAAAAAAGGTCGGCACCGAACCCCCAAGTGGGCGCAGGTAAGAAGTTGAACGTAACAAAGGGTGAGTAGGAAACAAAGGAAAGGGTCTCTATCCTTTTATGAGTATGTGATTAAGTGTTGGTATTATGTTGCAATGGAAGTACATATATACGTGAAGGAGTGGGCGGAGCGTGATGAGACCCCGTCCAATCGCTTTAAATGGGGTGTTGACCTTTTTTTTTTTTTTTTTTTTTTTTTTTTTTTTTTTTTTTTTTTTTTTTTTTTAGATTTCTTTGCCCCCAAATCCGCCATTTTGAGCGAAAAAAAAGTGATCCAGAACCGGCGAATCCCTACTACTATCTTATCACAGCCCCTCACAAAATTAAAGTAAATGGTGAGAAAGCATACATAAATACGATCGCCAGCCATCAACATAAATGTAATGGTCATTACATAGCGTCTGTGTGCACAAGGTCTGTCGGCCCTTTGTGTTAAAGCACGCGATAAGATAAGCAAGCGGTATCTGCCTGCCTACAGCTGTCTACTATTGTGGGCTATTATGCTGTCGATAGGTTTAAAGATTTGTTTGTTTTACCCTATCGGTTTAACTAAACAAAATAATATGACGTCCAGAACAGGAGATAAGCATTAAGCAATAACCTTGAGCAGCTGCTTTTAAAATTGTATATAAAATGAGGGATGATTAAAAGTAAGTCGTCGATGGCAAAATCCATTTTAGCCTACAGATTGGAAAAGCGATAACGGTAATAAAAATAATTGTAATTAATTAAGTGGAACTTTTAGCACACTTTTTGTATACAACTAACGGACGCCCGCGACTTCGTTCGCGTGAAATTAGTAGCCTATGTCTGTCAGGGATAGTGTAGCTTTCTATCAGTGAAATATTTTTTTAAATCGGTTCAGTAGTTCCAGAGATTACCCCCTACATAGACATAGACTTCCATAACAAACGAAAATATAACGACAGCTAAAAATTAAAAAGTCATACCAATTTAAATCTTATAATCCTTTTTATTATTTTCAAAACCAAGCCTCACAAATTTATCAACGCTGCAACTGTGCAATTCGCTTTGCGCTTCATTTCTCACATCAATTTTACCGCTTCCCGCCTGGCAGCTTATTAGCTGTTTATGATTCAAACACCTTTTTGCTCTTTTTGCTCGTATTGTGTCGCTGTCGTCGTATGTCATTTGTTTGTCATCGCCGGCGCAATATATCGATTAAGGAAAACGATAGGCCACTTTGTCTATTTAAGTCAATAGCTTGCGTAGGTCTTGAGCCCGGCTAAATCTGTATTGAAATGAGATACGTATATTACATTACAAACATTTTCATTTCATCCAGCCACTATCCTCAGCCGTTATGCGCTATGTAGTCTGATAGCAGAATTAGTAGTTAAATACGTTTTATGTTTTATACTTATTCGAAAATGTAGGCGCAGGCGCAGGCCTATCTAAATGGCTCTAGGTGTTGTCACTACGCAAGAGCGACATCATATATTTCTTAATGCTTCTTAGCTTTCTCTGTTCTTACACAAAGCGTAAGACCTTAAGAATCTAGTTTCATTTCCATACAATGATGCTGTAAGTATTAACAGGATTGAAATTAAAATTGAATTAAAATTTAGCTCTCACTGGTATATAAAATGTATAAATGAATAAAAAAAAAGTTTTAAAGTTTCGCGATTTTCACACTGCTTGCTTATCTGGGGGCACGGCAGTTCCCCCGCCAATTCGAGCAAAATTACGTTAACCGGGACTTTATCGTGTTAAAAAAAATGTCAAGCATACACGGCTCTGGCTACTTCGTCCAGGAATGCAGTTATGAATGTAGTTAAGTACAAAATCAGTTGGCTTCATCCATCTATTGCAGGTGATTAAATTTAAGCAATGTCAGTGTGAGTTGAGTACCTTTTCTGATATTAATAAAACGGATCACTCACGTATTTTTAAACATCTTTTCTCATGGTTATAATTTAAGCCAATTCTACAAAGGAAGTTGGTGATGATTGGTCCAGTGGCATTTTAATGGCACCTTGCTACCTGGTCAAGATATAAATAAGAAAAAACCATTTTACATGTTTGCTATGTACAGCGCTAAGCAGGACTTGGCGCGGCAGTCGAGTGGGTTCCGGCGCACATGTCCCAGCCACCTGATTCGCCTCTGTTTGAGTTCAACGGTAAAACTAGCCAGCTCTGCAATTGCAAGGACCCTTTTGTTGGTAGCTATGTCCTCTCAAGAGATATGAAGAACATTCTGAAGGCATGTGAAATGAGTTGAGCCGACGTTCCTGATTCGGAAAAGTTGTCCACGGTTCCGTACAAGAAATGCTTAAGATGGTTGCCTAATCAACCACCATCTTGGCCTTAATAAAGGTTAATCGGAACAGATCCCTTACAGGGATAAGTTCCCCGTAATACTATATCTCTATTTTTACGTTTGTTTTTGTGTCTATTTCTGTAGGTACAATAAAGAATTTAGATACATACCTACATACATACATTAATGTTCGGTTAATTGTATCGAAAAGTCTGTCATCCGGATTTCATTATCAGACCATAATTTTGATCAAAATTGGACCAACTTTTCACAAATCGGTTCAACCATCTAAGAGTTTTAACGGTGAATAAACAATAAAAAAAAATACGCGCCGTACTGAGAATATCATTCTTTCGTTTCTTGAAGTCAGTTAAAAAGACAAGTACAAATTAGCTAAACTGATCTACGCATTCGTCGTCATTTCATACGCATCTTCATTGCAGTATATCTGCACTATGCGCTTGCTTTCGACTTACCGGCGGTAAACTAGCGATAAATTGTTGTTTAGCCAAGTTCACAAGTAGATAAGTTTAATTTGATCACACGTTATAATCAGTTCTGCAAGGCAATGAGGACCGAAGTTATGTTAGCTTCGAATTCCGGCTGGAGTCCAACAAAGTTCGGCGACATTCCCCAACTTGAGCTTAAACTTATCAAAGTGATTTGGCAAACTCTAACGGAACTCTTTCAGGCGAATATACATATTAAAGAGCGAGTGGGTACCCAAGTACTTCATATTTGGGAATTTCGTCTACATGGCTAGTGACATTAAAGTTGTATGGAGGAGAGAGCAGTGTTGCATAAAAATGTATTCACTTAAATCGCTAACATGAAAGCAAAACTGTGGTTAACTAAAACCAATAGCAAAATACCGCAAATGAAGGCCTAAATGTTTTATAAATTAAACGCTCACGTGGTTTTAACCCTCCGAAATAAAACGGGTAACACAATGACGGCAACCGTTTAACAAGTCATAGGAAGGATAAAAGTTAAAAGTTTTCGGATAACCACAACCAGTACTGTTATGTCGGAACGTGAGGGATCGACGTCAATCCTTATTTGCACTAATAATAATTTATTTGCTTTACCCGTTTTAGAATTCTGAGTGCAATCAGGTGTTATTTCGAGGCTAATCTGGGCTGAGCTCGTCAACACGTCACGATTTCCTCGTCGCATATATCCAGCTTTAATGATGATCCCATCTGTCAAATCGCACTCGCATCGCATTGTCACTCTCGCTCCTCTAATGTTGGTGAAGGACAACACCGTTTCCTTTACGTACGAATTGGTTTTGCTGATTCGAGCGTGCGCTTATGGTATCGGCAAACGATTAACTGGAATTAGGGCATGAAAATTTGAGGCTGCTGCATTTCGACGTATCGAATGGATGCTTAATGCAGCGACGTAATTTCTACAACGTTTTGAATAAATAAATAAAGGATCCAAAGTTTGTTTTTATAAGTTTACTAGTAAGTTTATTAAGTCTAAAGATGATTTTGTATTCAATTTTACTGCACCACTTGGCTCTCATAGCCGGGAATAACTTTGTACGCTACAGTGGCAAAACTTTACAGTTAGCCTTATTATCGAGTTTCGTGAACCTATTTATCTAATAACTATTTATTGGATACCTGCACTGCTTTAACTTTATCCTTAGGAATGTGCCAGTGCCAATGAACGTGTAATATTCAAACAGTATTTCGTTCAAATGAAAGTAATTATGCCGATGGTTTATCAGAATAGCAATGCGCCGTGTAATTTAATACTGTAAAACAACCGAATAACGAAGATCATAGAAAGCTTCGCGTTGAGCGCAGCAGTATTTATTTGTAATTAATTGAAACGTGACGGACGGCTGTTTCTCCCATCTTTTCAAATCAAAACCTAGAAGCTTAACAATTCAAAGTTGGAAATCGCTCGTTAGTAGTAGGTGTGGGCATCTTGGTACGATGGTATCGGTCAATAGAACAAGAGCGAGTTGTTCTCACGCTCTATTTCTGGTATTCAAAGAGCTGTTGTCGTCAAATAAGGCACCAATGAACATTCAACGTTTTGACATTGCGTTAGCTCCCAGTCTAAAGCGATTGGCAGCCGCTTTAGGAGTTACTGTTTACATAAACTTGCCAGAATGTATTATGCTGACCTCTCGGTTGTTTCTTAACTGCTTGATGATGAGATCTATTGAACAAATTAACGGAAATTTAAACATATCTATAATAATCGGATCTCAGCTTATAATGAGAGGAACTGGACCACTGCCTAGCCCAGTGAATATTGGGAATTTAAATTTTATTAAAAGTTCTGAATTTTATCTAGAGTGACGATTTTTAATCTGTTGGTAACACAATAGATCTGACCTCCAATTATAACACATGACAAGTGAATATACTCTTGTAAATATAAATGACCTTGTAATAAGAGGGTTCTAATAACTCCTCTCAATAAAAATAAATATGTAAACATATATATAGTCAGAGGTAGACCGAAGCATCGAGACAAACCTGGTTCAGGTTTAACGATGATGCCAAATGAGTGTTCATAGTTAATTATTATTAATATGATAATAAATAAAAAAATTGGTTCTGTTTTTTCGACAGCTAACGATAGGAAGAGACTAGATTTTAAATAAGGTAGTTTCAGTGTGCGTTGGTATTTGAGTAATAAACGCTTCATAAAAATATATTAACCGTGAATGCTAGACTTAAACCATCAAGAAACAACACTAGTATAAACAAATATTAATATTACGTTTTTCTTGTTAAAGGACCGGTTATTACCTTTTACTTTACCTTTTAACATTAGCACCTAATTACATGTTAATTATATGCCGCGTACGAATACTGTATGCATAACTAATTGAGATTATTATAAAGATATTTCACTACCGGCGAGCGGTTTATTCACTCCCCGGATGTGGTGAAGCGTTTCATAAAACGGAGGCGGCGTCTGAAGCTACTGAGCTTGCTGTTAGGTTTCGTAAAGTAAGTAAAGAGTTCTAGATGTCCAACGAGTGGAAATAGAGTACAAATCAGCCAAGGGTTTATGGTACAGTCCCCCAAGCTCGTTTTTCTTTCTTCTGTATGAAAAGCTCCGCACACTTGAGTCACTAAAGTTGACTTATTCATACCATGTACCGGTTGGCCGATCCAAACGCTTTCGAGGCTCCATGTTTTTAACTCTTGCATGTTGAGTTAACGTTTTTATAGTTTATTTACGTCGTCTTATCAGACTTTTAAATAAGTACCAAATAACATATTCAATGAACTTTTATACGTATTTTGTCGTAACATCAGGGACGAGATAATGTTCCCTAATATTTAGAACATTTTCTGACAATTTGTGGTTCAGCTTTCTATCTCACAACAACAAACAACAACAACAACAAATTTTCTTTATCTTACAAGTATAATCGGTTTAAATTATAGATTAAAATTGACAGTATCCTTGACTTCAATTAAATATACTTTCATCTATTATTATTAAAATAAATAACTACGGACGAAGAGCATGCAGACAGGTTAGTGTTGCCTAGTTTGAAATTAGAAGAGGAGGAGGAGACACGAGGGTCGTACCGCTCCCCTCCCCCCCATCCCCTAACTGCGATCAAGTGTACATACATCTACATAAATAATTTATTGTTGCATCAGGGCCGGGTGCCCCAACCACCCAGAAACATGTCTATGGGACAAATATAATAATTATGAAAAATGTAGGTAAATCAACAATATGACTATTTGACCAACTGAAACATTGAAAACAACGTTTCAGTGTTGACTTTAAGATACGAATCGGTTCTGAGATCGTATGGCGCGATTTGCCGTAAGATGAAAAGCATATCATTACCCAACCGGACGTTGTCAATGTCAGCCGGACCGGGAAAAACTCGGACGTCTGGCAACCCCGGAATGTGTTCGTCGAGGAGCTCGGTTACGTGAAAAGTGATTTCCTTCATAGTCGGCTTGGCGGGTAATGGCGCGGGTAAAGAATTGTCGTCCGTATTTCGTACTCCGCTTGTATCGAGTTCACGTTCGCTCTCTCCAAATAAATTACCGCTCAGATTGACCTAGAAAGTTGTACACTGGCTGATGTTTGTTGAGACTCATAGACCAGTTTTATTTGCTTTTTATTGTTTCGTATCGGATCCAGCGGTAATGGAATACTAAGAAGCCAATGCGGCGTCCTATTGCTCTATTTGAGATGGGACTGCCAAAAATGTTTTACGACTGTCCCACACTACAACCTTCGACATTTTTCTACGGAGACGAAGGGAAACGCGAGGGATTTTGCCACTCCATAAGCCCGCGCCGGAATGAAGGTTGGTAATTGAGGGTAACAAATTGCGTGGGACGGGAATTACCAAAAAACCTTCCATTTCGCTCCAATCTTAGTTAAGTGAGACTTAAAAACATGCCTTCACATTATTTAAACACGTATTATTTTGAAATGTACAGTCAAGGAATTTAATTCCCTACCCATTTCGTTGAAATGTCGTCTGACATTCGCAATGCATTAAGGTCGATATGTCAAACTAACGTCTTGCTCTATAGCTCTTATAATGACAGTTTGCTATATGCTATTGAACCTTAGGTGGGTTGGAAATTTAATTCCTTGACTGTACATGGTTACCACATATATAATGTTTTATTGTTAATTAACCTTTTGAGGCCGAAGTTGTTAAAAACAATAAGGCATTTATAACCTCTTCTTAATATAGATGAGCTTTATCTGACTTTCGAGGTTGGTGGTTTTGTGGATTTAGGAACGCGTTGGCAAATTGACGGTTATTTGCGGAGTTTCCTTAAAATAACTGTCGAATTATACTGTTGGACTCACGAAATTCCAGAAAATCTACAGATGTCCTAGGCATATTTAAATTCATGATGATGTTTTATAGAATTAGCTTTCAAAGCAACTTAAAATTAGAATTTAGTTGGTAGATTCAGATGGAAACAGATTAACAATAGAAGTTCATTATTATCTTTAATTAGATTGTCTCAGACCTATTAAGAACAAAAATGTAAGTTCTAGAAAAACACAAGGGTCTCTGGAAACCAAATGAAGACGTTAAGGCAGCAAGAAAGGGTGTGAATTCAGTATGCGGTATTGGTTCTATCAATTAGATCACCATCACTATAAGAACTACATTAGCATCGAAAAACAATTGGAATCCTTCCATTACAACTAGCAAGGGCGTTAAGTTTATTTAATTTCTTACGCCATAATTAATTGCACAAAGCGAACATGCATCACTTTAACGACTAATAAATTGTCAGTTATCAACCATTCTTCACGTGGTTCGGTTAATGAATACACTTGATGAATAATGCATAGAATATGAGTCGCAAGATGCCGCATTAAGTTATTTTAATACAAACATTACATAACAGATGTTGCTTACATGAGGAGAAAGAGCAGTATTTTCTGCTCCCTATTTTACAAACGAGACAGATGTAGGTACCTACTTGAGCCGATCATCTTATTTTTGTCCATTGTTATTACTGTTTCATTTGACTTGTCATTATTGGTTAGTAAAACTTGAATACAATACTAGTTCATCCTGCAGGATAGGCAACGCGCGAACGATACTTTATATTCAAAAATGAAACCAGTGATCAAAACTTGGGGTTTATAGATGTCATTATCTGATGCCTGATGTGGTTGAGCCTTGATCTGTCTTGGCCGGAAAGCTACATACACCACATGACGTTACTCCTAATCTGACCATAAGAGCGTCGGCTACGTCGCGCGGATGCACGGAGCGGGTGCACGCATAGCCTGCACCCGCACCCGTGCGTGTTAGCGGACGCTCACATACTATTCTTCTATAGGCGTGCACCCGTTTCGTGCGCCCGCGCGACTTAGCGGAGGTCCTAACAATCACCGGAACATGTCGTCTATGGACCTTTTGATCTCGGATTTCATTTCTGAGTATAGGTATAACAAGCGTCGACATAAAACGAAACAAACGAACCTTTGGAGGAAAAGTACTCTAAATTTTGAAGATACGAAATTTCAATTTCAGGAAACGTTACTTTACTTTTAGAAATAAAAATAACTAGATTCACAGATTTAAAAAAAATTACTTTCATAAACCGATAATCGAACCGATTTAAATCCGAAAAATTATTTCCTCTACTTTTTTGGCATCGGTAAATAAACATTGTAATTAAATCTAGCAATTCACCAGCAGAACTTCTCTAACACGGTCACAAGCCCTCTACCAGTATTAACTTTGGAGTTTTATTTTACTTTAATCAATAATCAATGCCTGAAACAGAAGATCACGTCAATGGTATCATCCGAAAAATTACTAAAACTAGCTACTTGACTAGATTTTGTTTTCATCTATTCATGATCATGGTAAGCTTGATTTTTACCCGACTACGGCAAAGCCAAAAGGAAGGGTTATGTTTTTAAACACATAGATATATACACACGTTAAATGGGTTATTCTTATAAGGTGTGTGTTGTCACGTAGTTGTTAAATTACTCACTCAAGCCTACGCTTCGTTATAGCAGTATAAGTAATACAATTTTACGTATTTAAATCACGTATATCATACAAAAGAGTCCTTAGCTTTCATCCCCCCAAATTATGTAGATAACATCGCACCATAAACAAAGGGGTGACGTCATCATTACGTCATCGTTCAAGAGAAACCGAGCTGTGACCGCGTGGCTCCTCAATACATTTTGGCATATCTTTAGGTTCTCATATCTCATAATTATGCAGCACATTGACGTAACGTGTTGCGTCGGTTTACGTTCGAGCTTGGAGTGCCGAGATTTTTTTGTTCACTCGTTGACAGATGATGCAAAAGACACGTTGACCAGGCTAGGCCAGTGGATTGTTAGATTGCCTATGTCTTTCCAATGTTAACATAATAAAATGAAACAAATTTGAATGAATAAGGTCGTTTTGAATTATTATTAAAAATGTAAATGCGCAATTAAGTTGCTGCAACTTTTAACACATGTTATCACTACCAGGCTTTTTTCTATACTACGGCAAACATTATAAGTGGCTACAGCTTGGTTCGACGAAAATGTGACAAATATGATACGCCCCATTTAACAATTTCTATGTAAACTTACGTATAAGTGTAGATTTTTTTAAGTTCTGTAATTTTTTCTGATCGTAGTCCTCGCTAAGGATACGGGCGGCTACGATCGCTGAACAAATAACAATTTATTTAAATACTAAGATATGTGATTTACTAATAATTTAAGTGTAGACTTGGGCCGTCATTCGAGATTGGTCTTAGTGATATGGAACCCGATCGAAAACTAGCGATAACCATCAACAATTTCCCCGTATACGACCATCGTATTGTAGATTTCATATTCATTTTAGTTGTACGCAAGTCTACATTGCAAATTTCAATGACCCCAAATTGCATTAAAAATAAAATCCGTTGAGTGGTTTAGGAGGAGAAGGCGGACGAAGATACACTGAAAATTTATGACAGACGGGAAAAAACAACGACTTTACTTTTTACTATGTAAAGAGATAAGTTAAACTAATATATTTGGAATTATTACTTTAGTAATCGCTGTGACATTACGGGATTGTATGGTGAAAAGTCATAACGACATTCATTGCAAAAAGGTTCTAAATGGCACTGAGGTCAATTTAGTTGACTGTATGTGTTTTTATCTTTTATCTTAGTTTATGTGAATCAATAAAAAGTATTTGTTGTTGTTCCAGTAGATGTTTTTGTAACCCTCTTTCTAATAAGACGGCGTAGAAGTCGTCCAGCGCCTCGTACTCTATGAATATATATTATATATATTATATAATATTTATTCAAAAAACAAACTACAAAATTTTCCACGTTAAATTACTAAATAACAAAAAAGGAGACAAATCTTAATAATAATAATCTATGAATATTAAACTTAAACCTTTGTTCGAGCGAAAGTATAAGCAAAATGGCGATTCAGCATAACGCGGTTAGAAACGTAATACGGCGGTGGGCGGGCGGACGTCACGTCGCCCACTCCCGCCCGCCCACCGGCAGTTGCATCGGAATAAGATTGCGTTTTAATATGTATCATATTCATTTATATACGGTTTATGTAAGCATTCATCGTAATTGAATTCCGTTATGTAAGAGTTTGCGTTTTCGACGGCCGAGCATGGGTAATGAAGTGTTCTGAATACTGCAAGTCAATGCTGCCATGTATAAAGGCGCTGCTAGACTTGAGCGTTTGCTTGTAACAGAACATCGAGCATTTGCCGTTCTTAAATGCCTGAACGCTGCTCGAGGTTTTTTTCTATTCATTTGTGAGCATTGTAACATTGGTTACAATTATTTTTTTTACAAAATATAAAGGCAAACAAGCAAGTGGGTCACCTGATGGTAAGTGATCACCACCGCGTATAGACACCCGCAATATCAAGGAGATTGCAGATGCGTTGCCAACCTAGAGGGCTAAGATGGATTACCACTCGTGCCAGTAATAACACCGGCCTTCTTGCGAGCAAGATGGTGGTATAGCTATCTGGACGGACCTTGCACAAGGTTCATGACAGGTTAATGCTCATCTCTATCTGCACCTTAATGTCGTGGTCAGCGGTTAACTTTTTTATTAAGGAATGTTCGGTGGTAAACTAGCATGCTGGTCACCTGAAGGAAAGTGATCACCGCGGTCGATGAATCGCCGACCCGTTGTCGACGTTTGACTTGACAACAGCGGGTTTATTTTTTACAATTGTACGTATTTTGCTTCGCAGAGCTATGGTATAGTTTTAGTTCTTTTAGCAAAAACCAAACGTTTATCCGTATTGTAAAATATCCAGTTAACCGTAATATATTCCAACAAATTTTAATTAATAAGATTATTTATCAATGATACGTCGTTTCATTTTCTTCGTGTATGACTTTTGTTATTGTGTATTTCAATTGATTGATTTATGACTATTTCAATGTATTTTAAATACTAATATAACCTGACATACATACGACAATTTTCATTTATAAAGATAACACTGAGAAGAAAGAACTAGGTGGAACAAATTTTACTTTAAAAGATATTAAATTAAAGCAGACTTGTTTTGTTTGCTTTACCTCTTAAAATGTATTGTTTGGTTTATATAATTAAAGATACGCGATACTTTTAGTTTTAGATATAAAATCCAGTAGGTGCTCTGTCCTAAAAGCACCACATTCTAGATTAACCATGTTTGCTGATTGAATGAGTTTTGCCGTGCGCATACCACAACCGACTTGGGACACACTCTTTATTGTGGGGTAAATCGCCGTAGTAAAGAAAATTCTAAAAGGTAAGAAAAAAGTTCCCTTTTGTGCATGTTATTTTGTTTTCTTGTGAATAGTTATTTGATTTCTTATGTGCACTAAAGATTATTATACACATAAATGTCATTAACGCTAGGCCAAAATCTGATTATGTTCTGACTACATTAATAGTATTCAGAAAATTAAACGACTATGTGTATTTTTTACAAAATGGAATAACCTGCTCACATAAGTATTGCACGTCTTCATTTATTCACGAACGGTTCTGAAAAAATCTACAGAAATGACACCGATAATGCTGTTAACACATTGTTTGAATGCGTATATGCACACAGCTTTACAATAACCTAATATCATGGTTAGTGGTGAACACGGCTTTAACAAAAAGACTGTAAATTGTTTTTGTTGCTCAGTTACAAGAACATGTGTCACTCCAAAGTCATCTTTTGTAGAGATTAATCGGAGCGCACCGACCTCATAACAAGACAACCTACACAATGACCTACATTATATCCAGTAGAGAAAAGTGAGGGAAAGTTTGCGAAAGCGGCAGTACATAACTGAAAATACTATTTACTAATGACGGGTATAATGAGTATGTACATAAAAACCTTCCGTAAAAAAATCTCTAAATGACAGTGAAAACCATATCAAAATCTGTTGCATGTTTTAGAAGAAGTAAGCAGGCGAAGATATGAGGATAGACAAGGACGGATAGCGACTTATCTGTGTAATGAGTGATAGTGATGATGATGATGATGATGGTGATAAAACAACAAGAACAACAGCGTCAGGGTGCTCTAGAATAATTTGACATTACACAGGAAGAATCCTTTACTTTAAATTACAATTATGGGTATTTAGGTCTTTACTCTACTGTTCCTAGTTTTATGTTATTCAATTCTAGATTACATTTCCCGAGTTTCTTTCTTTCTTTCACTAACTTAACGTTAATACCACTAGAAGTTATGAGTTTAAACCGACGTTTTTATAATGCGTAGCTATAAATGTGTTCTTTGTACAATAAGTGTCAACTTAGTTACCTATTAGTAATAGGCTATTACTACAGTACTGCAAAGATATGATGATAGATAAATAATGGTGTTTGGTTTAATACAGCAACAATGTACTAGCTGTTCGCAGCAAACTGTGAATTCTTTCAAATTGTCACCACCGCCGCCGCTGTGCAGTAACGCCCACATATGAATGAAATTAAATTTCACGCCGGCCGCCGATTAAACGTTGACTTTTTGCAAAATAGCAGTTTTTTTAACGAATAATTACATCATTTTAGTTGTCTTTATGCGGCCATTTTATTATGAATATGATGGTAAGAGTAAAAGGTTAAATTTGAGCTTATCCTCATGGTTTCGCGCTTTGAATTATCTTTGTGGTTTCAATTTAGTAACAAGTTTCAAGGTTTCAAGTTAGTATTATAAGTTTACTGGCACTTTTAGCTAAAATATGTTTAGCTACAACAAAACATGCCTTAAGGCATTAAGTCCGCCTTTTGTACATTTTACTTTTAAGTTTGTGCAATAAAGATTAAATAAATAAATAAAACAGTATTAAAAACTGACTAAGTGCGAGTCGGACTTTATTTTTTTTAATTATATTTCTTGTTACAGCGGCAATAGTAACACACGCTTTTTGAAAATTTCAAGTGTCTATCTACATATGTATTACGGTTCAAAAGATACAGTGCCGTGACAAACAGACAAATGGACGGACGGACGGACAGACCAACAGCGGAGACCTTAGTGATATTTTTATTGGCACCCTTTGGGTACGAATCCCTAACAAAATGGGGGTTTACGGAGCGTTTATGATTTGATGATATGATTTTATGATATTATAAATAAGGAGGTAAGTGTTTATTACATAGAAAACTCAGTCATACTTTTTACCCGACTGTGCGACGCAAAGGTGTTTATACATGAATAGTATCAAAAATTTAAAACCATTGCACGCTACGCTGCTAATGAACTATATGACTAGAGTGTTGCCCTATCACTGTCAGCTCGGTAGCATTTGCAGAAATATTAATACTTGATTTTATAGTGGTCGCCAAACAATTTGAGCATAAATCGAGTGGAGGGGGTAAGTTTGCGCATACACATTTGTACTAGAAACGGCTACTGCGCAGTGAAGGTCAATGCTCAAGTTGTTTGTCGGTCACTGTACGAGTGTTAAAATTGACATTCGTTTTTGACAGTGGCAATATCTAAGCAAACGGTAACCCGTCGGCTGAAGTGCTTTGTAACCATCGCCACAATCACATTTTTAAAAAAGGTAGCCTGTGGCAGTTCCATTATATTAAACAGAAATCGGACAGCCAATTTCGGATAAGGTAGCTTTTAAGGTGAGCTTTCGAATTAGCAGACTTTGGCGATTCGATTTTAATCATGATAAGTTCCTTTCACTCAGCTATTGTTTTCATACAGGATGTTGAGTAGATTTACAACCTCGATGACATTTCACGTTGTCGGCGTGAAGAGAAATGCCTTATGCAATATCACAGTTTTATCTTTGTTACGACCACATCGTAATACAACCAAATGGAGTGTTATTAACCGACTATAAAAATGAGGTTCTCAATATGACATTTATATATTTTTTATAAGTAATGTAAATTAAATCTTAGCTGATTTCTGTCAGGATCGAGCGACACCGGTGGATGCGAGCAGCACAAGACCAACCGCCATTGAGATCCTTGGGGAAGGCCTATGCCCAGCAGTAGGCGTCTCCGGATTGGTACGTTGATGATGATTTCAATCAAACGTGGCCAACAGCTAGATCAATGTTATTCTTTTAGTTTTTTAAGGAAGTGGTATCTGACACGAAAACTGACATAGCTCCAGTTGTGCGCATTTTAATGTAAAGAAAAACTGCTGCGGAATCGTCGGAATCTAGTTAGATCAAAAGATACTTTAAGGTGGATCGCTGCGTATGATGCGGGAATCTCGAAATTTTTGCAGTTTTTAATTTATTGTGACTATAGGGTATGACTTTTTATGTATTCAATTGGTTTCCGGTATTAAAACATAATTTTTTTAAGCGAGTGTGTTATTATGATATATAACTACATGTGCAATGAAATAATTATATGTAAAACAAATGGAATAAAAAAAATAACAAACAGATCGCCAATATTGATACATGTGTGATTCGTTTATTATTTTCTCATAATTTTAGAAAGGTGCGAATTATGGTTAGGGTCTACTAACAAAACAGTCCCCGCTGATTGGACTATTAAACTTTCACTACACTAGCATAGGCGAAGCGGCCCGCCCAAAACACATCGATCATAGATGCAAATGCTAATAGGGAACGGTGATCTTGTAATATTTCTTTGCTTATGCAAGCTATTGTTATACGTGATTAATAGGAGTCGGTCAAGTATGGGCCCTCCACACTCTGAGTTTATTTGTGCATGACCGGATCGTGAATAAAAAACGCGTCATTTAAACTCGCAATTTTTTTTGAGCCCTTGGGAGTAATGCTTTTACAGGTTAGGTACCAGAAGCGTCAACTTTAGTATTTTATTGTCTACATAAAAACATCTCATTAGTGGCTGGCGAAAAAGACGGAAGAAGTAACGATTGGTGATAACTTTTGTTAATATTTGTTCATGGTCTGGGACCGGCTCCTATTCTTATAATAATTTGATTCTAATTTTTACCCATTACACTTATATTTCGTTGGCTAGTGATGATATTTTTCGATCAGGCATAAAGTAGGCTGAAATTCATCTTAAAATGCTAAAGATTGAGGAAATGATAAATTCGTTATTTCCTTTCATTTTAATGAAGGTTTGAAACTTAAGGTCAAAGTCACATTAGTATTAAACTCTAGGCAATTTGAATATGTAAACAAAATGTTATATTTTCTTTAATGTGCATTCAAACGGTTTTCATGAATGCCATTTCCTTTCATACCGCATTCACCATTAAGTATACGTTTGGCAAAGAGTGGAACTATTATGAAGCCGATACGATACACGACAGAAAACCAAACATATCGGATCGAAGTAGCGTTGGAGTAAGTATCTGCAACCTGCAACGAAACATTTCAATTTCCTGAAGAGTTACCGGCTCGCCTGGCTTTTATTTGGTCTGAAACCGCAACCCAGTTAAAATAACTAAGTAGGATATTTATAACTTCAGAAACACTGCTGTTAACTAGTATAATTAAGCTACAGAAACAGTCATAAAAGTTTCTTCTAAATAGTTTATCTTTCCAAGTAGTTTGAGTGTAGTTTTTCGTAGTCTCAATATTAGCGCTCTACCAATAAGAACAAAATTACGTTACAGCCCTAATGAAAATAAGTGACGTCACCAACGTACTTTGAAGGTCACAAAAATATATAAATTTCCTTTCATTGTGCTCTCGTACTACGCAGCAGTCTGGCAGACTGTATTATGTCGAAATGTTTGCGCTCGGTCGGCTAGAGGTCACTCTAACCTGTCTGACCTGTGCTCTGTCTTTTTCTGGCATGAAACCGACCCTAGGTTTCAGTGCCTAAACTGAATCACAGGCCGCCCTGTGTTAGTTCACACTGGTGTAAGCAAGACAGCTATCGAAAATTTAGATTTCAACGCTCCAAACGATCTCGAATAGCTCCCGCAGTGCTCTCTACTAAAAGAGAGTTAAGACTTGGCTGAGACCCTTGATAAATAGATCGTTTTACGTTATGTTAGGTGTTCGTTGGTTATAAAGACTGCTATTGGATTTTATTTTATCGACGGTGCTGTAAAACTTTTGCATTTGAATAAGAGACTTTCTTCTTATTGTGATGGGATAGAGTGTGTGTTGCACAGATTACTATTCCATGCATGTAGATGTCTATTAAGAATATAATTAAATTAGAAAGCAAATGTCTGAAACACAAAAAGCCATATAAATTCATTTAATAAATTCACAAGTGCCGTAGGCGGTTATAAATAGAAGTCATGAATCAACACGAGCGGGCTGTTCGATTCATGATGCGCAACTAGAGACAAAGGCGGCTTTTACATTTTGCCGCTGAATTTCAGTCGTGAAGTGTGCGTTATTTCACTGACGTGGATCGACAGTGGAATATGGGATCCACATTGTAAACAATAAGCTGTTTGACGGCAACGCAACAAGTCGCGGGGGCGGCTTCAGGCTAGATGAGTCCCGCTCGACCTCTTCCGGCCTTTTACGATCTTTACGGTCTCATAAAGCCTCATCCACCTACACGACTCGATAGACTCGATCGCAAGCGCGCGATATGATTGCTACTTATTTACTCCGCGACTGCGTGGGATTATGCTCTTCACTAACCGAAGAAAGCATCTGACTTGACATTTAAAGGTCACCAAAACACCTAAGAACATTTGTTACATTGCGTGTCATTTTCAACGTTGCCAATATCTGAAGCGCATTTGCGATGCTTTGTTCGGTATACGTAACTTACTACGTCATACGTATACAAACAAATATGAATGTACCATTAGCGGCGTGGGCGGGCGGGCGGCGGCGGACCCGCGCCATGTCCGCAGTGGTGTGCTGCGCGTAAAGTTGCTGGTCCATGGTGAGCGGTGGCAAGTCTGCAATCATCGTGGGCGGTTGTTTTTGTCAGCGCTGGTAGCGTCGCGCGGGGCGACGCGCTCGATGCGCAGTGAAGACTGGCGCGCAAATCGCGAGAAAGGGATGGGGCGCCCGAGACGCATGCGCCCGTAAAACGCGGGAAGCAGGTTCTAGAAGCGACTTCCGCAAACATTATGCGACGGCGGCGTCTTGGGCGGGACGCCGCAGCGCGCTCTAGGGCCCCTACATTCTAAGTCTACGGGGATTTATGGGCAGTATTAAGAATGTTGATGCGCCATAATATTGCTGCGTAGTTTAAAGGGTAAGACAGGCTAAAGTTATTCACGAAATTATATTTTATAAAAACCTGTAAATTCTATAAGGAATCTTATGTAAACATGTTCACCCAAAGTGTTTCATATTCAAAGCAGTTTCCCTCACATTAATTTAAAATTTTCTAATTCATTTAAATTAGATAAAAAACTTCTACAAATATATTTATAAGTTTGGAAATTAGTGATTGACACTAAAACAACTTTGAACAGCTACAATAACATTAAAAGGTTAGGAAAATGCTGTCTATGCCATGTTTTATAAAAATCAACCTACGTTACTTTTATTTCAAATGTTTCTGGTGTATCGTCTACGTTTTAGGTTATTCTGTTAATCACATACGTATGCCTATCTTCATATCGTAGTATTTTCACTTTTGTGTGATGACCACTAAATACTATTTGTATGGGATTGTATTGTATATCCCGTTTTACTACATCAACGCGTGTGAAAATCACGAATGTTTATGACACCATTAATCTCAACGCAGAACATCACAATCTCCACCTTATACGAGTATTATGCACTACGCGGCCGCGAACCAAGACCGACGACGCCCACTTTTAACGGATGTAATTTCTAGATTACATCTCTATTAGGCAAGAGGACTTTACTTAAGCGGGGCTGTTTTTATCCACAATCCCTAAGATGATGTCTCGGCTCTTGAAGGTCGTTTTGCATGACCGAGATCACTGATATGCCCCTAATATAAATGTAGTGGCTCTTTTACGAGCACTCAACGGGCCCGCTTCAAAGATAATTTGACTCGACGTGTGATAAAATCTCTAGGACCTTACTTTGGACACATTATATTTATTTTCATCAGCGGTTTCCAACGTTGAAACAAAGTAGTTCGATTTATATACAGTCAGCGTCATAAATATCCGCACACTTTAATACATTGTCAGTAAGGATAGGAACATTAATAAGCCACCATATCAAATTATTAAAGAAGTTCAAACGGATGGTACTAAAGTGTGCAGATATTTATGATGCTGACTGTATGATGCTACATGTAGTGTTCTGTATTAAAACTTTTACTTATCCTACTCTCGAGGGTCACGTGAAGAGATTAATCGGCATTATGAAGCAAGCCAACGTAAGAGATATGGTTTTGTAATTTAAGTACATAGTTTTAAATTAGACTAAACTTCAGGATAGAAAATAAATTAGCGTAACTAAAAGGATGATAGGCGGCATACTTGGTAAGTAAGCTGGACCGGTGGAAAATGGTCAAGGCCAGTCACAAATTATTGGCTAACAATTACTATCAGCTGAAAAGCTATGAAAAAGTCTGGGCAAGCTGAGTGGAGTGAAAACGAAGGAGCAATTTATCAAGCTAGCACTGAGTTGAAAGCATATAACAACTTTGACTAAGTTAGTCTAATTTCCACGTGATAATTGTTACAATGCCTGTCGACCTTATTCCCTCAATTCAGGTTAACGTCATCGACCCGATCAAGCAAATGTGGAATCCAATACAGCCCTAATTAGTGCTACACTGACATTTACGCGATAAATTAGACATGGTTAAATTGGTTCAGAATCGACTAAATAGCTTTGATGTCCAAATCGACAGTTGGCGGTTCAAATGCTTCTTTATTAGGTCGATATTAAGATATCGAGGCAAGTTGCACTACTATTGTTTTATCAAAGACTATTTTATTAAAAGTAATGACTTTCATCCTAAAAAAGGTGGTTACTTGATTATACTAAACCAAGTTGAACTAGATGGCGCTATTAGGTGGTCTACGAGGTATTTTTTAACAAAGAGAAGTGGGTTTTTAAACAAAAAAGAAATAGCAAATTGGCATTGACGCGGTTACTTCTTTAAAAGTTATTATGGAATCTACCAACAAAACCAGCTTTCCTGAAGGAACCGTAGCCGTAATGCAGGAATAACACCAAGAGATGGCGCTACGCTAGCGAAAATATTCTTCAACATTATAAATTTTTGCAGTCTACCAGTGCAGTGTCGTTAGTATTACTCAGTGACATTTTGGGTCGTAAAGTAATTGAATCATTCAGCACTCTTAAGTTCTTCTAATATTGAAAGCTTTTGCAAACGAACGAAAAGTAAACGAGAAACGATTATTTTACCAATTTGTACTGATAAAGGAACTAATATCACGAACAAGATTAAAAAGGTAACATTTTTTATATTCACCTATATCATTATTTGTATATGTATTTACATAGGTTAGGCTTTTGCAAAATATATTTTAGTAAAATGTAACAAAAACAATCATAAAATAAGATATAAAAATAATAAGGTTGCGGTCCCAATCCTTGACAGAGACCCAAGAGTTGCCAGAAGATACGGAAACATACGATTAAAAACGAGATACAATAATGTCAACCACTGGTAAAAATACCGTACACGTGTCGAACACTGGTACAGTTACCTTATAAAAACGTAGGGTACCGTTAGGGCTGCAGAGTGAGGAACCTCCTGGTATTCGCTGGGTATCCAGGAGTACATGATTATTATTAAATCGTCTGTCCTTGTCTGTCTTTTGATAAGCAATCTTGCAAGTCTACTTTCAACATTTCGATATTGAATATACTTCAATAAGAAATTACTTAATTTGTAGAATAGGAATATTTTAACAATTTCGTAAGATGGCTTTCTAGACCATTGTTAAGTATCAGCGATATTTCAGTAGTCGAGTATAGTGACTCAGTGAGTGGGAGTGACAAGTCGATGGCTTTGTGATTTCACAAGCTCATGACAAGGGACTATGTGACAATTCCTATGAAGTATTTAATCTCTGCTTTGAAGAAAAGCCCTAATTTTGAATAAACCTAGCGATTTGTACGTAAGGGATCAACCAATTGGCAATGTTAACGCGAATATTAAAATTATTTTAAGGGTTAGGGATATTAATTCTTCTGGGCTCAAAGTTACCTGTAGGTCGATTTAATTGTTTCCACTACGTTTAAAAGTACTTGGTTAGAAACTCAGTTCTTTGAAGTAATAATCTGAAGAACACCATGAACCAGTGTACCGTTAAAATGTCTGGTTGTGTGTTTAAATAATGCCAAAGGTTAACTTTATATTTTATTCAGTGAAAGTAGATAAAAACAAATGTACCTACTACGTACGTAAGTACATAGTAATTTGATCATTCTGAAGACGTAAAAACATTGTGTTAAAAACCTGGTCACTTATTTCGTATAGGTAAATAATTTTGTAGAAGTACATCTCACCATAACAACATACCAACGTTAACGTCTACTACGACTTTATCTTAAAATGAATCCGAAATGGTTCATAGTCAGTTTGGTAACTTGTAAGTACTTACCAAATGAAAACGGGTACAAGGTAGCAATAATATCAGCCTTACCTGCAACAAAAATAAAACGTGTATATTAATAAATCTTAACGAAGGTAACGAACTATGGAGGAAAATTAACATAAATGTTGGCGCGAAATAACAGACTGCTCATAGTCGGATCTGGCAATGGACTCTCAAGTTTCAAAATTATTCGTTTTCGTTAGAGAATAAAATGTTAAAATTTTAAAAATTTTACCTCTCCTGTGCTGTTCAACTTCGTAGTCGGGTTTGTTCCAAATTAATTAAATTTACTTGGAGCTTTTTACCCTTGATTAAATTAGAATTGATGATGATGATGAAAGAGTTGCAAATGTTCGTTACTTTGGTAACATAATAAAGCTTTGTTTTGAATGCAACATAATATGTTTTTAATGCCCGTCGAAAAAGAGGGAGTTTTATAATTTTGAGCTTGAGTCTGTATGTCTATCGATGTTTTGGTTTATCGAGTGGAATTTATCTAGTGGATTGAGCCAAATCTTCAAAATTAATTAAATGATTTTCATGGGATTTTGAGACGTTTTTATGAGGATTTTTATCGCCTTCGGAACATCCGAAATTTTTTAATTGTTTAAACAGACATTTGACGAAAAATTATAGTTTTTTTTAATGAAATAGGAAGTCAAACAAGCAAGCAAGTTAATGAACTTTCACACGTGTGTCTCAAAATCACACGGTGAAATAACGGAACGGATTCGAATCGGATCGGACTCTAGATAAATAGCCGTATTTCATCGTATATATTTATGACTCATTTTCAAATACTTCATTTTGGTATAGTACTGTGACGTACAAATTGAATTAAGTTAAGAGAAACTCTCAGCATTCATTCAGTAAGTACAGGTTGTTATTCTACAGGGCAACAACCTTTACTTAAGTTTAACAAATCCCTTAACTAACGAGACAAAAGAACGCAAACGAGTATTTTCCTACAGCGCCGTGATACCCCGAAGTAAATAACCTTATTTTAAATAGCTAATTGGAGCCTTCCTTATTTTAGAGCAGAGTAAAAACATCTATTATGTCCCAGACGAACCTAATTAGGCAGGCTGTCCCGCAAATTACTGTTGCCGTAAAAAGACAACCGGAGCCATTTTCACCAGCAAATCGGCACTTTTAACGTAATCAGTTGTCCGACCGGGAGCCGGCGCCGGCGCTGGGACCGTTAACCACGGCAGCCACGAATTGCTTTCTTCTTTAGGACAGACCAAACACATAGCACAGAACAACTATTCACTGTCATGGGGTGAGGTGTCACTGTGTGTGAAGTTTTTAATCAACACTGGGTTCGTGTAACGCCCAGCGGGGTAAATTTTGACTTTCGAGTGTTTGACACTAGCCGTGCCGGCTAAAATTTACGCTCACGTATTTGATTGGCCCGCGCTTGCCAAGCGTCGAGCGTTTGAAAGTCAAAAATCAACCCGCTGGCCTCTCATTGTGAGAGAAGCCTGTGTCAGCAGTGTATAATCTGGAGGTGAGGATATTGAACTGTTTAAGAGCAGAACTTTTGCATTGAACAGGTAAGCCTCTTATTAAGACTGGCTAGCAGAAAACGAGTAAGTGGTTTTGGAATAAGATCTCAAAAACTGGTAACCTGTTTTCCACAAATCATGGATAAGAACAATATTTCAAATCCGCTACTAAACAAAAATGTCAATGAAATCAATTCATCTGATGTAAAGCTACGGGGCCACAAATCGACTAACAAACAGAATGAGCTTCAAACTTAATATGCAGCTTTCTTTAGGTTGAGTCGGGGGTTGAAAATATGAGTGTATATTGGTCATTTTTGTTTCTGCAAGTTTTATAGATATAAAATTTAGCTTCAATATGTAAACTAATAGACCGCTAAAAATGCCTAAACTATTTATTTGGTAGGGTGGTACTTGAATAGATCGCTGCTGCGATAAGACCGACAATTGAATCCTTTTAAAATTTTCCCTATCTGCATTATTTATCTATTTGTTTGTTTATTGTTTTATGCGAATCAGTAAAGTGTATTCGACGTGGTTGTATTGCTATTGCGAGCTTCAAATGTTTTATATGTAAATGATTGTTAGGGCTAAGCTAAAAAAAGTTTTATTTAAAGCTAAGGGTTTGCCAAAAGCATAGAATTAACTAGAAGGCGCGTTCAACTAAAACGTCATAACCGGCGCTGTGTCCAAAAGCAATGCGCACGTCCCGCGCAAGCCCCGCCCCCTGCCCGCGTAATGTTGCCAGCTCGTGAGCAGTTCCACACTTTTTGTGGAAACATTGCACCCACCCAGGACACTTGTTAAAAATATTTAACAAATATAATTATTAAGGCATAGGGTACTAACTAACGTTGTATACAACCAGTATTCAATCATTTTACCCAGTTGCTTTAAAGTCGTTTAGTTAAGTTTAGTTAGTCATACAAATAATAAAACATCATTCAAAGTCTAAGCCTAAATCTTTTTAATTATTCTTTCCAAAAATACAAATATTTTATTTTTTATCTGCCACTTTAAAAGCTCCGTGAGAAGAAGTGGCAAGAACTCTACGGCATTTTTAAAGAAAAATCGGTATTATTAATAACAAAATAAACAAACTGGAGCAAATTACTTTGCTACTCAAGACTTTAAAATAACTTGTGGAACTTTGAGATAGGCATATCAGCAATGATGCTGCTCGCCTATAATATAATAATAATAATACTCCGCGAAACCAGTGCCGGACTCGTGCAAAATAGCAGCGTCTGTGCGACATATATATATATATATGTTCATGCGAAAACCCACCCTCCTCCGCTTCCACACGAAACAACATATATCACACAGACTCAACTACACACCACCACCACTAAACACTAAAACTACACGATCGACGCGCGTTTCGCCTCTATACGAGGCATCATCAAGATCGAACAGTACGACCGTTCGGTACTTGAACGAATGGCGTACTGACAAACTAAAACATTTTTCTTTAATCCCGCCTACCGCCAACATTTTTGCAAAAAAACAAAAGCACCCAAGCAAAATTTTTTTTTGGTCTTGATGATGCCTCGTATAGAGGCGAAACCCGCGTCGATCGTGTAGTTTTAGTGTTTAGTGGTGGAGGTGTGTAGTTGAGTCTGTGTGATATATGTTGTTTCGCGTGGAAGCGGAGGAGGGTGGGTTTTTGCATGAACATATAAGTGTCGCACAGACGCAGCTATTTTGCACGAGCCCGGCACTGGTTTCGCGGAGTAGCAAGGTAATTTGTTCCAGTTTGTTAAACCTAAGTTACTTACATATTCTATCCAAGTTTCATAAAAATCGGTTCTGTAGTTTAGATAAAATAAAATAAAAATATTTTTTTTTCTCGTATTCCTGTGGCATTTAAGGGTTAATATTTGGTGAATCAGCATCTTATATCTGGGCCAATAAATCTGGGCAATCAATTGACGTCTGGGGCCGATTCCCCATACTTACACGGTTGATCCCATTTTTGACTACACTGGCAACACTTACAAAATGGACGCCCTCTTTTCCAAGTCAATCACAATAAGTAAAATAAATTAAATAATTAAATAAATTCACTTTTAAAAGAGCTACTAGCAGATGAAATGTGGTCCTATCCTGTTTTTTTGTATGTCCAGCAGCATTTTTGCTTGAAGGAACGACACAAGACGGCATTTTACAATTAAAATTGGCATTAGTACAATACGTCATGACGCGCTACTTGCAAAAGAGCGACTAAGCGCAATAAAGCGCAACCACTCCATTTAAGAGTGGTTTTAGTTGCCTCAGTTTTAGGCGCGCTGGCGGTTTCTGGTTAATTCTATGGCCAAAAGTAAATTTTATATTAAATCTCTAAACCTGCATCGTGGCAAGTGGATTTCCAATTCAGCTCGCTTCAAAACTTCTTAACAGTTCGCATAACTTCTTAACGGACACCCAATTCGATAAAAAGCTTTTCAACTCGTAATGTGTTCGAGTTATAAATTCTACCCGTTAATCTACTAGTTTTCATTCCGTTAATGCATAAGGAGGTAAATAAATAGTTGTAGTTTTATGGGATTCTAAATTTTACGTTATACATACGTAACTGACACGGAGCCACATTATTATTATTATCGGAACGGGTGGAATGCCCGGTGTTAAGGCACTGGAAGGCTTTCCACATGAGTTCCAGAATCGCCTTAATTGATATAATATGGATCTTAGTCTAACAAAACCGGAACAAATTACTTTGTTTCTCTGCAAAACCAGTGCTGTGCACGTACAAAACAGCTTAGTCTGTGCGACATATATATTTCTCATGTAAAAACCTACCCTCCTCCGCTTTCACATGAAGCAACATACATCACACAGACTCAACTATATACCACCACCACGTACACCTTAATAAAACGATCTACTCGCGTTTTGCCTCTAAACGAGGCATCGACGAGATCTTAAATACTACGAACGTTTGCTATTTGAACGAATGACATAGGTACTTGAATTGATTCATAACATCAGACAGTTCCACCCAAACCAGTATAAGTATCTATATCAAAGGATTACTAGGGCTAAAGATCATGAAATACTTAACAGGCTGATATATTTGTCGTCTCATTTATAAACGCCAAAGCGTTCAACATTTACTTAATCTGAAAAAATACGTCTCCTTTTTCACACAAGAAGCCCACGTTTAGATGTCATTGTTGTCCAATCAATACAAATTTATCTGAGCGGCCCCGCGACTTAGCGATCATTGTTCCCAAACTTATAAGTCAGCCCGGATCAGAGCGCAGGAAGCGTCCCATATCGATTATGTTTGTTTAGGCAGCTCCCAACTTCAACCATATTTCAAAGATACCGATACTGTTTGTCCTCCCGTCCTTTCGACACTTCAGTAGTGTTTTATGGGTTTTTTAATGACGAAGGTGGTAAAGGTTGGTTGTCATGCGGGAGAGCTATGGAGAGTCTCTTAAGAAAAATGTACGAAGAGTTCACTATGTACGTAATCTAATTATTATTTTTGAATAAAAGAGAGTCAAACGAGCATGCGGGTCTCCTGATGGAAAGTGATCACCACAGGCCATAGGAACCAGCGATCCCAAGAGATTCGCTGATCTGTTGTCGCCCTGTTGGTGAGAGGGCCTCCGGATCTCTCATTTTTAAAAGAGTTTACTAACTACTACTTAGCTACTTACTACTAACTACTAAGTCTATTATAAACTAGCGACCCGTCCCAGCTTCGCACAGGTACATTTAAGACGTACCTAATGGACATAAAAAACCTTCAGTGGAAAATTCTCTAAATGAAAGTAAAAACCGTATCAAATTCCGTTGCATGGTTTAGTATAAGAAGGCGGCCCAAGATACACGATAAGGATTTACTGCGTAAAGATGAAGATAAAATTGTTTAAAAATGCATTCGGCTAAGAGCCGCCCCGATACATGTTTTTGTAATCCTCAGTGCATGCTTTCTTATGACCCTAGTTAGATGGAGCCCCGCTGAGGGATAAGTTATCCTTGTGTCAGTCATATCAGGGTCGCAGCTTCAGCTTTCCTCGATACAAACCCAGGATTTATTACGCTACGTGCAGTGCCAAACACTTCGGCCTAATGGAACGGTTAAACACGAATGCGACCGACAGACGGCCAATTACAAAATCATTAATAAACACGCAAAAATATGAGGTAGCGAAATAATGAAGCCAGATCGGTGGCCGGTCGGCACGCTAATTGCCGGGTGTCCAAGTAGAACGATTTATTCAGAGCAGATTTTCGGCCACGTATGCCTCACGGTTCGCTACTAAATCCAACCTTTGAGGCTGTTTGTAACCGTATATCCCGTACTCTTTGATTTTTTTTAGCCGAGCCAATGGCAGCAACAGGAGCTTATATTAATTTTGTTTCGTCAGTGCATCTATCTATCCGCCAGTCTCAATTCGCTATCCCACGCAATTTATCACCTATCGGAGTGGAAATTTATTGGTTTGCTCCTTAAAACTGCACCCTGCCGATAGCAATACAAGATAATAAAGCATTGTTCGTAAAATACGCAAAGTACGAACGTTATTTTCGTATCCCCGTTCATGTTTATTTGATTCCTGAAACGAATTACGTAAGCTGTAGGTACGAAAAAGATTTCATTTACAGGCTTTTCAGAGGAACCCTTTTGCCGCCATGTTTTTCGTTGATATTTTCACTTATATAAGTGGCTTTAAAAATAACGTGTACACACTAAATGTCGTCGTAAATGACATAAAGGTCTGGCGCGTCACCGCCGTGCCGTAAAAAACATATTTCATACCGTCATTTCTGTCACGACTGGAAAACTAAGCTGAATAAATACACAGTATCGTATTTGCAGCCTTTAAATTTTCTTAAGATATTATTAGATGTATGAAAATAGATTTTAAGATAATAATCTTAATTTACAACGAATAACAAGTTTTTTTGCTGAAACAAAGTCAGCCGTTTGCTGTAGTCCATCTTTCTAGAAATTCTCGTATATGTATGGCATTTTATGTAAGAGAACTTTAGAGAGTTAATTCACTCAAATTAACATTAATAGGTTTAGTGCAGGACTATGAATGCAAATTTAATTCAACTTTGACAAATTATGAAGAAATAGGTACTAACGATTGGCTTATTGATGATATTGATGTGGATCTTTAATATTCTATAAGATGCAGGGGTTGCACATAAAGCAGCAAGTAGTTCTCGTATCCATGAATCGCATTGTTCTTTTTATGGTGGAGCATAAATGATTACGGAAACCTAAATACAAGTAAATACAGAATCAGAAATAAAACAAAATACTGGTCTACATATGGAAATGGCTGCAGGTGTCTGCTTATTGAGTCTGAAATCAATTTCCCTCGCCGCCAACGCTGCCAATTTATGGTAATAAGTTTCTGGTTTACGACTTGTATTCCTATACAAGTAAATCGTACATTTAGCGTTCATTCCTTATTAGAGCGAAATACACTATTTCATTTCGAGAACCCTATTGACGTAAATTGGATAGCTTTTATAAGTTAAGTGCCAATTAGAAAAATGATTGTGACTTCGCGATCGGAATTTTCCTTTGAAAAGTTCCTTGTTTACTGGGATTTCTGTTAATCACATTTTTTGTCACGTTCGAGACTTTTTTGTTCCTTTTAAATACATAATCCTTTTTCGAAAGGGTATTTAAGTTTATTCTGATACGTACTCCCTTTCTCAAAAGGAACCATTTTCTCCCTATTCCGGTTATTACATACTTGTGGTTTAAGTGAATATCGGAAGAGATGGATCGTGAATATTCGCCAAATATGATGAAATGAAGCGGTACCCTCACGCGCTATTAAACGTAAATTCCTGTCTCTTTGTTTAAGGTTGGCTTCGACTATAAGACTACTCGTAGAGCCTGTCTGCGTAGAATTTTATCATAGACAAATCGGCCAGTTACAACTTGTGAGGTGAAAGATAGTTCTGATCTTGGACGAATGACTAAAGCATGGATGTAGCCTCAGTACATGTCAAGAGTTCACACGCGAATCTGTTCAAATAGTTATCTTTAGTGTGCGTCAAGGTAGTAAAACCTTTTAAATTATTAGGGAAAACGTAGATTATACCTTAATGTATACCAAAGGAAACCATTTTGGCATTCATGTGTGTATAGGGTGTCCATTGAAGAGTAGATTTAGAGTACATATTCGTCTCTTTTGGGTACATTATATGGGCATTTAAAGCAATGATATCAGATATTATAGAGGTAATTTCGCTTTCAATTTTAAAACTCCTGTGTTAAACTGTTTCTATTGTTCCGATCTAAACTCACGAAACAACAAAATCTCGAAACCTGATAAATGCATTTAGACGCGTCATCGTCTATCCGCTTCCGCGCCTCGAGTAAACCGAGTTGAATAGAAACAAAACGCGACGCCGCAGAATTTCGCCCCGGCGCGCGGCGCGGCGCTGCGCGGCTCGTCGGTAAAGGACGCAGTAACATAGTAAGTGGCGAATTATTGCGATTCGATTAGGTTTTATTTGGTGAGCTTAGTCGATGCTAGCTTTAACTTAAACGGCGAAACTCGTTTATGTCAAACAGAAAATGGCATGTGTGCAAGGGCGCGTGAGTGCTTCCTGTGCAGAGATTTTTGACTGTATTACCCATATTTCGTAAATATTTGTACATATAATTAAGTTTTTGTATTTTTTATTAGGTTAAGTTATTATATTTAATGAAGTGTCATATTTCGTAAATTAAACATTTAGTATAGTATTCTGCGATAATTATCTGTTAGTCTTTAATGCGTGTATTAATAAACCACTGCCCTAGTTACGCAGAAGTATAATTGGGAATACAACAAAACTTAAACGTCCCTCAGGGCTCTACGTCTATAGGGCAAAAAAACTTAGTTATTTACGATCCATTTAGGATAATAACTTGGAAGATATCGTAATGATTCGAAATAATAAAAGTCGAGAAATTATCTGCTTATTGATATACATGTACCGTCGTTTTATTTTTTATCAATTCAAAGTTCTGGTAAAACTTATTTAAGAAAAGCTAAACAATAAAACGATACGAAGAAAGCTTAACAAAATTAATTCGAAATTCCTAAACGTATAACACCAACAAGCTCATTTCACAGCAAAAAAGGGCAGAAAATTCCAGATAATGCTCACTAACTATGTATGAAGAGGCCGAAAAAAGCATTTCATTTTCTCATTCAAAGTGACGAGACGACGAAAACAAGGAAGGAAAAATAAATAATGGAGTCCAATTAACTAAGAAAAGAGGGAGCCGATGGAATACAGACACTGAAAGAGACAATTGTGGCACAATAGTAGTTTAATAATGCGGGGAGCGATGTGTCACATTAGTGTCGCCGTTATGCGGCTTGTAGCGGTAATGCCTTGCGATTGAGAGATCGCTGTTCACGTTCTATCTGCCATGTAAGTGCGATATTACATTAGTGATAGTGAGAAAACTTTACTCTGCTGGCTAGAAGGAGTAGCGAATTATTTTTATTTAATCTTCTTCTTTAGTCGTAGCAGAAAATCGAGTGTTATATATTTGAAGCTTCCAAACCTCTGTCTTTCTATGTGCCCGTCATTTAACAGCATCTCAAGCAATGGACGGTGTTTTTCTTTTACCTTAAAATCTGTCATTCTACATGCAAGACTTTCCTAATTTCTCCGGAATCATCTAATTTTTAATCCTGAGTGAATGTTAAAAACACCAGAATTCATACCTTTGACAAAAATACGAGCAGAATTATGATTTAAATTTGATTATGAACAAACAGAACGATATTAAAATATTCATCAATGTTTATTTACTAAATTCTCGGTGTTGTTTTTTGCAAGCTGAAAATGTATGAATATTTATGTTTACGTTCATTACTTTTGTTTGCTGTACCGATTTGCTGTTCTGTTCGCAAAGCATTAGTTCCTTCGTGTTTATTCTAGTTTATTATAGTCGACTTTACTCAATCCTTTTGTTCAATTATTAAGTCATGGGTTAGAAAAGGTTTAGTGTGATTATAAACAAGCCATGAATATAAACAGCCCGGTACTAAATTACACTAGCTTTCCTCCGTTTTATTAAATATTAAATGATGATTTTGTAAGAGCTATACATAAATTATACAAGACAAGACAAAACGAAAAAAAGAGTCAATAAGTATTTCTCTTTGAACATTTAATAATGCAGTTTCCACACAAAAAATTACTCAAAAACTGAAAATTGCCAAAAATAAATTCCACCCTTCCTTGATCACGCATCGATGAATAGACCGATTACGGTTAATTTTTTTGTTCACACTTGAAATTAATTTTGAATGTGTAAATTACACATTTTGGTATTGAGATAGGACTACATGTTTTCGCATTTATTATTGATTGCAATTAATTAAATTAATTGCAATGGACAAGAACATCGATTTAATAAGTCTTAAGTTCTAAAACTTTGAAGTTTTTTCCATAATCACGGAAGGACTGAGATGACCATAATCTTAGAGATTATACAATTATACATGGAAACTACCTTCACTAAAAATATTAAAAGAGCTACCAGCGGTTTGAAGAATAGCGAGATTTAAAGATAAGTACAAGTATTGTGTACAAGGCACACAATAGGCATCTTATCAGTTTAAAAAACCTTTATGACTGAGAGAATTCTATAAGTATTTCCATTTCGTTTAAATTTAATATGTACATACTCGTACATACGTATACATTTTCTGAAATTTCAACCTATGTGTTGCAATTTAGTTCAGTAGAAATTCTTAACTCAATTTGAAAGCATTTCTAGCACTGATACCTCCGCGGAGACTGTAACGGTGGCCGGCAAATGTTGTTTACGCTGTCCGGAAGTGCCGCCTCGCGCCTAATTTGTAAGCTGCGCAGGATTATATTGCGCTGCGGGACACTTTGCCATTCCGAGGTGCAGCTGCCGCTATTTCATTGACGATGCGGCGGCTTCGAGACAGGGTACTATTTTATAGTGGTAGAGCCACTGTAGCTATGGCAGGTTTTGGGCCAGCTCAACCGAAGAAGAACTTCGCTCCTCCAGAATATACTAGAGTGAAATAGCTTGCTACTGCAATTCGTATGGTGAGTGAGGGTATCTGATAGCTCAGGTGTTAGTGAACCTAAAGGCAGGCAGCTGATTGCTGGTTCCCAGCCTGGATGGCGGTGATCAGAATAAATTGGACGCGATGGACCAGTTTAGCGTATAACGTCACTCTCATTAATGTGCTGAGACAACTGCCGAGACAACCGTGTGTCTGGTGACGCGGAGGAACAGCAGTCAGGAACTCAACTTCCATAGGTTTTCATATCTGCCCTGGAGCATGTAGCTATCGCAACTCCATTCCGACCGATTTGTCCGGGTGGAGAACCTAGGACCTTCTCATTGTCAGTGTTCACACCTACCATCCAGAAAGAGCAAGCCCGAGGTGAAGAACATGGACTTTTAAGAGAGTACTCAGGTATGTACAGTCAACCAATTTAATTCGTACGCCACTGAAGAACCTTTTTATAATAAACGTCGTTGTGACTTCTGAATAAATGCCATAATATCTCAGCGATTTCACATTGCGACAACTTTTTACAGTGTCCTATGAATCAAATTGGTTGACTGTACGTAGGGTCGCTACACACGAATAGCTCGAGAAATCCAAACTTGCGCTATTATTATTGTTATTCATTTATATTTATTTGTTGTTACTTATTGTGTTTTATACAGTTCTGTTATTTGTATGTAAAACACCAATTTGTACCATGTTTGAGCAAAAAAATTACTGATTACTGATTATTTCGCGCTTTGATATTTATGACGAAGAAGAAAGTTCAGAAGTGTGTTCTTACCCTTAAACGTGTCAACGTTGGTGCGACCTTAGTGTAAACGGAAGAAGGTAGCGGAAGACTGATGCTGATGGAATATTATTTAATCCAACTTAATCTCATGTCAATTACATATAATTGAGACTTTGAAGGATTGCCCGCGGGGCACTGTGGATCGAATGCGCGATAGAAACGCAAGTGCCCATTCGCAACAAAGGTTCTGCAGTAGGATAAAGCCGTTTTTGTTTATAAATTTGGCTTCAAAGTACGGTCAAGGCCGATGGTAACTGTAACTGTGTATTTATATAGTAGATTTAAACGTATTAGCAGAATAGTTTATCGCAATGAATCGAAATAGAGGTTACATATAGTTTAGAGATGTCTACAATTACTATAATTGGCCGTGAATAAAAACTACTTAATTCTTCTTACGAATGTTCGCCTTCACCCAATGATTTTAATTTTTATTAGTTAGAAGTACAAATAAACGTTAGGTAAATAATTCCCCTAGCGAAACTAAAAGCATAACAACGGAGAACTCATTCGCACCCAACGTGTTCGCTTGCCCCACTCGATAAACGTTAACAGCTCTAATAACCGAATATAACACGTCCTCCAACACAAAAATGGAGACGCAACAAAATCATTTACCACGGCGGCAATAAAGAGGAAACAAAGCTTTTCTATTAGGGTCTAATCTCGAGAACGGGCCGAATGGGCCCCCAGCCATAATTCCGTCCAATAATCCTTTACGATGAAGAGTTGAATAAGCGTCTGGCGTGTTATGGCATATTCTGAACGTCGTTTCCTTAATAATTTGTCTCCGACGAAAGCCCGCGGCCTTACCAGCGGTTCTCGCCTGCGAATGACTACGAGTCAGACGAACAAGGCCCCGGCATGCAAACCGGGTCAATGCCAGCACTAGCAACCTGTCAAACTCATGCTTATGTAATTATTAAAATACTCCATTATTTTAAGTCATTGTTTGTAAATTTCGTTTGGTAGTTATACTAGATTCTAACTGTTTGTTTATTACGACACGATCACAACGTACGTAAGGTCAAGTTCAATATTCGTAAAACATTTTTATTGTATACTGCCTATTATTCTCGTATTATCCTGTTCTGGTGAAATTTTTCGGTGTGATTTTTTTGATTTTTTTTCATTGTAATATAATTCTAAACCCCCTTTTTGACTTAAAAGGCTTTGACTACATCTGCGTACAAAAGCGTTAGGTAAGTATTGTTAAACGTTGTCAAAAATGGACTTAAATACTAAAGATCTTAAAACTTTGGAAGGAACTAAGAAATAATTGTAAAACGTTTAATTTGCGTAGGCGCATGATTCGTTTCACGTATTCGGAGTTGTGGATGAAAATTAACTCTTATGAGTTCGTGGGTATCTCGTGTTATGATCTATCCTCGTGTTATGATGAAAACTAAAATAGACATGGAATCGAGGTATTCCATGTTACAAGAGGTATTCCATGTTAGCCCTCTGGGTTGGCAATGCATCTGCAATCTCTTCGATGTTGTGGGTGTCTATAGGTGGTGGTGTACACTTACCATCAGGAGACCTACTAGCTTGTTTGCCTTCCTATTTCATAAGAAAAAGACGCCCGCCGCTGTCCTCTTTACACTAACATGCCTTCTATATTCAAACACGGGAGGGTAAAAAAAAAGGATCGTCGCTTTTTTCAAATCGTTTCTCAATTGGCACGGGTTATGCCATCCGTGAACAGCTCCTGGCGAAATAATTCACAGAGTGTTTTGTTTACCCCGCAACCTTTGTGTAAATCGAGAAACATTGTTAGGTGAGTCGGGAGAGAAAAGGGCTGGGCCGGGGGTGGCTCCGGATAGGTGCCGGGTCAAGGGTCACTGGATCCTCTGCCAGCGCGGGCCACGGACGCGCCTAAATATACATTTAGAGATAACGATAACGGCCCATTCTAGCCTTATTACCTTCCGATATTGGATCACTTATCACGAGGACAGATCGCCATTGATGTACCGGAATTATTTTATTTACGGTCAAAGGAAAGCGTGTTGTAGTTATTAATTTGTTTGATGCTAATCGTAATATCGTTGAATGCTTTTATTCAGTATTTACAAGCCCGTGCCACCACGGGCCTATGCCATTGTCACGTTATAAATCAAATCGTAAGAAAGAAGTCTTTTACTGTTTTGCTTTTTATATGAATTTGACACGGTTCTATGCTGAATTAGGGTTCCATTTTGACGATAGTACAAGGGGTGCCTAAAAAAATCTAAGTCAAAAGTATTTTTTAGAAAACTTTTAGTAAAGTGTCACTCTTTTTTTTAAGGGCATGTTAGGTAGAATGACCTGAAATGAAGAGTGAAAAATGTATATCATTAGGACTTGAAAAATCTAATTATAACATATTACTCATGTTTATAACTTTTGAGCGGCTTTAGAACTATGTTATTTTAATTTACCGGTCAACGTAGTACTGAGCTTGAACCCAGGAGCACAAAAACGACCTTCTTTTTTAGAGGTGATGGGTCAAAGCGTTCGACTACACATACTTTATTTAAATCATCAATCAATTTCAAATTTCGAAAAAAAAAACTTTACATGTTAAGTACTAAGTAAGGTACGCCTTAAAAATACCAATTCATCTGTCAGGATGAAATAGGCAGTTGCCTATAAATAAACGTTTTCCGATAATATCGCGTATAACATACGATCATCGCTATTTCTCTTTAAAAACAAATATTTATCTACATCAATCATTTTTAAATAGGGCGTGCACAACACGGAGCTTAAAATCGTCATGGACATAAAGCAGCGCACACACGACCGTGATAAAGTAAAATTGTGGTTTGTGGCGCAAACGTGGCTCGATATCAAATATTTATTCGACTGCGCGCGGGAAGCTTCGGCCATGCTCGGAAACGTAATAAAATGTTATTCCGCAACAAAATAACACTTTTAGTGGAGGAACATTCAGATACCAATAATGTTTACATTTCCGTGTTAAAACAGCGATTTAGACATCGTTTTGGTGTAATGAATGCGAGAACATGATCTCACAATGTAAACTTATATTATTTATTAGAAACACAGCTTAGATGCTATACTCGTATGTAGTAAAATAAAGAAGTCTCCTCGAGCGTTAAACACGAAATTATCTCTAGCGTTACGAATCTGGGCCACTCCCGACTCGACTCCCGAGCAAGATTCAAGGACCAAGAACAACTCAATAACGACGCCCAATACGCGATTCGATGAATAAAATAACCTTTCTGATTTGTTTACCTCAATAGCGACTCAGAAAAGGAACAGTATATTAAAGAGATTCCTTTTAGACATAGGTTACTCGCTCAGTTTGCTATCGGGTTAGTCGCATTAATGATTTAAAATCAAATTGTAAATAGAGCCCTTGTATTGGGCTCATTTTCACGGTTATACTTCTCAGCAGGTTTCGACAAATTTTGGCGTATACCCAGACAAAGGCTACGTTTAATCCAAAAAACAAAATAATTTTCTCGCGAGTGAAGGTTATTAAGTAATAATAAAAAAGTTATAGGAGGCGCTAATAAGCTCTGCGTACCTAATTACTGGTGTTCGGCGTTAATAAAATGCCGGTCACGACGCGCAATATTGCCTTCATAATAAGCCTCTCCTGGATGGCCTACATATTTCCACTCAGGCCACGTCCGTGGCTCCTTTATTTTTAGACAAAGCCTGCTTTGCATATCGGTTTTTTAAACTAAGCATTGCAATCATAGCCTTAGGAACTATCGTGACACGTAATATCTAAATTTAAGTCTCTTGTCCTATAATATTGTTTGCTATTCGTTCCATTCATTTGTAATGCCTTAACATTCTTTTCAGGGGTTCCGTAGACAAACTAGGAACCCTGATAGCCTTAAAATTCCAAACTTCCGAATATCCTTTGTTCTAAGGTTTTAGGTATCACATCTAAGCGGGAAGACTGAAAAGACTTCAAAAATAAATTTTAATCGGCTACGTAACCCCACATGCAGTGTGTCTTGACATGCGCTTGACTGCTTTTTCCTTCTTATTTTACACAGCAACCTTTCATCTAACTTTGCTGTCCACTATGCTAAAGTAAAGCTGAACTTTTGTAACTGTACAAAACTGTAACTTTGTCTTTCACGTTTTAATTTAACATCGTTTTTATTTCCCGGGCTCTCACGTTACAAGTAGCTAATTCAGCGCTCACGTGGGAGCAGGGAATATCCAGTAAAGTCCTAGCTTAAGCATTACCGAGTGCAAACAAGTCTGTGAACTTGTTCTAAGGAGTGGGGCCACACGAGGCGTTTTTATTGCAAATGGGAGCTCCGCAAAGGGAGCGCACTGAGGGAGCACTGTGTTCCGCCTAGTGTGCTGCGCTCGTGTGCCGAGCTTGTTATTGTTTTTATTTATTTTTTGTAGTAATAGCTGCATCGCTTAGCTAAGCGGCTGAAAGTAATGAATGCTGCGTCGCGTTTTTTGTACTAAATGCTAAGTTCTTAACGATTCGAAATGGTGACGCCATTTTTTTATTTTCAACATTCTTTTTTTAACGATCTCAGTAAAAAATCATGTTGTTAGTAATTTTATGCAATTTGTAGTGTTACTTTATATTGACTGAATAAAAAAACTGAAATAAATTATCGAGTTATAAAATTAAAATCAGCTCTATTCTCGTCTGTAGTTTTTTTACTCAAGGTTGGAAACCTTAAAAATCACTCCCGGGTAAAGCCAGGTAAAAAACCTTGCTATATATAAACTAGTAATTACAATTTAAGAGTTTTTATAGACATTATCCCCTTTATTCAAAAAAATTACAAACTTCTTTTAACTAACATCTCTTTTGTTTCTTTCTTTCGAGGGCCAACATCACAAATTACAGATCGTGACGAAACATATGCTTTGTAAAGTGGGTGTTTCTGAATAAGGGGGATATGTGTTTAAATACATACTTCCACAATAGTTCATGCTTCTCCCCGTAATATTATATTCCAGAATGTAGAGTGTCGGAGAAATATTTAGGTCGATACTGTAATTAAATTACGTTTCTTAGCTCGATGTTCCAAATCTTCTGCGTAACACTAATAATTACTAAAAATAGTATTTTTTGAAGACTTTATTTTTTTAAAGCCATTTTAATTCTGCTGTGTTGGGTTTGGGAATGTCTTGACATTTGATAAGCATTGTATTGAACTTCGATGACAATGCAAAATTTAAACACCCAATTACCCAACAAAAACATTAAAGACCAAAACTTATTATTTCAATCGGTTAGATAACTGTATAAAAGAACTACAATGAAACCGATACACTAGGTTAATCAATTTTAATTTTTAATACGTCCACATATCGTACCTGCCATTAATTATTTCTGAGAACAATGCTATAAAACCCCGTAACTGAACTTCGCCACATTCCTGCACTCTATTCAAATTAAATAACTGAATTAAAATTGCACAAGTAACTGGCGCATTATTATTCGGACTATGCGGAGTGATTTATTCAAACGGACCTGCAAAAGAATTAATTACTTACAGACTGGCGACTCGACTGCAAACTAAAGAAGTTCGCAGCGAGTCACGGCCGTCGCGACAATTCACATTTTGGCTTTATGAAACTGAACTTTAACTTGAATTGTGACTGTTTTTAATGATTAATTGCTATGCCAATTGAAAATGTTTCACAATTTTCAGCTAAATTTCGAGCTTCACATGTCGCTCCAGTTTTTCTACGTTTATTTGTTTTGTATTATGGTGTTTATTCCTGATGATGCTTCATATAAAAGCGAAACACGTGTAGAATGGTGTAAAGTGATTATGTTATAATGTGCTCACGCCCAAAAATACCAGGTCGGATTTCATTTATTTTTTCATAGAATCCGACTCAGAATTTTTGCTCCTTGTAGTTGACTGTGTGTGATGTTCAGATTAAGAAAAATGTTGGCGGTGGATGGGCTTAAGAACAATAATTAATAGAAAGAAACATAGTGCCCGTGGGCGCCATAATAGAGAAGAACAAGAAGAAATAAAGAAATAAAATATTTATTCAGCCAACAGGAAAAAAAGTTTTGTTACTTGATTATCTTGTGGAGCCAAAATGGAACGCTGCCTTTAACACAGATAATCCTTAGCATGAGTTTTTAACAGTCTAAGCAATTATGTCACTATGACAAGGTTTCATATATGCATAACAATCAGAGTCATTCAGTAGTTTAGTTGAGATTAATTTTTATTTTTACTTTTCTTAAGTTTTGTGTTCTTTTTAGTTTTACGATATTATTACTTTTGTTTATGAATAAAGTTTACCTATTGTGCTTACGTTAGCTTTGTAGCCAACATATTCTCAGAGTAACCGGGTCTTAAAGACGTAGACGAATATAAGGTAACCTACAACTTTACCTATGATCCTCTATTGCGTCCATCTAGATTCAACTCACAATCGAGATAAGCCAAAAATTACAGATTTCAAAGGGATCTGACAGCTTTATTGACATATCTCTACTGCGACTCCATCTCTGCTGCAGCGAGAATAGCCCCACGGGCCTTAACCGTGGCCTTACTAATCCAACGCAACACGTTCGCCAGTCCAGTTGCATTATCGTGTTCCCACGCTACAACCTTGCAGAAATAGCTCCAACTAAACCTCGATTACCAAATCATTCAATACGAACTCATTACAGATGATTAATTTGAATGGAGTTATTCTCATTTACGGATATCGCTGTGTCGCAGTTGATGTAATGAATGTCTGTTACATTATGTAGAGTGAGAAATGTATTTAAATGAAGTTAGTGTAAATGATGCAGAGTGATGGTAACCGTGGGCTGATTTTCAAGTCGCCGGATTATTTATCAATTTTGCTTTTTTTCACGTACCTACTTATTATATCCACTTCCTAACGGATTGGTAGAAAGTTTCACATACAACATAGCGAATTGCGACATGTTCTTTATGTGTTTGTCGTGAATACTTCCATATGCCTGCAGGCAAAAGGTAATTTGCCAACGAGTTGTAAAAAGCTTCAATTAGTAAAATATTTTTTAAACCAGTTTTGTAGCTCCGGAAATTACTCCTACTTACAAAAAAAAACAAATGTACCTTTTAAAAGTATAGAAGTATAATTTGTAGAAGAAGTAAAAGGAAGCGACATAGATGAGCATATTTATTGCAGCTTTGGAAGCGCATTAAAAAAAAGTTCTTGATATATCAACTGACCTGAGTCGTGGTGAGCCGAAGGCGAGGGTGCAGAGAAGGCGCTGCAGCCGGCAGCACGACGCGCGAGCCCTCCCAGCTCGGTCACTGCACACAATAAGTATAACATAATTAAACATCAAGGAAAATAAACCATTTTAAACAACTATTAGAGTTTTTACAGATACAATACCGATTAACGTTGGGTGTTCTTTGTAATATTAAAGGATTGGTTTATCACCCACCCATAAGTAAATCAATTTGATTGCGTTTATTTAAAAGAATACGATAATCCTGCATTTTATGCCTATAATTATATGGACAACTAGCGACCCGCCGAGGCTTCGCACGGGTACAATCAATTTTAAGACTCATTTTTCTACACCTTCGGTTACATTGTTCAAATTTTACCAAGGATCCCTAATTTTTTTCAAAATGAAATGAAGCCAATGTCAAATTGGAAGAGTGTAGCATTCTATTGGTGAAAGAATTTTTTAAATCGGCCCAGTACTTTTTGAGCCTATTCATTACAAACATACAAACATACAAAAATAGGTACAAATCTTTCCTCTTTATAATATTAGTGTAGATAGGAGCACTTCAGAACAGGTGACACAGCTGCACTTCTACACATCTTGATAGTCTGCGTAGGAGATAAAATTTGCTTCTTATAATTTGCTGCTCTGAATCTTAGTTTTAAAAAGTTCTCTTCCTATTCTACCAAATGCTCAAAAAGGGTTTTTTTTGTGAGAACAACAGTTGTTCTACTTGTACGGCTATATTGGTAAATATATACCCACTGAAATCTACATGAAGTTTTATGTGTAAGTATTCGCTTAAAATGTAAATATAACAATAAAAATTCTTTAACATTTTAGTCCTTATACTGACGGAACAAATCATAATTTCCCGTAACAGCTTAAATATAGCGTATTTCCGGATTTTCCTTCTAAACGTAATCACAAAGGATAATATCAGCTTAAAAATCCTTGGGAGCTGATAAATTCGTCGAGTAATGACGTTAAGGTGTATAATAAAAACATGAGAATTATGTTTTCACCTATATCAGATTTGTCATACATTTATCCCTACAGCAAATAAAAAAAGTGTGAGGCTATAGTCTGACGTTCGGCTTTCATGATGAACTCGCCGCTCCGCCGCGTGAATCCGTTTTCCTGGTATTTCACTGAGGGAAGCTGAGAGACGTTGAAACGAGTTTTCTCAGTGAGATAACAAATAGGCCACGGCCGTTTAGTCACTAATAAACGCGCATTACTGAAATGGGATTCCGCTAAGCTATGAAAATTAAATGCTCTGCTCTCAAATTCAAATTATCCCGAGATGAAAATTAAATAAAACTGGCGCGGCCTGTAAATTTTAACCTCGATCCGAGTGAACTTTTCTGTATTTGGCTAAATTTCCCCGGTGGCCAGCGAATTGTACACAGATCTATTTTTAAGCCAGAGCCGTTTTGCCATTTTAGCACGCGTTAAAACCGCGCCACGTATGACACTAAAACAAAAACACCAACACTTGTATCCTCTTTGTACAATTAACACAGTCTTTGAGAAATAGTTAATAAAATACAGTTTTAAATTGTAAATCGATTTATTAAACTGCTAGATCGTTTCATTAATTAAAAAAGATATTTAAGGAGAAACCACGAAATAAAGGAGTTTATTTTAAATTAAGCGCTCGTTAGTAACAACAACACCTGGCAGATCATATCAGCGTTCGAGTCGAATTAAGATTAATTATCTGAATTAAACGTGGATTAGCTAACAGCGACTGAGATATTTTACCAAAATTGAAATTCGGTTCAACGAAACTAAGCAACATTTAAATTAACAACACAATGCCCTTTCTTTGGAGTTAAATTCTAACAAAGTTATCCAATTTACTTCACCGTTGTCAGTTACCGAGCTTAACTTAGATAATGACTCAAAATCTTTCCTCATAAAATCTTATTTGGCTTGAGTAAAAATCTAGCTAACTCGACGTCCGCGTAGATATTAATTGGATGAAGTTGTACAATAGGATGGAATATCAAACAGGGCCGATAATGCTGATTTGGAATCTGGTCGGACGGTTGCTTAGATAAGGGGCGGCTATTTAATAACGTCGGATAGCAGTTGGAACGGTGCCACGCTGGTCCTCGGGGTGCAACTTACAGGGTACGGCGGACCTGTTATGCTCGACGACATAATATATCATGGTGTTAACGTCATTATGCGCCCGGCGCCGTGATAGCTGAGAACATGTTCGACAATGATCTAGAGTGGCATCGTTAGGAATTAAGCGTCGGTACCTTAGAACTTATAGTGAATAGACAGAGGGTAGGGATAAAACATACAAATATGTTAACCCCATCGAACGAATTCGCTAAGCAAAAATTTGAGGTGAGTAAGATGAGACGCTTAAACTTTTTGCTAAATGTATCACTTACAAAAAATTAAATGTATTACACTTAATTTGTACACAATAAATATGTTACTTATTAGCATTTTAAGTCATAATCATACGAGTATGTTTTCGAATTCTGCAAATGAAGGAGTTTCCTTAAGCACGTTCTCTCCGATACTAAATGCTCTGTCTTTGGGATCTGCCAATGATCCAAACTACTACTCACCATTGTAATATAGCACTTGCCATTTCAGTATAGTACCATAATGATAATGAATGCATGTCCTAGAGAACTAATGACACAGAAGAACATGTCATCAATAAATCTATTAATAATTCATAGTTAATATTACGGTAGTGTTATCCTTCGTTGGTTGTTATTTTAGAGAAGAAGAAAAAAGAAATGCTGAGTTTCTTGCGGCGTTCCTTCTCAGCAAATTCTTCCATTTTCTGAAGCGCTAGTAGATTCAGACATGTAAAAGAGCAGATATGACCTACTTGCAAAATATTTTTTTCATTTTCATTTTCATTTAAATGAATAAATGAATTATTCCTTGGTTCAGTTATAATTTTGTTTAACAATATTTGACAACGTAGTTGACAAGTAAGTGAACTACTTCAAGGTGTTAAAACACATTACGTTGCGTAAGTAAGTCGTTATTTCAACGTTTTGTTTCCGCACAGCGATACGCACTACGCTTGTACGACTGACGAGCATTATTTAAAACTTCAAACCTGTTGTTCTGTACCAATAACAATAAAACCGTTAGTATAATTATAGTACAATTACTCTCAAATAAACAAAGACGTTCTTTAATTTATTATTCGATTTGACGCGGCACTTGTGACTTGGGGGCTACGAGGCTACTTCTTACCACATGGCTACAGCTCGTGCTGCACGGGCATGGGCCCTGACATACTAATTCACTAAAGTAATGCGATTTTCCTTAAGAGCGTCTTCATATTTAATGGACAAAAACCCAAAAGACCTCAGTTATAAGCACGGTTCAGCATTAAATGCAAAACTACAAAAAAATCGTTTTGTAGATCGCCGAGTGACAGACATGCAATTTCCACAAATTGAAAACGTTGACACGTTCAAGAGAACAGTATCCGGAAAGCATCCCAGATCAAACTTAACCCAGTATTTTTGATTGAGTCCTAAATAAATTAGGATTATTGTACCTTAAATTCCATTACATTGTCCTTCTTGTCGCAGCGGCATTATTAATGGCACATACTAGTCGTTAAACAGCTACGTTATCCGATGAGCGCATAAGAGGCGAGATTATGTTAACGGCAGTTATAATTTCCCTGTGGAAGTGCCACTTTGGGCCAAGATCCTGCATCGACATCCGCGCCTGGCTCGTCGCCAACTCGTCATAATTGTACTATAACTACTTTCTTAACCCCGTATTTTACTGAATTAAGTAGTTCCGAAAACAACCTTACGTCAAACTACACAATGATGGTTTTGTAGCTACATAATTGGGAAAGATAAGACGTTGGGAAAGTAGTCAGTTGACGTGACTTTCGGTTTATGTGCCCGGAGACATAAATGTTTCACAATCTAATCTCAGTACATAAACGCATCAGCGATACTCTAATTAGGGACCATTTAGTTGACTTTTATCTTCTAAAGGGGGTTGAAGAAATCTGGTGTTGTAAGATGGGCATTTCGGTCAGGGTTATGGAGATTATTTTTGTTATATTTCATTGTTTAATATTATTTATTTATAAGTAATATTTACAGCTGCATCCAGAATTAGTTTTACAGCCATTACTTATTCCTTGGTAAATATTAGGCATTGAGTATTTAAAATTAATACTTAGTAAGAAATAAATTGATTGTTCTATAAATTAATTCGAGTGAAGTGTAAGTTATAACTTATTAATACGCGCTGTTTTTTTTTCAAAGTAGCAAATGCCTTTGTCATGTTCGAAATAAACGCAAAACACAAAAGTCAGATGAAACCAGCTGAAAAAACAGTAACTAATTTTTAATTAAATAGCAGATTTTACAGGGCCAATATTATCACTGAGACCCACCGTGATGCTGCGCAACTACGAGTATAGACAATGCCACAAATAAACGAACGGATCGTACGTATATCAAATAAACCAGTCGTTTACATTGTGGATCAGATAAAAACAATAAAACGACGATAGATGCAACATCGTTTAACCAAATAGAAATCTTGAACGGCTCAAGTGTGTTACCAAGCAAACAATAACAAAAGTAGAAGGTCAGATAGAGTTTTGAAAGTTTAGTTTTCGACTAACAAATGAAACCACAAGATTTTTTTACTGGTACTCTAATTAGATCACCAATAACTATAATTCATTTAATAATGATTGAATTTAATTGAAGACAGTAAATAAACAATATCATGAATGATATATAAGAAAGACCAAAAGACCTATAAAAACCTTCTTTAAAAATAGTCTCTAAATTACAGTGAAAAACGTATCAAAATCTGTTGCGTGGTTTAGAAGCAGTGGCCGAAGATGCGATGAGGACAGACAGGAATATATAGAGACTTTTTTATTATACTACTAGCGACATGGGTCGCTAGTAGTTAGGGTATGGCAGCGGTAATGTGGCGGAAACTGGAATACGCAAGGCACGGAATGCTGATGTTGCAGGTTCGAATCCTGCCATTACCCTAATTTTTCTTTGTGTTGTCATTCATTATATAGAATTTTAAATTTAATTTAAATGTAAAAAATATACAAAAAGAAAAATCGAAAAAAATTAAAAATAAATAATTTCGATTACAATAAGATAGCTACTTTGTTTTATACTATGTAAAGATGACGTAAAGATAAAGATAAGTAAGATTGTTACCTGGATGCGGATGCGAATGCTGGTGGTCGGCGGGCGGCTGCATGGACGACAGCGCTGACAGCGGCGTATATCGCGCCTCGTCGTCGCGTGAGCAACCTTCCTGCAGAAACGTGTACAGTGTTAATACTTATGAATTTAGTCAAATTTATCAAAAATCAGAACGTGGGAACGTGTTTTAGGGTTTCGTAGTCTCAATTAGAAACCCTTATGGATCATGTCTGTCCGCAGCTAAGCTCAGAGACTTTTAGTACTTACTCGAAAGCAACAACAGAGTTGCTGACTGTTAACTTGCAAAGTTTTGCGTCACATCACTCACTGTATGACATACTAGCAAGCTCTACTACTCAATCCGATATTCTGGGAGAGTGTGGTACTAACCCCGTCAAGCCGGCCTATTCCATCGGACTGCAACCAGCAACTAGCTCCAATGTGACTCTACCACCATCATAGTCCTAGTAAGTTGTAATATTTTTTTCATAATACGTATGTATGATGGATTATTTTGATTAGAGAAAAGAATATTGAATATTCAGCTTTTATGATTATAAAGAAAAATCGACTACTTTTCTTAACAAACCGATAAAAATAAATAAGCATTGTTACGACAGTAAAATGGAATATCAGTGTATTGTATAATTATGTTATGTAATAATTCCTATTACAAATTATTAATAAACTGCGCTTCACTGACAAAAGGTCTTTATTAAATTAAATTTCCTACATAATAGAGCGTTTTAAAGAAAGTTACTTTCACCAAACATGTAAGCAGTCTTTTATAGCCGTATTACATGCGGAAAGAACTTAACTTACAGCAAAAAGTAAACGTTGTGTAATGATACTAATGATGTATGTTGGTGCTCGAAAACACACAGTGACTGCATTTAGTTTTGTGATATTTTTGTAACTTGTTTATATAAAACGTTATCAGATCAATAATATCTATGAAATATTTATTATTATCAGTCAATCAAAGTATCAGTAGTATACTTAGAGATCATTTTAGCAGCCAACTGATAAATAACATATTTTGGATCTGCTCTTTTTATAACAAACTAGAGTGTATCATCATCCATTCTTAAAAAATAACTCATATTAATACCGACAAATTTGTTTGCTGTGATTGCTAAGCCCTGACGCTTGATTATAGTAATCTACTAAGAGGATTAAACCGTAAAGATCGTAATTTAATCTAATTACGCAGCGCAGTTAAGTAAGGAGCAAAATTGATATTTATCAGTCAGAGCCCTGCCGCTCCGGAGTGTTTAACATTACGTTAATAAGGTTTAACGCGTCAGAGGATCTAATCTGCGTCAAGGGTAAATCGACGGTTACCCCTTTCACGCGTAAATACCTCTCGCTTCAATTGATCACTTCTTTCCAGCCGATACTCATCGCTTGCCACTTCCACAAAAGGTTTACTTTTCTGCGCTACTTCGGAAGGTAAAGCGATGAAGGATAACGTGCGGATGAGACCCCGAGGCGTGTATACATAGAACTTACTTCATTACCGGGTATTAATGAGACCCAAAGTGCCCGCGGGTGAGCCATCCTTATTTACATACCCCAATTTGCTGACTTTTAGCCGATAGTTATCTTTATTTGCATTTTGTTGGAAAGATCAATCTCAGTACGAAGTCTCAATCAGTCTGAAGTACGTATGATTTTGATACTCACTTATTGTTATACCCATGAAGCAGTTTCATGACTTACCAACTGACTAACACAAAGCCTAAATCAGTGGAACTAGATATTTGAAATCTGGAGAAAATGTTCCCTTGGACAGCACTAAAGCAAGAATACCGGTATCATTTTAAGAAGCATAAATTATAGTTTATTACTGTTTGAAGATTCGGAATATCCCATGAATTTTTCACGTCTTCTTGAAAAAAAATTTCATTGAACAATTTTAATGTAGAATTACTACCTCGAGTATTTTCAAAATAAATCACCTCATATTTAAAAAGTTAGAGTCACTTTATATGAATTCAAACGCGCATATTCCAGCAAATATTGACTAAAAAAAAGTCATTACTATATTTTTAAAGACCTCTCCAAGGAAAGTCCGCACACATACCATGTACACTGAATTCTTTCCATTTCTCAGTTACATGTATAGAATGCCACCCTTTAAAGAACCTTCATAATTTTACTACCCCATTGCACTTATAGCATTTCCAGAAGATTCTAGATTTTCCACATTTTATCTATTATAATTGTTTATTAGTCTCCGAGTTAAATGGCTGTGTTACATACACGGATGGGACTACGGGCACACGGACTGGATGAAATTATAGTAAGGATTCTGTAGTTGCCATTTGGCCCCGGAACCCTAAAAAGATGTATACATGAGGCAGGTAGTTATTTGAGCATTGCTTACCTTCTCACAGTTGGCCGTTGCTGTTGTCTGGGTATGGCTCGTAGACGATATGCGGTATTGCATTCCTGACACAGTACAGAAGCCTTCATGGTGGTGTGTCGAATAAACCCCGGTTATTGTAACATCAGTATCTTGATTAACAATAACTTCCACCTTTTGCTTCTTATCCTTCGTGGGTGAATCATCTTTCTCCTTTTTAGGCTCTTCGTTTTTTGCTTCCGACTTAACGCCGGAACCTACCCCGTTTTTTGGCTTGTGAGAAAAAGACTCGTCGCTACACGAATCGGATGTCGTGTCATCTTTGCTAGATTTAGGAGACCGTTTTTCGTAGCTGGCTGCTAGTATAGCGGTGGCATTTAGACTGGCCATGCGTTTTTGTACAACCATGTCTTTTAAATCCATCACGACTTCGTTTCGGTTACGTTTCTTTTTCACTGGCACGCCTGTTGTTTTCTTCATTTTTGCTGGGATTTTTTCCAAGTCGGATTTGCTCGTTGATGCTTTTGGGGATGCTTTCTTTTTCTCTATGTTCACGGTTTTCTTTTTTGATTCCAATTCACTATCTTCGCTAGAAGACGTTGATGATTTAGGATCCCAATACTTTCCAGCGCTTCTTATACCAGGTACACCACGCAACGACCGTTGTGGTGGATTATCATCTGAGCTTTCTGAACTATCTTCCTTCTTCGTATCTTTTTTATTCTCGTATTCAGACTCAGATGTAGTCTCTACCTGATTCATTTCTTTAACTTTAGATTCTTTCTTTTTAACAGTTGTGACTTTAGATGTACTTGGTAACACAGGTCTGTCAATAGTTTTCATCAAACCTAATTCCATATGCGTTCTGCTTTCGTTTTCATACAGACAATGAACTTTTGCAATTGCATTTAGTGACGCCATCCTATGCTTTTTAGGACCAGACCACATCGATAGTAACTTAAGTCGGCGCTTACTAGGTTTTTCGTTACCTAGTAAAATAGAGTCATCTTTGAGATCAATTAAAGAATCTTTAGAGAGTTCTTTCAATTCCTTTGATGGAGGTTTTTTGGCACCATCTGTTATCCTCTTATATTTTTTATTCTTTGTCTTCTTACCTTTATGGGAATCTGATTCAGAAGATTCCTTCGTGTCATTATCATCATTTGATTCGCTGTGGCTCTCATCCGATGATGCATAATGGAATGATTTAGTATTAAGAGCGAATTTAGAGGTATCAATATCTTCATCTGACAAACTACTTTTCTTTTGTGACTTTTTTGATTTTGCTGCTGTTTTTCTGACGGGTGCAATATTTTTAGTCACTTTATCTTTTTCATTTTTATTTGCTGTTGGATCTGAATCAAGAAATTTAATCGGACTAAAGGGTTTCCCGGTTATACTTGATTTCCGTGCAACCATTTTATAAGACTTACTCACAATTGGTTTTGGTTTTTCTTCTAAATCTTTATCACTACTGTCAACTGGCGTCACAGTCACACTAGAAGTGGCATCGCTTTGGGTTGTGCTTAAATCTTCACTGCCTTTCTTCGCTTTTAATTGTTTGACCACTTCTTCAATAGGTCGGTGTGGTGAATATTTTTTCTTTTCCAGTTCGGTTTTTTTATCAATGACTGTACCTTTTACCCTAGCTATTGGTCGAACTCGTCCCACATTCTTATTAACCGGACTACGGAAGCCTGACAAAATGCTTTTAGGAGAATCAACTTTCTCTGTGAATGTGTACACATCTATTTCAGGACCTGGTGATACTAGAGTATTTGAAGTAGCCTTATCTTTGTTGCTTTCTTCTGTTTTAGTTTCGCATTTCAACGATATAAATCTTTCAGAAACACTGAGATTACCTTTAGAATTTTTGCAGCATTTAACGTCTATGTCTACTGTACGAGGTGGTCGACTAGAGGTAAAAAATTTTGGAGGTCGTTCGTTTTCAATTTTAGGCGATGTTTCCGATAGATTTGACCCAGACACATTCGAAGCAGTACTAGCTGAGTTCGTATTGCCGACACTCTCTTTGTCAATTTTATCATAAGATTTATCTGACTCCTGTTTCTCATCTATAACTGGCATCTCGCCCTTGTTCTCCATGTTGTCGGTGTCTTTATTAGCTTCAACTTTATTGTCATCTACCTCCTCATCTTTTTTGGGTTTAATTTCAGAATCATCCGGTTTTAAATTAGGCAGATTTTTCTTCTTCGGACTTGGACTCGTTTTCTTTACAGATATTTTTGATTTGGTGGCTTTTTGTAGAAGTTTCTTAGGTACTCCAGAATTTATTTTATATTTGACGTCTTCTCCATCCTCCGACTGATTTATTTTAGATTTCGATGTAATTTTAGTCTTTTTAGGAGATTTTTTTGCCAATATTTTCTTGATTTTAGAAAGTTCCACTGCTTTAGGCGTAACTTTCTTTTCTTTTGGGTCTTTCTTAATTTTTTTTGATGGTGAATTACTACGAGAGGTATTAGTTTTGGATGTCCCCGCCTTAGTGACTTCCACAGTGTCATTTTTGTCGGAATTAGAAGATTCTGCGTCATCTTTTTTATTAACAAGATCTTCTATTGATTTCTTGGCGTTCTTCGATACAGTTTTGCTAACCACATTTTTCCCCTTTTTGGGTATTACATTCTTTTTCTTCACTTGTTTAGTATTCGAGCGCGCTTTGAATGTTGGCCTACTCACAGCCCCCTTTTTAGGCACAGTTTTTGAAGCTTGTGACCGCATTGTCCGATCGGGTCAGATGAGTTTTGTTGTCATTGATGGGGCGATAATGTGGTTACATTCTGAAACAAGAGAAAACAAGGTAAATACGCGAAAGTTATTCTTTAGTAAATAGACCACGTCGAGTTAGGGTCCACGAAAAGAACATGTCTAAATTCTGAAACAGAATCTGAGATTAAAAGTAAGGGTCTACCTACTAATGACATCATCTGGTGAATGTTATGATTAGATCAGGAGCAATATCATGTGGTGTGGAGGCTTTCACCTAATAAATCTCTAGGACAGTAGATCAAGTTCCGACGACTTGATCTTTGATCTCGGATTTTATTTCTGAGTATAGTCAATTTTTTTAATAAAATTTTGATGTCTAAAATAAGTGAAAAGTTTGCAATGAACGATTTCGCGAAATTTTAATTTTCAGATTAAAATTTCATTTTAAAAACTGGCTAGACACGTTTTTTCTGTGTACCCTTCGTATTTTGCTAATTTAAAACCATTATTTATTGTTAACCTAAGCGTTTTCGTAACAGAAAACTATTGTATTAGAGCGATATATACAATAATAATCATAAAATACAATTGCGTGCTTGTCAGCTAACTGTAACCCACGGAGCACTATCTAAAGTTTTTTTTTTAATATTTGAGTGAGTATTAATACTTAGGAAAGGATGCACCCGTCATCACAGTAAAAAACCTTTTGTTGTCATGACTGGCCTAAGTAACAGATGTTTGGTGTAACGGGCCGGCTTTCTTATACCCAGGCAACAGAACAACAATAAAGCTTTCTAATTACTGAAAAAATTGTTTGAATTGTATGTGCCTATTCTAAATTTACGAAAATGAAGCAAAAAGTTGATTTATTTAAGTGCTAAACAAAAAATCTGCCCGATAATCAAGAAAGGCCGATAAATAAAACTAACAAGCACATGCAGCAAAAAAGATAGATGGGCTACGAGCGAAATAATTCTTCTCAAAACAAACATCTGCCGATAAACATGTGCGAACGATCATATTAAGCATGTTCACCACACACGAACCGGGGTTTTTGTGTGCGCCTGCGTCTGTCCAACAGACGAATTATACCTGCCGTCGCCACGCGCGGCCTGTCATTAGCTACAAAAAAACGCTATCTTATCATCTGGCATGTGCTTACAAATTTAGGACCATTATACATTAGTTACACCTTATGCATTTCCATTAAAACTCTACCTGAATCACAATGATTCTTTTATTATGAGAGCTGTTAAAGCATCGCTTGATTATTTAAAAACTTTAATAAACCTTTTTTATTGTACATTGATGACGTGTACGCGGAGAAACAAAGCAGATGGCCGTAAAAAGCAATATCCAATGTGGACGCACGTCCGAGCGAGAGCGGCGATGCGGCCGAACTATTCCAATAAAACTTTAAAATGCTTTACGAGTGATTTTGCTGATATTTAACATTTCGTTTATTCGTGTCTTACTTAATGATAATCCATTTGTTTTCGTGTGTGTTGATATTATGATGGTTTGTCAATTTTTTATCTGTTGCATATAAATTGGTTTTGAAATCATACAGCATTTAAAGCCATAAATAAACGGCTGTATCAATATATGGATTTCATGTGTCGATAGGGCTCTTAATCAATGCATTGTGTGCGTTGTGCGCCGATTTAGTATGGGTATAAACCATTTCAGTTTACATCAAAGAACAAAATCTTAAACTAAACCATGAACTATTGCAATTTTTAATGGCGGAGTGTCATACTATCGTTAGATTCATTACGTATTAAACGAGTTACCTTGATGCCGGACATAGTTATTTGCACAAAGGGCCAGCATTGCACTGAGCTGAGCTGGACTGCTCAAATTCAGGCGCTTTGTAATTAACTAACAGTTGATTTAATTTCGCTCAGACTGGATGAATTTAACTTCATACGTTCGAAATTCCATTTGATACTCCAGACAGTTGTACACTGACAATTTCGTATCAAAAATAAAATACCGCCCTTTTATTGGTGCTAAATTACGCGCTTGAAATGACAGAGAGATTAAAAAAGCACTCTGGGTAAAATATTGGCGACAAACTAAAGCAGAAAGGTTAAGTTTCTCGACTCGATGTTTAACAAAGTCAACAAGATTAAAAAGCACCGACGACCACAAATTCACGACAAGGAAAACAATTAAAAATAGTTGCCTCGTCGGAACTAGGCGGGCAGTAGAATGAAGAAGAATGATTTCTGTGCAATCGTAAATAATTAAGCGATGAGTCGGCCGGCTTTTGTCGAATTAATCTAATAAAGGAGTAACTGCGGAGCAAGCACTTGTTATCGTTTGCGGGAGGGAGGACCTTTGATGTAGATCGGAGTAAACTAGCGCTACCGAGCTTTTGTTGACCGTCTAGTTTTTGTCTCGAAAAGTGGAGACGGTGGAGAGCTTAATGTGGTTATAAATGCTAATGAAAAAACAACTTAAACTATTTATGTCTATACGTCTTGAAGTAAAAAGAAGGGAAGGTTGGAAAATCTTTCAATTTCTACATTTGATAAGTAATTAAAAACCGTGATTAAGCGTGATTAGATAGACGTGGCCCAGTTTTATCTTAGTTTACTGAAAAATGTATACATTTTTAACTCTTATAACTTTATTTAATAATTAAAAAAAGAAATGCATAAATAGGCGTAGTAGTTTTTTACTTGCTTTCTTCAAATTGATACCAAGTGCTAGGAAAAGAGATCAGAGTGTTTGCATAAGGAAGTATTAAATATTTTCAACGTTCAAAGGCATTCCATAACATCACTATCCACATACAATGCAAAACATAACAAATTTTAGCAAGGCTTTGAGATTCTACACAGAATTAACACAAGCGGTACAGAATGGAGCGTTCCATCAAATCCGGGGAATCCGATAGCCCTTTAATAGTGTGTGAGATGATTTACAATGTCATCAGCATATTGAAGCGCTCAGAATACATTTTCGCGCCTTCGCGGAGCATAGCAGATTCCAACGCGGCCCTCGAGGGGGGTAGGCGCGAGGGAAGTATCGATCGGACGCTAGCCGCCGCCGGGAAGCCTCAGATTCACTTTTACGCCACTTGCACGTCAATTACGGTAATTTTGATAAGAACCGCCAAGTGCCAGCACACTAATGTAGGTGAAATATTTTTTATAGAGCCATTTTATCGATTTCAAACAACACGCTGGTTTAAACAATAATTAAACTGTAGGTACATTTTAAATGTGATTTTATAAGTAATACTGAATAAAGCGTTTCAGGATATCGCCGGCAAAATTAGTTTTTGTCACGATTTTATGTTCCGGTGTTCTGGATTTCCTTTTTATTTGTTTGTTTGAATAATATCTACAACCAAACAGCCATGTACTTACCATAAGGATTTGAATGTCATGTAACAAATTGTTACATTACATCTAAGACAATGTTTTGTAAGTCGTTTAATGGAAATTGTAGCTCAGATGTGGCTATACGCTAAACCCGGTGAAACTAGATGGCGCCATAAAATAGACTGCGGGCTATTCGATCCACTTAAAGAAATCAGATAAATAGCAAATTGGCATTGATCGAGCTTTTTTAAACATTTTTATAGAAACCACCAGGTTAAGACGAAAGAAAGAAAAAAACCATTATTGTATGAACGAATAGTACTGGCACAAAGTTTGTTCTGGCGTGCTGGCTATATATTCAAAGTAAATAATAACCAATGCCGCCTCTAATTCTCGAATCTGAGCTGTTACATTACGCGCAAATTCCCACGATGAGTACCGAACTTAACAAGTCTTAATCTTAAAAACCGTGGCTCTTTTACTACGATCATAAAATACTCCCATTTTCTGACTATAATCGTAATAAGGCCTTGGTCTCTGATTAAACACTTACAATACAACGACGTCAGCATAAACCACTACGGCGGACTCTTTCAGCCACTATAGCATGTGACAGAGACTGTAATAGTGACTTACGCTGACGTTGTCGTCATACGTAGTAGGATACCAAGCTCAAGGATTCAAGATTGATTCGTGCTAGAAACCATGTAGACTTTTGTACTACAGAACCCCAAGAAAAGCAATAATTGCGGTAAATTGGATACATTTATTGGCATTATCTGATTGATAAGACTGCCTCCTTAAATCACGAAGTCCTCGACACTACCACTCTTTAAGTCACTGAGCACTGAAGTTCTCATAGTATTCACGTGAGTTTATGATTATAGCTCAGGAGTTTAATGGCCTGTTACTTCAAGAAAGGATAAGGATTCAGAACTTTTGGTACCAGCAACAGTCATAGCTTTGGCCGAATCTCTACACCCGGGAACAAAGTATCTTACGTACTTGCCATTTATATTCTTTCTTGTTTGGATCAAGCTCGGGAAGTAATATGAGTATAACTTAGTGATTATGCGCATTTGAAGTTTCAATTCCAACTATTTCAATTCCGCTCGTATCATTGAAAAGGGTTCTAGTTCGATTTAAACTTTCTATTAAGTTGTAAATTCCCGATTGAACGTTCTAAGTTTTAGAAACTGGTTCAAACAAAATAGTACTTTCGAGTGTAGCTAAAGTACATGCATAAGTTTATTGAATATAACGTAAAGGTTAACTTGCTGCAAATGAATAATTATGATACTTTACTAAATATACAATTTTTTTCCGGAACAATTTCAAAATAATATGATATTTTAGCCCAGTTTAATATCTGCGTATAAAAACAGAGGTATGCAAGTCTGTGTAGCAAAATGAGACAATTTTCAACGAAAAGATTATATTTAACAAAATTTTCCCGTTAACAAAAAAGGATCTACTTAATCGAAAATTCGTTTTCGTGTCTTAGGCTTTTTTCCAAGTGTTAATGGGATTGGAGTATTAGCTCACATAGGCGAAATCTTTTTCTAGTGTGTGTGTATTGAGCGAGTGGCTGGGGTAAGTTATTTATCATCCAAAAGGATAGATACGTAATATGTAAATCTAAAGTCATCTGATCAAAATCGCAACACCATGGCTAGGATATATCGTTTAATGTTAACAGTTCCGATATTTATTTCATTTGTTCAAGGTAATATTTTTTACAATTTTAATACACATAAGCAGTTCGGAAAACCGCAAAAAGGTTTATCTGTCGCTGCGGTTGCTGAACAATTCATGGTAGATGATTCATTCCTCATTTCAGAAGTAGTAGTAGCTATGGACTGGCTAATCGGAATAAAACAAAGTGTGCCTAAACATTGAATCCTGAAATTACTTATTTATGTTTCGTAGCAGAATTTTGCGTTATTTTGCCACTTTGAGTGACCGATGAAGGCAATACTCGACCCGTTTATTTTTACGTCGACGTTAAGTACTCGGCAGTTTGTTAATTTGGTGTATCACGGAAAGATCTGACATTTATTGATGAAACACCGGCGTCGATTACAAATATCTGTAAAACGATGATAAATAGCGACGATTTGACGCCGATAATGATGACTGGTGAGAATTATATCGTTGAAATATCACAAAAGTTTGTAGAAAGGTGTCAACACTCCGATACCTAATCGTGATGAGCTTTCAATAGCATACTGGCTTTATAAAAGACGATTGCAGTAATTTGTACTATACAACTCCATTCTCTTGTGTATCGTTTTATTAAAACCTAATAACACGTCAAAGTAACAGCAAAATTGCTTTCCAGTTTGCAAATTTGTTATTCATAATCAAGAACGCAGCAGGCCGCGGACATCAATCAGAATTATATAGTGGATAAAGAAATCAAGTGTCAAAATTACAAGACGCAGGCGCACGCTCGAGGTGCCTTTTATGATGGTTTATTATACGCCCCCCATTCATTTTCACTTTGAACGCAGAACTCGTCGCCTGGCAATTTTTCTCCCTTTTGTCAGGATAAGGAGGCGTGGAGAGCCCACTAGATATGAATACAAGTGCTCAAAGAATCTCAATAGACGCTGTAAACATACCTTTGAAGAAATAATACGGTAGTATTATACTGACGAGTGTTGGCTGCTTCTCTCTGACTTTGCCGCGAAACTTTCATGTTATAAATAGCTATCGATTCTCTTAATATTTATGTACCTAATAAAAGTGACTTGGCAGCAATTTATAATACAAATTTAAAGCTGTTAATTGGCAGATTCCGCAGCCTATAAATAAAATTAATTGAAGCGGGGAAGTTATGGTAAAAATATTTGAGTTGATTGAATTAACCCAATTTGTACTACGGTTGGAATATTATCCATAAAAATAAACGTGGTGGATCGGAGTGGAGTGTGTTTTAAATAAATATCGTTCGTGAGCCGCGTGCGACGACCCATGAATGCCAATGAGCCAAACATGAGCTGCTATTGTCGTGTGTGACACAAATTTGGAAGACGCCAATTGGCTTATTTATTTACGGGAACCGTATTTACAGAATCCTAGTCTCCGCTGTGTGAATAAAACGTTATTACAGATTACTTGGCTCTTTTTTTCCGGGACGGATGGTTCAAGCGCTATTTTTGTTTAACTGTATTTTAATCTTGCAAAACGGTAATTTGTCGCTTCGTAAAATGGGCCCCAGGACGGCTAGAATGACTTGGTTACGTTGCTTAGGTCTAAGTCCAGGTTAGGAAAACTTTTGTCAACCCGGAACATACGGTGAATGTAAGTAGGGTAGGTTTGTTGGGGTTCGATCTTAGCACCATCGCCACGCTCCGGTAAGTAAATACGCACGAATACCCAGTGGTAAAAGGTGCAGAAATTATGTCAAGACGGTATTACCTTTATTCAGTACTGATTTATGTTCTGATAGCTAAACACACGCTGAAAGGTATCTTACTCGTTTCCCTTTTAATATTTAAATACGTGTGCCATTTGGAAGACTTTTGTCTTGTTGCAATAAACGTGTTCCAGGAATTAAAGTCTGAAACGTTTTCAACAGCGTCGTGCGCTCTCTAAAATTTTTTGCATGTTTTATTACACTGTCATAGGAAACAATGACAAAGTCAGGAAAATATTTCCAAGCAATTTAATAATTAGAGCATAAAATATTTAGGAAGTAAAGATAACAAAAGAAGTCGCCAGTGATATGAATGACTAGCTGTTGCCTGCGCCTTCGACCACGTACGTTTATTACTATTTCGTGATAATTTTTATTTTTTTTGAGGTAAATAGTAGCCTATGACCATTCTCGATATGTAAAATTGTCCTCAACTTATCAAGAATCTATGTTGCTCACAACTTGTTTCCAAAAATTATACCTAGAAATGTACGATGATTTAAAAAAATTGTGCCTTAGATGTTGACTATCGTTTATACTTTAATAAGAACAATCAACCAATAAACAGTGAATAAATGAATTATGAATTAAGTATTAACGATATCCGTTGTCTAGTAGCCATTAAGTTTTGCTTAGTTTCGCATTAGGTCAATTGCTGTAAGTTGTCTGAGCAAATTTTTTACATTGAATAGAAACTAAATTTAACAAGACACACTTCAAAGGTGATTTAACGTTTTTTCTTGATTTTATAAAATCTAATGTTAAAATTGTAATCGTAATTTTTCAAATTTTTTAAATCGTATGGGTTAGTTACCCGGAAATAAATGTTTTTTTATATCACTGTAAACTTGTAGAGACTGCTATCTGCATAAAACAGTCCCTAGAAATCATTACATAAAATGCGCAGTCATAGAGTAAACACAGGGAGCCCGTGGATTAATATCATTCCATCTACCGCACTGACATGACGACGTCGCGCCCCGAATTCCTTCATCCCCTAACCGCAGTTGAATCAAAGGGGTCGTCAATAATTTCCTGATTCACGTGTTAGCAAAATATTTTGGAATTCGAGCAAAAAAAAGTCCGTTAAACGCTACGCTTCTACTAACTGAAGACGGAAAAGTAGTATTCTTTTGCTTTTACCTTTATTATACCAAGTGGGAGAGAGGGATATTTAAACTGAGTCGCAATCCGTTCCTGCCTATCCTCATGGCAACTTCGGCCACTTATTCCTTTTTTTATTTAATTACATTAAAACTTACAGTGTTTTGGACACCAAGTCGCTTACATGCTATTAAAAATTAAGAAATCCAATTACATACATTATTAATTCTTCTAAACTAAGCATCGGATTTTGATACGGTCTTCGCTGTCATTTAGAATTTTTTTTACTGAATTTTTTTGCGCAGTATGGTCCTATTAAGCTTTCGTTAACTAGTAAATTGAATCCGTGCGAAACCGGTGGGTCGGTAATTATTAAATAAAACCATTTATTTTAGACTTTATAATGGTCGATAGCCTTATTATTAATATCGAAGTCCTTAGATACTATGTCTTAGCAGGTATAAATTAATAAATATGAGATAATGCTGCGCCGCAAAATTAAAAAAACTAAAATTGTTAATAAAACATAATATTTACGTCAAATTCATTATTATTGTGAAATTTTATTTAGGGTAAGCATAATGTTTTGAATGTCAAATGGTTTTGGAGTCTTAGATAAATTGGCTTCAAACCTTTCTAATTTCTTTGCTTGCGAATCCGAATCGAATGCGATCGTTGACAGGCAACTTGGTAAAATCTGTATTACTTTGTTTTCGTAAGCTGATAGTCTACGGTCAGATACTGTCCTAATATATTTTTGTAGAGATTTATCTCGGCGTTTTTGCCCGGTCATAAATAAACTTCTCTGCGACTAAACAAAATAGGGATTCTGGGTAATTAATCTTGTCTGCGATAATATTTGCGTGCAAACAGCTAGTTACAACGTCGACAATTATTCTGGTTTATATATGATTAACTTATTAAACAATTAGCGTGTTCCAATTAAGCTGTTACTTAAATGCTGGTGGGGTGCGCGTATGCACGTGCACGAATGCAGGCGTCTGCGCTTAAATCAACAGCTGCGTTTGGATTACTTCATAGGGAAAGTGAGCATTGTTTTTTTGGTTAGACAGATAGTGCATAAATTAGATTTTTTTTATACAAAATAGGAAGGAAAACGAGCAAATGGGTCATCTGATTGTAAGTGATCACCACCGCCCATAAACACCCGCATCACCAAAGGAATTGCAGATGCGTTGCCAACCCAAAAGGCTAAGATGGGCTTGGGCCTGTAATTGCACCGGCTGTCTTGCTCTCCACGCCGGAACACAACAATGCAAGCACTGCTGCTTAGCGGCAGGATTAGCAAGCAAGGTGGTGGTAGCGATCCGGACTAACCTTGCACAAGGTCCTACCACCCGTAAATACGATTATTACATTGAAGATTTACTTTTATCACACAGTTATTTTTTTAACATAAAGGATACAACATGTTAATGTAAAATTGAGTTTGAGTTAAACGGGTGTGCTTGGGGTTTATCTTTAGACCAATTACGAGTAACTCCTTAGGAAAGCATTAACACAGAAATTTTAATAAATTAATAATCTATCACTTAAACCTAAGTGCGAGAGTTTGCATTATACTTACGTACTTTAACGTTTTACAACAAAATCAAAACAATAGAGTATGTACTTATTGCACGTTAGCACGTACTTTATTCTCAACGTACATTGCTGTTGATACCAATGCAGCATCTGGTACGTAATAAAATAAAAACCGAAAAAATAATTAAAAGCTGAAAAAGAAACTACTCTCGTTACTCTCCATCCAATTTGTCCGTAAACGCCACCGATGGACAACAGATATACGTACAGCAAAAGCGAACTAAGTGACTCGTGTCCATAGGGAGTGCGATAGCCTATATCGCGACAGTAATGACGTCATATCCGCCCTTCGGCCCGATCACGATCGCCCTAACGCCATGTCAACTGCCGGCCGTTTGCGGCGACATACAATGCGATATTGTTTTTGTTGTGGGCTTAATCAATCGTCGGCGGACGATGTAAATGATCGATCGTTTGCAGTGCTTATAATTGGCGAATCATTGGGGTTGAGCAACGATTTATCTACAGTTGAATCTAAATGGGTATTAATCATAGATACTTATTTTTATGTACGAAGGGATACTCTGATGAAATCTTGTTTGAATATCAACTAAAAAAAAATTGAATTATCTGAGATGACGTTTTGTTCACGTAATAACGCAAATTGCACTAGCTCTTCTTAGTTTATTGTGAAAATACTTAGACCACCGCACGTTTGAATCATTTGAAGTTTTTCAAACAAAACCTGTAGTATCACATAAAATAAAAGGAACTGAATAGTGTAAAAAGTACCTACACACACGTTTTGTTGAATGTACCTCATGTAAGTTGATCGTGGTTCCAACCAGACTAAGCACATAAGGAGTCTGTCGGTTTCATTGCAGTTACTATTGGGCCCAAAAAAATAACGACAGTTAAAATTTTAACCGTCGAATTCCACATACTTAACTGTCGCTGTAATAAAATGATTTCTAAATGGTGTAAACGAAAGTGCTTAGCGGCTCTATCCGGTGTCACTTCGCTTTCTACGCCAGTGGGGCTTCCGCCCGCGCCCTCTGTTTGTTTCATTTGTCTTGCCTAATTGGACCCCTGGCAGTTCGGTCACATAAAATACTCTTACATAAATTAACCATTACCCAAAAAAAAAAGAATTATGCCGGCCAGTGTCTGCTTGAGTTTTAGAAAAATATTGAAGTAGACTGTTTATTTGCAAGTTTGATTCTACTAATTCTACTAATGTTTCGGGAAATGCAATGTTCTGATGAGAAGCAGCACCGCAAGAAACAGACAGACTTATAACACCATTGTGATATTTGCATTTTAGTAAACAGTGAAGATAAAAATAAATCAAAGAAAAATAGATGTCAATAAATAGCATAGGAAACTTAAGGTATAGTGAACTAAACATTTCGCGGAGTAGCAAGTTAGTTTGTTCCAACTTGTCTAAATGAACCTCCGCAAAGTAATGCCTGAATCTATTAATTACATTTAACTAACTGGCACCTATAAATAAAATTGGCCAAGAGCATAGAGACTCCCGGTCAAAGACAATTTATAGGGATGTACTATGGCTATAGCAAATCGCAATCATTATGATCGCGTTATCTTTATTCGCTCCGCAAAAACACGTAAATAATGCGTTGAACGCGACTCGCCGTCCAATACCATGCTGTATAATCTTATCAACGATGTTACGCCAACACTACGGCTTAGGCGAATACAGCTTAATACAAAAGCAAATTTCTTCTCCAAATCGCGTTGCGTAGGGCCGTTTGATTCGTCGCAACGGTTTAAGATTAGGGCACAAAGTCAGTGTAGGAGGAAATTCCGATTTCCGCCAATTGTTAAGGTCCCTTCGAAATGAAATCACTTGTAAGGTTCGCCGAAACTGAATCACTTCAACGCTCGGATCCGCTCAGCCAATATCCTTAGATGTAACTTCAGTCAGCGATTCCGCCGCGATTCTACCACGTTTTAGTTACAATATGGGCCAATCTCTCGACAGAGGACTTGCTCTATATTCATAGGGGTACGGCGACACGATGTCGTTTTATTCGAAGTAAAATTTAGACGATGAGATGTTTTCACCGCAGGAACGAATGGCTTCGCATACGAGAACGGGCGATATTATTATTTGTTTTCAAGATTTGAATGAGAATATGCCACGGTTGTATGAGTATGCTATACTTTAATAGTTATTTCACTCTTACTAACCATAGATCAATTAAAGACGGCTCTACATGCCGGGGTTTACGAGTATGTATGGGGTTTATAACGTTTATCTTTCCTTTGGAAATACTTTTTGGCTTCTTGCTGATCATCATAATTTATCATGTCCTAATACTTCGATTATCGGCGAGATATCGATGGATGATAAAACAGCAATGTTAAATGATTAGGTAGTATTATTTCAGGCAGTTAATAATATCAATGTTGTTTTACAGTTATATGAGTATTCAAATCAAATATGTAGTTCAATAACCCCTGACTTTTCTATTCGAACAAATAATAGGAAAACCACTACTAGCGAAACTAGGTCACTATAATAAATTTAGTTCTGCAACAGCGGTGAGTTGAACAAATATTAAATTACATGCTCATTTTCAAGTAAAACAACCCATTGTTTACAATGTTGGCTTTAAAATTGAGAAGTACAGTGAAAAAGAATACACATATTCATATAGGTAGTATAATGTACATATATAATACTAGTAATAAGACCCGACTTTGCACGATTACAATTAGGGTGTAATGTACACAAAAAACGTCCGTAAAAATTCACTAAATGACAGTGAAAACCGCATCAACATCCATTGCGTGGATGGTTCTAAAGAAGTAAGCGGCCGATGATATAAGGAGAGACAGGAATGGATAGAAGCTTTATTTTATACTATAGCGATCCGCCCCGCACCGCACGAGTACATTGGGATAAAATGCACATAAAAACTTTCCAAATAAAAATCTCTAATTGGCAGTGAAACCCGCATCAAAATCAGTTGGGTGGTTTTGAATGAGAAGGCGGCCGAACATACACTCTAAAAATTTCGGACAGACAGGAAAAATTGCTACTTTACATTATACTATGTAAAGATAAAGAAGACTACGTAAAGACGTTTTATAATTCTAACAAAGTTGCCTTCTTAAGCGCTACCTAAGTAAAATGGCAGCACTTACGGACGGCTGACATTGCCATGCGAGATTTGGTATTATAAATTGCACGTTCAGTTGGCAGAACGTCAAAATGGTGGAACAATTACATTGTCAAGTCCATAAGGATTACACGTCGTCACGCCACATTTCATGTCGGGCCGCCAAGTTGCCTCGTCATTTCACATTGTCGCCGCTTCATCAGGAGAGAGTTTTATTCCAGTTTGGCGGAACGCTGTCAAAAAGTTCCGAGGAAACAATGAAAGGTTACGTCGCGGCAGTTTATCAGAAGAATATAATTATTAAGGTTATAAGGAAATCTTCATCTGTATCTTTACATAGTATATCTTCAGCCGCTTACTCCTTCGTAAATACGCAATGGATGGAATGGTTTTCATTGTCATTTACAGATTTTTTTAGTGTTTTTTGTTAATTTTATTACTTTCCGTATCCTTATTATACCCTCACGAAGCCGAAGCAGGTCGCTAGTTAACAATATTGTCTTTTAACCCGATGCTTATTCAAACGTAAAAGCTTTACACAGCGGACAGGCTGAAACAAAGTGAGCAGATTTGTATATTTGTGCCTTTCACTGCATGCATGGAATATTTGCGAGGCACGTGCTTGCTGACTGCAATTTTTTTTACTGCGAATAGTTCGAGGCAAAATGGGAAAGTCACAGGTGCGCGCTAGAAGCCCACCTATTTCTTGTTCACAATATACTTCACATTTCTATAGAAACTGAAAACAGAAAAGTGATACACTTTTTAATGCCGTCCTATAATTTGAAAAACAGAGGTATATTATTACACACAGAAAGTAACACGCTTTTATACGGAAAAGCTCATTACTTTCCCTGGATACCTATATATCGTTTTATCGACGGAAGATAGAAGGGGACGGTTATCGGTAAAGGAATTGTCGGGAATATCAGAGTTCATGCAATACGTAATAAAACCTACTGGATAAAACCCTCACATTACGTAATAATGCATGCTGATCCTATAGCCGATAAAACTATATTCGATAAAACATACTACAATTATTATTAACGGCGAGACTGTGAAAAAGGGTATTGCCAAAAGCCAAAGCTAAATACCCTTTGGTATTTGCAAAGTGACTCACTTATTTAAGATCAAAATGTACAAAAATCCTGAACTAAAAATGGAACGGTTAATTTTGAAAGCTAGTGCTGGAGGGGCGTAAAATGCATGACCGAGCTTCGTTTGAGTCCCTCAACATGAAGAGACTCGAGGGGCATGAGAGCGTCAGGCTCCCGGATTCCAACGCATTCCCATCTAAGACAATTTAGCCTCAAAGATTCCCATGCACGCGGTGAGGCAGACCATGCCGCTCTCGTATTGCTGGCATGCACAGCCATCAGAGTAGGCGCTGCCAAGCCAATGCGTAAACCATCTGTTAAATTTGCAAAGGCCTTTCAAATTCAGATTCAGTTTTTTTTGGGATAAGATGAGAATTTTATTCCATCCAATTTTCAGCCGCTAAGCAGCAGTGTTTGCAGTATTGTGTTTATTATTTAGAGGGCAAGACAGCCGGTGAAATTACTGACACACTTTTTTTAACGGAACCCTTTTGGAATGCGAAATATTTGACGGAACCCTTAGATAAAAAACAGTGTTAAACTATCGCCAGAGGGTGTGTTTCACATTGCTTTTCACCTTATAACTAGTATTAAGATGGAGCCCTCACAGAGGCTTTGAAGAACCCTAAGGCTCCGCGGAGCACACTTTGAGTATAGCTGAGCTAGATCATGTCCTAGAATAAAACATAAAATACTTTTTATCCCGTACAAATCCCGTGATATCCCGTATAACGCATAAGTAATCCCTTGCAGGCGAAGCCGCGGCTTAAAGCTCGTATCTCATAAATGCAAAAGTTCTGTTTATTCAGAGCGTCTGAAAGGCTAGACCACCGAAACCCTTCACTTCCAATCTGGCGTAAGGGTAGCTGAACACACACAGAAAAACATAATGCTACTTTTATTCCGAAAACAAAGAAATCTCTCCACGTGAAACCGTGGGAAAAGCTAGTTATGAATAAAAGAACAACCCTTGGCGAATAATTCCAATGTTGTTTTATTTGTTAGGCCGGGTGGCTTGAACATCTTTATGCAAATTATACCGCAGCGAGTAGCGTTTAAACAGGAACTAGCCTTGTGGTTAATTAGCGACCTTTTTTAAAGGCTTTGAATTTAATTTGTGTGGCATTGTGGACTTTAAATTGTACGTTTAGAGACTGTTTGGGGCTGGGGTCGTTACCATGACCAGGGGAGGATGAATCAGGGGTATGACGAGGGGTCGCGCGGCAGGGAGCTATTGGCACGTTCTGACAGATGTCCGCCCCATCTACCTTTTGCCGCCAAGGCGATACGCTAATTGTATCGCTCTGTATATTTAACGACACTTACAGTACAATACAAATATACTTAATGGAATATCATGCATATTAACAATCTTACAGAAATACAGGTAAATTTTAAGTATCCAAGAGGCTTTTACCCCCTCATTCAAAAACGGTCTGAAAACCTCCATTTGTTAACACATATTTTTGTCTTTTTGTATAGAAAAGGGAGGAAACGCCCATGCGGAATACCTGCAGGGAAGTGATGACCGCTGCCCATGGATATCAGTGACCGCAGGAGAATCACTGATCTGTGGTTGGTGTTTAGATTCCTCAGGTACCATTTGCAACGCAGTAGGAAGACACTACTTCAAACCGGTATTCTGCTCGAGTGTGTGTAAGTAATGGGATACGGTCGGAGGTATGACGCCGGGTCGCGAGCTATTGGCAGTGTCGTGACAGATGTCCGCCCCCATCCACCTCTTGCCGCGAAGGCGACATGCCAATTATACGGACACGCTATACATATTCAACGACACTTATTCGTAAACGCTTAATAAACCTCTTTTTGTTAACACATGTTACGTATGAATGTGGCGTTGTGAAGTTTGCCTTCATGAAAGTTAAAACTGGGTCGGTAACTTTTGTGAACAAGGGTTCAATATTAAGTGTAACCCTAGTCTTTGAGATGTTTTGCTTATTATTTGATAGAAATGTGCCTATCGTGTGTCCGATGGGATCCACAAGCAACATATCTTAGGATTATACATGAACCATCCGGCTTTTTAAAATGTTAACAGTATTTGGGTAGCCTGCAATGTCAATGCCATAATCTTAACAGTTTAGGTTTAAAAAGAAGCCAAATCACCAATTTCCACATTTGGTACTTACTATACTAATCTTTACTAAAACAAAGTCGGTATCCGTTGCCGTCTGCCGTCAACGTATATTCGGCCGCTTACTCTGTCTAAACCAGCACGCAGCGGATTTCGATGCGGTTTCCATTTTCATGCAGATATTTATTTTTTTTGTTCTTGAATGTACGCGGCCAGGACGAGTCGCTAGGATTGCATATTTGTTAAAAATTACTTCCTAATACTTTGTGCTCACCTACGTTATATCGGGAACTTCTTCGAAAATCTTTATGCATTGGTACCCACACTTTTGGTTGTGGCGTCATCCGAGAGTTATATATAGAGCTTTATTAAGCAGCTGTTGAAATTTAATGGATGTTTAGTGTGATTACCTGAAATGGCTGATTGCTGGTATTGATTGAATGGGCGGAATAATTGCCCCGTGGCTGAATAGAGGCGGTCGTAGTGTGATTCGAAATGCGGCGGGCGAAATCGGTGCATGCTTGGAATTACCTATACTCATTATGTTAAGTTTAGTCAGTTTGTACACAGACATCCCAAAAAATGCCAGAATTAATTAGAAAGTGAAAGATTGTCACGTAATAGTATTTTATGCAACTGCTATATAATGAGAGGCCTTAAAATACGAGTGTGGTTTTATGAAACGAGCGTCAGCGAGTTTCATAATAGGATCACACGAGTGTTTTAAGGCCTAATTATTTACAGTTGCATACATTACTTTATCTACACCCATATCATAACTGCAACAAACCGTAACAGCAAAAAACCAACAAACGTATGACAACTAATGGCGGCCATGTATATTAAAAAGGTACTCTGTGATTCGATCTATCCGTCAAGACGAACGTTTTTTTTAAACCATAGACGAACGAATTAAGTCCCTATTGTCATGTCACTCGAGATCAAATGTCGTGCGTTTAAATTAAAAAAACATACTGAGTTGACATTTCGTATCGATAACTGTTTTAATATTCTTATAATAACATTGGTTGTAATAATGCTGGTCATTTCCTAGGGTTTTTGAACGCGTTATTTAGCCTTTATTATATGTGTGTAGATAAAATAGCATTATTTTTAAAAACAATGCATGTTTAAAAGAATGATAACAGACTTGTCGCTTTCAAGTTCTATGAGATTGTGTAACTATTTTGCTATTTGTTTATCCGTGCCTTATTCTTACCAATTGACTTGCAGGTGGCTCGGTCAGACAGTCAAAATATTTCAATATGTCGTTATTGCATTAATTATTAAAATGAGATGCGTATTTTTATTAAATAATTTTCTGCTAAATTTAATAGATTAGCAGCACTTATTACCAAAATAAACCACAAAAAAAACACTTTAATACCGTGTACATACACACCCAGCCTTCAGTTTCTGCGTCCTTACATAATCTTTTTAATTAAGTAATTACAATTACAAATTGAATTAACTTCGCGATTCAATAAAGCTCTAGTCTCCATGAGCAAAACTGGTTATTGCCTTACAAATTTGCAAATTTAAGTAATTAATTGCTTTGTAGCCATTAAGGAGTTTAACCACTGTGTGAGTAAAATCCAAGAGGTACTAAAACATCTCATGATTTACAACTATAATACTTAGTGAAGTGCTCCGAGGGTTTTTGGCCCCATCAAGGCTTTGGTTGGACGCAAGACGGATTTGGAAAGCCGATATTTAAGGAAAGTACGGTTTTATAAAGCCGATTTTGAATAAAAGGAAGACTTAGCTGAGCCGATATTGTTGCCAAAAATGCTTTGGTGGGGTATTTGGCGAAAGCAAGAAGCTCTTTAATTTGGATTTTTGGATAGATATAGGATTTGCTTGATTTAGTGTTTCTAGTTAAAGCAGTATTGACCAGAGTTGTGTCTACCTGATAGACCGCTTTTCAATATATATCAACAATCATTTAAAATTGTTTCGGTTTGTTCAAAGAATAGGGACTGGGTAAACATATCTATTTGCGACCACGTTCAGAATATGTTAGTTTATAATAAATAGTTATCGGTATGAAAAGTTATGCCATAACTCATGTAGGTAAAATCGTTGTAATATCTTTGTTCATCTTTCAACTGAGTACCAACAATAACAGCGGTCCCAGTGTTGATCAAACAAACCCTTCTCGACGCATTGTATCCCGAACGTGCTATTGGGTCGCTAGTTAACCACACGTGTTTATGCCTCACAGAGACAAAGCTTCATACAATGCGCTAGTGAGTGCCAGGCTTCTCACCGACAAGTGTACACACCGCTCGTAGATAAAAGCAGTTTACGCCAGCTGGGCTAGCGGACGATTTTAGGCGGTCACAGATACACACAGCGCCACGTCTGGTAGTAGTGTGCAGTCAAACAAATTGATCTTTTGGTCACTTTGAGAAATGACCAAGATACGGAATCTTCTCAAAACGGCGAGAAACTTCACAGAAATTTCTGAGAATTACTTGTTTAAAACTTTGGAATTTTAAAATATTCCTTTGGCCACTGTAGAACCTTTTGAAAATAAATAACAATAGGACTATGAATAAGTGAACTGAAAGGGATTAGTTCGCCTTTGTATATTATTTTTTTTTTGTCCAATTCATAATTTACATACATAATTTCTACAACAAAAGTAATCATAATGCTGCAGCAGTTACTCAATGCGAAAGGGTTTTAAAGTGGCCCTAAAATCAAAATTGGTTGACCGATAATCGTAGCGTGGTTGTATAGAGCTTTGTCTCTGTGGGGTTAATATTCATGTGGCGTAACCACTAAACTCGGTTTACTTAGTTCTTACCCAACTTACTAATCTGATGTGGGTAACATAGTTTGTGATCTAACTAATAATGTATCACGCGTAAGTTAATTAAGTTAACGTCTGTAGAAATGGCGATCTCTGTTAGCTTTGCCCTTGACCTAATTTTTGATTATGTCAATAATCTCTATATGTCCCACCCAACTTCCAATGCTGGGCACAGGTCTCTTCTCACAATAAGAGAGGTTAGTAGCAACGCGGTATCAATGACGATAGCGAACTTCACACAAACACCATTATATTACTTTGCAGGTTTCCTCGCGACGTTTTGCTTCACCAAAATACTCATGGTAAGATGGTAAGTTACATATCATGAACTCAGAAAGGATTTTGGGAATTGATTGATTTAATGATTATGATTAAATGGAGGGGGGGGGGGGGTAAAAGTTTATATTGTAATCCGAAGTTTACACGGACAAAGGCGAGGCCGGCACATAGCTTAACAACTACCTTATCAAAATGGTTCCCACGTCACAATTATGTCAACTAACATTCTCTGAGTTATTCGATACAAGTTGACCAGATGAGCGTATTAAAGACAAATTAATTTGTCATCGAATCGACATTTAATGACATTGATGTCGGGTAATTGTGAACATACTCGCAGTGCCCTTGTGTGGGCAGTTTTTTCACCAATTGATTGTGGCAGTAATTACCCCATACCTAATATAGTATTGTTATGGTTTTCTTTTATTTCCAAAATCGCAAAAAACCGTTAGCTGAAAAAATTGTGTTTTTGTTTTTTTCTACAGTCACTGTTTTTTTTAAAGTGAGCAGTAAAATGACAGTGGACAAGTCTCCCGATATAAAGGCCGTGCCACACCGGATGCGTATGCAGCACGGCTCTAGAGACATGCGCGTGCGCAGGCCGGTTGTAATGTGTGAAAATATATATTAAGATGCCACATCTTGCGTTGCCACGTAACGTGTCGCTTTTATTTCTCAAAAACGCGGAGTAGTAAGGTAATTTGCTCGTTTGTTGAGATGGAACATAGTAAAGTAACTCCTGAATCTATTCTTTTTTAATGTTTTCTTTCGACATTAATTTTTCTTTTCTTAATATTTCTTAATACCCCAATTTTTTAAATACCACAATGCAAAATTGTTGTATTAAAAAGTGTTTTGTGATAGGAATACTATGTTCATTGTGTTTTGCTCTCATTTCTCATACTCGAGTGACGCCAATATCACAATGAGTCTCGACTAGTGATGGATGAGTACACATTGGTTGTTGATTTATGCAGAATGCAATTTCTGTAAACCGTAAATATTTTGGTACAGATTAGACACCTACGTATACCTTAGGTTAGGTGAATTTTATGACCATTGCGAAATAGTAATAGTTTCTAAGAAAATAGCAATCTAAGAAACGAATAATCTGAGAACCGACAAATTCTGCAAATAGTTTGTCGGCCACATAACAGGGATAAGTCAGTAGTGAGACATATCAGAACCGTGAGTTGACTTCGAGAGCACAAAAAGCGAGTATTTAGTCAATCTTTTCCGACGTTCCAATTAGTACAATTTAGTAACATGTCGCAATAATTACACATAAAGAGTCACTTCTGTCATTTGGAAATATAAATAAAATCACTCTAACACCTAAAATAAACCATACTCTAACTATTTTAAAAACTAGTCCCCCGTAGTATAGTGCCTATAATATTCCCGGGCGATATTCCCGCACTGGATTGCTAAGCTGAGTCTTTGCGCGAGGAAGCCGCCTGCTCAGACGAACGCTGAGCTCGTTGAAGAGCCCGTGCACCACTTCCCCACCGTAGTGTCTCGACACCAACGGCCACAAAATAGTGTTGGGCACCGAGATAAGACACCAGTCAGGTACTTTAAATGTTTATAAGGAGCGCTCGCGGGCTTCGGCCGTGGCACCCGCTTGTTGTCGAGATGTTTCGATTTGATATCCAGAGTGTACACGTTTGCATATTACATACGTACATATCACATTTAAAATGATAATACAGTCATGGTTAAAATATCTAACACAACTAGGTATCTAAAGTATTTTTTATATAATAGGAAGGTAAACAAACAAGTGGGTCACCTGGTGGTAAGTGTCACCCGCAGCACCAAAGAGATTGCAACGGACGTTATCAACCCAGACGAATAAGATGGAATACCTCTTGGCCAGTAATTTCACCGGCTGTCTTGCTCTCCACGAGGAAACACACCAGTGTAAGCACTGCTGCTTTGCGGCTGGATTAGCGAGTGAGATGGTAGTAGCGATCCTAACGGACCTTGCACAAGGTCCTACCACCCTCGTTGTTATATGTATAGCACAGTAGGTGCACCCAATCGATGTACACGTAATATAGCAATACAGTGGCTGCAGCACGTATGCATAAGCCCCACATAACAAGGACCTGGCTCACCTACTAACCTATATCGCAATAGTATACGCCGCAAATTGGCCCTCTGTACCTACACTATGTATTTAGTCGGCACATCGCCACTGCCCGGTGCCGGATTCCGAGCAAATTTATTATTATTGTAACAAAACAGAACGCAATTCGGCTATTAACAATGTTATATAGACACTAGTCGGGGTATTAACAGTAGTTTTGAACAAAGAAATAACGGCATTTAGCGTTTTTGCTTCTCTGCAGGCGTTGCATACCTAGAGGTAGGATTTTGTGGATATATTGTAATGTTACAGCGGCGCTGATATAACCACCTAATCTAACAGACTGAGACAAATTAAACTTAGGCGGTCATGCCAGGATCACAAAACGCCGAATTGTCATTTGCAATATCCATCCACAGTGTTTTAGATAATTATTTAAGTATATTTTGGTATTTAATTGTTTTCGGCATCTTTCCCGACTACCCAAACAATTAGAGTTAGGAATTTTCAGATTCACGTGTTTGCGTCGCACCATTTTGATTGGGAATCAAAGTTTAGAAGCCCTCTGCTCTTTTTTATTTTTAGACATGTTGGTCGTGCCTTTGCAATTACAGCTCCAGTGAAAAGTTATCCTTCGCAGAGTTTTTCGCCAAAATTCATTTTAGGTCTAGCTTTTTAGTGTTCCTTAGTCAAACCCATATCGTTTTTAGCTTACAGCTATTTTGGTCTATTTTTCTGTATACCACAGTAATGTTTTTCTAAAACTGTCACAGTTACAAAGTCGTTATTTTATACACATATATTATGTCTATTCGACACCCGCTACACTCAAAAGTACAATTGTTTAAATTTGAAAAATAAATGAAAGCCTCGATTGTGGAAGTTAAAAAGCAAAACTATCACGGTTAATATGGCTCGTTTAGGCAACTAAAATATTTATATTTAACTTAAATCATAGATGGTAGCATATACTCTAAAAAGATGATTGGCTAACTTGAAAAAAAAAAAGGTTAATCGCTTGTATTAGCGGCATCGGGACCCATCTCAAAACAAGGCTCGACATCGACATACTCTATTTCGTTTTTCTATTAATTTTGTGAATGGCAAAAGCACGGCATGGCAGTGGAACATTTTGAACTATCGCTATTAAAAATTAGAGTCGCGTCCTAAAATAAAAGCCTTTTGGATTTATACATGGAATTTATTTTAATTTCAGTAAAGAAACAAATAGCAAACATGTGAGAAACAAACAAACGATCTATCATTAATTTTTTTTTTATTTATTGATCTACTTATTATTATAAAAATTTTGTTTTAAACTTAAAAACTCGCCCTACGCGCCTTGTAGTCATATCGTTGCGTCTTTTTTACGTCTTTTTTGACTCTTGTCAGCCTCTTAAGTCTCCAATCTGTGCTGAGACGGCTTGCAAATCAAAAAACAGGCACGACTGTTCTGTTTAAAATCTGAAATAATGTACAATATACGTCGCAACCTACCATCTGTCAGTCTACACATAAAATAATCACTTGTTATTTATTACTAACGTTAACGTTACAGTTTAACATTCAGAATAAGCTAACCAAACGTGTCAAACTAGTTACAGAGTTAATTGGTCCCATACAAGTGGCCATCGTTAATAATAACTTGTAAACCGTTCATTAATAACTATTTACTACCGAGACCGTGATTACACAAAACTAACTTGACGACGCTGATAACGAATTACTTACTTTGACTGATATGCACTATCCTGCATTATCTTATCATTTGGCATTGTCGATGTGGCTTATTGAATTTGGAAATGATTTTCATACTTTTGAATACATTTTTTTTATACACCATAGAAAGGCAAACGAGCAAGTGGTTACCTGATGGTAAGCGATCATCACACCCCATAGACAACCGCAACACATAAAAATAATTAAAACAAATCAATTGCTAACATGGTTTCGGTTGTTGAATTTACGGTGTAAGGTAGGACAAACGCGCGGTTTGATTGAACTAAGAAAAATAAGTCAATTCTTTCAATTAGGTAAAAAAAAATTATACCTCTGTATGTATAAGCAATAGGTTATTGATAAGAGAAATAGTGGTAATAAAACGTAAATTTAATACATATCTATTGTAAATTAACTTTTGGAAAAGAGATAACCTGAAGAGTTCTAAGTGGCTTAAACTAAGGCTGTGAAAATAATTAAGTAAAATCATCAGAACCGTTTTTAAGCTAAAAATAAATATTACTTTTTAGTGGTATGAGATTTCATTCATTTGCATCACGAATATGACGAGAGCGTCAGTATCGGCAATAGTGGCCTTCGAATGCAATTCACGCGCGATACGTAAGATGCGCGCGCAGCCGCCGATGCAATACCTACTTGCTTCCGTAAATTAGCTCTAGATTATTTGAGAGAACTCGTAAACAGAATATTCAGATTGAACAAAGTAGTTGTAATAGTAAATTATCTAAAAAAAATACTTTTATTTAATTTTTTGTTTTATTTGTTGATAGTTCCTATTTCATTTTATTTAAATGTTCAATTTGTTGTTCATTGTAATTGCAGCATTGTTTTTATTCTTGATTGAATTTGAAATAAGTATTTGAAGAAAATAAGTCATAATTATTTTTTTATGTAGCTTTAACTTAAAATATTGAATTGTATTTTAGTTGTAAGACAAACTTATGACTCACTGAATGTTACAGAATCTGCCAGATATTTGTCTGAAAAAAATAGTTTGATTCAGAAATAGGTTAAAACATTAAAAAAAATATTGACATTGGTCTTATAAACTTAAGCCCGATAAAGATAACGAAAATTTAAAAAATATTTTTAAGCGTTATCACAAATGTTTTCACATGCATGCTACTTCACTTTGACATCTTTACACTTACATTGTAGAAAGTTTATAGCTAACTAAAAAAAGTTTTGCTTGGACATAACTTCGACTTAAAAAAGACTGGAGGTGGGCTTCTGCCAGCGTTTTAAAAAGTAGTACCCATTATACCTCCCAATGCTTACCAAAACTTTTTTGTAAATTGTTTCTTCCGTTTCTCAAAGGAATCGCTATTTCTTTCCGAAGTGAACAAGGAACCCATAGATGTACAGTTATTACTAAGTGAGAATAGAATTGGATTCGAAGTACGACGACGCTCTTACCTTTTGAAAACAGAAGAGGCATAGCCTAGATAAACTTATCCTAAAATATGCGCGTATTTTTCTATGTAACCCAAAATTGTTGCATTGGCTACATTGCTAACATTTTTATGAATGGAGCAGTTCCGTTTGCAGCAGCATTTTCCGAACAATATTGTACCCTTCGCAGCCCGTTACAGGGGAACCGCCGAGTATTTATTTAACAACTACATCCGAGTGGATCGCTCGGCTTGCAGGGATCGAGCCGCGCAATAACGGCTGACAGCTATCAATGCAGCTTTCAACTACTGCAAACGAGAGTATTTTAAAAGTGAATTCAAGTTTGACTGGTGGCTAGAAAGTTGTGATTGACGCTTTTAAGGCTTCCGTAATTTAACTAGGTCCTAATGGTTTCGCTGTAGCCTCCTAAGTCTCTTTGTCTGTATTGTATATTAACTTTTTCCCGACTAGCACCAAAGTTACAAAGCGGATACAACATTGAATTAGGTTTATAGCCTCTTACAAACATTATTTGTGTACGTATCGAACTATGAACTTTTAAGTTAGATTTTTTGATTTGCCGCCTTGTTTTTTTTTATTGATTTTAACTTACAAAACCTGCAATAAAACATGGTTGGCACAGTAATTAGAGCCAACTTCATAGCGTTGTCAGAATTGGGAGTTTTTAATACGGTGCTTATAATCCTAGTAATAAAGCTCCAAACTTTAATTGCGCCACCCAGGAATAAGTTGTCACTAAAATGCTTCCAAAAAGTTTCAAGTTTTACGACTGTGCTCGCTTTCGACCCTAGCAGTCATTAAAATCAAATCAAAAACAAAAACTGTTCAAGAAGCTCTATAAACTGCAGTTGTATCACCTTGCAGGATACATTAATCATGATTGGAACGTAACTCATGTTCAAGGACCTCCTACCGGGTACCCTCTATTGGCGATTATGATGTCAAAACAAGGTAAAATAACGGTTACCTTATTTACAGCAGGGAAATTAATGTTTCTTTTGTAAACTTTATTTTATCGGCTGCCTGGTAAAAGCGTAGTAGCCTTTTTTTATCAAATTTACGTTCCTTTAATACGTTAGAAGTCCTGTTTGGTTTTGTACAGTTAAGAGATTGTAATGCCAGCTACAAATGTTTTTCGCGTGGTTTTTAGTTTTTTCTACATACAATAAAAAGGCCAACGAGCACCTGATGGCAAATGGTTACCACCGTCCATACATCCTAGGAAACTGCAGATGCATTGCCAACCCAGAGGGCTAAGATGGAATACCTCTTGTGCCAGTAATTTCATTGCAATAGCATTTTGTTGTTGTTTCTAGTACCTACTTAGAGTCTTTGAGCGAAACTGCGGACAAACGGACGCACGTGGCGAAACTTTAAGTGTTCCTTGTTAACTGCGGAACCCTAAAAACAACTTATTTAAAAAAAAACTTATTGATTCACTAATCACTGGTGTAATAGATTACCTGCAACGTCATATACTAGCTCGACTAGCAACAGGTGATACATAAACTCGAACTCGCTCTATCTTGAGCTCCTACGTGTGAGTTCATCAACTCAACTCTAAAGTGAGAAGAGTTACTAACTGTTTCCAAACAGTTCGCAACTCCACACCTCAATGCGACTTCGTGGATAATTCCAGAAACCGTCTTCATTTTCAATGTTGATGTCATGTCGCTTCAAAGCTTTCGTATTATGCAGTGAGTTGATTACTTATCTATTTGCAAAGCGAAAGAATATTTAAACAATGAAAAATTTTACACGATTGAACTTTGTCATCTTAAGCAATCGACGAGTCGGCGGCCATCTGAGATACGCGAAATATTTTGCGGCAGCTAATACCACTTGGAACATCTCTGTTCCTATTAAATTTACTAAAAGCTATTTAGTTTTTAGTGTCAAATAAAAACAGAACGGGTCCTGTTTCATTACACATCGCGCTATTAAACAAGTTCAGTTAGGTTAGTTTTATAGCAGTTACTTGCTACTTGACGGTTAGCTGGGAAATTTATTGAAACATTAAGTTTAATTTCCTGTGCTTCTTCGCCCTCTCGATAAATGCTTCTTTTATTCAACTTACTAGTTTCTACCCATGGCCTACTTTTTAAGTCAATTGATCGGTATGAAGTAAATTGCTTCGTCATAAGCTATAAATGATAAAACAATGATCGTTCCTCGATACAAGTAAAAAGTTGGTTCTTCCTTAATCTTATTTCACGCGCCTCAACCTCAGTACCGCATTCCACCTACGAGTTACATGTTAACACGTCCGCGAACCGAGTTACGAGATGAAACAGATTTTCCAAAACATTTCAACGTGCACGTTTACCCTCTTATTCATAAATGCAGCGTAAACATATATTAGTTAACATGTGTTATTACTTTATCTGTCACGGTGTCGTTTGCCCTCGAATGGAAGGAAAAAAACATTTGTTAGTTAAAAAATATTAGTATACTTTTATAAATAAGGGGGGGGGGGGGTTAGTACTCAATAACTCAAGGGATTTGTTGCTGGTGCTGAATTGAATTGATCAGATAGTATTGTCTTGTCACAAAATTTAATATTACTCACAACATGAAAAGGAATAAGGATTCCTAGTAAATTGTTTCTTGCCGAATCGAACCTACAATTCCGCATCTTCTGGACACAGGACCGTACCAATGACTTATTTCTGTGGACCTAACAGAGCACTCAAGTTTAATTTATCCCTATATGAGTACTGTCTCAAGCTAACTAGTTAGTTTAGAAAATGATAAGAACAAACTTATCATTTTCAGGCTGTCAACGGTGTTGTGTAATCTAGAAAACTATTTTTTTAGATATATGAAAGGGTGGTTGTGCTGTGCCGAATCAAAGGCAGTCGATCATGAGTATACTTTCGCTTTTGCGATGGTAGGATCAAATCAAAAAGTTAATGAATAGTCACTAAAAAAGACGCATGCGTGTCTCCTTTCAGCTTCGCTGCCGCTAAAGCAAACCGGAAACCTACAGAAAAACTAAACTAACAATAAATATTTACAAATACAACTATATACAATAGTAGGCCGTCGCTACAGGCATGCCACTTATGAAGACGCTAATACACGTCTAGAACACCATCCATAACCACCACATTTAACAGAGACCGTATCTCATCTCTTTATTAAAATTGACTCTCGCACGCCGATGGTAATGTATGCAAATTGTTTTATTATTGAATTGGAATTCATCCTTGATAGCATAGTCTGAGCAAGGCAAGGGCGAGTTCTCGGAGTATTTATAAACGACACGCGGCGCGACCACGTGGCCTCGGTGCCATTAACTTACAACCGTCTTAATTATGACTGTGATGCGTACACATTATGACTAATTAAACACTTATGCTGACACAAGTTTATTTTATTGAATGAGAAAATTATAGGTACTTGTGCGTTTGTACACTCTTTGTTCTTTATAGCGAATCGTACTAATCTGGTCTGTGGCGAATCTATAATTTGTTGATAGAGCAAAGAAGGCGCTTTTGACGATTTAAAGTAAAGTATATTACTGTAGTCTACTCATTTCATTATTAATAATGTAATAAGCTTGCCGATCCGCATTTTATCCGCGTGTATTCCACTATCCTGGTATCCCACATCGCCATCATATGAAAGGTTTAGGAACGCATATGGGACAAAGTACAAATAAATAAACAAATCAACACTTATATTTATTTACTAGCTTTGATCGGCATATTACCAGCATGCGTTGTAGTAATTGCAATCCCATTTTTTGACAGAAACTATCGCAAGCGCGCTTACCAAACAATGAACATCTCACCAAAGTTTCACCGCGATCAGATGAATAGGATGAATCCCGCTTTTCCGTTTACATTAAACGCTAATACTGCATAACGTTACCCTTCCTCACTCACTTTTTTTAATAAGGAAACTACTTATTCTATTTATAAAGCACCGTTTTAATTAATACATTACATTTATATTTATCCTTTGTTCTATTCAATGCGTACACGATCAATAAGATGTCAATCAGGATATAGCATTACGACGCGGCCGGCTAATGCTAAGATAAAGGCACGCTAATGATTCTAAACTTTGTCATCGAGTAATAGAGGATTGTATTTATTGTTCTGTGTATATGTAAATTCTAATGAAAGTCTCGACAGTGGTCGCTATTTTCCGATCTAGAATTCCTCACAAAAGGAAACATTTTAACGAGCAACAAAACCAGACCCTCAAACACGTTCCTTAAACTTGTGCTTGCGACGTCTGTCGCTTACTTTTTGTCGCTAAGAATACAATGTTAAAATATGTAAAAAAAGATCCGAATTTCCGCTAAGAGAAGCACACTCATTTTCTCCGTCAAACGACCACTCAAGAATTCAAGCTCTCAGTCTCAGTTTCAGAGGAAAAATGTTATCCGACAATTTACGCCTAATCGCTCATCTTCTCCGCAAAACATCGCTTTCGACATCTGCTGATGTTCCCGAGCGGTCCCGCAGCGACACTTAATTAATAATAGCCCGAAAACAGCGTTCTAGAAGAAACTAACGGAAGATCCAAATATTGTAGCAATGACAACCGGGAGTAACGCCACGCTCAATCTCATTCCGAACTTAAAATCAGAAATTTTGTCAAATTACTACGTGTTTGTTTGTAAGTGTAGTTCATGCTGGCAGTAGAAAGCTGGCTCACTGTAATTAACTCTCTTTGGCGACGTTTCCCAACGTTCCTCGCTCATTCGAACAGTAAAGTCCCTAAGTACAGTTTCCGACTTTTGATTGGGACCCGGGGGACAGACGCGGAGTTTTACAATGAAATTAAGGAAATTCGTAACTATTTATAGCCTGTTCAAATCACAAACTGACTTATTTATTGTTAATGGGCTGATACTCGAGGCGGTAAATGTGAGTCGAGGTTTCAGTAGCGCTAAATTGATTTTAACATTGTTGGTTGCAAAACGAGTTAGTATTTCGCCGCGACTTTATATTTACAACTAACTGAAATACTCAAGACGCGTTCTTTATTAAATTATCTGCTACACCGCTCAACAAAGAAGAATAGAACTACTTTTTAACTGAATACGACAATGCCATCAGAAATGCGGAAACAGTGTTGCTAGATGCTATTTTCACATCTTCGATAAAAAATCCACCAATCCATCCACTTTTCACTCAATTTGAAGTTAAGTTAGCCGCTCTGGGCACGTGCATCGTTGGGATAAGGCAATAAATTTGCGCGTGTAATGTTAGACAAGAGTAACGATGCCGGGCAGCCCGAGGTGACAAACTACCGTTTGAGAGATTTACTCGAGAGCACACACTAACTGGTAATTCTACTGAGCTGACGACCATTTACAAACGCTTTATGAAATAAAAGCATGCTAAGTTAACGGACGGGATAGTTATACGCACAAGTTGTTTTTGAGATTTAAATATACCCACGCCACATAATGTTTGTGTAGGAGGATTATTGTTTTGCTGGGTAAGAGTATAAAGCAAGTCATCTCAATAACAGAAAAAAAGGAAATGGTTTATTCAGCGTCCAGAAGAATATAAAGATTTTAGAGCATAGAGTAAACGACCCGACGATTAACAAGCGGGAAGTAACTAGACTTTTGACCTTTTACCTGTATGTATTTAAAGTACTATTAACCGAAATCTAAGCATAATGGAAGCAATCGGGTATTCCAGAAACTCAATGACATAGTTTATAAAAGTCCTTCATAGAAATCTGAACTATTCCAAAGCTAAAACATTAGACCTGAGTACTGTGGATTTCTTGAAAACTTGAAATCACACTGCAGCGATTAGCGCCATTGGTTACGTTTTAAAGCAATCGAACAGTTGTTTGGCTTCGCGGTTTTGCGCCAGAATGCGATTTAGTGACGACACTTATCGCTTTACAAGCAACTGAACTCGGATCATCGTCGGAACGAGTACAAGCAAGGTTTTTCGTATCTATTCCTGCGTCGACATCAAAACCAACTTAAAACGGAAAATCAATTGTAAAAGACGAACAAATTGATAGACACATTCAACATAAGGATAAAACTTATGGGAATGAAGTAAGCGCCAGCATATTTGTAAATGGTATACAGGTTTGAAAACTCAATTAAACAACGCTCGTAGTGCCATTGCCGATACTGGAAGTTAACAAGCGTTTCGACTTTAACACTGAACAGCGATAGTATAGACAGTATAGACTTAAACTAGCACGAACACAACGGAACCATCGGTCGCTTAGACAAAAAAAATGTGGAGAAAGAAAATATTACGATCTACTAGGATGAAGAATAATGACGTAGTCTAAATCAACTGTTCTATAAGAGTTAGGAGAGTGACCTTATTAAGTATTTTATGGCCATAGCAATCAATACGGAAAGACAGAATCAATAAACAACGCAGTTGCGGTTATCTTATTTACTCTGATTAAAGCCTTTGAAAATACTTCAAAGGGATAAACAAGAGAAACGTAATCAGTAAACAAATCCATCATTTAAGAGCTGCAAGATAAACACCAATTAAGGATGCGTATCATCAGTATCTAATGAAGTTTGTAATACTTACTTTGACAATAATTATGAACTGAACACTGATAATGCTGAGTCCTAGTCCACCAGACGGCACAACTTTGATCAACGACTCAACTTTCCCAATGACACCTCATAAATTTTCAAGGGAACCTTGCAAATTTAAGTTAAAAGGCTTTACGGCCATGAATAAAACGTGCCGAGGGTATCCTAGTAAGTTTTCCAGTTAACTTCTCATTAAGGGCGAGGTGGGGCGGCGGAATTTTATATGTGCTCCACACTCGCCTTTGTTCCGCGGCTGAACTTCATTGCGATTTAATACAGAAAGAACATTATTAACCGTGCATTTATTTGTCTCTTTTGACTTTAGATTTTAAGCTTCCTGCGGAATACTGGTATATCAGTTAAATTTCGGTGATGTTTATTTTCATTGTGGCATAAAATATAGTTAGCTACAATTATATCAACGCTTACTGTGTTCGTTTATTTTGGTTTGCATACTTTTTTTATTATTTCGGTATAAAAACTAGCCTATGTATATTCCGAATATAAAAAAATGTATTTCGTAATTGATCTGTGAAGACTGAATACCTGCTGAATAGATAGGGCTATCTACGAGTATCGTGATATTTTTGTATACTTTCTGTAATGTATTATTTTTATAAGTTAAATACATTTTGAAATATTTTAATCATTTTTAACTTTGTACTCGTAGATAATAAGCCTACTTAGTGCAATAAGGGATAAGATGATAATATGGTGAGTATTCTTCAAGTAGGTATTTCTGAAAATGCATGCTTGGAAGAAAATTTGTCACGCGTAAATTCCCGGACAAATTTAACCACATACTGTGTTAAACATCTGTCTTAGAAAGCCAATTCTTCAAAGTAAATGGACCCGATAACAATCACTTCAACTCTCCAAATTGTTCCAAGCGCTCCAGATTACACAACAAACAAAGCGATACAACATCCCTGGGAGCCGTCCGACTGTCCGCCCCACCGGTCGCTCGACCGGTCAAACCCCCAACAAATCTAAACCAACGATATCAAACCCTTTATACACGCGACTCAACACTTATTTGAATAAAATTTGCATTTAATTTCCAAAAATTATTTAAACAGTTGCCTACGGATTCTAAAGAACAAATTTTCGAAGTAAAATTATTTAATTGAATATTTCGCGTCGCATAAATTATGAGCGAAGATGGGAATCGTCTCAGTCGGTCGGAATGAATGCAAATGTTATGAAGCGAAGTATGAGTATGAGCGTGCAGGCCATTCCCCGCCGGTTATTACGCACTTCCCTTTGCGTTATAGGCTGATTATGCAACGACTGCATTTATTTGCAAGCCACCCATTCCGATATGAATCAGGTTATCCTTGCGGGATATCTGAAGGATGTTAACTCTTGTTGTCAAGGATGTTTTCTTCTATTGACTGTTTTTCAATGTTCAAGTTTCCTTAACTTTAATACCTACTTTACTGAATATGTTTTGTGTAATTGATCTAAAAAAGCGAGCTTAGACTTTCGCCCACCAATGAACAAGAAAGTAAGCCGAGATAAGCAAAAAATTGCTCGTCTTTATTTTTTCCAATATTAAACGTTTACTTGAGAGTTTGAGACTTTATTTCTTTCCAGATGGAATTTTCTAACTTTTTGCGTCATTTGGACGCCGTTGATCTTCGTGACGGTTCATTATGAATTGGTGGGTTGTCGGAGATCTGAGCTCAAATTGCTTACGGACGTGTTATGACAATCGGGCCTGGAATACTAAGTGAAAAACACCAGACCACCTACGTGGCAATCCTAGGAAGCATGTTGATACATAAAACTGAACCGTTACATTCAAGAACATAAAGATATGCGGCCAATCGTAAAACGTTCATAATTAAAAACGCGCAACTCTGCCAAGTGACTAAATAAAATGAACGAGATCACATATTTTACAAAAGAGTTTGTAATCCATTTTATTCTACCCCCCAACACATGCAAAGTTATCTTCAGCTGCGCGGTAAAAACAAGTAAAACAATGACATAATCATACAATCCGAAACAGCGATTAATTATAACGTACACTTTGAGATTAGGGGTGCAATAATATTATTATTATTCGTAGGGTGCAAGGAACAAATCTTATTGATTGTGTTAGTAATTTCTAAACATACCTACTTCTAATTGTCGATTCAAACATTTAACTACCCTGTCTCATTGGGAATATAACAATATTAAATAACATTTTTACTAACAACTGCATTCGCTTTGAAAATGTTGCAGATAGATCTAGTGACAAAAAAATAAATAACAGCCCACCTGTGCCAGGCTTCGCAAGTTACATTCGTATTCGCTTATGATAGAACCTTAAAAAGGTTTGAAACTTTGGACCTATCATCGAACTTAACGGTACGTGACGCAAATGACCCGTTTTTATTAATAAGGCAGTCCCACGGTACCTAGTTTTCTATTTAAAATTCCACATCTTTGTTTTCAATATCGCAGCTCCATGGCCGCCAAAGGCCGTCACCCGACCCGATAGATTGCAAGTCGACTCGAGTTACGCAGCCAAGCTCGAGACTATGTTGATTGTTTGCACAAAATACGAACTATGCAGCTTGCCGCCTTTGCCTTTGTTCATAACAATCTAAAGCTGACTCGATTATTTTATTAAAAAAATATTTACTAGTAAGTACACATGGAAACGCATCGCATGTACGAGTATCCCCGTAGAATCCTGGCGCAATGAAACCTCATTCGCTCATGAGCCAGCATGTACTCAACTTTGAGGACCTGTCATTGGAAAAGGATTCTACGGTGGCACGTAAATGCATTTCCATGACTATACGTATAGTTAAATTAGGTGTCAACAGGTAATCAACAAAAAATTGTCTTTGGTTACCTACAGTAGAACCATTCAAGTCCTAAGTGCAGTACATTCAAGTCGAAGTAAGTATTTAATACCATGTCTAATTTGATTGCATCTACCGCGCAAGTCACCATCGATGCAGCAGTCTGTATTTACAATTAAAAGCGTTTTGCAAGAAGACAAAATTAAAGATAATTAAAGTCAGCTACCAGAATAGCGTAGTGTTGACGTTACGCAGTGCACAACGCTAAACCAGGTAGATTAGCAAGTGCCGAGAACTAAAAGGCGAATAATCACGACAGTAAACAGACTGGGTTACGTCACTACACTCCATTGTTTATGTACGCTATGTCATGCGAGATCATAACAATTACTTACCTGCTTGATTATGGAATTTGAGTTAGAGATCGCGATTCATTTGAAAAGAAAATTAGTGATAAAATGTGTGAGAAAAAGCTCGCCTGAGAATATATTTTATTCGAATTCAATTAGTAACATTGTCCTGTTAGCACCCATTGCGTACGGAACTCTAAAAATGTTTCCCAACCACAACTGACTTGTTTAAGTGTGCGTTTGTGTTCATTTTGCTAAATAAACCTTAAAAACCAACCGCAGTTGCTCTAAGCGAGTACACGGGCAGTAAATAAAACGGGCCACTTTACGCAAGAAGTCATGCGGGTCGGATTCGTTTCCTAAATAATGTGACCGACCTGGTGCCGCATTGCAGTGATCTCAAGTCGTTGTCTATGATTGACCGAGCGACCGACCGGTGTAGCCTTTGAGTTGACTGCAACGACTGTCAGTGGTGAGTGGTGTTTTTGATCCCGCAAGGTAGAATGTTCGTATCATAAACACACGTGTTTATCTCAAAAATCGCCATATGTATTTTTAGGTTTTCGTATCAAAAAGGTACCCATGTGGTGCAACTCATCCCCCCCGTCTGTCTGTTTGTCACAGCAATACATTTCAGTAACATTTAAATTAAAAACAAGTACCTACTTGAAAGTATGAAACTTTGCATACACTCCTGTCAATATTGCATTGGCGGCGGCGACGCCGTCATGTGTTTTTTGTATAAGCATTTTTGTTTAAATTTTAAAGTCGACTCTTTACAGTTTATTACGTATCATCATTTTCCGTGTCTTATCTATAAATGTATACATATTAAGCAGGTTACATACTATCAATACTATCCCATTTCGCTTACTTACTTCCTTAAATTGAATAGTAAGAAAACCAACACTATACTGTTCAACATAAACTAGTTTTAGGAACTACATAATTCGTGAAGTTTAGAGACCAGTTTGAGAAAGTAAGTAGACCATTAGCCGATTTAATTTCGATATAGAAGTGAGAAGTGAGAACGTGTTGCTCATCAAAGTTAAATAGTCACCTAGTAATTATTTATTTCCCATCGTTAAGTTAATAAAGCAAAGGACTTGGTAGCGGACTTGGTTTGCGGGTGGTAGGACCTTGTGCAAGGTCCGTCCGGATCGCTACCACCATCTTGCTTGCTAATCCTGCCGCTAAGCAGCAGTGCTTGCACTGTTGTGTTCCGGCGTGGAGAGCAAGACAGCCGGTGTAATTACTGGCACAAGAGGTATTCCATCTTAGCCCTCTGGGTTGGCAACGCATCTGCACTCTCTTTGTTGTTGCAGGTGTCTATAGGCGGTGGTGATCACTTACCATCAGGTGACCCACTTGCTTGTTTGCCTTCCTATGTTGTATAAAAAAAAAGCAATAAATGATATAAATAAGCTGTAATCGTTTGCCTAGTCAGCACTTGTTATTATTAAGTTTCACTAACATCCGTCTCAAGGTGTCATAGGCAATGAAGTTTCTGTAAGTAAATTGAACCCTTTGGTACATTACTAATTAGCAAGTAAGTGTTATAACAAAATAATACTGTTTTCTATTGACTGTTTATTAATCCCACTTTATTTATAAAATAAACGCGAAAACAAGACAGGGGAAATGTTTGTTTATAGGAGCCAATAAGATCCAAGTATTGGTCTTAGAGCTGTATAAATAACGCTAAAAAGGTGAGGTGAACATAAAATTATCATTATTGTGCAAAAACATTTTTGCAAGCATAAGGCAGTCTTAATAGGTTCTTTATAATAAGGCATAGGTAGTCTGCAATTAGGGTTAAAGGATAATCAAATAAGTAATTAACTTACAAAACCTTACTTTTACTTGCTATTTGGGCCAAAATTCTTTTTAGTGCCTAAAATAAAGATGAAAATGTATAAACACTTTTACAAAATTGTAGACGTCTCGAAATATTTTTCTAGTGATATTACGTTAGTTCTCAACCGGGCCCCAATTTTTATTATGAATTTTCCCACCATCCTCGGTTTTTTATTACAGAAAATTCTCATTTGGTACCCAAATTACCACTGCGTTACCAGTCTCCATGACTCCTCAAAAATAGTGTCCACTGCGTTACCAAACAATAGTTTTTTTCTTATTCTGACCCTAAATATTTCTATAACAGTCATCATTCGGGTATGCGTATGTCATTCTGAATTTAAAGATAAAATGTTCTTTTAAGAATATCAGAATAAGTAAAAAATATGCGTTAAAATGTACAAGGGACGTTTTTATAGGCATCAAAAAGAATTTTGGCCCATTTAACTTAGCTAAAGAATCCATTTCCACCAAAATAATTATAAAGTTATAGAATCTTTTCAGTCTGCACCCACTGCTTGATACAGAGTTTTATTAAACTTCACATGTGTGTTTAGTTGAAATCTCGCTAGTCATTTTTGAATTACAAATACGTCCATACCCATAACACAAGCAGCTTGAGTTTGCTTAATTCGGGACCAGGGCAATTGGTGTAATTCGTTCCAAGATATTTACTTATTTATTTAATTTCTTTCTGTGGTTTTATAGTTTCTAAATTTTATATGTTCACCTATAGGTCCGACAATACTGCAATTGTAAAATACCGGCAAGAAAATTAAATACTTAACAAAAAACTGCTCCTTTTGCGATCGACAATCATGATGCAAAGTAATTATCGCCTTGATTATTCCCATACTGCCAAGCCCATCAAATATTCTGCCGTTCTCCACCTTTACAAATCTTGCATCAACGAAGTAAACAAATAATTAATAGATTCAGGAGTTAGGTACTTTGCGCAGGCATTAAAAATTTGGAGAATAAACCAAATAAGTAAAATATTGCTCAAAATATTAAAGTTTAATTGCAAGCATTTATCAGGTAACCATCTCGAAGTTTACTTAGCGAGCTTCAAGGAAACACACGTCATGATTTTACTCGTCTAAAAAAACTAAACATGAATATTATGCCTGTGGCTCCGAGGCCGCGTCATAATCGTTTAAAAATAGCATCAACTAAGTCTTTATTCGATGCACGTGCATGCACTGAAACGAAGAAGAATATTATATATATGACAATTTGGCTTTGCACAGCCGTGAATAAACAGGTTTTTAGTAGGTAATTAAAAGTAATTGTTAGTCACACAAAGACAGCAGCGGACCTTAAAAGGATTTCACAAACAAGTCTACATTTTACTAATTGGAATAAAGGTTTGAATCTCAAATTGGTTCCTCAAATTAAAACTTATCATAAAACGTGCCAACCTCATTATTCTATACAGATGCCTTATTAATTGGATAAAATGAGGAAAACAACTTTCATAAAAATGATGTAAAAACAATGATTGAATTCCAGCATAAATGCGCAGGCAAGCACGAGAGAACTGATGTTCTGACACACACACGAGGTATTTTAGTTAAGTATTCAGAAATAACTTACAAATAGATTATCAAAGAAACTAAGCTACTTGTGTTAGACCGGATATCCCCCGCGAGCATTCGCGTGTCACATCTCACATTCAACTATCACTGGGTAAGAGCTAAATTACTATTTTAACCACACTTTAACATCTCTGACGTTATATCAAAATTGTCTTGGCGATATGCTGCTAAATCATGTCTCCAAAAAGAAACTTTACTGTATGCGTGTGGGTTTACCAAATGTGCCGTAACTTAAATTAGATAAAAATCATTTACACTAACACGTCTGTAATTGTTATAAAAATGTAGCCGACTGATTAGTTTTGTATAAAAGTTTATTGGCCCTGATTCGTGGAAAAGCCCAAGCACCGGTAAAAATAATGTTAAGTGCTGTGATGTAGAGAGGAAAAACTGATTTACCTGTGGATGGTTCAACCTGTGGACACTTTGCAAGATTTAGAATCATACACTCACGTTGGTGAAGTAATTGCTACGTCTCCATGCTCTTTTCTCAGTGGTCGTAACGTGACCGCCCAACTTTAGTTTATCTCTATTTGCATTCCTTTCTTTTGACACTAGTCTAAAAATATATTAAGTATATCAGGACAAACAATAACTTACGAAAATATTTACATTGGGTAATTTAATTTAATAAAATAAAATATTTACAACAGGAACTTGTCGTCCAAGTTTGTGCCGCGTGGCATGGACCCCAGAACGCTGGCGCTATTATTCCGCTGTATGGCGAGGCTAAACCTCTGTGCGAAATAGGCACCAGCTCTAAGGGCACCAGAAGCGTGGACCGTTTTGTGCCAATGTTTTTTACCAATTTCTCGGCCTCGGAAGCCTACTAGTTGGACAGAGGAGGGCTAAATTGAACTAAGGCGCTCATATTAGGCCCACAGGAGTTGAAAGATAAGGCAGAAAATATTGAAACATGGCGATCGTTTCGATGATAAGATGGTATAGCTCGAATATTTAGAGATTATCCCCATGGAACAGCGGTCCACAGTTAGAGCAGTTACCCCTTAAAATTTGTTATTCTCATGTCTTGTTGATAAAGATTTATGATCGAATGATTTCAGTTTTTCGCTATTTTCTTATGTGAGTAATAAGATTACCCAACCCAATATTTAAAATTATTCCAAATTTCACGTCGTTAACATCAGCAGATGATGAAATATACTTACTACTGTACCGGTTGGACGGAGGCGCATTATAAAGGTTTCTTTTTAACCCTCTTGGTCGGTACTCAAACAACAAACAAATACAAATTGTTACAAAGTTACCAGTGTACGTATTTTATGGAGCAGAAGCCTTAAGAAGGCGACTTTTAAATTTCAATCAAAGAAATCATTTAAGGCTTTGTCAAGAGCAGTTCACGTGGGCACTAACAAACGGCGTTGTTGACCTTTAATTATAAAAACTAACACTTTATAATGAGCTTCGAATACAGTACCCGGAATCGTTGACAAATCTAGTTGAAAATGTTCGCGATATCATCTATTCTGTGGCGAAATCACGGTTTCCCCGTCGTAATTGAATAATTTTTGGAAAGGATGTTTGGAAATGATCCCGATCTGTATTGGCGATCCCTGGCTCCAAAGATTGTACACCTGCTGTGTTAAATTGTTAAATTGTAAAAATTTTGAATATTTGAGATGAAAAATAACATTGTAATTTTGATTTATTTAAAAAATTACACCTCGTTGAGTTTCTTGCCGGTATCTTCTCATCAGAGGTTTTTCCGAACCGGTGGTAATTTTTTTTGACATTCATAACTGCTACCTGTAAGCCTAATCTGAATAAAATATTTTGACTTTGATTTGACTTTGAAATTTAGTTTAGTAACTTTTATTAATTCTGTCACCTCTATACAGCTTTTATAGCGCTTAGTGCGCTACATCGGTAAATGTATTAATTTCTTAATTCTGTCTAGTTAAATTAATTTGCACTGTGATCGTCGAAAATAATTAATTAAAATAAAATATTAAATTGTAACACGAAGAAAAATGAACGAAAAATAACAAATAATACCATTGAAAAAAAAAGTTTAGATACCTACTTATACATCATTTCTAGTCAGGTCCGGTGTTAAATAAATAATATTATTATGTAAATGTCTTCGCTGTAATTGGTATTACAGTTTTTATCCGTCTGCCGCCAGAAGAGAGGGTTATGTAATACTCCTTAATACGTGATATTGTACTTCTGTTTCTATTCACAACGTGCTTGCCTCCCTCAGGTAGCTTTGGCTTCACTGAATAGAGGGTGAGCAGCTTAAAGAGCAGTCACCAATCGGGCCTGTTCACCTCGCATGCCTAATAGTAATAGGGTTCGGAGTTTACTAGCAATCGGAGTTCAAAGTTTACCAATCGGAGAAAACTATCCTACCCGTATTAAATTTAATTAATGTCAGCTAAATGCCTATCCAGAGTTGTGAGGCACATAAAGGCTGGATTGTTATTATTTGATCACCTCAAAATTGTTTGTTATCCTAGGTCGTAAGAATATTATGTCATTGCTGCGTATTCCATATAACAGCCGCGAATCGTGCAAACTCATTACAAAAAAATAGATTTTAATGTACAAAAGGCAAACTTAATGCCTAAAGGCATTCTTTAGGCGACAACCTTAAAAGAAAATTAATATTTACTGACACGTTTAAGAAGAAGTAACATTAAGAACCAAAAACACCTAATTAAAGTATCAGCGTGTTTCAATTAAGCCAATTCAACAACAACAAACAAACGAAAAGCAAAATGAAACGAGAGCTAAGGAATTCGATTTTGTTCTTTATTTTCTTTCTTTATTCTCTCTTATAAGACTTTCACTACAACACTTTGATCTACAACGATGCGGAAAATTTACCTTTATTTATTCAATTTGAAAAAGCAGACCCAGTTAGAACTTACCTGCATTCATCTTTGAATAATAACACTTAAACCGATTAATAGAATACTTAGACATACATTTCTTCTAGGTTTTTTTAGAATAACAATTTAGGTACTATCTAATAATTCTATTCTTTCGTTCAATAAAGAACTACAAATATTGCGACCTGTTAAAAACTATCGTACATAGGGGTTTAAAGTTAAACACCTGTGCACCTAGCACGAATATACACGATACGCGTTAATTCGCTACGTAACTCAGTGCGTCTCGTTCTAACTAGGCCAGTAGGAGAGAGACGCACTGAGTTACGTAGCGAGATAAAGCATAGTGAAGATTCGTGCTAGGTGCACTGAAAAGGCCACTGTGACCACGTCTCTGTCACCCTATTATAGCCACCTGCTACAAAAACGGATTTTGAAGTAACCACAAAAAGTAAGTAGGTACTTTGAACAGGATATAATGGGATATTGTTTTGTGTTTGGCTCCTTTTTTTAATAATATAAAGGGAAAACGAGCAGATGGGTCTCGTGATGGTAAGCAATCACCGCCGCCCAACCTGCAATAACTGAAGAATCACAAGCGCATTCCTGGCCTTGAAGGTAGGAATGGGCTCGATTCTTCAGGATCCCTCAATCTGAAAATTGATTCCACCGTGCTGAGGTGCGTGGTGAGAGTTAGAAGATGCACATAGTGGTAGACCTAGGGTTGCCAGGTCCAAAAACACCAAAAGCCGAATACCGGACATTTTACCCTAAAAGCCGGACATATTTTCTAAAAGTCGGACAATATTGATACCCCGGCACCCGCGGCTTTATTTGTGCTCGACATTCGGCTCACGCAGCTGGCGACAGCCAGACAATAAGCCTAACAAAAGTCGGAGAGGCCGGTTAAGTCCGGATATGTCCGGCTTTAAAGACACCTGGCAACCCTAGGTGGACCCAACCATCAAGTTGTTGAGGACGAAACGAAAAGGCTTATTTTGAGTTGCGCAGTGATGGACCTTAGCTGCCGGTTCCGAACAAAAAAGGTAAAAGAGGATAGCGAAAAAAGTTAATTCACCCAATTTCATTACTTACTATAAGTACAACCTTCATGTGAGAATTCCTGCGTTTGATGTTGCGACTTTGAATAGAAAATATTCCTTCGTACATTCACCAAAGTAAATTCCTCAAAGCACATTTATTCTCACTTGCCTTAGGTAGTCAACAAAATTCTAACCTAAAATTTCAGTTTTTGCTACCGTAATACTGTTTATTGTTGAAATAAGACATTCTAAATCAACATATTATGAATCACTTGTTCTGTTTGCTGTCTCGATTTCTTTTATTTAGGCGATAAACAGTTAGAATGTTTTTAACATAAAACTACCGTGAGACTCGGACATATTAATAAAACGGATCACTCACGTATTTTGACGTCGAGAAATGCCCGACATGTTTCGGACCAGTCCGTGGTCCTTAATCAGTTAGAATGTTGGTTAGGATGAATGTGCTTTACGTACTTTAAGGCAACATGCGACGCTTTCCCCATCAGTTTCATGTGTTTAAGTAACTAGTGTAGTCGAGGTTATAATGGTTTGTCCCTTTTGCAATTAGCAATGGATATTATAAGGTGCAAGTAGGTGCAATAGTTTCCTTTACATTCTTTGACCGTACTCACCTGGCCTCCAATTCTGGCGTTAATGGAAATTTATTGTCGATATATGTAAAAAATGATAAACAGAGAGATTTGGCAGTTCTTTTTGTATTGTTACTAGCGCTTCTTCAACCAATGAGACAATTCTCGCCTCTGTACCAATAACAATCAATAGACATTTAAGGAAAATTGCAAGTGTTAATCAAATTACTTGTCTTATTCTTAACATCCTAGTCTATAAACAAAATCCAAGTCTCAGATATGAGTTATGAACTTGTATTAATGTTTTAAGAAAGAGTGACGTAATATGATGAATAACTTTGCCTTCTGGTGGAAGTCGGATAAAAACAAGAAAGTGTGTACTACATGGGATATTAAATAACCTTTTAAAAAATAGCATCCCCACCTGAAAAGTCATGAAAATCGCTCGAGCACTTAGTTTCTGAGAAAATTGCGCACATATAATAAACATGTGTGTTAAACAGAACACATTTCTTTTTAGAAAGCGGTAATAATTACACCAGCAGTTTTTGTGTTTAAAGAGCTATTTTATTTAATGATGTGAAATAAATAAATCGAAATATATATCTGGTTCCAAAGTCGATACGAGTCCGATTCGCACATGGGGGGTTTTACTCTTTTCACTGGACACTAGTGAGTGTTAAATACTTCTTTTATTGTATGAAACAGGAATTTCAACATTTTCGCTGTTTTTTATTGATTATGAATTCAAATATAGTCTTCTGATGGTAACACACTGTTTCTTTGGGCATTGTGTTTTGTTTTTAAAGGTTCAAACTGCTGATTTTAAATAGCTCTGCATCTAAAGCGTTGAAACAAAGTGCATTATTATTTAATTATTTTATTTTATAATCTTTATTCAAGGAGCTTTGTCTCTGATGAGGTACCATGCCGCTCCGTGTGAAAGGAAGGATACAAAACAAAAAATCCACAAAAAAATATACAACTTAACTTAGGGATAATACAACACAACTGAAATTATTTTCTATCTTTTAGACCATACCTGACTGGAGCTTAGCTTCTTAGCTTCTTCCGACATTGGAAAGGACAAGTAGGTATTGCATAATCCAGTGGAATTTCCGCCAAACACTACCTGTCTAGGTCCTTCATTTCGAACGCACTCCATTAGAATATGTACTATACATCTTCCTCCCGGTTACACGCGCTGCACAATGGTGAGCTTGCTTTGCGCATGAGGAACGCGAACTTATTCAATGGAATGTGTCCGGAATGCAATCTCAGCAGTAATACCAAATCCTGCCTTCCTAATAAACTGTTGTCGATCCATGGTAAATTCAGAGGTTGCGGCTGAATGGTTCTACACCATATGCCTTTATCTCTAGAGCGGGCATCAAAATATTCGTTCCATAAGATGCGGCATCTATTTTTGACCAAGTATAAGCATTTACTATAAAGCGGCAATTTATGAGTAACAATACCGTCGCTAAATGCTTGCTTAGCCAGCCTATCGGCCTTTCCGTTACCACTAATACCAACATGGGATGGAATCCATTGCAAAATAATAGTTTTAGACTGGGATTGTAGTTGTAATATTATTTTTATTATATTATTTCAAATTAGTAAAACAAACGAAGAAAGTGTTGTACTTCCACAAAACTACTTGGATTCATAATTAGTCACACCATTTAGCCACAACAAATAAAAAACAGCAAAAAATTCTTAATTCCCGCTGCATACAAAGCGATCCACCTTACCATGTTTTGTTCGTTTTATTCGAAACCAAACACAAACTATGTAACATGTTTAACAAATTGTGGTTTTCTAAGCGTTTATGAATAAAGAGGTATCGGTAACATAACACCTAATTTCCGCACGATGCGAATAAAATATTATACTAGAACGAATTGAAGAAAAATGTTACCCCGCGTCCCGGTCTTGGTGTTAGCATAAGCTTTAAATTGAATAAGCTTCCCTACCTATTTTTAACCGACTTCAAAATTACGAGTTGGTTCTCAATTTGTCGGGATCTTTTTTTACATTTAATGAAGTCATTACCGCCGGCGATGGTAGTTCTCAGCACTTTTTTTGTTCGTGTATGGATGTTATTTCCATATTCATATTATTTCTAGACCGATGAAAAATAGTGACCCTCCTAATCGTACCATATTCATTAAGCAGTTTGATATTACTCATTATCACTGAGGTTAATGATTTAGTAACAAAGTTCGGGAAATGACCAAATTAGGGTTTTTATTAATTTAATGATAGATTTGTCCAAAGTTGATAGGACGGCCAAAATTTACCCGTACCCCCGAATTTTAAGAATACTAGAATTTAATATTTTATGAAAAACTTTACAATTAAGTATCTCTAATCGTAGAAGTTGTAACTTTTGTGGTAGAGGGGCCTGACCTGATTTGACCTGTATAAATACAGTCATATCGTTTTGCCTCGCTTATAAAAATTTAATCGCTCGTAATCGTTGAGTAACAATGATCTATTTTGTCCTCCTCGCAAGATATAATCAAGTAAATTATTCATGCTTTCGTTATAGTCACCATCTGCATAATGTTCTTTAGAAGGTACAATAACAAGAGGGAAATAGGAAAATACCTCTTCGCTATTTTGCACTGTGGTTGCGCGTGGGACAAAAACTGTAAAGAATTTTTTCAAACTTTTATCTTTATTAAATATTACCTCTTTATTACATTAGTGTAGACTACTAAAATGTAGAATAAAAATATTTCATAAAATCTCATTCTGTTTCTTTACTGTTTCAATGTTTGTGTTACCTACTTTGAAGGGCGATTAATTCATTGAACGGTCTGTGCAATCGTTTCAAGGAATCTGTTGCTATAATAATAAAAAAAATACCTATCTTGAGTAATTTTGCTCTAACATTGTTTTCATTGTAGGCATTTAATTTAATAAAAATTTTGTAGCCATATTTTAATTCAAAGGGTCTCACTATTTTAAATTTTACAATTCATCAAAAATATCACACCAGTACGTTATTTTAACTCGTGTGTTACCTTTAAAGCGTTGCTATATTTCTAACACAAAACATATAATGACAATTTAGATCACTTTTCTATTTTGGAAATAAATGTAAAAGTGTTAATCTGAATAAAAATTGCTACGGCTATAATGAAGCTCACCAAATGCGGGTGGCAAAATTGCGACACGTATCTTACAATAAATATTAACATCTCGTCGATTATCGATCATCCAAGTATGATTAACGTTTATAGGTACAATAGTTAACCCTATCATCCCGGGGGTGACTCAATTAACCCGATTACAATACCGTGACACATCCAGTGTGAAACACAATCGCTAAGCTCAACTTACTGGGTATATTAATTAATTTTCCAAGCTATCCATTAATCAAGTCACATTCAATCAAAGTTAACACAAGGTTCGCGGGGGATTGTTAACAGGAGAGGAGATCAGCGGCCACGTGCGTCGCGGGCGGGTACCAGGCCAGAAACTGCGCCGCGGGGATGCGCAGTCAGCCTAACGTGCCCTCTCATTACCATGTATCCGACCTCTTAGACAAAGAACCTTCGATCAATTAGGGTTAAACCAGTACAGCCTGCACGTGCATCCACTAAAACAATCACTAACTAAACACTGCAATCTATGCTCATGCCTAAACCATATGACCCGGCAAAAAAAGAAAAACGCGCAGCACAAGCCAGAGGGAGACGCAAATATAGAGATTACTGGTTTGAACAAATGGGACGGCTTGAAACATTTTGTAAGCTGATAACCAGAGGCAGCGGACTGGGAGCGAGGGGAACCATATTCTCGCGCGGCTCCGTATGAATGTAATGAATTAAGTTTCAATGGTACAAGCCAGACTTTGTACGTGCGTGTGAATGGCTTTCGATCATTAAAGCTCAGCATGGCACTGTTAATGTGAAAATTAAATGCTTTATTAAATAAGAAGTGCAGTGAATTACCACGCATGGACGTATTTATAAATTGGGTATAGCAAATACTCACCTTCTTATAAGATTAGTATCGAGGTGTGAAATATAAAAATTAAAAGTTTATTTTAATATCTACAATTAAAACGTCACGTGATAAAATACAGTAAGACGTCAAAAAACATAATGTCGAAACGTTAGAGCACAACAAGGTCTCGCCAACCTCATTCTTTGTGATAAGGAAACTAAACAACTAACTAAAAAGCTCTGCAGCTATTCACGCTCAAAAACCACATTATCCCTATCGATTTAAGGATATACAGTTACATCAAAATACATGCGCTACTATATCTACAAACTGGGTGGTTTAACACAAAGCAGTCTCGAATCAAGACTTTAAACGAGTAGTCGACTGCGGACAACCAACTGTAGGCCATAACATATACAAACACAGACATAATTAACGTGCAATTTTTACCTATACATCCATGAAAATGAAATCCATCATTGGATCCTTGTGACTCCACTGCCACGGGACGCACACAATCGCAAGCACGCACACTAACACGAGGTCCCTCCTCACGCGAAGGGAAAATCTTCACACACGACACAGATAAACATGTCAACTGCTAGACATTGTTACCCTAAAGTCCTTTCACGTTTTTCACCACAAATACACCATTACGCACAAATAATAACACAAACCGCATAAACGAACACAGAAACACTGGCTTATTTCGCAATATCACCCGCGTCGAGTCAAGAAGACGTCGCTTTCATCGAAAATACGCGTAAGTATTGTAGTGTCGATTCGGCGACTGTTCTCCCCGCCCTGTTCCAGACTCGAATGTCGCCGCCATATTGAATCTCACTTCACGGGCGCACAGTGGAGCATCTAGCGGTGGTACTCGGAACAAAAACGCTCAATACCTGGCAAACTTTCCATTTTTTTTAATGAATCTTTTTAAATATGACTAATTATTTTGAATAAGATAAACAAAAACAAGCATTGGTACCAGTTTAAGACAAATTAAAGACTCAGCAGTCTGTAAAGACGTAATTTCTGTAACTTGTTAACGGTGTTGTACAAACGCGTTCACAAACTCGCATAATGCTTTTGATGGCGGTCACTAGATAGCGCTGATAGCGATTATTCTTACCTAAGCTTACATAGGAACATAGGTACATGTACACTTAAACACATACGCCGTACAAACTTTGTGTTTATATACATAAGCGTTAATAATACGTTCAATGCCACGAAGCTTTACGGGATTTTATCTAATTACGGAGTGTAATTTACGGCTTTCATCATCATTAATTTGTGTATATCTAGTAAGTGTCGAATTAATAGGAGTAATACGTTCTCATGTTACTTTAATTAACTATCTGTCACCATTCACTAAATTTACCCACTAAGTTGAACATTTATTGACAATTTGATTTAGTATTTGCTTGTTAATTATCACCTAAATTTCATAATTTAGATAGCAAAAACTATTTGTGTATAGTAAGTTCTTCCAATTCCCGAAGACTTTTTTAATAAAGTTTAGTTTGTTTATGTGTCTTTTAATGTACTGTTTTGTTTTCTACATGCCAAAAACTAAGTGCACTTAGGTGTGTTGTCGGATTCTAATATAAATCCATGACACTGAATTAGCCGCTTCAAACATTGTAAAACGGAAGCAATTTATGGCCACCCACTTGTGAGTCATATGGCGTCGTCTGCATCGAGCCCAGTGAGCCGATCGCTGGAATACCAAAACACAAATCAAATCGTGGCAAGTATATCTAGATAAATTACAACAAAAGCGACGTAAGACCAAAGGTACTCCATCTCCAACCTTATTGTAAATGAAAAAGTAGAATAAAAATTATGCAAAGAATATTTTGTTTCTTTCTGGTAAATATTCCAAAGAAATGCTACTATTTTTTTATATAGTGACTGTACTATAAATCAATTCTGCCTGCGTTAAAGTGTATAAGCCTAAGAGCAGCAGTAAAATTAACTCCAAATCTTACTGAAAAGAAAAATTGGAGTGACGTTGTACGGTGATTGGCAGTGTTAGCAATTTAATAGTGAAATTCCCAAAGACACATGAAATCTCTTAAAAAAATGTCGGCACAAGAATAATATTGAATTTGCGCATCAGTATTCACTGTTCAGGATATTTAATTGCATACAATATTATCAAATTGTATTTTAATTGTATTTTTTGTAGTTAGATACCCAATAGAGACCCAATAGAAAATGCAATAAAATTTAGGCCACAAATGGACTTCTCTGCTACTATTTCCAGTGGTGTGGTATCATATTATGTTTAGGTATGTTTGGCTATAAATATAACAAAACGGATATTTTTTTGTTAATGCCGCCGCGTACTTCTTGAAAAATAATGAAAACGTACAAAGAAATATCATTACTGTTATTTCCGAAGTTTGCAAAGCAAAACTATTGAAACAATTACATTGCAGCTGATAAAAATTTACTAAATATTACAAACCAAATAGAACAATATTTTTCACATCACAATTTTAAATAAAACTATGTAATATTCTTTCACAAATTAACTTACCTTTGAGTTTCGTTTCTTTCTTTCACGGGTTTGATTTGTTAAAAACATATTATAAATATGCCTATTGATTATTGAAGAAATACTTAGTAAGTACGTGAGTTGGACTCACACTGGGATGTATATTTTCTGTTCTTAAAACTAAAATAAAGACTATAAATCTTAGAAGAAGAGAAAGATCAGGTATAGTTTTTACTTACCTCACTTATCACATTTAGTCACATTAAGTATAAGAAACGATCAGAAAACCATATTACTATTTAGAAGTCTAGTAAAAAATAAGAAATGAGGCAAAGTAATTCCTCAAAATAACATATTTTGCTGGTTCACATGTGCATCGTAACGCGTTTTACGTTCCTGCTGTGATAAAATACTCTCTTGGACTTACTCGAGTCCTGGTTTTAGGAGCGCTCGTAAAATTGACACTTTTTAAAGCGTTGATTTTCCAAAAGGAAAAATTGGTTCTAGATGTAAAGAAATGTAAAATGTTTTCTAAAAATGTTAGAGCAAATGCAATTTTTATCCGTGGTGCATTTGAAGTGACTTGATGGAATTTGGATGGATATTATCCAGGTTTTTTAGGAAAACGATCTCAATTAAACGGTTTACACCAATCCTTTTCTTCGGCCGCAAGTACGCCACCGCTTAAAAACGATTGATAGCTAGACGTTTGTAAGGTTAACCTGATAAAACCAACAACAGGCCCAATCCTTTTTATTAGATTTTAATTACAATTATCTTGCAGTATTAGATAATAACAAAATTTTGTTTCCATAAAATTATTTATTTAGTTATTTACATCAAAAACATTTGTAACTTAAACACCAAAACATTACAAACTTAATTAAATTAGTCCATTTATGCGTTCTCACTCACTCTTTTGCATTCATCGATCAGCCTCCCTATTCTATTAAAATGGATTAATCCCTGTCCAAAAACATACTGTTGTTTATTTTTTTAATTATTACATAACGCAACAAATGAATGTACAAATGGGGGAGTTAATCCCTCATAGCATTCTCAACCACTCAACCATCAGGTTAATTAGAGACAATAAATTGGTAACCTATTTTAAACTTAAATTCCTTTTCATGTGCTCCTATTTGCAATACGAGTTTTAGTAATTAGCGAACCAAAACCTCTGTCCTAATTCTAAGGTAATGACGTCTTAGGTCTTGTAGTCCTCAATGTGGCAGCCGAGTTAATGAGGTGACATGCCCGTCATTAGGTTAGGAGCAATGTCGGCTAACTGTCGAGCCTTGTTGGGATTTTGACATCGTTAGCCCACTGTGCCCCGGATCTCTATGCTCACTGTCAGTCTGTCACAGAGGCATATTTCAAAAACTACTGATACTATCGAATGAAACTTGGAATAGAGTTAAATATTGCTGATCTAATTTTATTGCAAATATTTATACTTAAAAAAAAAGGTAAAAGTTTTAAAGTAAGGTTGGCGACCTTACTTATCCAGTGCAAAACCTGTTTTAATTTTTCTATGTAATAATAATATTCACTATAAATATTGTTTCTTGAACCACGAGCGTTGCTAAGTAAGTTAATTGAAGTCATAAGATCATGTTATTCAGATAACCTTACAGGTAATTTTATTAAAAACAAATAACCGCTTTCATATCTAAATTAAATAAATCTTTTAAATAAACATTATTGAATAAATTAAAGAAGACAGCTAACTCATGTTTTACACTGCAGTTTTGACCATACACTGCATAAAAGATTTAATTACTACTTTGTCCCACAAAAAACACGCAGAACCACTGTTGTTTTCATGAACAAGGCGCCCAAATTTAGTTGACAGTCTTTTTCAACAAATTAAACGGAGAGGGGGTTATTTATCTTGTAAAAATGTAATATGTCCTGATAAGAACGGTTTACGTACCACCTTAATTGACGAGCGACGAAATAAGGCCGAGCCCTTGGCCTATTTAGCGAGGACCTGCGCATAAGATCGGCGTTTGTTTTTGTATTCATAATGTAATCAATTTACCTCGATATTGTTTGGTGCCGCTAACACAAATATTTCCTTAGCTTTTAATAAGTTTACGCTTTGAGACTGGCTCGTAGTACAGGGAAAGTTGGTAAGGGTTTTATAATTATGTATAAATAATATTCGTACCAAACTGTACGATGATCCACGACTAAATTTAATATAGATCCCTGTCTTTATTACTCGGTTGAGACTCTACTTAATTACTCGGTTGAGAGAGAATTCGTAAAGTCCGCCATTTACAGGTATTATTACGTTTTTGTTAACTATGATACAGGCACTTACAGTTTAAATATTAATGAAGATTTTAAAGTTACTTTTCTAATATTGTAATGTATAAAAAAATATGAAAAACGAATACAAAAATACATTAATTATTATCATTTATTTCAATGTCTACAAGTCGCGAAAACCTAAGAAGTAATTTTGTAAATCTATAAACTTATGCTCGCCTATGGCTACACTAACTTAATGAAACATTGTTTAACTATGCCTTCTAACTCTAAGCATTCCCACTACTTAACCTTATATTCATGACCTTCATAAAATAGTTTAAAATTAGGCCCTGTGACGCAAGACACAAACAAATCAACAGGCAAAAGCATTAAATTTATTACACCCCTTTTGCGTTAAAGGTTAAAAAATCAGGGAGTAAGTACATTAATCTGTCGTCGGAAGCCGTTTATGGCATTTCACCGCCTTCTTCCTGTTAAACGGGAGGTAACAAACGCGTTGCCGAGAGCTAGCAGCGAGACGTAAACCGATTTAGTAGGTATCACCATCTATTTCTTCGAGATTATCGCCATTTTCTTACGGGCGATGAAATATCAAAAAGGAGCAATCAAAGGTTCTTGTGGGGTTAGGGTCGCCATATGGAAAATTAAATGTCCTGATAAAAATCCGGACATCATCCTAATAATCCGGACATTTCTTGTAACAGCTTTTGTAACTAGAGTTTTAAGCAAACAAATTTTGATTGAGATCTCTTTAGCTGTAATTTATCCTATTTTAAATGGTTTTGAAAGAAATATTTTTATTTGTGTTGATTACTACTTTTATGTATCCTTTCATTCATTTAAACTGTGTAAACTAACAAATATATATCGTAAACATTTTTTTTATGAGGTCATTCCTAAAAATCCTGACACTTGCCAAGTCCGGCCGCAATCCAGACAAAGGGTCAAAAATCCGGACAAGTCCGGACAAATCCTGACGTATGGCAACTCTATGTGGGGTCGGCATCGCGCTTGTGATTCCTCAGGTAATTGTTTACCATCAGACAAGCCCTACGTCTGTTTGACACTGACGCCCTAAGAAATCTGGAATTTACTTTGGAAAATGTTAATAAGCGACTTTATTTTATAGCAGGTAATAGTATTTTATGCAACTGTTGCATAATGAGGGGTCTTAAAACACGAGTGTGGTTTTATGAAACGAGCGTCAGCGAGTTTCATAATAGGATCACACGAGTGTTTTAAGAGCTAATTATGTACAGTTGCATACATTACTTTATCTACACACATATCATAAGTACTCTATGATGGGTTCAGAAGCCATAGGGCAATTACCTGCATTGCTACTAGCTACTAGTGCTAGGTACCTATTAAATGTCTATAGACTGTACACATTAAAATAATGTAATAAAAAATGAATTTGAACAAATATAGAAACAAATTAGAAAAAATCTCATTATAATATTGGTTGTTATAATGCTGGTCATTGCCTACGGTTTCTGAACGCATTATGGAGCCTTTATGATATATGTGTAGATAAAGAAGATAACCACACAACATAAAAATCCCTGATACATTTTAAAAGGTAAGTATCTAGAAAACCGCTGACCGTGTCTCCATATCAAACATACTTATTTAATAAAATTGTTTGCTATCCCGTTCTCCAAAATGGCACTAGACGATTTCATTAAATTTACATGTATTTAAGTTATAGTAAGTATGTATATCCTTAGCTATACGTAGCGCAGGCCTTGTTGCTTAATTTGGGACTAGGCCAATTGATAAAAAATTGTGCTAAGACTTTTTAAGCACTTTTTCCGCTCCGGGATATCTCATAGTTACTGTGTATCGTAGTATTATATTCGCAAGCTTATCAATCCAAGTTATTTTGGCTCCGTAATGTTTTTTTTTTCGCCAAATAAAAATCTTACCAATAATATTTTTTACACACATAAAGTCACGCCTGTTCTTTCGGTGGGATAGGCAGAGACCACGGATTTCCACTTGCTACGATCCTGAGCCTGACATACAACCTTTGCTTCACTTATTCTCATAACATTCTTCATGCATGATCGTAGATTTAGGGTACTCTTGACCTGGCCTTTCTCTAGAATGTGAATATTTATAATCAATAACAAACCCAGCTGTCCTTTTAATAGCTAATTTATATGACTAATAAGTTGGGATATCAATACTAGGTATAACAGCATCTCAGCAAAATAAACACGTCCCTGGTGTTCTATTAGAACTCTAGGGGCACAATTTACATCAACTTTTTGCTTTTTGCAGCAATACAGCAGCGCGTTACTTGATCGCACGACTGCATTGCTATATTGCCTCTTATCGCCATAGCGACGCCCAAAAGTAGAAATAAAGTTACAATATTGTCGCAAGCCATATTCATCCTTATATACGCATGAATGAATATAAAGGTATATAATATAATATATTACTTGTCTTAAGCAGGAAACAAGGTTCTAAGCTAAAGTTTTTCTGTGGCTGCATCATTCTGGAGCAACATGGTATAAAACAATTCTTTTATAAATGATCTTTAGGTGATAAAAATTTTAATTTAAGGTTAGAATTTTGTTTATAAGATAAGACAGGTATGGATGAACAGACTTTATTCAAAATTCAAATTCAAATTATGTTATTTACAGGCTACTAATTTGTCCAGATTTGTTAGTAACATTGCATTTTATGCAGTGCCTGTCCAAACGCGTGGCTTCATTAAGTTTAAAGATGGCGGCATGGAAGTAAGGAGCGGAAGTGGACGTAGGCTTAACGTTACCGACAGCACCGCCATTGATAAACAGAATGATTTATAAATCACAATTTGTAACTGCGTGTGCTAGTTAGGTAAGGTGTAAGTCAGCTGCAGAGAAAAGTAACCCCTGTTGTATGCATACGTTCACACAAATACAATGCATTTTCACCCCCGTTGAATTGTGCCCCAGTTAGGGGTGTCAATCCGAGGATTTTTAGTGTGGCCGGTGTACGCATACAACGGGGGTTACTTTCTCTACAGGTGACTGTACTAGACTATCGACAGTTTTTTTATGCAACATAGAAGGCAAACGTGCTCGTTGTTCACTTGCTAGTGATCACCACCGCCCATAAACACCTGCAACGCCAAGAAGATTGCAGATGCGTTGCCAACCCAGAGGATTAAGATGGGTTACTTTTTGTTCCAGTAATTGCACCGGCTGTCTGGATCTCCACGCCGGAACACTACTGCGCAAGCACTGCCGCTTAGTATCCTGGCCTTTTGCGACGGTATCGATACTGTAGAAAATTGTTTTTTCTTACAGTATTAATTTCTTGTTTAGGTTGTTCTACATGATGAAACACATTAGAATAAAAACCGTTGTTTTTCGCAACAGCGCACCGTAATATCGTCTACGCAAGATTTTTACAGGACATAAAGTTGATCGCTCGAGCTCTGCGGATGGCAGTAAAACGCTGCGAACTAAAGCAGTTCGCTGCTCAACGAGATTATTGCAGTGTTTTATCCTTGACGAGCATCGGAATGATCTAAAATGCTCTTCCTCTGGGCTAGTTAGTTAGAAAGAAACGCACTGAGCGACACAGTGCAGACACTATTTACGTGAAATGCAAAAATAAAAGCCGTTTGCGTATTTGCCATTGCTATTAAATTTAGGGCAGTAGTGCTGCACACGATGCTTCCAAAGCGACTAACTAATAGGAGCGTGAATAGCATGGGCGGCAGTGGGGTTTTGTCCTTATACTGGTGAAGTCGAGCAAGTCTTACAACTTTTGTACTTAAGTTCCTTGTAATACAGTCGAAACGTTGCAAGGAAATTTCTAGGTCGACGATGCATATATAATTAACCGTTGACAGCAACCGTAAATCCAATAAATCGATGAAATCCTCGTCCGTCGGATCCTCCCCGGCGTCAATTTTCTGCGGTACTAGAGTGTGACGCGGCGCTCCAATGCGCAGGCGCTTGTTATGTGAGACAGTTGCGAAAACCAAATTACACGAATAACAAATCAATCGAAATAACTCAATATGAAAAAAAATTAAAGAACTTACGCGTTCAAGAAACCGCTTGGAGGGCTAATGGTCTAATTCTGCCAGCATTTTTTTTTTATGAAATAGGAAGGCAAACAAGCAAGTGGGTCACCTGATGGTAAGTGATCACCACCGCCTATAGACACCCGCAACACCAAAGAGATCGCAGATGCGTTGTCAACCCAGAGGGCTATGATGGAATACCTCTTGTGCCAGTAATTACACCGGCTGTCTTGATCTCCACGCCGGAACACAACAGCGCAAGCACTGCTGCTTAGCAGCAGGATTAGCGACCAAGATGGTGGTAGCGATCCGGACGGACCTTGCACAAGGTCCTACCACCCGCAAAAGCATAAAAATATAAAGCACAAAAGTCGTTAAAAAAATTATTAATACGATTCACCGGTGATCATAGGGCTGGCTCATTCCTCGGCCGACGTATCGGCATAGTGATACAACGAGGAAATGCAGCCAGTCCTACAGGCACCCTGCCCACTGGCAACGACTTAGTACAGTAAAGTTTTTAGGTTTAGAATAGTTAGTCTATTTTTTATGTATAATAAAGTAGCAAAATTGCTACAATACTTCAGCAAATTCTACCAAGTTCTGTCTTAAGTTTTAATATTAATATCTGGCGTTATGAGAAAGTGTCCGCTAACTGTGTGTCAAGTCACGCATTATTCGGACAGATTTAAATTATGACAAACTATTCACGTTTACTATTGATTGACGTCGACATTAGCGTGAATAGCTATCGCCTTTCCCTTGTTCTGAGCTGCGGTGGACGGTAAAAACTAGCAGGAACATTTGGTTTGGAAAGCAGAGGCATTGTCGAGGTGTGGGTGTCGGTATCGGGGAGAAAAGGTAGCGAGAAATAAGGAAAAAATCAAGAACACGTCGAGCGGCTGAAAAAAGAATTTAAAACATTAAAAAGGGAATAAATATTCGGTCGGCGAAGTATTGAATTTTTGGTTGACAAAAAAAAATCTGGTTGCCGTGTGTATGTTAAGATTTGGTTTTTTTGTTGACCTAATACAATCAGTTAATATTTTTCCCAGCTGTTTAAATTGTAGACGTAATAAATAAATATACATAATTATTAGATATTATTTAAATTAGTTATAGTTTATCTATCTCAGACTAGCCCAAGGTATTTCGGAAGCGATACCCAGTTCATTCTCCTCTACGGAAAAATACAACACACAAAGTGTACGTTCCAAAAAGAGTTATTTTATAATTTCCGAAACAATTCGATATTACTACAAAATCTTGCGTAGCCGTTTTTAAGTGTTTTAGCTATGCTTTTTGTGGTAAATTTGAATTCTGAGACACCCTAAGTCTACTCCTACCTACGGCCGCTGCAATACTGTTAATGTTATTATGTCGTCGAAGTACAGTTAGATATTATAAATATGGAAATTGCGAGAGTTTGGTTTCAGATTGGTTAGCATTGGCAGTACGGCGTTTTGGTTTCTCGCTGACGCTTGTATCTTAGAGCAGGCGAGAGGGTCATGCTTCATTTCTCATATTATACCCGAGTGATTTGCATGCTGCTTGCTAACGACATTGATCTAACGGGCATAACAGAAGTAACAGAACATAACCGAATGGTAAGTATGATGCAGCATTTATACATAAGCGGCTAAGGCCTAACAACCCGGGCGCAAATCGCTTGAAAATTTGTTCATACAAAATGTATGAAAGCGACGCGCCCATGTCGCGTCTTCGCTTTACACCAGTTGTATGAGAGCTGCCAGGGTGATATAACAGAGTCAGAAACTATTTCTTAATATGTCCGTCCTGTCCTAAAAATTTCAGTATTTCAAGAGTTTCAAGACAGATTTTTTAGCTTCAAGCTTCCGGCTGCGCATAGAGGGCGACATATGTATTTTCCGGCCCGTGTTTAACAATAATACTTTTTGACGTTAATATTTATGTATATTGCATACAAGGTGACTCAATAAATTGATCGTTTTCATTGTCATGATACAAGATAGTGGATTGGTGTAAGCTTTTAACGTCGAACAATAGCTTCATTAAAGCAAGTTTCATAATACCTAATTTTAAATCTTTTGAAAACTTGGTAATTAAAGTATTACTCCATTCCTTCCCTTTTTCAATTAATTATTATTCAGTTTAAAAAATACGTTATGAACTTTTTTAAACTCTTACTTAATGCAGTATTTTTTAGTTGGTATAAAATTCCAGTTACCAAAATTTAACTGTTTGGTTTAAAGTTACAAACGTAGCAAAAACTATCTTCAGTAGATATTTTTTGTGTTCCACTTTATCTTTTGCGAACATAAAAAGCCCACGTACAAATAAACTTTCTCTGTCTATTCCGCTTAATCTATTTGGTCCAAATCCGCTGTTAGTATTTAGAAGAAAACAAACAGAAATAATTACAGCACAAAAACTCGACGAATCTACAAGTTTCATGTTTTAAAATAAGAGCTATATCAGAATTAAATTAGCAGAGAACCTAATTAAATTTAGTAAAAATTTGTAAAAGTAATTTGAATATATTTAACGCTTTCATTTTGCATTTTTAATATGCATTTGCATCATGCAAATGGTAAGGAATTGTGATGCATTCTGAACAATTAGTTAGTTAATTTTGGTCATATGTATGTTATTATATACGAGTGATTACGACATTATAATTGGATTAAAACTATAAGCTAATGCGTTTGCAATGATAGTGATAAACAACGGACTTTCTAATGATGCATTTATAGTAATATACCATGACCAAGATCACGCGGAAATTCGCCTTGTTAAGAGATTTCGAAAACCTAATTCATAACCTAAGCTACGTGTGATCTGATTTATAATTTATGACTATTTTGTATCAATAGACATGATTTTCTTTTAGTCGAACTTGGGGCTATTCGCGTCGATTTGTTTACATTTCACATTGTTTCAAGCTTGTGTTAAAGTGGAACATAGTTCAGGACTTTTCATGCAAGTGTTATTTATGTGGTGCTTTTAAAGGAGTATAAACAAACCTAATTTAGCGCAACGGAATCTCACACCATTACATGAAAAATGTGACAGAATGTAAACATACATTTAATAAAATTGTAACTGGCCGTTGTCTGTACTTACTTAGGAGATATACAAAAAAATATATGAGGGGTCTTTACAAGGAGGGTCTTTATAAGAGCAATAGCTTGCTTTGTCTGTATGTTTGTAGGCGCATCACGCAAAAACTACAGCACGAAATTGGAAGCAGTTTTCACAGTTGTATTGCTGGAGGCGTAACGTAAAATCTGGTCCATATTTAATTTTGATACGCCGCCTAGAAGCTGAAGTTAGATATCTACTTCCAAAATCCACGCGTACGAGGTTGCGGGCAAAATTTAGTGTTACATAAAATAATTAGCATCGGTAATATCAGTTCCTTTTGTTAGCAGACTAATGTGGCGCCATTATTAGACTTCCTTCGGTTGTAACCGATTCATTACGAAGTCTCATCTCGAAGCGAATACGACTTTACTTAACATGCTTAAACAAAACGATGTCATACAAACATCTTTTTTTTTACCCTTTATTCATAACGGTTTTTAAACCACGATTGCTTCGAGTTCATCAATTTACGAAGCAACAGGTATTCTCATACTCGTATATCACTAACAGACGGACTGACATCCGGAGGACGTCCGAGGATAATTGCCGGAATTGCAGCTTAGAACCCGGCCTACGTACAGTCACCAGCACCAATATCTGACACAGCGATGCGTGCAAAAATATCTGACACGTCCTACCAGCCCTAGAAATAGAGTCGTATCAGATATTTATGCACGCTTTGTTGTGTCAGATATTGGTGCTGGTGACTGTACTATGCAGTCCTAAACGAAGATCGGAAATTCAATGATTAAGAAATTAGGCTAAGGTTTTCATCGTGTTTTTAATTGGTTGTTATCAATACGCAAAAAGTGGAACATTAAAAAAATTGGTATAAATTCCTGGATGAAGTATGTTGTAGGGTATTTTTATTTAAATATATCTTGTTACCTAATGGTTAGCGGCCATCATCAACTTACTGTTTATTGTCAAATGACTTATGTTTTGCGACGAAATCAAGAGTTTTAGATTATTTATAACTGTTAATTATATTATTTATAACTGTAAGTCTATTTCGTGCACAGTAACGCCATCTGTGAGCAAACTCTGTAAACCTGACAAATAAAACTGCTAGGGGGCGCCCGCGTCTCCGTGATTTAAAACTTACCCACCAATTTCTGTGCTTTTTTCCGTTTCTTAATTCGGGGTATGCTTTAGTTAACCATGATCCTAGATTTAAAACATGCTTACAATAAATGCAAAAATATACATATAGCAGTTCCTTTTGTCTGCTTGACATGCGGAAGAATAGAATAGAATAGAATAGTCAATGTCTGTTTCATTTTCGACGACTGGATAGCCTAGTGGTTAGTGACCGCGATTACAAAGATTTAGATTCCAAGTTCGATTCCCGGGAGGGGCAAAAGTTTGTATGATGAACTCGAATGTTTGTACCCGAGTCTTGGATGTTACATGTATTTAAGTATCTATTTAGCTATATAAGTATGTATATCCGTTATCTAGTACCCATAATCCAAGCAGCTTTAGTTGCTTACTTTGGGACTAGGTCAAAATTAGTGTGAATTGTCCCAAAATATTTATGTATTTATTTAATATTTAATTTTCGGCCATACTATACGTAAAATGATGTACTAATTTGTTTTCATCTAGTTATTGTTATTAAACAGAGATACAAGACCAAGACTACATCGTTTTCTTTTCCTATAAAATTTTATATTGCGTGGCGTTGCATTGTTGTGCAAATGGCGGAAAAACACATTTGTATATGTTACCGATTGACTGACAGACAAGACAACGCCTACCCTAAACCGTTGACGATAGAAACGGGAAATTTTGAACATGTGTGCCCTAAGAAAGGATTTTAGGAAATTTTACCATTAAGAGGGTAAAATGAGCGGGGGGGGGGATGGGAATGGGGGATTGAAAAGGGGAATTTAGTATGTAATCCTAAATAAGAAAACACATTGGACAGATTTAAAGCAATTTATTACGACCCGTTAATTTTCACAAGGTTTCTTTGAGCTCCAGCCACCTTGACCTAGGCTGTGCATTAACTTTCATCCGCACACGACCACTCCGCCTGTCCGCCTATGATAATGTTGCTGCACAAGACCTTAAATACTTTTACAACTTTAACACCAAAAGTATCACTCTCGCGTTACCGACCGTTTTGGATGAGCTAGATCTTTAATTGTAAGTCACAGTTAACGTATATCTCATTTTTGTAAAACCGTACAACATATGAGTGCTAAAAGAAAAATAAATATATTTGAAATGCGCAGGCAGCAATTTATAGCGGCAGTTATAAACACAAATACTTATTATTGTGTGTTGAGTTTTATGCCCAATTAAAACCATTTACTAACTAACGAAAAAAAATACTATATTTCTTTAAAAAAATAGATATATATGCTGATCACAAACAAACATCACTCGGGTCTCAAGTGTTTGTAAACCGTGGTAAATGTCCCATTGCCCACTAACATGCATTCGAACTGAGTTCGATTTAAAACTACGACCCTATACAATTATTAATCTAAAAATAACTGTGTCAAAAAATAAGAGATTACCTCACTAGGTAATCTCTTATTTTTAGGCACAGTAATTTTTAGATTCCCGGCGATTTTCTGTGTGTTTAACAAAATAAAGTTTTACACAAAAGTTGTGGCGCCTTTTATTTCAGATTGTCACCTTTGGTTCACCCATGGTCTCATTACTTAATCTACTGCGTAATTATACGCTCGTTGCTGTTTACTCTTATTTTTTGCATCCTTCATGGTTTTTACATCCTTCAAAATTTTCTGCATCCTTTAACATTTTCTGAATTCTGCATTAACTTGACGCTGGCAGAAATATTAAAAGACGATTGCCATTAAAAAACCCTAAAAATTATAATGTGTATGGAAATTGTATACAACAGTTCTGTAAACAAAAGTTGTTTCTTGCATTTTTCTAGGAATTCACGAACTCATTTCAATTACTTTTGTAGGTTAATGTTACTTTAATGAAGTAGAATGCTATTCGGTAGAATGACGTTTGCCGCAGTTAGGCGTCTACGAGTACGTAAATTGCATATGAAAAGCCAGCCAAGTGTTCAATGTTGTCTTTTTTTTACTGCGCTGTTAATTAAGCTCACAATTTCAACAGTTCCAATCGCATGTCATTTGAGTTCATTTCAGTGGCGTAGCTACCCATGGGCTAGGGGGTTCCGTGCCCCAGAGCCCTCAAGCTCATGGGTCCCCTGGCCAGCATGCCTCTAACTCTAGCTGTCCTACTCACAAATATTTTCCGACCACCAGAATTGCATACCTTTTTATATAATTTGTCTAAAGGGCTATGGTCACCAAGCTACGCAACTGGTTCATTTCTTAGAATTCCGAACGAATGACGAACAAGTTTAAAAAATTATATGAAGTTACTATTCAGTTAGTATATGACCTACATTTTCTTACATTTCAAACACGTGTCTCATTTAGCCATTTAAAGGTCACGTCTTAAACTGGACTACCGATTCCCGACCGTAATTACCTATTAATAAAGAAGTAAAAAATTGTCTACAGCAAGAACTAGTTGAGAACGTAATTGAATGGTTTGCTGGCCACAACCAAGTGTTGGGAAATACACATTTAATGAGTGGTGCCCAAATTACAGTGATTGGGCGTGGGCACGCGGTTTCGCCAAATTGGAGCAGCCGTCTTACCATATTTTTGTAACACCTCGAACATTAATATTATGTATGTGTACTTTTACTTTTTTTCCAGTTTATTTTTAGTATAGCCGAAGTATAATGAATTACATGTGTATGCTTTATAGGGAAATATTAATTAATAATTCATGCACGTCTAAATTAGCTTTTAATGTGGAGTTAGTACATTTTATAATTATTCAGCATTTAAATGACACAGTTAAATACATATTATAATTTATTATTATTAACATTAGCATAAATACAAATAAAAAAAGAATCTGAAATAAATAATCTTTACAAAATAAAATAACACAAGAGTCAATTAAATATCTTAAGTTGGTCTCTTGAGGTAAAATGCCCATTGTAGGCTGACTACATTTCCGCGTTGCATCAGGATGCCAATGAGAAATGTACCAGCCTTGTCATAGATGACTTCAGAAAGAAACAGTTTTTTTCATTATTTCTAGTGATAGTTCGAGTGCCTCAAATTATAAATCTAGAGATCACGTAATACATGTAAAAGCTTGCCTTTGAAACATTTGCTAGCATTTGCTAATAGTTTTATGCAATTTTACTATTCTTTTGTTGCATTGATTTTGCGTTTAGTACCTATTACGATGGCGGAAATAAAATTGCCACATTTACAAGTTATATAAAATCTTATTTAATTTGTAGTTTTTTACGAATATTTTAATACCTTATTCAAATATTTGTAGAAAACGCAAAGCCCAAAGCAGGTTTGACCAGTAGTGCGATTTTTGAATCTCACCGGGTGACTAAAGCTCACCAAAATGGCCATTTTCATAGAGATTCGGCCATTTAGCGTATTACTTATAACTACCCGTTAGAAGAATATTTATAATGATATGTCAAAAAAGGTTCAGTAATTGAAAGTATAATATAATGAAACCGAACACGTTTTTCGTATATTCAGGGTAATCCCATTAAGTAATACAGGAAAAAGTTAAAAACGATTTAAATCGGCGTAGCTGTTTTCGACTGAGCTATAAAAACTACATTGAGGATTATAAATGGTGTAGTAAAAATAAAAATGATTGATGTATAGTACTTAGCACGTTCTAATTTTAAATTATTTTAGAAACCGACATGTAAATTACCCACTATCTGACTTGCCTGTTGACTGGCGTAATTATACACGTTTTTGCGCGCACACGCATGATCCAACCGAACGAACGGTCTGCGCATCGATCAACATGATCTATGCCCGCTTCTCACGCATGCTGTAATGTAGAAAAGTACCCATGGTCAATGTTCGGAATGGGTAGTGTTATTTGGGGTTATGGACCTCAAAAATGTATGCTAGTTTGAACCCGTTATTATTGATTTATTTATTAGGAACACAGGATACCTCCAGAAAGCACGGTCATTGGGCATCATGTAAGTTTCGTAAAAGTGTAATAATTCTTAAGGCATTTTTTTATCCTTTGCAATCGTTGCCCTGTATTTCTTAAAAAAGCATTGATGAACCAAATATTAAGAAAGCATCGTTATAGCGGTTAATACGATATAAAATTAAACGTGTACTTAATTTATTTTCGAAAATAGACAGTGGCGCCTCTGTGGGGTGTCATATTTAGGACTGAACTGCTCAGATTTCGAATAACGTTATTTATTCGCAAAACAACAAATTTGTAAATAAAATAAAACATTATTTTTGATTTGTTTATTCCCTATTTGTGAAAGGTTATTCCACGAAATTCAGTACTGACCGCCGGCGCCATTATTTCCAAAAAAATATACGCGAAAGAGGTTTTAAAATATTACCAAACTACATTTTATATTGAAATTGGGTAAGAAACAGATACTCGTTAATAAATTATTTATAACTGCATAAGTACAAATAAAAATTTAAAACACCAATGAACACATTACGGTCTGTTTCCAGTTCAATTGAAGTACTAATATAAAGTTTGATATAAATATAGCATCTGTCTGTAAATATTATTTAATGACTCTCTTTATTCAAATCGGTTTCGAAATCTACCGAAGCCAAGCCATCTATTTATACCTTTGAGTATTTAACATTGAGATGCCAAGCCGTATTATCACCTAACAATTTTTTCTGCCAATTTTAGCGGGGGAGACGGGTCTAGATGTTGCCCGATGGCTGGGAAATTCGGGATTGTCCTGGAATTACGTGTCTTGTCCCGTGCCCAGGAATTACACTTTATAGTCCCGGACTTCGAGTGTTACTATATTTTCAGAGTTCCTTACCTCAAAAGGAAAAATCCGAAAACTGTAAACAGTATCGGAAGTCTCCAGATGAGATATCCGAATAAAATCACAACATGCTGTCGGCAACACTGCCACGAATGCCATGATGTCAAATTTTGAAATGTTTACGTTATGTCTGTCAAAAAGCTTATTAATTTAAAATGTTTTTGGTGTTGTAAATAATAAATTAATTGTGAAGAAAATTATTTACGTGTGATAAAAAAATCCGTCTTTAGTGAAATTTGAAGTTTTTGATAGCCGTTTGAAGGTAAATACAGCACGATTAACCATTTTTGCAGAGATCGCTTTCGCGATACGGACTAAAGCAAAATGACACACGATATCGCGGCGAACTGGTTTTTATAAACCGTTATGATTTAAATCACGGTTTTAGGCCATATGCATTGGCAGAGGGGAATGCGTGCCTTGCGACGTCCAGTGGCTAAATTGTCTAAGATTTATACCAAGATACCAGATCAAATATAAACATTAAGTAGAACTTTTGATAATTAAGAAATAGAAGTTATATATAGTTTTAAGTATATTTTATCTATATAATTAACACACTAGATGTGTTTGGTGTGTTGTCTAAGCAAGCACTATAGACAACGAAACTGAATTCTGAGCTTCTGCAGAATTCTGTCGCAATGAGTGATCGCTGTAATATGACATTTACCATGGAAAGTACTATGACATTTATTGTGAACAGGTTCTACTGTGATAGTTCAGTTTGATTTTACCGTACAAGCTTTGCTTAGTTTAGGACTAGGTCATTTTGTGTAAATTTTTGAAGGATATTTATTTATTTACGTTACATCCAACAGTAATAAAAGTGCATCTGATATAGACCGCTTAACACTAACACTGCGTTCGCGAAACAATTGCATAATTTGAATGATAATATGAAGCCATGAAGTAACGCCTGGATCATATTATTTAATTAGGTTAAAGTATAAGTGGACATGATTCACGAATCGTCTTAGCTATATATTGAGTTAATAAACCGTACGTTACATTACATATATCGATTGTCTATTCGGTTCACAACAGTTCACAACTACATACAAGAGGGCCACTTCTTAAGTTTTATACCTTATACGGCTGTTAGCGGTTAACTCTACTTGGGGCATAAAATATGAACGGTTCACACGAAACCCGCGAAAGGTAAACGTGTTTTACTTTGACAAGCCATAACTGTCACGCGACCATTCAAGCTCGTAACGTTGTATTCAGTAGGTAGCAACTGTTACTATTAGCCACTTATGAACAAAACGAATAGTTTTAGAACAGAACTAAACAAGGCAGTTTATCCTATATGAAATATGCAAAACATGTTTTGAAGTATTATGCTGATAATTTACGTGAGGTAGATGGAACGTTTTTTTTTATTCTCATGCGATTTATGGATAACACACGAACCGCGTGCGAAAAGTTAGGCTTTATCTCCTGTTATATAAACATGTTATGCTCTATTAAGTTTTGTGTTGTTTGACGTAAGTTTATGTGTGTAATACATAGGCATCTAAATAATTCATTAAAGGTCTTTCAACATTTACTCTACCAAGGACTTGATATTTTACTAAAGAATATAAGGCATAGACTGGACAAATTTTGACAAGACAAGATTTGGACTGTTGGTAAGTTCTGTGTCTCAGCCTCCATATAAAAAATGGTTATTTAGCTAATTCATCATTTAAAAACATACTTAAGTAAAGCGAGGTAAATGGGGAATCAAGTTCTTATATGTATATGTGTTGTGTCACTGTTCTAATTTATTTGACAAGTTCAAATTGCATTTGTTTAATTTGCTATGTGAACATGTATTGTAATGCTTTGTTGAGAGATAAGTAAACTTTTTCTGACTGTACTAAGGCCGCCCATCTTCCATCTCCGTCATCAAACCAGCTAAGCACAATCTGTTATAGGACATAAGAGCTAGAAATCACAGACTTCAGATAACCGATATACCATTATATATATATTGGTATATCGGTATACCAATTCTATCTTAGTGAAAGAACGTTCAACACCATAAGTAGCACTGAATTCTAAATCCTTATTACAACCAGTTTAGCTGAAACAGCGCAAGGCCTGGATCCGTAATGTATCGCGCGCGCGCGCGCGCATACGCACTAACGCACAGATATACTTACTTAAGCTATAAACTACAACCACCCCTCTTTTCGAGTCGGGGGTTAAAAATAAATAGTACCTAACAACGAAATGAGTTGAGAACAGACCAAATGAAATTTTACGAGTGGAGAAATATTAAATACAATAAATAGCAAAATATAACGTCTCTAACTGTCACATTCTCATAAATATACAATTAAAAAATTAACTATACCCTTAATGTGCTGTTTCACACAAATAATTAATTCGTAGCGCGAGGCGGTTAGTAGGTCCCCTGAAATGGTACAATACTTAACCTGAAGAATAAGGCAATAAAACTACTGAAATTATTTAGTTCCGAACTACCAATCATATATAATAAGGCTTCAAGGATGATGCATTCAAATTGCGGATCAGCGTGTACAAATTAATCACATTGAAGCGTGAAGCACGTACTCACTTTCAGTGTGAAATAAGGTACCCGTAGTACAAAGCAAAATGGAAGGTATTGTACCGTTTACAGTGTATGTTGGAGGGGCATTTACCTCCTTCCGAAACTACAAGCACTTACGTGTGGGTTCGCGGAAATGTTCAACAATGTAGTACCTAAGTGCATAGGCTGTAGCTGTGGCCATTGACTTCTTTCGTGTAGACAGTTTGTTAACTTCCAGTGAATCTGAAAACTCTAGCTCGGAACTCGGAGACATGAATTGAGATATTAAATTCTTTATTGGTTTGTTCCGTTTTTAAATGGAACAAGCGATTTTCTTCTTTTCACTATCTATATTATGAGAGAGAAAAGTTTACGGCTAGGTGCAGTTTGCTGTATTCATTTCTGCTTGGGTCTTTAAGTTTTTAAGTTTTTTTGTTAAATTTTAATGGAAATGGGATAGGAACACTCTCCAAAAATACGAGCCATAAAGATTGAGAAATGGTAGGATTTTTTTCAGGATCAGGATGTAATTTAAATTTTTTGAATAGGCTTAATCTCCTTACAATGTTTAAAATTTGTCCAATACCTATCATAACAGACTAGCGAGCCCATTCATGTGCGTGTTTTGTTTTAAGCAAACAAGCAACAATCTATCGCTAGCGGGTATTGCTAGAACCTTCAACGGAAACCATTAACTGGTCGCTCAGTCTTGAGTTATTTAGACAGATACAAAAGTTATTTATCTACCGCAGCATCAAGGATTTTAAAAAGAAAAACTGGACGTTAAAATACTACACCTGCTTGAAATGAATCTTCGCGAACGCAAAATCTCGTCCCGAGAACACCTGCCTGTGGATTCTGTGCCGCCTTGTTTTACCGGGAACAAAAAACCTGAAATAATTCCTTGATAATCGGTAATCAAAAAATAATGTCAGGATTAAAATTACGAGCCTTATCATCAAGAGATTCTTATAATTATAACGTACTAATTGTTTGATACCCTTCAGCTGTCATAAAATGTATCAAAGGAAGAATTTTAATTGAATTGAATTATCTATTAACCAACACACCTACTGGCTACCTAAGGCATATTGCTAGAGTTATAAAAGTAATTAATTAAAAACTAGTTTTGTTTTCTTGGAGCTATACCGTTATGCGTAAATAAGGTTCAAAATAAACGAGCATGAGACCTTAATGAACAACATTTAACAACATTATGAAATGGAAATTAAATACGTCTAGCGTATTTATCTAAAAATATTATGAGTCAGTTGTACAAATACTACGAATATATTACAAGTTATGAAGTTATCTAATGGAAAGTTGATCTTCGACGTGTGTAGTCAATTATCAAAATTTGACTTTTTCTTTAAAGTGGTGGAAGATGTTTAATCAAACGTAGACAGAAATGATGACCGGACTAGGTAGGAGTTCCTACTAGATTGACGCTCTAGAAGAAAGATAAAATGCCGATCGAATGGTACTACTAGTAGAATGCGTAGGAAGTAAGATCATCTCTTTAAATAATATGAAAAATTTGTGGAAAGCAGGAGTCCACAGGATTAATATATTTGTGTACTTCTATGTTGCGAAATTATGGCCTTAAGCTGCTTTTCTCAGTTTTTATTCAATCATGAACGAACATTTTGAGATACAAGTAAACTGGCCCAAGTTAAGGAACTTTAGGACTTCGTACTGGTATTATGTATGTATGTATGTATGTAAGGTGCCTTGTCCGTGTAGGTAGAGACTCCTTTCAAGATGAGCATTCCAGTATAATACTCGTACATATAAAGAAACCAAGTGATTCCAGGTTGCGCCGCAGCATTCCTTGCAAGGCAGCCACGATGCGTTGCTTCGCCAGCAAATCTCGACTCAGTTCGAAAGTTGACTCACGCTTGCTCGGACGCGCTACCGCCGCGCGCGCACACTGTATACGGTGCTTCCATATTCAAATTTGAAATTCGTCCGTTAACCAAGTTGTTTTTTCGTAACCAGAATTTCAAATAGTGGTCAGTGCTGTGATTTCATATGAACCTGATTGGAATTTTGCGTATTGTGCATTCTATTCCTAAATTGGATACCTATACCGCTTGTAGGCGGCTGGATTGTTAATTGTGTGAGTACATACATGGTTGATAGTACATACCACACTTAGTTTAATTAAGTAGATTTAAACAGCTGTTTTAACCGAGGTATGTGTGCAAGCGCATATATGTATAAGCACTGCTTAGCCCTTAGTTTCAATTACCTTACTAATTTTAGAGATGGCTTTACTTTATATTTTCGTCTTGCTAAAGCTTATACTACATAAATATGGACCTTAACAAACAGCTACAAGTAGGTAGCTGACCTTTATGCACTTTGACACAACTATGAAGATATTTATTACATAGAAATGTTACCGGAATAATGTTTATCTTTTTATATTTTCAATGTGAAAGAGTGTTCGTTTCTGTTTCACGTTTATGCTACAGAACCTGGTTAAGATAAAAAGGTCTTGCGTGAGGGCTGCTTAGCGACTTGGATTAGGACAATGGGTTCTTTTCATATTAGATATTGCTTACTTCCAGAGGTGATTCTGTGTAAAAGTGAACCCGTTGAACTGATTCGCTAAATCTAAATAGAGTCAAAATAGCAAATTAAACTGCGATATGGTTCAATTGTTGTAACGAGGCGGTGCGGCTAGTATTTTGGGTATTTTTGAACCAAGTAGCCTAGCCCTGAGACCTCATGGATATATCTAAATAAAATAAAATTATTGAGACGAAAAGTCCATACATTGAAGTATTTAAGAAACTGAACAAGGTGTCTGAATAAAATAAACTGAGCATGTTAAAAAAAATTCAAAATCAGCGTAATAATTAAAACTCATACAACATTTTGATAGCGTCATCTAAACTCAAACTTAAGTACCTAATCAGTGTTCATACGGTACTCAAGACAATACATTAAATAATGCTCATCACGCCCACACTACACGCTATCGGCATGTCAGCGATCTGGTCACACTTTTCACCCAAACAAATTTGCATTGGCATCGGATCTGTTTGAGATTTCTCGGCCTACATGCGGTCGCCTGCGCAAGTGTGGATAATTACCGCAATAACAATAATGATGGTCTTACGACTAGGTATTGCCTTGTGACCCATTTGTAATGCGGCGGTTATATTGTCAAGATTAACATACGTTTGAACCTAGTTTGCTAACAAAAATAATGTTTAGTTTACTATTCACTTTTAACTGGTCTCAGGCTCTCTGTTTTGGCCGTTTACCTTTTTTTTTAACTAATTGATGTAAAACAGCGTTAATAAGGGTTATTTGTCTCAAATTGGTTTTAAGGAATATTTTATGACTGTCATGTGGTTTTAGGTTCAACTTAATAACCACGTTGCTTCTAACTACCACATTATCCTCCGTGTCTTCTTTATTATCTTTAATCTTCTTCGGATAGCGACCTTATTACTCGTATCTTCGGCTGCTTATTCCTAAACAACGCAATGGATTTTGATACCATTGTCACTGTAATTTAGAGATTTTTTTACGGAAAGTTTTTATGTTCAGTAGGGGAAATATATTCACATACCACCTTAGAACCCTATCGCAATGACGCGACGCGTTAAACGCCAGGCTATGTCATACAAATGTCATGTGTATGTCTCTTCGACTAGATTCTACGGTGGTACGTGTTTCAATTTCCTTGACTGTACCTACATTACATTCTAATTGTAACCGTGTGTAGCCGGGATGGGTCACTAGTTTTGCATATACTACTTACAAGCAGCACCAGAAGTAGCTGAAACTTGGAGAGGTGATCAAGACCTACTCAAGTTTTTACACAACTACAGTGTTGTTTGGATATCTTTTTAACCTCTTCAACGGCGTAGATCTATCTACTGCTAACTTTATCACCAAGGGTAAATAAATGTCGCGAAGTATTCATCCAAGACATAAAGAAATTAAAAAATACAAACAAGTATACGAGTATAATTATATTGCTGTCACAAAAAAAAACCCGGAATCTTTAGGCAGGTGGTTGATCATTCTGAACACTCTGTTAAGTACATTTAAAGTATTTCATTCTGAACTTTGGTTGAAAAATAATAATGTTTCTATGGATGACTCTGAGTTCATTTTGTAAAAGCTGTATAATTACCCACTGCTTTCTTAAAGCTAACCTATCTAGTTGACCATTTCTGTGGTCAGTAAAAAGTGTTTTCATTGTACAGTATACTCTACCATGGATCAATTTCATAAACGCGACAGGCGAGAGTTGACAGTGACAATTCACCGTACAATACTATGTCGACAAGTAACGCTACAGACTTAATATCACGTACCTGTCGCTTTTATAAAATTAGGCCCTGCTAGTGCTTGTTTTGCTGGACCTGCTACATTAACACACAGCGCTTATTATGGTCATAAAGCAATCGCCCTTCTCGCACGCGCTAAAACAAGCATGCTAGGGCCTCTGCATATCCGAAGTTCGTGACTACAGGGTGCCGCGCCGTTGGCTTATGAACGGTCAAACGTTTCGACCGGTTTCTATGTCGCTCTCTCTTTACCTTTGACTATGGCGAATCCTATATCCGATAAATATAATGCGATATCTGATAGATGATATATACCAACATGTTACACTCTGAAATGTGAATAACCCCCAAAATAATGATTTCAAATTTTAAACAAACATCGTAAGCAATTACGTAATTTTGCAACAACACAAAATCAATAACAGTTATTGCAGTTACATCATGCACTCGCCATCAGCCGATTTCCAAGCATCATTTGTCGATTTTTACGGACCATCGCGTAAATCACGATCTATTAAACTCTTTTGTTTTTAGAAATATCATCGAACCTAGCATTAAACCTTTTACCGCTATTTCTCGCAGGGACGTAAAATGAGCTTTCTCTTGATACATCACGTTTTGTTTACGTTGTATCGAATCGATGCGGCTATGTTATTAGTTTGTTATTTTAAAAGCTAATTTTAGTCTTGTAAACAAAAAATAACGGCGGACGCGGACTGAAATTAATAGACACTGATAGGGCTGTCTGTACAAATATACCTAACTTACCTCAAATATTGATAGAACCTAGCCTGAGTAAATAAATACTAAGTCCGCAATTCTGTACTACGTAAATAGTGTTCAAAGTCACTGACCCTCCCTGTCTGTCAGAAAGCAATCAACTCTATCTGTATTTGAACATTGACAAGTATTTTCTAGTGATTTCTCAGGCCGTATACGACTAGTTTTGGTGAAACCTGCTGTATTTAGTGTAATAACTTGTCGTAGTCTCTGTGCACCGTTAGATATACATGATTGCTTGAGCATACTCGGTGGAGTTTAATCCGCTGCTCTACATTTTAATACGAGTACAAGCAGGTCCCGTTGTTGTCGGTATAAACGCCGTCGGTGTGAAGCCATTTTCATATTTTGTGCATTTATAGTAATTACTGTAAACCGATCTTAGTTTACTTTGAACACAGACTTATAAACTCAAAAGTTTAACAGCAGCGTGCCACACAATGGCATGTTTTTAGTATTAAAGTAAAATAAAAATAATTAAGATGGATGAATGGATGAGATCGCGGTTAAATAAAAAAATACTTTAATAAACATAATTTAAAACATTAAACTACACAAAAACTAAATAGTAATATACACTGAACATTTATACCAAAATAATAATTTAATTATAACAAAAAAAGAAGGCCCCCATGGCATGGTACCGAAAATACTGGCAGCCCTTGTCAAATAAATAATAAATATTTAAGCATTTTGCGATCTCATCTGTTTGCAGAAATTGCTTCTTTTTTAAGCGGATTGCGTACAATCGGCAGCGGAAGTAGCTAAACCTGGAAGATATGAAATTATCTGCACAAGCTCTTATTTTAATAATAGTAAAGACGTGTGTAGATCGAATTGCCTCTTCGATATTTAAAAATATCTGCGGACTGTAACAAGCGCAGAATGTGTTCTCCATAACCACGGGTAAGGTTTTCCACCCCCTAAACCTGAACCTAAAGCCATATTTTAGTATGTTGTTGGCATGCCTAAGAACTATACGTTTGTACTTTTAAAATATTTTCGTTTTTTGTTTTTAATGAAACTCCTCAATAGCAAATATTATCAAATCCATGAAGGCATAAGTTTACGATGCTGTGATGCAACGATGCAGAATCGACCTTATATATTTATAGCCTAACCCGTGACTCATGACTTCATAAAAAAAATATCTATCATCGTTCATAATCATAACCACTCGTGCATTTTTGACTGCCCCGGGTTCCGCGAACACTTCAGCTTATACCTGGAATACGTATGTGCTCGTATGTCTTTAGAAAGCGATTTAACTTCCGTTTAGCTTGAAATTTACCGCGTAAACTACCAATGGATGTCCTTATAGCACATTCGTAAATACACTTCCCGTACAACATTGTTTTAAATGCATGGCACGGGTCCAACACCGCTGCTAGCGGGTGTTTAAGTTTCTGCTTCCTTCGACACAAACCACCAGTTAAGCAAACATTATTGGTTTGTAATGGACTATTTAAGTAAATATAAACATTTCCGTTAATTAAGCCACCAATCGCAAAATCATCAGCAGTTATTGAAAGTTAGTTAAAAGAAACTTATCATGATTCTTAATTTGATAATATTGGTAGCTAACCGTTTCTGGTAACGCAAACAAGCTCAATTATGTTATTCATTTATCTTGGGTGATGGTGTTTATATTTATATATAATATAAAACCGAGATGAGCGAGTCTTATCTTATATGTCTATATGTTGTGAAATTAATTTGTAAATATATATACACAAATATTAATAGTTAGAAATTTTACATGCCATTAATGGTTAAATATGTGACATTTATATTATTGTTAAAATTATTATTTTCAGTTGCAAAACCTGGACTAAAAGACGTTTTAACTAGGGTTGCCAACATTTTTTCGGTTGAATATAGTATTTTTGAGAATAAGCCAAAAAAATATATAGTACACTTCAAAAAAATATAGTATTCTTTTGGAAAGATGAAAAAAGGCAATGGTGTAAGTTTGTTGTCTATTTATCTGTTCTAACAATTTTGATAACGTGACAAGTGCTCGAAATATAGTATATTTGCGTACTATATATTAGTTCAACAGTATATAGTACGGAGAGCCGAAATATAGTACAATACTATATAATATAGTACGGTTGGCAACCCTAGTTTTAACATACTCCTGGAAAATTTGGGAGTGCGGCAATCGCACTGCTATTTTGTAGCATAGGTATTACGCCAGGTTATTCATATCTTGCATTCAGTAAAGAATTTACAAACCATTTTAATAACATTGATTTGAAACCTACTTTTCAAGATAGGCTTAAAAAAATCCTTCATCTTCTTTACAACATTAATGGCCTGTCAATTATCCTAAATAAACGTATATGCTCGCGGCATGCTAGGAGGAAGATTTCTAGACAATTTCCAATGAAGTTATGCGGAACGCGAACAAAGCATGAAGCGGTTTTATCGCGAAAATTGATTATATCGCGCTAATGCATGTATAAATATCACGACAACGATATATACACTTTTTTCCATTTAATGGACATAAGAAGAGTGGTGTAATAACTAACTTTAAGTCAGCCAGTAGTCAAGATAAATAATTGTATTTGACATAACGAAGAGCTAGAGATATGACATGTACAGTATTGCAATGTATGTATATGTATACTAGGTATCACGGGCACAGTGTCATTCGTAAGCGTTTTTATCACCACACGAAACCACCATAATCGTAATTAAGAAACTCTGTGACCCACTGATATTTCGATATTACAGCAAGTACGCAAAGCAGGTTTTTTCAAATTCCAACGCAGTTTCGACCGAAGACTTTGAGAAATAGGTCTTTAGACAGGAAATGTGCAAAACTTTGTTCTAAAATACTATAATCACCTACTTTCGTGCACATCGCTATTCTGATCAAATTGGATAAACTCACGGAGGAAATGGCGCGCTTCGCATTCGTGTCAAGTTTGTAAAGATTTGAAATGATTCTACACAACGAACAATTTATGAAGCGAAAAGGTTATATCAGTGCCAACTTGAAGATACAGACCTTAAAGCCGAGTTGCCATTCATGCTAGGGCAAACAATTCAATAGTCGTATTTAGCTGTTAATAAACTTGTCACAGACAGCACAAAAAGCTAAATAGGTTACATTTTCATATATTTAATAATCTTTCCGCATATCATCATATGCTTAGATACACATTCATACAGCATTCCAACAAAAACCACCAGCTTGGGTTTTAAATAAGTTATGTTACGAAAGTGGCCAGCTTGTTTTTAAATAACTGCCTATCACAGGCCGACCTCGTGCGTGCCAGCAACTTGCCTGAAGCGAAACTGCGTGTAAAACTTAAATTACTTCAACCTTTAAATTCCGGTTGTAGAATCATAGAATCAAACAGATAATTATATTTGATAGACTACTCGTATATTGGGTTATGGGAATATACAAAGCTACATTTGGAATTTACTTCTTTATTCAGACAACAAGATCCACAAAATTGTTACCCTTGTTCACTTTTAACTACGTCAGTGTTTATATTTTATCAAAGTGTATTACTTATTTATCAGGTGTTTCATCACTAGACATCCGCTTCTTACAGCCATCGCCTTAAGGGTTGAAAGTAATCATTTATATTTATTCGTTTATTTATTATCTTAATTACTTAAAAATCAATTGGCTCGGTAATTTGACATCACTAATGAAGGAGTGCTCCAAATGGATACGTTGTCATTTCAGTGGCGACCTTATCGATAATGTCGATGTTATCGATGTCTTTCCGATATCCTAAATGATTTTTGAGATCAGTTATCGATAACTGGGCTCAACAAGCTATCAACAGTTCGGTATCATTAGTGGGAGCATTCCAAATGTATGTATGGACACTGAAAGGCGGTCACGCCATTTAGACTGCAGTAGCAACTGATGTTAAAATTAAAGTTGTACTTCAATTATCAATGTGCTAGGATTCATGACACCATTCTGAGACAGTATACGTTAAATTGGTTGCTCTGTGTATTATTAACATTTTATACACACATAATGTATACCTATTTGTAATAATTACCGAAGTGAACACTTGGTGCTTCTATGGTAATCAGTTGTGTTCATTAACTTGAGGTGCCTAACTGGAGCAATGACATCATCCACAGCACAACCTAATGTAACCCCAAACCAGACCTCTGAGTAGTCATGCTTGTTCTCAGCGCAGGTAGGTCGTAGGTATCATTTGAACTTGAACCACATAGGCGTGGTCTCACATTACTTTTAACAACTCATTCTTACGGGCGTTTTTGTGCGCTCTACTATAAATGTTGTTTTTACACGTCGCGCAAAAATGGAGCGTATTGTATCAGGATTCGAATACGAATGAGCCTGGTAATTAGGTACAGTCGTTTTTTACCGCTTATTGGAAATTATCTTAACTTTGCAAAAATAAAATAATGTAATAACTTAGCTGAAGATGCTTGATGTAGAAGTGAAAAACATGTATGGTCTTGTCAATAGTTGTGCCCATGTAAGATTTTCTCCAAGTGGATTTTTCCCTAACACAAATGACCAAATGGTCGTTTGGCTCTCTTTGTAGAAATGCGTTTGTGCTGCGTGCGTTGAATTCGAGATATGGACTTCGACTTTATTAAACAGTTAGTTAATCTTGATGTTATGACTCTTCCTTAAGTGTATCTAAAGTAACATTCGTAACGTCATTTAGTGGTTTGATTTGTAATATCTAACGCAGCAATCGTAACGCGTCCCTGCTTCGGCTGCTAGTTAGCGGAGTGCGCTACCGTACCTTACATAACGCACTCTTTACGCTTCTGTTTACGCAGGCTTGTGATTTATATAACTCAAATGAAAATATACTTCAAGTGAATCCATTTGCCGACCTGTTTTGGATCGCAGTTTGCTTTTCTAAGTAAAAGTTGTCAGAATGTTTTGTGCAGTCGATTGTCTTATCTTATTTGATGAAGTCGATGTCAAATTTGATTGTTGTTTTTTTTTATTATTATGGGACTAAGATTTGCCATGTAGACGAAATATCTCCTATTCGTGTATGGTTTACCATAATTTTTACCCTTTTGTAACTCGTCTTGTTCTTCCATGCATGTCATTTAATCGTCACGACCGTTATGATGAAATGCAAAGACAAACATACACGTCAAAATGCTAAAATTAAATATTCGATACTGTATCCAATATCCCACATTTGTGGACGGTTTAAAAAATTACCCTATATACAGGTTGTCCCAAAAACCAACAATAAAACGAAAGGAGTTGATAGGGCAGTTGAAAGCTATTAAAAAAAGGTTTTTTTAAATACATTTTTTTAATAAAACTCTAGTACTAACGCCATAATGGTCTTAGGTGAAATGAAAACTCTCCAGACTGATAAGCATAATATGTAAAATTAGTTAAATGAAATGTAGAGTCTTAGTTAAGTGGCACAACTATAGGATCCTCTCGAAGAATCTCTCATAAAATCGCACTCTAATCAAAATCGTAAAAATTTATGTATTTTTCATGAATTTCCGTAATTGGTATTGTGGGGTATCCGTATACACCTGATTTATAACAAAACTCGTACATCCCGTCCGTTTAAAAATTATGTACGACAATCAGTAATATCCCGGTAAAGAACAATTACAGAGCTCATAGTGCTTCTATGTCAAAACGTCATTTCCTCTTTGAGCAGACGCAGGTGCATTATTTCCACTTCGTTTCGGCTACGTAACCGCTACCTGGCATCTGGTGGCTACTTGGTCGCCGCTTCATTATCGACTAATCGCTAGTGGTTGCGATACGGTCACGGTGAGAAACAAAGCGTTGCCCTCAATGAGCTATTGAACTCGGGGTCCTTTTGTCAGTAAGTAATGGCTCAAAATAATGAATCTAAAATTTAAATAATAGATGAGTAGAGAAAGCCTCCTCCCATCTCTTTTTATGTATCATTTGAAGTTCGTTTACAAAACCTATGAGAATGAAAATTGAAAATATTTTTTGCACATAGGCCACATTTACTCTTTTACATGTCTGATTCTCCCAGCGCAAATTAAAGATTCTGCTAGAAGAAGCACTGCAAGAAACTCAGCAGTTGACTTTTTTAAAAGTTGTTATGCTAGAATTGGGCTGTTTTGTTAGGTCATGTTTCGGTAAGTTATGCAAAAATTATACTGAGTTACTGAAATTTTGTCATACATTTTGATTTTACGAATTATAAAGTAATTAATAGATTTACTTTGCGGAGGTAAATTCTAACAAACTGGAACAAATGACTTTACTACGGGAAACCGCCCTCCTCTTAACTTTTATAAAACCGGGCCCCTCAGTACTAGACTAACTTGCTCTTGTAATTCACACCTAACGTTTATGGACAGTATCACAAGTTACTGGTTTAACAAGTAGGTATACAAACTTTCACGTCGAAGTGCTTATAACTTGGCAAGAATTCTTAGACATACCTAACAACTTTGCAACAACCTGATAAGTACTTTGTAGAGATTGAGAAAAATGAAAATTCCAATCAGAAGACATTACATTTCTTCATGTTTTATTACAGTTGCTTTCACAGAGAAATAATGACGGAAATTAGATGTTGACTACTTACTAGATTAAGTTCCCAGGTAAGTAATTTAGTTATCAAATTATAAGGTCACTACAGGTTATTCTCAAAGATCACACACGCGTCTAAACAAAAAGTGAATGAACTAACTACAAAGAGCGCCGCGGAGGCATTGCGCCGCGAAACATCCATTTAGATGTACAAGATATCAAACAAGCAAACTGTTTTCCTCTTAAATATTACGCTGGCCAGATCTAAACTTGTTTTGTATTGTTTTAAAAAACAAACGAGTGTTGTTTCCGCGCAAGAAAGCGGAAAAGTCGGCATTTTCTGCGAGTTATCGGAAGCATTTGGCGCGGTTTGAGGACGTGATGCAATTACGATCAGTACGTGACGACGCGCGGCGATAGCGGCGGGCGGTCGCCGGGCGAGGGTCCCCCAAGCACAGTATTGAGGTAATGAGCACAAATCACAGGTGAATTTGTATGTAGAGATAGTTAATAAGCAATTAGTGAGCCTTGGAATGCTTAAACTATTTATGTTAGATAAATTAAGACAATTAAAAAGTAATTTGAGTCTCAATGAAAGTAGCTATAGCTACTTCAATCTATTCTGATTGTATTACGAACTATAATTAGGCCTGACTATTTTGTATATAAATTGATAGGATTTTTAACACCTTTATGTCCAGATTACGGATTACGAGGTTAATGACTGTTGGCAGCAGAAAGCTTTTTCGTAAGGTTTTTTTCTACTCTCCAATAAGAAATTATCACACTCCAAAATCCCACGGCCTATTAAAAAGCTGTTATATTTTCCACTTCATGATTTTAATGGAAGATTTAAGTGCGTTTAAATAAATGCCTACAATTAACACGTTACCAGTGTAAAACACGGAACTAAACATGAAACTACTTATTGTGCTGAAATTAATTTCTCGTACGTGACCATCGGGCTGCGACATTCACATTACTTTAACAAATAGAGGCAATGTTAGACGGTCAAGGTGGCACAATGCATTTCCTGATAGTAAAATGCGTTGTCAGTTACTAAATAGGCGTAAATACCTAACTTTGACGCTGAAATGGCAGAATTTCAAGGTACATTTATACTCACAAGCAAATAAAGGCTTGGAGAAAACCAGATCTTGTAGAGTTGTTATGTGTAGGAAGTAAAAGGACTCTTTTTTGCTGCCTAAACAATAGCTTGTCCTTCAGGATCAGCAACGCTCGAGTTAATAACTCTACTGTTTCAATTGCAAACGTCTATAGGATGCGGGAATTGCTTACTATCAGGCAAAGTTTTATGCCTATTTCTAACGATGTAGTCTAAAAATACTAAATTGAATTAATGTATATTTTCATTGTCTTATAAAATCATTAATAGTATAGACAAGCACACAATAAAAATTAGTTGAATGGTCTTATTAGCTTCAGTCATTCTTTCTTTTGCTTACCTAACACCTCTAGTTTGTAGTCCACACCGCAATAGGGATGTCTCCTGGGTTAAAACAACAAGATTCTAATTAGTCCGTCAGTTAGATTATAGAAAAATACTCGATACGTATTTTTTTATTTGTCCATAAGAATAATATTGACAAAGATACAGCACATTCAAATTCAGGAGTAGGGGCTCGTGACGTCACTCGATTCGTAAAAATTTTACGATATAATGACGTAGCGCGAACTTTCGCCGCTCTGTAACTTTGTTATTTTAAGTTTTAGAAGCAAAAGAAAAAATACGTATCTACTATTTTCTGGCGTTCTAAAAGATGGACTAATTATTATTTTTTTGTCAACATCCCAATTGACACGGCAAAGTAATTTTTACAAGCACGCAAAAAATAATAACCGGTGTTGCAGTAAATACTTATTGCTAACCATAAGTCGTTTAGAAATAAGCAACCTCGGAAAATTGCCGTGTCGCTTTAACTTGAACTTCATGGTGGTCTCGTTACACAAGATAATTTAGCCAATGAACCAGAAATTATGGAACGTACGCAAATATTCAGTAAGACATAAAATTGTACCAAATTCTGTTCATCCATACTTACCATTATCATGCCAAAATGTTGAACCTAAAATTTCACGTTTTATCGCCTCATCTTTTATCGCCGAAATTAAACAAATTGAGGCTATTAATATAGTAGAAGTGATGTACAATTTGTTGCTTTACAATATTTTATTTAAACAAGTAACAACATTTTGATGGCACAACCTTAAGTTTTAGGTTTACTTAAGACAAGTAAAGATGTAAATATATGATTTACTTTGTTACTATAACCCAATATAACCCAAATTGTTCTGTAAAGTGGCGCACAAGCGAGCATTGAGTATATTTCCTGGATCTTGATATTGCGTGACAAAAACTTTACCGTGGCTTTTGACAATGGATGGCCTTTACGTGAGAGATCTGAAAAGCAAACGCTAAAAGGTGCTAACGAATATATATTTTTGATGTAAAGTGTGTAACAATAAGGAGACTTTTATGACAACCATTTTTAAAAACTTAACAGACCTGTTTTGATATTACGTAAGCTTCATTACTCATGAGTAAAATTATCTTCTTAAACACTAGAAACCAAATGCTTATTTATAACTATACAGATTATAGACTGTTCAAAGTGCGTCAGAACATTATCATCCTCTTAGCGCTGTTTCCCGTTTCTAGATTCGGGTTACGCTTTGACCATGATCCCAAGTTTGGCTGGGCAGGTTAAAATATTGCAGCGACAGTCATTTGGTCTGTATAACCCCTGAGACAGGAAAATCGGTGACGAAATAGGATCAAATAACTAATAGATTTAGGTGTTACTTTGCGAAAGTCCATATCAAGAAACTGGAACAAATTTCCTTACTACTCCACGAAACCAGTGCCGTGCACGTGCAAGATAGCTGAAAGCGTGGAAGCGGAGAAGGGTGGGTTTTTACATGAAATATATGTATATATCGCACAGACGCAGCTATCTTGCACGTGCAAGGCACTGGTTTCGCGGAGTATCAAGGAAATTTGTTCCAGTTTGTTGAAATCACCTATTCCTTTTCATGGTTGTGTAGGTTTCCTCACGTTGTAAGAGCGTTGTTTAGTGCAGTATTCCACTCGTATGCGTTTTTTTACTTTTATAAAATGGCAACCATAGGTGCCAGAAGCAACTCAGTGGTTAGGTAATATAGGTACTCCTGATTGGAAGGTACCGAGTTCGATTCTTAGGGTCGTACGATCACGAATCCAACCCCGTAGCCATTAACCCACCAATGCTTAATAAGCCAATACATCGAGAGCCTATAGCATAGTTGCTCTCTGTAGCGTATAGCTTGTTGAAAGTTATTTTGCCAAACTATTGTCGGTTGTTGTAAGCTGCCGACACGTTTAGGAAGTTGCAGAGATAGTGCAGCGATAATAGTTTGCCGAGTGAACCTATAGCCATTTAGCACTACAACTTAAATCATAGTTTTGAAAACGACTTGGGAATTAAAACAGAAGCTGTCTATCAAACTTTTCTCTGATAAACCCTGATTAATTAATAATGATGAATCAGACAATGGTTGAAGTGATATGAATAAAATGAAATAAAAATTCATCTAAATAAAATGTGGTATCGCGGATGAAAAGTATAGAGCAAACGCTATTAAACATAGGACTGACTATGGCTGCTAAGGTTGGCTGGTAGAGTACGCCTCAAGGCATTAATTCAGAAATGTGTTTTATGTGTGAACTATAAATAAATAGGACTAATGAACTTTTTGCACGTGCAGACTGCCATATAGGTACATAGTAAGTAGAAAGCAATCGCAATAAAGATACGTTGAATTGTAAGCAAGCAAACCTATTTAATAAAAGGCCAGTAAACTCCATTATACCACAATAATTATTATTAATACTAAAAATACTTTAAAATCCAAAACTATGTGTACACATCATCCATTAAGATACAGTTAAAATTTAAAGCAGAAAATAATTAAAAGACAATAGGTACAATAGAAATTTAAAAATAATCTATCTGGTAAGACTACAAAATATGCATCCGTCTAAACCTACCTAATTCATAAACTGCGTCTGTTTATTTAGGTATTTCAAAGTTACGCAAAGTTCCTTACTCGTAATAACAATTATGTAAGTACAAGAAAATCTATGATCGTTGATGCTTCAGTTAATCTATAACTTTCAGGAGACCTTACAAACCCAACTTTAGTTTTTACCCAACTACGGTAAAGCCAAAAGGAAGGGTCATGTTTTTAATTGAAAAGGTTTGAGTCAGTTAATCTGAGTGGAAAAAAGCTCTAAAAACTTCGGAATCACGTTAACCTAAATTGTTATTCCAATACTGTAGTGACTAATATTTCGCTTTACATAATGCAAAAAAGTCGCTGTGCGTTCCTGTTTGTCCTCATATCTGCGGCCGCATACTCCATCTAAACCACACAGTGGATTATCATATGTTTTTCGCTGTCATTTAGAGATTTTTTACGGAACGATTTTATGTACATTATTCTTATTGTATGATACGATCAACCTCAGAAGTACCTGCCGTTCTGTACCTTCTGTCAGTAATGTGACAAATTCGAGCAACTCTCATTTCATATGTTACCCCGACAAGGTTCTTAAGTGTTTAGCTACTTCTGAGGCCGACTGTACATGTACTAAAAGATACTAATACTTGTAGCCTTCGAAGCGTAACGGGCGCGTCAAGGCCAAGGTGGCCGGCTCAGGATGACGCCAGCCTGACGGCATGTCATCGGTTCAGATTCTGTTTATCTTTTGATCTGCAGACTAAATCAGGATCACTCTGTAATTAATCTGCTTAAGACTATTGAGTCCAACGCATTCTATTCAAACGGCGATAACTTTTTCCTCTAAACCAGCCTCCAAACCTTAAACTGTAGCCATCATTTTTTTAATTACGTCGTTGTTGTGGTTTGGTTGTTCAAATTGTGTGGTTTTGATAATATTAACGTTTTTTTTATTTTATTGTAAAAGCTATGATGAATATTTAAAAAATCAAAACCTACAAACCTTGGTCTAAGACATTTATAACGCCAGCACACTAAAAAATCATGGCTATTAGTTAAGGTTTAGAAGATGGAAAACTTTAGCGCCGTTTGTAGGGAGAGCACATTTTGCGGTTCTGTACACAATTTTCTTAAGTCTTACAGACAAATCTCGTTCTCCTTCAATGTAATCATTTTTAATATGTAATGTATTCATATTTTATAATAGATACTAACATTTGATGAATATCTTACTAGACTTTGTGCTCGCATGGTTTCGTTTAAATTTAATTTAATAAAAAGGCGACGGTGGGAAATTGTAAGCACTAAGTAATTCAAAAATACGTAAGTTATTTCAGTTTAAATAACTAACAGCAAAATAAAAACTGGTAATTTTTTTTAATATAAGTATACACATCCTACTATCACTTCCTTTGAAGAATTAACTATTTCCCTCATCGTAAACATAATTAAAGGCCAGGCTATTACACCTACTGAATTAACCATTTGTGCCAGTTCACCTAATTAGATGTTCAACGGATGCAATGTAAATCTAATTGCGAGTTAATCTGACTTGAATGTACCTACCTTACGAAACGTTCTGTGTAATAAACTGTTTCTAAAAATGTTGTATTTGTCTAACATGCCAAAATGAGCTAGCAAAATTCAAAACGTAGCAAACTTACGTTTAAATTTAATATTTTGGACGATGTTTTAGATTTCGTTTCGATTTCGATATTAGTCGTTAGTGTTCACGGAATTTACGAAGAATAAACTCGTAAAGTGCTAGGTATGGCCGTGAATACCTACATGTTATGGACAAAATTAGGACACTAAAATATTAATGAAAATAAAATCTATTAAAGTCTAATTTCTGAAATAGAATATAATAGTTTTACTTGTGGAACATACGTATACAGAATAGACCTTAAAGATTTGGCAACTGGGAACTAGGAAAACTCATTTTCTCTTTGTATTTACAATTAGTTCCTGAATAGAGCTCAGTCGACCGGTACTTAAGGTTTTAAACTACATATTAAGACTATGTGTAAAGACCAATATGCAGTGTTACTTTTAAAATTTAACGAATACCAACAGGAACTTAATGCGGTTTCATTCCAAGTAACAGATGGACACAGCTCATAAAGCAAGCATGCATTGTGAAACAAAGAGTTACGGCAGCAAAAAGTATATAATGCTCAATACGTATCATAAACATCTAGCCGATGTAACATTACGTCCGACACATTGTATCCACTAATGCCACAACTTGTTGCATTGATAACAATGATAACCACTGGTGTGGTGCGACCTCAAGGCTTGCATTAGACAAGGGGCTGGAAATGAATAGTAATTCTTTAGAGGCTATGTCCAACTCTTTGTACAATACGTTAGGAGATTTAGATAGATAGGTACAGTACGTTTTGAAACTATTTCTGTTCATCATCATTTCTACACTTTCTACTGTCCTACTGAAAGCACAAAATAGTCAGCTAGTTTTCATAATTAATTACGTTGAAAGTAAAATATTCATATCTCTGGTTTCTATTTTTAGTAGGTAATAATTTGAGTTATTTATTTTTTATTGAATAAAAGTTAAATATAATATAGGACAAAATACTTTACTGATCCAATTTGTTTTTCAAATTTCGTTAATTATCGGTAGGTATTCTTTGCTCTTTCTAGTTGATGTTCGTTTAACATAGGAATTGTAGCAAATTACCAATGTTTTAGATTTCCATTTCCTATGTTTGTAAGTTGTAACTAGAAGTTGTTCAATACAATGGAATCGCGGTTGTTTCGTTTGTAAACAACGCGCGTCCGTCAATACAATTTGACCCACTTGCGTTCAGTCTGACCAAGTTAGCCTTGCCAACGTCTATCTCCAAATGCCAATGGTGATGTGCCGTATGGTTCAAGAATTAAGTAATTGTTTACATTGGATCACGGTTTACCAATCGCAAATAAATATGACAGTTAAAGTTTGCTTATTACACCGTTTGTATTGATAGTCTTGGATTTTAGATATGGGTAGATAAGTGCCTGTAGAATTTTATGAGTGTCATCCTATGATACTTTGTTCATTGATGCGTGATATGTTTTTTTTAAATGATTCCTTGGCAACAATTGTAAAGTATGGTCACTATGACAATCATATTTAAATAATTCATAGATTCCAGCGCGTTACTCAGACATTTTACAACGACATTACAATTTAAGAACTTCTCGGTAAAACGTTCGCAAAAAAAAACAAGCTGATTTTTTCAATCCATTGGTCTTATTTAACGTTGTACAATTTTTGCGACAAAGTTATAATCTGCATTTCCAAATCCGCCTATCAGCAAAGAAATGCATTATTTCCTTACAAGCTTAAGTCATTCATATCATGTGTTGTATGTGTAAAAAAAAGAATGCACCAGAGCTCGACAAATACCAAGCAAATTGCTGTCATTGTATTCTAGGGGATTATATTCCCAAGCAGTCAACATTTTGTCGTACTGCGCGATAATAATATGATGTCTCACCTGGTACTGACATTTAAACTTCAACGCTAGTCTCAAACATTACTTAGTAAAACTAAATATTGCTAAATTGTCGAATTCGATTGGCAAACAATTTTCGGCTGTACGAAAGAGCGAATTAATTTAAGTTTACATACCAGTATTAAGCACTTACAGAAAGAAGAAGAATAAATATGGAGTAGAATGTCAAATGTAAAAGACCGTTTTAACGTCAGATACAAAATACTATAACAATTAAAAGTTTTAAAATAAAACCTTTTTTTGTAAAAGCAAAGATGACGTTCATACAAATGCTCTTCGGACAAGCTTCGGACACGTTTATATTGTAAGTACGCGCCGACGGATATATCCGTCATTGGCGTTGAAAAGGTTAACTAACGTATTGGCTTCGTCGTTGTTTACGAGAATGGCCCCTCCAGAGTTGAAGTGGGCCATTATCCGCCGCGTGCGGCGATTTACGTTTGTCGTAACATTGGAATGCATTCTCGATCAATTTTCAACATGAATTATTTATAATCTATTGATAGAAGTTTGACGCCTGACTGATTAATTCTGGCGAAATAACATCTTTAAATTATTCTTCTTTAGAAACCCATTCGTTTGTTAAACAATCATAAAGCAAATCAAGGAATCTAAAAACTGAAACAAACACTATTAAAATATCTTATTTTGTCCTAATTTACCAGTATCTAAATATACTAGGAAACAAGGCTTTACAACATTTTAACTTTTTAGTTGTCTTAGGGTGGTAGCTATAGACCGAACTCATGTTCAGGTTTCATACTGGATCAGTTTAAAATTGGAACTTGAATTCGGCCTTACTTACACTATCCCCTAAAACTTAGTGCCAAATAGCTATTCATTGTATAAAAGACGTATAAAACGGTTTCTTTCACTTTACCCCAAGCTAAAAGCAAAAATTTGATCCAAAGGCGTCGTTTAACCACATAATCAAGGAAGCGAAACAAGCAGAAGCACGAACGAAGCTCCCTCAAATTGAATGGAGACATGTAAAGATCGCGTGACGCTCTGACGCTCTAGCCGTTATTAACGAAATTGTTGCTTTCAGTCTTTGAAATCGTAAGATAATTTACAAAAGGAAATAAGCTAAGCCTGTAATTTTGTGGCTATAAAGTGCGGAAGAACTTTTTGCAAAGACATTTAAATTATAGACCAGCTGTTCGTGGATACTTAAATACCTGGAGGCAACATTTTGTAAAAAATCTGCTTTTTATTTATTCATCAAAATTTGTAACACCTGTTCAGTTTTAATAAGCCACTCTGTAGCTGGAAAGATGAACACGATTTGAGCTAGTAATTTCGAAACAATTCCCTTCATCCTTTTCCATTACCAACGCGAAAACGTACTGAGTAAATTTTTGCGAAAGATGTCAAACTGGTTAAATCCGAACGGATACCTTGCCAATGATTATAAAGTCAAGTGTATAAATTCAACTTCATAGCAAAGCGAGTTTTTAATAGGGACTGTCGAAATTATGTTCCAGTTCTATCATTCAGAGTTCAAGCGAGCACCGCATAGTAATTATATTTAGTAAGAGAGATTATGTATTTAGTACGAGTTTGGCCTTGGTGCAGTATTTATAATTGCACGTAATAGGTCCCGTGAGCTCACTCTGGTATTGTTACGGCGTCTGTTAAGAATACTGATGAATGGTTCTTGCTTGCCGAGGTTCTCATCTTACAATCCGAATTGAGCAATGATTTAATTACTTTATTAGGTATTTTATCAGAACAAAAACTTAGGAAATACATTTTCTATTACAAAATTAATTTAATGAAAAAGGGAGGCAAAGAGTCTTTAACAAATTAATCATCGTTTTAAATTTCATGTTCGCAATGAGTATACGCCCATAATTCTCTTTTTAAAAATACTTACCGACGAGTGCACGTCAGATTTATTGCAATAAACAAACGCACTGTCTTACTAAAAGTAGTACATTGAGCCTTGAGGAAGCAAAATGATATATTTACTGTGAGGGTGGTCTATTAAACCCAGAACGTAGCGAGGGATTTAAGCGATACTGAGTGACACGTACTGCTTTTAATTGCTCATTTGCAGACATGAGCAAAACGCAAATAAAAGGTACATAAACATACAACAAACGTAGAAAACAATAAAGGCTATTTTAATCTCTCTTTTGCAGTTACAAAAGCTTGATTCTAAATAGGTGGCAAAAAAACCATTTGACATTTCCAGAATGGTCTGTTAAAAGCCTCGTTCGCTGTAGGAAACCTCAGCACTCGAAACCTTGCCGAATGGAAACGATCGCATATAAATGAGAATGCGGCATGGGATGGGCTCAACTGGCTTGTCAAGTGGCATTTGATATCACAGCGCTTTTGATATTCATATCATTCACAACCTTTACTCGTTTGCTTAGAGGTAAATGTTTCATTAACATACCCATGTTTTAATTAATTTATTTATGAATAAGTAAGGGATCTGTCATTGCTGTCCCCATTTAATGAAACAAGGCTGTGACGTCAAGATAATAAATTACTCGCGTTTAATTATTGTAAAGACACAGAAACGAATAATTAACGCTTTTAAAGGTATATTTGGTTTTGGTCGCCATCAGCCGTCCTGCGATCACGACAAACGCAACGCGATTTAAAATCGGATGTTTATAAAAGGATAAGACCTGCTATGCGTTTTGACAGTAATTATGTGTTCACACAATGAAAATTTTCAGTATTATATTTCCAATGAATACTCAACTTTTCTGGTAGCAAGTAATTTAGTTGGGAAAACATATTTTCGATGAAAATTACCATGAAACTAATTAGTGTAATGTGTTCCTTATTTCCTTCTCTCGTCACTTGTTAACTTAAACTAATTAGCGCAAAATATCCGTTCTCACGCAAAACGCAGAGTAAGTACTTAATTACTTTCCAGTCAAGTGTGTAAGTAGCAGGGAAGTCGACTGGCTATGAGGACGGGTCGTGACGCGAAACCTAAGGCTACGATTACACGCTTTCAGGGGCAATGTAATAGCTGATGATAGCTGGTTGCTGGTAGTAAAACGATTGACCACGCTTCAATAAATGCTTTAAAAGTCGCCTTTTTTATGGAAAAGGGAGCAACCGAGCGGGTTACCTGATGGAAAATAATCACCGCCGCCCTTAGGAACCAGCGATCCTAAGAGAATCGCTGATCCGTTGCCGGCCTATAGGTCCTCTCACCCATGGGGCTCCAAATCTCTCACTTACCGTAAAAACGCAGTATCAAGTTACTATTTCACGCCGGTATATATCGACCGGTTATATCGGTCTTTGGCGTTGAAAAGGATAATAACGACATGGCGGAATCATCCTGTTTTTTCCAAATTAGGTACAGTATTCTCAGTTACACGGACTAGACACAGATGCCACAGGTTAAGATAACTTTCCTGTCCGCTCAGAGCCACCATTGGTCTTTTGCAATTAACTCTACCCTATACAATAAGTACTCTTGAGCAACCACTATGTATATTATAACTGATGGCGACTGTAGCTGTACAGCCAGGAGCAGATATAATTTAGTGCTTAAAGGAAGAGGGTCAAAACATTTTTCATACTTTTTAGGGTTTTGTTCGTGTAAATATATCTTTTGTTAAACGTACAAATTACCTTGATCACCGTATTACCGCAACGTTTTCGACTGTCCATCCCATTATAAACTACGAAGTAAAGCAGTTCGATTAGATCATTTTAATTGCCGCTGTACGCTTATTTAACACTGGACCGATGGTCTCTATCGAGGTGTAAACAATTACTTATTTACAGCTTCTTAATTAACTATTATTCATTGATTAAGGTAATTATCGATGGTAATGCGAAAAATAGATAATTGAGTTAAGCGAATAATACTAACTGTTATAAATAATGTTTTTTGAGCTAGAAAGCTACTAATAATAAATGCAGAAATTCTCTTTCTTTACCCTTCACGGTTCAGGATTTACAATAAATTGCCAAATGAAATTATGACTATAGAAAACATGTCTAAATTTAAAAGATCCTTAGAAAATTATTTAGTAAAGAAAGCCTATTACACGATCAACGAATTTTTGCTCGACTACACCTAATTTGTATTCTGCATGCATATGCTTGCTGCACTTCATTGACTGCATGAACTGCATCACAAATTTGTATGCCTTACGGCGCAACATATTGGAACATTCTTATTTTTAAGACCTTGTGTACCTTTGTACCTAAACCTATGTTGAACAAATAAACGGTTTTGAATTTTGAATTTGAATTTTGAATTTGAATTTTTCCAAATAATTTCCGAAAGTCTCCAGTAATGTGTAGGTTCATAAGTTTTGACCACATTGATACATTGATAGATGAGCGCATTGATATTAGAAATCCTTGAGAAATGCCTACAAAGTTAGACAACTTATAACTACAATGTTAAAATGAATCGATGAGGTATATATCCTTTTTTACGCAACAATTCATGTGGTTTTACCACACAACCGTCCATTATTTCATGACACTCAAATGAAAGAGTAGCCTAATAGCCGGCGATAAAAATAAAAACCGTGTTTATTCTTACATTTATTACGAAGATACATGCAGTTCGTGAGCGAACACTTACGAAAATTGTTAGTGGTTAGTCGAACACGCCGCTCCCATACATTCCGCTGCTTGACACACATTGCAATCGCGTCTCGTATACAATATTTACGTGGCATTTAGAACGTTTCTATAATTATTTGCTAGAATTGGTCAACTTATCACGACATGTCCTTAAAGTACACAGCCTCGAATCACAGGCGGTTATGATCAGTTATGGTGTTCGGACGCATTCAGGATATTTAAGGCTCAATAGGGCATGTACTGGCGAAGCAGTTTAGTAATGTTCATCGTGGACAAAGCATTCGTCCCTTTCGCACATGCTAATTGGTTATAAAAGGATATTTTATATTTATGTCGCGACAAAAGCTAGCGTGCTGGAGTCTCTGCTTCAGCGCTTCTACATTATTCTGCAGCTCTGTTTTAAAACATGCTATTTACAATTCATTTGACCACTATTTGTTTCATCTAGATTGTAATACACTATAGACGTATTGATAGTTTTAAAACTGCATTTATTTCTTTAGGCGTATAATATATTGAGCATATTGTTAAAATTATCAGTTGACCAAGTGAAGACTCACTAATGCTCAACTATAAAGATTGTTTATAGTGTTGGCAGCATAAACCTTTAGCTATTTGATAACCGTGGCTTAACGGCCCCCATTTAACACCCAGTACGTCGTCCTACATATTTCTCATTATTATATTCTCGTGCATACATCATCTCACACAACACAATGTGGCTAGAGTATCCGGCGCGGCCGAACAAAACCCGCCTACTGCATGTATGAAAGAATCGCCTACATCTTTCAATGGAGTGTCTTCGTTATTTATTACCGATCCGCTTCATGAATAACTTGCAGGTATTTTGTAATGTTAAAATTTAATAAGTAATACGTTGCTCTCTGATGCGGTTGGACAATTTTAATGACATTTAAATATCCTACATTCAAATGTTGATATTGATAGTTGGATTGCTGGTTCTAACACAAAAGAAACAATAACACAATATTAATTCTGCATACTAAGCAATTTAATCGGAAGCGTAGATATTCTGTCTAGTTAGGACAACACAATTTAGTGTGTTTTGTAGGTACTTTGATTACTGTCCTGAAAACCCAAAAGCTATTTTTCAGCCCGTAATAAAACATAATCCCCGTGCTAATGACGAAAAGCTGGTTTTAATTTGTGTATTCGTGGTAGGGATGCCCAAATTTTTGATTTGAATCGATCTTTTGGATCGCAATGGATCGTAACCCATTGAATCGATCTACGATCTGGATCGCATGGGTTTGAATCGATCTAGCAAAGATCGCATGAATCGAATCGTAATCCATACTTCCTTTATTCCATTGTAATATAGTAAATCCGAACAGGAGTTACTTACTGAAAGTTTCTCCAGTTTAGCTTAAACTTTTATTTACATCACTAATATCACTATAAGTTTTCTTGTGATGTCGTTTTAGATGGTTTGTCAAGGTGGTGGTATTTTCTTTTGTTCTAACCAATAGTTGGCATAATTTACATTTTCCTCCCGTGTTACTTTTAATAAAAAGTTCCAAACACTGACTTTACTGACGGATCCATTTTAAAAACAGTCACGCTCTCAAGACTATAATTGTGGAAGATCGCATCGAAGTGAATCGATTCAAAAAATCGCAGATCGTATTGCAAAAGATCGATCTTCCAAAAGATCGATTCAGATCGGGCATCCCTAATTCGTGGGTTAATAACCTCATAAAGGTAAGGGTTTTGAAGTCTGAAATTCAGACGGTTTAAATATGCTCAAAAGATTTGGGACTTTTAAAGCATCTTTTCACACTAGCCATTCAACGATGCTCCCATTTCCTTTCATTCTTCCGCTCCGCCCACCTCTTCGGCGGACGCTCACCTCTGTCGTCAAGGTCAGTGCCCTCTGCCTACATACTTGCTAAGTAGTACTAAGTATAAGTAGTAGGAATGCGTGCTACTGAGTTTGACAGACCACTTACAATTAGTAGTTAATTATGACACGAATAACACTCGAGTTTTGATTTTCTTTCTGTTGGTCAATCTGAGTTTTGTGGTATACCTAAGTTGAAGTGAGTTGATATAAAGATTTATAATTATTTAAAAAACACTTCGTTATGATTGGCTGAGCGAATAAATTTGCTAGTCAAAAACAATATAAAACCACTTGCTTTCCACGTTTCTGGTTCTGGCTTAAGCTGACTACGGGGCCGCTCCGACAACTCTACAAGTCTGAGCGTATCTACTAGATAACAAGGATCTCAGGTCCCAAGAGTTTTGTTAATACAAATGTTTGCTGTTAGCATGTAACTTAACGTAATAACTTTTAACACGAAAAGTTATTATTCCCTTTTGTTTCACTTTCGGTGCTCAACTCAACTAAAACTTGTCACTAACATCAACATTATGTTTATGATGCATAATATTATAAACTTTCTCGAATGCTCTTAGCCTTTTAAAATGTCATGTATTCCATTCGAAGTCTTTAGTGAAAGCTGTTCGTTACATAAATAGAGGCAGATGCTCAAATTATGGATGACTGGGTATGGTGAGTCATATTTGGAAGGTCCCTGCCCACGCTTTACCTACGCTTTGGCATAATTTCATTTAAACCCCTTAAACGGATAAATAGGCCAAAACACTCTAACTCGGTGGATCAAACGGTACTTTCTAATGTTACCTACTCAACTGCGTCGAAAATATAATTATAATCATTTTAAGGGATTGCTATTGGCGCTGCCGCAAGCAGTAACCGGAGAAGGCAAGACATAATAACGGTTTTCAATGATACCAACAATTTACTCTAATCGTTTTAACACGTGCGAACCTCGGAAATCTTCTTGCCAAGGTTGTTGCACCTATTTTCTGATTAAATAACACCTTCCCAGAATAATAATGATAACTAACAGCCGTTACTTGAGTCACGCTGAGAAGCATGTTTTCAACTTCGACCTCGCTACTATGTCCCGCTTTTATGTACCTACTCTCTATTTTTTTAAACGACAGACTCATAACTATACCTTTTCGTTTTTATTGTACAACACACTCATTTGTATCTTGTATAGAACTTGTACGGTATTTTTTTATACAACATAGGAAGGCAAACAAGCAAGTGGCTCACCTGATGGTAAGTGATCACCACCGCCTATAGACACCTGCAACAACAAAGAGAGTGCAGATGCGTTGCCAACCCAGAGGGCCAAGATGGAATACCTCTTGTGCCAGTAATTACACCGGCTGTCTTGCTCTCCACGCCGGAACACAACAGTGCAAGCACTGCTGCTTAGCGGCAGGATTAGCGAGCAAGATGGTGGTAGCGATCCGGACGGACCTTGCACAAGGTCCTACCACCCGCAAAACTTGTACGGTATAGTAAAGTAGAAAAAACTCAACTCTAAGGTTGAAAACTCAACTCTACGCACAGTTGCAAACGGTTTTATTGCAAAGAACTATAGATAGAGCGCGTTAAGATATTTTAAACCACCTAAGTCCACTATCAGTATCAATCAGTATCTGATGGCTACTGTACTAATTCTACAATTCAACCTGTTCACATAAATCAAGTTATAGTCACTCTATAGTCAAAAAATTATTATTGTCTACGTGTGTCGTGTATAGGTGTCACGTAAACAATCAACCTGCGCCGGCGCCTATTGGTGGTGCCATCAATAGTCCAGTAGTCGCGGGTCCTTCACTTTCGCGGCTTTCACCTAATGCGTTGGCGCACCTATCGACGACGAACATAATAGAAAATCAGTGTTACGACACAAACGTCTGCTAAAGATTATAAGTTTAGTTCTTCCTTAAACTTCTTAGAACATTACTTAAACATCTGTGTAACTAAGACTTAACATTATTATTCATGAACTAAATCGATGGAACATGATATGTTCATATAATTTTAAATAAAATAGTATTTTCACTGAAACGAAATAACATACGTCATCCACGTAAATATCAAACTTGAACGTCTTCCGCAACGTTTTCTACGCAGTTTTCCTAATCAAATAAACATTCTAAATACCAATGCGTTCATTTCAATCCAAGGATCACGCTATGCAATTAAAACAAGTTTATTTTCAAAACATTATTATAATGTTTAACTATTTCTGTGCTCGAAAAGAATCATTACTTAAATTCTAATTAAGTCTGAACGTCTCGGTTAGTGGGCACGCATTGGCACATATTGTGCAATTGAATAATTGACCGCCGCTCACTTGTTTAGACGAATAAATGGTTTTTATTCGAGAATTCGGACGTGTAAGTGCACGAATGTACGAAAGCACGAACGTGCTACGTGGTGTCTGAATTTGGTTGTCAAATATAAATTATCCGACAAGTATTTTTATTTCAGAATTTAGACATGCACAATTGCGTATTTTGTTTTATTTTAATTATGAATAGGGAAATAGAGAAACTTAGACATTGGCATAAATCCTAAGTTTGCATGCTCGTTTTCATGTTGAATTCTACCTTGTTTCGGCTTATTCGTGTGGCACAATATTTAAATAACTGAGCAGATTCACCGATCTTAAAACGTATAGATGTTTTGTGAAGTTTCATTTCATTTTCTTCTCAACTGCTGCTAGCTTGGCAAACATTAATGATGTTTTCATAACGTCGTATGATGTTTAAAACATTATGCGTTCACTTGCCTTTTTATGACAGTGAACTAGTTTTTCCCTACTTTCAGGCGTATAATGTGTGTTTCGCTGGCGATCAGTGGTGAAGACGATCGTCAGTATATTTTGGTTATTTGTTTCTTTTAAATTTTGAAATTACCTACAGCTAAACTAATCCGTCACAACCTTAGTTCTAAGCAGTAGAACTGGTTGATTGTGCTTTACTACTACTAACGGATGGTACACGCGGACAATGCAATACAAATACTCTTTTTTGATCAATAAAACATCAGGGAAAATAGTAAAACCTACAGATATTTTATAAGGTACCGCATATGGTGTACAATATGCGGTCTCCATGCAGATACCAGTTAGAGGACAAAACTACCCAAGGTTTATTTATCTCACAGTGCGGGGCCTAACTGGTCATAAGAACTGCCGCATAACTTTATCTTGGGCGGTCATATTAGGTGGTGTTTGTCAGACAGTAACAAACAGTTTAAAAAAAAAACAATATTTGTATTCAGTCATAGACATAATGGGTAAAAATGATTTATAGATTCAAGCATTCCGGCGTAACTTTGCGGAGGTCCATATTAACAAATTGGAACAATTACCTTGCTACTTCGCAAAACAAAAGAAAAAGGAATTAACAATACTATTAAAATTCTAATCTGATCGATAACGGACAGGAGAAAGGTACCTTTACCTACATACGTTGTCTTTGATTTATTAAATACGGCCTTCCTTACTAGTGCAACTTAGCTATGAACCCCTAGCAAACTCTTCACTGCATCTTCGAAAGTAATTAGCACTACAATCAACTACTAGTAATTGACAATTTATTTCGTCTCTACATAAAACATACTGACTAAGTTGCTTCGCGCTTCTCTTTTCACACACAAGAGTAGTATTAAAAAGCTGATTGATCAATTCGTCGCTTTAGCAACTATGTACCTGATCAGAGGTCAGCACAATATAAACTTTAGTACTCTTAACAAATCTGTCCTTAGCACCCATCGGTGCATCAGGCCACATACAGTCATATACACACCTTCTATCCGAAGAAGTCCGTAACTGCGGTTAACAGCATTGTTGTGCTAAAAATACTAGCAAGCCTTGCATCAGCCAAGGAAGCACTAATTGGTTTGCTGCATCTTTTTGTATTCAAAAGTGAAATCAAAGTGTTAGCGAGAGTTACGCACATCGTGTAAAAAGTGCAATTCTATTTACTATGTTGCGTAACGCGTATATACACTTAGAATGGCGGTATTGTCCGTTATATTAAGTGGATCATTATAATTATGATGAATGTTACGCAAAGATATGTGGCGAGATGATCAGTCTAATTATAAGATTACATCTCGGATACTCAAATAGCTGTTTCCGGGTTTAGGTCGCGGTCCTTTCCTAAATTATTCATGAGTCAGATAAAGTTCAGAAAAATAAAAGTGAAGTGAAAGACGGTCTAATTATTAAATAACAATTGCCAATGACAAATTTTCTTTTTCTAAAATATGCTTAGAGTTTTTTTTTATGACTTTTATTTTGCTGGTCGTAGTCCTCGCGAAGGGTACGGGCGGCTACGATCGCTTAACAAATGACAATTTATTTCAACACAGATAGGTGATTTAACAATAGTCAAAAGGCATGCCTATTGTAGGTCTGAGAGAACTTTACGCGTACACAGGAGTGGTTCCGTAGACGCGTAAAGACCACCACCAAAAGCGGTTTGCCCTTTGACTATTGACGTCTCTTTATGTAAAAGATTGTGGGGGCGATAGTGATATGATTACTAATGGAGTGAGCGGCTAGCACGAGTGGCTATGTCTCACTTTGATATGCTTAGAGTATCACTGTGAAATGAAACAACGCGTCAAAAGTGACATGAGTTCGTGAAATAATTAATAATGCTATTCTCAAATATCAAGAAGCGTGATATTTGAGAATAGCATTATTAATTGACTGGCACTCGATATGTCAATGACCTTTTCTGCAACTTAATTTAAAATGGATTATATCTGTGAGATTAAGATAAAGTGATGTTGTATAACACATCACATTCGCTTTAATAGATGATTTGTTTTCAATCTGACGTAATCGCTCATTAGGAAAGGTTGCTTCGAAATTCGACCCCATAGGTCATGTTTAAATGACAATCAGTAAAAAGTTTTTGCATCGCATTTATTATGTAGTCAGACAGACATTAAATTCTTAACACTTGTGCTCCTAAACGGGCCTTCGTGTAGCTGCGAAACGTGGGCAAAGTTGTTTCAAGAAGTGCTATTTGTTTTGCAACTCTTTCAATTTTACTTTTATCCTTGCCCTTGCGTACTTAGTCGACAAATTAATAAATATTTGCGCTCATTTATTTCTTAATTTCTCGCGACTTTTTTCCGCGTCTAAACGCGTGCGTACAGAAATAGGTTTTTGAATCCAATAACTTTGAAAAACAAACGCCTGAACCCTCTCAAAAGATTGACTTTGCAGAGTTACTGTTTTTAATTGCCCTACTTATTTCCAGTGCCAGTATAGTATAGAAATTGAACTGTAGTAGTGTAATTCCGCCTTAATGCCTCATAATACCCGATCTGGGTACCCATGTCGTGAGCATGTGATAAATTCAACTATCTGCAATCAGTGCTCATTTTTATTTGCTTCTATAATTTATGGCCCGAAGCATCGCCTGCGGGCGCAGCAGTGTAAATTGGTTTCATGACTTGCGATACATTTTCAATTACCTTACGGTTCCTTTTTTAATAAAATACAAACAGTTTTTGACAGTAGTGCAATACATCATTCACGGATCGGATCACAACTATTTTGTGAAGATGCTTTTAAGTTTTGTGATTTCTAAAGCTATTAATTAAGAAACTTCAATGGAACTTGACACCAATACAGCTCTCAAATTCACTATCGGCATATCCGAAAATCTGTCACGTTTTTAAATTGAACTGGGTCATTTTTTTACCAATTTGATGGGATTCGTTGTACTAAAACACTCTTACATTATGAATACAATAACATTCACCTATTTAATAGCACCGTTACGCCGTCTATTACTCAACTATGACATCAAATTAATTATTCTAACGGCATATCTCAATTAATAATTACAGGTCATTATTCAACCTCTCACCGTTTTGCAGACTAATGAGCGCGTATGAAATCAGTTCGTGTTTCAGAGGTGGTGTTGTGAAATCACAAGTTTTGATGCATGGCGATCGTTCGTTTAGTCGCGTGGCCGCCGTATCACGCTCGGTGAATATCAATAACGGACATGCTTGTGTTTGAGGTTGGTAAAAGTTATAGCCTCAAGGTTACTTGTGGCCCTAACATGACCGGCCAAGTTTGTCTTTATCTGCGTCTCTTTCTTATGACACTAGTTAGACAAAGACGCAGGGCGGGATAAGCTAAACTTGGACCGTCATACTAGTCTTACGACGTTTGAATCACTTCAATTCTTACAATTTTTTTTCTTGACATATATGTATGAATGTTTCATTCAAATGTTGAGAATCCATTTTGAAGAACTTCCAGTGCATTGACTTGAATTTTGATATGTGTGTAGTTATGACAGAATAATAATAATAAAGTACCGTCAACAAAAAAGAGTGTAAAAAAGTGAAATTTTCAACGACGTTAAACTAATGTTTTTTTTTATAAATCTAGATCTGGTCCTTGAACACTTGAATCAAAGGTCTCAACAATAATTGTGCTTTCATCAGTTTTTTTTGTCCATCCCTCGTGTTTTTTTTGTTTTCGTTTGAAATAGATCCGGAGCATAGTCCATCCCGCTGATCGCTTGTACCGTGTGTAATGGCAAACCGCACATAGACAGTGTTAAGCAATAATAAAGTGGAGTCTACTGCTTAACGCATACACTACGAGTAAATACCATATGGAAAAGAGAACAAAACATGAATATTTTAGCCGGAAACCCTTATAAAAAACACCAAAATGAAACGGAACAAAAATCATACATAATTTTGATACTTGTACTACCGTAAGTAAGTATGTATAAACGTTTCGAAGTGTCACTTTCTTTTAAAATTGTATCCATCAAGCGGCAATCAGCAAAACAAATTGATTTTCATCACAGTCACAGCGACTCAGCACCCACAGCTGTCACTTTCTCCGCAAACCACGATCACGCTTAACCGGTAACAAATTACGTCATAATAAACGTCAACGCTATCAAATCGAACACTTCTCAAAACATAATGTTATCATTAAAAGAGCTCAATTATTACGAAGAACAATACTGTTTGTCTTAGACGATATTTTTATTTTGAATGGGCCATTCATAACAGCGCATTCATCCGATGATTTTGTTGCTTCTAAACACAGTGATATGTTTGGGCACGACACGAATTTAAGCGTCACTTCATACGCATGCTGGTTATAAGATCGTCGTTTAAACTTAATTAAAGTCCTGAGATTATATCAAAATGGACGAGTCTTAAAACGGGATTGCTAAATTATAAAATAACTCTACTGTGGCACTTAAGGAACAAAAAGTGATGCTTAAATCCGCAATTAAAACAGAAACGTTGATTATCTCCATCTATATACATCGGATTAGAATCGAATAAATTAGCCAATCGGTTAAAAATAAATACCTAGTAGACTCCCTACCTACTTCGAAAAAATATTTTTAGAATTATATTTAGTGGATTATCGTTAAGTTTTCTTAAAAAACATGACCTAATTTTCGTACATAAAATAAATAAAAGGAATATTTTGGGACAATTCACACCAATTGACCTACTAGTCCCAAAGTAAGCAACTAAATCTGCTTGTGTTATGGGTACTAGACATTTTATATGGATAAATAGATATTTAAATACATATAACATCCAAGACTCGGGTACAAACATCCATATTCATCATACAAATATTTGCTCCATATTTGAACTTTTGTTGATGGATTCTTTAATTGCGTTCCTTTGGAATAATACTCAATAGTTATTCGACTGTTCATCTAACTTATTCTGTCTGTTAGATATAGCGGCCAATGAACTAAGGGAATGAGAATTTAGATGCAAGAATTATGCGCGCGTTAAACAGCAAAGCAAAAGTGAGCATTATAACAGATGTGCGATGTGTCAAGCGCATCGCACATGCTAATTTTATAGTCGCACCCGCTGCTGTTACGTACCTAGTTTATAGCCTGCCAGTGAAGAGATCTTCCTTTTGCATCGCTTTTAGAGCCGTCACATTCCTATTCATAAGCTCATAAGACAGGTTAATTATACGATTTAGCTTTAGATTTATTCCCACAGAGTTGTAAACGATCCCCAATCACAAGGCAATTTTTAGTCTTGACCTATCACTGTCGCTAAGTATGTATGATTAGTATTTGGACTGCAAACCTATTAAAGCAATGGATGCTTCAATTTATTTTTACTGGGAGATCGCATTCATCATGTTGCAATGAGAACTATTACAGCTTTGCCTAAAGGTTGCCTGACAGAGAATGCCTTCAAGCTTTTGCTGGTGGTATGCCCTTGTGCGAATTCCATCCGAATCGCTACCACCATCTTGCTCGCTAATCCAGTCGCGAAGCAGTGGTTGCCTTTTGTGAGGAGCAAGACAGCCGGTGAACCATCAGGTGACCTACTTCTTCGTTTGCCATCTTATTGTATATGTATTAAAAAGGCATTAAGTTCGACTCTTGAACATTTCATTGTTTATGTTATGCAATAAATATAAGTCAATCACTTAATCTAAGTTCCAAACTAAGATAAGAAACTAGCATCTGTTATCAAAGATGTTGGTACATAATTATCTGGAATCAGTGTCATCACGTACTTATTGACCTTGATCTTCCTTGAGTTATCTGTTTTTTACAGAACAATAGCGTTTTCTCCCACGTTTTTGTTCGCTGTACGTGTCTCATCTTGAATCATATCGCGTAACGATAATGATCATCACCATTACAAGTAGGCTTCCCGACTGACCCGGACTTTCCGGGACGTCCCGCGTCTGGGCTATCTCTGGACTATCGTGCCGAGGCCCCTTGCGGGACGCCTTTTGTCCCGGAAATCAGGTACATTTTTTTATGCGTCATATTCGAGATATTTTAAAAAGAACCGTCAGGTCCCTTCAAAATCTGTCATTTTTTGACACATCTCGAATGAGAGATGAATCTCGACGAACGCCAGAATTGGGGATCAGATGTCGAATTAAGTAAACTCGGAAATACCTTTTTTGGAGTTGCCAAGTGATTAGACTTGGTGATTGGACAATTAATTATTATCTTCTTGTGATAATTATTATTTATAGGTTTCAATATTTCTATCGGCTCGTCGGTAGTTTTAAAAGTCAATTGCTTTTATGGCGTACTTAAATGGAAGGCGCTGTTTCAAAACTAATGTCTAAATAACAAATCCCAAGGCTGGACAACATATTTAACATAATTATAACACTGTATTCGAGTATTTCGAGTTTCAATGTATGCAAAATCGCGTGCCACTATAATATTACTGGCCGAAAACTCAACCGAAAACGCTAGAAGCTAAGCCGTTAAATGCCATTAAAACAATTTCAAAAATAAAACAGCTTGCATAACATTAAGTTTGGAACATGCAATGAAACTCACATAGAACATTACTCGTATTTACGAGGCGGTATGTCTCCGGGCAGATATGAGCAAATAAACAGCTGTTGAGGCAGGAAGCTTGGCTCGAGTCGCGGTAACAAAACTAACTACAGGATTTACATGCATTTCGCGTGCTATTGGCGCTATAAAATTGTTGTAGGTATATTTTATTGTAGGTAGGTTCCTAAATTGAAATAAAATTGAAAGATTACGTGTTGCTAAACTTACGACGCTCTGCAAGCGCCCTGCACGTTGCCAGATAAAGTCTAATAAAAGAAACTGGTTGGAATTAAATGGAAAATGCATTCGAGTTAAAACTCAGCATTAGAAAGTTGAGCTTTGAAATGAAAATAAAACATACACGACGATAAAATATACAAGGACATAAAAATGTTATTTCAATTTAAAGTATTAATAAAATAGTTAGAATCGAACTGTTAGATAAACTAGTGATAAAACCTCTACTCTTTCTTCATATGCGCATTTTTATTCTTAAATTAATTAATATGACCACCCCAGTTGTGTTGTGTTCCGGCGTGGAGAGCAAGACAGCCGGTGCAATTACTGGCACAAGATGTATTCCATCTTAGCCCTCTAGGTTGGCAACGCATCTGCAATCTCCTTGGTGTTGCGGGTTTCTTTAGGCGGTGGCCATCACTTACCATCAGATGACCCACTTGCTTGTTTGCCTTCCTATTTAATATATATAAAAAGTTAAATTTATTCCATCCTGCGACACTGTCTAATTAGTGGCATAAGAAAGGGATGCACGTATAAAGTTAACCTAAACCTGGCCGGTCATGTTGGGGCAACAGGTAGAAACAAAAATTTACAAAATATCAATAACTAATTTAATAACAAATAACAAATACTCATTTCCTACAATACTTACACATGATGTAGGAGGTGTCTATTATTAATCATCTGACGGAAAATAAACAAAAGCTGACAGGCCGCCAGTTTTATAAAAAGATAATAATTACCTACGACCATTCATAGGTGTGTGGGAACCTTCATTACAATAACGTCCGAGCAGTAATACCATTGAATTAGTTAAAGTTCTACAAGTATTGAACGCTCACTTTGCATAAGAAATGGCGACACGGATGCAGTTTAGTAAACAATGATCACAATAGCGTTCAAATCCGTTGTTGTATTGTTTTAAGCAACGCCAATGTTACTCTCACACTTAGATTGTTCAAACTGATCATGTTTTAAATAAAGGATAAAATTACTTTTGTTGGCAGCTAACGGTTGTGGCCCATCATGAGCGCTTTAAGTTATCGCGCAGTGCATCACAGTATCTTACCTTTCGTTTCGTCTCATGACTCAAACTAGATAAAGTTAACAAACTGGAACAAATTACCTTGCTACTCCGCGAAACCAGTGCCGAGCTCGTGCAAAATAGCTGCGTCTGTGCGACATATATCACATAGACTCAACTACACACCACCACCACTAAACACTACACGATCGATGCGAGTTTCGCCTCTATACGAGGCATCATCAAGATCTAATAATAAATATTTTTTTCATAAAATAGGAATGTAAACGAGCATGTGGGCCACCTGACGGACCTACCACCCGCAAAAACTTTAAGGTATTCTGCAAACGGTGTTTTGCAAACGTAGCCATCACACTCATAGGTTATGAATCTATCTTTACATTGTCATTGTTTATATATTTTTTAATTATGCCTTAATAATGCCAGTGGCGAGCTAACGTTCACTAAATTTGCATTTGAATGTGGCTTCGACTTTTTTGCACACGCAAGATAGGTGTTATTGTTTCTTGTACTCACATAATGTGTTTGTGGTTTTGTGTAAATGACAGATAGCAAACGCAACTCTGTAAAGATATGACACATGTGAAAAAGCAATAAAACTGTTAATAAGCAATTTCAATGTTCTACCTAATTTCCCGCCGAAGTGGTGCGCGAAGAGATTTCTTTATCGTATCGCTGCGGCAGTCATTATTCGAAGAAAGTCCTTTTCTACTTGATTGTCTTTCTTTTTTAATGGACACAACGTTACGCGATTGTACATTAAGATAAATCGAATAACATTACAAAGCGTATAATGTAGTATAGTATACCCGCCATAGTCGAGATTGAAATTGATTTTATGGCAGATATGGAAGAAGGCATTGCTACTTACATTGAAATCTGCTTTCATAATATAAAATGGGTACGTAAAGTTTCAAATCTATGTTATTACAATTCTGGAGTCATTAATAACATAATCATAGTATTGATGGTGCCACAATATAACAACCAAAAACGATCTCTTGCATAATACGTGCTGTTGCATTTGTCGCCGTAACGCTGGTATAGTCGGTTCAGTATACTGGTCTACGACTAACGCGAGTTTTGAGAGTAGAAGGACCTAACGAGGTCCGTCCGGATCGCTACCACCAGCTTGCTCGCTACTCCAGCCGTTACGCAGCAGCAGTGTTTGTACTGTTGTGCTCCGGCGTGGAGAGCAAGACAGCCGGTGTAATTACTAGCATAAGAGGTATTCCATTTTAGCCCTCTAGGTCGGTACCGCATTTGCTGCCTTCTTGGTATTGCGGACGTCTATAGACGGTGGTGATCACTTACCATCAGGTGACTCACTTGCTTGTTTGCCTTACTACTTTGTAAAAAAAGCCGTAGGTACTTTAAAGCATTGACCTTCTGTTCAAACCGGGGACGTCCACTGCTGAACATAGTTCTCCCCTACAGACTTCCACAACGAACGGTCGTACACCTTCTACATCCAGTGTCCAACGATCTTAACCAAGCTTTAACCCAGTCGTATATCCATCTTGAAGGAGGCAAACCTACGCCACATCCCCTGTCCGGTCCGTCGGTGATCGCGGGTCCATGGAATTTACTTTACACACAGTTCCTAGAACGCGTGTTTAAAATGTATTTGAACTTGTTACAGATAAAGAAGAATGTCTCTGTGAGCGATGGACACGCTAACGTGGCTGTCGCTGGGGCTGCAGCTGGCGGCGCTGTGCTCGATAGTGGGCGCGCTGCTGCTGTACTTGCTGCGGAAGGTTCGCGTGGCCGAGGTGCTGCCCGCCGACAGTGCCAAGACTGTGCTCGTCACTTCTGTTGACACCGCGCTGGGGTTGCAGGTAATTTTGACAGCTTAGCAGACTTACCATTAGAGTATTTAGTACTGCGGCTAACCTAGCCCCGGTTTTGTTTAACCCCTCCCTGTGTCTCTGTCTAACTAGTGTCATAAGGACGCAGATAGAGATAAACTAAACTTGGCCAGTCATGTTAGGGCCACTGGAGTAGTCTTGTGTGCTTGCAAAAAATTCTGCTAGTACTGCGGCCCTAACATGATAGCCCTGGTTTAGTTTAGCCCCTCCCTGTGTCTCTGTCTAACTAGTGTCATAAGGACGTAGCTAGAGATAAACTAAACTTGGCCAGTCATGTTAGGGCCACTGGAGTAGCCTTGTGTGCTAGCAAAAAATTCTGCTGTTTCTCGTGCCTTAGGGCGTGTCAAACCTATCTTTACTTTGCTACTAAAGCAATCTCGCTCTACGTCATTATGCACTCACACATTTTTTTTTGAAAATACAACAGATTCTCATTTTCACACACATGCTCTCAATATACAAGCAAAAGTTACGTTGCGATACTTTTGTACCCAAACGGGAGGTCAAACTTTTTTGACCCCCTACATCCTTTCTTTAATCCGGGAACGAAAGAGAGAAAGTCGCCCCAGGCTCTCTGGTGTAGTCAAACAGCTTTCCCTGACAAAAAGTTCTATAGAACACGGAGTTTGATAGAGCTACAGAAAGAGGTAAATTAACGTGGGCTATCCTATCATGTTAGAGCCATAAGTAGTGTAACGCTATCAAAATTTCCATTTGCACTTCTGTTAGGTACCTGCATATGTGTGGAATAAAAACAAAATATTTGTAATCGTATTGTCAAAAAAGGGGAAAAACTACAGAATTGTCTTTAGTTTTCTAACAAGTAATAACAAGCAAATGTTTCTACAAAGCAGCGGGTTATTTCCCAACTTGCCGGCTAACTGCCGGTGCACGCGTATGGCTATGTAAGATTTCAATTAAGGAAATGAACAGGAAATTGTATGGCAACTGTTATTAAGGCACGTAAGTACGTAGCATAGCAGCCTAGCGAATAGGCAGCAGACTTTGTACAACTTACCTACTAGGCTTCTTTTACAATGTGTGCAAGTGGCAAAGGCTTGCAGGGTTTAAGTCTTATGCGTTCTTAATACGATTCGAACCTAGGAAAGAAGTTTTAATCTTGTAACAGAATAAACGCCTGACAAACGAATACTGATTTTCAAAAAAATCAAAAGTCTCGTTCTAAAGGTCAAAATGTCTAAAACTTCACAGGGCAATTTATTTCATTGCATCTTTCAAAAACTCATACTATTTTTAGACTTGGAAGGGTTAATCCAAATCCAAAAAATATTTTAGCTAAATACACCCAGTGTTCTCGCTATAATAGTTGATCAGCGAAATCATTTCTATTCCTACACGCCCTTTCTAAAACCAGAATTTGATGATAAAGTCTTCAAAACATTAGATTATTTACCTGACTTACGTAAGACGTATTCTACAACAGATCGCAACGTACCTAAGCAGCCGCGGGTGGCGTGTGATCGCGGGCTGCCGCCAGGGCGGCCTGGGGGCACGGCTGGCGGACTCCTGGCTGCAGGCCCACGTGGCGGCGACGCCGGAGGACCAGCCCCCGCCGCGGCTCGCCACCCTCGAGCTGGACGTGGCACGAGAAGACCTACTGGAGGAGGCAGCTAGAGCTACGGCGCAGCATTTGCCGGCTGGTGAACATGGTGAGTTACTGCATCATCACTAGCCCATGTGGCTAACCACGCCCCTTTTAGCATCTTGACAAGGCGCTACCATGGCCCTGGTAAGTTATTAAGATACGTCAGTTGACTTTTTTGTCAGTGCCAAAAGAGTTCCTTTTCAGGTTAAGTGCGGTATGAAATTAGATTTCTGGGTTGTTCTTCTCGAGCGTTTCTACCGCTACCCCTCTGTCACGCTATAACTGGCTTCATGGAAGACGAAAAACGGAAAATTTTGATAAATTTTGGTGCTGGTTTCGTTGCAGCACAAAATTGCAGATTCTATCATCAAAAGTTGATTCAATACACACTAGGTACGAGTATTTTGTAAATAATTCTGCGTCAGAGGGGTAGCACTACCCACTTACCTATTTATTGTGGTTATTCTCGTGCAAAGGTATGAAAGCGAACGTTTTTTCCATACACACGCGAGAAGTTCTTCTCTTTCTCTCCGAAATTTACCACTTAAAAAAATGATTCAGTGTTGGATGCGTCTGAGACCTATTTTTGGGGTTTTGTTTGTGTTTCTTCATATAGGTACTTATTTCCGAGGACTTTAATTACATAGAAGAAGACTATTTGCTTATCTCATATGTGAATGATATTTATTATAACTCCCACCAAAAGTTTTTTTTTAAATTGATGTTTTATTTCTCTGTGTGTTTTGTGTGTAAAATGGGCGGTATCGTTAATTTTACACAATATCAAAACGAATCAAAATTTATTAAAAATATATTTGCATTAAACAAGTACAAAACGAAATAAAATATAAGTAGGTGCTTAGAAAGTTCATGAGAGAATTTGATTTACTTATCTTTAAATTTTAAACTGACTGAGCAATACCAGAATCATGGTGGAATACCAGAATCATACAAATAATTTGTTGAAACGAAAGTAAACTTTTTCCCGCAAAAAAAAATTACATGTCAAAAAGGAAGTGCACTGCCCGGGAATCGAACCCGGGTCGCAAGAATGGGAATCTTGCATGATACCACTACACCAGCAGTGCTTACTAGTCTCCGGCGAAAATAACATTCATATAAGACGGAATTTAGACAATATTATCAAATAAACAAATTCTCAAAGAATTAGTTAATCATTTAAATGTTTTGACAAAGAAAATAATTTATTTCATAACATTCCGAAAAACTCAGACGTACGAAGGTAGAACGCTCACCTAGCGCCATCTATTGTGGTTGTGTAACGACGTTTACAATCAAAACCGGAAAGGTTGCGACGCTGGTTTATCGCTCCTTTAAAGTGACAGCCCGCTGACGAGATAATTGGCCGACAAGCCTACAGATGGCGTGCGACTCAGTGAACAACCTAAATACATGGGCTACGAAAAACATAAGTAACAAAACATAGCCCTTCCTTTTGTTTGGCTTTGCCGGGGTGTGACTCGTGATCGTGAGGTACCGAGTTCGACTTTCAGCGGTCGACATGTTTTTCTTAATTATGTAAGTTATTACATAAATAGCTACTACAGTAACCAACGGTTTTACGGTGAGGAAAAACATCGTGAGAAAATCTGCACTTTCATGTAAATGATGTGTAACCATGATCCCATCGGTGCAGTTTCCATGTAACAGATATTACGAAGGCCAGAGACAGTCGTTAAAATGTAATACCAGACCTGCCAAATCTGGGGTCATGATCAAAGCGTACCTACCCCGATTTTTTATTTATTTATTTATTTTAATAAGTCGCAAGAGGTAGAGAAATATCTATAAGTAATATCAGACAGGGCAGGACATAATTAATGCTATAGTAGGTAAATTAAGGAGACTCAACTGTCAACTCAAGAAAAATGGGAATTGCGCGAAAGGGGGTAAGTAATCTCTGGAAGTACTGAACCGATTCCAAAAATTCTTTCACTAATAGAAAGCTTTACTATCCCTGACGGACATAGGCTACATATTCCACACGAATGAAGACGCGGGCGTCCACTAGTTGTATATGATATTTTGCAGGTGTGTGGGCAGTGATCAACACAGCGGGCAGCAGCGGGCGCGGCGGCGCGGCGTGCTGGGAGAGCGCGCTGCGCACCAACGTGCTGGGCGCGCTGCGCGTGGCCAAGACGTTCGCGCCGCTGCTGGCCGCCGCCGCCGCCGACCACCCGCACGCCGGCCGCTTGTTCTACATCGGTAACTATGCTCGCGATAGCTAGTTCAGATGGATAGGTACCAGGCCCTTCCTGGCTGTTGCCCTGCGTAAGTCGCAAGACGTCGTCAGACTTCACTCTACCTGTCAAAGAACCGTCACCAATCACCTTCAGGCAGGGCCGCTTGTTCTACATCTGTGACTATACTAGTGCGCTTAGATACATCTGATTCAGATCAACAGTTGCCAAGTGTTAGCCACGTTCGTTACGCCAGTCGATGTACGCCCATGAGAATTAGTAACCTTAGGTTTCTTAATACTTACCTACCTAATTGTCGCGTATATATCATAGTTGCGTTGCGTCGTCACGATCGTTTGACTAAAACGCTGCCTATCTACATTAGTTTAGGTGACCCCCTTGCTTAGTTAAGTTTATCGAAGTGATCATCAACATCATCATATCAGCCGAAAGTTGCCTTTGCTGGACGGACATAGACCACCTCAAAGATCGCCACAGACAACGACCGGTCCCGCACTGCTCGAATCCAAACTTTTGTATTACATCGTTATAGTATAAGGAGTATATCATTTTTGGTCTTTCTAGGGCTGACTGCGGACACGGATTGCGAGAGTCTGGCGCGCGGAGAGGACGAGGCCAGCGCCGGTGCGGCAGCGGCCCGCTGGGGCGTGTGGGGCGCGGCGCGGGCGCTGCGCGCGTCGCTGCGGGCGCGCGCGCTGCACGTCGTGCTGCTGCACGCGCCCGACCTGGCCGCCGCAGACCTGTTCGCCCCGCCCGCCCAACTCAGCGCGCCCAGCCAGCCCGCCAGGTGTGTAACGGACGAGAGTGGACCTAGAGTGTGAGAATCTCACCAAGACTAAAGCTCACCTAAATGCACGTTTTTTTCTAGAGATTCGCCCATTTTTGTGAGCTTTAGTCACCTGGCGAGATTTAAAAATTGCGCCTCTGGTAGTCTTTCTTATCCGGAGTGGGCCGCTACACCTCGCGAAATGTGTGTGTGCATGGGTCCTTGGTAGCGCATAATTGACCTTTAAAGTTATCTACCTGACTTTACGTACCATGTCACCGCAAACATGTAAAACTATTTATTTTCTATGCAGCCTGTTAATAGACTTATGGGCATGCTGGTCTTTTAAAATTTCTAACGATGTCCGTGAAAAGGTTATAGCTAAAGACAATGTCTCAAATAAAGGGTAACTTAGCAGCCTCCTTCAACCTACATTAGATACAATAACACGCACGATGGGCGCGAATACAGACAGACTTTAAATAATAGTTAGGTACGTTAACTTAGTCCGTTAGTTATTATACCAAAATCCGACTATACACTGCACGCTTGCCACCTGCAAAAGGGCCTCTAGCATATACCTATACTGCTTAATGAACTTGCATCTTTGGTCCGTTCCAGCCGGCCAGACACGCCGAGCTCCGACGTGAGCTCCTCCACGGCGACCTGCGCCGTCACCATGCCGGGCGAGGCCGCGGAGTACAGCGCCAAGGTGCTGCCGACCTCCGCGCTGAAGGTGCTGGAAGATGCCCTCACCGCCCCCGCCCCGCGAGACTCCTACTACTTGAAGATGAAGCATGACTCATGGTTCACCAGAATGCCGTCTTTGAGAGTCACCCATTGAGTGACTTTAATTCTACTTTTTGGGAGCTTCAAGGGCCTTAATATGACAGCCCAAGTTTTAGTTATCCCTCTCTGCGTCCCTATCAAACTAGTGTCATAAGAAAGGGACGCATATAGAGATAAACTCTGATAAACTAAATTTGGCCGGTCATGTTAGGGCCACAGGTGTTTATCAATACCAAAAGAATGTATAAAAAAGAATATCAGAATATGATAAGGTACATCTTATATCGATGGGGCATTACTTAAGTAAGGCTTTGATGATAATATTAAACTGAACGTAGTACTTACTAACATTTTCAAGTTTTACCTTATATGTAGAGATTAAGTGACCTGATAGCGTTCTCTGAGTAAAGTAAGTTATTTATGATAAACACTAACCTCACTTAACATGTAGTAAATTTTCGTAGTAGGTACTGAAGATTCTTCCATTCACAAAATAACTGATTAAATAGATACTAACCATCGTACATTCCCAAAAATCCTATTCCCAAAATTTATGTTGTAGGTAGCTATCCAGTGGACACTAGAAGGGAGTTAAACATTTTGGGATAGCTAAAATGTCCGGAATCTGATTTATTGGGAATATAAAATGCTGTAACCTTGCTGGTATAGGGATAGATGTCTCCGAGAAATATTTTGTTCTAGTTAGGTTTATGTGGCTTGATCAAATAGTTTTTAGATCAAACTTTTTGGTATTGATAAACTTCGGATAACCCCAACCCTTGAACGTAATCAGGTGAAGGTGCCACTGCCAAATCAATGTTTCCCAAAAACCTCTTAACAAATTCATATACTCACCTACTTTAAGTGTTCTATCTGTCTTAATCTTATTTTGTTATTTTTTTAATTTTATTGATTGTTAAACGACCTCCTTATCCCATATCGAAGGCACGGGATAGAGATGTATTGTGCCACACTTTGAAAGCCTGAACGGACTGACTTGTAATTTTGATATCGTCTCGATATAACATCAAATAACTTAGGTTTTAGTTGGTTTTAGAATAAGTGGTGACAAAGCTAATAAACCAGTCAGTTCCTTCGGGAGATTTTATCGATGTCGACGGAACGTCTTTCGTCGTTAATACACGAACATACCTTGCTAAGCACTTGGGGTGCTTTTTTTGTGAACTGTAAATATTTCAAGCTCACGGTGCCAGAACGCTTAAATATTTTTGTATTGAGTTTTTAATGAGTGCAGTTAAAACTGAATAATTCATTGTAGTAATCCAGTGAATAAAATGTGAATAGATCTGCGGAATTTGTACTGTTTCGATTACAGTTTCTTTGTTTGTCTGCATTGTAAGTAGGTACTCAATCATGCTGTATAATCGTTAGTGATGATAACCGACGGTTAATGTAAATAATTTTTGTATATTAAAAACTTCTAATATTTTATTTTTTATTTAATGACATAATAGCGACCCAATCGCGACCCTAAGCCCCTAACCCCCCCCCCCCCCCCCCTTCCCTAAAATAACCCCTAAAAATGACTGCCTAAGTTTTATTCCTGTCATATTACCAGTGTAATATGACAGGAATGGTCCATCTGTCTTGGCACCACGCAACAACCTCACCTTAGAATAAAGAATTCACGAACTGCCATAGTAGCCACGCATAGTTCGTTAAGTACTCAACAAACACCCAATAGTTGATACCCGCGTTTTGCTTCTTATGAAAATAATAGTACAATTTACGTAGCAAATTAACTCTCTTGAGGGCGAAGAGATGCAACGACCGAAATACGAATTCTAATAGCGAAGTGATAATGTTGCAGTTACAATGCTTTGTTCGAAGATGAGGCCGCGCTGTGACCCTAACATAACTGCTAAGTTTCGATTTTAATGTATATTTGCGTTTCATTCTTCTTCAGTGTGACCAACTTAAAATTAGAGATCCTGCCGTACTTAGGCTAGAAAACTGACAAATCCTGCCAAAGCCAAAGTCTTATGGCTAAGCTCCTTTAAGACTGGGTTTATAACAAGAGTTTATGAGCGATAAAAACGGAAAAACGCGGCAATGGCTGTCTCTGGTTGGGCAATGGCCACGTTTTTACGTTATTATCGCTCGCAAATGCTTACTGAGAACCCAGTCTAAGGCTATACTGCCAAACGTGCCAGCTTATATTGCAATCCTGCCAGATACTGTCAGATTTTGAAAACTTCAACCGATCCTGCCAGAAGTCAAAATGAAGGGCTAAACCTGCCAAAAAGGCAGGATCCTGCCACATATGGTCACACTGTTCTTCTTCTTCGTTCTTATGATACTAGCTAGACCGAGCCGCAGGCAAGAAATAACTTGGGCGGTCATGTCAGACCCGGTGAAGTGCCAAGCGCGCAGTAACTTTAACATTCCGGCTCTTTTACCTTTAAATTATCAAAGGTACGCCAAATACCATAGTGTTGTATACAAAGGAGTAAAGCCCCAATGCCTGTGAGGTCTTCTTTGTCCACGCTACTGGTGCACGTCCAGTACTGGCTGGGTTCAGCCCCCCTCTGCTGCCACGGGGCCGCAGTGCTGACGGCAAACCAGGTACGGTCCGTACAGTTCATTATGTAATGCACTTCTTCTGGATATTTCAAGGAAATTATGTCTATGTTGCGTACGCTGAAAGGAAGATAACCATAATAAACGTTTACGCAATCAGCAAGAGGTTTTGGAGGTATGAAGAAACTGGAACAAATTATCTTGCTGCTCCGCGAAACCAGTGCTATGCACGTGTAAAAAAGATCCGTCTGTGAAATATATAAATTTTACATGCAAGTTTAAATGTAGAGTGGTTGTGTTTTATAGTTATGTCTGTGTGTGTTGCTTCATGTGTAAGCGGAGGAGGGTGTGTTTTTGTATGAAAAATAAACATATCGCACAGGTGCGGCTGTTTTGCGCGTCCACAGCACTGGTTTCGCGGAGTAGCAGTGTAATTAGTTCCAGTTTGTAGATGTTACTATTTTACCCAAAATTCTGACTGCAAACGGAAGTCAAGTATTCGCTCCGTGTCTGCCCGTAGACGTTCAGGTTGACTTGTTGCTTCTCGGCGAACGTCCGGTAGAGGCAGCCCCTGTTACCGGGAGGCCGCGCCAGCAACGACACGCTGCTGTTGCCGCCGACTTGAAACTCCTCGTGGGACATCTTTCTGGAACTAACCGTATTGACTAGCACTAGGGGCGGATCCAGCCTTCGAGCCAGGGGGGAGGGAGGGCAGGACAAATTCGTCAATAATACTAGAAAAATATTACTTTATTTAATTATGTTTTTATTTTGCGGCTGGTAGGTAGGACCTTGTGTAAGGTCCGTCTGGCTCGCTACCACCATCTTGCTCGCTCGCTCTTAACACAACAGTGCTTGCATTGTTGTGTTCCGGCGTGGAGAGCAAGACAACCGGTGCAATTACTAGCACAAGAGGTATTTCATCTTAGCCCTCTGGGTTTGCAACACATCTGCAATCTCTTTGGTGTTGCGGGCGTCTATAGGCGGCGGTGATCACTTACCATCAGGTGACCCACTTGCTTGTTTGCCTTCCTACTTCATAAAAAAAAATACCAGTCATCGAACTAAACGCAGCCCAGGAAGGTCATAACCCCTCCCCCTAGCTCCGGGCTTGCTAGCACTAGGTTATCGTAAACATAAAGCATCCTCCCTTTTACAACTTATTGGTTCATCATCATTTTCCTTTCACCCCTCAGCAGGTACAGTAGGGGAAATATATTCACGTACCACCATAGAACCCTATCACAATGACGCGACGCGTTAAACGCCAGGCTATGCCATACAAATGTCATGCGTATGTCTCTTCGACTAGGTTCTACGGTGGTACGCGTTTCAATTTCCTTGACTGTACATAGGGCTCTTTGCACAACACAGGGTTATATCATGTTACTGGCGACCCGCTTCGACTTCATAAGGGTGTAATTAGGATATATGTATAGTCGACCAAGAAATTGCTTGACCACTTTTGAACTTTATCCCTTTGTAATACGGTCGAAAAGTGGTTAAGCAATTTCTTGGTCGACTATACAGTCAATCAATTTGATTCCTAGGCCACTATAGAACCTTCTCACGATAAACGTCAAAATAACTTCTGAATAAATGTCCCAGCGGTAACATATTGCGACGACGTTCTACAGTGGCATATGAATCAAATTGGTTGACTGTATAGTCGACCAAGAAATTGCTTGACCACTTTTCGACCCCATTACAAAGAAATAGGGTTAAAAAGTGGGCAAGCAATGACTTGGTCGACTATACATAAAAAGTAATAAAAACCTTCGTTAAGAAATTCTCTAATGTCAGTCAAAACTGTATCAAGATCCATTGCGTGGTTTAGGTATATCTAATGACAACACAAATTAAAATCTTGGGTATCTGGCAGGACTTAATAAAAAACTTATATTGTTAGGTCCGCTGACGGGATACTAACCCCCTTATTCATAAACGCTTCTTAAACGTTTGTTAGTTAACATGTTTTATGTCTCGATCTGTTATTGTGATGTTTGCCCTCAAATAAAAGGGACAAAATATTTGTTAGCTTAAAAAGATTGTTAATATTTTATGAATAAGGTGGTAAGCATCTCTGTTATATCTAAGTATTTCTAATTCAACTAAATAACCAACTGCTACAGTGAATAAGTACCTACCTATAAATAAAACGGATCACTCACGCATTTTTAAGTCGAGAAATGCCCGACATGTTTCGGACCAGTCCGTGGTCCTTAATCAGGAGCCCCCGCGGCGGTGGCGCGACGACGATCCGGACGGTGGAGTGATCCGTTTTATTAATATGTCCGAGTCTCACTGTAGTTTTACGTTAAAAGTACCTACCTCTTTAAATCGGATGTAGCATTTCCAAAATTCCATTCCGGCAGCCTTTCCTCGAGTGATTCAGGAATTTTTAAGTATGTGAAATGAGGAGCGACCTTTTGAAGAGCCTTTGCTACCTTATTGATCGCTTCTAAATCGAGAGACATACAGAAAAGCAAATGTCCGTTGGCGGCTTCGTCAGGCGGGAAATAAGGCCTTTCAGCTGCCATAAACAAATTATCATGTTGATTAATTTAGTCATCTTATTTGGTACCTCGCATAATGTGCACCGTGGCCCTAACAAGACCTTCCAAGTTTAATTTATCTCTCTGTGCAGTGGTTGCGCTGTTGTATTCCGGTGTGGAGGGCAAGATAGCCGGTGAAATTACTGGCACAAGAGGTATTCCATCTTAGCCCTCTGGGTTTGCAATCTTCTTTGTATTGCGGGTGTTTATGGGCGGTGATTACTTACCACATGCTCGTTTGCCTTACTTTTTCATAAAAAAACCCCTTCATCATGACACTGTAGTATTGCAGCAGTAAGGGATAAATTATACTAAGTCTGTGGGGGCAACCTTTAGCATTTTTATGTTAAAACTACTGAAAGGGTTTCGATGAAGTATCTTATAAGTATCTGTGATGAATAACATATCATTATAAACTATAATTTTTGGCATTTTTATACTTCATGCTGACTCGGTGGCGCGTCTGGTCACTTCTAAAGCATTTGTTGGTCCTGCGAGCCGGATCTTAGAACTTACAGTGAATGTTGGGGAAACCGTGCACAGTGTGTGTAAGCAAAACCCCTCCTATTTCGTCAGCCATCAGAATGCCACGAGCAATCGTTTGAGACGGCATTCCGCCAGTATATCGGTTCTGATACACCATGACCGCCAAATGGTCTACATACGAACTCTGAAAATTTTCGTTTTTTAAGCGTATACCAGTAAGTACACTCTCAAATTATCTCAGTTTCCACATACTTTTGTTACAAAGAGAGTGCCATACAAACTACATTAAAAGTCTAGAATTCGAAATTACCTCTCCCTCCCCCCCGTGTTTATTTTAAGGGTCCGCGAATTATGGCTAGGTGGCACTAGAGGTACGCCCTTAAAAATATGGAAAACAGCTAGCTTAACTGGTAACTCTTACGTATCAAAATCTTACTTTGTACATCGGCAAGATAGTGTTAATTAGCAGGGAATTCTCATTGATAGAAACTTCCGAAGCGCGCCATCTGCCGGCGGTGCTCGGCGTTATGTAGCTGAAGTTGTACCCCGACTGGAACACACTGCCTGGGGGCTTGTAGATAAACCACCTGCGTTCGAAGTCTAGTATGAGACGAAGAATGTTTCACTTACCCCAAAAGAACATTGCATGCGCATGCTGCGCAAGCACTTTTCAGAGAAGCTTTAGGTTTAGTGTCTGTTTAGTGTATCTGTGCTGGATACTTTTAATTTTGTATATATATGTATTGTATAATACCATGTGTGTGTTTATCGATATGTATTGTATATATATTCCGGCTGATTTATTCACGATCCTGCACCGTTGTACTTTCTGTTTAACCTGATGGTTGACTGGTTGAGAATGCCTTATGGCATTAAGTCCGTCATTTGTACATTATTGTTTTTATTGTGCAATAAATAAATAATAAATAAACATTGTAGCATCTGAATGTATTTTAAGACAACCCTGACGGCAGTCGGGTAAAACGGAATAACATTCGTATCATTTAGTTTCAAATTTGTGAATCTAACATTATGTTAAATGACACTATGGAATACGAAACGTTATTAGGTAGGTAAATATAAAATGATGGGAAATCATATCATTAAATAAAAAAATGGATAAAATTAGACAACCGTATCGCCATTGTGTTAAGGGGTTACAATGCCTATATCCGTAGATTATCAAACCCTTCTATTTTTATGAGATTTGGATCAAATCACTTTAAGGTTGATGTTTTAGTTGAGCATGCGATGCGATGTCCATTAGAAGGTATTTTCGGTTTCTTTTTTGTGAGCTTTTGATGACTAATATTTAAGTTGTTCTAATTAGTTTTCATTTACCAATCCACAGCTCTGTTATGATTATTCCGGCAATGTAGACTTGCGTAGTCGAAACCGTCGGATTCATCACTACAGTAACACAGTCTAATCCAAATTCCTATGATGTACAAATATAAAACACACATCTCGATATATAACAAGTAACCACAAAAGCATATAAGTCTTAGAGTCTACAAGGAATACTATACTAAATGCAAATGTCGACCAACAATAAAAGTACCTATAGCCAATAAAAAAGCAATGAAATTCAACTTATTGCAAAAATAGAGTAACAAATCGAGACGAATGTTTTTTGTGCAGAATATTAATATACGATACGAACCGGGCTTTGCTCTAATAAATCAAACAAAATAATTCAAGTCCATTTTTTGTCGATGTCACCCACATTTTTGTAAACTAAATGAATTTTTTTATACATCCAAATAATCTTAAATTTTACAATGCATAAAATATAAGTCGAGTTTATGGATCGCTTACTACGCCGCACCGCACGTCACCAGTAATATGACAACATACCATAAAATCATGGCAATAGGTTATGGTTTAGAGAGTGGAAAACGTTATCGCCGTTTGTATGGAGAGCGCTGGGTTCACACTCCTCTTAAAGGACCAAAATTCCACAGGCCATAAAATATTTAAAAAATAGAATTACATGTTAATTACGTAGATGTATAAATAAACGAGTAAGGCAGTTTTGAAACTTGGTCTAACGACCAACATACCTTTATAAAACCCCCCTGAGTCTGTTAGTTACAAAATTAATTAAAAACGAATTTCATTAAAAATCTTTATTACATACCGTACGACATTCTATCTTATTACCGATATAGTATACCCATTTACACCAGGCACTCTTGATCACAGACCCTTCACATAAATACTGTTAAGTTTTTGTACTAAAACTAGTTATATCTAATTATGACACTGCTATATAATATACTGAGAGAATTATGCGAGATTCAGAAGAGTAGGTAATTTTAATGTCATTATAAGTTGAACAAAGAAGGCGATGCCATTGCGGAATACAAAAAGACTCGATACGAATCGGTCTGAATGCCAGATGTTATACAAATTGATACGTTTTGATAGACATAGTAGTAGGATAGGTATATTTTGTATTCCAAAGTTGGACACTCCCGTTTATATAAGTTTTATATGCACTTCAAATCTTAATTGGATATCAACTTTCCAAGTACAGGACTGAGTTATTGATACGAATTTGATCAATTAGGTTTGGACATCATACTTTAATTCCGAGGAACGGAAATGGTTGATGATCTTTCTAGTCAGAATGTATAGACTACAGTGCTATTACTACTTATTGACTATTATTTACACAACCTCCATACTACACTACGTATGAGATGAAGATGAATTAGGTGATAAACGTCGCGACTTTTTGCAGCGATGCAGACGTGATTCTAAAAATCGCAAATTGATAATTTCCAGTCGGGGGTATGCATTGATGCAAAAAGTTACCGGCCGTAATCTCCGCCCTTAGCGAAAAAAGTAATCAGTCTATAATATACGGGCATAATTAGCAGAATATAACAAAACCATATTTTTTGGCTGTCTTTCTTTAATTTATCAATTTCAGAAGTTTGAAGTTGACTTTTTATCCCGCTAAATATGTATGTCTATTTTTAATGAATGCCGGCGACGATGCTTGTGTCAAAGTAAGAATTTGTGAGTATTGGTCGATTAAAACTAAATTACAGAATGCGTTTCGAATCTAGCAACACTTTCTTTAATCACAAGCCTAGAATGTGTAAAGCAATATACTACATACATAAAAATCCAGCCCGTAGAGCACTAATTACGTCTACTTCCGACTTCATTTCAGATCTTAAGAGAATGAATTACGATGACGAAATCATAACACATCCTTTACCAATAACTTCCTAAGAAGGCACATGTTGAAACTGACCTAGCATATTTAAAGGTACCACTTTTATCGTCACTGCACGTTAGTAGTCACGGAGTTCATATTTAGTTACACGTTTGAACGGACTCGATCAAATGGGCGAAGTTGCCCCATAATATTGGACCTGATGTGCAGACTGTGCCGCCACCTCGTGATTCTTGAGGTAACTGGAACAAAAATGGATACAGTTAACATTGGATTCTATTTTGTGAGCCCCATTTAATGGCTGCCTTAGCCTTACAAGTCCTTCAACATGCGACACGTGTGTGTCCAGCCCGTCCCATTTGAGCCTAACACCTGAGTTTTACAACACATTTTTAGTACTGTATTTTTAATTAAATCCATAAATTTCACACCTAAAACACTACGCCCAATGGCTGTCTGCTAAACTCTGAGGGCAGGGTCCTGAATTTTTATTAGTCAGGATCGAAAGAATGCACATTTTGATGAGTTTCAGTTAAATGACAAATGAAGGTTTCCTTCCATGTAAAGGACCAATAATTCAGAGTATATATACATACAGAAAACAATATACGAAAATTTTGGTGTATCACTTGGTTTAGTTGAGAAAGCTCTCATATGCAGCAGATACAAAATCCTCCATCAATCTTTATTAAATTACCACTGGAGAGATAGTTTTAGGCCGTGAAAAAGTGTAAAATAGACATATAAGTTCTATTTATGATAATAATATTGATAATAATAAGAAATATTCAGATATAAAGCTTACCGCTCTATTAATGTCTCCAACGCAGACCCAATAGTCTGCGACTTTCGTGTCTTGACTGTTGTGCATTTTGTGAGCGACCGCCACCGCCCATTTTGAATGGTCGTTGTGGGATGTAAAAGACATCTTTGCAATAGGAAATTTGAGGCGCTCTATGTTTCGTACTCTGCAACAGAAAAAAAATGTTCATTTTAAAATCCTTATTAAATTTAACAAACTTGGCCACTTTTTGCTATATTCCCTTCGTAAAAAAAACTGAGCTACATATTGATGTTTCCACAGCTTCTCGACAGATGCCGATAGAACCGGTGGAAGGAATAAATAAGTTGACGTCCTAAGAAGCATTCTCAGAGAAAAGTTTCAAAAATGTTTTGAAATATCATCTGGTTGCACTTACTGGAAATTTCGGTTGCACTCTGAGTCCAATGTTCCGGGTCCATTTGTCCAGGATTCCACTAAGAGATCTGATTGTAAAACCTCGGCTACTAAACCGCTGTAAAGATCGTCGTTGAACATTGCGCTCTTAGCAAACGACAGGAACTTTCGCCCGACCAGGGTCTCAAAACTTTCTATGTGATACCTGAAAAATGATGTGTAATTTTTATCCCTTGACCAGTGGGGTAATTTTTGACTTTCGAGCGCTCGACACTCGGCGGCTGCGCGGCAATTAATGCCGGCTAAAATATACACTCGCGTAGATTTTCCCACGGCAGGCAACTATCGAGCGTTGGAAAGTCAAAATTCGATCCGCAGGACTCTGCAATCTAGAGAACTCCAACCCGCGAGCACCACGGCATAGTCCCAAAACGAAACACGTTATGCAAACTGCTCTATGATAACTAGATCTATATAGCTAACTAGGGCTAGCTAACAAGATTTTTACCCTTGGGACTTGATGGAGGAGTGGCTCTTGTGGGTAGACTATGATTATTGCATGTGGGTAGATGAATGAAAAGAACAATAAACCAGTCTGTATCTTGCTCTTGTGTTTGACTCATGTCCCATTGCTCGTCAACATGGCGCAGCCGGTAAATTATTAATAATACAAGTTTTAAGTGTTACGTAAATAGCATATTTATTACGTAGAACATTGAAATAGTGATTGGTGACATTTATGTGAGACTTTTATGTGGTTACATTGTGAAGATGGAATCAATCTTACCTCCACCTCCGCCATTTACCTTTGTGAATAATTTAGAAAACGTCACCTTAGGAAACGTTTCCAAGGACTGGGAAAAATGGAAAAACTCCTTTCAAATTTATTTTGACGCTTGTGAGTTAACAAAAAAAGACGCTAAAGTGCAAATTAATATATTGTTGCACATCATCGGTGAGCAAGGGCGTGAGGTGTATGAGCAGTTCCAGGAGAAGCCAACAGACTTAAAAAGTGCCTTGGCCAAGTTTGACACCTTCTTCTTATTACAGAAAAATATAACTGTGCAAAGACATTGGTTTTTTACGCGAAATCAAAAAGAAAACGAATCTATTGAACAATATTCGTTTGAACTAAAAAAATTAGCGGTAAAGTGCGAATTTAAAGACTTATGTGAAGATTTAGTGCGGGATAGATTAATATGTGGCATCACAGACAGTGCTATGAGAGAACGTTTATTACGCGAACCAAAATTAACATTACAAAAGTCCGTCGAAATCTGTAACATTGCACTGATGTCAAGAATGCAAGCAGACACAATCAAAAAAGAGGGAGCAGACCAACACGTTTATTGCCTTGGTAGTAATTCTAACGAAGACCACAACGAGGAGCTAAGCCATGCATATTTTTTATCCTGGCGCGGGGCAGCAGCGAGCGGAGGCAGAGGGCGCGGCGGAGGCTGGCGCGGCGCGCGTTCCCGGCCGCCGCCGCCTGCGCGCACTCAGCCGCCAGCGTATTCTGCTGGGTCAGCTGTTCGTCGACCGTATTATGAGAGGCATTATGACACTAGGAATGTGAATTGCGGAATGTGCGGGATGTATCATAATCAGCAAAAGTGTCCAGCATTTGGAAAGAGGTGCTTGCGCTGCAATAAATTAAACCATTTCTCACGCGTGTGCAGAGTTTATGAGTTGCACTCCGAGGACACCGATCAGGTAATCTACTATTTTAATCAAAATAATAGTGATTGGTCAGTAACAGTCGATATTAATAAAGTAGAAATATCTTTTAAAATAGATACGGGTGCGGATGCAAATGTTTTGCCCAGTAGGTATTTGCAAGATATAGGTTTAACACAACAAGATCTGTTAAAAACAGCGACTAAGTTGCGTGGGTATTCTGGAGGTGATATCAAAGTATTAGGTAGGTGTCACCTTAAACTAAAACATAAAAATATAGATTACATCTTAGACTTTTTAATAGCAGACGTTAACTCGCCTCCTATTTTGGGACGTCAGTCATGTCAAGAACTAAATTTAATAAAATTAATTGATTCGTTGGATAAAATAGGGCACAGCGATTTAAAAGCACGCATATTAAATGAATATGCGGACGTGTTTGAAGGGATTGGATGCATGCCGGGGGAATACAGGATATGCACGGATGAAAACGTACGACCTGTAGTACACGCTCCTAGGAAGTTACCGGTGGCACTTAAAGAAAAAATAAAACTGAAGTTAGATGAAATGGAAAAAGACAGAATTATCGCCAAAGTAGAGGGACCGACGGACTGGGTCAACAGTATGACGGTGGTGAGGAAACCTAATGGAGACTTGCGTATCTGCTTGGATCCAAAAGACCTAAACAATGCCATCAAGCGTGAACATTATCGATTACCGACTTTAGACGAAATAACAGCTAATTTGTCGGGTGCAAAATTTTTTAGTACGTTGGATGCGAAGAACGGTTTTTGGCAGTTACGACTTAGCCCAGAGAGTACCACGTTATGTACTTTTAATACAGCCTTTGGTAGATATAAATTTCTAAGGTTACCTTACGGGATTACATCGGCGTCAGAAGTATTTCATAAAAAGCTATTTGAGTGTTTCGACGACCTAGGAGGTGGAATCAGTTTATTTGTTGATGATTTACTGATATATGGTCGCACCAGAGAGGAACACGACTTACGTCTTAAAAAGGTGCTCGACCGATGTCGCAAAATAAATCTTAAATTAAACATAAATAAATGCAAGTTTGCCCTATCAGAGATTAAATATCTTGGACATAAAATAACGCAGGGAGGCATTTATCCCGATGAGTCACACACGTCCGCCATTAAAAATATGCCTAGACCAGAGAACTATAAGGACCTAGAACGATTTTTAGGTCTCGTCAATTATATAGGTAAGTTTGTGAGAAATATGTCAGATAAAACTCACCACCTGAGGCAGTTACTTAAAAAGGACATTGAGTGGCACTGGGACAGCTCACATCAACAGTCCTTTGAGGGTCTAAAAAAATGTCTTACAGAGGTACCGGTGTTACAGTACTTTGATGTAAATAAACCTGTAGTCATATCTGTGGACTCCAGTAAAAATGGCCTTGGAGTGTGCCTACTACAAAATAGTTTGCCTGTGAGCTATGCATCTAGGTCATTAACGAAAGCCGAACAAAATTATGCGCAAATCGAAAAAGAATTATTAGCTTGCGTTTATGCGTGTGAAAAGTTTTATTCATATATCTATGGAAAAAGCGATGTTACGATTGAAACTGACCATAAACCATTAGTCAATATAATAAGCAAGCCAATCGCCGACGCGCCCGCTAGGTTGCAGAGAATGCTGCTACGTTTACAACTGTATACGTTCAAGTTGATCTACAAACCAGGAAAGTATTTGTATATAGCGGATACTTTATCGCGCGCCGTCGAACCAAATCCTTATGCGAATAAGGCAGCCGAGCCGCGCGGGCACGCAGATGTGCAAGCGCAGGTATGCGCCGTCGTCGCCAACAACCCGCTCACAGATACGCACTTCATACAATTGCAAAAACACACGCAAACTGATAGCGAATTGCAATCTGTTATGCAATATATAAAAAACGGCTGGCCAGACCACAAACAGAATTGTGAGGATAACGTCAAGCCATATTGGTGTTATAAAGACGAATTATCAGTTTCATATGACATTGTGTGGAAAGGCAACAGAGTAGTGATACCTAAGTCAATGAGAAATGAAATGCTTAAGAGGATCCACGTTGGTCATTTGGGACTGGAAAAATGCAAGTTGCGGGTGCGCGACACTATGTTTTGGCCAAATATAAATAGTCAACTAGAGGATTACATAACCAAATGTGGCATTTGTTTAACATATAAAAACGAGAATAGAAAAGAAACCATGATACCTCATGATATTCCTAACAGAGCATGGTCAAAAATAGGAACAGATTGTTTTCACTTTAACAACGAAAAATATTTATTAGTAATAGATTACTACAGCAAATTTATCGAAGTAATAAAATTGAATACCCTCACTTCAAGCGAAGTAATTAGTAATTTGAAATGTATTTTTTCTAGACACGGCATTCCGGACATAGTGGTGTCTGATAACGGCCCCGAGTACAGTTCAAGCAGTTTTCAAAGTTTTGCACGCGAGTGGTGTTTCAAACATGTGACGTCATCACCGCGATATGCCCAGTCGAATGGCCAATCAGAAAGGGCTATTCAAACTATAAAGAATATTTTACGGAAAACGCATTCTTGTCAAACTGACTTCCGGCTAGCTCTGCTAGAATATTTAAGCACGCCAATCAGCAATGCCCTGCCTTCACCAGCAGAGCTCTTGAATTGCCGAAAATTAAGAAGTATAGTACCATGTGCTCCGCGACTACTTAAACCTAAAATACCAACAAATGTGAAGAATGCCTTAAACAAACGTCAAGAATCACAAAAGACCCAATACGACAGAGGGGCTAAGGACATGACGAATTTCACCGTCGGTCAACGAGTAAAAGTACGCATTAATAAACAATGGGTTAATGCGGTTATAAACAAATTAGTGGGAATCCGATCATATTCTATAAAGTTAAACGGGGGAGGAACTTTAGTACGCAATCGTCGACATTTATTGCCAGATAATAGTAATTCACAAATACATGACACTAGTCACAATAACCAGTCTTGTGATTTTTCATACGATGATATCACCATCCAGAGCCCACCAGCAGCAAGTCACGGGCGATGCATCCGCCCGCCGGCCACCAGACCTGACCCGTACGTTACTTCTTCCGGCAGGGTGGTGCAGAGACCTGATCGGTGGGGCTTCGACTCAACGTGATGAAGTTAAAATTATTAGTTCTCGTTTTATTTATATTTTAATATAAATAAAAATGTTATATTATTGAAACAAATTTAATAATGAACTATTGTTTCACATCAAAACGTAAATGTTACTTAATAAAAATGAATGTATTTAGTCATTAAATATAAATTACTTTACAATTCAATTAAAATCAAATGTGCAGTAAATTTAATCAATTAATTTAATTTAATTTAATCCTATTGCGTGTATAATTTATTATTATAATACTAGCATACTATAATAGCATGTTACAATAGCATACTGCATATAGAAATAGCATTTAATTTAGTAATATTTGTTTTTAGCATTACACAAAAGATTAATAGCTTTGATTATGAACGCTTCAAAAATAATACGAATTATTTGTTGTTTTTTTTTTTTCCTTTAATTGCTTTGTTATAAATATTCATAACAAAGTAATGAAAAAATAATGAAAGTAATATTATTTTAATTTTCTGTATTTGATTACCATGCATTTTTGTTATTGTTTTGTTATAAAAAAAAGGGGAATTGTGGGTAGACTATGATTATTGCATGTGGGTAGATGAATGAAAAGAACAATAAACCAGTCTGTATCTTGCTCTTGTGTTTGACTCATGTCCCATTGCTCGTCAACAGCTCTAAACCTCAAAAGTTTGGAAGTCTAGACATTAACCGAAAATTATATCTATTTTCTGCCTTTTGGGCCAGTTACGTGAAATATACGCGAATTTTTACCATGGTCGTTTCTTGTAGATCTACAACTATGTATGTATAAAACATTTTCGCGACAAGCATGGTAAGGAGAGACATGCAAACAATTTTGCTGTAGTAATCATTTTCAGTAAACAAAAGACTGTTTAATGAGTGCATGTGCTATACGATATTTTCGTCAATATGTACTAGCAAACTCAAAGAATAACAAAAACAATAATGATACCACTGTTTATGTTCGTCCTAATTTAAAGTATGCTAAGGCTTAACAATGACTCAACTCAACTGCTATAGAGGTTGTTATTTGGTAATGTTGTTATGATTAAATGCAATAACATGAGTAAATAAATTATTCCTACAAAACAACCACACAATTATCCAGTCCTAAACTATCCTGAGCTATGGGGAAATGGTCACACCCATACTCACTTGAACTATGATATGCAACTTTTAGGAACAATGAGTAGGTATTATCACTGCACAAATCATATTTTGCTGTACAAATACATACAATTTATTTAGTAAACAGCCAACATTTGTTATATCTATCAAACTAGGCTGAGCCTTTACTTCACTATGTATCTACTACATAACAAGGTAAAAAATAGGTAGTAGTAAAGTACCAAAGTAGGTTTGGCAATCTTTTTTTATTATTATGAATAATTAAGTTTAAGAACTTACCAAGGTGACGCATCAATGGTCTTATTATTTACAACATCCACTAAGTTTGGCAGTTCGTTTTCGTACTCTTGCGGTATATTGCTGTACAGAATGAGGGGCTCATTGTACTTCAGCTGCGTCGCAATTTGGTTCAACGTGGAGGTCTGGACCGACACACAGAGGAATGACTGGCCATACTTCATGCCGGTTGATGGGTAGTCGTAGCCGCTGACATTCATGCCATGAACTGAAGATTTAAAGATACAACTTTAATAAAACTTCAACTTCAGTTAACGGAATCATCAATACTCATAAAACCATCAAGGGCTTGCAGAAAGTTCTCAAAATTGTGGGAATGTTCTTGGAAATTGTTCATATTGAATGTTTCGAAATATTGGAAAGTTCCTGTTGGCTCATCATAGGGATGGACTTGCTGCAGAAAGTTTCCAATATGTGGGAATGTTGTCGGTTTTTTTTTCATACCGAGTGTTTCGTACTATTGGAAAGTTCCCGCTGGCTCATCATAGGAATGGGCATGTTGCCGAAAGTTCTCAAAAATGTGGAAATGTTCTCGGAATTTTTTATGTTAAATGTTTCAAGTTTTGGTAAGTTTTCTTAGCCATATCAGTAAAGTGATTGAAACATTGGCGTAGCGGCACTTTTCTTGGTATATACGCCAATACGAACGAAATATGAGGTTCACTGCCGCTTAGAGCTAAATAAATTATACAATAAAGTTCACAGTATAGTAAAAATTGCGTTGAACACAAATAATAAGATTAAAAACAGTGACAGGTGAAAATATTAAATTGATTTAACAAAATTAATTTCAAACGCTGAGGATGTTATTACGTGATTAGTCAAGTTAGTGTTGTGTGTCAATTAACGCTTTCCAGGGGCAGGGCTCGTTGCACCATTTATTTGGTAGCGGCCGAGGGCCTGTGATGATAACAATTACTTGATCTTGCGTGATTGGATAAACAGCCCAACAATAGCAAAGCAAATGTCGAGATTTTAAGTGGGAAGATGGTTGCAAACAGTCTTTTGATAAATTATTGAGACACATAACCATGTGAAAGCTAAGTTGTTGTTAATCAATTTCACTGATTTTACGACAAAGTGTATATTTTTCAAATTGACCATATTGCAGCGAATTCATACACTCTATGGACAATCATTGTGCTGCAAATAAAAGGGGGTGATAGCTAAAGACACATTGGATTCAAAACTCTCACACAACTGTGCCAAAGACGCATATACACTTACGATGCGCCTTTTGTTTCTCTGAAAGATATTCTTCAGAGGCTGATCCTGTAAAACAAATGACAAAAACTTGGATGCAGATAGCATACGACGACGAAGCTGGCACGATTTTATTTACGAAAGAACTGTATGGAGAGAATATCGTTTAGATATAAGGATTTCCATTACACATTATGTATGCTGAAAGATTGTATTGAAACCCTAAACCTCAACTTATCTTTTTAGTAAGTCTCATTCTCTTGAACAAAGTAAGAAAACCACTCTCCAGATTTTACGGTTTATCTAGTAACCGCGTCACGTATTCACAATGATGCCGATCTTTGACTTGGCATGATTTAAAAAAAAGTATTAGTTGAAATGTTATAGTAACTCCTACTTACCATCAGGGAGGGGCGGGAACCTTGGCACTGAATGCACCAGCCACAGGGAGGTAAACTTATCCCCCAAAATAACGCCCTTGGTGTGTCCATTCTCGACCCTAGTCTTCATGAACTTTGAGTGCATTTTGCACATTTCAGCGAGATCATAGTCGTCATAGTACTTTTCACCTAACTTGAATTTCTTGTACTTCTTAACGCCGGGGGCGCCATGTCTCGTTTGCCCTGTAAGATGTATAATAGGGTGGAAATGAGTTGATTTCTTATTTTTAATGGCCAAAAATGTATGATTAACAGATTCGGACTATTCGAGCACTGGAAGTGGGTGAAAATCAACCTACATGGTTTGAACTGGAAATACTGACAGACATACAAACACGGCAAGCTTTAAAAGGTTACAAATGTTTGGATAAACAATTTGCTGAGAAATGTTCCTGTATCTTCCTGCAGCTTAATGAATGCTAAAAATATGAAGGCATAATGTAAAAATATAAAAAGGAAACTATCACAACTAAACAGGCTCTCCTGATTTTTGAGTCATGGGAGGCTAAAATGTGTACAGGGTTACACAAAAATAACTTTAACTTAAACTTGAAAGCTCTTAAGAATTTTGTTATTGTTTGCAGTAAAGTCTGCAGTACCCTACACTGATCATACTATGAGTTTCATGCTCTGAACTGGATTTTGCTGATTTTATTAAGTAAAGTAATGCTGTATCATCTACATACATACTACAAGCTGTGGCTAATTCTTATTGTTTACATTATTCCTTATGTTAAGTACTATGATAATTATGTTTATTGCTCTGTTATGTACATTGTTTTGTAATCTTGTTTTTAAAAGAGAAGAACAAAAGGGAAAAACTGCTGAGTTTCTTGCGGCATTTCTTCTCTGCACAATCTTCCATTTTCCGAAGTGACTCAAACATGTAAAAAAACCTATAAGGCTAAATTTTTTTTTTAAGTTTAATCTTCATACCTCGTTTGCGTTTTGAGTACATTTCTGCTACATTCTGTAAGATATCTGGCTGATGTTCTGTTGCTGGAGGCTGGTCATTGTACACCAACGAGATAGTATTTTTAGACTGGAAACAAATAAAACAAAAAATATTCAAAAATAGAAACTTTTGAGTCAAGGTAGTATACTCCCATGAAAACACTTAATTTATAATAAAATACAATACAAATATTTACACATAAAATTTAAGAAATATTTCACAAGGAATAATAATCTAGCTGGTTAGCTTTTTAAAAAAGAGATCACAATAAAATCATAATAATATCAAATCACACATTAGGGCTACAGATATATTTTTTCTGGAGACACTGAAATTAAAAAAAAATATTTTTACTGTAATTTTTTTTTTTAAGACTATGAATAAGAATTTATTTTAAACTTTACCTGATACAATGGTTGTAAAGTTTTTCCTATCATGGAGCGAGGATCAGCAATAGACAGATCAGACATGATCCATCCACCTCTTAATTTGGAAGGTGTGAGGTGCATGTATGCTACCCCGCGACGGACTAGAGGATTTAAGTGATTTTTCTCTCTTGGTAACTTATAGACATAAAACCTGAAACAATAAAATAAAACTTACAGTTGAACCTCACATAAGCTTTGGTTAAAATTGGTGTAAAATCAGTGCTGTAACATAATTTTTGAACAGTTGCCTCGTCAAGGTATAAAAAGAACACATTAATGAAAATGTCAGAGAATGATAATTAGGAAGAAAATTTTGTTCCTCTACAGTACCAAAATTATAAATACTACCTACTCAGAAGAAATTACTTAGATTAATTTTCAACTATAAAGTCACAGAATAATTTGGGTTAATTGAATAGTCTCATTTTTCATTGAAAAACTTCAGATCTATGTATACAGGACATCGTAAAATTTAACTTAAACATATATTTAAGCCGAGTCTTTATTTATGATCACAGTTTCAGAATTGTTAGTTACATATACATATTTTATTTTTCACATATTAAAGTTGTTCCATAGTGCATTTAAAAAGCAAAATATAACACTTGGGAGTTTTTGTAATAACTCATTTATTTTAAGAATAAAAACAATTTGATTACTAGCCAGTATTCTCGACTCTTCATATAAATAAAGTTTAGGTTTTATAACTTAACACAGCAAAATTAGATAGGTATACCGGTATACCTATTAAAATTAGATGAAGATAGATAGGTAGGTAGATTTTCTTTGAAACTGTTTCGAGAAATTAAAAACAGACTACAAAGAGTTTCTTGAGACTAATAAATGTTAACAAAGAACCTAAGTAAGATATAATAGTAGAATTACGCAGAACATAATTACTATGGGTATGAGTCATTTAAGACTGATATGTTTTATGCAGTACCTAGTTAAGTCTAATGTACAAAGGACTTGGTCTGCAAACAAAGGATGTCAAAACTTGACTAAAATATTAGAAACTTTAGAATAAGTACTTACCAATCCACGGGTTCTCCTCGTTCATTTCGACACTGTGGTGTTACACAATAACAACTCGCCACAAATAAAAGAAATACAATTAAATTCACGTAACGATACATGCCGATGCGTGTTTGTTTCGCGAAAACAGAGTTCAAAGTAATAGGAGACCCGGGATGTTTGTATTGCGCTCGTCATAATATGATGTCACTAATTCGATCATAGCTTTGGCATCCTAACGCCGAAAGTATCAAACAATTCGGCTTGTTTACACAACAACGTAACTATTGTTTCCTTTCGAATTCAAAGTTAATTTCGGTTGTCCTGTCAATTGAAGTAGATGCTTGCTTTGCTTTGTATTGTGTTTCAATGTTGCTATACTATTACGTTGCGCCGAAAAAATTATGAATGAATGACAGTGGGGCGATTCTCGTTTTATGTGAGATTCATCTCGCACGAAAACAACTGTCAAATCCCTTGGAAACTTAGAGCTTTTGGAAATCTGTCATTGTTGACTTATGTCGCACGTGAGATGCATCTCGCATGAACCGAGAATTGGGGTCCAGTCGAAAGTCGTCCGACACAATGACATAATTAAAAAAAACAGTTCGTTACGTATTCAAAAAACCGAAGTTTCGATAGACTATTCACTTGGCATTTATCATTTGGCATGTAGATGGTTTGAAAATAATAATTGTAGTTGGGTGAGCGTATGGTCCCCGAGCCCAGCGGCTTTGGCAGGCGCATTCCGCTAGTTCCCCATCTGTGGTACCTTATTGAAAGTATACAAGTGCCCATAGGAATTATGTTGAATGGTGCTGGTATGGGGTAGTTGTTCGGCAAGATCTCTTGCTCACCTTTCTTAAACAGCTTCATTTATAATTAATAGATTCAGGCGTCACTTTGCGGAGGTCCATATCAACAAACTGGAACAAATTACCTTGCCACGCCATGTACGCTATTCGTTCAAGTAGCGAACGGTCGTACGGGTCGATCTTGATGATGCCTCGTATAGAGGCGAAACGCGCGTCGATCGTGTAGTTTTAGTGTTTAGTGGTGGTGGTGTGTAGTTGAGTCTGTGTGATATATGTTGTTTCGTGTGGAAGCGGAGGAGGGTGGGTTTTTGCATGAACATATATGTGTCGCACAGACGCAGCTATTTTGCACGAGCCCGGCACTGGTTTCGCGGAGTAGCAAGGTAATTTGTTCCAGTTTGTTTAGCTTCATTTATCATTAAAACTCAGCCGTTGCTATTAATAACACTGCAAGGTTTGCATTCTGTGTCTGTTGTCATGCTATTAGCTCGTTTAAGGGGTCCAAGCCGAATTTTGCAAGCACCAAAAAAAAATTACGTATGAAATTCTGTGGCACATAGGGTGATTGTCCAGGAAATAGTAGTTTAGCCTAATATTAAAAATAAAAGTAGGACTTTTTTAATTATAAAAATATATGTTTATATTTTTTGAACAAATACGTGCCTTAATAAACGAGTGGAAACAGAATCTTAAATATACAAAAATGTATAATGAATAAATATTATTGGAAGACAGTTGCATAGAATTTCCTTACATCTAGGATTACAAAAATAAATAAAAAACGCATTAAAAAAATAAACATGATTTCAATCTTATTTACTGTTGGGTGGGCATGGAGACAGCTGCTTTCGTGTGAGACACATCGCTCTGTCTCCAGTAAGAGACGACTGTTTTCAGTTCAGTGTAGAAATCGAGCCCCTGTTTGCCGCAGAAGTGGTTGGTTCCGAGGAAGCTGCCACGTGTTCCCGTGAAAGAGAACATTGATAGCGGCACGGGGATTGGTACGTTAACGCCGACTTGGCCGACGTCGATTTCTGAAGAGAATTTACGCGCCGCCGCTCCGTTTGTGGTGAAGATAGCTGTACCGTTGCCGTAAGGATTGTTGTTGATCATCTGGATGGCATCATCTAGTGTGTCTACGAAGAGGCAGACTAGCACGGGGCCGAAGATTTCCTCCTTATAGCACTCCATGCTGGGCTGGACTTCGGTCAGGATGGTCGGACCCACGAAGTTGCCTTTCTCGAAGCCTTGCACTTTGATGTTGCGTCCATCGAGAACTAATTTAGCGCCTTGTTTGACACCTGTTGACAATGAAAACGAAAATTATAAAAGTTTTTTCTTTAATCTTTATAAAAAGGATGTTTATGATCGACAGTCTACCTCTGCGATAATCATTGACTGAAGTACTTTTTAGTCCAAGAAACATTTAGCAGTTTTGATTCGGTCCAATACAATGTTTCTGTATTTGTACTCTGACCACACGGTCAGTTTTAAATAAATGTTTTTTCTTTCTTTATTCTTTCTTTCAGTTACAGCACAGTTACATTGATAAATAGGTAAGGTATCGATGCTGTTTATCACTTAATCAGTCTGATCGTTATTCCGCCTGTAGAGTGCCAATTCTGCCAATCAAACTTATTTTTTGTCTATAGAGATTCTTGCAAAAAATCTCCAACAAAAAAGTTAACATAGTGAAGATAATAGTTAATTATTTATTATCCTACCGGACTCGACGAGGCGGAGGATGCGCTCCTTGGCCCTGGGCGAGATGACGGGCCCCACGTCGGTGCCGGCCACGTGGCCCGCGTTCACCTTCAGCGCCGACGCGCGCTGCGCCAGCTCCGGAATCCAATCCTTAGCCTCGCCTACAAATAAAAAACATTGGTAAAATTCCAACTTCAATTGACATAGACATAGACACAGTTTTATTTGACATCAAAATAATACAGAGGCAAAAATTTTGTAAATCTAAAAATGACATTTCATTATTATAGTGGTGATGTCAAAACGGGGCTTGACTCAGCATTATGCTGCAGTGGGTTAATGCACTACAGCGCTGATTTTCAGTCAGACCCTTCGTATTTCTGGATAAAACGTGCTGGACCGCCATCAGTATGTAATTGGTCCTTGGCTTTTGCATTTCCACTGACCAGCTCGGCGGAGTGGAGAGGAGCGAAGCGCGAATTGATCAATCATCGCAGTGCTCGAAATCCCTATGGATCCAGACTTCGAGCACTGTGACTGGTCAATTCGCGGTTTACTCCTTTCCACTCAACACATGATGACTATGGAGATGTATTATTAAAATTTAGTTTGTTATAAAAATTAACCTCATGCGTGGAGTGAAAAACAGCCCTTTGGTGCTAAAATCATTTTCGTCTTGGGCGGTATCCCTCGAATCCCTCGCTACGCCCTGAATTTAATACACCACCCTAGCTAAATATATTATTTTCCTACCTTGAGACACTATCTACGATTGTATACGCGCATTCTTTGTTTAATCAACGTTTAAGTGGTACATATCGATATTCGACCCCCCCCCCCCCCCCATCCGTCCGTTCCAGATCTCGTGTAAGCATTCGTTTACATTTCCAGTATTGTATTTGCATTCCCAGTAAAGTTGTAGGCAACCATCTTGAGCACAAATCGAGTGTGTTTGCGCATACATACTTGTACTAGAAACGGCTACTGCGCAGTCAAGGTCAGTGCTCAAGAAGTTTGCCGGGAACTGTACTTATTAACAACGAACAAGCCAATTGACAAGAAACTCCTCTTAAGGAAGTGGCGCTGGATCAGAAACTTGTTAATGATAACAATATCTCCAAACTAGCATTAAAATGGCAAACAGCTGGTAGTAGAAAACCTGGCCGAAATCTTAAATTGGTCGCAACAGGCAGGACCTTGAAACTACTGCGTAAGACCGCAATACATGGACGTACGTACCTACTACGAGCCCTATGTTAAGGGATAATAGGATATCATCACCATCATCATCACTTACCAACGAAGACGGCGGTGCTGAGCGCCATGCAGCGCTGGCCGGCGGCGCCGAACGCCGCGCCTGTCAGCTGGTTGAGCGTATGCTCTTTGTTGGCGTCCGGCATTATCACGCCGTGGTTCTTGGCGCCCATGTTGCTTTGGACACGCTTCCCTGTCCAACAATAGCGAATATGCATTACGAAGTAAAGGGGTATTAAGCTTGTCAAATTGTTATAGATCATCATTATATTTATGTCCAAAATGGATAAAAAAACGACATTTTAGAAGTTATAGCGATACAAAGTTACAAAAACAATGAACAAAAAAGTTGTTTTATATTTTGAAATATGCTTATTCGAATCCAGATAAAAAATGTAGAAAATTTGAGTATGAATATTTAAGGTAAAATCAGACTGCTGCCGAAAACCTTCCGTAAAAAAATCTCTGACAGAAAACCGTAACAAAATCCGTTGCGTGGTTTAGGAGTACGCTTACTACGCCGAGAATATGACAACCGACAGGAATACATAAAACCTGTCCTTAAAAAACCTCTGCATGTAAGTAAAAACCGTATCGAAATCAGTTACATGGCTTTGAAGGAATAAGCGGAGTATCGATAGTGATACTATGCAATAGATGAGATCATTTCGTATTCTGTAGGTATTTAGTATTATATCGTTACCAGCGGCGGAGGCGCGGGTGTAGATGTGCTGTCCGGCGGCGTCGCCTCCCACGAACGAAACAGCCTTAATGTCGGGCTGGTCGCAGAAGAAGTTCACCGTGTCGTGCGTGCCGTGCACCACCTGAACAGCACACGAGACCACAGAATAAATAATTACGTACAGAAATTTCTCTTTTACGACCGCGATTAAACGAATTTCAACTTTATTGACACGCGCAAAAGTTCGTATTACTTCATACACATTCGGCAGGCGGCTCGCGTCAAAAGGAACGCGCCGCCCGCGTCCGCCTTCCCCAACTCCCGGACGAAGCATTAGGGTTGCTCTGCATTGTTTTCAATTACACTGACAGCGATGGCGACCAAGCGGCAAGCCGACAATCCACTGCGATTTGCCTTCTCTGTAGGCAAGGCGGCCGAGCGTACCTACAGTGCGGAATGGAACCCTCCTGACGTGCACCAGATCTTTAATTAAACTTTTAAACGCCAATGACGGGCTATATCCGTCAACGCGCACAATATAAAAGGGGCTTTATAGGCTTTAAAGGGGCTATGCGTTCGCATAGGATCCAACTTCGTTATTTACAAAAAAAGACTCGGCATGTGAATGACGACTTTTGTATTTGATTCAGCATTGAAAAGATTACAAAAGAACCGGTCAAGTGCGAGTCTGATTTGGGCTAGAGTTTCTATTAAAATAACACAAAATTTGACGCTTGTAGCTATTGCCGTTTACGAGAGAGCAAAAACAAAGAACAGAAAACATTATGGTTGTTGTATGGCGAGGATTTCAGCTATCTATGACGGTTTAGAAGATAGCCTTTCGAAGACGGACGGACATACTGTGAACGCTTAGTAATAGAATCCCGTTGGCACTCTTTTAGTACAGAACCCTATATAAACCCGGGCAAGAGCATGTCGGGCCGTAACTAGAACCATATGATAAAACGGTTATTCTTAAGGTTTAGCTTATTTTGTGCTGGTTTGCTTGCATAAAAGCAAAGCGGTAACAAATTAAACAAGTGAACTGACATTGACAACGCCGGGCGGCGCCCCCGCCTCCTGGAGCAGTTCCATCATCATGACGGTGGCTCCGGGGTCCTGCTCCGAAGGCTTGATGAGGCACGTGTTGCCCGTCACTATCGCCGGCGGGAACATCCACAGCGGAATCATCACTGGGAAGTTGAAGGCTGCCACTCCTGAAAAGTAAAAGTGAACAAATGATTTGGTTGCCGTACCTGGTCTTTCGGTTGAATTCTATCGGCTGTCGACACAATTACCTTGACTAAACTGGTAAAATCACGTTGCTATTCCGCGACACAACACTCGCGAGCTTGTTTCGCAGAGTAGCAAGATAATTTCTTCCCTTTTATTGATATAGACCTCCGTAAAGTACCTAACGCCTGAATCTATTAAATTAATTATCTTGAGTGTTAGAAGTTTTAAATCTTATAAAGCAGAATCTTTCACTCTCCGAAGCACTGGTAGAATCAGACTTGTAAAGGCTGGACCATACCGCATGCGTTAGCAGCACGGCTCCAGCTCGCTTCGTAGACCTGTGTTATGTGCAAGCAACGCAAGCGATGTGGCATTTCAACATAATTCCATACATTACAACTGGCGTGTGCACGCGCATGTCTGCGGACCTGTGCTGCATACACATCCGGTGTTGCCCGGACTTTAAGAGTCTATATAGAATAGGTACAATCAACAAAATAGAACTCTGACGCACCATGGAACTATGTTAAAGTGAAGTTTTAAATCAAATCGTAATAAGTCTCTTTTAATTTCACTTGTTATGTCAATTTGACACGGTTCTGCGGTGACCAGGGTTCCATTATGCTGATAGTACATTTCTAAATCTTATTGTTTTGACTTACCGCCAACGACGCCGAGCGGCACCTTATAGCTGTGGGTGTCCATGTCTTTGGCGATGTTCTGGATGCAGTCGCCCAGTTGCAGGCTGGTGATGCTACAGCAATGCTCCACCAGCTCTGTGCAGGCAAATTTTAGTTTTAATTATAAATCACAGTTCTGAAGGAAACCAATCAAACCAGAAATTATTTCGTGTCCTTTTAAAAATTATCAACATAAATTTAAAAAAATACGATTTTGAGAAAAAAATGTTGACCAGCCAATTAGTTTCTAGGCATAAATCATACAAAATAATAATATTAAGATACATTGCGTAAAGCCTGCTTTTTCTATGCTTGGTGAGGGGAGCATGTCATCCTTGTTTTGTATTACAAGTTGGAAAGAGACAGCATGCTGGGTCTCTATATCTACATAACTATTTCTGAGAAGAATTTACACCAATCGACGTAGTAACTGACTAAGCAAAGCTTTTATTATGGACACTATAATAGACAGGCGAATAATTAGGGAATGAGCGGAAAGAGCCTGCGTCAAAGCAAAATCAAACGTATTGTTACTGAACCACAAATGTGAGTGACTATCTTACGGATGCCGCGGAGAACATCGCCCTCGGCGTCGGCGATAGTCTTGCCCTGTTCTTCTGTGATTTTTGCCGCCAACTTGCTGTGGTTTTCGCGCAATAACCGCGCGAATCTGCCGACAACACAATCATTATATTAATAATTTCTTATGTGTTTGCGACTTGTAGACATTTAAATAAAACATTCATAACAAGGTTACGGCTAGTACGAATTTAAGACCGGGCTGCACCGGTTGCGTACACGTTGCGTATGCAACACAGCTCCAACTAACTTCGTAGAACTGCATATGCATCTGGTGTGGCTCGGCCATTAATTGGTGCACATATAAAACTTAGTACCAGATTGGCACTTAAACTCTTTACAAAAATATCTAGTACTAGCTTTTGCCCGCGGCTTCGCACGCGTTAAATTCGTAGTAATACAATTCCCCTTCCCCTACACTATGAAGATTTCCTGCTATCTTTGGAATATTTAAATTCATATTCTTCATTTCTACTTTTCATGTTATTATACATATAAACCTTCCTCTTAAATCACTCTATCTATTAAAAAAAACCGCATCAAAATCCGTTGTGTAGTTTTAAAGATCTAAGCATACATACAGACAGACGCGGGAAGCGACTTTGCTTTATACTATGTAGTGATTTCCGAGTCACTTATGAAGTGAAATATACCTAAAACAACCGTGGCACTCGGACATATTAATTAAACGGATCACTCACGTGTTTTCGTCGCGCCACCGCCGCGGGGACTCATGATTAAGGACCACGGACTGGTCCGAAACATGTCGGACATTTCTCGACTTAAAAATACGTGAGTGATCCGTTTTATTAATGTGAAATATACCTATTCATATAAAAGACAAGTCATACTTGAACATAAGCTGCTGGCGAGTCATAATAGTGCTTTGGCTCCATGATTTGTAGGCTTTCTTAGCTGCAGCTAAAGCGGTATCTAATTCGTCTCTTGTTGTTTCTGGCACCCTGTAATGGAAAAAGAAAGTATGGTTAATAAAACTTTACTTTTGACTATCCGATGTGCTGTTTTAAACAAAACTTGGCAAGCACACTTTACCTTTTATGAGTGTCATAGTTTCTGAACTTACTTAACTTAGTAAAAGAAGTCTTTTATCAACATGTTTATTGCCCAAGTTATGAGCTTTGCAATCTCGAAATTATTATGCAAACCAGAGATAAAGTTATCTACATAGTTATTAGATATGAGCAATATGAGTTATGGAGTTCTTATCTTTTCCCAGATTTGGCAAAACACTGATAAGAATCATTCCAAGTGACAAAGAGGGATTAAATGTTATGCCGAGTGCCAACCCTTTTAAGAACGCTTTGTAATACATTTACATCTCGAGTAAACATATGCCCATAGATAACCTAGAAATGAAGCTTGTACCTCAGTTACCTAGTTCCTCACATAGCATGTCATACATGAACAAATTTTGTAGGTAGGTCTTATAACTACTTAAGTAGTACAGTTTGATTCCCAGTTCCCAGTACAGTTTCCTGAAAGTTTTTTTTTTAATTTTATGCCATATCATAACCATTGCATCTAAAGAGAACATTTTAACATGTTTTTGACACAGCGAATAAAAGAGGGTGTGGCTTCCTAAACAAAAAAAGATAAACGCTAAAACCATGCCGCATGCGTAAGTTACTAATTTTCTATAGGTATTTTTACCTATAGAAAATTAGTAATATAGTAAAGAAATATGGACATTTACTTCATTATTTTATTATATTCTATCTACTATAGTACTAACTAAGGCTAAGTACTACTAACCATTGTAGTGCCACAAGTGTTACAAAATTGTATGCTTATACGAAATAACAGCAATGTATAAATGTAGGTACACGTAAAAAATATTAAACAAAACACAACTACTGTCCTCTCAAGAAGTACGCATTTATTGGTACACTGTATCTCTATTTGTTGTTTATTTTTTTATAAATAAAGAATTTACATAAAAGTAGTCAAGTTATTTTATTACTAAATTAGAAATAGAGTACCTACCTAACTTGTAGTTAACATAGTTTATCTTGTTCATGTTACTTATAATAAGTACATAATACTTTTAGAAATAGGTGCATATTTAAATATCAAAACTTAAAAAATAATGAATGTATTAAATTTTAATTTCATTGAAAGGCATTTTTTTTCTAAACAATTAACTTATCAGGAACTTAATTAAATAAACCTAACCCAATGGGTTTGATATAAGAGCCATTTAAGAAATCCTTGAAAAGATTACAGTTTCACAAAAAAAAAAAGATATTTGATTGATAAAAATTCACTAAATTAATAATTGATATTCAGAAGTGCTCTCTTAAGAAATCATACCTTCCTATAACTTCATTTGTGGCTGGATTTGTAAGTTCAATCCACTTGTTGGTCTTGGAATCTACAAACTGTCCGTCTATGTAGAGTTTGGTGGTGGGCGCTGAACTGCTGTAGTTTCGCCCCAGCAGTACCCGAGACTGGAAAGTATATTAACAATGAGTCATTTTTAACACGAAACTATGAGCATTGCTACAAAAGAGGAACTATAATTTCCATACAATTGGAAATTAAATACAATGCAGGTGTTGTAATTGTCAATTATCATAAATAGTAGCCTCATGCTGGTAACCACACAAACTATTTATACTTATAAATAACAAAAAAATCAGAATTTACTTTACTTCACTTGTTATGGATTAAACCCCAATATTAATTCAATTTCACACAAACAAGGATAATTTTATCTCGCCATAATCATTCTAGACTTTCGTAAGAACAATACGAAATTTATTCTTCGAGGCACTGTATTATGCCACTATGGTCTAGAATAGAAGTCTTAAAAATTCATAGGATTCAGTCAAATGACACTTAATGTACTGAATAAGGAACAAAAGACACATTGTAAATTTAAATTATTATAGGCTGTTTCGCAGGCAGTTCAGCAAGGGCTCCTTAAATGTTGCACAAAATTAATAAACCCAGTACAGAAGAATAATCAAGCATACTTTTTTTGTACGAAATATATAGTTCGATTTACACATTTCGTAGACATTTCAAGAAAAACTTATTGTACCTGTAATAAGGTGGACATCAATTATTTATATCACAACACTAAGCCACTTCTGTATGATGAATACTGAATACACAATCAGGCTGTGATGAAACTTGGAGACAAACACTCAAATGTGCAACAAACAACCTAAGGGGGCCCACCATGAATAATGTAGCGAGTTTAAATACCAAATCGCTTGAATGATGTATTAGGAACTTCTTTGTTTGTTCAAAATCATGCTACTCTCAAGCTATAAAGATTTAAACATTCTACAGTTTTTCTTCAAATTTTAACTAAGTTTTTTTTATTTCATTGAGGGTACGAAACTATAAATAACTAATCTAGAAGTTATTAGCAAAAATTACATCTCTTCTGTTTGTTGAGATTTAAGACCTAGCTTATTATAAAAGTGTTTTAACTAGAGAGGATAAAACCTGAAGCAGAATTAACAAACTCTATTTTGTTGGTAAACAAATTGTTGTGATATTATATTTGTTGATACATTATGTTTTATTGAGAATTTATAGAGTCTAATATTAAGTATATTAAAATTAGGATAATGACAATGAACATATGGAAATTTTAACATTAAAATTATATTCTGATAGCTAGGTTCTAAACGTACTAGAAAAATGCAAAATAGTAAAGGAACAATTGAAGAAGATATTGGCAGATCTCAAGGAAAAAAGTTCAAAGTCAAGGCCTACAATGTTACCTAACTTGTTTGTTTAAAATGATTACGCACTTTTAAATTAATGGCTAGCTTGATTCAAATTGAATGATATTATTGGATTATTTTCGTAAACAATACTTACTTCGTTCTTCAACAATTTCAGCATTGCAGAGGCCATGTTCTAAGGATATACTTCTAAAACTACGACAACGCCACTATCTATAATCAGAGCGGCTGTTGGGGGCCTACTGACTGATTAAAATATAAAATGTTCTGACCTTGGATTGATAAAGTTATTCCATTTGTCGGCTTTCGTCGTCAAGCAAGGCAAGGTGCTATATTATTTTGAATTTGATTAGGCTCACGTTCCGGTAATCTGAACGAACGTTTATTAAAACTAGCTGCGTAGTATAAAATTTTCACAAATTATAAGTTTACTGATCCATCATTTAAAATAAAAAAACAAAAAGAGACATAATTGCGTTCGATTCTTATAAAACGAAGCTTCTTCCGTAGGTTTTTTTCTTCGTATATTACTGTTTACTAAAAGTACCAGAACTGTGCGGCGCAGCTGCACCTTAAAACGAAACGTTTTTGTAACGCAGTGACGTTTGTCTTGTCATATCATATGTTACGAATTTAAGAGGGCACTGTTAAGATTTTTCATAATAACCAAATAAAAACATATTTTTAGTAATGATAAAAGAAGCAAATAATTCCAAATAGTTTATATAATTAATTTATATATAATGATGAATAATAGTTTCTGTGTTCATTGTAAATTTTTTGTACTATTTCAATTAAAGTCAGAGCTACTTAAACTGTAGTCTTATCTGTCAGTCTGGCATTTTTGTTTTTTTTTTTAACATTAGTATTGCCATGTTTAATAATAAGCCTACAAATGATGGGGAAAAAAATATTAATAAAAAGAAAGAAAACATATTAATTGTTCAATCGCATTTTAGCACGAAGTAAATACAAAAAAATAAAATACTCAAAGAACGTGAACATGAAAAGGGAAGCTGGCTCAGCATAATGACACGAATTGCTTCGCGACGGTAATATTCTGCCAGAACTAAATTACCTGTATAACTGACTTGAGAATAATAAACAACCTTGATAATTTTCTTGTTAGTTACCTAGGTAGGTAGTTATTAATTTTTACCCGACTGCCGCCAGAATGGAGGATTATGTTTTTCGAGTGTATATATGTCTATTGCTTAGCCAGGAGCTGCAGCCTAAATAGCTTCATGGATTTTAACTTTAACACGTGAGGACTGAGGTGCCGTTCGTCTTAATTGAGTGAGGGAGCGACATCAAAAAAGGGTTTTTTTGTTAATTCAAGTGAATAGCCGATTCTAAGTATCTACAAGGTGGAAATTTGAGATGAGACATATAAACATGTTTATACTTTGATTTTAAAACCCACTTAACTTTTTTTTTATGATGTGTTGTGGGAACTAGGCACCTAAACGCACAGTTAAGACAGACGGCATGTTCCAAGGGTGGTAGTTATAGACCAAACTCAAATCCAGTTTCATAGTAGCAGGGTCTCGTTGACATCCTTTGGGTACGTCGGTATGCCATAAAATAAAATAAATAGGTACCTATTTAAATATTTTTGGGTCAATTAACACCAATTGACCAAGTCCCAAATTAAGCAACTGAGGCTACTTGTGTAATGTGTACTAGACAACGGATTTACCTACATAATTAAATACATAACATCAAAGACTCGGGTCCAAGCATTCGTATTCATCATAAGTACAAACATTTGCCCCTCCCGGGAATCGCACCCGGAACCTCAAGCTTTGTAGTCAGGGTCACATACCACTATGCAATCCGGTCGTTAATAACGTCCATCTAGTTGTCAATATAAATGTAAATCAATGTAATAACGTCCAGCCGGCATATACGCAAACAGGGAGGGGGGGGGGCATGACCCACCAAAAAGCTTTGGTGGGTCATGCCCCCACCACTTTGCCATCACACCAAGGCGCCATCTATATTGTAGTAAGTAAGAATATGAAGAAATCCGTTGGTAGCTCGCTCCACTAGAATGAACTGCTGTAAACGCCTCTGGAGTACGGAACCGTATAAAGGGAAACATGGTCGCCTCGTGACATTGTGTTATGTGTCCATCCGGTGGTTTTTCAGTGTTGCCAACAAAGACCCTTTGAGCGGGTACGATAAGCAACACTTGAACAAACATGGCACATACCTTTGCACACACGCGATATAGCTCACGTGTTTTATACAATAACCTTTAGAAACCTTTCTTCGCTATAATAATTATATTTCAATTGAAATTATGCGTATTTGTATCATTTTGATCTCACATGAGATATTGCCATAAATATTTGTTGAACTCACTTGTATTAAGTAGTAGAAAAATGTTCTTATATAAATTTTTAGTGCATCACTGTATAGTCTTAAAACTAAATCAAAATCGGTTCGTTCGTTCGGAAGCTACGATGGTACAGACAGACACACGTATACACAGGTAAAACTTATAATACCCCTCATTTTCACCGGAGGTTGAAAATGAATGGATGTAGGTTCTTTTGGAATTCGTGCCAACATATACCAACCATATATGCATTAAGGCAGTCTGCCTTTTACACATTTTATTGTTAATTCTTTTGCAAAAAAGGTGAAATAAAAAAAATACTCCTATATCTAAATAATAATAATATCAGTTCAATATACAGGCCTGACAGGATTTCAATAATTCCGTTAAAGGTACTGAAGAAAGCGTAGGAGACTAATATATTCCAATATAGTTCTGGTATAAAATATATTATACTTAACAACTCAATTACTAGCACATGAAGTCTGTAACGTGAGCACTTTCGCGGTGTCAGTTAACCGCCCACGAAATCTTTCAGCCAGAAGTCTTCTCTTATTGTGAAGGTCGAAAGCTGGTAAATCGGAACTCTCACCACAGATGAATTAAAATTCATGTCATGCCGGGACTGTAACCGAACCCTTAAAGTGAGTTTGGTCTTCACTCGCACATATTCAACGACCAACCACCACGTAGGTGGAAAACAGGCTTGCGGCTCTCCTGATCGTAAGCAATTACCGCCTCCCGTTGACGCTTGCAACTCCAGGGGAATCATGCGTGCGTTTGCAAGTAACTTTTAATGCCCCTTTTGAAGACCACCATTCTTTACTTCAAGGTTCTGGAGTGCGATTGTCGAATCTCACCGGGTGACTAAAACTCACCAAAATGGTAGTTTTTCATAGAGATTCGGCTATTTTGGTGAGCTTTAGTCACCTGGTGAGATTCAAAAATTGCACCTCTGGTATAAGTCACGTAACAAAACATACCACATGAGTCCTGTCACATATGATATCAAACTGTCTCTAAGTTACATACTTACCTATTAAATTTTGCTGAAAATATAAGCCTGTGTTGTGCACGCGCACGTAGGTAGCCTGATAAGGAGGTCAATGGCCCTGCTATCGGTCAAACCCTGCGCAACTGCAAGCGCTCACACTTGCGATGCGAGCCTACATTGTATTAGAGAGGAAATTAAGTCATTAAATTTTCCAAGGGTTTCTAATGTTGCACGTTTCAATTTGCAATACTCTATGTAGAGTGTCGCCGTAATGAAAACAAAGGAAAATTCGCATCGCATTTTGACGATTGATTCGACGAATTTTGACATGTTACTTTAACCGATCTGGGTTTGTTACTCTATGTGGTTGAGCCTGCGCGATTAAAGAATGTCTGGAGGTATTTGTTTTGTTTTAACAGTGATACGGAATTTATGTATTTACAGCTATTTCTTTTTATTATGCATAAGTACTTAATACTTGACTTACGTTCGTTCTTGCTATTAACGCGTTCAAAAATAACAATACTGTTTTTACCCGACTACGGCAAAGCCAAAAGGAAGGGTTGTTTTTAGCAGTCGATGTATTTGAATGAAATAATCGTTCGTATCGTTCAACTATACGTTCTGGATGGCTAGCACAACATATCGCGACTCGCTTTGTCGGTATTAAGGTAATAAGAAAATAAGCACATGTGCCAGCCGATCTGGATCAATGGCGGCCTAGGGGGCGGCGAGCAGGGTCCTTGCGCCAGCGCAAGCCTCCGGCTTTCAAAAGTTTTGTTTTCACTTTAGCCTAAGTAAAGACAGCCTCACACAAAATATCGATGTCGGCATGAATCTTGCTACTGCGCTTCGTGGTGATAAGAAAACCCAGAGGGCTAATGATCCTAGTATGACTGTAAGAGTTTAATTTATACCATCGAGCGGCTGTGTCTATATGTAACTAGTGTCATACGAAAGAGAGCTGAGATAAATTAATTTTGCGTGGCCATGTTGGGGCACAGAGGGGGCGAGGAGTCAGCAAACCCCCTTCAAGTTGTGGGTACCCCATGGTTAGTGGTGAGCATTTACCATTAAGTAAACCACGTCCTCGTATAAAAAAAAAATTAGCAAGTAGGCCGCATAGTCTCTTTTCCAAGTCTTATTCTGTCAGCGCTTCGGAAAATGTAAGATTCTGCAGAGAAGAAGCGCTGGAAGAAACTCAACTGCTTATTATTTTTTCTCCTCTCTCTAAAGCAAAAATAATTGAGTATTTTAATTATAGTTAGTAATATTGGTAGTAACATAGATTATTAAGTTTCTATTTTGTTTTCTTTTCTTTACTAACATCATATGGACCACAAAGTTGTCTGAAAATAAAGATATTTCATTGTATTTTTACTTTCCTTACCAGGAAGCGTAGGTCCCGCGAAAATCTGCCACCCACAACTTCGTAACCATTAAGCCCGCTCCTGTCTAGACTTCTATTTAAGATGTGTAAAAGTGATATGGCAACAATATTGCTTTCAATCTGTGTCTTGCGTAGTATCTATAATGCCTGATAGCAAGATACATATCGAAAGGATCACTTTCTCACGTCTCAGAGGCCTCAGTGCATCAGAGTTGGAGCTCCGCACACTGCTGCATGTCACGTGTGTACCAGAGAGTTTCAGTCCAATTTTCAAAATATTGTTTTATTCATTTATTTTATTTACTAGGTACAATTACATATTGTAAACACAGCATAGCAAAATCAGAACATACAAGAGCAGAACAATGCAACGGTACATCACAATTATAATTGTACTTATACACAGCATTTGTGCACACCAAATATACTATATACTTCTGTTTTCTGTTCTGTTCTGTTTGTTTTGTTATGATGCACTGTGTAGTTGTGTGAGTTATCGTTCACTCTCTCGTTGCGTTACCTATACTCTGCCATGGAATTACATTGTAAATGATATCTTAATTACACTATCGAATGATGCAAATGCAGTGATTGCAATTATGACCACATAACGACTGCCTTATTGCATGATGTTTAACGGATACTTATTATTTCAGCGTCAGACGTTTTTACTACTTGGGTCATAACCATGTTTATTGACTGGTGGTAGACTAGGCTTGAAATTTGTCACCCCTAGTAAGTAAGTTTCAACGCTTCGCTGTTATTTGAAAATACATGAATTTCCTATAATAACCTTCCTAGATTTGTAATATGAAACTTTTATGTAATTATTCCACATATTTTAAAAAATACAATGCTGCAAAATCATTCATACTTATGTTGTTTAGAAACATTTACATATAATTTAAATTTATAATTCGTAGTTCTGTAAAAAGGAGTCATCATGTTGTGTTGTGTTGTGGTAAACAAATTGCGAATTTCACCATATTTTTCATACGCTACTCCGGCGCAAGATAATACCGTCTAAACGGAGCTCATTGACTCTTGCGACGTAGACTAATTTGTTTATTAGTTCCCTTATCGTAATTACTTTCTTGAAAATTTTCGTAAACAACTGAACTTACGACATTAAATGGCAGATAGCCTATCTCCTCATTAGATGCTTGACTGATAGCAGCCATGCAGCAGAGGTTGGTGATCGATAAGTGCTTTAAATTTTGATAATACTGTCATATGTTATTAATCAGGCCATAAAAAAATTCTTTAGGGTGTGGTATTAGCTTTTGGCTTACTAATATTATTTGGATTATTCTTTGGGTCAGATTATTGCGTAACATTGTTAATTATTTTGTCATAATTTTGAATTGAAACCACCGTTTTTTTCATACTAAGCATCATCTACTAATAAGAGTGTACCTCTAGAAGGTGCTGTGTTGTAAAAGTACTGAGATTTGTCTGCCTAGTATTTTTCCGTTCTTTTGTACGTTCTGTGGCCCTAACATGCCTGGCCAAATTTAGTTTATCTCTATCTGCGTCCCTTTCTTATGACACTAGTTAGACAGAGACACAGGGAGGGGTTAAACTAAACCTGGGATGTCGTGTTAGGGCCGCTGTAACGAATTTACGCGACAGTTAATACCAGAGCTAATTCCCTAATCAATGTATTTATTTCTAGCCATGACTATGAACAAAATGTTACAATTTTAAACTGTGCTACCGGCTACGAGTTAGCCAATTCTTTATTACACATGTACCCAATTATTAGCGTTAATAACGTTCAGGTATCCTGGCACAATCTACTAAGTACTTACATGTAATTGTTGCTGGGCACGTATCTACGCACAATCTCGCCCATACACAACATTCTCTATTTCAGACCGGTCAATGACCACCGTATCGCTCTTTTAACTAGGTATAAACAGCATTAACTACACAATATGCCTAAAGACAATGAAACCAGCCACGCTGTTTACAGGCTGTGTAACAGGAGCAAAGGGTTCAGCCCTATACCTATAGCAAGGAAGCGCCTTCCTAAGATACTGTCAGGTAACGTTCTTAGCAACCGTTAGCAATAGAACACGTACATTTCTTTTCTGATGATGTAATGCAGTTCCGCTAATTAAAGCGACATGAACTAGGTGTTTCATTTATTTTTAAAGCTGACGTCACCTTGTTTTTCTGTAGTATTGTTACAGTGATACTAATTTAAAGAGCAAAGTTAATCTTAAACAGCTTAACGAGTATTCATTCACGTATTGTTCAAAGAAATTATTTGTAAAGCAGCAAAATGAAAGAGCTATTTCCTGTAGCTACCATTAAAGTACAATAACCGCAAGAAACATTTTTCATCGAGACCATAGCTAGAGCACAACGTTGAGTCAATATGCATGTGGCAAAATAAATAATAAGGCACTTGCGTAAATATCCGTATTGTCCTCAAACGTGTTTTATATTTATTGTGTAGATAAGTCATACTTATTAAGTACCTGCCGAGCTAGAAAAGGTTTAACCACAAACTTTACTTTGAATTTATTTTCTTTTGTATAAAGTCTCGTGTTTGCCTAGTGAACTAGTAACGCATTTTAATTCATATTGAATCAGTTCATTGGGTTACGAAACATAGAACATCATAATGATCCTTTGGTAAATCATTATTGGTGGTTTTGGTGGTTCGGTTCGATCGGTAGTGGCCTGGCCTGTCCGACAACGTATGGGTAGAGGATAATGTTTAGAGTTCCGTAGTCAACAACAAGAAACCCTTATAGTTTTGCTATGTCCGTCCGTCTGTCAGCTTCGCTTTAGACGCTTTACGCAGACGGACGGGCGGACGGACATTGTGATATTTATATACTCTCAAATCCAATTTCGATAAAATTTACGATACTTACGGTGATTTGTGGGGCGAAAAATCGATACAGCCAGGTCTGATTTCGGGGAAAATTTATTTTCTCCGTGTTTTTTACATCTGTTATGAGCAGCAAAGCGCATCATTGTCGAGATCGACGTCGAGGCATCGCTTTGCCTTGCTCACTCGTGCTAGCACTCGAGCTCAAGCTTGTCACTTTTGCGCTTAGAGAATGACCCCATTGATTGAGGCCGGTCGCGCAGGTACTAATAATAATGAGTACTAGTAATTGATTAAGTAGGTACTTAAGAAATTATTTTTTGAACGGCCCAAATGCCAAGAAATGGTTCACTTACCTTATAGCTCTGGCAAGTAACGTGGCTTCCAAGATAAAGTTACATGGATGCAACCATCTGTGTAACTTTACTCACAGTACAGTATTTGGTCAGTGCATTCCGGCGTAGAATGCACGGCGACTTATGATATGATGTTTGCTCATTAGTAGTAAACGTTCTTGATTTGTTATTTCAAATAAAACTCTTATTTGTGCAGTTTATATCGTACAATGTAAGATTATTTTCTACTATTTGATACTTAATTACATAAGTTAGAGACGTTGCATGCAAATAAATACTGTGTCGGTACTTTAATGTACTTGTTTCCAACTTCGATGATTTGATGCTAATTGAATAGGTAGAGTTATATATACTGGCACATGTCGATCCGCAATACAATGATGTGTATTTTTTTTGAATACCAAGTTATTGACTCAATTCAAGACACAATATGTACAGGTGCTACAAAATGGATCCGAAATCTTGTATAGAAACATTTAATTGAATTTAGTCCATTACTTAGTCAACCAAAGAGTCAAAAATTACGAATGGAATATTTAAAAAAGAAATCACAGAGGTTGTGAAGGACAAGCAGGCCTTTTTTGTTATATATTTGTAACTTTTGTAACTGGCCATTATAAAACCTCGTGACAGCAGCCCACCTTGAAGAGTATCTGGAGTCAGTCGTCCGCCGTCCGCTGAGGCTGCTGCCACGAGGTTCACCCATAGATTCATGTAAAGTTTTAATTAGTTCAATTCATTAAATTAGCATTTTTCTCATTTTCCATCTCTTATTTCTACAGTCCATAGGTATATCTCACAAGAGGTGTTCAGGCTTGACTAAACCAACCATGGCTTGAAAGGCTCCGAGTTCATTTTGTACTCTGTAGAGACCCTAGCCGAGTGCCCTTAAGGGCTAAGCTACACTTTGGTAAGTGCAAGTGTGAGTTCATGCATTTGCTACTTGCATTAAACACCAAATGTATGAACTCGCACTTGCACTAATCGAAGTGTAACTTAGTCTTTAAGCGATTAACAAGACATTAGCAAGTTTATGCGCGCAAGTTGCATTACATTTCGAACTACCGAGGTATGACGTGTTCGACGGATCGTTCGAGGCATTCTGGCATGCAAGAACTTACGCAATGTAAACTGGCTCTTTCAGGCTGCTCGATTTTTATCCATTAATTTGAAGAAACCATCTAAGGTTAGTGAAGGTGCGTTCGGAAAAAGCAAAGAAATAGAAGTAATTTGACGAACTCTTCCATTTCTTGAAATAATTTAACAGAATTTAAGTTGCTCATTTGAAATCATGCAATAAGAGCTACACTAAATATCTGTTGTTTTCCGTTTTTGATACTTACTCTACATACATATAATGGACTTGACAATTATAACTAAATTTTCATAGGAATTTAGTAGCATTTCTTTTTCTTTGGAAAAGGAACGAAACGAGAATGCGGCTCACCTGATGGGAAGTGAGCACCGACGCCTATGAGACCCAGGGGCCTCAAGAATAACTGATCCATTATCGGTTTAGGTAAAGGGCCTCCAGCTACTACTTCACGCCGGTATTCTGTGAGGAAGTGGAACTAACCCTGTGGGGCTGATCCAATCATACTACAACTGATGACTTTACCACTAAAGTATATCTCATACAGATTTATAGTATCCTAAATTTTTTTATGTTTTCCTAAAGGACTGTGAAGGCAAATAGAGATAGGTAGACGAGACGTAAATAAGGAAAAGATAGTAAAAGTATTTATTTTAACACTGTGTTAGCCTAACGATGTATTTATTTTGCAACAACAATTAAACTAGTTGTCATTATACGTAATAATTACATGATAGCTTTATAGCGATTGTAATTGCACCGTATTGCGTTGTATACTTTTGACATTTTGTGACGTCTTCCAGGAACCTGCCTCGACTACTAGTGCATGTTTATTTATCATTATTACGAACTTACAAAAACCATTAGTACGTACCACCAGAAAATCTTTTTTGTACATACATGTAGGATTTTTCTATGCCAATCTCGTCGTCTGGTTTTGAAAGTATGATGGTAAAACTGGCAAGCCTTTATGTTTAGGGTTACATAGGTACTTTAGTTATACGAGGTGGTGAATTTAAATAAATAATATGATAATAGAGAATCATACTGATTCCGCTGCAGGGATGACTCTCGGAGACCAGTTGTCTCAATTTTGTTTTACTCATATTTTACGAGTTGCCTTTTGTCGGGAGTTTAGAAGGCTTGCCTATAATGGTCGGCATCTAGTTTTTCTTTCATCCAAACATACCGTAATAGACATATGTACCTACTTAATGGCAGTCTGATAAATCGTAGATTGAAATGGTTCTTGTAATTTTTTATGGGGTAGATGTATTCAATAAAGCATATGGTTTTATATTGCATTGGTATTGGTATTGTCAGGCTAAGTAGGAGAAACATGTCTAAAAAGTTAACAGTTTTAGGTAAGTTGGGTTTTGCTAAAAATATTTTAGCTTGACTAATGTTTAGGTTAGTATAGGACATACTTTATGTTATAGTTTTTACCTCTATAAAACACGCAATAAATCGATAATAAACTATTATTGTTCAGTTTTCTCTCGTCAGTCAGGTCTCGATATGTTATAACTGTTTTAAGTTCTACTAAAAATCCATGGCTTAAAATATAATCAATAGTTAGATAGCGGAAGAGGACTTTGTTTATATAAATCGTTGTAATAGCAGGCGTTTTCAAAGTTACTCTACGTAAAATGTTCCATTGGTTCCAGTCTTGTTGTAAAACTCATCAACATTAGATTCCAATTAAATATTCAAATAGTATTCTTTCTTTATGTCAGTACTAGTTGAATTTGGGCACTGGTTCAACAATAGGTCACTAACAAGCGCTAGGTGATTAGATAGTCAACCACTGACCACTAATGCACAAGCTCATTGCGAATGAATCAACGGCTAATGAGCAACCATCATGGCTTTATTTTTTTAACCGCCTACGGATGATTTTAGAATCGCTTACATGATAAAGGCCTTTGTTACTAAGATTATGTAAGCAAATATTTAGATTTCACATCAGTAAAAACGTCGCTTTTCTTCAAAGCAGATACTTTTTGATATCCTATAATGGTTAAGCAGTCGTCAACATATATGGATTCCAAAAAAATTATGAACTCAAATGTCAATCAAAACATGTTCAGAGATAACCGTTCCGTTAAGAAACCGTTCCGATATTTAGTCCTAAAGAATTGATTAATGTATTTGTGTCAGCTTAATTACTCCGTGTCAATTTAAAGTTAATGTTTAATTAATCCGCTTAATCACAAAAACATTTCAATGTTTTTCAGGAAAACTAGACAAAACTAAACAACAAATAATTATTGTAAGTAGGTAGGCATATTATGTAGGTATGTGTACACAATGTAGGTCAGACGTTTAGTGATGTGATACTTGCGAATTTATATATGTTTTTTATTTATTTATTATTTATTTACTTATTTAAAGTACTTAATGAAACCGCGGGCAAAATGTAGTGTTCTAATAATTTAATTTCTAGTACGTGTAAAATAAAGACATGTCTAAAATTTATTTTTAAGACTATCAGGGATAGTCTGGAAAAAATAAATTGGAATACGTATAACAATACAATATGTATTCAGACAAAAAGTTTTATTTAGTCTTTATATTATCTTGTATACTCTTTTTTCTGTTTTGTGTGTAATGTGTAAAAGTATTCAAAAAATAAAAATAAAAGACAAAAAGGCGATTTTTCAATAGTAGAATAAGATTTAATTGTCAAATAACTCTCATTTAATTCACGGTCATCTGATGATTTACAACTTATCCCGGGGGATTGAAAATCGCCAATTTACCTACAGATTTTCTTGAAGACAAAATCAGTGAATCCCAAAAAAAAAATGAAAAAGTATCAGTAAAATTTAGAAATTGCCAGTTGTTTTTGTTCTTTGTTCTTGATAGTATGAATTTGTTTAAGTCATGTGTAATCGTCGAAATAAAGGTGATTAGCATGTCCTGATAGCAGCCGTAATCAGTCGTGACGTCGCCGCGTCAAAACAACTAAGAAGAAGTAAGATATGACCTATCGCAGGTACTAAATGCGTGTGCTTAAACAATAAACACTGTTGTTGTTTTTTGTTACATACACGATTCAAAAACATTCCATTACATAATGTCTATTTTGCATTATTGCCTTTTTAGCTTGGACTCCGTTCCAACTTTAACACCTAGTTTAGAGGACGCAGTGCAGATTATAAAGGCAACCGACACTTCGGCACATAAAAATATCATTGTATCGAACGTAAATTACGATTGGTCGAAATATTTTGTTTAACTAAATATAAACGCAGATGACGACACCGTATGAACAATAACACCTCCACAGGATGCAATATGCTAGCGGGATAAAGTGACTCTTTTCATATAAATGCATTATTATAACAAGCTATTAGTACCGAGTGCGGGTACTGCGCGTGGTAGGACCTAGTGCAAGGTCCGTCCGGATCGCTACCACCACCTTGCTCGCTAATCCTGCCGATAGGCAGCAGTGCTCGCACTGTTATGTTCCGGCGTGGAGAGCAAGACAACCGGTGTAATTATTGGCACAAGAGGTATTCCATCTTAGCCCTCTGGGTTGGCAACGCATCTGCACTCTCTTTGTTGTGGCAGGTGTATATAGTAGTCTATAGTGTCGGTGGTGATCACTTACCATCCGTTGACCCACTTGCTTGTTTGCCTTCCTATTTCATAAAAAAAAGAGTGTATCGACCTTCATTGGTTTTGTAGGTATTAAGGTATGAAAATCTTGTTTATTAGCTCGGGACACTCAATAGGAAACTTGCACAGATTTCATAGAGTACTACAGTTAAAATGGCTTACAAAAACTTTAATTTCTGTGTTTTTGAGTTTTTTCTACCGAAAATGGCATTTGAGCAGCTCGATTTAAGACACTGCATAGTTATTTAGTGTCTATATACATACAATAACATGTATACAGACGTCGTCGCATCGACATTCATGTATAGGAGCGTCTTTATTTTTATGCAGAACATATCTTTTTATTATTAAAATGTATATCTAAGTTTTTGTTTATAATTTTCCAGTAGCCATTTTTACTTTTTTTCGCTATTTTACATGCCTTCGTTAGTTTTTGACTATCTCCTATGAATGCTATTATATCACATGAAATGCACACTTAGCCAAATTCATTTTCTACGCACGGTACCCATTTGTCAATGTTATTTTGTGCTTTTAAAATAGGAACTACTTTCGTGCTTTATTTAATAACGTTTTGTAGGTTGCAGCATTGCGTGTTTACGCCAGACGGCTGGGTACTGCGTTGCGGTCGCTGCGGCTAAGAACTGGTCTGAACACCCATTATTTTTTATTTTTAGTCACTTACATCTTACATTGGGTTGTAAGCGTATGCTTGTTGAATAAGGGTAAAATCTTTAATGAGTCTATTTTTGAATTTAGAACTGAAGATTTTGTTTATTCAGAAGCCTTTTTGGACATCGTAATTGACTGACGTGTGTTGCTGTAAGATTATGCTGATGCGTTCTTACTTAACCCAGCAATACACTGGGCTAAAATTGTCCCTAAATTCATTGAGGAGTTGTTTGATTTGAACAGTTGAATGTGACGGAAGTTGAGTTAATACTGAAGGAGCTAGCAAAGTTTCATGCATTATCAATAATTTATGAAAAGCAGGAATTTGACAATTTTAAAAACCTAAAGCCTGAATTCCAAGATTTTATGTTTGACACTAAGTTTTTGAACAGAAGCCAACTGAGGAAGTACTACGTAGAGTCATATGAAATGTCATTGAAAGTTGTTGATAATTCCGAAATATTGAAGTCATTAAGAAAAATAGGAACTAAATTAACGGAAATAAAAAATATAAAAATATTTTTTCTCTGGTTCCTAACATGAAAAGCAGCACGTGTTTTTTTCTTGAATGAAAGTATCACGAAGCACGTACGCGACGTACAGTCAGTCATAAGCGTCAACATCCATTCGGACAAATTCTCAAAACATTTATACAAAAACCTGTTTCTGAAAATAAAGAAGGTTTTAAAGGTTGGAAAAGATTGCTGAACTTGGCTGTATACACGTTGGCGCCCGTGACAATATACAGTCAGTTTCGTAGGAGGATCAATTGATACCAACGAGAAAAGAAACATTTTTCAGATAAATAGATTTTAAAGCAAAACATTATTATTCAAGTGCAATTTTACTACCCATTAAAGACTGGATAGCTTAGGCGTTAGTGGCCCTGACTACGAAACTAAATGTTCCGGGTCCGAATCCCACGAGGGGCAAATGTTTGTATGATGAATATGAATATTTGTACTTTAGTTTGGGTGTTATATGTATTTAAGTGAATACAAACAAGATAAATATATTATGTATATACGCATGTATATCCGTTGTCTAATACCGTTAGGATAGTTTGAGACTTTGGTCTTGAAAGTTGTACCTTTGTTAAAATTCTATTTTTGTAAATAAATAACATATTATTATGTCCATTTTAGAGCATTTCAGCCCGGTGCGCACCAGTGTCTACAACCCGAGTAAAAAATATTTACATTACGAAAAATTACATGCACCTGTTATATCAAAACAAGTCGTATCTTCAGTGACGTAGAGATGTTGATTTCCAAGAACAGATCACCCAATTACGCTTGAACGTTTTTATAATAAGAGAATCATTAACCACAAACCATAAACTTATTCACTATGAAATTAAATCTAATAAGTATTTAAATTTAATCGCCACCAATTTTTGCTATTTTTGTCTTTAATAATGTTAGTAAACAGGAAAATTAAGTATGTGCCATGAATCGGTGCAATGAACCTCGGAAATCGTGACTTCTACAACATACCGTGTAAAGTAAATGGTGTTAGCTCCTCAATAGGTATTATTAACATCATATTCTTCATGTCGTTTACTAACATGCGGGTACTTGGACATACTAACCGTTTGTCAGGATTAGTTTGAAGTCCATGATTAGGCGTTAAATTGTACAAGTAAAGATGCAGGATGTAAATAGCACAGTAGATCTGTGGCCCGTTTCACTAAGCTACAAGTTACAATTTTACAAGTCTAAACCGGCAACATTGGTCAATAATGACCAATGGCAATGGGCATAATGACCAATGTTGCCGGTGTAGACTTGTAAAATTGTAACTTGTAGCTTCGTGAAACGGGCCACTGAGCGTTTGTATTTACTCAGGTAAGCTATTGACATTCCCTTACACATTAAAATACCAAGTGACACAGACACTTTACCACAGATCCATTTAAAAAAAAATGAGCGTGCAACATTATCCACTCAAGACGTCCTCAAGATAATTTGATAAAGAATGAAGATCAAGTAAGTATTACTATGAAAATATTATCTTACACTATCAAATATTGATAAAGCGGCTGATATGTGCTATTTAATGTTACTATACTTCGAGTTCGAACGAAGGAGATTCCCAATATCGATCCTCACAGACGGAGATGCAATGACTGCATTACGAAAAGTAATTGTATGTTTATTATTTCGTAGAGCTATGTTACTAAAGATAGGCAAACAAACATAATACATTTTGGATTTCATTATCATTTTGCAGTTCCCGGCAAACAACTTGAGTAGTGACCTTGACTGCGTAGTAGCCGTTTCTAGTACAAATGTGTATGCGCAAACTTACCGCCTCCACTCGATTTATGCTCAAGTTGTTTGCCTGCAACTATACCCATGGATTATGTACATTGACACGTCCAATCTATGCACCATCGACAGTATAGTGTATATATGTATATATGTACGCATAAAAAAAATCGTATCTAGCAATATACTCGTATTTGTATGATGGGTGGCGAAATCCATAGGGTTTAAGTGGAAGGAGGGGAGGGATTTAAAGGACGATAACAAATCAGAGAATCACTAGGGGTTGCTAGTAACCCATTGGCGGTGATCATTAAACATTTCCTATCGGGTGACAATCATGATCACATTTAGGCATCTCATTTGCTCCTCAACTAAATAAACGTAATACGTTCATACAAAAAATAAGATGAAGTCAGGTTTGTGTAGCGAGTTTGATCAAGCGCGTAAACGGCCTTCAAACTGGAATGACTCAGAATTCGTGACATTGACATTTTCGTCAGATGCATGGACTTCGAAATGCTGACGGCTAAGTCTGATTTCTCAAGGTTCTAATTCTAAAGCTGGCACAGCACGAGATACAAGGATTCAGCAGACTACTAGCGAAACCCTGTTAGATTTAGTTTTAACAATAATCAGGCTGCAATATATTTTTTTTTGTAAATTGCAAGAATTTGATAATTATTTTAAAATATTAGTGGTTAAATGATTTTTTTTACGACCGAACACAAACAAAAAACATGTAAACATATAAGGTATGTAGGTAGAGTAAAGGGAAAATAGACAGACGGCGTTAGCTTTACCGTTGGCGCCCACAGAATCCTTAAATTACCGATAAAAATTTAATCATGGTTTAACACCTCACCCAGTTGATACTCAAGTATTAACGTCAACAGGTACCGTAGCAAACACGCCATCTTTATTAGCAGCCAGTGGTGCTGCTATAAATAATCAACTAGATTTGCCTGACTGATCTCCCTCCACGTGCTGCCTTCTACTGTAACCGTGGGTCAATCAAATACGTGAGCAGATATTTTAGTTGGCAGATTGGCGTGCAGCTGGCGAGTGTCAAGCACTACTGTTTTTCTGCTCTGCTTATATTTTTCGCCGCACCTATAAACGCTCCAACCATCAATACTTATAGTCTTAGACATCAAACAACACGATTCTATAAAGTACCCAATGAATGAACATGTGTGATTGATAATCCACATGCTTCGGTTCCATCGTGTCTGGAAGCACTGGAAACACGAGAAACATACAATGTGATACACTTTAATTTACAATCGAACGAGCCTACGTCACGACTTGATACAATGTCGGGTAAGAGGTAATCCTTTGTACGTGTATAGTAAGGCTTTAGTAAATATTATTTGATCTGTTTATCAGTAAGTACCCTTTGGTTTTCTCCTCCTTCGTGTTAGTTGGACTTAATGGATCACGAACGAACGAATACTTCAACGTGTCTTCAGAACACGAGAATTGATCCAAATTATTAAAAAGAGAAAAGATGAATATTTGGGCATGTATTTAGGCATGACAGAGCAACTTCTTCAATTAATTATGATGGACGAAGTCAAGGAGGCGTGTTGGACGAAAGAAAGATCATTGTTGAACAACATAAAACAGTGGACGGGAGGCACCAGTGCTAAACAGCTGTTCAGAGTGGCATGGGAACGGGAAAAATTCGCAGAGTTAACGGCCAAACTCCAGTAGTGGAGAGACACCTGCAAAATATTGCACGTACTACTGTTATCTATTCTGTGGTATTACTTACAAGGGGGGCTGTATCGATTATTATAGAAAGAGGTGACATACGGTCAAACAAGACCGCGTACCTACTTATGCCTCGAGGACATCTTATAGTATGGCCCAAAATCGTCTCACGTTGTTCGCGTGCTTAGGGTGACACAAGCAGGCGAACATACTCATCCGTCTATCACAACTTTGAGTAAATATTGAAGGATACCCTTGTCCTTTTTCTTCATGAAAATTAAGACTGTTGTGCCCAGAACCTACCATCTGTTGCAAAGGCCTTATGCGGATTTGTAAAGATTCGAAAGTCTTAATTATTTACCAAAACACACCGTATTTCATTGCAGGCTAAGACTTGAATGAAGGGGAGCTAACTTGCATTGGCTAAACGGTTAAGCAACAGATGACGGTTGGATTGGATTGCATGTGCACGATTAATAACTTATTTGGAACAATACTCAATTCCTTTTTTAAGCCTTTATCCCATTAGGAAACCGACCGTCGTGGAGATCCTTTGCGAAGGCCTATTCCCAAAGTGTTCGTCAAAAATATCTTTTAAATTGAATAAAAATTGACCAGCTGTCACAAATATTGTCGACTCACGGTTTATCTGATTAATTAAAATGCTCACAGCCCCCTGGTAGTCGCTTGAAAAACATTAAGTACAAGTGCTTTTATTTCCAATATTTTGGCACATTTTAGTATGAAAAACTTTACAATTATATCTCACAGCACTTGCAAAAATAAGCATGACATATTGAGATAATAAGTAATTGAGATATCAGATTAGACTTTGTTGCCAATATGAATTAGATTATAATGTAGTCAGAGTTAACCGAATCTATTGGACGCTAAGAAAGAACGCTTAAACATTGCTTGTGACGTTCTACTTAATTATCGAGATAGGTATTATAGTTCTATAAAACGAGTGGCACTTTTCCCTCCATATATTTTCAAGTATCAATCATACGATTTTATCGCCACCAATCTCCACCAATCGTAACCAACAGCCATTAAAACGATAAACTCAACCAGACAGGTCTTTGTTATTGTCTCCGACGCGATACCCTTTTGCACACGCTGTGTTAGGAAGCCACTTCACTTTGCCGTATCCACCAAATAAATCTAAAGACCAAAACAAGTACACGTAAGACTGGGTTCACAATAAGCAATTACGAGCGATAAAAACGCAAAAGCGCGGCCATTGACCAATCATAGACCGCCATTGCTGTGTTTTTGCGTTTTTATCGCTCGTCAATGCGTATTGTGAACCCAGTCTTACGTGTACGTGTTTTGGTCTTTAGATTTATTTGGTGGATACGGCAAAGTGAAGTGGCTCAATCTTTATTAAGATACTTTTATTTGGGATCAGATCCAATACTAGCAGAGCAAAGAAGGGGGGCTATGTCGCTACGGGTTCAAGCCATATATTACAAGCAATTGTTTAACTTTGCTTCGTTCGTTTCGTGTATCTTAAGTTCTGTCTGCTTTTCTGGTTTATTAAGGCTTGCAAGTAAATTTTCAGTCGATTTTAAGTTTATAAATTAGGGGTACTACGTTAGTAAGAAATTGGAACTTGAGTTCGGTTTATAACTAATACCCTTAATGATGGACCCTAAAGGCTATGTATGTAAAGGATTTCAGTCTTGTAACTTTAGAAGAATTTATAACTTTTAAATGTAAGCCAGCCTTTACCGCAAGGGACAGACTTGGGAGATATTTGTACATATAATTAAGTTTTGTATTTTTTATTAGGTTAAGTTATTTTATTTTAATGAAGTGTCATATTATAATTAAAAATGTTATCTCAAAAAAAAGTAATTACATAGTTTGAAAAATTTGAAGAAAATGTTTTGAGCATTATCATCCATGGAGCAATGGAAATATAAACATATTTACTAGTACTAAAGTCTTTGAAGTTTTCTATGTTGTACAATTTAAACGTTTTCTTTAGATTTTTATCGTGGTATGAAATTTACTATCACTGATAGCAGACAAGGACATAAAAACATAATATTGTTCAAGTCATGACTTTCCTATTTTTGGGAGTACGGAAACAAACAATTTGAATAACAGTATAGTGGTATGACTGTGGTAGATTGAGTTTCTGGCTGCAATACGAACGGACGGCTCGACCGACCGGGGTAGTACCACACTCTCACGGAGTACCGGTGTGAAATAGTAGCTATTGCAATCCATTGTAGTCCATAGATCTTGATTATAGTTTCTTGTAAAAAACCTTTAAGTTTTCGACTGAACGATTTTTATTTGATATTTCGAAAACAAGACCTCTTGTCTGATGTAATTTGCAAATAAATCATAATATGGCCATAACATGTCAAGGCGATCGGTAACGGTACAATGAAAAAAAAACGGCAATTGGAATTAAAATCCAACATTTACTTTCTCATAACACTTAATTAAAATAATTTATTTAGAAAAAGAAACAAAGTTATTACAGAAAAGAAAATAGAAAAGTTAAAATTGTAAAAAAATAAAATTATATTTTATTTTACCCGGCTTCATATTTTGAAGTTGGGTGCAAAAGGCCCTCGTCCAAGCGATGTACTGGCACGACCCGCTGCACGAAGCCGAGTACAAATGCTGCAGCAATTCAAATTAAAATGATAAATATTGCCCAAACCGCAGTTTCTGGGTAGGGTGCCCAGAAGGCAGGCGCCGTTACCTCACTGAATGGCAATGCCAATACAATGAGCGCGGAACGCGCCAGCTCCTTGGGTTACCTACCAGAGATGTCAACAATTTTTTTCTTAATTTTTTTAAATAGCAAGTGGGTCTCCACTGCGAAGGCAGCAAAAATGTAATCGTCACCAATTAATTTGAATTAGACTTTTAATATTTACTTAACTGCTTAGAAATAGATCGAATCAAACAAAAATTGTTGCTATGAATTGAATAGTGTTTTACTACTGGAAAACTATTTTAATTGATAAAAATGGTAGCATTCAAATATATTTAAAGGATAATTTAGGTAATGGCAGGACTCAAACCTGCAACATCAGCATTCCGTGCCTCGCGTTTTCCAGTTTCGCCACATTACCAACTACCATACCCTACAAATTTTTCAATGTGTTTCGTTTTTACGGTCATTACATTATGGATGCCCGTTATATCTCTCGTCATTACATTATGGATTTTTTTTTCATTACCCTAATTTTTCTTTGTTTTGTCATTATCATTTAAATTTATTTGAATGTTTTTTTTTAATAGTCTTGTTGAGTGTCCCACTGCTGGGCAAAGACCTCTCCTCTTGACTTCCACATCTCCCTGTCCTGGGCTATATCCGGCCAATCCTTTAAATAGGTGTTCAGATCGTCAGATTTGAATGTTTAAAAAATCAAAAAATAAAATAGGAAGTAAATTTCTAATACAAAAAAAGTTTAGCCCCAACCAATAAAAAACTATGATAATTTAGAAATTCCCGTCACATACGGAACGATCCACCTTGAAATATATTAACATGGTTTTCTATTTTCAAGGGCGCAACCACAGAACACATTATAGTGACTTAGTTCGAGGTCAGATATTTTTGAGCAAAAATCCTTGCAAAAACTAAACAACAGTCCACAGAGTCAAAGTTCTCACAAACGCGGTGGTGGGGCGAGCTGCGCTTGCGCTGCGTTAAGCCTCATTCTGCGTGCGTATCTTTACGAGCCTTTGTCTTGATTGCTACCAACAGTATTGCTCAAGTACTATGCCCTGCTACATGTTGTATATTAAAATATTTTATGCTCTTATAACTATTAGAACCGTACACGCATAATTTAAATTTTATGGTCAAGTTATCAAATACTTCAGTTTCTTTTCAGGGTGGACTTTGGGTTAACTCTTGAATCACCCGAGTTAACCTTTTTAATGCCGATGAGTACACCCATTGACGCTTGCAATATAAGCGACCTACGTGCATTCGTATAAGGTTCAACTTCGTGACTTACAAAAAAAACATAACCTTGCCTTTTGGCGACAGACGGGTAAAAAGGGTTGGCATCTGAACAAAGACTTCTGTATTTGACGTGGCGTTGAAAATGTTAGGATTTTATTTGATTTTAATCTCTATACAGATACCAAGGAAATAGTGTCAGAAAGTAGGCAAAAGTCTAGATTGATTATACTTACCATTGAAATAACATCTACGACGTATAGAACAAGCGCGGATCCTGGGGGGTAATAGGGGTCATGACTCCCCGCCTTTTTTTATTTCATTGATGGCCCTGTCATGACTGAACTTCTACCAAGTGACCCACCCCTGACGCCCTGGATCCGCCCTCTAGAGTTCCATATGTAATGGTTCATTCGTAGTTGATTTTGTATGTGATTGTACCCGCGCCACGGCCGCAATAAAATAATACGTATCGCGTTCACCCGGTAGCAAGTTGCAGCGAATTGATTAGGTAGACATTATGGTGACCAACGCCTAGGAATATTGATTCATACATTAACAATCGTAGCGTACTTAGGTAGGTGAACACAGTAGAAAGACCAATTGATCATTTCTCTGAAAATGAGAAATGGTGTGTAGATATGTAGAGAAACTACGAGTACAATCAGGGTCCCATGTTACGACCTTCTGTCGTACCTCTCATGTTTTGACACTGACAACTGCTAAATATGGCAACTTACCTCGATCCCGACAAGTGTTTTATTTAGGCTGCCGCCGCCTGTTTATAAGAAGCTCATTGATCAGACTTTCTTAATTAGGCGTGATTGGTTACATTTGTACTGAATGTGCAAAGTGAGTTCCATTATATTTGAGCTATTGAGGGCTAACGCAATGACTTACATAGTGGAACTCAAATCATACTAAATTTACTTAATTTGCTATTACTAATATTATACCTATATAATAATAATAGTATAGACATTAATAGACAACACAATATTTTAAGCTAAGCCCTAACCCACTTAACGCATGCGTAGCGCAGCCCTATGAAGTTAGTTGGAGCAGCGTCGCATACGCGACGTGTACGGGACCGGTGTGGTTCAGCCTTAATACTCGTAGCATTCGCGAAGTCGCTGACGTGGTGACGCCGCACAAACATCGTACACCTATTGATAATACTTACCAAACATAAACCCGGAAAGACAATCGCCAAGACGGCATGTTGTCATTTCCTTCTTCCAAACCTACCCTTGAATGACTTTCCAAAATATTGCAAGTTATACAGGAAGCGGTCGCGACAAGGCGACACTCAGTTTCACCTCTATCTGTTCATGCCAAAATAAATAACTTTCAGCTTAATCCATTCATGTATAAATTAAGTCATAAACTTTCGCGTGTGGATGTGAACCATCAGGGCTTTCGTAAGTTTTGAGCTTGTCTCGTTACATTGTAATTTAAGCGTCCTGTTAAAGATATGTGATTTTTATTCATTTTTGTAAACGCCTTCGGCTTCATAATAAACGTGGTTTTATTCTTTAGCGGGACCGACATCGAGAGAGGTGCCTAAGTGCCTAAGTGTCGCTTTGCTTATTCTATAAGTATTTCATCTTCTTCTCTTCGATGCGTTAGTCGTGTAATTAAAGGTTACAAAAGCCACAAAAGGTTATGTTCTAAAATTTTTAGAAAAAAGGTAGGTAGTTAAACCTATCACTTTGATTACAGCTATCGTTCACTAAAGTCACTATTGCCTACTCTATCGTCCAAAGTTACTATTTTCGTAACTTTATGTACACATTTATAGTATATTTCGTTATCTAATCACTGTTTAGCTGTACAAATATTAGATAATGGCCGCCCTTATCACTTACATCCAGCAGCAATTATTATTATCACTGAACTAACACCGCGTCTCGTATTTACTTTCTTACTTGATATGTGCCGGCTGATATCCAGACAAACTATGATTGTTATGTCACTTTAAGGATGGGTTAATGTTGAACTGAATACTTAAAGTCTGTTGCTCATAGATCATGTGCAGAGTATTGAGTGCCATGGCTCAACTTTATATTCCTAGTTTATAGAAAGTAAATATGTAGATGAACTCGTTTTACCATGAAGATATATAGTATATCTACTATCAACAAGATACCAGCATTAACATAAGGGGGTGATGATATCAATGATATTCCGGTAGATATTGGATCCCAGTTGCGTTTCATGCTTGCCATAAGTCTTAAAACCATCAAGCCGGCTTAACTTACAATAATAATTAATTATAATCTGGTTTTAAGTATCTGTATGTACTTATACTTCACTTGTTTTCTTATGTATCTTTTTAATTTAGATTCCAAGCACGCTGTCGGACATGTTTTGCAAACAGATGTAGGTAGGAACCTTATGCAAAAACAAATGAGCACTCACGCGGGTAGCAAAAACACATTCGTTCACCTCTTTATCAATAGTCACCAAACAAACTTACGAATTTCTTCATAACACAGGCCAATATGTCAAATTAGTTCTCGAAATTGGAAGCCAGTGTTATCAGCACGGAATAATTAAAACTATGTTCGTTATTTGGCTGAACAATAATAATATTCTTTTAACATCCGTTTCACTGCGCCATGGCATAACCACAACGTTAACTTTGCGGGGCTATGGAAGTCTGCTAACCGATGTGAGACCGTATTTGTTAGGACTAGTGGTATTTCGGTGTCTGATTTGTGTTGGTATGTGCCATGAAACGGTTGTGGAAATGAGATGTCTTGTCAAGGCCAGTTGTTATCTGGGTTTCGGGTTACCAAAGTGCCCGACCAGCCAGAGGAACGTGATGCCTGATCAAATTATAGCCATGGAGAACAAATATAGTTTTGATAGTATGTACCTACACCTAGGTAGGTGCTCACTATTAGTAGTAAGCATTGCCATTGTCTTGTTAGCCCTCTAGGTTTACTTAAATAACAGAACCGTTTTCTTTATTCCTTGTTAGAAAATGTCTTTCCGTCTGGAAATGGCGATTCTATACCAGCACCTTTCGAGTAAGCCCTGTCAACTCAAAACTTCTATCTATACGAAAGAACTGACTTTCTCAGGAATCTAAGGGTCGTAGTTATAAATCGTAAATAAGTTCCCGTGTCAATACTATGTTAGTATAAAACTGGAACCTTTTTAAATAATATAATCAGCCGTACATTACTGTGTCGACAAGTAACGCTACAGACTTAACATCATAGTAGGCAAGAAATGTATTATACCGAATTGTCACTGTCACCTGTCGCCTGCCGTTTTAATGAAATTGGGCCCAGGTAAATCCTCCTGTAACCTTGACGTTGGCAAAGTTGTCCCATTGGACAGAAGCCAAACAAGCAAAAAAAATCCTCCTGTCACAGAATCAAAAGAAAAGCCTCCTTTTTTTCTCATGTCGCTTATTCACTGTCCATCTTGTTGTGCAACAAAGATGGACCGAGAGGAAGCTGCTTTAGGATAAGACAGGCAAGCTAAAGGAGGTTGCGAGGACATATATGAGAGAGAAAGAAAATAGTATTCAGCACCCAGAAGACCATAGGATGAATTTAAAACCAAATGCCGAGGCAAGGTCAAGTACTAAGACGCTGGTCTTTCCTGGGCCTATTTGTTTTGTATACATAAATAAGTCAAAGGCAACACTTGCCCGTATAATTATGTGCACTGCAAAGGTAACTATTATTATTCGTATGGCACATTATGACGTGTACAAGAAACGATCTAACACCAATAATTTCAGCCATTCCTTGGCCTCATCGTTTATTCTAACTCTCGGATACAATTGAGGATGCCTTATAATAGGGACGGATGGAAATAGTTAATATTGCAGTTTCAATTGAACTCTAATTTGATATCATCGCATGATCGCATACAAAGTTAGTTTTTAATTCCCCAAAATTTCCCATAGTTTAGATTAAATAACGAGCATCTATGAAAGCTAATTGTTTGGCAATCATTCTTAATTAAGTGCCCACGGATTTTTTTTATTAATATTTTCTTATGTTTATAGGTACGAGTATATTTAGTTTATATGAAATGTCTACGAAACGTATTTTATTTGCAAACTTCTTCGACGCATTAGATAGGTACAGTAGTGTGATTTACTTTCCAACCCGAAGGTTTCCTGAAAGAGATCGCTTCGTGACGATAAAATCAACTGTAGTTTGTCTATTTCCGTCTACTCGTCTACGGTATTGGTGTTCATGCGCAAGTCGGTAGTACTAATTCAAAAGATATTTATGTTCTTTCCTTCTTTATTTTTTTATCTTTAGACCACAACAGCTTTGACTCTTTTTCAGGACAGACTTTATATACCTACCTTGATAGCGACTACGAAGTTACGTTAGTGACTACGAAGTCTTATCTTACCGACTTTTATAAAACCAGTGCAATTAGCACGAACCTTCTTGGCAGGCGTTAACTTGCTACGTAACTCAGTGCGTCTCTCCTACGGGGCTAGTTAGAACGAGACGCACTGAGTAGACGTAGAGAGTTAACGCGTGTCTTATTCACTTCACCTAGTGCTCGCAGGCAAGTTACCTAGTAAAGGCCGGGCCACACTGGTTGCGTACACGCCGCGTGTGCTACACGGTTCCAACTGGCTTCGAAGAGCTGCGTTACGTGCGTTACGCTTGTGTATCGCAGCTCTACGAAGCGAGCAGCATACGCTTCCGGTTTGGCTCAGCCAGAAATCATTGCATGTAGAAATTGTGATGGGGCTTCACTCAGCCAAATTGACCGGGGACGAAGAATACTGCAGCATTTTCTCAGAGCCCATTGTGTAAGTTTTATGTCGTAAAAAAAGTCTCCAACGCGTTAGCGTTAACTTCTAAATTGTAAGAAAACATTTTGTTGCAGATACGCGCCCCAAGAGGCGCTGTCTTTGCATCCATTGTAATTGAGAAGTTAACTCTAACGCGTTCGTTGCGTTTATTGTAACAAAAACTTACACTAGACGCTCTGTTCATAGCCCGTTTACACACGAGTGAGGAGTCTGTGCTGATTGGCTGAGTTCGTGTAAGACAAACCGACTGTAAGACATACCCTCTCGCTTTGCATAGAGTTCGTGCAAAATTATCATTTCGGTTGAAAACAAAGCAAAGGAATTGGGATCGGTTGTAAATTTTATCAGCTTCATACTTATCATTGTTTTGCTAGTTTTATATTTAGTATTAGTACTTCAGGTAAAATTGAATGAAAAATATACTCAATATCGAAAATACGATAAAATATCACATTCGGTCCTTTCCCTATTTGTCGTAAGAATTCTGCAGTTATACCAAAAGCGTAAATTAGCTTATGTTTACTATAGTAAACATAAGGCAATAACATATCCAAGGCAAGGTACTTTAAGTTTTACAGGACGAGCAGAATATGAATCTACTGTTGATGGCACTCATGTATGGCCCGATCAGCCAGAAGTTGTATTGTTTGAAATTTAATAAAAATGCTTTATGTATGTAAGTATTCTACAACTTCGTTGGGTACCATTACTTACTGAACATAAGTGTTCATTGAGTGTTCTTTTTTGTTTGACTAAGATGTCACCATAAAGGGCTGATATGTTCAGTTTGGATCAAAGCTTCTAAATAAATAATGAGTAAAAGATAAACGATAAGAATGCATCGTAAATAAATGAACCAAACGAAAGTAAAGTGTGGTGGGATAAAAATAATAAAAAAACATAATTGAACATATTTTTCCTATAATTCAATAAAAATGCAGATGGAAATAAGGAAAACTTACAAGAAAAATGTCATAAACAAGCTTTAGCCTTAATTTGTTTTGTCTAAAAGAGAATACGTAGTCAATTTTTGGATGGTTATGATTAAACTTACAATGGAATTAAATAAAAAATTAAATACTTAATTACAACTGACATAGGTAGGTACTAGAGTTTAACCTAATGCCTGTTTATATTAAATGACTCATGATATAATTACATTACTAACATTAAGTTATGTAGTACTTAGATGTCTGTTTAAATACAAAAGAAATTAAATAAATCAGCTTTAATGGTTTATAATTCGTAATGAACTGATAATAAATAATATTCGCGAACTTTATGAAAACGCTTAAATCTATTAACTTAATATTAGGTACAAAATTATTATCTTTAAGTGGTCACCATGCAACGAGTCGCTAATGCTCGGAGAAAACTGAAACTAATAAACTATAGAAAAAACAAAAATACCACCATCTCGGTCTATGACAATAAGTAAACACAAAACCAAGATCGGTTAACATGCTCATTTATTATTGATCATACAAAATCGTAGATCTGACAAGTATAACAAAATATGTAGGTATTCATAAGTGGCGAGAGTACAGTCTCTTGGTAAGATTCGAAAGCGTATCTGGCTGCTTCTATCAGAATTTCTCCTAATCACTTACATTGGTCCCTTAATTAAAACTTTAAACTTTGTTATAAATATTATAAAATATCACACTTTAAATTCAAAGAAAAAAAAGACTATGCTAAGTCGAAACTAATCACCTTAGTTCTGTCAAAAATACAAAAGTAATAACTGTGCCAATTTGAATATTTTATTCAAAAGGAGACAATAAATAAACAATCAATCTATCTCGATCAACTAAAAATTAAATATTATAATCGATTTATTAGTTATTAAAGTAAAAGTCACTCTGTGGGTGCGCGGCGTGGACGCGAGCGGCGCCGCGGCCCGCCGTACTATCACTTTTAAACATGAACATGTATTATCGTCGTTTGTAGGCACTTGATGCAGTGTGGGGCGTGGGGTGCGCGAGTCCTCGGGAGTTCGGCGCGTCCTCTTTTACTTTTTGCAGCGCGCGCGATCAGTTCGAGCGCCGCGCCGAGAGGGACCGGAGAGTGAGGCATGAGGTCGAAAAAAAACAATCACGAAAATTCCAAACAGGTTTCCGCTCGTAGCCGGTCCTCCTCGCACGACGCGAAACAAAAAAACCCGCAGGCGAACCGCTGCGGGCGGCGCGCCGCGGGCCGCACCGACCGTTCTCAGATGGGCCGCAGATGATCGCGATCTAGAGCGGCGGCCAGGCTGCCGGTGCAATCTATTAGGTGCCCTGGCCCAAACTTAGAACTTTCGGTACGCAGATGGCGGGCAAACTAATCGAGCCGTTATGTAGGAGAGAGGAACCGCGTGGGCGCCGAGCTCCCGACGAGCCGTCGACTGACCTCGGGTCTGCTGCTGCTGACTATGTTCACGATGGTTATTGAGGTTGAGAATTAAGCAGAACCGGAATCAGTCGACTGAGAATGGTAAAGAGAAACGCCTGAAGGCGTCCGTATGCGGTGCGGCATCACAACTGCTAATTACAAAATAATAATTACAGTTAAAGAGACTCGAAATAAATAATAAATTATTATCTTAAATCCTTAAAAATAGATCACGAGCGCCTCCCCGCGGTACAGTTCCGAGCGCGGTTAGGCAGTATGAAATAAATAAAATGTTCTATATCTAACTTTACAAGAGACCACCGCTCGGCGGAGGATCGCAAAGGGAAGACTACCGCGAGCTACGCAATAAATATCTAATAATATAAGGTGCCATTTACAAGTGCGTGCCGATAATTTAAAGATGTACGTAATCACTATAAATTAGTTCACACCGCAAACTTTCGAGACGCCAGTGAAAACTTCGTTAACTTTATATATTACAGGGCGAAGTAGTTTTAGAGCATCGGCAAACTGGAGATCATTCGTTGAGCGGGTGTGCGGGACGGCGCGGCGCTCGGGCGCGGCCTGGAAGACGTCGAGTTAGGCACTTCGGTGACGGACGATCCTTATCGCTACGCTCGGTATAAGTTAACTTAGGACTAGCGGCTTAGGCGATGACGAGGTCGCCGAACGCCGAGACGATGCGGTTGAACACGGGCAGCCTCTCGTCCTCGGGGTCGGGCGACTGCGAGCCGCGGAAGGCGAACGCGGGCGGCGAGTGCGGCGACTGCGGCGAGTGCGGCGAGTGCGGCGAGCGCGGCGAGCGCGACCCGTCGCTCATGTACGAGCCCGTGGAGCCGCCCGAGCCCGACGACAGCGACGCCAGCGAGCCGCCGGGGGAGGTGGGCTCGCGGCGTCGGGCCTCCTCCGCGTTGTGCACGAAATGGCACCTCGGCCCGTACGGGCAGAAGCCGACCGAGTGGAAGGTGCGGCACAGCTCTGTTTTGTATTTTGGGTGGCGCTGAAGATTGCGGAGTTCGCGCATGCCGTGTGCGAATTGGCACTTATCCCCGTATTTGCAGACGCCGGCTTCTTCAAATGGGCGGCAGAGCTCGGTTTTGTATCGGCTAGTGGCTGGCGGCGGGGGTGCCGGCTCGCTGGTGGTGCGCTCCAGACGGCGGTGGCCGAGCCTGTCGAGCAGGCCTGCGAGTGCGCGGTGCGCCGGCACGGACGCCGCGCGGGCCAGCACTGGGTGCTGCTCCCAGCCGACGCCGCTGCCCGCCACGCTGCCACCCACGGGCCCCATTGCGCTGGCAACCGTAGTATTAATCGACTGCACTGGACGAGATTGGTTCTGAAATAAAAAGAAACAAAATAATGTTATCTTCCTGTTAAACAATAGGTACAAATAAAGGTTGTATTTACAATCACAAACAGAAAGAACCTTCAAAATTATGGGTCCGTTATCAAGTGCAAAGGAGGGTTTAGGGCTTTACAGCACGGAAAGAAAAGTAAACATAAAAATTGTGAACACGGATCGACCATTTTTTTAAAGAGCGACCTACCTACCTACGAATGAAAATTATTAGCCGAGGCCTACAAGTAATTCTAGCTCTTATGCTGTAAGATTTACAAATCGACGTTAGCTGAGTTTCAAGATTTACATTGTGTATTTTATGTGGATGAAAAAACGCACACAATCTGGCCGGAGGGTCGGGTACCTGCTAAACTTAACAAAAAAGACGCCCCAAACTTGGTTTCGTCGTTTACCTGCTCGAGTTCACCTCGTTTTCACTAATGGTCCCCACGTTGGAATGGTTAATAATTCCAATTAACTGAACCTTAAGTGGTGGATGGAATACTTTTTAGGGCCCGGGGTGAGACGAATTTTAATGGTAAACGATTGTAAGGGCGAGGCGTCCGGTCCAGTTTCCTATCATGAATTATTTATTTCGGTAAAAATCCCTCAGACGTTCCCCGGTCCAGTAGTATCGTTCGTTTAGAAATGCAAATGGTCGATTCTTCATTTGTTTTCACGGAGCATCGAACCTGACGCTTCGGAGCATCACCATAACAATGCTAGAGCTCATGCGAGAGGCAGTTGACACGGCGAGCACAATCGCGATGATTGTGCACTATTGTTCAGTAAGCGTCGCTCGTCGCCGCGCCGTTGTGAGGAATAATTGTCGCCGTGCCAGTCGCCGATGCCTCTCGCCGCTGTGGCGCTCGGGCAAGGGGCAACGGTCGCCGCTACATGCTGCAGGCGACATGTTATCTAACAGTACACTGCCATCGTTGTGATCTATTACCCGTCCATGCCTGTGTAGCTTCATTGTATCGAATTCGAATACGGAACGAAGCGGGAGAAAATTGTTAGACTACACAAATGCCTTTGAAAACGCAGTACTGAATTAGCATTACTCACTACTTTAAGAAGAATTAAAGGCTTGGCGGGTAATAAGTAAGTTGGGGAGACAATGAACGGCCCACGCGAGGTTTCGCAAGAACGGCGATTAAGTACGAAGGCGCTTTAGCAGATTTAAGGTGAGCCTTCGGTTGGGAGAAGAGAGCGGCGTGAAGGTCGGATTGATCGGAGCTCGACGCGGAACATGAGTTCTATACATAATTTATGATACGCCGCATCTTGTATGCGGCCTCAATCGATGTGAATGACATGTCATTGTATATTCTATTCGCCTCCGCTTCGTCCGGGGATCGTAAACACGCAAACACTTGTGTTTAAGAATACAACCAACAAAATATTATACCTACCTACCTCACTATTTTGTTAGATGATGAACGCCGCTGTCTTACGGATCTGGCGTACAATATGTTAACAATACCTTTATCGACGATTTTTATTCAATATAATTAATGATCAAACGAACTTACCTGTACGTGAAGTTCGATCATAATTATATGAGCAGCTTCATTCGACGCGATTGGTTTACATATTGTAGTTGAGGTCCACGCTACAGCCTTGCACGGATTTTAAAGAAAGTAGGGTGTTTTTAAAACCCTACTGGCAACACTTTTCATCCCCATCTATCCTCAGTCCTCCTGCCCGACGTTCATTTTGTTTAAAGAAATATTTTTCACAATCCTGGGTGGGAGACTTTTTTTTTTAAGTTCATGCGGGAGGGTTATTATTAATCGCGTCGAATGAAGCTGCTCATATAATTATGATCGAACTTCACGTACAGGTAAGTTCGTTTGATCATTAATTATATTTCACAGCTTCATTCTTAGCGATTGGTTTACATATTGTAGGATGTTGAGAGTTAAAGTCAATTGTGAAAAATTAACATGATCTTTTATTACTTCTTTATAATTATCATGATAGCTTACACGGTGTCTAAGAACAACAAGTTTCTTATTATTAGAACAACACTAATCAACAATTTCTGTCATATTCGATAATAATGTCTGAGCAAATGTATTATTATTATTTTTATTAATCACGATTTCGCGATTATAAAATTTACCAAACACAGAGGAGGTTTCGCTCCAACCAGCTGTCTTGCGAATCACATTCAAGCTGACCCCTAGCGCATTTGCTTTGGATGTGGCTGCATGCCGAGTACTATGAGCTCCGAAAACTGACGTATCTACACCGCTAGATTTCAATGTATCTTTAATCCACTGGCTTAACCTCTGGGACGATATTTTGGAAAAGGGCCTTCTGTAACTAATAAACAAATTGTTATGACTAGATGAGCGCAAAGTACTTGTTTTATTGATATATGAAATTAAACATCTGGCGGGGCAGATACACGGATTTGTGTTGAAAAATGGTAATTTTAAAACGGGTTGCGCAGCATTGATACGTGACGTTTTTATTGGGTCTGGAATCTTAATAGTAACATGAGAATCATCGATGATTTGAATATTGTCTAATTTAATTAGCGAGAGAGTTTGTACTCGGTGTGCAGTCACAAGTGCTAACAGAGACGACAGCTTTTTTGATAAAGTTTCCAAATCTAGTGAGTCATTAGGCCACTTATTTGCTAAATAACTTAATACTACATCTGTATCCCAAGTTAGATCATATTTTGGGGCAGTTGGCCTGAGACGAAAGATTCCTTTCATGAATCTACTTACTCTCTCGTCTTTGAGATACGATGATCCTAATAATAGGGATATTGCTGATTTATGTGCATTTATTGTGCCATATTGAGCACCATTTTGAAACACACTAGCCAAAAAATTTATAACGTTAGGAATCGACGGCTCTAAATAATTAATCTTATGAATTCTACAATAGCTAAGCCAAGCTTTTATGCCACTATCATATTGTTTGTAAGTTTGATTAGTAAGAGAGGACAATATGATATCAACGGACTTGACGTTTAATGATTTTTGTAATAATGATCTCCGGATAATTTCACGGCAACCAAGGTAAGAGTCTTGTTCAAGTTGTGGGACAACCTGAAAGGAGATTTCAATAAATTAATGTTAGGCCCAAATTGTATGGAGTCAGATATCGAAATTTTTCTTAAAACCGGATACCAGGGTTGAGAGGGCCAGAACGGCACAACTATAATTCCTGTAGCTTTATCCGTGATTATTTTCTGTAAGGTCTTCAGTATAAGTGCGAATGGGGGAAAAGCGTAAAAGAATATATTTGCCCAAGAGACAGTAAAAGCGTCTACCGCCCAAGCGTCAGGATCGTTCCTCCACGATACGTACCGGGGGCATTTCGCGTTACACCTGCTGGCAAACAAATCTATAACAGGGCGGCCAAAGCTATCTACTATCTTTTGAAATGCTTTGTCGCATAATTCCCACTCTGTGTCGCTAAATTTTTTACGTGACAGGTAATCAGCTTCGTGATTGTCTCGTGTATTTATATAAGATGCAAGTACTATAATTTTACGCTCTTCACACCATTGCCATATTTCATGAGATATTCGATTCAAATGTGGGTATTGGATACTGCCCATACGATTTATACATGAAATGGCAGTAACATTATCTATTCGGAGCAATATTTCACAGTTGGATTCATTTCGGGCAAACGTTTTTAGACCTAAAAATGCTGCTATTAATTCCAAAAGGTTAATATGCATTGTTTTTTCTTCATCTTTCCAAAACCCGTGAAGCTCTTCCCCATTACAATAAGCCCCGAATCCGCTTAAAGAAGCATCAGAAAATATCTCTAATTTAAACTTATTAAATCTAAACGGGTTACAACTGTGATCAATGTTTTTGAGCCACCAGTTAATGTCACTGGTAATTGTATTAGGCAAATTTATCATCTGATCGTAATTAGGGTTGTCAAGAAGGCAAAGGTATTTTTGTCGTTCGAATTGTTTTGTATAAAGCCATCCGTACTGGATGGCAGGACAGGCTGATGTTAGTAGGCCTATAAAAGTGGCAAAATCGCGTAACTTGCACTGTTTTACTGACTTGAATTCAATTAGTAGACTTTTAATTTTCTTTCTTTTATTTTCAGGCAATTTTAATGTCATCTGGTACGAATCAAATAGAAACCCCAAGAATTTACATTGCTGACTTGGTATCAAACAGCTTTTATCCTGATTTATTATGAACCCGAGTTTTTCTAGTATGTTTTTAGTAAATGTGACATTTTGTTGACATTCTAAGAAAGTTCTACCAATACATAACAGATCGTCCAGGTAAATCACAGATAAATATCCATTAGATCTTAAAAATTCTATTACAGGCTTTAAAAGCTTTGTAAAAACGTAGGGTGCGGTACATAAGCCAAATGGAAGACAGTTAAATTCGTACAGAATATTGTTGTATTTGAACCTCAGATATTTTTTATGGGTTTTATGTATAGGTATTAAAAAATACGCGTCTTTCATATCAATTGAAGCCATATAACAGTTTTTTGTCATGATCTTCGATGCGGTTCTGTAATCCTCCATTTTAAAATGGTGAGTTTTAATAAATTTATTTAAACATTTTAAATTTAAAATAAATCTCTGAGTTCCATTTGGCTTAGGTACTAAAAATACGCTTGAAATGAATTCATCGTTAACATGAACACATTCTGAGATTGCTTGTATTTTTAATAATGAAGTTATTGCATTATAGTACTCAAGGTGTTCAACCTTTGTTTTCGAATACACGCTAGGTGTATCAGTACGAAATGGAGTAGATATAAATGGAATTTTGTACCCACTTAACCATGATAAGATTATCGGATCGTTTGTAAGCTCTTGCCATTTAGGCAAAAAATGTGTAAGCCGGCCTGCGTACGATACCTCTATGTTTATCGTCTCCTGAAGCCCCTCGTTGCCGCCGGTCGCTCCGATGTCTCCCGTCGTTGAGAGCCGAGGTTCGCTGGACGCTGGCGAGGTTTCCCTGTAGATAGTTCTGCTTTGGGAGTGATCTTCCGAGGCATTGTTTTCCAGTTTAAACGATTGTTGTTAGTATTTCGATTAAATTTTACGAAATTAATCTTATTGAATATTTGTGACTTTCCATTTTTTGTTTGTTTTAAATCAGCTGCAGACTTTTTAATTGTCTTCGCAGATTTTAACTTCTCGGAGACATCTTCACCGAATAATAATTTGTCACGCTTTGTCTCATTGAGTGTATCTTTTAACTCAGGATTGATGGCTGATATTATGAAACCCCGACGCGTTCTAGTATCAGTGAAATGACTATCACATAGAAGTCTGCAGGCATCGCTAATGGGTTTTAAAATCTTTGTGTGATTTTCTTTCGCGATGAGAAGCTCAATTCCTTGATTTATAGCTGCTATGGCAACGGATTCTTGCTTTTGTTTCGCTTGCAGGGAAGCATCTCTTTTTATCATATTTTCCGCTAACGCGACCTTAACCTCAGGGTTAAGTGTTGGTGCGACTAATAGGTCGCAATTTTCGGGTACTAAATAGGCATCTAATAATTTTTCTTTTTCTTCCTTGAGTAACCCTTTCTCAAGGATGTTTTGCCATCTGGAGGCTAAATCTTTGTGTGTTGCTTTTCCAAACTTTATGTCGGACTTCGGCGCATCGCCAAGTAAAGCAAGTATCTCACTGTCGAGGTCTGGATCAACGACCTTTAAGGTAGACGATTCAGCTGTCATGGAAGTCGAAGGCATATCGACAGTAGCCGGGACCTGCACAGGAGCAGGAGCCGGCGCCGGGGCGGGGCCCGGGTTAGGGCTCGACGTCACGGTCGGAGCTTGAGAGGTGGTTGCATCTCGCAGACTCGATAGTGTATCGGATCCTAAAACAATCCGATGTTATATATATATATATATATATATGTATATATTGTTTGTGAAAGAGATAGCCCAGCTGGCGTCTCGCATCACATATAGGTACATAAGTACTTAAAGACTTTGCAATTTAAATAAAAGTGACAGAGATAGCCCAGTTGGCGTCTCGCATCACATAAACAAAAGTACCTACAGACAGCAAATTTTTTAAAATTTGACAGAGATAGCCCATCTGGCGTCTCGCATCACATTAACAAAAGTACCTTCAAACTTTGCAATTGTAATCAAAGAGAACAGAGATAGCCCAGTTGGCGTCTCGCATCAACATTTATAATACTTTTGAAAGGTATATTTAAGTTCACTGCTTAATACGCACTAACCGAATAATTATATAAATCATTACGTAAATTGCATCACAGAGATAGTCCAGTTTAGTAATGCCACTGTTTTGTGAACTTTTTACACAATGGTAATAAAAAAAATATTTTTTGAGGGTAGGCTTCAGACAATTTTACAAAGTAAGGTCTGGATTTTTCTACATTGAACCAAATAACAGTTAGCTCGCTATTGGAGCTCATTGAAAGATAGAAAGAAATTTGAGTAATTATAGTACTAACCTTCATTTTCGCTATCCGAATAAATAATTAACCGATTATATTTTCTCGGTTTCTTCCTTGTAATTTCGCTGCTGTGATCACGGCTTCTCTTCGGCATGACTGGTTTCGACACGACACGTGGAGACAGCAAGGATACGTTATATAAGTTTGTGGAACGTGCGAAGGCTATGAGCACGGAACACAGAATGAACGTCGGGCAGGAGGACTGAGGATAGATGGGGATGAAAAGTGTTGCCAGTAGGGTTTTAAAAACACCCTACTTTCTTTAAAATCCGTGCAAGGCTGTAGCGTGGACCTCAACTACAATATGTAAACCAATCGCTAAGAATGAAGCTGTGAAATATAATAAGTATCTATATTAAAGCATAATATTTTAGCCAGTGTTACATATGTCAAAGATGTGGTGCCATCGTCAGTAGGAAACAGAAGGCATGCAATTACACTCATTTGATTTTATTGGTGCATGAGCACCTATTGTTCTGTTGAGCAGTAACCACCAGTTATAAAGGTTCTAAAACTAAGGACTGTCCTTCGATTTCACGCAGATTGTTCCGCGTTCTCGCATACAAAAAAGGCAAGGCAAAGGTCCCGATAAAAAAGTAGCCCCTACATGAATTTTGCTAGCATGGGACAAGTGCGTTGTGCTACTCCAAAAACGTCGAAGAGAAACAACCAGGGTCGAACGGAATTAATGGCTTTGAATATGTTTCTGTCTACTGTAACAATATAGTTCGCTCGTCAAAGGCGAAAGTGTAGCAAACAAATGAGCGTGCCAAAGCCGTGGCGGTGCAATCGCGGGTGAAATGTTGCAGTGAAAAGCGCAGGGGTTAAGTTGGTGTCCGCCAAGTGTCGATGGAAAACGACGGCCAAAGCGTAATTAGAGAGTTATTAGAGCAGAACATTGGTTAAATGCTGGTGGCTTTCCATCGGACGTTGCGCCCGCGCAACCTAACTCTAGGGAAAATTGTAATCACTGTCGATTTCAAATGGCCGCGGTCGTTGCGTTTCAAACTGAGGGCATTCAGCCGCAGCGCCAGCACCATTTGGACCAGTGTTTATTGTAGTCGTTCTAAAGTTAGACATTAGCTTGATCGACATAACATTTTCTTAGAACATATGATTTAAGTAAACAATATGATTGTGTGTTAAAGGTAAATAATTTAGCTGTGAAGCCGTTAATGTAAAGAAGTGGAAGTATTGTAACCAAACTCAAACGCAACGTTTGAACATAACGCTTTGCGTCACGAGTCGGTGTGGATTGTTTTGGTTAGCGAGACATGTTGTCAACGAGACAAACACGCGGCTCGACCCAATGTAGTATTTGTAGTGTTTGTTAGAAGGAAGCTAGCAACAGGGTGCATACGACGTCGTCCCCGTTTAGCTATTAACCTAAAAATACACATGGGAATGATTACCTATCTTACGAGCCAAAAAGGCAAAACTTTTCAAGTACCGGAATGGGTTTTTAAGTACTCCCATTTACTTGCTAGTGACATAAGCGTCCCGAACCTCAGTCAAATTTTTATTGAAATAGCAAACATTAGCAGTTTATTCATATGGGTGAACGGAGGCCAACGACTCTTTGGCTAACGAAAACAAATGTTCCTTGATGTGTACACTACTGGTGCAAATACAGATGCACAATGAGTTCATTAACATAACGACAAATTTAATGTATTATTAACAAAATTTTACTATGCCTACAGTCATATTTCATAAACTCGTGTAAAAAGTTTCAAACATTCGGTCAATGATCTTTCAGAACACCTCTACGGCACACGCTGGTAACTTGCATATTTACGTTCGCAATGAATGACAATTTACACCTCCAGTTGTTGACGCTACGTGAACTCGAGATCCTGCTAAAGTTATCTTTTTAGGATGCTCTCAGAATGCGTCGGGATGTAACAAAGAACATGAATCTAGGTTGAAGTTGTCAACACAACTCTGACGGTTATTAACAATTTAAATGAGCAGAAATCCGTGTATTGCTGGAGCGAGTTAACGTGTGACGGCCAGCATTAAAAATAGGTATTTCGGAAAAGGAAATACCGTTGTGCAATGAATACCTAATTTAACAAAATACTGCACGTAAACAAGTAATGTAATGAACCGGTACGTAAGTGATTTCCTAAAATAAGATGTTTCAAATGTAATGTAATAATTATCTATTCTGTGATAGTATACAGTACCGTCGGATATGAAACGATTTAAACAAGCATGAAATCGAGCCGAATGAGTGGAGCCGCCTCGCGACAATTGGTACAGAGATATAACTCTCTCGAGAGAATTGCTTAATTGAGCGTTAATTGCTTTTAATCAAATGCGTTCTATATTTAAATGAACTTTTAACGATTTTAAATGCTTGGCTACCGTATGATATCCTGCCTTCATACTTAACGACGTATAATTCGAAAGAATTCAGCGTTGCAAACAACTCAGTTAAGCACAAAGTTACGTTACAAACGTGAACGTGATAACCGTAAAAATAAACGTCTGTAGAAATTGGTCCATTTCTTTGAGGAGCGCACTGAGGGTCTTGTCGATTGGCCCCATCAAGTTTATTGAATGATTGCGCGAAAATAGCCAGTGACGAGATGCTGTGGCCCCTCCGACGGCGTCTTACCAACAACCTCCCAATGATGGCTGTGTAGCCATTAACCTTTCAGTCTCTCGCCTCGCCCCCTAGTTTTAAACAATAACTTGTTTATTTCAATTCGTATTAGCGAAGCATCGTTCACGTTTGTGGTTATCAATGACATATTTTTTGCTAAAATGTAACTGTTTGCAAGTTTAGTCATTTATCAAGTTGGTGTAGCAAATTTGTATTCTAAGTTCTATATGTAAAGCTGCATTTATGTTACTATTAATTATGATGAGCACATGTAACAGACTGCCACAGGAGCCGTAAGCATTTTTCCTCCGTAGCTGTATAAATAAAACTATCGTCTCCCTTAAATTAACGTTAAACACCCGTCGCTTTGTGTAAACGCGGAATCATAACAATGGACATTATTGTGATTCACCGGTGACAGTGCGTAGTGTAGAGCTGTGCACAGTTGTGATTAATTAAATGACGCATGCACCACAACTCCGCTTTTGATGACATGTTTATCTAAATCGGCAATAATACATTGCCAAATTACGCATCTTTTCCTACACACTATCAATAACCATACATTTAATGCCTACAAAGTCGACTAAAGCCATAGAATATTTGGTACGTGTCGATTTAAGGGAATATGTACTTCACCTCCAACGAAGCTCCGAAAATAGGTATGATGACTAGTAGTGAACTCTTTAGTTTAATGCTAAACTGTCTGCGCGGATGTTATCATGACGATGTCATTAATAACGTTATGCTCTGCCTGGCAACTATTAAAATAGCCACGCAATGACAATTATAGGCGTATTGCTCTCCCGCGGTGCTAAGCACGCTACGCCGCGCTGTTAATGAAGTGTAAAACTAATTATTATAATACTAGCGACCCGTCCCGTCTTCGCACCGGTACAATTAAGGTGTAATAAAATAAATCGGTAAAAAATACCTTAATGACAGTGAAAACCGTATCAAAATCTGTTGTGTGGTTTAGAAGGAGTAAGTAACCGAAGATAATGAGGACAGACAGGAACGCATAGTGATTTTCTTTATACAATGCACAGATGAGGTTGAGAAAAGAGACGCAAGTAGTGCAACATCGCCGGCTAATTTTCGAAATGGTATGTTTATGTGTAAATTAAGCCATTAATTTGGATATTATCAGACACCAACAAATGCACGAGTGTCGCACTAGGGAACGTTTTAATGGATTATTTCAGTGAAAAGAGTAGTCAATTTATGGAAGCCGTTCTCAATTTCACGACAATTATTATTTGTGTATGTTAAAAGGCACTCTGAAGTTTAAAAGAAGCAAAATGTTTTGCTATGCTCGGTCATTAGCATTTTATTGACTAATGTATCGAAAAACGTTGTATTAGACCCAGTCTGTAAGGTTTTGCAAATTCGTGACGATGGACGAAGTGAACTCTATTTTAGCGATAATAATAATTTAATACGTTCTGAGTGTGGCAAAGTTGCTGTTGTTGTACGCAGGAGGTTGATAAATATATTACGTTAAATGGAAAAAATACGAGTTTTACATCTGTATTCAGTTGGTGTGATAATACGACATGGCATATGCGAGTTTATTGAGTTAGAGACACGATAACAAAGTTACATGCTAATGTAAGTGCGGCAGCAATGTTCGTATTTAGTTAGCAACTGTTAGATGAGTAAGACCGGACGCGGCCGCCGCTCTGGGCGCCGCCGCGCGCATGCAGATAGGCGCTCGCCGTGATTGCAATGCGAGATCGAGCCGCCTATGGTATATAAATGCCATCACATGTTACCCGTCCGTATTTATAATTTGAATACCCACCGAACGATTGTCTTCTTGGTACATTCGACGAAACAATGGGTATCTATTGTAGATATTGAAGACTAAGGAAATCACGTACGTCGACAGCAAAGACGAGGTTTTCAGAATGGAAGCTATAAACGTTATTTATTTATTGTTGCGTGAAAACTACATTGGTATTATAATAATAGCAACAGTATTATATGTTGGTTGGTTTTGTGGATATTTTGGTGTATTACGTCGCGGGCGTAGACGTTCACCTTTGTTGTTGATCGGCGCGGAGTCGGTGACTCGGGTGGATGCGCGAGCGCCGAGCGTAGGTCGCCGGCAGGGCATCGTGTTTATTGCGCACACGCAATAAAGCTGGCCGAGCCGCGAGGTGGAGCAGTCGGAGGCCGTAAAGCGAGTGTCAACAAAGGGCTTCGTTCAACTCGAGCTTGTTTACCCCTCGGTCGCTCAAAGCGGAGGAAGCACGTCCCCCGGCCCAAGCCGCTTTTAGCACCTCCTTATTTATAGACGCAACAACACAACGCTGCCCTGAGGTCGATTTGCAGAACCGAACGAGTAAACAATGTTGCACTATGACGGCGGTAGCGAGCGAATGCAAACTTGCATCTTTGGTATCATGTTATATCAGTTAACACCGAGAGTTTCGGAAATACAGATGAGAGTACGTATAATTTTGCTTACGACTTGGTGTATCGCAAGATTTCTTTGCTTCAGTCCGGCTAGACAGGTAAGACGGGGAAATACGAGTAGGCCGATTAAGGCCTGCTATGGCATTACTGAGAATGTGGCTCTACTGCGCTTAAAGAATACGCCCATACGGGTCGAATAACTAAATCAGAAGGCGAAGTCATGTTCTGAGCATCATTGTGTGGCGATCATTAGTGGCTCGACAACTACTTAGACCCTTACGTCAGGCGTGTATCTGGTTGCAGTAATTCCTTTGTCCGTGCAATTTTTATTGTTGCGTCACGCAGCTACACTTTCCCCGCAAATTGTGTTATGTGTGATTCACGCTGTAAAAACGGATAAACTGTTTTCTATGAAGGATGAATAACCCAGTTGATGCAAACAACGTAAGATCTGGTTTGGCGATCGGTAATTGGTGTGCGAGGTTGCTGATGATAGTTATTACAATAAATTCATGACAGATGAATACCTACTATAGAGATTTGAACTTGTTTAAATGTAATATCAGGATTTTTTAACATACTTTTATTATCTCAGCCGATACAATACATTACATGTGCCGATAGCCTATTTAAGAGTAGGTTTGCTATCAAACATTGATTTATGTCGACTTTACCTTACGACGTAAGGTTGGAAACACTAATCAAATAATATATTAACAATAAAAACGGATCACTCACATATTTTTAAGTCGAGAAATGCCGAGTCGAGTCTCACGGTATTTTATGTTAAAAATATATTAATATTCCGCGATGGTCAAGAATGACGGGTTAAGTAAACGAAAAGAACACGGTATCTAATACTACTGGTTTAAACTCGAATGTCTAAACATGAACGAGCTAAACTTATATGCATTAAGTCGATGATTCAACTTACGAAAGTCATTATTCCTTCATTGTCCGAGTAATCGGGGCTCACCTGTAAACAAGAAAAAACAAAAGGTTAGAATACACGCGCAAGTATTAAAAGGACTAGGTAGGTACTAAATTAAGGCTAGAAGATTAACGATACGAGCCATTAGCACAAGATCGATGGAATGGCCCTTAATAGTTGAGAGTTAAATTGATAACTGGTCGGACGAGTCAGGTATCTGTACAAAAAATAAAGTGATGTTTCTTTTAAGAGGATATTCTGAGGTAGTATTCTCGCTTTCCAGTTGTTCGAGTAACAAATAACAGTAAAAATAGTGTATTACAGTAATGAAATTAGATGAATCGGTATATCGCGACTTGCTCCTTACTTGTGCTCCGAATAGCTGCTAGCGAAGCGAGTGGGTACGCTCAACCGGTCTCCATCGAAAGTGACAGCACTTCCTACAAGAAAGTAAAACCGTACCCGGAGCCGTTCGGAAAACTCGTACTTAGAGATATATTTGTTATTAAATGAGATAGAACTGCCATGATATCCGTGGTATGTTGTAATGATACCAATGGACACTTAAGGTTAGTTTAATCTTGTTCTGGGACATGTATATCGAATGTTACACTATGGAGTAAATGAGAATGGGGTTAAGTTTTTCCTCAGTTAGTTACAACTGCGTCCACTACGACCCCGCACAATTAACTACGTTCGCTGCACGTGGAAACAACTGACAACAATAAGTATTACACCACCGCATTTAGACGTGCCGTGTCACGACCCAGGCACATAATGGGAGTTGTCGTTTCTAACGCAACCGGGTGATGGCTAATTGAACCCGCCAGCTCATGGAGGCCTACTGGTAAACGTTAAAATTATTGTGGTAAACTTTTAGCAAAAGCGAAGAGAGTTTAAAAGGATTTCTATCAAACAGTTGCATATACGAACGCCGACAAGCGTTGCAATGCTTGTTACAATTCACCAAAATGTCATCGCAATTAGCTGAATGCTATAAGAATGCACAAAAAACGATCAAGCAGACAAACAAATATTTCAATAGTAGATACACATTACTTAACAACATAGCATGTCATGTTGTAATGAGCAAGCAATATTGTTTTGGTACACCAATCATCGATACTTGTTATCAGTTGCAATACTAGTGTCTAAAATTCAATCTACAGCAAGTAAGTGTATAGCGAGTTGCCTTACTTTATTTAAAAACCGGTCAACAGCATGTCGGTCATGCACAGTGTTAGATGTACGACTTTACTACACGAAATAAAACAATGTTCCAACAGTTTTCCATGGTTTAGTTAGTTTCCTATTCGAAGTTGTTTGGTGCTATTTATTTTTTAATGAATTTTCATTAGGTATTAATATCCTTTTACAGCCGCCTTTGAGTCAGGAACCAATGATGAATATTACTTAGTCGTGATGGTTTTCCTTTTAACTACGTTATATCCTTTCGTTTTCAGCTGGTTTCTTATAGCGTTGATAGGACGGGCACATACTCAGATAAATAAACCCGCAATTTCTTCCCCTTTTTTCAATCCTACTTTCTTACCCAACGTGTATTTAATAGGGTAAATAACTAGAGTTACCCAACGCCCATCCCTACTTGGTTGGTAGTGCGACGCGAGCTCGATCAACGAAGCAATCGGGGCCACTTGTGCTAATTAAACACTTCAATTGAATTGGGGACATTAATTCAGCGGCCATATCGCGCTGTTGTTTATATTGATACTACATAAAACTTCTTCTATGAAACAGATGGAAAATTACTGAAAAGTAGGCGGTTGCGACTGAACGTAACTATACTATTTATCGCTTTATACGAATATAGATGGACAGCTATAAAGCCAGTCGCTTAAAATTACCAACTCAATATCTGGTCCATAAATTTCACAAATAATCAATACAATTCGAGAGCTTTTGTCAAAATGTACATAATTTAATGTTTTCAGACGTACTACTCAATAATGACTATCTTTACTTATTTGTAATTAATAGGCATGAGGGCATCGGAAGAAGAACAACGTACTCTAGAACGAGGCCGCAGCTTACTTGAACAATGTGTACGATCTCATGAAACCGTTCGTGAATTCGGGCCACATTTTAATTAAGGTTTTTGTTTCGCAATTTGTTTTAAATTGTTCCTAAATGCGTATAGGTCTCTGTGTGTCTCGATTTATGTTTTTGTTCACCATGTTAGTAATGTCAGCCGAAACAAGACCACTGCTGAACAAAGGCCTATCCCGTCTCCACCACGATCCGTACTGAAGTTTTCAACAAAATGAACGTCTGTTGAGCGTTTCGATCAATGGCTGTGTTCTATGTATAGGTTTATCACGAATCCTTAACTCCGAATCCCAAACTTCGGAGCCACCGGCTCAATATGCAACTCCGAATCAGAGATTGATATTCATCACACCGTCGCAGACGGCGCCATAGACAAAGCAGCGAAGTTTCTAAATATGCCTATGATAAAACCCATTTTGAAAGAAAGAAAGAAAGAAAACTCTTGTTCTTTTTAACATAAAACTACCGTGAGACTCGGACATATTAATAAAACGGATCACTCACGTATTTTTACGTCGAGAACTGCCCGACATGTTCACATGTTGACATGTTGAGTCGTCGTCGCGCCACCGCCGCGGGGCTCATGATTAAGGACCACGGACTGGTCCGAAACATGTCGGGCATTTCTCGACGTAAAAATACGTGAGTGATCTGTTTTATTAATATGTCTTGTTCTTATTACACAGGTGTAAATTAATTTCTTCAAACTTCACATTTTTAAATTTGATTCAACGACCTTCGACTCTGACTCTGATTCACCGCGGATCTCGTGGAGACCTCTCACTCCGTCTCCGCCTCCGATAGAACCTCCTCCGTGACATCCCTAATGTAATGGATATGACATTGTGAATGAAAAATCATGTCATGAATCGACGAACCCGCGCCACGGTTGATGGGATCATTTTACTCGCCAATCAATTACTATTCTTCCAACCGTATTGCAACCTTGCTGTCAATTAACGACGTCTACAATGTGTCGAATGCTTTTATTTCTATATTTATGGTCAATTTATCAGTATTGAATACTATTAAGGCGATTTCATAATTCTATTCTAGTTTATGGCGCCCTAAACAGGTATTGCGGGAATGCATTAGATTTATAGAACAACAGACAGCAAGTTCGCCTTGTAATGACCGAATGCTTTATGGAAATTAAGCTATTTAACACTACTGTACAACTATAACAAATAGCAAGTCAACTTACTTGATAAGATTTCAAGAATAATAAAAGCTACCAACGCCTGTGGTATTTTGTAACTAAGGTTGAATGTTAATGCATTCAAAATGCTAAACGTCAGTTGTGAATAATGTAAAAAACCGGCTAAGTCCGAAAATCCAAATTTCTGACAAGTTTCGTTTTCGAGATAGACCCTATAAAATGGTCTAAAACTGACGACTTGAGTTGAGGCTATGTGTTGAGGTTATGTGAACTTTAACTCAATGTTTGCTACTAATTTTGAATTTCTTATTAACATATTTAGGTCAACAATCTACACACAACATTTTAATTTTAGGTCTATAAATTACTCAATTTGCGAGCTAGAGCCCCATGAGATATAGACAGACAAGCAGATTGCAGTGTGACATTATTCTGAATTACCTCTATGCTTGCCTCATGGTGTCAATCGCTTATCATTAGGTACACATCTGAATGTTGAAGGGATCAATTGGGTATACACAACATTCTCGAAACGTTCCTGCGCAGGGCTTGTATGTTTGCCGGAGCCAACTCTCATAGGGATCGAGAACTGACGTTGACTTTCACACAAGTCATCAAGGTTTGAGCAATTAATTTGTAACAAAAAAATAAGTCAAGATCAAACATGAAGCAACATTGAGCAGGTAAAATTCTTAATGAGCAGAATTGATGAATAATGAACATATTAATGATGCGCGCAACCTTCACCTCATACCCGATTGAGCGACTTATGACAAACAAACTTAACAAGTCACTTAAAATTACCTCAATACAATTTTGTTTTCTCTCTACCTTAACTAGTTATTATCAAAGTAAGTAACACATTATGAATTATGACTAAGCTGTTCATCTGAATTTGTATTTTTAAGTTCGAACTATACGAATAATTGAACTAACTACATAGTTCCAAGAACAAAAAAAACACAAATCACCCAAGTCATTCTTTCTCTCTCTTTTACACACACACACACCATATACGTCCACAGCTAATCATATGCAACTTGCATGAATTTCCATTCACTTTTTGTAAGGTACCCAAGTAAATGTGTCTGATTATGTTTACTAATCTCAATTTATTCGCCGATTACTAACGACTGTTGCTAGGCCGATGTGCAAAAAATAGACTTAGACAAGTCATTACAATTCATATAAAAAGTGGAATGGTAAAAAACCTTATTCATATGGATGGTTTGTAAATCGGCTTTCAGACCAACGTGTGACCTTGAAGCGGCAGAGTTCGCCAGTCAAATATTAATTAAATATTTATAACTCGTTTGGTGAGTCCGCCGGCGTCGGAGGCGTGTTGACTCGGCGCTCGCACGTCCGCGTCGCCGCTCGCCGCCAACACACCGCACGCTAATCATTTGCTATACCGGTTAAGTCGAGCGCGACATCTTCTAGCGAAAATCTTACCGAACATCCAGAGAATAAGGTTTCAGTTTCAGTTTCAGTTACAGCAGAACATCTCGTGAAGGTAGAAGACATATGCTAGCACAATAGTTTTTAAAAGAGATTTTTTAACGAGGGCAACAAAGTTTAGGTTTTAATAAAAAATATTGGAAAAGTCTACCTAAAAAGGATTTTATGTTTTGATTCATTAGTAACACTAAAGCGGTGACTGGAACTCAATATTGCAATACTCGCAAAAACTGCTACGTTGGAGCAACTGCCAGGAAACTTGATGTAGGCAGCTTGAGGCACACATAACTCATAACAATAAAGATTATAATGCCGTTCCGATAGCTTCCAATTAAGAAAACAAAGCAGGAAAAAATAACCTTGAAATTATTATTCAACTCATTAAAAGTTTAGATGATAATGCATATTTGCATTTCTGTCAATGTATACTAGAGCAAGAGTATCACCATTTTGTTTAGAAGAAATCAATCAATGAACGGTTGTCATTCATTGCATGCATTCGTTCGTAGTAAACAAAGCGTATTTCGCGTGATATCGTGCAATGTTAGTGCATCGGTGCAGTTAGTAAATATGTTAAGGAGACATTATGTTGAGTTTTGCTGAGCGGATCTACGGAGTTACGCGCGGCCGCCGCGTGACACACGCGACTGCAACTCTTGCATGATGGCGATGGCGCAATTACATGTCCCGATTGTCACGTGGGCCGCTGACATTAATGGGTGATATTCACAAAATGTACATTGAATTTTCGCAGGTTACATGTGGAAAATAGTCTATGAAGTATGGAGTAACTTCTTTAAGAGACCGCGTTAACCGTAGTTTTTCACAAGTAAAAGTAATAGAGTTGTACCTAAGGGTGTTTCTCTTAGAAACGCGTTACATAAAGCAACATAGCTATACGGTTTCATTCCAATTACACTTTGACAGCAATTAAATCATTTAATCGTGTAACAAATTATAATAACAATTTTAAGCTGGCGCCGTTTACGCAACGCGATTAGACAGGGCGGATAAGGGCTTGCCTGTCGACAAGGTCCGAATTTCCTTTGGACTTTCCAATCGATACATCAAGCAAGTTGCCTTGCCGTTGGGCATCGCAATTGGAATAATACATATTAGCTGTGTTATTGGTGGGAGATTTATAGTATTTGGATCCCGGAAGTGTGGCGCTGAAGGTCGGAGAGCGATAGACGGCCTTGCCGGCGGCTGTGCCACTTTCTCCGCTGCAGCGACGCAAGCCGGCAAGCCCACACGTGCGTTACGTTATACTTACGTACTCGAAACAATACTCTGTTCCACAAGCTCAATTACGCCGACGCACTTGGTGGAACAGCTGACATAATCACCCCCAAATTACGGTTTTCCATATGCGAGTTATATGAAAACAATCCCGGTTACATTATCTGCGTCTTCTAGAGGCATTGTGAATAACAAACAAAGCTTTAGTTTCGCAGTGTGCTCACGAGACATTCTCTTTCCATAGTTAAGTATGACCTGTTCAGTTTCGTAAGAACTATTAAGACTGATACGAGTAAACAAAATAATAAAACTTATTGGGAATTGTTACACTGTTAACCCAAATACTCAAATGTATTGAAGGAGTTAATGAATATGGCCTGCGCATCAAAATCTAGATATAAGTAAAGAACATTAACCGTCAGTTTGGTGTTAGGTGTGTCAAGAAGGTCAGCTCTAGGATATAAATTTCAATAACAAATTTTTGATAGTGACATCTTAGAAACGCTAATGACATCCAATCAAAAACTCCCATTCACTCGATGCGAGCAGCTTAGGAACTTCTTACGTCATTTAACAAATGTGAACTGCCAATCCAGAAAGAGAATTACGACGTCTTCAATGTATCGCTATTCCATTCGTATAATTTTATTGTTACACTCTATCGATTGAACAGGCATCACAGAGACGTCATCTTATCAAGTGTCGACGAATGTGGCTCGAACTCGTGTCCGAGATGAATAATAAAGTGCCGATTTAAATGCATTTCGCAGCGACCACGCATAGCAATTCGAATAGAAATACTCTAAAATATAGGCCTCTTATTGCATAACTCTTCATAGCAATCAGATCATTAACTGTGATACGTAGAAACTCCACTATGTGGGTCACATCAAAGTGTGAAGCAGCCATGTAGCAATGCCACCAAACAAAATAAGTTCCGAAAATATTTGGAGACTCCAAACGTGGTTTTGACAAACAAACGACATGCCGTAATGGATAATAATACCAAAGGTTAACAGGGCACGGTAATCGAAGATGACATATTGCAAAACTTAAAGCTAGTTTTAATAAAAGGACGACCTAAGCTAAGCCTGGTCTCTTAACTGCTACTGTTTAAAATTGAGCAATGTTTTTCACAACCTTAGAGTTAGAGAAATAGTAGAGTTAGCATTGGTCTCGCCTCGCCTGCAATGCGATACGCCCACTTTGTATCGGAGTTGTCACAACGCTGCGTGTTATTGATGTATTCATTTCTGAATTGAACGTTTTATTGAAGGCAATGAAAGGCAAATGTAAAGCCAAAGTATAAATTAAATCCCAGAAATTATTCGAATTTGATCCCGCCGTGATAAAATTGACTAACTAAATCAGAGTTAACCGTACCGGCGTGGATTCCTTGACCAGAAAAAACAACTGCTATGTATTTAGATTACATATTCAGTTCGCTTGGGAAAAAGTTAATAAATATTTTAAATATTTGATTACAAATTTCATTTTCTCGACCTTTCGGCTGTGATGGAACGATTGAAGTCACGAGAAGACTAAAGTTGAAGTTTTAACAGCCCGAGTTTTCGATCTAACTACCAGCTCCTGGTACGGATTTTATTTTCACTCGATCACTGAGAAGACAATTTTTAAAATTTAAAACAATTCTTATTGCTGGGGACAGTCCGAAAAAAAGAGTAGATAATACTTTGAAATACTTTTTGTTCTAAACAGTTTAGCCTAGCCATCGGGGCGTTAAGTATCTACTCAATGTACAGTATATGCATTAGCAAATACTACCTACGACTCAACTGCAATAAGTGCGTAACTAAGTTCACTCGATCACATTGAATCCATAGTAGAATTCGTTATCTCATAGTTATGGAATAAAAATCCATGACGAATAAAATTAGTAGCCAGCAGCTACCATCCACGACATCTGACCCTTAATAAAAGTAAAAGTTGGGTACGTACTTTAAACGTTATCGAAGAGAGCAAGAAAGCGGCGTAAATCTTACTGGCAGCAAACAAGAGATAAGACATTTATAAAACAGTCATACGGCATTTAGCACCAGGATGTATGCTACATGAAGTCATATAATAAGGAAGCATTAAGGAGACATCATAAACAGATACTCCAGTTAGCGAGTAAGTTAAAAATACGCTGTGTATTAATTGTGAGTAATTGTTTGTTTATTTAATGCCTGCCGCCGAAACTTTATTATGGGATTTTACATATTGTGCAATAGACATAGTCAAGATTTATTGAATGAAAAAGTTTGCACTTTATTACTGCTATTCTTAAAATTAGATATCTTGATTTTTTTAAGCAACGTTGTCTTGATTGGCCTTTAAAGTTCTTTAAAAAATATATATAAAAATCTGCATGATCAAGATTAAATATTGGTTACTCATTGACAACACTAGTAACCAATATTTGATCTAACGGACCTTAATGAAACTGCCTAAATAAGTTAAAGTAAATAATTTTATAATGATTATAGAGTGGATTTCGTTCGTCAAGTAACGTGAGCGAGGTAGGTATGTTGGCGAGCGAATAGCAACCTTCGTCGATGCAGGCGAATGGCTCATCAACTACAACTTCAAAACAAGCCGTAAATTATGATTATTAATAAATAGTTTCAGAGTGTCAAAGCTTGACAGTTTTAAATTAAAGAGCCGTACACTTGCGGCATAATAATACTGTTCAGTAAAGAACTATAAATAGAGACTTGAAATATCGGCACTACGGCACTAGTTGAATTTATTTATTACTAGCGACCCGCCCCGGCTTTGTACGGATACAATAAAAGAACAATGTACATAAAAACCTTCCGCAAAAAAACTTAAACCGACAGTGAAAACCGGATCAAAATTCGTTGCGTGGTATGGATTAGAATGAGTACATACCTAAGTAAGTACGAGTCTAAACTTGTACATCTGTTTTTATAATAATCACGATTTGAAAATGAGCCTTTGTCAACTTCACCCAAAACGCTCCATAGACAATCTCACATGATTTGTGACGTCAGAAGACAGTAATGTACAATAAATAGTAGCATAACCATGGCACTTGTATTAAAATTGGGTGCTGTTGACAGATCCCATAACATTCCATAACTTAGTACCAAATCGGTGTCACTGTTCCAACCTTATTCCCAACTGGTGACTATCGTTGCCTATGACACATACATATTATGTAAATTGGTTGGCTTTACTTTTCTAATGTAGATAATTACCAGGGCGGAGGGCGAGGGATGCGGTCCAATCCAATGTGTGGGACACATTGTGCGAAAACGGCAGTCTCCGCTGGTCGACTTCATCTTTACTAATTGCCTGTTATTCTGCATTAACGCAACAGATGTACAACATCCGTTCTACATTTTTTTATGACTAATTGTCGTTAAATTGACATGTCGCGAAGGCACATACTTATTCAATTATGATATTCATTCAAATTGTATATTTTATGTTTTAAAGTGTAGAAGGATTATGAGGAAAATAAAACAAAACAATCTATAGTAGGTATCAGCGTGTCGAAGGTTGTGGGTGTTAAATCATACAGTTCTTGATGTGCGGCGAGACGTTTCACCGCGACTTTAAATCAAATTATTTATGGCAGTGTCATCGAAGTAAATCCAACGCAATATCGTTTCCAGTGGGCCCTTATAGCAACATGTACTAGTAACCGACGGCGATAACTATCGCATGTTAAAAAAAGGAATTGAAAATGCGATTCTCGTGTATTTATTTGTAGTTTAAAGAAGGCAAGGCAATGCCAAGCAAAAGGCTGCGCGGCTATATGCAAAGGTTCTTGTTAAGCCACTCGATTATCTGATAGCGCGGCGATGGCTACGGCGAGTGGCTAGTAGCGCGGTTCTATTACAAAAGTAGAGAACAAGCGGGCGATTACGGCTAGTTTCACTTTCGTTGGAAGCGATGCGGGTCAGTGCAGTGCACCGATGCGCCCGGCCTCGCTGCACTTAGCGTAGGCGAATATATGCAATATCGCCACTACGGAATTTAAATTACCTACCACTCTTACATATTTGCTACCGGTCTGTATTTAAATACTCGTTAACTTAAGATAAACAATACAGCCCGTTTCAACTGTCCCCATACCAATCGTACAAAAAAGAAGATTGCATTACTCATAAAGCGAGCGTTTAAAATGAAACAGTAATAAAATTGTCGTGTGAATTAGACCCATGTGCAATATGCATACCAGTGCTCATTATAGCACTTCACAGAAAAGATCTCTGAAGCGGATGCGGCAGTTAACGGTTATTTATAGCCGATTCTTGTTAAGATATTGTAAATAAAGTTGTACGATGACAAAATATAAGTTGAACAAACTACTTCAAAACAAGAACTCAAATGAACATTATCTTAGTCTTTTGGCCGCATCCGATAACATTTGAACTGGCTGAACTAGTTTCGGATAAGTTATCGATTTGCGTCAAACGATGATTGTTTTTTTGGTTTGAGTTGCCTCGTTTGAACTCTCGCTGTATCGTCAAGCGTTTACTATCTATTTGTGAGTAATCTACGAAACTTAAATATGCGTAATTAAGGAAGTGGATTGTTATGGAAACTCTTAATTACTGGTCGGTATAACTAGTCGGTTTAGTTGTTTTGTTATCGCAGTCGTTGTCTATGGAGCGCGAGCCGGCGCGGGCGCAGGCGATGCACCGAAGCATGCCGCGTCATGCCATAGACCACCCCGCTTGTCACGGTGATGGCTCCTCACCCACCGACTCGAGTGAGGGTCTGCGCTAGTGTGGTGATGCATTACGAAACATTACAATCGTGTACACTTGAATGTTTTACGATCAGTACGCAATAGGCATATTGCAATCTATCATCAAGCAAGACAGTTTCGTTTGCATGAACGTTGATAGACGTCGCGCGTTTCCAATATCGCAAAAGTTTAATTGTAAGAAACGCTCCGTAATTTCTCAGTGTTCTCAGGATACAGAAACTTTGAGCTCTCAAGAAAATACTCTCTTTTCTCTTCCTTCCGTAACTTGCATATTGCTCGATATGGTGGAAGGTATAGATAAAGATTATTCAATTACGGTTCTCGGACGACTTAGTAAATAGTAACATGGACTGGTACATTTCACGGACCCTTGAGCACGTACCGGTAGGTGTGTGTTACGGTGGTGAACACCGATTTGATATTAGTGTTGCATTGCAGTTAGGGCGAGCTCTACCTGCCTTCAACCTGTTTTGGAATTCACCTGTATTGAATCAAGTGGCCGAAACCCAAAATATGTTTATAATGAACTGCTTTACTGCCATACGGGTTCAATAGAATGATTATGTTGTAAGTAGGTAGTATACCTAAGTGCGCAGTTCGTTTATTGTTTTGCTTGTCGATTTAGTAATGCCAACCGTGAGACTAAAATTTGCATATTCACAGTTGGCTAAGCGATTATATATATAATATTAAAAATATGGAAACCCGTTTGCGTTTAGTCACGTTTTCCTCTGGTCGAGAGCTTTATTTCTTTTTATTTTTAATTGTTCCGGATCAGTAGTTAAGTTGCCGACGATGAAGATTCCAACAAACATGGATAGAACAAGAAATATAATTTAAAGAAACCAAACATACCTTGACAGTTGTGTGTTAGCGCATAATTTTTTGCCAAATAACAACCTTATTGTAAGGCTGCAGTCAGCGGGTTTGGCATTTTTTTACATATTTTTACTTGATCTTTGTGCGCAGGATATTACGCCAAAATTTTAAACTATATACAGAATTTCAGCTTTGAAACTGTTTGATGCTTATAGAATAAAGTTTCTGTTGCATATAGGTAAACAGACAAACGGATATAGCGAAACTGTACCTAAGGACTACAGAATCCTAAAAACGGCAATCATGGATACGATTCCCAAAGCGCTGAACGTAATATACGGTACTTATAATATTTTTATTTTGTCCACACTTCTGCATAATCCAGAATTCCAAATGCGTATTTAAATCCGCCTGCCTTTTGAAGTTTTAGAGGATACAGAAGATACATGTGCGAAGCAGGAAGTATTGTGAGACCTTGCGCAGTTCAACGGCATTGGTGACGACATTATTACCCACGCCTTCTGCCTTCCTGCTTGCTGCCATGCGCTTCCGCACTCAGGAGAAAACTGACCTCTAAACTATGCCCCGTACATAGCAGTTCACCTGAACCCACCTGACTCGACGGTGAAAAACGTGTTAAAACTCTAAACCATCTAGTGCGTTATTGACTTTATCTACTTATACCACTTCGCAGTAAATCTTACTTTTTATCTAAAAAAACAAGATACCTAATAAACAACTACAGCAAGTGCATCTTACTTTACTTTCGGACGTAACGCAGATTCTGTCTCGAGAACGATTAAAGAGGACAATGTTCTCAAAAGGAGTCGTGTCCGAAATGGGCACGATGGATGGAATGACACGAGTTATGTAAGCGAGTAGCGACACTGACCTACCGTTGCGGCCGGTCGCGCCACTTTCCTTTCATTATTGACACACATCTTTAAACGGACAACAAACTATCGAAGTTCGCGACGTGATCGAACATCTAGACACGGATCGTTCGCCAAAGTGATCGTTGGACGGTGTGTTTGTTTGAGTATAACATTTGATAGAATCCACTGAACACACACAGTGTTTTCCTTTGAAAAAAAATCAAAATGCAACCTTTGACATGCCTTTTGAAGGTATCAACGTTTTCTATTGTTTAAGTAATTCTTTGACAGAAGTTAAAAATATGTTATATAATAGCGGGTAATTACGCTTATCTTGCGCAAAAAATGCTGCGGATTGAAAATAACAAATGATGTTTTGTAAATATGTATTCTCAACGTCGCGTCTACCCAGCACGAAAAGATCGCGTATAAGAAAGTCCTTCGCGCTTACCATCACGATCCATGAAGCTAACCGGTGGGTGGTGCAGTTAGCGACTGTTGCGAAATAATACACAGCAATTATATGATACGTGACGCAAAGCGCAATAAGGACCGCGGCCGCTTTGATAAACATCTTGGTAAGTATCTATTCATAAATTCAAGTACCTACCCTTTGTAACCGACTGAGTGGCACGATAATTGTTAGCTTGATAAACAACTTGATATACTGCAACCACTAGCAATTAATTGACATTTATCTACACGACACGACACTGACAGAGCATAGAACTTTACATAGCTACTCAAAGAAGATTCAATCCTCTATTACTTACCAAGTAAGCTGCGCGAATGTTACGCGTTAGCTTTTCGAGGTCTTAGGAATCGCATTAATAATTGGAATTCGTGACAAAGAAGCTAATGATATAGTGGCATCAAGAACCCGGATGCATGTATAAGTAAATGTTACAAATACAAAACAATGATCGGGTGGTGACGCTTTACGTCCTACGTCAGCGAGGTCAGCCGAACAGCAGCCAGCAGCCAGCAGCCAGTAGGCAGAAGGCATCGCGATTGCGCAGCAAACATTTCAAAAGTAAAAGGGGCCAGTTTTGTGTTAATAATAACACGAATTTTATTGGTAAAACCTTAGAGGCAAGCAAGCATTTATTAGAAAACTTACAAAACCACATTGATTTTACCAAATATTGCTATTTCGTCATTGCGGGTTGTAAATGCGTTATTTAGACTTAACAATATTTAACGAGGAGAGGCGCAGCAGGATAATTTGGAATTGGAAGACTGGTTTGTTTTTCTTGTTGTATAGGGTGTGTGAATTGTTAAATCACTTAAAACGTAGGTTCAAACATAAAGGACCCAAGTTAAGCAAGGCCTAACAACAAGAACGAATGAATTGCCCTAATTAACTTCTTACATAATTCCGATTGTTTCTAAGTGGAAATGCTAAATACATACAATGGGTGTGTGCAATGCTTGTTATATGGTAGGCACGTTCATTGGTTTACAAACATATCGGATTTAATTAAGCAATTTCCAGATAAGATTAAGATTTCTTTTAGATACGGTCGTAAAACGTAGACTGAGATGAGCCTACAGGCCAGGCATTACAAGTTGCAATAAAAAAGTGAAACAGTTCGAAAGTTCACTTCCTGCAATCGGGTGCATAAGATATCGCAGCACGCGCGGATTACAATCGCGGTGTAATCGCATCACGTTTTTGCAACTGCTTAAGCAAACTGCAATGGTGCGAAGTCATACGCAACATGAGAAGGATGGCCTCATTCTCAACTTCTCTATACAGACGACGAAATTTTGAGAACGAGCGGTCGGGTGTCCAGCGTGAGATGACAAATTTACTTTAATCGTGATCGGCGTCGAATACGTGCATAACGTCAATTGGTTATTGGAGCCTCGATAATCCGGCGCCAGTTGTGAAACCCGCCGTTGGTATTGCCTGGTGCAGCGCAATCGCAGCGCCTGCCCGCGACAGCTCCTCTCCGCTCGGCCGTGTCATTACGAAACGAGAAAAGAAAGTTAAAACCGTTTCGACCGATAGAATGTCGCTCCGTTCAGCCGCCACCAGCCAGTGCAGTGCTGTAATACATCCGCGGCCGCGGTGTGACCCGCGGTCCGCAATATTGGTGACGTAACTGCGGCTTTACGTCAAAATCGCTTCTGTTTGTTTACACAGTATTGAGCACAACCTCGTTTTGAATCAAGAACAGCATTTCATTAATGTTAATAGACATAATGGTGATACGAGTTGCACCTGCCCTTGAAAATAAAGAAATATTATGATAATTATAGAATATTTGACCCTATTTCCAAAAAATGTACTTGGTTAAGTTAAAGATGATAGTGATGTCTTCCTTGGCTCACTTTAGAACTCGCTTTATGTTTGACTCATAACACAGTAACTCGAAAACCTTAACTTCTGACATTTTGTAGATGAAGATATAATACCGCTAAAAGTAGACACACCATTGTAGGCCGGGTCTTACCACTGCTTGCATAAAATGAACATTATGCAAACCTAAAGGAACTGTATTTATTTGTCTGCTGTTTTCATGTGCATAGTTTTTTTAAAGCGTATGTCGATCGCACCTAAGCGATAAGACCGACTGTCTAACTCTAATTTATTTAGTTCATTACCTTTTCTGTATTATTTGGTGTGGTGTACAATAAATACTAATAATTTGTTGTTGTCGAGAAGACCAAAGCAAAATTCTAAACTGCTGTTTGGGGTGAAAGAAATTAATCTAGAATTTATACACTAGACCGGTCGGTACCGTGACCACCTTTTCGTGAACTCAACCAGAATGTTAAGTGTTGTTTTGGTGTTGCGTAACTTGATGTGTTTTACGAGCAATTATGTAAAGTGGTGGATCGCGAGCCGTGAGCGCCAGCGCGCAAGTAGGTGGGTGCGCGCGCGGCCGTTGCCGGTGCCGCGGTAATGGTAAAAGTGTTACGCGACGTGCTCGATTCCGAACGCGCTCTGCTCTGTGACGCAACGGCTTAGCGAATGTGTGCCAAAAGTGCATTCGAGCCTCCGATGCCTTAACACGCGGTTTACGTCTTTACGAGAGCAACACGACATGCTCCACGATTCTGTTAAGGTAGATCTGCAACGATGCGCAACAAACGTGTTCAGGACAGACTTACGCAGCACAATAATCTTAGTCATTATGCAAAAGCCATAAAGCGTGTTAATTTCAAAGTAATTGTTGGCTTTTTTAAGCTCTTCACGTGAACCAGACAACACTAATAATGGTTTCAGCCGTTATCAGGGGACAGATAAGATAGAGCACAGTACAGCACCCTGTGTTTATGCGCTGCGCTCTAAGACCCCCGATAATGCATTATCGTTATATACAAGTACAGTAACTATTTGCTTACTCACTCGTTAAAGGGAAACTAATGATAAAGCGTCTATACTTCGTCTACGTTGAAGCTACGCAGCCACATGGAAACGCATTGTAATAACCCTTCACTTTTCTTTGTTTCTGTGAACATATCCATTTGGGCTAGGAAAACAGACCTCACGGCTAACTCCTAGTCATTTTCAATCTTATTATTTAAAGTAAACGATAACTAGAACTTTTTTAGTGATAAGAAACAAAAATACATAATTATTGAGATTCGCATTTCCGCCAATGATTTAATGAGAGGCCATTTAGTACTTAATTAAAGAAACTAACAAAAAAATAAATTAAATATATGGCCATAATTGAGTTTTGTATATATCTTTATTAATCATTTGGTATGTTTATGTTAAGTAAGATTCATAGAATTGAAGCAGAATACGATTTTAATAATAAAGTTACTTATCTGAATATAAAACAGCTTTACTCAAGAAATAATAATGAATTTGTTATACCTTATACGTTAACTAAACAATACTTAATTCTATGTCGGTAAGTTTGACAAAGGCTAGTCAGACAGCTCTCAAGCCAACTAAGTACATAAAAGTACATCGCTGGCCGTGGACGGGGAAGTGATTATGCGTGAGGTCTGTTCCACTTGAGACTTAATTATTAAGAGATGACAAAATACCTAAATGTACTATTGGAGCAAGTACTATTAAAATGTCCGTGTTATTAAGGTATCTTGCGACTATTCGGAACTTTGAAGCAAGATACTGGTTTACCTACTATTTTTAGTAAGAGCAGTCAAAAGATAAGCACTGATCTTAACTTTTTTTATCTAGTCGCAATTGCAGCAAGGGCAAGTTATAGTATTGAAGCATTACATAGAACGTAGGACCGAGCCTATTAGAGTAAAAATGTCCCAAGCCATTAAGAAAAAAAACATTATTATTACAAAAACGTTAAATGTTTAAAATAACTTCGTGTTACCCTAATTTGCATTAAGTTACCGAATTGTTAATGTGGCGGCACGGTGTCTATTTCTTTTCTACTCGTTATAGGCTGTACTTTTCGCTTGTAAGTCTTAATTATGGATACACAAGTGGAAAAAACTCGTTGGACAATGTCGCTTGGCCGGCAATGAACCCTCGCATTTGCTCTGCCGAAACAATTAGCGAAGCGACGCGAATGTTATGAGACCACATCTATTTATTAAATGCTAGACTTGTATCGACTGTTCTTTAAGTGTTCACGCCGAGCTAGCATGGTTCAGCTTGTACACTTACATATTTTTCTTCTATTCACACTACTTTTAGTACTTAATAAATATAAACAACTTTTGTGTTTTAGTATACAAATTATATTTCATTACTTGATCACGTTAACACGCACCTATCATTATAAACCGGTTTAAGTTGCAGTAGGTTAGTAGCAAACGTTGTAACTATGTTCTTTGTGTTGATAGAGTCAGTGAACAATTTGTTTTGTAAACTTAACAAATAAATGTGAGCCAACAAAGATAAGCACTTTGCAAGCACATAATTCTAAGGTCAAACTTAATGTGCTTTTTTTATTAACGTAATAAACTTGCCTGTTCACCTGGCGTAAACTTCCAAAAATTCTGATTAAAAGTTATTAGTATGCGCATAATTTGGACACTTTTATAGGAAGTGCAGAGCGAAATTTGAAGTTTTGTTAAATTACACTTACAGAACTTTGCTGTATACCTCATCGCATAAAGTAAGGTGAACATATACTCGAAAAACACAACCCTCCCTTCTGACGGCAATAGGGAAAGTAAGTGCCCTCGGGATTAATCAACTGCGGTAGCATATAAGGGATTAAAACAATTTAGCCATGATTTTTCAGTCGTAAACTATAAAATACTCTAAAACAAGTTTTCGGTGTAAAATTTTAAAAGCAAAACTATTAGCATTTAACTCTGCTTCGAGTAGATAGATAAAGCTTAGCTTGGATTGCTTTTAACTTCGTCGGGTACGTGGGCCGTAACGTCATTGTCGCAATCTCGGCGCAGGGCCACATTACGGCTGTGAAACCTCCAACTTTGCCTCAAATTAGCGTCTACAGAATATTATACACCTCGACGCATAATGCCATCTCTGCATTGAGCAACTAAGCGCTCAAGGTAAGCCACATATTAAAAAACTAAACAATATTCACGCGTGTTTGGAAAGTACGATACCTTGAAGTCTGTTTGACCATATTGGACATGCGTGTGAAAAGAGCTATATTTACGACAATACAAGTATCCAAAACTAACGACAAATAGCAATAGCCTTTTGAAGGTTAATACAATTATAGGTTCGACTGAATAAATTAACGCCACAGTATGAAGTTGTATTGACAGAATAATATATCTAGTTCAGTTTGCCTTAAGTACAAGGCTATTATAAGTACGTAGCTGTCCGAGGGGCACAAAGAATTGAGTCATGTTCAGAGTGTTGTCGCCAGAGAAAGGAGCTGAGCTAAAAATAGTACAGTGACGATAACGACTGCGGGCATTGGACCTGGCCTACGCAGCTTGACTTCTTGGCCCTTGGCCCCGACGTGCAATTTACTTATCGCGGGACGCTTTAAGAACGTCTCAGGATCAATTCGCGAAATGTTAACTCACCGGAGCCTTCACTGCCTTTACACACTTAAAAAGAGGCTAGTATAGAACAACCTTGCATCCAGGGGCGTTTAACTCTATGCGATTGGCGTCCCACATGGAAAATTTTATATACGTAATTTTGAATGAATATGCAGATATGAATAAATATATAAGGCGGTAAAATTGATTGTGTGTAAATGTTAGCAAGCAGATTTTCTTAGCGTCAGTACTTGTGCAAATTTCGAATTCGTAGTGCGAATGTTACGCCACTGGGTTTTCCAACTATGCAGATTTTTATGAAGCAAATTTAATTTCAAAACTAGCAAAAAAAAGTTTTTACATTCATTACTATTCACTCCACATATACTTAGGGAATGAGCGGAAGGCCCCCGCGCCAAAACAAAATCAAACGTATTGAGCAGCAAATAGCCTTTCCGCTAGTCCCTCAAAGGTACTGATGCGATTTTTGGTTAATGTTGAAAGAAACTACGACGACCAGATACCCTAGTGATCACTGACCCTGACGACAAACCTAGAGGTTCCGGGTTCGATTCCCACGAGGGGCAAATGTTGGCATGATGACTGTGATTGTTTGTACCCGAGTCGTGGACATTTATACATATTTATGTATCTAATTTATCTATTATTAATATGTATTTACGTTGTCTAGTACCCATAGCACAAGTTTTGTTTAGTTTGGAACTAGGTCAATTGGGGTAATTAGTCCCAAGATTTTATTTATTTATGTTTCTCTGTTTCACTTTTAAGAATGAATAAAGTCTGACTGACCATGAACTTGACCCGAACTAGAGAAATGTTATAATTCACAAACAGCAAACTGCGAGAATAAATTGGCATCAGCGCTAACGACACGTACAAGAATCTAGGTGGTCTCGACTTTATATAAGCGGTTTGTAAACACTGATACCGTCCGAAGAATGACAGCTTGCAAGGTTTCAACCTCAGCGATTCGGCAGAACTATAGTTCTCGAATTGCACTGCAATGCGACGTGATAGCTAAATGGCGCCTCGTACCGTGTCCCACGCAGCATCGCATTTCGCCAATGGAGCATGAGAGGAAATACTCCAAAATGACTTATTGTGCACTAACGAATGCTGCGTTAGCACCATCGAGCTCCCACGACCGCTTATTGTTTACGTTGCACTCGAAGGTTTCTGCAACGTCTTAAGTGTTGAGAAACAACACGCTGTCGACTTAGAGCCTACAACCGGCTGTTTGAGAAACCTGTCCATTTTAGATTGCGAAAAGTATGGAAAGCTTGTATTTACATATGCAGAATATGACAATACTTCAACCTCTTTGACACGACTGTACGTTAACGAATTGACTGCTAATGAATTACAAAGAAACTCGCTTCTTACTTGAAGCTGATCGACAATCTACGTCTATGATATCATATCGTAAGGAAAGGAAAGGTATGCACTAGTTTAAGAAATCTCAGATACTAGGGTTTTTACTACATGTTTATCTTTTTAAATTAAGTACGCACTTGAAACGAAAAAGATTTGTTTAGAACTAAACTAAAAATGGCAAATTGTGCAAATGCTTCTTTTTATCAACACACGTGGACTAATCGCGTCGCGTGACAGCCAGCCTTCTGAACAGTCAGCGCGTACGCTACCGACTTGTTGACTATCAATGTAATCGAAGTGTATACATATATGTCTATTATGCATATTGATTAAGTTTAAACTGGTACGTTAGCAAAAACTTTGTATTGAACCTTGTAGTTCGTTAACGGAACTATTTGAAACGGGGAGACTTAATTAAAAATAAAAGTAAGCTACTACTCCCTTGAACGATGTACATAGATGACATTTTGAGGGCCTATTTGAAAGGGTAGAAACTACAGAAATAAGGTGTTTGGTTTTTTTTGAAATACGTTCATTGACTGTTAGTGTAGATACGTTTGGATGAGTAATGAATGCAAAAGCAAGCAAAATTGCGAGTTGCAAGCGTGGCGCGATCGCACGGTCCGCCGCCCCACGTGATTACACGCCTTACTGACCAACTAACAACCAGCGAATACCTAACTAGCAGCTTACATGACCGAAATAGCCAAACCCATAGTTGACAGGAAACTTTGGAAAACCAAAAAAACTAGGGATTAGGTATAGGGTGAACGGCTAAGATCCAGTCTAGAAGAGCAGCGCCAGCTTACAAAAAAAACTGGGCCGTACAATGTCATATAGAGACAGACAAACGATAAACGAAATGGCAACGAACAGTATTTTTCGGGATCAAAATAATAAAAGGTTAGCAGGTAGGGTAGCTAAACCTACCTAAGTCTGAAAGTTCTGCAACACAAATGCTAAGAAATAGAAACGCACTTTTCGGTTCGGGACAGTTGAGCCGTTAATATTGCAAGGTAGAATATCCCTTAGCATTTTATCTGAGACACCTACCATCAATATTAAAATGACAAAAGGGACTTTCACAAAGCGCTCTTTATACCCTTGCCAGGAGTGGCGCAAAAAATATTTCCATTACAATGGCGAGCGGTGGTGTGTGTAAATAAATAAAAGACAGGTAGACGGTTGTAGGTGTACGGACTCATTTATAGAATTGAACGGTTTTGAGCAATTTTTTTTTGGTCTTCAAATCCAAGGGCAACGTCGAAAAAAGATGCACCTTTCAAAATTCCCACTGGGAGCCTTTCGAATATAGCTTATACAGCCAGGTTTTCTTGTTTGTTTTTTATGGAATGGGGAGGAACCTAGAGTCACCTGATGGATGTTCAGAAAAGCACCTTTATTACCGGACATGATTTGCTAGCACCAGAATTTACTTAGGAATCTCTACCTAATTATATAAATATTCACTCAACAACTCATGACCAAGATTAGGTAACCTTAAATGTTTTTCTTCTTTTTTATCTTAAAAATATCTATTTAAACCTAAGCAAACCTGTCTATGTAAAAGTTCAAGCACATGAACAAATTTCACAAGCATGTCTGTTCAGGATTTCTTGTTTGCTCGACAACTATTCACGCTGGTTTTATGTATGTAGGTTACCCTATAGGTTACCCGTAACTATAAATGTAAACATTATTCTAGTAGGTGTAGGGTATTTGCGTCTATTCCGATTACTTCCAATATTCGACTACCGATTTGTAAAATAGACCAATTTTTTTGTCTGTTTAGAAAAAAGCATATAAAGGAGAGACAAAACGTAAAGTCGATCCACGGTTGTCTTATCATGTATACAAAATTCTAACCTAAAATTAAAGTTTTAGTCACTTAAATATTGTTTGAGTATCGCCTAAATAATATAAATCGACGGTGTAAATTGAAGAGGTCTATAATTTTATGCTTTAGCATGTTTTATTCAAACAATATGTTGATGGCAAAAACAGAAATTTAAGGATAGAATGTTGTTCTACTTAAGACAAGTACCTAAGGTAGAACATGGTGATAGGAACTGTCGGTACATTAAAGCTTAATCACGATTTCCTCACAATGCAATGACTATATCCATTTAACTTCTTTCGTAAAATGTTTTCGATCAGAAAATGTCTAGAGCTCGAAGACGTCATGATATTAAAAATAATTACAACATTATTTAATAGTATTCACTAATTACGTTTAACGAAAATCTTGCTACTATTATAAACGTAAAACTATGTGAAGATGCTTGGATATTGTCAGTTTCTTAATCGCGTGTGTGAGCCAATTTAGATCAAATTTGGTACTAGGATAGACAATGTCTTAAACTTAATCATAGTATATTTTTCACCTAGTAAAAATCCAGTTTCGGCGGGATAGCTAGTTATAGGCAGCCGAAGTTGTGGACAAGCAACGCCTAATCATTAAACCAGTAAGTAATAACTTTTTAATTCGGACAACTTGCTGAAATTGACGAAATCAAGCGAAATTACCTTAGAGGCCTATATGTACACCGTACGTCATCATAGTCAGGTACAGGAACCTGATTCTATCAAAACTACTCGGGTGCGTTACGTTTTTATAGTAAAAGGAGCCGTATACGTTGGTATGTGTGTATGTGTGTGTAGACCAAATTTAAGGCAGCAACCCCAAGCAACAAGTGTCTTCCACATGTAAAAAAACCACAAAAACTGAGCAGGTAACATATGATAGGATAGAAGCACGCGATTAAAAACCATGTGGCTTGGCTAATAGAACCGGTTTTACGTCGCTACTGCAAATAGGTTTCAACATCGTTTTAAGGTTCGGTCAATAGTAAACTGTATGGCGAAGAACGTAAGGTTCTTTTTGGGAATGACGAGTAGTGAATTAGTGACCCCTTACCCACATCTTGTCTGTTATATACCAACCCCACCAAGCTGAGATTACTCAAGGGTTCAAATCAGATACAAGAAACGAGATTGTAAGTAAGTAGATATCTATATGGGTAGGTAACTTACCTTTTCCACTTTACAACACAAGTGGTAAAGAATTTTAATGTTTTACGTTAGGGTAAACTAGCTTAATGTGGGCAACAATGACAATATCTAGTTATTGGAAGTTGAAATGTATTTCTAAGTGTTGCCTACAAGAAGATTATACTATGCCTAAAGCAAGGCTATACTATGCCTATAATATAGACTAGACTGGTGCTATTTGATGGGACAATGTAACGTAATCATGATTTGCTGTTATTTGTGTTTTTAACTTTTATTTGGAAGGGTAGTATTTAAATTTGGAGTAACGACCTAGTACGAATCGTTTACCCTGTTAAAATAGAACATCAAACAAAATGTCTGCTTATGATCAACCAGAGTGCCCTCAACTGTTCTTTCGCGTTTAAGTAAGTAGGTAGGTAGCTACTTGCTAAACCAAATATGTACCATAAAAACCACCATGTTATGAAATTATAGTCAGACGGGTGTAGGTAGATTAGATCGTAGGTAGAGCACATCGGCAGGTACTTTTACTTTTTACTATAGTGCTTAGTAGGGTCGGATTGTATGCCGTCCAGCATCTCTAGATATACCATTATTCCTATCACAGTCGATAGGTTTTGTGGCGGGTAGTAACTTAGGTAGGTATCTAGAAATTATGAACGAAACGTAAAATAAAAACATCGCAGCGCAAGTACGTTGACCCTAAGCTTGATAAAAACTATGAAATTAGTAGAAAAACCTACTATTATTTGTCTAAAAACACGTATTTAGATGACTCTGAGATTATTTTTACTCATTTATCTACCTACTATCTACCCCACTATTAAAATAAGCGAGGTTGTACCTGTCAGGTACCTACCTGAATATACCTAGGTAGGTAAGTACTTTAAATACTGGACAGTCAATCAAGACTAGACCAATAAGAGAAGACATTGGAAAGTATTTTTTTTACTTGTATGGAATGATTTAACCTACCCAGGTGATTTAACGGCCTACCTCTTATACAAAAATAGAAAAGACAAAGAATAAAATTAAATAAAAATTAGGAAAGGATTTGAGTTACCAAAAAATATTAAATTTTAACTAAAGCCGTTGGTATTTTATGGTTTTTCAAATGTACAGAGGGTTACTATCAAACTCCATCCTACGAAAGGTTGGTGTTAGCGAAATCCTCAACTTAATATTGCACATCTTGGCAGTGCCACGCCTCATTGAATGAAGAGTGCACGTAGGAGTTCATGCGCACAAAAAGACAGTTCAGAACACGCTAAGCACATTTCTTGTGTCTCTATTCTATTAAGACAGGTTTAAGCCTAAACCGGAGTAGTAATTCTCCTTAGTCTGAGAAAAACAACGACGATAAAAGCTCTGTTACAATGAAACACTATAGGTAGGTATGTTTACAAACGCTTGTAGTAGGTAGGTAAAATTGACAGCTGATAACGTATTGTTTTGAAGGCAAATAAGTACATCGCACTTTAATTCTTTACGATACATATTTTTGTCTACTCGTCGCTCTTAGTCATTGGAATGAGGTATATTGTAGGTAGTAGTTATTTTCACATTTTTACTAACAAAGTAGGTACATTGCTCCACCAGCTTAAATTGGTTTTTTTTTCTGTACCAACCTATCTCTGATACTAAAGATATCTAGAAGAGATCGCTCAGAAGCGATAATCCCACAATTGTATATCCTATAATTTATTTTGAAGTTGTATTTTGTAAATTAAATCCTGCGTGTAAAATTTATTGTACCTTAAACCGCTTGTAAAAAATGCAGTTGATTTGAACTGTTTTTACAAATACATATTTAAGACAATACACAACCTGGTTAAACTCTAAACAACTTAAGAACTTAACTTTATAAATAATTATTCATGGTTTTCAACATACCTTCAAGAGCAGATCACCAAAGCCGTACAGCGCAGACTGATGCATTATGGCAGTAGACATTGTTATAAACCAACTCGTCACTTATTCCAGGTTAAGTTGCTTTGCTAATATTTTGGTTTATTATTCTGCGAACTGTTTCACTAAGGCACGGATTTTAGAGGTCGACGAACTCACTGTAATTTTAGGTTAGTTTTTGATTTTTTCACGATAGTTTAACAAGAAATTTATAGGAAACCAGTAATGCAGTAAATTCGTTGCTTTTTTGTTTGATTGTTCGATGACCACAGATTGCGTCCTAACTAGTTGGCCGAGGATTTTGTTTTTTTTTCTGTCCACGATTAGAAAGATAAATATTTTTGAACACAATTTCGCAAACGTAGCGAAAATGTACAAAACTGTCCTTTGAAGTCGAAATGTCTTTTTCACTTTTTTCGCGTCTATACGGAAATTCACAAATTTGGTCAAAAACCAGAGCGAACTGCGTCGAAGTTAACTTTTGTAATAAAAACTTTTCTGTTTCCGACTATACTCCAAAAACTTGGTTCTGGCTGGTATAATTCGCAAAATAAAAAAATATTCGCAGAGTCAACGCTCGCGCAAAACGCACCACACGTTCATTCCGTACAGCGCTCGGTCGCGTACTGAGCCGGTCGCGAGCGGGTAAATTTTGATTTCAAATCAAACAGCGCGATCACGTTTCGGTTTCTGAGCGAGATTCGTTTTTCATTCGTGTGCGTTCGGTTACTATCGGCAATATTCGGCTGTCTGTTTTGTTTTTGCTTCTCCCGCCACAACAAAACTCCCTCATCATGCTGGCTGATTTGGCCACACGAGTATTTTTTTATGCTTTACTTGTTTGGTTTGAGAATGGAATCGGTAGGGTTATGAATTAGTATTGGCAAATATTTAAAAGATTTTGATGATGAAATAAGGGTTCATTATTTGACTGTTAGTCTGGACATTATCCAAGAAAGCTAACTTGATCAAGGAGTCCAGCCTTTAAAAAGAAATATTAAAAATAAACTACGAAATTATAGACTTTTTGTTTTTGTTTTGGCGGCTTTGGATAATGTGCCTTTTGAGCTAGGTAGTCCATCATATACATAATATAGCATCCAGTATCATTACTATCATTAGGTAGGTGCTTTGATCTTAAATTTACCCTTGTTTCTTTCAGACTACGACAAAAACGTTTACAACAGCTTACAACCATATAAGTAGTGAAATTGTCATCGCAATACTTAAAAAACCCCTAGATTACCCAACAATATAGAATAAAAAAAAGCGTAGTTTATTAATAAAAATAAGGTAATCAGCTCCTGTAATAGAAATTTTACCTACCTACCTATTTTCTCACCCAATTCTATGTACAGTCAAGGAATTAAATTTCCGACCCACCTAAGGTTCAATATCATATAGCAAACTGTCACCATAAGAGCTATAGAGCAAGACGTTAGTTTGACATATCGACCTTAATGAATTGCGAATGTCAGACGACATTTCAACGAAATGGGTAGGGAATTAAATTCCTTGACTGTATGTATGTAAATTCTTTATTGTACAAAAAACATAAATGACAAAAAGAGATACAGTGATGTGCAAAAACGAACATATACCTTTAAGGGATCTCTTTCAGTTAACCTTTGAGTGGATGATAGGAGTATCATAGCAGCGATAGAAAAAGAGCAAGAGTAGTTCTATGTAAGTAGGTACTTAAATTAATGTAAACCATGTAGTGAATCTACACATAGGTTCATGAGTCATGACCATATGACTTAAAAATTACTAAAAAATACTTATAAAGAAATATAGGAGATATTTACTAAATATCCACTACTACTGTAAGAAAATAGGATTACCTAAGGTTAAGGATAAAAGTTAATGGTAGTACCCACCGGACAGATTTAATTCCGGTTTGCAGTAACGTATTATTAATTATACCTAATGATTTTCGTCAATAATTCTTGTAATTATGACGTCCTTAATGTCGTTACGTCACGTGCCTGACATCTTTTAATGGACTTGCAGTGTAATTTAAGCCGTGGTATTTTTGATAACGAAATAATGGTAACGGTGTTAATGTAACAGTTCCAGAGGTTAAAAAACGGTTTTATTTACAGGTCATACAAAAAAATGCCATAAAAAGACCTCCCAACCTGTCTATTGTAAATAATTAAATCATGTTTTCGCAAGAATGTCGTGTATTACAAAATAAGGTGATGCTTTACTGTGCTTAATATTTAGCAAAACATATTAGATAGGAGCTAAGTAATTACAATTTATTGTTTGAAAAAAAGTTTACTACATGAAAAAGCCGCAAAAATAATTTTAGTGAAACACAATATTACATTAACATGTTACTATCACACGTTTGCTTGCACTTAACTAGCTGCAAAAATGCATTGAGATCGTAGCTTTTGTTTTCTGGCCTTCAAATCCATGGCAGAATTTATAAAATAAATCCGTGGTAAGAGAAACATATAAATTGGTTTAAATGATATGACACTTCTCTTTTTACTCGACTGCTGCCAGAACGGAGGGTTACGTTTCTGTATCGAGGGTCTTACTTACTAAAAGTGCAACAACAAAATTAAAGCTACACTGTGGCCCTAACATTTAAAAAAAAATAACTATGGAAGGCAAACGAGCTGTGGTTCACCTGATTGTAAGTGATCACTACCGCCCATAGACACACGCAACACCAAGGAGATTGCAGATGCGTTGCCAACCCAGAAGGCTAAGAGGGAATACCTCTTGTGCCAGTAATTGCACCGGCTGTTTTGCTCTCCACGCCGGAACACAACAGTGCAAGCACTGCTGCTTAGCGGCAGGATTAGCGAGCAAGTTGGTGCTAGCGATCCGGACGGACCTTGCACAAGATCCTACCACCCCAGAACATGACGGACCAAGTTCAATTTATGCCTGTGTGTCTGTCTCACTTAGTGTCATAAGACAGGGGTAACCGAACTAGTTTGTTTACTTGTGACTTTATTTAATGGTGATCAAAGTTGATTTAAATTAGCAGAACAATTTGCTGATGATGAGCATTTGATGATTTATTTGTAAATCATGAGTTTGGTAACGTGTTACACTAGTTCGGTAGTAACTTTTTACTCGCCTGCCGCCAGAACGGAGGGTTATGTTTTTTTGTAACGCGTAGATGAAACTTCAGTTAGGTAGGTACATTCATAAGAGCTGGCTCCGAAAATGCTGAGTCCGCTCCTTTTGTCAGACCAAGTTTTTGTTGTCTTACTTATATTGTCAAAACCTGTAATTAATTTCACAGACATTCGGTGCTAGCTCTTTTGAATCTCCTGTACGTGTAATGGAATTATTTTTTCAGTGTACAGATAATAACAAAACTTGCTCTAGTAGCACGCTAGCATTTACCGCGCAAATAAACGCATCTGTGCCTCTCTCACACGCTAATTGGTTGGAAAGGGATTAAATGCGTTTTGCGTTTGCGTTTTCGTGTAAAAGACCGCTGGACTTAGGGTGGTCAGCTGTCCTGTATTTCACAGGATGTCCCGTTTTTCAGCTACCATTTTGGCCGTGTCCTATATATTAATAAGAGAAATACAGGACGATACATGTCATACCATACCATAAATGCCATTCCAGTCATACCATAAACGCGCTGTCCCGTATTTTTCCTAAAATCCTGTAATTTTAGATCACATGTACTGTAAAATGACCACAAAGGGTTGGTCATCCCTGCTGGACTATCGATATCAAGTTCAGAATAAAAATAAAATTTTGCAAAGTGAACGAAAACTGGCTGCTATCGAGTAAACTTTAGTCTCCAGTTACGGTTAAGGCTCCACAACTAACAATTTTGGAATAAAATAAAAAGGCTGCTCGTTAAAAAAGTTCGCAATTTTAGAGCTGGTTCCGAAGCGACCGGCCAATGGTGTTGTGCGACGCCGAAGTCCCTTGGGCAACTTTTTATTATAGCATTCGTTCGCTGGAAACCCGTTTGATTGTTGTAGTGTGATGTTATGCACAATATCGAGCGTGTGTTGCGATCTGAACGTACGCGGGAAGAAGGATTAAATGCGTCATGTTGGTTCCTTGATTGTAGTGCGACATTGCGAAGTGATTAACCTATTAGGTAAAACAACAGCAACGAAAACATAACCCTCTCTACTGGCTTCAGTCGGGTAACAAATATTTTTTATTGCACACCACCCAGTATAATAAACAGAAAAGGTTTAAAGCGAGCTCTTCCTCTCTTTAGATAGTAGAAATAAAGTAAACAACAGGGCCTGAGCCCAGCAATGGGCTGGAGATAACACCTTTTCTAACCTCTACTCTGTCCTATGGGTGGATATATTCTCTGTGGCTTCAATATGACAGCCGAAGTTTAATCCTTTCCTGCGACAGTCGAACAAGAGTCATTAGAAAGGAGTGTACATAGAGATAAATTACATGTTAGCAGTCATGTTAGGGTCACTAAATACTCTGTGTCCATTATAGTAAATACGCCTTTAGTTAGATTATACTCGTATTTGCCTCTATGGGTTTAATTCTCGTTGACAATTCTCATTTGAAAGAACTACCTTTTTAACTGCTTTATTTCCACTTTCTACAAAAGCTCTCATCTCTTCATATTCTCTCTTTCTCTCGTTACATCTTTCTCATTTTCTGAAGCGTAGTATGTAGTCTAGTCACAACATATATACATACCTACTCGTAGTTTATTTTTTCCTTTTTTTATCTGAATAGGTAGCCCGTTTATGTTACAAGTAGCGAGGCGCTGCGCTCTGTTTGTGTTATTAAAGATTGAAAAAATATACCTGTAATGTCACAATAACACGTAGAGAATCATATTCTCAAAGCGGGGATACTATTTCTCGCAGTTAAGCACTAAAGTTTTCTCATGGGAAACATTTCGTAATGCGAGTTGCGTTAGAAACTGAAACGTATGTATTTGATGGGTCAGTGTCGAATGACTGGCGGTGCCGTCACTTAGTGCTTAGTCCAGGACTTACGGACACTCTAGAGTAAAAAGGGCGTATAAGCCAAAGCCTTCTTTGGCATTTACGGCGTTTTTACTTTAAGACAGTGGTAATGTCTCCTCGAAATTCAACACCGTAAGCTTTAAGGCGGTGCGAATTGCTGCTTGTAAATAAGTCGACGCTATTTCACAGCATGTGTCTCTAATATTAATAATATTACTGCCAATATAATGTGGTAGCTAGGTTAGGTTACTTAAGAAGTTTGATGACTTCGATGAGAAAAACAAAATCAGGCTTTTTAAGTTGTGTCTATTAGGTATCGAATTTATCTGTCAGGCTGGCAGACAACGCAGGTGTGACCATTTCTTTTTACCCGTATACGGGAAAGCCAAAAGGAAGGGTTATGTTTTACGTATATTTATATGAAGTCCCACTTTATTCTTCAGATAATAAAAATATCGGGGAGTGGGTCATTCAAACTTCAGCCAACCAGGGTCCAGTATCATGTTTTCTGACCTAACTATAAAAGGTGCGTGCAAATTCCTCTGATCTTCTTCTTCTGCTCGACACTCTTGACTAATTGAAATCATCAAAACTCCAAATTATCCAGCTATTTATCTATCATAGTATGAACTACGGGACGACTTTTTATTAATAGGTTTGTGTGATGTGAGTCCAATGATCGAGAGAACAAATGAGTCTCTTAAAATGCCATTATGTATGTACGAAACATAGTCTACAGACTACTCTACAAAACATTCGAGATCATTAATAGTCTTATAAATTTGCTAAGAGATCCCAAAATGGTTCAATTGACATAGGTCATTCTAAATTCCCAGAATAAGCGCTTCATAAGTTCGGTGCTATAGTATTGAACAACAGAACGGCCTGATTCTGATTCATACATAGAGTTTCATGAGGTTAAATGAACTATTTTATGGGTCAATTATTGTTTTGTCTCATCAATCTAGCCATATTTATACTGCAGGCAGAATGATTCTAGGTTTTAAACGCTAAAGAGATTATCAGTTCAACGTAAGCAAATTTCAATTCCAGTGTAACATTAGAACATTACATTTCGCCGAGTCGCAAAATCGTCACCTTCATGTCAAGTTAAGAGTTGCGATTTTTTTACTAAAACGGGTTTTGGCTTTTGGTTGGTTTTTGGTAGATTCGTGTCTTTGTCAAGGAGGATATTAAACGAATACAGCCTATTTATCTACATAATAAGTGTACAGTTGTTATTTATTTATCTCGACGTGAGAAAGGTAGAGTCATAGAGCTACACATATTTGGCTGACAAAATGGGATTTGGTCGCATAGAAACATGTTTTATTTATCTCGCGTTTCAACATACGTGCAGCAACAGCTGTGGTCACGAGTAGACTTACTAAGTACGTCTTAAACGGCGAAGTAAATAAAAACATGTTTTTTTTTTAATATGACAGATAGAGTCTCTCGTTTTGAAAATAATTGCAAAGACAGCGAAACTATAATACGGTATTTCCTAAATTAGCCGTATTTACAAAATATTCGATACTCGTCGGAGTGAAAGAGATAAATAAATAGTTTTATACGTAAGCACTGAAGATGTGACCTAAACGCGAATACCAATCACGACGTAGCAAAATGGAGGCTAATCATGGTATTATACTTAATATACATAGTTTGATAATGATAACTGTTAAGGATTTTTTACTGACGTTTAATAAACAAAACAGTACTTATGTCTTTACTATTGTTTTATTTCAATGTCTAAAAGTCGCGAAAATACATGAAAATATTAATTAAGCACATATTTGCTTTATTTTAAATGGATATTTTAAAACCCTTTAACTGACCTGACGAATGTAACTATAAAGACTGTACCTATTGCAGTTAAGGGCAGGGATATCATTGACACAAAATGACAATTTAATATTATGGGTCGATACAAGTAATAAGTAACTAGAAATCATCTAGAAGCAAACAATCCATTTACACCCGTAGTAATATACTTTTTTATTAACAATTAAGCGGTACCTACGGGATTTTAAAGTTACGCAAACAAAATGCAACCATTCCAAACACCGCCTACAGGCTTTACAGTTTACAAAGAAAGCTATATTTTTTAACAATGAGTTCGTAAAACACAAAAAACCGGCTTATTAAGAACCCTTTTTTTACGAAGTCAGTAAACGAAATAATACTTTATTATTATTGTATGACAGTTATGCACTAAAGTGTTGTTTTAGCAAACATACTTTTAGCTGAACCAAAACTAAACGTGATACTATCAGGTACTTACGTTTTATGCACAGCTATACGATAAGACAGAGGTGACATTGCCATAACCTGCTCAATTAACATGTCGTTTCTACAAACAGACGGCCTAGGTTAACGAACAATAAATAAATACCTACATAGTTACGTGGAAATGATAATGTGGGTGTTATTTGGTGAATTTATCCAACTAGCGCCTTATACGTGAATTCGTCTATTAATAGTTCCAGGCTTATTAACAAATTGGAAAGAATTACACACTATTAAGCGATAACAATGTTTCAACAACAACATTGTTTTCGCGCAGTAGTAATTTGTTCCAATTTGTTTATATTCCTCTAATTACTTTATCAGTTGTTAGGTTACTTTTTTACTGTACGACATAATTATTTTAATCAACATTAAATTATTAAGAGGTAAGGAATCACAGTTTCTCTACCAAAACTTCATCGATTTGGATGTAAAATTAAAGCGTATGACGTATTTTTTTTAACATGCATTTAATGTACAATAAGAAAACACAATCAGGGTAAAATTTTCGTTCATATACTCGTAGGAGCTATTTTATTAACCAATAGGTGTAATATTATGATGATGGCCTTGTAAATACCAGAGGCAGCAGATTTTAAATAAGAGTCGGGGGTTTCAATAAATTTCAAAGCATGATCCGTCTCTCTTAATCGGTAAAATTTGTCTTTTACAACGACTTAATTTTTCGGTATCGTTTCCTTTGACATCTCAAGTGGCTTTCATTAGTTACGATCACGAACACAATCTAGACGCTCCCCTTCAGTCCATAGTAATAAGTATCGTTGAATAACACATGCGATCGTGCACTATCGCATCAATAATGGTGTGCATGAGATCATTCAACCACTCAATCACACATACACGGACAAGTTCGCCACGACAAGCACCACCTTCCGTTTATGGTGGTATTTTAAAAGGGCAGTCTGGAGATCACGGTGGATCACCTCGAGCAGCAGGAACCTGTTCACTGCCGGGTTCCAATCCATCGAGTAACATTCGTAAGTGATTGGGTTAATATTAACTCACAAAAGATGAAGGGCCATTGTAATGTTGACGCTTTGCTTAATCAGGAAGCGAATCTGTAGGCCGTTCAAGCCGAGCTATAAATAATAATTTAAAAGGGTTTCGCATTGGTTTCATATTAATGCACTTTTATACGGATTCCACTGTGCAGATACTCGTAAGTTATTGGGTATAATGTGTTTTTCGGGAATCCAAGTATAGCGTAACAGGTTTACAAAGGTAACTTAATAAATGTTGTTTTGATAAAATGATATTTCATTGAGTTCCTTGCAATATCTTCTCGGTAGAGCTTTTTTATGTACCGGTAGGTATTTTCCATTTTTTTACCTTCACATAAGTGTTTGCTGGCTTATAAACGAGCCAACCCATAGAGCCAAACTAGCAAACGGAAAATACACAGCTTTAGAAAACGTATTAAATTTAGATGTGCTATTACATACGCGAATGTACATATTATTGCGTATCTGGATTAAGCTTATTATTAACGAGCTAATTGGCTAAGCGAAAGAGTAGGTAGGTAGGTCTGTGGTTCGGCATTCACCAAGTATTTACTTAAATTTACAACATGGACATTGGGAACTTTAATAAATGCAATACTACTCGATAACAATCGAACATAAGCTTTTAAATTTATGAACCCGAAATTACGTATGCATCTGCGATAAAATGTAGACCGGAGGCGTGCGATGGCACCCCTGTGACCTTTAAGCAACCGCCCGGAGCCCGGGTGGTGAAGTTCTTAAAGCGATTATAAAATTATGGCTTATCATTCCTGAATAGAATCATTTTCTAATCAACCTGCAACACCTGCTCGTGTCATTACAGCGATTTTGTAATGATTTACACTAGAATTACAACATGGCGTCGAGCGTGGGTAAAACGCGATATTCGGGTACGATTGGTGCGAATCGTGCATCGCGTACACGCACGCACGAATGCAAAAAAATACAAGTTTACGGGCTCTGCCACAATTAAGTGGTTTAAATCTGCGCATGCGACTATAATCGTTTCGTCATACATTACTTAGATCAACATAAACTGTTTGCGGTTTCCGGACGATCGCAGCGGTTCTCGTGACGTTGTGTAAATACTTTTACAGATAGACAAAATCAATAATATCCGTACCTAATCTGATATGGCTGTAGTTCCCTGTGTCATAGCCTTGAAATCTGCTTTTTTTAAGCGTTATGGCGCAGTGGTAAGAATTCACCTACGTGCCAAGCACTCTTAGTCAATGTTTACGTTGCTTTTAGCGTATATATTATTAGTAGCGGAAATATACAAAACTGCCTGCCCACCCTCTGTTATCATGCAGTCTTTCTTCGAGAACGCCACTCTCATCGTTCTTTGAAATTGATTACGAATTGAAACAATATACGTTAACGATAAGATTGAGGCAGAGGGGTATAAAGCATACATACATGCTTGGATTGCTTTGTCATGCTACCAATAGATTGCCTTAATTGGTACATACAACGATACAAATGGTGCTTGTGCTTTATTTGCAAAGTTTTGCTTTATTTTCCCTTTTTTCCACAGCGTTTGAACGTTTTACGAAAAGCAAAACTTCCTAAGCAAACATATAAGTCTGTATCTCTGACGCTTTTGTCATGGCTTAATGTCCAATATGTGATAAAAATAACCCCGTGTCCAAGAATATTAAGAATATATTAACTTTAAACTTATTGGTGTTAATATATGGCGGAAGGTCCCAATGTCGAAATGCAAAACAGCGACGGCTTTATCCAAGACAATTTCCGGTCTGGTCCCATTAGCTCTATAGTCGCGATAAAACTGTGACTTTGCCACAATTAACTAGTGTTTCTTGCTGAAGTAAACAGTTTAAAATCAACACAAAGAATGATCCGGTCGGGGCAGTTCTGAGATGACACACCTGGCAAATTGTTAAAACAGATCCAATAAAACTATACTTTATAACTGTTCGCAATTACAAGTTCCTCCGTTTACGGTATGCGTGTGCGACTATGCGTCGAACGAAATTGCTATTACGCGTGTCCTTTTCTAGCTCGTCGCTCAGGACATCCTTTTCTAACTGGGCTAGGTAGAAAGAGGCGCATGTAACAAAAAGGCGAGTCGCGGTCACTCGTGCGCCGTTTTGTAAGACTGTTGCTAGAACGCAAAACTTGTTGCCGATATGGGTACGGGAACCGCGTAAAATAGCAAACCTATTTAGCCCTGTACCAGTATACTGGTCTTTTTATGTTTGAACATCTACGCAGCAGTTAATTAAGCGTGTTGGCAGTAGGATTTCCATTATGTTTTAGTAAGGGTGTGCTAAGAATCGTGAATTGGATTCCTAGTAGTATATGATATCGATAATCATTTACTGAAATTATAATTATTATAAACTTTGTATGTTTACTTGAAAGAGTTGATACGATTTTATTAAAAAATAGTTGAGAACTAACCCAAAAATACCAACTTCATAGAGTAACGCACAAGGCAAACGATTTAAACCTATCCTACTAATAGAATTTTGATCTAACGGATCCTTTTATAACCTAGGCCTAAAAACTCCAAGCTAATTGGATAGTCGGTTTCAGTCGCGTTCCAATTATGAAACAACGGATTACCTGCTATGTCAAAAATGTAACCGTTGGTAGGTTAGAACGATCCTTTATTTGAATATTGGAACCCGCCACCATTAATGGGTAATTCCAATATCACTTTCGTTGATGACATTTTCTTTTAAAATCCTGTAATTAGCTACTTAAGAAAAAATATTTACCATCTTACCCCTTCTTCATAAACGCTTCGTAAACGTCTGTTAGTTAACATTTTTTATGTCTCTATCTGTCATTGTGCTGCTCTAATGAAAGGGACAAAACATTTGTTAGGTTAAAAAGATTGTTAAGTTTTTATGAATAAGGGGATAAGTGTTCATGTTTAGTCACAGAGCTTGTAGCCTTTGAGATAGGGAACGAACAAGGGTTAATATGACATCCACGAAAGTGACATGAAAATGACCCAAAGGTAAACTTAGCTTAACCCTATTTTAAATAATCACGCATAAAATATGTTTAACAATATGTACTCAAACTACTGCTTCGAGGTAGGAGCCTACGTAACCCATTTTGATTAAAGCACTAATGAAAACGTAGATAAAACATGCCTAATTATAAAAACAACGTTGTGTTTTGGCGGACATCCGGCTACCAGCGATTATTTAGAGCTGTATAAGGAAAAAACCACCAGTATAAATTGTAATTATATTGGAGTACCTATTCTTATTAAAACTTGAAATGTGGCTAGCTTTATTATTTTCCGTTAATCAGTACAGAGGGTGGACCAATTAATTACTAATGTAACCATTATATTTGCACGGCACAATGTTGTGAAAGGGGTGGGTAGGCGTTTCGCGTCCTTGGCATCTACAAAAGTTTTCACTTAAGGGTTATTAACTATTGTAATATTAAGCTTCTAGCTAAAAATTAACAGTGATAGAGTCACAGATTACGTACTGACTAAGGTAGTGCTACCCTGTAGCTATAATTGTTTTTGTTATTTTTAACCTTTATTTCTGGCAAGAAGGCCCATATAATGAATAAAATGAATTCGTTAAAAGAAGGAAAACATTTATTTTTGTTTTTCTAAGATTACTATATATATTTTAAAATATCACGTCGTCACGAGTAGCAAAATAACAGCGGGTAAACCTCGCGAAAACGCTCCATCGGACGCCATACAACAGCAAAGGCGTCACCATCGCACACAACACAACAATAAATCGCATTAATTCCAATAATATTAGCTTTTATTTTCGTAGATATTTTTTCTACTTTATTTTTGTTAGTTTGTATCGCTGTAACTTCTTACACTTTCTTCTACTTCTTTGGACATACAAATATATGTTTAATGATGACGTACAATAATTTTGCACTTTTATCTACACATATATCATAAATGCTCTATAATGCGTTCAGCAACCGTAGGCAATGACCAGCATTTTAACAACCAATATTATTATGAGAATTTCTCTGATTTGTTTCTATATTTGTTCAAATTAATTTTTTAATACATTATTTTAATGTGCACAGTCTATAGATATTTAATAGGTACCTAACACTAGTAGCTAGTAGCAATGCAGGTCATTGCCCTATGGCTTCTGAACCCATCATAGAGTACTTATAATATGTGAGTAGATAAAGTAATGTATGCAACTGTACATAATTAGGTCTTAAAACACTCGTGTGATCCTATTATGAAACTCGCTAACGCTCGTTTCATAAAACCACACTCGTGTTTTAAGACCCCTCATTATGCAACAGTTGCATAAAATACTATTATGCCATTTACTTCGTAAGTGTAATACCGTATTAGAACGATAAATCGCTTATTGTGCAGCTTGACCGTTCGTTACGTCTCTACGTATAATTTATTTCATCTCACAGCATCGTCTTCCTTGCTCGGGTTTTAATTTCAAAGACTTCATGACGCTGAGTCTTCTAATTGACCGTGACGAAGAAACACTCAGGCAATTTTTAAACGCATTGCCAGCACGGGGAGCTATTAGTACCAATAACGCAGATCGTTCACGAGGAAGTCAGGAACCGGTTCGCGTCTCGGGCGACGCCGTGTCGCCGAGTCGCCAACGCTCACACATGCTATTTATTATAATACCCCTTCTACAGCCACTTTATCACTAGGAAATACCTATAGGTACACCCGCATGACGTGATCGTTGTATTTTCATAACGGATTATGAACGTTGATTGTCGGTGGAAAATTTTATGCCTTCGAAGATGCGATACTTTATACTTCACGCACGCAGGACGCATATATGCGATTGACCATTGGCTTCCTACTGTGGTCAGACTAAAATATACTTAAAACTAAGAGACTATGGCGCTAAATTTTAAGACCTTTACGAACCCACCCAATCTTTTACCTTTCACAGTACAATAATACTGCTGCATATATTTTATTTATAACTCAATGCCGATTTGACCAAACTGACGTATATCTAAGATTTGTTTTGAGATTAAATGACAAAACCGTTTAATTTTCGTTATCTACATGTAATTGCTAGGTAGATTATTATTTCTCTTGCGAATCGAATCTATGCTTTTCTTTTGCTTTAATAAGAACAATTCGTTGACACGAAATAGCTGTATCCAGCTTATTAAATACATCATTACCTTTCGAGAATACAGGACTTAATCGATTTACTGATTTGCCAACTAAAAAACAAACTAGTATCCATTGCAGCGGAATTCAGATATATGTATAAAAGCGGTGCCCCAGGTCGTAACTGAAGGCCCTAATCGCAGTGGGAGAGGCGAGCCTCGAATTATATCAGCACGCACTAATTTGAATAATGAACAATGTTGCTTGACGACCGGTTTGATCGAGGATCACAGCGGGCCTGCGCACTCGGACAGGGTTACCACACATAAAACTGCAAAAAACCCGATTAAAATTAAAAAAAACGCCCGAGCACGTGTGATAGCGTTAAATTTTTATAATTAATGTTGAAGAAAAAATTTCAGTCTTCATAAATAAAATAAAAAAAGTTCCAAATATCCGGCCAGAATCTTGTCCAGACTAATTATGCTGACATGTTAACTCATCTTTTCGTCTGGTAACCCTCTCCCAGACCGCAGGCTCGCAAACCAGTAACTTTATTTGCCTTTAGTTAGTGGGTAAATAATTGCCTGGGTAATTACTGGAAGCTCACGTTTAAATTCTTAAACCCCTTATTTCCATTCCCAAAAATTGACTCATGGAAGTTTTTTATAGCTTGCGTACCTTCACGAATTGGAACCACACCAGCTTACCAAATGAGCTGTGATGTAATAGAGTTGATGCTATGGCCCTTGATGCTAGAATAAGCTTAAGCCTAGGTGGGTGTGATGCCATCTTGTTCACACCCAGAAAAAGTGCAAGGGACGGAACCAACTTTGAACAATCTTTTCACTGTCGACAATAAGCGAATTGCGAGTAGCATTGATGTTGGCCCGTAAACGCAAGTTGTTAAACGTTATGCCATTTCTGAGAATGGCTTGTGTTGAGATAAAAGTTAGTTAGACTGAAACAAAAACGACGCTTTTAACTACCACTTCTTTATAAAATATTCCTTTTTACTATACTGTTCTTTATACCGATGACTCCTTAAGAGCATGTATCGTTCATTTAAAAGTAGACCAGACCCAATAGATAATTTATTTCGTCCCAACTAGGCGGGACGTCGGAACCGAATTTTTATGCGCTCTAAAATCCGAAGTTACATCATTTAAGAACAAAGGCGTCTTGGAAAAAACCTCACGCCCGCAGAGTTGGTCGAGAACAAAGCACGCGTTTGCCAAGTTATGTTTTTATAAGTTCACCAGAAGTAGGCCTGGCTATTTAAAGCGTCACATAAATCGCTCGCGAAACGAAACAATAAGGGCAGCCATTTTTGTTATTTTTCTTTTTTCGCCGTAGCAATCAGTGGCTGAATAGCGATGTGTTATATAATACTTCTGGTTGATTCGAGATGCTGGCCGCATATTATATTTTTTAAGGAAAAGAACAGATGGTATCAAACAGGCAATTCTTAAGCATTACCGCACGTCACTACCATGACCTTTAATCAAAGGTGTGACGATTAGCATCGTCTTTTTAAAATACCCAATACTCCAGTAACAGGTTATTTTATTACAACTCCATAAATGTATATCACGTAGTTATAAACAAACCCAACTCTGTGTGTCGTGGCCGATTAAGTATCTTAGGAAGCTGTGGAGACGTGATGTGGTGTATTCGTGAAAACCCTTTAAGAGATCATAAACATCCAGATAATGATACTTTTGAATCATTGATTCAAAATCATTTCAATTGTTTACGTCTACAGGTCAGTCAGTATCAGAGCATGTTGTCATTAACAAACTGAGAAAAAATCTCAAAAAGATCTCCACGACTCTACAAAAGACTAGGAAATGCGGCCGTCGCCGCCTAGCTCTTATATTCATTAATGGCGAGTTGTGTTAAATACTTACTTAACGTGTTAAAAATTACATTTCAACTTTGTTTTTGTGAGAAAACGTACCTCGTTGAGTTTCTTGCCGGTATGTTGTCAAGAGAAGTTTTACATTTTTTGACATTCGTAAGTGCTACTTGCAAGCCTAATCCAAATAAAGGTATTTTGACTTTGACTTTGAGTGTAAACTGTATTTAGTAGACAACAGTGTTCAAATTCCTCTCATTTACCTCGATGTTCAAAAATGTTCACTTCGTCGTAACTTTTTTGGCGAGTGCGACAGTGTCACTCCATACGCGACCTCGACGCTGACAAGAACCGAAGGATGACCTTAAAATAAGCTGAATTAAAACGTAAACATATTTCAAAATATGCTCATTTTATCACAGAAAAACATAATACAAAAACTTGATGGTATTCGGAAAGTCGTTATTGTAGAATGTAAATTTTTATTTTACAAACAACATACATAGATAACAAAACAAGATAAAGTGATATAGAAAGGCATGTTTATCCCTTTTAGGGATTTATCCAATTAAATTGTTTTCGACAGACGATAAACAAATGTACACAAAACCTTGCAAGTTATTTAATTCAATAAATGAAGTATACAAGAATCGAAAGGTCGGATGTACAAATATTACATTATGTCTTATTTATATAATCTGAAAACTGCATCCCGCGCGCAACGTTGTCTTATCGTTGCTTCTCTTTTACGTTCACCAGTGGGCCTAGCACGCAAGCTTTTATCGCTGAAATTAAACATATGTCCCTTTCTAACCAGTTCGCGTGTGCGAGAGGGACGGATACGTTTATTTGTGCGATAAACGCTGGCGTCCTAGGTACTAGAGCAGGGACCGATTCCATAAACGCGACAGGTGACAGTGACAATTCGCCGTACATTACTGTGTCAACAAGTAACACTACAGACTAACGGACTTAACATCATAGTGGGCAAGCAATGTATACCGAATTTTCACTGTCACCCGTCGTTCCCGTTTATGAAATTGGGCCCTGGCCACACCATAAATCCCTTGACATAATTTTTTCGTATAAATATGCGAAAAATATGTAGAATTGTAGCACTTGTAAGCATTGTGTTACAGAAGTTTGATTTTTAAATTCACCCGATGATTACGGCTCTCAAAAATGGCCGTTTTTCATAGATATTCGGTCATTTCGGTGAACGTTAGTCACTTGGTGAGGTTCAAAAATTGCACCCCAAGCCCCTTGTCGAGATCCACTGCTGATAGTTCTTTGTAGGGCGCCACGCCTCATCTCTCGAAACACCCTTAGCTCACTCCGCTCCACTTCTCCAGAAGTTTATTGAACGGTCACTTTGTAGCATACCATGTCACACACATCGCTATCGTGTCACTCTAATGATCAACTGGCCAAACATGGCCGAGCCACTAATATTATACCTGTTTCGTATTTAATTATCTATACAACATTTGATGTGATAAGAAGTTGAAAACGAGATTTTATACGGCGTCCGCATAGTCCGTTCCGTGCTACGCTATTAATAATACTTGAAAATAATGTACTGTCAGCATACAAATTAATATAAATTAGTTGATAACTACGTTCAAATTTAACGCCATACGCATTAGCTGGTAACAAAAATTGTGGTTGGTGATTGTGTTCTTGTATCAGTTAGTTCTATTTTTTCGCATTTAATAACTCTGTTAGTTTCGTTTATAAAGTCATAATTATTTAATTTATGGGCTAAGGTATTAATTTTAGAATATTAAGCCAAGTGACGTGATACGTACCTACATAATATATTTGTTTAATTTAAATAAATTATGCCGGATCTGTTTTATAATCGAAGTATTGTAATGTAAATAAGCAATAAATACATAAGTATAATTCAAATAATGTTTTTATGGGTTTATGCATGTGATATTAATAAAACAACTATATGAAACCAGAAGTCAAAATAGTCATAACATGTTTAAGAAACGTTCATAATTAATATTTGAACAAGTAGAGTCAACATGTTAACAGGTTTGTGTTCTGTTTTATAGGTATTTCAATGAATGTTACTATTATTGATATGACTATTGGAAACTAGAAAGCTGTTAGTAATTACAATAATAGTAACAATAATTAAATTACCTGTTAAACAGATCACAAAACCATCAACATTCTGACTCTACTTGTTTAAATATTTGCTGTTGGATATTAGTGTGGTCGTCATCACCATTTAGAATATTGACTGTGAACTCGACTAAATAACAACACTTGTATTGTAAATAACTTAATTTGTTTATTTTTGTGACTCGGAGGTATAGCGGAAAAGCCGATGTAGGTAATGCTTGAAAGTCACGGTTTCGGTATTTTTATTTAGTAATAAATAGAAGAGTGGTTCAATAACGAGCGATACAATAAAGAGATTTTACATAAGGAATCAATTTAAGTTTTATTAATTAACCTAGCAGTAGGTACGTACGACTATGTCTCCTGTTTGACTCATAAAAATAAGCACCCTTTTGTTGTTACTTGCCTAAATATGGCAGGCGCCCTTCAAGCAAAAATATTTCTAAACAAATGAACAGAGATCTTAATCTTGATTTCACGGATGATGATAGCTGTATTGCTTATAAACTTATATAAAGTGTTGTTATCACAATGCAAGGATTGGTAAACGTTAGGAGTTTTCACACAAACTCCTCAGCCCAGTTTCGTTTTACCAGATGCGTTCTGACGAAAATAAGTGCCTCAGGAACGGTGACAAAAGTCTCATCCTTCATGAACAGTCAACTTAAGTACCGTACCAGCTATACAGCTACTCATACATTGGTTCTTCAGTAAATGTCAACAGTATTCGATAATATTGCTAAAATTCAATAGCTAAATCGCCAACGTCCATACCACGTTGAATACACCGGTTCTCGTCCGATCACCGAAGTTAAGCAACGTCGGGCGCGGTCAGTACTTGGATGGGTGACCGCCTGGGAACACCACGTGCCGTTGGCTTTTTTGCTTTTTGAAATATTTTCCAAAGTATAAATACGAGTATACGTATTTTTTTTTATATTTCGGCTCTACAAATTCTCACGCATGATAAATTAGCGACATGTTGAGTTGATTCCAGGAACCGAATAGATCAGCATCTTTTAATTTATTTTTTATCTCACACTGAAAAGAAGCGAATTGTTTTCGCTTTCGTTAAGATAAATAATCCATTACCAGCAGTTATCGCCGTGCCAATAATAAACCTTATCGGCTCAAATGTGGGTCGCCTTTTGCGATAGCAAACCTACCTATTTCCGTAATAATACATTTTAATGTAGTAATGAATGAATTGTTTAGTTATTAAATCCTTAACACGTTCACTGTTCAGGAAGGCACGAAATATAGTATTTTATACAGAACTAACTTTTGCTCGCGATTTCGTACGCGTGAAATTTGGAAGCAGGTAGGTGCTCATAATAACTCTGCTTCTAGGAGGCCGATCAACATAAAACATGCACCTGATCTTAAGTTAGGCCTCGAACAACACAAATGTGAAAATGGCATCTAATTTTTGTATAGAAGTTGTTGTGTGATGCGCGTACAAACATTCAGACAGATAGACAAAAATTCTAAAGACTATGGTTTTGGCTTTTTTGCCTCTTATATCTTTATAAGAGCAATATTTGTGTTATTCCGGCGTATAGAGCAAGACAGCTGGCGAAATTACTGGCACTAGTGGTATTCCATCTAAGCCCTCTGGGTTGGCGACGCTTTTGCAATTTCCTTGGTGTTGCGGGTGTCTGGGCGGTGGCGATCACTTACCATCAGGTGACCCACTTGCTCGTTTTCGTTCTTATTTTACATACAAACGAGTATTATGATAATGAGTACGTTACGATTACGGGTACCTATCCATTCTCAAAAGTTAGAATGTGAAAGAAAGAATGAAAAATAATATTTAAGACTTTTAAACATAATACTACACACATCCCTATTATTTTTAATTTACGCTAAAAGTATGCCTACTGCCCTATATGCGGATATGTTTAATGCCTACCCATCAGAATTAAATTGTTTAAATTAAGAAAAAAATTATGTCTGCGAGTACGGACGTGTTAAAAATCAACAATAAATCTTGTATGACTTTAGGGGTTTAGCATGATGAATTTAAGTTAAAATTTAGAAAAAAAATGTGGTGGAGATGCACTTGCTGCTGGTTTCGCGCAGTAGCATGGTAATTTGCTTATACTTTTTTAATTATTTAGAATTCTAAAAGAATCCTTAACCCATAAGGTAAAAAAGGCTTCTGTGAAATAAGGTCATATTAGTTATACATATATTATAAAGTTATTTAGGATTATATATACAAAATATATTAACTTAATCTAAGAAAACTGTGGATCAACCCTGGACAATTTTTTTTACAATACATGGCGAATAACCACCGCCATGAAATCTGCTTCCAAACTAAAAAAGTATTCAAATCAGCCCAATAGGTTTTTGAGCTACGATGGCACAGATAGCCATATACATAGGCTCCGTTCACCCTACTTTTTGCTACGTTGGGGGTTAAAAACAAAATATCCCGACCAAATTCAAGAGCACTGATGCCAGTTTACCTTTGCACACAAACATGAATCGCGACCATCGCCCTTAATCCCTACCTACTTGCCAACTAGCCTACTAACTATTGCACGCGACTTTGTCCGTGATTTTGGATTATAAACTAACTTTTAGCTCCCTTTTTACCCCACTGCGCGACGCAAAGAAGAATTAAAAAGTATAAAATAAAAAAAGTAAATTTCAAAAATCAAAAGACCCATTAAAAATGTAGACCGGCTCAAATCTGCCCAATAAGGGGTCCCGACTGTTGAAGTTCATGTAACTATTGCAATGGTGTAGGTATTCAACATTACTTAACAGAACTTCAGACTACTGGACTCGTTTTAGTCTTTGGTGGTTTGTGCTGTGCGTTGTTAATCAGTCAGTTACGGAAATCCTTTGTATGTAAGTATAGTACATAACATAAGATAAGGTTAAAGGGATATGTCCTTATTGTCCCCAATAATCACGACTGTGCAAGGGCGACGGAATGACTGGTATGACATGCTTTCCGTTCTGTTGCTCGGTGCATCTTATTTTTTTTTAACTTGTGACAGTGACATAGAGCGACACACAGTGTTACTTGGGACTATACTAAACAGCTAGCATGGTGCTCATGTTACTGGATTAGTTTAAAAGAGGCACCTAAGCAACAAAGCGAGTTGCGACATATCGTGCTAGCCATCCTGCTGGCACGAGTTGCCGTGACTAGGTTTATCGCCATCTTTGACCATTTTTAAGTCGTTTAGCGTGAAAGAGACACCCTTAAGCGACAAGCGCCGGGTTAATTTAATTTTATAAGTAGAGTTGATTTAATTTACTTAACGTTTTTTAAATTCCAAGGCAAAATGGTAAAAAATATTTTAATTGAAATATTTACGTTCATTATATGACGCGCGCGACTTCTTTTGCGTGGAATTAAATAGTAGCCTAATGTCCGTCAGGGATAGTGTAGCTTTCTATTAGTAAAAGAATTTTTGAAATCGGTTCAGTAGTTCCAGAGATTACTCCCTACATACAAACAAACAAAGTTTACCTAGCTTTATTATATCAGTGTAGATAAGATCCATTTAAAACTATGAATCTTATGGAAAAAGATACCATATGTACCATATTTTTTTTAAAACATGTACCAGCTTTTAGCGTCAACTGTACCAAGAATTTTGGGTTAGTTCTCGCATCCCTACGCTAAGTGTATTTATGCATTTCTTAGCTACAGGTTAAGTTAGGAAAGACAGAATGCTACGATACAATTAATCATTCGTTCGTTACTAAGGGCCCCAGCATGCAAACGTTTTTTGCGGACATTAAACTTTTCCCTTTTTGCCAATTTTAGGTACTTGTGAGAAATGATTCAGTGTACAGTACAATATATACTTTGTTACAGAATTTCACAGAATTACAGATAAATCTTAATTAAAGGTACCAAAAAAGCGGTCTTATCGCTTGAGAGCGATCCGTTCAAGACAACCTTTGGATAGAGATAAAAATTAATACTAACATGACAAGATGGTAGGCGGCTCAGAAATAGAACAGTGAAATAAAAGTATATAAATAAATACATATTATACATACAACCAGATGATTCTAGGTAGAGAACGTAAAAAGTTTCTTTTGACAAGTAAATAATAGGGACAGTGCTTTTTAAGGACACTTTTTGAAAGGCATAGGGATTTAGCGCATCTGAGGTTCACAAATAAAGAGTTCCACAAAAGAGTTGCTCGAAGGGTAAAAGAATTGGCATAGAATTTAGAGGAACAGCGCGAAACAAAGACAAGAAGATTTTGAGCAGTTCTCAGAGAAGTGAAACGTACTAAAAGGCCCTGGTGTGCTAGGACGATACAACTAATAATACCAGTCGTTCATATTCGGCGAGTGAGCCCCCAGTCGCCGATAGGCTATCGGGTAGCGATAGCCCCGCTATCGCGTGGCCGTGCGACCCCACTCGTCCCTGCGCTCAACGATAGCATACCCTAATTCCAATAAACATGTAGAGAAACACATAGTTCAAGCAACTAATAAGTTACTTAAATTTCAATTAATAGCCGACCGTAATGTGGTCAAATACACTCAGGTTGCTCGGCCAAAATCTCCGACTAGGATTCCATCTATGTGACGACACTGGAGCAGAGGCTAGCCAGCAAAAAAGGATGTGGCGAGACAAATGAAATGAAAAGCCCGATTTCTCCACAGGATTTAGAGCACGCCAAGCCCAGATACGAGTGCAAAAAGAAGAGGGAGGCCTTTGTTTGGGCTTAAATACCTATAGTCGAATTAGATCCTAGATAAACTTGTATTTTCGGAGGATACATGGTATCTTCTGAGACGCACGAATATTTAAAAAGGAATATAACGTGCGTAGCTATTTTAGAAAAATTGCGCAAAAAAATCGTAAGATGAGTTTTACTTTGTTGACTCGTTTGGTTTACCTACATAGAATCTAGCGCGCGATACAATATTCAATAATATTTGTGTTTAGCCTTAAGTTTTTTTATATAACTAATGTATTTTAATGGTCTTTCTATTTTCGACTCACTTTTGCGTCTTAAAAATGACCAGACTTTATATATTAGGTAAAATACAAAAAGGTTGTTAGCTTCATAATCCGGTTTACTGATATAAGATTAGCGCCTTAGCGACAAATTATCTATAATATAGACTGATACCGATAATAAAACTTCAAATCACGAGATACCAAAAACTGGCCATGTGTGAGTGGGACTCGCGCAGTGAGGGTTTCGTACCATCACACAATATATGGTGTTTTATACCTATTCGCAAAAACAACCACAGAAAGAAAAAAGTGTTGGTTTGTATTGATCTCAGCAAACACAGTATATTATATATCACTGTTTTCATTAATTTTTATTTAATACAGGGCGCCATCCCACTTGCATTTGCATGCAATTGTTATACGAATTTTTATGGTATTTAGATTAGGGTTTCTAACTTCACATGTTAGGGTATGAAATAGTTGAATTTTCAATTTAATTTTCGATTTTTAGTCGATATACTGCACCAAATGTTCATATTAAAATTTTAGGTCTACTACTCTTCCATTTACGAGCTGGAGTCACGTGACATAAAAATAGACCACAGACAGCAGAGTTACAGCAATAGAGCCCGGATTACGGGATGTTAATTTGGGTACGGAACCCTAAAAGTTTAAACCGTAGTAAACTGAAGAAGCATTGGGCTTTGTCAATGGCATGTTCGTGTGGACACAACCGGCCGTCAACATAGCACTCCTATTTCCACCCCGGTACTTAAGAGGACATGATGTCCTTTTCACCATGGCTTTGTTTGACAGCATGTGCAATGCTCAGTAAAGGTGTGAAATGCCTATAAAGGAGCAAGGAGCTCCAAGCGCGTCCATCGGCGGCCGACGACTTCACAATTAGTCGTCAATTGACCTCACTCTGCTCAGATTGAAGGCGCCATCATCATTCGTATGTACCTATACGATCCTGTAGTGACCGTTCGTTAGACTGCTATTCGATTTAACAATTTTGAGTTACAACTCCTTTGAATTCAGAAATTTCAGTACGTACAGTTAGCCCCAGAAGTAGCTAAACACCTTGTCCTAGTAAAGTCCTTAAGAACCTTGTCGTAGTAAAGTATGTCATGAGAGTTGCTCGAATTTGTCACATTAAGGACTGACAGCTACAATGTACTAAAATGTTTAGCTACTTCTGAGGATGACCGTATTATCTCCTGTATCACATGATATTAATATTTCTCAATCTAGACAGCATCTGACTGAGGTGGGGTTATCTTTCAAACAAAAGAAATATGCTAAAGTAAAGTAAGTAAAGTTGCACAAAATGCAAATGAATTAAGGATGCTCTTCTCATCATCAGTGAAATCAAGAAATTTCAATTAAGTCCCGAATTGTCCAAAAGTTGCCCAAAATTGTTTAAGCCACAAATGATCCGAATAATTTAAGCTTACACAATTTAGCACCGAATTTCATCTCTCGTAGTAACAAGGACAAGTTGGCAAACATTTGGTCAAATGTAGTTGCCAGTGCCCTTGAATTTGTTTGATTTCTTGTTGCTCACTGTTCAATTAGGTATTTGACCGCGCCCATATAAATGAAGGACAAAGTTTCCCAAAAACGTCTCCTTTAGGTACATATTGGTAATGCCAGACGAAATATTTGGTTTTGCGATTTATTACGAAGAATCTTGAAAATGTAGCTTGCAGTAAATACATATTTATAATAATACGTGGAATTTGGTGGTAAAAAATCAATAGTAGGAATAATAAAACAATTTTATCCCATTTGCTCGCACACGTTACTTATTAAATATCTAAGATTTCCGTTTATTAAAACTGTCACCTTCTTTTCGAATAAAGTTTAAAATTAGGTAAAAGCTGTGACACTTGAAATTAGGGTCATCTTACGTATAATCTGTTTATTTGGGAATATATAACACAAAAGGATAATTGAACATTGCTTTTGAAACTAAAGTAAATTCTTTCAACAGTTTTTAATTACTAATCACAATTTGTTTAAGTGGTTAACATCAAACCATTCCACACATGGTTATTAATGCTAGAGTACGACGAGTATTTATATATGCCTGTTTCTAGATTCTCCTGACGCCTGTTAGACTTCAGTATTATGTTTGTGAGTCTAGTGACCAAGCACAATGTAATGTTAGTACATTACAGGCTAGTGCCTGTGCCAGTCCAATTATACAAAGGAAAAAACTGGCCGACATTATAACGAGTAAATAGCGTAATCTATTTAACAAGCTGCGCTATCGAGCCCTCACAAAAAATGTAACAAGTCATATTAGTGCGCCGAAACAGCGACTGGTTGAGACTGTTGGGAGCGCGGCCATGTGCGGAAGTGCGGAATTGCGCCAAGGATGTTACAAGCTGACCGAAAATGGCACAGATGTTGCTATGTACCATTTTCGGTACCTATTAAATTCTTCATAGAACCCATGAAATGGAATTTACATACTAACAAATCTTGTAAAATTTATCAAAACTTTGTTCTCCGAATGAAAAAACCGGCCAACTGTGAGTCAGACTCGCGCACCGAGTGTTCCGTACAATCTTAACAAGCACCGACAATTGCTCTAACGAAATGATAAACCAAATTGAGGGACAAACTTAACTTTGGCATTGGAAAACTCTTGTTGTCCAAGTGCATTGAGTTTATAATAGCAAAAAAAGTGATGTAACTAAAATTCACGGTTTTCGGATTTTCTGCTTTATTTGTGTTGTAAGACCTCGCTTTTTGCCAAACTTTATGGTTCTAAGTCAACGAAAAGTACCCTATAGGTTTTTGATTCCCTGGCGTGTGTATGAAATATGCGATATAAACGGCCGGATCTTTGGATTGCGTTGATTTGGAAGTTCGATTCTTTCACAGCTCCAAAGGAACTGCAAATTTGAATATTTGGTATTGATTTCAACTCGATACCTCCACGCGTCTATGAGAAAAAGGTTCTTGACAGAAGAACAGACAGATACGGACGGCCACGAAGTGATCCTAGGTTTTCCTTTTTAGGAACGGAACCCGAATAGCATGCTTTGTAAATTGTGGATAAGTTAACTTTTTTCTCTTTGCGTTGTTAAAATTGCATAACATTTTAATTTAATAATTTGAATGTTTAAACACTAAAAAAAAAACTAAATAAATTTCGGTTACAAAATTTCATTTTACTGGGTTCAAGTAAATAGTTACCTATTAATGGTTAAAACAATTATTCAAAGTAGTCTAAAAACCATGCCGATTGTATGTAAAAACTACTTAGCACAAGCTGCTGATGTTGCAGGTTCAAGTCCTGCCATTGCCCTAATTTTTCTTTTGTGTTGTCATTACAATTTTAATTTACTTAGCACAAGTTAATTTTTATGCTAATTCCAATAAAAGAGCGTATGTATTGAACAAGACAATAAATTACGTAGCCAGAATCTGGTATAAGGAATGTAACTTAAAAAATGGTACAGTAGGGGAAATATATTCACGTACCACCTTAAAACCCTATCGCAATGACGCGACGCGTTAAACGCCAGGCTTTGTCATACAAATGTCATGCGTATGTCTCTTCGACTAGGTTCTACGGTGGTACGAGTTTCAATTTCCTTGACTGTACGTGTACCAAGAATCTGGTATATCTAATATCCCTGCTTTACGCATTGACTTAGGTGGAACAACACTATATTGACAACATAAAGCTGATTAATGGGGTTTTAGGACCGGTATCTGTTTCCTAGCTGAGTAACTATCTACTTCAATTAGTTCTACGGTGGCCGTTAGACCGCTGCTCGGATGTGGCTTGAATGGAACTGCGCTACTGTTTGTAGTGTTAGGGCTGTCATTTGTTAGCCGTTACATAAGCAACTCAACACAATTGATGGTTTCGGAGTTGCTAACCTAACTTACTGAATTTTAGTCGCCTCGATGTGATTATTGTGTTAGCGAGGCTCTCAAATGAGCAATAGGGCCTACTTATAATTGATCTTTTTTCCAGTTCAGATAACTTTGTACGCACACTGACCTTTGTCTGAGTAATACGTACTAAACGGAAAAAAACTGACATCACGCTTTATACAAGTATTGCTTAAGTCAGGTTCTCCTATTACGTACGGCTAAGTGTAGGCACTGTCACTCTTCCTATTGTCATGTAATATCTAACGACAGGCCCGGTAAGTGTCTGGTTCGGTCGCAAAATAAGGTAACCGTAACTAGTCGGCGAACTGGTATTTGGTTCTTGCGACACAGTTTGTACAATGTGCCGTGTGACATTCATTTCCTTGTCAACTCTAATTGAATGCGCATTTTGTAGCCAATATCAGGTTTATTAATTTGTTGCGATATTTAACTTTATCACTGACAGCTCGTAAATACGAGCAAAGTTATTTCATAGTCGCCATAAATTTTATTAGACTCGACTCAACTAAGCTCAACAGTAACATTCAGGAAGTCACTTTATTGCATATGTACTCGTACGTGATAGCTTCTGGCTATATAAGCATACTTCCATGTTCCGCAAATTGAAATTCTTCCTCGTAAGATAAAGCCGGGTTATGTAGGTGATCTTTAGAGTCGAGTATAACCCTAGCCGGGTCGCTGGGAGGTGTGCAGTGTGCAGTCCTTTCACCGGCGGCGTGGTGGTAGTGGCGGAAGCGGGCCGGCGTTATGTCAGCGCTGCCGGCGCGGGCGCAGCGCAGTGGGCCATCAGCTGACCGCAATGCCCGCGGCACACTTACCACGACCCACGAAAACAAGCGTTGCGTCAATGACGCACGCCATATTGCGTAATATTTTGAGGCTTTTTTATAATGATGCTGTGTTACGTGTGGAGACTGCAATTTTTCGGTAGCTTAGAGCGTTAATAAAATGTGCCAATTTACCGTTTATGATGAGTCGCAGCGTATTTTTATTGCCGGAGATGGATGTTGGAAATTACGCTCGTTTTTTGGCAGTGGCACACATTATTTTCCGTATTTAAATGTAAATATTCAATGATAGTTTTATGACTTCAATAAAAAATATGTCAGACGATGGCTGCAGCGGTAGGCTATACCTAAAAATGGGCCATGAATTATATCAAAACCGTTTCCTGTTTTAAAATAATCTTCATAAATTGTCTAGTTTAATAATGGCTGTATTTGATTTTATGACGATTGCAAAACTTTAAAAGATGCGCTATGTTTTCAAAGGTAGGATAGAGCAGCGCAAAAGTTCAATAAAGGTATAAAAGACAAATAAAATATATAAATTAGAACAGGAAATGATAACCGTAACCTTTATGTAACCTGCCAATGTCCTTAATACTTGTACCCGTTTCGGTCGTGATCTAATGATCACATCTGATAACAAAAAATGTAGGACTTTATTATTCTCTTACAAAAGTAGAGTATTCATTTTAATTTTACCTGTGCTTAATGACCTTATTTACTAATGTTGTCTCCGTAATTATGAGTAATATGTTAACTACGTTTTAATAAATACCATAGGGACCAGTTGAATCTAAAGTTTTTATTATTATTTTTAATTTACATGTACATTAAAAATCATGTTGCAGTTTCTTGATTACCTACTTTATAAAGTTGCCTCATTGTCATTAAGCTACATTCGTTCTCAGCTATCAACTTGTCACTTCATATAAACAACCCGTATAAGTGTTTAACACTCATTAAACACTAGTGAAAGGGACCCTATTGTAAATAGAACACTCCTTAAAAGTTAATCCCGCCTATTAAAGTACCGTACCATGCACATAAGCTTAATATTACGACACGCAGTAGTTACATAAACAACGCTGAGCTGTCAACACGAACCTGAGACCTCAGCCTTAGAATAATAATGCATGGAATAGTTCCGTACATTCATGCCCGTATTCATAAACGATAATCAGGTGTAAGATCTCATTTTCGAATGACACCAAACGCGTAAGTGTCTTAATCTGCACGGCGCTAAAGGCTTGACATAGAGCTAATAAGACCAGAGAGAGACCAGAGAATAAAATTGTTAATGTGGTGATCAATAAAAGAATACATTTTGTATTGTATTGTAGCTTCTACAATATTTGCAACCTGTAAACGTGGAAATGAAACTAAATTTATGTAATATGAGACTAGCAAATGTTGGGAATTTAATTTATCACAATATCCGCGTTACAAACGGTTTAAACAGATTAATTTCAATACAGCATCAATTCCATTCGCGCCTTCTAGACAGAAAAGAACAGCTGCTAACTGCTTTTTTTTTCTTACGTTAAATACTATGTTTGGTGACGTCACTACGAACTCTGTATGTAGCGTTTTGGAAGTCAGCAAAAACTAAACGAGCTGCGTGTACTGAAATCTTATACTATAAACTTGTTGCGACTGGTAACGTGGTACTGAGTAATCTTTTGATTACTATTCAAATGTTGGAATAATTACTCAGCCTCGAGTGAGATTATTTTATGGTAGCACTAAACTTCATGTCCCGGTTACTGCATCTCCGACGTTCACATTAATGAATGAATGTTTATTAGCAGATAAGTAACAAAACAATAATAAAAGTTTCACGAATTTAACCAATAATGGCATGCAAAATTTGTAAACTATTATTATTTTACAGATATTAGAGTGTAAGTACATATTATTATAAAATTAGGTAAAATGTCACATACAATCTATATATATAAAATTCAAAGTCCTGACTGACTGACTGACTGACTGACTGACTGACTGACTGACTGACTGACTGACTGATATATCAGCGCACAGCCCAGACCGCTGGACCTAGAGACTTGAAATTTTGCACATAGATACCTTATGTAGTGTAGGCGTCCACTAAGAAAGGATTTTTGGAAATTCCAACCCTAAGGGGGTAAATTAGGGGATAAAAGTTTGTATGAAAGTCCGTCAGTTTTGAAGTTAGGATCTTGAAATTTTGTTGTTAGGCTTACGTAAAAAAATTAATTTATACGGGTCTCAGTGTTTTTGATAATTCCACCCCTGAAGGGGTGAAAAGGGGAATAAAGTTGTGTATGGAAAGGCCTACATTTTCACAGCAAAAATCACTACATTTATTATTTAGGCTTATAACGCAACGAGTATATCGGGTGTTATTGGAATTACAACCTTTAAGGGGGAAAAGGGGGATGAAACTTTGTATTTGAGTTGTTCATTCACATTTTTTTGTATTGAAGTAAAAATAACGTACGTGGGAACGTGTTATTACTAAGCCTCTATTTGCCACCCGTCTATCAGTCTGTCTGTCTGTCTGCCACGCGCAAACATGTCCTGGCTGATTTGCGATCATCGTCCAACCGAAACTGTTGAATCAAGAAAGCTAAAATTTGGAAAATAGGTCTATTTTATAACGTAGGCATCCGCTGAGAAACTATTTTTGGTATTTTTTACCTTTAGGGGAAAACGGGGGGTGGGGGTTGAACTTTGTATGAAAGTCTTTGTTGATTGAAGTTATAAACATGAAAATTTGAATTAGAACTACTGATCATAAATAGCTTATAAGTATTATAACGTATTTCAGGATTTTTGAATTTTTACATTTAAAGGGGGAGAAGCGGGGGTGAAAGTTTGTAAGGACGTATTGATTTTTTAAATAGGAGCTTGTAATTTTGAAATACAGCTACTTATCATAAATGAATAATGACGCGTCACAGGGTTTTTGGATTTTCAAATTTGTAGGGGGAAACGGGGAGTAAAAGTTTGTATAGATGGAGATATCGGGTTTTTAATAGGAACTTGAAATTTTGAATTTTAGATACTTATCATAAATAAATAATTATGTGTTTCAGGGTTTTATGACTATCGAATTTTAAAGGTGGGAAACGGGGGTGAAACTTTGTATGGAGGGTAGATATCGATTTATTCAAAAATTAGAACTTCAAAATGATTGTTTGTTTTAGGGTATTTGGATTTTTACATTGGAAGGGGGCAAAACGGGCGGTAAAAATATGAGAGGGAGTGAGAGCACATATAAGTTTTTTGATTCTAAAAAAAAAGACATTTGTTTTCTGTAGGCCACGCGGGCGAAGCCGCGGGCAGGAGATAGTTATAAATAAATAATGAGATATTTCAGAGATTTTAGATTTTTATTTGAAGGGGTAATATGTATGTATGTATGTATGACTCTTTATTGTACTAAACACATAAAATAACAGATAACAGGACAAAACAGATGTACAAAGGCGAACTTATCCCTTTAAGGGATCTCTTCCAGTTAACCTTTGAGCGATTGACAGGACCCAAGATCTAGAGTAGACACACAGAAAAGATAAAGAAAAAGCGAACTAAGCAAAACCTACTAAACTTCATATACATAAAATATTCATACTTAAAATAATATACCAATACAAATAGATATATACATACATAAACTACATATAAAATACATATACGTAAGTCAGAGGACATACAATAACCATTAAGAGGAAGAGTCAAGCCAGTACTTTCTCAAACTACTCCGGAAAGAGGCGACCGACTGCGACTGCCTGATGTCAGTGGGAAGTTGATTCCACAATCTGACAGAATGCAAAGAAAAGGATTTAGAGTAGGATTTAGATTTGTGAGGAGGAAAGGCAAGAGAAAGATTGTTACTCGACCGTAACCGATTCTGGGAGCCGGTGGCCATGTAACTAAATCTTTCATTAAGATAGGAAGGGGATTGCGGATTAAAAAGGACGTTAAAAAGCAACGACAGGACATGAACATTTCTGCGAGCACGAATTGGCAACCAATTCAACTGAGCGCGGAAGTGGGACACATGATCATATTTGCGAAGTCCAAATATGTAACGAATGCACACATTTTGGAGTCGCTCAAGCTTCTCAAGCAGCTGCTCAGAGAGGTCGAGATAGGCAATATCGCCATAATCAAGAAGTGGTAGAAGGAGAGAGCGCGCAAGCGTGATCTTGGTATGCAGAGGGAGGAAATTTTGTAGGCGTCTAAGCGAGTGAAGCGACCCAAACAGTTTGCGACTGACATCGGCCACATGTGCTGACCAGGAAAGCGTCCTATCCATAATGATGCCCAAATTTTTCACCGTAGATGAGAAAGGAATAGGTGTTCCGTCGAACACTAACTCAGGCATCACCAGGTCGGACAACTTTGAAATGAAGTGAGAACTTCCCACGACAATCGCCTGCGACTTCCCAGCATTGACCTTTAATCCGAAGTCAGCCGCCCAGGCTCGGATCGCCTCAAGGTCCAAGTTAATGCGATCGATTAAGTTAGGCAGATCTCTAATGGTAATACGGGGAGGGGGAGTTTGTATGGAGGTATCAAAAATGGAGCATAAATGAATACCGCCGTGTTTAAGGGTATTTGGATTTTCACAATTAAAACGAGAGAAACGGGGTTAAAACTTTGTATGGAGGATGGAGGCTTTTTCGAAGATATAAACTTGGAAGACTTTAAGGGATGACAGTTAATGTTACAAAAACGAAAGTAATGGTGTAAGAGAAGAATGAAGAGGTTTCTGAATGTGTAATAAAGATTGGTAATGAAAGAGTTGAACAAGTGAAAGAATTTGTGTACTGGGTAGTATGTTTACTAGGGATGGACGGCACGATGAAGACATTGAAAGGAGAGTGAAGGCGGGAAATTGGGAGCTCTGCGTGCTTTTGTGAGCAGCCAGAATGTCGCATCCAGCAACGTGAACTGCCAAACGTGCCTTATACGACGTTCGGCTGTTCACGATGCTGTGTTAGTTTCCACGTTGATGTATGGAAATGAAAGCTGGGTTTGCGAGAAGAAGCATAGGAGTAGAATAAATGCCGTGGAGATGCGTTCTCTGCGTAGTATGAGTGGGATCAAGCTGACTGAGAGAGTGAGAAATGGTGTTATACGAGAGAGAGGTGAGGTCCGAAAGAAGATGTAGTGACTAGAATAGAGAAACGAATGTAACGTTGGTTTGGGCATATTGAACGAATGGATGAAAGGCAATTATGTTAGCAAATTTATGAAGGTGATGTGACTGGGCGAGTTGGTCGAGGGCGGCCTCGGCGTACTTTTGTCAACCAAATTTGTGATGTCCTGAAGACAGGTCAAACCAGAAGTACACGGAACCGCCGAGCATGCATGAAGAGAGGAATGTGTGTGGAGGGAGCGAGGGAATATGCCAAAACCAGGGCAAATGACGTTCTGTGGTCTCTGCCTACCCCAATCATAGCTGCTCGTCATAAATAAATAACGATGTTTCGGGGTTTTCGGATTTAGACGTCATTTGTTTTCTGTAGGCCACGCGGGCGAAGCCGCGGGCAGAAGCTAGTTTTTTATATTTAACATTTAAAGTAGGGGAAGTGTTTAGCAATAGAATAGAAACAGCTTTGCAAATAACCACGTCTTTAATTTATTTTTTAACATTATTAAAGGTAAATTCGTAATATTATCGTCTAGTCGATTGTATATACTAATAGACATACAGAGCGTGTTTCTGCTGAACAACGATTTACTTAGTGCATTCACAGTATGCGTCTCTTCCGTTAACGCGAACGTTCAGCGAGTAGAGCGAAGTGTGGTGCTACCATTACACTACAAACTTAGGGCCTCTGCACACTGCGATTCATGTAAATTGTTGCAGCGTCGCAAACGCTCGAATCACGAGCAGGCGGCTGCACTGCAACAATTAACTATTGTTTATGACAGGAAATCGAAGCGCAACTACAACGTAGCAAAAAAGGCTCTTTACTCTAATTGCAATTTCTTACATAACATCCTTTAAGTCCGCTTCATAAGTAGTCTTAAGCATTCTGAGATTATTACTCCCAAAAATAACGCTTTTTGAAGGAAACAGGAGGTAAAAGAGCACGTGGGTTAACTATGGAAAGTGATTATCGCTGCCCATGGGAACCAGTGACTCGCAGAGAATTGCTGATCTTAAGTACTGTAAAATAACCAACGCTCTTACGGTGAGAGAAACATCGTGAGAAACCTAGCAAATTCATGTAACTGATTGTGTAACCATGATCCCATCGGTTTAACTACCCTCTCAGGATCACAGTTACACAAACATGAGGATAATGAGATCACGGTTACAAATCGTTACGGATTATGGCAGTCACTCAAATTATGTAATAAACATCACCAATTTGAAAGTATCCCGAATGAAGAAAGGGAATAACGCTAAGGGAACGATGTTTATGTAAATATACATGTACTCGTAGGGACCGAATAAGTTTTAAGTACACAACTTTTTTTCAAGAGCCTTAAATAATTCATCTTAGTACTTCTAAAGCATTGGTAGCATTACAATTCTGGTTATATGTATGCGTCTGTTTCTTACCCTTATCGTCCTGACCTGATTCAGTCCGACTGACCATAGCTTCAGGAGCGCCCTTAGTTGTACTAGGTAAGTAAACAATCCCTGAGCACCCTTCGCGTAGCTCGCTCTCTGTCCAGTGAACCAGTAAAATCCATCGGTGGCTAACACCGTAAGTCCATTAAAAAAACTGGCCAAGTACGAGTCAGACTAGCACACCTAAGGCTCCGTTCGCATTACCTTTTAAACATTGGGGGTAAAATCCATCCATAAATAAAGAATAAACAATTCCCCAAAAAATATTTATAGACACTTAAGGAATAACAAGAGATCTTATAATTTTAAAACAAAATTGGTTTCCAAATGGGGGTTTTTTTTTTATTTACTCCCTTATGTGTTAATAGACCTCACTGCCTGATAATTTTCAAGACTGTAGGATGATAGGAAGTAAGTACCCTACAGGATAATTTGAGTAAGCCGACAATCATAATAAGTTTCAAAAAATGCCCATAACCTTTGGTTGCATTGAATTTTGTCAAATGTATAGATAGACAGCCAAGAAAGTGGTCGTATAAGGGTTCCGTTTTTACCTTTCGATGTACCTAACCCTAAAAAAAGTAAGAGCACGGTAACCGTAAATAGGCGCGCGCGCTGGACCGTAGCCGGGATCGAGCGCGCTCCACTGCACGGCAAGCACAAATGGTCCTCGCTTTGTCGGTATATGTGTCTTTCTTTAAATGGCTCAGTAAAAGAGAGACGAAAGCCAAGAGATAGGCGTGCTAACCGTCCTGAGTTACAAGTCATCGGGACTCATCCCAAGTGCGGCATGATTCGACAACATTTAAGGGATACAAGTTTAGTTGCAACGTTGATAGTTAATTTGAAATAAATTTAAATTTTGATGCCAGTGAATTATTTTCGATTGGAGATTTAATGGACTTTACGGATTGTTAGGTATGGATTTCATTTTCACTATTGAGGAACTAACTATCTTAAGCTGAGCATGTCTTCTCATTTTTACGAAAGTGTAGCGTAACCAGCGAAAACTAACACAAATAAAAATAATAGCTTTTATGTTTAGAATTCGATCGATTTCGTAGATTGTTTAGGATCTTTGTCTCATCTATCAGCCCGAGCACATGTAATAGTTTACTATTATTGGTTAAAAATCCTCTCATTGCCCAGTGAAACCTTTAATTCATCTTTCTAAATCCCATCTGGGCTACCGTCTCTACACTCAAAAAAGTCTAAATTGGCCAACAAAAGTAGAAAAATTTATATATTAAAAACTTCCCTTTTTGCACTTGTCTTTTAGTTTTTAAACCCTGAAGTTAAACTTATTAAAGATGAATTTATACCCACACCTAATCATAAACGTCAATTAAATCCAATGTATAATAAGTCTCATAGATTATCTCATTTAAAAAAATTACATCTCGTTGAGTTTCTTGCCGGTATCTTCTCATCAGAGGTTTTCCGAACCGGTGGTTAATTTTATGACATTCATAAGTGCTTCCTGTAAGCCTAATCTGAATAAAGATATTTTGATTTTGACTTTGACTTTGTTTATTTACTGTTCTATCTTAATAACTCTACCTCTCTTAATAAATCTCCATTGCAATTGGCTGTCTGCACGTCTGCCTTTGCCGTAACCTCTAAAAGATTGGATTAAATTAAGAGCTTGATTTTTTACGAGTTTTAAGGACCCTTAGGTTTTTATCAACTTGAAGTGCTGTTGGGACTTGTTAGTAAGATCAATCACACGAAATCGTTAATATTTTGTATCATTTTTTGCAGTCACGTTTTCCCCCTGAATGATTTTTTTGTCGAAAATAATTTTAAAGCCAATTTTAAAGTGGCGCTGGTTTCCCATTCGTATTTAGTTTATCGTGCATTTTCAAAACCTGATCCATGATAATATCTAAGTAAGTCAATATGATTGGGTTGAAATGAAATGAAGTGTAAAATGAAATGATAATAATTTATTCCTGAATAAGTTCCACCAGTTCCTGTTAGTTGAACTAGGTGTAACTTAGGTTAGATGTAGGTTAGAGTTCACATACCTACCCCCTGAGCTGCTCCAGTGGCCCATCACCACGGAAATCAGAAAACAGGGGAAGTGCAATGTACGCGTGATGCGCCTGCCAACATTACGTACTGTTGTACATAACCTCCCGCTCCCAGTCGTGTTCTGTCATCCCGTGGAGGTGTTAGTCTCGCGAAATACCTTATTTTTCCCTAGCCATGCCGTATTGTTCAGTTTTAGAGTGCAAGAACCATAGTAGGAGTATAAATCTTCAAAATGGGGTAGTTTCTACAACCGTTAAGTACGATTTTAATGATATTCCGTAAAAAGTTAGTTAAAAACTTAGTTATTTTCATTGTACTAATAATTTAACAGAACATTTAGTCAAAATTCAACCGTACGTGATTACAATAAAGTTCATTATTGATTGACTATTTCGCTCTGTAAGGTTCTGCGCTACAGTTTTGACATCTAGTGTTAAGTAGCGGAACTACGAAGCCAAATTTTTCTTTTGACGTTTACAGATTAAAATGTCGTATAATAGGTGTGACGTTAATAAAAAGTAAACCTTAGTTTCACTATCATAAGATATATTTTCTTACAAAAACTTGTGTACCATTTGTCTTATATCGTTTGACAATTTTAACCAATCAAGATTATGTTATTTTAGTAGTGTAGTATAAGATGATATCCACAAGTGTGTGCATGTGGCGACACCGGTACCGGTACCAATAATGCTTTAAAGCACTTCCCCTGTTTTTTGATTTCCGTGCCCATCACATACTAGGTTTTGCGAGTGGTAGGACCTTGTGCAAGGTCCGTCCGGATCGCTACCACCATCTTGCTCGCTAATCCCGCCGCCAAGCAGCAGTGCTTGCACTGTTGTGTTCCGGCGTGGAGAGCAAGACAGCTGGTGTAATTACTTACACAAGAGGTATTCCATCTTAGCCCTCTGGGTTGGCAACGCATCCGCATCACTTGCTTCTCGTAAAAAAAAGTTTTACTTTATCCCTCCCTGCGTCTCTGTCTAACAAGTGTCATAGGAAAGGGACGCACATAGAGATAAACTCTTGGCCAGTCATTTTATGGCCACAGGCAGTATAGGGGATTTATAATGCTTTCCATCTTGTAAAAAAGGTGTTAAGTTAGGTTTGTTTTTATATCAGGTCTGAAGGGGCCAGAACTGCTCAGTAATTGCAATTACCGCTTTTGGTAAAATGCGCAACAGGAAAATGGAAAACCTGCGAATGTATGTGCAAATGGATAAAAATGTGTATGGAAATTTAGCTTAAAAGAAAAAGGAATTTGGGGACCTGATGTAACGAACCTCTTCGGAGTTTCCACTACCATAAATTTCAAAACATATAATTGTGTATAATAGGTACACAGTCCTAATTATTAGTGATGTTAAGAAGCGTGTGTAGACAGATGTCGAATGCGGGCGTATTGGAACAATAAAGGGAGCCAACGGAGAGTTTCAATTTAAGTACCTATTGTCATCCTGCAACTCCGTTTCCTGTTCCTTTCATTAAAGAAAGAATAAAAAAAGGCATGAATTTGCCTTACCGTAAGCTAAATCGCGTATCTGCGCCCGCTCAACCGCTGGCCAGACATCAGTAAACTCAAGCATACCGCCACTCAAAGGTATAACCGCGTAAAAGCCTTATAATAACACCGCCGTCCAAAAGACTTCAACGCGTAAAAAAACTCGTTACATTTTCCACGCACCGCCGTGTCAAAGCAAAGCAAACAAGGTTTTGGAAACAAGTAACAAGTACTGGACTTCCTACTCGACTTGTTTACTCCATCTGCAGTCGTTAGCAGTGAGAGTGAGGCTGCGTTACGACAGCGCACACACTCGCACTTTCAAGTTTCACTGTTAGATAATAGTACCAGCACTACGCCACTGGCTTACTTACACACTTACACACACAATGGGAGCTGCTAATGGTTTATAGCGTAGCGTATCTGTGATCGGGATTGGGTGGTTTAAGGACTGGTTGGTTGAATTTAAGTATTTAACTTTTGCGTTTTTTACAAGTTTTAGTCAGCTTCACTGGTAAATAAATGAAGGCAGTCGATTTGAATGCTCTTTTTGCTATCGTGATGTGCAATTTATATGAAAACTGGATGACAATGTAATACTAAAGCACAATCTATAAATGAGTTGGTCTCAAAAAGTTATTTTTAACTTTTTGTCAATGAATGAAACGTTGACCCATTCTGTACACGCAGTAGGCGTGTATGTCGTCTCCTTTTTATGCAAGTATACAGGTAAGTTTGTATTTTACAGGCCGTGTTACTTTGTCTATTTATATTCTTGTTTGTCAATTTGCACTTTGTCTTTTAGGCTTTTAATTCGTCAGCATAAATTTAATACTTAGGAACCACTTGTGCCACTAGTTCTGTCTTGAGAGGTAAGGAAAATCAAAATGTGCCTTAAACTTTGGCAAATTTGACAGGGACGTTTAGATTTATAGGATGTATACATATTTACATGGTATCTCGACGAAATTGCGTGATTATTATTTATCTGACTTGTTTAGAGATACTTATTTTTTAATAAGTCGAGTTTCCCGGAGGAACCTGATGTGAATGATTAGTAAAAAAATCCCATAAACAAGCAATGAGATGTGGTCTTATTTGTGCTAACTATTGCAAGTATTATAAATTCAATTAACAAAAACGGGGACCAATCTCAGATAATGATGAAGATAATAATGATGTTACCATTGTACCACAAATGATACAAGGATATAACCCTTCCTTCTTGCGGCAGTCGGGTAAAAAAAAAAGTTATTAAATTTGTTAAGGAAGAGCCAATAGTAATTCAATGAATATTTAATAGATATAATGTAGATCAAACATTGATTTAAAGCAAAGTGTTGGTAATAAATTTCACGTTAAGTTTCCTGAACGATTAGATCAGCAGCAAATGCTTTGTTCACGTAACTATACTATAAAGGTGTGCTCACATTGAAGTACTACATAATTACTTCGATTTTTATAATAACACTAGTTTTTTTGTGACTTTATATGGAATATAGCTTTGTAATCTGCTGCTGGCAGCACAGCACTATTACATCCTTTAATTGTTGAGTTTGCACTTAACATGCAACCTTGAACAAAAACGTTGCTATCAATGGGCAGTGTTAATATGACAGCGTTCCATAGCGGCTCAACAATTAATTTTGTACAGACGTTATAAAACTGATATTATTAATTTTAATGACGGTATTTTTTACCCTTAGACGTCCGGCACTTTGACTGACCGAACGTAACGCAACAGAGGTACTGCTACTTTAAGTCTACGTTTTGTATGAGACTATATTACTGCCTGGCTAACTACTACATTAAAGACACATTAAAGACATTACATTAAAGACTGCCTCTTGATCTGCCCATGTTTTTTTATATAGTAGAGGGAGCAAACGAGTAGACGGTTCACGTGATGGTAAGAATCACCGCCGCGTATAGACACCTGCTATATTAATGTCGAATATCAATGTCCGCATATAAATATATATTATTATTATTTATTTGCATTGTGACTAGCGACTAGGTGGCTCAAACACAAACGTTTTTACAGCGGGCGTTGCGAGGACGAAATGCTTAATGTTGTTTTTATGTCATCAATAAAAAAGCTCAATGCTGTTTTGTACGATGTCAGTGACTTAGTCGTGGGTAGTGGGTAACCACTTAATGGTTAAGTTAAGCACTTACCTAACAGAGGTAGTTGCCTAGTGTTTTATGCTCGATTTAATTATGCAGTTCAGGAAGCAGTGGGGCAATCGTCAATCGAAGGGTATAATCCCTTACCCAACGAATTAATGAATGAATGTTTATTTGCAGATAAATATGACTACACGTGCTTTTACGAGCTTTGCCTTGATGATATTATTTTTTATACATTTTACAGAACGAAGAATATCCTATGTTTTCTTCTGGGACATGATCTATCCGTCTTTGAAATCACTACAAAGTAAAGTCCTTAATGTGCATGTTTGGCCGGCTTCTCCTTTTAAACAACGCAACGGATTTTGGTATTGTTTTCACTGTCATTTAGAGATTTTTATAGAAAATTTTTATGTAAGTACAGTAGGGGAAATATATTCACGTACCACCCTAGAACCCTATCGCAATAACGCGACGCGTTAAACGCCAGGCTATGTCATACAAATGTCATGCGTATGTCTCTTCGACTAGGTTCTACGGTGGTACGTGTTTCAATTTCCTTGACTATATTAAATCCTTATTATGCCCGTGCGGCCGTGTAGAAAGCCGGGGCGGGTCGCTGCTTAGTACTAAACTAAGTATCAAAAATGCCATCATTGGTAGTAGGTGCCTAACTACATATATTAAATAGTTTAAAAAAAACATGATTAAATAATAATTTCTTATGTTTTCTCTACTAGTCATTAAAATAAAACAATTTAAATGTTATATCATATGTACATAAACATGAAGACCATTACCATGAGACCAGAAAAGGGCTCTAAACGTCTGAAATTACATCAGATACAATACGCGCGATATAAACTGTTTAAGTTGTTATAATTCACCATCATCAGAGTAAACTAGATTCTAACTAGTATAAAGGTATATTCTAAATAAATCAAGTTTCAAAAACCGGACTACGCTATATCAATTTTGGTTATTTTTAAATTTTAATTTAAATATTCATTAAAATCTATGAATTGTAAACCGGCTTTTAAAAATCCTCAGTTAGAGACTGACCGGATAGGTAAGACGTTGTTAGTTTCAATATTAAAATATTTTTCATTTTCTATTTTTCTTCATGTTTTGTTCTTAGTTGTCAGTATATACATTTTTAAATCACTTGTTAAAGGCCTTTATTTTAATAAGATAAGATTGATCGTTGTTATTGTTTTTGATGCAAGGAAAAAGAAACGAATATTTTCTATTTACATCTCAGTGATTCCAAAATGGTACCCTAAATCCTATAAATCATAATTTCAGAGTAAAACAATTTTTAAAAGCGCTATCTAACAAGATCTTACTTTGTGCGCAGTGGCGACTATAATATTGTTCATGATTTCTTCTTTGTAACTTCTATAGTTTCGGAGCAATAGACTATGGCATCCAAACTCAACTTTCGGCTTCTGTGTTTCCAAATGGATACGACTTAGGGATCTTCAAGAAACGAGCTTATTCCTTTCTTAAAGGCCGACAACGCGCTTGCGATTCTCTTGATATTGCAGGTGTCTATAGGCGGCGGTGATTGCTTACCATCAGGTGACCCGTCTGCTGGTTTGCCCCCTCTACTAGAAAAAAAATACAGACTGACTACGGAACCAGAGAAACGAAGGTACAGTAAAGGAAATATATCCACGTACCACCTTAGAACCCTATCGCAATGACGCGACGCGTTAAACGCCAGGCTATGTCATACAAAATGTCATGCGTAGGTATGTCTCTTCGACTAGGTTCTATGGTGGTACGTGTATCAGGTTCCTTGACTGTACCAAAACTCGATTGTTAAGCAGTAGTTAATACTCCCCAACTTGATCGCTACGCAATTTAGTCTAACTAGAGAATCTTATTTCGTTAAACGATTGTAACACGTAGGCGAGCTATATTTAAAGCTTGGCCTTGGCACTGCTCGTTTCGTAGGCAATTTTATTCTGCCCGTAGAGTTCCGTATCATGCCTTAATAAGTATTCATGAATCCTTATGATGTGTCCGCACTCCGACACGTACGGCTAAATTTATACGCGGATTTTAAGAACCGAGAGCCTTTGTCTTCGAGTTTGCGTTTAAATGTTTTGAATATGCTGGACAGAAAGTAGGTAGTTTAATTCCCTCTTTATGCACTATCCTATCCTAATAATCCTACTAAATTATAAATGCGAAAGTAGCGATGTTCGGATATTTGGATATTTGAATGTTTGGATGTTTGTTCCTTAATCATGCATTTAAATGAAATTTGTCAGACAGATATATCATATCCTGAATTTAAATATAGGTTGCTTTTAATCCCGGAAAATACATAAATGAAATCATGCGGGCACAGCCGCGAGAAAATATCGTAATAAACAAATATGTATTTTGTTTCAATTCACACCAATTGATCTAGTCTTAAATTAAGCAAGTTGGTTGTACTGTAGGTATTAGACAGCAAATATACATATTTAAGAGTATATAGATAAATATAGTACTCAAGTACTTACCTATGTAAAACATTCGCGACTCTAGTACAAACGATAGTATTCACCATACATATGTTTGCTAGTGGGGATTGAACTCGCGAACTCTAACTTCGCAGTCAGAGCCACTAACCACTTAGCTAGCCGGCCATCAATATATAATATAATGGAATTATGAATAACAAAATGCTTAAAAACCTTTGTTGTAGAGCTAGCGGAAATATTTATAGGTAATTTATCTCTATAAAAGCATTGAGGCGGCTAGAGCGTGGTCAACGAATCGTGATATTGAGTTTGAAGAGAAAACCTTTCTGGCAAAAGAGATGACACCTTTCAAATACCTATCACTACTTACAAAAAGTTTTGGTCCTTGATGGTGACTCCAAGAGATAAACGCTAATTAAATTTTACTACTAAAAGGTTGGAACTACTTGGAACCTTATGTCACTATTGCAAGTGTTCATACATAACATAATGAATGACATAGGAAATGAGAATAATTTGAAACATATACATTGTAATCAGAATATAATTAGATTAGATTAGCTAGTTATGACTACATAACATAACCTATGGGGTTTATAAACAGAAAATGTACCAACTGCAATTAATAAAATCTTTCATTGCACTTCATTCCATTTAGATAGTAGTTCTTAGAAGTTAATTCGATTTTGCGACTGAAATTAAAATACTTAAGTCAATAATAAAATGCATACATTATTTAATTTACTTACCAGAGGTACACTAGTAATTTCTTACCTATACGAGTAGACATTTTTATGGGTTTCCTTTTTAATTTGTCGAAGTGAGTTTATACGTATACGATTGTTTATGTATAGTACGTGTAGCTTAATTAAATAAAGATTTAATTTCAAAATGGATAAGATTGTTGTTTCCTTTTTCAAACAGATGTACCCGATCGAAGTTTTTTACTTTATTTTGTGAATATTCTCAGCATCACGTCTCGACGGTCAGACTGTAACATGGAAGCCATTTTCTCGCTTCTCGGTTCGAGCAACTCTATTCTAAAAGGTTAAGTACTTAGAATAAGATGCACGTTGTGACAAAACGTCTCGCGACTCTCGCGGTCTCTCGCGCTTGCCATTCTACGTGTCTCTGCACCGTCTAAGTGGGTTAGGTGTAAAGATTATTTCAGAAGTTTTCCATCTATAGTTACGAGTAGGAGCGGAGACAAAATGAGGCGCTGTATCTCACGATTACGCATTACGATAAACATTTTTAGTTTTCGCTTTGCTTCTATATTCCTTAAACGGTGTGGAAAAGCTGTTCTATTTATACGAATGCCTTCTTCCAGAGAAGTTAGAAGTTTGAAACCCACGTCACGTGGTCGCGGCGGACAGAAATTAGCACGGCCTAAAACGAACGTACTTTTGCGGCTAGGGCGGGTTTTGCGAGTACCATTTTAATTAGGCACGACCTTCGCATTAATTTTATCTAAATTCACCATTGTTAACTACTTCCAAAATAATTTAAATATACCAGTTTTTGAATGTTGCTAAGCGGAACATTTTCAATGGTTAATTTTAAGATGTTTTGCTTTGTTTTCTTTGGGAATCAATAAAATGTGTACTTGATTATGCAATTAAACGTACCTTTTTGCTTTTAACGGTTTTTTCCAAATTGGTTTCGTTAATGTGAATCGAAAGACGCAGATTTGTGTTTTGGTCGCTATCCCCAAGTAGTTACATTTAAGTATGATTGTGCGTCTATAAAAATAATAAGTGTTAAGTTCATAAACGCAGAATGATCCATTTAAAATTCTACACGCTTTTTTGTTAATGCTCAGGTTCGGTCACGAGCGAGAGCAAAAAGTTATATCTTCGAATCGCAGCCTTGATCTTTTGTTGGAGAATTAATTACGTCGTTACGTGATTATTATTGTAATCATAATTATGATTGCTGTGATCCGCACAAAGCTGTGAATGATTGCTTATTGAGATTATTCCATCACAGCAGACTTTTCACGCTCATTTAACATTTAATTGGATAGGTCACTAATTTGATTTTAAATACAGACGCCTTATCACGATGCAATTATAAACATGACATACAAAACCAGTCTACTAAATTATTTGTATGCGGTGTGACATTACTGCCAATAAAATCATCATAACATGAATCAAGCGCTGCATGACGTGTTGAAACCTGGGCAAAGCACCATGAAAAAATTTAACAGGCTTTTCGGACAGAAAAGTACAAAGTATTATCTAAAAACAACACGATAATCAATAATTTAGGAAAAAAAACATTCAAATCAACTTATATGATTATTTATTTTTGTCCCCAAGCATCGTTGTCACGGAAGCACGATCTGTAAAACATTTGCAGGCGCAAGCCCGAAGTTATATGGACACGGGAAATAATTGGCAGCCGACGAGCAATTTGCAAAACGGTAGGTGAGAGAAAGTGAACTGATTTATTTAGCGCGTGCTCATTTTGAATTGAAAATTGTGAAATTCGGATTCTGGATGCGATTTCACTTACGTACAGTTATACGAATACCAAAACAGTGGGACTGATGTGGTGATTTCGAAATCACTGATCTCAGATTCTGATGCAAAACTTTTCCACGGATCCTGCGCAAAAAATCTACTGTCGTTGTACGAAAGGATACTTGTTTACGATCCTAAGATAAATATTTAACAGTTGGTAACAATCAAGGTGTCGATGTATTAAGCAGCTTATGAATATAAAATTGAATTTCCATGGCTACAGCATCTCATACATAGGGGCTCGTAGCTACGCTTTTTGCTTCTGATCCAGATAGTCAGTAAGCAAGTAGATTCTACATCGGCCATCAGCAATGTCCACGCGGGGTCACTGAACGATAATACAGTGAGTGTCCACCGATCAGGCCATCTTTGTTTCCATAATGTCGATAATCTAGTGCCAGAACACTTGTATATAGTTTTAATAAATAATATTGCCTATCAGTACAAAAAAAAACCTAAGTACAGTCACACCATTTAAATTATAATTTTTCACAAAAATCGATTTTTTTGTAGCTTATTATAGGCTTTAGATTATAGGGTATGGTGGCGGTAATGTCGCGAAACTGGCAAACGCAAAGCACGGAATGCTGATGTTGCAGGTTCGACCATTACCCTAATTTTTCTTTGTGTTGTCATTCATTATACATATAGTATTTTAAATTATGATGACAAGTTTACTACAGCTAAGGCAGTCACTATGATTATTGTTGTAAAAAGATTTTACAATGGTTCATGATTCAAATGCTACGACAGTACTAATTACTTAAACGCGTTGCTTCCCAAATTTAACGGTTTGCATATTCCCTCTGTGTTCACTCCAAACTCCAAAGCATTTATCATCATTAGAGCTGCCATTGCTATCATATGACTATTTGAACAATCCTTTCTAAACACCCAGCTTTGTTGTAAACATGTTCTCACCACGCTGCGGCTAAACGCGTGCCACTGTTGGTGCCATATTGTTTATCACCCCTTTAGCATACCCTGCGGGAGAATCGTCGCCGGTCATTCGCAAATGATTCCCAACACGAACCCAGCATATCCCTGCGATGCGGGTCGCGTGCCGTGAGCGTGTCCCACATACTACACAAATTAAAACATAATAAACTTTAAGCTGATACTTGAATCACTAAACTCCTGACGTGAATACTTAAGGACATCAATTCGAAGGGGATGATTGGAAGGGGAACGAAAGGTGCGAATAAATTCACGCCGTCACTTCAAATCAAATTTGCAAATTAACTTTATATCTTTCGTTGCTTGCCATTTAAATTACAAAAAACCGGATCCGATAAATAGCGACTTGTGTCAAAAGAGGTCAAATTTAGATGGAAAATTATTATAGGTCATTTGTGAATGACCTCGGCATTATGTTGACCTTTAGAAATTAAAATACTAACGTAAGTAAAAATTTGTGTAAAGTATTTCCTGAGTGCACATAGAGTTTTAGTTACTGTTTCATCTCATGATTAGCCGGTTAATTATTCAGGAAATAGAGACAAATTCGTATTAATTCCGTTCTGAACAGGTATCAAGGTTACATGATAATGTTAACCAGAGATCTCTCCTCAAATTGACAGCTAAATGAGCGTTGAATGTTCACTTCAATATTATAGCTTAAAAGATACAATATTCTGAATGTCTACCTATGAGGTAGATCACAGAGCATCTTTGTGTTATATTGACACCTCAATGTGACTTACCTGTGTACCACATACAATACTTACCTACTTTAAATGAGTATTGAAACGTCAATAAACACTAACATTATCAGACGTCCGTAACCGCCCTCGAGTCTAAAAATAACTGTCTGACTTGTGACCGTTTCAATCACCCCCGCTCTTGATAAGGGGATGCGTTAACCTTTACAAGGGTGGGAACCGTTGGCGCAAACCCTCGCGATTTGTAACGAACATCGCCCCTATTATAAATCTGTTATAAGATACCTCATCTATAAACAAAGCCCTTAAGAAAATATGTTTTAATTAAGTTAAAAGCAATATTTCTACAGCGATTTCTACATTTAAACGTTTACGAGTATGTATGTATTTAGCTGTGCAAAGTCTTCGGCTTCATCCGCTGAATAGGTTTACACGATGGTAGTGGCATTAAATGAAAAAATACTTGTGCAACCTAAATAAGATTTTAGGCAATGTTGGCTTGGCACGCTTGCCACATATTCGTTTTTTGTCACGAGCATGCGCACTTACACACTTGTTACGTCGGGTGCTATTCATTTCGCCAGCATTAAAGTAAAGTTAGTTCGCTACTTCGAAACATATTCGACTAAATATGATTATCGGCCAAGTTAACCGATGACGTAAAACACAATACGTAATATTACACGAGAACTTATGTACCAGCCGGTACGTAATAAGTTTCATTTTGTAGATTACTTCCGTAATGCGTAATTGCTGTACTGCACGTCCACGCTGTATCGATAATATAAACGAATAAAAACACTTAAAAGGAAGTAAGTTCTTGATCATCGTAATGGTTCGAACGAGACCGCTATTCAGAGTCGATCCCTTCGATTGCTTCTGTTCGATTCGCTTCAGCATTTCACATCTCGTTCCATCCTTCCGGTGCATCGCGACTATTAGCACAGCGGTTGCATTCAACGTTGACTTCGAATAGGGTGTTTACTCATTGATCCCAAGAGAATTGGTATTTTTCCTGAGAACGTCATTCCAATGTAATGATTTGTTAAACGTCATTATATTTTAATTTTGTGTGGGATATAAAAACAACGACGTAAAACTTAGTATAAGCCTCTGTATCGCTTAAAATTAACGACCCACGCAATATTCGCAGTATTCTCACGGTGACATCATATTTTTAGTTTGATTTGGGGTTAAGGGAAATCAGAAGCTAAACCTTATTTGGATGATAATAAGGTTAAGTACAGTTTGCTTCGAAATGGATGCGCACGCGCTTAGACAGCCAGCCCGCATGTGCCCCGCACCGAGATTAAACGAACCCTCGGGGAGGCGAGCCCCGACTAATCAGCGGTTGAAGAGGTACTTACGACTTCGACATATGACGATTTTATGAGCTCTCCCGATGGATTTTGCGGTCAGACGGGTGGTGTGACTGTAGTGGTAAAAGGCAATAAAACACCAGTTGTACATTGTGTCATTTAAGTTTTCTTTCGAACCATTATAATATATAACATTAAATATTTCGATTCAAATAAGATTCTAATTACTTTTTTATTTGAAAGGATTCGTTAAAAGAAGAAAAACGTGTTTTGTATCATGTATGTAGTAAAATGACACCGGGTAAGCGTCGCAAAAACACTCCACTGAACTGTATACATTTAGCGATAGTGACGTCACCATAGCAATGATGGTAATTCTAGCTCACATTAGATCGTTGTGTTTTTAATGGTATCAGTTCTAATTAATTACTTTTGTAATAAATTGTTCTTCGTCATTTTTGTAACTTTGTTCCTCATGGGAAGTATTCACCGCAGCTTATGGGTACCAGCAACCCCAAGAATCATTGATCTGTTGCCGACCTTCGGAACTGCCACTCACCGTACGAGACACAGTACTATTTCATTCCGGTATACTGCGGTGTACAGTCAGCGTCAAATATACCAGAGCGGGCAAGGTGGTCAAAAATATCTGAACACGCCCGAGCGTATTTGACAATAGATTCGAGTTCAGATATTTTTGACACCTTGCCCGCTCTGGTATATTTGACGCTGACTGTACCACCCCAGTCGAACCAGCCCGTTCATATTGCAATCTATGTCATCATCAAAAATGGTAAATAAAAAACAATATGATAGTTGGCTAAGTAAAAGAGATTTTATTAAAGCGGAACTTCAAAATAAAAAATAATTAGTAGTATTCGTCATTCGTCGTTTGCGGATGGTAGGACCTTGTGCAAGGTCCGTCCGGATCGCTACCACCATCTTGCTCGCTAATCCAGCCGCTAAGCAGCAATGCTTGCACTGTTGTGTTCCGGTGTGGAGAGCAAGACAGCCTGTGTAATTACTGGTACAAGAGGTATTCTACCTTAGCCCTCTGGGTTGGCAATGCATCTGCACTCTCTTTGTTGTTGCAGGTGTGTATAGGCGGTGGTGATCACTTACCATCGGTTGACCCAAATGCTTGTTTGCCTTCCTATTTTATAAAAAAAAAACATCCGCTTTAGGCTTTTAATTTTTTAGCCGCTCCGGTACGCAAAAACGTAGTGCGTCGTAATAAACGTAATGCGTGCAATGTACGTTGTTTGTCTGAAGCCGGTGATGCATTAAAATATCTGAAATACCTTACGCGTAATACAATGTATGCGGTAATGTAAGTTAGCAACGTAATTGTTATTTAATAAATTCGTAATGATATTCTGTAATATTTGCATGCTTTCTTACAGACACGAACGTGCGACTGCAGCGTCACCTTTTAAGTAATGCTGCGTTATTGTGCACCAGCACGAGCCTTCTCGACACGCGTTAACTCGCTACGTAACTCAGTGCGTCTCTCTCCTACTGGGCTTGTTAGAACGAGACGCACTGAGTTACGTAGCTAGTTAAGAAGAGTGTGAACCCAACATCAGAAAGCGCTCCCCATACAAACGGCGATAACGTTTTCCACCCTCTAAACCTTAACCTCTGGCAATGATTTTTCGGTATGTTGTCGTTATGGCTTAGGTTTTGATTTTTTTGACAATATTTGCATTTTCTTTTTTCTTTCTGATTTTTGTATAAGCACGCCAACAATTTCGAACCGAATATATTAAAATAAAATATGGAATGTAAAATTTAGTCACTATTGTACACTATACTATAGTATTTAATTGGTGTTAGTCTTCTTTCACTAATTCGTTTCGGTTACTGATATATTTGCAATGACCTTTCATTCTGACATATGGGTGCAAAGTTAAACAGAACTATTTAGTAAAAAAACCGTAAACTAAGCACCCAAGTACTTGCTGACTTAGCAGTTTTAAAATTAAAGACGGAAGTATGAAATAAATGAATACGGTTGCGACTAAAAAAGACAATGTCAAAATAGCGTGTCAAATCGAATGTTACGCAAAGGTTCTGTAAGTATTCTATTGAATAAAACAAGCTAAGTACTTTAATTTAATTGGCTATGTTGCTGAGTCATCATTTTTTACACATACGAGGAAGCAACTAAATTGTTACAATGTAATTATAAAATTATAGTTTATTCTTAAAAGGGTAATTAACATTGAAATCTAATTTATATTACCCCTAAGGCAATGCCCCTGATCTAGTGCATATGAAAAAACAAACTGGCTACTTCCTTAATCAACAATTCGATTAGTTAACGAAGTTATTGTTACGTGTTATTATAAAATTGGACCTCTTCTTTTTCAAGTGAATTAAATGATCCCAGTGACAAATATTTAAAAAATCTTTTTTTTCTACAATACAGGAAGGCAAAGGAGTAATTGCACCTGATAGTTAGTGGTCACCATTCATAATATTCATTGTTCGTCATACAAATGTTTGCCCCTATCGGGATTTGAACCCGAGACCTCCAGCTTCCTAGTCAAGGTCACTAGCCATTATTCTGCCCTGCCATCAATTTATGGAACCACTTTGTACATATTATGCTTACGCGTTATATTTTGCGGCAACAGTTTCGTAGAAGCACAGTATCATGTTATGGAACCCCACTTTAATAATAATGTCGCCTTAGGCAGTCCCTTATCTTAGCGAAATCAATATGGTAATAGTTAAATGAGCGGACGCTAACGGTCGTCGTAAAAAAACAGGTCGAGGAGGCGCGGGGAATATGAACTACCCGCATGAGAGTTATTAGTGGTGCGCCAATGTAGCTGCGCTTCCCCTCGCCCGGCTATTTAAAACCGGAGGGTGTCGCCCCGCCAATAATATCAACAGTAAAGTTTTATCTTTGAAATCGGTACTTTATTTTTTATAAAACCGTAACATTTCAATGCAATTGAACTGGTTACTGTGTATAGCTGCATCGTTGAGCGTTGATTACAACAGACTTATTTTGAAACAAAAGTGTTTGAAAATAACTTTCTGGCATATTTTTTTATGATCTACATTACACTTTTATTCATTTATTAGTATTACATATTTTCTTTATAAGAAGCGACCGCTCAAACCTTTCAGCTACCAGTACGCTACGTACCACGATTACGTTTTAAATGCTACAGTAATTTTGATTATAAATTTTAGTATGCAATAAAACCATAATTAAGCTCACGGTCCTTCTTTAATTTAGTATCAAAAAATATATTCAAGTATGTTTATTTCGTCATAAGTGTCAAGAGAATATGCTTTTAAGATGGCAGGTCCATCATTACGTGTCGTTTGAAGGAGTGTTGTATGGCTGAGTGTACACTCAGAAGTAAATACTTGTTGAGTCACATTCACGTCGTGTCGCACCGTTTAAAAGCTTTATGAGTTCAGCTTAGCCCTTTTCAACTCCTATTTTGCGCTCGTACAGGGTAGTGTAGAGAGCAAGAGTGGAAGTGATCTAAATTTAGCTAATTTGCGTGCATCTAAAATGCAAGTCACGTATGAAAACAAAAGGGCCGAGGGCGACCACCGCCGAGCTTTCTGAGAACGCACGTCGGACGCAACTTAAATATATCCGCCAGCACGTTTTGCGATCCCGCAGTCGGTATTAAATGTACTAAAGTAATATACAAAAGAAGAACAATATTTGTTAAGGATATTGCGCCTCTATTAGGCGTGACGTAAGTAAAAAAACTTTAATAAAGCCAAACAACTTGTACGGCTATCGTTAGCAGGCTTTTAGATTGAACTTGTCGTATTATAATCTGCTTAGGTACCGTCGGCAGCAAAAGTAAATAAACACTTTTTTTTCAAATCCGAACAATAACGGTCAAAGATACATACGTTTCTCAGTAATTTGAAGATAAAATTGAGAAATGTTTATCAAATAATACTTAAGTATTACTATTAACGGTTGCTTATTACGTTTAAAATGCAGTAGTTAATACATGTAGGATGAGAGAAAGGAGCGTAAGATGACGTACGAAGGTGTAAGAGAGACAGCAAGAAGATTGTATGAACGAGTGTAAAAGAGTAAAAAGATTTGAATAACAGAATTGGTATGTTTGAACTTGGAAGAAATGAGGAATGGCAGTTTAGGCCACGACGAAGACGTGTAAATTATTAAGTGGTTTTTATGTTGGGAAAATACATTTTAAATTGATTTTCCTGTGGTTTTTCTTATTCAAATTACATCCCACATACATTCCCAATTTTTTCTTCGTTTTACTTAAAAAGAATTTAAATTAAACATTGTTCTTTTTAAACGTGTGCAAGTTTGACCGTTATTTTTCTCAACTGAAAAGTAAAAAGTTTTACAGAAGAAGTCAAAAAGATCTACATAAGCTCCCATTTTCCCTTGACAATAGAGTCGTGTTTAGGTCGTTATAAACTCTTCGACTATATAGCTGCTGTTAACTATATCTACCATTCAATGTCGAAAAGAAACTACTAGAGTTACGCAGAATAGCCTTAAATCGATGAGAATTTACTTTTATTTCTTTATAAAAATAGTGAAAAATTTGATTACTTACCCATATAACCATTTTGGTCGCTATGTAGTAACTATAACATCCTTGTGTTACTGCACTAGTAACAAATCTAGTCACTGTTACCGCTTAGTTTCTTCACTTCGACAAGAATTGAGGAATTTCCGAAACATAAATACTATATTTTGGAGATAAAATCACAGACAGTCGTAAAGAGTATTAACGATTACCGATCTGCGACCAGAATTTGGGTGCATATTATTTCGTTACCGAAATTTCATGCGCCACGGCCAGATTTAGTTGTATAGGTAGCCGTCGTCAGGGTCCGACAGAAAACGACTTCGAATAGTCTGTTGCTTGGAACTACTGATGATAGCTGTGCTGTATTTGAAACATACAATACCTACATACAAGCTTAACTCGCCTCCTGTACCTCAGAGCAAAAATAAACTTGCTCCACTGAATTTACAAAGTAATCCTAGCGTAAACAGAGTCCGACTTGATTGAATCTTGATCGTGTCACGCATGGAGGAGCGCACAATCGGTTTTTTGCTCGCTGACCCAAAATGTTCCAATATTTTTAGCTTGTCATTAAAACTATTAAAACAGGACGTGCCATATTAAATTTCAAACGTCTCCTGAATTTATCCAAACTTATTTAGCTAAATTCAAATTTTCAAATCGTAATACACACAGATTTACCTAATTGATAAAAAAAGCATAGGGCAAAGTTTTTCATTATTTAGACATTTTAACAACTTAATAATATTTAAAGGTCTCATCGGATAGCAAAGTATATAATTATATACGTGTATTGTTAGTTTTGACACGCACTATACTGGCGAGGTTTAAGTTAATTGAATTGATCGTGTGCGATACGTTCCGTGCTGATTTTTTTTATCTGAAAAAAGAAACAGAACCAATTAATAAAATGCATGTAAGCATAATTAAGTAAGTCCGATACTAAATGTAAGCAAAATTGTATAGTCAAATAAAAGAGGAGTTAGTTAATCCTAAGCTCACCGAGCGTCAGAAAATCAATAGGTTTTTCCTTTAATTATTGGTTTCTTCCGTAGTCGAGTTTTATGTTAGTACATACCCTTTAAGTTGGATATACCAGTACGTAACGGAGAGGTTTTTGAAAAAGAAACTTTACACAATAGTGATGAAAATTGTATTTCTGAAACTAAATTTAATAAATGTTTTGTGCAAGCCGTTCCGGTAACTTGTTATAGTTAGGAGGTTTTGGGAAGTTCTTGTTCGAGTAGCTTAACTATTTTAACATCGGTAGACAAGTGACAACGTTCTATTGATAGACTCTGATAAAAGACCCAGCACGCCCGAACATTGTAGGAGTTGTTAACATTCTAATACGGTATCCCTCACAAATCGAATGGCATAAAAGTGCAAAATAGTTGTAGACGACCATTAAAAACATAATTATGTCCAAAGAAGCTGTTAAAAATCCCATATTTTAGAAGTTATAGGTATACAAAGTTACAAAAACGATGAAGAAAAAAGTTATTATTTTTTGGTTTGAAATGTGCTCATTTCCATCCAGTAAAAAATGTAGAAAAGTTTATTTCGAGACTAATTAGTTACAAGCTGACAGTATTAAAATAAACGCGATTTAGTGTTAGCTCTATGTATACAAATCACGAGTGTAACGTCGCGCGCGCTGTATTTAGCGAGATAGAGCGTTTTCAAAAGTCATTAGAATACGTCTTATTACTTACAACATACTAGTTATTTTCTTTAAACTTATTGACAGTACCAGGCTTTGTTTAATTGACGGATATCATTTAATAACATTATTTCAAATGACATCATAATGGCTAAGTAGACATAAATATTTAACAAAATATCAGATGTGCTTATCCCACCCACGTCGAAAACAAAATGGCCTTCGATATGAAGTATTTCTGTATTTATATTATAGTTCAAAACTGTTCCTTGTTCACTGCTTTACTTTGTTACTTATCTAACTTGCATGTAAACTGTCGATATCGTTAAATACCTAAACGGGATACTAAATATAAAGCATTGTCCAATTCGTGATTTCGTGCATAGCAATAAAGTTGGAATTGCAATGTCTTGCTTGATCCAGTTTGTTTGTTTGGTTATATCGACAGTGAGAAACGGGGAAGAGGTCGGGGCTATCTGCTGATAACGGATGAACCGCCGGTTGTTGGCTTTATTGGGCCAAAATTCGTAACCGACGATTTTTCTGTATAATATCAGTGGCAAACGAGCATGCGGCTCGCCTGATAGTAGGTATTTATCGCAGCCTGTAGACGCTTGCATTACTGGAAGTATTCACTCGCGCATTGCTGACTCTCTAGTAAAATCTCCAATCTGCAATCGCCTCGGTGTTGCAGGTGTTTATGGGCGGTTGTGATCACTTACCCTCAGGTGGCCTACTTGCTCGTTTGCCTTCCTATGTTGTATAAATAACGATACCCCTACGCGAATTTCCGAAACATCCGAGTCAAGCACTGGTACGATTATCGTATGACCAGTTCCCATATTCGAACGACGGATCGTTTTGCTTACCGGCAGGTATATTTTGGCACATCTTCTATGGAACATCTGTCAAAGTTTAACGGCTGGTAGAGGTAAAACGATCCGTTGTTTGAAAATAGGAACGGTAGCAATAATGACATTCTACAAAAGAACGAAACGGTTGTGGTAGTGAAATGACCTCTATTGGGTAGGTACGAGTAACTAGGTAAAGTTTTTAGAAATTGTGGAAGATAGAATTTAGAAATTGGGTACAGCTTTTTAATTTTTATATTTCTTTTTTCATCGGAGATAAAGGTACAAACCACCATCAGTCATCAGGATTTTAAACATGTTTACGAAATAAAAAAATAAAAATTTAGGATTTGTAGTTTCTAAATCTCTAAAATGAGGACTATCGAATAAAAATATAATTTAAACTACTTCATTAAACTTTACCTACCCAATTTAAAATGTAGCATATAAAGGTACAGGACGCTGTTTAGCTTCGAACTTGTTTTCATAATGATGTTGAAAAATCTGTTGTTGTGTTGTGACTGTGACGCAGTTTGAAGTAAATGTCAGAAAGCATAAGTTGTTTGTGCTTTACACATATTATAAACGGGATTGAAATGTGTGTTTTTACGCTGCGATTTGACGGAGTTGGATAATAAAATATTTGCTTATACAGTTTGTTAGGGTTCCGTAATCCATAGCCAAACTTTTCTTAGCAAAAACGAAGCCTACATTATTTCGTTCGTCTGTCAAAATGTCACGTTCTTTTTTACTCGAAGACATTCGGACTATAGATGAAATGTAGAGCATAGTGTCTTCTGTGAAGCGCAATGAGTAATGAATTTATTATATTACCAATAAACCCTCTGAAATCGGGTAAAAATTAAAAGATTAAGGGTAACTGTTTCAGGCGTGTGAGGGAGGGGGATCTTTGGATAGCTCTTTAAAAATAATATAGAAGATTCTTAATACCTTTTCCATCTAAGCCTTCATTTGGCATTCTTAAGTCGTGAAAAGTGTTTTACTAACTCTTAAAATTCTGAAAAATTTGAAGGAACTTACTAAATTACTACTACTACTACATGCTTACTTTTTGTTATTTAATTAGAACTTTGTAAAATCATCCAACGAAAATTGTTTTGGATACATTTTATGTGTCTTTTTAACTGACTGAGTGAGTTTTTTATAAACAACACACTATATTGCTTGCCATTCCTAAATTAGCCTTAACTCAATACCATAAAGAATGCTACGGAACCCTGAGGCTTGTCGGGTTTATTTTTAACCACTCCGCAATTTTAAGGATGTCTAGACGAGGTCATTTGTAGTTATGTGGTTTAACATTCATTATGCTTACTGCGGAGTTTCTTGTTGTTGTCATGCCTAGAGGTACATAAAAATTAAATCAAACTGCACTTAAAAAAGTAAATCAAAACTGAAAAGACTAAAATAAGTCAACATGAACGTCAACAGTCGGGACCCATTATTGAGAAGATCTGAGCCGGTCTAAATTTTTAATGGGTGTTGAACCTGTTGAAGTTACGGAAACATGCCAGTAAAACAATTCAAGCACTAGTGCGGTTACCTTATTACCGGTTACCATTGAAGGCTTAAACATACTAAAAAAATCTACATAAAAACTTATTCTAAACGATAATTAACGTTAAAAAATCTGTAGTACCTATATGGTCACCTATAGGATAGTGTAAAGTATACAAAGCTGGCAGTATTACCACAAATTAATAATAAAATAAATGGAATAAGTGCTTGCGTTATGTTTAACCCAATAAGGATCTGGCCATTGGCAGGGTCAATAAGGATTGTAGCTATTAAGCTTTAGGCACCGTGGTTGTAGAATACGACATTAATATAATTATCAATGAATTATCATATCGAGTGTGATAACGATTTCGCGCCACTAGTTTATCTCTAGTTACGAGTAATGTTATGACATTTTGTTCGATTAATTGTTAACCTTTGGCTTTGGCACGATTCTTCAACTCATTTGGGTTGTCGCAACTTCTTTGTGAGTGGGGAAATTATAGATGACGTCATGAACTATAGTCAGGTCACTTATATCTCGCAGTGCAATGTTAAACATATTTGTTGATTACATTTTACATTTACTTTGATTTTTGTCACATCTTTACTTACATAGGCAGTTATCATTGTGTTTTTGCTCATTTTTTTCGCGGGCCAAATTTGCTGCATCACGGTTCGAGATAGCAGTTTGAAATATCATTGCAATCAGTTTCAATAACTCGAGCCGGCTTCAAAATGTATTCATACCTACGTAATCACCTTTAATATGGTACAGTCAACCCAAGCGAAGTCAGTCCTTAGGATTGAAATATTATCAATATTTTTCTCTCTTGAATAAAAAAAAGATAAAATTTAATCTGTGATAAGAATGGTATAGAGCCTGCCGTTAGTACAACGAACTATAAGTAAAAAACACTTGTTTTGTTTAAGATACCAATTTATACCTAAAACATATCTTAATTATGTAATTACCTGCACTCTAGTTACTAACTAAGTAAATATACTTATTTATTTTAAACACTTGAATTACTTACTTGTTGTACTAACTTTCTAATCAATAATGATTATAATGAGTCATTATAGATTTATTTCGTTGTGCTTACGTACCTGCCATTTCCATTGATAAAACGATAAGTGTACGATTATTAACAATACCACTAAAACTCTAAAATATTATATATACAGCTATAAGTTGGTTCTATAATTCAATTCCATCAGATTTGTTAAAGTACTAATTACATTACGCAAGTTCCTGCATGCAAGTTGTGTTACATTGCCGGGCTCGATCAATTGATCGACCACGTCATACCACTGTAGCCCGTAATGTAATACAACTTGCGTGCACGAACTTGCTATGGACAGGGTTGTACGTTTGGTCCTATTTATTTCGTACTTAAAACATAGAATAACCAATTCGGCACAGAAAGTAAAACACTGAACACTTATCATCTATATTAATGTTCTAGATATGTCTTACATTTCAATTTAAACCAAATGAAGATCAAGTTTGTGCACCGAATAGTGACTTTAATATGGGCTGTTCACTCGTTTCCCAACTGTAACATAAGTTGGGAAACGAGTATAAACGAGTATTTTTCTTTAATAAATTTATTTCGGCCGAACTATACATTAAAATCAAGTTATATACGAGTATTATGACGCAACTTAAACTTCTTCATTGATGCGATGATGGAAAGCTTTAGTATCACTCGCAATCGCAATTCGTTACGGTCAATATTAAAGAGATAGCATTTAACAGGCTCAATTCTTAGCTCTTACACATTGATTGAGATAATTCGTGGAACTTACAATGCCGAATATATTAACAGTAAAATGTTGACATATGTTGTTTGGGAAATTTGACAAAATTTTAAGGATTGTAAGTAAAACTATCGGTTATTTGAATAAAGGAATGCAGCATAAATATAATTCACCTCTGAATACTGAATCCGTTCATTGATTAGATATTTTAATGGACTTGATCTTGTTTAAATTGGTATAAACCGGCGCAAACTGAAACTAACCAGAAAAAACCAGTTACGTGCGAGTCGAACTCGCCCACTGAGGGGTTGTGCTGCCTCTAATGTTAGGTATGTATAGCAAAAAACGCGTTTTATTTTTTCAGTTACAAATCTTTACCACGCGAAAAAGTCCCCACCGGCAATTGGTACCTTATAACATTTAAGACATATTCAAAAGACCAGTGCACCTAGCACGAATCTTCTCGATTCGCGTCAACTGGCTACATAACTCAGTGCGCCCCTCTTGTACTGCGCTAGTTAGAAAGAGACGCACTGAGTTACGTAGCGAGTTGACGCGTATCGAGAAGATTCGTGCTAGGTGAAATGATGCAAGTATTTACATTGCCATAACTTTTTTTTATTATAGAGCTGATTTTTCCCTTTTCAGTTTTTTGCACAGATGGACAATGGACATTTAAGTATGTTTTAATTGCCTCATCCAAAATGTGCCTTTTTTCTTGAGGCAATATTTATTTTAAACGACAAAAACAAACGAAGTAGGTTTTCAAGTTGATCCTTCATTTCTTTTTCTTTAGTAAAAAATTAGCTCATTGCGAGAAAATTTACGTATTGCCTTGCTGAAATCAAGGGCGAAGATCGATACTGCCATGCGTGAGGCCCTTATACATTGAGCTTTATTAATCCATACTAATCCCATATTAACACCTGAAATACAAGGAGCGTGCTCGAGAAGAGGGGTAAGTATGGGGCGAGACAAAAAGCATGACAAGGCATTGTTCTGTTCTGTTGTACTCGTATTAATTATGCGTGTCTGTCTATCTCTCAGGGAAACTGGGCTTAACTAATATCGGGGATATTATTTCTTAAATTGCAATTATTTAGAAACCACGTATTAGTATTTCAGCTTTTAGCTGAAATGAAACATCCAGACAGCCTGCAGCTCAGTTCATGGGATATTCAACAAACTTTAGCTTTTTTTTTATTGCGTTAAGTATCTCAATTTGAAAAGAGCTCTTACACTGTCATACTTGATGCTACCTTCTGTGTAACTCAAGAGCACCTTTTACAATAACCGACAATTCAATATTTAGCTATCCTGCTTTTTAAAATTTAACAAAGGTAGAAAAATATTTACCAGGCAGTCCCTGTCCTTGACAGCACATGAAGCGAAATGCCGAAGACAAGAAAATCTAAAAAAAATCACGGTGTACGAATATAGTAACTACATTATAACTCCGATGTTTTTGTGAAAATATTGTACCGACTTCATACTACAGACAGCCTAACAATGGTCTTTTAAGTTGTAAGGAAAACTGTATACGAAAACGAAAGCATATATTGCAGTGAGGTTTTGAATAAAACGGCATAAATTGGCTGCCCGAGATATAAAACTATTCAGAGCGATCAAATTTATATCTGTTGCACAATGCATGACTGCAATGACGCAAAACAGTGTCATATAGCGAAGACGCAAAAGGTTTACAATGTATTTTACTACCTACTTGACTCTACCAATTTTGTAGAGGAAAGGGGTGGAGAAGGTACGTGCAGGTCACTATGGGAAGTAATCACCACCGCACATGAAAACTAGTAGCCCTAAGACGGCCTTTGAGTGTGTCCTATACGAGCCTCTGAATCTCATCAGTTCATCGCTTCAGCTCAACACTATATTAACAATTAATAACATTTTCTGACCAGTCAGTTTTATTGCTTAGCTTATTCATGCTTCACAGTAATGAAGTGTTTTTTTAAACTCTATTTGTATGTATAAGAAAGTTTACGCTGCTACATTACTTGGCTCGTCTCGTGGCTGTTTACCATCATAGTTAAGATCATGGACAGGAATTGAGAACCTCTTCCTTTATTGACGTCGGTTGAAATAAGTCAATTAAAACTTATTCTGTATGTAAAACAACTGCAATTAAATACAATAATATGACGAAATAACGTAAAAAGCGATAATTAATATAACGAGGAACGAATCCACAATTTATTCTCATAGGTGTCGTGTTGAAACTTATTTTCACATCTTTTGCGTCAAAAGCGGCGCGGGCGCACGTTTTCTTTATCGTATCAAACGTTTAGCTTTTAGCCGAGAATATCGATTATGAGGGCCCGCATGTTTGTCAATACATTATGTAAATAGTGAACTCTTATCATGATTCATGGGCCGCGTCGTAGAGTTACGAAAACTATAACGAACGGATAACTTGGATTTTTTTGGTAGGTAGTTAAATATTTTGTAGTTTCTTCTATGAAAGACCAAAAAATTACCCTTTGCGTAACGTACCTACTAATGGGCGCACGTTTTCGGATCACGTCATACTAAAGTAAGATACTTTTACAATTTTTACCTGTACCTATTCATTTAGTTAAGATGAGACTTAATCACGCAAAACGTGTTTGTTTGTCACCACGTTTCACCACCATCAAGTAAAATATTTTGAGGTTATTATATTATGTATCCCGTATTACCATATAATTTAACAAAGATATTAAAAAGATAAACTTCACTTATTGACGTTTAGAATGTCAATATTCTAACTATGCGTAACACATTAATGGGCTGACTGTACGTAGCGGTGACTGTCGAATTTTGATGTTAGGGTTAACATTAATGACAATGTTAATTTGAATGATTTTAATTTTTCTACATTTTACGCCATAGTAATGTACATATTTATTTAATTTTCCAAATGGTATCCGATTATGTTGATAACAAAATAACGTTATCAATTGCTACTTCTATTTAACTGGAGGACAGATAGCACACAAATCTTTAACATATAAACATAATCTATACCTACCGCAACTCAATTTGTTATTTGTATAACCAATTTGATGTGGTTCTAGTTACCTAACTATTTCTAGGGATTAAACGGAAGACCCATGCGCCATAGTAAAATCAAACGAATTGTGCAACTAATAGGGACCTGCCATTCGTTCCCTAGCTGTAGTTAGCTGCATATTCGTATGTTACCCTAATTTGTGTCAACTTTGATATAAGCTATCGATGAAACCAAATTATCGATACTGCATTGACAATCGCATAGCACCAATAACACTTCGTCTATTTCCAACAACAAAACTATAGCTCGAGACTGAACCCAATGCGAAGACAATCTGCCACTGTTAGCCAACACAATGTGAATATGAAAATTTCCGTCGACGTGAATAAATGACAATCGAAAATTATTCACCAGCGTCGCAATCGTATCTGCTCTAAAATTCAGATTAGTAACGGCCGTGTTACATTAATATTGTTACACAGGGTGTTTCAACAATATGAAACTTACACGTAACGCGTTCGCATTACGGTTCAATTTGACGTTCACTGGCATTTGTTTTTCTAGTCGTTGTTTTGCGCGCTTTTCTTTTTTTCCTGCCGTGATGAAACCTCCTTGAGAACGGCGAGGACAGATTCGGAAATGTCATGAGTCGATCCGTCGTATGCTAAACGCACTGATTTGAATATTTCCACTAATATCAAAGTGGACTAATAGTAATCTATATTCAGTTCAGAGTCATAAAAGCGTCGTTTACAGAAAGAAAGAGGTGATGTTAGTGTTGAACCATATTTGTAATCGACTTGGCAACAGTATCTAATCACGTTTAATTATGAGAATGTCCATTGGTACGACGGCACCTAGCTCAGCAGTGTATAATCAGTGATTGGTAAGCAAGCAGCGCACATCCAAGGTCAGTAACCCACGCAATACCATCACTTCCTCGTTGGCAACCGCGGGCTGGCTTGGGCAACCACCTCTCACCAGAATTAGGCTCCCGGTTGCAACACTAAGTCAACCTAACGCTAGCCTTTGAAAATACACGTTTTATCAAGTTTCTGCATCCATGGAAGGATGCCAAATCAACCGAAATTAATATATATATTTCTAATTTATTTTAAACGAATTCATACTAACGTTTCGTGTTCAAAACAAATCAATATTAAGAAACTTATAATTCTTTTATTTAGGTAATCGTTTGTTTGTTTGTTCCACTTTCACGCCACAGCTGCGCAACTAATCTGCATAAAGTTTAACAAATATAACAGGTGCAATTAAATCTGATCTTTTGTTTCATAACTTTGTATTAATGTAAATTGATGAATTTTCTTAATTAATACTTTGTCATCAAAAATGTACATGGTCATTTATTATTGGTATGGTATTCATATCTCCGTGTTGTTTATTTGTATTCGATTTACGTCAAAATTACCAAATACAGAAAGAGCAAGTTCTGGAATTTATTTACAAACGAAAGGTGGTTTTTATCCTGGAAAATTCCAAGCTTCCCGATGCATAGCAAAAAACAAATGCTACTTGAACAGAGTCACGAGAAATAGCTTGTTTACTTTATAAATGTCCGTTCACACAGTGATGCAGAACAAATATAGACACATAAATAAACCTGTAACATAATTATTTCCTTATAGTACAGGATCACAGTAAAATTATGGTATAAATTTGCACTAAGCTTATCTGTTTATACATACCAAGAACTGGCCATATTCAATTAATTTCTACATACATTGTTGCAGGACACAGGGTAAATCGTGACTAGAAACCTCGGAAGTCAAGCAGTACGAGTATACAAGTTCATGACAAAAATCCCCTTTCGATAATCTGTCACGTATAATATTTATCTACACAATACCGAGGAAAACCATTTACTTTTCTGAGAATAATTTTCTGAGAGTTTCGTGAATCAAGTTATGTTTTCTCTTCTATAGTCTATAAATGTACTGGCATGAAAGAAATAGAAAGCTTCATTAAAGGTAATTTTGTGGCGTTAGAATAAAATGATAAAACCTGATGGAGACTACCTGGTGTAGTTTGAGCTCCTTACTCTCGTGAAGAAGGGTGCGCGAAGTGCGAATCGCCAGTCATCCCTGTCGCATGTAACTAGTTGAAAGGTATGTAATTTCGCTGGTGGTAGGATTTTGTGCAAGGTTCGTCCGGATCGCTACCATCATCTTGCTCGCTAATCCTGCCGCTAAGCAGCAGTACTTGCACTGTGGTGTTTCGGCGTGGAGAGCAAGGCAGCCGGTGCAATTACTGACACAAGAGGTGCATCTTAGCCCTCTGGGTTGGCAAAGCATCTGCAATCCCTTTGATGTTTCGTGTGTGTATGGTTGGTGGTAATCACTTACCATCTGGTGACCCACTTGCTCGTTTGCCTTCCTAAATTGTATAAAAAAAATGTAAAGCTTGCTAGCACTTAGGGATTAGTGGACCTACGTTACAACACAGTGCTTTTTACTCCAAACAGTATTTTAGTTTCGTTATCTTCACAATGATATGCTATAGGAACTCTTGTCTTTGGTTACGTGTAACACAACTGTTCTTTTTCAGTGTATATGAACGTGTGTCTAGTGTCTACGTGATAGTCCGACGCTTTCATGTGACTAATGGTTCTGACAGATATGAACGCTAACGAAACTTGCGTAGTATTTATTTTTATACTTATTTGTATAAAAGTTCAAAAAGCTCTATTTTGTTTGATAAATCAAGTAGCGAGCAAGCAAAAGGAAGCATGATAGGATGATTCTGGTGTGGCTTTTTTCCACTGGCATGATAATGATCACTTCATTAAAGTCTTTGATTGTATCATAATTTATTACGATAGTTAAATCTGAATAGCGTCACATCTAATATAATACCTACTAAATTATATCGTTGTCAGTGCAAGCTGTATGTAAATTGCAGTTAATGTACCTACATACTTTACTTAATCTAATCAAACCGTCTTCTACAACGATGACGATATCTGTTTAGTATATCATCCAGTTATCAACAGGTCTCAACTTTAAAATTCTGCCTTAATTTGAACCCGCTTTATTACAAAACATAAAGCCCTTGGCGTTCTTGGCACCCTTTGGGTACGGAACCATGGAAAAACCCAAGCTTCACCTGTATAGACACAGAGACATTGCCGGTACATATCAACGTTAATCCTACTCCTAATAAAATGAATTTACATAAACACAGCACTAGGAACTTGAGACAATATCATTTAACGGCTTGGCAATGAAACCCAACGCGGTGGCCCGATGTCAGCTTGTAACTGCTCGATAAACTAAAACAAATCGCAATGCCTTGGGTCACTCATGTACGAGCGGAAGAGGTCAGTTACGTTACATTGCGGGGTTACCATGCTTTACGAAACTAGTACCACGGATCCACAAGTCAATGTATTACTAATCGCATTATTTCACTCGTCCCTTGTGACCAGGACATACTCGTAATACTAGCTGTTGTTGGCTCGGGTTCTCGCGAGGTGCTAAGTAGCAGTTATAGTGGATGTGTATCTGACAAACATAAATACATACATGCATGTATAGCTAGTACATTGACTTAAGCAAGCCAACCAACTGATTTGCGTCCTAATTACGACTAAGGCTTAGTAGGGTATATTAATTGACCTATAAGATGTCATTCTCATAATAAAGAGACCTAAAAAGTCGAGCTCCGTCGGCTCTGAGGACCGAAGAAAAAACCGAATTTTGCGCTTCGCTTAGAAAAAGATTGTAAATTGTAAATTTTATCGAACAACACCTTATTATAATGACATTTGGTAAAGACATAAATTTGCCACACGAATTCATTGGTAATATCGTATAGCAATGTCTAATGTCATATTTAATAGAACATTATTATGTCCTGGCCACAAGGGACGAGTGAAATAATGCGATTAGTGACACATTTGGTAAGTAAATTATTTGCTAAATAAATGTTTTTCCAACAGTATGTTTGCGGTAACATATAGTACTTCTGAAACGAACAAACAGCCCATAAAACATTTGTAGTATTCGAAAATTATGTAGTAATTTACCAAATCAGTTTTGGTGCAACATTAGTGAACCGCAAAGGCTAGGAGATTAATGACGTCACAGTAAATTCAGTACTCAGAGTTCGTGGGTATTAATTTTGATTGAGTTTAAAAATTTGCTATCTATTCAGTTACGTACAAGTAGGTAGGTATGAAATGACAAAACAAAAGATTCGATTCTGACGTAGCTTACATAAGCTTGCTTACGACCAACAGTCATATTCCGGTCGTTTGCCCAATTTTCGGATGCGAATCTTTGTTCGTTGCTCCAATTCAATTTTCTTTGTTTCAGCTTTCGCGCTTCATTTAAAAACGTATTTACAGTTACAGTTTAAGTATTACTCAGTTTCTTTAAACGTTTCTTTGACTACATGATTTGTAAGAAAAGAAAGAAAATACGTTATCTACAGAGAAAGAAAACATACTTTTTTTAAATTCAACGATAACTCCTTACTCGAGACACTTATTTTCATAAAAGCTTTAACGTGGTGGCAGCATAATCCAATTATTTTCCTCGTTGAAAATAGGTTGTTTTCGTACCACAGGGTGGTGACGCCATCTCAATTTCATTTTATCGATGCAGGAAGTACATCGGTATGTGAATTACGTACAATTATGACTAGTGCCCTTTTACTAAATACGAATTTCAACAGACCAAGAAGTCGTACCGTAATGCCGTGTGACAGGTGACAGAAACCGGTCGAACCTTTTATCCCTTCAATGGCAAACGATTGAAATGAGTAAAAAAGAGTTTCTACAATTCACATTCAATGCGCGTAGTAAACAAAAGGCTCGATAACATGTTATACGTACGTACACTCGCTTTACATAAAAACTATGAATTACCATATAAATTGCAACTTACGAACGAGTAATTTTGATAAACCCATCTCAAGGCCTCGAAACTCATAGTTGAGAGGCTTACTGCGCGGTTTTTGCAACTCCAGTTTGGAATAAACTACCAGATGTGGCAAACGCGGAAATATCACTTTAATTGGTCTAGTGAGAATTAACGTTGTCGAAAAAACATACATATACATAGATGATCTATAAATGAATATATTAATGATCCTTTCTTATTGCCTGTATACTGTATATCAGAAGCCGACATATATAGACAAAATTGAAAAGGTCAAAAGATGTACACACGACTACAGTCAAGAGAGTAAGAGCAAGATGCTTTTTTAAGTAAATATTTTGAAATCCGCTCTGCAAATCAGCTATAAGCTATAATGTCTCTCTACTAGCTCTACTCAGCTTATTATATATTAGTAGCGAACGCCCGCGACTTCGATCGCGTAGAATTATTAGCCTATTTCCGTCAGAAGTTCAGTTTATCGGTTCAGTAGTTCCAAAAATTACCCCCTACATACAAACAAACAAACAAAGTTTACCTCTTTATTATATTATTTTTAGTGTAGAAGATTAGTGTAGATAGTCTAGACTAACAACCCACCCGGCTTCGCTCGGGTACAATTGGGATGTAATGCACACAAAGACCTTCCGAAAAAAAAACTCTAAATGACAGTGAAAACCGTATCAAAAGCCGTAAGCATGTTTTAGCAGGAGAAGGCGGCCGAACATACACCATAAGGATTTATGACAGACAAGAACGGATGGCGACTTTACTTTATACTTATGTTATAAAATACAATATTAAAGAACGAAGAAGAAGATTATTTAAATATAGTTAAGTAGGTCTTCAGCTTTGCTGCTGACTGTACTAATACTTTATTAACCGACTACTCTGTGTAGCACGTGAACTTTATTTCGCCGAACGTGCATCCGACAGACTGTGGCTGCTTGAATATTTATAAACGTTTTTTAAATACCTTGAAAGAATTACATATTTCTTCACCACGCGTAATTTCAACATCAAGTGTAATTTGTGGTAGACACATCACTTTAGGTGAATTGCGTGTGTAGAATACTATTATTATAGTACAATGTCAATCACTGCGAATCAGTATAGTTATTACACATTCAAAATGATAATTTAATTTCTTCAGCAGTTCTTATGTACGACATAAATTACACGAAATTCATACCCAATGGAACTATTTTGAATTGGAAAGTCGCTGGCACCACGTAATTGCTTGCAGTGATCTATGCTTAGAGATAATTATTAAACCGACTGCTGAATTATAATAATTTATTATTATTACCTAACAAAAAGTTAAGTAACTGACGTGCTAAGTGAATCCTAGCGTAGATACAATAAAAACTAAATTTTTGCTACTCGCACACACTTCCTTGTTTTTTACATGCATAATGAACGTATTATAATGTGTAATATATTCTATTTAGGTATCGAATATCCGGGTCATGTTCAATTCAGTCGGCACATGAATTGGTTGCTTATAGTTTTTTTACTTAAAGAAGGCTTGTTAAAGATGATACCAGATCGGCACGATGATTCTATAGGCAGCTTAATTTCTGAAGTGCTTAATCATCTTGCTGAATTAGGATTTGTACTGTTGTGGTTGTTTACCACTAACGATTACCAACCTAAGAATTATGGAGCGACTTGATCGTTGTACGACCAAGCTCCTTAAATTAAGATTAAAAAAAAAACCCTAAGAATTGGCACTTGACACCTGTGGAAATAAATTACAATAATTATTTTAACTTTCAAACTTGACATGTGTCACATGGTCGTTGTTGGTAGGGTTATTAATTTGAAATTTGTAGTTTTTTTTAAAAGGTAGTAATGATAAGTTAATAGGTACATGCATGTGCAATGTGCATGGTATTTGCATGTGAAAAGTTGTTCCGATTAATTGTCGTCTTAGATCGAGTTAGAAAGTACCTTCTTAAACCGAGACCTAAGTTACACGTATCCGTCGCACGCTATCTATTTGTAGTCATGATTAAGGGATGCACTGAGAGATATTATAAACTTGCGCCAGCCGTGTAAAGGCCACTCCACCGAGTAGGAAGCCGTTTGAAACATATCATTCAATACAACACTAATCTACTTTATTGAATACTAACACATACATAATAGTAAAGACTTACAGGTAAACCTTAGGTATAGTCTTGAATATCAAATCAAATACAGTAATGCATGGACTGTGTATTTCCGTTTTTTTTTAAGAGCACGCGCTACGTCGCAAGGGTGCACGAGTGCACGAACGCTCTCATATTATTTTTCTATAGGCGTGCACCCGATCCGTGTACCCGCTCCGTGCGCCCGCGCGGCTTAGCGGCAGTCCTAATGCAAATAAATGAAATGAATGAGTATACGTAGAAAATACATTCGATATTGAAACTGGACCAAAATTCGCTACAAGCTTTGGTCACAACTACAGTCGAAGAGTTGTTTGCTAAGCTTTTTATTTTGTGAGGGTGGCGTCCTGGAGTCTTTTTTATCACGACTCGGAACACGAATTGCGAAACTCGATTCAAAACGTTAGGACTCGAGTCATGGTTCGTCTATGACTCACGCTCGAATCGACTCCAGAGCTCGAGTCTTTTACACTAACACTACATTTGTGAGTCAGCAATTTGCCATAGGTACGATTTCCGCTTCGTGTTCATAATCCTTACCTAGTAAACAAAAAAAATACAGTATGCGAATTACCTATTTCGGAATATCTCCTTTTCTTTTACGACTGACTGGTAGAGAATACCGAATAAGCAATAAATCCGCCATTTTTATAAGTATTTTACTGAGTATTAAAGCTTAAATAAATCAATATATAAACGAAGGTTACAGTGCACTCATAGTCATAAGTAAGTAGGTACTTAGATGACACCGTTATTTAAACCTACGTGGATCAATCCCCTATAAACCGAACCATAAATCGGTCACCGCAGACCGTATTTTATTGACATGACATAACTGACGAACTATAAACTAACGCAATTGATGTATTCGTAATGTATAGTCGACCAAGAAATTGCTTGACCACTTTTCGACCGTATTACAAAGGGATAAGGTTCAAAAGTGGTCAAGCAATTACTTGGTCGACTATACATCCACTTTGAATCCTTGAACTAGCAAAAAAAGCTGCGACTGTTTTTGTCATATTATAAAAAATTTCGGTTTCTAACTGATTAACTGGCGACATATGACATGGTCACTTGTGTAAATTGTACAGGCGATTTCATTTACCGCCTAATTTTTTACTTTTTAACTTTCCTAAAAAAGAAACCAACTTCATACATAGTGCTTCTGATGTGCCTAGTATTTACGTAGACGGCGAAATTTATAACTACTTACCATCGGACGATCCGCATGCCCTTTACCATCGTGGTATAATAATGCAACGCATGAGTGAAACTTCTTACGTGAGTTTTTTTATAGTGCTCAGTTGCTATTATATTGTAGTTATATTGCTTATCTCAGGCGTAGTTTAAAAAAACATAGTACCTATTCAGTAAAAATGTATTAATGATTGTGCTTAAAAAATACAAAGGAATTTAGAACCACTTCTCTATTTTATTTAAGTTAAAAATTTATAATTCAGTAGGTATTTAAATGTGTCTTATTTGGGAGTTTTAAGGTTTAAATGCTTACCGGCTGTTTTTTTTTTAAAGAGGTAGACTGAAAGCAAAGAACGCCATTAGCTCCGTTCCTGACAATCCCTACATACTTCCCTCGCTTCCTCACGCACATTCCTCTGTTCGCGTGTGCTCGTCGGTTCCGGGTACTTCTAATTGCCACGTCATATTAACATTGACAATCCCTAGCAACGTGTTTGTGAATAATTACAAACAACTATCTTACTATGACAAGGTTCCATTTAAGCTCAAAAGTTAAAAATATTACGTGTCATCATTTGCATTTTTTTAAGAATAGATAATTATATTGACTCCTTTGGCTGGCATAAAAAAGTCAATGTATGTATGTATGTGTATTGTGAGAAGGTTCCACAGTGCCTCATGCGTCAAACGGTGCGACTGTTAACTTATTGAAGGAATTCACTTAACCGAGTTATCAGACAAAGAATGCCCCTTGGTATAATGGCTGCTATTTATTCTTGTGTAATAAAATAAATAGCTTTAAGTGGTCATTAAAAAATATCCTTACTCAGCTCTGCTGTAGTGACTAGTGACTCATCAATGCGTGAATGCTATGAGGTACATAAGAACATAAATAAATAATTTACCTCTGTGACGCATACCATTTGCTAAGTTTAGTCGAACCATTTAAATCGTGATCAAACGTGGAACCTTATCACAGCTATCACGTCACAGTGACAGCCCATGCCTACCACGGAAGTTATGTTAACATTTGTTGTGAAACGGTTACACAGTGGGTCACGACCACTAGCTGAACCCATAGGAAATGATTTGACCTGGAGCATTAGTAGTTATTTGTAATCATAAATGAGCAAAAAAGTTAATCAATTAACCTCCTGCGTGTCATAATATAGGTAATTCCCCTTTTGGCTCTACCGTACCTACTTGGAAAGATGGAAGGAAATATCATGTTTAAATTATAGCTGGTAGTCTTAGAAAATGCCAGAGGAGAACACGGGGGGGAGGGGTAACTGTCTCTCCTTAGAGCATAAATGAATGTCTATACACGAGCTCATTTTTTCCAGTTGTACCAAAAAGTACGTACGTAGTACGTGGTGTATACCACGAAACATAATCGATATTTTTTACTTACTTTGAGGTTACCTACTCGGTATAGTTGCAGGCAAACAACTTGAGCATAAATCGAGTGGAAGGGGTATGTTTGCACATTTGTACTAGAAACGGCTGCTGCGCAGTCAAGGTCAGTGCTCAAGTTATTGGCCGGGAACTGTACAGAATATTATGGTCACAGGGTATATCGTAGATAAAAGTATTTTTATTTATTTATCATAAATGTGCATTTATTTATTATAAATTTGTATACACATTATCTTAAATTCCTCTTCACCAATTTTGCAAAGATTAAACTAAATACCCCACAGTTATTACGAAAAACAGTCTAATCGCTGCATATGACATGTGCATTATAATATAACATTTAAGGATTTCTTTGATTTTGATTTTTTTTCATTTTAGATCAAATCACGTGTTGCGCATATTTTCATTACGAAATACAGCGAATTCTAAAGTAATCAACATCCTAATTCCACTAAATATTCCTTTGATTAAATCTAAATGGTGTTGCCGGCATTAGCCGAGGTTAACCGTTCATTATGCCCTGTCAGCTAAGGGAGAGAAGTAATGAATCGTTTCAGCCGATTGTTGGTAAACTTGCTTTTAGTTTATCCGGATTCCGACTGTCGGAACCACATGAGTAAATGCCCTACACAAATAGAGCATCATACAACCAATGCATGTTGGTGTGTGCGTGACTTCTTAAGTTTGTCCACTGTCCGAACTGGGTACCGTTTTATTCATGGGCGACACAATGCTTCGACGTGTAGACATTCAGTGGTACTTGTAACATCATTACAGATACAAGTACATCAAATATACTTGAAAATTCAATTATACATTAGGTAGCAAACGAGATATAACTTCCGTCCATCAACTCGCTATACTTACCGCAAACATTCACACCAACTTGATCACTAACTTACAAACAAATCCCATTTAGGTGCCATTCATAGAACCAAATTAATAAACCTTCAGTGCTCGCAGGATAGCGGGACTTATGTGTGACATAGTGCTTTAAAAAGTGGTGTTTAAAAAAACAGCTTAAGAAATTGTGATTCCAAGGATTAAGGTTGCTTCTCGGTACGAATGTAGGTATAATATACCAATCGTAGCGTATTATAATCATAGTAAGCCTACTCGTGACCACGGCCATTGAAACACATTCGAAACTTCGAGGTAAATTAGCAATGTTTTATCGCGTTAATATCCCGTTTGACGTTATAATATGTGTGAATATCGCGAAAGCTTAAAGCAATTAATCGTATGAAGCTTTGCCTCTGTATGGCATTTACTCATGTAGTCGGAACTGCGGGTAACGCCGGCCGAACATAAATTGCCGGGCCTCGCCCCCGTTTCTCACCTATTCCGATGCTCGGCACGTCTGAGCTCAATTTTCTACCCTCTAAATTTTAGAACGATTTTACTCTTCGCTACTGGGTGATGTTAGTATAAGTTTGGGAATTTAGTATAGAGACTTGGAATAACAAATTTTACTGATTCAAAGGCTTTTACCGCATCCGATCTTAAGATTCGTAAGTAAGATACTACATATTTTATACATATACGAGTATGTTTTAAGCAAAATTAGAATAGTTGTAATTTATAACGATTTATAAGAGCTGGTACACCGATAATGTATGAAACTCCTGTGAAACGACCTATACAAGCTTTATGGTATAATAGTATAGCTTAGTACGCGTTGCAATGTTTTTTTCTTGTCAGAAACCTTTATTGTTAGAAGATGAATAGTATAAATCCAGCCATCTCGCTTTCCCGTTTACCTCTCAAAAACTATTGCGGTGCGGCGCATAACAACTTTGGATGAATGATTTACGAACGCTTAAAAGACGAACAAAGAAAAAAACAAACTGGTATTATTTTCTGTCTGCTCTTTCATTAAAGATTTGGAAAGAGCTGACTCAGCTATTTATTTTGCCGTGACCGCGTACAGAAAATAAAGTGCCATCAAAAATGCAATATATTTCCGATGTTTCCAGCGTGTTCGGTTCATGTTGGATAATTTTATAAAACAGGTTTCGCGTCCGTAACGCCCGCAAGTCTGCCTCGCGCAAATGACTTGCGCTTACATTTAAAAAAACTTAAATAAAAAGCAGGTATTGAGCTGGCTAAGGAAAAGTCAATTCGTGTCGCACTGTAAAAAAGAACCATAAAAACTTAAATACATAGTTACTATTATTACGCATTTAACATATCAAGCGCGTAAAAAGTTAAGGGATAATCTTATAGGCGATTTTAGATTTTAAAGTCCCTAGCACGGTGGTATTCTTCGCAGACAAAAAGCTCATAGGGCCAACTGCAATCCCTGTGGACAGCTGTATAGTAAGGGAAATACATTCACGTACCACCTTACAACCCTGTCACAATGACACGACGCATTAAACGCCACGCTATGTCATACAAATGTCATGCGTATGTCTCTTCGACTAGGTTCTACGGTGGTACGTGAATGTATTTCCTTGACTGTACCTGTGACCACTCTCTAAATCTTCAGTGGTATAGTCTCTCATTCAAGGCATTCCATGTCTTGCGTTTTCCAATTCCGCGACATTACCACTACAAAAATCCCCATATTTCTCTATTTCCTGCCTTCAGGAGGTCTAAGAGAAGACAGGGTATGAAAAAAAATACATCAACAAGATAACTTTAACTAAGAATTGCACGTAAACATCTGACTTGACTAAGAAAAATAGTACATGTAAAGCTTATCTAGATACACGTACCCCGCTATATTCCCGATTCCCGGCAACATGACCGTTCGAGTTTAGTTTAATTTATCCCTCCCTACGGCTCTGTCTAGATATTCACTAGTGTCATGAGAAAGGAACCTAAAAGTAAATTAAAATTGGATAATAGCCATGTTAGGGGTCTGTGCCCCCCTTGCGTCGTCGTGGACCATGATCCAGGTCTCTCGGCGCCTGGTTGTTAACCGGTTGAGAGTAACGCCATGGTGGTTTTTAGTTTGGGTACGCTCTCCACTCTGGGGGGAGAGTCCCACATACATATCTCCCGAGCCACTCCAGGCAGGGGGAAGGCGTAAAGCTTTCCCACCATGCAAAAAAGGGGGGTCTGTACCCCTATGCTATCAGCGTCGTAAGGTGCACAGAAACGTAGTGAAATCCAAATGCTGTATCTATCTCACTCTTAATCGTCATGAGTAGGAGTGCCCTACAGCTTCTGTTTTCGGTCTGCTTCTATCAATTATTTGTTGAAAATGTATTGCACATAAAACAAAATGTACAAAAGGTGGAATTAACGCCAGTCCCTGCCAGTCAACCTTTGGACATAATCAGAAAAGTTGTAGGCGGTATTATGATTTGTCGGCATCAAAAATGGCTTTGGGCAGCTAGCATAACTTGAAGACAAATCAGTCGCTACTCGTTTAGTGCATCTTTTTGTCATCGGTTATATAGACTTTATAGAGGGACGTGCATAGCAGTAAATCGAGTCACACCATCTTGTGCTAGTCGCGCTGGTGACTGTATTTCTTGGTGTAAGTACCTTGCTGTCGATCATAAATAAGGATAATACTAATTTATAATGACTACTACTGAACTTATCCTGATAAACCTGTGCGTGAAACTACTTAAAAAGCAGGGGTTCTCAAACAGTGCGCCACGAGGGCCAAGGACACCGTAGAAAATCCACAAGGGCGTCGCGAGGAAATCCTATTTTCCGTTTTCTTACTGTGTTCATTTCATTACGCGTAATTCTCTTAAAAATAAGTAATAAAATAATAAATAAGTGTCTTTGGACAAGTTACGGGACTTGACCTAGTCCTAAACTAAGCAAAGCTTGTACTATGGGTACTAGGCAATAACAGACATACTTATAAACTAAATAAACTAAATAAACATACTTATATAGATCAATACAATAGGTCCCTAAATACATATAACATCCACGACTCAGGTATAGACTTTCACGTTCATTATACACATTTGCCCTTTGTGGGAATTGAACCCACTATTTCTAGCCTCATAGCATAGTCATAGCCACTAACCATTAGACAATCTGGTCGTCCAAATACAACAGGTGACATGTGACAGCGACAATTTGCCAAAAATGGCTAACTCGAAGGGTGTTTGTATTGCATCTTTAATAATCGATACGCAATGTACTCGGAATTGTCGTCGTCACTTCACATTTGTTAGTTTGGTGAAATAGGAGCCAGTAAGTAAGTGCGCCGGGAATTTAATAAGTTTGGGAACCTCTGCATTAAAAGCATAGAATATATAGTCAGCTAAGCCAATATCAGCTAATCCGATGACCTCATACAGGTGGCAGGAAGGCGCTGGTTGCATGCTGCTTCCAACCGGCCACTTTGGAAATCCATGGAGGAGGCCTATGTCCAACAGTGGACTTCTTGTGGCTGAGATGATGATGATGATGATAAGAAAATACTTTATCAGCTAAGCCAATAAGTTTTTACCAATGAGTATTTTACTGAGACGTTGTTACAATGTCTTACAATACAATATAAACATTGGCCATTTATGACGCTCACATCACTTTCAACCTTATGCTGGTAGTGTTAAAGCGATTTCTTGGGCGACAATGGCTAATACGAATATTGTTCAATGTTATAGACATTTGGATCGAGTGTAATCTTCATGGAAATAATTTCTTTATTGCCTCGTATTCCTAAAATATAATAAGTACGTATTAGCACTCCTCAGTAACTTTCTTACCTACTTGAACAAACATCCTGCTTGCTGCTTCAAAAAAATCGATGGGTAGAAATCGGGCTACTACCGCTAATGTATTTTCGTGAATTCAATGATTTCCAATTAAAGAAGTTTGGTTGGGATCTGGAGTCCTGGTCTTGGCATTTTTCTGCTTGTTTTCTATATGTCAATCTATATTTTTCTCAATATAGTTTAGATATAAATCTGTCCAATATAGTTTATTTCGTTCAAATCCATCAAGTATAGTTGCAGGCAAACGACTTGAGCATAAATTGAGTGGAGTGGGTAAGTTTGCGCATACACATTTGTACTAAAACTACTATTTTAACTAATTTATTTTTTATTTTAATTAATTTCCCTTATCTTTCAACATAATTATCAAACTGCGTATCTACTTACAAGTATTGCCTGTTTAAATAGTAACACAACCTCAATCAGTAATTGTGTCCATAATTTGAACGCAACTAAACTAATCAAAATATCGTGTTATGTGATAATTATGCGATCGTTATTGGACTCTAATGCGATAATAGTTGTAATAAAATGTGACGACATTCTTACGGACAATCTAATTATGTGTACCTGCCAATGAGCCGTTGCACGTTAGGCAATAGTTGTACATTCAGCATCATATTATATATCTACACTGACAAAAACTCGAAAAGATCTGCTCTTCTACACACGCCTCTATCGTCCAGAGAATACGAGCTAGTGTAGATATTTTTGAGGCCTTCGCCGAAGGGGATATATCTGCTGCTTACTGTATCTAAGCCCGAGTTACGATGATTATTGCAATGTCCTTGTGTACAAAGACAAACTTCTATTATTAAAATTCCTTTACAAGAGAACCTTTCTTATGAAACGTTGCGCAATGATTATTGATTATTCAAATCACAGTAACTATGTTTGTAAATCAAGCAGACGTGAAGTATATTTATGCTTGATATATTGTCTTGTTTATCTTAACCGCTTTAATGTACAGGTGGTTTGAACTGAAGACAAAATCAATCACAATTTATTTAATACGACCTACATGTCAATTTGAATTAGTCGTCTAGTAATTGAAATGATTGACTTCCATTGTAGTAAGTATAGTAAATATGGTTAAAATGACAGGCTACATTATTGCACGCACATTAGCCGGGGTACTAAATGTTAAAATACCTAGGAATACGGTCGCGTCGCACCTATTATTAAGTTGCTTAATGTTTTATTATCCAAAGTTTTTTTATTTTATGTGAATATGGGTAGTTCTACAAACTAAGGAATTTTCGGCGGCCCAGCTAAAATATCATAAAAAAAATTGATACAAACTAATTTATTTGTATAACATACTGTACAACATACCTATGCCTAGCTGGTCACTAAAATTGATGGAGATTAAAAATTATTTTCTTGACGAAATTTCAATTCAAAACGTAAAATTTTCAGGATCCTGGAGTGTCCCACAAGCAAAATAGGATTGAAAGTGTACTGTGATTTATTTACTACGACATTGAGGCCATAAATGAAACAAGAATAAAAAAAGGACTTTTTTTTTTCTTACCTGGGAGACATATTATTATTTTATTGCACCAAAAATATTATAAAATCCTGTTCTAGAATTTGTCCCATCAGTTTTATGTCAGGATCCTGTTCAATGTAAAATAAGCGAATATTCAATATTCTATTGGCCGAGCGACGTCGTCGTTCGGATGAGTTGGTTGTGCATACGAAAAAGACAAAGAATACCACCTATCTCTTTGCACCTAGCGTGTTGTTTAGCCGGCCCGGCACAGTTAACGGAGGCAATCGCGTCGTAATCAGTCAAGTTCACAGAATTCTGGTAAGATATTTACTTACGAAATAAACATAATAATATGGTAATTTTAGCATTTTTATATGTAAGTTGCTTACACGAAGGCTTAGTTCTGCTTAACTTTGGTTAAATGTTATAAATCGATGATTTTTTTCAAATATAATTCAAAAATTCTCAGGAACCTGGTCTCAGGATCCTGTCAAATTAAGACCCAGGATATTGAGAAATCTCCAGAATCATCAAATTACTGAACAATTACAACAGATAAAAGGTCAGAGGAAAGCTATAACTCAAAAAAGAAAATTTTAAGATATTGTTAACGTGCAAAAAAAAAGAAAATATAAAAAAAAAGTTAAAAAGGAGGTAAAATAAAATAGACAACCGAAATCAAAAGAAACATAGAGATAAAGAAAATAAATTAAAAATAACAAAGAAAAATAAGCACGAATCCAGTGACTATAAGTGCGTTATTTGTGGTATTCTCTATAGCGAAGATACGACAGGAAATAACTGGCTCCAGTGACTTTAATGCAATAATTGTTATTTATTTGTAAAAATATTCAGAAATAAACGTTAATTTCTGTTGATTTTCGACTTAATCCTCAGTTTTCTGGTTATATTCTCAGTTTCCTGTTACTTGATTTTCTTGAAATGGCCATAAATCTGAAATTTTGAAATATTTTGACTGTTCCACTTAACATAGGCTGAAAGGTGTTGTATTCTTTATGATAGACTATGTTTTGCAACCAGAATGGGAAAAAAAATGTCGGGCCGGATTCAGACTCATTTTCGTCCTTCGTTTGTAGAACAACCCATATAGAGATCCAAGAAAGTCATCACGGTAGCCAGAACAATACATACTTATTAAGGCAGGTTGACAGGCTACAGATAAAGCGGTAACTGAGGTATATCTGTTCGTTTCACAATGTAGAACTGCACGGTTCTTAGTAACGATGTACGAAATAAAATGCAAAGTTTCGTCAAAATAACAAACTGCGAGGTGAAATTACAGGCTGAGCAATCTCGATTTCGAAAAACATAGTGTTTCATTCGCCTAGTTAGCTTTTTATCTAGCCCATGGGTCAGTGAGTAGAGAACGAGTGCCTATCCACCGGTGTCTTAATGGAATCGTCAATTTGTAATAAAACTAGTGTCTGAAATGTACGTTTTGTGTCACAACAAACGTCTCGAATGCGTTAGCGTGAACTTTTCAACTACTTACTATGTGAATACTTAGTTTATTGTTCCAGATAGGCGCCGCTAGAGGCATTGTGTATATTTCCTTAGTACTTGAGAAGTGAACGTTCCTTGTGACAAAATTTACACTAAATATGTAGGATAAATTACAAAAAGCGATGAAGTTGGATACTTTTGCCCTACCCGGTAGTGACGTACATGTATATACGCCGAGTATAAAATCAGCGCGGTGCAATAAATATTTTGATTGATTGATTGATTGAGTGTAATATCTTACCTCGCCGAACATGCTGAGTCTGAGCCTTTTGCCACTTGAGCTTACTTTTTTTATGGTGGCAATAAATGGTTTTTATTTAATTGATTTCAAACAGGCGTTGGGAGGCTAGCGGATATGCTAGTATGCTACGCTACGCTATGCTCACACAAAGTCTGAAGGGTGTCATCATTCGTCGCGGTCCGCACTGACATTGCAGCTTTATTCACTTGTTTCTTTAGACGTGAACATCCTTAAAAACTGTAAGGATATATAACTTGTATGTTATGAGGAAGAAGTTAATAAAAAGCTGACTCAGGGTCATAAAATCCACTTTTTTATATTTTGGGTACAGCCCAGTGACGTGCGACAAAGATGAACTAAAACACCTTAAAGTTAAATAAATAATTGTGTACTTTCATATAATGAGTCGTCACATCATAAAATCTGGTGACTCGGTCGGTTGTACGTTTCTGTTCTAGTTTAACTTTGTAGACTACAAAAATATGTCATTCACCTCAATCGGTATCAGGAAAGGATTAGGCGCGAGCGAGATAGTTATGCCATACATAGATAATGTTAATCATTACTCGGTAGGCAGGCCTAATTCGTTATCGGCGGACTGGTTAGTAAGGCCGGGTGCTCACCGGAAGCATGCTCATGTAAATCATGTTACATTACGAGTGGTGCGCACTGTAATGCTGATTTCACACGGGGGAGAAGCAGTTAGGCAATGGAGGGAATAGCACTGTTTTTTATCTATACCACATAGAAAGGCAAACAAGCAAGCGGGTCACCTGATGGTAAGTGATCACCACCGCCTATAGACATTCGCAACACCAAGGATATTGCAGATGCGTTGCCATCCCACAGGGCTAAGATGGAATATCTCTTGTGCCAGTAACACCGGCTGTCTTGTTCTCCATGCCGAAACACAACAGTGCAAACACTGCTGCTTAGCGGCTGGATTAGCGAGCAAGATGGTGGTAGGAATCCAGGCGGATCTTGCACAAGATCCTACTACCCGCAAAGTACCAATACAATTGGAACGGCCTCGGCAGTCAGGGTGTGCGCGTTAAAATTGTAGCACCACTTACTACGTATTCACTCTACTGCCTCACTGTTCTGCCCAGTTTGAAAGCAGTCTGTCTGGTTCCATAATCGCCACACTACTTAGTGTTCGAAATGTATTATTACAAGGGTGCGCACCGTGATGCTCGTATCTAAATATTCACTAACTAGCTTTACTTTACCTTCAACTTTAGCTGCGAAGATTTTGGTTACATTCTAAATTCCACCTTCCTTTAAACTCTCTTAACGTTAACTAGTATTTCTCATAAATCCTTTATTAAGTGCCCCTCTATACCTCTAAACGACACATGTCCCAAAATACCATATTTATATCTTCAGGCGTTTGTTCATTGTCTGTCAGTCAGTAAAGGAAAACTAAATATAATTTAAATTTAATAATTTCAATGTTACACATTAAAAATCAAAAATCTAAAGAATTTTCGGTTACGAATTTTAAAGGAATTCTTTTATTATGTACAGATTTAAAGCTGGAACCTGGGCTCTTGTATTACGTGTTAATGCTCCCGGTGAGTTCCTGGCTTAAGAGGTCGGGCGACATTTCTAATAATTTAACATTACTCAATTTACGTCAGCATTGCAATTTTAGTAGCCGACAGCTTGTTGTGGTAGGTTCGCCATTATAACACTAGGTATATTCTCAAGAACGAGAATAAGAGTGAAATAATTCAGTGAAGATTTAAATTACACTCTTGGTGTTAGGTTTTTCCACTTGTGAGGATGTAAATAAGTAGTTATCTAGCGTTTCGTTTAGGTGTCGGAGGTGCTAGTAGCGCCATTTAACAAGTATAATATAACATTATCGAAGATTTGAATGCAGGAAGGATACCTAATACATACTTTTAATTTTTACAGCGTGTGTGTTACAACAACAAATAAATAGTAAAAAATAAAAATAGGTTAAAATACAAGAAACGTGTTTTCTTTTGGTGTTTTTTTATACGGAACCCTTTTGTGTGCGAGTCCAACTCTCACTTGGCCGGCATATTTAGTAACATTTTGTGTGTTTCATTTTCATGTATCATTTGGTAGTGAAATTACTTAATGTAACTCAACGTTTGACCTAGATGTGAGTTTACAATCACCAAATAAACAAGTTGTTAATAATGTTGCGCGAGCTTCTTCAACATGTAGTTACGTAACTGATCTCTTGCTGGCGTTGCTCAAAACTAAATCGATTTAAAATATCACTATTTCATTATTAGTAGTAATAAAATTGTAATTTATTACTGAACATGGTTATAGGTACGAATTTTGTAGGCCAAACTGTTAACTTTGCCCAGTTAGTTAAGTACTTTCTGCGTAATTTTCGTAACTAGATACTTTTCAGGCATTTTAATGGCCGACTGTCGACAATAAATATCGGACAAGTGCGAGTCGCACTTGTGCACCGAGGGCTCACAAGTCCGAACTATGTTTGTGATATCCTACAAATATTATAAACGCGAAAGTTTGTAAGTATGGATGGATGTTTGTTACTCTTTCACGTAAAAACTACTGAATGGATTTGGATGAAATTTGGCACACACATAGTTTATAACTTGGATTAACACATAGAATATTTTTATCCCGTAAAAAAGCATGGTTCCCACGGTTGGTTATACGCCGCCGTGACACCATGAGCAGAAGAGCAGGAAATATTGCAGATTGCATCTTGGGTGCCGTTTGCTTGATTCAATTTAAAAAGTCTACGCGGACGAAGTCGCGGGCAAAAGCTAGTGTACCCATAAAATAAAGTTTTTATTTCATTTGGTTTTAAATGGTGTGCGAGAGCGACGCACACTACTATTTGTTGATATAATATTTAAGTTTGCACTTATAATAAAACCTAATTTAACTCTTGTAAATATGTATTTATTACCAATTTTACAATAGAGAAAAAAACCGTTTTGTAAAGACCTTTCTTTATTTTTTTGTTACTTTTTGGGATATATTTTATAACAACCCCTATTCTGCGAACAACCTGTCTATTATATTACCGATCCAGATATACGAAGAGCGTTTTAGTTTTAGAGACCTGACGGACAGAAGGACAGCGTAGGCGTAGTTATAATAGGTCTTTGGTAAAAATGGCGAAGAGAACCGCTTAAATTTGTTTCTTTACTAAAACAATCTATACTAAACTTGGTACACACGTTATAGCTTGTAGGTACCCGTTTTACCCTGATATAACTAGAGGTTTTCTTATTCCAGAGGAACCACATGTTTGTGTATGTCTATAAACTGTCAATAGTTTGCCAACTTAAGCAGCTAATTAGGAATAATTGCACCACGATTCTGCAATAATTATTGCGCAATGATTGGAAAAGCACTATTGGAAAATAAGTTTGTACAAACACAGACCTTGTGAATATATTTATGTATTTTTAATTAATATTTATTCAACAACAATGATAATTATTAAAAATTAAAATCTCAGTTCTAAAATAAAAGCTAAACTAAAACTAAAAGTATCCTAAAATTAAATTAAAATATAAATATCTAAAATTTAAAAATATTATATACTCGTAAACTAGACCCCTTTGGCATGGTGCCGAAGATACTGGCAGCCCTAGATAAAAATTTACTGTCGTTTTTGATATCAAGTAACCTACACCATTTTTTATTGTAAATCCGAAGAATAATCGAACTACACTTATAATTTGACTACACTTACTAAGCCGTAAAATCTTTAACAGACCTACTGAGAGACTTTTTTTTTTCAAAATAAGATGTTGCTGGTGTTGTGTGGGGAAAGAATGCCGTCGACTACTCGACTCCTACGTGGACGAATAATAATAAACATTGTAACGCAGTTTATTTTGTAGTAGCAATAGAGAAGTACCTCTGTGGCATATTTGCAAAGTTTGCTAATTCTGAGTCATGAGCCAGCCCCCCCTCCCCGTTTACGCCTGTGCCAGGTGGCAGAAATAACTAAGCCCATCATACTTGACATTACAGATAATTCATGAATAATTCGAATTAACTTGACAACGGAGATCTTATGTTAGCTTCGTTGATATAAATTTACTAGTTACCAGATTACTAAGATAAGATAAGATAATTTATCCATAAAAACTTTAAATTACATGAAAACATAATTAATACAGAAACTTACTTACAATCTATGTAACACGTTTGCCTGAACTAGGAGATCCTGTGTTTCAGGCTAGAAGAGCTAACAAAATCATACAAAATCTTATAAATACACATTCCATACTGGTGACGCATCAGTAAACATTTTGGTTTTTAAATTTAAATAACTAAAATTAACAATGTATAAAAACTTATAATAAAATACAACTATTAATTACTTTAACACAACAAGCAAGTTTACTGTTAGTAATGTATGTGTATCGCTTGTCCATCCGTCATCACTTAAAGAGCGCCGCAGCTGAAAATCGGTGCTGTGCAGCATATGCTGAGCTGCGGTCTTTTTGACATTGGCGAACAACAGTTTCACAGTTCTATTTTAATTCTTTTTTTTAGTTACTACGTTTATGTGCTGTTGTTGTCCTATGCGTCTCTTTCTTTCCTTCCCTTACAGTGAAATATATGAAGCTTTACACTAAAATGAAATCCGATATCAAAAGTTGGGGTTTGCAGATGACATTATATCACGCCTGATGTGGTCGGGCCCTGATCTGTTTTATCCGAGAGATTTATTAGGTGACAAGCCTCCATACCACATGATATTGCTCCTGATCTGCCCATAACATTTAACAGATCTTGGCATCTTTAGACCCTTACTTTTGATCTCGGATTCCATTGGGTTTAAAAGTGTCTGCGCCGCCTATCTTTGACTAGACGCTATTCCCCGACCTATATTTCAACGTGCAACGTGTCCGACATTTTTAATTGTCGTTTTAAAATTGGCGATCGCAATGATGGCCAAAAGCCATTTTTAAAATAAGTAACACGAAGGAAGCTACGAGTCCCAGAGCCAGCTGATGAGGCAAATGTTTACGCAAACAACCGTATTGACTTTCCTGTTTAGCGACTCCGCTTAGATTGTTCCTCGTTCCACAGAGGTGCATTCGGTATGCAATCACAAAGTTCAAATTTCAAACTTTAAACCCGTAACATTGATTCACTCGATTGGATTAGTATCGGTTAATACGTGCCAATTATTTATTCTGGAAATCCTATGAATAATCTTTCGTCATAACGAGGCAAATTTAGGTACAAAATTATATTGTTGTTTTAAGCTATTTGAGAAAATACTCACAATTGTGTTTTGAATTTATTTGTGGTGCAACTTGTTAGCCACGAGCGATATGAAAAGTAAAATGACATATTCACCATAAGTACCTGACTCCGATGGTAACGTAGCTGTAATAAAAGTGACAAAGTTCTCAAAAGAGTTGTTTGTACTATTTTATTAAAGTGCTCAGGTACATTTAATAAGTACATCCCTGTGCAAGCGACGCGGACACCTGGGGACCGGTCGCACTCGTTCCGAGGGCCCACGCAATCCTGCCTCCACCCTGTACCAAGATACACAATAACACAATAATAGCACCAACGTAAAGCACAGAATCACAAAGCCGTCTTTCATTACTCCCTTTCCAAATACTAGTTACATTTAACGTGGAGCAAAACAAGAGATGGACGCGGCTTCAGTGGCTAGTTCGCTAATGCGACTGTACATTATAAAAGCGCAGTTCTCGAGTGGACAGCTAATGACTGTGAGTTTGTTACCAAACTATTTGCATTTTAAGACTGGATTTTTCCACGGAATGCCTAAGCCCCATTATTAGCTTATTCAACGTAATAACGAGAAAGCTTTGATTGTCTGCTGCCTTCATGGCAATAAATACCTTCATATTTTTTTACAGTCCCCGCCTGCATTTCTGTTGTTGAGTATTCTTTCGTATTAGGTTGGTTGAACTTGGACGTTTTGATCTATGGGAATTTTAAAACACGCCTATTCTAAATAAATAACAGTCTGATCGTCTAATAAATAATGCTAGATTGCTAAACTAAAATGCAAAATCTTTTCTGGTTAATATTTATGGCATTTCGTAACTAAGTCATAAATTATTATAATTATAAAGTTTTTTTGTATTGTCATAGTTAGTTTGTTAGTTTGTCTTCGGTTGTCATGAGCGGGTTAGTGATAATTACAATATAAAAAACATCCTCGTGCTAACTCTAACAGTGATACTTAACTACCGGTATTGTGAAAACGTAATGCGCTGAGTAATTATAAATAGTATTTTATGCAACTGTTGCATAATGAGGGGTCTTAAAACACGCGTGTGGTTTTATGAAACAAGCATCAGCGAGTTTCATAATAGGATCACACGAGTGTTTTAAGACCTAATTATGTACAGTTGCATACATTACTTTATCTTCACACATAATATCATAAGTACTCTATGATGGGTTCAGAAGCTATAGGGCAATGACCTGCATTGCTACTATCTACTAGTGCTAGGTAACTATTAAATATCTATAGACTGTACACATTAAAATAATGTAATAAAAAATGAATTTGAACAAATATAGAAATAAATTAGAAAAATTCTCATAATAATATTGGTTGTTATAATGCTGGTCATTGCCTACGGTTTCTGAACGCATTATAGAGCATTTATGATATATGTGTAGATAAAGGTATATTATTTTGTTTATCATATTTTTCAGTACTCGTAATCGCACATAGCACAATATACCTAAAATCATAAACCCTAGAAGATACCTAGACATCTTGTGATTGTGCAAGTGAGAAAGTAAACCTATTATAGCCATTGCCCAAGTAGTAAACAGAAAACAATTTCTATTTGTGATTGCTTGTTTGGAACAACCCCCATCCCCAAGCCCTCTTTATGTATGAACTTAGCATTATTCCTTTTAACCTTTAATTTTAAATACTTTGGCATAAGTAATATCACAAAAGGTTAAACTATAGTTTATAAGTTTATCTTCAAAATACTACCTACCGTAAGTAAGGTTACCGTTGTTTTTCTGAACAAACTTCTTGTTTAAAAAGATAGCCGAAAGAATTGCCAATTAATAATAATTTAACCAAATTGGGTGGCAAAAAGTCCACACGTCAGAGGGCCGGCAGGAAGCGATGCTTCCGCGCCGATCTTCCGCTCGGAAGTGCTCCGCTTCCTACTGGCGAGGCCGAGCTGCAATCAACTTATGTCGTGTGCATCGTTTATCTTACGGTGTCTTGCTTTCTTGTGACTTGTTATATGCTATTCGTTTAAACTTAAAGCTTGCTGTGCTAATTATTGTTTTATATTTTTTAAATACTTGCCTTCTTGTTTATAAATGATGCGTAAGCCTAAGTTAGTTAACATGTGTCATCTTTTATCTTTCATTGTAACGTTCACCCTCAAATGAAAGGATCAAAACATTAAAGGGGTTATTGTTTAATACTTACTATTACGATTATTATGTTGCTCTATAATCTTTAAAGAGAAAAAAAAGTGGTAAAGTTGCTGACTTCCTTGCGGCGTTTCTTTCAGCAGGATCTTCTATTTTCCGAAGCGCTGGTCGACTCAGCTATGATTTTATTTATGCAATGACCCTGAAATGTTCGTCCAAGTTTTAATACTTATATGTATCAGTGTTTCAATTCTTGTGACACTAGTTATAATTAGCCGCGGGGAGTGTTTGAATGTGCAAAGAAAACTGACTGTACGGTCAGCCTCTGAAGTAGCTTTAGTACCTTGTCCCTGTCTATAATGTGACAAATTCGAGCAACTCTCATTTCATACGCTACTACGACAAGGTTTTTAAATGTTTACCTTCTTCTGAGGCTGATTGTAACTACTCGTATATCCGTTGTGTAGTGTACCCATTTGTCGTAGGTCAGGCAAGTTTAGTTGCTGTTGTAATAATTTACCCGAAATATTTATGAGACCCTAAAACCATTAGAGTTATGACGTATATTCGTATAGTGACGAAAGTAATTCGTTAGCATTTGTGACGAAACCACTTCACTGGACGTGAGAAATCTTCGGAACAAATGATCTTTAATCTTAATCACCATGGTTTCTCGTTAACGTCATCCATCACTTCGATATAATTTTACATTTTAATGGATGCACTATGCGTCAATGTAGTACTTTACGATAGAACAACATGAAATCGCGAATATAGTGATCGGTAGTCGTTTTTAGGGTTCCGTATCCAAGCGGTGCTATCGGGACCATTTAAGCGTAGACTGTTCGTCCGTCTGTCATAACTTTTCCGGATTAGATAACAGGTTATAAATTTCACAAATTATATAGTACGTGATAGTACGTATAAACATAGAAATAGTAAAAAAATAGGGATTACTCCTCTTCAGCTTACAAGAGACGTGATTTTTAAAATTCAGTATCGTGAAAATGTAAAATAATACATACAAGCGTCAAACCTTGTGTCATTTTAGTACGAACTCTATGTAAAATAAAACAACAAATAATTAAAACCGGCGTGAATCGGCTCGCACTTAGGATCCAGAACTATAAATGTAAGAAAACACGTTTTTTGGCAAATATAAGCAGAAATATATTGCGCGGTGGCACGGCAACTTAGTGCGAGTCCGACTCGAACTTGACCGGTTTCTTCCAAATTCCTGACGTCATTTATGTCCACATGATCTCAGGCTGCAACGTGACGTGACGCACACAAATATTTATCAAACTTTTCTGGTAAATCGCCACGGCCGTTTTATGCGGTCGTTGACCTCCCCGGACGTAGTACAATGTCTTATTGAGGAATTGCACTGAAGGCTAAATTTGTGTCTGTAGTAATCTTCTTTCTAACCACAACGCGACGGAGTATGAAGTGTTCATCCTTTTTTATGCGATTGATCCTTGAACCGCCAAATATAATAAAATGTAGGTAAATGCGTGGTTGCGAAAGATATTTTTTATGCTTTAATGCGAAAGCCAGTGCCAGTGACTAGGCGCAGGCCCAGGATGGGCGTAAAAATGACCAGCACCAAGTTTTGGGTCATGCATGGTTAGTAACATATGCTACGCGCCGCAGCTCTACGAAGTTACTTGGAGGCGTGTCGCATACGCGAAGCGTACGCGACTGGTGTGGTTCAGCCTTAAGTGTGCAGGTTTCGTTCTATTTCTCAGAGTAGGTATTGTTAACCTACAATAGCAACTTGTAAAAACAAGAAGTACTATTTACTACTAGATGTACCTACTTGCTCATTTCCTACTATCTAATATAAACTGTAGGTACGTTTAAATGAGGTAAATGCATTTGAATTAACTCTCACTGTTCTTATTCTAGATAGTGTAAAAATGCATCAACATCTCTGCATTTTATGATGAATTATTCTAGGTAATATTGTCTCGTGTTAAGGTAAAATAAACCGGTCATATAAAAGATAAATTATGATTTAACTCATTGCTCACGACAGGCCAAGTTTTGTTTATCTGATTTTATCTCTATGTGTGACTTTCTTATGACACTGGTTTGACTGAGACGTAGAAAGGGATGACTTAAACCTGGGCCGGTCATGTTCGGGTCACAGTTTATGTTGTATGGATCCGGCCAATGCTAAAGGATACGTTTATACATTTAAGTTTCTTACTTTAAAATCTTACCTAAAAGTATGCCCGCCTTCCATAATCTGACCGCCATTCGTCCAATCCTATCTATGTATGACCCCTAAAGGCCCTAACATGACCGCTAAAGTTTAACCTACCTTCCTGCGACTCTCTCACTATTAGAGAATAGGACACGCAAAAAGTTCAAATAAACCTGTGCGGCGTTAGCGTCATGGGAATGTTTTTTGATAGCCATGCAATCAACATATCAATCCTTACTTTTATTTTATCCTAGGTACCTTAAGACCAAACATAAGGAGGGTTTTAAATTCTGAGCGATAAAGAGAACCAAGTCATTAGGAGCTCAAGATCCAACTGTCAATACGCCAATCTCTTACCAGCTTTTAAGTCCCTTCGTATTTAGTTTCTCAGCTCGATTCATAACGTATCGATTACCAGAACCATTCACAGTGTTCAAACGTTCGTTCAGATAAGATGCCTATTTGTAGCTGCGACTTGCCACATCCTTATTCCAAGGGCAACTTGCCGCTGAATAGCCGACGAAATGCTAATTCGTCCGCTACGGTGAATACCATATGCGGTCTTAAAAAACTGCCATTCCTAAATACTTTCGGACCGCCATAGGAAAATGCCAAAGATAACACGGCACGCAATCCGAATCAGCGAAGATGTCAAAATGTAATTAAAACATGCGTGCGAAAACGAGTTTTCATGTTACGAGAGTTATTTCGAGAACTCGACGCTTCTTGAATCGGACAGAGTGTTTTCATTCAATTCTTGCTACGGCACAACAATAACATGCCTACACACATAGTGCCAAAATGATGCTATAAACATGGTAGGATTCTGGATTAAAGACGAATGAACAAGAATTCTCAGTTTTTGACTGAATCAGTCACCGTCAACTGTTATTGAAATGCTAGCTACTAACTTGTACTTATTATTGCTTGAACAGATACGTTCATTTAAAGCATTTTAAAAATCAATAACAAGACATGACCTATGTCATTGTCATAGGGTAAACACTTCAATTGTCGGCACTACTCCGCGATGGACACGTTCAATCTTATTTCAAGACAAAAGTGGTTACAATCCTGTAAAAACTAGGTGCCAGTGATAAGTATTTTGGGTGCCAATAGAAGGGCTGTTGACCCTAAGTTTATTAAAATAAATAGATGAATAATTTACGTCGTCTATTGACAGCACAAACTTCAGTGTTTCGCATAGTTTTTCTTAAACGTAAATGTATTCCAGTACACACGAATATATTGCGCCAAATTTCATCGTAGAATCCATTAATGTGTGTTCAGCAGATACGAGTACGTCTCGGCTTGAATCAGAAGCTCGATGCTGCCAACAGGCACACCGAGGCATCCGCCAAAAATAAAGTCCTTGACCTTCTTGCTCTGAGTTTATCTCGCTTAAAAATAAAAGTAGCCATGAACTTCTCAGCGTATGTGCGGGTACATTGCTCGTGCATATAGGAAACTCGTTGTCGCGAGCCGGGCGGCCTTCGTTGGTTCACGAACAAGGCTCCTTTGTGCGATCCGGAGCTAGCGTTTGTGCATGTGTGGCGTATAAGGCTGTGGATTGAGGAAGCGTCTAGCTTAGATATGGCGAGGTTTATGGAGGATTGATTAGAGCCCGCGTATGCAATAACGATTGCACGTGGACGTGGAAATGGCTGAGTGCCTGATTCACTTAACTGACCAGTTGTATTATATTTATGGCCGATGAAGACAGTCTTTTGATGCTAAAACTTGGAATGGATATTATATGGGTACTTAGTAACTTCTTACTACCGTTATTATTAAGATTTTAAACTTAAACTTTACACTTTTTTGAGTTATTAAACTTTATAAACTATTTTCCTTAATAGATGTTTAATTGCCATTGAAATTAGTTTTATGCATGGGATGTGTTCCTAATTTAGCACACAAAAGGCCCTATCTATTCCTTAGTATTATTCTTACTAACTTATGGTAGAAGAAAAAGTTTCACTAAGGTATCATTTAAACTTATATCAGTAATGTTAGGTCCGTAGAACAATTTTGTATAATTTGATTTTTAATTTTATAAATAATTTTACAATCTACATTATGTAAAGTATGAAACCGCTTTATCTAAACCAAAAAAAAACCACTAATTATAAAAAATATTATCATATAAAGTCGATACAAAACCAAGGAAACAGAAAAAACACTTCACATTAGGCGTTTCTTATGAATTCGCGGCAGCAATTAACTTTAAGAGCGGCATCTCGAAACACAGACTCTTTGTTTCCGTCGAAAATTTGGCACGACTCGACTATACTCGGCCGTTCGATAATATCTGCCTTGGAAGACGTAAAATTGCCACCCAAGCAGCCAGCACATTATGAATATTTAATTGCGTAAACATGAAAAAAGTTTCATCGAAAATAGATTAATTGAACATTAATGATTACAGGACTTGATTGGCTTGTTTAGAGCACAAATTAAAGATGGGGACTAGAAAAACTAGTATAAAGAAGTTGGCAATTTTAAATGAAAAATCTTAGTCTTATTGGTCGTGGTAGTTGTGGTAAGTCGCATTCAGACCGAATAATCACTTTGTAGGCAAAGGCAAATCAAGCCACGGCTCCTGAAATAATTATAGAGTTTAGGTAGGTTTAAGAGGATATACTATAGTATGTTTAGGTACTAGCACTTTTGCTGCAGTTCCTGTAATATACCTAATAGAATCGTGTTGATAGACACGTGCACCGTATAGTGTGTTATTTACTGATGAACCAGCAAGAAATACAACACTGGTAGAGATGTTGCTTTATTTAAGAATAAGAGTAATACTTAGGTATGTGGTTACAATTCGACATAGATATATCACAGTAACAAGTTAAAAAAATACAATTAAAAATTAAAAAAACGCACTGGCATTAGCAAACTCTTCAAAACCGTAATAAAAAGAGGCTCCACTCAGCATACGCCAAGCCGCGATACTGATTCTTAGAGGCGTCCTTATTACTTACGAACTATTTATTTTAAACTATTACATTAATTATATAAAAAGAAAGACAATGAGGCGACGAAAAACAACAAACTTAGTGAACAAAAATTACATTTCAAGATACATTTTATTGAATATAAAATATAAACTAAAATACAGCCTAAATGATACTTCTTCCTGAACGCATCCGCAGCCTTTTAAATTTTACTCCACAAAATAAAAGAAAGTGTAAAAAGGTCTATTTCACGAAGTCAATTTGGGTTTTTATGTATTAGGCGTGTTTGTAAGTACGTACTGTAAAAAATGGCGTACGTAAAACTTGAACTTACGCACACTACAACAATATCTACACGTAAACGAAACAACATTTAAAGCCAAACAGAGTTCGTGAGATAGGATATCTCTAGCACATATATACTTTTGAATTGTTTAACAAAATATACTTAAGCACGCAAGAACCGACACGTTAACTATACGTATATTTAGTTATTATGGTAAATAAGCTGATTAACTAATTGAATTTCGAGCTTTCGCAGTATTAGCGGTTCACGCTTCTGAGCAACAAAGAGCGCCGGCATGAGGACCAGTTTTTATTCCGCTGACTTAAATAATACCGCCTAATGGCCGCCGAATGCAAAAAATGGAACGCAGCAACATTTTATAGCTAGGCACGACTCTTAAAAATCATGCCTAGAATACACAATAGACAAAACAAATAATGCTTATTGCTCGTTATAATTTATAAAGACGTCGATTCGTTTGTCTCTTCATGTTCATTAATAGATTCAAGTCAATTCAGACGCTACTTTACGGAGGTCGATACGGAGCATGTGTGTAGACTTGTAGAGTGTGTTTTTAAGTGGAGATTATCAGAGGCATTTCCATGAAAATATATCCACAGATGTAAATGTTTTGCAAAAGTGTTAGAGTCACGATGGTTTCGCGGAATAGCTACTTTTTAGGTTGGCTGGAAGAGATCGCTTTGAAGTGATAAGACGCTTATTGTTTTGCCTTGTATGTTATATGACAGTTTTATTTTTCATCACTCCTGTTTTATGTTTGTGTGGTGTACCAAAAAGAGTTAACCTAAAATCCTTAATCCTTTAACCTTTGGACTTTATTGTATTGAAATATTTAAGAGAAAAATGGATGGATGTTCTTGTAGTCGACTGCTCAAATAGTTTATTCAAAAGTTAAATGTCTTATTTTACGTAATCCTGTTGTTATCTTTATATTTGCATGTGTACTATTCCTTACAGGTTTGTGTATAATATAAAGCGGGATCTCAATCCCTTACGACGTGAGCCATGTGTGGAATTGTCATAAAATAACATTGCCCGAGATTTACGACCAATAACAGAGCTTGTATGAATATTCTGTACATCCGTAGCTAACCTCTACGTCGCTTGTAACATTATCATGTTTAAAATTAATGCTAGTTGTCTGCCTAATAACAAAGACATATTAAAATCTAGGAAATGGTCCAAATTCGTTGAGTATCTTCCTGGTGACACGCCGACAAGCCAAGGGCATCGTATATGTTAACGACGCACTTAATATTATAGAAGTAAGATGAATCGAAAATATAAAAGAAAATATAGTTTTTAGATGTTCACACGTTTATTGAACGTAAATGACAGTTTTATATAAAAAATAGACAATATAGAAATAAAAAACCTACTGTTCATGTAGTTCTGAACATACTGGGGGCCCAAGCCAATGATACATTATATCTTGAGAATTATATTACATGAAGAAAGAATGTCAGTCGAATTTAATTTAAACCTCAACGGAAACATAAGCAATTTAAATTAGCAACTGCCACAACTAAATAATTAAACTCCCCAAAATAAACAAAAAAAACTTAACTATAATCAATAGGTAGAGGGCATACCTTTAGAACACTTGTTCTCATAATAAAACCGTTTGCGTTCTTTACATCCAGTGCCCTTACCTTCCCATCTCTGCCTGGGTAAACAGCCACGATCCTCCCCACGGGCCAATTTAATGGAGAAACCTTATCCTCTTTTAACAAAACTAAGGTACCAATTCTTAAATTAGGGCATTCATTTTTCCATTTAGGCCTGCTCTGCAGCATTACTAAATACTGTTTATGCCATTGCTTCCAAAAACTTTGCTGCAATTGAATGCATTGCTTCCAGAAGGTCAATCTTCCTATATTTACATTTGTTAGGTCCCCTTCAGGATAAGATGACATTGACGCACCTGTGAGGAAATGCCCAGGTGTCAGGTAAGCCATATTATTAGGATCCCTTGACATAGGAGTCAAAGGTCTAGAATTGAGTATACTTTCAATTTGTACGACCACAGTATACAGTTCCTCATAAGTGAGCACTGTGTTACCAATAACACGCTTCATATGATACTTTATACTTTTAATTCCAGCCTCCCACAGACCAGCAAATACCGGCGAATATGACGGAATAAAATGAAACGAAATTCGTTCTGAATTCGCATAGTCAATCACTGTGTTTTGGTGATCTGAGGAATTCTGCAAATTAAATAATTCATTAAGCACATTCTGAGCACCCTTATAATAGGCTGCATTGTCACAATATATCTTTGAAGGCTTATTTCTACGAGAGATAAACCTCTTAAAACATCCTAAGAATGTATTTGTTGTCATATCTGATGCCAACTCTATATGAATTGCTTTGGTAACAAAGCAAATGAATATTACTACATAAGCCTTTGTTATAACCGGACTCCTTATCCTAGTTTGTTTTACAAGAAAAGGTCCAGCATAATCGGTACCCACAATTTGAAAAGGGCGCGTCATGTTTACACGATCAAGAGGTAATGAACCCATTAATTGGTTTGCATTTTTTGCTTTCAACTTAAAGCATTTTATACATTTATATAATACAGACTTTATTTCCCTGTCAACATTAAGAATCCAATATTTTTCATACAAACTAGACTTAACCAAAGCGTGGCCTGCATGCTTTAATCTTAAGTGCTCTTTCAAAATAACGAGCTTAGTAATCAGAGAACCTTTAGGCAGTATGATAGGGTGTTTTTGAGAAAATGACAAATTAGCATTTTGCAATCTTCCACTAACTCTCAGTAATCCAAATGAATCACAAAATGGACTCAAAGCGCTCAAGTTAGCCCTTAATTGAATTTTGGAATTCAATTTTTTTAAATCATCTTTAAAATGTTCACCTTGGTCCAACTTTATAATTGTAAGCATTGAATCATTTAACTCTTTAGGACATAAATTCCCTTGCATTTTCCCTAAACTGCCATTTTTACAATTCTGTATGAACCTTAGGACATAAGACATTATTCTTGCCATTTTATCAATATTTGAGTATTTTAATATGAAACTATAGACAGTATTTACATCAGTGCACGTGCTACAAACCTTAGGCGTTAATTTTAACTCAGGCAAGCTATCTTTTATAAGATCACATTTAGCACCTCTATGAGAGTAATCAACCTTTTGTAGACATTGCGGGCCGTGCCACCACAAATCACACTTTCCTAAGGCTTGAGGTTCTACTCCTCGAGACAAATAGTCTGCAGGATTATCTTTAGTATTTACATAATTCCACTCAAAATCAGCAGTATGCTTTCTAATTTGATCAACCCTATTACCTACATACATATTTAACTTTACAGGTTGAGTGTCAAGCCAGGATAACACAATCAATGAATCAGTATAAAGATAGGTCTTAACTGAATATTTTAAAGCCAAGGTGGAGTGAACTTTCTTAGCCAGAATCGATAACAGTAAAGCACCATTCAATTCTAATCTGGGTATAGTTAACATTTTATTCTTGGGGTTTATGCGAGACTTGGAGCATAATAGATTTATGGAAACCTTATTGTCGCTCTCAATGGCCCTTAAGTATAAACAACATCCATGGGCCAAATTAGATGCATCACAATATCCCAAAAGTTCTAGAGGTTGTGTCCGCGCAACATTTATGTTTCTTGTCACAGTAATACAAGACATTTGAACCAGGCTATTAGCAAAATTAACCCACCTTTTATTTAAAGGCTCCGGCAAAACCTCATCCCACTTAATATTTTCAAACCACACTTGCTGCATTAAGATCTTGGCCTGTACCAGTATAGGACCAACAAGGCCTAACGGATCAAAAAATTTACTAATGAAACTTAGCATTTCTCGTTTTGTATATTTATCCTGCACCTGTTTTTCAGTGCATTTAATGCTCAACACGTCCGCAATAACATCATATGTCACACCAAGAGTTTTAATGAATTCATTTTTATCAAATTGCTTAGGGTCTAACTGGTGTAATGTAACTGGGATATCATTAAGCATTTCAATGTGATTCGAGCACCACTTGTGAAGTGAAAAACTAGCTATTTTCATAAGCTCAATTAACTCCATTTTTGTCTGAATAAGCTCAGAAAGCTCATTAGAACCGCACTGGATATCATCAACATAGCTTGTATGCAACAATGCAAAAGCAGCTAAAGGATACTTATCTTTATATTTTAGCGCAAGTTCCACTAAACATCTAGTAGCCAAAAATGCAGAACTTTTTAACCCATAAGTGACAGTCTGCAATTGGACGCATTTAACTGGCTCTGCTTGAGAATCGCGCCATAAAATATTTTGTAAGTTACAATATTTATCCTCTATCATCACTTGACGATACATAGCCTTTATATCGCATAAAAGCACATATTTAAATGTTCTGAATAAAATTAAAATACCGAACAGATCATTTTGGACAACCGGGCCGTTTAACAAGATGTCATTTAAGCAAATATTATTCTTAGTAACAGCACCACCATCAAAAACCGCGCGAACCGGGGTTGTTTTGCTGTTCGGATTTATCACAGGATGATGAGGCAAAAAATAAGCAGTGCCCAACTCCAAATCATAATTTGCAATATCAAAATACTTTGCATGCCCCTGTGCAATATAATCATCTACAGGGTGTTACATTGAACGTAATACAACTAATGTTTTTTGAACTCATCTCTCTGATGCTAAAACCCTCTGCTAGGTCTCGAGTTGTTAAAGTTAATTTAATTAATTAACATCACTGTTTTAATTATTCCTGATTTTTTGGTCTCATCGTGGTTACCCTACTTAGAGAGTTAAGAGAAAAAAGTTAAAATCTAGTTTTGCAGTGAACACTTACCTTTTTGCTGGTCTGGGCCGATAATTTTATGAATAAAATGCATTCTGACACATTATTGAAGTTATTTGTCATAACAAACATTTCGTTTACTTCTTTGCTGTCGCAGATTAATTTTAAAGTAATCATGCCTCTTGCTTATTCGTTTACTAATATTCAGCGATTAGTGATGGTAGAACTTTATTTTACATCGCAGAGTACGATAGGACGCAAGAACTGTTTCACGAGCGATACCCGGAGAGTCCAATTCTCACACGTCCATTGATCAACACGTGTGTACAGAATTTGAGATATTATGGACAGTTCACGGTCCTAGCTCATACCCAAGGTAGAAGCCGACGTCCAAGGTACTCAGGGGCATTTAGAACACGAGTACTTAGCTATTTTATCCACCACCCAGAAGCCAGCACCAGAGAAGCCGCGGCACGATTTGGTACAACCCACATTTTTATTTGGAGACTATTGAATGCCGACGGATTACACCCGTTTCACTTTCAACGGGTGCAAGATATTGTCTTAGCAGATTATCCCAGGAGAGTACGGTTTTGTCGCTGGCTATTACAAAACCAACACCTTACCATTTTATGGTCAGATGAAGCTACCTTTGCCCGAGTAGGGCTGTTCAACATACACAACGAGAACTGGTGGAGTGATATCAATCCTCATGTGACACGGCGAGACTCGTTTCAAACACGCTTTTCAGTTAATGTTTGGGCAGGTATCCTTAATAATTATGTCATAGGACCTTATTTCATTGAAGGCAACCTGAATGGAGTAAAGTACAAAAACTTCTTGAGAAACGAGTTGTCAATGCTGTTGCATCAAATTCCCGAACAAAATTTGCAAAACATGCACTATCAACAAGACGGAGCTCCAGCATATTTTTTTCTGCGGGTCCGGAGTTTTACCTGGACCGAGAGTTCCCCGAATGTTGGATAGGACGCAGTGGTCCGGTGGAATGGCCGCCTCGTAGCCAGGATCTTACTCCACTGGATTTTTTTTTGTAGGGAGAGCTCAAACGACTAGTATACAAACGAGAGTCCAATACTGTTGCGGAGCTCCGCCAAAAATTAATCCAAGCGTTTGAGGTAGTAAGAACCAACGAGTTTGTACTCAGTAGAGTGAAAAGAAATCTTCGACGGCGTGCAGAGCTTTGTATTCAGGAAGGAGGTGGACATTTCGCACACTTGTTGAAGTACGTTTGATCTTAACAGTTAATTTTTCTTTTTGATAATAAATTATTTTAAACAGATATCACTTGTTTATCTACTAACGCCCTTTTCGTTGCTTTTGATGTTAAAATGACACACTGATAACTGATAACAAAGCTTGACGAAAAAGTACGTCAGGTAAGCGTGACGTCATGATGGGTGACCACACTACGAGAATTTAATTTCTTTATTCTGTTAGCAAACTAGCAAAATTTAATTAGGACGTATTTTAATAACTGGATACGTGCATTTTGTTCTCTGACGTTAACTGAGCCGGAATTGCTTAATTTGTATTACGTTCAATGTAACACCCTGTATAAACTTTTTATACTTTGTATGCAATTCAGTATCTTTTAAGAATCGTTTTTCCAAATTGAAAAACCTTTGCAGCGCACGATCAAAGGAATCGCCTAAATTCAGTTTTTCTAAGTCAACTTTTAATGGTAAAGCTACAGTAAATCTATTGTTTTCCAATCTAATAGTCTGTTGAAAAATTTTTTCAGCCAACTGATGCTCAGTGTTTCCCTCCTTTACCAGGTCAGGAACCTTTTCACATTCCCAAAATTTAGACATAGTATTAACTATATCTGAGCTAGATGTAGGTAGGTGCACTCCATCATTAGCTAAATAGTAATTAAAAGGGTTACCTTTTGTTATAATGCAATGATTGCATGAAATACTTTTCCCAGCAGAAATTGGCAGTTTCCCAGCAACAATGTAGCCTAACCGTGTATTCACCAAAAATGGACCAGAAGGTGCAAGCTGCAATGACTCACGCTGCAGCACCTGGAAGAATACATCACACCCCAATAGCAATGTAATGTCACTTGTTTCGTTGAAGTTTTTGTCTGCCAATTTGACATAAGATGGAATCTTAAATTGAGATTTATCAAATGTTTGCTGTGGAAGTGGGCAAGTTATACTTTTAGTTACGCAGCATGCAACTTTCAATTCAAACTCATTGACAGATGAACGAATAAGAACCTCTGCCTTTTTCGAGACACAGTTAGTGCCTTCACCCACTCCTGTTACTACCTCATCACTTCTATACACATTGCAATCAATTTTATTCAGCAATTCTTCTGCAATAAAGGACACCTGACTACCAGAGTCTAATAAGGCCCTAGCATAAATATATGTTCCATTTTTATTGATTATTCGGACAACAGCTGTTGGCAATAAAACACTTTGAGATGGCAAGGTGTCTGGAAAATTTGCAATATGATTCGAAGATACAATGTTTTTATTTTCATTAACCTCATTTGAGCAATCTCCTATATTTACACTTTGACCCAAAGCATCATTTGTGGTAACATTGGTTACCATAGCCCTTGCTGACAAATGTAAAAGGGTATTGTGTTGCTCGCGACAAGTCGCACATTTAAAATTCATCAAACATTTACCCTGATGCGCATTTAAACACAACTTACAAAGCCTGTTTTTATTTACAAAAGTTATTCTATCATCATCTGAAAGCATCTTAAACTGAGCACATTGATAGATTTTATGAGGTTTTTGGCAAAATTTACACGAGATCCGCGAAGCCACAAGAGAAAAAGAATGAGACTTGGCTGGCCTCTCCTCTGTAGTAGTCTCTAAAACAACTGCCCGCTTTTCTAAATAATCAAGAAAGGCTCTTAACTTGGGCACCTGCTTTATATCCTGTTCCATGTGAAACCCCCTATATGTATAAGCATCAATCTTTTTGGATAGGATATTTACTAAAAGTGTATCCCAATGATCTACACCTTCCCCTAAATTTTTCAAAGCAGCCAAGTGCATATTTACATTTGACACAATGTGTCGCAGACCCTGGGCTGTGCATTTTGAATAAACCGGCAAATCAAGTATACTATTTACATGGAAATTTACAATTTTTGGGATATTATTGTATCGTTTATCTAGCAGCTCAAGTGCGACTCTGTAATTGGCATCAGTAAGCATTAAATTTTTGATAAGATCCAAGGCTTCCCCTGACAGCAAAGAACGCAAATAATACAGCTTTGCACATAGACTTAGGTTCTTATCGGAGCCAATTACAGACTCAAACATATTTATGAATGGATAATAATCCACGATGCTTGTGCCACTAAAAGCTTTAATGTTAATAGCAGGCAGCTTTTTGAACTCACCGTGAGCTGCTGTTGATGCTGGCGCAGAAGATTCACCGCCAGAAACATCCGTCAAACCCTTCAACTGGATGTTTATATGCTCGATACAATTGTCGTAGCTGTCCTCCACGGAGCCATAATCTTCAGCATCCGTTGGGTTTACTGATAAGATACTTTTGTTATACTCAACGTAGTTGGTAAACGAAGTTTCAAGTCGAAGCCTTTTTTCGACGAGCAATTCTGGCGAAGCAGACAGAAATTCCTCGGAGTTACAAAATTTTACAATACGGGTGATAGCTCCTTTAACATATCCCCTACTAGCTACAAGATCCTTGAGCTCCATTTTTGTTACATAGAATAATGCTATACACAAAACAACTACTATACAAATTAAGAAAACATAAAATAAAATTTTGATTTGACGTTTTGTTCAACGAAGTTTTCTTGACAGCTACGTTCCGCTCCGAAATAAGCCAGCCACGACTTAACCGCTAACAGCCCGCAGCTAAACCACCTCGGAACTCCTCACGAAACGCAGAATTTTTCTTCGGAAAAATACGCCTGGAAAACGTCTTTGTAATTTTGAAAATTTCTTCACCGTCCTCTTCTAATAGTATATCGCTCTCTCTCTCTTCTTTTGCACTATCGATCGGTGATGATGGCAAGATAACAGCGACACAGCAAATGAAAATGGCGATGAAAAATGTCTTCGGAAAATATTTACATAGAATGATTTATATAGAAATCATTTTCTTCTTTATACATATAGCATATAGGTGCTTATATCATAGGCATATATAGATAGATACCTTGACTGGATTTAATCAGCTTTAAAAATTTACCAATCAGCAATCGGCAACGGCAATTTTCTTCAAATTTATAGGTACTTGAATATCCACGGCGCTGATTTTTATATACATATGATGAACGAAGGACCACTTTTTATGTTAACGACGCACTTAATATTATAGAAGTAAGATGAATCGAAAATATAAAAGAAAATATAGTTTTTAGATGTGCACACGTTTATTGAACGTAAATGACAGTTTTATATAAAAAATAGACAATATAGAAATAAAAAACCTACTGTTCATGTAGTTCTGAACAGTATATCTTTCTGCATTATTTAACCATTTCCTGTAAACGTCACCAACATCTGTATTTACAGTTAGCCTGCGATTAAGTATTTCATCAATTATGGTTTTGATAATAGTCCTTATAGTTTGTGGTTCAGAATTAATGAGATTTATTATTAGAGTATGAGATTATTAAATCGTTTTAGAAATGAGTTTGATCTTTTCCGTGTTTCACTGTTTGGGAAAAATAGTTTTGTCGAGCTTACCTTACCCTTTATACCTGCACTCGTACCGTCGTCTGTAAATCTTAGTTAAGTGACCAAATTTTCTGAATTTCAATGAGCAGGAGTGCGATTTTTGAATCTCACCGGGTACTAAAGCTCACCAAAATGGCCGCTTTTCATAGAAATTCGTTCATTTTGATGAGCTGTAGTCACTTGGTGGCTACAGCCCCGGGGCCTCCGCAAAAGAGGGCCCCCCACAATAGAGACGTCGGAAAAAATATTTACTGTAAAACGTGACTGAAAAAAAATTACCATTTCATTTGGAAAATAATTTGAAGCCAGGGGGTCTCCACTCCTTTGTTGCCCCGAGGCCTCTAGACCTCTAAATCCGGCACTGCCTGGTGAGATTTAAAAATTGCACCTCTGATCCGATCTTTTGCTTGCCTTGTAAGTTGGACGATTATGCAATCTTTGGTGAAACTGAGATGGTTTGAAGATGGAGCCCTAAGGTGACTATAGGAACTCTATAATCCTATACTATTAAACGACCAATATTAATGTGTTTATTTGTTTGTAATCGCCTTGTTAGTGGTGGCGAAATGCAGGGGTTAGTGGGGACAAAAAGTCGATCTAGATAGGTCCTGTAGAAAATTAGTTTTCTCCGTGTTTTCACCGTTCCTGAGCAGAACTCGGTCGTCTAGGTAAAGCTTAGTTGAATTTACGGTCGTGTGGTTTGTCTTGACAAGTACTCGACCTTTCTTTAGGACAGTCAGCCAAAAAGCGTGTACTTACAAATATTTTTGTACTTTTTTTTTCAAAACTTATTCTTTAAGTAAAATAATCGTAATATGTATATTATCCTGCACATACTGCCAGTAGGAAGGATAAACTTTAATGTTTATTGAAATAACCAAATGTGCGCGACTGACACGATATTGCACTTTAGCGGTCATGATTTGTTTATTTATGTTGCATACTAGGCTCGTCCCGCGACTTCAACCGTGCAGACATGTGTTTGTAGTTAAGAGCTATGCAAAAATCTGAATAGATTCTGACTAGAAAAGTTTTTCATCCTATATTTCCCGTTATGGGACATCATTTGAAAAATAGTGAAAACAGTTTTTGTAAGAGTTTACCATAGTTGTTTATAATCGTGGTTTAATTTTTTAATAAAAAAATATCTTTCCTGTTCGTCCACTTTTGAACATGTTTTATTAGTTATTTTGAAAAGTATGTTTACTAAGTTTATCCGTCGTAACTTAAAAAAAAGGGTTTCTCTATTTACCCTCTCCGAGGATGATTTTTGAAGATAGTGACACATAAACGTAATAAAACTATTTCTAAATTCTCTTTAGTCATCGCCCTAAATGCCAATTCTCTCATTTCTTATTTAAAAACAAAGGATGTCTGTTACAAACTTATTATTATTTACTTAGCGTCGGGAAGCACCAAAGAATGCCGGAAGAACTCTGCCAGTTCGGTTGTTCAGAAGTAGATAGGCACTATAATTTCACGCTTCATTTTCTTTGAAACAGAAAAGACAAAGACGTTTTAACATACAGTCTGGCAGTAAATAGATATGTACCGTCTGGGAGCAACACAATGTGCCGGGACGCGTTTAGGGAAGTGCGTGACGTGCTTCACAACTTGCGGTCGGCAGACGGACGGGCAGTGAAGTGATGCGTTGCTACTGATGTTTCTTATCGATAGAGGTACCTTAAGAAAAAAGACAAACTGACATCGAATTGAAGTGATGTGTTATTGATATTGGTGCTAGTTATCGATATAGGCAAGGGAGCTCTTATATGTAGTTGTGTTTGTGTAGATCTAATCATGTTCATATCAAATATCGATGGGTTTATATTATTTGTCTTTGTATCTAGGTGTACAATTACTACATACCGAAGAGTTGGCTTATTTAAGTTATACATGTACAATGAAATACCTAGGAGCTTCATTTAGGTTAGTTATGTACGTATAAACAAAAACTTGGTTATCTACGTTATCTAGGATTTTTTGAATTCTGTTGTAAACGCGAAGATACTACTAAATCCGGTGGTTATTATTATGATCAACGCATTGTTTATTTCCTTTTAACTGTTTGAACACGATGAAAAAATAAACATAAACTCTTATAAGCTCTTTTGCAAATATGAAATACTAGCGACCGCCCGCGACTTCGTTCACGTGCATGTGTCCGTCAAGCATAGTGAAACATTCTATGCTTGACGGAAATGCTTTCTTTCATTAGTGAAAGAATTTTCAAAATCAGTAGAGTAGTTATAGAGTTTATCCCATACATACAAATAAACCAAAACAACAAAGTTTACCTCTTTATTATATTAGTGTAGATAATTCTGCCAGCGCTTCGAAAAATGGAAGACCCTGGGGAGAAGAATCTATTTTAATTACTAAAAAATAGACGAATAAGGGTTATGGTTCCCTACACTGTCATTACAATGTTATTTTTATGATAACATTATAAATTGTATTTTCGTTTGAAATAAACCAAAGTTTTATCGAGCGAAGGCTGTTACATCCCTCGTGAGGTAAGTCAACTTGACGCGGTTAGCATACTATAAAAGTGCATTGTGAGGACGTGCATGCCGACTCAAATCATGCAACGTCATCTCAAAACAACATTTACATATGTACGAGTACAACTAATTACACTTACTAAACGTGTGGGAACACCACCGATAGGAAATAGTGTGATTATTTACGCTTACCGAACCAATTTCGCACGCATAATGACAAAATGTAAGCTCGGAACATAGAATTAACCAGAAACCGCCAGCGCGCCTAAAACTGAGGCAACTAAAACCACTCTTAAATGGAGTGGTTGCGCTTTATTGCGCTTAGTCGCTCTTTTGCAAGTAGCGCGTCATGACGTATTGTACTAATGCCAATTTTAATTGTAAAATGCCGTCTTGTGTCGTTCCTTCAAGCAAAAATGCTGCTGGACATACAAAAAAACAGGATAGGACCACATTTCATCTGCTAGTAGCTCTTTTAAAAGTGAATTTATTTAATTATTTAATTTATTTTACTTATTGTGATTGACTTGGAAAAGAGGGCGTCCATTTTGTAAGTGTTGCCAGTGTAGTCAAAAATGGGATCAACCGTGTAAGTATGGGGAATCGGCCCCAGACGTCAATTGATTGCCCAGATTTATTGGCCCAGATATAAGATGCTGATTCACCAAATATTAACCCTTAAATGCCACAGGTATACGAGAAAAAAAATTATTTTTATTTTATTTTATCTCAACTACAGAACCGATTTTTATGAAACTTGGATAGAATATGTAAGTAACTTAGGTTTAACAAACTGGAACAAATTACCTTGCTACTCCGCGAAACCAGTGCCGGGCTCGTGCAAAATAGCTACGTCTGTGCGACACTTATATGTTCATGCAAAAACCCACCCTCCTCCGCTTCCACGCGAAACAACATATATCACACAGACTCAACTACACACCACCACCACTAAACACTAAAACTACACGATCGACGCGCGTTTCGCCTCTATACGAGGCATCATCAAGACCAAAAAAAAAATTTTGCTTGGGTGCTTTTGTTTTTTTGCAAAAATGTTGGCGGTAGGCGGGATTAAAGAAAAATGTTTTAGTTTGTCAGTACGCCATTCGTTCAAGTACCGAACGGTCGTACTGTTCGATCTTGATGATGCCTCGTATAGAGGCGAAACGCGCGTCGATCGTGTAGTTTTAGTGTTTAGTGGTGGTGGTGTGTAGTTGAGTCTGTGTGATATATGTTGTTTCGTGTGGAAGCGGAGGAGGGTGGGTTTTCGCATGAACATATATATATATGTCGCACAGACGCTGCTGTTTTGCACGAGTCCGGCACTGGTTTCGCGGAGTATTATTATTATTATATTATGCTGATATGCCTATCTCAAAGTTCCACAAGTTATTTTAAAGTCTTGAGTAGCAAAGTAATTTGCTCCAGTTTGTTTATTTTGTTATTAATAATACCGATTTTTCTTTAAAAATGCCGTAGAGTTCTTGCCACTTCTTCTCACGGAGCTTTTAAAGTGGCAGATAAAAAATAAAATATTTGTATTTTTGGAAAGAATAATTAAAAAGATTTAGGCTTAGACTTTGAATGATGTTTTATTATTTGTATGACTAACTAAACTTAACTAAACGACTTTAAAGCAACTGGGTAAAATGATTGAATACTGGTTGTATACAACGTTAGTTAGTACCCTATGCCTTAATAATTATATTTGTTAAATATTTGTAACAAGTGTCCTGGGTGGGTGCAATGTTTCCACAAAAAGTGTGGAACTGCTCACGAGCTGGCAACATTACGCGGGCGGGGGGCGGGGCTTGCGCGGGACGTGCGCTTTGTTTTTGGACACAGCGCCGGGTATGACGTTTTAGTTGAACGCGCCTTCTAGTTAATTCTATGGCTCGGAAGACAGACTTCCTTTGCATAACGAGAAAGTAGATTGCCTAGGCTGGCAACAAAGTAGACTAAACACTAAAGGTTGTTCCGCACCTACTCAAAGCGCGGTCGGCATAATGTCACTTCCGTAAAAGACTTAATTATAAATTGTAATGCAAATGAAGTGTCAACTAAGTCTATTTAGCGACAAAAGTTATGACCCTTATTTTACCAAAAGTGGAAAAAAATGCTGGCAGAATCGTATTGTAAGCGCCGAATTTTGTGTTTTATCTATCTTAAGTGTACTTTACGTGGCAGTTTGAGGTAAACTTAGTAAAATATTATGCCTCACTGATATTGCTGTATTTTGAGGCAGAAGCTAAAAAATGCGCAATACTATTTTTTTGGATATCCCACTGCTGTACTAAGTTCTAGGAAACATTCGTTACAACCGATAAAAGAAAAATAACGTTACCCGTTCAGAATAAATTTATTTGCATATTGTCCATCGTCGCCAATGTCAACATCGTTTTTCAAGCTCTTTGCATTCGTAACTCGAACTGCGTCGTTTCTCCGAAGCATAACAAAGGCAGAATACTAGGCAGGTTTTGGTGTACCTACAAGTTGAAACGTAACTTATTAAACCCGGTCAAATGCTCATGTTATTAGCTTAGATAAAATCAAACTGCGCACGATGTGCGCTACAAAATCTAGTGGATGGCGTCGTAACTTTGAGTGGTAAGAAAAACTTATTACTTAAGTCTGCGGCGGTGAACACTTTTTTCTTCTTCGAGCCGCGGTCGCAAAGTAGAGAGGGATTCTGCCGTTGAAAAAACGCTGAGTATCCTATTTTTAGTATAAATGGACATCTTGAAATAAATTTCCTGTAAAATATTATATTCTACACTAATATAATTAAGAGGTAAACTTTGTTTGTTTATATGTAGGGGGTAATATTTAGAACTACCTAACCGATTCTTTCACTAATAGAAAGCTACACTATCCCTGGCGGCCATAGGCTACTAATTTCACGCCCGGCGCTAGTATTTTTAAGTGTCTACTTGCTTTGTTTTAAACTTTCGCGATTTTCACTCATATCGGGACTTTAACGCGATTAAAATATATTGTTTATTTACCTCGACGTTTCGGCCATGTTTCAACGGCCGTGTAGACGTCGAGGTAAATTAACCAAATATTTTTATCGCGTTAAAGTCCCGATAACCTTATAAACACTTGCTTTGTGTTATCTTACCCATACCAAGTCATATTCTTTTAAAACCATGACACACAATTTCTTAGACTTTTATGTAAAAAGAAACAGCACGCACGAAAGAAATCAAGGATCCGCTTGTAAAAGCGTGACTACATTTCACAAAATATGCGGCGCGGCCACTCGTGCCATTTTACCTTGAACGTTCTTCTCACAACTGCGGTCATTTTGGTACAAAATAAAACATTTATCAAAAATTGGGTTTGGAATGTATTCTTGTTTTGTGAACATTTATTTTACTTACTTTTGCTGGCTTCTCCACCTACAACGCTTACAAAAATTTATGGAAATGTATACTTATTTAGTGTGGTTAAAATTGCCTATAACATTTAAGGGTTTTTTTGTTTCAGGATTTGATAATCTTAATTGATATTGACTTGACTGATATCGACACTATAAGGATGTTTTATTTCTTGGTTTGACTTGCTAGTCAAAACGATGTATGAATCGAAGTGATTTTTTTATGCACATGATAGGTAACAATAAATTAACGGATCAGAGAGTGACGTGAGAGATATAAGTACCAAAGTAATAAACCTAAATGTTTAGGAACGTAATAACAACACTATTTGACGTGATTGGAACTATTTTATATATTTTATTTGGATTAATTATTATAAAACACATTTGGTTGAGTGAAAGGGAAATGACAGAGAGAATTGATATGCAGGTTCGTTCACGAACACTAAAGATTAACTCAGGTTTTTTTTTCGTTATAAAAGTAATGTAGGTATGTTCTCCAATGGCCTTAACATGACCGCCCAAGTTTAGAATATCTCTGAGCATGCCTCCCTCTCTATTAACACTAGTTAGACAGAACTGCAGGGAGCGATAAATTAAGCTAGGGCAGTTATGGCCAGCACATGGCCACAGGTCAGTATTCAACAATCTTCGTAGGTTATTAACAAAAGTTATCAAAATTTGTGAAACAGGCAGACAGACACACTAACATTCTCAGATATGCAACCTCGTATAATAGCTACTTGTTTATGAAAACCAAGTAAGTAGGTACCCATACAAAAAACGCAGTCAGCCCAATGCAGCGTACAAGTACAATGTCATACAATGCTCCTTAAAAGTCTGCAAATCATAAAGCCAAAAGCTATTTTGGTTGTCAAGGAGTAATTTATTATTAACCACAGCCATGTTTATGGCCCATTAGGACGCGTAGGAACGAAAGAGCTCAACGGCGAGAAATTAAATAACGAAATGACAAGTTGTCCTTAAGTTGGGAGCTTGTGGAAAAAAATCTTTGTCGCCATAAGACGCATATTTTTGTCGGCCCCGTCAACCCCACTCACGAAAAAACTAAGCAGCCGAGTGATGGGAACCATCGCGAGATTGCGCTGTTTTAGAAATAAAAAATATTTTTATTTCAAATAGTAAGATCTATGTAAAAGGATAACGAAGGTACAAAAGTTATACGAGGCTGTGCCCGCGTCATCGTCTTAAAAGAACATGAAATAAAAAATATTCTACTTACAGTTGATAATCAATTCAAATCAATAAAAATATTTACCTTCATATTTTTTCGAATTCCTTTACTTTGGCACTGTGTTAATTTAGCTTTTGCAAACAATTACAAAACGGAATACTAATTTCACTGTTACGTTGCCGTTTACCATATAAAAATTCATATTTATTTATTCCTTTGTCTTTAGGTGAAAGCTAAAAATATTACTTTGAACATAGAAATTCTTACATCATTTTAAAATAGCAAAACGACTTCACCTGGCATTCTTATAAGTTCATTCGAATATTGAAAAATGAATAGTCAGCTGCGGAGACAAATTAAACCACTACATTATACTGCAGAGAGCTGACTGTACGTAAAATGAATAATTAATTAATGTTGCTTTACCTTTCGTATGTTTGTAAGTTAGTATTTTAAAGTTTGTAAATCATGTTAAACATCGAACTAGCAATACTGTATTACTGTAAAGACGAAGCAGGATATGGGTTACTTTTTCCAAGACCTTATGCCTGCGATAAACTAATACTTGAATCAGTGTATAACAGTGTTATACTATATAAATATCAAACGGGACTTTAACGCGATATACTTAATCATTGTTAATTTACCTGGTCATTTCGACTGTATTGCAACGACATATTGTCCACTTGTGACCACGGCCGATGCATACGGTCGAAACGTCGAGGTAAATTAAGAATGATTTTATCACGTTAAAGTCCCGATTGGCGCTATAATATGAGTGAAAACCACGAAAGTTTAAATCAATTCAGTGTAAATGGTCTTGGACAAAATCTTATAACAAATAAATCTTCGATATCGATATAAATATTCTATGGCTCATGTCCCGACCAAATCCCGACGCAGCGGGAGTCATCACACAAGTGCATGCAGGGTTGGGTTAGGTCAGGTGCCACTATGCACGTGCATACATACTCTCTGGTTATAATACACACCCATTTACTCGTCTAAGCAAGCGGTATCTTTGTGTTAGAACAAAACATGACGTACTTACATAGGTGCGTTCTGCATATTTGACTTTACGGTCAATACGAGAATTCTTTAGAAAGATAGTTATGAAAAGATGACACGTAGAATTTTAGTAGATTTTTTCAATACTTAAGCGCTCACCTAAAAAAATATTTATAACATAATTTCGTTAAACATGGAAAAAATAGCAGTAATGTAAAAAGCCTTTTATAAGGTGTTTTTGTTAGTAGACACAATCGATGCGTTAAAACACTAAATTATGTTAGGCAATATAATCAAATTTATCTTTAATTAATGTATTGTTACCGCTTCGGTTTGAAAGGCGCCAGACGGGTTTTACATTCAAACGTAGTTACGTTTTAATTTACGAATGAGGACTAAGGAATAAGGACCAAAACGAAACTTTGCAAGTATAATTAAGAATACTTAGACTTAATGATACATATTTGCAAAGTAACAACAGTTAATTTTAATCCGGCGTATTATCCTCTTTACACAGTATAAAATAAAGTCGTTATCTGTTCTTGTCTGTCCTTACGTCTTCGGCCGCTTACTCTTTCTAAACGACACGACGGATTTGGTTATAGTGTTCAGTTATGTGAAATACATTCTAATAATTTTTCGTTATTAAATTGTACCCGTGCGAATTCGAGTTAAACCCCTTAAGGGGTTCGATTCCCATAGAAACTGTCGGTAGGTATACAATACATATATGAACATTAAGCGATAAGACCGCCTATTGTCTACCTTTTTAGTTCGTTTATTTGTTTGCTTTGTATTTTTCTGTGGTGTACAATAAAGAATATTTGTCGTTGTTGTTGTCTTCATTTTCACACTACCTACAGCGAAATGAACCAGATATTTTGTGTCTTAAATATCAAAGAATAGCGACTGAAAGGTTAACACGTTACTACACGTTTGCATGAATACCAGTAGCCTATACAATAAAACTTACAAGTTCTACAATTTAATATATTTGTTACATTTTCGTATAAAACTTTTTACAATTGAAATTGTAGTACTTTTAGGTTGTGTGGTATAAGTGAGTACTGGCGACAAAAGAACACGAAAAATTTTAAGGCGATGGCGTTCCCTTACACTTTATTGGCTTAACGAAGGGAACACTCCCTTACGGAGAGGTGAGAGGAACCGTTTAATGATATCACTTGGTCTTGGGGTGCAATTTTTGAATCTCACCAGGTGACTAGAGCTCACCAAAATGGCCGTATTTCTATGAAAAGCGACCATTTTGGCGAGCTTTAGTCACCCGGTAAGAGTCAAAAATTGCACTCCTGTATCCTGTCTATTCAACCATAGCATCGTTTTACCTTCGAGCCGTTAATTATTGACAGATATCTCGTATAAAATGTGTCAAAATTTAACGGTTGGTAGGGTAAACGGTCTGTTATTTCAATTTAGGAACGTGGCATAAAAATACAATTGTAAGTAAGGTACAGTCAGAATCAGAAGTAGCTGAACACTCAAAAAGGTCAAAAATATCTCCACAACTCTCTCGACAATAAAGCCGTGCGTAGACTTTTTTCACCTCTTTGACTGTATAGATTGTACTGTCGACTGCCCCACTAAGTTGTTTAATGTGCAGATGGGTTTTGTAGATACTGGAATTATACGGGGTGGCTGAAAGAATAAATTGACCATCGCTTCCTATCGTAACTCGCGTATGTATTAGATAAATAAAATACCTAAAGCGATTGATTTAATGCTTAATTCATGAGGAAGTTGAGGTTATGTTTGCTTTATAGCCCTTGAATAATGCATTAAGCTGTAGTTACTATTAAAGTAGGTCTTACATGCCACGTAGATATATAGCAATCTTTTAATGGAACGTTAGGTAGTCGCCTCAACAAATTTGAGATAGAAGGTTGTGTTATTTCCGTATCTTGATTAAATCATTTGATTAATGATATCGATTTTTGTACAAGTCAGTTAACTATCAAAGATAGCATTTGGTATACATCTTTTGATTGATATAGTGCAGTCACAAACCTGTATACCGGTATACCTAGTTCATTATTACTATGATATTAGTATTATCACATTGTAGTACTAAAAATAAAGGAGCTCACCCACCACATTATTACTGAAGAATTGGTACTAAGTACCTTTAAATTATAAAAGTTGATACGTTTTGTTAAAAATCATACATGACTTTCTCTATATTATTTCTACGTGCTGTTTACCTACTCACTAAAGTACCTACCTACCTACTTACCTACTACGAGTATATTTTTTACTCCTTCCAAATTTTATTACAAATACTTTTTGCAGCAACGTAAAAAACCATACGATTGTCGCAATACCAAGGCCTCGAACAGAGATTTCATAGTGTTACGTATTTTGGCCAATCGCAGCAGTTTGGTCACTTTTTCCATCACGTGGCCCATTAGATATTATCAAATTAGCTAAATTAGGCCGTTGCAACACGCCCCATTGTTGGACTATAGTTTTTTCTTCATTGTTGCACAAAGAAAAATTATTCTTTCTAGCATTGTCATCCAAGCCTTTTTGCCTAAATTCTTATTTGAAAATACTGTTCCATAGTTTTTTTAGCTTTGTATTTAGAAGAGGATGTGGAAGAACCAAATACCCACCCCTAGGTTGGTATTAAATTGCAAGAGAGCAAAAACTGGTTTGTCAGTGAATCCGCGAAACCTTACTCAGACCGCGCAGTGATTCACAGCATCTGCTCAACTCTAGAGGCACACAGTCAAGTGAAGGGTGATTAAAACACAAAAAAGTACAGTAAACATCCTGCTTGTAAAAAAGATTTGTTTTACTATCTATTTTTTAGGTTGACCTATATTTGTACTACTTCCAGAAGCTAGGAGCCTATTTGCTAAAGCACTTTCAATCGGGTAGTATAATTGAAGACCATGAAAATAAACTTAATATGTGTAATGATTTCCAATCAACAAAATTGCCATAATCTTCTATCGTTTCATATATTTAGTCCTGTTTTTTTTTCGACGGAGATTTTCTGATTGGCGAAGAAGCAAGGGTTAAGCTTCAAATGTGGCAATCACTGGATCTACACCTAACCTAACCTTCTCGCCACACGTGAACTTACTACGTAACTCAGTGCGTCTCGTTCTAACTAGCCCTGTAGATGAGAAACACACATTAACGAGTTAACACATGACGAAAAGGTTCGTGTTAGGTGCACAGCATATTATGAATAAGATTTTTCCGTACAAACATTACGAGATCTAAGCAGCCTGTAGCGAGGGAAAGTCAACCATGAATCATTAATGCATCATTCGTGGAAATTGTGGAAGCATATGCTATGACGTCACATTGTCTGAATCTGCGGGGTCCAAGGGTCGCATTAAGTATAGACGTGTATCTGTCTAGCCGGGCGCGATGAATCACCCAAGTTTAGTAGTTAAAGGTACTGACACACATGATCGTAAGTAGATCGAAACCTAATAAGTTTTTGCTTAGTGCCATATGAGAGTGTGTGGCATATTGCTATAGTAATTGATTTGCTCGAAAATCAACAGCAGGTTGATTTTCGAAAGCGCTATGCTGAAGTACATGGAAGGGGTATGGATTTGCTAGCTATGTGTTTTCTGCTTAGCTCGTATAAAAACAAATTTGCTTGTAAGCATGATACGATATGTATACGTTGTAATTAATATGCCTATCAGAAGGAAAGGCGTATATGTGGAGAGCAAGCTAAGTTTCAAGCATTCTTACTGGCACTATGGGGTCTCAACTGATATAAAATAAATAGGATCTGGATGTCATCCTACATTTAATAAAAAATAGAGATTTGATATCACAAGATCCTTAATCTATAAGACAGAGATGATATAGTCAGTTAAAATGTTAATAGATATAGCTTCTCGTCAAGAAAATTTCTAGAGACTTCATTGTTACTAGTGGCTTCGAGTAAAAGAACTAGGTAGGGAAAAATTGCAAGTTCCGCATATATGTATAGAAATAGTCTGTGTTAGAAAGATGCAATTTTTTTGTATGCTGTGATCATGTATACCGGTATATTAGGATAATGTTATATAATCTGTATTGGAATGTTCCTTTATAGGCATGGTGTGTCAATACCTTTATCCAGAAGCAGATAGTTTCAGGGCAGCTGAGTCACTGCGCGTGCGCTGTATTGTTCCTCCGCGGCTTGGGGCTTGCATGTGTAGGCCGGCAACAACGCTACATGTCACTTCCTGAATAATAAACTTAGCTTACTGCGATTGTTTCTATTTGCACATCGTTGTCCTTTATTTACTTTGAAAACCCTTGTTGGTTTAAAGTTAAAATTCATATTCCTAAAACGTCATCCGTCTTCTCATCGATCATTTATTTTTAAGGCTTAATTTTACGGCACATGAGACTTTCCCGATGCTTAATTAATCAATTATGCATCAATCAATTAGTGTGGGTTCCTGAAGCCTGCAGAAGACCCGGGAGGTAAATTTGACCAGTATAACTTGATCCGTGCTCTCCGGTTTTTTTAAATGGATTAATGTATACAGAGTGCTTTACACAAGTATTCGTAGCTATGCCTTTTCGATACGGTGCTCTGTAAACTTGAGCTCTTTTTTATTACCCGACTCCGGCAAAGCCAAAAGGAAGGGTTATTTTTATGCAGGACTATTAGCAAACGATACGTTTAAAAGAAAATTTACTCGTACCACTTGTAAGTTACCTATACAAACTTAAAACCATATTAGCATCGTTTTATATCTTTTTTTTTAATACGAAGGCAATCGAGGAAGTGTGTCATCTGATGGTAAGTTATCACTACCGCCTATAGACACCTGCGACAATAAGGACATTGTAGATGCGTTAAGCCCAGAGTTCTAAAAAGATTGAATATCATGTGCTCGTGTACTCATGTGTGTGTGTGTGATTGAGTAATTTCACTATTAGTATTAGTGAATAGTGTTAATATCTTAACACTATGCACTAATTAGTTACATAAAAAATCTGAATAAATGTGAATAATTGGCACACACTGTGGCAGGGCCCAGCGCCAGTGGGCACACATGGCGGGTCGCCGTGGGAACGCAGGCGCACATGTGCGCGCCAGCTTTATCTTACGCGTAATAATAACGTTTAGTTTAGGTACCGTAGATATGCGCGGCGCACTAAGTAGATATTTTTTTAATTTAAGACTATTATTTGTTGTGTACTCTCCATACAAACGGTGCTAACGTTTTCCATCCTCTAAACTTTAACCTGTAAATATGGTTTTCAGTTTGGTGTTGCTAAGTTATGTCTGTCTGGTGCATGTTTTTTTTTAAATATTTTTATAGGAATGTTAGATATTGGTAGATATTTATAGTCATAAATTTCTAAATTAAATATTTATACAATTAATCAATTTTTATCAATACACATTATTATAAAACCTATCAATATTCAAATAACCTACCTATGCCTAATCAAATATTTAAAGTAAATAATAATTGATTTTAATAAATAGTATAAGTATTTTGTATGAAACTCGAAAAGTTAGTGAATATTAAAAAAAACTAAACATACAAACATAGTATTATACAATATTATCATATTTAATTATATTTTATTGGCTTCACATTAACATTTGGGCGTCGGTTTTATTAAAGTTTGATAGGTAGGTACATAGCAGGTATTCGTATGCTAATACAAGTTTCGAATTCTCATGACTAGTAAACGCATACCCTTGGCAAGTTTATGAAATATGTTTCGCCCTTCATTTTGTAAACGATTTGCCTACGGAGTTTTATATTCCGAGGTTTATTGCTTCTATAACCATAAGAGGACTTTGATGCAATAAGTATTAAGATAGCAGTAAATATCATGAATATTCTACTTATAGACGAAATAATGTTGTAAATTGAGCAAACACAAAGTTATACTTCACGTGTGTAAAAAACTAAATAAAACCCAATTAAAATATTTCTCATTTCTGAGAAAAACTGCCAGCAGCATGTTCAAGAGGTGACACAAATTGGCACGACACCTGGATACAGACGTCTTTGAACAAGTTCAAGGCAGTGTATTTTGAATGATCGCACTGGACGTAGTCCAAAACTATTTGGAATTTTACTAGCCGTGTATTACGGGACGTTAACTTTACAGCCGGGCCGGTTGCAATAACATACGGAACCCAATTCGTCTATCGCGGCTGAAATGGTTGCAACTCTACCTTTTCTCTACTAAACAAAGCTAGTGACCCTAAAATGACTAGCCAAGTTTAGTTTAGGTCTATGGGCGTCCTTTTTTTAATACACTAGTTAGATTGAGAAACAGAGAGGGGTTATATTAAAACTGGGCCATCACGTCAGGGGCGCAGGGTGTCCGATCCTCGACGGGACAAAAAACGTTTGCGCGCTTTTATATTAATTTGGTTAAAAATAACGAGCCTCTTTTTGGTAAATTTTAAACGACGTTTATTCACTTTGCGTTTCGTTTAAATGGCCCGAGAGGACGATCAGGGCATAAAAATGAAACTAAACATAAAACATCCATTTCATTCCCGTGCTCTAAATGGACTCTGTTCTGAACGAGGTATTACGAGTTTAATAGTTCTATTACAAAAAGTCCACTCAGTCAAGCTTAGGAAAAAGCAATATTCATTGAACCTGAAACTAATTCCTTCCCTGAAAAAATATTACGAAGGAAATCTTATCCCGTTTCGAGGTATGTTCCATTTTTTCCCCAAAAGGTCTCTCAATCCCTGAAGCCCCATTTATAAAGATACAACATTTTTTCTTTCCTCTAATTTATATTAATATCGGGGGTAGAAATAAATTCTCCTTTCCGAAAATACGGCGCTTTGTAAAATTAACGACTTTGCCCGGAACCACGACAAAGGGAGGCGGAGCTGCTCGTAGAAAAGTTTGCGGTATTTTTCTTATTGAGGTGAGAACCTAATAGTCCCAAATGAGGCCAGATGATACAAAGCCTCCCGCGCCGCGGTGAGATCGCGGGAGGCAGATTGGAAACGTGCTTTGGAGAAACTAACAAATATTTTCCGGTCTAAAGTCAAACAAAGAAGTTAGCAAAGTGTAATTGCATTTATTACTATTTTATAAGACTAACTTTTTTGCGATTCGTAGACATTGATATAAAACAATTCTAATGGTTTATCTGGTAAGGATCGCGGAAGACTGATGGATGCGAGCTGCATAGGACCTTGGAGAAGGGCTATATCCAGCACTGGGAAGTTTCGGCTAATATGATGATGATGATGATGATGATGATGATGATGAACGTTTTAAATCTATAGTTACATCGGTCTATGTTATAAGTGTAAACATTCTGTAAGTGGAACTGACGACATACGAATACATACTTACTGACCTGTCTACCAACCAACACTTAAAAAGTACTTTCCTCGTCTCATTCATTCGGATGACAAAACATTGAGTTGTTATTAGGTATTCGTAAATGTTAAGATTTCGTAGTTTTTAAGAGTAAACCTATTTAGTGCCGATAAATATTTATTGTCCCAGTTAAGTAAGTGTAAATACGCGCAAGCTTTTACGACGAAGACAGTAAATCTAAATTAGCATAGTAGGTATAGGTGCACTTGCACTTTCAGTCGCAGATAAACACACACATAAACCCGCGGGTTCATCGCCCCGAGCCTATGCCAATGCCAACAAATCCTGGCTGCCAATTGCCAAACCGCCAATAAAATCAAATAATAATCGACGTATGATCGTATAGTTTCGAGATTATTAAAATTTTAGTAGAAAGGGATAAAATTATACGAGTTTTCCTTACATAGATATATGATAAGTAATGTAAAGATTATTATGTCTGCTTTCAAGTCAGAATAAATTGACAAACAATCGTAAAATAAAATGTTACAATCATAAAATTCTTGCTGTTCTAGTAAGTTCATGTGGATATCAATAGGATATGTTTACACTATGCGCCCAAAATATTTACTTACAACGTGAGAATCCGGCGATACTACTAAGTTTTGATATTGACGCAAACAGGGTAATTATCACAATTTATGTTGACATCAACGTCGGCAATTTTGAATTAATTTAATACACATGCATGGCTCATGCGTTTGGTGATGGGCGTTTTGATCCAAATGTTAAAATATTTTAATTATATCTTCAGAACTATTCATAAAAGTAAAATACACAGACGATCTGAGAAATGTGTGTTAACATTGGTGTATACGAGTAAAATACGTTTGAAACGTCACGAAAATTTTGATACTCTAAACTCGTTTCATATAAATCTATACCTAAGATCGAGTAAATGGATCAACTCTTAGTAACTCAGTAGGTAAAATTTTTGGTAACTCAAATTAAATCTAACGAGGCTTGAAAATGTTCAGCCTAAATATCTAAAATAATAACCCCAGACTCTACACAACTTATGTGACACCCACGTTTAAAGAAAATATCTAAAATATACGTCCAGGCTGTATAACTTACCTACGTTTTAAGAAGTAAGATAGGAAGCCAGTCTACATTTATTTAATTACGAAATACTGCCAAATATCGGAAAACGAACGCTATCATTTTTCCAACTACGCATTAGGCTGATTGACGTGGGCGTCTTCGCATATTTCGGTATAAACAGTGGGTACAAGTTTATTTGGTGCATCGACCGTCTCTGTTTTATTTATATTTTATCAGCTATGTAGAAGCGTTTTTAGCTCATACATGTGCCTTTCAGAATTCTTAAAAACTTTAAATTGTATGGTGTCTACATAAAGTATTTTGCCATGAGCCCATAAAAAAAATGTACCAACTATGTGTCACTGTTAAAAGTTGGGATAATCTTTGCAGTTTTTTTTATGAAATAGGAAGGCCAAAAAGCAGGTGGGTCACCTGATGGTAAGTAATCACCGCCTATAGACACCCGCAACACCAAAGATATTGCAGATGCGTTGCCAACCCAGAGAGCTAAGATGGAGAATACCTCTTGTGCCAGTAATTGCACCGGCTGTCTTGCTCTCCACGCCGGAACACAACAGTGCAAGCACTACTGTTTAGCGGCAGAATTAGCGAGCAAGATGGTGGTAGCGATCCGGACGAACCTTGCACAAGGTCCTACCACCCGCATATTAGTGCATTAAAATATCGACAGTTTAGTTATGAGTTTCGCCGTTGTTCACTAATTGTAACGTGCCGATTTACATGTATGTATTTGCTGTCCCTTTTGGCGACACTTTCAGCCGAAGTCTTTAGTATTATTAGTCTTTAGTCTAGTATTAATAAATTAATATTCGCAATAATTGCAAGTGTCTTTCACATAGCATACAGTGAAACATCAAATGTTTTCCACAAGAGATCAAAATAAAATATCTGGCTACAGATTCAGTCATCTACGTAGCTCCTGTCAAAATTTAAAAATGATTGCTCCAACGTGTACGGGTCGCTCACAGAAATAGAATAGCCCTACAGCACTTGGCATACATTAAAATTTGCTTCAATAATACATATGTAAACAAAAAAAAATCGTATACATACAGCATAAAGACGATTTCAGAGCACGAGTTTAAATAAATGTACCTAAGGAGAAATGTTCAAAGTTTGTGCGTAAATTTGTGGAGACTCTTTGTTCCAAACAGATAATCAAAATTGCGTAAGTACCATAACACTTAGAATATAAATACTAGCCGTCGTGGGTGTGCAAGTGAGAAAGAGAAAACAACACAACGCCATCTCTAACCTTTTTTGAATGACAGGCCACTCCGAGTAAGCCCGCTTTAGTATGGACTTTCGCATTACTATTACAAACCTTATAGCAAAAATGGTCACATGGCAACTAGCTCATTGTTCATCTTTACATTTTTTTTACATTAATACCCATAAATAATAAATGTTATGGGTTTTCGCTTGACAACAGTCTCACCTGCTGGAAAGTGAAGAACAGGCCGAAGGGGGCACGCAATTATCCAGAAAAATGTCAATTCATTCTCTTTTTGAAAGCGCCCAGATTATAACTGTCCGGGAATACTGAGCCAGTGAGTTCGTTCAATTCCTTGGAAGTGCATACATTATTACTGAGTTTATTGGAAGCAAGTATCAACAATATAATAAATACATGTTTTCTAACGTCCATCTATCAGTTTCGCGTTGCTGTAGTTTGCTGTATTCTGAATTAGAAGATCAGTAATGACAAGTCAGTTCCTAATTTCCAGGGTTATTGGATAAACATTATACCTGAGAGGGCACATAAGTAGGTCACGTTCAAACGATGTTTTCAATCAAAATCTAGTGTTGTAAAAATCTGCTCCGAACTAAAACAATATGCTTTTCCAAACCAACACTCGGCTCTGGCCTCGACAGCACCCCCGAAAGTCGGGGTCAGCATATGAGCAGTAAATCGTGTTTATTTCCTTAAGAGTTTAAACGGAGATGATTGGTTCGCGAACGACGCGGAAGGGTGCTGCGTGCTGGCGTCTTGCCCGGTGCAGATACAGCGTGGCATTGGGCCAGCCAGGGTCAGGAGCGGCCGATGCTCCCGACACCGTCGCTAACGATCAGCTCTATGTGGGAATTATTTACTTTGCCCTGAAGACGTGCTCAAACTGAGCGCTGGACCAGCGAGAGCGAGAAGCTCCAAGCTTGAGCACGGTGTTGTATTCAAGCCTGGCAGAAGCCGTTACGACTTATGACAGACATAAGTAGAGAACGATAGCTGGATGTCAATATTAATCATCAAAGTTGACCTTAAGGACTCGCGGAGATCACATAGGACGAGAATATTTTATACTAATTGACAAAAGATGCATCACTGTTTATCGACTTATTAATTTAGACTTACTCGTTCGTATGTAAGTGTGAAAACTGGCCAAAAGGTCAAAATGACTTAAAGTATAAATAAGCAAACTACAAAGTCAAAGCGCTACCAAAGTCACAGCAAAGTCATACAAAATAAGGGCGTATTTATACAAAATACGAGACAGCCAAATTTGAGAGCGAGCTATCACTTATGCAGATAAGATAACCAAAGAGGGCTTATCTAGAGCCCCCAAGGTTTGGGTAAACGATAGTACATAATATTTAGAAAGCGCTGACTTAACAAATGGTTATAAAAACCAGGCCCGTCTATGCAGCTCGGCGGGGTGCGGACCTTTTGCTTTGTTTAGAAGCAGAACAATATTCGCTTGGAAATAAATAGTAATTTTGTTTAACGTGGTTCGACAAAGGCATGTCTGTCGCGGGCAGGCGCGGGCTAAGACACGCTTAGCGGCCAAACACGTGTCTGACAAAATATTTATTTAGGCTAACTCGTTAAACGCGCTGACAGGATGTGCTTCGAACCCTCAAGGTTGTAAAGGATATTTCAAATACGTACTTGTCGATTTGCCGTGTACTAGTGTTAACAACAAAGTCGTACTCTCAGTCGCACTTGCTTACATACTAGTATCAAAATCACTAAACAAGTTCTCTCTTTAAATTAAGCGGGCAACTTAGTTTTTTGGAGCTCGAATACCTACATTAAGCGGCGATAGCACAGTTGGGAGCAATCTCAGCGAGCGTTCTATTTGCCAAAATGAGTTCGGAAAGTGTCCTAACTCAACTAGTAATTTTTGTTTCTTATAATACGAGCACATATCCTTATCCTGGTATGTCTCAAGTCCAAAACACAATGTATCTCCCTATAACACTAACTAGTTACTTGGATGCTACTAGTTTACAAGCTCACTGCAGCTTGAATTTGTCAAAAGCAGACCGAACTATGAAACTGAACGTAAGTAAGGTATGCCTTTTAATTGCAGTACCTACGGCTGTTGATAAGTTTTTATGCGACGCCTCTTTGAGCAAGCTTGAGTAACTGTTAAAGTTACGTACGTCCTTATCTACGTGCAAACAATTTTAGCAAATCGTTAGTCAGTAGCACAAGCAAGGCAAGGCTTACTCGTACATCCTTGCATTGCGTGTCCTACATTAAGCGTGTAGAGTTAGAAATTATCGTTAGCAAGCAGTTCAATCATTGTCTTGCAGCTATTTGTACTGTGTCCCTCTCGGACCAGTGCTTACCGCAGGGCAGTACTAAATTTGTCGAAATCGGTCCGAAGCAAGCTCAGCGTGCGTTTGTCGTGTGCGTTTATTTACGCGATGCCCTGCGGCGCTGGCGGTGTTCCAGAAACCCACGGAAATAGCAGCTCTCGATGTCATTGTACCAGAGCAACAGCCCTACACCGCATGCTATCCACCCTTTATACGGCGGACTAAACGCTAACGGCATTACTTAAAGCAAGAATCAATAGTTCCATTTCATAATAACGTTTTATTTCATAGAAAACTTAAACGCGACTTGACATTCAATGTAGTTTTTAAAACTAGACTACTTAATTCTGTAAATTATTAATGAATACCACTGTGTAAACCATAAGTATGCTCATAATAACAACAGTTGTGCGACTGAAGCCATACACGTATACATTTTTGAACGCTAATACGAGTATACGCCGTTCACAAGGCCTTAAAGCAAAAACTAAAAGACCAAAAGGTGAACCTATTACGGACTCCCCTCTAAATTAGACCGTAGATCACAAAAAAGCTGAAGACGATTCGCTCCGCGCGCTGGCCCAACCCCTTTATTTTGCTTGGCCACTTTTTACTTTTATTCTAAAAATATCGCATTCACGAATGAATTTCGAAAGGAAACGTGATTCCGTCCAAGGTCAAGTAAATTAGTATTCGTGTGGTGTGTTCGCTGTTTGACCGGACGCAAAAACTCGTTGCGGGCTCTTCGGACGGTTCTCGGCGACTTCTTCTAATCTCGATTAGTATGGGCTAGGGCCAGCGGCCAACGTCAACGCCTCGCTATTACACAACTTACGCAATTTAATTGGCACGCACACCTCCGTAATTATGTGAGCAGGATCATTAATATTATGATAAGTGTCTCGGGTATAACCCACACGGTGTAAATAGGTAACAATGCTTTAACATATAAAAACGTTGTGCTAAGCACGAGGTTTTGCAAAAATAAAACATTACCAAGGAATAAACAACCGTTTGCCGGTTAAATATTTGATGAGAAGATCTGTGGCTCTAGCATTACCGACCAACTTATCTTATCTCTCTGCGCGTCCCTTTATTATGACGTCAGTTAGACAGAGCCGTAGAGAGGGATAAATTAAAGTTGGGCGATAATGTTAAGGCAGATGTAGCCCTCGCGCATCTGCGTTCATTGTATGTAGACTTTAGGTCCTAAATTCCTAACAGACATAAAACAGTCGTCCTTTTCGAATAAACTTACTAATTGGACACGGCCATATGCTTTATTTCAACACAAAAGTAACTTTGCCAGGACCTTGTGATAGACAATATATATCGTTTGATTTTATTTATGCGAAACAGTTGATTTAAGGTAAGTGTACCAGCGTCGACACGCGTAGGACATTGTTTTTACCAGTAGTTGACTGTCGTTATTATTCGTCTGTTTCGATGTTCCGTCGTCAATTATTTCGTCACTGTCAAAAACTGGGACCGTTATCCTTTACTTTCAAGTGTCACACAATTTTTAAGATTAGACTGCCAAACATGATTAATAACACAAAAAAGTACAGTTCTTCATTCATTTACCTAGTGCATTTTCTGTGGATCTTCGCCTTTAAGTTCGGTCAGCCTCAAAAATAGTTCAACATTTTTGTAACTTGTCGCTGTCAGAAATGTGACAATTCCAGTAACTCTCATTTTATACGTTTCTACGACATGGTTTTTATGTGTTAAGCTACTTCTGAGGCTGACTGTACTATGTTTAAAGACTCGTTGACGAATAAGTATACGTTAACGTAGAAAGTATCAACCATCGAAGAAAATGATTCACTTTATTATCAATAAGTGCTTCATGTAAGCCTAATCTGAATAAAGATATATTGACTTTGACTTTGAATAACCCAATAATAGTTTATGAGTGTGATGTGACGGCACTTCATTAAAGTATTGGTTCGTTGCTACAGAAAAGTCCAGACGCGCCGTACTCTTAACATTGGCGTGCCCCTGGTTATCTATAAAGGACGTAAACCAGAATATCATCCAGTAAAAAAATATTGACGACAGACTGCGAGAAATCTGATACGATATACTTGTTACGGTCACTATAAAAGCCTTATTTAGGGTATGAAGAGTGAGTGAATTAGCAAAAGTTATAAGTTAGGTACCTACTTCTAGCTTAGAAAGACATGCATCTAAAAGTAAGAAATTCTGATGCAAATGTAAATACGTAAGTTCTAATGCAAAATGTAGAGCTTTTTTAATTTGGTAAATGTTAAACTTAAGACGCATTAAAGATTGGTACCTCTTTAATTTGTAGCTACGCAATGCGTAGTCGTACTGCCGACATAAACAGATGACTTGTCCCTAATATACCTGTTTGTTAAATATAGGTGTGTATAAAATCACTGTTGCTGAAAAGGTAATATAAGCTTCCCAAATAAAGCCTAAAATCATAAAATCCGAAGCATGTATGGCGAGATTGTTTGACCCATTTCCTTCACATCCTGTAACGTCGTTATTGTGAACCCAAACTAAATTTTCCATTCCATTTGGCGCCCGGGTACAATACTAAAATTTCCTTTCGTAAATTACGAGTTAATCCTTAAGGCAGATTCCGCGGCCGCATAGTACGGAGCTAGAGTATGTTGGTAGAGGTGAGGTAGTTAACGAGCACGGTATTGTTATTGTTATGGTCGGCGGTGTACCGTGCGATGTAGCAGCCGGCTTCCAGTCATAACCTCAAAGCTAGGGGTGCGCGGCCGCGGAGGGCGCGCGCCGCTCAATGTTGTGGCGCCTGCGCGCCCGCCCACACACCAGCCGCCACGGCGACGCACAAAGCATACGGCCCACCGCGATGCCTGGCGTCAAACCCTCTCCACGTTAATCACACGCTCGATCGCGAATCACTGCTACCTAAACCGAGACAAAATATGTGATAGAAGTGCATGTGACATAACATAACCGTAGTGTTTCTTTTCACAATACTTAACTTCCGCTAACATGTACAAGACGGTGAGACATGGTGAGAACAGCCTGCAGTACACCATCCTTCCGCAAACGGAAGAGGTGCTTAATAACAGCGGGCTTAAAGGCAAAGGCCGGGACTACAGCCCTTCGATCCATGTACGCCATTCTCGGAAAAGATCCTCAGTGAAATACATCTTACTCGTGATATTCGGTATAGTAGTAGCACTGGCGCTCGCGGCCGTTCCGCTTTATGTTATGAACGGGGCTCTGTACACTCGCAGGAGTCAGAAGGAAAACAATGAAGTGGTCGCATCCTCGCCCCTCACGCCAGCCGGGAGGGACGTAGTGAAATCGCGCAAAAAGGAGCTTAAAATATCACCGGAAATAGTTTCAACATTAATTTCAAAACTTGAACTGACGACGATTATAACGTCACCTTCGACTGCCTCTACGACAGCCCAGACTACGGTGACTAGTGAAAGAGCGACTACGCCTCCCTGGACTATTCCTGCTTTAAGATCATGGAAGAGTTCAACGTCCTCCACGACTATTCCTCCAATTCCTACCGACGATAATGATAAGATACCGCTCATAGGCACTCCTTCCGGTAGTATTCGTCTTCTCGATCATTACATGTCAATGAAACCGTGGGAGAAAGACAATATAATGAAACCGACAGTAACTCCAGAATCAATTACACTGCGGAATATTTACAGATATTACTCGCGTTCGTTTGTTCCGCCAGTCAAAACTGCAACAGACTCTGCGAAGGCGCCTGAGGATGTGCTCATAACAACAAAAGCTACGACGTTACATCCATCGGTGACGACTGAGGTCGCAGCGACCAGTGAGAACTCGAGGATGAGTGACTTGAAGGACACGCTGTTGTCTGTAGACGATGACGACGAGTTTAAGGAGTCATTGGAAGTGGACGAAGTGTTTTCGCTGCCGCCGTTAAAGCCAGAGCCGGGAGCAGCCGGGGCCGACACCGACGAGGTGACGGTGGCCAAGGCTGGCGACAGTACTTGGTACGGAGCGCGTTGGCCGTTTGTCGACACGTCATCTTACTTTCAATGGACGGTGAGCACGATTGCAATATTTCCTCTCTTATATAAGACATGTTCTGATATCTGACGAAGCAAGTACCCAGCTTGACCATACTTTAAACTAAAACCCGATACAGTTTTGCGGTAATGTCTATATAGTAAAATATCGTGGTTATGAATTAATAAGGTACTACGGTTAGCGGTTGCGTTGCAGTTTTTGAGTTTATCAAAGCCAAACAAAAATACGGCAAACTAAACTTATTAACAGCTTTTTTTGAATAATGAATAATGGTTATTAATCATAAACATACCTAATATTGCATAACACGTTTGCTTCGATAAGATGACTAAAAAAAGACGTAGTTCATCCTGCTTTATCTAACAATACCATAAACAGTTACGAGCTTGAATAAAATTTAAAACCTGTGCTATAAAACCTTTTACTACGTGCACACCTATAGCACGTCTGGAATGAGCCTCCGCTCATTTTCCCTGAAGCAGGTCATAAATTAGGCACCCTATGTAGAGAGCGGCATATTGCTCTACGCTGCGAGCTTCGGGAGTTAATTTGAGAGTTTAAAACCTCAGAACACACTTAGCCGTGTCATTACGACGCCGTGAGTGCGAAATGTTGCTTGACACGTAATATCTGTTCGTGTATTATTATCTCCGAGCGTGTTGCAAATATGGAAACCCGTACGCTGAGATGTCATGAAGCTCACACAATAGCCCCCTTTGAATATTGTTTTGCAAGAGCCAGGCCTCCCCCGAGCGTTTCTCTTGTGGCTATTTTAGCCTTGGTATTTCGTCTCTCAGTTTATAACGGTTCTAACACAGGCAAAGTACGTACATGGAAGATGAGTGTTTACGTTTTCCCGATCATTGTCGTTTGATGGGTGATCGCTGCTTTCTCCAAAGTTTATAATATATTTTGACATCCTTGCGGTGCTTAATTACTTCCTTAATAGTTACACAAATATGAGCCAGGGGTGGTTCAATTTTTTTGATCTCGCAAGTTTCTCTCAAAAACAAAGATAACAAAACAAGGGCAAGTGTAAAGAGACGTTTAGGTTTGAATCGAAAAAAGGTCTATTTCTTTTGATCGAATACGTTAATGCGCAAGTAAAAAAACCTTTATAATTAAAAACCGACAATAGGAACTGCGCAATAGTGATACTATAGTCAAAATACCGATAGTATATAGTAGTTTACCTTAAAAAATGCCAAAGTTCTATATTTGCTTACAACATTTGAGGAGTTCTGATGATTCTCGTAGATTCCATAATCATTCATCAAATCCTATTTTTTAATAAAATGAGACCAGATTGGAAGGTTTACATTCAAAACGGTCATGCCGTCTCCAAGTAATCAGCGAGCACACGTACGCGTTGAATAAAAAACACTTTCTTTTTAAGGCGGTTTAAAGGAATTGTCGTCGTTCCCTTATTTCCTAGGTAGATACTCGCTTTTTTGTTTTATCCCTATTTTGCTTTTACTTTCCAACGATTCTTTCGAATGGTGCTGAAATTAAAAATAAACCGCCTAATCTAATGCAGTACTCATTTCCTTTCTTGCTCATTTACGAGTTCACGACCGCCAGGATACACGACTTCGACAAGTCCAAATGCCAAGTACGAGTTGGACTTGCCCATCGAGAGTTCCGTATTCAGTATAGGCATTTGAACTATTAATCAAAGCAACATGTGGAAGAAAAAAAACATACCGCAAAACTAAGTCTTTTTGTAAACGATATGTGCTGATTTCAATAAAAATTGCGCTAGTGAAAAGAGCGTCGTATTTTAGTCGTCTGTTTTTTCCATCGTGTATCAGAAGTATATAAAGTTCTTTATGCTTTATTTTTAATTATTAACTCACCTAATTATTAGAATTTTAATACTATAACCCAAGTAGGTTACCTATACATTTTGTTATAAATTCTTTATTGTACAAACACATTAATGACAAAAGAGATACAGTAATAAAAAAAGGCGAAATTATTCATTTAAAGGGTCTCTTGCTCTTCCAGTGTAGTTTACCTTATAGTACTTAATTATAGTGGATAAAATGCGTGGGAACTTTATTAATGTCTGTTTCTAAACAAAATACTGAGTGCATTATTCGTTTGTGTACTCATCCTAAATTATCTAACCCTTAAGCATCTTAGATTCAATAATAAACCAGTCTTACATAAAACAAGTAAAGATTTTAAAAAGGAAACCCAAATCTAGTAACCCGCAACCGCAGCGTGGCATCGTGAGATTCGTGACCCAATCGTAAACATGACCCAATTAAAATTATCTTGAAATCAAATCGACTACCCCAAGAGCTCCCTATCTAAGTATAAAAAAACCCACCAAATTACATAAAACCACAGATTACATAATACTTCTAGTGGAGATACACGATCTCAAAAAAAACTTACTTAGCTGTGCTGTCTTAGTTTTCCTTTTAATTTCGTCAGATACTCTACTACAGTGAATTTTTTCACATATCCAAAAACTACCGTTTAGCTGGCAAGAAGAGGGACAACACAAATTAGTACTTTAAAGATAATAATAACAAACTTTAATACTCACAAACGGATCCCTTAAAATCGAAAAATTGTTTTCGTAAAACCGCAATATTTTTGAAACCAACGACACCCCACACCGAAAAACATATCTACCCATTTTACGCGTAGAGGAGGTACTCTAAAAAAATATTTCAAAATTCTATTTTACCACTTCATCAGCGTGACTAATGTGTATATCCATGCCAAATTACAGCTTTCAAGTAAGAGTCTCTGAACTAAGCTGCGGACAGACAGACGGACAGACATGGTGAAACTATAAGGGTACTTCGTTGGCTGTAGAACCTTAAAAACTCTGTCTATTAAGTATCTGTTTATACTACCACCCCTGCCTTGTAGCTCGAGGACTCTGAAATAAAAGTTCCTATAATACTAGTCGTTATAATGATTTCATGAAACAACCGCAGGAGTTCGTGTAAATAATGATTTTGCACATAGGTACTTAAAGTGTTGTTTGAGTTGGGACCTCATGCCTAATACGAATTCACTTCCCCGAATAGGGTTTAGTAATCCGGATTTTCTATAATCCCACAGAAATATTGGGAGTTGGGACGTCGTTTATAATCCTCACAGGAAAGAACCTACGTAAGTAGGACTGTATTATTTAAGCACATCGAAATTTAAAAAAGAAGCCGAATATCTGGATAAGCCTCCTCGCGGGGAGATTATGTAAGAGCCTAAAGGGCCATTGGTACGAATTCTCGAATTCCAGTTGCGTTACATTGCGGGCTACCGAAGTACGATGTGAAAAAGCTATTGATCGAGCTGCGCAATTTAATGCAAGTCGCATATGAAAACTCGCTCTTCTGAGCTTGCTCCATGTAAATGGCCCCTTAGAGAAGCCGATTTCATTTCTGATATAGCTACCGATTATTGATATTTCCGAACCGATAGTATTAACATCAAGTAAACATGTAAAGCTATAATCGACTGTATTTTAGCGTGTCGGGTAACGCATCATTTTTATTTTGTTTTTTTTTCTTTTGTTTCTCATTGAAACGTTCTGTTATACGAACACTCGTTAGAATTAGAAAGCGATGGATGTTCTGATGTCCATGAAAAAGCACAAAACTGATAACCCTACTACATTTTGCAGTCTATGACTATGTTTAGTACCTTAAGCCACTAGTCTAACAAATACCAACTGTCTTTTTTATTAGGCTCTACATTTTACATATTTTATTAAAATCCTGTTTTGATGTAAAATTTATGATTGTATACTGTAAAATTTCCGTTTTTTTATTTTGTATACTTGTTTAAATCAAAAAGAGTATTTATTGTTGATGTTCTTACAGTGTTCCTCCATAACTAAAAATAATTGATTTGCTCCGCCGCTCCAATCAGTCCCATTCTAAAATAATTGAGTGTTGCGTTGTCGCGAATAGTCGTGATGCCTATTTAAAGAGACAAATTTTACGAAAACATATTGCAGAACTCCATTATTCTCATTCAATTGTCCTTCGGTAAATGCAACAATATTCTTCTTTGAAGGCTCTTTCGTCTTCAAAAGCTCGATACCAACTTACACTCTTAAATCAGTATATTTAAAACTACCTAAATTAAGCTTTTGCAATTAAAGTATTATAATGTAAATTCATAAAAGTCATTATAGAACTCTATAAGTAGACAAATAAAAAGGTACCTATCTACTTTAAAACGCTGTAAAATTGTCTTTTGATTTTAGATTTCAATCCCTTAAATAGAGCCTCAGATAAAATTTTAAAATGGTAGAGACACGAATCTCAGATTGAGATAAGTTATAATATGTTTTGTCTCAGGGCTACTCTCCAGGCGACAACTTGTTGCTGCCACTGCTGGTAGCAGCACTATCCTCGATCGCGCTTGTCCTACTGCTCACGCTGGCTGTGCGCAAGCGCAAGCGGACGCAAACCGCCGCGGCGCACATCGGGGTAAGTCCGACACTAATGTAAAATCTGTGAGATCCTAAAAGTACTTTCGGTGTTTAAAAGGATATTTAGCATATTGATGGACACACGAGAATACCGTATTATGCTGGACTGCTTTAGGTAGCTTTTATCGTGGATATAAATAACCAACTAGGAAACTAGTCAGAAAGGGATAGGTAGTTTAGTTTATTTATTCAGTAAATATAAAGTTACCTAGGTACTTTAAAAATTGCAGAACATGTCAAATTACACGCTTTTGTAATGAAAACGTCAAAATTATTAAATATAACAATAATAAAACTTGGAAGTAAATTTTAGGTCAACGTGGGCCTCCAGGAGCTTTTACTCGTCATACGAGCTATTCTTTACGCCGGTATTCTGTTTTCACTTTTACCCTACCCCTATAGTTTACTTGAAGGACAGGCTTGCTCTATTGGTCGGATTTCCAATTAAAACCGTAAAAATTACTTAATGAAAATTCTATTTTTTGATACCAAGAATTATAATTTTGATAAGTCATAAATAGTTTTGGTCTATATGAAAATTTGGTCCACGCGTAGGACCGGACATTCAACTTACCAACCTACGAAAAAGTATTTAGTAGCACCTATGCGATTTGTTATTATTCTTCATATAATTTATCATCGAAAAGAACGAAGAGATCGTAAAGCAAAGGTGAACGGCCACATTGTGACTTTTAAAGCGCCTTCATGTCATTTTCACAGGGTATTGGTACTAAAAAACGTCATGAAAATGTTGCCAGAGGTCAAATTGTTGAACTCTTCGACCTTCATTGTTAAGTTCGGAACCACCCACTTGGTGTTAAGTCATACTCGAACAAAAATGCGCATGTTAACTCGGATTCCATCGTATTTTTTAATATTCATACTATCTCTCACATTCTAAAACCATATATACATTTACCTAATCCTAATCTGTAGCCTAATTCTTAATTTTATAGATTAGTCTTACTTGAATTATTAAGCTGTTAGTAGGTATTTAATTGATAGGTTATTAAATTTGTCCTTTAAGTAAATGTTCTATCTACCTACTGATCTTGCACAATAAGGCAACAAGCTTATTATGTTGATCCGTAGTATGTGGATAGTAAGTAGAATTCAATCTGTATATACCCTACATATACCGCGAACGAAGAATGCTTTATTTATTTATATGGAAACGGATTTTCAGTACGGCTCCAATTCTATTACTTACTTGCTTTTTGGTGGCACTATTGTTTGCGAATTGGAAAGTATTTCTTTAACACATTTACGACCAAGAAAGAAGAAGGTCGGTTTAGTCGACCAATGCGGCTAACTGAGTTTTTAGTTAGGTAGGTACTTTAGTTACCTATTTTTTCCGATGCTTCCCTACTGTGCAACCAAGGAGTCTTGGATTTTCGATATCCGGTCAGTTCAATTAGATTCAAATAATCTCTTAAAAGGTGAGCTTCAATGTCAACCCATAGTAGGCTTATTTGAAGCCAAATGTCGGTAACGTACACAATACAGTTAAAATTAACCCACCCAGGATTAATTCACTCGTAACTGACAAATTGTAAACCCTGTTTAATTGGTTGCCCGGCCCACCCCTTACGCCCTATTTAGTAATATGCTTTGCCGTAACGATATTATTGTTGCTCGCAGCTGACCGCAGACCTACAGGCTGACGACAACACCAACCTGTTGACCGCCGAGAACCCTGAGGACGCCGAGGAGTGAGCGCCGCAGTCACCACGCTTCAAGCTTGTTCAACTCCATCTAAGAATGCCTTCTGTACATATCGTGGGTAGGCGTCACGACGCAGCGACTATTGCTTTACGAACAAGCGATGTTTCGAAGTTGAAAGCATGAGGGAATTGTGTAGAAGTCCTTTAAACGCTTTGGTTGGACGAGAGGATTCGTAAAACGGTAACAGAAAGGCTGAAACATTATTGTAACACCCGCCTCTTCAATCTTAGGACCACAAAACATAGCAAATCTTATTAAGCAACAATAATGAAATAGGAACGTATAGGCTCCGCTGTCCTCGAATGTACATGAGGCATTCGTTAACGCACTTTGTAATAATTTAGCTGCCATAGTGTATTCAGGACGCTGATTTAGTCGAGGATCTCGTTATTTCGTCCTCACTTACCTACCGATCATATATCAAACTTTCAGTGCCTATTGTTTGTATATATAATGTGCGTTTAGAGGTCTCCGTACCGAGCAGCCGAGAGGACTTCATATTCAGAGATACGATATAATATGTAAGTATATTTTGTATTCACATTAGATATTCGAAAGTAAATTAGGTATGCGTCAAATGCCAAAGTCGCTAACTTATTTTTGTTACAAAGTGTAATCTATAACTATTTATTGAACGCCATTTGCAGTCGTACTAAGAAGTATCATTACTAGATACGATATACTTGACATTAAATGTAGAATACTCATGAGCTTGCTAGAAACTTTACTACATAAATGAGGTTTTTCTCTGTTCTATTTGTTTCGAGACATCGTGGTATTGTGTAAAGTTATTGATCATATTGTAGCGAATAGGTATTTAAATTAAATAAACGGCTAGACGACAGGTGAATTGTTCGGATTATTGAAAAGACTAGGAAGGTCTAACTTCCCAGATAGTATTTTCAAATTTATTATATTTGCTAATTATTCAGATATTGTAAAGCGTGCACAAAGGCAATAGGTACTGATGATCACGTAAAGGATTAAGGAACAAATCAAAACATAGTACAATACAACCCCATAGACGTAAATCAACACCAGTAGCTACTTAACATTCTCATGGAAACGATGTAGGCAAAGGTAGCATTCTACTATATATATCATATCTCTGAAAATTCGATTGTATGACTCGTCAGTATTAATAAAACCCTGTGGTATTAAGTCTACACTAAGCATACATACATAATTAATTTTTGTGTAGTCTGGCGATAGGATAAGATGAAAATATCAATCTTGGTGTACCTAAGAATATTATACCACTTAAATGTCACCCTTAATATAAAAATTAACCCTTAACCCTGCCCAGAGATGTATGCTACCTGCGTACATTAATGAATTCCGAATGCATACATTAATAGTATGGAAGCATTTTATTTGTGTACAATCTGAAAATAACAACCTCTAACATGTTAATCAGTACTTAGGCGACAAAACGTAAAGCTGGGTAACTTGTAATGAAAGATAAACTGAGCCCGGTTAAGGGTTAATTCCTGTTATCTTAATTGATCTTCAATTCTTTTTAATAATAGGCATAAGACTGATATAGGATTGCGTTTCTATGATTTTAGTGTTTAGAAACGTAGCTATTTGTTGATAAATATATTTTATAACGGCACTATTCGTTTCTGTTGTTTTTACGCCAGCAGTGCGTTTTTCGTGTGCTATTTAATGTAAATCTATTTTTATGTATGTAATTCAATGTTAGAATACGAATGTAAGATCGGGCGCGGGCGACAAGCGGGGATAAGGTAGGATTAGTTACAATTTCAAATGTGATACCTCTATAGTATCGTCGAATGTGATTCCCCTGTAGACGGAATTGTAAGTCCGCTTCGGCACGAGCCAGCGCCGCTGCCTCGTGTCCAAGTAGCCTTAAGTTACATGTAACTGTATGGAAATATATGTATCGCCATGGAAATCACTGTCTAAATCATGCTAGCAAGCATTTCATATCTTGCATAATGATTCGCACATTAATGTATCAATAGGAGTTAAGTTTGATTAGCTTTTGTGACAAAATTGTTTTTCTGTAATGCCATGAGCGCGATTTTATATTATACGCTGTTTTACACCCACCATGTACATACGTAATAAAATAAACTGTTTCCCACCTCAACGCCTTGGTTTAAATTTAGTAAGAAAGTTAAGGAACTCAGTACAGTGGGCTATCATCGCCTTAACGTACAAAGCTAAAGTCTATCCTCACGTTTAAGTAGTAAATAACATTCTAATCTAACATTTTAGTTTTTGCCATCAAAACATTGTTTACTGTTTGAATAAAACATTACAAAGCAACAGATTATAAATTATTTCTTCTATTTAAAGCTTGGATTTGCTTCATTTAGGCGAAAAACATTGTATAGGTGACAAAAAGTGAAATTTTAGGTTAGAATATTGTTTACTTAAGACAAGTGAGGATGTATAGACTTTTCAAATATATGCAGTTGATCTCAACGCCAGTTGACAGCGAGCGAGCGTTAAGATAGTATAGGTGTGGCTCGGTGACAAATAAAACTAATAAATATGAAATTGACTTAATTATATTGCATTCGTAATTGAATTTCATGTCGAAACAGGTAATAATATGAAAACAACAAAATAAATAATAATTCTGTTGTGACGTATTGCATCTGACTTACAGATCTCTCGGACGGCTCCCCGTCGTAAATAAATAACATAAATATTCCATAATATCACTGCTATTATATACATAAAAACGATAGTAGACGTGTGATACGGGATATTTTAAACTTAAAAAAACTTAACAACTAATCAACACTTCTCATAAGCGTTTATACAAAAATTTGCGGCTACGCTGCCATTTACAATGCAAAATACTGGCTTTGTACATTTAAAAATTTATCTAAAAGGTGATATGAGTATAACAGTTAATTCAGTGAGAGATGGAAAAAATGGCATTACAAATATGTAAATATATTCGTATTAGTTATCTATCAAATGTTAAACAGGTAGTTTTTCGCGCAACTCAAACAATTGCATATATTAAAACTTAACAATTTCTTCTACGACCGTCATCATCGCTATGAGTTATGCCATAATCGTTAGAATCGTTTCGCAATATAATGAACCAGTGTATTTTACTTACTAAATTAAAACTGACAGCATTAGTCAGATACAGATCTTTGTTTTCGTACCATGAAGTAGCAAAAACCTAATTTTTAAAGTTACATAAACAATAATTTACAATGAATCGAACTTACCAATTTTCTCATCAGTTGTAACTGCAAAACTTTTATCTGTTTGTAGTTTCTTACGACCGACAATTTGAGTACCTTAAAATATTTTTACATTCGAAACAGTACCACTGTTTGCCTATACAAGTCTTATCCATTACATAAGTACCTCAAAAGGGTACGTCATACCTGTCAAGGATTTACTTAAACGTAAGCGTAACTTAAGAATCGTTATCGAATTCATGAGAGACCAAATGTTCAAAACTTGCTCCACAATGCATCACACCACACACTTGAGTCCGACACAGGAAAGGGTAAAAAGTGAATGAAAAAAGCTAAAAAAAATACAAAATTGTTGCCATATTTAAAAGTTTTACGTCAAAAATGACGATTACGAAGAAAGTGGCTCATTTCTTTCCTTCTTTCGTCACACTGTAATCCATTTTAGTCTTAAACAGGCACAAGGAACTAGAACCACGTTTGTCACTGTACATATGCGTTGCCGTTCCCAATATTCAAGCAAGGGATAGTTTTACCAGCACTTACATTTTGCGATAGAAAATGTATTTCATTGTATTTCTTTACATTTTCTATGACAAAATGTATGTGCTAGATTCGCATTTTCAGATTCAGAAAAGGGACCTTTAGCGAAAGGGTAAAGAAACATTCTACGAATGGGACCCGATGCGGCCTAAACAACACAGCATGTGCTAGGCTGTTCTCCTTACAATAAAACAGATAATAATGTCATAGAATAATTTCACTGAGGGGGGTGCGCCGGGCGCAGTAGTCGAGCTAGCACGTGGCGGCCTCCTACCAGTTTGAGTTGTTGACCGTCCATGAGCACGCTTCTTACTGTGTTCACGGCGCTAGATGTCGCCACCGACGTCGCCGTACCCGCCTGAGGTAAAGAAAAAATCACCTTCACACAAGTAACTTAATAAACCTCTATCAGCTTAACTATGAATTTGTTCTTTTTTGGAAGCCAAACATCACAATAACAAATAACATCATACTTTAACTAAAATATGTTTAATTTAGTTCTGGGGCGGGATTTTAATGGAGTTTGAGAGATGTGACCGTTCGCCGATTTTTAAGTCCGACGCAACACAAAGAGATTTTACAACTTTGAAACGTCTGTCTGTCGGTTTGTGGTCTCGTAACTACGGATTAGGTGAACCGATCTGAACGCGGTTTTGTTTTTGAAAGCATAAATTTAATGAAGAGAGCGAGATGGTTGTTAGCCATGTTTGTTGGAAAACGGGATAGCGGTTTTTGAAATGGGTATTTAGCTTTTCAATGTATGTGGTTATTGCATTGTTCTCTTGATATTTAATACAAAGGAGACACAAAGTCAAAATATCTTTATTCAGATTAGGCTCACACGAATCACTACTCGTATGAATGTCAGAAAAAAATAAAACACCGTTTTAAAACTAACATGCAAGAAACTCAACGAGATATAAATTATTCAAATACAAGTAAAACAAAATTACAGTGATAAATCTAAAACTGTACCAGTGTCAAAATTATTATTATCAGTTTTGTAACAATTTTTATCAGTTTAGCAGTCAAATCGTTACTAAACAGATATCAGTCGTTACGAAATAGAAATTAATTAATTTAGTAACGGTACAATGTTTTTGATTTTGACCCTAAAATGTAAAAGTCTCATGCAATCTAAATCGGCTAAATTCAAGTTTCCAAGCATAGATACGCTTATTTTTTTCTAAACAAAATAGTGTCCTAAGTTACTTTACACATATACCTAAAATAATGCATTTATTTTAGTTTAGTTATTGTTGCAAAAAATACATGTAGCGATTTCTAGAATTAGTTTGAAAATTAATAAAAAAACATAGAAGTTTTAAGTACAATAAATGAAAATTAGCTTGAATTTGTAAAAAAATAGCCAACGAAGATGATTTCAATAACATAATAGAAGAAAAACGAAAATTTGTTAGTATTGGATAGTGTGAAAAAGCTTCGTATCTGTAAACTGCCTTGAGCTAAACTCTTAGAGCTCTAAACTAAATATGCAGTACCTATCACAGGATAATTTAAGCCAAATTACTATTATTGATATGATTATTATCAAATTTAGAGTAGATTTATTTTTTTGCTAAACATTTAAAGTTACTTTACAAGAATAGCAAATTAAAAAAGTTTTTGTTGGTATTAATTACTGAAAACCTTACGTTGACGTAAAGTCGAGAAATTAGTAAAGTAATGCATAAAATACAATAGAATAGACGTAAAAACTTACTAAAAAAAATGCAAAATTAAATGTTAATTATTAGGTTCAGGCGTTGGGTCCGGTATTCCCAAGTAATCTATTTGCACGTTAGTATCATGCGAAAAAGTTTATAAACCTCACGCACAAAAGAAAATGCTACAAGAATTATTTTTTTTAGTTTACTACTCCTACTACTAGTTGAATGGTACACAGAAAGAACATGTCTAGTCAAATTTTTTTTCAAATTGAGATTTTAACCTCAAAAAGTCGAATAATGTATCATTTTTAAAGGGACTAGATATTTTCTTTCCGCATACCCTTTAGTTCTTATTACTAATTACCAATCTTCAAACGTGCTCAGAATTAATGTATAGCTAAAAATTATTTCATGCGATCTAAGTTAAATTCACGCTGTAATCCAAAAACCATTATAAACATGCATAATTGTCGATAATTCACCTGTTGTATTTTAATTCCTTGTGGAAGTTTTACTTGTTGTATCGGATTGACCTAAAATATAATTTTATAGCTATTAGGAATGTTTTGGAATGTTTTTTATACGCACGACGAAGCCTTGCGAACATAATACAGCAATTTCGTATAGAACGGCCATAAACATACTAGACATGTACCTGTTGTAATTTAAGCACGGGTGCCGATGCAGTCGGTGTAGTAACCGCCTGTGAACCTGAAAGAAGAAAATTATAAGTAAATATACCAGTAAATAGAATTCCAATGATGTTTAAGGTAAACAACCCAAATAACACAAGCGCTATATACGCTGTATAGTAACTATATAGAAACCATCGCAACTGAACTATTATCCAAGTTGTGCTACTTGGGAATTCCATAGTCGGCGCCCATCCACTCATGGGCTCGTTCTCGTTCAAACTTATTCAACACAATAGTTATGACGATAAGATATTCTTGTAAAATTTAAAATTTATTGAATTCTTTAAAAGAAAAACTTTTCTCTTAGTTTTTTTCTACGATCACTGTTTTTCGAAATATCACGAGTCGTAAGTGACGTCATTAGCGCGGTTATGTATGGAGCCAACACTAAATCGCGTTTATTTCAATACTTTTAACTAATTACTAGCATACTAAAATTTTCATAATTTTCTATCTTCTTCGACTGAGCATATTTCGATACAAAACAAGAACTTTTTTTTGTTACTCGTTTTTTTTAACATTGTATATCGCTTTAACTTCTAAATTATCAAATTTTTCATCTACTTCCTTGGACATAAATATATTTTTTAACGGTTGTCTACAACAATTTTGCACGTTTACGCCATTCGATTTGTAATTTTCTGTTTCTTGGACTGTCCAATTGTATAATTAGGCCTTAAAACACTCGTGTGATCCTATAAAAATCTCGCTGACTCTCGTTTCATAAAACCACACTCGTGTTTTAAGGCCTCTCATTATATAGCAGTTGCATAAACTACTATTAAATGGTCACCTACAACAATTTTGCACAGTTATGCAATTCGATTTGTAACTTTATGTGGCATTGTCACCAATATCTGATGTTTAGGGTGCCAATAAATGGGTTGTGGACCGTTAGTAAACACTCACCAATATTGCTTAACACTATAGTTTGCGACGAACTAGCCGCGCCGCTCGACGTCACCCGAATAGCGCTACCGTCGCTTTGCTAAAAATAAAAGCAAACTCAAATTAGTTTCTTATGTGCGGGTGGTAGAACCTTGTGCAAGGTCCGTCCGAATCGCTATCACTATCTTGCTCGCTAATCTAGCCGCTAAGCAGCAGTGCTTTCATTGTTGTGTTACGGCGTAGAGAGCAAGACAGTCGGTGAAATTATGGCACAAGAGGTATTCCATTTTAGCCCTTGGTGTTGCGGGTGTCTACGGCGGTGGTGATCACTTACCATCAGGCGACACATTTGCTCGTTTGCCTTCCTATTTTGTATAAAAAACTTTGCGTGACTTGTAGATATTGAATTAAAAAAAAAATATTTTTATCAGTCTGCCCGTGAACATTAACAGCTAGCATAACTACCGGAAATATGCTTCGATGTTTTATTAAAGGTATCAAGTTTAAATCGTCAAAGGTAAACAATTATCGATTTCAAATAAAAATTACGGAGACTCCGGCGACGTCGTCGTAAGTTCTACATTTGCCATTCTCAGTTTGACCTTTTCAACCCTAAAGCTGCATAGAAAAGTCGTCACTCTCACGCCACGTTCGGCATAATGTCAAACTCGAAATTTAAACTCACGGACTCGCACGTAGTTCGCTGTCACACCGTGTAGTGGAACGACTACACGGATCGGTGGCGCGGTAGTCATGACAGCTCACAATGCCTTTTTGCGCCCTTGGCGTCAAGGTTAAGCTCGCGACTTCGATACAACTCAAAGCCCGAGTTAGCTAGTAGCTTTAGCGTGTGCGGTGCGGCCCACCTGCAGGATGATGTTGTGCAGCGGCTTGCCGGCGGCGAGCAGCAGCGGGCGCGCGGGCGCCAGCACGCGCACCGCGGCCCGCGCGCGCGCCGCCGCGCCGCCCGCGCCCGCCGCGCTCAGCGCGCGCGCGCCCAGCATGCTCTCCAGCGAAATCATCTGACCCTACACACGAGCCGAGTATAGTTGCAGGCGAATAACTTGAGCATGAGGGTCTCCCCACACTAATCGATGAGGAATCGGCTTTAGCCGATCAAAAAACGCTTTACACCGATTCCGCGTCGATTGGTGTGGGGAGACCCTTAATCTACTGGAGGGGCTATGGTTGCGCATCAACATTCGTACTAGAAACGGCTGCTGCGCAGGCAAGGTCGATGGTAAAGTTGTTTGCTTAGCTGCAAACTGTAGCTTCAAGAGCCATTTACATGAGAGTTTATCGTACGTTTTTGGGGCGAGAAGTCTATGCTATTATTGATTGGCGATAATCTTCAGACGATTATCGCATTCACGACGCCTACGAGCATGTCATACGATATTCATGAGGTTATTATCGCCAAACGTTTTGTTTACAAATTGGATTGCAAAAAATGGTCGTTCCCAAAGACCCCAATCGCGAAAACAAAACAGGTATTAGTCGTTCAAAGAAACTTTTATTTTGATTATATTTAATGTATTGTTGCAATTACCTGTGCATTAGTGAGAAGTTTCGCCACGATCGGTTGAGCGGTCTTGTCCGCCCCGCCCTGCGTCCGCACAACTTGCGCCATGGACTTGGGCGTCTGGTTGGCGAGCTGCACGGTCTGGCCGCTGGCCAACTGCAGCGTCTGACCGCTCGACAGCTGCACGGTCTGGCCGCTCGGCAACTGGAGAGTCTGCCCCCCGGACAGCTGCACCGTCTGACCGCCGGCCAGCTGAACGGTCTGCCCGGTCAGCTGGACCGTCTGCGATCCCAGCTGCACGCCGCTCGGCATCTGGACGCTAGGGCCGGACAGATGCACGTTCTGGCCGGCCAGCTGCACCGTCTGCAGGCTCCGGCCGGCCAGCTGCACGGTCTGCCCGCCGGGGAGCTGCACGGTCTGCGGGAGGACGTTCTGGCCGGCGACCTGCACGCTCTGGCCGCCGGGCAGCTTGACCGTGTGCTGGGTGAGCTGCACGCTCTGGCCGGCCAGGTGCACGCCCGCGCTGGCCAGCTGCACGGTCTGGCCGGTGAGCTGCACGGTGGACACCGGGATGTGCGCGGCGGGCCGCGGCGCGGGCGCGCGCGCGGGCAGCAGCGAGCCCAGCTGCAGCGCGCGCGCGGCCAGCTGCACGGCCTGGCCGCCCGGCAGGTGCACGGTCTGGTTGGCGGCCAGCTGCACGGTGCGCCCGCCCGCCAGCTGCACGGTGCGCGTGGCCGGCCCGGCCGGCGCGGCGCTCACCATCGTCGCCACGCTGCCCGGACCCTGAGGCGACATTCCAAGTTCACTGGTACCATAATCCGCCGAATACTGAGTGATAATTCAGTACCATTTATCCCATTCGGGACCGGATTTGAATTATATAATACAGATCGCGACAGTTGTCAGAGGCGACAGATTCCTATCAAGAATACGTACAAAAATGCCTTTCAAAAAACATTATAAACCGATTGAAGTGTTATGGTAAGATTAAAACTGAGCTGACCTGAGCGAGTGTCGTGATCGAGCTACTGTTCGCAACCGAGGCTCGCTTTTTCGTCGTCGTAGTAGAAGCTGTAAGAGAAACGTCGTTAAATGATAACAGAAGGCAGTGATCGAAGTTGCTACAGTTGAAGGATGAGCGGACGGAGCCCTGCGCCAAAGCAAAATCAAACGTATTGCGCAACAAATAACGATTATGACAAGAGGCTTCTTGTTCGTTCCCTAACTTTAATCATACTGGGCAAGTCAAGAAAAACCCTTCAACTGCAAACAAATGTTTGATTGTAAATATTTGGCGAACAATGCTCTTAGTCACGGTTCTTCGTCTATACTCCATCATTTTTTGCTCCACCACATCGATGTCATTTGTTTCGCGACATGAAAACGATGAACGATATCGACTAACGCTTAGTATGATTTCGGATTTCAGTATTCCTAATATTGCTAATTTGAGATATTCTAGTACTCCTAAATTCTTAGTGACTTAGCTTAAAGTCCTTTCATACATACCATGTAAACAAAATTCTAATGCAAAAAAATCACTTATAGTCACCTAAACATCGTTTATTACTTAAATAAATCGAAGCTGTGAATAGAACAGATGATTTATAAGTTGTTGTTTTAGAATGGTTTTATTCAAACAATATTTTGATAATAAAAAACTAAAATTTTAAATTAGAATGTTGTTTGTTACTTAAGACAAGCAAAGATGAATTTGGTTTAGCTCACCTTGCTGCATTAGCGCCCGCGGCGAGATGAGAGACTTGCCGGAAGCCGGCGTCGCGGGGCTCAGCACGCGGACCACGCCTCGTCGTGAGTTTGTGGGGCCCTAGATAAACATCGACATGAAATATACCACAATACTTGAATAAAGTTAAAGAGCGATGACTAAATATAGCCATAAAGACAATAACTTCTTTTATTATTATTTCAATGTAAAGCTTAAAACTTTCAGCCGCCCAACGTGACACTCTGGTAGCGCCAACGCCAGAAGAAATGACAGAATGTATGGATTTGACATTAACGATCGACACACTTTGACGTTTGCTCTCGCTACCCTACGTCAAGTCATTTCTACTAGCGTTTACGCTCATAGAATGTTACCTTGTTTAGACACTGAATATTTAATTTCTAGGAAAATATCGTCGCTGAGTCATTGTAAAAAAAACAAATGAAACTGTCAAACCTGCGAGACAGGTGTTGAGACAACCGCCGTTACAGTTGTCTGGACTGCGGGCGGCCTTATCAGCAACGACCTTGTGCCTTGGGTTACCTGCTACGTAATGAAATGTACATTGAAACATTGTATTAAGTTCAAAATAACAGATACATATAAACCAAGGCTCTTTAAATACCTTTGCTTGCCCTGGATGTAATGTTATGGAGGTTACCGGTTGTACGACCGAAACCACGGGTGCGGTCGATTGGCTTACGATAATTGAAGCAGATATCTGGAAAAAACATTAATAGTAGTTACAGTCAATGATACACGTAAGTGCCCTGTTAAAGACGCAACTGAAAGAAAGTGTCATTTTTAGAAAGGGATGCGTATAATATGCGCTATGAAGTTGATATGTATATCTATCGAACACAGACCATTTCTCTCAGTTCCGTCTTTAATGGTCAGTTAAGTTTGTTATCATTTACACAGTACATATTTGTAAAAAGACTATGGCTAATTAGAACTAGTAAAATTTGATCAGACCTATGGATGACCACTAACCTAAACTATAAGAACCGTGCCACTAAAGTGATACTTACTGAGGCTTGAGGCGCTTCGACTTTCTGCAAAGGCCGCTGCCGGATCAACGGCGAACTCTGAGGCGGAGGGACTACGGACGGAGACGATTTCGGCAACTGCACAACCTGAGTCACCTGCTTCACCACAGGACTCGCCGGTTTGGGAGACGCGGACGGCGCGTTCTGTTTCACGGGCACTTTCACCGGTTGATTCACCGGGGACACGCTCTGTTTCTGAACTTGCTTCACCGCGTTGACAGGTCTGGGGGTCGTCCTGGCCATTATCTGCTTGGCGGGTGGCGCGGTGACGTCGGCCTGCTCGGCCGCCTGGGTCGCGAGGTCGCTCTTGACGGCTCGCGCGACCAGGCTCGCCTGCTTGGCCGACTGCGCCATCAGGGCCGGTCTCGCCTGGGCGGCCGGCTTCGGGGCGGCCGGTTTCGCTGGCGCGACGGCCGGTTTGGGCTGGGCCGGGGCGGTCTTCGGTGGCGCCCCGCTGAGCTTCGGGGTTTTGGGTTTGGGCGGCTTGGGGCGCGGCGCGGCGCGGGGCCGGGGCCTGGGCGCGGCGGGCGGCTGCGCGAGCGTGGCCTGCATGAGCAGCTGCGCGGACGACAGCGCGGGCGGCGCGGGCGGCGCGCCGCTGTCGTCCACGTCCACGTCGCTGTCCGACACGTCGCCCACCTCCTCCACCGTGCCCACTTCTAGCTCCATCTGCGAAACGTAACGGTTGTGGATAGTTCGTTTCGATACGCGTCCCTCCTTCGAGACGTGCAGTGTGAACGCGTCTCGCTCCCTCTGGCCACGTGCACGAGAAATACTTGAAGACGTGGAATGGGGCGAGTTCTCGTGGACGGAGAAAACTGTATATTGGATTCAACGTCGTGCGTTGTGAAGCTATGATAGTGTAAGAAATTGAAGTCCCGCCTCCTAAGAAGGAGGCCATGGGCTCGACTCGAGCTAGCATTTTGATATTACGGTGATGAATAACGGAAGAGACTAAGAAAATAATTGAAAAGAACAAAAAAAATTGCAACACTCACGGCAGGCGGCGGCGTGAGTGGGCGCGGCTCGCGAGGCGGGTTGGTGAGCGCGGCGGGCGCGGCGAGCGCTGCGAGCTTGCTGCGCCCGCGCGCCGTCGATTTGAGCCAGTCTTCCTCGGTCCTAAATGCATTATGATATAATTGGCTGTTCATCCATACCTGTCTTATCATGTAATCAAAATTCTAAACTAAACTTCCACTTTTTGTCGCCAAAATAGCGCTCACCGCTGTAACAAATCTAATTGAGGCTCCTGATTGTCCCTCCATAACTAACTTACTTTTATTTTGCTTTTTGGTTTATTAAATGGCAAAAAAATTGTTTGTGTTCCATATGCTCGTGTGCAAATACTCTCAAGAGTTTTAATTACCACAACTATCTTACTTACTGTTAAAAAAAAGTTAGGAAGGGATGACCACACCGTATTCTCATGACTCTTTGAATTTTAAAATGAAAAGAATATGCTAAATAAAAAATTATGATTCTTAATTTTAGAAGTGTCATGATACTAATAAACACATTTGGCAAGCCCTGGGAAAATGCTCCAAGCGACGTCACCATAGAATTTTAAGCCAATTAATACCTATTTCGGTGGAGGTAGGTCCAGATGGCCGTTCTCTGGTCGTACTTGACAACGGGATCGCGCTTGGCCGACAAGAGTCGGTCCAACGCGGTCGACAACGCGCTTAACAAAGCCTGGTCGCTGCACGTCGCTATCCACTGTGACATTCTGTAATGAAAGGAACAGTTTAAGATTTACTGTATAGTGGCACTAATAATTACAGGAGCGTATAGAGTGGGAGAGGGCGCAGACTTCAAAGAACGGCGGTGAATGAGCAAAGGAGCACCCGGTTGCAGTTAGCACTGCCAAGTGTGTTGTGAATAAATTACTTTAATACTCCGCGAAACCAGTGCATGTGTGCATGAGCAAAACTGTGTCTGTGTGACATATATATATTTTTCGTGCAAAAAACCACCCTCCTCCGCTTTCACACGGAATCACATATATCACACTGACTCGACTACAAACCATCACTACTAAACACTAACCCCCTTATTCATCAACGCTTCGTCAACGTCTGTCAGTTAACATGTTTCGACATGACGTCGGACTTCAAACGAAAGGGACAAAACATTCGTTAGCTATCGTTATTTTTTTATGAACAAGCGGGTAAAACTAGACCTCCGTACGAGGCATCAGCGGATCGCGTCGGGACTCACTTGAGCAGCGTGAGCACGTCGTGGCGGGTGCCCTCGCCGTTGGGCAGGCGCGCCACGGCGTCGCGCACGAGCGCCAGCAGGCCGGCGTGGCGCGGCCGCTGCGCCGCCAGCAGCGCGCCCGCGGCGCCGCCCGCGCCCGCGCGCGCGCACGGGCCCACCACGGACCGGTACCTGCGCACCAATACGCGTTACGGACCTGCCCCGCCGCACGCGTTCTGCGGCCTGCGGTCGGGTCGAATTGGACGTGATGAATGAATTTCGATATGGCTTCCGTTGATACTTCAATTTGACCTGACCGCGGACCACAGAACGCATCCGGCGTGGCGAATCCTTTAAAATATACCTCTAGCTGAAAAGAGCACGTCGCGAGCAAACGTTTCCCGGAATCGATAAAAATTTTACATCCAGATCTATTTAACTCGGTAAACTTACCCATGCTGTACATAGGTGAACGGTTTTGCAGCGGCGGCGTATCGCTTTCGCTCCTGGGCGCGGAAATCAGCGATCTCCGCGCTCGTTAACGGACGCACCACCCACGACGTAGGGTACCTTTAAATATAAACCACGAAAATGTTCAATAGAAGGTGTTCCCCGCATCCAAATTAAATATGCATCACATCCAAACAGTTTTACTGGTGTCTGTAGTTCTGTAACGATGAGATTGTACTAACCTTGGCGGTGGAGGTTCGTCTGCGGGTGGAGTGGGAGAGACAGCACGGAACCATCGCTCGCACAATCGACCCAGGATAGCGTCGCAATCCCTGCCCGCGCCAATCCACTGGTACATCTACAACACAAATAGATATAGTATATTATATGGAAACATTTTAATGTATAGCTAAAACTGGACCACAAAGGGACACGTGTGATAAGTCTTTGCGTCTATAATATGCAGTGTCCACGAATAGTTCGCCTTTATGACGATATTTTCTACTGATGTGTACAAGACTAAATACGCGAATACTTATATGACCCGAAACTTGGTAAGAACCTAAAAGTTCCACACAGGAAAGTTTACTAGAGAGTTTATACAGATAAATTACCTGTGTCTCCGGTATATACTGCAAGTATGGCACAAAATCATCAGGATGTGGGCCCCTTTCTCCGGCAAGAAAATCTAGGGCAGAATCCAATTCAGCGCACCAGTCATCTGATACTGTAACAATTACAATTACTTATTATTACAGACAGTAAAAAATTGATTATTTGGGAACAAATATCTATCATACAGTTCAATAGCGTTGGCATGACTAACCACAATTTCAAAGTAGTAAGTAATGCATTTGCAACATCTAATATCGCAAAACCTGTGTATCACTTTTTTTTCTATATTCGTGTATTTAATAAACATAATTTAAAACAATTAAAATACATATAAACTAAATACTAAACATTCAAAGTAAAATTATAATTAAAATAATAATTTGGATTTTTAGTTTCTCAATATCTCGTAAATGGCTTGGCTCTGGATTAAAACATCCTATACATTAGATGGTGGATAAGTTTGATTTTGAAAAAACGGAGTTCCTATCAAATAGCGATTAACTAGTTCGAAACTATTCGAAAACTGAACGCATTATTGCTATTCATTACAGCAAACGAAATATTCTTTGAAATTCAACATTGACTGCAATGACGATAGACTTTGCTGCCTACCAAGGTACATACATTCTTTCAACTTACAGCTATACCAGGTGTTGAGTGGTGCAATGGGGGACCGCATGACCGCAGTGCACCTCGCATGTAACTGCTGTTTGGAAGCCCTATGCGCCGCCCGGGCCGGGAACAGCGCCCTGACTAACGAGAGGAAATTGGCGTGTGTCGTCTCTGTTAGGGCTTCGTCGGTGTCAGGCTCGTCCGCGTCCTCCGGGGGCAGGTCCCCCGCGTCGTCTGCCAACTCCACCGGTAGCGCCATCATATCTGTTGAAAGTGTTGGTTCTATTTCAACGCCACACTACCAGTATATTGTAATTTAATAAGTTGGTGTTAATAGTGTCAATTTTAATGCAAGCTTTTTTTGTTGTTATCGTATCTATCTACACACACACACACACATGCCAAAATTTGAGCCAATGGGTTCACTGGAAGTGGTTCAAATTTGGCTTGCAAAGTTTCAACTAAAATACACACATGACTGTAAAGTTAAATAAGTTGAAAATAAAGGCACCTTATTTGGATTCAATTGTAAATATTTAATTCATTGGAGTTTATTTCCCATCTACATGTTTGGCAGACAGACCTGACCCCACAAAATCAAAGTCAAAAACCAAATCCAAATATCTTATTTCATATTACGGCACCAGTTCACGAATACGACGCGTACCTCAGCCATTGTCTTTCTCAACTATATTGAAGAGAAACTGGCGACATTTCAGAATTACATACCAATTCCATCGAGATCTTCTATTTTGATAGGCACTGGCTGGATGAGTCTTGCAGCATTTTGCAGTGCTAGAGCGGGATCCAGAGGCTCTTGTTTTATAACATTCTCCAGTTTAGGATCATTGTAGTTTATACTGAAAATCAAATAATAGTTTGATTTAAAACTTTGACTTTTACATCAGAATTCGAATATACCTATTCAGGTAATGGGTCATGGTAAATAAATTTTGTATAATAAGGTTTAATGTTTTCGCGACTTATCGACTTCAACATAAAATTATTTAAACTAACTATGATGCAATGAATCTAAAAAATGTTTCAAGATCTATTTGGGTCTTATTTTTATGGGCAGACTGAGATGACAAGACTATGATATGACACCTAGAACATGCTCACTACATATAGGAACAAAGACACCTGTCAATGTTGATTTAGATTTGGCACAGGGCAGGGGCCAATCAATTTTGATAAATAAAAATCTGAACTTTAACTAACAAACAAGCACTTATAAAAACGGGAACCACACACACATCAATAGCCTGGCAATAGCCCTTTATGCACCACTACAGAGAAGACTCAAACAATACTATATGGGACCTAATCACATGACAAAAAAACTTATATTTGTCGTTTAAAAACAGACTAGACAAACACTTAAATCAATAACACAAGTGGACAATGATATGCACACACCAGCTTTAACCTGCCTGTGCATTACAAATAATAATAAAAATGATCATGATGTAATGAAACATTGGAAATTCTTAACTGGAAGAACACACCTCACAAGAAGAACATACTTCACTCAAAAGATCTGCTTATGGCTTTGAGAAGGCGATTGCATGATGAACAAAAAAAATTAAACTAAGACTACTAAAAATCGGGATTTAGATTTTTTTACAATAAATCAATTTAATAGTTTTATTTCAAAATAAAGTTTGGTTTTAAAATCTGAACAGGGCTGTTAATATTACTTGTGGGCCCATTGATAGTATACAAACTTACTTTGCCGTGTCTGGATATTTAGGGTCCACAATTTCTTGTTTAATTTCAATATTATCGCCTAACTTTTTGGGATGCTTAGCGCCAACTGGCTCTGCAAAAGAACTTTCTGAATCAGACTCTTCCTGTTCGCACTTTATTTTAATATTTGGCAACAGGGGTTTAGTTTCAACATTCTCATCATCCTTTCTTTTAACTGCTTTGGCATCAGATTTCATCTGTTTCTGGCTAGGTTCTTTCTTTGGCCCTCTTTTCAATTTCTGTACAGGTGTATCAGATTTCTGCCCTCCAAACATTAGCTTCTTAGTACCATTGACAAGAGCTACTCTTTGTTTTATGTCCTCTAAAGTTAAGCCGGTTGTATTCAGTTCTGGGTGATTCTGAAATTTAAATTTTAATAACTTGATTAAATATTTCACTTTTGCATCGAATAAACAAAAGAAAACATGCCACATTTGTTTAAAAGCTTAACCTACCTGATAGTTATTTAAATTGTCTTAATAAAAACAAATAAAATAAACAACAAGTACCTCTCTATATTGTCTCCGTGCTCTGTGAGCTGCAAGAACATTTTTAAGACAGTCCAAAGAGGTCGGATGAGAAGATTCTATTCCTCCAAGAGTGCCAGATACATTGCCATCCATATTCTGCAAATATATAGAAAACAAATAAATCAAAATCTTAGGACAAATTAAGAAAACCTTGTAATATATGTACTAGACACATAATATGAGAGCAACATGAGTTCCACTATTAAGTTAATGAGTTATAACTTCTATATTCTTCAAACAAAGATTTGCCACTCATGGGAATCTAACCCATAATGTCTAGCTTCCTATTCAGGATCACCAAGCTATCTGGTCATTGGTGATCAGATCATAGACAATTACTGTTACAAAGATAACTACCCAATCAAAGTAAAATTAAAACTTTTTACCTGTCCAGAATGCATTTGTTTCCGCTTTTTATGAGAAGGCTCAGGGGGGCCCTCAGGGTAGTTTTCATCCTCTGACTCATCTCCCCCCACCTCACCCCTGATAGCAGCCAACTCCTCAAAATACCTCTGCCTAGCTCTCAAATACAGGGGTTTGTAGGTATTCTTAGTAGAAGATTTTGGGGGCAAAGGAGCCAAGCGGGGTGTGGGGCCTGGGGGAGCAGCTTTAGTTGCGGCCAGCAACCGCTCCCGAGAAATCAAGACTTCAGGCATTAATTTGGCATAGTAGGATTTTATCTGAAAATAGTAGAGGAGAATGAAGCAACAATAATTAAAGTTTGGTGTCAAATGTTTTGTAACCAATGAATTACCTTATGCTTCTGCTGTTTAGCCCTAGCTTTAAGCAAGAATTTCCTCATCTTAGCAATGTCTGGCCTGTAGTTACCCTGTTTTAAATTGTTATAAAATACTTCTAAAGGTGAAGTAAAATGAAAAGGCTCGTGGTCAAAGAGCATTTTGATGGTCTTCTCCTTTTCCTCTTCTTCGTTTTGTGTGAACTGGGGGAGATACTTCATGAGATGCTCTTTGTGTTTGTCTTCTAGAGCTTCCCAAGTTTTGAAGGAGAAGAACTCCTTGAAGAGAGCGTAGTTCTCGCAGAGGTCCTGTGGCAGCTCGAGGCTCTGCCCCAGCACGCGCACGGGCTCCGTGGGCTCGTCATCGGGCTCCGAGCTACCGCTACCGCTGGCGCTGCAGCTATCCGACGAGCTACTGCTCTCGCCGCTGTAACTCTGCTCACTCTCCATCTTCTCCTCCATCTCGAAACCGCTTCGGTGACGGCCGACCACTCCCGTAACACACAAATCACCTTGCTCACTCGCGATAACGACGATTTTCCGCACACTTCATTGAATAATCGCGTTGTTTTGCCAATGTTTACGAAATACCGAAAACAACGGTACGCAGAAAAATCGTATAGATAGCCATGAAGTTATTTTGAACGGTCGTCGAATCTGGTCTAAAATAAAATAGAACGCGCACGCCAAATCGCAATGTTTCATACATACTATGCGCCAGAACGGCACATTACGATGAGAAAATAGCTTGACAGCCAAGTACAGCGACATTTTGCTCGTGTTCGTAGTGGAAATTTAAAAGATAATACATTTGTCTATGTAGTTTGTTTATGGTGAATTACGTATGGCAGCACTGGCAAGCCATAAACAAAAATAAATCTCTTTTTACCACAGATTAAAAAAATTTTAAGTTAAAAATTTTGTATAATGTTCTTATTAATTATTTTATAATGAAAATAATATTTTCATTTTAATTAATGATCCATTTTTCTATATATCACTCCTTTAAAGATATAATGAATGCGTGTAGGTTGAAGTAGTCACAAGGCTTGAAGTGCTATACCGTTGTCCATTCCTATTGGAGGACTAAAACCACAAGTCTGCTTCGCAGCGGCGGTTGTCGGAAGATTTTGACGTAAATTATTCGTGTAGTAAATATGGCTGACGAACTCAATGTTGACAGTCTAATTCACAGGCTTTTAGAAGGTAATGATTCGTTTATTTACTTGATATAGTGTAAATTTTTGTACCGAAATGGGAACATTTATAATCAAAATAATATATCCAACTTCTCGTGCTGTTAGTTGCGTAATTATCACAAGTATGTAGGTATAGAAACGTCAAACTCATAAATAAATCGATTATCCTCAATTCTTATCTGATTCTACTTTTGATGATTGTCCGTCAGAGATGCTGACGACTATTTTCGTTGTCGCGACGGATTTACTCATTGAATAATGTTTCGACAGCCCAGCAACTATCATACTTTTGATCATTGATGTCAAATTATATGGAACACTTCCTTGGGCTTATTGTTATGCTTTGTTCGCATTGTATGTTACTTTACTTGATTTAAACATGTTTATTTCACTTTATTATGCTGCTTTTTGATGGGTTACAACAGTATACAGAGTGCAACAGGAAACTGCAAGGCGGAAAGGGAAATTGAAAGACATCTTTTCATCTGAATGTATGGTTATCTGATTAGTCCTTGGCCACAGTATTGCGCTAGATTCTTTTGATTGATTTTAATATTCTGTTCATTTTTAACCTGACAAGTGGTTTGTTCATATTCAAAAACATTTACATATATTTTTGTTCTTTCCTTTTGCTATTTGATCTAGATTCCAATCATGCTAAAAATAACCTATTCTATGATCTAAATAATAGGTGTATATTTCTGGTTGGCTTCATACCATGTACCACAAACTCTTGAGAACATTATTGGTTGTTGTCATATGCACTTATGGCTACATGTGATATGTACTTCATGAGATTGACATGGCAAGTATACAACAAATTAAAATTTCTCATGATGGCTAAATAAGCCCATCTATAATTTTCTATATATGTAAAGTAAATTATGTTTTCCTTTACTTACAACTTTATTACTTAAGCATGTGTTTAAGATAATTAAAATTTTATGTTCATTTGTATAGCTTCTTCCATCCATACGTATATTGAGGTTTTTTTAATGTTGTTCAATTGTACCTAGAATGCTAAAATTATAGCATGCATTGTGATTATGAATTTTAAGTATATGTGTATGAATAGTTGAAGGTCTTGCCTGAAAGTGCCTATTGTTGTAAAACGTCTAATGGCTTTACTATATCTTGCGTATGGTAATTCTGCCAGTATTGTGGTATTATCGTGTATTTTTCAACTTGTGGTATCTGAGATTGATGTGTTCTGCATAGTTTTATCCAACTGGTGCTCAAGAGGAAACGTGGCCACCAAGGCTTTTAAAAATCCATCATACCAACTATATACAAACTAGGGATGCAACATTTACAAGCTGGTGCATTGTTAACTTGCAGTAATAGTGATTTTTACTATTGATAATGAATGCGAAATTTGCTGAACGAAAAAATAATGATTAATCTTATAGGCTTTTTTCTATAGAAAATCACACCTGTCAAGTTAAAGGATGAATACATTCATCCTTTAACAAAAATTAAAACAAGCTGTTGTGCAAAAAGCCTGTGAATTAAGTCTATCAATGGTCTAGCACTGATGATGTTGGGACCAATTTATTTTAATTCAAATAGTATCAAAGTTAGCTAGTTAATATAATGTACCACTTAATTACTACAAATAGAAAATATATATATATATATATAAGGAGTTGAATTTTAATTGTGATGGTAATAATTGAATCGTTGCATCCCTATTGAACCTGGACGCATGTTTGCCTGTCTGTGTCAAAAATACATGTGCTTTAAAAAAACATTTTTCCAACACAAATTCCATGAAAGAAATAGAAATATTGAAAATAAATTGTTTGTACAGGGCTGTTATTAATGGCATATACTCTTTAAATCATTAATAATTGGAAAATGTTCCAGTATTTATCTTAATCAATATTTCTTAATTTATTATTTTACTTTCTCAAGTGCTTACTAATAACATTCTAATGCTTATATTATAACAATAGAGCCAAATTCACATGTTTTTTTATCATCGCCCAGTCAAATTTTTATATCTGACATTGGCTATGTGATGCAACAGGTTAATAAATATAAATCAATTCTTTGAACTCGCAATGAATCATTCTAAATGCATTGTGACATTGTTTGTGATTAAAAGATTATACAAGCTGTATATTGTTACTTAGCCAATTAAATGCCAGCCTTATTAAAGGCAGGCTTCTCTGTAATCCACTTAACATGAGTTGTATAATGTTGTCACAGTTCGAGGATGCAGACCCGGCAAGACGGTGCAGATGTCAGAGTCGGAGGTGCGTGGACTCTGCACCAAATCACGAGAAATATTTCTGCAGCAGCCAATATTACTGGAATTGGAGGCACCACTTAAGATTTGTGGTAAAGTTAACTTTCTCTTATCCAATCTATTTTAATTTAATATTATAGTTCCAGCAACCAAGATAGATACTCTGGAAAGCGACTTGCATGTGTAATATTTGTTTTATTAACCTATTATGATAACAAGCTTCTACTGCTTATCATGTCTGCTAAAATAGCTATATAATCCAAGCATAACCCTGGCTGACTAATATTATGCAAAGATGATTAGTATTTCACTCACAATAATTTAATTTCATCTTAATCATTTTACAATTCCTGAAAAAATGTACATTACAATGTAAGATAGATTAAGGTTTAAATCATTAATTCATCAACTGACTTAAAAACTCAATAGTCTTACGTTTTCATATAAAATAATATGTAAGATTCGTACCAATCTGCCAGATGCTTGAGTGTTAACAAAAATAGATTCTACAGCATATACCTCTAGTAGTAGTAGGTACCTAGAATAGTTGAAGCCTGGAGTTTGCATCCATACTTAAGGAGTAAACAGGGTCTTAAATTATGTAATGTATGAAACATAAAATAAGACATGTTTATGAATAGCTACTGCTAATTTTAACTCTTGAAAACTAGTAAAATAAACATGTGTTTCATATACTAGTTTTTTAAAACCCAGTTAGATACTTACATAAGTTTTAAAGCATATTTTTTTAACACTAACAGAGTTTTGTATCTACTACATTTAAATGATTGAACAACCATTTAGGTATCTGAATCCAATTTGGATAATAGTTATTAACAAGCGTCACTAAAATGAAGTGTCTGCTGTAATCTAAGAAATACTTTTAAATGCTTCAAATAAGTAGATACATATTTGAACCATAGCTATGAACTTGAATAGGTAGTTCAATCCGTCTATTTGTAAGTTAGGCATATTTTGTACTTCTACAGCCTGCAGTACTTATTTAACTATCAGTGAAGACCAAAATAATAGGTGATGATGAAGCTTGGATTCTAATTAACATCTATTTATGATTTTAGGTGATATACACGGCCAGTACACAGATTTGTTACGTCTCTTTGAGTACGGAGGTTTCCCGCCAGAGGCCAACTATCTGTTCCTTGGCGACTACGTGGACCGCGGCAAACAGTCCCTGGAAACCATATGCCTCCTGTTGGCTTACAAAATCAAATATCCCGAGAACTTCTTCCTTCTTCGAGGCAATCATGAATGCGCGAGTATAAACCGCATTTATGGTAAATATCTACCTCCACTTATGTCTTAATAACTGATTTAAGTAAATATTTGCGCGTGGTAAGACATTGTCCAAGGCCCGTCCACTACCACCATTTTGCTCGCTAATCCAGCCGCTAAGCAACAGTGCTTGCACATTTGTGTTCCGGCGTGGAGAGCAAGGCGGCCCGTGATATGACAGGCACAAGACTTATACTATTTTAGCTCACTGGGTTGGCAACGCATCTGCAAACTCCTTGGTGTTGCAGAAGTCTTAGGACAGTGGTGATCACTTACCATCAGGTGACCCACTTGCTTATTTACCTTCCTATTTTATAAAAAATAAAAAACAGATATAGTTGTGTGAATTAATTGTGCTGTGATTGACTATGAATTAAGAAATGTAAACAATTAAACGTATTTATAAATTGACCTATGATTAATGTTAGTTGTCTGTTCTGTACATCTTCTTTTAAGGCTTCTGTTCCAACAGGTTTCTATGACGAGTGCAAACGCCGATACAACATAAAACTATGGAAGACGTTTACGGATTGCTTCAACTGCCTGCCAATAGCTGCTATCATCGACGAGAAGATATTCTGCTGCCACGGCGGCCTCTCGCCGGATCTGCAAGGCATGGAGCAGATCAGGAGGATAATGCGACCCACTGATGTGCCTGATACAGGTGAAAATCATATAACCCCTTTTTGTGGTTCCGTAGTCAAACTAGGAACCTTTATAATTTTCATATTTGCTAGTGTGCAAAGGTGAAATTTTGCATCAATCAAATTGATTAAAAAAATAACAGCTCCCATTTTAACAGCAGGGGTTTTCTTTTACCAACAACATTGAGTGAGGAATTGTTCGATAGCTCTTTGAAAATCATTATCACAATGTTACTATCCATTTTGGAATTTGGGTTACAGTTTCGGAATAATTTCCGTGTACTTATGAAGAAGTGCTTTAAAGGAAAACTATAAGATAGCTTCTTCAGATCTTGACTTACAGACAAATAAAATGTTCATGCAAACAGAAAATCACTGTAGGTAGTTCAATATTACTTTGAACAGATAATCTCACTAAATCTTAGACAAGACAAAATCGCTTTCTGTAGTGATGGCTATGGAACCCTCCACTGAGCATAGTCCGACATGCTCTTGCCTGGTTTTTTATTTGTCAGTGACATTGCTGCTATTATCAGAAGATAAATATCGACATTTATTTCACAGGTTTGCTATGCGACCTGCTATGGTCAGATCCCGACAAGGATGTGCAAGGATGGGGCGAGAACGATCGCGGAGTTTCATTCACATTCGGGCCTGATGTTGTCAGCAAATTTCTCAATAGACATGATTTGGATCTCATTTGTCGAGCTCACCAGGTAACTTATGAAATTTTACAGTTTTCAATTACTCCATCTTATCTTGTTCTAACATTATATTTATGGTTTTCAGGTGGTCGAAGATGGCTATGAATTCTTTGCGAAAAGACAACTTGTGACCTTATTTTCTGCACCTAACTACTGCGGAGAATTTGACAATGCCGGAGGCATGATGTCTGTTGATGAAACACTTATGTGCTCTTTCCAGGTATACAGATCTTACATTTAATTTTGAATTAATGCTTTTTTTTTGACTAATCAACTAATCTCACCAATCCCTTCATAGATATTGAAACCCTCTGAGAAGAAGTTGGTTAAAAAGGATCGCTAGTTTACCACTGATGTTTTTTTTTTCAACCAAGAAACTAATAACGACAATCCCTTCATATAGATATTGAAACCATCTGAGAAAAAGGCGAAATACCAATACAATGGTATCAACAGTGGGAGGCCAGCCACGCCACAACGGTCACCACCTAAAAAGAAATAACTGACGTTTGGGATCCAGTGTGCTGCACAGTGAGAGGAATGCTACAAATAATTGATTATATCATGTATTATAATTATTACTTTTAGTGCGGTCGCTGGACAGAGCCGAGTATGTCATGGATTGTTAAAATTATTTATCAATTTGCTTGTGCCTTCTTATTTTTAATTTTTATTATTAATGTGAGTGATATTAATTTATGAATTTAGTTCTACAGAGATTTTGTGGAGATTGAGCAAACATGATCTATTCGGCGATGCCTCGTGACTTTTTGCTTTTTCGATCCCTCATCTAACACAATGTCTTAGATCGGATTGTCCCCTATTGTGTTGTCGACGTTGGTGTACTAGTTAAATTGTTTGTTGATATTAAAGAGTTTGAATTGGCAAGCCATCTCAAAGATGCGAGCATTGGACAGAAAATCGTAGTAACATTTCACATTAAAGTTTATTGAGTTGTAGTGGATCGAAAGCACATTCGCTTTGTTTATTCTGTAACTAATGTGCCTATAAATGTAAAGTATATTATTATAGGTCTCGTATAAGTGACGATAATAGCAGTGACGGACTAATGGGAGGTCGGAGGAGATAGACCGCCACAGGCCACTGACCCGGGAGGGCCTCTTAATCTCCAGAAACCCTTTTTAAGCAAATCCCTAATAATGAACACATAGGCATACCAACGGGTCTCTGATGGGCTTAGTCCGCCACTGGGTAATAATTGATTGAAAGATTTTTATTTAAATTTAATTTGTTTTTATTAAAAATGTCGTCCCTTAGATTTCTATTTATTACTATATTTCTGATGTGACTTATAAAGTACTACAGTCAGTTGGAGTGGAGCCAGTGCAAAATAAACTGGCTTGGGCTCACAGCAATAACTACAGCGGGGAGCAGTCCCAGTGAAATTAATGTTATTTTGCACTCCAGTATTACTCTTACAAAATAAGTAGATACATATTCTGAAATTTATTTGTTACAAATTGGCATCTTGATCTCCTAATTGAGGCTTTTTTCTTCGCAGCTTACAGTAATATAAAGTCTAGTTAAATCAATATCATTTGAGGTGATAGGCGCAGTGTAGTCCTCGCAACAATAGTGCAATTGCTATAATATATTATAACATAAAATTATATGCAAATTTTGCATTGTACAATTTTATTTTTTAGCTATGTTAACAATGTCAAATAATTTTCATGAATAAATATTACTATTAAAATAATAAGGAGTTTATTTTGTTTTATTTTCAGTTAGATTTGCATTTAAGAAAAGTTTTTTTTATAACATGTAATGTAATGGATGGTGTGTAAACATTTTTGAACTCTATTCTATAAATTACGTTTTCTCTTTTTTGAGGCTTATCATTATCATTCACTGGAAAGCTTTTTCTTTATCAATCTAATATTGCTATAAAATTCAAGTAAGTTCTGTGCTCATTTTGTGTACCTTGACCTAAGTAATTAGCTGGTAACCATTCACTGCAAAACTAAACTTCTGTTAACTTAGTGTGATGTCAAATACATTTAAAATTTTATTCTCTATTTTCATCTACATCTTAGTAAAAGTATATAATAAAATAACATAGTTTCTGACGTCATTCAGTTTAAATCAATACACTTATTATTAAAAATTCACTGTACTTTTTCTCAGGTGTGTACAATTTTCTGAAATATAAATTTTATTCCAATAATCTTGTCATGCATTTTCAATTTTCATGTTAACTTCCAAATCATTTATTGACCATTCTATCTCGATATCTGGCTTAGTAACAATGATTTTAGTTAGATGGCGATGATTTTCTAGCTTCTCGCTGATTTTAGACATAGTGTTATCATTTTTCTTTTGGTATTTTTGGACATCCATTTGCAATGCTTTGATGTATCCCCTCTTGGCTGAGAGAATCTTTTTCAACCTGCTGACTCTGGCCTCATATTCTTTTGCAAGATTTTCCAGTACCTTTTTCTGTTTATGCAAGTTAGCTACATCATGAGCTTTGAGCTGACTCTTGACATTTCCTAGTTGAGGTCTCCTACAACAAAATAATTAGTTTGTCATAGAAAATTATTTTATAAATAGACTACAGCAGAATTTAATGATGATGAAAATATAGGCAGTTAATCGTTTTCGTATAAGATTCAGTATTCTTATGGTATTATTCAGTATTATTTGGATTAAAAATAAAAAACAGTGGGCAAGTCTCAGTAAATCCATTATGCTAAATACAAAAAAGCTAGTATCATAGTAATTGAGGATAAGTTTGAACACTCTGGTAATAGGTTTAAGAAAAATTTTAGCATTATTGAATTAACTGGATCTTTAATATTATGCCTCATTTGACCTATCTGCCAATTATGTTCAATATTATTTTTGAGGCAGTCCAATGTTACGTGTTCAAAGTTACCCACGTGACTGTAGTGGCATCACTATTGTAGTAATGTATGTAGTGCAATACTAAATCGAGTTTATTTTGATACTGTCAGCTTTTACATCATTACCCTCACAATAGCAGTTGATAAACTACCAACATCTCCGGTTTGCTGGCAGTGAAGCCACAATCAAATCTAAAAGCCAGGCATTCAGAATTATAAATAAGTTGCAAATTATTCAAGTCAAAGGTTTGTGTGCGAAGGTAATGAGGGCAGGTATGTTCCATGTTTCTGTTGATCTAACTTTGAGATGCATATAAGGGGCCGTTCAAGTATTACGTAAGCAGTATAGGGGGTGGGGGGTGTTTGCTGTGCTTATTTTCAATGACATGGGGGGTGGGGGGGTCCAGATGGTGATTATGTCAGCAGTAGTTATTTACTTTTTTACACATATGGAACTGATGTGCATTATTCAAAATTTAGAGCACCAAGATGTTGAATAGTTCGATGAGATGAGAATGACGTAGGCATTCCAAAATCGGATAAAAGTGAGCAGACATACAACATTGAAGAGCACTTTTTAATAAAAGAAAAATGCATATACCAATGTTTACGTAAGCATGGGGGGGAGGGGTAAGAGCTTTGATTACTTTTGCTGACAAGGGGGAAGGGGGGGTAAATAATTGTAGTAAATCTGCTTACGTAATACTTGAACGGCCCCTAGGGTAAAAAAATACATTATTGCACCCCTTCAATGATGGGGATATCTTATTACAAGGCATTAGTGATGACAATTCTGCAAACACTAGGTACTAATGACGGGTACTTTGGGGGCTATCTCTATACTAGAGATTCTAATTGAGTCAATCTCGAATTTTACAATACTGGATAAAAACACTAGACCTTACCATAGTGCTGTGCCTGTTTCTAAGTGGCTGTATTTGCCTTGTTGTTTCTGTAAAATCTCCAGCTTTTGAGGCAGGCTTTCTGAAGCCCACATCATATTCATTTCCTGAATCATTTCATCGAGAATGCCTTGTTTTAAGCAATTGAACATTGGGATCCATTGCACTCTCTTCATTTTTGATTTAGGTACCGTCTGGAGAAACTCTTCATCGCTAAAATACATAACAGGGATAAAAATAAATCAACTTTATTGACAACTGGTCTGCAACACAAAAAAACACGCTCAACACACCTTACGTGATTTACTATGTTACTGAACTCTTTAAGGATAACTAGGTTGTCGAACGTTACTTCTGAGTTGTTCATAACTTCACAACTAATTTCTTCATCCCTTTCTTCCATTTTAACTATCAAAGCAATGTCACAATCACAATAAAATCAAATAAAATATTATTTTTGTTTTGAAACGATTGAAATTTGAAACATCAACGTTCATTCATTTAACAAGCTTTGATTTTGATTGTGACGCAAACGTTAAATGCCAATTGATCAGTTAGAACTTTAACAGAGTATAATTAAGGTTGGTTTTTACTACTCCGACCATGCGAAACAGACAAAGAATACAGCGAAACTGGCATATTACATAGCCTATAAACCATAGACAATTTTGTCTCAATTGTTTGACGTTTGACGTACCAATATAGCAACACTGAAATTATCCATGTTTGATCCACGTTTGATCCATGTGGACTATAATTGTGTCTGGATTATGAAAAAAAAACAGACTCTATACATCAAAGCGTAATTTCGTTAGCACGACGCCATCTTTTGGTATTTTTCTTGCATTACGGCTACAGTTCTTTCAGAAAAGGCGTCTTAGCAGGTAGGCAGTTTTAATAATAAAAAAAATATCCAAGGGGGTCACTATAGTATAAGCACAAAGTATATAAGACTACACTGTATAACTATAATATTATTTTAAACTAATACATAATCAGCTTACTGCCAAGGTGTTCGAAATTGGAGTAAGATGGCGCTGTCAGTCACATCAATTATTTATTTTAGTCCGTGCTTAGAGCTTTCATCTAAGAGTCCGTGCCTATTCCGTGCTTCAAAATCGGAATTCGGAATTCACAGCAAATCTTGGTAATAGATATGTAATATTTGTAATCCCTCTCGACTTTTCTCAGCAAAACAAAAATGTAAAATATGTATGTGCCAAAGCATATTAATATCGTAGGTATTTAGGGTTTTATTAATTGTTTCCACATAAAGTTTATAATATAAAACGACTTTCAAAACGTGTGTTGCGGGTACCTATTTATATATTTAAATTTTTCAGCGAAAAGCTAAGCGGGCCCTATAAAATACTCAATAAATTGAGTATTTTATTCTAAGAAGATACTTCGGCACTATGTTTACTACGAATAAAATTTCGAAAATTTGCTTTTATACCTAGGTAATAATTGGCTGCTAAGACAGTCAATTTTGGAAGATAGTTGCTGTATAATAAGTTATACAGCCACTATCTTCCGAAATTGGCTTTCTATTTGGGAATAGTTTTGTGAAAAGACTTGTTTGAGAGCAAATTATAAGGACTTGTTTGAGGGCAAATTAATTGACCTTGGTATTTGTTTAGACCAGTAGTTCCCAAACTTATTTTTCTCGTGGACCACTTTCAAAATTTTACTGGTTTCGGTGGACCCCCTGCTGCTACATTTCTACCCCCAGCAAGTCTCCCGTGGACCCCTAGGGGTCCACCTGGACCACTTTGGGAATCACTGGTTTAGACCAAGCGCAAGCTTATAAAACGTATTCAACTCAAGGACCGGATAAATTTAATTTATCCCTCTCCCTTGCGGCTCTATGTCCAGCTAGTGTCATTAGAAAGGGACGCACTGAGCGATAATTAAAGGTTGGGTAGTCATGTTAGGCCCACTGTTTCGTTGCCTTTTTCAGGGCGAGGTTCCTAGAGTAAGACTTTAGAAACATAAACGTCATTTTCATCATCATTAAACCAGCCAAGTGCGAATAGGGCATGCACAGTGCAGGGTTCCGTAGTTGCCCGATTACTCGGAAAATTGTATATCTTACCTAGCTGTGATAGTTTTTGTTTTAACTTTGTAATTTACTCACATTTGAAAAACAATCATTTAGCTGGTAGGGAGGGGGAGTGGGTAGGACTCAAGATTTTATTTTACCAATTTGTTGGCATGACTAATATGTATATCGATGCTAAATTACAGCTTTTTACTACTAAAGGTCTATGAGCTAAGCTGCGGACAGACAGACGGACATAGCGAAATTATAAGGGTTCCTTGTTGAGACTACGGAACTCTAAAAACAACCCCGTTTAAAAGTACTGGCTATCTATTTACAAAACGTTTCCAGGATACTTTAAGATTGCAGTAAAGCCTGGGCACAGCCTGGGTGTGGGAGTACGTAACGTCAAAATATGAAGGATAAAAAAACCGGCCAAGTGTGAGTCGAACTCGCGCACGAAGGGTTCCGTACCATTATCTATAAAAACGGCAAAAAAAGTCATGTCTGTTGTATAGGAGCCCCCTTAAATATTTATTTTATTCCGTTTTTTAGTATTTTTTGTTATAGCGGGAACAGAAATAATCTGCGAAAAATTCAACTTTCTAACTATCACGGTTCACGAGATACAGCCTGGTGACGGACGGACAGACAGACATACAGACAGATGGACAAACAGCGGAGTCTTAGTAATAAAAAAGTCAAATTATTAACCCCAATTTAACATTCTCCGTGGATTCTACAGTCCGATGATAACGAGATCAAATAATGAGAGCGCCCTTTCTTCATAACTTTAAAATTTTTGGCGATTGATACTCTTATTGCCGGACTCTATCTAAAAGGTCAGAGGCCCTAGCACGCTAGCCTTTATCAATGACATAAAGCATACATCCCTTTCTAACCAGTCTATGTGTAGTACCACAGGGGCGGAAGCGTGTATGGGCGCGATAAACGCTAGCGTGCTACTAGAGCAGGAGGCCTAGCACGCTAGCTTTTATCGATGACATAAAGCATTTATCCCGTTCTAACCAGTACGCGTGTGCGAGAGGGATCAAAGCGTTTATGTGCGCGATAAACGCTAGCGTGCTACTATAGCTGGTTTTCGTACAGGAGGGTTAAAAATTAAAGAAGGTCCGCAAATAAATAAAAAAAATCATTGTTTTTCAGTGTTTATTTAGTTTTTTTTTTTAGTTTTGAAATACATAAAAATATAATTTATAATAAAAACAAGATTTGAGTAACAAATTTTTCAATTTCCGTGGCAGTGACTATGTTATTGCAGTCTTTGAGATCTTTAATTAAGTAAGTATTTATTTTCCAACACTAGAAAACGACCATTTTATTAATGTGACCATGAATATTACTTAATTATGTTGTCATATTTTGATAACATAGTCAACGCTATAACTCATCGAATACGTAGATAGGTAGGTATTTATTATAAAAATTGTATAATGTACTCATAGGTATATTCTTAAAGTAGAAGGTTCGGTGCACGCCCTTTAAAAAGCAGCAGCTGAAAAAATAAATCATGATTATTATACGTTATTATTACATTCCGTAAATTGGCCTCTATTCGATACAGCTCAAGCGCATGATACATTAATTACACGTTAAATAATTGTACGAATACAGTATCAAGTTTCAGCTTAGCTTCTATAAAGCCTAGCGGTATCAAATAGAGACCCCAGTAGGTCCACCATTTTCGGTACTGAGTTTCAACGGGAGGGTTGTGCTGGGAAATGAAAATAAAACTGTACAGCGGATCTAACTACATAGACTGCTCTAGTTTAATTTATCCCGATAGTGCGGCTCTATGTAACCAGCATAACAAGAAAGGGATGCACTGTGGGATAACTTAAACTTGGGCGGTCACAAGCCACGTAAGACTTTACCCTAAGCAATGTAATGCCTTGTATATACGTGAGTGAGTGTAGTGTATGTCGTGCAACCTAACACACATGTAGGTTTAATAACCCTCTTTTCTTCGCAAAATTTAAGAATTCAGAAACCATATTTAGTCATTTGAAGTATTCATGTACTTTATATGTGCATTGTTTTGGTCTGGTCATTAGGACCTTATCATGAATTAAAATGTACCACGTCCTTAACTACCGGCTACTTATCAAAAACATAAGAGACATATTATTTAGGTTAAGTACTTAGTTACCCAAAACGTATAGTTTTATAAATTAAATATTGTGTATGCTGTTACGTTTACACACACAGTTTTATTTTTATTTTCATGTGACATTTTTAAACTCTACTATAACCAAAAGCGCAATGTCGTCAAACCCATTAATACAATATTTTAAAATAATAAACGTTTACTTAAGAGGAGTGTGAACCCAGACCCAAAAAGCGCTCCCCATACATACGGCGATAACGTTTTCCACCCTTTAAACCTTGTCATTATGCCTTGGAACTAGGTCTGTATGTTTTGATTTTTTAAATATTCTTCATAGATTTGACAATATTTGCATTTTAGGAGTTTCATACCAAACAAAAAAACGTCAATATTTTTGAAATTATCAAGAATATTTGAAAAATCAAAACATACGAACCTAAAAAAAAAAAACATTGCTAAAGGTTAAGGTTTCGAGGGTGGAAAACGATATCGCCGTTTGTATGGGGAGCGCTTTTGGGGCTAAGTTTACACTCCTCTTAACAAGCTACACTGAAAATGGTGGGACAGTGAACGGATTAAATTAAAGGTAGCTAAATTATTGTATATTGCAACAGCGACCAAAAATATATGAGGGTTGAAATCAAACAGGATCTCTAGGTCGCCATTAACGACGCATGCATTTGGAGTGCTTCCACCAAAAATATCGCCCTGTCTTTAGTATGTAGTAGACCTTAAAACTACTTAAGGTATCGATGAGACTAGATAGTTTCGATAAAATCGACAGGTCTTTTGATGTCCTAACTCATTTTTAAAATCAACTATCGATAGCAGTATTATGAAAAGAACAGCATCACTAGTGGAAGCAGTCGAAATGGATGCGTCGTCATTAGCGACCTTAACATGAATCGTGCGCATGACCCTCACATATGATTGATTCCACAGAAAACCTGAATAAGGTTAGAGCGGCCATCCCCTATGATTTATGCTGAAACCGCTGAAGAGCTGCTGAGAGTGTCAGTATGACAACAAGAACATTGGAACATTTGCGTATCACGTGTCGGCGACACAAATCACAGCGGAAGGTCATTCTATCTCATTCATGTGTTCTGTGATTGCACCTGATATTAATATAGATTGAACACAGATAGGTAATCGAAAAGTTTTTCTATGTACGATTTATGCGAGGTCAGGTCAATCAATTTTAATTCTAGGTCACTATAGAACTCCATTGCAATAAGTCATCGCTGTGACATTACAACTTTGCTGTGAAAATCAACTGTAAAGTAGTAGAAATCAGTTTGATTGACCATGCTAGCAATAGTATACTTCTTAGCTGCAAGTAGAACCACTTTAGAAAAAAAGCGCAATTTTATAGTAGAACAGAACTTAACAACAATATATTAGGAAATTACGTGAATATTGTCTTATGGTGAGTTATGAATAGTCATGGTGGTTGGAACAACATGAGTTCGAGTGAGTTGTGCACAATAACTAGCTATGATAACGAAAACCATCATCATGATAATAGTAAAACATGAAGGAAATAGGTGAAGAAATAGGTGAAAAAATAGATGCTCCCTCTTAATGTTTCCAACTTGGGGATATCATAGAAACCTACTGGCGACTAAATTATACTGACTATGGAAAAAAATAATGATACTACGATATCTACTATGTATCATGTTAAGTACGAGTATAAAGAACAATGATTTAATTTAAGGATAGTATAGGTAAGTACTAAAGTAGTGAAATTGTATAAATGAAAGGAAGATTCAAACTCTTATTCCTTTAAGGTTTCAAATGGTGCAGGAATTTAAGGGTAGAAAGTCACTTTAGATACAATCAAATAGGTAGGACAGCTAATTTTATTTTCGCCAACTACTACTATCTAGAAGAGTATACAAACTATACTTCATTTGTTTCATCGCCAGATACCTGATGTTTGTACTTATAGACTACGCATGAAGGGCATAGCGCAGCTTAGATCACCCACGGTGAGTGCGTCGTCGACCATTAAATCTGTTACGATACAAGAGGACCATCTATAACTCAGTAAGTGCATCGGATCGGACATCACAGAGAAACCTAGAGAAATCAGTAATATGATGTCAATTAATATATGATTAATTCAAAGGCGATTAGAGGCCAGTTTTTACAGCTCATAAGCAAGCTGTGCGAATCGTCGGCGTATTTACAGCGATCCACTAACCTAGCGGCCTGACGGGGTGTTTGTCCCAGAGGAAGGTGCGTTTGACGGGCGACAGGTAGGAGTCGCGGACGTAGGAGGGGCTGCGGTCCCAGCGCGCGACGGGCTTCAGCTCGGGCCAGTCGTACCAGAAGGGGTCCCGCGTGATCGCCGAGATCGGCAGAGAGGGGCTCGGGTTGAAAATGTCAGCCCACGGCCTGCGGCGCAGCCCGCTGGCGGAGTACAACGGCGCACCTACACGCCACACACGTCAGTATCGGCAGCAGACACGCTGTACTTCGTCATCGCCCACAAATGTTACAAGCCGCATACACATTGACGTACATTGCATGCCAACGATAAAAGCTTAAATTATTCAAGATGGCTAGAGTGATATGAAAGATTTATAAATGTTGAACCCGTCACCTTGATGATTCCACTTGATGCCTCACATGCGGTGCTCTTACACCTATGGTAATTGACGCATGCAGCATGCTTGTAGTTATGTGCTGATCGAAGACATGTTTATTTTTTGCTTGCCAAAGAACACGTACACTCGAAGGATATCATGACACAGGTAACGGTACAGAAGATTAAGGAAATGTGAATAAAGATGTCTCGTTGTCTCATTCACTAATGCTCGAGGTAATAAACAGTATCTATCTACTGAAATGGAAGCGATACCGATAATAGTTTGCGAAATCATCTATCTACTCAACAGGGTTATTCTTCGCTTTTTTCTTTAATATTCCAGCTGGGGTATTGAGAGAAGGGAGCTGACGAGGTACAGAGTTCGGGTGCCTGCTGCCCTTACCGTCAGCATCATACGCGACCTCGCAGTCCCTCGGGGGGCTGATCCTGGGCTTGACGGGCGTGGGTGACATCCCTCGGAGCGAACGATCGAAACCCGCCCATTTTTCGGCTTCAGCGAAAAAGGGATCCGTTTTGATCGCATCCGATATCCGCTCCGGCAACGCTCCTTCATACCAAGTCTTACAATCAGTACCAATCAGAATGTCACTGGCTCAGAAACAAGAAAAATTTTAAGATTCTTTTAAAATGTTTCCCCCAAATCAATAATGAAGTGGGAAACAATTTTACTTTGAAAATGAAAAGCTGTCTAAAGCTTAAGCCAAAAGGTTCAAATTATATTGATTGTATAGATCAATCGAAAGTTTCAGAGTGTAGTTGTTCTTGTAATTTAGAATGTGAATTGCTTTGCATATTTACAAATGCGGCTTCATGCATGTGCTGAGTAATATTGCTAAATTAAAACTATTATATATATTTTTATTGTGTGGGTACCCCGTTTGTTGTTGCAGCTAACTTATGTATAAATCAGAAGGTACTAAACTACTAAATCAAAAACACTAGTTTGGTCTTTTATGTTTTAATACAAATTCGTATCGGGTTAGTTTAAACGTAGTAATTTTTTGTTCTAGATAAGTATAGAGTAAATTTATGATGGCTGTGTATAAAATGTATATAAACAATGACTAGTTTCTGATATCCAGGGTTTTAAATATATGTCGCTTTGTTATTTTACAACCTATATTGACAACATGAAGTAATATACAATGGTAAATACAAAATAATTTAGAATTTGCTCATCAACTCTAGACGTTACATATTTCTGACGAAACAATAGTTATATTTATAAACAGATGTTTAGTTTGAAAGAAAATAAATATAGATCAGTAGATAATTCAGGTACTAATCATAGAATTGTTGTAAACATAACTTTAATAACTTTAGATATGGACGTCAACATTCAACTCAAATCAGATTCAATTATGATCGAATCTAACAGGTGAACGAAGTCGCCACTAGCTTTAACGATACACTGATTCCACATGATGCACTACGGCCGATAAATCCAACATACAAATTATGTATTAACAAAGCTATTGCTAAATGATAGCTAAAGAGAAGGTTGGACATATTCAAATCACAGTTTATAATGTGGATCAGATGCTGAACCACAGTTAGCCTGTTTGTAATTACTAAAACAATCAGTCTTCCTGAGACACCAAGGAAAGACTTGGCGGATTTTACTTGTAAGGAGCAAACGGACTAACTGCCGTCGCACTTATTCTAATGACCACTGCCACACATCACCCCCGAGGCAGAAGCTCAATATCGGACAAAGACTTAATTAAAACCGCTTCTGAATGAAACACTAACTAAGACCCGAAATTCGTCCTCAGGTCGAACGTCTTCGTCGGGGACAACGCGTGGAGCCAGCATGACTTAATCCTAAGAGCGTATCGTGCAGGATTATTAGTATTTACCTGTTCCCCAGTGAGGCTTGTTGTCGGGTTCATATTCGATTCCTTTCAGGCTGTTCAGGGGCTTCAGAGGCTTGTAGGAGTCGGTGGGGGCGCTCAGGTCGGTGATGGGGTATGCCCGGTCCTTGAGGTAGAGACCGTAGCGAGAGGGGTACAGGCGGTCGATGGCGGCCAGACGGTCCAGATGGTCCTGCCACGCCTTGTGAGCGTCGAAGGGGTCGACTCCGCGACGCGCGCGCCTTGGGACGTGGTACACTGCGCAACGACAAAATCTGATTTACATGGGCAACCGACAGTTACCACAGAAAAACAAAGAAGAAGGTTGCTTCAAACACACTGAAGAATCCTTTGAATAGGGCTTTAAGATAGATAAGTACGGTGAAGTTACACAACATGAATGTTGCATCAAGATCACGGTTTTTGTTAATTAATCGAAGATAAAACTTTCAAACTTGGAAACTACTTTCCAACCATTTTCATATGGACTTTAATTATTATGTGTCTGTAGGTAAGGACAAATGTTAGGGGCGTTAGTAAGGTTTTATCAGCCCAAGCGTTAGAATAAATGGTAATGAATTTCTATACGTAAATATATACAGTTTCATAGAACTCACCTCTTCATTACATCCGTGGCAAAACAGTGTACAAGTAATGGGAGGGGGCATATTAATTAAATATATTTACACAAATAGAGGGGACATACAGCGATAGACAAAATGCGTCGCCTGACAAACGCTGGAAGATCGGTACAATATAAACAATGAAGTCGATATAACATACATGGACTACTATGTGTGGAGTGATGTTATGTATAAGAGGTGATTTCTAATATATATGACACATGCGATTATTAGCCATGATAGCTTAAATATACGTAAGTCGCAACCAGCAAGCAAACATCTAATGACAGCAAAAGTAATCACAGAAGTGCTGCAGAAGCGATGACATCGCGCAATGGTTTTATCCAAAATAAAATTCTAATTTTGTTTCTTTAAAAATGATATCGGACAAATTAAAATCAATTTTATTGCACTGTGAAATTACAAACACATATGTGTAAAACATTTGTCGCTTTTATTCAAAAATACAATGTTTGTGATTGTGTTGACTCCATGTAGTGTTAATCGATCCTTCGAAATATCATGCATCTTCGAGCTTTCGACAGGGTCCACGTCAATATATGAATTTCCAACTATTTATTTATAAAACATTATTACAAAGTAAAATGTGATAACAGCAGAATAACCCGCAATATTAAAGAGGACTTCCTCATATTATAATGATCTTACGTAGCGTAGTAACAGCCACTTGGTCAAAACGATGAAATAAATGAATGTTGATTTTATTTCAGATAACAAGTTGATTCCGATTCAAGATGAAGTCACAAGAATGACAACAACTAGAGTGGCGCAGCGACCGTGAAAGATGTTCCAAATTATAATATATCTGGCCGTGGATGTTTTATGCTGAAACAATTAAAGTTATATGCCAATGTGAACTAACGTTACACTGTTAACGGGTGGTGTACCTATGTCCGCTTGGTTAATGTAAAGCACGCTTTCCATAGGCTGACGATAAAGCTCTTTGTACAAGTTAAAAGTGTGCAGTCTTATTTAAAAGTATAAAAGTATAAACGTAATAAATGTAAATGTGTAAGATCTGAACATTAATAGTGTTATAGATGTGAGTCGATTGCCAAATGCCAAATGTATTGTTAAGATGCACTTGCTAATCAATTACCCGACTTCCTGTTTCGTAAATGGGTCATCTTTCATCACTTCAGAACAATGTTCTATTTTCGTATTGGATGTGTTTACAATACGGGTTGACCTTTTGCACAGAGCAACAAGTCATTTATATCGCAAATGTAAGACTGGGTGGGCTAGGAAAATTTTTAATGCCCTCAAAATTCAAAGTACTTTACTAGGAAATTAATAGAACGGGATGTTCGATTTGTTCGATGAAGATGATGATAAAGATCTGGAGTCAATCTTAAATATTGTCGACGTATTAAGGCTTCTGCTCGGTACCAGTTAGGTAGCCTGCTTGTTTCATAGACCGAAGCAAAGAAGATAAACTGTTTTCTATCTTCTTTGACCGAAGTCACAATTGCCATACTGACCCATAAAATAAGAAAAGAAAAAAATTTAATCCGTAGGTATGTCTTCAACTGTACCGGTGGTCAAGTAATCAAACGTAAAGATTGGCAAGCGTTGTGTAATGTATCTATGAAGTGTCTAACTTGTTACTGGTAAATTCAAAAGTTTCCTATCAGGCTAGGAGGCTTTCGATAGTCGGAAACTTTTGAACCTACCATTTCAAGTATACCTTGAAATTGTCTACTAACCTGGCCTGTATCGGTCGAGGGAGCGAGGATAGTTGTGGGCGTAGATGGGGCGTGGGGAGTACCCGTACACGTCACGATGGACCGGCAGGTAGCGGTAGCCGGGGACGGTGATACGCTCGGCGGCGGCCACGGGGTCGTCGTAGATTGACTTGGTGTAAGGGTAGCTCAGCTCTGGGAACACGCTGCGGCGCGTTGGCTTGTACCTCTCCTCGGCTCTGATGTCTTCCGATCCTGGAATTAATTCGGATCAGTGTTGGGCTCTTTAGTAGATGATCGGAGTTTCTGTGGTGTTTGTGTGATGAGGTTGTTCCGAGAATGTAGGGGCTTGTGCTCTTATGGGACCGTGAAATGATGCGTTGAAGATTATGTATCTCTATAATATCACAACCTTCTAAACTGTCATAGATTTTAGTATGAGTGTCAGTTATGGTGATTTCCCTTACGATTACAACGTTTAAATAATGCTGTGTAGAAATGTTTTGGGAGCTCAAGTGTTTAAAGTAAAAGGTGCGTGTGTGGATTATTGACTTTACCTACCTGAGTTAAGTAGAAAGAGATAGACGAAAGGGAACAAGGTGACGATACATTGATGAAATTCTTACCTTTAAGAGATCGGACGAAGGATTGCCAAAATCTGGCTTTCTTCGATGCCGTCTCATTTCTGCCAATCATTTCTAAATGACTTTTAAACATTTTGATGGTTTATGTCGAGCTCGTATTCTGTAACGAAATAGAAAACGTTTTCATGTAGCGTTGAGTTCATGGCGATTATGCCCAATCTGTTTATGTTATGTTAGTTTTGTGTTAGATTTCCAGTCATTAACCTTGCGCGGAGCGTTATATACGTCGAGAAGCTACGTTCAGGTGACATAATTGAGTACAATAGCATGCTCGTTCCTCGTAAATAGAGCAGTGACGTGTGGAGAGGTATCGCGGGGCCACAAATAGCCGCTCGGGAGCCGCGGCGGCGTGTTCTTGGGCCGCGGCCAACTCGCCTCGACGACGGGAAACTTGAAAACGCCCGTTTTTACGAATGTCTGCTCGTCGCTCAGCTATTTTCGAGATTGTCGCGACCTTGTTGCGAGTTTCACCGCGAACAAGTCAGCGGCCTGCCGCAATTTCGATTACGCAAGTTCTACTTTTAGAGCGATGACAAATGAATAGGGTTTGCTAAACGGTACTCTTCTTATTTTGGGAATTTGACTCTTGCAATCATCTTCTTCATATTCTCAAGTTTCATCAATATATACAAAAATTCAAAAAAATCAAAAGTGTAAAATATTCGAATAATAGATTAAAGTTAATATCCACTGAAATTCTAGATTTTTTCATTCAACAAATACAGTCTATAGCCTCACTAATAAATAACTTCATGTTTAGTTACCAGCGGCGTCTGTAAACATAATGAATCCCCGTTTGTTTATACTTCGCGTCACGCGCGTATGCACCAATCGTATCCATTGAGCTATAAAGTTGTTTAAAACTACGGAAATATCCGTAAGCTATCGTTAAATGGGCAGTAATTCTTGCCCACTCGATATTACCCATGGATTCTGCATCTTTCTAAGGCACGTACGTCATTGGTTCGGATATAGTACAGCAGCTACCATTCATTAGCGTTCAAATCAAGATACGGACGAGCCTGGAACACATCCACTGATGCTCTTGAAGTTGTAGATAGCTAACATTTGTAGTTGTAGATAGAAACTCATACTTAGTATGTGCAATGAACTAAATAAGAGTGCAACGATTTTTGAGGATGTTTTTCTAAGATTTATATTTAATATATCGTGATATGCCATAACTTTTTATCGTAAATTACTTTTTAACATTATCTATTCTGTCGTTGGTCGTAGCAGCCTACGAAAGCGCTACGACAAGCTACGTTTTACGAGCTCTACGCTGTAAGGTTTATGTCTTTAAAACAGTTTCATTGTAAATATCTTTATATTTTTTTACTATTGCAATAAGTACTTTTTTTTAATGGATAGCTAGTAGTTTTCTAAATGTTAAAAATAATTTAATAATATCGCAAAAAAAAGTAATTGCATTAGCCATTAAAAAATCTATCAAAACCGGAAAGGTCAATAATAAAAACATGAACAGCTGTTTCCGCTTCCTTTTCCTGAGTGACTATAAAATTAATCGTATGCATCATCATATCTTCAGTCAAGAATGAAGGCCAATGTCAAATATGTTTTGCCTTATGCAGCCACGACCAGACCTTTTTCTGCAAAAGATCGGAAGTAGAGCTAAATCAAAGCTAAACACGAGTTGCATTATTTGTTGTTTAATTCATTTAAATACTCAAAAAGTTAGATTGTGAAACGATTACAGAAATACACAAGGCGCGTCGATTTGGCGGGATCGCAAATTTGGCGCGCGACGAGAGCGGCCGAAAATAGCGCTCGGATCAGATTCTCGGCATGCTGCTGCCGCGGACAGGTGCATCGATACCTGATATCGAGCCGACCGAGTTATTGAGCCATCCGAGATATTGAGCCATCTGATTGATTGCGCGGAAAAAGCAGACATCATCCGATTTTTGGCATAATCGAGTCGGTGTTTGTTAAAGTTGTTTGTTTGAGACCGAAGTAGATTGATGATTTAATAAGCTGATTGTAAAATATTTGCGAACTTGTCCGATTTATGTGTGCACTTTACATTTCTTTAAAAAAAACACTATCACTCTACTATATTTCCAAATGTATTTTCATGAATTAGACGTACAATAGAATCTTTTCTTCACTGCTAAATTAAAACAACCGAATTCCAAATCCACGTCCACTAAAACGCTCGGCCACTGCTAATAACATCTGTGACTTACCGCTGTAGATACCAAAACTTAACTCGGATTATCTGGCACCCGCGAAGCGTTTACACTTTAGGGTTAGCATGGCTCATTAGATAACTCACTCGGTTCTTACCGATATTTAAATGGTCGTTATTAAAAGGTTGTGTGTTCGTTGACGAGCCGACGTCGAGTGTCGGACCGGGGCTGGCGCGCACTGGCCGGCGGCGGCGGCGCCCGCGGGCTCGCCGCCCGCCCCGCCGCCCGCCGGCCGCCCGCCCAACTAGCCAAGGCTGTACCTTTCCATCAAGCGATTGGACTACGCTTGACCACTAGAAAATCGTGACTACATTCTAAAATGGAAACATATGAACGTGAAACTGCAAAATCAAGGAAAATTAAGGAAGCTCTTGGTCGGAAAGATTTCGTTAATAGTTGTTCACTGTCAGCCTTGCCTTAATGATGCACATCGATAGCTATATTATATCTATTTGTTCTGAATAACACGGCTCATAATAATTTAGATAAATGTTGATAATGGAAGCAGTCACTGGTTTGGGATCTATCTTAAGGGTCTAGCTGGCCAGTTGATTACCCACCACCACAAGCTTTCAATTTTGGTAAACCCAATGACAGCAGAGATCTCAGGGGCAATGAGTCTGTTCACCCTGGGGTAAACAGCACCCCTCCTTGTTCTCCCACAACTACGCCCATGGCAGCTATGATTTTCAATCTTTGTAGAACTGGAACCTGTCAGACCAAAACACCTTTTAATAGCCGTAACATTATACAATTTCCTGTTAATTTCTGTCTCTTTTAAGCAAGAATGTCATGAAGACGATAACAAACTGACGTTTTGTCTTAAATACGAGTACAAAACTAATTTAAAACAAAGTTTATCGCTACTCCTAAAACCCTAGCCTTACATCGAAAATGAGAGTAAAATTTACCATTATGCATATAGCATCTGCACATTAATAGAAATATTATGACTGTAGCCTTCGTAATGTACAGAGAAAGCTAAAACGTTTTCTTTGAAGTTTCAAAAATTAATGAAAAAGACTAAAACTCCGTCTGTCGTGTTGTCTTCCTAACCTTGTGACTAGAATGCGGAAACTAGCTTTGTCCTAGAAAAACAACGAATAGAATTAGACGCACACTCTGTCACCCTTGACATCATTTTTCTCCTGTACTGTTCATGTTCAATGCACAACGTAAGCATGACAGCTGACATAAGTGTATATATAAATCAGAATAGAGAGTCAAGTTTAAAAATTATTACATTTACATCCTGTCCTGACTGGATCCGGAATGGACCGGTTGGTGACACTGACTTCGAAACTATAGTGGTTCCGGGTTTGATTCCTGTCCCGGGAAAATGTTTTTATGATGAATATGCATTTTTGTCCCCTAGTTTGCTCTAAGGTTAGCTGGATGAGAGCTAATTTTGCCTTTGTCTGAACAGGTAGTAGGTCCTACTCCGCGAAAAAAATCCGTTGACATTTTGCGGAGTAGCAAGATAATTTGTTCCAATTTGTTGATATGGACCTGTACAAAGTACCTAACGTCTGAATTTTGGTCGGTTAAAATAAGTGTTTTCAAAATGATTATATGCTGTACTTGTTTAAGAAATAATCTGTGTAATCACACGTCACGTCCGCTCTTCGGTTTCGCGCCCACGAACCAACGCTCCCGGACGCTTTTCTTGTCAAATATTTGGATTGTCGTAATCCTAAATCGACAGCATTAAATCTTATAAAATAATCTTTACAATTTCTGCAGTAAGGTTGCTTTTCTTAGTCAAGGCTCGTAGACTTAGTACTAACCATTAACCAACTATACGCTATAGCGTTATATTCAGATTTTGCACTCGCACTTTTATCCTTCTTATTTTGTAACAAACCAGATATTAGGTATAAACGTAAACATGGCGTCACAGACACATTATTTTCGAGTTTATTTGCTGTCAAAATGCTGTAATATTTATTATGTAAACGGAAAAATGGTTTTGCAAGTTGCTCGCATAAGCTCTTTTATGAGCCTAATTCTACTATTATTACGTATGACTCTATTATTTTTGCCGAGTAAAGATTGAAAAATACTAGTGTTGAAGACGCTAGATTTACAGTTCTTGTATGAATTTGACGTGATTTCAAGTCAGCCGAAGTTTTAATAACCTATCTAATACAATTGAAATTCCTTAAAAGCTACTAACTCGATCGTAAGTTTTCATGCACTTCTTTATGCCTAGACTTCTGTTGAAACTATGCCAAAGTTAAAAATCGTGTTAAATTGTTATAAAAATTAATGAAATAGAGCCTAATAAACACTAAACCTTCTTTGGAATGCCCTCGCCGACATTATATCTGCGACCTACGTTAAATTTAATGCTTCACACTCTTCCCAGAACTATTAATATCTTCAACCAACACTGTCATGATGTTAGTCACTTTTCCCTTTATAGCCTTGCTAAGTAAAACACTAATTTTGGATTTTGTCATAGTCATTTTGATCTTCTTTTTAGTGACATTACGGTGCAAAATTCAGCAAAGAAATACGTTCCATGTAATTACGAAATATGTAAATAGCTCCCACGCATGATAGTGCACTGCTGGCCCAGAATAGTCTCGTTTCACCTGAAAGCGGATCCAAGTTCACGGATGATTCACCTGGCATTCCGTTCCGTGAGTCACGCATGTCTAGGGTGTGGGATTGTGGCTTCACAGCAATCTAATAAAACATGTTTTTTTTTAAGTGTCTATGAGACAAGGATCTCTGGGGAAACTAAAAACAACAACAACAAACAAGAGATTATTTTCTTTGACACACAACATCGCATAAATATAAAATACCAAATAAAAACTCATAAACAAATAGCGGGGTATGGGGCCACAGATTACGGGGCCGATGATTTTCAGTCCCTACTCATTACTTATATCGAATGTACCCGTATATGTACGGGTGGAAGAGGTCAATACGTTACATTACGCGGTTACTATGAACGACGAGTTCACAAGTCAATGTCTAATAATACAGTGTTTCCCAAAGTGGTTTTTATCGACCTCCAGGGGTCAATTTCAACTTCCTGGCTTAAGGAAACTTAAGGAGTCAGATTTAAAAATACCGGCGACCCAAACATGAATGACAAAATTATAACTTACCCCTCGTAATCAACATACACCGTTATCGCGGGTGTAACTTACCATTGATAGTACTATAGTACTGAAAACATAATCTTTCTGTACTGTAAAAACGTAGTTGCAACCGCGATAACGATGTATGATCATCATCAACAATATAATAAGCCAAAAGACTATTACTACTGGGCATAGAGTTTTCCTCAAGAAAGCCGCTAGGCAGTTAAAACCGTTTAGTGCGGCTCTATGATCTCGTAGGTATCATGGCCTTTGAATCTAGAAAGTTAAATTCATTTTTAGATCGATGGACGCTGACTGTGTATTTATATCGACGTCTCTACAGCTTTAATCGGTGTTTTTTGTGTTAAATTTCCGTTATTATTGTATAAAATAAATCGGTCGTAGTACGTCAAAGACTGTGATATAGCACCGGATGTTATCGTTATTTTAATTTATGACGAGCGAATAAATGTAATTTAAGCTAATTTGATATTTTTTCAGGGTTCCTAGCCAATATGCCAATAAGGAATCCTTCTGGGGTTTTTTCAGGGTTTCTCGTTTACTTTCGAACTCTAAATAAAGGAACTAATATGGTATCGCTTCTGTGTTTGTCTACCCTGACTCCTGGGCTATTGACTTGAAATTTGGCACAATTAAAGAATATAAAATAAATACTGTCTTTTAAAAATTGGCCCAGATGGTCATGTGAACTCAGACTTGGTTTGAACATTTTATTTCGAATGAAGTCTTTTAATTTTTACTTACTACCAAATTGGAGCAAAAAATGCCATCTCTCTAAAGTTCACAAGCTATAAATGTAAAAAAAAATTAGTGAAAGTTTTAGCTAAATATTACAGGATAAGTAAAATTATGAGTTAACTCCATATATACAAATATTGGCTTTAAATGTAAACAAAAAGTGACCAGGAGCATAGCTCCAACAAATAAAAATGATTCTGTGATACTTGTTTTAGATTTTCTGTTCAAAGTTATTTTGTGACGTCTTCTATTAATTTTCAAAAGGTATAAACATTTTAATCTTCTATAAATCATGAACCACTGATGGTTGCTACTATATTAGTAGTGATAGTACTCCTTTTAAAATACTTTATAAGAGCTTAAATTTTTAGCATTTAGAGCTGGATAATTCTGAAACGGTAGGTACATAACAATAACAAACTATTAATCCTTTTTAAAGCATCGTAGCAAAAAATACTCGTACAGGTTTAAGAGAAAATAAAAATTAAAACTTTAAAGTTGGCAGTTGGACAAAAATCGATCAGTTTCTGGGCGCGCCACGGAACCCTCAATGCGGGGAGCCCAAATCGCACTAAGCTAGTTTTTATTAAGGCGCCAGCAAGGTCAAAACCATCGATCAAAATAACCTTTCTTGTCGACTTATGTTTGTAATTCTTTTTTAAAGGTCATTTTGTCCACTTTTCACTGATTTATGTTACCTAATAATTGGCAAAATGGGTTAATGAAAATTGTAAGTTTTAGTTTTGACTATTGTGATGGACTTTAAAGCTATTACATAGGTTACCATAGGTACATTGGCAGTTTCCATAGACTTCATCTTCACTTTTTTAGAATTAAATTAGATAGCAGTTAGTGCCGTAGTTATCTGGTTTATAATGGTTTATTGAACAGATTCACAAATGTATTTTTACACTGAAATATCACGTTTTATCGAATTTTGGCTCATGATCAAACACATAAAAATAGCATTTCGAATTCGAATCTCAAGAACAGACATTGATATTAGAAAATTCCAAAGAAACACATTTCATTTCCGTTGTCGCAGCAAAAACAAAATTGAATTTACTGATCAATTGTATTGGTCTCATTTCACAGATCTATACTGATCTACTTAAGCTTTAGTCTCAATGCCTTTATCTAAAAAATAATCAGCATTTCTATGCCAAAACAGTCTTTTAGAGGCTATAGAGCCAAAAAAGGAAACTCAGTTCTACATCCTGTTAGAAAAGAACAAAACATCAACTTTGGAATCTAAATGTAAACATGACCAGGCACTGGAAGTGAAAACGATTGAATGACGTCATTTTGGCTCCTCCGACATCAACAAGGTACGTGTGGCGTGGTGTTCTCTGTTGCCATTTTAATTATACGCAATATTCCATCTACGACGCGAACGCTAAAGTAGAGCTAGCCAAAACAAAGATATATTTTTAGATCGGTATCCATGTAACCATCTAAAACATTAATGATACGATTATTAATGTACCGAGACAATTAATGTTAAGGGCTGACCCATCGAATGTTATTTATTCTTTTTACATCGATGTATTTGCTAATCTATACTGAGCCATTAATTATGGGTTTTTGGCTAGGCCTACCCCCTGCACCTGGCACATAGACCGTTGTTATGAAGCGTTGTAATAATGACCGGTACCTATCGTACAGCTAAGGAGAATTAATCGCGTGTAGCGTTAAATATATTAATTATGCGTGATACTGACAGAGCGGCGTTGATTGCGGAGCTTGCAGAGCTATTTTAAACTAATAAATTGTGATGGGCTTAAGCTGTCCTTTAATCCTTGTACTGAAGACATACAAGACCATTTGGCTCTTCTGTATATTAGTTCACTATATTTTAACCTTTTGCTCGAGGTCTTTTACCGATTTTATAATAATAATTACGCAATTCCAGTTCAAAGCAGTTTTATTCACATCACACAATTTACTTTCTGGCGTTGAAGAAAATTTACAATCGCTGTAGATGCATAATATAATTCGCATTTCCACTCTTAGGTCAGTAATGAATGACGTTCCTGATGCTTGCTTCTGCAATAAGAAGTTCAACGGAAAATTTAATGTAAACTAACCATAATACCATTATTAGCATTCAGTAGCATTTAGTCAAAATGTAATTGAAACAAGCAGATGAATTCTAAAGTGGTAGTTTTACATTATATAGCCGCGTGGAAATGCAAACAGACAGAGTGCATTACAGATTTTATTATCAATAAATATATGTTAAGCAGACCGCGCGTTTGGTCGTAAATCTCGTGCGCAATGCGGACGTTTGAGCCGCGGATTCAGGGAACAGTTACAGGAACTTCAATAGCTGCTATTTATTAATGGGACCGTTTCGGCATTCTGATCGTTGTGGACGCTGAGATCAACGAATGTTAATTCAGATTTTGGTATATTACGTCCCGTCGATCTCTTAAATTTTAGACATTCAGGCTTAAGCTGTAATCGAGCTGTATAAGTCACGTAACTACTCTACTAGTTACTCCATGATAATTTTAGTTTGCCGTGGGTAATCTCCACAAATAGACCCACTTCGAATATTCCAAATATTGTTTACAAACAATAAAAAGCTGTCGTCATAGAGACCGCATCAATGAAACGCTGCGGTATGGCGTTTGTTTGTTTTTGGCTGGTTTTGGCACTCGGCGTCGGCTGGTCACGTTTTAGATATTTGAGAATAGCCGGTGACGGTGCGAGTCATGGCGTCGTATATTACGCCCATGGCAATATGCTCGTTCACGTCAAATGATGGATTTCATTTTATTAGCGTGGACGTTGGGCTATTTTCAACATTTTGTTTGTGCCAGGATGGAAAATAAATATTATCGATGAACGCTTCATTCATTAATCTTCACACTTGCGACCGTTAAGCTGTATGTGCAAAACATTCTAGAACCATATCAATCCTCTATCTAGTATCTATTATTTCAATTGCATACTTATTTATTTAAATTTATATGTTTGCCTTGCTACGGACATAAGAAGCTCTTATATGTATGCTTTGTAATTATTTTCTTTCTTTGTTCGTTCATAACTTTTTGTAATCACACGACAGCGAATTCGGTATGTTAAAAATGCTAGGCCAAAAATCTACAGAAAGCATCAAAACAGTACTGCATCACCATTGCAAATATAAATGATTATTTACCATCGAAAGCAGTCACATTAAAAAGAGTAAATAATAATATTACTTATGACGCCTTTGATTTACTCGTGCATTATACGATTTAATAAAAACCATCCGTTTATCCGGCGGGCGTGACGCGTGTCGATACGCGTGGGAAGAGCTCGCACTGCCAACATTATAGATCTCTCAGTTCCGTGAAGGCAGCGGGAAATAGATGGAAATAGATGAGGCGGGGAAAGGCAGTTCGGCTGTCGAAGGTCTGGGCTGACTGGTTGTAGTAAGCTGTAACACAATATCGCGCGACCTTGCCGCGAATAGCGCCCGCCCACGCCGCCCGACTCAATGCTAGTTAGTTTTCTTTATCTTCTTGAGATTATTAAAACCTGTACGCAAGGGGTTTTTGTAAACAGAATGCGTAGAATTATATACCGCGGCTGGAAACGAAATCGAGGAGATTAGCTTTACGATATCGTAGGTAGTTGTGAAAAACGGGAAAGTAAACAAAAATAACGTGTTCCACGATCTCTTGCCCATCATACTGCAACACAGCAGTAACTCTATTTCACTACACGGTTGGCCACTCGTAATGCAACTGGCAACAGTGCGGCTGTACCACTATAAAATCTTTGCGTAACAGTAGTCCCGTAGAAAGCTCAAAAATTAAACTTAAAAGTTAGACAAATCCCAGGTCCTAATTTGACCGGCTTAGGTTATCTGCGTGCGTCCTTTACTTATGACACTAGCTTGACAGAGACGCAGAGAGGGATAAATTAAAGTTAGGCGGTCATGTTAGGGCCGTTAAAGTTTATTTTCAGGTGTAGAATCGTTTCACGCCGCATAAATTGTGGGTGAATTGGGTCACATTGCGGTAACTCCACTTGCCCCTGACCAATCGTCGAGAGGAGCTTTTCAGATCTTCAGATCTTTTAATAGACGTTGTAGTCATTTTGGTAATGAATAAAAGTGGAATGCCAACATTTAGACTAGGTGAATGGCAATGGCAACCCCCAAGGAAAATAACGGGTGTTCTTAATTTGCAGTTTTTTTGTCTCGCATAACGCATCTATTTTAATGCAAATATTAAAAAAAAATGGTATGTATGGACTGGTTCCCATCCTTATATGTTTCATCAGAATTGGATTCGTAGTTTCTAAAAAAAATTGTAACCACGCACATTAGATCCCGTCGACATGTAGAAGTAAAAAAATATTTACACAAATACTCGCTTATTCCAATAGTACATTCTCCATCGTTTTGGATCGATCTAGATAGTTAGATACTACATGCTACAATATGACTCTAATCCTCAAAACAAACAAATAAATCTTTAAGAATAAAATGAATAAAAAGACCCTCAAGGAAACTAGAAGGCATCCCCTCAGACATGACAGCTCAAGACGCTTTGAGGAGAGGCCGGAAACACGTCAGTGGTTCGGACAGTTGTAGATGGCGCCACAATAGCAACTTGCGCAATCCCTCGTCTCGCTTCCGCCGGAGTTTCGCATACAAATGGCAACATTACACATTGTTAGTGCAAACTTTCCCGACATAATGCCCTTACACTCGTGCTTCAGGCAATTCGCAGCAGTTCCGTGCGTCCGACGGCTCTATAAACAACGTGATTGTATAACAAGTCTTAATTTATTGCCGATGAGAATGTTTGAGGATTTGCTCTTGAGCTTAATTTTCCTAAGGGTTTATACAACTTGGGTATGGTACGTTGGTAGTAGGTATGATTTTATTATAAAATGGTAACTTATAGTGGTTCGATTAACATGACTTTGGAATGTGTTTATAAAATTCCGGCTATATGGTGAACGCCCTCCGACGAAATATTTAAATAGACACAGACAACAATTTTGTATGAGTAATTGAATGAATAAATCTTATCCAGTAATAAAACAATTGGCCTGACCCTTATTTACTAATTGTGCAAGTGTTATCTCATCTACACAATTTGTATAGTTTGAAGGCCCATTAAGTGATATTTTAGACATGTTCTTTTATGTCGACTACAGCGCGAGTACCTAAACTTGGGCGTTTCATAGAGAAAAAACAAAGTGATTACACGACATGAGTAATCAAAATACGCATGCGAGCAAGCGTGCGCGGGCGCGGCTCCGCAAATGTTTGCCGTGACACGTCGCTGTTGGCCCTAGCGCCGTTTGGCATCCATACCTTGCAAGCGTACACGGACTACAGTAGGCTAGCTCGCAATTTATTATTTCCTATACACAAACACAAAAAAGATGCCTTCGCAACATATCGGAAGGAGTTGAAAAGGTATCAACTAGTCCCATATAAAATTAGATGTCACACTAAGGTGTCTCTAATACCTGATTTTTAGGGTACCGGTGTCAATTAACCACATTTCTAAGGCTACACCGACCGTCCGTCTGTTCGTCCATCTGTCTCTTAAAGTGCTAGAGCAAAGATAGATCTTTCGAACCGTAAGTATTAGGCAGCCAGATGAAATTTTCACAAAATATGTGTTGTAGGCCAAACTTTAAAGCAAAATAACAACAATAAAGACCAGCCTAATTTAAGTCGGGTTCGCGTTAGGAATATAAACGTTTTTTTTTTGGTAATTAAACATAATAGTGTTTCTTCGACCGCCTTCTCCTCCTAAACCACGCAACGGATTTTGATATGGTTTTCATTGTGATTTAGATATTTTTTTTACATTCCATTGTTCCCGTAAGAAGGCTACTCATAAAATCGTCTACTCATGGATCTACTAATTTTTTCTTCATACCATAATTAGTTTCTATTTTTTTACCAACGTCAAAAAAGGGAGGAGGTTCTCAATTCATCTCGATATTTTTTATTTTTTTTCATATAGGGGCTACGGGGCCTTCTTTTTTGATATCTTTTAGTGATAATTTTAGTATTAATGTTAAGCTTTCAGGTACTTTGTTTGTTTAGTTCATTCTGTATTACTGTATTATTTTTAACAAAATAAATGAAATTTAAGGATACTAACATTAAATAAAAATATTAAATAGCAATGGCACCGTAGCGCCTGCTGTAGCGTCCCACCCCCGTAGCAATGTTTGCTCCGTTCGTTACAGTAATGGCTGCAGTGATTGGTTGCCGTAGGTCAACTGCTATTTGTCTTGGCCGCGTGAGCTGCAGCGTGCTCCAATACAGCTCGTGGGATGCGCTGACAATTGAGATTTGTTGAAATGAAATGACACGCAAAACAATCAAATAGATGTTCACACAGTTACAGTACATGATTGTATTATGTAAGTGTAAGTAACTAAAATCGACACCAATTCTGCTATGGTAAAATATATATATTTATTTTTAAGGATAATGGAGTTACGAAGCTTATCGAATCACTCCATATTTCGAGCACCGATCAAATGCCTACCTATGTGATTGGATTCTGACTGGAAACTAGAATAAAATAGTAAAACTGTACCTTTTAAAGTATAAATCAAAGGAAATGGCAAATGTAGGGCAATTAAAGCAACACGTATTATTCATTCTTTGTTGCACTTACTGACTAAATTATTCTGGAGACTTTAAGAAGTGTAACAAGAGACAGATAATACATGTTGCTTTAATTGCTCTACATTGACCATTTCCACTGATTTAGACTTTAAGACCTTTTTCAAATGCACCTACACATGTATTTCCAATTTTCTTTGAACCTACCAACTACGATGAGCCATTTTGTATGTCCTAAAATTAGCTACCTATTACCTAGAATGTACGTCACCGTTACATGATTTTCGCCTTAAGTAATATTCTATGCACACGTTCCATAATGTTAAACACGCAGCACCAACACGTTCAAAATAATTACCATCAACACCCATTACGTATGACGTTGGACAGATAAAACAATCAACTATTTAAATGTATCAAGTCTAACATTAAAATTTAGCAATGAAATATAGACTTTATAATTTTACCGTTATAACTGATAATAGCGCGAAATTAACTTTAAAAATTAATGTTTATTCGTAACTGGCAACACCGGTGATTGTTGTAGGGTGTAATTCAAAGATGGCGCGCCACGTGTCGGAAGCTACGCGGAAGCGCGGGAACGCCGCCCTCCCAGCGAAACAATGCACATCGTGTAAATTGAAATAAATTGAAGAATTTTCATTGTTTTGTAGTTCAATAACTTTAAAGGATCATCGCTGAATGTTTACGGTCTTAAATTAGGTATATAAAGTGTTTATATTGATTTCCTTCGTTGATTTCCAACAGCAATGCTTATACTTAGGTACATTTTGGCGGATAATGCATGTGTTGCAAGAAACTCATTATAGATTTAGCGCTATTAAAGAACAGGTAATACTTTACCATATCTTCTTTATATTCTTTATTACATAGTATAAAGTCGCTATACGTTCCAGTCTGTCCTAAATACTTGTGGTGCGTAATCGGCCGCCTTCTTCTTCTAAACCACATAACGGATTTTGATACAGTTTTCACTGTCATGTAGTTTTTTTGCGGGAGGTTTTTACGTACATTTCATACCAATTGTAGCCTTGCAAAGCCGGGGCGGGTAGCTAGTATATTATATTAGGCGATGCATATTAGGACTTATAAAATAATTTATAATTACATCAGGTACTAAATGCCATTTGAGGCCCTAGCATGCTAGCTTTTACAATACAATTTCTTTATAAAATGTCTATCCGGTTAAGTTTAAAAATATACAATTATTTACAAAAGAAATGCCCGTGTTGTTCAAAAACTTGTGAAAAAGTTAAGTTCCCACTTATTAAGTGAAGCCAGCAATCATAAAAGCGTGTCGACAAATATAATTCAGTAAAATTGACACCAACGCAAACATTAGTAATTAAATAGTCCCACGGGTGCGGTAAAAAACAAACCGAGGGCTGCTTCCCGGCGATTCCCGCGCCCTCTGTGACTCGTCGCAACTAATTACGCAATCAGTTCTCACAATTACATGACACCATTAGCCTGTCTTCCGAAATGGTTTTGGGACGTCCAAGTTGTAAACATGAAATAATGTTGTGACCTATAGTGTGATATAGATCCTTAATTTGCGTTTCTTTATTCACTTAAAAGCTGTAAAATTTTGAAAAAAAAGTGTACCTTATAGCTTATAAGACCAAAGTATCTGTCATTGAATTATAGATGGATCCTCTTAATAGGTAAACATATACTGTTTATTACAATATCGGTAATACAAATATTTCAGTAACAAATGTCTCTTGTATAACGTTAAAATGCACTAAATAAATAAAAACTTGTCTTGCATAGTCAAAGCTCATTAACTTCGATCTGAAAGTGCTCTCTACTCCATGTGATAATAAGGGAGAGCCCCGATGATATTAATCTCTGCTCCAACCGGTAACGACGGGTTCGTTACGAATAAACGGATTGCGAATATGATGCCAATACGAAATCCATGGAAAAGGTATAGTATCTTTAATTATTCTGTAGGTACCAGTTATTTTTAGTGGTGCTAACTTATATTAGTTATTTTTAAAGATAACATGAACCTTAACGGAATCTGTCTCAAACAAAATAAAATTAGTAAATTTTTCCGTTAATAAATAAGTAAAATAATCAATGACTATTTCACATTAACAACCACTAACAAACTAATAGTTTTATTTCGCATGTTAGTGGTTGTTAATGTTAAATTCGAGTATTACATTAGCTTTGTTTTCATGTGAAATTAAATATGTAAGTATGTAAGGTAAAATTTTACACAAGCAATTTTTTTCCAACAATCGCTACTCTACGGAGTTGTGACACAGAAATGACAAATACGTACCGGAAGCGATCCATTTTGGCGGGAAACAGTGCACAGGAAGTCGATTCGCCGACCGCGAATTCTGCCGGCGCCACCGTCGACCGGGTTGCCATATTTGAAAATAAGCTTTTCTTTTTGCAAATCATCGACCTCTTTGTTTTGGCTCTTACGAATAAAGTTCTAATAGTACTTATTATTATCGTTGTAGTGAATTAATGTATTTTTTTAAGTGTTTAGTGGTACCGTAATACAAGTTATCAATTATCATAAATACTTCCTCGCGTACTATCCATTGTGTGAAATCATTAAAGTACATAAACCCAAAGAAGGGGAAACTCGCATCTGCCGTTTGTCTCCGCCTCCCCCCGCATCTGCAGTGCATATTTGAAGAACTACTTAAATAACATTTGAAGATCACATAATATAAATTAAACAATCATATTGACAAAAGTCGACGCGTCGCGAATCGGTAAAGGCAACCTCAATAGGTGCCAGGGGTCGCGTGGGGGCCAGGTGCCTCCGAGTCATTCTTCGATGACAAATTATCATTGTATTTTTTAGAGTACGGATTTATTTTTGAATGCCACAATAGCAATAAAAACTCGAAACTGTTTAATAGCTGGATGTATCCCTATGGCATGATGGTCCTATTTGACAATGTCGGTTTTTTAGCTCAGTCATCTAGGTATCATACCTTGTAAAGTACCTCTACGAGCATGCCTTGAGCATTTTGGTCAGAAATAAATTTTTCGAGTTGTGGTATTTTATTTTAAAGCCACATTTTTCAGTATATGTATCAAAAGGGTGAAGCTAATACCTGGCTAGATTTTATTAAACCTATCAATAATTATCAAAAATAATAAGATGCATATAAATAACCAAATTTAAAACGAAACAGTAACGAAAAACATAATTAACCCTATCATCATTAAAACTAAACAATGTATGTTTGATTTGCGTATCTACATAAATATTCCATTATTTACCCTTCGCAGAGTTCAACCGCGTTCAAGAAACGTCAGTTAATATAATCACGTTTGACGTCGCACCGTTTACCTTTCTTTTTCAATTAAGCTGTAATTAAGTCTGGCCGGAAAGGTCTAATAGCCCGGCTTCACTGCCGCTGGCTTGAGCCGAGCCGACGGCAGCCTGCTTAGCGTGTTACTTACAAACAATTACCTACTCTCTGCCTAGTTCATGCCACAATAGTCCCTTACGATATGCATAAGTAGTTAAAAGTATACCCCCGTAAAATGTTGTGAAGTTTTGAAATAAAACAATTTAGACTGTTTAAGGTAACGGTCCCAGTTATTGACAGACCTAATAAATGACGAGAAAATACGGAAACATACAAGTAATAATTAAAAACGAGAGAATTATGTCAACTACTGGTAAAAACAATGTCCTACACGTATCAAGCACTGGTGCAGTTACTTTAATTCGCGTATATTAGTTCCAGACATTGTTTTATTTCAATGACTTCAAGTCGCAGAAACACAAGAAATTATTTGTTAGACTTTTTTATTTAAAATATTAGGACTCGAGTAAGTACTTAACACTGAACGTCATGGTTCACTAATTCATGAAAGGTTAGGTTTCTGCAGTGTTTCTTTTTACGGTTGCGAAGCGTAGCCCACTAAGGCCCTCTGCTTAGTCGCGCGGGCGCACGGAGCGGGTGCACGCCTATATAAAATAGTATAAGAGCGTCCGCTAACTTGCGGGGGTGCAGGTGCGGGCTCATACTATTGTTCGATAGGCGTGCACCCGCGCGTCTTACCGGAGGCCCTTAAAAAGTCTTCCGCACGAAACCTAAAGGGTCATAAATGTTTATAAAACGCGCCAACTCTTGGGAAAGTTGAAGTTACCGGGCGCGTTAGAAGAAGATAAAAATTCGAAAATGAAAATGACAAAAAAAATATTGGAAGTAGGCCGCATAAGCTGTATTTCAAGTAAGATGAACTTGCCCTTTGGAAAATGGGAAATTTTGCTAAGAGAAGCACCACAAAAAACTCATCTGTTCATTCCTTAAAAAAAAAGAGTTATATTAGTTACTTTACATAAAGAATAAGAACTAAAGAAAAATAGAAATCAGAAATAGCACAGCAACTTTAAGGATATTAAGTTTACTGGCATTAGTTAAGTAATTTATCAAAGGGCCTAGCACTTTAGCTATAATTTATTTTTTTATCTATTGCACTAAACAGTAAATTTACCAATTAGCTAACTTAATGCCAAACAACATAACAAACAAAACATTCAATTAACAAAAATAAAACATTCTCTACCAGTCGACCTTCAGGCAAAGTTGAAATAATTATGGATAGTAGGTACAGTCAAAAATCAGTCATATTGGAACTGCGAGAAGGTGTAATTTTTCGAAAGGGAGTCATGTAATATGCATTACGAAGTTGATATATTCTTTTGAGCATAAAAAAAAATCTTTCAGTTTTCCCTCCATAATGGTCGCTTTAGTTTGTTGCTGTTTGTACCTAGTTTTGTGTGGTCATAAAGCACACATCCCTTTCCAACCAGTAATGAAAGGTGCGTGAAAAAGTAAGATGCCCTCGACGATTGCGGATGCCATTTTTTTTTAATGAGCTAATATATCTAAAATGGAATTGTACTGCGTAAGCTGTGCCCATACTGATACCTTGGAAATCAAAGACAACATATAACTTTGAGTTACACTAGTTAGTGCAATTCAATTTCTAATTCGAAATTGCAAGTCATACAGCATCCTGCTTATTCCCCAGCATTAACATTTGAATGAACGGTAGTATCAGTGTTTCCCTTGTGCAATGGCAGCAGTATCTTTGTAGTTTGCCGACTACCAGAGCTAATCGAATAAAGACTATTTACTTCCTTCCTTTGGCTTTTAACTTTCTTGTAAGGAGAGAATGCATTGTCAGGCACGACAGACGGTAAGGGCCGGCAGCCGCCTTTGAGAGCGCATTTTTGTGATACTCGTATCTCGGCTTCTAAATTGGTTAAGGTTATAGTTTATTGAGAGTATTGGGAAAAAAATATATAAAATAAAGTCAAACCAGTCAAGATAAAAATTACATTGTACTTGTAGTTTTGGTTTCGGAATGACAAGAATAATTAATGAACTGGTATTTTCTCAACAGAATTTTGAATTCTCTGAAGCTCTGGTAGGTTAACAAAATTTTAATTTTATTTTCTAATAGGTACCTTACACACCATACACAAACCAAAAACTTTAAATTAACGTTTTATTTTTGTACTTTGAAAATTAAAAGAAAAACTAATTAGTTTTTTTAAATTTTTTATTTTAATTTATGTACGGTAGAAAAAACCTAACTCACCCTTAATTTTATTCGGAATCATAACTCTGACTGTGCTGTATTTTCATTTAAAATATACACACACACACACACACTATAACATTTATTTTTCAATTAAATGAAGCGAATACCGCTGGCTTTTTTGCCTCAAAACTCTACCTTGGTTAATTTAACTAGCAAGTGAAACAAACCATGTTAACATCATTAGGTTTGGAGCTACGAGGTCACAGACAGACAAGCCAGACGGCCCCAGGTTTCAAACTTATAACAACCCTCTTTGAGTAGCGTCGGGTGAGGGTCTAAAATCTTCCCTAATGTATTAAGTCACTTTTATTTTATCGCACCAAAAAGCGAATATACGTTCCCCTCATGACATTGACATGAATGGTGAACCGAAAAATCAATTGTGTAGACATGCCCATCGTATTGTTGCGATGACTAACTGACGCTTTATATCTGCCACTCGGAATCTACGTGCAATTAGCTACGAACCCTGGTATAATGTTTATACGATTTCCACTACGTAGTACAGCTCGTAGCGATTTCGCGCTCGCATATTAGAGCAAGCAATAGTAATTGAGGCGACTGGTTTTGTCGATTCGCGTTTAGGGATGATGGTGACCGTAGTAATGAGCGAGTTCCCATTGTGGACTAATTACACGGTGCACGATGAGCGGCGTTACGATATGCGATAACAGTAAAAGTCTAATAATGGCCGCCGCGACGCCGTGTGTGTCAACGTTGTCGCAGTCCGTTAATGGTCCACGCCACACTACGCTATTAATTGGTCTGCGCACCTATAAATTTTGTACCAGTTTTATGGTTTGCAATCTGCGCCAATTTGTCAAAAGGATTCTTATTTGTCTCTTTACGTACACACCGTGATCACCAAAGCAAACTAACATAATTTACAATTTTATAACTGTAAAGACTGATTATTTCATAGCAAATAATAGATCGGAAAGAACTGACACACCTGTGTGTATCCTTGCACAATTCAAGTTTTACACAATGCAAGCAATAATCACTTACAAAATCAAAGCACAAGTGGCTGTAAAGATTCCGAAAGTTCGTAAGTCATTTCCGATTGTCGGTGGCAATGAGCGATGGGGCTGGCGAGTTGTGGGTGGAAACATCTCGCAACAATCACGCAGTCTTTGTGAAGCAGAGTTTGCGTAAAAAACGTCGCAGTGCGTTTGTCGGCGGGGAGATGACGCGAATCGCATCCGGTCTTCCGACTTTTGTCGGCGCAATGAGCCATTGTCGCGCCCGATATTTTTGATAAAATTACGTCACACAATGACACGGACGCTCTATGGCTTGTTGTTCGATTGTTGTAACCTCATTCAGCGAATGATGTATGGCCGAGGGTCCATTCTGTAGCGAGCCGTTCCTTCCGATCTCATTTGGCTTGGTAATGTTATTGTACAATACGATATTTACTGAACATTACGGACTATCTATTGCAGAAAAGAGCATCAAAGTTGAAATTACATGACAAACAACAATGCGACATTCTCCTCGATTCAACGTGCACATTTCATGTTCACAAATTATACAACGTATACCTATGGGTAATTTCCCGTCATTCTTACTATTACGTCTATAATCAAATAAGTTTCCTAGTCGGCCTTTAAAACTACAGTATACGAAAATCTATAGAAACAAAGTTAATGATCACTTGACTCGACGAATTATAAACTACACTTAATATACTCTATTTTTGTTTATTTTACAGTTAAACCTACAGTTCTCAGCACATGAAGCGGGTTACAGGTTATTTTTATAATTGGACAAAAAAACTAAATGCAATTAGTAAAAAAGCTAAATTATATGCGGAAACGTCACAATATTTCAGAGGACCGTCGTCACAACCCTTCCGCGCTTTGTCAGGATTAATAACCCATGAACGCGGGCCGTTCACGGGCAACGTTACTTTTCTGGATCTCCGATTGTTTTACGCATTATTAACCTGGCAATTCAATTACTCAAACAAGACCAAGTTAGAATGAACATGGCTGAGTTTATTGTTACAAAAAAATATCCAAAGTATGAAGATTACGTTTTTTATTGGATCGAAATGTCATGCAACATGCACTTAAAAATATGAACAATCACACCAAACTGTTAACAAATTTGATGGTTACATTGCGTTAAAAACAAAACAATAATTTTTGTTATTGCGCTATTTCGATGCCCCTAAAAAAACAAGCTAAGCCTCTATTTTACAAATCAGTGTTAATTCACCGTGTTAGTGAACCGTTTCAGCTTTACAATGGGGTATCTCGCATGTGTCGGGGCAGGGAGTAAAGCGATGAATGCTAAAACAACTGGCAGTTAGGGTGTGAACGCGGGGATGATTAGGCAATATCCTGCGGAACCCTCCGGCCTCGCCCTCCGCTATTACGTCTTACTTAATGCTCTATCGGACCTCTGGTTTTCCATATATTTTGTTGTTGATGTTAAACAATCTGTTTTGAACGCCTAAACGACGCAAAAGTCATCAAATTTGATAGTGTTTTTTTTTTGTGACTAAGCGGTTCGGCAACAGTTGCGGTGTACTACGAATATTTTCCAAAACGTTCCTACCCGTCTTTAATATCCGTGTGTAACTAATTCGACCATCTGAAAGATTCTTGTTTACAAGCATGTCATACTGCTGCCTTGTCACTCTAATTAACGACAGTTCTGGCCATCAGCAATGTAACTCAGTACATAAGTATGATGGACGAATCAGAGCGTCTATTCGACCTTTGTATTTGTGTCAGCCTCGTGGAAGCCGAATGAAACTTAGTATATTATAGACTTAGTATATTATAGTATATTACAGACTATATTATAGTCGATACTGTCCCTTATTCTTATTAGGCATTTGGAAATAGTTTAGGGTAAGTGATTGCATCGCCATCATTGTTAACATCTATGTTAAATAGATCATTTTCCGAAAACTACATCCATTTAAGACACAAGCCACGTGTTCGCTCCGTAAACCAATTACCATCTCAACATCACAGTAATGAAGATAGATCATTTTGCAGGGCTTTTTAATATATTTAAGATTTAATTTAAACCAGGGCGAGGTGGTGTAGGCGTGCCGAGCTCTATATTAAACGGATCCATCACGCCGGCTTTGCGGTGTCACCCTTTATTTGGTTAATTACACTGACATTGTCGCAGCTTGAGGGTTAACATTTAGTGTTTTAGTTAATCTGCTCAAGTCTGGAAACACAACTGTTAACTTAGAACTGTACGATGGATGACAAACAGTTCCGATGAGCTCTAGGTTTATAGAAGTTTCTATGTAACTTCACTTGTTTGTTAGTTTAGTAAAATTGTGCAAGTCGATTTTCACCCACTCTCAGTGATTGACTTTTTTGGTACACTATCCTATCACTAGCAGTGGATCATAGTCTTTGATTTCTCTGTGGTTTTACTAAAGTTTAATCAATCAATCTTGAACAAAAATCTTGTTAAATAAACGGAAAAACTTACCTAAAGTGAATTTTGTCTTAACTTTGTTGAACAGATTTAATATGAATACGCTTAACTTAAACCTAATAGTGTTTTAAAAACTTTTAATTAATTTTGGATGTTGGGTCAAAATTACAGTACAAACCAAAGTTGTCTCTCCTCTGATCAAATACTAGGTGACACAATTTATGTTTTCTTTGAACAGGCAAAAACTACCCCCATGGCCATGACCTTAGTTTAGTTTATTTCTATATGCGTTCCTTTCTTGTCCTTGCGGGACAGAGCCTCATGGAGGGATTAATTAAACTTGTACGGTCATTTTAGGGTCGCAGACACCGTAAAATATCCACCATACACCAAAAAAAAAACGGTCTATACGGGCCCTTAACTACCGTCCACAGGAAATATATTTTCGAAGCTTATTTGTTATGTTAGAAGCGACAGGCACTATTATTATTAAGTGACGTAATGTACATACCTACATTTTAATAAAGTCGCTTCTCTCTAAACTGCGAGAGGCAGACATGGGCTAGGATTACCAGCAAATCCGAGCATGGGTTAGCATACTAGGAGGGCAGGGGCACGTGGTTCACGGTGCACGTAACATACTTTAGCGGTAGAGTAAGTGTAAAGAAGGACAGTACAGCTCATAAAAACTCATTTATGCATTTTTTCACATTGCTCCATGACAAAACGGTGAAAAATAGTATAGATACATATATTTTATGACAAATTATAATTCGAATTAAATTAAAAATGCTATATAATGAATGACAACACAAAGAAAAGTTAGGGTAATGGCAGGATTCGAACCTGCAACATCAGCATTCCATGCCTTGCGTACTCCAGTTTCCGCCACTTTACCGCTAATAGCATAGCGGTAATGTGGTGTAGGTAAATTTGAATGTAAAAAAATACAAAAGGAAAAATCGAAAAAATTTAGAAATAAATAATTTCGATTACAATAAATTATAATTCGGACTAACAATAGTTATTAGATATAGAATCTGAAACGGTCCTTCTAGAAAATCAACTAGACGTAGTTGATTTTTATTTTATTTTTCGACCTACGATACGATAAACTATTAACATCTAATCTTATATGTTATTTATGTGTGTGTGGAGTAGTTAAATACTTACTGTTCTTTTTGTTTCAATAAATATTTAACAGTACGAATAAGAGACAGTAATGTTGGTAAAGTTGAATAATATGTGTTAGTTGGTAATGTTGTGGAACTGGAAAACGCACGTCACTGAATGCTAAGGTTGTAGGTTCGAGTCCTGCCATTACCCTAGATTTTTCTTTATGTTGTCAAAGCATTTCAATCAAATAATATATGATAAAGACGATCTCGCTGTTCGTATCTCACTTGCAACAAACCCTAATAGGACAGGGGTGACTTCGACACAACAATCAAAATGTACTGGTGGTTTTAATATTGTCGACGATTTATAAGGATAAGTCAGTGAGAGTAAATATTAAATTTGCTAGCGATACTCCGAGATTAAGTGGGAGGGACTGACTTATTGGTCTCGAGGGTGGAGTAAGGGTCGAAAATAAGTTATTGGAACCAATTGGATTTAAAGCGAGATAAAAAAACTAAACATCAGATATGTTTAGGCACGATACACATATACACAGAGATGGATAAGTCATAGTAGCATAAGTAGAAGAGCTAATTTTGTTGCGCTATTTTAATATCCTATTTATTTAAATACCTTAAAAAGTATGAAAGAGACTCGCTTAAGAACAGATAGATACAAAAGCTAGAATAATGCATATCAGGTATCTATTACATAGGCAGTAGAGATACGCAACTTGTTCTGTTATATTTGTTACATCAACTAAACGGGAATAAGATACAAAACGCGATCACTTCCTACTTATCGTCGTTACCAATGTACAATCAACAAAATGGAACCCTGATCTACCACGAAACTATGTCAAAGTTAAGTTTTAAGGTAGAACATTTTTTATTTGCTGACAATCTGGATATCAAGTCAAATATATTTCAGTAAAATCGTATGTCTCTTTTTATTTCACTTGTTATCTCAATTTGACACGGTTCTGCGGTGGGTTAGAGTTCCATTATGCTGATAGTGCCTACTAAACCGCACGGATAGATTTGCCAGTAATAGTTAAATTTAATCTGACAGATTTCTTCTAGTAAATGTGTTAACTGGTGGTTCTATAGATACGTGATTTAAATATTGGGAATGGCTATTAAACTTAAACGGCGGTTAAACTTTATTCACCTCTATGTGCCTAATAAACTAGTTCTAGATCCTCTAAAATAGGTAACCTTTGCTAAGGCCAAAGGTTAATGTTGTTTTAGTGAGTAAACTTAACTGTTACATAAATCAGCATGAACCAAGATCTACCTACTGAAGGCTTAATGATGTGACCTATTTCAGCATTGACGGACGCCCCGCTCAATCACGCTCTACCGAAGTTGGGCACGCCGGGGCCCTTACCACGGGGCTATAAATAAAATAAAAAAAATAAAATGCATTTATTTCAGACCATTTTGTCCATATTTGTTAGTTAAAAGAAAGAAAAGAAAACAAAAAACAAAAGCAAAAAATTACTTATAACTAAGGTTAAAACTTAAATAACTATCTTAGGCAAAATACACGTAATTTCTTTATTTAAGAAAATTATTATTATAATAATATAATAATAGTAAGTATTTTGTAATAAGCATGAAATTATGATATTCCTTATATCTGTTATTATTAATTTGAAGCTTTATTGCTCAATACATAATTAATGTACAAATGGTGGACTTTTTTTGTACCAATCGTATAATAGTAATATAATAGTACAAAACACTAATGTGTGTGTCTGAGTCTGTGCAAAGTTTAACCGATGTAGGCTTTGTAACACAATGCGTCATTTGTGATTTTTAGGCAGCTTGATTTCAGGGAACAATTTCTACGTGGCATTGCAAATCATTTGGTGGTAAATATTACTTATAAAAGAACTTAAGTTGTGATATGTTGGCGTCTACTTTGTCTCCATGCTTACGTTGAGATTGCGCGCAAGTCGTGTGGCGAAAAGTGATTATACACCACGTCCGATCCAATTCCGATAATATATGATCCAAAGTCCGCTATACATAGTAAGTATAATAGCGCTTTGCACCGTACCTGAGGCGTACCTTTCAAAATTTTCTCAGATATGGATCGGACACGGTGCTCCTAAAAAACTAACTTGACCTACATCAAAATCTGTTGTTGGTCAAGATTTCATTCAACTGAAGCTGTATTTTGTGCTATGAAAAAGCAAGAACATAATTTTTAAGCGCCAATGCCAATGAAACGCGGTCCGAGATTATTGCACAAAGCGTCCACGCTATAGAAAACATGCGCGGGTGGATTTTAGGGTTCTACTACTAATAACTGAACAAGATGACGTTTGTATATGTAACTATGAGTGCGTGCCATATTAAGAGTCGCCTGTTTTCCGGCTAACTAGGGGGTTTGCCCTGCGGGGGCTACGGTATCGAGTTTGGTGCGGGGCAGTGAGTCGCTATGCTGTATGAAAAATGATTATATATTCTATTCCCGTGGTATCATAGTAAGAGCCAGGGAGGTGAGATTATTGTGCAATACCCGGCACCATCCATCCTCGTTAGCGGACCGCCCGCGCTGTTACTTCACAATGAGACGCTTAACTTGAGACAGCTAACGTCATCTCTACAGCTTATTTAAATTTCTACTCCGTTTAGAATAAAACTTTTTAAAAGGCGTTTACAAGAGCATTTGAAATAGTAAATTTTTTGTGTGTTGTTATTATGACCCAGGTTTTATAACTCTACGGCAATTTTCATCGAAGGAGTAATTTTCCGTTTGGGCGGCGATTTCAGGTTGATATAAAAAAAAAATTAACGAAAATCGTCGTATTAAATTATAATGCGTACAAATCATACAAGTTACCTATTATTAAACTAAAGAGTCTGGGATACACACGACGGGTGTTCTACTAAGGCTAGCTAGCTTTAATGTATTAGCTACATTAGGGATAAAAATGCAATAACTATCATACACTTAGCCATATTTTTATATGCATTTTATATGCTTAGCCATATTTGTACATCGAATAGAACTTCGATGGTGTCAATAGATAACAATGTTGTTGCAGTAGCATAAATAAACTTTATTACATCGGAGCACACTACGGTATTTGACAGTTTTGTTGACAAAACGATAAAATGACAAAGTATCTCAGTGTGAACGCTGAGCGATTACCTAAATCACGCAATTGACGTGCTATAAAAGGGATACCGCCGTCTCAAACACTAAAATAAGTAAACTGAATTTAATTTCATTGCTAAAAAGTAGAACTCCCTATACTTTAAAATGAACAGGTATGTAGTGCCAAACAGCAAAAAGCTGCTAAAGGCTAAGAAATACTAAAGTTGGCGGTTACCCAGCACCGATTTTCAATTGTTTTAATAATATCGATCCCACGCGAACAATGCATATAAATCCTGAAACAATGGAAATAAAGCTGCGTCGTAAGACTTCCTCGTAAGTATGCTCGGTACATGGCGGGCGCACATAGATCTTCACATATTGCCTGCTGCCGTAAGAGAAACAGCCAACCCTTGGACGCCTCGTTATTGAGCTCTCACTCCCGTGTGCTCCGTCCTGCTCGAACATATGCGAAACAAGGCAGGCCCCGGTGCGTGCCGTCTCTCTTCAGTTTCAATTTACTCGAGACGGATTTTCAGGCCTTCATAAGATCGCTTAAGGCAGTATATGTAGAAAAAGGAGAGTATCGAGTTGTGTGGTTCGAATTCTTATCAAAGAGTAAACTGAATAGAATGGCGGTTTTGAAAAGATGAGTTTAAAGTAGTGATTTGAATACACGCACCAAAAAAATAGAACATGGCTCATACTAAGAGTTAACAAAAAAAAACTAAATTATGTTTCTGTTCCTGAAAGTTAAGGACTTTTGAGTCAAGTTTCTAAGTTTGAGCTACCTATCCGCATCCTACAGGACACCAGTAGTCCTGAAATGACTGCCCAAGTAAAATTTACTTTTCTGTGCCTCTCATTCATATGACGCAAGTTAAACTTGGACAGTCATGTTAGGGCCGCAAGTATGTATATTTTTGACCTTCGTATACAAAAGCCGTCACGCTTACGGGAACTCGAGCATTGTTGAAAAAATCCTTAACTTTCTTAACTTCTTTTCTAAACTATTCAGCTCATTCTAGAAACACTTTCATTTTTCTTTCATGGAATAACGTCTATAAGAGCCATAACCAACAAGCCCTTTATTAAATACATAGTATACTATTTAACGTCTTATTTATTACAAATCGTACACTTTTCGGCTCTACCAGTTCCTGATCAAAGAAAACAGATTATCGTGGGCGGTACAATTACCAAGTGAAAGCTATGCGATATGAAAAACAATATTTATCTCACTATCTAACATATACTACGCCCCCTGATCCGTTAGGTAATAGCGACGACAGCCTTTTGTTCTTGTTAGATTGTGAGTGCGCAGGCTGTCTCGCTCGCACACAATGGCGGCGCGTCTATCAACTTCTTTACTGAAGCGTTTGCTGAAAATGTTACCTCTACTTTAGCGAAAATACAGTTTTTAATGTTATGTGCTACGCTCGCTTTAAGCTTTTGTAATTAATTAAATTCAAGTATAGATATTTTGTATAGTTGTAAAATTGAAAACACGATTATTTTTTTATTCTTAGCACCTGTTTTTGGGCAATACAGATAGCAGCAGCAGTAGTAAATGAATGAACAATCGAAGCAGTCAAAAAGATATACAAGCTCTTCTTTCTTGACGATAGAGTTGTGTGTACATTTTAGCCTCTTCGACTGTACACTCAACTTTTTAACCTTTTCACAATAATTGTCATAGTGACTTCTGAATGAATGTCATAATATCTCAGCGATGACACATTGCGATGACGTAGTAAAGTGGCCTATGAATCTAATTGGTTCATAATTACCTACTGTATTCATATGTCAGTGGTCTAGCCAAACGCCTAGGCTCTAGGCTCCAATTAAATAAATGTATCTACTCGTAAGCTACTCTTGCTGACCGTGACCTTCTAGCTTTCAGCTAACCCTAAACTAGTTTCACGTGCGAAAGTTGTCTAAATCCAACTGTTGATAGCCAATTTTATTAGTGGTTTAAATACATATTGGAAACGGCCATTGGTGCTTCCGTCCAAAGTACCAAATACTGCTGATAATAATTTAATTATCATATCAGTAGACTTAATTGACCGATTATGAACGGTTTTTTTTACAAATTCGCTTACTGTTCAATTACTTTAAGTTTGAGTTCCGGTATTAGTCGACTGAGATCATTTTCGAGTGACTTTGCGCTTTTAAACCATGGTTCGAAAGTGATACGGGGATAACATAGGTTTTAACATGGTTTTAACTCAATATTCTAATAAAGCATTTTTTAACCGAAATTTAAGAATAGATGGCGCTGCCTAAAATATAGTCAATGCATGGAATTAGACTAGAGATGCCTCATGTTTTAATGTAAAATATATGTATTAATTATTTAATAACGGCGATTAATTAATCCTCAAGAGATGGCTCTTGCTTCCTCAAACAACACGTTCTAGTTAACGAAGCAGATTTAAGCTTTAGGTCCGAAAGATGTCGCTATTCGGACTTTAGACTTATTTAGACTTTATCAGAGTTATTTTCGTCTGGAAAATCATTCCCACTTCGAAGCTGTTTGCAAAATTCAGATGACGTATTGGGACTAAGGTATACATTCTAAACTCTACGCAGACGAAGTAGCTGACAAAAGCTAACTAGTGATCTATAACTTAATAATTATTACTGTAAAACTCTACTTGATATGCACATGTTGGTTTGCTTTGTAAATTTTGTAGTATAACTAAAATAATTTTCGTCGTATTTTTAGTAAAGAAATACTGTTAATTGTTTATGTAAAAGTGCTCTGTGATTTAATTGAAGTGCTTGTAATAATAAAAACACTCAAATAAAATTTCATGTAGGTATTTTTTTGTGTGCCTTATTTTAATGCCAATGTAAACCCTACTAATATGGACCAACTAGGAACAGATGGTGTATGGTCTTCCCGGGACCAATATATTACGCAAAGGCGTATACTCAAGTTTTTTTTACTCAGCGGTGTTTTGAAAAGAAATCGTCCGTGTTACTGAAAGACTTCACGATCATGACTGACCTACTCGGGAGGCGGAGAAGTCATCATTCAGAAGTGGGTGTGAGCGGCAACGTAAATCAACCACAAAGCAATGCTTCGTAATGACATATCGCTCATATTGCTTATATTATAAGTAATGCAAAATTATGGGTTCACTAATGATTGGCAACTATATAATTGTTTCGCAAATTTATTATTTTCTAAATACTAATTTAGCAATCTTTTTATTTCCTTTTGAAGCCAAATTTTCCAGGATGGTCATAATAAATCTAACCGCCTATCTTTCAGAAAAAAAAACTTCTTAAAATTTTGTGGCTTCAGTTGACTGTACATTTTCAGCCAAGTTATTAGATACCTATAATCCAAAAACGCGAAGATAATGTTCACTGTGATAAAGGTACGTCACTTAATCGATGTCTAAAAAGTACATGCTTCTTGTGTGTCTAATCAGTATACCTAAAAATATTTTGGCCCTGACTTTGACAACGTTAGCAAGTAAGTACTGGGAAGAAAAACGTACCTATTTAACGATTCATAAAACATTGTAGTTTAGGCGTGTTATAATAATAATTATACTTACCCGTAGCAAAGTTTCATTATCATACACGCATTTATTCAAGTACCTACCTACTAGTTATCATAATTTAAGTATTGTCTTTATCTAAACGTACTTCGATATTGCTGTTTATGATGTTTGTTTTGTTGGCACAAACTAAAATATTCCTTATAAATAAACAAATCGAAAATGTTCTTGTCATTATAATACGAATGCTAAATCGGAAGTCAGTGACATTCCATTTCGGCTAATGATGTTAATCGGCCCTGTATTTAGTTATCTTATCTGGAATTAGCAATATTTTAAATAACAAACTGATACATTTCAGTTATAATTCGCGTTCATTGCGACGAGAAACTAATCTACGATAAAATTGATAACTATTGCTGGAATAAAATGAGTCACGTCGTATTTAACTGCGCGTGATTGCATTATTATGATATTATGAGTCACAGACGTATTGATATGAAATATTGGTAAAGAAAAGCGGCACCCGCTCATGCCCATTTTCACTAACAAGTCCTAGGAACTTATGTACCTATCTGTCGCTGAGTAGCTCAGAGGATCTTAATATTAGGAAACTGATGGAAAAGACCATAACATTAATGTACTTTGGTCTGGTTTTTTTTCTTTAATTATATACAGAAAAGTCATAAGGTCATCATTTTAATTAAATATTAAAAAATGGGTACATTATTTTAACCCGATTCTGACGAACAAGTCATTTTAGAAATAACTATGCTTGCCTATCACGCTTTTTCCTATTACAGCGCAAATTGTGTGTATATTCAAGTATTGTAAAAGATTAAAACCATAAGAAAAATTTATACGCACATTTCCTTAAGTAGTAAACTTCAGTAGTAAGTATCTTGTGATTTCAAGAACGTCAATTTGTCGTTTGTGACACCACTTACTATAAGCACGGTGATTGCAATAATTTATAACTTGTATAAGTATACTTCGACAGTACTGGCGTAGCCCGTAGGCCGAGTGTGCGGTCTATTCAAGATCATCCCTCATTGTCCTTTTGTGTGTCTGTCACTAGCGGCCCAAACATGTATTCTCTCTGGTAGCGAGAAAAAATCAATGTTTACCTTTATACTCGAGCGCATATTTTTATACAAAGTGTGGTTTCATAATGAGGAGCGTTTACAGAATAACGCCTGTTCACAATGGCTTGTGTGGGCTGGAATTAAAGGTGTCGTGATAAATGGACACGGTTAGCCAATAGAAATCTGATGGGTGGTGTACAGGTGAAAGAAAGTAGCGTGGTCACACAAAGCTATATTTAACTTTTTTAAGTCATATATGTATGTTCCTGTTAATTTAAAGTTAAGGACGTGGATGTTTTCAATTTTTTATTTTCATCAAACCAAAAAATAACTTTTAGTTAACACGGTAGATGACGCCTTTAAATATGGACAGTTAGCAAACGAATTACGCCTGAAATTAAAAATTACATCTGATACCATTTCATTATTCACGTTTTATTCAAGCGTGACTGTGCCTTGTTTTGAAGATAGCGAATTTTCGAGCGTCATTAAAAGACTAAAGCGTAATACATGTTAGCTCAGTAAAGATTAAAAATAATTTATTTGACCGTCAAACAGCGGGAACAGTGTTTATTATCGCAGGGTCGAAGAAATGTTGGCACGCTCCACTGCCACCGAATACATGGACGCGTAACTTACTGAAAGTGTGTTTCTGTCATTGAAACAATCAATTAAAATATATTTGTCAGTCTGCCAGCGTGTCCTGTTATCGATGGTACATGGTAATGACACTGTCTAAAAATATAATGAACTGGACTTGTTCACGTGTATAGGTAATGTATGTGCATCTAACTTCCCAACAAATAGGTCATTTTGGTTGGAACCGCGAAATTAGCGGTATTTCTAAAAGATAAAAGATCGAGAGACGCTCGAGGGTTGATTCGATGACAAGGACAAATAGTTGTCAAAATCCGTTAAACAACTGGCGGTATTAGAAATTGGCATTAGCGGAGACGTCTACACAGTGGATTCGAGCTTCAAACCACGTAGTATCTCTTAGTAGTCTGTGTCCAAACCTATCTAGGTGATGTTGATGTTTGTCGGAAAAAAACCAGACTTCCCTTTTAGAGTCTAGATATATATTTGGAGTTCGTGGTATTGTAAATGAGGGTAGTAATAGAACGGACTATAATGAAGAAAACACTAAAGTATTTAATAAAATTTGCACCATATAATAATAAAATTTACCTCACTTGCTCGACGGCATTGCAACGGCCTTGGTCCGAGCAGAATATATTTTAAAACGTCTATTCAGTACGCTATCAAGCGTTGTCCAGTACTTTCTTTCACCATACGAGCCCGCGAATGGCTACTACAGCCTCTCTGGGTGGCCGCGCGTCGTTCATCGCGTCATTGTGCGCGCACGCAGCCTCCATACGCCGGACACTTCCGAACGGATGTCGGAAAACAATCAATGGGCATTTGAAGATAAATATAAGTAAATGCATAGAATAGCTTTAATATGATGCTTTTTTCATAGAAAATAGGTGACACATACAACCTTTTAAAGTAGTTTTTGATCTTTACTATACTAAGAGAGGAGAACCTATCTTCTACAAGAAGCTATGAACTGACTACGTGAGTACTTAAATAAATTATTCTTAAAAAATTGCAAGTTCCTCTGATGTTTTTGTTTTTATTGCGATAGATTCTTATCTATCATATTTATTAATGTCATATCACCGTAGGCGTCTACACAGATGCCTATAGAAAAAGAACCTTACTGCGTGGAAAATAAATTCGTGACAAGAGAAGATCAAGTCCTCTACTATTGCAAAATAGAACTAACATAAATTACAAAACCTATTAGACAATCACGAAAAATATTTTGCTTATGGTCTGTAGTCGATTGCAATGCCTCATAAACATTTTTGGTACGTATAAGGCATTTAATATAATCTACAAAGCTCAAACAAACGTTCCAAAGCTATCAGGGCTTTTTCCCATTTTGTTTCACAAAATCCTATCTATCTATTTGTTTCTAACACCAGATAACCCGTCGCAACAAGTACTGGACCTCAACAGATGTTGGCCAAATTACCTCATCCCGTCCGGATCCGCACACGTGGCGCTTTGTTCTTCGAACAATTGAATTCCAACAAACAAAAATAAGAATAAACAAGTGAAGTCGACACTTAATAAACTAACTGACGTCTAGCGTGGGAAACGAGCGTCCTTAGGATTCGCATCCGGACGGTACCTGACTTTGACCATGTTTTTTGCATTGTAAAACACTTGCTACAAATGGGTGACCATTGAAACGCTCGTGTTTGGAGTGTCCGCCTTTTCACTCTTGAATGGACTAAGAGTTAACGTTTGAGGAATTACTCATCTGTCCCCTGCTGGGTATTTAGTTTCAATCGTTCATTCACAACTCGATGGACATCTGGAGTGGATTTTTGATTCTTGAAACAACTCTGACGCATAATGCTAATTTTTTCCATCCTTTGTGTAAAAATAACTGCATTTCATATACTTTGTAAAGACAAATTTTACCTACTTTTTCGAGGTTCGTATAATTTTTTTAGGGAACAAGGCGTGATGTGGTCATTCTAATGTGCATTAATTCATCTGAATATTGTATTTTTTGAGAAAGTCATATCATAACAGCTAGGGTAGGCAATTGAGCGAAGAATGAGTAAAATTGGTATTCATTCATATATTTCACCTACCTACCTGCTCATACGTAGCCGTACGATGTAGTAACCCGTATGAATGGACACAGTTTTATGAATGGAGGTGCCAAGGGATACTCTTCCGCTGCTCAAAGCCTACAATTTCACGGTTCTACGCCATTGCATAAAACTGCATTCGATCCAACATAAATAAGTCCGTGAAATCAGTCCGTGGTGCGGTTTCCGCAAATTCCCTTGTGATTTGCTAGGAATAACAAATTATATGATTGAACGCCTCGCGTGAAGAGATCAATGCGAAACATGGGATCGATTGAGTCTATTTACTCAATGAACTGCCTTTTAAGGGGGAACGTTCGAGTATTGTTGATAATGCTTCTGTTATTATTATTAAATCTGTGATGCATTATAAGTATACAAATAAATTGTATCCAAAAATATAAGTTGTTCCTGAATGCATTTCTCTATTCGGTTTAAATATTTACTAAGTGTATGGTTTATAGTATATAAGAGTTAGGTACCATGTTGTAGTAGGTAGCATGAGACTTTTAATCGAGTTATTACTTGTTACTTATAACAAATACTGATAAACGTTATCAAACAATACATATAGATAGACATTAAATCATTGTTATCAATATTGCTTATTATCTTTAAATATTGTAAAAGTACTTAACCATAATATAGATAAAATCAGTATTTCTTATCAAGACAATGTCTAGGCACTTTAAGCGCGTCTTCACGTGAAGGTTTAAGCGGCCATTTGTGCTAACTTCCAATTACCTACTGCTTCCCCGTATTTTTTTACTTGACTTAAAAAAAAGTTACAAACATCAATTTTAACATTTCCATAGCTCCAGAACTTAATGTCAACAAGTATTCCTAATAATTAAATATTCAAATTTGGACCTCCAATGTCGCAAAAAGAAATTGAGCGCGTTTAAGATTCCATAGAGCTCGGCGACACTCTGTCTGCCCCGAATGTCTATTCAGCCAGATACATTCACGAGTAATTTTTGCTACTACTAATGCCTTTAGGCGCGATACATTGACGTGGGTCCTTTCCGGTGGCATCTACAAAAGACAACCAATTATAAGAATTACGCGTCGCTGTCTCCTAAAAGGCTCGCCCTTTCGGCTTCCGAGTTTCAAAGAAACGCTAAGATTTAAAATGGGATTAACTTAATGTAGTTTATTAATAGAAATTATCACTGAACTAATGGCAGACGCCCAAGCGTGACGATGAGTTATAACGAGATATAAAAATAGAAAAACTCCGAAGATTTAACAAAGTTAGATTTGTTTTTTAGTTGCCAAGTTTTTTGCAAGCAACTATAGTAGCCGGAACTTTTTAGTTTCGGTCCAGAGGCCCCCCGCTGTGATGTAATTTCGCTCTAACTAAACTATCCTTTTTGTGTCAGTTCAATAATTTGTTAAACTAGTAAAGTAAAATAAACAGTTTGTACTGAAAAAGGTACTGTTTCGTGAATTAGGAAGAGACTAAAAGGTATTAATATACAATAAGAAATCTTAACAGTGTAGCCGAGCGTCGCTGCTAAGTCCAATCGTCTTTTGACGATTGCTTTTATACACACAGGCTCTACTTTCCTTCATAGCTAGTATGTTTTTTTAATGCCAATTAAAAGTGTTCTTACTCAAACGTTTTTAATTGAAATAAAACAATAAAGACGGTTTATATCGCGTATATTATAGAATTTAATTACAAAACGATCAAATTTAAAATTGACGTAGCGTAGCAGTCGTTTGGGCTGCAATCAAACATGCACGAAGAAAAGCATAAGTAAATCAGTTTCAAAGAACAGTAGCAAACCATCACAAAAGGTTATTTAAAAAGATGCTTCTGACGGGCAGGGTAATTCGAATGAATTTCTATAGACGTCATTAGCACCCTAGGTGTCGAAAAAGGCCTATTCAAAGGCGATTTGATTAAATGATTCGAGTGAATATTTGTAATCCAAGCAATCGATGGTTAGAGAGCACGTGGACTTCAAAACTGTATTAAACTAGTAGGTACTGGAACTCAAAAAGTATTTATTTTTGTTACTAAAATAATAGGATGAAAGTAAAATTAACAGGCTAATAGAGTCGGGCTAGTTCACCAAATTGTATGAACAAATAACATTGATTTTGATCATAGCGGTTATTGTTTTTTAATGGATAATTACATACATAAAGTTTTTTTTGTTTAATTTTTTTTTCAACACATTCTCTACTTACATTAAACACACAAGGCGGCAAAGATCAAAAACAGCATGAAAAAACCGACCCAAATCTAGTTAACTGTCGTTTTTCAACTTTCGATTCAAATCTTTATCTCCACAAAAGCAGCGCAAGTGATTACTAAATATTAAAATATTATTGACGGATGTCGAGCCGATAGACCTTTCAAGTTTAATTCCTAATCACAATTCTACACCGCTCAGGTCCAGGCCACACCGGTTGCGTACACTTCGCCCTGCGTTACGCACGTAACGAACGCGTAATGCTGTTCTACGCAGCTAGTTGGAGCCGTGTCGCATACGCGACGTGTCTGTGACCGGTGCGGTTCGGTCTTAAGTAATTACAGTGGATTTGATTAACAAAAGTCAAGGAACGACCCTTAAACCCTTTCAAACATATCGACCATCCACTACCTGTGTTAAATCTGGGTGCGCTACTCCCATCATAGAGCCATCAGCCTGCCTGATAAGGGTAATTAATCATCACCAACAAACCGATGACCATTAGCCGGCTGCTGACTCACGCTGCGGCCAACCACTGTTACCCGCGGTTTCAATAGACTATGAGTTAAATACCGTTTATACCGATTAGTTTGAAAATACGAGCATTAACCGTAAAATAATTTATATAGATGACCACCTAACTTGACCACAGCAGTACCATTAAACAGTGTAGTACATCACGAAGGCAATACAACCCAAGCCATTTTTCTTACCAAGTTAACTTGTACGTAGGGTAAGGAGCGTGTATTTGTATGATACTTACGAGGATTGTGTACCTAACCTCAAAAACTGCTCTCCATACAAACGGTGGTAATGTTTTCCACTCGCTAAACCTTAAAGTACAGTCACGATTTTTTTTTACATATTTTTCGTAGATTTGTCAATATTTTCATTTTAAGAGTTTCATAAAAAATTAAACATACAAACTTAGTTTTGAGGCATAACAACAGCATTTTACATAGAGATTTAGAGGGTGTAATACCCTACGACGTTTGTATGGAGAGTGCTGGCTATACAATACTCTCAAATGCGTGTACGGGTAGGGCAGCTGTCGCTTCGTTAGCCACGCGAGCTCAAGTATGTTTGCAATGGCCAAGTAATAAAGGTAATTCATTAACCGCAATAAATCGCAACTTGGCCGGTGGCAAGTAAGACGTCACTCATCAAGCGACGGGGGCGACGTCTCTTTCACAACAATCAGCGGGGCACCATTTTGCTGGCCGCGACCGGAACTCGCTCTATATTAGACCAATCAATTTCTAACATCCTGTGGGTTTGTGTCAGCGTGAATATAACTGCGCAGACTTTTTTAATCGTTATTAGCCAAGCTGATTTGTCGATCAGATTCTAGTAGTACGTGCGAAAGTGATGGATGTTTCTTTACATCGCATAAAACAAAAACGCTATCTGTTTCTGTCTGTCTTGGTCGTATCTTCGTCCACTTACTCATTCCAAACGGCGCAAAGGATTTTAACAAACTGGAACAAATTACCTTGCTACTCCGCGAAACCAGTGCCGGGCTCGTGCAAAATAGCTGCGTCTGGGCGACACATATATGTTCATGCAAAATATGTGTCGCACAGACGCAGCTATTTTGCACGAGCCCGGCACTGGTTTCGCGGAGTAGCAAGGTAATTTGTTTCAGTTTGTTGATATGGACCTCCGCAAAGTAACGCCTGATTCTATTAATTATTCAAAGGATTTTAATACCGGTTTTCACTGTTATTTAGAGAATTTTTAAGGAAATGTTTTTACGTATATTACATCCTAATTGGACCCGTGTAAAGCCGGGGCGGATCGCTAGTCTACACTAATATGATAAAGAAGAAAACTTTGTTTGTTTGTATGTACGGGGTAATCTCTGAAACTACTAAACCGATTTCAAAAATTCTTTCACAGATAGAAAGCTACACTATCCTTGACGGACGTAAGGTACTATTTCAACGTGAACAAAGTCGCGTGCGCCCGCTAGTTACATATATAGCTGAAGTGCTAAGGCCGCTGTTCCTCGTTGTAATTTTTTAAACAGTCCGCGCGGGCAGTGGCTGCGCAGCCCTGGCTCGTATCGATTTACTGATTTAGCCTCCCCCTGTAGATAACGGTGACAGGTACCTAGCACCGGTACGTCTTTGCGATTCGAATTACAGCCCAGTATAAACTTCCAGTACTCGCTACCAGTCAAGAAAAATTTTGCAGGTTGGTAGACCTACAAACAAACTTTGTACAGTCAGTGGACCTCTTGTTTAGATATATCTACTAATTACGTTGCAGTTGGGACTAATGTGATGGGCCGGGGTTTAATTTATCCCTCCCAACGTCTCTGTCAACTAATGTCATAAAAAAGAGACGCACTTAGAGATGAACTGAGATAAACTAAACATGGCCGGTCACTTTAGGGCCAATGGGCCAATCAACTTTTTACCCACACTACTCTGTCCACAGAATTTTAATTTAATTTATGGTGTACGTTCATGCTATCCCATGAGTTAAAATCTATTATTACAGTAAAATATATTTTTGGAGTCATGATTTGGCGATAGATAGATATTTTTATTTCTTATTGAAAATTGCAATACATTTTAGGTCAAAATAATATGGAATTCACAAAAAGATCGTCAAGATAATTACAACAAAAATAATAATAACTTCAGAGATAATTTTGGTTACGCTAGAGACATCTATAGTTAGGGTAAAATAGTTGACTGGCCCTGCTACATGTTACGTCAGTTAACTTTCTTAACGAGTATATAAATTGTTGCTTCTCATGATTGTAAAAGTTATTCTGATTAGCTGCGAGCGTTGGCTTCGGAACATAAAATGTATCCATTTGATCAATACACCAAAAAAATATTATTGCAACTTATACCTCTTTCTGATATTTCTTCACATCCATTCTAATAAATATAATAACAACAATACAACCGATAAAAAGCTTAATAAAATAAAGTGTAGCATTAATACAAAAGATCGGGCCCGTTCAGTTTCCTCAGATTGGACGGCGATTTATCGTGCGGAAATGCCGTTACTAGGTAATATTTCCGCCCCGCACTATTCATTTTCCCTTTTTTACGAAAAAAAGGGCGCGAGACGTCTTAATCGAACTGACTGTCCAAACACGCATACTCTGAGACGAAGAAGACATAGCTAAAATAAATTTCCTTAGGATTGATAGTCAGTGCTCCCAGTTTCAAAAATTATTTAATGTTATTTTCTCAAGCTGTGTAACAGTCTATTTTGAACAGGAAGTGGATAACCGTCGTCACCACGGGAGATTGTCAGGGGTGTTTTACTAACTTTGGCCTCAGTCGCTTGTCTTGTAGATTTATTTAGATAAATGGTTCGGATTCTCGATCGACTCGGGTGAAAACAATTTAATCATAAAAAGCGCGACTCTGGTTTTAAAGTTATTTATTAGCTTGAGAAGAATTTCAGCTCAATGAACATCTGAAACGTATTAAAGTATAAGTAACGTCATTTATCTAGAGCTGAATCTCAGTTTTAAAATAGCACGTAGAGCTCACTTGAGTAAGCCTTAGTGAGTAATAGCAATTAGAAAGTCCATATTTTCTAGATTTTACGTCGTCATTTTTATCACACATAAAGGTATTAATAATACAAATTGCAATTCTGTAATATGTATCGTGCAATTAAATTATCAATGATAATAGACAAGGCAAATGGCAAGAAGACGACTACGAGCGACCCTACGGAATCACGGCATAACCCCAAAATGGTCGCATCCGCCGCCTATGATATATGCGAGGGCATTTCCTGACACCGGCCAGTAGCTACTTGATTTAGCGGAAAGTCAGATAAAACCTAATGCGCACAACAAAAAATATATCACAATACCCGCACCATAAATATGACGGCCTGTCGTAAACCTTTATGTCTGTGCGTTGTCGCTGGCACGTGAAAAATGGGACTCGCGATACAAATAGAAAAACTAAACGTTACCCGCGAAGCGCGGATCGGCGGCATTTTCGCAATGCACATTATTTCACAAACATTATAATGCCGACGAGAAAAAAAAACTGATATTGTTACGACGTTGCGAGTAGATAATTTTTTTGTCAACATTTTCATTAAAATACACCTATGTTTTGTATAATCCGCCTCCTTAAGGGTTAATTGTCAAGATCTTGACCATTGGACACATTCAGTGCCCCGGGCTCACTAGGTGAGTTACAAAGTGGGAAATCCTTGCTACGAGCTACGAGCGTAGCACGTTGCACTCCGTGGCAATTAATGTGTTAACTTTAGTGTAAGTAGTATGCGCTTTATTTGTGTATCTGCGAAATAAGGCGTTTTTATGTGTGTACCGGGAAGTCTTAAATTATGACTATGACCGTTTCCATATTCGTCTAGAGTTCGAAAATGAACCCTAATTACTTTTATTTTGACGCACCCCCTTATAATAACTCAATTTATATTTGTCAATTTTTGGTCGGACGTTTAAAGCCTGCCATTTTCTTTTATTTTGTACTCGACTACGGCCAAGCCAAGAAAAATTATGACACACGTGTCATCATTTTAAACCAAATTACTGGTTGCTACCACAGTCAATCCGAACCAATCTCTTAAAACCTTAGCTCTTGTTTAAAAACCAACGTTTTTTCTTAATTAAAATGAATTTTGGCGGTAGAACATTTTGTAACTTAGACTGGTTTTAAGAACCGAAGACATCGGTCTCTTTTTCATGCAACTTAAACAGTTCCCAGTGTCAGAGGCTATATTATGATTCGTTTATTCAAAATGTCTTTAATAACTAATCCGCATAAATCCTTAACGACGTGACGACAGCAATTGAAAATGTTTGATCGCCATGAGACCGTTATTAATATTCGTTTGGTTCGTAGTAACGTGTTTATTAGCGCACTATAAATCCAGAGCAAGGGCGCGGGAGCCCGCAAAATGGCTGCGACGCGTGTCGGCGGAGCCCTAACCGTATTCTTCAGATCCTAGTCAATTATTTGACGACTTTGATTTACTTATCGGATTAGCGGATTTAAGGTCTTTTGAACACGGCTTTTGGGTTGCAATTAGTTATGTCAAAGTAGGCGAGTAAAAACAATCTAAACTTGTTTTTTCATATCATGCGCACCTATAATGAGTTCTGGTGCTATTAAACTATACCTTCTTAGTAGAAATTATTGATTGATACTGTAGCTTGTTTCCCGGTTCTCCAACTATAAACGTGCAAAAATAATCATGCCAATCTGTTGTTCCGTTGCAACGTGAAAAACGGACAACCAAACTAACTAACACTTCCATACTTATAATATTTATTTTGTTAGGAAGTTAGATTTAGTTGTAATATGTTTCTTCTCGATACGACACAATCAACAAAATAAATAAACGTATGATTATACGTTTATTTATTTTGTTGATTGTAAGCTCCACTAATTTTAAGTTCTAGTGACAATTTCTAGTCTTTTCCCGTATTACTTGTTACCCTAAACGGCAAATAGGCATATTTCAGGTAAGGTGTTAGCAAAAGTGCTATTCTCCTGATCGCCGCGTTATCGCCGTTTCAAGTCGACTGCTCACTGACCGCCCGCGATACGCCGCGGCCGTTCATCATACAGATATTGCGCTTACATCAACAATATTGTGTTTCATATGTTCGCCACTGAACCAACCACCATTCAAAAACGCACCCTATCCCACGGGAATAAAATCTAAAAAAAAACAACGCGGCAAAAATCAATACTCCCCGCAATCACAACTCCGACTTCGAACAAACTATCAACTTCCTTGCTAGGCACACACCAAAGGAAAATGAACTGCAGGCTTGAAAGCAATGGGTGGAAAGTCATTTGCTTGGCACACTTGTATCTATACACTTTGCTAATGATATTTTATGTCCAGGTTACGCTATAAAGGGCTACGTCATAGCCACTTATTGATAGAGACGTGCACACCATTACCGTGCTGATAAAGATAGTACCTAATGGAATCTTTTACTTGATGTTCATAGAAATCAAACACAGTCATTTATTTGCTTTAGTATTCTACTTATTTTTGACCTAACATTTACCCTAGGTGTCAGTATTAAGTAATTATATAGACATATTCTTGAGCTTAAGTAGTATTCACTTGAATAGCCATGTTACTTTACACAAGCAATGAGTGAGCGCGAACAAAAACAAACTATCCCACGTGTGTCAACGGCAGCGGTGTCAGCACCCGAAAGGCTGTATGTTTGTGTAAACGCTAATCGGCTTAACCGCTCGATTCTCCCATTTGCTATTGGGCCTTTTACCACCGCACAATCGAAGGCGTTTCGAGAATTTATCGAAATTATTTCACAGTTTGTTTGGCCATTGTGACTACCAACGACTCGAGTCCTTTGTGCGAGTGTTATTATTTATTTAATAACGACGACATCGCATTGTTGAAGGCGTTTTCAATCGGCGCGCAGAGGCGTTAGATTAGCTCTTTGTCAAGCATTTGTCGGGACGCCGTCGCGGGAATGCACCCAACTTACCTCGTACTCGGTAGATGAACAAATATCTTTACTGAACAGGAATGCCTTTTTATTAAGATAATACAGCTATTTTGGGAATATTAGCAAAAAATCTAACTTATAAATTCATTCATAAATATCTTGGGACAGGTAACACAAAATGACCTAATCTCAAACTAAGCAAAGCTTGTACTGTGCATAGGTTTACTTAAATACATATGTATTATAAACTCCATGAAAAAGGTACAAAAAATCATATTCACTCAGTATCAAATTATGCACTTAAGTATGCACCTACAGCTACTTCTATTTCTATGATGACTCATACGAACAGTTAGTAAGGACTTAGATTAACTTCTTCGAATACTTCTTTCGTAACATCTGCTCAACCTACTAATACAAGTGATAATAAAGAGTAAATAACTGTATCATATAAAAACCTGTTACAGGCCCGTAAATACGTTTCAAAAGATAAGCAAGTTTTGTGTGACATAGTGTCCTCCTAGCTATGTTAACCTGTTGCTAGCTGTCAATTATTATATTTAGAAAATGAATGACAGATACTTTTTCAGACAGTTTTAAAAAGACATTTTACCTTACGCTCGATCACTGCGATTCTACCCAGGTATCCTAAAAACAGACGGGCGAAGAAGGGTGTCATAGATTAAACATAATATGATTTCAATAAACCAAGTATGTCATATTCATGTAAGGAATACGGATTGTAAGCGGAGGAAACAGCAGACAAAACTGCCTTATGGTCAGAACAAGTCTGTCGGTACTAGAGGCAGGTGATGTCTTCTGTCATCCGGACCCAGTATTTGCCAGGTGTCAACAGGAAATGGGATTTGTAAGGACCTAACTTAGTGATCCTAGAGATAGGTCCAGGAATAACATTTCAAATCTTTTAATTATTATTCCACAATCAATGTCTTCTTATTACCGTCTGTCCGGTTCATCACTGGGGCTAAACGGATGCCTGCATTTTTTTAAACTTAAAGCTGAGCCTTTCTAGACTGGTAGATACTTTACCCGTCTTTGATGACAATCGGTTAACCCGTTTATTAAACTTTTTGGCGACGAGGTTAAACATAATAATCTAGAAAATATACTCGACTTGGTAGTGAACGCATGTTAGTATGTTCTAGGTAACCTGTGCGAAGCGGATAGATAACCGTCTTCGTATAAAATAGAACAGTTGAGGAGAGAAGTTATCACCTGGTACAGGCATCGTAATCGGGTCGCAAGCTATCACGGCAGCTCGATTAGATAAAGCCAGAGGTAAATGTTTAACCAGTAAACAATAGTTGGCCGGTACCGGCAACTACATATTGGTTAACATTGGCACTTACTGGATAAAATGAGTAAGTATGAAACTAAATATTTTTAGCATAAACTTAACAATTTATATCATATAGAGATGAGCTTAATATTCGGTGAAATCCATATTTACTTTACCATCTACAAAGTTGTTAAGACACGTGTAAGTTGTCAATAGTTAATTTTTAAAACATTTAATTACTACTTCAACACGAGCTTTTTGTTAAGCAATCGTGGAAATTAAAGTGGATTTGGATTTATACGATTCCTATCCATACTCGTAAAAATGCTGCTAATGCAATGACAACCCCTGCCGCTGGTCGACGATTTTTTTGGCGTAGTCATTGTATTTTAAATCTACACTAGGAATAGTTTTATCAACCCACAGGGTTCTAACCGCATCCTATTTGTTCTATTTTATTTTATGTACGCAGGTTTGTGTCCCACCAAATTGACAAAATCAATTTATTGGTGTCTTTATTGCGAAATTATTAATGTTCCACATTAAAAAATTAAATAAATTTTCACATTATCCTATTATCAACCTATCAAAATAAGTTATATTTTAACCAACGTCGAGTGATTTAGGGTTGAATCGGAAAACAGAAATGTTTAAGGGTTGTTGTCAGGGAAAAAAATATGTATAAAGTTCACCAATTCAGATATTTTACAAAATAGATATGCGCGACATTAAGGCTTTCACGCGATCTCACACCCTGGGTGATACGGGTTTACGAATCTCATCCAGCATGAGAGAGCTGCCTGAAATCTAACATTAAACTGTAGTGTTCAATGCAATGTCGTCAAAAATAAATGGTACAAAAATATTTTCTATCAATTTATTTATTTTTTGATAATAATTTATTAATTATGTAACACAATTATCATACACTGGTTTATGCGCTTATTGTAGTTTTCACACATAACTCTGTTAGAAACGACTATATTTTTCATTCTGGGATGAATGTTTAGACAGATAGCTATATGCCTCGCCATATAATGTTGTTTCTGAGATAAGATAGGAAAGCGATGATGCAGACTAACTGATAGGCATCGGTTGGCATTTATTTGCGTTATTGTATACATTTTCTTCTATATACAAAATTATGTACAAATTAAATCTATTAACTCTTAAACTACATAAAAATGTATGTAGTTTCGTAAAATAATAAGTAGTTCATTTGGAAAATAAATAATTATTCACTATACATGATTATAATAATACTGAACCTTACATCTAAATATTGCATTCTGATAAAATCTGGTCATTTCTCATAATATTAATAATCTAATACTTGTCAAAGGCTTTATACATAAATATACACACTTCTAATAAGATGGAATGCACTCGATCACTAGTTAAGGCCTACAACGAAGAGCTATTTCAACGTACCATTCGCCAAAAACGATTTGCTTGATGTACAGATTTGCCGAAATTCATTTAGTTTAGTACCTACTGAAGACATTAGAATATCTAAATACAAATAAGTAGGAACTCCAGATACCTTATATTCCGATTCATTAAAAAGTAGGTCTTATCTTAATTTAATTTACTATTCGAGTTTTTTTAACTGAATAATTTAACACGTTCTGAACCCACAATTTTGACGTTAGAAAATGTTGTTTTTTACCGTCGCAACTTGTTCGGACATGGCATGAATTCGTCCGTTTAAACGAGCAGCGACGTGTGGACTAGTAAACACTGTAACGCCGGCGCCAGAGGTCCCAGCACAGTCAATTATCGCGTAAACAAAGCATCGCTCTCTCTAACTCGAAAGCTGCTCGAAAATGCTTTGTTTGTGTCTGCGATAAGTGGTGTATTAGGGAGGCGAGGGACGGGTCGTTTCACCACCAACAGGGCGCGGGCTGCGGGCCGTGCGCGGAGACTGGGGGCTGGTGGTGCAACGGCTGGTACGGCGGTAAGGCCATACTTAATGGTGGCAAGCCGTCGGGCTTGCCTAAACATGGCCGGCCGTCTTTCACTAGCACCGGCACAGCCACCCGCCGTGGCGAACTCAAGCCCCCGACGTTCAACTCATGCGCTCCCTTCTCCTGAACTGCCCGTTTAGTCTTGTATCTATGATTCTGGAACCAGATCTTCACCTGCGTCGGCGTCAAACGGATCAAGCTAGCCAAGTGTTCCCGCTCCGGCGCTGACAAGTACCGCTGTTGACGGAATCGCCTCTCCAACTCATACGTTTGGGCTTTAGAGAACAACACGCGTCGCTTGCGCTTCTTGTGTACCATGTTAGGATCACTGTTGTTGTTGTTGATCTGGTCGTGATCGTGCTCATCGTCGTCGTGATCGAGGTCGTGCTCGTTGTCGTGGTCGTCTTGGTCGTGACGCGGGTCCGCGACCGGCGGGGACGACGCCGATGCACCTACGTACGAAAGTTCCGAAGCGCGGGATGTACTGTCCGGACTCGCTTGCTGTCCTAGAATACCTGATAACAAACAAAAATATCTGTAAGCATTTGACAATAAATTGTCTCTCAAATTATAAAAGCTTTTATGAAAGTGTAAATATGTTACTCCGGTTTAGTAACGCATACAAAATCTCCACTTAATCTCATAGGGTTTCGCTCTATTTAACTCCAACTAGGTGCCGCTCGCATACAAATAGCGAGATGTGAAAAAATCAGGGCCAATATTACATTGTTCCTGAGTCACCCCTCGCATTAACTGTTTCACACGGGCCGGGCGGGACGCGCCGACTGGGCGTGAACGAGGGGGGTGGGGGGCCACACCCACCCCCCGGCAGCTGGTACTTTGTACAATGATCATCTTGCCTCATGAGTACAATTTAATAATGACAATGCTTTACCTCCATGCTTGTTTCATGAACGGTTTTTATAAAAATCGATCAGACATGACGCAGCTACTTTTAGGCTGTTGTCAATGTTGTTCTGTTCGTTTGTGGAACCGCTTTTTGGCTACACTTAAAAGCTCGTTTTCCAAGACAAACTGAACCGATGTTTCGCTTAATGCGCTTAACGGAATACAAACATGTATTGTATCCATATAAAATACATCTTAAATTTAATTCTACAGAGATTACAAAATATTTCATGATTATTGATAATGCTTGATTTTAATTACATTCCTTGTGTAGACTTCGTTAAATATGAAGTGTAATTTAATCTGTAGGTATACCTTACTAAATAGGTGCTTACATGATATTAAAGCGTGATATAAAAAATCCTATATACGCTATAATCTATTGCGAAGTGTTCATGCGACGGGGAACACCCGACCACCGAACCTCAGTAAACGGCACAATAAAATCTATAACTGTCGTTGAATAAAGAACAAATGGCGTCCCTAACAGCCGCAAACATCGTGTAATTGATAGGCGACAGCTGCCGCTGTTGCCGCTATTGGTGACAAATTTGTTCCACGCACCCCCTGTGACCCCAGATTGCCTCTGTGGGGCGTGAACATACAACCCCTGCGGGATTTCTTTTCCACGAGGTTTTGATTAAGGCAGTGTTTAATCTATTGTAAACCGTTTTAGGGTGTCTTTAAAATTTAATCACAGTAATTAAAGCTCTGATCAAAGAATTTTATTTTCCCAAAGAACATATTGAGAAAGTACGTTGGGTTTACAACTAAGTTCCAAAAAATATTACTGGGCAAAATGATTCAAAATTAAAATCTATTGTCAAGAAGACATTAATTTCTCGGGCGTATTATAAAACCAATGACTATATCTTGGACAGGGATGTTTGGAAATGATCCCGACTTGTATTGGCGATGGCGAAGGTTTTTCCGAACCGGTGGTACATTTTATGACATTCATAAGTGCTTCCTGTAAGCCTAATCTGAATAAAAATATTTTGACTTTGACTTTAATATAGCACGTTATCATTATCATTCGCATTTCTGCAAAACAAAATTGACCGATTGTATCGCCCATTTAGTTGTATTTCAAATAGAGAAAGTCCGGGTTGTGTATGCACAAACAATCGAACGAGCGCCAAAAGTGTTTGATAGCGATAAAAATAATTAATGACAACAGCAGATTAGTGTGAAGGCACTCCAATGGAGGAGCATTTCAAAAAATAATCTCTGCTCTCGAGCGCCCGCCACTACCGAATGCTATTTTCGAGTGGGCCATACACAGACGATAATTCGATTACCTACTCGTGAGTGTCAAATTTAAAGATATGCATGCGGTTTTATTTTTAGAACATTTATCTTTTGTTTCTGAATAGTTAGTAACATTGATAGTCAGGGTCAGTTTTATGTTAAGTTGAATTCAGGTTCTAAGGTTGTTGTTTTCGCATCATTTTTATGTTGCCATTTTATCATTTTCGGATAGCATCTGACGTCGTGTGGACGAGCTGAATGAGATGCTAATCAGATTGAATGTCAAATTGATATATTTAGGTAACCGCGCGCGTGGAAAAACTAAAAGAAAATCTTCACATCAAATCGGACTTTCATACTAGTAAATACTCATAGGCACCTGCGTTGAGTTAGAGTACTCAATATTTTGTTTAATGTACGTACATTGAGGCACTCCTGCATAAGAGTCACTTCTCTGCACTCGGCAGTCAGTCAACAGTGGCCATAAAAGGGCATGAGGACTATCTAGAGTTGCTCTCCGCTAAAGTAAAATTAACGTGTTCTTTACAGAAATAATTTAGATTGCTTATAAAGAAGTTGTACAAACAAACAATTATTTCATATTTCCATACGATAAGACTAGCTAAGAGACGCACGAGACATATTGGGACAGGAAATTTCAAAAAATATATGTATTATTTGGCTTAGCTGTCAATCAGTAAATTTTACATGATTATAGTTTTCTGTCAAATTATCAAAATTATAAGAGCTTTAATGTGTAAAACAGGAAATGTGTGTCAAAGAGAAGGGAAGAGGGCCTGGCCCAAAGAGAATCAACCCTGTCGAGGTTTGTGCATTGTTAGTAGGTACCTAACTATATTTACCAAAAAAACAAATGCAAAATCATTTAAAAATGTCTTATAATTAACCATTAATGCAACAAGAATTAATCGGATACTGTTCTCCTATATCTACCTACATTTAACCTGTTAGTTTAGGTTTCACAAATATCTATACAAATTTCTACAACAAACTGTACTCATATTCTACTGAAAATGTACAGTAAGGTACTTTTCTGGAACACTGAAATAAAAATTATTATCAAAGTTATTTCTCAAACAATTAATCAGGGAACAACGCTATGGACACGCTTGCGGAACTTGTGTTTTAAACAATCAATTCCCAATGCCTTTCGTATGAAAACTGATAGATCCGGAGATCCACAAGGAAGGAGACCTAAAGACCAGCAATGGAGGAATGATCAATTATTACGTTTACATCAACGCTTACCACTATTATCATGGTGATCCAACGACAGCCAGGGCTGGTGGTGCCGCAGCAGCTCGTGAGGGTAGTGGTGCGGAGGAGCGTAAGGCGGGAGATCCACGGGTCCCGCGCCCGGCTGCGGCTCCAGACCCTTGCCCTCGTTCAGACCCAGGATGTCCGAGATTTGGAAACCTGGGCGCTGCCCTGGCATCTTCATACTATCCAGCAGCCTGGTGACAAAAAAAAGCTTGTCAGTTCATCTGTTAACGCACTTTATTGACCATAACAAAAATATACAAAGTATCGAATAATGCTGTGTTTCTATATTCAAACGACGGATCGTTTTACCTACATGCCGTTAAATTTTGACACATGTTTTACGGGACATCTGTCAAAATTTAACAGCTTTTTTATATCGTCTAAACGATGCGTTGTTTGAACATAGGAACGCTGCGTTACATATAGGGATATACTTAGTTGTGGACAGCGAGTATAGGTCTCCTAAAGAGGCCGCCCTCATTTGTTGAGTTGCGAATACCCAGCCTACGAATCTTTTAGCCACTTTATTGTTTCGGTTTAGTCAGGGAGTATTAAAAATGTTTATTCTGCTAGATCCTAATCGGCATTACGAGAAAGGTGACTTTCTCAAAATGATGTAGAAAATGTTGACTATGAAAGCAATCGAGAATAACAAAAAAATACTTTAAAATAGTATAACTCTATTGTGTAGCACTTGTAAGGGACGTTATCTACTATTTTGAGCGTTGCGTCTATTAAATTTGCAACGTTATGACATACCAAAAATGTATACTTATGTGGTTTGCCGACAGTGAATGTTTTAAGAAAAATAACTTGTTGAAATTAACCTTTCCTTTAAAAGATTTAAACGCGCTCATCGTAGCCGCATGTATTCTTTTATATTTTTAAGTAGGTACTTTCTCAGAAGTTGAAATGAAGTGTAAAAGCCACTCATAAGACCTCAACGCAACGCTCGACGCTCGACTTTTCAATAGTAAATACTTATAAAAGGATAGCTCAGACAGTTCGACTCAAGCAACAATCTGTTCGAGGGTGTACACGGCTGATTGAAAGAAAACATAAGTACGACATTCCATCAATTGAAATGTTTTTGTGAACGAAGCACCTCTCGAAAGAACGTGACCTTAATAAAGGAACACGTTCATAGTTATGAAGAGCGCTCCGTCGGCCCGATGTAAAACGGTTTAACAACTTCTTAAGACTTAATACCAATAGGTTTTTTTTTTTTAGTAAAGACTAGGTATTGTAAACCACTTCGTAAGAAAATTGTAACGTATTAACGCACTGTTTAAAAACGGTTTTTGTTTAATTTAATAATAAAAGAAACTGTAGCGAATAAATGTGGTATTGAACCACCAACCTAGGGCCCTAAAAGTGAATTAACAATGCAAGGACAAGGACAGCGCTGATTAGTCCCAAATTGATCGAAACGAAGAAAACGCATCGTGCGCAATAAATTACTGCGTTGCATTGTGCATCCACTTTAACATGACGGACACAGTATTATGGTATCTCTCACAGTGCGTCTTTTTTTTATGACACGAGCTAGTTAGAGTCGCACTAAGATATAAGTTGTCAGTCGTATTAGGGACGCTGTGAAGTAAATAGCTGTACTTATCCTTCTCCTACTAATAGTAGATACTATAAATGTAAAAAAAAAGAATTTAGGAACTCCTCTTTTTTAACATAATACATTGTACCCTGCAAAAATAGTGAACTAATTCAACGTTAACGAAGTTATGGGCGGGCACCTACTAGTCAGATGATAAAATTGACTCTACCAAAAGTGTCTAAATAAAATTCAAAGATATCGCCACAAGAGACATGAGAATATAGCAAATCACCTCGTACGTGACTTGTTGAAAGAACTCTCGGAAGTGGTCTTTAGCAGGTTGTAAACAGAACTAAGGCGAGGTGCAAACTGTCACACGCTTTGTGCTTTGGAGACGTGCCGATGTGCCGCACACACTTCAGTTACAACCGGCAACTGTATAAGACCTCACGTCTGATGATGTGAGTTTAGAAAAAAAAACTTCTAACCGTGGGTGCAGGCGAAATTAATCATTGAGAATTATAAAAGATTTAAACCCGGATCCTTATCCATGCGCTTTGTGTTCCGCTGTTGCACCACACTGATAAGAGAGGACTTCCTAAATAATTCGATGAGTATGAATAAGAACTTCTAAAGTTTCTAAAATACTTAATACAGCACCTAACATTAAGTACAAGTTTTTAATAATCCTTTACGTAGATTATCTATGTAGTTAATTTCATTACTTGGTAAATACGATTTTAGCAAAGATAAAATAACGGGCAGCGCAACGATGCAATTTTCCACTGAGTGTTAACATTAAACCTGTACCAAATATTAGCATACGTGCCCAGAAAATTACTGAGCTTTTTTCCCTATGTTACAACGAAAGATTTTTTGTTTGTTTTTAGATTTAATTCGTTTAGCAGAATTTTTTCAAGATTGGTCCACAGTCGCTCACCCTGGGAAAGCTGAACGAAAGGCAGCCGGGTAGAGCGCCGGCAAGAAGGCCGGCCCCCACGGCGGCAGCAGGATAGGGCTCCACGCCAGCAGCGAGGCCGGCGGCAGCAGCGGCGGCGGCGACCGCTCGCCTTCCTCGCACTTCATCTCCCGGCCGGGAGAACTCGACTTCGGAATAATGGTGACGGCTTCACTGACACTCGCGTGACACGTGCTGCGCCCTTCGACGCCGCGGCTGCACTGAACAACCCTCGAGTGGCCCTCGGGGTGAACAACACCCCGCGCCGCCCTCGTGCCTCGACAGCCTACTCAGGCTCGAGGGTGCTCTACTGACCCCCGCCAATAGGAGCTCGCGCCCGGGTAGGCGGAGCGCGGGCCGGCCAATCACGACCCGCGCCTAAAGCCTTCCCAACAAAAAAACCTGGAGCATCATACTCTGTGAAAAGAGCTTTCGACGCAGCGTTATGTTATGTCGCTTTTTGTAATGAGTGAGCGCGTTAAGCCCATTGTTGAGGCCGGGTTCGTTATGGACGCCGCTATAAATGGCCGAATAACGATTTTCATTTAGAGTGTTTTTATTAAGTCCGTGTAAGCCCATGTTTTTAGAGTTTTTGTTGAATAGCACTTTTTCGTTGATAATGATTTGCGAACTACCCGTACCCTACTTACGTACGTAGGCTGTACGTATTGTATTATTTCATACATTGTAATACATGATTCTTTTTTTTCTACAGTTTAACTAATATTCACTCATAAATATGAGTAACTTAAAACGAAATCTAGATATTTCTATGTAAAGCTTTGCAAAGTATCGTTCCAAACATGAATTATTTTATTTAGGCTTGTGACTTCCTAGCAAGAATCGTATAATTACTCCGAAACATCTGTTCAAATTGCCATTGACTCTACATTTTTTATCGACTTAAAACTGGCGGTGTTCAAATCGTTAACATGTGGAAGTACTTAGATCGGTGAGACAATGCGACGGCCGGCCGGGCAAAGATAGCGGTTCTACGAACAGGTACCCGAGAAATAATAGAATTGTCTGTTTATGACTTGCACGTGTGCGGATTGCCTTCAGAATTTTAAAGCTCTTGAACTTTGGAGAACTAATAGAAAGCAAGTATTGTGGTGTTCAGAGAGCTACGTGACAAAGTCTAGATACAAGGCGTGACATTGAAAAGATTACTTTATCTCCACAATTGACGCGTTTCGATAATGCTCATAAAATAAACTGCCCGTAATCCTAAATAAGACCTAATCTGTCTAATGCTGCGTTCCTACATTTAAACAATGGATCATTTTACCTCCCAGCCGTCAAATTTTAACAGATTTCCTTTTGGAAAATGTGACAAATTTTAACTACTGGTAGGTAACCATCCTTTGTTTGAATATAGGAATGCGGCATAAGCCCTAAACCTTCCAAGACTGTTTGAGGACTACGTAGATACATTTTACAAAGGTTTAAACAGTCTGTCTACGAAGCTAGTAGGCAGGTTACTTAAGATTTCATACGTTTACTAAGGTATTTAATATCAATCATTTAAGCAGAGTCACCAGCAGATATATCTACTCTACACAACGAGGAAAGATATTGCGATAATTTGGAAGGTAGAATTAGTAAAAAATATCTACACAAGCTCTACCTTTTTCACCAATGTAGCCGTATTTAGATATTTTTGGCCCTTCGAGTCTTCAGTTACTTTTGCTGTTGACTATAACCTACCGCAGTAGCTTTTCATCAAATTTTAATGTTCTTTCGTCTTTCTTTAAAGGTAGATTGTTTAAGTCTTATACATACTGGTGATATTTCTAACATTTGCGGAACTGAAATCTGAGTATTGTATGCTAGAAAAACAGACTGTTATTTTCCGAATTTCAGCTACCTATACTCGTACTCTGGCGTCTGCCAACAGCTTAAAATTTTACTAAAAAAAAACTTAAGCATAGTTTTACTAGAAAATACACCACATGAACAGGCAGATAAAAGCAGCATTTTCTACGTATTAAAAACTTATTATCATTTATAATTATATTTTTTCTTGTAATACAATAGATCACATATTATGTGTACTTTAGGTGTCTACTTAAATTTAAAAGCTTAAATAAGTATGATGAACAACAAAGTTTGAAACTACAAAGCTCGCCACTTTTTGTGAAAGGGAACCGACAACAAAGGGTGATTATTTATATTGGGAATGTTCAGTAAGTGGCGTGCGGCCCACGAATTGTTTAATTGACTTATTGTGAATGAGTTTTTAAAATATCTATCGCAGCCATCGTTGCGTGCTCATCGCTTTTATTTACAGTATATGATAAAGTTAACTATGATCAACATGTTTTTTGAAATAAGTATTAAAATTAGGCTATAAAAATTAGGATAGGTTTTTTTATGAACACGAAAACTTTAATTCTCTTTGTAAAACTACTAACTTAATGTTGTTCGTTCTATACCTATAACAGAAGCTAAACGTTAATCTGTATAAATCATACAAAGCAAATAGTATGCAAGATTGTGTTGTATAAGTTTTATCTTTCAAACAATAATACATCATGTCCTCCACACCGTAACCAGTGACGGCGGCTCCTGCGTTTGATTCAGTCCGGTATGTTACTGTAATGCTTTCCGACGTTGCTCGCGCAATCAACATTCGCTTTAAAGATTCGATTACATGCTGCACAAAAGAGTTCACCAGCTGAATTGTATATTGGAGGGCTTGGGTTGACTTTCCGTACAATCGTTTTTCGTAATAATAGGTACATATGTATAATCAAATCAAATCAAATCAAAAGCTTTTATTTTATGACAACAAAGGTCCATATGTGTTAAAAACAACAAGGTACTTAAAAAACTATGTTAATTACAGCTACTCACTAAGTAATTAATTTATAAAATAAATTTCTTCAGCGTGCGGATTTATTAATGCAGACACCCAGTACCTCTGCAAAGGACTGTCAAGTCTGTCAGCCAGCACCCTGAGTATACTGTTGGGATTGCCCTGTGTTCTGCATCGGATAGAGGCCATTTTTTTTCGCATTAAAGCATGAAAGCCGTCTACATGGGCATCAGCAAACATACCCGATGCGCTACAGAATCTAGGCAGGCCCAACAGCATTCTAAACAAATTATTATAGAGAACACGCAGAGCGTTGAGCGATTTTTGAGTATAGCTAACCCACAGCCCACTAGTATAAAATGATTGACAGAAGGATTTAAACAATGTAACCTTTACTTCTCCCGTACAATGTGCAAATCTGCGGGCCAGCATATTTCCCCTCACTGCCAACGCCCTGCGTTCCCTCTCAAGATCACAGTCGTCTTTTAGATCACTAGTGATCACATGGCCCAAGTATTTGAACCGGTTAACTTTCGCCAGTTCACTACCATACAATTTTATGGGTGGTACGTAGGCAGGCAAGGTTCCACGCTGCGCGAATACCATAACTTCACTCTTAACGCAATTGTATTTAAGTCCGTGTGTTTGCGCATAGGTTTCGCAGATCTTCAGCATGTCCCTCAGCGCACAGACCGACGGGCTCAGTAACACCATATCGTCCGCGTAGCTAATGTTATTGATCATTTGACCATTAATCGAACATCCCGCGTGCATGTTACTGAGCGCGACGATCAACTCATCTACATACAGGCTGAAGAGCTTCGGAGACGTCAGTCCCCCTTGCCTTACTCCACACTGCAACCTGTACGTGTCCGAGGTGGCGCCCGCCCATCGTACGCAGTTATCCTGATGAGCATACCAATGACTAAAAAGATTTACCAACTCGCCAGGCATGCCAGTGGCTCCCAGCTTATCCCATAGTATCTGATAGGAGACCAAATCGAAAGCTTTCGAAAGGTCAAGGAAACACCCATACACGGGAGTTTTCCTTTGAGTGTAGTACCTCACAGTCTCCTTCAAGGCAAAAATGGCACTCTCAGTTGAAAGTCCGGCTCGAAAACCGAACTGAGCGTCATGCAGACGTAAATATTTACCTAGCTGTTTGTCAAGGAGACCATCAAGCACCTTAGCCGTCACTGTAGCCAATGATATTGGCCTATAATTATTTCTATCAGATACATCACCGGTTTTATTTTTAACTATGGGGACCACTAGCGTACGCATTAGGTCTGGGGGTAGGTAGGTGTGTCTAATACATAAATTTAACAATAAACTAAGCACTCGCGGCAGGTGAACGCCCGCGTTTTGGAAGTGCTCGATGCTAAGCCCGTCGTGACCCGGCGACTTTCCCCGACTCATGTGCTTAATTATAATTCCAACATCACGAGCTGAAAAATAAATAGGCAAGTCGCCACAACGCTGCATAACATCCAGCACCCCGTCCCGCCGCCCCACATCCATTTTTCCATTTATTGCCCTGCGAGTAGACACGGCTTGTACCCTAAAATGCTCCACAAACATATTAGCAATGCTACGTGGCTCACTGACACCCTCCATACTAGCTGGAATGCCAGGTATAAGGTTTACATTTTGAGTACTTTTCCAAAAACTTTTAAAATCTTTATTTTTATGTTGATTTGCAATTATGTCCATTTTTATTTGATTTTGATGCTTTAAACACCACTTGAGCTTACTTTTAAAATATTTACGAGAGGTAGACATTAGGTCATATATCTGTCCAGTTGACGGTTTGCCATAAAGCAACCATAAACCAAAGCATCGCCTAGCCTCCCTGTATGACTCACTGACATGAAGATTCCAGCCGGCCACCTTTCGCTTTTTACTGTTCCCCCTTCCCCTGTGGGTTAAGGTCGCAGCCTCTGCTAACGTTTTAGTTATTTTTAGATACATATCACATATAATTTGTTTATGAGCTTCACAGTCACACATGCAATCAGCACATTCTCTTAACTCAGGTGGAAAATCAATTTCTCGCAATTGTTTATGACACATACTACTATAATCTATAATTTGTTGCAAGTCACGATTGCCCCACAAAACCTTATTACATACACTGTCATGATACGGCAATTTAGACCTTATTACGTTAAGATTACACTCTATCACCAACGGAAAGTGATCTGATGAATAAACATTATAATCAATGTAAACATTCGTTACTGTTTTCCAAGCTGAATTTGTTACAAGGCAATGGTCAAGCCACCTCCTACTGTTATGCGCTTCGCTAATAAAAGTAAAACTATGTGAGCTTACACCCAGGCGTTCCCAATCCGCACATACCCACATTTGATCAACTGAAAAAGATAACATTTCCTTACCAAACGACCCCATGTGGTGAGCGTTATAATCACCAAGCATGTATGCACATTCTACATTGCAACTTTCCACAATAGCACTTATAGTACCTAAGCACTGTGTAAACAAAGGTAGGTTTTCTGCACAATCTGTAGGCATATAGATGCTACACACAATAAACGCACTATTACCCGTTCTCACTTTTATAGCAGCTATTCGGTTGTTATCCGACGGAACCACGGAGACGTTTGGAAATAGTGACTTGCGCCACAAAATCGCCACACCGCCGTGTGGCCTTCCGCGCATCACGCCAGCCTCAAGGTCAACTGCGGATGACCCTGTGTATCCGAAATCCTCATGAATGCCTCCTAAATAGGGTAGTTCGGTAGGGACCAGCCATGTCTCCTGTAGGCATATTAGATCTGCTTTCTCACATAGTTTCCTAATTTCAATCGTCGACGTTTTTACATTTTTGCAATTATAAGTAATAAACTGACATCTTTTTTTAACTTTATCCATAAAAAATCTATTTATGAGAGTTATTCAATAGACCATTCTCAGCGCTATTCTTGAAGTACACAAATGGTCGAAAACGAATATCTTTTGGCCACAATTCATCCTTCAAAAACAGGCTTTCTTTATTCTTAGGTACCCACAGTTTATAAGAGTTATAATCCTTATCTTTTTTCATATTCATCTTTAGCAATTTAACATTCTCTTTAGTGTTATCGAAAATATAGTCTAGGATATCCTGCTCCGCAGCTTCCTTATGAACATTAGTTATGAACAGTGGGACCTTAGGTTCTGCCGCTTTAAACTTACAAGTTTTAACATTTTGCGCTTTTCCTGTGCAAATTTCCAATCTGTTTCGACGTTTACGTTTGTATATGACATCACTCCATTTATTTGCAGATCTGTTTTCTTCCCACTTCCCGTCTGATTTAAGTACCTCTGCCATGGTTGGCAGTTGACCGCCGCTACTGGGACTCTCCAAGTTTTGAGGTCGCTGCGACGCAAGGCCCGACTCCTCTTCGACTGCTTTGCAATGGTCAACAGGCGACAGTAACTCAGGACGTACATCATCGCAATCACCGCAGTCGCCCCCTATCAAAAACTCTGCATCCTTAGTATGAGGCACCGTTTCCAATTGAGTCGAGTTGGCACTATTGATGTCATTCACAGTATGACATAGTCCAGATGGACCACTATCCAAAGCCAAAGTAAAAGAAGTTTGCTTGGAGGCGCCGCGTTTATTGTTGACATGGATGTTGCGATAAGACGCCACCGTTGGATGCGGCGATGACAGCGATTTTTCCAAAAGTACGAGCGACTCCGCCTGTCCTTTAATGCATAGCATATCTTTAGTTACATAATTAGCCTTAATGGTCCTGATCTCCTCTTGCACCACTAATAGATCCTTAAGCACTCGAGTCGCATCCAGATGATCGAACGAAATTGGGGGTAGTTTGTGAAGATCTCGCGCGACAAAAATTGGAAAATTTTCGGGATCAGTTCCATAAAAAACATCAGCTATGTCTTCCATATTTTTTTTTTCCCCTCGTTCCTACGATTTATCTTCTTTATATCAGTCTTAACTGCGGCAAACAATAACGTTTTTGCATTTGAAATGTCATCTGCACTAAAACCCGTTTCACAAATTCGAATAAGGCTATTTTTGTCCATCACTCGAATTTTGTTTTGCACAAACGACAAAACCTCGTTTATCACAACGTTACAACTTGAACACTTCACAATTTTCGACATTTTGTTAATGTTTACATAATTATTATGCTCGCTTAGGCGCGCACAAACCGGTTCGGATGGCTACCCGCACGCGACTGCAATGTGATAATGCAAGTTAAAATTAAAAAGTTGAAGTTCCTAATAAAAACTTCATGCAAATATTATTTAAGTTTACGTAACAATAATAAAATAATGTTGTTAAATGTTTTAATTGAAGCCTGGCTTTACCTATAGAACTCTATTTCGAATTTTCTCAGCGCTCTCTCTCTCTTACAGACGTAATAGATGATTTACCGGATGTGTACCGACGAGATAAAATAAAATGAGATTTTTGTATGATGATATTGATGATAAAGATTATCGTCTCTTCACTTGTCATCCACTACTTACAAAATTAATCTGCGCGATGAAAATATACCCTCAACTTAATTATCAATCAGTTTCGTAAATAAAATTGATTTATGGAGACGATCGACGAACCTATATTGTGTTAATTGACGGTTTAAGTGCAATCTCAAATATTAAAGCGCTTTTATTTCTCTATTATCTTTTATTCATATTCGCAGTCATTAAGATTCTGGACGGAATTAAATGGAAAATACCGAAACGCCATAGTTTTGCCATGTCCGTTCATCCGTTTGTATGTCACAGGCATTTTAGTCGCAGATTATAATTTTCCCGTTTTTCCGATTATGATGAAGTATTTATAAGACATAAAACTTCACAACTTAAATAATAAAAGAAGCTTTCTCCGATTATCTTTGAGCTGTCGCTTTTGTTTAAGACATTTTCATACACATTGGCACAAAATGTTATGATTATGAGTAAGCAAGTAGCAAACTAAGTAACTCCCTAAGAATATTTAAAGTATAGTTGTTATTTTTATTGCTTTTATGAACGAAAAATCCTTAATCTTGTTTGTAAAGTTCATAAGTAGCCTTAGTAGATTACCACTCTAGTACGTATCAGACAAAAGCAGGTACCTTTGCTGAATTGCACAGCTTTGCTCTAAGGGTAATATGCGCCAATATACTAAATTTCCATTGAACCTATTGTAAAATGTTATTATCTGTATTTCGTTTCTTTGTCTTTGTTCACTAGTTGCACCTGCAGAGTATTACTGCTATTAAATGTTTGTAGAAAATGCTCTGAATTGCCATATTACTTTTTACTTGTAGGCGCTTAGGTGATCATTGCAATCAGTTCCTTTAAAGTGATAAATAATAATTGATAATTAGATGCATCTTAAAAACACACACGAAGATATTTTTCATACAAAAAATAATGCCATAGTCGAAACAGCGAGTTGGACGAGGTGGCGAGCAAATCTTTAATAATCTAATACTTACCTACCTAGCTATAATTTAACGACATTATCAAAATGGATTGGATTAGAAACGTAGGTAAGGTTTTTATCAAAGTGTATACATATTTTCAAAATAAGCATAAGTTTTATTATTAGTAATTATAACGTTTAATTTTACTTTTTTTCTGTGAGATGTCACCTGTTCATTGTGGACACTGCAATACATTATGTACCTATATCTTGCTGTCAGCAAATTTTTAAAAAACCATTATTTTAGTTGCAGCAATGTTTTATGGGAAACTTTACATATACTGTGAGGTAAGCTGCGAGGGCCAGATTTGAGGGTCGGGGCAGGTGCGCGCGCCCTCCGCTCCGTCTGACTAGGCACTCCCACTCAATAAACGCATTCGATCACCCTGTATGTTAATCTTAACTGGCGTGTAAACTGATTGTAAAACATTTTTGATCATTTAGTTGTTTTATTTAAAGCAGTTTTTTTTTGTCTATTATTTTATTTTATGTGTTTGTATGTTTTATTGTATGTCTAGCTGTGGCATCGAACCTACTAATAAGGCCAAAAGATATATTTATTTGGCTGTTCATGATCATACACTGCTTTTTCATATATAAAGGATAAAGGTATCCCACCCTGCCTCCGCAATTTAAAGAAACAAATGCTTAAAGTAAATGCAGTTGTAGTTAATGAGTATTATAGTCACATCTCTTTTAATTTACTAGTAGCAGTAAACATCATTAAGTTACTCACTACTCCATTTATGACACTATTACATAAATCATAGAGCAATAATTAAAGAGCATTCATAATCAAAACTACAGATAATGGATTACCAGAACACACCTGTCTGGACGGAGTTAGAACTCGGACCCCTATCTTGGCAGGCAAACAATGTCGAATCAAACGCTAAACGCCAGCTGTACCCAAAGCAGGGAGGTCCGGGTAAATTTACCACAATACCGCTATAAAACTCCCTGTTCCTAGCCTTAGCTATTACCCTTGGTGAGGTCGTACTTGCGTTTCAATTTATGACACGTTTTCATTATTACCGTAAACACGTGAGTTGTACACACGATCTGTCCGATACAAAAAGGAGCATCATCATAGTTTGCCAGCTGGCTGTTTGTATGGGCAACTTACGAACGGGCGGGACTTGCTATCTTCCGTCCCCAGTTGACATTAGCAACAATAGAGTCTCCGCAGTATTTCTCGAGCTCGAGACGCGAAGTGCTATCTTCGCTATCTATTGTTAATAGATACGGCTATGTCTTTACTTTCAAGTAGGCAGAGACGAAAGAACGCCATTCTCATTGTCGCTAGTGGACCGGGGTGAATGCGGTGTGTCTTTTGGAAATCAAAAAAACAGCCCGGCCTTACTTGCATACATAGTATTTATCCTGCTGAAGGTAAAATTAAATAGTTTAGCTTTTTTTAGGTAAAATGTGTTGTTTTTCATCCATACGACGCGTTCATCACACCTGAATTTGACTCTATTGCTTACATATTTACTGCGCTTTAGTCAAGCTAACTCAACCCCATTTCATAAAATAGCAAATTTACAAATTTTAAATTAAACCGATAGTTAAATACATCATAAAATTACGACAAAATACGCCATCATAAATTTGCTGACTAGCTTCGTAAAATACAGCCCGCTATGTTTGAAAAACGATAAAGTATAATTAAAGCTATGTCAGGCTATTTAAACGAGCTGCTCGTAATCGGTTGATTTCAAATCAAAGAAAGGCACAAGCGTTCCAGCGCATTACAATGCTATTTAATTTATATCAGCCGAACGTGTCATTAGGCGCCGAATTTAAAAGATGATCATTTCGTATTCGCAATGGCTAATGATAAAATAATGGGGGTTGATAGCGGGCACGATAGGAAAGTAATTTGTGTGAACTTTGGATATATACGGAGCGGTGCTATTCGTACCACGCGCCGCCAATCGCCAGAAAAAACTACCCTATGACCAAACTAACTCGCTGCCATTACCTGTCCTGTAGCTCTACAACTGAACTTTGCATAATCTAACCAATTTAAAAAAACTTGTATCATCATGAGGGCATTACGTAAAGTCGAACCGTTGGAATAAGCAGTCCCGTAGGTCGTTCTTTCACGCTCCTGACCCAGATAAGATACCAAAAACAAACAACAATCATACACACGTCATCAAGCGGGCACCTATGGTACTTAACGCAAATTTATGGCCAAGGCGAGTCGTGAATTTTCTTTAATTTTGTGACTTTGCGAAGAGTCGATGGGAAATTTCGTTACGGCAATCTGGTTAGGCGCACGGCTCTAAATGGGCGCTGGCACGCTAGCTCGCGAAGAGGGTTTCCAAACCAATTAAGGGCCGGAGCGAGGCCTGGGAGAGCGCGCAGCTGGAGGATTACGAGCTCGATGGTGCTCACTGCACCGCTTCACCCGCGGTGAGTGCGCACGCAACGCCGACCAAATATCCGCTAACACGCGACCGACCTCCGAAACGGCGGAACATACATGATCCAATATAGAACTTTATGAAACGTGTTGACTATACTACAGTACGGACTAAGGCAATGAGATGGGGTGCCTTTGATTAACCTCGTCGAATAATGACGCACGCAAAAGATTGTAAAGAAAAACTTACACTTTGTACGCAATTAAAATTTACTTAAACGTAGGTAGGTACTAATCCCCATAATCTAATCAATATGGACACTATTAATAATAAACTAAGAGCTAGAACTCACCAGGAATGACTCACTCACTAGGTCACTACCTACATCAGATTTAAATACTGTTTTGTCCAAAACATTGCTAACTTAAAAACCTATAAATTCAATGAAATAATAATGATTGATTGTTTAAATACCGAAGTAACTGAAAGTTTCGATGATTCATACCGCTACGTCACGGTATAAGTCATCACTATCTACTGTTTAGCCTTATAACTCCACAATCTTATATGATCTAGTCACACATAAGCTATGAAAACGGCTCCTTAATCAATGTAAAAACAGGAACCCTTAGGTTTAGGTTTGCAAGAGGCAAACGATAACATAAAATGTAAAAGAAGAAAATCCACCCACAGAAGTCGTTAAAGAAAGAAAACATTAAAAAAAATAACTCATTCGAAGGAAAGCTAGCACGACTAAATATCAGGCTTTATTGGTTCTTGATAACATTTTGACAACAATTATTAAATAGGCATTGACTTAACTGCCTAAACAATTCTTATAACTCTTAAAAAAAACTAGGAATTCAATGTCGAATATGCAAAATAAACATGAATACCTACTGAAAATCAACGACACTTGCCTCGGTTTTAGAAGAAAAATTACATAGGTACTTAGGTGTGTTGTTGTAGAACAATGAGTTGGATTGAAATAGAAGTACCGATTGCCGTCGGAAAATTTAATTATAATAATCATAGCTCTTAGCGCACAGAAACATACTTATGTTAAATCTATTTCGGTTCTATCCCAAATAGGTTTTATCCCTATACCCACAAAATCGAGACTCCGTTGGAAGGTATGTCATTACTAGGTATTTGTGGTATTATTATATGTTACATAAAATGTTTATTTTATCTGCCTTTTTAAGTGCTTATTGAGCTCAAATCGGACGTATGGCTACACGATTAAAAATAATCAAATTTAACCCGTATAAGTTCTCACCGGTAGTTTAAAGCTATAAAAAAAACTCTTTGGTCTTTATATTCGTGAGGATATAAAAAAACTATAAGTCATATCTTCTAGGAAGACAACTATATAGATACAAGCGATTGGGTACCCATGTAGAGTTGTAGAATGCTAAAAATTATGGGTAAACATTTCAATAAAAGTAAAGTAGATGGATCAATTGAAATAGCAGTTTGGTCTGGTGCCGTGCCGGCGGGCGGTAGGTATTCGGCTGCACTTGGTTCAAGCAGACGTTTCCAATGGCAAATATGTAAGTTCGCGTGCATAAAAGCTAACTTCAGTTCTTCTGCTAGTTTGTGAACTTTATGAATACTGCACCAAGTTAAAATCGTATCACTAAAAATAAAATGAGTCTGGCTAGCAATAAAATTTGCTACAAATTATTTTAATAACCTGAAGTCTAGCAAATGTAACTTTAGAAATTGGTTGTAATTTTTTTTTAACAATCCTCGCAGGATGGGCAATTTAAAAGAAAGATTGAAAATGTTGTTACCAAAAATTCTAAATACCTACCTAAGTATATAGATCTACTGTGACAAAATTTAAACACATTGTGATGTTTCTCGCCAGACGAGCCGTATTCAATTTCTCTTTTGTAGTCTTACTGCTTGAGTATGTCATGCTCGCTTAAAGGGCATTGCTTACGGTGGCGTCGTTGATCGGGTCGCCACCTTCCCTGCAATATGGTTGAGGGAGACGATGGCTGAGATACGCGTCATACTCGTGATCGGGTGCTGTTTGTGGGGTCCGGACTATTCATGCTGCAAAGACTAATGTAATTCTCAAAAAGCCTAAAATGTAGGTACTTAAATGCGGTTTGATGTGGGAGACTTCATCGTGTTGTCTATTTATTTATATTTATATATATAACTAAATATAGACATATATTGAGTTGTTATTACTGATTTTGTTGGATTTTCACCAATTTTTTTTTTTTTTGACATGAATATTTTTATTCTTATATTCTTTTGACATTCGGAGACTATACATCTCCAAGTAATATTGTACAATTTGACCGTGGAGGCGTTTTACACCTCTGCTAAGCATAGATTAAGGTAATTAATTTGTTTTGACCCTTAGAGACTATACATCTCTAAGTTATTTAGACTAAGTATTTGATCAGGGACCACATACATCCCGATTCTAATTTCTTTGACCTGGGGACCCTATACATCTCTTGGTCAATCTGTACTAGTGCCAGTTCGTTCAATATGCTTAAAGCTTGCTGTGCTATTTATTATCTTTTTTTTTTTTTACACTTTATGTGAACTATTGTTATGATTGTATTATATTGCTCTGTAATCTTGTTTTCAAAAGAGAAGAAAAAAAAAGATAAACTGCTGAGTTTCTTGCGGCGTTTCTTCTCAGCAGATTCTTCCATTTTCCGAAGCGCTAGTAGATTCAGACATGTAAAAGAGCCTATATGGCCTACTTGCAAAATAAATTTTTCATTTTCATTTTCATTTTCATTCATTTTCATTTTCATTTTCATAAACTGTATTGCACAAAAAAATACAAAATGTACAAAAGGCGGACTTAGTGCCTTAAGTCATTCTCTGCCAGTCAACCTTTGGGCATAATCAGAAAAGATGCAAGCTTCATCCGACATGGACGTACGTATAATTTTTAAAAAGAGCTCCTTTTCTTTACCTCATTTGTTTACCATGCATTGAGGTTTTTATGGGGCTGAAGGCTGTAGAAAACCAAGTTTAGCACAGTCACTATCAATTATATCGGAACAGGCATGATGTTTAAAAATTACCGGCACCGGGCTCTATTTTTGGGTGGTTTTTGATATTTTACGACATCTTACCCTCTCATATAATATTTGATAGCAATTTTTTGACACAAGTTGTGTTTTGTAGAGGTCAATAAAAAACAATTGTTGTTACTTACGCATAGGAGTTGTATCGATAGTCCTCCTCCACCTGCGGCTGTCTCAGCTGGTAATTGGGTTCAAAGTATTCCGGCGCTGCCCAGCCTCCCTCGTAGTTGTAGTAATCCCCGTAACCCATTTCACCCTCCCCCATCATTCTCATTATACGCACCGCAGTCCAAGGTACACTATACTAAATAGGTGACTTAATGTTACGATTAAATTGACGATTAGTTTCAATCTGTACGCTATCTCGTCTATTTGCAGGCCACGGTTGGTACGAATAGCACGGCAGGACTGCAGGGGATCGGGCCGACTGATCGATGCTTCGTCCATTATCAATATCGTTATCACGTATCATATCTAGCAGCTTTCCCCTGATAGGGACTTTTATAAACGACGCCCCGCACCGACGCCAATATTGCAAGCGATATCTTTATCTGTGTCAGATGTAATGCGAGCCGCGCCACTGTCAACCGGCGTGATGTTATGAAATCCAGGAATGACAGGTGTTGGGCGAAATGATAAAGTTTGACAGCGTGACGAAAATATTCAAATGGTAGAGTGAACGGCGTACCTGCATGAATCAAATTGAAAATATAAGTAGGTAGATTTTAGACGGTAGAGACGTTTAGGCATTCGTTATTGTAAATTTATGGTTAATTAAACTAATAAGTAGATAAATATAGTTGCTTTATATTTACTTTTATCTATCTTTCTTTATATCGTCATACTTGCCTATAAAATATTCAGGAAAGATCCACCAATTTGAATTCTGTGCCACAGTAGAGCAATGGAGTCATTGTGATAACATAATGGCATTCGTTGTAAAAATACATAAATTCATTTATTGTGAAAAGGTTCCGTAACAGCCCAGACATCAAACCTGGACGTGATCATTTTAAAAATAATGTTTTTTTACCGCGGTATTTCGGTCATATTACATGTCAGACAATCTTTTTCTCTATGTATAGATTTTTTTTGCATACCTATGTGGTTAAAAAGGAAACTAACCTATTTGTTTACATATAAATTAGAATACACACTTCTTTAAGTTCAACGAGGCACAACTGGATATCCAGCGATATAATGCCAAACCGTGTTTGTAAATAAATTGTATTATAAAAGTTTTTGATTTAAGTTTATTAGTTGATACTGTTTAATAAATGGTTCGTTTTATTTAATCTAATTTGCGTTATTTAAATAAGAGATAAACTTTAACAAAGCACATTATTATAGGGTTCATAACATTTTGTTAAGATTATCTTCTAACAAATGCCTTTACAAAGTATGAACGTAAGCATTACAATTACACCGAATATTTAACAACAAAAAATCAAACAGAAAATGTTAAAAATAGTAGCGAAAAAAACTAAAAATCGTATTAGACAATCAACCTCTAAGAGCTGATCGATTTAACGTCGCTCCCGCGTCACCTTTCGTAAGTTCTTGCAGGATTCACACGTCACTGTGTAACTTACCACGCACAATTTACAAAAAATCCATACGGTTTTTACCTCTGGTGGGACTCGAACCCACAATCCTCGGCTTAGGAGGCCGATGCCTTATCCATTGGGCCACAGAGGCGAACAACGGTGCGGCGCGCAGACCGGCTCACGTTCGAGCGGCGTTGCGTCACGCGCGCGTCACCCCGGCAGCCGGGTGCGTTCACACCGACAATTAATACGAAACCGATAATTACATATCAACCGTAATGTTCTACTTCAACGGCCTTGATCAACCGCTCGTGACGGTGTAACAGCGGCACTCTCAACACCAAGAGACCGATCCCTTAACTGTCCTCCCTGAAGGTTATGCAGGTACCCTACCTTTTTTACATCAGAATATCAACATTAATTTAATAAAGCATTTAGGTTATAATATGAATAACCTTGATATGAACTGATAGCACGCTGACAGTACCTACCTATATGTAACCACGGGCTAAGCTAAACATGAAAGGTCAGTGGCCTATCGTATCACCATATTTTAATAAGGTGATTGCCACATTAAGTAGGGCCTCTGGAGTTATGGCGACGAAATAAACACAACGTAAATATTGGAAGAGGTGTTCGTACCTGATTACTCTCCCTGCGTAAGTTTAATTATAATTAACTCCAGATATAAACGCTACTAATTTCGTGGACTGCGGGGGCATTTAGTCTGTTTCCATATTTCGGGAGTAAGACAGACAGATAGACGTGGCACGCTATATTGGGAACCTCTAAATTAAGCGGGTAGCGACGAATTTAGCTTAGCGCTTTTTAGGCGGGGGCGTGCCAAATATTTTCGTGATTTTTTCGTTTGTTATGTAAAGATATGAAGACGCTAGGAATGTTTTAATTATGAATGGACGTCTCATACGAACCAGGTGTCACTGCGCATCGGATCTGCCGTTTCCTAGAGCGACTTTTAATAGAATCGCGCTTGACCTCAATTCTGTTCTACGCTTTAGTCGAAAGTTAATACTGATTAATCGAATTCAATGACTCTGATAAGAATTGTATTACTGAGTGAAAACGCGATTGGTAGTAGATTTATAGCTACTACTTCCCATTTCTTTTTTGCAAGACTACGGCGTAATTTTCTCGATTCTTGTGACCTAACAGGTAAACATTTTATTTCAGCCACATTCTTCCACGATGATCCAGTTGTTTACTCTATTACGTACTCAGTTTATTTAAACTCACTTCATTCTACGAAAAAGATCTCATTTGTATTCTACAGCATTAATTTAAGTCTCACTATCATATGCGACCAATCTGAATCTGAAATCATAGTAATACAGCGATTACTCATTGCGACAAGGTTCCAAAGTGGTGTAGAATTCATTCTGGTTAACTGTACTGAAACGTAGGGGCCAGGGCTGACCAAGGACGAACACAGGGCAGCGAATCATATGATTTCCTACTGACTATCCTTTCAATATCTTTACTATACTTTCCATATTTAATAAGTAAACATAGGCAATGCACAAGCATAGGTACCTTTAGTAGGGTTTAAAGCACAATTAAGTTCACAAATGTCTTTCCTGTGGACGATAGTTAAGACTCTATAGTCCAATATGATTTTGTAAAATCTACACCCGCATGTACGGTGCCAGAGGTAGTTTTGGTCTATTCGAAGTAAACATAAATTGTGTGTACTTTTGACCACGGGAGACAAATTTTGTATTAATAAAATGTTTGACCTAGTAAGCCTTTCGCCTGCTCCGTTCATTCCCGTCCTAATTTTACCACTTACCGTTACTTCTGGCTAACTTACATGCTCTATAATTACGTTCTTTTTATAATTCATTTACTGTATCCTGCGGCTGCAACTCGCACACCAATATTACGAGGAAAGGTACCTGATCATACGCATTTCACGGACCATACTCTACCCCCTGTGTTGAAATAAGAGCTACCTGTTTGTTTCAGTTTAGTTTGTTGGTACAAAGGTACGTAAATTGAGTGTTTATTCTCTTATTTCTGATTTCACTGCACAACAGTAGCCCATTTGGAACGACGGGTCACTGTAGAACCTAATCGCGATGAGTTAACACTGTCATATTTTGATCAGGACATATATTATGAAGTCATTATTTTATTTAATGCGATTAGGTTGGTCGGTGGCTTATAAATCAAAATAGAGTAAATACTTAATAGCCACAGTATATTATTACATTCGTTTATTAAACTGCGTTGTTCATCGTTAAATAAGATAAGATTTCTTCTTGACGAAAGATAATGAGGAAACCCCCGCAGACTGTAGGTAATTAAAAGTAAAGTTATTTTCGATATAAATTTTACTAAATAGCTTATTACATTTATACAAGGTAAAAATAAGCATTGACATAAATTACAAATAAATTATATAAAAATATATCTACAGCCAACTCTACATGACTTAAGCCCAAAGATTAAACATTCTCTAATGTATCTAAAAATAAAGAAACTGTACAGGCACTAAATACATAAAACATTGCCAATTATATACATGCAAACTAAATAATGACTCTAAAAAGCTTGAATAAGGCTCTACTATAACTTAATATGTTTAAGAGCGTTGGTGACCTAGTGGCTACTTGTGATCGTGAGGTACAGAGTTCGATCCGCGGAGCAATCAACGGTCTTACGGAGAGAGGAAACATAAGAAAATATATTGAATATTACTGAAAATGAAATGAAACAGGACTGGGCTCGGCATTTCAAGCGCATCGCCCACAGAGGTGGGTCCCGCACGGCCACTTCGTGGGTGCCGCAGAACCGCCATCGCTGACAAGGCACACCAAGTAGACGGTGGCGGGACTTCGACGCGTTTGAAAAGGACTGCCCTGACATTACGTCAGATTGGGAGTTCCGGGAGTCTGGTGGAGAGGCATTTTGCCCGACAGTGGGACTAAAATATAGGCTAATAAAAAAAATAAAAAATCACAGGTGTTCAGAGTGACAGTTGATGTTCATTACTTTCATTAGTGACAAAACACTAATCAGTTTCGTAATAAGATGGCCAGCATTACCGCTCTATCGGGTATGCGGTTGACACCCTAAGGTCACTCCTCCCCCCCAACCCCTCTTGCCGCGTCGACGATATACCAACTTAACTATCGCTATGTAATTTGAGAGTAATAGTCAGATAGTGTTTAAATAAAGGCCTTTTACGTATGCCGACTTTTAGTATCGATGCAGTCGTGATTCAGTCTTCGATACAGTAGTATACAGTCGCAAGTAGATGCGATACAGTAGTATTTGTTCGTGAAACCTTTAATTGGTACGCTAACTACTACAAATAATTACACGTGATCGTGAGTCAAGCCAGCTAAGTTTCAGAAATTAATAAAAAAATATATATCTTATGGCAATCTACAATTTTACAGCGATTGAACTATTCCCAAATTAATAAGGGGCTGCAATCGTAATAATTTAGTTACGCAGTATACAAATCCCGATCTAAATCTTCAAAAATAATAAATCTATGCTGTTAAATCTTTGAAACGCATATTAAGGGATACAAAAATCTAGATAATGCCAACAGTAGGTACACTTAGGCCACTAGGCCACTGACGTTTTTGTATCCATCCACCATATCCATGAAATTGCTCATACTTAGACAAATGATAGTGCAACTTAAAAATGTAGGAATATAAAAAAAATACTCAATAGAATTCAGAACCTCTTGCTTTTTTGAAGTCTGTTAAAAATAATCGTCAACACTACTACGGATGATTTACGAATGATAGCGCTACAACTACCAAAGCAAAGTACAGTGAGGCTCAGAAGTAGCTAAACATTTATGATCGTTGTCATAGTAACGTATGAAATGAGAGTTGCTCGAATTTGTCACATCACTGACAGCGACAAGGTACTAAAATGTTCAGCTACTTCTGACGCTGACCGCACAAGTAACCAAATGAAACTCTGACCCTGACTATATTAAAGTGATGTTATAAATCAAACCGTAAGAAATCTCTTACTAATTTACTTACTATCTGAATTTGACACGGTTCTATGGTGGTTCAGGGTTCCATTTTGTCGATAGTACAATCGAGGTATGTAAAGGTTTTGTCAGTTTTGCGCCTTATAACTATACAAATAAGATCTTTCATAATGTACACATGTTCAGCAATAAGTCATTTCATTTCAGTACAATAGGGAGAAAAGAGACAAACCTCTACTTTCCTCGACTGTAGGATGCAACAGATATAACAGTGCATCTATGACTTATACATGAAAAAAGGACTACAAGGATTTAACTATATAACTTTTTTCTTATGCATTTGAAGGTGAGCGCGTACAAACTTTCCAATTGATCATGAATATGAAAACAATTTGTATGAGCCATGGTGTGAGACTTCGGTTAGACGCTAATTCTGTCGTCAGTTCAGTCCATCATTCCGGTCAGAATGACGAGAGAATTATCGTGTAACCTGTCTCGTGTTGTGTCAGTCTGAACTGATTGTAACCGTGTCCATTTGTCATCATTCTGGCATCAGTGAAGTCAAAACTATACCGGAATGATGGACTGAACTGACGCCAGAATTAGCGTGTAACCGAAGTCTTAGAAGGAAATATATGTGTATTGATGTTGCATCTCACGAAAGCGCGTGGCCTTTGGTTGTGGACAAGTCGTAACCATGAACGCTGCATTGGTGTGTGTCTCCTTCTGAACGTATTTCGTTCGCGGTAGGTGCACAGTATATCATAAGTTTATGGTCTTAACATACTACAGGAATACATTGGGCAGTCGCAGCAAAACTGAACTAACGCTAAGATGTTCTGTAACTGGTGTAATTTTACAATGTGCTAGGCTACTAATTCCATACTAAGCGGCACGCTTAGCGGCAAGCGCTACTATAGCTGCATAGAAGTGTTTAACTTTTTTGTTGCATTATCGACAACCCAATCATCGAGCATATCATTTCAGGAAAATTTCATTGCACCGACTTACTCGTACAGTCCTTAGTATGAAAAGTACATCTAGCACGAGTTAACTCGCGCCATTTTGGCACTGTCATTGAGGTTAAGCAAAGTGGAACTAAAATCTCTATGCTAATATAACGTAACGTATTTTAGTAACACATAGCTGAACTTCGATTACAGCGCCAAAATTGCGCAAGTCAAATAATGCTTACTTGCGTTTGACCTAAGCCTATCCATACTAAGCAACTTCATATCTATGCCTGAAAAGGTTACCTCCTTTACATATTTAAATTTATGTTATAATTATCTATGGGTATCAAAATTCGATGAATTGAAAACCGGTGAAATGAAACAATCTGCGAAACTAGTGTCGTCGACGCTGGCTACATCGACCGCTTAGTCGCACGCTAAGCGCGTTGACAGACGCGAGGAGCGTAATCTTGCCTCTAAGCATCCCGCCTCCTTAGCCTAAGGATTGGACCTTGATTCGTTACAGCAGCAGCACTTAGGTCCATGAAGCTTCCGCTCTCACTGCCTCATGTTCGCCTGGTCTAGCCTGCAGGAGTAATGCACGATGTCGCCGTTTGGGTACCGTACGAAGGCGCTCTGGTTGCCGAAACGCTTCTTGCAGACGGGACACACGTTGTAATCGTTTATGATCACGCTCTTTGATTCGTGGAACTGCTTCAATTCTTGGACCTGCATAGAAAAGTTTTGTAAGGACAGCCTGTTTAAAGTCGCAAAAAGGAGAGTGAATTTGGTTAGCGCTGAGTTGATCATAGTCACTGTATTTCCTTTGCTTACTTAGCGCCTTGGTTCCACTATTAGTTTTTTATCAAACTAGCATGCATATCGCCGCATGGAAAGTGATAACCGCCGCCTATGAAAACTAGTAACCCCAATGAAGTATTTAATCTGGAGCCACCACTTAGGTCCACGCCCTCAGGTATCCAAATCTCGTCACTTGCCGTACGAAATGTAGTAGCAAACTACTACTTCACGCAGGTATTCTGTGCGTGCTATGCGAGACGCCAATATCCCAAACTTCCGATATCAGACGGCGCTCACATGAGGGAAGGTCAATGGCTTGTGAACTTGTGTTACCACTAGAGACAATCCCACTGAGAGAGCATTACCCCCCAATAAAAAAGAACGATCGTTGTGGAGAGCCAAAAGGACGGGGGGAGGGCATCCTGGATCTTTGGATTTCGACAGATATGATGACGACGATGCTGGTCGAAGTTAATTCTTTAGAGAGTTAAAATTAATGGTAGAAATACTACATAAAAACAATCAGCGCGAGACACAAAAAAATCTTTTTCGCTTGTTTGATACTCGACTTCCTTGTTCTGGTTGTTTGTGTATTTATTTACCTGTAGATGTTCCGCGTACAGTAGTCCCTTGAGAACTTGAGTTTTTCGCTTAAGGGAGAGCTGATTGTCCAACGCACTCTCCAGAAAAGTTTTCAATCTAGCCAGGGGTACGGAGTCCGGTAACACGGACAACGCCTGCAAAGTTAAAATAATACATACATGAAAGCTTTTAACTATTGAAACTATAAATTTTTGTTACTTTGGTAATTAACAATAACGCGAAGAAATTCTAATTACACGATCTCTATCGCTACAATATTTAAGCAGATCAGATTTGAGATCTCGGCAACCTTGCACGGGTTTTTGCGATACAAATTCCGAACGTTAACAAGTTGCTATCGCCGCATTTTTGCAAAAGCTTTGTTGCAACCATATTAAGGAAAGCAGCTTTACTTTTATGCTGGTAAAATGTAAGTCAATTTTGACACTTTTCCAATGGTCGGATTGACATGAACTTTGGTGTGGAATGTAGATCGGATGACAATAATAAATTACCCTTAACATAAAGCTTGTATTCTAGAGGCAACGCACATATGCGTTGTCCACTGTCACAATTTTGCAGTCATTTACACGCTCATATGCATATGCGGCTCATTTAATAACTTGTGAGCCGAATCCGTCAAAAATGAAAATTTTAACAAATATTTTTAAAAATAATATGCTGAATTATTGATAAAAATGGACCATGAGCAGATGACGGTGTCTGACGAATCTTACCTTGACAGGTGATATTTTATCAGCATGCTTAGCCAGAATATCAAGAGCCGTCTCAAGGTCAGGGACGGAGGTTTTGGGGTGTCTCGGAACGTTCGCCAGCGGCCCGGAGAGAGCGCTGCTCTGCTGAGGGTTCATCAGTATCCGCAGCAGAATGATGTAGATGTCACGATTCTTCTCGCTGGTGCTGTCGAAAGTTTTCTCGCAGTACTGGATGGCTCTGTCGACGTCACCTGCAATGTTTTAGTGAAATGACGCATTCTATAATTATAGATAACGACGGAACAAACAAACAATACCAAGGCGTATTTTGACTAACAAATATTTATCTAAAGTACAAGGAAGATAAAATTATGAATCATAGTGCGCTAAGGACATTGTCATTATCTGCATTTTTAACAAGCTTTCACGCTTCAGCTGTGTTAGTGTTAGTTTGTTAGAGCAACCTTGCGTGTGCTGGTCGAATTGACTTGAAAGTTTGTTATATGCATTTAAATCCGGTGATAATGCAATAATAAAGTACAAAGAACAAAAAAAAATTAATTTTAAATAGCATTACTAACAATAACTTATTGAGCTTAGTTATCTAGAACATTTAATTAGCATCCACACTAATGAGGAACATACCTAGAATCTGTACATAAATAGCAAGCGCCTGCTCGTGCCTTCCGAGCTTTTCCAAAATGACAGCTCTCTCCTCGAACAGGCTGTCGCTCGGGAAATGCAGAATCACCCGCTCCGGCGTATAATGTGACGATTTCTCAAGAAACGCCAAAAGCTTTGATTTCGTGTGCTGTAACTCCTCTTCAGTCATAGTTGGCTTCTTATCTGTTATCTTCTCTCTGTACATACTAATTAAGGCATCATGGAATATGGAGCTGGTGTCGTTCCACGTGTGTATAACGTGTTCGAGATATGGAACCACTAAAGGTTCGTGCTCCCTTAGAAGGAAATCTAGTACTTTCGGACGGGGTAAGTTTTCTACTTCAATTTTGTCCTCGGTGAATATTTTTAAGCCCTCTTCAGGATGATCTCTTATGATCCAGTCAGAGAATTTAAATATGAGATTGACATGTTCAGAACCTGGAATAAATTAGAAATGGCGATGATTTTTTTTGGTAAACCTGACTTATTAATAAGAAAATTGAATCATTGTTTACTATAAATTAGTTTAGAATGTTCCGTTTCAAAAAGACCGACCAAAATTTTGGTTACGGCTGAAGATCTAGTTTCGTTTGGATACTGTTGCTCACTTTACGCGACTTAGAGTATGGAAAATAAATGATACCTAAGAATTTATTGTGATTAAAAATAAAAACATTACTGAGTTTTGTGTGGTGACGAGATCAGGAGGCCCAGACCTGAGAGATCTAAAACCTAGCAGCGATTCAGTGACTCTTGCTCGTTTCCTCTTTGTCTTTCAATAAAAACAATGTTATGGGCCATGAAAGATGTAAGGGTCATACTTACCAAGTTGCTGCAAATATTTCTTCGTCATGTTATAACCCTTAAGGCTTGAGTCTGGCTGCTTTGCCTGCTCCTGCAGCAGCTGCAGCGCTTTCAGGTGTTGCCCCTTCGTCTGGTACAGGATGACCAGCTCGCTATGTTTGCCGTGAGCCAGGAGAATCTTCTCCGCTTCTTCGAGACGACAGTGATTTAAACGCAGTAGCGGCGCAATCAGAGCGTCGTTTATCTGTAAACATGAAAATTAAAATGAATCATTTTGCAAACCGGCATAGCCTCTCTTACAAGTGGGCCGCATATGAAAATGAAAAATGAAAATGAAAAATTTATTTTGCAAGTAGGCCATATAGGCTCTTTTACATGTCTGAATCTACTAGCGCTTCGGAAAATGGAAGAATCTGCTGAGAAGAAACGCCGCAAGAAACTCAGCAGTTTATCTTTTTTTTTCTTCTCTTTTGAAAACAAGATTACAGAGCAATATACACAATCATAACAATAGTTCACATAAAGTGTGAAAAAAAAAAAAGATAATAAATAGCACAGCAAGCTTTAAGCATATTGAACGAACTGGCACTAGTACAGATTGACCAAGAGATGTATAGGGTCCTCAGGTCAAAGAAATTAGAATCGGGATGTATGTGGTCCCTGATCAAATACTTAGTCTAAATAACTTAGAGATGTATAGTCTCTAAGGGTCAAAACAAATTAATTACCTTAATCTATGCTTAGCAGAGGTGTAAAACGCCTCCACGGTCAAATTGTACAATATTACTTGGAGATGTATAGTCTCCGAATGTCAAAAGAATATAAGAATAAAAATATTCATGTCAAAAAAAAAAAAATTGGTGAAAATCCAACAAAATCAGTAATATAACAATAACAACTCAATATATGTCTATATTTAGTTATATATATAAATATAAATAAATAGACAACACGATGAAGTCTCCCACATCAAACCGCATTTAAGTACCTACATTTTAGGCTTTTTGAGAATTACATTAGTCTTTGCAGCATGAATAGTCCGGACCCCACAAACAGCACCCGATCACGAGTATGACGCGTATCTCAGCCATCGTCTCCCTCAACCATATTGCAGGGAAGGTGGCGACCCGATCAACGACGCCACCGTAAGCAATGCCCTTTAAGCGAGCATGACATACTCAAGCAGTACGACTACAAAAGAGAAATTGAATACGGCTCGTCTGGCGAGAAACATCACAATGTGCTCCAAAATAATAATTACACTTTAATAGGATGTCATACATAATTAATAGGTATAAAATTAAGTGATAAAAAAAAAAAGATTAATGCTTAGAAATGTCACAAACATACAATTATTTATTAAAGTCAAAGATATTTAAATTAAATATTGAACAGCCGATATTTAAATTAAATATTCACGCCCTTAGAACTGGCCAAGTCAAATCGTCGCATATATATTCGTCGACTTTGTAATAAGCTTTTTTCAATAGCGTGTTTTTAATATACCTCTTGAATGCATTTAGAGGTAATTCCCATACATCCACAGGCACTTTATTATAGAACCTCACGCAGTTCCCTAGAAAGGATTTGCTAACTTTTTTTAAGCGGAATTTGGGTACAAAAAGCTTATTTTTATTTCGTGTGTTGAAATGATGGACATCACACAGTTTCTTGAAGGAATTAAAGTTCCTATGCGTATATACAATTACATCATATATATATTGTGAAGCTACTGTAAGGATGTCTATTTCTTTAAAGCGTTCTCTCAGTGAATCACGAGAGCCAAGGTTGTAGATGGACCGAACTGCCCTCTTCTGCAGAACAAAAATGGTTTCAATGTCGGCTGCCTTACCCCAAATCAGAATGCCATAGGACATAAGGCTGTGAAAATAACTGAAATAAACGAGACGCGCAGTTTCCACGCTGGTGTACTGTCTGATTCTTCGTACGGCATATGCTGCAGAACTCAATTTATCAGCAAGATTCGAAATATGTGGACTCCATTGTAAATTTCGATCCAAAGTAAGTCCAAGGAAAACAGTTTCGTCTACTAAGTCTAGTCTCTCTCCATTTAAAGTAATCATTGTATCAACTTGTCTTACATTTGGTAGTGAAAATTTAACACATTTAGTTTTTGCAGCGTTCAGCAGAAGGTTGTTAGCTGTGAACCATTTTAAAACATCTATTAGGGTCTCATTGATGTGACTGTGGTCTTCTTGTTGCCTGTTAACTTTAAAAATTAGCGAGGTGTCATCAGCAAATATAGCATAGGCTCTTTTATAAGTTTGATTCTATCAGCGCTTCGGAAAATAGAAGACTCTGGTGAGAAACGCGGCAAAAAACTTGGCAGCTTAATTTTTTTCCTATCTTTTATAAACAAAATTGCAGTGTAATATAATATGTTTATGGTAGGCACTTAATATAAAAAATAAGGATTAAAGAAATACAGATAACAATAATAAATAAACAGTAATTACTCATAAGTACACATCGGACTCAACGTGCAATTTTTATAGAATTCAGTAACTTCAATAAGGTTAGCAAAAAAAACTCAATAAGTAGTCCAAAAAAGAATGTTCTGACTCATAAAACAATTAATTTTCATTAAAATAAAATTCAATGTTATTTTATATTTTTTCCAGCAGACTTCTAAAAATATTTTTAAAGACATTTATACTAAAATCCGAATATTTGATCAACAAAACAAAGCCAAATATTTAATGTGTCATTTATTTAGCCTTTATTTATTTTCCTCTTCATTTTGCTTTTCGATATTAATAAAAAACCTTATTTGTTGTTATGGCTTCTTTGCTGACCTTCCACTACTATCACACGCACGCTCTGTCCGATGCTTACTCATATATAAGGCCAAGACAACATATCTTACTGTATCATAAACGGCGTTAAGGCCAACCAGGTGTTATGTCGATCCATCATTGTTTTTTTAATGAACTCGAGCAATTTGTTAACAATCACATACAAAGTGTCCTTAAAACTAAGAATGTTTTGTTGATTTTTTTACCGCCTCAGCATCAAAGCATGTAAAAAGCATTTGATTACATTCAATAGCACAGTTCTTTCGTAACATTATGCAAAGAAAAATATTTACATAATTCCGAAATTTGTTGTCGCAGCACCCGAAAGACTGGTTCAGGGTATCAAAAATCACGAGTTTCATTAAGGTCAATTTTGCTTAATTTGATATCCTATGAGCTGCTCTATCAGCCCCCTTAGTTTTAGCGTTGGTTTTAAGGATACCCTGTATATGTGATACAGGATTATTCCCTAATGAGGATAAAAGTGTAATTTGTTCGTTATAATTTACCGCATTAGTTAAGTTAGTTCGTGTTCTGAGCAAATATTTTATGACAATGAAAAATGGAATATAGATGTGTTTGTTACAGGTTCGTTGCAACTAACTGGTAAATCTGAGACTTCTAATAAGTACTGACACACTTGTATTAGGAAATCTCAAAGTTATGGCACCCTGAAGGTAAGATTTTACTATTCATCATCATCATCATCATCATATCAGCCGGAGGACGCCCACTGCTGGGCATAGGCCTTTCCCAAGGATCTCCACGACGGTCGGTCTTGTGCTGCTCGCATCCACAGCGATATTCACCAGATCGTCGTAGATTTCAATATTAAATAATATTAAATGTGGTTCTTTTCAATATGCAGTTACATTTGGCACACATATTCGTAATAAATGTACTGGTTGTTTTGCAAACTTATATCAAATCATTCACCAAGCCCTGTACCCTGCGAACTATAAGAAAAAATAGCAAAGACTTACCTGCAAATAGCACTTCAGCAGTGTAATATCAATGAGTTCAAGTTGCTGCATCACATTCCTCTGGCCGGGGTCATCCTGACTGGCGCCCGCCTCCGACGCGGTACTTTTCCTCGACCTCAACTCTAGCAAATACTTCACCAAAGCATTCAAAGCTTTCTCTAACTCCTCGCCCTTTAATTTGCCATTTTTGCCACTGCCCGGTTTGTTTTCCAGTTCAGGAAATAGTTTGATGACGTCAGCAGGATCGGTGTTCAGATTCCCAAATTCGGTCATGGCCTGAGCATATTTCTTGTTGTCGAACAAATCTAGAGCGAAAAGCATTTTAATGGAATGTATCTTCTGCTTTTTGTCTTCGGGCGGACAGTCGTTTAGGTTCTGTATAAAAAAAAACATTGATAGTTGGATAAAAGTAAATGTGTTGAAATTGCCTAGTTTTTTGACAATTTACATGTCAAAATTTTAACTGCGTATCCTACTCTACCCCTTTACTGTAATTCAATGCAGATGTAACAGATAGTCATTTTAATTTCCTAGAATCGTTAGATTAGAATGGTGATTCGTCAAAGTACTTACGTGAATTAATAAGGCAAGAGTTCCCTTGCGACGGTGGCGATTAAAAGCAAATATAGACATTTTGTCCGCCATCATTTGGAGTTTAGAACTAAAGACGTATGTAGATTTGCCTACACAGCACTATGCAAGAAGGCTTTTACTCCTTAAGTAAAATATATAAATCAGGGTACACTCATTTACAGACCTATAAATAATGATTAAATACCCTAAAAACGAGTCATCATAGACTCTCCTTTAGTATCACTGGGGTATCGTAGAGAATTACTGAATAAAATTGTACAAACACAGAGTATGACTTACGTCCATAAGCCTTATAATCATAGCCTGTCGCTTTTTATTGATTTTACTATGAAACATTTTTAAAATGTGTTTTATTTCAAAAAATGCACAGTTAAACTTCGTAGTTGATCACGGAATGGAGCAACAATAAAGCCAACTCCCAGTGTTAATACATTATGGTATTAAGTCCTCATTTAAAAATAGATTTTAGCCGATAACTGATTAACTTCCATTCGAGTCATTAATTAATAAATAGATTCTGAACACATATAGAGATATCTACTTAATTAAATATAGAGTGTTTAACATATAAAACATACAGAATACAGATAAGCTGCATGAACTATTTTATTATTTTTCTCTAGAGACCAATTACAAAAAGTCGCTAGATTAGACACAGTAGTTTTTTATAATATGTATATTATAGTTGTTCGTAGCCTTTAAATATTTTCCACTGGCACACACAAACACACGAACACAAGATATTCCGAAATTGAGTTCATTTTTATACAAAATCTAAATCTATAACCTTTTCTTCAGTTATAAAATCTTATTTATAAAGAAATCGGCTAATGTCGAGTTAGCCGGTAAATAAACTAAATAAATTATACAGCGCCCAACAGGAAAACATTTATGGACAAGGAAAATCGAAATCCCTATAGCTTATAAAATATTTTATATCCTTAGTCAAAACAAAGTTGTATTTAGTAACTAATGTCAAACTTAAAGTACAAATTACTAGAACGCTTGGACGTTGACGGCTAACAAGTGTATCCCTTTTAACAATCGTTTAGTAGTCGGGCCATTGGAAATTCGCCAATGAGAAATTTTAACATTTTATCTTACAATAAATATTCTTTACATTGGAATTTAATAAACTACCAGATAAAGAGTAAAATCAGGACTTTTTTTTCAACTATCCGCCGACCCGATTTTGTCTATTTTAGGTATCCAAAGGTATAATATTCAGAGGACCTAATGACCAAAATGCATAACGTCCATTTAATTTAACTTCCTAATAGGTTCTCTGCTGTTTTCATTGGCAATGTCATTGTGAATTTTAATTGATTATGCCTTACTTTGACTTTAATTAGACTTTGATTTCATCTTTCACTGCTTCATTTCGACCTGGCACTTCACCAGCTGCTGCCGCGGCACGCTTGCTTTGCTCGTTCGGTAAGCACATTTTAGTCGCAGGGTAACTAGGGTAACTCCTCCCCTAATTCCCATGATTTTAAATGATTTTAAGTTCTAAACTATCTTTGGTAAGGTATAAAATGTTTAAGGCCTTGACGTTATGCGACTCCGTTTTTAACGACCTCTTGTAGGTTACAGTTCGTTTCGTAAAAGATTTGATCAGGATAAAAACTTACCGCTAAATTTATAGCTATCTGGAATTGTTTATCTTTCAGTAGTTGTTGAATCTGCTTGTTAACGTCAACGGAGCTAAGGCACCAGACTTGCCCCACTGACGCGGCGAATATCAACCCGCGGTTACATCTGGAACACCACCAACACTCGTCATTGATGCGGATACGGTGTGTAGGGTTCGGCGTGCAAGGGAAGTGTTTCAGGATAAGACGAAATAGCCTCTTTTGGTCTTTGCTCACGCCAAAACATGACAGATGTGAGCTTATTAACACTGTCTATGTGTGGCCACTGGCAATCAGTTTTAACTAACGAATTTCATCCAACACATGATCAGTTCCAGCTGTTCCAAGTGACACAATTTTCAGTGAAAAATGTGAGCTAAAACTGCTCTTCTGTGGCCACCCTTACAGTCCGTTTATGGCAAAGGGGTTGCGTTCACTGTTCATACATTTTTGAGCAGCAAACAAGACCTTGAGTTTTTCGTTTTTGGCTTTTGAAGGTAAAGATGTGACAGCCAGCAATAGAAGTAGCGGAGAACTCGAACATAAGGCCTTTTTTTTTAACAATAGAGTAGTGCGCAGATCTTTTTGGCCACTTCGACACAAAAACCTAACACTGCCTAGAAATTCCAACAGTCATTGCATTGAAGAAGCGAAACGCTGCTCTACAAAGTATATAAGGACCGTCGAAATCTTGTGGCCACTGTATGTTTAATAAGGGTGAATGGCAACGCTCTGTCTTCAACGCATTTACGCGCTTTCGGTCCTTTCTCCCGTCGCCGCCGTGACAAGTTTGCAGCATATGTGCGTTCGCGGTGCCTGGAACAGTCTCGGCGCTGTGTCTAATCTAGCGAATGCATTAAGAGATGTCGAATGAAGTGTTACCTGTACATCAGTCTTGCTTTATTAAGCTCGGGCAGAGTTTGCACGAACAGAGGGGGCTCCACTGTCTGCACCACTACATTGTCATCCTGCATCAACCCAAGAAGGTATGGTTCGTCCCAAACTGGTGACACAAAGAAAAACAACGAACAGAAAACAATTTATAACCGTTAGCTAAACCCATACAGCAGTGGGACAGCATAGGCTACTAATAATAAAATGTCTACAGTCTGCTTATCTTACGAAATCGTTTTTGCTATGGCTGCATACCTACTGAATATTTTGCTTATAAAAAGCCCACTGATAATTACCGATCTTGCGCACTTAATATATGTAAATATAAGGAATTAGACCAACAAAGCCCCCTTCTCCCTCTCAGGTCTCTCCCTGTCACCTTGGACTAGGAGGGTTGCACGTCTTCTTGAGAAAACGTACTGTACCAAGCTGGATTAATAAACATTTCATGCAGATTTTTGATTGAATGACTGAATTATACAGAAACTAGTCTGATTATAAGGTTTTTATTAAATGGTGAGCTTTAAAACAGAAATTGTGTAATGTACAAGGAATAGTTAATTAACTCAATTAGTATCATGATCTTACCAAGGGCGATAGGTGCTGCTTGCCATTTGACCGCATTCCTGATCGCAATCTCTTTGGTTTCTTCAACCAGCACTGAGGTGAGATCACGACCGAGCATGAAGCAAGCCTCTGAATACTTTGCTACGGTCGGTTCTAAAGACCTAGAGCTGCTTGTTGGGAAAAGCTCTTTTGGATTTCCCGATGAGAGCTAAAAATATGGTATTTCTTAGTATAAGCCTTATAAAAGAAATCCTTAAAAAATTGAAAGACTGTATGGGTAGGGTGGCCAACTGTCCTGTATTTTACAGGATGTCCCGTTTTTCAGTTATAATTTTGGCCTTGTCTTGTATTTTAATAAGAGAAATACAGGACCATACAAGCCATACCATAAACGCGCTGTCCCGTATTTTTCCTTAAATCCTGTAATTGTAGATTACATGTACTGTAAAACGATCACACAGGGTTGGTCACTCTACCTATGGCTAATGCTTATTATAAAATAAATTCGTTTTTAAATTAACATTTTATTGGCAAGTACCGTACCAGCAAGCTAGTCTTTGCTTCATTGAGATTTCATAGGTCTCAGCCAGTAAGTAACTTTAGCTGAATTGGCATAGATCATGATCTTATTCTAATGAAATTATAAAATGAAAGAAAATCGTGATTTATTACAGTTATTTGATCAATTTTTAACTGCCAACCCTACTTATGTATATAATTTTACGAACAGACCTGGACCCTTTAATTTTACTTACATCATACAGTGTATATTCAGCTTTGAAACCAACACAAATATACTGAGTGCCCCAGGCCAATACTTTTGGTACATCGGGAATATTGAAGTCAAACAAATGCTGCTTGAATTCTCCGTTCTTGCCATAATACAACTGCAGCTTTCTTCGTACGGCAACACAGAGACGGACCACTGAATTTGATTCACCAGTCATTGAAGTGTGAGACTGAAATAAGTAAAAATAGTTTATTTTAAAGATTTTACTTTACATGACTAACAATTTAAACAAATCTAAGAAGTTAATTATGACAGGACCCAGTTCTTGTTTTGTTATCCCTATTGGCGTGAAACTCGCAATTGATGACATTGCTAAACAGAAAAATAAACAAAAAGTTTACCTAAATGAAACTTTTAGGGTGCAAACAAGAAAACAGGTCACACAATGGTAAGCTACATAGTTGCTGACCTTCACACCTAGATCTGCGCGGGAACAAAAATTCCCAGACCTATTGAATATTTATATTCATATATTTATTGTGACTATGGTTTACAATATTACCAGGTAGAGTAAGCACATGGTACCCTGTTCTGGTACTATGTTTTTATTATTATATCATTTAATATACACTATAATATCAGGCATAAACACAGTCCTAAGATATCAACCATTGTATTATTGTACGTTTTTTTAATGTCATTTGTGTGTTGACCAATAAAGAGTTTTTGTATTGTATTGTGTCATGATCTGGTGGAATGAGAAAAAAATTATTAAAATTTTCAGGCAAAATACCAGAAAAAGGTTTTTTTTAATATTCTTTTCATATAATTTTAATTTTCATAAAATCATATTTGTGTAAATAATCCTAATGTTTTATCTCAATTACACTTTCATATACCTTACCTTATTGTCTATAGAAAATAGTGATGCCCCTTTAGTTTGAGAGAAAGTTTTCACCAATGGAAAATTAACACCTTTTATGGCATGTGTAGTTAGAATGTTATCAGTTAGACATAGCAGCAGGCTGTCTTCTGAAACACAAAATTAAATCATACTCGTATTTAGCATATTATTAACACAGTAGAAACAAGGATGCACCTTAATGTCATAATGACACTAACTCATAATATCACATTTTAACTAAACTTAGTAGGTATAATAGTATAGTTTAATATTGCATTTGCATATGTCCTTTGCTAACCAACCTGTTTAAAATATAAGGTTTTATTAGGAGGCCTGAGGTGCTCTTAAAGTCCAGACTTTAAGAGCACCTCAGCAATGAATCTTGACAGTAAGAAATTAAATTCCTTTAATCAATCTGTTAGCTAGGATTATTTGGCAATAACACCATTCAATCCCCTACATGCAACTTGATACAGGTCTTAAGGTAAAGAAACATGTGACAATTGCAGTGGCACAACCATATAGGCAAAGCAAACCAGGTAGGCAAACTTTTACCTACAAGCTCTAATATTTACAAAGAGAATTTGTGGAGGCTAAGTTTTTGAATTTTTGACTGCAATACAATTGTTTTATGACTTATGTTAGTTATTTGTGGGTTGATATTTGCAGCCCAGATTGCAACTGTCTGCAGGCCCCTTCGGCCGTCTATAGAACTGGTGTTTCAGAACTGGTTCCATACAAGGCTTTCTATTACTTGTATGGAACTGATTCTGATCAAGATTTTTAATTTACTGGTATGGAACTGGTTCCGATCGAGGCTTTTAAAGTAGCCATAAATGGCAGAAACGGAGATGGAAAATTTGTTCAATTTCTTTCTCGTGTATTTTTTTATATCTTCAAGTAATGTAAGCCAGTCAATCTGATCACAGATTGAAATTGTAATTGTGCCTTTATGTTTATTACCTGGTATAACTTCAATCTGTTGAATGGGTTTCTTGCTGAAGTTCTTACAGTACTGCAATAGCTGGAGCTCATATTTCTGGTTTCCATTATTTGATGACAGCGAATACATCATCAGGTGCCCTTGTCTTGTCCCCAGAATGAGATGGCCATCTGCAAAGGTACTTTCAAAGCTTGTTGTTCAAGAACAATTGTACTTCCCTGCATGTATTGTCAACCAATTTAAACCACTGTAGAACCCTGTCGCAATGAGTCATTGCTGATTGCTCTTTTGGAAAGTAATAATGATATTAATTGAGAAAAGAAAACAATGGGCCAGAAATCAAATTAGGTGACTATACATGTAATCTAAGGTATTGTTTCGAGGCAAGTGGCACAACGACCATTTTATGCCGAAGTAGTCTTCTTTTTAGTTATTTGCGACTATTCCAAATTGATACCTTCAAGAGATATATCAGTGATTCTCACCGTAAGCCGCTATAGCTTCTATTTGTACAGTCAGGTTGAGAAGATGAGACACCTCGTATGCCTCGTGCATGATTGTAAGTGTAAGATATCCACCAAAATCAAATATTTGCTGATGCAGTACGCCTCCAGAACAATTGTCGATAGGGTAACTCTACACTCTATAGCTTCATTATTTGTTGTTTCAATGTAAGTAGGTATGCTTAAATGATAACAACTAAACGTATGAGCCCTTTTTATTCATTTTCTTGATCTTAATTGCGGAGTTTTTATAATAAAAAACTTAAGAAAATAGTGTTTGTATTATTTTCGTGGTTTTTGACAATTGAATTGACATTTTTGACATAGCAAGCTGACAACTAGTTTTTTTACGAGTAAGTTAAAGGTTTTCAAACCATACTGCCACGCTCATTCCAAAATAATGTTAACCATAGAGCAATGGTATTGCCATGTTCAGACTACAGGTTCAAACAAATCTTTAAAAGCGCCATCTTTCGGCCAATAGTATGATATTCTTTAGTATTAAGTCTCGTATCGATACCTCCTACGTATACTGGTATAAGTGCAAAATTGTGATTTTACAGGAGAGCTGTGCAAAGGTTCCGTAACCCATAACTTTATTGTCTGTAAAGATAATTTTACAAAATTTTGGATTTGTAATAAGATAAATACTTTACTTTAATCTACATTAATGGAATTTTGAAATGAATGGTAGTTTCTGAGAAAATGGCAGATACACTTGTTTACTCGTATGTGACATGTTGTAATTGTGTGGTATACTAAGCTAACTACCACTTGCCCTAGTATACGGCGTAACTAATTAAGTACTGAATTTGAATATATTGCTGTTTTGTATATAGATAATTACGTGACCTGGTCATACGAATTGAAAAGAAAAAGAAAGCACGTACTGTTTTGCCCTTCATCATTACTTTATCAACGTATTTTTCACTTGTACCAGTATACGCTTGAATTGATATCACCAGTATACACTTGATTATGTTTTAAGTTCGCTGAGAAAAAACGCTAAAAACGGAATAAAATAAATTTGAATGTTTTATGCATTGCTTTTATTAGGCGAGAACATTTTACTCAGTTTTATAATAATCACAGACTTTGATTTGCTTAAGTATTAAAGTCAAAAAATATTGAACCATGGCATTTCAAAACAAGTTTGTTACATAAAAAGCGAAATGTTATTAAATATCAACAAATCCGTGATAAAACTATCTTATTGATTACCTACATAATTTTGGTATCTACCAACTAATAAAAAATCTAGGAATGTGTCGCCACCGTGTTATCTATAAAGACTCCATCTTTGATCACAAAAGTTTATTTTTTAACATTGGCTCTTAATTTACTTCAATCAGTTTACATTATCGATACAGAAAACAAAACTGAGAAAATTTTGACCTAATTTTTAACAAAAATTAAACTTTAACACGATAATAGCTTACATTTAAAACTGTCCCTTATTTATAAATTAAAATAAACTTTAAAAGGATGCTATGAAAAATAAAGTTCTGTTTCGTAAATATCCTACATTTTTCCTAATTTTTTTAAAATATCAGTTTTATATAATCAGTTGTTTTTTAATTTTAATGAACACCCATTTCAAAGACATTAGAACATCTTACATATATGCAAAATTAGCACATTTTCCTTAGCTTATCATTTTATGAGACTAATTTGTTGTAGAAGTCATGGTGTTGAGCAGGAATTGTACCAGTCTGACAAAGATAATTAAGATCTTTACTTTTTTGCTTATCAATAGGTAATGGTGCGTACAAAGCTCGAATGAATTTATCGGCATGTACTTGAGAAAATTCTATTGTAGGTGACAGCACCGGATCAAGATTTTCTAATTCTGGAGACTTTTCTTTTTGTAAATCTTTTTACGCGAGGACTCTGAAACCGGTTTTATGCTTGACTTGCTTGATTTTGGTTCACATCTATGATGACAGAAATTTATTGATACTCCGCAGAATTAGATGAAGCACAGCTTTGCTGCTGTGAAGTGATACTGTTTCTCAAAACTCTTCTGATACCATAGAATCTAATTTTTGTTTTTCTAAAAACTCAAAGAAAGTAAAGATTCGGCTTCTGGCGGTAGCGGCGACACTAGAAGTATTTTTTAATTTAGTTTTTTTCTTTCTTTAAACCCGTATTACGGGTCCAACTGACAAAAAGTTTGAAACCATATTTAAATATGAAATTTCCAAGTCCCAAGATATTTATTTATTTATTTCTTATTATTTATTTTAATATGGTTCTAATAGTAGGTTAATAGGTCAGTTCTCCCTCTCCTCTGCTTCATTTTGCAATGATTTTACTTACTTTAAAATCATTTAGTTATCAAATACAATAACAAACGTAAAGTTACAGAACGTAAGAAATATAAATAAACTGAATTGTGCACTTAGAAGTCGTATTAGACGTATGCGTCGTCAACTGTCGTTTGAGCATACTGAGACAACTCCCCGTACGCATCAATGGCGAGCGTGCATACTGAGGCAACTGCCAGTTACACCATACTCGCACCGCTCCTCCACAATATCTGCGCCGCGTATAGTGGTACAAGCGACTTGGCTCAGTATACATCGTACCGATTGTCAAAAAGGTGTAAGATGCGTTCATATACGTCACTTTATTTCCGAAACTAATGAGAATATTCGTACGAAATTTATGTGGCAGTTAAATGTAAGTATTTTAGTCTCAAATCTGCAAAAAAACGAAAATCTCAAAATTGTCACTTGTATCAGTATACGTAGGAGGTATCGGTATATGCACAATACATATTATTTTGAATTTGGATTGGCTGTGCCTTGGCGGTGTAATGAATTTGGACAACATAATTTTATTGGACATAATACTACAAATTGTTGACATTTGGTATATCTTTGGTAATTTATATATAATGTGATTTTGGGTAAAACTATTTAAATATAATTTTCATTATTTCTTCAGTATATGGTCCAGCAGCCCCGCCTGTTTTTTTAAGTGATTAATAACAGGCTGAATCTTCGTGAGTTCGTTCGGTCCCACAAGACGCCCAAGTTTTTCCTATGGGCATATTCTCAAAGAGGTAGGTAATGTAGTGCCTTGGAATCGAAAACTTCCAAGCGTAAGACTAGGAAAACGTAGCACTACATTTGTAGGAATTTGTGGCCATTCCCAGTCGCCGACAAACATGCGCGTACAATGACGAACGATTTCTTCCAACGTAGAAAATATGCGTATAATGTCCGAACCGAACCTGTGAGCAAATGCAAAACCCATGAAAGCGGCTCTAGAGTCTTAATGACAAACTTGTCTGAAAAATTTGTTATAATTTTAATCACAACGCGGTTTCTATGGCTATAGTTTTTTGCTGTAACAGATAGTAGTACAATCTCAGACCAAGACAATAATATAGGCACAAGTCATTCACTAAACTCAAGATCTACACTGTTAGCCTTGGAAGTGGCTTAGGTTTGCAGATCAAACATCACAATGACCAGGAAAAGGAGTAGGAAACTTAAAGCTAAAATAAAAAAACATGTATACTATTCATTTAATATTTACTTTTATAATTATGTTATTTTCATTCATAACTAACAACGATATGGGTGTTACGATGTATTCAATTTCAGTTAAACAAATTAAAAACAAATACAAATTTCACTCGCTATTAAATTTAATATTACAATAATAGTAATAATAAAAAGTCCTTTTACTTTTAATAATTTATAAGTCATAACCCCATTTCAAACTATGCGTTTTATATACGGAAAATTCTCATATAGATAGTAAACGTGCACGCAAAACGTGAGAGTGAGAATTCAGTGGGATAAAGTTCAATAAACATCATTTTCATACATTCAGGTCACTAGTATGTCTTAATCTTTTTATACAGAGGGTCTTTAGAAGCAACGTCGATTACAAAATCCATATTAGATAGACTTAATAAAAATATGCGTACCTAATCTACGTCCCAGGCCGCGCGGTCCGGCGGCGGCAGGCCGCCGGCGCGCGTGCCCGCCCGGAGACCGATAATCGGCGCTCAGAGTCATACCACGAAGATAATTATCATATATTTACACGACATAATAAAGGTGTCAGCAAATCGATAGCCTTATTGACGACAACTAAGCTCCACTAGGTGTGATTTGAAATCGATGCGCCGAGCGCTCACCGAGTGGCCATGATACATCCCTTATTTTATAGCTAAAAGTCATTGTTTCAGAGTTCAAATCGAGTTTAAAGGTAAAATGGATGATTTTGGAAGTTTACGGTTATGCATGCTAAAACAATATTAAAAATGTTACTAGCACATAAATTTCATTAAAGTAAAAGATACATATATTTTTCCCCATTTGTTACTTTTCATTTCACAAATGTTGCTTTTTTTAAAACAATTTTATACAACTAGAAGCGTTCTCGTGAACCGTGATGTTATAATCATAAACTATGTCATGATCGTGTGTTCAATCAATGACGCATGTCGCGCCCTAAATTGGCGGTTTGGCAAATAAATTCGGGCTGTATCTACATCGCCCGAAAGTAAAGAGACAAATATCAATAACAACAAAGCGTACTTGAAAAAGAAAAAAGTAGTAAAAAAGAGCTCCAAGTTTAACCCGCTCTTACAAAGCAAGCTTTTAGTTAAAGACAAAGTATTCCGATCGAGGGAACGCTATAATTTGTAAACCTACCTTGCTTATGTTCAATATGCCTCTATTCGTAAGATCCGACGCACAGCCAGCACACCGATAGTTACGCTAGCTAACCACTTTACCATGAATAAAAGATTCCGTTAGTCTACGCTCGAAGATTTAATACCTTCTTCGCCTAATTTGTTTGTATGCCAAATTGAAGTGCAAAACGAAATAATTTGCATACGTACTTAAAACTATGACAATGAAAATAGCTTTATTTTTACACCGTTTCATAAATGACTACTAATAACCATAGTGTTTTCAATGACAAATTTTATATAATAGAAATATCTTTTATTGAATATAGAATACAATATTATCGAAAAACTATGTCGTTACATTAGGACACCGACAGTGCTATTAAATAGATTATATTTATCCAGCATTGGATAAGACACAAAAAGGTACACCGCAATTAAAAAAAAAGGATGTTACATAGATTTTGCCCGGAAAAATATCTATAATGTAGTAAATCTAAAAAAAGTATACTCTGAATGGTTTATACAAATACAATATTCTGAGTTATCATTAAACATTATACATTATCTCGAGAGATCAGTTTATGCTAGTTATAAAAATTTACAAGTATGCTCCCTATGAATGCGAAAAATGTACCATCTGCTAAGTTTCATCGTTGAAATAACACTAGGCATACGCTTCGTAAGTTTTATGAGTTAGTGATACGTTCCAACAATAAATACACTAATGCACTACAGAATATATCTGCCCTACTGATTACACGGCTCAAGCAAGGTTATGCTCCTTAACAAAGTATCATGCTCTGTCTCGACGGTGACGGGAGACGGGCGAGGTGCGGGCGACGGCGTCGGGCGGCCGTGTCGGCGGACCGCGTCGGCGGACCGAGCGGCGGGCGCCGCCTCCGTCTGTGCGGACTACAACTCACACCGAATACTATACGGGGCTACGAAAAAGCGGATCAGCGTTCAAGATACGACAAGACAATATAACAAGTGAAAATAAAACAAAACAATTTATCCAGATGATAATCTGTCGTTTACCAGATAAATATTACTTTTTAACTCAGTATTTAAGGTATGTACATAAGAGACAATTTGAGCTTACAAAAGTACAAAGTAATCACATTGCGACGGTTTAGAATCTACAGTGGATTTACCCTTCTTACCGACTACGACAGCTCAAGCTTTATCGACAATTACACTACAGTATCACACGATAACTCGCCGAAAACACCTATTATGCTTAAAATTTTCCCCGATGGCCAATAAAAAGGACTATCTCTAATTAGCAAACGAATGACTCTCAATCTAAATTCCGTATCGGAGAGGTTCGCGTGACGACGGGTGGCCGAGTCCGCCGAGGCGGCGCCGGCCGCCGCCGGCTGCCCGAGCGCGGCGACCGGTCGGGATGCAGTAAATGCAATGAGACCGACGCCCGGGCCCGCACGGCCGAACGTTCTACGTTGCACGAACCATGGCGGCGGGCTCGCGGCAGTCAGGGGTCTCGCGTAGCTGCAGGTGTAGGGTCGAGGCGAGAGCGGGCGCGGCGCGGCGCGGGCTCTACGACGCGCCCGGCGACCCGCCGCTGGGCCCGCTCGCTGATGCGTTCTCGCCTGCAACGACACGCCACTTCAATACTAGCTTATCCCCAGATCCACCATAGATAGACACGGGCGCCAGCCGCCTTAGACGAGAAAGTGAGTATCAGGTTGTTGTCGCAAAAGTTGTAAGCACGGCTGTCTTTTATTTAATTAGTGAGCTAGATGGAAAACCCCTTTTAGTAGCAGCGATAACACTGCTTAAGACACCAACATATATCGTTAGTGTTCCATGCTGAAACATGTCATCTAGATGGTAGTGTTAATTTGACTAACAATATCATTTGACATATAATTTTCTACAATAAAATAACAAACTATGTGATCGGATAACTGGGCACCGCCTAGAGGCTAGCAATTTGCCAAATCTTTCTTTATCTGTACGGCTTGTAAGAACTATAGTTCTGCGTTAGGTTAGAATGAAAGAAAGCAGGGAAGTCTTTGTGCAACACTGTGAATTCGACTTATGTATAAGTCTCACAGTATTTTGCTATTTAAAACAAACTTTTTTTTGCATTATCACTGCAACATTTCATCTTCGAAAGAATCTTCCATTTTCGAAGCGCTGGTACAATCAGACACGTAAAAGAGCATCAATCGTGTATGGTGCAACACCGTACTGTCGTTTTTCTAATTTTGCGTCCCACATATAACATCGGTCACATCGTCTACAAAATAACTCGAACAGTAGATTTTACTCGCATTCCAATATACAGCGTCAGAGATATTCGACCTGGCAGTAATAATCGTAATTCTCTCAACTGTTAACTCTGGAGCGACGGGTTCAACTCGAAGAGCACACTTCGACAGGAGCACTACCGAAACTCGGTAAAGGCTCGTGCAAACGGCAAGGTGGGAGCGGGCGCCGGTGCGACTGACCTTGGGCGTCGTGGTCGGGCGCGTGGTCGGGCGCGCTGGAGGCGCCGGGCGCGTCGGGCGCGGGCGCGGGCGCGGCGCGCGGCTTGAGGAAGTCGTTGAGCGAGGGCTGGATGCCCAGCTCGTACTCCGTGAAGTTGAACAGCGGCGGCAGCGGCCGGCCGTTGGGCAGCCGCGCCGCCGGCTCGCGCAGCTCGTCGAAGAACGAGTGCGCGCACGCCTGCAGCGGCGACAGCCGCGCGCCCGGCGTGTACTCCAGCAGCCGCGACACCAGCGAGATGGCGTCCGGCGGCGTGCACGCGCGGAACACCTGCCACGGACACACCGTCAACCGCGGAACACGCCCGTGCCCGCTTCGAGAGACACCCCGAGCGCAGTTGGACTGTACTCGCTACTTTTTAAAACTCACCTCTTTCACCACTCTCTGGTTCCTGGTGTTATATCCAAAAAATATCTGTGATGCCGTCTCTGTTTATTCTATGGAGACAAACAGAGACGGTATCGCTGTTATCTGTCAGTTATGATATCGGGAATTTATCAGAGAGCGGTGAAACGAGGCCTAAATCTAACAGTTGTAGGCACATTAACTTTGATATTTCGGTGTTTATTGACAAAAAAGGGTTTAAATTTGCAAAAGTGATCACAACAAAAATGTTATAGAAGAATTAAGGGGAATGACTACGATTATCAATGCACTTTTTTTCGGTGTCGGGTTTTTAACGCACAACCACCACAGTGTTTTTTCCTTCAACTATCCTATGACACTCGTATGCTAAATAACGCAACAAATGACACCTTGTCTAGGTGAAATCGATTCAGTAGTTCATAAGCTACGATCGAACACCCCCACATACGTATATAAACAGTCAAATTCAACGTCAAGTTAAAACTCATCGTAGTTGAGTAAGAAGTGATACAAGTGCCTTTTACAGCCTTCTTACACGGCGACTCTTTGCAGCGATGCGATCGCGAAACGCGGGACTGCATGCGACTGCGACGCTGCAAAAGGTGGCCGGGTGTATAAGCCCTAAGAACCTACCAAATTATAAATGTAAAAATAACGATGTTTGGATGTTCGTTCCTCAATCACGATTAACGGCTGGCTGGATTTAGATGAATTTGACAGACAGAGAGATCATTTCTTTGATTAAAACATTGGATACTTTTTGCTTAAATGCATAGGAAAATAATATCACTACAGCCAAACTCGCAACGTCTGTAGAACACTGATTCGAATGCGAGATAGAACGAAACGAAACACGTTACCAGTGTGCAGCGAACTGCTGCCTAATATGATTTCGTTTCGCTTTCATTCCGCGTACTGTGTGAAACGCATATATACAACTCTTACAACACTGCGTTTCGGTGCACGCTGGTGGTTCGTTTCTTTTCCTATCCGTTTCGCATTCGCGGCAGCGTGCTACAGGCGAAAAGCTTGTCTAGAATAAAATCACGTAAAAGTTTTATTTAAACGAGGAGTTGAGTAATCCGCTCCCACTTCTTTTTGAGACGAGACTTATAATAAGGCGTAAGATGGGTGGGGTGTGGCGCTTTCAACGTTTGTACTACGTCTGCTTTTCTTTTGCAACAGTAAATCAAATAAAACCTAACCTAGACCTCATTTTATTCTGTTACGAAAGTTTCATTTCGATTCAGCATATTTGAATCAAATTGCCTTGTACATCTTTTGCACAACTTTAGCTGATTAACTGAACTTAACTGTAGTCAAGCTTTAATTTGTCTACCTGTCAATTCTTTCAACTTTTAGATTTTTTGACTTTGGGCTTTGGTGTCATTTGTAGGGCATTCTTTTGGTAACAAAATGATGGTGATAGTGATATTCTTTATGAGAAGCAGAATAAAAAGAAATACAATCGGATAGCCTAGCCTCTAGTGACCCTAGCGTCAATTGGACGGTTCGATTCCCGCAAAAGGCAATGGTTGTACGACGAATATGAATGCTTGTACCTAAAACGTGGATGTTATTTGTATTTATCTAAATAAGTTCATGTTTCTGCTAGTACTAGGTCTATTGATGTGAATTGTCCCAAGATATTACTTGTTACTTATTTCAACTCCATTACCGGCAGTCAGCTCCGCATACGTCTTCCTATCTAAGATATTTATTGATCTTTTTATTTTATTCCTACTAATTTGCAATCCCGACATTAAATACAAATACGCCTTACTTAAATATAATTAAACCTCAGGATACTTTTGGCGTTAATTGTACGATATCAATCGCGAATACGTATATTTATCTTATTAACAATATTTTATGAAAAACTCAGTGTTTAATTTCACACTAAAACGATGTTAGCAATCGCAAAAATAAAACTTTCAAATCGGATAATAGTGGATGACAGTTATGCAATGTTAATGGTTAAGAAACACGACTTAAATCTCAACATTTCCTTCTGATAAACCCGAAGGAGGATTTTTTTTAATATTGGAGTCAATATTAGGAAGAATTAAAACAATTTAAATTTTAATTATCGTGTGAGGAAATGCACTCAGCGTAACGAATGCACACTGAACACCAACAAACACTCAATTGCAGTAAACAGCTTCAACCGATTAGGGTAGTGACATCTAAGTCATCAATTCATGCCAAATAGCAACTGACACTAAATGCCTTCATTTACATACAATACGAATACAATATTTTTTACAAAACAACAACCAACTTGATAACAGCTTTAAACCGCGATAAAAATGCAGCGGCGGAGTTTCAATTAAGCAAATTGGCAACAGTCACACTCCCCAATTAATTATTAGCTTTTGCTTATTAAGTTGAATTAATATTTATTTAAACCGTTGTAATGTTTATCTTATGGTAACTGCGCAGCGCGGAACCAAAAGAGGGCAATGCGAATTATGAAGATAAATTCGTGACACGGGGACGAGTAACTTCTTAGCACAGAGGAATGTGCCAACTTTGAACTAAATAACTTGCCGAAATGAAACAGCGTCAATTTGCGAAATGTAAATCATACAATGTTTATACTAGGCAATGATGGCATTTAGTCGGGAGCAGTGTCTTACTCGAAGTCGCTGGTGGTCAGTGACAGTCTTGGGCTTGGTAATTCGCTCCAACATAAACTGCAATGATGGCGCAATCATACATATATATAAATAAATACTAAGCTATCAGATCGTGCATCTACTTACTTCATGATCATTTTAACTAGTCTACAGATCAAAAACATTTTTTTAAGAATAGATCCTTAGTTTTATGAAGAGTTCGAAAGTGTTAAGACTACATCCATGTTGTAAAATGCTTTTGTGTTTATAGTAAACTCACCTTCGCCCATGGATGGCTCTTGATCTGGGGAAACTTGAATTCTGTATAATTGGGATTCATCTCTCGGATTTGTTCTCGTGTTGGAGTGCCTAAGACCTGAAAAAAGAAACGATGATTGTGACAATACTTCAAAAAACGTGTAGCATTTTTTACTAAGGTTTTTTAATGCAGCGATAAAGCTTACAATACAAGATATAATAAAAAAAATAGTGGACATCTTAAACTCTTAATTCATTTCTTTGAAATGACATATCAGAATGACATAGGTTTGTCGACAAGGGTTATAAATACTTTTGTGTAAATTGATGTTCAAAATGGTTCAAACAATAATACAAACTCTACTCGTGTCCGAAGCCGTTGTAATACATCGAGACATCAAGGAAACAAATTATGAGTTTTGCGTGATAAATTCGTGTTGTATGCTTCAATTTTAAATACGGGATATCACCAGTCTCTAGCCGCTACAGTCTAGCGCACAGACGTCTTAAATTAAGCGCAAAAGTCGCAATCCGATTGCTCAATCGCATCACACGTTTGCATGATTGAAATTCTTTTGTGATTTTAGGCGAAATAAAGGTACCACAATGTCTTCATGTGATTTTACTCGAACAAGTCATTAAAAGAAAAAACTAATCACATGGAATCACATTTCATTCGTACATGAAAATTTTAATTTTCTTATTAAACATGTCACTATTCGTTTTATTTGTTCACCATTTTGCAGAACGGGACAGCACCAATAATATGTACACATACACAAGGCAAACGAAGTAGGGATACGTTTAGCTCGCGCGCCACCTGTTTGCGACATTGTGTCTCTCTCTGTTGGTGTGTAATATTAACCTTAGTTTGTGTAAATGTATCGGTGGTAGTACCACAGCCAACGTTCTAGGACGTAATGTTAGGACGTCACGCTCTCCCGTATTATATTTAAATCAAATGTTATACTACAAACTTAATTATGAGCGAAAATCGGAAAAGTTTAAATAATCAAGTTGGCAACACAGCCATTTTAGCAGTTTAATAAAATCAAGTAAATTATATTAAAAGCTTACAAGGCGTTTTTTAGAAAACGGATCCTAAAGTCAAAGCGTCCAAAAAGACGGCTTTGATGACTTTAAACTAAAAGCAGATGATGATGATGCGATTACCTTGATGATCTCCACAAGCTGGTCTACGCCGGAGTCTCCGGGGAAGATCGGTTGCCCCAACAGCAGTTCCGCTACTACACACCCCGCGCTCCACACGTCTGAAATGCATCAAAATAATCATGTAAATCCGAGATACAATCTATAAACATCACAAAATAGTACTAAGGTTCGCAAAATTTGTCGCTGAACACATTCGATCATGCAGCACAGCATTAGTAAAAACCGTAGCCTTTCTTCCGATCAGAAGGCGCGCCTAACTCCTTTACCACGCCTAGTGTAAGTGAGAAAGAAAAAAAAGGCGGGCTTATAGATAAACGAGAAAAGAGAGGTGGGGCACGTCTTCATGGATTGTACAAACGAAAGCAGTAAGTATTTATTATTAAACAGTACAAAGCGTAACTCAGAATAAAGACAATAATCTAACGTTGAAACAATATACTTAGCAAACTCACCAATTTTAGTGGTATAATCTATGGCGCCGAAAATAAGTTCCGGCGCACGATAGTAGCGCGAGCAAATATAGGATACGTTAGGCTCGCCACGGACGAGGTGCTTCGCAGAACCGAAGTCACAGAGTTTGAGGACGCCCGTCTTCGGGTCCAGAAGGAGGTTCTGGGGCTTGATGTCCCGGTGGCAGATGCCCAGCGAGTGGATGTACGCCAGGCTTCGGAACAACTGGTACATGTACAGCTAGAACAAAACACCCGCTATCGATCACCCGCTAAAAATAACACTGCAGGTTCTGCACCGAACTGTATCAGCACATTACGTATTTAAAGCCTCTAATAGCTTCTAACGGACGGAAAACAATGTAAAAGCAAATGTTTCTTGTCGCCTTACCTTTATAAAACTAATGGGTATGGTTTGTTCATCTTTGGAGTAATGACGTGCCACTTTATACACAGTTTCGGGAATATACTCCAGCACCAGATTCAGGTACACTTCGTCCTTCTGCGAACACCAAATAACAATTTAAAGCATATCTATAGAACCACCGAAATGTTTTATTTTGATATTTAGGGTTTATTATTGTTCTGAATCTATTACAAAGTACATTCAACCATTTTCTTAATTATTGACTGTGATTTTTTTGCAAGTTTGTACAAATATTACCAAATCCACGAATAGAAGAATAATGTTAAACGCATGAAAACTCATCCCAAAACACAAAAAATTGAAAAAAAAACCTTTAGTTAGTTGCATAATCGTGAACATTGACAGAATGATTTATGATTAAAATAGCAAACTAAGTTAGGGTATTAATTTTCTTGTCTTAATATGACATGACGCATTAAGCGTAAGTATTTACAAAAAAATAATGAGAGTCAGACGTACATCCTCGAGAGGATAACAATACTTTGTATTTGGACTTCATCCAAAGGTTTTTTGGCTTTAGCTTTTACATAAAATCGAGATATGTAAGTTTACTCAGATCTCGAGCTACATACAATTAATAGTCAATATATTATTGGGAACAGATGCATAGTATGGCAATTACGAGTTCAAAGCTGTCACAGGAAAACCAAAAATAACAAGCAAGCGCAGAATAGATGACAAAGATATTTTAAATAATGTCAGAATGTATTTAATTCGGTCATGGTAATGATAATACAACTGCGGTAACGTGAAGCTTCATCCGGTCCAAATGTAAAGCTTAAATGGTTGGTAATGGCTTATGACAGGATCTTAATAAAATTCTGCGTAAAACTCGAGAGGCTTTGTTGGTTACCGAGCAATATTGTTCTACCTAGGCATTGATCTAATAATTGCTAGATTCAATACGCCTCAAAAAAATGCGCGCGGAACGTATTCTCCTAGTTGACTATATGCTAAAAGCATTATGCATTGCCTTGTTTAAAAACGTTCGCAGTCCCTATATTAAATGGTTTAAGTACACTATCTCACAGACCTGCATACAACTCTATTGCTATTACTAGAGATAGTATCATTGCGAAAACTGTCGCTTGGCACACATATATGCCACTGGACTCACTGGCAAGGGCACTTTTCGCCGAGGTATATATGTTTACCACTGGATTGAGAACGTGTTAAGAGTTTAGTTACAGTACTTCCACTTTAGTAATAAACCTGATACATTGATTTTCGGACGACTCAATAAAGTTAGGGCTTAGAGCCATTTCTAGTTTTCGATTCTCACGACGGATTTAATGCGGCAAGTATTACGGAGCCCATGGAGTGGTCTGTCGTTGTGGTTTGTAGTGAAACCGCATACCGTTAGCATGTGACTAAACGCCGCTGTCAGCGACGGCGGGACCATACAAACATATGAGCATTCGCTCATTAGAATCGGCTACATAAATCACGGCGGAAGGCCACTCCATGTGCGCCGCGGGCAGTACGAAATCTAAGGATTATTTGAACAATGACCTGAGGTAACAAATCGGGGTAGTGAGATTAGTAAGTTTGCCGTTAATAAACACGTAATTATTTCTCGGTAACCACTGCCAAGTATTTGGTAGAGCTAAATGTGCGTTAGCACACTAGCGCAACAATCTGATTGGTTTAGAGACATACTGTGACTTCAATAGACTGCATTGCGTTTAGCAACGAACTGACTGCTGCGGGCACTGCCGCCTTCCCCCAAATAAAACACACAAATAACACAGGCTTAAACACCGGAAAAGCTTAAAATACAGGGCAATAATCGATCGTGAGCGAGGCAGACTCGCGCACTGAGTGTTCCGTACCATCGACCTTATGTTATGTAGCTTTCAATTGAACTGAAGCATACATACATTGTCGTTTGACGTAAGATATGGCTGGAAAAATTGTTAAAATACTCACAGCTCTAATATAAAATTTATTCAATAGTAAATAGATATAAAGAATTATACTATGCTTTTTTTTGTTTTTGGGATAACAAATGCAATCACGTTTGATGTAATTAGACAAAGCGATCTTATGAGCGACGCATGTGCGACACAAACGATCGACTAGTTCCCTAAACGTGATCACATTTCTTTTGAGATACGGAACCTCAAAAACTTCACATTCTGACCAGAGGGATATTTTACTGAATTTTGTTACGATTTCGTCATTTCGTACATATTATATCTGACATTGATATTAAAGTTATCCATGGTTAAATATTTTGAAAATATTATATTAAAACTTAACATATTTTAATACTGAATGTTACCTTTTCTCCACTAGAGTAAAAGAAGTATTTCAATTTGACAATATTACAGTGCTCCAATCGTCGCATAATTTGAAGCTCCCGATTCTGCAAAAGGAAAATGTGAGATGTTTTAACAAATTTTATAACATTTATTTTGGAACAAAAAAATTTTCAGATACTAGAACCTCAGATACCCAAATGGGACAATAGAAACAGATCTGTTAAGAGTGCAAGGTGAATATCAGAGACATAAAAACAGTTCAAGGCGATCAGTTGAACTGATTGGCTGCGAAACGTACAATAGCACACGTACACAACGTAACCGTGTTGGAAGTAAAAGGTGTCTTTTGTGCAAATAAAATACATATAGCACTGCAAATTTACGTTTCTGTCGCAACTGATGAAAGTGAAATCAGTGTGATTCTATTAAGCTGTAAAGTCAACATGTCTTAGTTTGCTCCCATTAAGTACATTAGGCAAACATGTAGGTACATGTTTACAAGTGAGAGCGAACAAAGATGTAAATTCACCTTGCGACGGTTTAAGCGCATCGCTTAAGCCTGTAACACCTCGCAAACAAACACACTAAGCGTAAGAACTTAGCAATACTTATTATTTTCATGGTTTAAATAATTATGGATTCCGAAATTCGTGCTGTACTATATTATACGTCTCTGTCACCACAGATCACCTTCTGGGATGAACTAAACCTATCCTTATCCTTTAACTCTATAAATCCAGAATACAAACTCGTGCAAATTTTCTAAGGAAATTCAATACAAAGTAAGAAATCAGACCTTCGTATGTATAGTATTAAAAAAAATGGAAACTCACTAACCTTAAACCTTTTGTCCTGGAGCACCTTTTTGATGGCAATGAGCTCGCCGGTGTCGCATAGTTTGGCCTGGTAGACGACGCCGAAGCTGCCGTTACCGATGAGCTTCATGTCGGCATAGCTCACCTCCTGCGGCCGGTCGGGGCCTTGCCCCGGCGTCGCCACTACAGTCGTCACCTTTGAGCCGTCCTTGCCTGAAAACAACGGACGAAAACGTTAACCCGCTGTACGCAGACAAAGTGGGAGTTGGCACGCGATTCTTTTCATAGATCGCTTTTAACAGTGCCTAAGTAACATAGGAGGTACATTGATCAGAACATGCCTCATACCGATTATGGATTTGACTACAATGTATTTTATCCATTAAAGGAATTTAATTCCGTTTTCCAACCACGTTGATAAAGCGTAATAAACGTACCATAAAAAAACATAGTAGTTGAAAACGTGCAGTAACTTTCACAGAACTACGTAAAATTAAAGTTAGCACTGGTTAATTTTATCTTGTATTTACTACGGAATAGCTTACACAACAGTTTGAATGGCCTCTCTAATGCAATTGAGTGAGTGACGCAAATGAATCCATTTCACAGTAATGCGTGCCTCGAGCTTGTCCTAGTGAATTATGTAAAAAAAACAAGGTATACGTAACCTTCAGTTAACAGTACTTTATCTAATTGCCTCCAGTTATTCCGGGTAATGAAGAGTGAACTCACCCTCCAAGGCGATAACGTTAGCTAAAGAGCGACCGTCGGGATTCCTACTTTCCATCATTTTTACATACGGAATAACCGCTTTTTTAAATATTTTATACAAAAACGAAAAATATGAATAATTTTCAAAAACTGAACCATCGAGATCGAAATTGAACGTCACACGTCCGCTCTATGGTAGAAAACGCACTTACTTTAAAATAAGGCATTATTTGTTAACATCATTACATGTAATCCTAAGTTTATTTCAGTGACACTACGACATCAGGTTTTTGACAAAAAAACTTTTTTTTTATGTAGGAGCTTGTTTGCTGTTCTTTGCTGTTTCAAGACAAATCAAATGAGCTGAAACTCGTCAGAGTTGCATGCATCACATCGCTACCTCTCAGCTCCATTGGACTCACAAAATTCCAGCCCAATTAAATACCGTGAAGTTGATCAAATATAACTTTAAAATTTGATCACACAAACAAACAGGGCAGTAAGCTAAGTAAAAGCTTATAAAAATAACTTAATAACCGCGTCTTTAAAATCAAGCATTTTCATCATGTTTTTGTAATTTATCTTCTACATCATGCGAAACAACCAAATAATAGTGTAGGTAACTTACTAAGAAATTCTAAGTGCCTTAAAGCTACACGTTGGGCTCTAAATATGAGTATGTGTGGATTTACAATTGGATGGACGGCTTCTGAGCGAAACAGGTGCATCCAACGCATCACGTACGCCTTATTACGTGAAGATGCAACGCCAACGCTCCAATACGCAATATTGTTCCAGCATCACACACAAAGGAACACGGCCAATTACAATAATTACCACGAACCATTTCCTAGAATTCCGTTTTGTGTTCCTAGATCTATATTAACGTTGTATGCAACAGCGCCTTCGTACTAATTGAAGTCATTCTCGTTTATTTATGTATCTACTCGGCCTCTAAAACAAATACCTTTGTATGTTTACTTGTAATTATATAAACAGAAATTTGTAGCCAAAGTAAGAATATTTTGATATTTCCGCAAATTCCGCATGACCGTTTTGTGTGTTGTTGTTTCTTAATCATCATTTCCGACATTTCACCTGCGCTACGGAGGTAGATAATATATTTATTAGATAGAGTAAACTGAGAATTACAGGAGCTTGTCGCTGTCATAATTTACTGTTAAACGTACTTACGACTGGTATTTCATGAATAATGACTTGGTGACTATTTTCAACTTTAGTAGTCAGCCATCAGCATAATAATTATAATAACATTAATGAAACGACTCTATTGTTTAGAAGTTTATGAAGACCTGGGTTCCTCGGATATTTATGTGCTATATTATTTTATTATGTCGTTAATTAAAATATTAGTATAGTACATTTGAAATGGGGTAAACATTTTTTTATTCGCACACCCCTCGAATATTGGAGAATGTCTTAAAAAAATCGGTATAATGAACCGTTTACGAATTATTAGGGTTTGAAGCAGCGATGTTTGTTAGAATTACGTGGTCACGTCTCCCCTATAAAACATATCAGCTTAATGTAGTCGTATAAATTATTTTTAAAGTACTTGTAAATACAAAGCAAAATTGTCACGCTAAAGAAAGCTCAAAAACCCTACACTTAGCATGGCCTGACAGGCTCTTGCCCGCTTGTTTACCTATGTATGTGGGAACACCGAATTAACGACTGATGTAAATGAGCGAATGACTGGAAGAGATTTTGTGAACGAATGTGTATGACGAGCGACTCGCAGTGCGTTGGACGATCGGATAGCTTTCACTTGTGTTTATTGTTTTTTCGTTGATTTTATTTTAATTTAACGTTTTTCATATTTTTTATCAAAGTTTTTTCTTCATACGATCCCACATGTATGTACTACAATAGCTTACTGTCTGTTTGCACTTCTGCTTTCGACGCGAGCGGAAGGTTGAGTAGGTACCCAAGTTTTTTACGTATTCAAATCATCAAAGTATGCGGTTGGGATGAATAATGCACTAAAGAACTGTTTTTTGCATTTAACGTCAAAACGACAAAATATGGCAATAAAATAAATATTTGAGACAGTCGTTCTAACACTATTTCAACATAAAATCTTAAAGACACACGATGAAAAAAGAATGGCCGCTCATTAGCTTAGACAACACTTGGTATTGTTAATTCTATTCAATTTAGAAACAAAGGCTGTTGACACAAAAATAGAACGGTTAAGTTCTTTCAACATTTCTAAAACATTCGGCTAATTCACTATTTAAATAAATACGCTTCGTTCAAGTAGGCAAAACTATGTTGTTCAAATTGGCATGAAGTTTGTGAAATTAATTAATATGTTTTTTATCCAATTACGATTATAGTATCTACATACCTATGTAATGTTCGTTGATTACCCTCAGCATCTCGTCCTGCTCAATGCCATTTATAAAGAACAGATCGAGTTAGTGGTAGATTAGCCCAAGCATTTTAAAATGCATGGCATTTAAATTTTTTGCCCAAAAGATTTCTTTTATTCTATTCTGAATAGTTTGGATATTGCCGATTTTAGCTGTCGTCGTGTGATTTGATTGCAAGAAAAAGATCTCAATTTTTTAATTGCAGTTTTTTTGCCCACCCAGTTTTAATATTAATACCTAAGAGTTCCCTAAACCGCAGTGCTGGATGGAATGTGTTGCAACTCGAAATATAAAGTAGTTAAAATTTCAATCATAAAGTGACGGAATTGGTTGGTTTATTGAAAAAGGTCTTATGTTGATTTAAGACACTTTCGATCTAGAGTGTTTTCTGCCATATCTATACTCGAACACTTAGTTATTCCGAGTGTTCCGGTCGAATTAAAGGATTTAGTGGCCTTTTCCTTAATCTGGAATAATTTATTACAATTGACAAATAATGACTAATCAATCAACACTTAATAAATAATCAATTTACCTACCTACTCGAAATTAAAAATCTAACGGCAATTATTTATCGACAAAGGATTGCGACGTGACTATTAGTAATTTTATGTACAATTATCTGATTATAATTAGGTATCAAATAATCTTAACAAGTACCTAGCGTTCAGAAATAGTTTTATTCACTTTCTCAACAGAAATACTTCTATAATTTTACCTGATAGTCATTAATATTCTTAGTTACGAATATAATAAATGCTAAATTGTGGTCGTTTGTTCCGTTTTCACGCGGTTTAACTGATTGATTTCCCTTAAATTCGGCACAGCTGTAGCCTGTATTGTAAAGATGGGCATAACATACCTTTTATCATTATAATCTAAAAGAGTTTTCGGTATTCTTTCAAAAAACTGTATGATGTAAAAATAGTTGTGTACGAAACACCCCAAATAATATAAATTAATAGATACTCGTGATGCATGCGTGAAAAGATATTAGGTGCCGAAGAGCCCAGTTGTGAGCACGATCCGCTAGGCGAGTGCAAAATTTGGACGAGCTAACGTAATGTAATTTAAGAGTTGAGAGTAATGTAATAAATTTTTTTTGGTTAGATTTGAGAGCAAATGAGAACCGAATTAAATGTTTCATTCCTTTAAATATTTATTCATTTGAATCGGGTTTTGATTCTTAAACATGTGTATAATATTGATTGATTAGACATAAGTTATAGTACCTAATTAACTAATGATGACCATACATCAATATCGGGGGAACCAAACGAGCACGTCAAAAATTCGCGATCCAGCAGGATAAAGACGGCGAGTTTATACAATTATTATGCGTTTATTTGTTATAAAATAAATTTAGCGATTGGGGATTTTTTTAAAGGCAGCCAGTTTTTTCGTATTGTGCAATGAATGTTGATCCGCGTTTCTCATTCATGCTCGTAAAATTAAAAAAATGCCATCAAAAACAAAACTTATTAAAAAAAACAAGTCTCGCAACTAAGTTCTCTACCGTAAAAAGTTGTGAGATCCATGTTATACCAAATCGGTTGGCTTATTCAGTCCCTAATTAAGGGATCTTCTGTCTTAAGTTATTACGTAATTAGCTAATCTAACAACATCTTGTAGTGACCACATTAATATTAAAAATCTTTTATGTTTAAATAAAATAGATTTGACTTGGCCATCGCATGAAAACACAATGTAACTCACAAGCAATTCATGTTATAGTAAATAAGATTGTTTAGATTGTTTTTGTTACATTAACTATAATATGTCGCCCATTGAATTTGTTATTGGTATTTTTTTACAAATCAAAATTATTTATTTACTGCAAATTCAACATAATAGGAAAGTGTTTTTTTTTAATAGGAAGTGATATGAAATACACAAAGATTGCCAGACAGCAACAAAAAAAACTATTTAGTATCTACCTAGGCATATTGGCTTACTGGAGACTGAAACTAAAAAACGTACGGCGAGGTACTGTTTGCAGAGTTGTCTAGTGTCGTAAACATCTTATTTTAGTTAGTAAAACTATCCCTTATAACGTAATTTGTATTCAGACAACTAACATCACTTCTTATGCCGAAGTAACACAGTACGACTTTGCAAGTAGACTGCGTAAAAGCTCCATAAAACAGTAAATTTACGCCGTAGCTGTAAGTTCAGGAGCTAGGTGCGGTCCAGGGTAACTCCGCTAAATAAATTACGATCGACCAATAAATTGTGAAGTTACCTTGCAGACTAATCGATTGAGGGATGGCGTCTTCGGCATTACCGACCTGAAGTTACCGTTAGGTTTAACCAAGATCAAACGCCGCGATTCGCCAAAGGGTTAAAAATTACAATCCCGAATAAGTGCTACATCATCTTGTGAAAACAAACTTGAGTACGATGCTTTGGAATAAGCGAAATCAATCATAACCGCCCTGAACCACCTCAAGGCACAAGGCACCACACCCATAGCAACCTTTATTGACGCAAGCCCAAACGATACACTCCACCCTTGTTTATCATCGTTATCCAAGCATTTCATTCACTTTTCTTTTTTACTCTTACTTCTTATCTCAACTCTGTTGATTAAACTTTAACTAATGATTTTCTATAAAAGCAATCGATGCGATAGATAGCTTGATAACTGAAATGAAATGTTTGAGTAAAATATCTTCATCGGATTTTTTTTAGTGCACTGTACGATAGTCGGTCAGAAAACATTGGTGGTTTAGTGGCTAGACAAGGGGTGGACTCGTGAAAGTTAGATATTACAGAGTTTGATTCCCAGCGCCCGCCATTATACCAATAACTTTTACAAACTTATGCATTTACTTGAATACTAGTAGTAACTGCTTTTACGGTAAGGGAAAACATGAGGAAACAGTTACCATGATCCTATCGCTCTAGTTTCTCTGTAACAACGGTCACGGAAGTCAGATGGCAGTTGTTCTAACGTAATGACCATACCTGACAAATCTAGGATCAAGGTCAAAGCGTATCCCGAATGCTGAAACGGGAAAAAGCCCTGGACATGATGAATATACGGTAATCTAACATGACCTTGGTTTTGTCTTGTTGCCACGATAAAGATAAGAGATGATTATTTATACGACGGAAGTTAATATATCACCTTTTATAGTTTAAACGCTCAAAACCCCTTTGAAAATTGAGATATAGATTCGTATTAACTCAGCTAGTTTTAAATAGACTTTAAAAAATTACGATAACACAAAGGTCAAAAAAACTAGTCTGATAATCGTAAATGTAATCCGACTATGAACAAGGTTAGCGTGCAATTGGCTGTCGAGATCACGTGTAAGTAATAGTTAGTTAGAAAGTGAAGACGAAGCTTCGGTACATTGCACTTAATGTGGCTGCCTTCACGTGGCGTAGTCGGTTAGTAGGAAGTCGTAGTAAGGAAAATGTCGAGTGTGGTGCATAGCCGTCCATTCCGCAATTGGCGTTAGCCTATATCAAGCTGGCCGGGTTATTTAACTCCATAAATAACTTCACTCTATAACCCTTTGGTCCAATTACGCTCAATGCTTGACTTCCAGTTTACAACTACTTAAGGTTTATCTTTATTATTTACGAGCTTTTACCCGCGGCTTCGCCCGCGTGATATTATTTTATTTGCATTTTACGGGAATTGACGGAATAAAAAATATCCTTCATTTTAATCAAGGACGTGATTTATCCGTCCGCCAAACTGTCCAACTATTTAATTATCTATTTATTCTAGTGTTTCCCTCTTTAAACATAAATCGATAATGGTAGTACGAGTAGCAATACACGCTGCATCTGGTTACATAAATCTAGAAATAAATTTCATTTCTAAAGTATGATATCTAAGTAAACAAACCCTTTTCAGTTCCCAAAGAAAAAAGAAAAAGTTCACAACGAGAATCGCGCATGCAAAAATATACAGCAACACTTCTTTGTTTAGCAGATAAACCTTTTATTATTAATTAAGTATGAAAAGTTTAAAAATTACCTCTATTAAACCCTACTTATGATAAAGGTGTCATTTGTATCTAAGTACTTCTTATGACATTAATTTACGGTTATATCACGTGTTTTTGTTAATTCTATAGTGTATGCTTTTATTGTCGCTGTAAGGAACATCGTGATAATTTTATTGCGAGACTAACCCTCGTGTGTTTGCGCTTGTTTACAAAATAAATTAATAGACAAGGCACTGTGTATTTTAGTGACTTGACCGGAGTCCGGAATTAATTGAGTGGAAACTTCGTAGGTACAGTAAACAGCATTGTTAACAACATACAATGACTTATTGTGGAGTTTCGAATTCTTATGCCTGCGGTTGTAGGTCTTTGAAAGCTTATGCGCTGGTAGCGGTAATTGGATATCAATAAAAACAAAGAGCACGTTTCGGCTGCTTTGCTCGCGCGAAACACTTCAATTTAAATTTATTGAATCGATTGTTTTTGTGGCACGAGTTGTAAGGGGAACCTTAGTGAACACCACTTGATTTGCATTATGTGCCTTCTTCTATTACAACAACTCGACCCACGGTAGAGCATTAATTGCATCAGCCAATCAAGCTAACATATCAACTAATTGCATCAATTTACTCAGTACATGTATTTACAATCTAGACGCAAAACAATCAAATTTAAACTACCACATCAATAAATCAGAATATCAGAACACACAACACACATGAACAAAACTAATAAATGAAAGTGATTCGTGCACTATGCGATGATCCTCATTGCACACTGCCCCGTGTCGATGTAGAGGATTGCCGCATTGCCAGTGCACGATTGATTACGATGTGGAGATGGTGAAAAGGTTGTGAGGAGAAACGGCGACACTACAGCCGAGCTAAGTATGAATTGCGGCACATCTAGCACTTACGGTGCGACGCAGCGGCCTTCTTTTCCGAAGCCAGCTCGGCCTTTTTAGGAGTTTCCACGTCGCCTGCGCGTCGCAGCAAAACACAAAAGCAGCATTAGAACATTGAAATGGACATACATGTGTGACACAACAGGGAAACGAGACCGAGCGCAGTACAACGATTTACCGGAGACATACAATAGATATGTGGATAATTGATCACTGGCGTTTTGATGTAGGAGGATGGTACAGACACTCACTGATGGTACGGCGAAGTTTCTTACAAAAAGACGAGAGACGATCACAAGCACGGCTTATTTGTCCAGTTTTGTCATTGTCAAGTAAGCGCAGTATGGAGGGTTCGGATCTGGCGGTCACTTCTCCGACGGGGCGGAGGCCCACGACCGTGCCGGGCCCATCGGAGACTGCCAAGTTGTCCACGCATACCGGACCTGCGGATCGCTCCAGCTTGAAGGATCGCACGCGAGCGCGCCTCGTGCTAGACTGCCGGGCGCAGCGCCGCGCCGCGCGACGACACCGCCCCGCCTCGGAGGCCGACCAGATACATACATTTAGATGCTAAGAGCATGTAGTGCTAATTCAAACAACGCGACATGTACCTGATGAAGTCTATAAACACTTTTATGCTATTGCTGTGTCATGAATGTCATGATACCTAAGAATGGTCTTCTGAAAGAAACAAAGCATGAACTACTAAAACTAATTAAGGAGTTTTTGGCAATATTTTTCGTGGATTTTATTGTTTAGAACTATCGTATAGTACCTATAGACGGATATGAAATGGTGTTAGTGAAGATTTCAGGATTTTCTAGGCTAATAGTACTTATTACTTGATACATGAACCAGATAACTTTAATACTTAATTAACTAAGAAGTTCTCATGACAATTTTAACAATAGCGCTGACTGACGTCGACACTATAAGTGGGATAATGCAATCTGTCTACATCCCCGGCAGGTAGGTATCGTGATGTGTATAAAGTTATCGTACGATTTATTTATATTTTCATAAGAATACGTTATATAATTGACTGCCTGCATTATATGGGGCGATCACAAATTAACTAAGGCTGCACTGCACACGACACTTTTCAAAACAACCTTACAACCATTTGGGTTAAATAAAAACACCCTTACTGAATAGATTCGTTAGACTGTGGCATCAGGTCAAGGGCAAAAGTAAATGAATAAAATGCGAGCCAATTAAATTTTACTGATCCCACGTAACAGTATAATCATAGTGGAGGGCTATCTATACTGTGATGAATTACAGCTCGATAACTCAGAGCCAGCAGTAGCTTGATCAGTTCAGTCACAGTCAGTATCACGTCGCCGTACGTGCGCGTGTCCAGCTTTTTATACAACTGGTGATAATCAAAGGTGACGTCACAAACCTAAACGTTAAAAGACTGTGTACATAGAATGACCACAACAAACTAGTGCAATTTGCGAATTTTATTTTGTTTATTCAATAACAAGCATACAAGAGAAGCATGGCACGCAACTTCGGGTTTTTTTGCACACACGCCTAATACATATAACGAACTCTTATAAATTGACCTGAGTTAATTACGTGGCCATGGCTAATAATACGTCTTAATAGAATTATGGCAGTCATAGAGTGGAGGCAATTGGATTAAAACTTTCGGCGGAATTGGTAGGGTTCCTACCAGTATTAAGCAACGATTAACTGAGTAGGTCCCTTGAACTAAGTAATATTAACATAGAGACACAGTTTTTTCGTCTTAAACAAGCCCTTTGTGCATGCAAGAAGGAAGTAATAGTGTTTTACTTTAAATCTCAATCACGTCGTTCAAGGTCAAAAAAAGGTTTTATATATTTTACATTGTATCTTTTTTCTAAATAGAGATTTATGATTAACTCTTATATGGCTTGGTATAATTTCAGAAAATATGAGCGGGATGCAATGACAGAATTAAGATCAAGAGCAAGCGATATTGAAGAGGTAGTAGACATCGATTTGCTTAGGAGCAACTTTAACACTAAAGACTATCGAGAAAACTAAGTTATCGTGTTTCTAGCAAATACGCCCTTTACCATGGAGTCTAGTTGTCATATGCTTATTTAAATTTGACTAATAAATGTTAATATGCAAAACACTTGATCATAATAATACGGGCTAGGGTTGCCGGGTCCAAAAACACAAAAGCCGGAATCAGCGCTTAATTTGGCCGGACATCCCTTTTTTTAATAGCTAATTATACTTAACTTTTTTTAAACCGGGCATATATTCTCAAAACCGGATAGTACTCGGACGCTCGGGTCAGTCGCGGCTTTATACGGCGGACAAATAGCCTAACAAAAGCCGGACAGGCCGGACGAGAAAATATTTGACTGGACACGTCCGTAAAAAGCCAAACATGTCCGGTCCGGACACCTGGCAACCCTATACGGGCCTTAAGTTCGTTAGAAAATAATCTGATACGATGCGACTCGATTTACATCTAGAAAACACACCTACTAATCAGCAGAAAAAGCGGAACGAATATCTAACAGCATTTCCAGAATAACAGTACATGATCTCTCAAAAAATTATCATGAATTTTACCATACATTAAAATTAAAAACAAAACGTAGGCACCCTACCTGGTACTAGCACGTTATCCCCGCAAAACGGCACGCGCTTCTCGTACCAACCTATCATTTTTAAAACTACACGCTTTCACCCCAGTAATTTCACGGAAATAAACGCAGTTATGCAAAACAAATTCATATAACAGCCACTGCTAAAATTAAGATTACTAATGCAAATTATAATTTTCTAACCAATATTGTTTCCAGTGACATGTGCGTAGGTGGACATCAGTAGGGAAACTCGCGACAATCATCGGATGGATGCGTAGGTTGGTACGAAAGTTTTCTAATTTAAGCTAAAACCTTAGGACGACAAAATAACCTGGTACGATAACAACGACGCAAATCATATTATGTTCCTTACATCAGAAAGAGTAAATATGACTTTATGCAAGTAAGCTTAACATAGTCACAATAGGCACAATGCATTTCCTCGCTAATCCCTGGCAACACCATTGTTCTTGAAAGACGACACCGCGTTTTGTCTCGTAGCGAGCCGCCGGGGAGTGCTCCGTCATAAGACACGAGCGAGGAGCGGGTGTACAGGACAAACTACTTAACCTATGCCATTTGGACCAGATCTACATTCTACACACAAAATATGGATATCTATTCGCCAGCAGTGCAACTTTTTAAAGTAACAGCTTTGTTGAAAGCTCGCTATTTCCACGGTGAGACCAAAGAAGTGAGTATGGTTTTTAAGTTTCAGTTTTAGCCCTCGATAGTTTCTTTAGAATGAACATAAATATTTAGAAAAAAGGGTTTGGATAACCAGAGGATTATTTGTGCTAAACATTTCTATTGGTCGAATAAATTTAATAACAACGCGGTTGGTAAGATCACTAGTTGGAGCGTAATTTCATTGAGCTCGAATCACGATTATCACAAATATCACAATTCACTACTTTAGATGACACTTTATAGATAGCAGATAGTAAACAAGTTTTTTTTTAATTTATGCACAGTTCGATACGCGGGGTTAGTGGAGGTCAAGCTGTTAACGCTACATGAATGCAAAATTAAACACTCGAGAATTCTTAGGAATAATCACGTTGGTTCCAAAAACTTTGAAGTAATATAAATACATTCCAGGACCGTTAAATTTATTAAACGTTTACCGCCTAAGGTGTTAAATTGTACTTTTGCCCTACTGTCACGAGAGACTAACTGCAGATAATAGGCCGAACCGGTCGTGCCGGTTGTATGACGCACCGGACCCGCTCACCAAGGAAAATGCTTCACATTATAACGCTCTCTTCATATCCTTCGTCTCCAGATTCAGTTGACAAGCCCATGTAATAAGGTGGTCCGTCCTTGCTGACGATTATGTCAAGCTTTTCTGTTTATATGTACGTTCTATGTAATACCACAAAGTACATGTAATACTAAGGAAACCAGTTTCTTTAGCCCAAAAAATCAGTCCAAAGAGCGAAAAAAGACCTAATTAACTAACCATTCTTAGAAGAACGAGAAATTACAAACCGAGTATAATATATCAAGCTGTTTAAGATATTATAACACATTGTATAGTATATGTAAGTCCGATAGATAAAATAACTATCTGTTTAAACGACACTCATTGATAATGATGACTCTTATCAAAAATAAACATATCAAATGAAGTCATCTTCCTATTGAACACATTTGAAAAGAGTGGACCAAATGTATGTAGACTATGATTCAAGCCTAATTTGCGTGTTCGCAATATTATATTGTGTAGAAGTACAAAAGCGTTAAAATACACGGCCGCGTTTTTGAAGCCGAGGCAATGCCTTTTTTAATTATAACACATGAATTATATTTAACGTACGGGGATATTTGCGAGGAGATAATTCTGGGCGAATTTCCAAAGGAGGCCGTGCTTGTGACGTAAGTAGTCGCATGTTTACGAGTCGCAAGAGGTCACCACCGCGTCGCGCATTGATGTTCGCAACGGGAGCAAGAGCGTGACGTTTTTATAAGCCCAGTAACTCTTCATCCAGGTTAATTAAATATAACCCTCCAAAATTGTACCTGCCGCCAGTTATTTTTGGTTCATTGTTCAAGCGGTTCCAATGGGCGTTGCGGCATACAGTGAAAAATTAAAGGGACGAGTTGAGATAAATGACGTATTAGATTTTTCATGGGTACAGTCAGCAGCGGATACGTCTGCACAGTCGAAGAAGTCAAAAACATCTACACACGATTGTATCGTCAAGAGAATCAGAACTTGTGTAGATCTTTTTTTATTGCTGCTACTGCCTTACTTGCTGAACTAACCTTGTGAATATTTTTAGTACCTAAGTACACTTTGCTGGTAAAGTTTGTTTCTTTTGTAAGATAGGTCGCAGAATAGTTTCGGTGATGGCATTGCTTCATTACTACTTGTGCATTTCGTTATCAATGTATCGCTTTGTTTGTAGGTTTCGGGAAAACGACGTACAGGATTATGTACGTAAATGGCAAGCTTATTTATTTGAATTAATGCCGGGAAGAACAGTTTCTGGATAGATCCAAAAGAGGATACCATACCAGGTAGGATGGACCTGCCTTCGTAGAACAGTCTTGCGATGAAATAAGAAAATATCAGAAATAACATTTATATGTACCTATAAAAATATCAATCAACAGATAAAAGGACCAATGTTAGTGACAGAAGTCTCTTTAAGGCTTTCAATAATAAAAGATAGGGCACGTGTTTATTATTCATTCGGTTGATGTAACGAATACGATGTCGATAAAATGTTTATACAGGTATGATTGATCAATAAGTTGAATTCCTGTTTGACTATGCGTTATATTACAAACAATTGTTTTGTAGACATAATGGCAATGCGGAGAATAACATCGACAACATATCAGTCATTCCATTTATATTAAAAATACTAAATACTGATATAAGACTGAAATTAGGTCATCATCGTAGTATTACTAATCGACACACGAATGTGTGACAAATTTGTCAGCGTTCTTAGGACGCTGCAACAAAGAATTGCATGTTGAATGCCGCTGCCTGTGCAGGTCGATTCGATGCGACATAGACAAACCCCCAATACCCCCATTGGTTAGCTGATTCAACCGGGGACACGCATATCTTATCAGAACTTGTTGAAGATTGTAACGTAGTTTCTTATTACTGTCATAAAATTTTGCGCTCGATAGTTATCGTCGAAGTACCTAAAAGTACGTGGGCAATTACCAAACATGCTTAGTAACTACAGTTATGTTATGCCTTTATTGCGGGAGCCTACGTATTTATTACACACAATAATAAACGATATTCAAGTGAATGATTCGCTTCACATCGCAAGCCGATAAATATTCCAATACCAATAAAATATCGACACATTTCCGAAATTCAATAATTAACACTCTATCTAACAGAACGCCGTAAAAATTAACTCAATGCTAAATTATATCACACAAAGATCTTACTCGAAACATTTCTTATAGCCTATTCAACACAAATCTTCCTAATGAATAGCAGGAACAGTATGCACGTGCTTATTTAATGAAAAGGCAGCTAAGCTATGAGCTATGACTATGACCGAGCGAGTGTAAGATTTGTAATGGGCTATTTATTGCTGGACGTAAATTAATACACAACATGCCATATGGGCTACGTAACCAGTCAGCTGATCGAAATATCGTTACCTGCTTACTTACATAGTTAAGTAGAGGCCGTGCCGATAAGAAAAATTAAACTGAGGAACGTCTTACGTACGTCTTCTGAGGAATTACGAAGAACAGTACACACCATTTCTTTTTACCAGAACAGGTAAAGAGGTCTTCGGTCGATCCTCGGGATCAGCGTTGACAGTGTATGTGCCTCGACGTCGCAACATTGCTTCCACACAAACTAGAGTTAAAGACGCAAGAAATGCACTGCACTGAGCGCATTCGCTCCTTCACTTCGTCGCAAACAATTTTACACATCACAGTATATTTTTTTAACAGCTCACTAGAACTACTAGGTATCACATGGTTGTTGGAAGGCTAATCGACACACTTTAGCAACTAACGAAACGACAGGTTGTTTTCAAATGACTCTAACACCGGATACTGATCGGGGCGGCACAGAACTGAGGAAGTGGGTTAACGAACCAATCGTCAATTTTGCAACATGCACTGGCTGCGACCACGTCGCTCGACTGTGACCGGTGCTTAGCGAAAGGCGCCTCGAAAACCGAGAGTGCGTTAGCGCGGTGCTTCCGCGAATGGCAGGATGGCGCGGTCACGCCGACCGCGAGATAGCGAGATCGTCGACAGCCACTGATAAGGAAGCGATAGCGACCAACAATCCACTTGTATTTGACGTTAGATCCTACTAAATAGCGACATTCGATTCAGAACTGCGTACATCGACGCTCGACTCGAAGTAATTACATATTACATCAGAATTACTTTACGTAAAACCGACATTATTAACATTCTTCCTTCGTGAGCACGAAGTTTTTGTTAAAATACTGGTTTAATTTGAAGCAGTTCTAAAATAATTTAACAAAGACGAGTAGTGGGAAACAGTTTTTTGCTAAAGATCAAAGATCAATTCGTGGAGGTAGACTGAAACAAACAATTCTAGCAACACCAACGTCTACGTTTAATTAGTGTTGTATCGTGGTTATTTTCGTAATGCTTTCATTAATAAACCTTCGGTGAAAACATTTACATAATCGAGCGCGTCTCGCAAAGTGTAACAATGATCTCGTTAGTCAACCGCGAATACACGCGCCAAGGTTGAGTTGCCATGTTATTAAAAATTCAAAACCCGCGTCCGACTAGGTGTTTAACCGTGAAGTGTAACGCTTGGTGAATTTTTTACTCGTCTCCCGTCCGCAATGCAACATCGGCGTTCAAACTGTCCGCGTCCACAAGTCTCCTGACACGAATTCACCCAGAACTAGGTCACGCACATTTAAGTTAAGAACAGTTTTTGCAAAAACTGCGGAGTATATAACCAACAAAGCGCATGAAGGTAACAAGTAAGAATCTAAACACATACTTAATTTAGAAAAACTAGCATCCCACAGCACAGGCATGCGTTTACTTTTATATGTCGTACCTTAATTGTCGCGTCAATCTTTTAATTTTCTAAGAAATGGCGATTCTTAGAAAATTAAAAGATTGACTGTGCGAATCGAAAGTTTCTCACCAATACATGCTAATACTATAACAAACAAATAATAAATATAGTCTCGCATGATCAATTTGTCAAATGTTTTTATATTTATTTTCGTTAAATCCGTAGAACAGTATATACATGTCATACAACGTAAAGACCTTTTCAAAGTTGCCTGCTATGTTCCTACCTGGACAAATAGATACTAACTATTAGGGGTCATGCAGGATTTAATTTTCGTTTAACTATACAAACAAAATTCCGTAGAACTCCCGATGTATCCGTATCTAAAGTTGGCTATATTATCTTTGTTCTGGTAATAACATAGCAATGTTATTACCAGAATAAGATAAAACAGTCATGCAGTCTGCACTTATCTTAGACACCCGTCTTTGATGCTAATCAGTTAAGACTTCATAAAGCAGACACTGACACGAAAAGGTAATATGTCAATATGCTTTTACATGAATTCCAACTGTGTGTAACTGATGCGTTTGGCTTTCTAGTGGAATTGTAAGATCATGGAATATTTTTTTTAATCAAAATTATTATATTGCACCTCTTTCCAATTCGTACTATATTCTATCGTAGATTTTTCAAAGACTTGATGGTCATATCATAATAAATAGATCAATACAATAGGTTGATTTAGGTGTAGATTAGATTCGTTCTTATATCTGACCCGGAGTGCTAAAACATGATCTGAGGTTAAAACCATTCAGACATGGACCCTGTGACTAAAGTGTTTTTGGTAAAATTCGCAACAGGAAATAAATGCGAGGGGAAAATTATGAATGGCAAAATTTGCGAATGTGGAGAAATGCGAAAGGAAACTCAGCTTTAAAGCAAAAATCAATTATGGAGAAAAAAATCGCAAATCGGGGTAATAGTATTAATTTTTTTTATTATTATTCATAAAATATGAGGTACTACGTAGGTATATTGAAAGCTATTTTGATTACCTACATATATTTTACTGCCACTTTCATTGGGAATAGCTTCAAAGAATTGTCTTAATGGCACCCAGCTGACTTAAATGATGCCGTACTCAAAGACGTCAATTGACACTTAAGTCATTTATTAGTGACGATTTGTCGTACAAAAGTTTTTGCTGAAAATGTAACGAATTACGAGTAGCGCGGCGGTAGGCAGGCGAGCGGATTGCGAAGCAAAAATAAATCCAATGAAATCGCTAGGTTTTGCGGGGACAGGAGAATGAGAAGTAAACTCATTGCTCGTTTTTCCTTCGCCATCGCTCAGCTTCCTCTCACATCACTGGTGGAAAGCTACTCTTAAATGGGCATGCCAAGTTTTTGGTATACAGAAGGGGGGGGGGGATTATCTAAGGGGAAGGCCATTCAGAATTTTCCTGACCAACTACAGCAAGTGTACGGGAGGCAGAATACTTTAAAGAGATGCCAGAGGCAGGAAGGAGGGGAGCTGCCCCCTCAATATGCATATGCACCCTTACGCTGTTATATGTAGGTATATCTCTCTCTAACTACTAGTCTGGAACTTCATCAAGAGATATTTAATTCTGGATCTGTGTTTTATACAAAAGTTTTTTTTATCAAGAGGAGACCTATGAATTCAGTTTTTTTTTTCTAAATTTAGGTAGGACTATGGCCTTCAGACTCGAAATCTCATGTCGCGTAAAGATTAACCAAAATACCCGGGAACAAAAACACATTTCTTAGTATTTAATTAATTATACATGATTACTTAAATACTAAGAACATTAATTCAGCATGATTGATTGATTTAAGCTTGATTATCTAAATAATAATAATTCCGTCTGCGGATGGATGTAAAGAATGTACCACTTATCAGTTATCTTAATCATTATTGGCCACTTTAGTGTTTGCTATCGTTTTTCTGATTCATAATAACTCACATTATTTTCAATCAGAAAATACGTTTCCACCTAGTGATACAGGTAAATAGTAAGTACTTAGCAACTCAATTTAAAACCTAAGTAATTCCGAATTATTACGTCTATTTTATTCTATAAATGTAACCCCCTTATTCAAGTACTCATTAAACCTTTTTTTAACACGTTGTAGTGTGAGTGTAAGGGGACCCATATCACAACATGTTTTGTCTTTATATTATTATTGTTGTGAAATTCTATATTGTTAATTTGTGTTACAACTTATGTCATTTACTTTGCCACAAAGGATCAATAAAACTAATTTACTAACCTCCTTATAGTATTGATTTATTTAACTAGGTCAGTAATTAGCGTTTTGCCAAATAATAACTATAAAACCTAGCAGTTTTTAACATATTTAAAAATATAGTGTAAGCATATAGCGGTCACGCCATGCCAAAAAATACGCGTACCTTCTACCACATAACGAAGGTATGTAACATGTGTATGGAGGTACATGTGCATGTCATACTAAAAGTAGTTAATTCTCCCCATTTATGTTGGGGGCGGAGACTGAGGGTACTATATGGAACTTGAATGGTGCATGGAGGTGTATGGTCGCTTTGGATGTGGTGCTATTGTACATTCTGTGCTTGAAGAAAAAAAGGGCCACCATTTAATAGGCCAGGGGGAGAGGTGAGGCAAGACAGGTTATGGGGAAAAATGATTTGATGGTACAACAACACAATCCTAAGCAATATTGTCTATAATTTAATACAAAATATAGGCAATATGTTCATGGAGTTTCTTTCCAGACTGTACAGTAAGTAGACTGATTGACTACACAGTTCTTTCAAACTTCAGAGGGCAGCTAGCCCTCCCTGCACTCCATGGTGACTTCTATGGAAGTACCTAAGAAAAGTTAAAATTTCTGGCACTTAACAGTCTAAATTTATGAATTAACTAAAAAGCTTTAGGAATATCCCAGTCAGTTCAGACAAACAAGTTTGCATATTTTTAATTCATTTAGCGATTTCTGTGTACATAGCAATTGTTGTCAAAAACCTAACAACAAGATGGTCTAGCATGGCCATCAGACCACTTCATCCTGTCCTGTTAGGTGGGATGGTGATTAAAAGCAGATTTAAGAATTCAAAGTGTTCATGATTTTGAGTTTTTTTTAAACATTACTTGAACCAGTACCCCATTATTATTATGGATATATTTTAAAATGTAGGAATAAAAGGTTTTTAAAAATGAGAATTTGATATACATTTTTTAATTTTTGGAATCGAATATAAATTCAAATACAAACTCAAATAAAATTTAAAAGGGTTTTTTTAATTCCTAATTATATCAAATCAAATCAAATCATAGAGACATTCATCATCATCATACAAAGATTTACCCCTCACAGGGGCTGAGCCCGAGACCTCTAGTTTCATAGTTAGGATTGCTAACCACCGGCTTATCTGGCCATCCATTTACCATACACTTGATATTTTTATAATTAACTAGCTTTGGCCCACAAGTTCATATGCATGGAATTTGGAAGTAGATATCTAACTCGGCTTTTAAGAGGCATATCAATATAAAACATACACCAGACATTAAGTTAGACCTCCAGCAATACAATTATGAAAACTGCATTTAATTTAGTGTTCGTTTTTGTGATGCATGTATGGTCTACCAAGTAATTGCTTGACCACTTTTGAACCTTACTCCTTCGTAATACGGTCGAAAAGTGGTCAAGCAATTTCTTGGTCGACTATACAAACATAAAGACAGCTACTACTAGCATACTATTGCTTTTATAAATATCCTCACATTTAATTTATTTTTTTAATATCTCCTATGTTACTACAGTCAGTGTCAAATATACCAGAGCAGACAAGGTGTCAAAAATATCTGAACTCGACTCTATCCTCGTAAGGCCCACATCAAATTTTGTTCTATGAATTTTGAACCATAGCGTTTGAGACAGTGAGTTCAACGTCAGTTTGACATTTGTCCTATATTTAAAACTTGGGGCCTTACAAGGCTATTGTCGAATACTTTCGGGCGTGTTCAGATATTTTTGACCACCTTGCCCGCTCTGGTATATTTGACGCTGACTGTACAGACATTGGTCAGTTACAGATATATATTTCAAGCTCTTATAAATCAGTATTAATCACTAAGTTCAACATTTGGGTGGTCCTAAACCAGTATTAAGTCAAGAGAGCAAGAGAGAGAGAGAGAGAGAGAGAGAGAGAGATTCAGTTTTTGGGTATGGTAAACACAGCTTTATTGGCACCCAAAGTACAAGCCATTGGCATCTAGTTTTTGGATGATTGTCACTACTACCAACTTAAAACCAAATTGAGTTTGACCATCATTAGAAAGGTTTGGACAATGAGTGTTTACCCTATTCATTTAGTTTTATGACTTTCAGTGGCGAGAATCCAACTAACTTGTCTATTTTGTATGTACTTCAGGGAGTTTGGTAATGAATGTGTTAATAGACAAGATATGGCAACAGTAGTGTAGTGTGCTGTAATGTAACACAATTACTTTAGCTGTACAGTCAAATAAAATGCATAGATTGACCCAGTACTTAAGGTAAAGTAAAATCCATTAACTATTGATTCCTGTTACCTAGATACTGGATTAATGCAACGTAATCTTATAAAGGGAGCATTAAAAGGTTTGGTTTAAAATAGACCTCGCCTAATTATAGCTACTAAGTACAGAGTAGTCTAGTATGAGGGAACTTATTGGATTTTAAGGGAAAAACTGTTAAATGGGATTTAATAGGCACCAAGCCTCCACAGATTATTTGAGCATATAGCTGTCAAATATGTAAGTATAGGTATCGAACCAGGTAGCATATTTCGAATTCTGATGTAGAGGAGATATTTGATAATTACGACTTTTTTAATTACGTCATGAAGTAACCTCAAAGAGATAACAGAATTACATAGTAATTAACCAGAAATTGCTTAGCAACTGCACAAAATGGACCCGACGACCGCAAGGCAGGGCGAAGAGGCGGCGACGGAATTATAACTTCCTATGTTTCAGGGATATTCTAAAATACTACGCACTTTTATCAAACTTAGTTATTTTGACGTGCTAACTGTCACACGCCGAGGCATATGTGGCAGAATCGAAGCACAGGCTGTGGCCATTTTTGATATGCTTCGGACATAAAACGCTGCCGATATTGATTATTTCTAATTACTGTAAGAATGAACCTTAAATTCTAGGATTAATTGTGGCAGTTTGCAGCCATATTTGAAATTGTCAGTATCGAGATACGTCACAGGCGTAGGAAATCACGATGGCCGACAAAAGAATGGTTAGGTAGTGGATACTTACTGCTGATTTTTACCCCTCCAAGTGGTTTAGGTGGTTGATTGTCGAATGTCTTTCGAACGGATTTGCTGCCCTCGGCGAATGACGTGGTCCTAGGGCGTCCGCTCATTATTATAGGTATAAAATAAAAGGCTTTAGAATCCTGAACTTCATAGATACTTCACATTTCTCGTTACCACCCTTGCACTCGCACTGAACTCTCTCACTTAGCCGACGAAATACAGAGTTATGGGTGTAATAGTCAAAACAATATCACTAAGATACAATTAAAATCAAAACAAGATTGTCTTATTAGGCTTTTACATTATCATTTTGTTGAATTTTCAAAATTTACATCGCTAAGGTGAACGACAGATTTTTAGTTTCTTGATTTCTTCAGACTTGTACTAGTTCGGCTAGTTTCGGCGTTCACTCGGACGTTCGATCACTGAACGAAGGTGACGTCACATGAAAGCTAGAGACCTACAGAGCCATCTAGCGTAAAATAGTGAACTATAATTTGATAAAGCAGTCAAAGTCTATTGTTTATGGAGAGATAAGGTCGGCTACACACAAAACGAATGACTATGATTCTTATACGAAGTAGCTTGAGAAATGCAAACCATTCTGCCAAAGATGTCAAGCTACGTTCAAAATAAAATTGACTATGAATAAAATACAGCAGATAATTTTTAAAAACAAATTCAGAATAATTTTCCATTTTTTGTGTGTAGCTGATTGTAGCTACAAAATGATAACATTTTGTTTCCTTAACATTGACTTAAAATGTATTGTTTTTAAAATATTTTCTGTATGCAATGTTAATGGATAAATAACGAGGGCAGTTCATAAGAAATTAAGATAATGATAATGCCCTACTCCCTGCATAGGTAGATTAGAGATACATAGCAATAAAAGTAACGCTGATGGACATCGGAATACTACATCGTTAGATACCTATTCTAATTAGATAAAATTAAATATGTATTTATATGAGTTGCTAAGTCGCTAATGTGCTTCTTTTCGAGCGTTTATCTAACACCTAGTTTAAGCGTTAAACCGCGATTTAAATAATAAATGGTGCAAGCCCCAAACAATGACTGAGCAACACGACCTTCGTAGATGAAACTTAGTTCACTGTTTTACACGTTCACATGGCCACACGTCTAGGGCTGCGACTTCAATTAGGTAATCAAAGCAAGTCGGATCAATCCGTCTGCGCTGCGCATGGAGGGGACGGGCGCCGCGCGACAGTTGCGCGCGCGCAGCGAAAACATGCGCGCGGATACACCGTAGCTCGCAAACATAATGTGAGTTGAACTAAAGTGCGCATCACAAAGAAATTAAAAACCCCGTCGAACAAAATGGAGTGCTACACATCAGACAGCTGTGATAGCGACAGCCGAGAGCAAAAAACTTTAGACCTATCTAACCAGTTGTTGGATATGAGCGGCCTGTCGCTGGAACTTCGGGGCATCGTCGACGAAAAGGATTGCGCGGAAAATTACGAGATAGTTCTTCTTTACAGCAACAGAATAACTGCCCTGCCTGACACAATAAACAGGTTCTGTAACTTGAAGATCTTGGACGTGAGCCACAATAGGCTCAAGACTCTCCCCGATGTCCTCAAGTACTGTCCGCTCACTTCGCTCATAGCCAAACACAACTTGCTCACCAACGAGTCATTGCCAAAATGCTTCTGCTCAACAAAGAATACGCTAAAAGAACTGAATTTAAGCGGAAACCAACTCAGCTCATTCCCAGAACAAGTAATGGAACTAACGTCGCTTAGATACCTCTACATGGGTGGAAATAATATAGGCAACATACCAAAGGATATATGGAAATTAAACAGGTAGGTTAGTTTTGTCAGAATAAAAATATTCACAACTTACCTGCTAGTAAAACATGCTTCTAATCGGTATACACTCTTAATTTTTCAAAAGTTACTGTACAGTTTTATTCACTAATTGGTAATTACTCGCCTAGCTCTTATCTGTCACTGTTGATAAGAAAAACATATTTGTTGTATGGCTAATCAAATAGAAGCCCCCACACGTAAGTATGCGAAATGTTCTGATGATTGGCAGCAATTGTTAATTACTTATCAATATTAAAATATGCAACACAATCTTGCGATTACTGAACATTTGTTGAATAATTACTTAAAATAGACTTCTCTACGTATAGTTAAAGTATCTAGGCTGCGTAATAAAACAAGTTTCAAGTTAATAAATTAACTTTTTAAGTATCATGTCGTCATTGAAGCAATATATGATAGAACCAACTTATTATCCAATGGCGTTATCGTAATTTGAAAGTCGTGCAAAATTTAAATCGTCATTAGGTCAGAGGTTGAGCGACCGACATTGATAAGTGATAATGTTAGGTCCCGTATTTAACTAGGTACATACATATGTATGTATTAAGTGTGTATGATATATTATAGTGCCCATTCAACTACGTCAATATTTAGATTTACATCTATAAAGGTTCTTTGTTATGAGGAATGTCTATATTATCGAGCGAGTATAAAAGGTTGTTTCACCAACATCGTCACGTGACAGTACAGTTCAACATGTTTCAACAATAGAATACCTAGGTGATGTTTACACAGTACACATAAGCGACCTATAGCATATGTTTTGGGTTGATTACAAACAATGCTTATTAGTTACTAGGCGGATTACGATATCATTTTCCTCCGGGAGCTCTCTAAGTAAATTTACCTAATTATATCCTGTAACTTACTTGTTGCGTTACTCGTTTCACCTTCGTCGTTAATAATACGCTCCAAATAAATGCGACCTGAAATCAGATAATTATTAACTTGATATATGATGGTCCTTTATACGTGCATATTTTTTAGGTCGACGTCAAAAAGATGTTTACACTTTTTCACCTAATTGCAATGGAATAAAATAATAAAGTGGAAACATATCTTTGACACTGTACCTAACACCTCCAAAAGTGTGCGTTTTATATACAAATAAGTAGAAGAAAAATTTAATAAAATGGTTTTCTTTGGCCCACCCTAGATTTCGTCTTTTGTTTAACTATAATATATCTGGATTTGACTTAACAGCTCGTATCTATAGGATGCCTAATATGACGAAAAACGATAACCGCTATCAAACCGCTATCAGCTTACATAGATATGTCTGGTGCTGATTATTGGTTAGATAAACTATTTATACTGAAGAAAAAAGATCAAAGAGATTATATATGAAGCAAAAACAATTTCAGATATCGAAAAGAAAATGTTGGTCCCCTGAACCGGATTTTATTGATTAATTTATAAATGTAATACATTTGTGCACACGTTAGGTACGAGTATGGCGTAGGTACTGGGTGTTAGGAAATCTCAGTAACAATATTTAGCAAGGCAGTCTTGTTAAGTCTCTAATTACAGTTGAGGTGCTACCAGAAATTAACATTAGCATTATCTGTATACAGGGGCGTAACTAGGGTGGGGCAGGTGGGGCAGGCAGGGCATGTGCCCTGGGCGCCAAATAAGGGGGGCGCAAAAAACTAAATTTACTAACTACCTATAAAAAAATACAATCCAAATTCGTATACATGGCCACATAAAAGTCTTTTGAGGATCATTTAATCCTTATTGTAGATACATTTTATTCCAGACGGGGACATATTTGTGATATTTTAAAATAATAAAAAAATGATTCACATAGGGAAAGGGGCGCAGTTTGGATGCGAGCCCTGGGCGCCATTTTACGTCGCTACGCCCCTGTCTGTATATATATTCAGGCTTTGACTTGATTACTGTAAAAGAAATGTGCCATTGTAATTTAATTTCGGAGATATATGCAAAGCAGCTTATCGGCACCCCAGCTAGGCATTTTTTATTCTTATTTCCAAAAAATAAAGGAATATTACATACATTATTTTTCCAACAAGTACAAATTGCATCTTCAATATTTAGGAATGTTTCATCCAGTGGCCTTAACATGACTACCCTAGTTTAATTTATCTCTATGTGCCTCCCTTTATTATGTCACTAGTTAAACAGAGCCGCAGGATACGCTACGTTGACGCATCTGCATGCCATAAGGAAAACAATTACCTTAAATCCTCAGCATACATATATTGTTAGACACAAGTTAAAGAACATGATAAATACTACCCACAATGATTTGCAAAACTGGATCACGCCATAAACTAATTCGCGAGTTCTTATCTATATACAGACATACACACATCAACGATAGCGTTATACAAAGCATTACACGTTATCGTCCCGGCGAGACTGCCAAAGGATGTAGGTATTTTCATAACTCATAACACAACGATTATTGGCATTAATAACCACTTAATAACTTAATAAACGGACTGGCAACGAGGTGTAGTCTAGCTAAATAGGTATATATACAATATACCAACGAAACAACAATAGGTATATATATTTTTTTTTTTGGAATTCGTAGAAAGTATAGCCTGAAACCTATTCTGGACTAAATATTATTCCATCTAAATCCGTTCAGCCGTTTTTACGTGATGCGCGTACAAACAAACAAAATTAAAATTGTCTTATCGTGTTCAGTTACTCATTTTAAGTCGCCCTAGATGGTTCTTTTTTTTAATCTTCAATGTATGTATACATTTTTGTCTTAACGATTTTATTTTATGTTCCTATAGACAAATAATATTTTTTTAAGTAATAGTAAAATGCTGTTTATTTAGGTAAATATATTTTAATGTAGTATTTTGCAAAACATATTTAGGTACCAAATTGTTCACTTACATCATTTTACATCCTAAGAAGGAGCTTTAACTTCATGTATACTTAATATATAAGAATGTAATAGACATTTTCAATTTACAGAACGTCTAATTGAAAACAATTGTACCTAGTAACTATTTCAGATTAAGTAGGTACGTACGTACTATCTACGTACCTAAACTAACAAAACGTATTTACGACAGCTTACAGATTCTTTCGCTAGGAGGCAACCAAATCGTCGATGTACCGGACGCGGTGGGTAGACTAACATCCCTCCAAGCTCTGGTGCTCAGCGACAACCTAATAGAACAGCTGCCGAATAGCATCGCCCACCTAAACCAACTACGCTCCCTGCTGATCCACAGAAATAAACTAAAGACGCTGCCTACTCAAATCATTAAGTTGCGATGCCTAACTGAGGTAAGAAATCACCCAAGCACCACTGTCAAAAAATTCTCGGTATTTTGATAAGATAGTACTTACTAGTTTACACTTTTTACCGCCAACGTACCTTGCAGACTCACTACGTTGTAAACAGGAAAAAATAAAATAAATATGCTGTAGAAAAAAGCTAAAATTTACTTTGTATAGTCGACCAAGTATTCGCTTGACGACTTTTGAACCTTATCCCTTTGTATTACGGTCGAAAAATGGTCAAGCAATTTCTTGGTCGACTATACCTATAATTCTCTTAGTAAATGCATTTATCTACAACATGGGTAATATAGTAAACAAAAAGGAATTGCGTAGTAGTACATTGCACACAGTGACTTGTCATAATATCATTGATTGCACACCAATTATCAATATATTCACGTGCGGTGTGTGTGAACGTGAATTATTGCGAATGTAAACAAGACCAGCCGGTTTCTTGGTGATGGAATTGTATTTTGCTTGCAGCTAAGTCTTCGAGACAATCCTCTAGTTGTGAGGTTCGTTCGAGACATGACCCTCCAGCCTCCTTCGCTATTAGAGCTTGCTGGCCGGACCATCAAGTTACACGAAATCCCAACCCTGCCTGGCGAAGTGCCTATGGACCTTATTAAATATTTAGGAGCTGCGCAGTGTTGCGTGAATCCAAAGTGCAAAGGTGAGATAATAAAAAAATAACAGTTCTTATTAATTTCTTGTTATTCAGCGTTCCCAAGCTGGGATAGCGACTTACAGATACCATAATATTGCACAACAATGACGAGGCAATTTTAAAGCACTCGTTTTGAATTCAACGCAATAAGAGCCAGATAAAAACATTAACACATATTCTTAGATAAAATAAAATCAATAAAATTTACTTACACCTTCGATTTCCATTGTAGAAAAAATGGTTGTCTTGATTCTGGGCAGGCTTTCGAATGTGTTCATAGTAAACACAACGCATTTTATAAGAAACGGTATGGTTTTTTAAATACCTGTTTGACAACTGTGTTGTAAGCTTCAAAATTAACGTGTGGGTAGTTTGTCGTTTGTCGGTACTTACCTGCCGAATGTAACGGTCAGATACTTTTAAACAGCTGTTTTACTTCTTATGATTTCAGGGGTTTTCTTCGACAATCGAGTGGAACACATCAAGTTCGTTGACTTTTGCGGCAAATACCGTATCCCACTTCTGCAGTACCTGTGCAGTTCAAAGTGTATTACCGGAAGTTGGGAAAGTCGGGAAGTGGACAGTAACCCTCACCCGCATATGATGCGAAAGGTTCTTTTGGGGTAGTATTCATAAAGAATTTTCTTGGGAATGGCTTTAAAAACCTCTTAAAATCTAGTGATTGTGTTCAATTAGAATTATCTCTACTTGCATGGAAATTTTCAAAATTCATGACAAGTATTTCCAAAACACATAAGACAAATATTTTGAATTTTATTGAATAAGTATTTTGTATTCATGTTTGTATAGATTATGTTAATGTGTATATTTTGTTAAACAAATTGTTTTAAATTCATATCATTTATTACCTATTATTCTAAAAAATTAAATAAACGTTACTGAAGACACTTGTGTTTGTCATCACTTAGTTTCTTGTAGAAATTTCATCCTCTCATCTTTGCCTCTCTGAATGGCTGCTCTGAATAATTTGCAATAAAGCTCAATAGCGACGGGGGTGTCGTCATTTCCTGGCACCGGATAAGTGATCAAATTAGGATTACAATTGGTGTCCACAATGCCAATGGTAGGTATAAGCATTTTCGCGCTGTCTCGTACGGCCGTGTGTTGATTTAAGATGTTATTCTGGGTATTTAAGAATATGCACAGGTCAGGTAATCTTGTGACTGCACCAAACTGATGGTTAGCATTTGTAAATATACCTCCTCGCCAGAATCTAGTATGGGCATATTCACCACATTCTTTGGCTGTTTTTTCAACTAAATGAGCATTCAGTGCGTTTCTGTTGAAAAAACAAATGATTCCACCTCTGTAGGCTACATGTGCCGTAACGTTGAGTGCTTTGCGTAGGTGTTCTGCTGTTATATCTAAGTTGAAGATCAAATGGCCCAGCCGAGAACCATACAAGTACGGCCTCATGTAATCATTTAGAGATCCTTCCTTGTGACCAAAATGCACTCTCGCATCAAACAAATCCTTCACAGTGAATAGATTGTGGACTTGAAAGTAATCTGGGTGGTCTAGGGGATTTTTCCGCTGTACAGTCGTCTCTACAACAAAAATATGGGTGTTTCAAAATGTTGATTTATTTTATTTGATTGATCAGGGAATGATGTTTGGTACAACAAGGCCTAAGAGTTTTTCTGTTAGGGAACTGGTTCTTTGATGTTAAACCAAGATTCATAGTTAATATTTAGATATGATAAAGAATCAATAGATCATGAACAGGTAAAATAGTGCTATTTGAGTATTATAGTAATATCATTTGACAAGATTTGAAACAAATGTGACCTACTATTATGTGCACACCATCCTTAAACTACCTAGTTACCTGTTCACATAATACCCACATACATAGGTACTTATTCAATCTATTCTTGGCAGATATAATGACATTTACTCCAGAAGTCATTATAGCGTTTATTGTGAGTTGTGGAGAAAGGGCCAATATTATTATTTAACTTTTAAAACTTTGGTTTTCTCTCCTAAGAGATATTATATGGCACGGGCCGAAGCCAAGTGCTTAAACGACTTAACTCGTAATAGTCAGGAATGATTTCAGGACTATTCAACAGATATTATTATTATTATTGTATTATAGGCGAGCAGCATCACTGCTAATATCCATATCTCAAATTTCCACAACTTATTTGGAACTCTTGTTTAAAATATTAAAAGTTCACACACATAATGCTAGGTAAAGTTTAGATTAATGCTTTGCTTCCTCTCTACACCAACCCTAAGGCTGCATGTAGAAAAGGAGAAAAGACTTGACGATAAAATACCCTAAAGCTGGCCCTTTATTCAATGGAAAATGTGTAGGCAATTGTTTACAAAATATCGCAAATCACTTTATAGGTATACAATTTTAACCCATTTGTTGCCGAAATCGCGTCATTGCATTACAATAAAGGTATGCATTATAATATAGCAATGAATGGGATAATACCTACCAAGACACTAAATCGCATGCTTAGTATTAAAGTGACCCATTTCTGAATAATACACGTCCCAAAATATTACCTTAATTAAAAGACATAGGGTTTAATTTTGGGAAATATCATATTCAGAATTGAGTCTGTTTAATTCTAAGGGTGCGAAATATCTGTGCATGTGTTTCTGGTGATGTGTGAGGCTCTTAATATTGACTCTAGATTTATTATACAAATTCAGGCTCTATGTAAGATGGTGTATTTACACACTGTTTAAACTTCAACATCAATATAAGACATCAGAATTGTTTTGCAATTCCTCAATATGCAATTCCTCAACATATAAATCTTCATAAATCAAAAGCAATACCATTAAGCAATAGTATTTTTGTAACCGAATTTCCTTTGATTTTCATTTTTAAATGTGAAACATTCAATTTTGGTTACAAAAATTTAATAACAAACGGCGCCATCTCGCGTCAGCTGACGGTAGCTGTAAAGCTACCCAGTTGTATCTGACAACTTCTTAAGTTTCAGATAGGTGACACCGAGGGTAGTTATACTCTTTAAATCTATAATGTAACACTTCGCCACTTTATTTAGTGGTAATGTGGCGAAGTGGTAACTGGCAAACGGAAGGCACGGATGCTCATGTTGCAGGTTCGAGTCCTGCCATTACCCTATTTTTACTTTGTGTTGTCATTACATAGCACTTTATTACTTAGTGTAATTAATAAGTACAACAAAAAAATTTGTCAAACTCGTATTTTCATTTAATTTGTTCAGTGTTATAGGTACTTAAAAATTGCATTAAAGAAATCTCAGACTTAAAGGGTTGACTTACAATAAATATAAAGATTGCCTTTAGAAATTAGAAAACCTAATCAGCATACCTTCAGGTACTGCTTGCGATACTTGTGCAGGCTGAATTACCGTAGAATTGTTTCTTAATGATGAAAGTCCAGTCCGTAGGGGTCCTTTAACATGACCAAATTCAGAATGTTAAGTAAAATAACAAATGTATATTGGTATTTATTATGATTATTTGAAACTTACGTAAAGTTCGAGATAGCATTTTGTGACTGATATTGCAGTGGGATAATGTAATTCGTTAATAGTAAATCAGCCTCAAGAATTAATAAAGCCTAATATTTGCAAGTTTACATAAATCCGGAACAAATATCTTCAGTTTAACTTTATAACCTCAAATTCAATTTGTCATTTTTTACTTTTTTTTGCGTACTTAAGCCGCTTATTCACGGTCCATCTTGATATACAAGCTACAATTATACAGCAAATAGAGCTGAAGTTACGAGCGATAAAAGCGCAAAAATGCAGAAATTGCTTATTCAGAGAAAGCCATTGTCGCTTTTTTGCGTTTCTATCGCTCGTAATTTCTTAATGTGAATCCACCTTTATCTGCCACGACTCGATAAGCGGTTTTACCAACCGTCTATCCCTATAGTCTATCCTATCTGTCTTTTATTAACTGTGTTGAATGTACACGCAGTGTAGCAAACCCTACAGTTTTAACTGTAGATCTACAGTTTTTTGGAAATTCTCTTTTTTTAGTTTAGGCCTCGAAATCTACAGTTTTTTGATGAAATGGAAAATCAAGAAGATTTACAAATTGAAAACGAGATAGTAGCTAGTGATACTATCCAACATGTACTATTTTATTGTTATGGATGATGGACCTTTTTAAGCTGATGTAATCAAACTTCCTCAAAAATCGCTAGTCACGTTTCCTGAAGTGTTACAATACTAGCTTTTAAATATTACTAATTAAAACCACAAAAAAAATATAACTAATTTTATTTGACATAATGTATCTTTATGACTTTTGATAATTAATTTGATTAAAACTTTGATAATCACATGATATTTTTTCAGTTTTTAAATCCCTCTCTAAATTGTATTCTATTTATTACCATCATTAAGTAATAAAAAGATAAAGCTGTAGATTTCCTGTTTTTAAATTTGATATTACAGTTTTCTAGTTTTTTTCTGGCATATCTACAGTTTAGCTCTATGCTGGGGCTGGCAACACTGTGTACACGGACGGATTATCTGGACCCCAATTCTCGGGTCATGCGAGACGCTATCTCGCAAGCCACATACGTCAAAAATGACAGATTTCCTTGGGATTTGACAGTTATTCTCGTGCGAGATGAATCTCGCATGAACCCAGAATAGGGGCCCAGCCCCTCTAGCACACTATCGTTTATCGCTGACATAAAGCATTCGTCCCTTTCGCACACACCTACTGGCTAGAACGGGATAAATGCTTTATGTCATCGATAAAAGCTAGCGTGCTAGGCCCCCAGGTCGTGCATTATCAGGACATCGGACGTAGACGTACATTCTACATTAACTGAACCCAATGCTCAATATTGCTGGGTTGTTTCGTGGTTGTTTCTTTTAATTATTTTGCTCCTATACATACAATAAATTGTGAATTTGTGTGATATTACTATTGATAACTGTTAGTAGTATCATGGCGAAAACAAAGATTGAAGATGTCGACTTGTACGCTCTCCTTGAGCTCACAATTGGCGCCACAGAATCTGAGGTAAGATTAGGGTTTTATCTAAATACTGAAGTAACTTAGTTTAATGTAATAAATCTTTAATGTTAAATGTTATATCTAAATATAATAAGAATTCTGAATGCTTAATCAAATTTCTTAAGCTCGCCACTAACACAACTTCAAAATTTTTTAATTAAAATATATGCTGCAATACTTTTTCAGATCAAAAAAGCGTATCGAAAAAAGGCTCTACAGTGCCATCCAGACAAAAATCCAGACGACCCAAAAGCTGCAGAAGCGTTCCATGAGCTTTCCAGGGCTTTGGAAATTCTTACGGATGCTGCAGCAAGATCAGCTTACGACAAAGTACTCAGGGCAAAGGAAGCTGCTAAACTCAGACACAAACAATTAGACAGCAAGAGACAGAAACTTAAGGAGGATCTTGAGAGGAGAGAGAGAGAAGTTGTTGGAACTAACCTTACAGACGAACAAAAGCTTGCAGCAGAAATACTTAGACTACAAAAAGAAGGCAGTAGACTTTTGCAGGAAGAACAAAAGAGAGTCAAAGAAGAAATACAGAGAAGTCTAGGCCGCCTCAGCGAGGCTGTGTGGGATTCCAGTCTCAATAGAATTAAGATAAAGTGGAAGGCAGACAAAACAGATGAAAGCAATGGTGGATATAATGAACCAATACTAAGGAAGTTTTTAAAAAAATATGGCGATATTGTAGCATTAATTGTATCATCTAAGAAGAAAGGCACTGCATTGGTAGAGTATTCCACTAAAGAAGCTTCAGAAATGGCAATTGAATTTGAAAAAGGTAATTTTTCAAAATTTTCAATACTATGAAGTTTATTATTTTAAAATAAAGGGAGAAAAGTGTATTGTGTACATATTTTCGACCTTGAATGTACCAGTTTTAATGTTTAATTATTTAAGTACTATCAAAGGTCAGTGAGTACTATCAACTGATTGTATTCTTTATTTTTCAGGTTTACCTGATAATCCACTGACTTTAAAGTGGCTTCATGACAAGCCTATACTGACAACAAAGAAGGATGTTGCGGGACCATCTTTAGTAACTGACAGAGATTATGAATCACTTGTTTTGACAAAAATGAGACAAGCAGCAGAAAGGCAGAGGTTGATAGAGGAAATGATGAAAGAAGAATCTTGACAAACTGAATAAACTGTATTAAAACATGAAAGTTTTATTGCATAATATTTGACATTGTTGAGTAACATACTTAAATAATGTTATTCCTATTGTACTTCAAAGAAATAGTATCAATTGATGAGTAATAAAATAATACATCAAATCAAATGTAACAATGTTGATATTATAACATTTTGATACTTGCAAAATTGGATCATTGTACTTTACACTTGAGATAAATATGATCTTGTCATTAAAATAAAATAAATCATATCTTATACATTTTTATTAGTAGCTATATCAAATGGTTTCCACTCTTTTATGAATTCTAACACCTTTTTCCTCTGCAAATCACCATACTCCCTTTGTGGGTTTTTCCACAGGTTATGATCTAGATCCAGTATTCCACCAATGACTTCCTGGAAATAAAGCAAAGATGATAAAAAAAGCAAAAGTCATCACCATAGTGATTATGATATGGAATTACAAGATGATGGAACTTCATTATACCTTTTCTGTCAATCACTCTTTATAAATATTTGTCTTACCTCTGCAAAATTCCTTGGAAACAAATGTTGATCCTCTATAACATGAGCAAAACCTGGGTCCATTCCAAAATCAATCCAGAAATATGGTAGTCCTTTAGGGACACCTTTCCTTATATTTTTACCCTTTAAATCAACAACTTTTTTGTTCATTGACCATTCTGCTTCACATTCCAGAAGTGCTTTCTTGAAATAAATAGCTGCCATGTCTCCAACATCTCTGGGTAAGGGCACACAGTTAATAACCATATGTGGGAATCTGTGCAATCTTGTAGCAGTCTCGAAGAAAACTACATCTTTATCTTGTGAATTAAAAAAATTGGTGATAGCTCGCCTATAGTTCTGAAATTCAAGTATTAAATAAAGCATAATATGTAATCAAGTAATCATAGGAAAACGACAAAACTATCAAATTTGTATAATATACCATTATTTCTTCCCAAACATCTTCATCTACAGAAGTAACACACGTAGAATGTTGAATTGTAGTGATAATACACTGCCCCTTCACCAAAGACTTTTTTGCTGGGACAGCCATATAAATTTTTGTTCCACAGCTAACCATGAGGTGCTTCAACATATTCTTAGAGTCCACACAATGCTCACATCCTTCAAGGGACCTCTCAATCTTAGTGTGCATATTGATTGCCTTTTGTTTTTCTCTTTCATTGTCCTTTGCTTCATTTCTGTTCTTTGATATCTCATCAGTGAAAATGTCCTCCAGATCATCATTGGGATTTTTGTGCTTGCCCGCAATTTTGGCAAGCTCTGCATCTTCATTGTAATTATCACCATATTTTTCTTCTTGGAACTGTAATGATACATGATAATAAACATGTGCAATGAATTTATGGAGTATTTCATGAAGATCCACTACAATGAATATATATAAAAACTTACCATTTGTGCCAAGTTGTACCTATCATCATTGCCAAAGTACTTTGTCCTTTCTCCAGAAGCATGTGTTTCTGCTTTCCTCTTTCCTCCTTTACTTCTTGGGTCTCCAGTAGACCCTTTAGTTAATGGTCTGCTGTTACCCAAGCTGTTAGTAGATATAAGCATCACACCATCATCATCATCATCTTCTTTGCCAGCATCAGGATTCTGTTTCCTGTACTCTCTTGCTGCCTCTAGTTTTACTTTAAGTTCATCAACTAGTTTTGTGTTGCCCATTATCTCTGCCTTAACAATTTTTGCTGCTAATTTGTTCATTTTCTCATCACTTAAGTATGGAGTATTATTTTTCTTTTGCTGGTTGATTTCTACTGGATGGGAAGTATTTGGTATTGATTCTTCAAGTGAAGGAGATGTCTCTCTTGGGTAGCTTCTTCTATTGTCTCTTGGTTCTATTCTTCTATCTTCTTTTAGCTCTTGTCTCCTATCATGTGTCATTTCTCTCCCTCTTTCCTCTCTAAAGTCATTTTTATTACTGTTCTCTCTTGAATCTTGCCTATTGTCATCTTTTTTTGCTTCTTTTCTCCAGCCACCAGATTGGTTACTGTATGAGCCATAACTGTAATGGCTGGTTTTACTTTTGTAATCTTTATCAGTATTTGGTTCTCTTGAACTTGAGGATCGTGAATATAGGTCAGTATTATTGTCAGGTTTTAGAAATGGCTTGGACTTACGGAAACTCTCTGGTGTTTGTGGTAGGCCTCCCCCGCCACCTTTCCAATAGGGATTTAGCTCCCGGCTACTTGTTGCTGGGTTGTATGAATCAATATGTTTTTTTTCTTCCTGTTTTGGTTTTCTAATGTCGTCTTTTGTGTATGTCTTCATGATACCTGTCATTGCCATCCAGCCATCACGCTCTGTGTGGCTTTGCTCTGGTGCTGGCTTCTCCACCCATTCATCTTCGGATGAGCTTGAACTTGAGGACTGGAATGTTTCAAGGAATCACTTTAGAAAGTAATTAAGGAAACATGGATCGTTTTTCTAAATTTACTGGTAGCCAGGCGCTGATTTCTTTGTGGAGCTACAAGAATATTGGCGCACCACTGCAACTGCACTGGGGCCGAAGCAATTAAGTTGCCGCGCGTGCGAATGAATACGAGTTGTACGATAGACAGAGGATTACAGTAGGACGCCTAAACGGTGTTTTTGTTCGAAGTGAAACTTCTGTACTTGTACTATTATTTATTCTATGCTACAGCTTGATTCTAGCTCGTCAGTAGTTTGTGTTAGGGCCTTACAGTTAAGCGGTAAAAGTTAAATATAACTTACGCTATGCCGTTTACGCTCACGTTTCTCTTTATGTTTGCTTTTCTTCTTGAGCTTGTCTTTATTTCGCTTTTCCTTCATAATATTCCACAAAAATAATTCAAGACGAAGTAAGTGTACAGTACACGAAAAAACAAAGTGCTTGCTTTGCTTGCCCACAGAGTGAGTAGAGTGAACCCGAACTGTCAATTAAAGAAGTTGTCAAACAGGGGGCCTAGCACGCTAGCTTTTATCGATGACATAAAGCATATATCTCTTTCTAACCAGTATGCGTGTGCGAGAGTGACGGAAGCGTTTATGTGCGCGATAAAGCTAGCGTGTAGAGATGGTCAGCTGACATAAAGCATTTGTCCCTTTCGCACACGCGTATTGGTTAGAACGGGATAAATGCTTTATGTCATCGACATCGACATCGATAAAAGCTAGCGTGCTAGGCCCCCAGGTACCGACCCGATATACTTGCAAGACTTGAAAGTATTTTTCGATTAAAGTATACTGTCCCTTCGAAATAAGTACTACTACATCGAACTCGAACGTCGAACGAATCGAATGAAGCAAGTACTTAAACCTTAAAGTTCCAAAATGCAAAATTATATCTTATAGTCATACACATAAGGATCAGATTGTGCTTATGCGTGAAATAAAATACTTTCAAAGTATTTTACGTCTTGATCGGAATATTTTGAATCTTATGTGTATAGTAACAGCGTTTAAACTTGCAAGGAAGCAAGTATTCGACTCGTTGCGTTGCGTTGGACAGAAAATCCTTTGAAAGTATTTTGATACCTGGTATGAGAAGGTGGACGTACTTTTAAGCCCTGTTACGCGATTTAGCAAGTATAACCCATCCCTACTAGCGTGCTACTAGAGCTTAATTACTATATCTCTCTAATCTGTGAGCTTAATCTCTGAAAACTGAGAGTAAGAATCCAGCTTTATTAAACGCCGGAAATCGAGTATATAATTTTTTAGGGTTCCGTACTTCATTTCTATTTAGCAGAGGCAACACATGAACACTACACATTCTTATAAAACCATAGACATTTAAGCAGGTGTAAAATACATCCTCCAAAACCGGTTTTTGTTAAGTCCGGACAACCTTAGCTCGGAATGCGCTTTTTTGCGTTTTGTGAGGTTTTGCGTGACAGTTTTGGTTGGGTGGTATAAAGACGTAAATTTCAATATTTATCTCCAAGCATGTTTAAACTGACCCACTCATTTTAATAATCAATTGAGAACCGTAACAAGAGCACTAGGGCCACGTTAATTAAATTTGATACGCAACCAACGACATGGCCGCTAAGAATGTCATGGTTTCCATGGAGTAGGCTTAAGGCTATTTGGTATTCAGTTTGTGTTCACGAAGCTTAACAACAAGTGTGCTAGTATACAGGATATTAGAGGTTTGTATTAACATACACTCGTGGTAACGTGTTTTGAAGTGTATGTGTCTTGTGGAATATAAGTAGTATTAGATTGTTTACGCACTTGATCTAGAAAGTATATTGCTACGCTATTTTCCAGCTTTCTTTTTCTCGTTACATAAAGTGTTTCCGGCGCTTAATGATAATGAAAAGCGAACGCTAGTCGAGTGAAACTGAGCTTTTATTGACGTGTCTCTTATTAGGCAACTTCATTGCAGGCTAGAAAAGGTACATTTGCAGCATGTTTTCGAAAAAGAAAAAGAAGCCGCTTATTTCTCCGCCCAGTAACTTCGAGCACAGGGTCCACACTGGCTTTGATAAACGAGAAGGCAAATTTGTGGGACTGCCATTGCAGTGGGCATCTCTTGTTGGAAATAATCAGGTAACTTAGTTTTGATGGTAATGTATGTTTGTTTTGATTACACAAAGTTAGAAACCAATTATGGAAATAGCATAACAATAACCCTTCAATTTTTACAGATATTGAAATCAACAAACAGACCACTCCCTTTGGTGGATCCTTCAGAAATCACACCCACTGAAATTTTAGACTTAAAAACAATAGTAAGGGGAGACCATCGAACTGCCTCAGTGTCCTCTCTTATCTCAACACCATCACAAATGTTGCCAAGTATACCAGTGCAACCCATACAGAACGGTGTCATACTGCCAAAAACTTCTAATGTTGCACGATCAAACTCTTTAAGAAGCAGCAGTCCTCCACGAATACGAAGAGATTTCCGAAACCAACCGAATGTACCTCCAGCAGTTCCAGAGGAGTCTCCACCTGTACCCCCGGCACCGCAGCAGTATCCCAGTTTGCGACGAGAACATAGCAATTACACTTTGAATAAGCCTATAGCCGAGTCGCCAACAGAATGGGCCCAACATGCCCATGAGGCTACTGTGAGACCAGTTTCTGAACTAAATGATAACCACCATGCGACCATGACATACCAAAACATACAGAATGCTAATGTCCCTTATCAACACAACCACCCACCGAAACAAATGTCCCATGCCAGTATGCACCGAGGGCTGAATGGCAACAACGGTAACATGGGTAAGGATATTATAATTATCTGCTATTGCCTCTATATTCGTAAATTAAATCCATAATCAAAAGTTAGGGTTTACAGATCACATTATGTGATTTGAGCGTTATTCTCTCTTGTCCGGGAAATTTATCAGGTGACAAGCCTATATATCACATGACATTTTTTTTTTCTTTTCTGTATTTTATTGAGGCTTTAGTGCACTTGTGTGACTATGCCAGCCTCATGAGAAGACTCCACTATCAATTCATCAACCACTCCCCTGAGCAGGGGCAGCTTCCCTGGCACAGAAGGAGTGCTTGACAAACCTATATATCCGCATTGCATTTTCGGATAAGGGGGAACTCAATATAACATTAACTACACCATTAAAAAGGCTTGAATTAGCCAAATATTTCTGGCGGTGACCTTTAGTCTGATCACATTCCATCAAAAAGTGTAAAAGGTCAGTCAGGAACCAAGGGGCTTTTATCATTGACATAAAGCATATATCCTTTTCTAACCAGTAAATGTGTGCAAGAGCGATGGAAATGTTTGTGTGCGATAAAACTAGCATACTACTAGAGCTATAGTCACACAACTGAAAGCTATAAAGAGTCTTCTAATGAGCCATAGCTTGGCAATGAAAGTGAGATGTTTGTGTTATGTTTTCAGCAGGCGAGGGTTACCAAATGGCGCGACACCAGCACGCGGCTCCCGCTCCGGCGCCTGGCGCGCCGCACCTGCCCCTCGCTGCCTCCAAACACGAGCTCAGACTGACTCACGAACAGGTACTATTAACAAACTTATGGGGCAGACTACTTTTTAAACAAATTATCGTAGTGATCTCCTGTGTGACGGGACAGAATAAACAACAAGAAAAAGTTGATTCACCCATCTGCATAGAACCACAATTTTAAATTGCATGCCTAAAACTGGTTTGCAAGGTGTTTGAAATTTATACAACTTGCATGGAAGATATTAAACAAATTGTAGAATTTTATGGTTGAGTACATTAATATGCAAGGTGCAGTTTAATGTTTGTTTAAAACCATGTGACATTTACGTGTTTCATGCTTTAATGAAACTATTAAAGTATACAAAATATTGGTTGAAACTGAATCTACATTAGTGTTAAATTTATATTGAGTGTATGTCTTAAAAAATCAATTTATTTTAATCATTGTGAACTTTATGTATGTGGTTGTGGAAAATCAGCCTGCTACCTATATAAATCTCATTGAGCGCAACAAGAATCCGTCGATCTGTCGACCGATCAGGACAAATTCTTGTCGCTAACGCGCCGCGCCGCCCCAACGAGCGAGTCTGAGTAAAGATGGCGGAACGCTCGCATCGGCTTAGAAATCGTAGTGTTTAGGGTTTGAGTGACATCTGTGATGCCTTCGAGTGAGCTTGTCGTGTCCCTGCGCGCAGTTCCGCGCGGCGCTGCGGCTGGTGGTGAGCGAGGGCGACCCGCGCGCGTCGCTGTCGGGCTTCAGCAAGATCGGCGAGGGCAGCACGGGCGTGGTGTGCGCCGCCACCGACGCGCGCTCGCGCCGCCGCGTCGCCGTCAAGATGATGAACCTGCGCAAGCAGCAGCGGCGCGAGCTGCTGTTCAACGAAGTCGTACGTAGAGCACATACATACTGCATACGGAAGGGCCAAGCGTGTCCCGTGATGCCCTTTTTGCGGGTGGTAGGACCTTGTGCAAGGTCCGTCCGGATTCCCTACCACCATCTTGCTCGCTAATCCCGCCGCTAAGCAGCAGTGCTTGCACTGTTGTGTTCCGGCGTGGAGAGCAAGACAGCCGGTGTAATTACTGGCACAAGAGGTATTCCATCTTAGCCTTCTGCTGGGTTGGCAACGCATCTGCAATCTTCTTGGTGTTGCGGGTGTCTACAGGCGGTGGTGATCACTTACCATCAGCTGACCCACTTGCTTGTTTGCCTTTCTATTTCAGAAAAAAAAATAGCCCAATGCCTACTTTTAGGGGCACACTGATATACACATACATAACTGCAGCCGTGAAGGTACTTACAGGTGGTATTACTCAACTAGGCTGGCATACTGATGAACGATGATACCGAGCATAGGAAGCACGAGAACGAGTTTCTGGAAGATTCCGATCTGAGCTTTTGGTTGTTCGGACAATTAATGCGTCGCATTCGTTAGCTAAACGTTAAACTAACGTTTGTTTGATGTAGCGGGAATTACTTTAAAGAAAGCGTATAGCTATTAAGACCAAAATATTTAATTTTGCTTTCTGTTGTTTTGAATATCATCGGGATTTCTTGTTCGCTGCGCGGGTGTACATTCGCAAACTGTCTAATTAAAAGTGTTTTACCTATTCTGATATCGCCATAAATATTTGTTGCGCATATGTTAGCGTCCCAGATTGTATTGGTCGCTCCGGAAGCTACCTGCCAAGTGTATCATTGTTGCTGATCTGTGTGGCAGGTGATAATGCGCGACTACCCGCACCCGAACATCGTGGAGATGCACGCGTCGCACCTGGTCGGCGACGAGCTGTGGGTCGTGATGGAGTACATGGCGGGCGGCGCGCTCACCGACATCGTGACGCGCGCGCGCATGGATCCCGAGCAGATCGCCACCGTCACCAAGCAGTGCCTCAAGGTAAGCAATGCGGATTAGCCATGGAGTATAAAGCGGGCGGCACGCTCACAAACCAGTCCATCGGCCCTAACATGACAGCCCAGGTTTAGTTTAACCCCTCCCTGTGTCTCTGTCTAACTAGTGTCGTAGGAAAGGGACGCAGATAAAGATAAACTAACCTTAGCCAGTCATGTTAGGGCCACATAAGGTCTTACAAAGTCGAAGCAAAATAACGATATTATCTGCAGGAAACATGTCTTTTAGAATTATCAAGGACTGTATATACAGCTTAGGGAATATTGTCTGGTACTGGTGTTGACGTCCGTAGCAAGCAGATAAATTATGATTTACAGTTCCTTCAGTGTGTTGTACAAACGCGGACGGCCGCCTGCGAATACCGGTCTTGCAACGTCCCGTGGTCGAACCTGCATGTAGCCGTTTCGATTATGTGCCGGTGTAGTGGGCGGCAGCTCATAGTAATTCATACAAAGAATAGTTTCTTTCATGAGCCTGAGCGGCTTCGATACTGGTATGATATGGGGTAGTGGGCGGAAACTTTAAATAATGACTCCCACTCATTAGTATTATTTTAGCTTCATAGCTACCCATTCAAATCCAATAACCAATGTGAAATTACTAGGGAATAACAGAGTTGTTAGAAAGTTCTGTGAGAAATAGAAAGCAACAAATAAATGCTATAATAATCTTGCTTTATTTTACAGGCGTTAGCGTTCCTCCATGGCCAGGGCGTGATACATCGAGATATTAAGTCAGATTCAATACTGATGACTGCTGACGGCAGAGTCAAGTTGTCAGACTTTGGTTTTTGCGCTCAAGTCTCACAGGTAATTAAATATTCTGTCAAAATAAAATTATTTAAGAATACTATACAGCATATCGCATAATTAATTTAGTAATACGAAATTCCTGTTATTTGCAACACAGAATGCACATCACATTTTGAATTCATGCGTTACAAATGTGGTATTAGTCGCATTGCAGATTCAGTAACCTCGTCTTGTGTCGGGATTTTCAATTTCGGCTCTACTAATAATTCGAATTGTTTTTAAGATTTATCTTTTTTTTTATCCACGGCGTAAACCACCGACCGTCACTCTTAATAAATGATTTTTGTTAATTTCAGGAGCTTCCCAAACGCAAATCTCTAGTGGGGACGCCGTACTGGATGTCCCCGGAGGTGATATCGCGGCTGCCGTACGGGCCCGAGGTGGACGTGTGGTCGCTCGGGATCATGATGGTGGAGATGGTGGACGGGGAACCACCGTTCTTCAACGAACCGCCGTTACAGGTGTGCTGCACTTATATTTATTTGAATTCTGATATAATCACTATCATTACTACTACATAGAAAAGTCGCTATCCGTTCCTCTCTGTCCTGATAGCTTTGGTCGCTTACTTCTAAACCACCGAACGGTTTTTGATACGGTTTTACTGCCATTTAGAGTTTTTTTTACGTAAATTACGTCTTAATCGTACCTGTGCGAAGCTGAGGCGGGTCACTAGTTTCTTTATACTCTGAACAATATACATATTCATAAATGGTACATGTATACCATGATAATGGTCCAGTGTGGCGTACGCTTCAAGTAATGAATATATAGAAAGAAAGAAAGAAAACATTTATTTAAGACTATTCAACACAAAACTCGCACATACACACATCACACAGAGTATAATTATTACAGAAACGTTTGTGTTGAATAGAAACAAAAAGGGCCCCACTCAGCATACCGCCTCGGTTAAACCGAAACGCTGATTTTCAGTGGGACCCTTGGCATATGGCATAATTTTTGCGTCATGCTACTTTAGGCCGTGGAACACTGCTCGAGTCCAGTGTCCAGGCATCTTGTGTCGTCGCTTATTTAGACATTGGGATGAAATGTGTGGCAGGCGATGCGGCGCATCCGCGACATGCCGCCGCCGCGGCCGCGCGGCGCGGCGCGCTGCCCGGCCGACCTGCTGCAGTTCGTGGAGCAGGCGCTGGTGCGGGACCCGGCGCAGCGGCAGGCGGCGGCGCGGCTGCTGCACCACCCGTTCCTGCGCCGCGCCGGCCCGCCCGCGCTGCTCGTGCCGCTCATGCCGCCGCACCCGCCGCACCCGCCGCCGCAGTCAGTACCCTAGCCTAGTCTGTACCTCGTTTTTACGGTACCGTAGTCTCGACAAGGAACCTACGAAATGAAATGAAATGAAATGAAATTTATTGAAATGTCGAACATGTGTAAACATAATTATAATGTGGTCTTTAGGTATGAGATATTGCATCAACATGTCCTACTGTGATTACAGCATGCACTTACTATTTTAAACAAGCGCTTATATATAAACTAAGTCATAAGACTTCGATGTCAAATTCTTCATTATTTACCTTGAAGTAATCTGCTAGAGAGTAAAAGCATTAGCACCTAGTTGCGTCATGTCCGTCCGCAATTGAGCTCAGACACTGTTAGTACGGTCAGCCTCAGAAGTAGCTGAATATTTAGGTACCATGTCTCTGTCAGTAATGTGACAAATTCGAGCAACTTTCATTTTATTCGTTAGTACGACAAGATTCTTGAGTGTAATTTGGCATATTCGCGCAGATAAAGTGACGAAGTGGTAAAGCAATTAGTAGTCGGTTCGTTATTACATGCTATGGTTTTTTTGTCATTAATTGATAAACATGGTTTTTTTGTCATTAATTGATAAACATGGTTTTTCAGGTAATTAAAGTATTGCTGATACCTCCACCATCAAGATGCCCACCAGTTTTATATGAAATGACGTTTTATTTCGTCCAAAGTGAACGACAGTCTTACAACCATTGAATGAATTTAATAATATTGATAATGTAATTTTTTTTGTACAAAAAATATTGTTACACAATGAACCTACAGTATCGTAAGCGGGAATTACGTAAGGCTCGAAGTCTTTTGTTGTTTTAGAATTAGTGTGTCAAATATTTGTTTTTTTTACTTTGCCTAAATCCAGAGAAACAATGGATTTTAGCAACCGTTAATGCAATCGAGTCGAGACAATTTTTATTGTTATTTTTAAGTAATTTTTGACAATGTTGCGTTATGCAACTTGCATGAAAATATACCGGACCAGTAAAGAAAGTATTTGAAAATGGCTTTGGTACTTTTTTACGCATGTTCTCGTTGTTGAATGTAGCTCAAGCAATAAAGTAGCTATGGTTTGATTGCGATAGGACGCGTGCGTCCGCCATTTACTCTCCTTTCTTTATTGGATCGGCTTATAACGTAATTTCCGCCTTGTTCTCGAGCCAGTGAAATTATTCCTTTACTTCTTAGTTTATCAACTTGTAATATACACTAGAGGATAATATACATTCCTTATTTTTGTTTACTTACATAATCGATTTCGTTTTCTTTTAAGAATGTAATCGATATATCGTTGAATATATTTATCATGTTTTTATGCCATAAATTTGGTGATTAATCACGTTTGTTGTAGATTAGTGCCTTATGATTTAAGTGTGACCTTCACCTCATTACTGTCATTTCGATTTCACCCGTCCAATACGCGGCTATTTATTTTCGTGCACTACTATAGTGACTATAACTGTATAATATAATCATCACGTTTTAATTTTAATTTATGACTCAAAGAAGTTTGTTGTTCTATTAACAATGACAGTGACTATTTTTACATAAAAAAAGGCAGGGCCGTACTTCTGGCCTTTTTGCAAATGTCAAAACATTAAATCAAATCAGTATTATTGAAAAGCAAAGTAGTTCGCTCGTGTACTTACTAACTAAATTATTAATCGATATTAGTTGATATTTGTAGTTGTAAGTATTAAAAATCATCGACTAATTTTTAATTCTACATTCCGGAATGAGTATTTAAAATTCTATATTTCTTATTTTTTTACTTAACTTTATATTTAGGTTCGTTATATTTATGAAAGTGACCTTCCAACGATTATAATTAACGTCTACTGTTTTTAGAGGTAGAAACTCAGAATTCATGTTATGTAACAAGGGCTATTACTATGAAAGTACAACAAAAGTATCCAATGTCACGAATGATTTGACGTTGTAACTGTTTCGCCGACAGCAATTTTGTGAAAGTAAAAAACAAACAACATAATCAAATCTACAAAAACGTAACTCAACTTGTATAAAGAATACCATATCATCAATGATCGAATTGGGCAGTGCAATTTGGGGTGAATGACCTTAAACATTATGCTAATATGGATATGCCCCGCGATTCCGGGATTCCTGTTGTTGTTGGAAGATATTGTTTCTTATCAATTGAAATTCTTGGTTTATTTTTCATAAATAAAAAATCTCATAATACGTCAGGCTAAAGGCTCATATTAATATGAACGTGATTTATTGAATACATTTGCGTAAACTTTCGTTAATTCCACAATTTATTTGATTTTTTTTCAATCTATTTATAATGCATAACATAATAACCAAATTCTTTACAGACGGGATCACGGGATTATAAGTCATATCCATATTAAGATAACGACACGAAATCCAGGGAAATTGCACTACCTAATCCGACCATGCATATAATACTAAATAACTACATATCTTTTGAGCTTGATTGAATTTTTAGATTCAATTAATACGTACGCTTGTCATAAAAATAAACTGTCACAAAAATCATTTGGACCCTTTCCTTTATATATATTGGTGTTGTTTCTAAGGTAGCTTATTAATCAATTTGGCCTTAAAACTGTGATGTCGTTGAACCTGATTTATGATATTGTATCGTAACGATTGCCTGATATTTTAATAGTTCTATGATATTGTAAAACTAAAACTAGACAGAACGATTGGTATTGTATCCTCAAGTACAAACAGGTACAAACAAAAGACATACCATACCATTTTGGCCAACCCTTAGCGCGTATTTTTAGTAAAACTACTAACAAAAATAATGTGTATGAATTAGACAGCTAGAGTTGTTAAAAAACGATGAAATATTTGAAATTTCGAAAACGTAGGCAGCTAGAAATTACACATAAGATTAGAGCCTTATTTAGACTTAGTGCCTTAACACAGCCTAGATTGTTGTAAGCACGTTGCACCTGATTGTTATTACTCATGTTTTACAATAAGACTTTAATATGAATAGACTTCCTTCATCACAAAACGTTGCGTTATCTTCCTCTGACGTGATGTTACTATCAGAATGTAATTTATTGTATCAATTCAGTTGTATGTAAGGTATATGCCAAATATTTTGTAAAATTATGATATCACATTGTTATAAGATTGTTATGAAATATAGATTTTGACAAAAAACATTGTCTTTCAATTTCTGAAGAACTTGAAAATATATAACTATTGTCAAGAGCGTTACGTTTGTTTTCGTAAATGGTATGTAGGTGCAAAATTGCAATTTGGCATGACAAAAGCGCGAGTGCTCGAATCTGCATGGTGCTCAAGTATTATTTGTTGCAAGCTTGAGTAGCTGCTGCACTGAGTGTCATAACACTGAGTGCAACAGTGTATTCATAAATTAAAAATACAGGCGTAAGCTTGTAGTGAGTGCCAACGGTGAATACTTCGATTACAAAAGAGAACCATAAGTTAAGAGGCGTAATTACTTTATTTACTTGTAGATAATATAATCGGACAATAACGCAGAGTACACAATTATTTGTAGAATTCGTATTCGCTCTCATCCTTCTTTATGTTGTTCTTGTATCCTTTTTCGAAATCTTTCGGCAGCACAATATACCTGAAAGAGAACCAATGAAAGTTAGTGTGCCATGCTAACTCAAGTACAAGATATTGTGATGTAACAAAATCTAATACAAAATGTGTAGACTGCTAAAAACATAACCCTTCCTTTTGGCTTTGCCGTAGTCGGGTAAAAAAGGCCCACGAGACGCGATAAAAGGGTCAAAAGCACAGCTAAAACGTAAGCTGTCTCTCCTGCGGTCAAAAGTTAAGGACTTGGTTGGATACATACAATTTATGTGTTCTTTGAATAGAATAAAATTGTAATGCCGTAGGGCGGCCATCTACCAAATACTGCAGATAGGTCGCTTCCGCGCGGCCCTGCGACAAGAACGCTTAAACGTGTCGCGAGCTGTCGTGCTCATTACACTCACGACCTATATACCTAGTTAGTTGATCGATGACATTGTGCAATAGCGACCTATGTGCATGTGTTTAAACTTCGAATTCGCTTATGATATAATGGCAGAGGAGCCTTGCCAACCGGGTTGGCAAATCGCAGTAGGTTGTCAGCTTGCCGCGCGCCCGCTCGTTCGCTCTCGATGTGTTCATGTAATTGAAAACGAATCCATCGCAGCCCTAACGTTTCGCCAGGGAAATGCGGGGGCGAAGGCGGGTCCTGGCGAATGTGTATGAAGTAATACAAACTTTTTGTGCGTGTCTATAAAGTTGCAATTCCTTTAATCGCGGTCGAAAAAGTGAAGTTTCTGTACGTCAGTACTATCATCTATTCTGTGATAATGGCGAAACTTTAGAATGCGTTGTTGGCGATGAAAAGGCTATAGCTCGTCACCTGTTCTCGCGCACGGCGTGCATGCCGGCCTCCTGGCAGATGGCGTTGATGTCGGCGCCGGACACGCGGTCGGGCCGCGCCACGAACTCCTCCAGGTCCACCTCGTCCGACAGGTTCATCTTGGCCGTGATCGTCGAGAAAATCAGCCGCTTCTGGCGCCTGGACGGACAACGTTTCGCTCATTTTAGATCACCCACCCAGGGTAGCTAGCACGACACACCGCGACTCGCTATGTCGATCAGTGCGTCTATTTCTAACTAGCCGAGTAGAGGGAAATGCACTGAGCGACAAGCGAGAAAATGAGCACGCGTGCTAGCCATACAGAAAAACTTTTGTGAGTTTGTAGTAATCCACAGGTATGCGAAAGAAGAATTAAAGGCCGCATTTCTGCAAATCCTATCCTACTAATATTGTAAATGTGACAGAAATTATATTTAGATGTTTGTTCATCAATCACGCAATGCGGATTTAGATAAAATTTATCAGACATATGATCATGTCCCAGATTAAACATAGGATACTTTTGTTCCGTAAATTCCACAAAAAACCCACCACCACGCGGTCTTTTCTATGTCAACATTTTTTTTATGGATTCTTGGTTCGCCACTCATTTATTGTAAGTGTTCCGCTCGGGATGGTTTGACAAACATTGAACTATTTAAAAGGTCTATCTTTCTCACTCACCTATCAGGCAGCGGAAATTCAATTTTCCTGTCCAGACGACCAGGTCGGAGGAGGGCGGGGTCCAAAGTATCGGCTCTGTTTGTAGCCATTATAACCTGGAATATAAAGTTTTCTTATACTAACATAGATCAACTGGTTAGTCTAGTAAATACACAGGTTTACTATGACTCCATTAGTTGCAAGTTTGATTCCCCTATCCGTTCACAATCTCGTATTATAAATAATTCCAGTCTGATCAAAAACAGTCGAAATCAAAAGGAGCGCCACTTTCTGTTAAAACAAACTTTCGTATGGAAAAAAAATGTTGTTGCTATTGAAATTAATTTCAGTTGGCAGTTATTTTTGTCGAATGTGACGGTATTTAAATAGTTTCTAGCTTATTTTAATATTATTCTGTGTTTTTACAGTTAAAAGCGAGACAATATGTTCTTAAAGTAATAGACTAATTTGTGAACCCTACCTTAACATTAGTGGTTTGATCGAAGCCGTCCATCTGGTTCAGCAACTCGAGAAGAATTCTCTGTACTTCTCGATCGGCTCCCGTCTGAGCGTCAAATCTAAAAAAAAAGGTTCCTTCATATAGCCAGCTCTCGATTTTCATATGGCATAATCACCTGATCTGCTAAATCTGGGATCAATGTCAAAGTACCCCGAATGCAGAAACAGGAAACAGCGAATGTATATGGCAAAAAGTGGTCTGTAATTCTTCAGCGTTTTCACCATTGCTCATCACTTAATTAATTGACGAAATACGTTCAGTACAAATTTCTGTTAAAACTAGTATCAAGTTCGAGTACAGCTCCTGTACTTCCCTGAATCCCATGTTTGTAGACCTGTACTTCAACAATGAATGAAGGAACGGTAATAGCCGCGTATTGACTGAGCGAGCAGCTTCGAACGTTTGCCGCGCAACGTATGCCGCGCGAGGCCGCCTCGGTCTATATATTTTTTGCACGAGACTGCCGCCCGCGGCACCGCCGAACTATAGTGAGGCTGAGCCAGCATCGAGCGCTCAGTTTAACGTGTAGTAACAAGCGAGGCAAAACACACCCGTCCTGAGTGCGCGCGGCAAACCTACTGGCCTTTGAGCATCGTCAAAAACAGACAACATTCGCCTCGGGCCGCGGCACGCTCGGGCGAGGCAGCGCGCGCGTTTGCCTCGCGCGAGGCACGGTTTGACCGACCGAGGATTTGCCTCGCGCGGTTACCTCGCGAGGCTGCTCGCTCAGTCAGTGCGCGGCTAATGAGCAACGCTGAGAACGCTGGACGATTCCCGTCGTATCGCGAGTCACCTCTTAGTAGCGATGGCGTCGATTTCGTCGATGAAGATGATGGCGGGGCTGTTCTCCTTGGCGAGGCGGAACACGTCGCGCACCATGCGCGGGCCCTCGCCCAGGTACTTCTGCACGAACTCTGACCCCACCACGCGGATGAAAGCCGCTGTACAGACAAACACGAAAGTCCGTTTGAACTGACACTACTGACAGTTTTTACCGTGTATTATAACTGTTCAATGCAAACTGACAGTCAAAAATTGATTGCTTGTAGCCGGTTTAATTTGACGGTCGGCCGGTCGTCATTGATCTCTAAGCGATATTGACGACAGAGATAACCGATGTTATTAAGTATTGACTTAAACAGTTATTGATTCCAGAACAGCTTCTGTTATTGTTATGAATAAATGTCAATCATCATTCTTGTGGCCAGTGTTCCACAGAGAATAATGACGGTGGTTGAAACGCCAATGAAATTTTAAGTGTTTAAAATTATATTTTACTATTTTATAATCTTGACTGTATATTAAATCAGTTGCAAACATTAGAAAATTTAAATTGTTCCAATTAGGAATAAAACTCAACCCTTTCAATGACTGTACCGTTTTTTTTTTTTAATACAACATAGGAAGGCAAACAAGCAAGTGGGTCACCTGATGGTAAGTGATCACCACCGCCTATAGACCGTTTGGAATTGTAAATTCATGGTATTGTTACTTACACATATTTGATAAATATAAATACAAGTGATGATTTCAACTTACCTGTAGTGTGATGTGCCACAGCCTTAGCTAACATAGTCTTGCCGCAGCCAGGCGGTCCATACATGAGCACACCGCGTGGAGGCTCGATACCGATCTGCCGGTACAGCTCCACATGAGTCAAAGGCAGCTCAACTGCCTCTCGGATCTCCTGCTTCTGAGTGTCCATGCCACCAATGTCCGAGTATTGCACATCAGGTTTCTCATCTGACAAAAGAAAAGATTCAGTAGTGAATGAAATTATAAGTAAGAACCTTTTTGGTCAGTGGCTAGAAGGGGTGGTGGGTGAATTAACTTACTTTATAATCCAAATTATTAATTAATTAACGAAAAACCTGACTGTTTAAAAAATGTTTTACTGAAAAAAGAAAAACAAACCTTATAATCTAATGCATTTGTGTTTGTTTAATGTAGCAAAGGTATAGGTATTACAAGCAAACAAAAATTACAAAACATATTTGACCGCCACCACCTTTGGTCTTTGTTTACATGACCCTAAAACTTAGTTACAAAAGTATTGGCATTTACCAGCTTGCAACATAGAAATAGAGCTATCTGCTTCTGGTGGCAGTACATCCACGAGCGCATTTGAGTGTTTGTGGAGCGCCACGGACGCTGACGGCTTCAGCAGCTCGCGGTCAATGGTGGACAGGATCCGCACATAATAATTAGAGCCAGTTGTGCTGCCCACTGTAATAAGAAAACATTTTAGATTAAGCTCAGAATATGAAATATGTTTGATAAACAATTTAGAAAAAAAAATGTCACAATACACAATGAGACAGTGATCACTGCACCTTCAGTGAATTTTTACAATAGACTAGACCAGGGACGGCGAACCTATGGCACGCATGATGAAGGAGGTATGTGGTATAAAATTATAGGCAAAGCAGCCTTACAATACTATAATAATAGTTATAATACTAGTTTCCTTTCAGGTGATTTGTTTGACAAAACTGTGATACAGGCACTTCATGGCGCTATTTTTTATAATTTTTTTCAGATTTGGCATGTAGGTAAAAAAGGTTTGCCATCCCTGGGCTAGATAAATACTTTAAATAATAACACAAGTGGATAATAAAATACATGCACTATCTTTAAGCAGCCTAGAAAACAAGAGCACCCACCAAATGAAACATTCTAGTCATTTGAAATTGACCTAAATTAAAACCTGGATATTTTCTCTTTTCGTCCAGTTGCACATTATAGTAATCTTGATATAAATCCAATATGTTGAATAAACACTTCCCTATATTGATTCTAAAATGTTGGTGTATCTGGTAATGGATATTTATCATCTACAAAGCAATTGTTTAATCACAATAATCTACTACTAGGCACCATTTTTGCCACAAAATGAAATGTTTATGAAATTAATGTCAGTTTCATACAGTTTCGATGGCAGCTCTTATGAATCAGCCTGTAATAGAGCTATTTGTCAACTCATTCATGCGCAGTGGACGAGACACAATAGAAGATTTATTGTTTTGATGTCCAAAGACGTCCACCACACACAAATAGGGTAATGGTACACAGTACTACATGGTTTCCGGTTTTGATAAGTTACAAAATCCTTTATTCATTATTACCTATGCCAGTATTCTGATCCACTGCCTCCAGGAACTGTCCAATGACCAACGGCACGGACTGGATCCGCTTCACTTCCTCTTGTGCATGTAGGTATTCCTTCTTCAGATTTCTTTGTTCATCTTTGATATATTCCTCTTGGACTTCCAGAAACTCCAGCATGCGTTGTAGTTTCTGAAAAGAGTAGTGTTTAATTTTTGTTATGAAAAGTCATCATCATCATCATTATCTCAGCCACAAGAAGTCCGCTGCTGAACATAGGCCTCCTCCATGGATTTCTAAAGTGACCCGTTGCAACCAGCGCCTTCCTGCTACCTGTATGAGGTCATCGGATCATCTTGTGGCTGGTCGTCCTACGCTGCGCTTGCCAATACGCGGCAATATTATGAAAAGTACAACACGCATAACATATGCAATTCTCGTTCTTTGAACACAGTTATTGTTGTGTTGTTGTCAAGTCTTGAAGAGTCAAAAGAATCTTATTTAACAACTAATGAGACATAGTTTTTACTACCGTTATGTCAAAGAGAAACATTAAAATTAAGGGTTGACGCCAGTAAGACGTCCAAGATGGCCTAATAACCAACTTAACCTTTTTTCAAGAAGGTACATAAACATCATATTTTCATTTAATGTTATACAACTTTTATTTACCTTATATTTGGTATATAAATCTTCTGATTCCAGTTCATCAAACGTTTGTGGTCCTGGTAATAAACCCTTGGCATCGGCCGCTTGGTCGTCCTAAAAAGACAGATATTAAAGCAAACAGACAATCGGTTTCTCGTGTTAGAACATCGCTGTTGATCTTGAGTTACCTTCTCTGGGAGTATAATGCCGATTTCTTCCATATTTCCTTTTAATAAACGATTTTTAAGACAAAAAACGCAAATTGCAAATACAAATACACTGCCAGCAGATCGTGAATATGAATTTCTCTTGTCAATGAAGTCAAACGCAGTGTTGCTATCTTAGTTTTGTAAAAACTGCTAGAAATGATGAAAAATCGAAAAAATGGGCCCAAGTATTGCTAAATAAATGGATTTTCAAAAAACTTTCATAAAACAGCTAGTTGATTTTTTATAGTTCTTTAGTTTTGTATTTTCATGTTTTATTTAAATAATCTACATGACACACTACCCATCAAAAGTCACTGAAGTGTAAGAAATAATCGCAAAAATAGTCAGTGACGTAGTCCCAAAAACCGACAACTCTGGCTGCAAAATAGCTAAGATGGCAACACTTGTTAAACGTCAAACTTACGCATTGTCACGACATATTCATTTCACGCAGAAGTTTTTCCGCCATGTTGTGGTTTCAGGGCTGTTAGAATCACATACATTATTTCATAGCTTTATTAACTCCAGCATAATTATAATACTAACAACATGAAGTTTATTTATACGTATCGTTTGCGTTTTCCTTTTTTGTGTTATTAATCATAAAAACCTACTCTGATTAACCCTATTACAAATTCTTTTTCTACGCAAAGCAATAAGACCTAGCGAGAAAAATTAAGTGAGCACATGGTGAGCAACTCGAGTAAAGGTGGATTCACAATGCAAAGTGACTGCTGAATCGCTGCGCTGCGATAAAAGCGGTCGTTGCTATGGCAACGCACGTTCGTGACGTCATATCGCTATCACTGATTGATCGCACGTAGTGCGTACTCGCGATGAATTACTGCGGTTTTATCGCATGCAACTTTGCATTGTGAGTCCCACTTTACACATTTACTTTTCTTAAGTTGGCAGCAATGATTTTAAAAAAGGGCGGCACAATTTGAACTCTATATGAAGAACATACCAAGGGTTAAAACAAAATAAGGCGGCCCACAGATTATCAATTCTTAACCACAATAATTTAATTGTTATTACGCTTTGCCTTGCTAGATTATATTATTTTGGATAGAGATTTTTTTATAATATAAGAAAACCCAGACCCCACCACACTGTCTGCAGCAACTAGCCATGAAAGACCCATGTAATTTACTATTGCATTAAGAAAGCCAAACACAAAATTATTATCCATAATATCCATTATTTATTTACTACGGGCAGTTCTTATGAAAAACCTACCTGCGGCTTTTTATTTTATGGCGCTTCGTTTAGCCTTAGCGCAGTATAAGACTCAATTCTCGATTCATACGAGATTCATCTCCCTTTCGAGACACGTCTAAAGATTTACAGATTTGAAAAGGATTTGACAGTTGTTTTGCGAGATAAATCTCGCATGAACCGAAAATCGCCCCTTAGGTATAATAATAGCTTCATGCATTCCTACCAATTCCTACATGCGTTAGTCCATATGCGTATTGAGTTGAGCACCGAGTAAAACTACATGCCAACAGTAGTATTTGAAACCAATGTCAAGATACTTAAAAGATAGCGGGTTACGACAGATAATAACGTTGTCGCGGAATTTATTCATGGTTAAAATTAGAAACAGAGATAACAAGAGCAATACAATATATTATGATGTAATATTAACGTTATTTCAGCTTATTGTTCAGAACGACACTTTTCCAAAGAACGTTTCTGGACACCTTCTGCGTCGAAATTTTCAGCAGCCAGCCAGGCCTGCAGCGCGGATTTATTTCTGGGCCATTCATTGTCCAGCAGCGAGAACCAGTTAGTATCGCGCGACCGGCCTTTATACACAACCGCCTGACGAAAGGTGCCTTCGTAATGGAAACCCAAGCGAGCAGCAGCTCGCCGCGATGGCGCATTCAGACTGTCGTTCTTCCACTCATAACGGCGATAGCCCAGCGTCTCAAACACATACAGCATTAATAGGTAGTGACTTTCTGTCGCCATTCGGGTTCGCTGTAACAGCGGAGAAAAACTTATATACCCGACTTCAATTGAACCGTGTGTGGGATCCACGCGCATCAGCGACATCGTACCTACGGGCTGATTGCTTTTTATGTCGATGACGGCATAGTGAATGGAAACCTGGCTGTCCTCCAGTTTCTGCGCGTAATCTAGATAGTCGCGCTCAGTGTTGAAAGGTCCGTCAAACATGTACGTCCAGATGCGTCCATCAGCCAGCGCGTAGGCTTGATACAGCGCTGGCCCATGCAAGGTAGCACTGAGAGGCTCGAGACGGCAATACTCACCCGTCAAGGTGACGCGGGCTGGCCAGGGTCGCGGCGTCCACCCCGGAACCTCCGGACCAATAGGCTGTTCGTATTCATTCAAGCGTTGATACATGGTCCTCTTCTTTTCAATACAGTAGGTGCAAAGTCGTCGAGATAAATAAGCGCTTAAAGCAGAATTCTTCTTCTCCTTACAGTGCCTCTCCAAATAGTGAAGGTTAGCAGTGAGTAAATTAATGATTATTATTTACAACGAGCCGTCCCTCGCTTCACGTTTTATACCTACTCTCTGAGTCAAAGCGTTTTCACACGGGCCGATATCAACACCTTTATGTCGTCGCCGATAGTACATAGCAGGCGCTCCATACAATTTACTAACTCCGATATCGGAAAGTGTGAACAGGTTCTTCCGTGGTTCTTCTCAAATCTACAAATGTTATAAATATGTATAAATATAGGTTGATTCGTTTCACGCAGAAGTTTTTGGTATCTACGCTTCCTTACGCTTGCGTCACGCAACTGCATGTTTGTATTGTCTTCATTTCGAAATTCTAAACTAAAATGTATTTGGTTTGTCTGGGTCTGGGGGACTTTTTTGATCTACGTTTATTATAACGTTACGAGTTCATTTACAGCTGTTTGGCGAGCGCCTGAAATTTTTACCCAGATCAATAAGCACACTTCAATGTCGTTATTATTCTAACAGGAGAAATTTTAGGACATTTTCTCTAATACAAAATAAATTAGCTCTATCATTTAAAATATCCTTCTCCTTACACTTTGCCTACAAGCGACTAAATGCTATGTGGACAGTTGACTACTCAGTGTGATTTTTTTCTGTTCTGTTCTTTGGGGCATATGAATAAATATAAATACCTACCTACCTAAAAGAAGTAACAGTCCATCCTCTCACGCGCCGTGTCATTCATCGGATCGGTACTCCAGGAGTACCTACTATTTGCATGCTAATGCCGTATGAGGAAAGTCAGTCAGTCAGTCATTCAGAAGTGTCGCTTCATCCCGCTCTCCTTGCTCTGTCCGATATCTTAGAGAAAGACGATATCGATATCAAAGAAAAAGGCATGGTGGCAACGATATTAATAAGGTCTTTGCATGGAGGGGATTAAATGTCGCTATTATTAGGTGTTTGTCTAATCATTATGCCCAGAACGGCTAGCACGCAAGCTCATTTCCTCGTTTGCCTCTCTTCTTCGAGGCTAGTTGGAAGAAAACGCACTAAGCGACAAAGCTAGTTGCGATGTGTCATGCTAGCCATCCAGGTTAGGCACTTCAGTACTCACATCTCGTTTTAAGAGGATATGGAATGAACCTAATTAACTTTTGATAATATTTCAAATAGGTACACCATAGAATTAACCAGAAACCGCCAGCGCGCCTAAAACTGAGGCAACTAAAACCACTCTTAAATGGAGTGGTTGCGCTTTATTGCGCTTAGTCGGTCCTTTGCAAGTAGCGCGTCATGACGTATTGTACTAATGCCAATTTTAATTGTAAAATGCCGTCTTGTGTCGTTCCTTCAAGCAAAAATGCTGCTGGACATACAAAAAAACAGGATAGGACCACATTTCATCTGCTAGTAGCTCTTTTAAAAGTGAATTTATTTAATTATTTCATTTATTTTACTTATTGTGATTGACTTGGAGAAGAGGGCGTCCATTTTTTAAGTGTTGCCAGTGTAGTCAAAAATGGGATCAACCGTGTAAGTATGGGGAATCGGCCCCAGACGTCAATTGATTGCCCAGATTTATTGACCCAGATATAAGATGCTGATTCACCAAATATTAACCCTAAAATGCCACAGGTATACGAGGAAAAAAAATATTTTTATTTTATTTTATCTAAACTACAGAACCGATTTTTATGAAACTTGGATAGAATATGTAAGTAACTTAGGTTTAACAAACTGGAATAAATTACCTTGCTACTCCGCGAAACCAGTGCCGGGCTCGTGCAAAATAGCTGCGTCTGTGCGACACATATATGTTCATGCAAAAACCCACCCTCCTCCTCTTCCACGCGAAACAACATATATCACACAGACTCAACTACACACCACCACCACTAAACACTAAAACTACACGATCGACGCGCGTTTCGCCTCTATACGAGGCATCATCGAGACCAAAAAAAAAATTTTGCTTGGGTGCTTTTGTTTTTTTGCAAAAATGTTGGCGGTAGGCGGGATTAAAGAAAAATGTTTTAGTTTGTTCTTGATGATGATGCCTCGTATAGAGGCGAAACGCGCGTCGATCGTGTAATTTTAGTGTTTAGTGGTGGTGGTGTGTAGTTGAGTCTGTGTGATATATGTTGTTTCGTGTGGAAGCGAGAGGGTGGGTTTTCGCATGAACATATATATATATATATATATATATATATGTCGCACAGACGCTGCTATTTTGCACGAGTCCGGCACTGGTTTCGCGGAGTATTATTATTATTATATTATAGGCGAGCAGCATCATTGCTGATATGCCTATCTCAAAGTTCCACAAGTTATTTCAAAGTCTTGAGTAGCAAGGTAATTTGTTCCAGTTTGTTTATTTTGTTATTAATAATACCGATTTTTCTTTAAAAATGCCGTAGAATTCTTGCCACTTCTTCTCACGGAGCTTTTAAAGTGGCAGATAAAAAATAAAAAAAATATATTTTTGGAAAGAATAATTAAAAAGATTTAGACTTAGACTTTGAATCCATGTTTTATTATTTGTATGACTAACTAAACGATAATATTAAAGCAACTGGGTAAAATTATTGAAAACTAGTTGTGTACAACGTTAGTTAGTACCCTATGCCGTAATAATTATATTTGTTAAATATTTTTAACAAGTGTCCTGGGTGGGTGCAATGTTTCCACAAAAAGTGTGGAACTGCTCCCGAGCTGGCAACATTACAAGGGAGGGGGGCGGGGCTTGCGCGGGACGTGCGCATTGTTTTTGGACACAGCGCTGGGTATGACGTTTTAGTTGAACACTCCTTCTAGTTAATTCTATGGTAGGGCCACAGAAAGGAGAGCAAAGATTCCTATGCGCAATTACCTATTTCTAGGCGTATGGTTTTATAATTGTTCATAAAATATTTTAAGTAGTAATTTAAAAAAACATACTTTTAAAATGAAAGACATCAAAATGGACAAATGATTTAAGTAATTCAAGTTATTTGGAACTTGGAACGACAACAACCGTAATGTTAAACGTGCAGACGGATGAAGTCCATGAAAGACGTGACTCTGGTGTAACCCGCCGACATGCCGGATTGGCATCCAAGTGTATGCACAAAAGACGTTATACCGATCTGAAAAAGAATAAAAAGATTAAAAAAATATATATTGAGTCTTTAGTGTACTTGTCGTCATTTGTAGGTATGCCAATCGGATAGTTAGGATTGTGCTAGAATAGACTTCCCTAAAGGAGAATGGGCAACTGTATACAGTTGTGCTATATCTTATTTGAAAGCTCTCTATAAGAGCTTAATTTTTTTATATGACAGCAAAACCGAGATGTTTGCAGGGAAAAAGCTACAGCCCATTTTATACCTCACTTTGTACTAGCAGTTGTATGAAAAGTATCTGTAAAATCATGTTCAAGATATAGCCGAAAGATTTTAACCACGCATTACTGAGGCCACTAGAAGTAAAAAACGTAATGTGAGCATAGGTCTAATTAGCTGTTTTATTTTTGTCTTTTTTCATACAAAACAATTATTAATTAGAATTCTTAAGGTAAACCACAGTCGAACATTGCTTTAGGACGAGCTGGCAACGTACTACTTTAACTTTTGACACGTTAGGTCATAATGGTTATTTATTTTCGATCACGTTGATGACTTAAATGACAACGGCTGATTTCAGTTTGACGTGACACATTTCGTTATGACTTTTTAGTCAACAGAATGGCAACGTCGCATACGTTAGGGTGTGTTACACTTAAATTTAATTGAAACAATATTTTTTTATTTTTGCGTCCCACGTCACTCCTGCAGACACCTGGTCTTCGAAACATGGCCTATGATGATCCTTACACCGAGTACTACACGTCCATACTACTCACTATTGTATACAAGGGTTGGGACAGCGCCCATACAAAAATGTCCATTCTCCTTTTTTGTTGTACATTGAAGATAATTATTAATTACTTATTAAAGAAGCGATATAAAAGCTTTTAAAAGCCAAATTCACCCGTGAAATTTACACTTGCCTAGCAAATAATGTACATGTGTCAATTTTCCAAGCCATTGTGAGAGGAAGTCTATGCCCAAAGAGCCCTATCACGGTAGTGGTTATGTGTTCTTTATGTCTTACTTAACTAAACCAGTTAGCGTGTGCGAAAGGGATGGATACTTTGTGACCGAGATAAACATACTGATATTATAATTTCGAAAGTAGTGATGTATCGATATTTGCGTGTTGGATATTTGGATTTTTGTTCCTTAATCACGATGAAATTTTCAGACAGATAGATCATGTGCTAGATTAAAACATAGGATACTTTTTATTCCCTAAAACTTCATAAAATCCTGTTAAATTAGGGCGAAACCGCGGGTAAAACCTCGTAACATATTAAAGGGTGAAGACGATGGGATTATAATGGAAAGTTATGGAATTACCAGCACAGGTCCGTTGTCCCTGACAACCACAAGGGGCCCGCCTGAGTCGCCGCGGCAGGTGCTGCCACCTCCGATGCCGCTGGTGCAAATGTGGCTTGGCTGGATGACGAGCGGGAAGCTGAACGAGCAGACCGTGTTTGAGATCACCTGCAGACTGACGTGGCTCAGGAACTGATTAGTGGTGATACTGCCATCTGGAATAGAAATTTACGTCATTAGTGACTGCAACGTACAACTTACTAAAAAACTCAATTCGAATGTATACAGCAAACATTTATTACTGTGAGTAATAATTGAGTTTGCAAAACAATTCAATAAAATTATCAACTAAACTTACGAACTAACTTTAAAAACAATAAAATACAGATTATAACGCAACAAATGGAAGAAAATACACAATTAATCCTAAAACGAAAAGTATAATTAAAAAATACAATTTTGATCAAACAACCCGCCCTGAATCCGAATTCGAATATATTGTAAAAAAATCCTCTTAATGACAGTTAAAACCGCATCATAATCTGTTGCGTGGTTTAAGAGGAGTTTGCTGTCAAAGATACGATGAGGACAGACAGGAACAGTTAGGTAGCGATTGTTTTAAACCAGTGGTTCCCAACCGGTGGTCCATGGACCACAGGTGGTCCATGGACCACAGGTGGTCCATAAGAGACTCGGCAGTGGTCCGCAGGAGGATCACGCGCCTTATTTAAAAAATGCCAATAAACGGAGATATTGCAAGCAATGGGCATCGAATGAGATGCAGTGAATACAGCTATCTATGGCAATAACTATCATCTATTTTAGCAAATATTAGCGATTTTTTTTAACGCATAGGTGAAAAGTTTTGAAAAAAGTTTCATTTCTGGTAAATGTGATTCCTAATTCTTGAACCTTTCGGTCCCTGTTAACAATAGAACAATCAAAGTGGTCCTTGATCGTAAAAAGGTTGGGAACCACTGTTTTAAATTATGTAAAGGAGAGAAGATACAGATCAAGAAGACTAATTCTCTCTTATCTTCTCTTTCTGCGGGTGGTAGGACCTTGTGCAAGGTCCGTCCGGATCGCTACCACCATCTTGCTCGCTAATTCTGCCGCTAAGCAGCAGTGCTTGCACTGTTGTGTTCCGGCGTGGAGAACAAGACAGCCGGTGTAATTGCTGGCACAAGAGGTATTCCATCTTAGCCCTCTGGGTTGGCAACGCATCTGCACTCTCTTTGTTGTTGCAGGTGTCTATAGGCGGTGGTGATCGCTTACTATCAAGTGACCCACTTGCTTGTTTGCCTTCCTATGTTGTATAAAAAAAAAACTTCTGGCCAGGTAGAAAGGATTCTTATGGAGCGGTACTTAAACCTGTCTGAGAGAGTGTGATATTACTTGGTTGATCTTGTCTATAGGTACAACCACCAGCAACATGGCTAAGTTGTGGCTCTACTTCTGTAACCAGTTATACTATAGTTGGAAAAAGAGTGCAAGGTCCCTTGGCTAAGGCGAAATAAAACACGTTGTCAAGCAAATAGCGACTTTGACAGAAACCTTCCGCTCGTTCCCAACTAAATATAAAATACATATGTGATCTAAATACTAAAAATTACTTTCTTATTTCAATTATTTGATAGTTTTTAGGTTATGGTTTGAAAAGTGCTGCAAATAAAAACGGAGCTCAATGTTATTATTGTGATATTTTTCTATTTTTTAAGTCTAAGTACCTAACTGCAAATACTTATTGCAGTTTAACTTTGGCCATAACACGACTGCCAAAGATGAACTTATCCCTCGGTGTAGCTCTAATATACTTCTTTGGGGATCTGTGTGAACTGTGTCAATAAGAAAGGGACAACATAGAGATAAATTAAATTTGGACAGCCAGGTTAGTGTTACTTAAGTGTTTGTTTATACCATCACTGGTCCAGCCGAATCCAGATGCGATGGCCCTCTCACCGACGAAGTCTTCGTTCAGCTCCGCTCCACTTGGCAAAGCGACCGGCGCAACATTGGCTGAAAACATTAAACATGTTATAAAACATAACCCTCCCAACTGGCGGCAGTCGGGTAAAAAAGCCTTAGCAAAGTCACGTTAAGTTATCGCACGCTTAGTATTAAAGTGACCCATTTCTGAATAATACACGTCCCAAAATATCACCTTAATTAAAAGACATAGGGTTTCATTTTGGGAAATATCAAATTCAGAATTGAGTCACTTTAATACTAAGCGTGCGTTATGTATGTTATAACACCCTTAATTTCAGTTGGTGTTTCATTTCATACGAACGGTTATACTGTACTTTTAATTTTGTTGCTAAAACATCTCAATGGTTATCTTTTCTTGCATCGAATCGTGTTGATTAAAAAACCGGCTAAGTGCGAGTTGGACTCGTGCATGAATAGTTCCATACCACCATACAAGTTTCCTGCGGTGCTTTTTTTCCATTAAATTTTCAGAAACAGAATTAAGGTAACGGTTTCAGTCCTTGACAGTGTCCCAATAGTTGACGAAAAGATGCAGAACGAACGAGAGACCATGACGTCAACTACTTGTAAAAAATGTCCTAATTTATCCTTTTTCAGAAAATACAGATTGGTATAATCCGACTTGTAGCTAAAAGAGTCTACTGTTTACTTCCAAAATTAGTTGATTTTGAGTTTTAACTTATTTCTATTGTCTAAAAAATGTGACTTACGTGTTATATCAACAGCATTAGAAAGATATATAGCAGCAATATCGTTACGAGCCAACAGAGGGAACCAGGTCGAGTGGGTGATTACTGAGCTCGTCTGGATTCTTGTGCCACCGGTAAACAGGGTCACGGAGCCCAGCACCACTGTGTACCGCCAGGCCTGGATCTGGCCGTCTGACCAGCAGTGGGCTGCGGTCAACAGCCGTTGATTACTGACCAACACTGCACCACACACAGCCTGGTTGACGAGTGCCACCAAGTCGATGAGGAGACCTGCCTACAAATATTGCTATTAATTTTTGTTTTTTGTTGTTTTCTAGGCTTGAAATAAATTAAAACATACGAAAAGTTAATTTTTATGTAGTTCTCGAATGATCTGATGAATATAGGAACGCAGCATGAAAGAATAGGCGCCGGTGTACTTGACTTGTAGCTTCGTGCATAAAGTGCAAAGGGCGTCATTCTTGAGAGGGTTAATACAATCGGATAGTTTACATGTCAGGAACTTTGGTTACCTTAGCATTTCTTACCTGATAAGGGTATTGCCCGAGCGCAGCGGGTACGCCGCCTACAATCCTCCCCTCTTGGCTCTGTGCGTATGCCTCTTCAGCTGCACGAAGCTTCTCTGCTTGAGGAACCCCAAACTTCGTTAAATAGCCATAGGCTGAATGGATATTCTCTGCGTACGCAGCTGTTACAAGCCCCAACACAGTGACCACGAGCGATAACTTCATGGTGACGACTTAAGACATTAAGTGACAAGTAACTCGAATAATTGCAGTTTTGTTCATTTATCGTGATGGAATGTAAGAAGATAATTTTTAATGATAGTGATTTGATTAATTGTTTTTGTTAAGTTGGCCACTGCTTGACTTAATCCACGTGAAAGTTTCGTGTTACTTTCTGATTAAGTATCTTTACTTCCTTGTTATATGTCGTAATGTGTCCCTTTTGTTATGTTGCTATGCTCTCTTTCTATAGCAATCTTATTAAGAATGATGCATAGCGTAGGTACGTCAAGCGAGAAACAACATATTGTGGTAGCTGTTCTAATATGCCCGTCCAAATTTAAGTTAGCCCTTAGTGCACCTTCTGCTTGTTGCACTTAGCAACTATGGGATCACCAGACGGAACATGACGGTCCAAGTCTTTGTCTAATTAGTGTCATGAAAAAGGAACGCACATAGAGATAAACTAAACATGGCCGGTCATGTTCAGGCTACAGGGACGTTTAAAAATGTATCCAACACGCCACAGACAAACTTTTGAAGTCGGATGGCCACGACTTCAAAGTAAGTACTTCTGATTAAAACTTCAGTTATACTCAAGGTCTAGTAAGAAGGAGCGATAATCAGTAGAGTAAGAAATACTACTTGTATCTTGTCAAATTACCCTAAAGGTCTGGTGAGAAGGCTTGATCTGTATGCTAAACTGTGATTACCGAATTTAATGTGATTCTCTATACAGAACACCCGATTGCAGTCACTATTACTTACATTTAAACAAATGAACCAGCGTTCACTTGCGGCTTTGCTTTTAATTTAATTTTTAGTTTTTGAATAAAAATAATGATTTATTGGTTTTCGGGTATGTTGTGGTTTTAAAAGAAAATTTTATACAATTCTCTTTTTCGTATTCTTAAAGGCACAAAGTAGCACAGCATTTTAAACTTTTGTTTTATTCTCAGTATGTCACGATCGACGCAATTTAAGCTAATTCGTGGTCATGTTGTGCCGTTGTCGGGGTCTCAGTAGGCCATGATCGTAGCGAGTCATGTTTTTGTGGATTCATTTTTTACCTTCGGCATATTTTCAGTATAAGTAAGCCATGATCGTAGGAAGCCAAGTTCGTAGTAAGGTAACGGTCCCTGTACTTGAAAGTGACTCAATAGTTAAGAAGATACGGAAAATACGATTAAATAAATAGGCTTATAAACTCATTACCCTCCTTTGCGCCGCGCAGTCGGGTAAAAACGAGAGGTTGGTTACCTTGTTCATGTTCTGCCTTTGTCGGATTCTCAGTAGGTAGGTCATGAATTCCTAATCGATTGAATAGCTTCAAGAAAGAGATGTACGGTAGTACCCCCAAATACCAGGTTGATGTACCAACCAAATAAAACAACAATTAAAAATAAATATTTGGCACATTAGACTTAATATTTATTATACAGACAACATAGAGGGCATTCACAGGTGTTGTTCGATGAAGTCAAGGAAAGATGTGACTCTAGCGAAAGCAGCGGGCAAAGCGCTTTCACAGCCCAAAGCTGAGCCGAAGGAGGTGATACCGACCTGGAAACAAAACACAATTTAATACAAAAATTCAAGTAAGGATTCTACTCAATACACATTCACGCCGGTTGCGGTTTGGTGTGAGCAGAGACCTTGGTTTGGCGTGAGCTCCTATTTTGACAGTCAATTTCTATTTGATATGATTCGGAGATGACTATTTTGGTAAAAAAGTGGGTTACTGTTTATTCCTTTCCCTTCCTCTCTTACCAAATATAACACTATCATCGTGACATAGTATTAAGTCGCTATCCGTTTCGTTCTGTCCTCATATTTCGGTCACCTACTCATAAATCAGGAAACGGATTTTGATATGGTTTTGACTGTTCCGAATTTCAACTGGATGTAAAGAGCATTCTTGAAATTTTGGGATTCAAAATGAAATTATTTCATGAATCTATCATAACAATTCTGATGATACGCCACCTCATTGTACATCAGAAAGCTAGAGTTGACATACTGGTAGGATATAGCCGTCGTTGTGATGTTGTGGTTTACGTATCATAGGCATAGTATTGTGTACAAAAATCTAATTCGGGTTGGATAAATGTAACACTTGCTAGGACTGTAACTCTATCCCTGTAAGAAGCCAGGAGGCCGTCGCTGGCAGACCGCGGACAAAGCTGGACTTGATACTTAAGGGCTCTAAAAGAGTCCCCGTAGAAATAAGTGTGGCCCTAAGTTTGGGCCACATTTACTTTTGCGGAGTCTCCCTAGAGTTTCCCATACCGTCAAGGCCGCTGATACAGATCGTTGGACTGTTGACGCTTAGGATCAATGCCACAGACATTAAATACATACCAAGATCCGTTGACCGTCCCTTTGGATAGCCAGAGGTCCGCCGGAGTCTCCGTTGCAGGTACCAACACCGCCGATGCCGCTGGTGCAGATGTTAGAGCTCTGGACGATGAGCGGGAACCCGATGGAGCACACGCCGTTCGTGATGATGTTCAGAGTCACGTGGCTCAAAAACTGGTTGGTGGTGAGTGAGCCGCCTAGGTAAAGTAAAATGAAAGGTTAACTCTTTTAGATTTTCAAATTTAACGACGTTTATGTTTATGCCTAATATCCAAAGTCAATGTAATGTAATATTTAAGTCTTTTCATGCAAAGGCCGAGCTAGACCGTCTACTATACAATGCATGCATTCTGGTTGCTATTCCGAGAAAGTCTACATTTATACTGCTACTTTTTTATTATATTATTCGTATGAGTGTTAGATGCTATGAAGCTATTAACACATCGCGATATGGTTTCGATTGTGGACAATTTTAGATTTAATCGTAATGTCTCGGATTTGTGTTAAGCACGGGGCATAACCCCTGTAAGATTATAGAAAAGAAAGCTTTAATCACAGTATATGTATTAAAAGAGACGGGTTATTAAAGATAAATAAATGCGGCATCCGCACTGAAAAATACCTAATACTTATAAACAAAATCACGCAGTAACGGCACATTGACTTACCATCAGCAGTCAGACCGAATCCAGAAGCAACAGCCGAGTTACCGGCGAAATCTTCATTAGCCAGAGCTCCAGTCGGGAGGCCGATGGGAGAAATAGTACCTGAAAAAATAAAACGTTCGGTTACACATTTAAACAGCGTAAAAGTACTAATTTCCACCACTCCGTTGCCAAATTAGGACCACAAAAAGAAATATTTTTTTACGTTATTAGTTTAGACGACAGGATTGCCTTGTGGTCCTAATTTCTTTAAACCTAACTACAAATATAGAGGTATAATTAATAAATGTTTGTATCTGAGTCGTAAATGCTAGAGTTTAGTTTTAAGTTTTATTCCTCAATTGAATCAATTGTAGGTATATAGATAACGTCATAAGTTAAATTTTATTGAATTACACTTTTTTGTCTTGTCATTGCGTCTATCATTTCAATTTAATATATGCTGAACATAAAAAAATCAAAAGAAATTTAGTTCTGTATTATAATGGTCTCAATGGCAGAAACTTACTAGATAAGGTAACAGCTTGAGGTAAGTAGACGACAGCAATGTCATTACGAACAAGGAGTGGGAACCAGTTGCTGTGAGGGATGACAACGCTAGTCGGAATCCTCTCGCCGCCAGTGAACAGCAAAGTGGTTCCGAGCACAATCGTGAACCTCCAGGCTTGGTTCACGCCATCGTGCCAGCAGTGCGCCGCGGTCAGCAGCCTCGAGTCACTTACGAGCACAGCACCGCAGACTGCTTGGCCGGAGAATCCAACGAGATCGATTAGAGCTCCAGCCTAAAATAAATGAAATAAATCGTTATTATAGACGCAATGCATGTAAACGAAGCAAATCACTTGACTTATTTAATCCAAATGGATACGTATTGATACATAGGTATCCATCTGTCGGCCGTTCAGTTTAGTTAGCTTACGACGGTTATCTGCAGTAACTGTATACAACTCACAACAGCTATTAGAAGTATACTAGTACAATTTAGTACTGCACCAAGAGCGTAGAACATTTAATTTTATTATACCATAATCGTAATTAAAAAAAAAAAAAATTAGAAACGTCAGAATAGATTTAATTGAAACGTAGTTACAAACTAGCCTAAATAGACATCAACAACTGGTTAACAAGTTTCAAACTTAGTAGCTCTTTTTTGTCGGAGGTACAAATACGGGAATTTCCCGCGAAAGAAACCTTACCTCGATGTCATATGTCAATTTCAGTTAGGGTGAAGTGATGATTAAAACGTGTAGAAAAAACGTAGTAGGTACATACTTGGTAGGGAAACTGGCCGGGTTGCGCTGCCACGCCACCTACGATCCTGCTTTCAGGGTTGCTGTGATACGCCTCCTCAGCCTTGCGGATTTGTTCCGCTCTAGGCACTCCATACTTCGTCAAGTATCCATAGGCGGTGTTGGTACTCTCGGCATACGCGGTGGCCGCGAGCAGCAAGGTAACCAGTAGCAGCTTCATCGTGGCAGGATCGCACAGAGCGACGATCCTCTTCACGTTAATTGTTTATATACGGCAGCCATTATTGATAAAGGCGAGATTAGTTAAGTACGTCTAGATTTGATTTGATTAATCGATCAAATATGAATCAAGGATGAATTAAAACTAAGCCCCTTAAGTTACTGTTTCGACATCTGTTTCACGGCTGGCAAAGTAAAGCTAGATTTACTCGTTAAGTCTATCAATTTAAATATTCAAATATTTTTTAGCAAAATGTCAAAAATGATACACATTTTTTATCAATCATTGAAATCGTATGAAATATTTTGATGTATGTAGATTGGTTTTCGCTACTGACTTGGAGACGTAGTAAATATTTACTGAGACTCGAAAAGTAAGTAGCAGAAACGTTAAGGTTATTTAATGATAACGAAAACAAAATAAATTATACGTTAATTCTTAGGTAGTAATTCGTACTAAGTTACATTCGATTTTCAACCGGATAGCCTAGTAGTTGTGGGCCTAACCGGGAAGGTAGGGGTTACGTTTTGAGTCAGATAATTGTATTACTTACAACGATGCTAAATAACAATTTTGTGACTAAAACAATAATGATGTAAATTCAATTCAACTTATGCTTTTGTGTAAGGTTTTTTATAATTTAACTTTAAGTAAGTGCTATTTATATAAATACAGTAATCAAGCATGTATTTTAAACGTGTTGGTTGATGAAGTCCATGAAAGAGGTGACCCTGGCAAACGCCGATGGGAAGATAAGTTGGCAGCCGAAGGCCGAGCCGAAGGAGGTGATACCAATCTGTAAATAACAAAGTTATTGCGAGGAATCAAATAATAAATACACGATGATAATGGAAACTGATAATCTAAGTTCAATTATAAAGCAGCTAAATACCAGTCTAACAAAAATTGGCAACGTTGGTTAGTCACAAAAAATACAGAAGAAGTACAGAAGTGCTAGTTGTACTGTTGTAGCTGAGGATAATTAATTAATTCATTCTCGCTTCGCTCAATGTCACAAAAAAATTACCAAAAGGGGTTGTCCATTCCTGCTGACTACCAGGGGTCCACCGGAATCTCCACTGCAGGTTCCCATGCCGCCGAAGCCACGAGTGCAAATGTTCGAAGGCTGGATAACGAAGGGGAATCCAATTGAGCAAGCGCTGTTTGAAATGACGTTCAAGTTAACGTGGCTCAGGAACTGGTTGGTAGTGATGGAGCCACCTGGAAATAGATGACTACAATTACACTACTGAACTTAAATTGGATCACATTATTGAAAATGTAACGTTAGTTGCCAAAAGAGAGAAAATTAGTTACCGTCGCTGGTTAGCCCAAAACCAGAAGCAATAGCACTCTCGCCGACGAAGTCTTCATTGAGTTGAGCTCCCGATGGGAGAGCGATCGGTGCAATAGTTGCTGAAAAGATTGAAGATGATTAAGTTGTTTTTCGCAGCGTCAAAGTAAATCTCTATTGGTAAAATTATTAAGTTTTTAGTATCCGAAAAAATAAACCTGGAGAATTTTAAGTTTCTAGAAGCATAATATGTTTTCGGTCGCACGGGTCCAACAACCCATGCATGCCAGTTCAAATCCCTGCTACCGGGGCTGAATAACTTTTAATTTTTAAAACTAAGTTAACAAAATTTTCTACTAACCTGAAGTGGCAACAGCGGAAGGCAAGTAGACAACCGCGACGTCGTTACGTATAAGAGAAGGAGTCCAGTTGTTGTGCGGAACGACTACGCTAGTCTGGATTCTGATGCCGCCGAAGAACAGCTGGACGGTTCCAAGTACCACTGTGAACCTCCAAGCCTGATGCAAGCCGTCGTTCCAGCAGTGGGCTGCGGTCACAAGCCTAGCGTTACTAACCAGCACTGCCCCGCAAACAGCTTGGTTAGTGAAGCCTACAAGGTCGATAAGAAGTCCAGCCTGAAAAAATAATACAAATTAACCTTATACATACGTAAACAGTATACCTTATTCCTAATGGATTTCATTAAGTTTTCATTGACAAACTTTGACGGTGTAGTTGTAATGCACATAATAACAACCGCGCGACTGCGATTTGATTAATTGCTATCATGATTTGTCCAAATCTAAATCTACATACTTGGTAAGGATACTGTCCAAGTCCCGCAGGGACGCCGCCAACGATTCTGCTTTCAGGGTTCTTGTGGTAAGCCTCTTCAGCGTCACGTATCCTCTCTGCCTGAGGAATTCCGTATTTCACCAAGTACCCGTATGCGGGGTTCTCAATTACTTCCGCATATGCGGTAGCCGCCAGCAACAAGGAGACCAGTATCAGTTTCATTATGTCAGGATTGGAGAGTAACTCTACTTTTAATTACATGCACTGTGTTTTTATATAAATGTTAATTGATAACGTCAAGATAACATTTTGATTTGAAAATAACATTAATTTGGGTTTTTCCTATATCGGAATTCCTGCTATTCAATAAAAAAGAATTATGTTTATTGCTGTAGAAAAGACGGCAAGTACTGTGTTGTACTACAGGGTCCCATTTGTTACCCTATTGACTGTAAAAACAACAAGAAACAAACAAAGAGGAAACGCATAGAACAGATAGGTACATAAAATTAACCACACTCTTGTTTGAGTTGGCCTTTCAGCGAAAGCCTTCCCACCTAAGATTTGTTTACTTCGCTTTAGGAATAGTTTGGTCCTTTTGTATTGCCTGAATTTTTCACTTAGGCAATATTTTGAATAATAGCTAGGATGAACCAGGTGATCCTAGTAGGTATTTTTACGGAACGTATGGGATCTAAAATAATCAGGAATGTTCTCGGGGTTTAGGTACTTTTCTTTCAATAAAAAGCGAAACAAGATTCAGATAAGTTTAATTTCATAATATCACTAAATGACTACAGCAGATATAAATACGAGTAATAGGAGTAATAGTATATTAGTTACCGTCTCAAGTTTTTTACTTGGACCTATGAATTGGGCTGAGGGGGCTTTAGCGAATGTCACAATAAAAAAAATTAACCGCTCATAAGATTCTTACAGTGATACCTAATCGCATTATCATTATTTAATCTACACTTGAACGAAATCGTGCGATATTTGCTGTACTTAATGCGATAAAACTGCGAAATCGATAATTACTGAGTAATCAACTGTAAAGATTTCTGAAGGATTAAGTAAACTGACTACTATGTATTGCAGTATTTCCCCGTAAAAATCTTCAGGAGACACACATACATAGATTTACTATTTAGTTATAGTAAATAAAACGTTAAAATTTGGTAAGGTCGTTTATTACACCGAAATAACTTAAAATTAACCGTCGCGGACAATATACAATGAAAAAAAGAAGGATATTGTAGGTTAGTTAGTTAAGGTTGACAATTAAATATAAAAAAGACCCTATAGCCAAATCAAGTGTCCAAAAGAGAAGGGCCTACCAAGGGCTTTTTAGAATTTGGAAAAATTAAATATTAAATTATTTGACATAGATCAGACAACTTAACATATTAAACATTATACCAAAATAAATCAGAAAATTAGAAAATCGTATATCCCCCAGTGCACTCAGGTATATAGTATGTTATTTATAACGTATTTAAAACTAAGGGATAATATGCGAGGATTTATAAACTATTACAAGAATAACTCTCTAAGGAACAATATAAAAATTAATATGAACGGATATATGACGAAGCTTCGCAGTATCTTCTTGCTGAGGCTAGTAATTCCTTACCTTACCTTCCTTACCTTCATGAACTCGCAAAAAAATATGAAAATTTTAGTTTTACCAGTAAATAGGATCGTAATAATGTTATTTTGACGGATTAACACTCGATGATAGGTTTGTCGGCTGGTGGCTCTTCCCAAATGGGAGAAACCGCAACAGTACGCGTTGTGTTGGCCCAATGGTTTGGAAAACGTCAGCTTTGTGTATGCCTGGGCTTTTAAAGCTTAACCCGTAAGGTGAAGCTGTAAAGGAACAAAAATACGCTCGATAAACTAGCCAAATAATGATAGTTAAAATTTCATGTGGTCCAGATTAAAATAAGGCCAAAAATACATACCCGAATCCAAGGAAGGAATCCGGCTGATCAAAAAAATTACGCAGTGACAATCTCGGCTGCAATTTCCAATGTGGATTTTGAGACAAATCGCAAGCACGAACAATATTTTCAATTGCACTTCGTAAGAGAACACTGGAAGACTTAGCTTCTCAAATTTTCCAAATTACAAATTGATGTTTCACACACGAAAGACAGGAAAATAATAACAAATTTTCTTATGACATGTTGTCTGGAATCTGTTAATCTGTTATTTTGAATTTCAAATTTGAAATATGTTCGTTGAAAGAAAATTCAACCAGTGCCAAAAAGAAATAATAAAAAGTGGTCAGTAAAAAATACCAAAAAGATCAAACATGCTGCATCGTAATGCTGCAGTATGTTTTATTCATTAAGTGATGGCCTGATTTATTCCATCTAACCAATTTTCGAAAATAATGTTGCTTATTATGTTAAATCAGTGGTATCTATTGCGTTTTTTTACCGCTGCACATGTTTATTCTCAATTGACATTAAACATGTACCGTAGGCTGACGAGGTCGATGAAAGGTCGATCCTAGCAAGGGCCGACGGAGAATTGGCAGCAGAAGGTCGAGTCGATGGAGGTGAAAATACCGATCTGTTAAATGAAAACAAATTTGTGGCAAAAATACAAACTAATTACGTACACAAGTTAACCATAGCAAATTATCTACATTTGCACGCTCGATTGAGAAACAGCTTGATACCAAGGGTGGTAGATAGGGATCTAACGTATTAGACGTTGATTATAAATCAAGTAAAGTCGTATAAGGTGAATAACCGTTGGATCACCAGTTTAAAAATTTACTAAACTATAATGATCTACAAGAAAATAAAACTAATTAATTTGAACTAATTAAATAAATAAATGAAATAAATCTTGTAATTACGAGTAATTTAAATTTTCTAACGAAGTTTTATACACCACAAATCAGGTAAACTAGTTATCTTTCGAATTCATAATTATGGTTGACGTAGGTAGTCAATATCATACCTAATGATAACAAAGGATTGTCCACAGGGTTTTCCCAGATTCAGCGAACATGTTGATTAGATTTAAAATGTGATATTAAATTAAGTTAACAGTTTGAGACACTAACACCAATTGAACTAGTCTAGAATCACAGTCGCGTTGATATTTTGTGAAATTAAATTAAAGTCAAAGTCTTATGCAGTCGATTATAGAGTGTACAATTAGAAAATTGAATTTGCTTTAACCATTGTGGCCATCGCTTTTATATTTGTCTTTGTTCATATATTTTATATTTGTTCGTTCCATTCTACGATGTTTCTCTAATGTATCATCTGACAACCACACAGGGGACTGTCAGTCAACCACTCGCCTGGAACAACCCAATGCCATTAGATGTCCAATTTTCGCAGCCCTCTGCAGACGCTGTCCTAACCCTTTAATAGCCCAGTATCCAACGGTAGAAGAGGGATACGGAAGGCCCCGGTAAATTGGTCTCTATGCCTACGGTCTGCACAGCAAACCCCGACAAGCTCTTTAGTTATGCCGACAATGTATTCAGATTCAATTTCAATTCGCTTGCTTGGTGTGTTTATCTCTCACTTTTGGGTTCAGAAATTGCCAGTTCAATAAATAAAGGATGCGTCTACAAAGTTAAGTACCGCGGTTTGTTTTTATATCAGACGATTATAAAAATGATAATGTTACTAGTAAAATACAGGAAGTTTCGTTGCTGTTTTAGAATTCGGGTGTTTGAAATTTTAATGTAGAACGCATGGCAGACATTTGCGAAGTTCCGACAAATGCAACACAATTTTTTATAGATTATTTTTAAGTCGAGTTTTGATTGCCGTATTGTGAATATTCAACAGTGGCTTGCAGGAGCGAATGGTCGGAAACAAAGATATTTGATTGGCTGTCTCCAGGCAGTACAGCTAGAACAAGGTCGGACTGTGTCTCGGGCGCTTGTTACCGGACCGGGCTGACCAAACACGACCCAGCCCGAAATATGCAGCACGGCTCAAAACACACACTGTTGTTCTACCATATTCCAATTAAATTACAGCGTTTGTGATTTATCAGAAACGCCAAAAATTATCTGGTCTAGTTTTAAGCTAAAGCGCAGCCTGAAAATCGTGTGCGATCAATGCCTCTTAGTTTATCGAATTTCCAATACTGAAAAAAAAAACTTGTAAATGTTTGTTAGTTATTTTAATTCGTTTTGTATTTATTTCATCGCTTTATCATACCATACCGAAAATATTTATTGATTTTTATAAATGGTAATGAAAACAAAAACCTTTAGTAAAAATTTGCTGTTTTAAACTATCTAAGCGATTAATCTTATTACAGCAACGACCCAAATTCAAAATTCATCAAAACTTTACGTAATAATAGAAAACTGTTCAAAATCGATCAAACTAGACTTCTAAACTAACAAAACGTTTTGAAAATAAACTTGCATTTCAGTCGTTGTTGTAAAAGAGGTGTATATATATTTATTTTAAGAAACAAATAAATTATAAAACAGAAGAGAACTATCAATTATTAGCGCCAATAATCTCGGCACCGGTCCATAGAGTTTCAAAAGTTTTTTAAAGCAACCGCAGTCGTCGCCAGGGAGGCGACGCAAGAGGCGAGTGCAATCTCGTGTAGCGATGATTTTTTAAACAGGCTGCGTTGGCCGTCGATATATCTTTATACCCCACGTAAAACGGTGCACGACCTTTGAAAAGTGGCTGACTTTTTTTAATACTCTGATTTATACAAAAGCATTAACGAGCTAAAAAGTGTTAATTTTTATCTCAAGATTTATTAAACAAAACAAAGTGTCTATGAAATGCTTTTGTAACCAATTAAAAAGTAAATTATTGAATGTTTTCTCACCTAGTTTCATCACATAGGGAAATGAAATTTCCCGGCATAAAGAGCTCTCGTTGGAGCGAAGCAACAAGAAATTATAGCATCTGACAAAGAAATTTATGAGATAAATACAAGCCAAAGGAGCTTTGTGTCAAAAACTGAAAATTAGTAGCACGCCAACGAAGCTGCGAAAAAGCAGGTGCATTATTAAACGACTTTTGAACAAGATTCAATTTAAAACTTTTGAAATTAGGAGATTACCCGGATTAGGATAAAAGACGGCATTTATCCATGTCCAATTTTCGCTTAAATTAAGTTCATTGCAACATTATCTATTTAATTATTACTTAGATCTTTGAATGCAGTGAATTAACTCTTCTTTTCGAAATAAGTTAAAGATTAGATGCTATATACGTTCCACTTATATATAGACTAATTTTTAGACGCGACTTCATCTGACTACTTAGCTACTAATACCACAAATGGCTACCTATTCGTGGAAAGCTCTTTTACCGACCTTTTCAGTTAATATGTGAAATTTACATTTATCTAAACTGAGCGTAATAAGGTACAGTAAAGGCAACAAAGACATTTGCGTCTTCAAACGAACCAATGCATTTTACATGTATGTAAGTATTGTATGTATACAAGAAACATAAAAACCAAGGAGATGAAGAAGGAGGACAGAGTGAGAAGTAGTCTTTATGAAACACGATTAAGACCTAGAGTGCGATTTTTGAATCTCACCGGGTAACGAAAGCTCACCAAAATAGCCGTTTTTCATAGAGATTCGGCCATTTTGTGGAGCTCTAGTTACCTGGTGAGATTCAAAAATTGCACCCCTGAATGGTTAGCACGCGTGCTCATTTTCTCACCTATCGCTTAGTGCATCTCTCTCCTACTGAGCTAGTAAGAAAAAGACAGATAAAACTAAGATAAAGCTTGTCGCTGTGTGTTGTGCTAGCTATCCAGGTCGCGTGAGAATGATGCGACGGCGATGCGGGAGCTGAGGTCAAGTAAAGGTATACGGAGATTTCCTTTAACTAATGTCCGATAAACTAACTGTACATGTTTGTACTAAAAATGTAAAAAGTCAACCTTAACATGCTGATTAATATACCTGTGGTTTCGGTTCAAAATTCGTTGTTTTAATTCTAATAGAACGCGATTCCGCGAGTGTAGCTCATATAAGCAATGCGAACATAACACAGTAACACATACATCGATCGTCACAATGTCAAATTATCTATACTATTCGATCAATATATTATTTAACTAATAAAGAAACAAAAAAACAGTCCATGTTCTGGCAATGGAATCAAGTTACCTACAACGTGTTATTAAAATGCGAATTTTTCGAGTTTAAAAAATACGGCCCATTTAATAAGTGCGATATTAGGTGTAGCTCTTTCAGTCGCACTCGTGTGCTGCATATTGTTTCATCTCAGTCGCGCCGCGTGCTGCTGACGTTTAATAAACTCCCCGTATTATAGAGTTAACGGTGATACGTTTTTGAAAACGCGGCTCGACATGTCGAGATACTTTCGCAAATTCTCAAATTTCGCCTATAACTTTATCCTGGACCGTGATATGCAGAAGACAGCCATGATACACATTAAGATTTGATGGGCTCTAATCTGTGAAGTCCAATGTTATATTTATAAATTAGAGTATAAGTAAGTAAATGGCACAAATTATGATTACGATGATTTTATTGTGAGATTTTTCAAGAGCTACCTATTCAAATTTGTATTAAAAAATGCTCAGGTTTTGAAAAACAAATACATTTTGATTGGGATTAATTGAGCAAATGTCACTTGCAGTTAAAAATTAAAAGCCATAAGGATTTCTAAGTAAGAAGTGTTTATTTTCAAACATTGTTAGATACGAGAGATATTTAAGTATTTCATTTGGACGAAAAATGCAATTTATTAGATTTAACAGGAGCATAACCCATAATTTGTAAATTTACACCTTTGTGAAAATATTCCAAGATTCCCATTTTTGAATAAAAAAAATTAAGAAACACAAATTTAGGCTCAAACAGTATATTTTTCAAATCGGTAAAATTAAGAGATATCTATAGGCAAAATTCGCAATAAATGTCAAGCATCAAGTAGTCCACAGTCATAACGCGCAGGCAAGTTCACGGGCGCGAGTGTAGGCTCCTCTCACGTCTACTCGGCAGGGCCGCGCTCCACGCTTCTAATTAAATGGAAACAACGTTTATTCGCATTTTGACATTGACATGTTGCAGGGCTTAAAATGTTTGAGATATCACGATCAAATGGTTTCATAATTAGCTCGCGATTACCAAATGATTAATTAATCAGGTTGTTAGGTTTATAGGTTTTATCGTCTGCTGACGATAAACATGACCCAAGCAAGTAATATAACAAGTTAGGTCAGCGTAAAACTGGGCGTTTACAATGCTTCTTACAAAAACTGTGTCTCATTTTAGGTTCCTCGATTATTTAAGTCAAATTGAGTTGCATCCTCAAACGACTAGTTTTTTGAAATCATTCCACCATTCTTCATTTATAACATAGATGTAACTAAGTATGGAGGTATGGAATCCTCGATGCGCGAGTACGACTCGAACTTGGTTGGGTTTTTTATTATATATATATTCCCTTTATGTCCCATTGATTTTTCCACCCTGTATATCTAACAGTGTGTGTATTCCGGTCAAGGATGATGACAAAAAAGTAATGTTCATTACTTCTGAATGAATGAACTACTGATAATATTTTTCATTACTATTGAAAAATATTATCAGTACTTCATTCTCTGGGTAGGTACTTAACTTACCTATACGTTACACAATAAAGCTAAATACTCGTACTTGTGCACAATAACAGGAGCTAATTTATCACAGTTGCCAGCACTAAGCGTTTCAATCTTTAGCTAACGTTTAGTTAGCTCGCGTGATAATTGAGCGAAGGGCTTTCTTGATGAAAACAAGGGTTTTTTCATGCGGCCTGTGGCATTAGCAATACCGCCCGCGGCAATTATCGCTCTAATTAAATTTACCCGCGTTATGACTAATTTATTCGATAACAACTCTCCTTGACTCTCCACTAGACCAAAACGGCGAGGAGGGATGAACGCACAGAGCTGCTTGCAATAATTAAAACAGTTTTTGAACAAGCTATGTGTTAATTAGAATTTTTGTCCTATTCTGTGGTAGCCTCCATTCTATTTGGCCAAATGCTTTTAAATCTACACAGAACGTGTGAAGTAAAACCGGATTAAAAATCCGACTACAGTAAAACAACTCTTGTTTTTTCACTTCAGGCAAATACATGTATACTAAACGTCCCTTTTGGTTTCACCACATTGGGGTAAAAAGGTCTGATAATTTAAATAAGAGGTTTAAATAGTTATACAAGGGTCCTATTAGGTGTGTGTGGATTTGCTAAAGATATATTTACATTCCGTAAAACCTGTACTTAGCATAATTCTTTACGTATGTAAATAATTCAATTCCCTAAAGGGAAGGTGGTTCGCATATCGTATGATAATCCGTTTACCACGAATATTATTAACATTCGACGTACCTACCTCAGACAATCCCCTATGGGAGTAAAGTAGTGAGTTTACTATTATCATATTTCAAAAGCTTTTCATAATGTATGTAACTAGGTGCACTATTTTATAAGTAAAAAATATATAGATCTCAACGAATTAATTCAATCTATCGTATACTATTCAGAATATGTTCTTTAATATTGTCCAAAACATTTTAGTTAATTAAAATTATATAATGTAGGTAAACACGGCAATGTAAGTAAGTCATTTCATTTTGATATGAAACTTTTTATTACAGAGAACACTAGTAAGTTAACCGTCCCAGTGATTGACACATGCTTTTTTAACCCGTGGTTTACCAACATTGTTTTTTATTTTTGCTAGTAATTTTGCATACTTCTCGTCTATTTTTAGGTCACTGTCGTCAATGCCTGGGACCGTTGCCTTACAACATCGTTTCATAATTCAAAATTAAAAATTGTCCCTGGAATACTATTCCAAGCCCTATGGTATGGTTAGGTGTCGCAGCGAGCAGTGTGAACATTTTTAATGGAGTTAGGTGCAGCACGATGAGGCCTTGCCATCGGCAGCGTGGTTTCTAATTGGGCCCGCTGTGAGGCGGCGTCGGGTCGTGCTGTGTGCCCGCCCGGGCCAATGCCTTCTCGACTCGAGCATTTTATTAAAAAGCAATTCCTTTTTCGATAAATTCACGTTTTAGATTCAGTATGTGAATTTAATGGTTGCGTATATGCGCCTTGCCGTTCCTGCATTTTTCTGCGTTTAAGAAATATTGTGGCATATTTATAAGTGAGTGACATCATTTGACTCTGTACAAAACCCTTTTTTGCTTAACACCGTACCCATTTTCGTGTTAAAGTGCAAATGACATCTACGGAAACTCGTAGGTATTCAGAATTTTAAATCAGCAAGACATGCGAATGCGAGCTTCGATTATTCGCAGTCAACTCGAGTCTGAGCGAGTGGCTGCGAGCTCAAACATTAATCGAATTTCGGTACTAGTCGAGCGGACGATCAAGTATGCGTTAGTTCACATTACCAGCGCCCTCGAATCTAACTCGATACTTGTTCTCGCTCACTCGATACCCAACGTCGATCCTCGAGATCTCTGCTAAGAGCGATATCGGGACGTCAAGGGCTGAGGCTGCCCGGGTGTGATGCAACATGGTTGATGCACTTGCTGCATTTTGGACAGATTCGTACACGGCCAGCTTAGATTGAGAGATGCTTGTACGTTGGGCCTAGCTATTTGATCGTTCCCCGTACGTCGTTATGTCTGGCTGTGCTCGATATCAATTCTGTGTTTATCTTGCTAGGGCAGTCGTTGTCATAGGTAGGCTTCGAGAGAATCAGGCTGTTACGTGTATCTGATTGAAACTGAAGTAATTATTACTTGCCTTCCTCGATGCTTTTGTACAGTAAGTTAAAATCGTGTTAAAATAATACTCTCACATAATCAAGTCGCAATCGTAGTTTAGCGAGTCATTTGGACAGCCAATTTAGGATAGCTAATTATTAGCTGTTTCATTTATCAGGGTGAGATAACGAAATAATCGACTGCGTGTAGATAGCATATGGCATTGTGTGCTGTCAAAAAATTTGTTTAAAACAGTTAGTGATACAACAACAAAGTACCATTTATATTTCCTCTTCATCCCGCCGCCGCGTCGCGCTCGGACGGACGGGCGGACAGACACTAAGCCACATTTTACATTAACGCGGCGTCCGCTCCCTCACCAACGTTTTAGACGAATTTTAAAACCTATTAATGTGTTAAAAGGATGTCCATTAGAACGTTAAATTCTTTCACCTCCCTTATTACACGAACTGTCTGCTACGCTGAAGCACTCTGAGCAAATAGTCCATGACGAAGTCGTTAAAATTGACTAAGTAGTTGATAATCGTTCGTGACTTGATTGTGTTAAAACCGTTAAAATTTCGGTGCTGTTTTTCAAGTATGGTTTGCGGTGCAATCTACATTGTTGAGTGGTCAGCATAAACATGTGGTGGCTTTATCTTTTGCACGTACAGGGTTAATTAATTTAGGCAGGTCGAATGGCGAGTGAAGGGTTGGTAGAACGCAAATCGACTTATAGACTTAGGATCGTTTGGAGCGGTAGTTAATATCAGCAATTAACATTTAAATTAATTTCGCTACAAGTGTGCGTGCGTGCCCGTGTTGTCGCGGCAAAGATTACCGCGGTGAGCCCGGCTTACTGTAGTTTACACGTAACGCCATCGATCTCGCGTGATTGGCAGACAGCCGCTGGGGTGTTTTGTGTCGATGTGAACTGGTTGGGCTTATTCAATTGATTTAGGATTAGCATTTCTGAATAATCGAGCGTGGATTGAGCACTTAAAAGGTTATAATTATAATTTTGTACACCCAAGAAATTCACTGTTCCGCATTTTTTTTTTATTACGAATGCAAATGAATATGCAGGTCATCAGATGGGAAAACGATCACTGCCGCCAATGGAACATCCACAACAAAAGAGTCACTGATACATCACCAGCTTCCAGGTCCCCTCACCCTTGGAGAAAGAGAGACTGATCAGACTGAGAATGTGGACCTATCCCGGCCCATTCGAAGTAAAAAGCAACTGGGTACAATGTGGGCTATTAGTTATCAGATCACCTCCAGTAAATGTGACATCTTTATCACCTTTGCCTGACAAAGTGGTTTGAAACTAATGTCCAAAAAAAACAACACATGTGTTAGTCACTTAACCTTATCTATACTCGTTTCTTTGTGAATGGCAAAGTAGTAAGTACTATACATATACATAGGTAAAGGTCAGCTCATATCAATGCAATCGATTCCGTGGGCCCTATCGACGGGTAATGAATCGACTGATATATTAGGCCTCCCGCGCGTCAGACTTGCTATTTGTCAACACGCTCACGCCGTGTGCCCGTGCCCACTGCCAGCACCCTAATGTTTACTATCGTTACAGTAAATGTACAATAATGTTACTTATGTAATGAAGAATAAGGTTTACTTCGAACAACAAGTTAAATATTGTATTTTAGAAACGAAATTAAAACAAATATATTGTCAAAGTTCTTATGTCAGTTGGACGTGATTTTTTAATTATTCAATATATTTATTTTAGATTATTAATCCATAATATATTAATAATTAATATATTTTTGTATATTTGATTTAAGGTGCAAAATCTCGTCAGATACATTCAAAAATTGTCAAGAAACTTTTGTTCAAACAATAGCAATCTAAATTGAAAGTGAAAGTCAGTCTTAGAAAATAGGTAATACGGTACGTCTCATAACTTAAGTATTGGTTTTTATTAATTTATAATTTAATTACTACGTCACTTATGGAGGAAACATACCAACAATAAAATTTGTTGCGGAAATATCCTTTAAGTAGTCAATTTAAATACGACTTACACAACTGCGAGTTTGGTTGGATCGGATTTTTAAGGCAAATTGAAAACATGTCTATTATACATATTTTTTATAACGTTATCGGGACTTTTGACTCGATAAAAATATATTGTTTATTTACCTCGACGTTTCGGCCATGTTTCAATGGCCGTGTTTACGAGTAGACTGAGTCTAATAATGAAGTGCAAATCGCGAAAGTTTAAAACAATTTATGTCTATTATATATATTTTTGTTTATAATTTATTACATTTCAGAAAGACAGAACTAAATACGAAACATTTACCCCTTGGGTTTTGTGTTCTAAATTAGGTAATTTTACTGTAATAGCTCTAACATCAAACTCCATTTTCAGGTTAATTTACTTCTGTCTTCTATAACCGTACATGTTATCTGAGTTGCTAATAATGGGTCGACACAATACATCGGTACAAAAACACCGCGCGCTGTTCTAATTATAACCCCTTGTTTCGTTTACCCAAATAAATCACAACCCAAAAATTTGAATACGTGACAAATTAACGCATCCAAAAGGTCTGCTGATTGAGTTAAAAACAAAATGGGTATTTCAAAAATGGAACAGAAACGTAGATTGAAAAATAAATATAATTAAATGCAAGGAGTGTTGCGAACGTGACAGCGGCGGGACGTTAATGCCACCGGACTAAATAACGTTAGAGCACCCTTGTTACTGCAATTACGCGCGGCCGGTCCGGCCCGGTCCGGTTGACAGCAGAAGCGTTTTAAAGTTTTCATCCGGATTTTGCTGCATCAAGTGACAGAGTTTAAAGCATCAATCAAAGCCCTAAACACTTTACGGACAACGCTTTTTGATCGTGTTCAGTTTAACAGCCGATTTATAACGCAGGCACGTGCCTGCCTGCATGCCTTAATGTTATCACTATGGCCGGGCCACACGTTGCGTACACGTTGCGTATGCAACACGGCTCCAGCTAGCCTGTGGTACGCATCAGTTACGGATGCGTAAGGCAGCTCTAAGAATCGAGCTGCAAACGCATCCGGTGTGGACTGGTGCTTAGTGCTCTTACGCAATTTATCCTGTGTGAAGCTTGTTACTACCCGACAGCCGTCAGAAGGGTTAGGGTTACGTTTTTAAGCCACTATGTTTAACTCGAACGGGATAATAAACATTTGACTGTTTATATTTATTCACTGTTGCATTAACGCGCTCTATCGGGAAAGCTACGTTTTAAAATAGTGTGAAAAAGGAGCCACTGACGAATGAAAATAGTTAGCAATAAAACTTAATGATTCTGAAATGGTTCTAGTTTAATATTCTTAATTGAGTCTCTCGGAATCAATACGAATTATAGCTCATTCTATATTCCTTTTGAATGCTTGGCTATTTATTGTCACTGAGTAGCTTTAAAAAGTTTAAATGTTGGAAGATAAATGAGTCAATCAATTCGTGCATTAATATGTCTGGAGCACATTTATTGGATGAACATTGTTGGTTGTTGTGAGGGCAACGATGCTGATTGTAATGATTTTGGTAATTGTCAAAGTATCGTTGTTTCCAGGAAAGCTCTCATTAACTGTCATGGTTACAAAATTTACAAATTGGGCTTTATTGATTCCTACAAATTACAATGAAACATGTGTCTAAACAATGGATTTACTTCAACTTTTGTGATGATCCTTTAAAAAATCAGATTTCGAATGACAATTAAGTACAGTAGGTACTTAATCCATGTACAGTCGTCAGCAGAAGTAGTTGAACACCTGAAGAGGTCAAAAACATGTGCACAAGCTCTAAATCTCTGAAAATAGAGTCGAGTGTCAAACCTTTTCATCCTTTTGACTGTGTATATATCTGGTGCTGACTGTACCTCTCACTTTCCTTGGTAAGCCTTATAATCTTATAACCTTACGCGCGATTAATATTGGTTGAAGTCTTTTTAATAAAAAAACTTTTAAAATGCTATCTTTAATGTACCGAAAATCTGATATGTTTACTTAGATGCAATCAACATTTAACTCTTTATTTTGATCTACTAATGTATTCTCTCGATTAATGAACGCGCTCGCTCGGGGTCCGTAATTTGCACACAAAGCACTTACCTATTTGTTTTACGTTTTCGCAGCAACACATAAAACTGAAAACAATTCTAAGCCTTTGACAGTGTATACTGTTCGCAACATGTTTAAACAGCTCTTTTCCATTAGATAAAGGTAACAAAAAGCTTTTAAACTTCGCTTAGCACGAGTTAACTTTTTCATTGCGTACAAATTTGAAAAGCGGCGTCCGCGCCCCTTTTTAAAACCAAATTCACGTCTTGAAGAATAATCTTTTCTCATTTGCAAGGCGATAGAGGTGAAATAGGGTAACGTGATAGTATGGTCGCGGATTATAATTGTTGAGCCACTATAAATCGTCGTCATAATTAATAACATCACTAATTCCAACAAGTTTGTTGACAAACAGAAGCGATATCCTATTTGAATATCAGAGTAACAAATTGGATGTAAATTTTTAGTGTTCTTTACCTCAAAAAGAAAAAAGGAGCCTTGTAGGATTACTTCCTTGTCTGTCTGTCATGATCCTTTTTCTCAGGAATCATAGATAGAGGTATCAACTTGAAATTACTCAGGTCTGCAATCCCATGGAGCTGTGAAAAAAATCAAACTTCTAAGTCAACGCAAACAAAAGATACGGCCGTTTATGCAACATATTTCATACATTTTATATGTGTATATTGAATGGGGTTTTCACTAGCTTTCATTTGTCAATATGAGTGTATAAATTGCTGTGATAAGAAATAAATAAACATTGTCCCTTTTATTCTTGTTTCTCAGACGCAATATTTAAATGTAAGTATATCCCTAATTTAATTAATTTGTTTTATTTTCATGTCTACAAGTTGCGAAAACTAAATAAATAATAAGGTATTAATTTTTTAAGTTTTTAGTTCGAAAGTGATTTACAGAGCACTTATAGAGTATTTTATAGAGCAACAATTTTCAATAAAAGAACTGCGTTGCAGCTCTGACACTACTGACACAAGGATAACGTATCCATTCCTCAGACAGGCTCTATCTAAGTAGTGTCATAAGAAAGGGATACATTGATGAATTAAGTAAACTTGTGTCAGTCGTGTCAAGGCCACTGCACTGGGACATAGAGCCGACATATCTCGGTAACTAGTTGCAACTTTACCTGAATCACAGCTGGCATTAAATATTGGAACCCCTGTGTCGCTTTTTGAGTAAATAAGCAGTTATCCAAATGTATATTTTGAAGTAAGTTTCGCTGATTTTGTTTGCATCAAATTACCTAATTTTTTTTGTTGCAATTAATTAGGATTGTGTCTCGAGTACTGGGACACTTAGAGCCGGCCGGACCGAACGCCAGTTGCTGCACCAACTTAGTTGCGACTTCCTGCGCCGCGGCAACTGAATTAAACAGTTCCCCTTCAGAACTGGGTCGCCGTAAATAATTTGCTACCGAGTCTCGGACGAAACGACATTGCACTATCGGGATGCAGCACCTTATCATTGAATTAAGCCAAGTTGATTGATTATTTTAAAAGCTAGTTTAAACTTGAATGTAGAATTATTTTGCGTGATAAATAGTTTTTACAAGATTCTTACTATAAATACCCAATTAATTTTATTTGACTTAGGTAGCACATGTAGCAAAAACAATGATCATACAAACTAATTAAACTTTTTATGGGTTTATAATAAAATTCAGTTGTTAAATATGCCGCTGTGACAGTCGGACGGACGAATTCGCACCAAAGGGGTTTCTCTTTATTACCTTTTTAGTAGGTACGGATCCCCAAAAAAACCCTTTCCAATTTACCAAAAGTAAATATAAGGTACTTTTAGTCATCAGGAAAAGACTAAACGATTCTCAGGCATCGAATCATCCGCTATATCAAGAAGAATGACTTCCAGTCAGCGCGCTTCGACCCAACAATTTACTACCATTAGCAAGGAACCCATATAGTTTCGATAGATCACTATTCCCGCGGGATCCCTAAATATGGCGTGCGGTGTCTTCCGCGGTGTCCGAACCATTAGCGAACTTAAGTTAACTTAAGGGGCCGTATAAAGCCAGATGACATTTTTTTGTTAAGTTTCTTACGTATTATTATTCATTTAATCTAAAAATAAGCTAATTTAAACTAAATTACAGTAATAGTGACTAAGTATATTAATGGGCGTGCCAAACCGAAACACGATGGTAAATATTAGATACTTTTTTCGATGTATTTCAATCCCAAAGTCACAGCCAAAGCTGCTATCTTTAACTTCTATTTGAAATTGTGCCGTAATTTTAAGACCTTAATATCTCAAATTTATACATAAAATGCTATGCTATGGTTTACTGGCATGCCGAAGGACTTACTAAAATATGGCCCAGAAACTGATTTATTCAAGAGAAACTGATTTTGGTCTCAATTGCATCTTCAATGCGTGTACTCTTCACGCGCGTCTTGTGTTACTGAATCCCGCTTACATTCTCTGACCATATACCAAGCCTTAAGGTTTGCACGTAGATTGTAAACTAAACTATGAACAGAGACTTTTATAATCAACTGAACTCGTTGGACGTTACTGCGAGTTTTTGGCCGTGTGTTTGTTTCTAACCAGTCAAATAGGAAACGGGAGAGGTGATAGAAGCAGAGCAAGAACAGAAATTGTACCTATCTCACTCTTAAGCACTGAATGTAAAAAGATATTGGATACAGAATAAGCAGTAACAAACAGTAGTTCATCTGGTTTTCGCTTCATTTCTGTATCACTTAAATAGAGGCGAAGAAGTCACAAAAGCAATACTACATTGCATGCCTACCTACTACACGTAAATGATGTGGATTCCCTTCGGCTGAAGTATTGCTCGGGCAAGTTTGCTTTTCGACTATCGTTGAATCTCTTATCTATTGTGCCAATAAATTGTAATTTGTTAAACGATCATAGCCGCCCGATGTCTCGCGATGACCACCATCAGATGAAATAAAAGTAAATAAAAAAATATAAAATATATTGACGTAAAATCCATCATTCCTTTGTATTAGCACAAAGTATATAATATTAGTGGTATTAGAATCCTAACCGTCTCCAAACTGGTAAGTTTTTATCGGATTGATGTTAAACGACTAATAGAAGATGGTCCTGACACCAAAATCCGGACAGAATTGACTGACTAGAAATTCTTTTATTAGTAGATGACTACGTCAAAAAAGCGAAATATGTAAGTGTTTTTAAGAGATCATTTTAAAACGAAAGAAATTTATTTAGTCCTATTTTTCAACTAATCGCAAGATGGATTATACAATTTACGACCTAAAATTATTAAAAACTTGATTAACTCTCACAAAGTTGAACCTGTGGTTACCTTACGATAAATGATACTTAACCGATAGTAAACGTCAGCATACAGCAACATTGTTATCTAAGATGGCTGTCGGTACCGGGTACTCCCCGCAATATACCTTAAGCCGGTTTAAGTGCGAAGTTCATCAAAACACTTTTACTGCCGATGGCGGCATCGACACAATACTGCCTACGTCCCTTCATCCCTTAAACTTAACCCCTTTGCTAATCTGGCCACAAGAGACCGCACATGCGTACTTCGGCTATCCAAGGGTTAATGAATGATGATAAATAGTACTGTCAGTAGTATTAGTAACGTTTGGCGTCATGGATATTGAAGAAACGAACGCTAGTTGTCTAGTTAATTAAACGGACGGAAGAAATAAAATAGCTCATGACTGCTAGTATTTGTTGACACATTTCAACGACTTAAAGAAAGAAAGAAATGTTATTTTATTGCCACATTTAATCTTCACTTATTACTCACGCCGTACTTAGACTTAAAACGTTTTCTCTTATATAGTCTTTTTGAAAAATTGTAAGTAATCAATTATTTACTTGTTACGTTTACCGGGACTTAAACGCGATAATATACAGTAATTTTTTTAGTTCTGCATTTCGGCTGCAACGGCCGTGGTTACGAGCAGACAAGTATAAATATGTGTGAAAACCGCGAAACATTAAAACAATTTATAATAAATTATTGCCAATTAATGTCTTCGAGTAGACTCATCAGTTAGAATTTCGGTTTGTATATAATATATACACGAATACGGATCGGACGTGGTACATACATACCCGCTGTTAGTTCTTGCGATACCGAAGTTTTGTATGGTATGGTATGAAAATAAAATACGGTTTATAACTTTATATCGCATTTATTGTAACAAATGTCATACACATACATAACAACACAACATTTAACACAATGTCATGTCTGCAAGTTGCGAGAATATAATAAACTACAATGAATAGAATAGTGCTGCAACCATTGTGAGGCATTAACATTTCTAATAAGTTTAGATTAGCTATCCTGTAACTCATATCAATGAGTTTAGAAGTAGGACTACGTCGCTTGTTAGGAGGTTTCCTGGTGCTCAACTGCAGGAAATTAATATTTTATTACAATTCAATCGAAGTGAAGGAGGTTCGGGGTCTACATCATTTTAATTCACTGACACGATTCAAGCTTGACCTAAAAATGTGGTTACCACAGAAATAGAACACAATTTAAAATTTCCATATTTTTCATTTCATTTAGAGATCGGATAACCTTCGACATCTACTTCATGCATGAACCAGTTAATCAAATTACAAACGCACGCCATACGCGTATTACGTGCCTCAACAAAGAATCCATAATTCCAATTTCAAATTTCAACAATAAATCTTCGAGGAAAACGCATTGGTGGTACACGTAAATCTCGTATCGGTGGAGACGCATGGCTGGCCGTACCCGAAACGCCACTTAGGCTGTATAATTTCGAAGAGTAATGGTTGCAGCAAGGAGCCGACCTAGGTCAACGCATTACTGCCCGGAGAGCCGTTTCCGTGTCGAGCCACGGAGTATTGAAGAGTGAAGGTGGTTGCAACAAAATATGGCTGACAAAGTAGATAGGCATTTGCATTTAAAGTTGTACCGTTAACCTTAACTGAAGTTATATTTCAATTTTTTTTTTCTTTGTCGGGGAAAAAAGCAGAGATATACATTAAAATAGAAATATGTATTAAAAAGTTAGGATCTTAGAATAAGTTTAGTCTACATCCTTGGTCTATTGTCTATACTCAGTTTTGTTACGAAATATAGTAATTTTTGCTAACGGTACAACTTTAAATAGAAATGCCCTGATGGTAACATTTAAGGACTTTCATTGGCTAGCGTTTTAAATTTGCGGCAGTGTGCTACTGGCAAAACGGTTGAGTACAATTAGAAGTGGTATAAACAAAGTATGTTTGTCTGTGTATGATTTTCTGAGTGTCCAGTTCGCACAGGGCCCGGATGAAAACGGTTGATTCATTATATATATTATTATTAGCCCTCTAATTAGGAGGATTAGGAGGTCTGTGCTAAGCAGTGGGCGTATCTGGTCCGAATTATTGCTATTATTGTTTTATCTATTAATAGTGATGTTTTGGCCATTTAAATAAACATTTAAATATAGAAATCAATAATGATTAAAGTTAAAGTAGGTGCTTATTTTTGGAAGATTTAGTAGATTTATACTACGAAATATCTTCTCTTTATCTTCACCTTGTTTTCAATTTATCGGAATGATATCCGGCGTAGATCAGTGCAACGATTGAAACGACATCAAATTGCGCATCACTATCAGACACTTTTATCGTTTAATTTCGTAAATCCGATTGTACTTAAGCACGAATTTCAATCGGTTTAAGAGTTATGCTTTAGAAAAGATTAAATTATTACGTGCTATGAATTAAATACTTAATTGATAAAATTATTGTGTACGTAAAAATATTGTAACAAGATTATAAATCATTGAAACGGGTCATTACCAATCAAGGGCTTTATTAGACAATCAATACATCAAACACGAAGTGTACGGTTGTTATTTTAATAATTTTTCATTTGCAACGTGTCACAAAAGATTTTGATAATATCAGAATATTTTAAATGCACACACCATTAAACCTCTTGATTTGAAAACAAAAGAAGGAAAACTATTTTTTTCTTCATAAAATATATATTTAGAAATAGATAGACAAGTACTGTTGGAGGTCGAGCTCGAAAATAATTCTTACAATAACCTAATAATTTATAATTGAAAACCTGCAAAGAGGAGAGGATAAAAACAACAGGAAAAGACAACTGACAAAAGAAAAAACAAGATACAAAGAACTGTGACTATTATGGTTTCAAGAAGGTCGTACGAGCGTGTCACTAAGAAATATATTAAACTTGACGTTGTCAGACACTGTTGTTAAGACAATACTTACGTTATTAAGTTGGAGAAAACTAAGACTGACTAAGCGTAGAGTGATGAGTAAATCAGTCTTATTTGATAATAAGCCTGTCTGTGTGAGTCCCACTGTTGTGCCTTTCGTTGGTTAACATCGCAAGCATTGGATCCATATTGATTTACAAAGATTTCATTGTCAGCAGCTTACGCAATTTTTTTCCTACAATCTTATTCTTTGTCTAAGTATTACGGAGACATAATTGTTACTCTGTGAAAGGACAAGCTGCTGAATTCCTTAGCAGAATCTTCTGTTTTCCAAAGCGCTGTTAGAATCAGGAACAACAAAACAGTTTTTCTACCTACTACAGTTTAAAAAGTAAAAAAAAACCTTTGCAAAGAAACTATTAGTCTCGCGGTTCGGCTTTTTAATAGACTTTATTTTATTATGTTATTTTGTTAAATGCATAACACAAATAATTATATCGTGTGTTCAACCTGCACTTGACCGGTTTTTAAGTATACATCTACTATATTCACTTATTGCTTATTTTATCTTTTGAAACAGCGCCAGCAACTTACAGCACGCTAGCTATGATTAATTTACCACAAGTACTTACATCAAGATATTCAAGCTGCATTATGCTAGACTCGTGTACAACGCAAAACTTTTCAACCTAACTGCAGGCTGCGTGCACCGGTGCGTTATTAATTAAATTACTCCAAATACACCAAGCAGGATTTAACTACAAATCGCACTTACATTAATACAATACATACAAATAGATGAAGTGTTTGTTTGTTGTATGTTATTTCCAAATGTCTTTCATGCGCGGTCCCGAAACAAAAACATTTTTAACCTTTTTGTCTGTCCTCTCTGATCATTGAGGCTTCATTTGTCGATTTCACAAGCATATACTATTTACATTTTATCCCGGAAAAACTAAGACATTTTATTCTAAGCGCAGGTAACACGGGTAACAGTTAGTAGTAAATAACACGAGCGTCGCAATACTCTCTGAGAAAGAATTGAAATAAAACCATACGTTGTCTTTAAATGCAGGTGAATAAAGGAAGTTAATGTACAAAGCCGAGGTGGAAAGCCCGGCTCATGTTGGATTACTAACTGCTCTACCATAGCCCACGGTGCCAGGGAAAAGAAGTAGCGTTTTAACACGTTAGCAGTCTCTATACAAATTGTTTAGCGTACAGTCGTTACGCATAATTTTCCAATCAATATATAAATCCCACATATAATACATCTACTGCTATCGAGATAATGTAAATATCCAAAAGCTTTCGTGTGCTATTCGTATACCACTACAGGTACAGAAATTTTAGAACGTGGTACACAGTGTACCATGCAATTCATAAGGAGATTTTAGAGTAGTACATATGTGTATCACTGGACTTGGAACGTGTTAATAAATATCAAGGACTTCCTGCATCTTGGGTCAGTGGACGCCATAAAATGATTGATTCTAAACCAAATCTATGTCTTCAAAAGTAAAGGAATTTTCTCTAGCGATACAGATGCATGCAGAGTCAACAGTGCTTTTGTTAAATGCGTGCTTGCGTTACTAAATTACTGCGAAAGCCTTAACAGCAAATTAAAGACCCTTGGCCATTTTCAAGATATTCAACAGTTTACATGTCAAGGTGAACTAGTTTTATTTTTAATTGTTATTTGTTTTCTTCGTTAAACGCTCATCAATTCGACCCCCTCTCGCCGTAATGCACAACACATAGCACTCATGCGCCGCGATTGTTCTTTTCTGTGGGAATTAGCAAACATTTCGGGATACTTTTAATGCCGTGGGCAGAATGTAGTGTGCACCTCTGCTTGGGTATATGTACCATTAGCCTATTCTAGTTGCGGCATGATTATATTTGATGCAAAAAACATTACTTATCTTTTTTAAAGCTTTTTTTATTTAATTATGTTGAATGTCAGGTGAGTGCTTGCATTAATCTGGTAGGAAGGAGTACGAATAAATTATTATCAATTTATTTCCTAGAAGCTTACAGCTGCTAAGCACATTTGCACTGAATTATTCACTCTCTTTAGTTTAGGAATTATACATGTCTCGGTAGGCTTACTTCGGTTCATGAGCTTCTCTGAGTGCTATTAACGTTTCAGAGTTCCTTACTTGCAAATCAATAAGATTTCATTCATATTTTTTTATTTGAGCAGCGAATTTCGTATGAACTCTTTCTTACTCACAACCATATTTTTCTCTTTTCTTGCTTTATTTAATAAGTTGTCAGTTTATTTAGACCATATTACAAGTCCTCTTTCCTGGGGTTCCGGCGCAAAAAATCTACAGAAGCACCTGGTCGACACAATAGTAATCGAAATCCTGGAAGCTTCCACTCTCAGCGGGAGATCGTTAGTATCTTCAGCACCACTTGCAGCAATGGTTTCATTATCGTATCAGTTAGCATCTTCAGCATCACGCTACGGGATACATATTTAGTATTATAGAGCAATCGTTTCATTACCGTATCAACCTATCCGGTGTAGGGCACCCGCATCGCAGCGGGCACCTGGTACATACTGCCGATAGCTTCCTGCCGCGTTACCCCATATTCCCAAACCACTTTTAGCTCACTCCCCTCACTTACCAGGCAGGCAATACTAAAGTTACCTAAACGGTGTCTTACGGTTGGTTACTTGTGAAGGTTAAGGATTAATATCAATGCTTTGATTTTGTATGCAAATCGCATGATGCTTAAAGTGACACCTCAATCAGTTGTAGACAGTAATTCAGGGCAGTGCGAGCCGTGGTCGAGGCGGTATGCGGTGTCAGGGGCATCGCTCAGCGACCGCAGGACTGCCGTCTGGTGCCCGCAGACCAATGCCACATGTTACATGTGTTATTGGTATAGCACTACCTACAGCCATCGGCAATTCGGCATGCTGCTGTGGTATTGGGAAACGATTTAGGATTCCGAGGTTAGTGTGATGCTGAATTAAGGGCTGCATCTGTGATTGTGATTGTGTCTTCAAGTGAAAACATGATTTACTCCTATCTTACTAGAAGTTACCTGTCCATTCGATAAAGTTCTAATAATTATCAGCTTTTAGGGTTCCGTCCCTCAAAAGGAAAAGGAACCCTCACAGGATCACCTTGTTATACGTCTGTCCGTCTGTTGAGGCCCTTATTTCCCGGAATGCATAGAGGTATAAAGTTGAAATTAATATCAAATACTCAAGTTTGCAATCCCCCTGCCTTGAGCTGTAAAAAATCACACTTTTGCTTAATTGACGCTCGTAAGCTTAATCAAAAATTCGGAGCTAAATTGTCGACAGCGTACTAGGTAATTTATATTAAAACTTGCCGCTAGGCAACATTCATGTATTCGATTTGATTCCGAGCTTGTCCAAAGTTTGAATAGCCACATCACATCTAAATACAGCAGCATGCCGAAACTAAGCCGCATTACAACTTAGCCTAATGCTTGTCTAATCTCCATCTACAACTTCCACACATATGCGTGAAAGTTTGACCATGAACAATCAATTTCACGCATGTGTGAGAATCCAGGTTTGTGAATTAGTCGTCAATGGGAGAGCTGCTTGTGGCTTTATGACATCAGAATCTTGCCTGTAATCCTACCACGGTGGCATTGAGCACGACTGTAGACACCCACAGGCATTCCTCTTCGAGCCGATATGCCTAATCGATGCCTAATGGCAAAATAGTTTAGAATTATTCATAGTACTTAATTGGTAAACGATATGGTTTATATGTATATCTTACTAGCAACCTGCCCTGCTTCGCATGGGTGTATTTTACTAATGTGGAAAATAGATTTTTTGACGACTTGATAAAAAAAACTTTTCTACTATACAAAATTAAATTGGAATGTTTTGTACATAAAAACCTTTAGTAAAAAAGTATTTAAATAACAGTGAAAATCTTTCTTCAATCGTGAAATCTTAATCCGAGGCGTGGTTTAGAAAGAGTAAACGGCGGAACAGACTCGATGAAAATTGAGGACAGATAGACGTTGTTGTATACTATGTAAAAAAAAGAAGATTTGCACGGTAGGTACATTTTAGGTATATGCAACAAGGGTATCGTTATAACTATAATCGTTCTTATGATAATAGTTAGATAGAGCCACGCTATGCGATAAATGATGCTTGGGCATTTATAGGGTGGCTGCAATAGTACGACGCAGTTTACGCGTCTTTTTACGCGCGTTATTTTTTTTCATCATCAAATTTTATAACCAAAGTACGGGCATAATTAACAAAAGGCATAAAAGTTAAATGGATGCGTATTTCTCGAGACAGATAGCCGCAGCGTCATTGGAGGTCACGGTGGCTGCGTCCCCTTCCCCCCGAGGGGCGACACGATCGTTGCGCATCTCTGAGCACTAAATCTGAGTAAAGATTGAAATAAACAATACCAACCCTAGCTCTGATTAACTAACTTAAACAGTGTAGTATGCTGGAATAACAATGTAGATAATTATATTATTGTTAGGGTTCCGTACCAAAAAGGTAATAACAGAACCGTCATGGTGCGAGTTTGTTAGTAATTTTTGAGTTACAATAGAAAATGACAAGAAATACTATTGTTGTCTCCGAAGCCTGTAAAGCGAAAACTCTAAAATAATTACAGTTGATAGAACTATATGAAAGTACCTATTATGCAAAGTAACGAAACCTCAGAATTTTGGGCGCCATCCTTGTTTTCTTAGCAAAATTTGGTGTAAAGAATGTCAACTAACACAAACATTTGGCTAAAAAGCTGTGCTCGAAGTAGAAACTTATTTTATGACAAGTCATCACTCCTTTCGTACGTCTACTTTTTGTTAATAATATTGCGGGCAGTTGAAAAGCTGAAAAATCATCATCTTTTAATAATTTAAATGTTTCAATCGTTCATAGTTGTGCATCACTATCGGGAATCGTTTCTTCGCAATGCAAAAAGTTTAATGTTGTGTGGCTGCATCGCGCGCCGGCCCGAGGCTCTGCACGGAATTTTAAATAGAATCAGCATTGTCAGTTTTATGTGTTCGTTCTTGGTACCGTACTACTTTATTTACGTAGATTCTTTTTATGACGAACGTAAGACGGAAGGTAGAGCTTTCATTTGAATAAGGCATAAAAGGAAAATGGACCGGCTCCGGCGGCGTCTTTGTTTTGTAGAATGTTAACGTTATGATTCAACATAAACATGTATACATGTCGACGAGTTTATGACCTTTCATGAATAACTTTTACGGCCGCCACTTATGTACTTACCCACGTTGCTGCATGTAAATTTTGAAATTTTTGATTAGCTTTTTATGAATAATCAATATACGAATGGGAAAACTATGAACATCGTGACAGAACCTCGTTTTGTCTTTAATTTCATTTTAATAATTTATGAATCAATAATACTTTGTATTTGTATTCATTGTTGGCATTACGTGCCTCGAAGTTTTATTAGCTTTGTGGTGGTAGAAATGAACCATATTTTCTCTTTTCATATATTTTTTACTAGGATTACTGAGCACGTTTTAGATTAAAATCACGCGCTATTTTTAAGTGACTAAAATTAGCTTAAAAGACTTTTGACAAAAATTACTAGCTTAGCTACCTCAGATCGCCAGTGAATCCTGGATCGATTTAATTATGGCTGGTATTTCTAAATCATTAATGTGGGTTAGACGCGAATACCTTATTACTCCATATCAATTTTATTTTAGGTTGATTCATATATAATGATACCGCTCGGTTGCGGTAAGATGAATAATCTAACAGCGATAATGAAGTAGTAAATTGAAAAAATAGCTCTAGCACTATTTTTAAAATAATTTTTGGTTAAAACTTTCCCGATCGGGATTGCGATATTCGTACAAAAATAACTAGTAAAAGTTAATACTGTGGAATTTTACTTATATACTGCTAAGAAGTATGCAGTACACAAGGTGATAATTCTGTTGATTTCTCATCGTTTAAACGAGACGGAACCAGCAAGTCAATTGAAACAGTAGGAACAATGGAGCTAGCGCCGGTGCCGCTGCATACCGCCGTCCCGCTGCAGCCGCCGCCATTAGCCAGCCGCTCCGCGATGCGTGACTCTTTATGGCCCGTGACCCCGCTTCACCCCTTCACCCTAAACGCGGACACGTGTACGAATTAATCGTGATTTTTCCCGATAAATCACCGAAAGCCTTCGCCGAAGACTAAACATCCAATTGTTATACAATTCAATTTCGCCCGGCTAATATAAATTCAATTGAGTTTTTCCAAGCAATTTGGATTACGGTTGGCCTGGGAATCGGACTGGTGATTAAAAACCGACGATTGCTGGCGTCATACTAAAAGGGGTATATATATATTTTTTTTACATACCTATGATAAGCTCACATTTGATCACTACCTCGCCTAATTTTAAGCGGCAATGCGGCGGACGACTTAGTACCGTTCTTAGAAAATATCTATACATGTAAACATAAATGAAATTTAGAAACAGCTACAGTACCAATAATCAGTGCGTCTTTTATTTTTTAAATTACATTATTGGGTTGGTTCTTAACCATGTAAGATATAAAATGGGTGGGTCAGTGTTTCTGACACAGATATTTCAGTTTTAGGTTTTAGACCTCCTGGTTAATATTATTTACTGCTTTGTTTTTGCTGAATTTGTAAAAATGGCGTCTACGAAATCTGCAACTAGTTCATAGGTGTAGATACCAATGCAAGCATTTAGTGAACGCAGTAGTTCAATGGGATAGTTAATTGTTTAGGCAGGGGGTAGGTGGCGGCGCGGGCAGATTATAAATTAATGCTGCAAGTCCGTTTCGTATGAAAACTCGTAATTCGCGCGCTGCCCAGGGAACAAACAAATTCACTTCTGCCGCCGTAAATATTGCCATTTCGGTGCGAATGTGTACATTTGGCGGCCGAAAATTCTTCATTACGCCGATTTAGTGTGGAGCTAACACGCTTTATGGGGAACCATACAGGCTTATAAAATTTGCATACCTTCATTCGCACTCTTCCTCGGCCATTACCTTTCCATTTGGTAAATAATTTAGGAGCCCTCTAGGACGCCGGCCAAATATTAAAAGTGATGGTTCCCCAAGGTTTAATATTAGACTCCCCTCGTATTAAATTTTCTGTCACGCGAAATTCCCAAATGCATACGCCAGATATTTTTTGCACATGTTCATATTCTCTCTTTTGTCAGCCATTCGATACAGAATGTCACTATAGCTATCGTAATTTCGATATTCTCAGAAATTCAAAATTGCTTTCGACTTTTTGCAGGAAAATTAAATAGCTCTATTGAACTCCATTATGGGGATTGCCATTTTTATTTGACGCCATTATATTCGTCGATTGTTACACAAATTGAGCCTGCATTGTTGTTGTTGCTTACCAATATGGGAGGCAGTTTCAATAATTTTTCCCTTAAAGGAGAAACACACTTTTAATTGAAATTAATCACATTGTGTAAGTATCAAGAATTAAGGAATATAGTTATATTAGTTTATATAAAGCCTAAACAAAACATATAAAATATCTAAGCACTCCGACATTGCATTAAGTTAGCGATCACACATTACGAGGGTGGTGCATATTTATATACAGATGTTAAGACGTAACGAGTCATATGGCGTATTTTATATTCATAGTACAGTGGTATGCAAGTTGCACAGGGCGTGGAATAATTATAGATTAAACGAACTTACCTGTAAGTGAAGTTCTATCCTAATTATACGAAGGCTTCGTCCGAAGAGATTAGCATAATAGACACATGTAGTAACGCGTAGCACATACCATTTCACACTATTTTGAGAATATTTGTATTAAATAAATACCCTTTATTTAGTTTTTTTTTTTTTTTTTTAAGGTAGAATCAACCTATGCTTTGACGCTCGCTCCTGACTTCATTTAGTTTAGAGTACAGGTTTCATATTTTACAATTTAGGGATATGTAATAAGAGTTATGTTATGGGTGGGAGGGTTGCTAATCTCTTCGGACGAAGCCTTCGTATAATTAGGATAGAACTTCACTTACAGGTAAGTTCGTTTAATCTATAATTATACTCGGCTTCGTCCTCAAGATTAGCATAATAGACACATGTAGACTTTTAGAGATAAGTTTTGTGAAATATGATTTACTAATAAATTAAAAAAAATAGTATCACAGTTATTGAAAACTCAATCTTTAATTAACCTCTTAATCAAATTGATACAATATACGTGAAAAAACCTTGGTTTTTCTAATTATATAAATTACATTGTTGTAACATTTCTCATAATAAATGTTCCAAAAGTATCAGTATCAACTGAATCTAAATCAAGCGGACGGTTGTAGAATTTAGCAAACGTCTTCGAGCTAGAGCTCCAACCCGCAGTTTTTCGAATATGGTCAATACTAACCCCGAGCCTGAGCGCCGCAGACGTAGCGGCGTGTCGGGTGCTATGCGCAGTGAACGATGACGTATCGATACCACTTAAACCTAAAGTATCTTTAACCCATCTACTTAAAGTTTGGGTACCAACAGGCTTGTGTGGTTTTCTAAGGCTTACAAACAAACTCTCTGCCTCATTACGTATTGTTTCAGTTTTTTGAAGGTACGCACTTATAGTTCTTGCAGGACAAATCTCTGGTCTCTCGTTAAAAAAAGGTAAAACTAATAGGGGTTGAGCAGACCCAACCCGAGAAGTTTTAATAAGATCCGGAATTTTGATTTTTATAATTGAGGAGTGTGTTTCAATATTACAAATTTTTATAGTCGCTAGGGTTTGGACCCTATGCGCTGTAACAAGTGCCAACAGAGTTATTAACTTTTTGGATATTTGTTCGAGAGTTAGATTATCATTCGGGTACCATTTTGCAAGAAAATCTAGAACCACGGAGGTGTTCCAAGTTTCATTGTATTTGGGGAGGGGAGGCCTGGAACGAAATACTCCTTTAAAAAACCTTTTTAAATTGTCATCATCGGATATTTTACAATTAACAATCAATGAGAGCGCAGATCTGTAAGAATTGAGCGTTCCGTACTGAGCGCCCTGATTAAATGCGGCAGTTAGAAATTTAATAATATCGGGTATCGATACATCATATAATGTTCAATTTATTCTCCTTACAATAAATGAACCACTTTTTATAGCACCCTTCGTATTGTTTATATGAGTTATCTGAAAGCGATGACAAAATAATGCCCATGGATGAAGATGGGATACCTCTTCTTAACATCGCTTCGCGGACAATACTCCGGCCACCAGGGTAATCTTGGAACGCATCTGTTGGCGGCTGGAATTAGCAGACAAGATGAGGTTATTACTAGCCTCAAATACTAGAGGTTCTGACACAAGTAACCTTCTGAATAATGGATACCACGGTTGTGTAGGCCACTGTGGTACTACCATTATTCCCTTGGCCTTATCCGATATAATCTTTCTCAATGATTTTAATATCATAGTGAACGGAGGGAAAGCGTAGAAATAAAAGCTAGACCAAGAGACAGTAAAGGCATTAATCGCACACGCATCTGGATCCATATGCCAAGAAATGTATTTTCGACATTTATTATTAATTCGACTAGCGAAAATATCAATATCTGGAAAGCCGAACTCACTACAAAGCTTTTGAAATGCGTAGTCGGCTAGTTCCCACTCAATGTCCGGATGCGTACGCCTTGACTCTTGATCTGCTACGACATTGTCTGCAGAGCGGATATACGAAGCAAACACATACACATTTCTAGCTTCACAAAATTGCCAAATTTGCCTTGTAATTTCGGTTAAATGTGGAAATTGAATGCCTCCCATCCGGTTTATGTAGGATATCGCAGTAGTATTATCTATACGAAGGAGGATTTGAGAATTATGTAAGTCTTTAGCAAATATTTTGAGTCCGATAAATGCGGCTATCAATTCCAATAAATTTATGTGTTTGCTGCGTTCCTCGTCTGTCCACAGACCACTAGCCTTCTGGTTACCACACGCTATTCCCCATCCCGTTGTTGAGGCATCCGAAAAGATTTCAAGGTCGTAACTGTCAATTTTAATTCTACAACAACAATGTTCAATTTTGTTTTTCCACCAATCAAAATCGGATATTAAATTACTTGGGATGGTCATGAAAAGGTCATAGTTATCGTTTTCCTTTAAATTGAGGAACTTGCATCTCTCAAAGAGCTTGGTGTAGAGCCAGCCATATTCAACGGCCGGGCAGGCTGAAACTAATAGGCCTAAAAAACTAGCAAAGTCTCTGATTTTACAGCGTTTTATAGTGGAAAATTTATTAATTTCTGATTTGATCCTTTGGATTTTTTCTTGTGGTAAAGTGACCTGAAATTTTTTCATATCTAGGACATAGCCTAAAAACTTGCAAATTTTTGAAGGTACCAAGTTACTCTTTTCAAAATTTATTATAAACCCAAGAGAGGTAAGAAGATTTTTAGTTTGTTGTATATTGTTAAGGCATTGTCCAAAATCATTGCCAATAAGCAATAAGTCATCCAGGTATATTGTAGATAAATATCCACACAATCGGAGTAATCTCACAACCGGTTTCATAACCTTTGTGAAAACAAATGGAGCTGTGTTCAAGCCGAACGGTAGGACGTTAAATTCATATGTATTGTCTTCAAATTGGAATCTCAGATACTTTCTGTCGTCCTCGTGAACCTTGATAAGAAAATAAGAATCCTTCAGATCTAATGTACCTAAATAGCAATCTTTAGAAACCAGTTTTAGGGCAGTACGCAAATCTTCCAATTTGAAATGGGTCGTATCGATAAACTTATTTAGGGGTTTGAGATTTAGAATGAATCGCGTCCTTCCGTCCGGCTTGGGTATTAAAAATACACTTGATAAATACTGATTATCACAAGCTTCACATTGTGAAATAGCTCCTTTATATAATAAATCGGCAATGGCTTCATGAAACTGAGCCCTCTCTGAAATTGAATATTTTCTTATGCTAGGTGGCGCTGATTGCGAAACGGGCCTAGTAAAGGGAATTTTATATCCTTCTATATAAGAAAGTATAAGAGGGTCTTCAGTTATCATTAACCACTGCTTATAAAATAGTGATAATCTGCCAGCAGGTTTTACCCCATTCAGCGACGGCTGTGGTTCGATCTCTGCTGCGGATGCTGCGATGGTTTGTAGGAGTTCGGTGGCCGACTGCGTGTCGCAGTCGTGGCAGGCTCCTTCATCCGTGGAGGTCCCTGATGCCTGCGCGCAGGACCAGGATTCTTCCAGTTTAAATTCCTGGGAGTATTTGAAGTACTTGGTGCTGGCTTTTTTGCAGGAACCTTCGGGGCTGGTAACTTTAGGTCTGCCCCTGATTTATTAATGGCTTTCGCTGATTTCAATGTCTCCGCTAAGCTTTCGCTAAATAGAAATTTGTCTATTTTTGTATTTTGAAGCTGATCCTTCATGTCCTTTTTAACTACATTGAGTAAAAAGTTCCTCCTAGTTATCGAATCAGCATACTGACAGTCACACAGGATTCGAACGCCATCTATTAAGAGTTTAAGTAGTGCAGTATTTTTCTCCTTGTCTGACATCAGGAGTGTTATTGCCTCGGCTAAGCAACTGATAGCAGAAGATAGTTGTTTTTGTTTACCCTCGATAGCCTTGTCGCGTTTGGTTACAATCTCGGACACAGCAGCTTTCAGCTCGGCGTTCAATTCAGGCGGATCGATCAGCTTGCAATTATCGGGCGTTAAATATCGCTCTTTAAACTCCTTGCGTAAATCCTTGTTTAAGCCTGTAACCGCACAGTGTGCTAACCTAATTGATAAGTCCTTTTGGATATCTTTTCCATATTTTTTGATGGCTGTAGGATCAGTGCCAAGTAATTCTAATAACTCGGCGTCAAGCCCGACTTCTTCAGCCGCTGCCTTTTCCGGTTCCAAAGCACCGGTCGGTGGCAATATATCAATCGGCGCCGCGACGCCAGTCGGCGCGGGTACGCCGGTCGGCGCGGGTACGCCGGTCGGCGCTATGACGCCGGTCGACGCGGATACGCCGGTCGGCGCGATGACGCCGGTCGGCGCGGGTACGCCGGTCGGCGTAGACTCAGAAGTCGCAGTTGTCAGACCTGATGTACTTGGCCCTGGCTGTACTACGTCAGAGTCTGGTTTCGGAGGTGGAGCGTTTGCAGCTTCTTCATCCGACAGTGCCCAGGCATCCATTATGTCGGGGTCTGAAACCCAGACAGCAGGTCTCAGGTTGTAACACTAGATAGTGCAATTTAAAATAACTGTGTAAGTGACAGTCGCGCGAACTGCCCCCAAACTATGTTATTCAACACCTTATGGTGTATAAATGATGTGCTTAAAACACAATTGTTTAAAATAACCAAATGGTTATTAAATTGTCTTATTAGCGAAGAAGCAGTCCCATTGTACTGCCAGCAACACTAACTTCTAGACAATAAAACTGCATTGTTAAGTAGCACGTCCTTATGTATAGATGTGTACCTACCCTTATTTAATGTTAACAATTAATTGGTTGCTCAGGTAAGCTGTGACTATAAAAACTTTACAACAAAGTTTACTTGGAATTACATATTTAAATACAGAGGGTAGACTATATTAAAAAAGACGTTAATATTTAACAATCTTTTATAATAAAATTTCATGCAGTAATGCAACCTGATAATTTATATGACTCATGTAGTAAAAAGTGGAAAGGAATATATTCCTACCTTGCGCCTCCAATGGCGGTTGGTCAGCGCCTGGCCGAGTGATTGAGGACTCACTCGTATTATCACAACGATCTGAACGATTAGTTTTGCGTAATTTCTTTTCTAAACGTTTTAACTTCTTTTTGATATAGTCGTAATCGTATTCGATTTTACGTTTCGGCATAATAACACTTGTAAATATCTATCACAACGGTATTAAGTAATATTTTATTTGCGAGCGCGGTGTGAAACGGCGAAGCACTAAAAAGCGAATGAAGTCAGGAGCGAGCGTCAAAGCATAGGTTGATTCTACCTTAAAAAAAAAAAAAAAAAACTAAATAAAGGGTATTTATTTAATACAAATATTCTCAAAATAGTGTGAAATGGTATGTGCTACGCGTTACTACATGTGTCTATTATGCTAATCTCTTCGGACGAAGCCGAGTATAATCGAGCTCATTGTATATGCATCAAATTCACGGAACAAAACTAATCTAGAGCTCAGGGGCAATAAAAATGTCCCACCTCCACCCGCCGCGTTAAAAATAGATGGGTACAAGGTGTAATCTCGGCGAGGCTTATTATAAAAATTTCGCATCAGAAATATCCTTCAACACTTGAGTCGCGACGCCCCGGCCGACCCGCGAAGAGGGTAATGCCGCTATTACCTCGGAGTACAAGCAGGCAACGGCCCGCCTGTTATTAGGTGCGACTTCTTTTATAATTACACGTCGAAATTTTTAGTTATATTTTAGAATTTTTACTGGCATCAAGTTTTAATTTATCATATATTTACCTACTTAAATATAATTAAGCGCAAATTATATATTTTTTTAATCAGCGCTGTTTATGGCAAACACCCCTAAAAATTAAGGCAATGAACTGTAAATTAAATTATTTGCTGTAAATTAACTTAATGAATTCCATTCAGATTGTTTCGGGATGGGTTTAAATCATTTAGCACTAGATTTTCTCCGATCGGCTGCGCTTCATTGAATGAGAAGTCGGCGACAGATCCGAATGCAAATATAATAAATCTCTCTAACAATATGCGTTGATTATCAAAATGAAATCTTTTTGTTGGCGTAACTAATCAAGTTTATCGTTGATTTGAATCTTCATTTGTTTAAAAGGGTCTTAGACCAAGGCAATGTTTGTTTACTGTTGGCATTCGGTTTGATGGGATTAGGCTAATGAAGTTTTTATAAATCCCTGTGTAGTAGTTAAAGTTGGGCCCGGTTGCACGGGGTCGCGGAGCCCTTACCTGCCCAGTGCGTACCCCCTTAAGACGTGTTCGGTGCCCTCGCGCCCGGTAAACGGGCAAATATGTTCTGACATCCCCCGTCTTGGGATAACAGGGACATTGTTTGTTCTTCGTATTTTTGCAAAGCCCCGCAATAAAACGTTTGCATTTTACATTTTTGGGGGCTATAAATAAAAGTACTCTTGTAAAATTGCATTTTAAGCATTTCTAAAAGCGTGCCGTCACCTTTGCCCGGAAGGCTGGTCGGTTTTATATTGCAGGGGGATATTAGAGTTTAGGGTAACGATGGGAGGGCAGGGTATTTCTGCTATTGGAAATTTATGACTTAATATAAATTTGTTCGTATTATGGAAATATTAAGACGAAGGCTAATTTAACTTTTTGAAGATAATGCAAGTACAAATAAAATGCTAATGTCAATTAATTATGTCGAGCATTGTTATGAAAATCAGTGTGTAAACAGAGGAATACAAATGGACAGTTGAGCGGCGCGGCGCCCGCGCTGACAGCGGCCGGCGCCCGGCGCCCGGCGCCGCGTGGTGTTAGGGTTCAAGTGAAATTAAATTACGAGTTGACAAAATGAGTTACGCCCTTTTCTGTAGATTAACAAACAAAAACTGATGGCATGAGGGTCAGGGCTGGCATTAATGTTGTTAAAGGCAAATGACTCTATTCTTCGCGGACGCGTCGCCTTTCACGGCTGTTGTTCGCGCACAATGCTACAATTTAAGCTGTGCCTTTGTTCTTGCTCATTCCGCTTCCGATTTAGTCGCTCTTTTATCGCTGGCCATTATATCGCCGCTGCCGGCCGCCGGCTGCGTATCTCTCGCAGCTTCACTAATTCCTCTATCTATTTCAATCAATAAATGAAAACTTACTTTCATGTTTTTCATATTGTAAAACACGTTAAGTAATTGGTGAGTCTAGTTATTTAAATTCGATCCATCAGTTGCAAAAACTGAGTTTCAACTTTGAATAGCAAAAAAAATCGTTACAGATAATACTGACAGAAATTTCGCACGAGCGCCTACTGACCACAAAACAACTAAGGGCGTGCGGGGGATTAGGAATTTTCCACGGTTCCCGATCCAATTAATTTAAAAATCGCCATAACCATTCGAACCCGTACAAAGGGGCTTTATTGTTATGTAAATTTGTGCAAACTTCGTAGGCAGACGCAGGCATGACTAATTGTTAATTCGGCTAATGCGCTTACGAGAGCGGGACACCGCGGCTCATCCCGCGATGTAATAAAGGATTACGCGCGACCTGACCGCCGCTGCCCGCCTTCTGTTTGTTCCTCGAGGGTGAGATTTAAGCGTGACGTCATTGTCTACAACTCTAGAGAACTGTATTTTCAATTGTAGTTCCACAATGCAATGACTGGACTGGAAGAGGTCGTGTGGGAATTAAGAAGTCACACGTTAGACAAGTTAAAAGCCCGTGTTAGTAGAAGGTAACTAATTTAGTACATTTTTACTAAGCTCTCATAACTTCAAGGATTGTGCCGTTTTTGCAGCCGTATTTCTAGTGACGTCGGTCGTGAAAGCATGGCCTCATAACACTTACTAATGGATGCAAAAAGCAAAGTGCAGTTAACACATAGTACTCGACGTTACTTAGAATTAGACATACGAGTAGCTTCATGTTAGTCAGGCTGGTATTAGTGTCCTCATAAATTGAGCCAACTTTCAAGATCGTAAATTAAACTGTCATGATAAGTTTTAAGCAAGTTAGTTTTACCACCTTTGTATGGACTCGTGTAACTATTATGAAGTTCGTGTACTAGCTTACATTGAAATTTGTTACTTTTTTACCACATTCATAAGAAGGGAAATTAGTGAGAAGCCTCTCTTTGTTTCAGTTATGGTATGGTATGATATCAGATTTTAATTTGGGTTATATTGTTGAAAAGTAGCTGGATTTTAGCCGTGTCAAATTACACCGAGCGGCAAATGAAGTAAGCTCTCCATTAATACTCCTAATAATTTGAATGTGTATACTATTAGTGCTCGAAAGACATGTACGCATGACATGTTCTAAAGTACCCGAGAAGGAAAAACTTTAGCGGTGCCTCCGCTATCCAAAAGTGAAATGGTCGTTGTTTTTATTTTCTTTTTACCAACGCGTTTTTAATTTTTTTGCACACTTTATTATTATTTTATGTAACAACATAATCTACAAAGCAAAAATTCTTGCCAACAGTTCCTTACAATATGATTGAAAAGCAAAGAAAATGGAAAAAATAAGTGACAATTTACCTATAATAGTATTGAGGTGTAGCAGTTGACTTTGTAGGCATGAGAAAGCTTACCTTGATGATAAAATAATTGTACTTAGCCAGTAGTAAGCTCGGCAGAAACTATAGCAGCAGTGGGCACCCGCTGCCCCCGTCTAGCATAGTTCTTCCCTCGTAATTATTAAATGGAGATGAAGTCCGCAGCGCGGCGGGCGGCGTGAAATGGCCCATTACATGCTTCACTGTATTTCAACACTAGGAATTTCGTGCGTTATTCTTTATTGTCCCCTTTGTTTATGAATTATGTGATATAAAATAGCAGTTGACTTAATTAATGGTAATTTTTTTAGGGGGAAATCAATCGCATTTTAACAATGGTTACTTTCCCTTATTACTGAGGATCGTGGTCACTGGAAGTTATCGTATATGATAAATTCGTCTCGTGTCACTGTTACATAGTCTCTTTCACTGCCCGGTAGAAACTCTTAGAAGCTTCTTTCACTTGATCCGAACAAGATAAACTGTTTGTGACCTACCACGTGAACCGTGACCTCTTGGCTTCGATGTTGCCGATCAACGACTATCAACAACGATCAGTTTTGCTAGATTTCCACCAAGTCTTCTTATTATGTCAATGAGTATGTCTCTGAAATTGGCTAGTAGGCGTTGCTCTCAAATAGTACACAAATTAGCAGTTCAATCATCATTTCTTGTAAATTTTAATTACAGATGAACACCACTGAATATAATAATCATTTGCCTTTTAACACAAGTAGAATGTAGTTAATAAGTAGTACTAAAGTGATTGAGGGCTTGATATGAAAGATTACTCTGTCTCTCTAGCTATTTCCATCTAAAAAAAGAATACCTGCTCTCTAGGCTCAATATAGAGTCTAACAACACAAAGAAAAAACATTAACGTTTTTAAAATATCTTAAATTTAAGTGGTAGGCGTCAAAGTTTGCCATTAACTTTTTTTTTAAAGCACCGATGCATGTTAATCAACAATTAGAGGCTGACTTGGACCAGATACGTGTAACCCTATACAATCTCAAATCACACTAAAGATTGTACCTATCGTACAGTTACGCAGAATAGCTCTGTTTATGAACGCGTTTATAATTTGACTGGCGCTAGTTTAACTAGTAAGTTCAGCATACATTGCGAGGTCATTGTTGAGGAGACTGTTTAAATCTCACTGTTGGGAAAGTTGGGACATGACATAGTTGGGACAGCGTTTGATAAATCCCAGTTCCCTCTGCCGGTTTATGATGCAATCTGCAATCTAATCTTCGGACCGTCTTCAGAGACAAACTACTCCTAACTTGTTAAATTCTCGCACACAATGCATTGCTGCGGTATAGGTGCGGTTGGTGAACGAGCGAAATACTCGTGTCAAAGTCGCTATTTGTTTGACGATAAGTTTGATTTTGCCTTGCCCCAGGGACCTTCCGTTCATTGCCCAAGTATATACCTTATATACTCGTATACTTACCTAATAAATACTTGCAATATACACGTCTGGAGCTAGGTTGCTCGAAGTTGAGTAGAAGTCGGACTACATTGGATAACACTACGGACGATATCTAGTTGAAAAAAAGCGAACAAAATTATCATTATAAAAACCTAATTAACACACCTACAATTTTATAGTCCAGACTAGCCTTTACCGTCAGTGTAAATTATTTTCACTTTTGTGAATTAGTAATTAACATCAAAACCACTTAACAACATGTTGACGTCACTTTGTTTTTAGCGAAGTTTAAGAATTATGAACACGCAAACAAAACCTTGAAAACAAGTAAAAGGTCACACCCCGGTTTCATTTCCCTCATCAGTTATTCATCAATATCGAAAGCAATTTCAGTCCGCAGCACGAAGGGTGTGATTAGCAATTCGTACAAAATAATACACAACAGTAGTAATCAGGAGATTCGTTATGAAAGAAAAATCACATTTCGTCGGCAGGCGAGGCGGTGCCAAGCACAGATTTCGTTGGCAATGTATCGTGAAATTAGTTTAGTGGCACTATATAATTATGCGCCCTTAGTTTTTATGGTCCCTCAGTCGCCGGTCGCCGAAGCCGAGCGCCGAGCGCGGTCCGTCGCCGAGGCAGGGGTGAAGCCCTCCCGCGCTGTTATGACGAAAACGTCACCCCGGTATGTCACTTGATGAATCGACACTATTTTAAACAATTCCTTTTAGCTTTTATTATGATAGGCAACGGACGGTAACCACTCGCCGTTTACCGACGCGACACAACAGCTTAAAAGTCGGGTGGCGGGAAATAAAACTTCTTTAACCTGAGATACATTTCATAGATTTATTATATAAAATCTTAACGCTACATTTGAATTTTAACTTAATACAGTATAGTAACATGTGAAATTTACAGAGCTACCTACTCGATTAGTACAGATAATAGTAATTAGTTATAATTATTGCGCAAGACCATCCCGAGACGGGGACATCCTTAGTTTGAATAATCACTAAAATACTTAAGTACCGAATCTTAGCTAATATAATAAACGACGAAGCTCAGATATTTTAAGATTCTTTATATCTATTTCGATTTATGTATGTACATGATATGAGAAAAGTTCGAAATACATCGTTAATATTCGCAAAATTAAACCATAAGAAAATTGTCGAAGCACCTATGAATCTATTCTACTACGGTTACTGATTTCTGCTATTAAAAGCTTAACAGTTGAGTAGCCTAAGTTGGCAGGACAAATAGATACCACTGCGAATTGTGTGTCAACATAATGTTCTCTGTATAGAGCAAGAATAAACGTCAATTAAGTTGAAATAACAATAGATCACCGTTTCAGTGCGTACTTTTCTATTTCTACTAGGTATTTAGAATTTGTTTCTACTCCTACGCCTCTCTATCTACTATTTCATGTCACATGAGTTCCTGTGTAACATAAGAATGAGCTTGTAAACCATTACGTTAAACTAGAAGCGGACTCGGTAGTGGCAGGCGCCGGCACTACTCGCTGTGGCATGGCAGCCGGAACAAAGGTTCTCTATGGCATTTTGTTAATATATCTCTAGAAAAAATATGTACGATATCACCTTATACAATGCAATTAGTTTGTAAATTTGTAATCCACCGCTACCTATGTAAAACAATAGGATAAGATGGTCGTTAAATATATACAAGCTCTTAGGTAGGTACAGTAATTTTATGATATGGAACAGACTAAAATTCGAGTGAGTACTAGCGAGGGCGATAATGGGCCGTGGCCGATAGTACAATGACATTAGTTTGTACAAAAATATGGAGAGATAAATTCTTAAAACACCGTCTACTTCATTTTATAATTCTAATACTTTATTAATCTTTAATGTGTAAATATCAGAAAGAAATTTGTTGACATTTAGTATCTGAATTATTGCTGCTAGAGTCCGATATATAATATAAGCTAAACTGTTGAATTATTTTTTACTAACAATTGTTAGGCTACGTTTGCTAATCTGTCTCTAAACCAATTTCGTAAATCAAATGTTACAAATTACAATCACATCAAAACTCTAAATCAGTAAGTTTAGTATTTTTACCCTGAAACACATAATGATGAGGATGAGAAAATAAATGTTTGACAACGGTGATTTATGATGATTCCCGATCAGTAGTTTAAAATTACACTTCCTAAACGAGTTTCTTATATATCACAGGCTTAAATTATACTCATTATATTTAGGGACGTGCATACTATACGTACGTACAACTTACATTAATACAGTCGAACGAAATTAGGTAACTATTTACACAAAATAGGGGAAAAATAATGAGGCGAACCCTCCCACAACCCTCAGAGATTCGAAGCGAGCGCCGCGCCAGTCTTGATCCCGGCTCTGCGTGGTCGCGACCGCCTCGCGCCACTGAGACTAGTTGATACTATGAGCAGGTCTCTTGCAACGTCAGTACAAGGATGTGCCTGCCTCAGTGGACAGTGGACAGGCAATGATCACGATACACGTCACCACTTCAAATTGTCTATAATTAAACAAGCTACAAACGAACTAGTTACGATCTAAGGGCACAAATAAAAATAAATAATTTCCATTTTCACTACATCAATAAACGGCAGTTAGCGTTCAATAAATATAATTGCATAATACTTACACGAGTAGGCAATTATCAAAATTAATTCCATTTCGAAAATGTAACAATTTCCCTATTCTCTTATCCAACGAACAAAGCATACTTACAATAATGAGAATATCGATCTCTAAATCTTTTTACAATCCATTTCCAACAAAGCGTAGCGCGACGCGTATTCGTTCCGTTAATTTATTAATGTCAAAATGTCCATAATATAAATTTCGAGTGTCTAAAGATCACCTTCTCATGTTCCCGGTTGGGAGTCTGGAACGTTTGCACTGTCCTTAATGTATAAGCTAACTTTCTGTATGTCTTTATAAAAGCTAGGGGAGTCACGGAGCACAGCGCGGCGCTCACGCGAGCGCGGGCGCGGCGGCGGCGGCGAGCGCGCGCAGCCCGGCCGCCGCGTACGGCACGGGGATGGCGGCCGCGTAGTTGTTCACCGATTGAAACATGAGATAGGCGATGTTCAGAAGCTATCACACGATTTCGTTCGGATGTGTGTTCTGATTCGAGTCGTTCAGCCTCGCGCATTGCTGTAACAATAAATAAGTAACTTTTTTGTATCATAATAAATAATTTTATTTGTTTATTTATTTAAACTTTATTGTACAAAAAATACAAATTGTACAAAAGACGGACTTAAATTTGCATTAAATTAATTTTTGCTTAAATTTTGAATTTTGCAAAAAAAATCATAATATTAAGTTTCGCAAGTTTTCTATTCGATCATTTTTGTTGGGTACTTGTCAAGATAAATTAGATGATGGACCTCGATGGGGTTTTCATTGTTTTATAATAGAGTTTCTATAACCACCCTCTGGCGGGCGCAATTAGTTCTGTTTAATGACACATCATTGCCTTGTCTCCTGATTTACTTAAATCAGATTAATCGAACAACACCGGGAAGTTGGTCAAATTTAACTTATGAGATCTGATTACATAATACTTTCAAGATGAAGATAAAAGCTTATCTATACGTAAATTTATACTCTTCCGCTACACTGCGTTTAAAAATAACATCATTGTTTCATTAAACAAAATAACGCAAGAATAAAATTTATAAATATGAGTGTAAATGGCTAAAGCTCTGAAGAATTCATGCTTATTTTACGCAAATAAAGATGTGATAATTCACAAAATTTTGATCTTTCTTACCTCTTGCTTCCGCTCCCACGTTTTCATAGCTGATTTATATTTTTCAAACTCGTGACACCAGTTCGAATATATTTTTTGATACTCGTTGCTCTTTTCTGGAGGCGAACATCTGAAAAGATAAATATAACATCATTACGTTTACAAAACCACTACAAACCTTTTGATCTTGAACTTAAAAAAAATCGTCTATTTTGCAAGGTTGTTTGTTAATGCAATATTTGCAAAACTTCTTACGTTCTGTTTAACTTGAGCAGCCCCTCAGTATTCAATGTAAACATGGAACAGTAACATGAAACTGTATCTTTGCTGCTCTAGCATAAAGTCTACAATGTTAGTTTTCAATAAACTTGATGAATATACAAATGGTGAAATACCGCCTCACCACATTGAAAGTTCTGCTATCTATTGCCTGGGTCACACATGTGCGAGTTGGAGTAGTATGTTGGTATATTGCAGCTATTCGCTATGTGACTGAATAATGCGTGTTACTGTCAAATGTGAACGAGCGAGCGGCTCGTATACGAGTCAACTCGCCTTCGCCTTCCCTTTATGACATGCCGCTAGATGCCTGCCTCACGGCAGTTACGTATTAAACGTACTTCCAATAGTTACAAAATGTATGAAGAATGTAGTTCTGTGAAACCCTATTTTTGAACTTACCTGTGTATATCAACGGTGATGTTGTACGAGCAGAGCAGCGAGCCGCCGAGCCAGCAGTCGTAGCGGCCCGCGTCCGCCTCGCTCACCGAGATTATCAGCAGCCCGTGCTCCGATGTCTCGATGTACTTCTCCGGTTTACTGGAAATGTATCGCAACGATCAAGACTGGTCCATTGCCGTATAAATTATGGAAACCACACTTTTAAGTGAATAAAATGTTTGATTACTTAAACGAAACACTCGCACTTGGTGTAGTAACGAAATAGGCGTGTTAATTTTTTAATGAAGGGCTATTGTAGCCAACAATTTACAATACTTTTAAACAAATACAAGGATTTATTACAGTGTTTTTCAAAGTGTCCACGGAGGATGCAGTTTTAGTGCAGGCTAGGTATATAGCTTGACAACAAGTGCTGTACAAAAAAAACTGCTACCGCTTCTCTGCACCGTGCACCTAGGGAGCCGTATAGCTCTTGTTGTTCGACTATAGGAAAAATTAAATTGGTACAATATCTCTCTGTCCAAACCGTCCATCTCTTGTATCAGTACAACATTAGCATTGTACATTAAAATACCTAACCCGAACTTTAGATGTTGAATCAAGCGACGTTAAAGTCTTGGGAGGTTTTCGGCATTTGCAGGTCGTGGCTTAAGTAAGTTTGGCAAGCATTGATCTACAAACTGGTTGATATGGACCAGTTTGTTGATATGGACCTCCGCAAAGTAACGCCTGAATCTATTAATTATTTTAAGCATTGATCTGTTAAGTATAATTAATACAAACCACCGCATTTACAAAGACAATTAAAAATAATAGAGTCAATATCAGTTGCATGGTGGAAAACATCGGGCGCGCGTTCCCTCTGCATCGTAATTATACGGGCGGAAGCGCGATAGCAGCAGATTTGGAAACACTTTAATTAATGTTGTTAGACGCGTGTTCAGTCCAAGTGTTTTCAGAATAATTTTCTGTTCGCGAGCAAACGGAAGATAGCGGGAAATTAAGGTTGCATTTAATTAAAGTACAGTTTATTTAACAATTTGTTTTGACGCTACATCGGTGGTGTGGAAATTTGAATATGTAAACTGGAATGTTCTTATTTACGCTCTTTTAGAGTAGATAAGGGGAATCTAGTTCATTTCTAGTTCATTGAAAGAAGAATTAAATAAAGAAATAAAGACAAAACATTTATTTTAATATTGAATGGTGATCTGTTTAATAATGTTATTAAGTTCTTTCCCGTTTTATTAGCGTCTCATAATTTCTGAAAGTTAAGGCGCCTGACTTTTTAAATGACAACAAAATTATGGCTATCACGAATTTAGGCTCGACTCCTGAACTAGTTTTGAATAGAGATCAGGGTCTTAGGAAGACGAACTTTCCCAGATGTCCGTCGTCATAACTTACTTAAAGGTGATGGGGTGGCGGCCCTTCTCCCGCGAGTAGTGGTACCAGGAGACCGCGCGCGGCTGCAGCACCTCGGGCATCTTGATGAAGCTGCCGAGGTGCAGGCTCTGCCCCCACGTTGCCGCCACGCTCTTGCGGGCTATGGACGAGTCGCAGATGTCCGCCGTCTCGTTTGCCACATCTTGTATTAACCTGTAGGAGAAACGATGTTCTAAAAATGTGTGGTTCTTATATGACGCTGATAGCCGCCGAGTTGTAGGTACGGCTTAATAGAGAGAAGGGGTGGTCCGATGGGCGCTTAACAAGGTTTAGTTTAGCTAGCATAGCTAAAAGTACTCTTATTGAGTCGACCTTAGATCCAGGAAATCCATCAATCATAGTTTTTATGCTACCAATACTTCGACAAGATTTACTAAATATGGAGAAAAGCAAAGAAACTTAATGAGTTTTTTATGGAAAAGGGAGACAAATGACCGTACAGGTCATCTGGTGGAAAATGATCACTATCCCCTATGGGACCCAGCAACACCAAAATAATTGCTGATCCTTTACTGGACTTAAGGTCCCCAACTTGGGCTTTGGAGAAACGCAGTAGCAAGGTGCTATATACTCCACGCCTATTTTTAGTAAGAGCGACGCCACCAGCAACTGGCAACAGTGTAACTCTTATCACTATAAAAGTTTGTCTATTTGTTCAGAATCTTCCCCGAGTGTACCAGTTGGAAAAGTGTGATCACCCATGTGATCGAACGGATGTTCTCGTCTCTGCGACGTACCCGGGCATGTACTCCCGACAGACAGCGGCGTCGCGGTCCCAGCCGCAGTAGGGGTCGCGCGCGCATCGCACGCACGCGTCATAGCGCCGCGCGCACAGCGCCAGCCGCAGCTGCAGCACGCGCCGGTCCGACGCCGCGTACAGCGAGCCGTGCGCGCGCGATAGTGACATCGCCTATGAAACAAACATTTTGAAAATCGCCACTAACAACGGATGCACTAGTCCAAATAACGTGGCCATCGATTAGGAGTTCTTCCACTAGTCGAGCTGTCAATAGTCCAGTTTATCTTAAAGATCTGGATAGAAGGATATCGATTGAATCGAAGCTATCGATAGATCGCCATTGAGGACGCATTAATTTGTAGTGCTTTAGTTAGTGGATTGGGGACTATCGACAGTTCGGCATTAGTCATGGAAATACCCCAAATGGATGAATCTACATTGGAAGGCGGCTACGCCATTTGGACTGCTGGACGTGTCGTCGTCGTATTACCTTTGAGCGTGCCTCAAATATACAGTCAGCATCAAATATGGACTCCATAGTCAAATAAGTTTGAGCGTGTTCAGATGTTTTTGACCACCGTGCCCGCTCTGATATATTTAATGCTGACTGTACTCATGTAAGTCGTGGTAGCACTGTCCTGCAGTGATTAAAACGCGGTCACGTAACATTTTTGACAACTCGAATTGAAATAATGAGATTCATAGGGATAAAGATGGTGCCAATAAAGTCACATTTGTGATAAGTTTGAAGTTATTAAAAAATCATGGCAGCAACAGACAGATATACTCGTTATCAACATTTGACTTTATCTACTCGGTATCATAAATATATTTAAAATTGTCAACATTCTATTCAATTATGGAGTAGTCAAAAGCGTACTACGAATAAAGAAATAAGATAAAGCGCTTATTATTGTTAGTAATGAACGATATAAACCTCTGAAATGAAACCTGGGAAATGAATAATGTCTCTAATAATAACGTATAATTGTTGGTGTCGTGATAAACGACGTGTCGAAGCCAAGATATTGGAACGCGCGTCAGGTAGAGAGCCTGTCGTTTACACTGAAAGGATCTTATTAAATTACTTAATAAGTTTTCCAATCTACTAAAGAGCCGAAACATTTTAAGGATCCATTTCATTAGGCCAGTCCTGCCAAATATAATAGGTACCGGTCTAAGAAAATAGTCGGCTAAATAAATTGTTACGATACTCGTATTACATATTTCTTACCTGAATAGGTTCACCAGGCGTTACGTCGAAAATATCCAGTAGAGCAGATTGGCTATCGCCGTTTCGAGTCCATTGAACTATTTTGTGAATTTTCCCTTCATCTGTAACAAAAGTAATAAGGTGTTAGCTTACGAGAAAAAAGGCAAGTGCTATAAAGTGCGTTGTTAATAGTTATGTATCATTATCAGTTCTCTCGAGAAGAACATGTATTCTTTATCTCGACCAAGTTGTTCTAGGTTTTTCTTTGATTATTCGAGCGTAGTAGGCGCGTAACCACCGTGTAACAATGTACATGACATGTAAGGCCACGCTAAGGCATAGGTAGCCTTTGATGTTGCGACTAAAAGGCTTACGTGTATTTTGTTCATTACATATTACAGGAAAGGTTAAACACGGCGGCGGTTAACGTCCTGTAAAATAACACGTTGCTATGTGGATGGAGGCTGATGAGGAATAAAGCTAAATCCCAGATCTAGAATTGTGCTATTACAAGCAACTAGACAAGATAAATGTTCGTGTTGTTTTCAAAATAAGCCACTCAAGCCTACCTATTCGTTTAAAACTCGGCATCCCTACTTTAATTTAAAACTTGTTACGTTCACGGTTTAATCAACTTTCGGCGTAGTTTGACGACCTTTAATGTAAGGGTCGGCAGTGTACATAAACACGACGAGTCACGAATCCGTCCGCATAGTATTCATTTCTCCACTTCCTTAACTAGCAGGTAAATTATAAGGGCACGTCAAAATAAAGGCGCCAATTAAATTGACTCGTTAGTCGCTCCAACAATAGTCACGAAAGCATTATTAGCAACCTTAGGTCGCCTGTATTATTGATGTACCTGTTTACATGTAGAACTGCTAGCTAAACAAAGACTTCGAGCCTTCATTATAACATGGATTTGGATCGTTTCTGGCCTACTTATATTTCTGCAGCCAAACTTTTCATAGATTTCCTTATTTGCAGAAGGTTCGTTATTGTTTTCAGTAGCTCTTCTAAGGCAAATAACATGACTTTGCGAACAAATGAAATTGGTGTTGAGCACGTGACCACACAATATGAGAGCAAAGGCTCGCCTTCATTGTAACTACGTAAGGTCACAGTTCGGCCCCGCACTCTCCTTTGAAAGAGGCCGAATCACGAGCGAATTAATATTCGGCCCACGAATCTTAATAGCTAATTGGATTACAGGCATGTACCGAAATTACCTAACCCGGTTACGCACAATAGTAGATGTACATACGTTTGACTGGCCGCTGTGTGTGTGTGGCCGCCCGGCTGCTCGCCCGCCTCAGACGGAATGGCGGCAAAGCCTCGTATTGTTATTGTGTTTGTTAAGTTATAGTTGCCTCGCTATACACTAGTAATTGTATTAAGCCTGTTGTTCCATATGAATGGTAATATGTACCGATGCTGATCGTGCCTAACAACATGATGTGCCGAGTTTGCCTTTATCTGTGTTATTGGGATTCGCAAAAGGTTGCGTCACTGTGACGCTTATTTTCACTATTACCGTACAATTATCGTGCTATCTTAATTTGATTGCAAATATCTTAATCTCTTATTAGTCTCTAGGAATGTCCCTTCGTACATTGTGACGTACTATTTAAATTATCTACACTATTATAAAATGGAAAATGTAAAAAAAAATCTTTCTGTGCATCAAACAGAGAGTCTTCTTTAAAGCCCAGCAATCGCACGGATTTAAATAAGTTAAATGTTTTACGAATATCTCAAAAATAAGCAACGCTTAATTTCGAAGGTCACAAAAACAAGTACAAGCGAATCCACAGGCAAGTATTATATAAGTTTTAAATAAATTGGCGACACTTGCACTGAGTTCACGTTTATATACCTAATAACCTAAGTGTCACGCAGTACGCGCTAGTAAATCACAAAATGGTGACGGCGAAATGCGAGATTAGAATGTTTGGCAAGTGAGGTGACAAGAGTCCATTAGCTATCACACGGCGCAGGCTCTGATTGACGCAAACAAGTAGGTGGCGGTAATTTATGTTCCCGGATAGGGTGTGAAGCAGAGGCGGAAGGGGCTGTCACAACGTTTGCATACACGCATTAAACTGTATCTGCGGCTAAACGTTTCTGTCAAAAGTTTTTGCTTTTACTAAAGCGAAGCTGTACGTCACTATACCTATAGAGATTCGAGTGCAAATATTATCAGCAACATTTCCTGCTCTATATTCCTACGGCAAATCTATGTAGATGTGTAAGACAAAATTACAGAGTGCTTTTACACATTGACACTCAAGTATTTGGTTGATGCGATAATAGCGGAACACGGGAAAGCATTCACCAAACTTGTCTGCAAGCGGGCGGGGAGCGGTGTACACGCGCAGCGGAATCTGTTTATGGGGCCTGGCTACATGTTTTAAGCTTTAAGACGTGACACGTAATGTGTTACTACTAATATTAAGGAGGGTCGGTATTAATCTAATGGGTACTTACTCGTATTGAGCGAGGCAGAGGCAGGTGCACAATACGCAGGTATATAGGTACATAGGTGGTGTATGAAACGCGTTATTGTTATTACTTTGTATAAGTTAACTAAGTTGATTTATCAAATTTGAATGAAGTTATTTTCACATGTCATGTATAGGTGAAATAGGATAAATCTATCCAGGTACCTGTAATTGGTATTGAAAAACGTAAATTGTTTTTGGAATTAAAGCTGTTCTTTTAATTAATAAATTATTTATTATAAACAGACACTTTAAAGTTAAGTATGCTCAAGGATATTTATCACTGCCGATAGTTTACGTTCGGTAGTTGATCACCTTATTAATATTTCAGAGGCATCGAATGATAAATTGGTTCCGTCTCTGTTCGTCGGCGGCTAATCAGGTCACGCACCTTGTCAGTGTGCCTAATTACTAACATTCAAACTGTGACACGAACATACGATCTCTAAACCGGCTACCGTGGAGGTTTATGTCTCCTCCTAGTCATTAATTTTCTGATCACGGCCGGCCCGAGCGAAATAATTAAACAATCCCACATTCGGAGCGAAGGGCCGTCTCGGCGGACCGTCCGAACATAACCAATTCTAAGGAAATACAATTTACGTTTACCTCGCAACAAGATAATGTTCTAGATAAGAATCTTGCCAGTGCTTAGCGCAAATCGTAACGGATGACACGTCACATTGCATACATAATAAAGAAATAAATAATTTGTTTAATCATTCCTACGGACATTATCTCTATTGTCGCCGTCGTTCACTTTCGGGCCTGTTTAAAAAAACACCAGAATTTCCTTCCTCAAAAAGCTCTTTTATGAAGTGAATTAAATTAAATTAAGAACGGATGAATATCGAACAAATACGAAAGGGCGTAAACAAAATTCTGTAATTATCTTTTCATATTTTCCACGCGAGCGAGCACGGGGCTCCAGAAAGCCGTCTCAAAAGAAATAATCCCGCAATCCAATAAAGATTTCGCTTCGACAGGCCTAAGTGAAAACTTTTTTTTGCGATCCCCGAACAATATAAGTTTTATTCCTCCAAGTGGTATAAATTCCCAAACACAAAGTAGCAGTAACCTCTTTATTGCTTTTCATATAAAGCCCACGTTTAACGTATAGATTTACCTGTTACCGATCGCTATGACTTTTTGTGAAACGTGCCGGCGTTCGCATTGCGACACAAACAAACGGGAATTGCCTTTTTCACAGTTTTTGAAAACGAGTGTCCATGAAAATTATTCTATCTCTAGCTCTCCGAGCTCTGTTTATTATTTTTTTAATTTCAGCAAAGCTGTGCTGTTTTTAAAATTTGCACTTTAGCTACTAAAGCTTTATTTTCATTAAACATTATATAACTAAACAAACTATCTGCGATGTTCCGTATACTAGATTGCTCAGTGTAAACCTTCCTTATCTTCGATTCTCCAATAACTTGCACATATCAAACGTAATAGAAAATCGTGCGGGCAAAATGAAGATCGTTAGAAATTTATTCGTTTCCGTAAGTGGGCCGGATAAATTCCACGATTAGCAGTTCGAACGAATTCGGCAGGGACTTTTATCACGAATCGCAATATGTATTTTATAGGCGCCGTAAATCGAAGAGCGCGGCTTTTTAACGTTTGCCTACGAACACTCGGCCCACTTTTACGAGATTCGTCGCTCCAAATTTTATGTGACTATGAAATGGATAGGCCCGGCGCTTCCTGACCCGTTTCGAATGTGTGTCTCCAATCGATATGAATAATTGTCTGTTACTGCCGGCGACGCAGCTCACTATTATTAGGTGGTAAAGTTTCAGTAACACTTAATGGCACCATAAAGCTTTCTTCAATTGTTTGGAGGAGTATTGTTACATGGTCGGCTGGGTCAATCAATACAATATTTGTGGCGGTCGTGGGAAAACTGATTGGCGTTTTGTTGGTGGTTTAATAACGATGTATTAACTTAAGATAATTGACTTAATTCATAATTAGTTTTATTGAAAAGAAAGTGAGTCAGCTCCAAAAGTGATATAACAAAACGACTAGTGGCAAAAAAATTACGATAAACTGTAATAAATAAGTTAATTATTATTTATAAACAATAATATTAGGAATATTGACAATTGGATTGCCAAGTGGTAAGTGATACTGATTATGAAACTACTGGACCACCTTTAGCTTTAAATCAGGGTTCGAATCCCGAAAGGGGCAAATATTTTTATGTTGGATATGAATGTTAATACCTGCTCGAGTGATGGATATTATTAAGTAATGTATTTAAATACGAGTATCTATTTATCGTTGTCTAGTACAGTCAGCCTCAGAAGTAGGTGAATATTTTAGTACCTTGTCGCTGTCAGTAATGTGACAAATTCGAGACACTGTCATTTCATAGGCGCAACGACAAGGCTCATAAGTGTTTAACTACTTCCGAGACTAACTGTACCATCAAGCACGTACTTATTAGAGCGGTCATACTGGCTATCCAATTTCAAAATTGATCAGTATCATGCCACTGACAAATACAACCGTCACTCTCATTGAAACCGTGCCAACCACTAATCTGTGTCTATCTCCGTATATTCCGAAATAAAATTCAATATATACAATGGCATGCCTTTCTATACGTTGGTCTAGGAAAACCGAAAAGTCCTACTATAAAACTAAAGGAATCACATTTCATTGGCAAGCGAAATGATTTTTTTTATTTACTATCACGGTTTGTTTCTATCTTGTTTGACCTTAGTTTGGCTAATCGGAGTACAGTGATCGCTGCAGCGATTTTTTGCATTTGGTTTAAAGATAAATAAGTGACATTTCCTCTCTATTGGGAATGTGCTCGATGTCTATTACGCACAGTAAACGCTTTGTTCAGTTTTCCCGAATTATTAGTTGGTTTAAATTATTCCGTGATATAAATTATTAATTGACTATAAGTAAATAAATTAAATTAATAAAAACTTTCTATAGTAAAAAGATTACAAGACCTGAAGAGTTAGTATAATAATGCGTTCACGAATTTCAAAGTTGTTGTTATACTTTTCCGTTACTTGGACTACCCGGGAAATTCAATAACGATGCCGTACCTCTTGATTTCAGTAAGCAGTAGAAAAGGTAAAGGTAGATTCATTGTATTATAGTGGATATCAAAACAAATGACTCTTCGGTTATTTATCCCATAAATGTTATATTTGAGATGCGAGTGAGGGGGCGGTTATTCCAAACACGTTCCAAAGGTGTATTTTTAAAGAAGGCTTTCTCGGTGGCCAGCATTAGGGATGCCGCGACCGCGCCCACCTCCCGAAACTTTCTCGTTCGCGCACCTTTTGATATTCAATATACTGTGGGTCCTAAGCAATCCTTTGATGAGATGTTTTATGCAAAAAACGTTGGGCGCCGTTAGCGGGGCGCGAATAAGCGTTCCAAACTGAACACATTAGTATTCCCGAACCCGCCCGGGACCGCGGCCTCCCTCCAGTTTTGGGGGAATAAAAAATCAATGTTTATTTTCGTTGGACGCGATTCGAATGCTAATTAAAGGCATAACTAATTGCCTGTGTTTGTGTGAAGGCGCGATCGTTTTGTAAATTGCCCGCAAATCACGTGCCGAAACAGGATTTAATTTTGTCGTAGTATGAAATTTGTAAGTTATGATAATGATTCTGTAATAACTAAACAATTTCCGTTTGCAATAATATTGGCATGGTAATTTATTCGCCGAACACAATAATTTAGGTAGAACAAACAAATCACTAAAAGTCGCGGCATAACGATGTCAGATAACTGGGACCCTCTACCGGAAACTACGAGGTCCAACCGGTGAACCTAAGAACATGATATTTTAGGAGAGTTTAATGAAGTCAGGAAATTCAAATCCTAAAGGGGCAAAAGGGTAACACGGATAGAGTTACCGAGTTAAAAGCTTGCTATCAATAATTATAGACTCAAATTGTATGTACGAGTTAAATTTTATTGTTTTAAACTACTATTTTTAGTACAACCACAGATGCTTGAATTACATCAGTTTGTACCGGAGCGATAAAGGCCCAAGCGTAAAGTGAAGAGAAGCTAAAGGTGTTGCGAACTATGAATTACGCCGGAAATTCCGTTCCAGCGTATCGTATCGGAACTCGGTAATAAATATTGTTCATTTTCACCCTATGTGGTAAGATGCTCACCGATGGAATCGAGGGACAAGTTGTCAATTTCTAGCTGCTGAGATACAGCGTGAGAGCATCGATCGTTACCAATGGCAGAAGCCCATCAAATGAGTACTATGTTGCTGTTGAAAGCTGTAAAATGTATCCAAAACCATTTCTCTACCTATCTCACCCTTAAACGTATGCTGGCAAAAGTGTATATTTGGTGCCTTGTTAAGTTAAGATACCTTTCATTAAACACGCGCCTATTGTGCCAACCCTATACAACGTCGTATCTTAGTTGAATGTCACAGAGTTGGATAATAAAGATCTTCGTTGGCTACTAACGCGTAAATAAAGAGTTGTTGCTTTGGGTTCCATTACCAGCAGGCTCGACGTGGACGGACTACATTTTCTTTCGCCCCCTTAATTGTCTGTCAAAAGTTCTCACATCACGCAAAAGTTATGCACAAACTGAACGGTCTCATCAATTGCCGCGTAAGCCTTGTATACGAATTTTGGATGGCGCGATACCTCAGTCATACCTTAGCATATCATTTTACGCGGACCGCATTTCATGTTTATGGCAAAACTTGGACTTCATGCACTTAGGCAAATGGGTTTCCGATACTTATAAGCGCCGGTATCCAAACCGTATCGCTACGATCTATGCATGAACTTGTTTTGTGAATTATTGCTTACATTATTTTAACAACGGTATAAATACTGCTTCGAACTTTTAGCGCTTAGGTTGTAGAATTATTGCATGTTGCTAAGTTTGTAACAAGGCACTTTTCTCATAAATAATACGCGTAATGGACCGCAGAGCATGGAACAAAATCTCCAGTGTGTACCTACACCAGTTTATCTCATTATTTATTTATGGTTAAACTAAAAATACAATAATTAAATATTGAACAAAATATAACTCTTAAGTATATTATACAGCTTTAGAGGTGTTGTTTTATCCAGGGAAGCTTGGAGTCCTATAGTTTTAAGTTTTGTTAGCATTATTCAGCCCTACATTAGCGTTAAATTCCAGCCATAAAAAGCTACTGTGTATTGTAAGTAGGTGGATTATTCTAAACATTAAATTATTATTCTCCATATGGTAACGAGATCAGGTTTACGGTGCAGGAGGAAAACGTGCGCTGCACACAGGCCGCCCGCTGCGTCCAAGCGCCGGTAACTAAATTTCAAAACATCAAAGGACCAGAGCGTTTTGCGACTTTGAGCTTCTATAATTATGTCATCAAATAGCTATGAATTTTCCAGCTGTGTACCGACTCGGCCGTTAAGCCGACTGTGAATTTTAAATCGTTTTTAATAGTACCACCCCGCGCCCTGCTGCAGCCGCGTACATATCAAAGCGAGAGTGTGTCTACAATTTGATTTCTTGTGACTAATTGCTGGGTAGTTTAAGCTGTCGTTTTGTTATGTTCATAGAGATCGAGATTTAATTAAACTCGCACATATTAATAACCCCATAATACGTTAATACTACAAAACCTTATATATTATTAATGGCAGTAGCATCTGAAGGGGATTATGTGCAAGTTTCGTAGTTTGGGAGTTCGTTTGTTTATACGAGGTAATTCAGGAAACAGCGCGACCGATTTGGGAAATTGTTTCGCCATTTGAAAAGTTTACTTCCACCCGTCGTAGGCCATAAATTGTATCGTTTCCAACAAGAGGAAACATAAAAGCTATTTCAAATACTAAAGTGTGAGAACTCGATGATGTAGTAAGTACATACGTATTTAATATTCTGAAGCTACATAATGGATGTTATCGCGAATATTCGTCGTGACACACATTTTGCCAGCGCCTCATAATTACATTTCGAGTTCCTATTTAAATGTTGATAGGTGTGCATAAACACCACACTTTGTCGTAGGGTCTGTATTCGCGCGATACGCAAACATTAATATGTTCTTGAATTGTTTACAAAGGCGCCCTTGATACTAAAGAGTCTCGGCGTTGACGTCTAACTCGGGGAATTTAATTAACTTCCTTAACTTCTAAATACTCTTAACGTCTTTGATACCTCGGTTCCCTTTCATAGGCAAACACGTGACGGGGTGTGTACAAGACAGACGCTGTCAAACTTTTATCAACCTCCGCGCGGCGCTCCGAACGACGTCGCGAAGTTGTAGCAACAGTGATTTAGTCGTGATAAAACAAATGAAATGAGAGGCGAAGGGCGCCACCGCAGCCCGCAATGCAGGAGCATCACGCGCTCGTTTCTCATTGTCTGGTAGCACCTCGAGCGCCGCGCAACTTTCCGCCTCCGCCGGTGCAGTTTAATGCATATTATAACGCGGTAAGCACTCAAAATGGGCTAAGCGGGGAGGCAATATACTCGCAGACGCTAGCGCACGAGCGTACTCTTTATTGAAAGAGTAAACTGTCCTTTTTCACGGGACGCCTCGAGCTCTTTGTGACGGCCGGAATTTCGTGCAACTTATTTTGCGCTCGAGCGTAAATAATAGTAGCGTAAAGTACATCGGATTTTTTGGTATTTCACTTTTTTTCTCATCGTTTAAATACACAGGAGCAGTTATTGCGAGATGCGTTCGTGGCTAATGCATTAAATACTATTGTTCGAGCCGGAGTAATGAGGGGTGGTTGCTACTCTTCGAACGAGGAAGAGACGTTGTATCGTAACATTGTGTAGATAAGTTAAAGTAATTATTACGGTACGTGGCTATAGCACGGGAGGGAGCGTCAAAGGGAACGTTTAAACAATTTAATATTCTACACACAAGCATTTCAAACGCCAACTCAAACGTAGCTCTCCTTTTGGAAAAGTTGTTCCGTAAACGAACTCCCCCCCCTCCCTTCGTTAGATATCTACTACGTGAGTTTAATCCACTCTGCAGTGTTACGGGGAAGCGGTCGGGTTGGAACCATTTTCCGAGCAAAATTGGTGAAAATTGCAACAACATAGGCGAAAATTACCACTTGGAGGCGTTGTTTGGAGCGGCCTGCCGAATTTATGCGGCGTTTGCAATGTGACGGGAGGCCTTAGTGGCGTCCGGCGCGGCGCGGTCGCGGCCGGCCGCTCGGCCCTGCGCGACGCTGATGTAGCCAAACATCCTCCCACTCGGTCTATATCCAGGCCAATACGACCAGCCAGTAAAACTAGTTATAACTGAATTTACATTCGAGGCCCGAAAACTACTGTAATGATACATACATATACAAGATAGGGCAAGGGTAGCCTGTAAGTTTTTAAGAGCCATTTCCCAAAAACGATACCGAGCGCCATTTTGCAACAAACAATCATGCTTTAATCGGTTTTTCACGTTTTCAACTAAATCCCCTGTTTCATAGGCGAGTGCATGAGCGGGCGGCGCAAAACATTCGATGGCATCCAGACGAGAATCCAAACGTCCAGCCGTCACGTGCTAGACGAATTATGGCCTTTGAGTCACTTTCGCTTCCACTTTTTAATTCCCGTGTGCGCTACCGCTTTTTAATTCGTACCTATGATTTCGTGAAATTTTATGTGCTAGCTTATCCGTAGTTTAGTGGACGTTATTGTTCTAACTACCAGCCAGTACTCCTTTTGGAATTCCTGATTGTGCCATGCGCTGCACGGATTGGGTTGAGTGTACTTGTTCCGTGACGTTTTCCATACATACAAGTACACTGTAATTGCGCGAAAGTATAATGAGTTTATTTTCTTTCGAGCCATGTTTTAGTTAATAGATTTATGCAGTCATTAGACTACGCTATGGTGCGCTTGGAAAATAATAGCCATTGTGTTATGTTTAATTCACTTTAAAAAGCATTTTAGTACTTACTCGTGCCAGCGTAGTATACGGTGTAGTCGAGTTGATGGCCCATCATATCCACTTTGACTCTGTCGACTACTAATCTCGTAAAGAACAAGTCCCTCTTGTAGTAAATGGGCTTCTCATTCTCATGGGATACTGCAGTATCCATTAGTGGATGCGATCTGTTGAAAGAAATAAAAATCTTAGAAAAAGGTATGATCTGAAAATGTAGGTACATATTTTCATGTTAACATTTCTATAAGTTCAATTAGTTAATAAAGTTATGCGTGGTGTGGCTTCCACTGTTCAGTTAATTGTCGATGCAAAAATTCTACGCTATAAGGTGTTACGATCCTTTCGAAATCATCTACTACAAGAAACCACGTAATATTTGCATAGAATCGAGGGAGTGAGTTGCAACATTGTGTGCTCCCGGGTGATATGAATTTATTGCACTACAATGCAAAAGTCAGAGGTGTCGAACAAAGCAACGCTTGAGATGCGAGTCAGCGGAAATGTTTCTAGCTCGTCGATAAAGTAAACATTCACATCACCCACAAGCCGGCCTCCGACACGCCAGACAACGGTAATGTCGTACGACGCAAATGTCATCAGATAAAAGCCTTTACCTCGTCGTTAACAACAAAAATACTCATTCATTTAATTAAAACTCTCACTCACATGAATAAAAATTTTATAAATTATTTTTCAGCAGACTGGTTCAGGTGGAGTGTTAAAATCTCGACGTTTCCACATGAGGATCGTGAAAAAGTGGGAAAAAAAATAATTGAACGCTCTCGGGGTGAGAGCGTCGGATAATTAACAGGACGTGTCGCCAGATAAAAGTGTCTGTAGATTTCAATGAGCGTGGAATTCTGGGATCGCTGTAGACCGGCGCGCTCGTGTTCCGCGTTTTTAAGTGACGATTTTCAACTTTGTTTACGTCCGACGTTCTCGGTTACAATAACTGTACTCGTGGCTATTGTTTTTTTTCCGCTCGCCGGCGCACGACATTTTTGCAAATTAATTAATGGGCGTTGTAAACTTTGTCCTTCCTAGCAACTAAATATTCTAAGTAGGTATACAGACTGTGTACTTCCAGAACAAACAATATCTGCCAAGCCAAAACATTTTTTATGGAGAAGGAAGGCAGACGAGAATGCTGCTCACCTTCATAACACTATATGCTTGTATCCCTAAGAATACGCATAGAGCGTCTTAGTCGCCTCTTGACTAAACTCTATAAAAAAAGAATTAAAAAAACAGTTACATGCATGGCTGGAGACAAAGACACACGACGCGCTGTACGGAACAGAAACATTGTCACACTAAGTTACGGTATTTGGCCGCAACAACAACAAAGCAGGTGTTTTTATACATATTTGACACTTAACCAAATATGTGAAAAATTATCAACAACACAGCAAATTCGGGTTCAGGGGACACACCATACCTACGTACCATAACGCAGTATGGCGTTGTTTCTGTTACGTATAGTGTGTCTAGGCTGGAGGTGACGATGTACCTGATAAAGTTGAGCACGGTGTCTGGCAGCGAGGCAGTGTCGTTGACGCAGGTGCCTGGGCGCGGCTCGGGCACGCGGCTGCTGATGACGGGCAGCCAGGCGGAGCTCGACGTGGCCTGCTCCTTGAACTTGCCCTCGAACGCCTTCTGGATGTCGCCGATGGTAAACGTGCAGATGGCCGACCCCATAAGGCCGGTGGACGCGGTCGTGAACACGCCATAGAAGCGGCTGTCGTCTCCTGGCACTTTGTAGATGCTCTCTGGCGAAGGAAAGTTATTATGAAATTTTGCTGCCCGTTGCCTGTCTGTATGGTACAAGTTTAGCAATCAATTTTATACCAACCCGATTAGTTACCAATGCAATGCTTGGTACCACAGACAACATGAATAACGTTATAACGGCAATGCGATTGCTTTGATGGTCTCGCTGACAATAAGGCTGACGCTTGCCAGCGGGGCTTAGTTTTGTTATTTTTTATGGATCCTATCCTTTATCGTTTTAGAAACATGGTTTTTTAATTTTTTTTAATAAAATAACATTATTTTGCCTTCTAACAAAAAAAAACACATTTTGATTGCAATTCGTCCAAATTTTTGGGCTATATGCTAACTTTCACCCAACTTGTACCCCATAGCAATTTAAAGCTCTATTTTTATCTGCATTTAAACACTCCCACATTTATATTTAACAAAGAAGCTATCAATAACGGGACATGAACGCGATTTAAATGTTTCAATATTCCAGATCGGACTCGATAGAGCCGATTGCGCGATTCCGTACTCCGCAATTCTTACACTATTACTACTATTAGATTTCATCAGGGCGTACTCATTTTTAAATGTAAATTAATTACTTGAAATTATGAAACAATTATAAATGAAACATACTTTAACAATTTACTCGTTGATTTAATTCCCAAACATCTCTTAAATTTATTGGTCAATAAATCTCGTTAAACGTGCAATGATAATAACATAATTGAAAATGTAGTCTGTGCAGAACAAAAGGCAGCGATCCATAATCTATTCATAGTTCAGTAGGTCGAGGAAGTTGGCCGAGCCGACTATCAAATTGCTATAATTGTGGGGCCTGAACTTTACACTTCGATGTCACTAAAACTTGTGTTGGCAATTTAAACTGTGTCTAGAATTATAAATGACAATGAAATTTTATTACAAAGAGATATCTGACTTAGAAACGTTTGATTAAATGAAATGTTTTAATCGCAAAATTTAATGAAATTGGCTGCAAAACGGTATTAAATGTTCAATAAATTGTTTTGATTAATCATATACATCAACCAACATACACATCATCAAACTTAATACTACCTACTAGTAGTGATACTTATTAACTGTTTTCGTAATTAAGAGATTCAATAATATGGGCTCTATGCCGTCATGTAAAAAAACGAAGTAAGGTGCCACAGTAAAAAATATTCAGCGTAAATATGACTTCAAAAGGTAAACTACACGTGCAATACAGACACTGGATAAAGGCCTTAAGGAGCTCCAAGCCATGACTCAGAGAGGCGCCCGGCTGCGCTACGCAAACAGCCCTATTCCGAAAAGAACGATTACGCGACGCTCGCGTAAACGTCGCTAATGGCGCTTGAACGGACATGTAAATAACACACCTATAGCAAATACTGAGCACTTGAGTGTTCCTATTACATTCTCATGAGTTATGCAGGGAATGTAGCGGGGGCGCGTGAAAAACCGTGGCGCAGCCCGCGCGCCACCGTTAATATTGGATGAACACGGTCTGAGAAGACCGGCGGGCGCGAATCGACCAGACTGTTAGGATCGCTCACTTTGAGTCCCTGCATGTTTACTTGAATTTCCCTAGCTGTGTCAAGAATTAGGTAAAGGGCTGTTTACATACCTACTCGCAGTTGTGTTCAAAATCGTACTCTCAATAGATTTTTTAAACTACAGCGACTTGGAATTCAAAATAAAATGGTAATGCTTTATTTGAGTGTTTACTTTAAACGAGTACTTTACGTAGTTTTTACGTAGGTATTATAAAAGTTGGAATGAAATTAACCTATTCTCAACAATTCCCCAAAGACCTTTTTAAAATCATAAAGTCTGTGTAAAATAAGTAAGAAAATTCAATTCCATTAAAACATTGAAAATGCTGCAATACAAAATTATATAAACAGATTTGTAGAAAAAATGGATCAGGATAGTTAGCACGATGCACCGCGATTTACTTTATAGCTCAAAGAATATCTTTATAACTAGCCCAGTAGGAGAGAGATGCATTGAGCGACAAGCGAGAAAATAAGGTACGCGTGTTAACCTTCCAGTGGCCCTAACATGAAGTTCAGTTTATCTGAGTCTATCTCTATGTGCGTCCTTTTCTGATGCTAGTTTGATAGAGATGCAGGAAGGGATAAGTTATACCTGGGCGGGTCACGTTAGAGCCACAGGATTCATGTCAACCTCCAAATGTATATACAAACCATGTTCTAATTAACTGTATAGTTTTCTCCTTTATTTACATGCCCGTCGCGTCAGACAATGAAATTAGTCTTCCAAAATCACTTACGAATCTCATTGAAGTAGAAGGGGAACTCTCCGGGTATGCTGCAGTTGAGGCGGGCCTTGAGGTAGGTGGCCCAGTTCTGGCTCAGGATGTTCTTTCCGCCGGTGTCTCGCTTGCACACCCGGGCCACTCTAGAGTACACCGCTTTGCCGCAGTTGATGTACTCGACAGCGGTTTCACGGAAGAAGAAGAGCACGTATTCACCGACGTCAAATGAGCCGACAAAATTTGGTTCTGGAAGTAAGGAGTGTTGGTTAGAAAGAAGTAAGAGCATGGTATGGTAATTCAAGTAACTTGTTCAGACATGATCACGTTTAATAATAAGTCCTGACATTTTCTGCTGTACTATACTATAGCTATAATATCTAAGTGAAAAGGTTGAGAGCTTGATAGATATTGTGTCTATTATTGACTAAGGTTTCGTACAGCCACAAAAGACTTCAATCACCTACAACACGCCAGTCTTCTCTATGGCATCAGGAAATATTAATTGAGATCTTATCCAATCAAATTAGATATATTTCAAGAAGTTGAAAGTAAAGTTTGGTAAGAGTTTTAATAAAGGTTATCAAAATTAACTAGACAGTCGAAGTAAATGGCGTAATTGTTGAAACTAATAGCGCGTAGATTATCCAAATTGTTAGTGGCAATAAATTCCATTACTATTAAGTTCCAAATGTGATACCATAATTATCTGTCAAATTTAGTAGAAATTACAACAATAACCTCATTGCAATTTAGTCAATTAAATAGATTTTATGTATTCCGGGTGTCGCTCGGTTTCTCCCATGTTAATGTTGTAATATCAAACTGCTGTTATTCCGTGTGGTACGCAATAAATATTAGATGAAATGGTGGGTGTCGATTATGTCATAGAATACGGGGCGTCGGTCGCAGACATTAATAAGTGCTTATTAGCTGGTGCTGTAATGAAATCGCCACGTGTCCTGGATTACAAGCACACGTCCCGGTCAATATCTGAATATTCCCCATTGTTCAATGATACCAAATCTACGTAGTACAATATGCTTTCACGAGATGTAAAGGATGTATTAAAGTTTAATAAAGATTCTGCAAGCATCTGCTAATCTTTTAAAATTATTACGGTAATAAATTCGGCTTCATCATAATTAATAGTTGCGATAAAGCTTGGTTACTTGTTGAATAGGTACGATGTTCGTGGTGATAAATTTGAACGTTCAAAGTCGGAATATTAACATACTTCTTCAAAATTAAACTAAAATGCTACTGTAAGAGCTCCACTTCCATTGTTAAAATGTAGATATCAAATTTAATGGAAGTGTAAAAAGGGATAGCACTCGATCAATCATTAATGCAAAACCACTGAACTCGGCCAACTAGAAAATTTAGGGGCATCACGTCCCTATTTGCGAGCTCTCATTTTGGCCGGATTTTTAAAATTAGAACTCCTAAAAAAGGTCCAAATAGATCGTGGGGTTCGTGCTGGAGAATATTTCTAAAGCCTATGCAATAATGGATAATGCTGGTTCTATAGGTATTGTGACTAACAGATCCAAAAATAACTACTACTACTGGCTTTAATTTTTAAATGATGATTATTCCCATCGATTACAGTATTAGGGTTAATTTTACGTGACGTGCTACAGTTAAAGTCTAAAATATTTGATGTTGTGTAAAAATGATTGGGCAATCACAATTATTATTTCATTACATATTTAAATAATTTCATTACACAATTAAATATTATTCGCTTGAATAAAATGATTGTCGATGTTTATCATTTTATTCTAGTTTTCGAACAACATTTTTGAAACAGTAACTTACTTACTAATTTGCACGTCATCACATCAGGTACGTGTGATGTTTGGTTTTAAATAACTTGTTAAACAATTCTCCAGTTAGAACATTTGAGCTTCGTCGGTAAAGATAATAAACAAACGAAATTGACGGTATAAATTAAATCTGCAGGTTGCATTAATGGGTAATTATGGTCATATTACTCTGAGGTTAGCAGTTATTATTCTTGAAGGCAAATTTGCCCGACGATATTAGTTGCATTTATTACTCTTAAATTAAGACGTGCCCAGGTGTTGCGTTTTCACAGTAGATGTTGTAAATATGGTAATGCTTATAGCTCATAATCTTTGAGTGAACTACATAAATATACAGTCTAAGGTAATGTTGTCATTACTTGAACAAATTTCAAAAAGCCGGTAATATTGCGGGTGCCTTTGAGCCTTTATTAAAATAAGTATCTGAAAAAACGTTGCAAATTACGTGCAATTAATTTAAGGACTATTGCACGTCAACGTATTACGTGAATGTAAAAGAGCTACTTTTTAGTAAGGAAAAGAATTTATTAGGTTACCAAATTATCATTTTTATAATTTAAAAAAGCTAAATTAATTTCCATTACATGAAGATACCCCTAAAGCGCGGTATGCAAATAAAAGTAGGTAGCTAGAAGCTAATAGACAAATTAAAACAGAGCGAATAAAATCAATATCCGTGTTAGAAATTAGATCGTTCACAAGTCTGACACAGAAACATTGTTAATTGAAAATGCTGGTTGTAATCTCTGAACGCAGCCAATAAAGGAACGAGTGTAATGAACAAACCGTTATTAACAGAAATTAAGCGAATTTGTCGGGTTGTAATTCCTATTCCGCCGTTATTGTAGCACAAATTACCGAACGGGCGAAGATCGCTAGCGCATTACTGCTCGTTAGAGCGGAAACAGTTTAATTTTCACTATTTGGTTTGCGCCAATATCCGTGTGAACTGAGTGATTTCGGGGTTTCATTGTGAATAACAGAAACAATAACAATAGAGATTAGATCACTTGTTAGATCGTAAACAGCGAATGTCAACAAAAATGTACCGATTGCACGAATCTATGTTAGACCCACCATTACTTTCAAACACCTACTTGGTTCCTGACAGATACCCTTGAAATATCGACGAACGATTCATCGAATATATTATTTCGCGGAATTTTCATTTCATCGACACCGTTTCCTGCTTTGACACCGACTCGTGATTTATAGTTTATTCAGTCCATAAAGATGTGCTTCCACTTCATCTCTTTTTTTCGTTTGCACTATGTGTCTTAAAAGAGTGGGGCGCATCTTCAGGGATTCAACAAACTATATTGTCCCTCTGATTGATCTAATTAATAATGTATTCGTCACCTAAATTTTAGCTACATTTCCGAATCTGTCATGCGTACTTTATTATAGCGCCGTTTGGGAATACTCTGTGTCACGCATTTATTGTTTTGTTCGCCCCAAATTATCCCTCACTCGATTATTTACTAATACGATTAAGGATAATGGCATAGGCATATAATGCACTCGACCCGCAACGATGCTAACCCGCATAAATTGCCGTGTGAAAAAGTTAGTGTAATTTTATACACTTTTTGGTTTCGCTATCCGCGCACTATTGAAATAACGTTCGATTGCAGGATGATGGCCGCTACAAGTATCAACTTTAATGCAACACTTACTATCGAGCCATTTGGAGTCATATTTCAGAGTCCTCTTGAAGGCGAACTCCTGTCGGCCGGTCGTCAAATTATGCAGATCGGTTCTGAAGATGACCGTGTCGGCTTTAGTGAACTCCGCGTTGGTGCCGGAGTAGAGCGCCGGCAGGTCGCCGGGGTTGCCGCGCTCGACCCACAGCGCGGTGGAGTTGTCGGCCGGGTCGTACGGGCACTTAGCGACGCCCATGCCGATGCCCGGCACGTACTCCCGCCGAGGCAGGTGTGTCAGGTTCGACTGCAACAAAAAAACAACTTTATTTTTATTACGCTCACCGTGATCACGTCCTAATAGACGCTGCCTTTGTTGTCGAGTTTTGGAGCGCGATTTGATTTTTGTATCGGGAAATAAAACAAAAGATAAAATGTAAGTGTTATTATTTAGTAAACTACTTTACCAAACGTCTCGTGATTGAATAAATTTCTTGATATATTGTACCCTATGATTCAGTACCTGGCAAACCTCCCCGTAAGGCAAAGACATTTCGAAGAAGGTAAGTTATTTGACTCCCTAATTTCCCTAAGCGACAGTGAAACAGGAAAAAATATTCGAAATTTTACGCGTGAACACTTCGATTTTATGCGCCATTAATCTAAAACACTTCTAAAAAAATATAACGTAACGAGTGGATTTATGCGTTTCAAAGTCAGTAACAGCCAACTGGCCACCCCAGCTTGCCCCGCGCGACTCAACAACACATCTGCTATTAATTTTTCCAAAAATTTACGGCCGCTTCACGTTCAACGCGATTTATTAACCGAAACTTATTATTTTGAGGCGCTCGAATATTTTTCCGGCATCGTTCGGTCGTCCTCCGGAGAATTCCTCTATTAGTATAATGCGATGGGTGGCGGTACGGTTTTCGAAATTATCATAAAATTACTAAATGTAGCATAAACGTGGGGGTGGGCAGGGGCGGCCGTCGTCGTGGATTGAGACTTTATGTAAATTTTAACGACGCTGCGACCATCGGGGCCACCTGTGACCCGCCTCTCCCCGCGGCACCTGTCGAAAACCTATGTCGTTTTTATTTCAATAAGCCGAGGATTAAATTAGGCATGCGAGGACACGCCGCCGGCCGCCGCGCGGGAAACAAGGGCCTTTTCTCATTCTTTATTTGCGTCTTGCGCTCTAACTGGCTAAAGTCAAACCGTGGCGGGCGCTGTTTATTTACCCTCGTTATATGTACTTACCACGTAAGTGTAGTGATTAAAGATAATGTGGTTAACATATAGCTAAATAATATGTTATGTTATTGATTACATGGTTAAGATTCAGATCAACTGTCTATAATATATTATCTTAAAGAAAATAAATAAATATTTTGCTTTTAATTTTTTATATGCTTTGGGCACTAGACAAACCAAAAGATGTAAAAAAAAAATCACGATTTCGGTACGAACATTCATATTTATCATATAAATGCCTGCTCTTAGCTGGGTTCGAAGCCGCAACCTCTAGCTTCGTAGTTGGGGTCATTAATCAGTAGGCTATCCGGTTGCAAAACGTCAAAAGTAAATCATTTAAATATGTATAGCCCTGCCCTGCAATATAAAATCATTGCTGTCCGGCATTGTTTTACATTCTTAGGAGCAGTAGTCCTGCATTCGATCCCCATTTGAATTAAATATTCGTGTTTCTCCCAGTGTCTCCTTCTTTGCCATACAAAGAATCGGGTGGTTGAGATGGTGATGTTTTCTTTAATTGGTATTGGCTAAAACAAGCCAACTAATGCGTTTCTTCATCCATATTTCATGCTAATTCGGAGATACGGACCGAGAATATTTTTTAACAGTCAGTTGGAAGGGCGGAGAATGAAAAAGGCTACTATATTTCTTTTGGGAACTAATAACTACACAAAGGAGAAACATTAACAATAGATCGATTTAATAAGTATTTTAAAATTTCAATATGTCAATCTATAGACAGACACCCAGACAGGCTTTATTGACACTCCACATAGTGTTGCGTTGGTAGGTCAAAAAGCAGAGACCAAAGCAGCAGACAAAAGCTAGTTACCTACATTTTTATACATATAAAATGGACTACTAGGTACTATGTTGTTCAATATATCTGACTCACCTTCACAAAGTGAAACACTAAAACTATGGCTTCCAAAAAGTTGAGGTCTCGGATGCAATTTGTTTGCTACATTGTCAGAGGCTATAGTGAGCTGCACAGCAGAGTTAGCTAGCTCAGTTTCGTGCGTTCTAAACAGTATAAACTCAAGTGTGAACAGTAAACCCAACTGAAAACCACAGCGAGCGTTTACTTTCAAACTCACTAGGGCTGTATTATTTTCCCTCCGCGCTTGGGTCCCGGTCTAAGTCCAGGATAAACAAGCAAATGGATCGGACGGAAGAGCTCCCCTTGTAGAATAAGAAAGTTTGTCGACAGACCCGCGAGCGCCCCTCATTAGGCCTTTGCTTTTGTTTATTTACGAAATTAGCATCTAGAAAGCTTTTCAGTGACGGAACGAAGCGTCCGTTGACGACGTAATGATGTAGCATTCAATAAAACTTGACGGTCGTGGGATTTACATCTTTGTTGGGGAGTTCGTATTTTAATAACCTTCCATTACCGGTTTTATTGCGGTTCCGGCGGTATGAATACATCTATATAGAGTAAACACGTAAACAGTTATTCATTACTGTACTAGATATATTGTGGTGGAATGGAAATAAATGGAAAAACCAACCACGCTAATAAATTATACGAGTCCTTTCTTTGTCCGTCTTGTTTCTGTTAGTTTACATTAAAGTCAAAACTTCAAAAACAAAGTTTATTCTAACATCACTTTCAGGTATTCTGGTGACGCAAAACGCCATTCAATAATTACTTCTAATGTCACACATAACTTAAAATAGACGTACAACAAACAAACAAATACAAAGAACTTGAACCACTTGAATAGTAAAGAACATTCATTTTAAGAATATAGTAGCAAATCTATTTTAAACTTGGAGTTTTACAATGTAAAACAGCGGACATGAGATGCTAGTAGTTGGCACCTGCAGATACGTCTCTGAAATACGACAATGGCTTCCCGATACAATGTGAACACGTATATCAGGCGAAAGAAACTTTGGAGACAGCCACTGCAATATGCAAGCCCGAACAACGGAAATTTTATTCGGTTTTAGAGCGAGAATAGCGCAGGTAATGGGAAGTTACCGCGGCCGTGAATTGTTCATGGTAAATGTTTGTGTAAAGTTTAGTAAGGCGGTTCTTTAGTGGGCTAGTATTAAAATTTAAAACGACGAAGTAATCATTCAGTCCAATTAATTCAGCTGACAACTTTGAGATCACTTTGCGGCCACCAACCCTGTCAAATGCACGGTAGGGCACATTTTTCAACTAGTGGGAAAAAGTCGCATCTGAAGTTACAGTGTCTGTAAAAGTTTTGTTACAATTTCGCATGTAAAAAGTTTTAAAATTAAAATTTGATTAACTGTATATTTATTTATGAATGTTCTTTATACGCACCATTTAATAAATGCATTAAAGTTTGGCTAAATTTACTTGTAAGTTTCCATTCGTTTTCCGCTACCTTTCTAACATCGTTAACAAAAAGTAACCTAATTACCCCGAGCGTAAACTAAAAGTAGAATTTCCCATAAATTGAATTAGCTGCAATGAAGGCGAAATTAACGACTACGCGCTTCTCCGACACGTTATTACTTGTACACCGTCACAGTTTAATTCTTCATTAGTTCCAGACATATTCACAAAATTAAAATAGCTTACTTGTTTAATACTAAAAAGAAAGACGAAAATAATACGCTAGAGATGGTACTTCCTGCACAGCTTACAAACGTCAAGTCATTTCTAGTAAAATAAAACAGAAAAACTCTACTGGGAAATTCATCTCAAAGTGGTTTTGATGTACTGGCATCATTTTAAATTGAAATGTAACAATTTTCTTCATTAATTATTTGATGATTAAGGACGGTAGAAGGGTTGGTATATTTAAGTGGAATTATACTAATGATTAATATTGTGAAGCCTATAGCGTACCTATTGCAAATAGAACGGCGTCGTATTGAACTTGGATAATTGTTACAGTGTATTAAGGGAGTTCTCTGTCATTGCGTGTACAGAATGGGAACTTTCAAACTCAGAAGGGACCTCAAATTGTAGATCGCTAGGAGCGACAAAGTTTTGACAACCATGTCACTATCAGCTAATAAGTAATAACGGGGGAGCGATCTGAATTCATAACGACGACGCCTTGCCTTGTTGTTAAGATACTGAACAGATATTACGGTATGATGTAGGTACATTTCACGGGATAAATGTGTTTCGTATTAACGTGTACCTTTGTGTTGTGGCTTTATTAGGAACATGTAAAAGATATAACGTACAGACAAAACGCACAGTGTACACTTTAATTCAAAATTTAATAGTTTACTTAGTACGTTTACCGGGACTTAAACGTGGTAATAAACTGTTTATTTATTTATCTCTACCGAGCCGGGAAGACGGATATAAGCTTTCTTCATCGTGGAATCTAGTAATCAGCAAGTGTAAGCGCCGGGATGTATCTTCGGATAAATCTTAAGATATTGTGAGCATTATGTGTCGTTGCAGTGATATGCTGGTTTAAAATAGACCAGAAGTGTGGGTAGTTCGTAAAACTCGCGCGGCTATACAGCAGTAACACCCTGTATTTCAGTCTGCTCGTGACCACAGCCATTGCAATACGGCCGAAACGTTGAGCTAAATAAATAAACAGTTTAGTATCGCGTTAAAATCCCGCTAAATGTAATATAAGTGTGAAAGTTGCGAAAGTTAAAAACAATTAAATAGTACATTTGCAGTCAAAAACATAATCGACACTGCGAATGTAGATAGTAACTTTTTGATTATTACCTCTAACATTCAACTATGTACAGTAGGGGAAATATATTCACGTACCACCTTAGAACCCTATCGCAATGACGCGAAGCGTTAAACGCCAGGCTATTTCATACAAATGTCATGCGTATGTCTCTTCAACTATGTTCTACGGTGGTACGTGTTTCAATTTCCTTGACTGTACACTCTCTTATCGATATGGCCAACAAACTGTTTAATTATTATTTATCTGTAGAAGAATAAATGGAAGATGAAAAACGAGAATCATAGACCCAAGAACGTAGATTTGAACTTTAGGACAAGGTCACGGTCATCATGGTTGGCCCTAAACCTAATTAAAGTGGCTCATTCTAAGTCTACATTACAAACCGCAGCAACAACTTGAATGTACTGAGTCCCCAAGAGAAGCAAGTCTGCATAATCAGAATTCCCTCAAAGTTGGGGTACACCAAGTTTTGACAGCCCGTATCACTTGCACACACTGAACTCATTTTGCATTCCTAAAATAGAAATAAGCAGAGTTTTGTTAGTTGGCAGATACGAGTATGACGCGGGCGAAGTTTCGTAGGTACAGGCCGGGCTCTACCTGCGGCTGCCTTCCGACATACATATTTAAACGACTTCCAGAAGTATTACTCAGAGTTATTGTTTTATTGAGGCTTTTTAGTGATCTCAAAACGTGGACGAGTTACAGGCAAAGCTTTACGAGAGCCAAGAAAGTACGGTATAACTTTCCTTTATATTCCATTCCTGCTTATTTAAGACAAGGGTTCCCTTTGATGCGATACAACAATGTTGTTTATAGTGAGATAGCAGAACGTTTTCACCGGCGTTAAGGATTAACGAAGTCGCCAATCGTCATTAAAACTGTGGCTTATAAAACTATAATGGAACAAACAAAGCAACAATCGTAAACCGTGCGCGATATTGGCTCCTAATTCCGAATGGGATAGGTATCGCACCTGCGACTCTGACTAGCAGTATTGCCTGTGAAATACGACTGTGGATTTTAGATAACCGTACACAATGTTGGGATGCAAGAGTGTACTTTGAAATATATCGCTGATTGAAATTTATAGTTTGTAAAATACTGGTGAGACTTAAACCAATAGTTTAAGCTTAAGGTCGCCTTGCAGCAAAAGTTGAACCGCTATTATCTAGAACCTGATTTACCTATGCTGCAAAACCAGGTTTTAAAAAGGTTGTAATTGAACTTGGATGGTTTTATTTTCAAAGATTCTGTTAGATATTATGAATAATGTGTAAGTTCGGTGCCTAGAATACGATAAATTGAACAGTAGACACCCAGAAAAAAAATGTATACGCAAAAAAATTTCGCTTTCAAACTGAGAACATAGGTAAAATTCCTACTATGTTTTAAGATAGAAAACTACTTTTGAAATACATATATATAAATAAGATCAGAAACATATTCCAATGACAAATTTAAAAAAAGTGGAATTCGAAGCAACAAAACTGAGTATTGAGTTTATTGAACTTTTGGTTACAAAAAAAGCAATGGAGCTTTGGAGTACAGTATGCTTAATAGCGAATAGGTCCTATTTCCATTACTTTTAACTACAAAATAAAATGGTTATGCGACCATATACAGCACACATACGGTCTTTATAAAGAGCAAATTGTTGATGTTTGTAATAGATAACTCTAAGTGAAATATGGTATTTTTACACCATAAATTGAATTCCCATTCAGATTCCCATTTTAGTAACAAAAATATGATTCAAATCAGTACAGCTTAAACAAAACAAAATATTGTAAAACGATAAACAATCTCAGCAGATGCCTTTCTTCGAATCGATGGTAGACTCAGCAGTCTAATCATCAATTGGAACAGTTTTATTATTTAGTTTTGATTTTTTTTTTTTTCAGAATTATATAGTTTCTATTTTTTCAGTATTTTATCAATGTGCCTGCGAGCATGACAAATATGAAAAGAGCTTGAAACGTTGGGAATTATAGGTTCATTATAGTTTATGAGAAGATAACCGTTCAAATAGTTTTATTTCAATTTCTGCAAAAATATTTATATTTTTAATATATAAAATATTTTTGTAAAAGAAAATCTGACCAGATAACAAGCGATCAGCAACAGTAGGTACCTATCAGTCATTAGTTCCTTTTCCCTTTTACCAACAATACGGCGATTTGTACGGTAGATTTAAAACTCGCGCATTTATCTTATTGGAACAAAATGCGATAAGCCTCGCTTATTGATTGTTTCCATTTAAATTGAAAGCCTGGAACTGGTTCGCTTTCCAGAAATCAAATGAACTGGAAAAATAATAAAACACTGCCTGATGAAGTGTGAGATCTTTAGCGCTTCAGCCCGTTACGTTTATGAGGCATTTGGAAATTGAAAATAAATCAGTGTTGGTTTAAACTGTGTTGATCTACACTTTTTGGTGATTCAGCAAAACTTAAGTGAACTTTAACCTATTTAGTGGGGAGTTTTGTTCAACCCATTAAATGATTGAACCACACTGAATTCTGATTTGAAAGATTCACATGGTTGAAAGTTGGTCGTTATGCACTTGATAATGATGGTCTATCATTTTTACCCTACGTTTTAGGTATATTGAGAAACAGTTCAGTACAAAATCGTGTACTAACTTCCGCCTATGCGCTTTACAAATGGTAAACAATAAATTCATTACATCGAGAGAAAAAAACAAATAGGTAATATCAGGAACGTGCAGAGCACTGTCATTTTTTTCCAATAACCGTCCAATCGCAAACAGCCATTTGTAACAGATATATTGGTGGTTGCAGCAAATATGAGCCGCTCCGGCGGTTCCACGGCGGTTTCGCCGCGCTTGCGCCACTAGTCGCGTTCGTACCGATTGCGTACATGTGATTTCACTCAATTTTTGAAACTGACGCGCCCTTACCCTCGAGAGGGAGTGAGCGCATAACTCAAAACACAGATTAGGTGCACCATGTTTAGTTTATGCCGTCCAACTGTTGTTGTCGAACTGGTTTTGGACATTTCGATTCGATCGACAGAAATAACACGATTTTATAACTTAATTTGATTTGAAATGGCTTAAGCTACGTTTTATTACAGAGCGTAGACAGACATTTGGCCAGCAAAAAGCTTTGTCTAGAAGAGTTTAAGGGGTGAGAAAACTATACTCAAATAAATGAAAAGGAGCGGCACATAGACGGACCGTAAAAAAGTAAAAAGACCAACGGCTAATATTACGAGAGTAGCTTTAGTATGGGAGTGACAATCGTAAATTAAACATGAAAGTTAATTAAATAACTCTATGGTAGAATTAAGGCGGATCGGTCGTCGCGTCTAAATCGGCAGCTATCTCTGTTTTGACAGTGTGCTCTGTACAAAGGACGGCCCCGGCAAGTATCGAAACGAACACATTCGCCCTCCCCTACACTGAGTAATATATTTTCAATTTTTGACTTATAATAGGATTTATCTCTATCGCTGAAATGTGGTTATATATCATTGTGGCCACCGACAAAATTGCGTTGAATCTTTTCCAAATGCAATAATAGCTACAAATTCGTGTTCGAGAGTGAAACATGGATTTACACTTTTATTGGCGTTAATTTTATTTTGTTGGGGATGCTTGTGTGGAAATGGTTTCTTTAATGTATGTCTGCCGTGGTAAAAGTTTTAGTTTCAGCGTTAAAAAAAATCAAGTGCAAATATGTACATGGGCAGTTGCTCCGGGCAGTGCGACGGCACGTTGTCGCCATTTGAATGTAGTATTCTTATCACTCAGTGAATAGCCGTCGACAGGAAGTCAGCCGAACAGGATGCGCGAACCCTGTTTATGGACACATTTTATGCTCTATAAAGTCACCCTATGGATATAAGGTTCTTTAAAACGAAAATTTGCAACGAGATAAAAACTGTTGTAGGTCTGAAAGCGATAAAACGTGTGAAGGGTCAAAACGGCCGCCGATACATCATAAAATTATATGAAAGTCAAGTGCAGGGAAAGTGCGAGGTGAACAGGGCACGCGGAAATTTATTGCGGTCTGCTTTCGATACCTATTGTAAAAAGCTCATTTTATGACTAAAAAAATAATTTTATGGAAATAAGTCTACTTATCGCAGCAGCAAGGGGTGATAAAGTATCTACTCACGTAGTCCGAGAGTAATATCTATTCATCAAGGCTCGATGCTTCCGAAGGAAGTTCCATTTTTAAAATGTTTTTGATGGGGAAAATACGTTTGCACGTAAAGTCATTGGGAGCGAGGTTTAACGGAGTCGTTCGGTTAGAAATTTCATTCCTGACGTGAAGGAAAAATCTGCGCGCGTCTTATGGCACCGTTTGGATTCACTACCCGTGAAATTTGTCGCGGTTCCTCGTTTGAAGTGCGGCGGGTAGGTCGTCACAGATGCATCTAGCTGCACTCATACGAAGGAGTGTGGGGTACTACGAAGGAGGGAGCCGTCTAGCAGCTTAGCCTTGTATTTAGGGACAAATATGTGTAAAGACCTGTTGGGGATCTGTTGCGTCCCTGGCGCGTGTCCAAGGCTCGTGCCGGGATCTGTTCGAGGAGCGGACGCTCTTTAGATAATGGCTCCCGTATCGCCCTGCAGTGGCTATTATACTTATCAAATTTAAAATATAAAATACTGCTCTTCCATCTGCTAGAGAACTTCTTTTAACATTTTTGGTGGTCTTTATTGTGTTCTGAAAGCAATTTGATAGAATCGAGACCAATGGAGTAGCTGGCAAAGTAGCAATGGAAAAAAAAAACATGTTAGTTGTAAAGCTTTCTTTTAAAGGAATAACTACCCTCACTCGGTGTCATCTATGTGAAACTTTATCAAGCTGTCTTGTCGTATAAGTTGTCTTATCAGTGTCTGCTTAGAGATGGCGAATTGGCGGAATGCTGACCTCAGCATTCCGCAAGTTCGAGTCCTGACATTACCCTAGATTTTTCTTTGTGTTGTCATTACATAGCATTTAAATTTAATTAAAGTTGATAAGGAAAATATCACGAGGAAACGTACCCATTCAAACCTATTACGGATTGTGTAACCATGATAGTTTAGTTTCCCTATCACAGGGGTTATCCATGTTAGATGGCAGTCACTCTTATGTGATAATCCGAGGTCATATGGCATAACAAAACCCGACCAATGGTGTATGACTATGACAATAAGCACGAGCTTCTTGTTCAGTATATAATTGTATTAAATCTGAAATGTTTACTTACATATAAAACCCAGTCTTTAGGGCTGTGTGCGTTGGTGCCGCAGACGTACAGCCGCGAGCCGTCGCCCATCGGCTGAATCACGCGCACGTGGTTGCGGCAGTCGAAGTGCTGTCAACAAAATATCGTGTGAACACAAGAAAACTTACAGAAAGGTAAAATAAAGTTTTAAGGTAATTAGTTTTTAATATCACGAGCACGAGCACTATCAGATATATTTTCAGAAGCTGCTGTTAATAAATGAACGAGATGGATCAACGTCATACGTGTAGAAACGGAGGGTTTCGTTACAGACATTGGGAAAACAACAAAGCACCCGAAAAAAATGCCAACCGATTTTTACTACAAAAACCAGCGGACGTAAATCAAAATTAAAGTTGATTCAATATTGAATAACACACAAAACATAAAGTCACCAGAATATGTTTATGGATGCATATTTGGTATCTCGGGCAAAATTCATTGGAATAATAGTTTATTGGCGAAAGTGCGTGGGCATGAGTGTTCGCAGCCCGTGATTATGCAAATTCCCGACCAACATAAATATTAAACGGGACATTAATATTCCGAACGACAGAAATATGTATTGCTAGCGAGCCACAGTGGGTAAACAGTGCACCACTGCACTATTAGTGCCTACTAATGTCTACTGCAAAAATAATGATGTAGGTAACGAGCACAAGTTGTTTGACCCGTTTACCGTGTTCACTTAAAATTTTGGTTGGTACGTGATGTTTTTTTAATGAAATTAAATCGGAGACATTCTGGAGAAAAGCCAGGTCAAAAGTACCCTAAACCGACGAGCATGCATGAAGATTGTCATGAGAGTAAGTGAAGCAAAGGTTGTATTGTCAGGATCACAGCAAGTGGAAATTTGTGGTCTACCCTTTCGGGAAACAGGTGGGACTTTATTTCTGTATTTAATGTGAAAAAAGATAACACTTAAAAAAATTGCAAATCTGGGACTTTGATGTCACGAATATGAATGGACAGGTTTTTCTAATTAAAATAATTCTTATATAATAAACTACAATATGTGTGAGAATCAGAAAGTTCAATTAAGAGTTTTTCATTTATAACATGCAGCGCATAAGTTACATACACGTTTTTCAAATAGGTATTCTAATTTAGAAAAAGCAAGAATGGTTGAAGTCCTTCCCAATGAAAATGCCTGTCATCGCTTTGCACACGAATCGTTTCGACTCCGATATTGAAATTTCATTTTTTAAAGTCCCAAGTGAAACGCAGCGTGTTTATTAAAGGCTAGATTGGTGCGGTCGGCGGTTGGCGGTCGGTCGTCGGATTGAAACTAATTTTCCTCACGTCACGACGCGAGTATAGCGCTCTCTGATATTTTGACAAGAGTCTACGTCGACACAAATATCTATAAACGTGTTTTCAAAACCCCATTTTAACTCCTTTTGAAAGCCGTTTATTGATGAAATATTGGATTTTTGTGCTGCGTCGTGTGCTCATGATGCATTTGAACGTTTAAAATTTCCCATACCTATTTTGCTATTCTTGTTATGGTCTTAAAGCATGACTAAACCAGTATCAAACTAAGAATAGTGTCAGCAAATAGCAATGGGAAAGTTTTTGCACAATATTTACAGTTACATTTGGAATCTATAAAAAACCGGCCAAGCGTGAGTCGGAGTCGCGTATCGCATATTCTGTAACACTGCACAATAGCAGGGTAACGCCAACTCACGATTGGTCACTTTTCAGTACTTGTTGTTATACATATATGCTGTTTTACTGCTTGTTATTTGTGTTGTTGTTACATAGCTTTTAAATTCTGTGATAACTTCAAGTGGCTACTTATTATGGTACGTATGGTACAGAAGTTTTTAAAAGTTGGACGGACGGGTGGATATCCGGCGTAGGATTTGTAATAGGGTCTCGTTACCACCCTTTGGGTACGGAACCTCTAAAATAAAGTGTTACTTGTTAGCTACCGTAGAAACTTCTATTCAGTATTTAATTGCACAAGCACCGCAGTCTGAGTCGATCACTTTCAATAATTAATGAACCTTTAATGTATTAGGCCTCGCGTATTCAACTCAATATAGCATAAATGCATATAACATAACAACTATTATCACGGGTAAAACAATTTTTGAAACCACGCCTTTTCCTCTTAGCCTGGAACATAATAAAACTAGTACTCCTACTTCATGTAGAAGCAGCTGAGATACGTTTCAATGACAAAATATGCGGACAGCATAACCGTTGTTAGTACCCGCTTTGTTTCCTTGCAAAAAGTTCGCGCAACACTTTTCTTTGTACGGTACAGTTGGTAGAGCAAGTTCAGAAAGATTGTTCTCAAGTAATTATCGGATTAATATACTTGGAACGTCGAGTCGTTGTACTGACGTGAACAGAACAGAACTGTTTTGCGCTCGGAAACAATCAGAATTTAGCAGGAGAACAATTAGGCCCACGTCTAAGTTTCTTTTAACGGCACTTAGCCGGGAGCGCTCGCATAACTTCACTCCGAACTAATGCCTTCGATTGGTCCATTTCGTTAATTATTCGCCACTTCGTACGTAAGTAGATTTACGGCCTGCTTTTCTCGCCTTTTTTCCGCTATGAGATTTTTTTTACTTTGGAAAAATCGAGTGGCGCAATCCGAAAGGGAATTATTTCTCCATAATGGCTTTTGTTGGGAATTTACCTAATGTTGATTTGCATTGCCAATGTGTTTATTATGTCGATAAAGAATTACTTTAACAGTGTTGACACAAGTATCATTCCAATTTGCTATTATTATTATTATGAAATTAGTTAGGCATTATATGCGAATGTTTTAGGTCAAAAGCTTTTAAGATTACTTTAATTTTAAATTGAAACTATAACTAATTACTAAAATAAATAGATTGCTTTATAAGGACTACGAGTCGACCCTGTTATTATACGTTGTGAGTGTAATTGACAAAGACACAAGCGAATACATTTGCATATAATGGCGGCGGGATGGCGTCAATGGCGGGAAAATGCGTAACATAAAAAAATTGCGGCAGTTTGTGTCGTAAAACGTAGTGAGCCGAGATTCCGCGGCATGAATACTTTATACGAAAATCGCAAGTTCTCTGATTTACCTAGCTAGTGAATTTTCCTTAAAAGCGTCACAAAGAAGAGTGAAGTTAAAACAACAAGGCGAGCGGCGGCCGGCAGCCTCACGGAATTTTGCCGATGGCGTTTTTCCAGCCTTTTTCGTGTTACAACATCGTGTTTAGAGAAAGGAAAACTCGCCGACACCGAGAAACTTTGATTATAGCCTTCACGAGTGGCCGTTCGTTCCACGATCGAGGTGATAGACTCGGGGATATTTCTTTTTTATGGCCCTTTTTGATACTAATAAAACAAATTTACTTTTTTCGCCATAAGAAGAGTTGAGATGGGTAGCATGTGGTCTATAGCTTTTTTTCCCGGTCTTTTGTAAAAGTTTGACCTTTTATTTGGGCGGGTGTATGTTTTTATAACACGGGCATACAGTTGTCGCAGTAAACTTGTGAATTTGCTTGCAAGGCACTTTTTGCTTTCTGCAAGGGTATCATTTAGAGCCGCACAGGGGTTTTACTGCTTACTTTGAGACTTTATGTACATTTCGCATGAGACATTCCATTTCTGGTTGCGAGCTTTATGACTTTCTTATTAGATATAACTGCGACGGGGGAGGTAACCAGAGCAAACAAATGTACAACTTCTATACCTCTGTATTATCAGTCTCTAACGTGCCGTGGTATTTAAATAGCCATGTCGCTTCGAGGAGTTGAATGTTATTTAATGTTGCATTGCGCCAGTCTAAAATAATATTATATTTTTATTTTATAGAGCAGGTGTCCTTTGAACAGATGAAATAAAAATAGCAGCAAAAATAGTTTTCTTAACGGTCTTCTCCCATATAAAAGCTTTGTAACTCGAAACAAAAATGTCACAAACAATCGAATACCTAACGCTATTATCCGAAAAAAAGCGGGAAAAAATAGAACGAGCTCACGAAAATACAGCTGCGCACTCAACCGTTGGAATCGCTCGCACAGTAGGCATTATCGAATTAGTCGATCGTGTAGCGAAGCAACTCGCAATAATCGCCCGATCCTCCAGTTCCAGACGCGGTTTAACCGCCGGGAAATAAAACAAATATTGCTTTTACGCCGCGATTGTAAATCAAAATTAACGGCCTTAATATAGCAGGGCAGCGCGCCTCTAAGCTTCCCGCCGTGAAATATGCCCGCGCCGCTCACTGTTAAAAACGGGATTAACCCCTGATGGAAATAGTGCCCGCCGCCGCAGCCAACTTATGATTAAATTGTAATGTGTGTTAGTTAGGTTTGAGTCTAGCCAAATGGAGCAATATTCACCTCTGACTTCCCTTTAGAGACGCATTGGGCTACGTTGCTAGGTTCCAGGTTTATTGAATCTCTCTGTGAACAAAAAACATCAATGTTATTAAATATTTGATGATTAAAAAGTTATTTTTCAGACGTGACTTAAAAAGATTAATTTTGATAGAATTTTCTTTATTATATTGACCACTTCTGTTACATGATAGGCTTATGAAGTTAGTCTGACAAGTAATTAATCAAAGTTATCAAAGTAAGTAATTCTATCAAGTAAAAACTTTTGAAAAATATCAGCCACAAAAAAAAACTTTGGACAAGCCTATTAGGTATTTAGGCTAAGGCAATCCAGATCTATTTCCCACTAAAATATTCAAAAAGTTTTACTCCTCATCAGAGTAATAGTGAAGTTAGAGCTATTTCCATTTTCATTTCCATAGCGAAATCTTATTATACCATTTCGCTGAAATAATAGTTTGACTTTTAAGCGACTACGGTTGATTTATAATTATTTAGTATAAAGAGACTTTAAACTGCAAAACACATGATTTATTTATTTCTACGTCACGAGTAGACTACTCGTGATCGGGGTTGTAGAAGTACGGTCAAAACGTCGAGGTCAATAAATCTTGTATTTTACGCTATAAAGTGGCATTATATTATGACATTATATCAAAACAGTAAAAGTTTAAAACCATGTTGGTTGAGTTACAATAGTAAATAATAAGCGACACTTACTTCGCAATGGGTCGCGCTGATGTTGTTCATGTTGAGCCGGTATAAGCGGTCCCTGGAACAATACACTATTATTAATACGGGTAATTATTAATCCAATTTTAAGCAATTGTTGTAATATAGCAATACTATTGAGTTTCTAATAATTAATCATAGTATTACACCTTAATATTTCGTTGTTAGAATACATAATGGTTGTTATAAATCAGACTTTACAACAACTAATAATATACCTTTTTTAAGGGTCGACGTTACGACCGCTGTGCAACGGTTGTACAATTAAAGTTATTATCAACGATTAATAAAATTGTACCAGGGTAAAATACTGCTTACACCAATCATTATGAATCATGATGTTATTGTGAAATGCCTACGAAGTGCTACGGCGTAGGCAGCGTAGCGGCTCGCTGCTACGATCGCTAGCATTACAAATGTACGCATCTTGGCATCTTTCACATTCAAAACCAAACAAAGCAATATAGAAAAGTTTTAAATACAGAGAAGATTAAAAAGACAGTAAATGAGCGATCTTATCACTTTAAGCGATTTTAAAACCGACTCATGTGTCCCGACGTTCGTGCACGGAATAGATACGAGCACGATTAAGAAAAAAACAAAATCTTAGTACCTGTATGACCCATTAAATATGCTATTACGACGTAGCAGCTTAAGAAGGTTGAGTTCTGGTTACCTTTTAAAAATTTAAACGGCATTTACGAGTTAAAACTATCAGTCTCGGTGTGCCCTGCAGGGATCGTTACAAACTTACGTTCAAACTATAATGAAACGTTTAAAGAAGATCGTTTTACAGTAGAAAAGCGGTTCCTTTATTACCTTCGTGACACACACGATTGACCTACATCAACCGTTATTATTGCATTACCAATGTAATTTGACCCTCCCAATTTCAGAAGCGCTTCTATGTAATAGGCCGCGGAATAAGGTATTTATAAATGTCAGAGGTCTTATTAACCTGGGTAAACACGTAACATAACAGCTAACAAGTTAAAAAAGCCGTGTAGAAAATATGAGTTATAATTTGCATTGATTGGTTTAGTTTCGCTCAAAATTTAATGTTTATTTTTAAAATTAGAACAGTTACACCAATGTCAATTTGATTTTGAATGTTAAATGGACAAAATAAACACTGAAAACGGTATTTGTCAATGTATTAGCCCATGAATACCGAAGTATACAATAAACATGAATAACAGAGTTTTAAATTAAGTATTACTTGCAATTAACATTTTAGTAACAAAAAAAATGCCGAGAAAAAGAAAAAATAGCGAGTCAAGCGCTTCGAGTTTCGATTTTAGTAACAAACAAAAACACTTCAGGTTTTTTAGTATTAAAATGTATTGAAAGTTACTTCAGTTTAACCCTTAATTTGACAGAATAAGAAAAATATATTGCCCCAATCCTTGTTTGATTTTGTGTATTTTTTTTACACAAGTAAATAAAATCCAAACGATAAGCATGAAATGTATTCTCCGTAGCCTGGCCATAGAATACATTTGAAACATGTCTCTACAACTACGAGTAAATTTACTTACATAGCACCGACATAGAGGGTATCCCTCTTGGAGTCCATGAAGAAAGTTCTGTAGTAAAGAGTGCCACACGTAAATTCTCGGACATGGTCTGTGGACAAACAAAACCGAATATTAATTTACATTGACACTAAGCAATTCTAGAATTTTTGAATTGCATAATAAATAAATAAATAATGGTTTTTTTAAACATTATAACATCACAATATTGAGATATTTAAGCTTTTCGTTCCATTGTGAAGGACACTTAAAAGAAAAACACTTTGCGCAATCATAATGTATTTAAAAGTATATGTTAGAAATGGAATTATTAAACTTAATTAATACCACATACATACATAATTATTAAACATATTATAAATGAGAAAGTCTGTGTACGTGTAATATTTTGATACTTCTTAACGCTAAAACAGATGGATGAATTTGGATGGATTTTTTTCAAAGAAAAGTCAGCGGGCGAAGTCGCTGATTAATGCTTGTATAGTACATATTAGGTTTTATCATAGAGCACTTTCGCAATTCTTATAGACTACAATTAATACAGCTAACAAAAAGCAAAATAAAAACATTTTGGAAACCCACGATGAATTCTAAACGTAACCGAAAAAATAATTATTGAAAATCCCCGATTCTGCTTTTTTCTTCTTCGCAGCATATCGCACACATGTCGCACACCTAGATCAAAAGTATTGTAACTTATAATAATAAACTTTTCAATCAACCCACTTATTTAGTCACATTATAGTTGAAAATGAAACTAATTAATTTTTTGAGTAACTTTTGCTCTCGCAATGCGATATAGTGGTCGAAAAACGTCGAAAAAGGATAAAAATAAAAAGCATTTTCAAAAGGGTTGATTTGTCGGCGCATGTTTGGTATAAACTACACATATAAAGTTGGAAATTAAAACAAAACACGATTGATGTTTTTTATTACTATTAGTGGCCAGTATTTAATTTAATCACAAAGATATTTAAGGAAAAACAGGCCGTTTTGAATTTTGAACTGTATATTTTGATAAAAACAACTATTGTATGGACCATTATTTATTGTTAGGATGTTAGGACAGGTCACGTTCTGGGGTCATCCAGTTTGTACCCTCAAGTCTGAAGGTCGAGATAGGTCGGTCACGTATAGTAAATCGAATGTTTGTTCTCTATATCGGTCGGCAACACGGCTCATGTTAATTTCGAGACCCTTGAAACTAATAGTGGCAACTAAAACTCAGACTTTCAACTATTTATAAGTTCTCCAGGACCCTCTGATAAACTTGATATCACTTGAAATAGACTTGAATCTCGACTAATTACTTTAATTGACAGCCAGTTTAATCGGTAGACAGGTACATAAGTTTCAAAACAGATAGAAATAAGACGATAATAGGCATCTTAAGGTATAATAGAATGTATAATGACTGTGACAAACACTAGTAGTCTAACAGTAATCTATATTATAAGTCGACTGCTGAACCGATTTGGATAGTTTAAATTACATTAGTAAAATCCCATTTACTAAGTTATAGTAAACATTTGACGAAACCTGTATAGCACAATACCTAAGTCGCATTTTGTTTACTAAAACCGGCCAAGAGCGAGTTGACCGAGCACCGTGGGCTATGTTGCTACGTAACTCTCGGTCCGCCCACCCATACAATATATTTATTGTCATATATTTAACAACAACAACAATATTTTTGTTGTTTTGCTCTATTTTTACACCACACAAGATAACTAACAAAAGAAATACAGAGAAGAGAAAATTACCAACGGTAAACAGAAGGAAAGCAAAAAGGCAGAAAAAAAAACCGAACCGCAAAACTAAGTTTGTTTGCGAAGAGTGTTTGTTAGTTAGGAATATCGTTCTATTTTTCTGGTATGTAATATTGAAATAAACTTTAACCAGCGTTAATTATTTCGAATTTCTCGCTCCTCAAACTCTGAAGATAAAGGAATTCGATATTTATTATGGTCATTTTTATTATTATTGGCCAAGGCTGCATTAAAAAATGTTTAAAAATGTGTGGATGAAACCTTTTCTTATGATACTCCATTGGATCCAGTAGCCTCACTTTGAATGTTTTACTCGCGTGTGGAAAGAAACTCATATTTTTTATTTACTTTATGATTGAATTAGCATTCTTTGTACCTTGTAACTATTCCAAATATCTCCAATATGCGAATGTGACAGACGGACGGACGGACAGAGTGGCACGGAACTATAAACATGAATGTACTGTTGTTTTTTTTTTTAAAGCATTCCTATCTAATACTAGACTACAGTTAAAAATCTTCCTATAAATGGTCTGATTCTGCATTTAACACATTTATTTCTCTTTCCTATATAATCACGGAAATAAATGATCATTTTTAACTTTACTCAGTAGTACATAGTCAATTTGCGATTGAGCGTTCGGCTCGCGACCAGTTCCTCTTCGCTCGCCAGACTTTTTAAACTGTTCACCTATTTGCGCTCTCGCTGCTGCCGTCTGATAGAATACATTTTTCACGACGCCGTCGCTTGCTCAGCCATGCAAGTTTCGACGGTGCCTTGACGAGACGCGGAAGTATATGTGCTCTTTATAAATTCACTAGTTTTCCACTTCAGATGTCCCTCGGGTTTCTTTCTTCTCTGTGAGAAGTCGATGTTATTCCGGGTTCTTGTAGCATTTTTCAAGGGCGGAATCAGATTAGAGGCAGTCGGAGCTTACTCTGTGTCCAACTTTTACTTGTTGACGTTTTAGTTGCAGTGGAGTGAAAGTTTTGCTCGAAACAATTCTTTACAATAAGGACTTATTTGAGTGCGTTTCAGTTACAATATTATAACTATGCCAAATAGTACGCATTAATTTGGATTTGAAGGGAATTCGAGGCACGAGCTAATATTAAATTAAAGTGAAATTCTAACCGCAAATACAGTCAGGGAAACATTGAAAAAAAAAATACGCGATTACTTTGAATTAAAACACATAACATCTCACAGTACGATGGCGACAAGGACACAACAACAATGTTATACAAAATGGAGTTCGAATAGGTAATACGACATTGGCTGCGGGACTAGTCAGGTGTGGATGCAGAAATCAGTATTGCTCGCAGACGCGCCGTAGGGACCGACGACGGCTGCTGGCTTGTTGCATTAGCATACGAGTGACGATATGTAGGTACACCTACTGTTTGTACGTAAGCTGGAGCACAAGACGACTGGAGACTTTGATTGCAAACCAAAGCAAACTTGGTTTGGGCAAGTAGGTACTTCAAGGAGATTTATTGACCAGTTTCAAACTGAAAAGTTTTACAATTCAACTCAAGGGATATTTGGTACAGGACGTATAGCTTAGGTATGCCAGTCTTTTAACAAATATTTTTTTCATTCTCTGAGTCGTTAATCAAGAACGTTAAAGTTAATAAGAGATCAGAATACTGAACTGTAAGTAAGTGCAATATTACAAACAAATGAACGCAATAAAAGCTTGCAAAGAATCACGTATCTTAATAATGTGAGAATTGCAAAGGATCTGAAGCAGTAGACTTAATAAAAATGTTCAGACGATGAACCCAGTTCACATTACTGTATTAGAGAGTTAGATTGAGTCATACAAAATGCATTGTCTTTTATGACCTCGTTATATTATATGGCGGCGTTATTAGTTTGTCGGCTTCCATTAGAGGCATCAATACGTTATGTTGAATGTTGTTTACGTGACAAAGTGAGAGAATGGGATGATAGCGTTACTTTTATGTTGTTATTGTAATCGAGTATTAAATAAAAATAGTTGGTACAAATACACTGTACATTCGTCTCTAATATAACACTGTTTATTATGAACCGTTTTGCTTTCCATTATGAGCATAAAATATTAGCCAGTTTAAATTCGTTTAAATATGCTAGTTAATACCTCAAGCTCATGTTTATGCTTTTGTCTTTGATAAACAATTCAACTACATGTACAAAGCATGAGGTTAGGATAACTGAAGATTCTTAAGCTCACTGAGAATAAAACGGTCCTGTTAAATTTACAGCATTCTTGACACAACTGTTACGCTTCACCCCTTAGACGTGGGCAAAAAGGACCAAAACAAGAGAGATCACTTGCATCCAGACCTCAGGCAAATAGTTGCGTTCCGAATACAAATATTTGCGTCGCTGCAGTCCTACCCGTGGCTCTCTGCCATCTCTGTATCTGATCATCCAGACAGATAGCTACTTTGGATAATGTATTTAGCTTTATAAGTTCTAAGATTACTTTTATTAGAAATGATTTTTTTTAAATCAATGACTATGTATTTAGAAATCAAGTTACAACCACGTTAATTAAGCATCAAAAGGTGTAAATTAGAAATACAATTGACGTTGTAAAAAGAAGCCAGGTTTTTCTCAAAGTCTAGCTTGGATAATAATTCAGATTAAAAAAAATCTGGTTAAAAGTAGTGTATTTTATTTCAATAATTTTGAGTAGCATGCAAATTCCGTTATGCATTCAATGCATTCGCTTCTTATGTTGATCAAAACCTTTGGAGTTTTTGTGTGGATATCTTGCGCGTAATCTTTGTTTGGGGTACATATAGTTGAATAACTAACAAAACCATGATCTTCCCCTGCAACCCCAAGTAAGAGGCGGGATACTAATGGGGCGCAAGTTGAATTTCGCAAATCAATTACAGGACAAGTGAAAAAATAGAAATATTGTGTTTTTCTTCCTTAAAATAAAAAAAAGGGAACCTGTGTGTGCATATTCGGAACTAAAGTTTGGCATAATGGGTTTTATTTTTAAATGTAACTAACACTTCAAACCTAAGAATTGATTCTACATGTATAATATACAAGGCGTTGGAAAAAAATATGAAAATGTTCACGTGTACGAAAAAGAAATAACAAAATTCTGTAAAAAGAATAGATAATATTGATTTCCAAAAATGGCTTTTACTTTGACACAGTTATGAGATCCCATACAATGTTAGCTACTAAAACAAAGATAACTAGGTTATCTTGCGGTATTCGAACGACATTGCCCCATTTCTAACATGAAATGTTTTGATTGAAATGAAATTACAGAGAAAACAAAATAAGTAACATGTCGATAATATACATTACAATACACTAGTAGTAGTATTTGATTGTTATATTTCCCTGGTATTCAGAACGTCGAGCCATGGAGTGGAATACATATTTGAGCGCGGCGCGGTTGCCGCTGTCTTTCATTGCTGCGGCTGTCAGAATCATATTCGGTGACGATGCATTTTTCATCATCCAATCTCCCACGGGATGACAATGAACTAAGAGTTGTTTTTTGTGATTTGCCTTTGAAATATATTGTGGAATTATTGCTGCACGAGCGCTTCGTAACCCGCTACGGCGTAGGCTTCGTAGCATTGCTGTGAATTGTAGCCACGACGCCGTAGCAGTCGAAATTGCTTGCAATTATATTATACTTTATGAAACGTCGGGTTTTGCACTCGTTGCAATATGCGCAATATAAACGGTTTAGTTTTATGCCAATGTATAGAAACATAGAAAGTAAAGAAAATAGCTTGGATTTATACAATTTCAGTATATTTTTCGTAACGCCCGGACGTAGTGAATCTAGCTAACGCAACCGCTGGCTAATCAGTAGGCAGTGGTCTAGTAATAAGCAAAACTATAATTACTCGGGTGAACAGTATCTTGATCCCAGCGAGCCCACACGCGACTCGTTTAGCCTGTAACACGACAACGGAACCACCCAACCTGACACTCGCTTTGTTCACGATACGTTTAACCAAAACACATTTCTTTACAAATCATTTAGATTACAGCAATAATTGATAAGGTATAGAATTTAGAAGTATCATGTTTGTTAGCGACGCGCTCGCACTCGGTTGTACTCTCTCATCTATTTAAAACGATTGAATCTAAATATAACACCGCGTAGTATAAAATCGACATACATAATTTAGAAATAAACTCAAATTTACCGACATAGATCCCGCGCTGTTATTAGCCCAAAATAAAGATTGCCTGTCGTGTTTACCACAAATAAAGAAAACGAAGCGATTTTGTTTCAAATTAAGGCAGAATTCATGCTTATTCTTTGACTTTGTTAATCTGATTTGTAAGTCTGTGAAAACTTTCGCCATTTTTCGGTCTGTGAATGTGCGCGGAGCAAACACGACTTCATTGGGGTAATTGTTTTATCGCATGAGCAGGGCAACACTGGTCAGGTGCGGGGGGTGTAGGGGGGAGGGCGACGTGGACCCTCACAGCTGGAGCTCGAAGGAAGAAAGTTATAATAAACCGGCGCACGCTCCAAAGATCGTATCGCGCCAAATTATTTTGGTCAAGGATAGTTTAAGCAAACAACGGTCTATTTCGTGGGTATAGCAATAATTTGTGAACGCACCCCACTGTTTTCAAATATCCTATGCGGGCTACCACGCCGTGTCTCTACGGAATTGTGAGCTCTACATTGGTTGTAGTAATAAAACAAAGTGGTATTCCTATCTAGATTAATAAGTAGCTGAAACCGTTTTTTCTTAGTTTGGGATTTTACATATATCCAAGTTTTAATTAACCTCTGTTTATTACTTTGCATATCTATGTAAGTGTCGTTTTATAGTTAGTAAATAGAGGCTATGACGCTAATTTAAATTAACTGAAAGAAAATCACAATACAAATTTATTATCAAAAGATATGATCGAAATAAAATATTATAACAACAAATCTCTATTGGGCAGCCCACAAAAAAATTATTAAACAATAGATGGTAATTTTATAAACTATGAAATTAATTAGTATGAGTATATTAATGTTATTATCTTATTATATTGTCGTTCACTGGTAGAGAAGCCTATTGGCATAAAATCCACTAATTGAATTTGTTTTTGTTAACTATGCAATAAGGCTTTAATAAAGAAATGAATATTTTTTTTTAAACATTGTTCAAGTCTTTTGAGAGTCGATCACTCGAAGCGATAATAGGGCATCGACAGGCGTTCATACATCAGTCACAATACTCGTAAATATCGTGACATCGGCAACGGCGCGTTTCCTAAGCAAAGCGTGCGCCATCGTTCCCTTGATGGATTACACGGCGATTACCGCCGACAGGAAATCCGCGTATTTTTCATTTGGCAATTGTAACCGTACGTAATGGGCCCGATATGAAAATATCGTTCTACACGGCACCGATTAGATTAACGGCACACAATTGGCTTACATGGAAACTTGCCCCATTAGCTCGCCCCGTACCTGCCTCGGATCGGATTAATTTGGAACGCGCCCGCGGCCGTTGTGTTTCTGTTATCGCCACTGTCTTTAACAATAACACGGACACAGAGTAAATTAAATATTTTGCATGCGTTTACGTGTACTGTATCTGGCTCGGTCCCACAGGACAAGTTTAAAGCTTTGCATGAGAATGATACGGGTTTGAAAGGTTAATATACTTTATGAAAGTAATAAAGGGCGAGGATAGGAATGACAATTGTGTATTTTATTGATGTTGTGGTTTGTTTTCCAATTCTAGCTACTGAATGCGAGTGAGCTAGTAGGACTGCGGGAAATGAAGCGGTATCGGGGGGTTAGTTAAATTAGACATTTTAATACCTTTTTGCACAAAATAGGAAGGCAAATTAGCAAGTGGTCGAGGAGACTGCAGATGCGTTAGATAGAATACCTCTGCAAGCACTGCTGCTTAGCGACTGGATTAGCGAGTAAGATGGTAATAGCGATCTGGACGGATCTTGCAAGAGATTCTACCATCTGAAATGTTATTTTAACTCATTCCTTCACGTGTAAAGGCTCCGAGCAAGTGTGCCGAACTTCTGTAATTGGTAAAATTACATGCATTATTTTATATGTTTGAAGTCTGAGTGTCTCAAATATCACATCCGTCCTAAAATCGCATCATTCGGCAGCAGACAGTCCGACTTCGTTTTATCCAATCGGCGAGTACCTCGACAAACTTTAACCTGTCGAGACGTCGGAAGTTGTCGCCGACGTCGTTACACTGCCCGTTAATCTGCACGCAGCCTTACGATATAAGATTTGAGTCACGATCACGGTGAATACGAACTCGAGCCGAGTGAGTTAGCGAGTTAATCGGTACACGTGTCGAGATAATGTACTGTTGAGAACGGGAGTCGAAGACGGTTTTATCATAACTTCTGCTCCCGGGAATCAGGTGCTAAGAACTATGTAATTTTTGGGTAAGGTATAAGATAAGTCATGAACTGGAACTCTATGATATTTTGCATTTCACACGTTTCGATGTGCTGCTGACATGGATGTGGAATTTTACAATAAATAATCATAAGTGTTGGAAGTGCTTTCTTGGTATGGAAAACTGGGTGATTTAAAACAAATAAGGTTTGGTAGCTTTGCAATTCTTACAAAATTAATAAATCCCGCTTACATACTAAGCGAGTTTTCGTAATATAAAAGAATAGATTACTCATAAAATCATCAACTGGATTGAAGAATACGATCAAAAATTATTTAATAAGTTTGAAAGTCGCCCTTTAAACTCAAAGTCTTTTAGATTAAGGGAAATCCCCCTGCGGCGCACCATACGCACGGTGCATACAAACTGACCCACACCTGCTATGTTTTTGTATGAAGCGCGCATAGTGTGTGCCGCAGTAGGGTTTTGGCCTAAAGTTACGTTCCTATATTCAAACAACGGATCGATTTACCTACCAGCTGTTAAACTTTGCCAGACGTCCCATAGAAAATGTGTCAAAAATTTACTGCTGTAGAGCAGTAGGCATTGTAGGAATCGGTCATTAGTTTCCTGTACGTATTACTTGTATGATTTAAAATGCTACAGTATGAGCTGAAACTAAAGCTTGTTAACAATTTACAAGTTAGAGTTTCGTAGCTAATATTCTACAGTATTTAGATAACGTAGAATGGTACAATGTACATAACAGACATTATTTCTAAAACTTTACGCAAAGAAAATCTGACGTGGAACTTTCGTTGCTGTTGTAAATAGCTCTGTTTAACCATTCATGATAATAAATTTCAAAAAGTTTTTACAAGTAAAGTCGTGGAGGTTAATCAGCTTTTATGACCTTAAAGAAAAAGCTAATAACTAACAGAAAATGTTGTTAAAACATAAAGTAGCTCGGCTCTCGAGGCAGCGGGTAATTCAGCCGAGTCGATGAAACTTAGAAGCGATTAAACCACTGTCGTAAAAGGAAACCGAGTAATCTCATACGAACCGTAATAAAGTATTAACGCGAGTCCTCGCCTCATACCGCTTTTAGGGATGAAATTTTTAAATAGCACAGTATATTTGCTATAACGTGTCACATCAAAAGTTATGCCGATGTCAAGTCTAATTAAGGCATTTAGGAACGACTTTTAGGTAGACTATGAGCTTATAAGAACGTCCTATAACGTATGAGATTGGGGAAATGGTTAATTCTCGCATCTAATTTACCATTTGCAACCAACAAATACGTTTTTAAAGTTTATGAAAATAGGTACTAGTACTCTTTAACTTGTATTTGTACTAGAATGTGTGCAAATTTATAACTGTGTAAACTTCGTACATGAGGAGTTTATTACTTTCGCTAGCAGCTGAGAATAAATTAATGTAAATAATAATTAGGCGGTTAGACATCTGGCAGTGTTTAATAGGATGGCACGCGCGCGAGGTGTTTCATAAAGCGAGCCTCCTCGAGTCTGACAGATTACCTGAATACCGCCCTTTACTGCTTATTAACTTCACTTTATGAACTCACTGTACTATAGTTTGGGAGCTGCATGCCGGCAATTTACAACTCCCCGCTATACATATTTACACGGAATTAACGAGACGCCGCATTTCGAATTACGTAAATACTCCACGGATATTGGTCTGACTGAAGAAATACGGAAAAATGCTCAGATAAAAAGCTAACAATATCGTAAACATTCTTGCTTCTGTTACGGAGAACTTCAGCGATTTAAAAGTGAGCTACATTATTCGCTCGACTGAGGCTCCCGGTATCGGAGACCGATATTACGACTATACTTTCCGTTCAAATAATCAAAGTTTTGTAATGTTTTAGAGAAAAACTCTTTTAAAGAGAACAATAGTTTATATACTTTTATTGCGGCAAGCGATAGAACTCTTTGGGTAGGATAGATAGTGGTTACTACCCCTTCTAACTGGATTTCGATTAACCGATAAAAAGTTTGGTATCCTGGCATTGGGGAAAAAACTCACTGTAAGTCATTGTAATCCTTTTTTCCATTCATCTTCGCAGACACGGAAAGGCTTTCTCGGCAGCGCGGACTAATTCTGAATGCACCTCCTGTCGTAAAAGAAGTCATAAAGAAGCGAGTTCCCCTCGAACCGATGCACGGAAATCAGGGAACAAATAGTTGATTTCTTATTGGTTTCTACCAAGTCTCAAGATTGAAAATTCGCCATAAAGACATTGCGACACGCCTGGTCGGATTAAAGGGGAAACTAATAAAGAAAAGTTTTGCGACACCGTATTTTTACCAAATGCGCTCTTAAAACTTTCGGAGTCTTTATTAGTTTTACGTCGGTCATAGTGGTGTTGAGTCCGAGTGGCAGACACATTTTCCTTAGACTCTGATGAGACAGTATTTTTAAGTTTATTACGCAGTTCAATGTTGCAGCTGACTGCTATGAGTTTTCTTTTAAAAGTAAACCAGATTCTCAGTTTCCAATATTTCCGAGAGTGGGCTTTAATAACGTTATTTGTATTTGAGGAAGCGTACGTACATAAATATCAAATAGCTTTTAGCGCGTGATAAAATGTTCGCGAATCCGTCGCTGGGAGCAGGAAAAATTATGAAATACGGCTCGACAACACAGGCAAATAGTGACAGCAAAGATGAGATAATAAAGACAAAACACAACACTAAACATTCTCGAAAAACATGGAGAGCGTAGAGGCTTTGAATGAGAGACGGGTAATGTGAATTTTATTTACATAAATTATCGTAAGGTGGAATGATGTGTACTCGAGGCGAGAGAGCCTTAAAGGGTTGTTTGTTTGCACAACACTACGGTGATCGCCTATTGGGAATAATTTACGAGTGCCGTTTATACATGAAATGTTCGTAATTACACGATAAACTGTTTCAAAATGTCAGAAGACTACGGGAATAAAAGAAGGCAACCTTCGCGGCATCTCTGGCGCCGGTAAATAATTTAACACACGCCTCGACTCATCGTTCGCCGAAATATTAAGGTATATAAAATTTTATTACGGACGTTACCCCCTTACCCTGGTCTCTATAAACATTTTCTGTGTCGCGCTCCCCTCGGCCGAGGCGTTCTTTCGCCTTTGCCTTATTTCCCTCTAATGCCACATTCGCGTCTTAATAACGAATGGTATTACGTTACAAACGCTCGCATTGTTTGATTTTCAATCTCCCGAGATTGCAGATTTCCCTTCCTCCGCTAATGGGCCGTGCTCGGGATCGGGAAATGGAATTTTTGAAACACTAGATCGAGAGGCTAAGCTTTATTACGTATTATTTAAGTTCGTATCGATTATTGGAGCTGACGCTACTTTCAGCTCCGTCTGGCATAAAATATCAGTCTGAATGAAACAAACAATGCATAATTATTAACTCAAATGAGCGGATTGACTGCGCTCGATATGAGAGTTGGAAAACCAATACTGATGAGAGTGAATATACGCAACGCAAAAAATGGGACTTATGCAAAATACGATAGGTTAAGTACTTAAGTTATATAAATTTCGGATTTAAAAGAACCGCGTCCATCATCACAAATTTGACTGATGTTGCCAATGTTTATTTAATTTGAGCTTTTGTTTATCTTCGACACTTAGTTTGTTGGACAAATCTTGCAAGTCGATTTTAATCTATTTCCTGAACGGCTAGCATGTGTGCTCGACTTCTTGTCGCTCAGTGTGTCTCTCTCCTCGGGACTAGTTAGAAAGAAACGCACTAAGCAACAAAATAGCCGCAGTGTGTCGTGTTAGCCATCCTATGGTCGGATTGATTTGAAATTTCGTATGTGTATGTTCCAATGACGCAACAATATTCTCTCAGTAACAAAACAATGCAACATCATCGATTAAGGACTCGAGTCCTTAATCGATGATGTTGCATTGTTTTGTTACTCCGCTTTACTTTACCGCAACAAAATATTTAAGAGTATTTAAATTGCGCATCATATACTACATAATTAACTTGAAAATAAGAAGTAAACAAGTACATACAAGTGAAAATCCTACTGCTCAGGGGTCGATATCATTTATTCATTGATACGGCTAAAACTGAGAGTCATACACGAAGCGTTAATCATGTGGAGGGCGATAAGCTCTCAATTTGGTCGCGACTGAACAAGTGAGCGACCGACGAGCTGCACCGATAGCAATCTGTGCGGTAATCGGCGACAATCTGCGTGGAGCACGCGCCTTGCTTCAGGGTTGTCATTGGTATACAGATTCAAGTTAGTAAAAATATAGAAGCAGCCAAAAATGGACCCACTAATTGAGGTATAGTTAAAAATTGCGGCGTATTTAATTACCGGAATATTGTTTCAAAGCTAGTTTTTTTTCAAAGTTCGCAGTACGAAAAATGAACTAAGAAATTGCATAGTTTGTTACTTGGCTGGCTACTCTAGCAGGCAAGAATAATTCTAAGCCGTATAATCAATAAATTTATTTTATTCTGATGGTTGTAACGATTCGGATATGTGACATTTGATTGAGAGTATGGGTATTTTGGTAAAAAAAGTTAGTGAACACTTAGGCATCCTTTGAAGGCGGAAAAGCGAACATAAGATCCATGCATTGTCACGAGTAGGTAAAGGATAGTGACGCAACCCTAGTTCCGCGGTGCCTCAATCGTGGCAGTTGGTCGCGCTTCACGCCGCGCCGCTTATTGATGTCGCCGGTGCCGACTATGGATATCCCCGATATTGATATTGATACCTGTTTGTCTTACAGCCGCCATATTGCCAAAGGTATCGCGGTATTCTTGTTATATTTTTTTCCTTATTGCTTCTTTGCGTTTACAATGAAACGCACTGGGATATAACTATTGACTTCGTGTTGTCGTTTGGTTTGAGCCGGCGGTTCAATATGCCGACTTGAATGGTTTTGTTTTTGTAGTTATGATAATTTAAAGGCTATGTTCAGCAGCGATTGGCAGCTTGAAAAGACCGGACGGAAAAAAATTAAGGAGTCTAAGGTTAAGGGAGGGCTCATTACTGCACATACGCACTAAAATCTTGATTGAGCAATGTAAGTATAACAAAAGTAAGAGTTTTTTATTAGCCTATAAATATGAAGTTCCACTGGTGGGAAAAGACCTTCCCTATAGTAGGTGTCTATATATCATAGTAGGCATTAGTCGGTAGAGTTTTAAGATGATTCATACAGAATCCAAATTTTTAAAGCATCTTAGTCCCATTTTGCATTTCACCTTAACAGGCTTCCCTAATAGATTTTTCGCCATGAAGTATACTCAAGACAGCTTCAAGAAAACAAGCTTAATTTTCAGTGAAAATGAGACCAACGGCTGTGTTCAATTAGTTATCTTACAAAATAAAGCAAAGGTTTGGAAGGAGATTAATAATTAAATAATGCGGTTAACGCGGCTAGTGGTATGTTAGATTAGAAACTAAATAATAAACAACAAATAAAAACCCTATTTTTTTTATCTATACTAGCAACATAAATGTATACTTTACCTATTTATTCCATGAATGTGAGTTATTGGGATCAAGTCCGTTCGACCGTAAAAAGAAAATCAGTGGACGAAGTTGCCTCGGCGACATTTTACACCCTCGCGCTAAAAGTTTATTGAAAAATAAATATTTTAATGCTAACCGATCGCCCTCGTAAGGGTTTCAGGTAAATCTCGGCACCTTTTCTCCTCGGTAGATAGTGACACAAGCGGTTTGGAAGAAATATTCGGGACTATCCACCGCGCGGAATCCTATTGCAGTTCATGCTCACTGAACCGGAAAAAGTATATGGGGAGGCTAAGGTCGGTGCCGATTCTTTTATTGCCAGGCGAATCAATAAGATGCGTGACGCGGCAATAGTGCTCAAGGACCGAATTACAAGTAATAATACTTAGGAGATATGAGGAGAGACAATTCTCGTGTGATCTATGTCTGCTTTTGAATGAATTTTTGATCCCACGATCATATTAAGAGATTGTAAAAAGGATCTCGATGCAAAAATTTACTAGAGGTATATGTGTTTTCGTGTATGCATAGTGTAATGAGTAGTAATCAAGTAAGATATTTCTGTTGTAATAAATCCCTGATCAACTCATCGAATAAATCAAAATTTATTGTTTATCTCCAGAGGGCAAATTCAATCGGGTCGGCTGTCTGTGCAGTGAATAATTATTCTGAATACGTTATTGAGCCATCAGCTTGGCCCGATACAGTGCAATAAGTTACGGCTGCCTCCGGGGAGTCGGCGATGCCACTGCCACTCCTACAGGGTCATAATTGAAAATTGAAATTTGTTTAGGACCGCGCCGAGCTCCTAATTCGATTTTGGCGACGGTTCGCGCGCAATCGGGAAGCAATAACAATAAATAATCCACTAGAGGTGAATCACTATGTTTAATTTTACAATCCCTGCCTGCGGGAAAACATGTTGTTTGGGAATCGGGATCGGGTGCCTTATTGTTCGAAAGGGTAAGTTATTATTTGTGCTATCCTATTGTCTAGAAAGGATTGGCGTAGAAAATTCGTTGGAGCAAATGTCATGCTTGTCGAATTTACGTGACTAATATTTTAGTTTATTTTTCATTTCAGATAAAACTTAAGTAGAGCATTCAATCTACTTGATTGAATTTTGTTATTCTTCGACTTAAATAAAATAAAAGGCAAAATGATTTTTAAATTATAAGCTTCTACTTATAAATATAAACTGCCAGTAAATGGCGATTGTAAAAAAAAATATAAGAACTTCTAAGCTCGTTATTAGACCTTAAGAGCACTGTATGTCAGGCATTAAAATTATTAACTGCAAAGAGCCGATGCTATAAACCACTATACAGTACCAATTTTATGGGTCCTAAGCTACGGCTCGGCTGGGAATGTGTCTTCTCGTAGATACGCATTATGAGGGACATCTCCCCTTTCTGCTTTTACCTTGGGAGCCATTCTACTGTCGTATGCCTTCTTCCCGGCGGGACATAGCTCCTCTAACATATCAAACGTTACTACTGCATAAAGCATTTACACTATTGCTTTGGCATTTATTATAGTATTTTCACTTATACATTTTGATATTAAAGTGGTCATTTTATGAAAGAGTTGTGTTGAACACAGAGTTATGTCGCTAATAAATTGTCGACACATTAGTTGACGCAAAGCGAAGCATTTCCCGGACAACTTTGTCTCTAATGGACGCTAAGCCAAAGCTAATAAAAGGTGGATAATATCAATAAACCCACATTATCTTACTAGTCGCGTGTGACAAGAGAAATGACAAAAACAAAAGCGTACGCACACGTGAACACCCTATATTGGCAATATCCAAGAAACGTCGCCGATACAATGGAGAGACACGTTCCGTTATTAGCTGGGGGGTTTCTTAGTTCCTATGCCCCCTTGCTATCACTCACCTATCCGTATCGCGAGCCCCGCGCCCCCTACACTAATCACACAGGATGTGCCATAGACGCGCCATGCATATTTATCATTGCCTCCTCCGAATTCTCACCGTTCGATCCGACTGGGACGTGGATGTTTTTCATTTGCTCGACTTATTTATTTAGTGGGGCTCCAGGTACACGCGGGGGCTTAATGTTTGATAAGCTCAGATTCGACCTCTTTAGTTTCCACACGCATTTTGCTCGTATTGGACCCGTATAAGGACTCCCTGTTTGTTTGGCGGAGTCATTTAAATTGGATTAAGTGACTCGTTAGACAAAACGCAATGTAAAGATACGACAATGAGATCAATGTCTTTGTTTTTCTAGATACTATTGTTTGTTTATGTTCTTGTCGGAGTTACAGAAACAAAAGAATTAATTCGCAACTGTGTTAATGTAGCTTTACTTAATAACCAAATTTACAACGCTGGCAGCAAATGAGAGCGATATTACGACCGCAGCAAACAATTTGCGTCCGAGGAGGCGCGCGCGCGGCGCGGCGACTCCGGCGAGCACGCACCTCCCGCTCCGCAGTAATTAAAACTTCTCTAGCGAAATAAAATCCAATAAAAATAATTACCTTCCCTTTCGCTAACAACGGCGTCATGTGTGAGAGGAGGAATACTAATGCGAAAAAGTGTAAATAAATATTTTCCATTCCGACCGAATTAAATTCCTGACGAAAGCTAATGTTTAACCGGGGAATTCTTGTGCACTTAGATCAGGGGGAGGTCGGGTTAATTAAATGTGCCCGGGGTTCATTTTCATGGAATTATTTGATCTTGCGAGCCCAATTCATTCGCTAAGATTCTGAACTTAGATTTTAATTTTATTTTTCAGCTCGCTCCAGTCGGTGTTTGAAGGCTGGGCGCTCGGCGTTCAGGTTAAGTTTATTCACAAAGAAACTGCATAAGCAGGGAAAATAAAAGTTACATTTTCATGTCCAAGTTATCTTGGCTTAATCATAGTGTCATTACGTCGAATGAATGTTTTGACTGAGAATTACGCCACTGAAAACTACCAGCTTTTTCACATCTAGAGGCCAGCTTTCTTTAACTCGGTTGGTTATTTATTTGTATCGCCACGAAAGTAATCAATCGAGTAGGCATCGCCCATTTGCGGCCTATTTGCTGAATAAATTACACGGCCGAAGTGCGGTATCGTGTTGAAGTGATTAGTCGAGTTTGCTGGTAACTCTGTTAATCTAGGTCAGAGTCATATAGGACTAAGATATTTGTAAGAGTGTCTCATACTCATAAGATACAGTACGATTAAGGTTAATAAAATTAAAAATCGGTTTTTGTCACGTCAGTCGGTCGAAACATAAGCTTCCTTGGCGCAGTAAATAACGATATCATTTGCATATTGCGGGATAACCATACCGTTATAACAGTTTCTTGCACATTAATGGCTACTACGGTATTACATTAAACAAACGCAGAAGATTTATAATCGTAGAGTGCATACGACAGGCTGCATAATTTAATAACATCACACCCTTGATTAAAATTTCGAAATAGCACATTAGGGCTAACAACTAAGATGCCGAAGGGCGCGGGCCACCGGAATTAAACGGGCCATAATAATTTTGTTACGCCAGAAGCATGATTAAAATCTTACAATTAATTAGGAAAAGTTTTGCTTCGGCATAGGGGATGTTCCGCTCGATCATTAATTGCAGCTTTGGCTAGTCTCCGCCGAAAACCAGCTAACTGCTAGCGAAACGCTCTCTTGCAGTTAACCGCAACTGCCGTTAGTAGACTTTGCTTGCCAATGGCTTTGTCACTTTTGTATAAGTTTAAGACATATTTTTTCTTTTATATAACTAAACTACTTAGTTCAAAGTCGTATCTAACAAATGAGCTATACTAAAGCGAAATGCGAACTAAAATTTCTGATCTATATCCCGTAATTAAACAACGGTGAAGTTGAAGCGCCGCCTCGCAAATTAAGGCGAACATTGCAGACATAACGTGCCATGCCCTTCCGCTGGTAAAAGCTGAAAACCTTCATTCAGAGGTTGAAAACTTCCCCGACGATAATTGCTCGAGTGTGAAGGCGACGCCAATTTGAGAACCACCTCGGTCGTATGCCGAAGCCCAATTTAACAATTTATCAGCTTTTGCAGTGCTCGCAATCATACCCAGTATTCTAAGACGCCGCAATTACATTAATTACAAGGTATAGTGGCTTTGAATCGAGACAGAGGAAAACAATCGATTGAGTTTTAAGTGTTCGATGGAATTAAACTAATAATGGTAATGCTTCAAAGGTGAATGGGCATGTGCTAAGCAAGTGTGGTTCGTCTTTGGCCGCATCGTCTTTTACCACTAGATATGATTGTGGTAATAGTGGTAGCTATTGCAACTCTGTCAAAACGTAGAAGTAAATTAATAATGATTTTATCGCATTAAGCTGTTTCGCGTTCGCGAAAACCCATCATCATTAATAAAAAAAAGAAGTTCCGGTTGACGTGCGTGAAGTAGGTATGTGTGAAAATCGCGAAATTTCAAAACAGTATATGATTTTGGTGTCTCATTAAAATAATGCTTAGTAATATAATTTATTATAAAAGGAAAATCAAACTCAAGGTTTGTCAATTAGATGTGGAGCGCAGCATTATATTATAGGTGGAACAAACGATGTTTGAAGAACTATCGCCAAGCTTAAACAGGACTTCGTGGATGCACTTATAAAGATAGATACACTCAGCCACATGGTGACTACCTATCCCACGACGGTCACCTGCTGCGGGGCATGCCCAGGTGGAGAAGGCGAGACAATTTTGACACGACTGCAGGCTTGGCCGAATATAGTTCAGGACCGATAATGCGGAAGTCAAGAGGCGCCTTTGCCCAGTAGTCATATACTCAAAAAGGGTAAAAAAAAGTAGTATTTCTTAGTAAAAGTAGTTCGTGTGCATTAAAAATGTTCGTAAAAAATAGACGTATACGTAACAAAGAATAGTGATAAAAGATTCCCAGTGTCAATGTTTAAGCAAGTCTGTATCCAGCGCGACTGCGACTACGGGTCGTTTAACGTCAAACGGCTTAAACTTTAAAAGGGAACAGGGTCTGAGTGCAACGGCGAAACAAAAACCTGTCGGAGGGCAAACAAGAATAGATCGCCTTAAGTTAGCGTTCGCAGTGGCAGCGGATACGTCGAGGGTACCTATTCCCGTTTCACGCGATTCCGGCGCGCTCTGAATTATAGATGCGCGGGCCCACGCCGGCGGTCGTGTGATTTTGAGACAATCTGATCTTGTGTTTTCCCCGTTTTGGCCTTTGAATGTTTTATTAGATCACTCCTCCAGATCGGGGTGCGTCTAATGGTCCTGCGGTTGTCTTATTATCTCTTTGTTTACACCACGTTACGTTTCCATACGTGTTAGTTCTAATGTTTGCCGATCGATGCTTACGGATTATTTACCTATCGATAAGTACGCAGCAGCGTATACCGCTGCATAGGCGCCATAAAAACTTCTTAAACAAATTTAACCATTCGCAATCGCATTTAGCAGTATAACTGAAGCAAATTTCGGTAATAAAGGCGAGTTTAATTACGGTCTCAAAATCGAAATCGCGCCATAACATTTCCCAGGAGTCGCGGACATTTATTGGCGTGGAGTGGGCGCGGATAAAACAATAAAGAACGGTTAACTGCGTTTTAATGTGAACAAGAACAGGACTGGACAATGGCCGTCGATTGGGGCCGGCGTGGTCAGTACGAACTTGCCGTCGGCTGCCCCTCTAGATAGACGCGTAGCGCTGGGTTTTGAGGTTTCAAAAATACTAATGTTAGCTTTTTTTCGTATATAGTTTCTTGACCATTTACTTAACCTAACACATGAGTTTGTGTCAGTTTAGGGTTGTGCATAAGTAGTAATTCAGGTTTTTGTCTTTTCTAACAATATCGGATGAAAAGAAAATTAGAGATGAAAATTTTACTTTCATGATGATGACGAAGTTGTAACCGACGTACATGAGCCTTTTGTGTCATCTCTGTCGATGGAAATACAGTTATTTAGCCACTACCTAAGATGTCGCCTTAATAGCTCTAAAAGAATATTACAATTGGTCAAATAAGTGTTAGATGTTTTAGGTCAATGATATCTGTTGTACAAAGTATTCTGTGTCGAATTCATCCATGGTATTTCTAGCTACTTATTTTTTTTTGTAAAACACCCTGTAAAAGTCACAAAAGAAAATTCAAGTTATTAGAGTTTATGTCTTTATTATTATTACGGTGTAACGAAACACTATTCACAATTTGTGTCGTTTTTATTCATGAAATCTTATTTTTAAGATACAGTTGAAAGACGAAAACTTTTTAGCGCGAAGGATAGAGAAAGCATACTCGCGCGGGGAACGGGGGGCGGGGTGCGGCGAGGCCGCGTGCCTGCTGTTTGTTTACATTCGATTGCGAGTTGCGACAAGTGCGAAGTGCAATGTGGCCGCGTTGCGAATTAAATATGAAGCTGTGAAATACTAAAATGAAAGTTGAAAGTAATAAATGTGTTGTATGTGGGCTCATACTGGACGTAAATATTGTGATCGTTAAAGAAAAAGGAATATTAAAGTTCATTGAATCGGGCGTTGCTAGGGATGACGGAAAAGTAGACTGTTTTAAGGACCGTGCCGAAATTTTAACTAAGTTCGCTTTACAAATGAGACTGATTAACGACACTTTATACTAAATAATTAAAAATTAAAGTATTAGGTTACAAATAATATTATTACAAATTGTTACAAGTACAAAGTATTACAAATAATAATCTCCTAAGGCTGATACAAATTTGTACCTATCTATCATAGGTATCTTATTTAAATATTGAGTTGTTTGTTATTAATAAATCTATTAAAGCTGGTAAAAAATTGTTCATTAGTAGTTAAGAATATGAAAATGATTGTAATGTCAAATTTAATGGCATAAATAGTGAAGATATTAAAATATGTGATACACGACATATTAAGATTATGTATAATTATGTAAAAATTAATAGTTTATGAAAATGCCCTAAAACTTTATAGGTTTTAAAATAATGGTATACTGTGATTTAGTTCTTAAATTTTTTTTGACATTGTCATAGATAGTATATGATTGTTTTGTGAAATTGAAAAGTAGTGTTCAAGACTAAAAGTGATTTTAGAAGAAATTATTAGCAATGACGGCCTCTAATTTTTATGATCATTACCGACAAGTATGAACACAAAGAATAAGTGTATCAATGTCTGACTTTCAAAATTCAGAAAAAAAATGGGAATGAAAGTGATCCCATAAAAACTACAATTATGACAATTAACAATTATTACGGCGACAGCGACGGTGGTAAAATTATATTATGTGTAAAGAATTGAAGTGTTTGTAACACGGACCTAAAAAAAGATTTCTTATGTAACAAAAAAATTAAAACTTATAAGGCTTACGATTATTTTGTGCTTTATATATTATTATAAATATAAAAATACTGCATTATGATCCACAAATTGTTTTTACCTCTTACCACTGTTAATACCTTGAAAACAACGATTGGCATATTTAGTAAGTACAAGCATTTGTTCCCAACGAGTCACAACCTCAACTGTCACACTGTGACTCGTTGGAAATATTTTTGCTAAAAAAATCCCAACCAGTCACACTAGATGGGACAGTATTTGATATTTAGTCTTTTTGTATTTTTTTTATACATTCAAATTAAATTTAAAATGCTACAAATAAAAAATAGGATAATGGCAGGATACCCTAACTTTTCTTTGTGTTGACATTCATTATATATAGTATTTAAATTTAATTTGGAAAGAGTATTCCCAACGAGTCACAATGGGTGTGACTCGTTGGGAATAAATATTAAATACTGTCCCATCTAGTAACAGTGAGACAGGTTGGGATTATTTTAGTAAAAATATTCCCAACGAGTCACAGTGTGACAGTTGAGAGCGTGACTCGACGGGAACAAACTAACATATCAAAAAGCGGTATAAGTAAAAAACAACCAAAAAAACTGAAGAGCAGAGAATAACATATTAATAAAACGGATTAGTCACGTTTTTTTGCCCAAAAATACGTGAGTGATCCGTTTTATTAATATGTCCGAGTCTCACGGTAGTTTTATGTTAAAAAAAGCAGAGAATAATCCGTTACATACATCTTCATTCGATTTCCGATTCTATCATGAAATTGTATGAATAAACTTTTATTGCTAGATCGTTAATCGGATATAGATGTACTTAACAGACTATTGTTTGCTTTTTAGTTGTTTTTGAAGTCAGTTTTTTTTATTGTAATCGAAACATTTTTTTTTTTAATTTTTTTCGATTTTTCTTTATGTATTTTTTTTACATTCAAATCAAATTTAAAATGCATAATTAATGACAACACAAAGAAAAATTAGGATAATGGCAGGACCACATTACCGCTGCCATACCCTGCGAATTTTTCAATGTGTTTCGTCTTTACGGTCATTACATTATTGATTTTTTTTTCTTTGGGAAAACTACCCTCGATGTCATCTATGAGAAACTTAATCAAGTTATCTCATTCAACTTGGTCGTTTATTTATTAATGTGGCGGAAACTGGAATACGCAAGGCACAGAATGCTGATGATGCAGGTTCGAATCCTGCCATTATCCTAATTTTTCTTTGTGTTGTCATTCATTATATAGAATTTTAAATTTAATTTCAGTTTTTTTTTCTCGCTTTTTAGTGGGTCGGTTTATTTATCTAAGTTACAATTGCATATTTAATGTAAATTGCTCACCACCTTTTACAAAATATTGCTTTTCCCAATGCTGGGGCGATAATTGTTGAGGAGTTCTCCTGGTACTCAACATCAGCTCCACTTTACCATATGCCTTGCAACGAGCTTAAACTGCTAAGCAACTATATTTAAAAAACCGTATCGCCACCTGTGAAATACTTATTATTGAGTAGTTCCGGTGACCGTCTGTGGTCTTTATCGTCAATTCCACTTCACCAAATGGTGTTTTCTGAGAGCAAAAGCACAAGTTACTATCTAAAATATCCAAATCGCTATAGGTGTGCATATCATTTTAGAAGAGTTCCCTCGATTCCCCCAAGATCCCATCATCAGATCCAAACTTGGTGGCAGTGAGACCAATTTGGAAGTATACCCTTTCAAATAAAGAAAGAATTTGTCAAATCGGTCTAGCCGTCTTCGAGTAATTCGTGAACATACATAAACTTCCTCCTTTTTTTGAAGTCGGTTAAAAAGGGAATGTAATTCAGCACATTAAATTATCGCTTCGCGAAGAAATCATGCCAACCCGAACGAAGGCGCCGCGCGTGTTCGTTTGTAAATAGTAAGTATTGTACCCTATCGAGACGGACCGAATGTCGCGCCGCCCGCGCCCCGCTGCCGGTTGTCGCCACCTCTCGCTCGCTCCTACTCGCTTCGACCGCTGACTTTTTTGTTTTTATTTTCATTAATATATCATGCAAGAAAATGACACAAATTCACAGTGTCCATCTTTTATGCATTTATGATATTGGATATGTAAACTCTAATAATTGTAATATTCTTTTTAAGTATTTATAGCTTGGAGAAGCAAAAAAAATTGAAATATTAAAAGTTCGTGTTTTAATTTGGCACAAATTTATCTAATAGAGATATTTAAGTGATCTGAGGTATATGGTACTAGTTTTTGGAATTGTAATTTTTTTTTGTCGAAGTTTTTAATGTACTGACCCCAAGTCAGTTTTCGCTGGACGAAGATGACACAAACTAGGTTTGTACACTAGACAGGCTATTTAAAATACAAAACCATTAAATCTTTGAACTCTAAATCAATTTTGTCAGTTTTGATTTGAATTGTTTATATCCACTACAAATAATCAAATTTCTAAAAATGCACAACCGGGATGTGACACAAAAACGCAAATATATTTTGTTTATATGCAAATGTATCCACAGACAAGATTTTATCAAACATTAGAATTCTTGAAGGTTTTGCCCTCAAAATAATTCAGCGCTACGGGTCTAAGAGCTGTGCGCTACCCGGTGTTTATCGCCATCGGTATTTTTTTCACTACTGTCTTTTTCGTTTTAATCTGTTTTTTTAACTTGTGCTTATTTTTATCCTAATTTTCTTGGAAGTTCCTAGGAGTCTGTATTTAGTTCATAGAGCATAGTAATTGCGCTCAGACACAGGAGATTACTCTAAGTTTCGATGACAACATTAATTTTTAACTTGGATTAAAATTAAAAAAAAATTAAAGTACATATCTAAAACAATCTACATACACTAATAATCTACATCTACATCTACACTAATATAATAAAGAGGTAAGCTTTGTTTGTTTGTTTATATGTATATCTGGAACTACTGACCAGATTACAAAAATCTTTTACTAATAGAAAGCTACACTATCCCCGATGAACATAGGCTACTAATTTCACGCGAACGAAGTCGCGCGTGTGCGTTAGTCAATAATAAAGTGTAAAGAGTTTCTGATACAGTAACTTGATTTCTTATCGATAAGTGTGGTATAATTGGTGCAGCGCATCAAGAGTAGGTAAGTAATAAACGTACCCGCATAAACCTTTGAATTGCTGACCACGTTACGGTATCGAACCTGCGCCCTTTGTCTGTGTCCGGCCGCAAATTGTTTAAGAAATAAAATAAAATCTAATTTACCGGCTTGCTGCGTTTATAGGAAATGTTTTACGAGAGCCGCTGACCAAGCAGTATTGTTCGCTTTCAATACCTACCCGCCTTTTATATGTTACCCCGAATGTAGTTAAAGTTCGCAATCCGTGTGATTCGTAGAAACCAAGAGCTTTAATTGAATCCGAGCCAGCGTAAAATCGTCGGTTAAACCAAATCTCACAACTATGTTTCAACATTCCTCAACTAGGCTATTAGCAATCAAGTAAGCCAAACTTGAAAATGATATAGTTACAAGAATATATTATCTGGCATCGCTATAAGTTGATTCAGTAAACTATGCCTAAAACATTTAACCAAGAAATATCCCTAGAAATAAAGGGCCATTCATCCCCCGATATGATTCGTAAAGTAAGATGTATAGCGCGAGAGACGCGGCACTCAGGATTCCTAAACTTATATCTCTTATTTATGTTCATTAGATTCGTTCCGTGTTGCACCACTCACATGCATTACGTTGGACAATAGAAATTGGCAACATATTTGAAGATAATGCAGTTACCCACGCCGAAGGGAAGCGGGAATTGCGCTCCATACATACAGAAAAATAGCCCCAAGCAAGCTGCAAAATGTCCAAAAATACATTAGTCGCATTAGAGGCGCCATTAAGGGCCGAGCAGGCCGATAACAATTAGGGTGGTTCTGGGGTCTTAAGGGGAATTAACAGGGCATAGCCAGTTAGCACTGGTTTAAAGAATTTAGGACTTCCTATTGTTGACACCTGCATCCAATTACTTAGGGCAAAGGCACACAAAAACGTAAATAGATAGGAAAATGAAACACGATTAATTTATTGCTGCAAATACACAATACACTCTAACTAGATTGAAATTTTACGCAAAACCAAAATATACTAATAAAAAAGCATAACTAACAAATCGATGTTAAAAGTAAGAAGATGTTAGAAAGAATAAATCTGCTCCATGGTCTGCAAAATGTATAACTTGTTGAGAGAGTAATCAAAAGACTATATAAAGTGCAGGACAAGGCGAAAGGCTAAAAATGTAAACCCTCTCTTAGATTTCCTCCAGCCAGGACTGGCGACCCTCCGGCGAAACTTGGTGTAAGATGGGAAAAATTACCGAGCCCCGAGAAACTTTTTTCGATTTGAATTATGAATCCTTATTTTATGCTTCGTCCTTAAGAAGTTTGTTTTACATTGCCCGCGCTCATTCTTTGACGTTACAGGAATATTAATATAACACTTTATGCGGCGGTAACCCTACCGAGATTTAGTAAATATTGATTTAATACTAGATTATAAGAGATACTTATCGTACAAAAGATTAAATACCAATTTTTACAACTAATCAGAGCTGCCTGTGGGATAGATAAATGGATGATTATAATTTCAGCTTCAACAGTTTTAATCGTTCCATTCATTTCCATAGCTATTATTTGACCACCCCATCACCCGTTAGAAAGAAAGTTGGCGACACAAGACGCCCGGGATATTAAAAGAGACTTTGACTTTCAACTTTCTAAAGAGTTTCCTGAATAAATTTTCAGTTTTAGCTCGAGTTGATATGATTAAAACGAGAAACTGCAGTGGTATTGTTTAAGTGAAATCTTTTGTATAAACTTTAAATATTTTTAAAATCTGTGCCTTTCACATTGGCGTAAAACAAACCCATCTCATTTAAAATTTAAGTCATAGGCAATTGTATTTACACAAAACTTTACGGCTACCGTTTGAACAAACCCTGCATGTCTTTCAAAACTATCATAGAAGCAATCTCTCGATGTGGAGCCGAACCGACGCACGCGCATGACCTAACGTGGGCCGGTCCCGTTGGTGCTAGTTTTCTTTTCCACAAAGAAAAATTATGTAAACTTATAAAAGGTATTTTCCATTTCATATAAGCCGGAAAGCATTAGCTCCGTGCAAATGCTTCACAAGGACTTTTGCTAGATACCCAAGGGATCTTTATTGTTTTTTAAAGAGTTTCGAGGCTATCTAGTTGGATTCTCATATAAATAAGAAAATTATTAAATTGTTAAGTCGATGACAAAAAATTTACATAAATAAATGAAATGTTAAACATAAAAGAAAAAAAAACTGATTATAAACTATGAAGATACCTCAGATAAGATAGCAGATAATTCTACAGGAATACCAACTACCTACATAATAATGACCGAAACTTTAAAATTATGGCCTCAACTTTTTACTACATTCTCATGTTCACACATCAAATTAAGTATCCTTAATGGCCAAACAAATTAAACGTTTCTCTGTTAGGAAGGGTTTTCTGAAATTTTAAACCAACCTTCGGGACGGGTCGAGCCGTGGCCTTTCCCTGCGCCCTTTCGGTGACCATAAACGTCAAGGAACAATAAACGACTAAGAGTGACCCTACCCCAGGCAAGTTCTTAGCCCGTAGTCACCCTCGCTGTCCACGACCGCCCCTGTCAAAGGCCAGCCAGCTCCAACCCCTAGGGAAATTATTGTCGGGATTTAAAGGGCATTGCTTACGTGAAATAAAAAAAACATTGCACATATAATCGAACTTTTGTATTTTGTAATAGATCGTATCAGGTATCGGCCACGTGACCTGGCGACATCGACGGCTGATTGACGTTTTTATTAGCAATGAATTCAACGTGAGAGATTATTTTCTGAAGTATAAATTAAGTCGTGATTAAGCAGACTTTATAGTACTTAACAATAGCGCAATGGAAAACAAATAAACGAGATTTATCTCAGCTTACTGTTTCATAACAACATCAAAGAAACAATCAACAACTTTAACGCAAAATACCTACTGATTGTTAAAGCATTGAAGCTTTTATAATAATTTCACAGGCAAATGGTTGGTGTTTACATACTACCCCTGTTCGATCATCCCTACATCATAAGCTTATGCACTCACAGGTTTTTCAATAATTCGATTCACCCCATGTCGTCAAAACTGTTCGTGACGTCTAAGAAAAACTTTGGTTCAATTTTTATTTACTTGGACGGGATAAATTCGTCAATCAGCATCAAACGGCGCACCCTACACTGGAAACTTTGAAAAATACGCATCGACGCTTCAGTGATAGAAGTTTTTTTTTATTTTAAATTATTGTCAATTTCAATAAAATAAGGCGAAATTAAATAAACAGCCCTCGGCGAGATAAAAGCCAGGTCTAGGCGCCGCCATCAACTAAGACCACACTTTTGATGGTGTTGTATTTTAAAAAGTTGGGGGAAGTTGACACTTGGAGGAATTTAACCTTCCATTGTATTAATTATTCAGGGCGGTGCTTTCGTTTTAAGGTGCGCTTGCAGGAGGGTCGGAAAATTTGTTTTAGAAAAAATCCGAGAAAAGAATTTAGAGAAGTTGCATCGCGCTTGCCGTAGCATTAGCCGGGCGGGAGAAAAGTTTAATTTTGTTAGGGAATGCAGCCTGGAACGAGATAAGTTTAAGACGTATGTATCTATCGATTTTGAAGAAAATAAGAAGACGAATTCAATAATTTTGTTTCGTTTGTGTGACTTCTATCGCAGTAGATATTGTTTAATGTTTTTACCGGTGTTAAATTTGTTTCTTCCTGCTTGCACAAAAAACTTGCATTACAGTAGTATTTTACGTTTTTTAACGGATTCAAGTCACTATTTAGTCAGCAAAACTTCAATGAAGTCAGTTACTGTTTACTTGTGACAAACGGACAGAATCACTTTCACATTTATAATTTATATATAAATTTCAGCATCGTAACGTGAACCAGGCAGAACATGATCGCCCTCCATAATAAAAATCAGTCAGATATAATTAAGTCTCCAAGTACTGCACGACATCGGGTGTGTATACAATGGAATATTCCTACACCAATCTCATTTGTAGATACTGGGGAGGCTTACCGTCCCACCCGGAATACTTTAACTTTTCAATTGTAACTTTTGATGGGTTTTCGAACGTAATAATAATCGCTGTATCGCCATGATGGGGCGCGAGAATCAACGAATGCTACAAAAGAATGCCAATTTCTATGCGGAAAATTGAGTTACAGCTCGACTGTATTCAAAGTTTGTTATCAATCCCCATTTCATCCTTAAATGCATATTTTACAGACTTTCTTTCAACTCGAAACTGAATAAGCCTTTCATGAAAAAGTGAAGGAAATAAGAAGTGAAATTTGGAGAGCATCAAAGGCAGCCGAGCTTGTCGTCAGAGATCGATACTCGTTACCATTTATTCTGGCGCAGACAAGCCGGTAACATTCAATTTTTGAACACACATTTCATGGTAGATAAAACTCATGAATCAGAAGTCCATATGTGAAAGCGAAAGGAGGTGGGTTCGTTTCCTTAAAAAATCCACTCTCCGAGGCGGCACGCGAGTCGAATTTCCTGTCTGATATGAATCTTCCCTACTCGCTTTAAGGTGATGTATTTTCCTATTTCTACCCTCTCGGTTACTAACAGGTCTGTTTCTTCCCGACGTCGCCCGTCTATTTCATAGAGGGCCCCTTCGTTAAATTGATTTTCAATTTGTTTGAAATGTGGTCCGCGGTACCTTGGGCAATAAGGAGGCGGAATAGCGGAAAATTATTTGACTGATGTTACCCTTGATGAGATTTCAACTGAATTAGTCCGCAACCCATTGAGCACTGGCGTGGTTTTACTGTTAATGAATGTGAATGTACTTTTCTGCCAATATTTAGAAGAAAGACTGGCAATTGTTTGAAAATCAAAACTAAAACCGCTAAACAATCAATAAAAACGGCCAGAAATAAATAAACAACCATAGAGATAAAACTTTATCCAGAAACGAGACGAAAAGTTGCAACAGTGAGTTAAAAAATCATCACAGTCTTCTTTTCCGAGACAATAACTTTCTATTAACTCTCGAGATGTCTTTCATTTTATTGTCAAGTGATAGGGATTATTTCGTCTGACTTATAACTGCCATATATCTGCTGTCCTGTGGGGGCTGGGTAGGTAGTATAAAATAAAGCTTCCTTGCGATTATATTAATACGTTGGAGGGTTCAGTACAAAATGATCCGGGTAGACGCTATAAGCCGCCTAAGTGATGTGCTAGAGGTGATTGAGCCTAGCACAACATAACTTTTGCCGCCAAAGTACGCATCACTCAAATAGAGGAAGGCAAAAACTTAATAAAAACGCAAGGATAAATGTATGAAACCATGTGCTACGATGGCATAAAAACGTCACTTTATTCAGATGCACGATTGAATGGCGTTAGTATTAATTAAAGTTATTGTTTTTGGTTTGTTGTGATACTTCTAAATCAATGCTTACTGAAAAATGAAGTTAAAAAAACAAACAATAAAATCTTATTCGATACTATGTTGTATTGCGTTTAATTTTTTTTAATGCACTCTTCACTAACCATAGAAACAAATTATTTGTGTTATAATACACAAATTAATACCACCATCTAATAGTTGCTACGAAAACAATCGCGCTGCCCCGCGAGGGTGACGTCACAAATCGGCGTCGATACGGACTTGCTCTGATTAATTTCAAATGATATTTGATATGTTCATCCAAGGGTAGGGGAGGCCTGACAAATTGGTAGATTTTCATGTCTTCGACTCCGGGCCAGCATTTAACGTCTTCGGTATTAAACGTATCAGATTATTGGGTATGGGATGTTACCTACATTAAACTTTTACGAGAAGACCATGAAATCCGATAATGTTATAGTTTAAACCCAGTTGGAGGCATTTTTGCAAGTAGTAATCTGTTAACCTGAATTTAATATATATATAACGGCATCATTGTTGTTCTTTTAGAGCCGATTATTATAAAATACAAATGTATTAATCACAAATTAACAACACCTACGAGTATATCTAATGTACTATATCATCTATATTGAAGACACAAAGTTTCAAAACAGAATTATATCGAAATTCTTTCACAATTTGCGAGACGCGTCGTAATAACAATCGTGCAAAAACATGTTAACAAAAAATAACAAATCGGCTGCAATTCAAATTCTTAAGCTGTATCAAACGACAACGCGGAAGAACTCGTTTAGGCCGAAATATAAATGAAAGCGAAATTCAAAAAGAAGAAGGAGGGCTCATTCCTCTAAGCACATAATGTTTCACATTTTTCCTTAACATACGAGATGAGGCGTTACATGAAATTTTTAAAAGTCGTCGGATGGCGGCTTCTTTTGTACTCCTAGACGGAGCGATTGTGTAACAATAACGCGCCGAGTATCTCGTAATAAGCGGGGAGACAGATGAACAAATTCGAGAGCAGTTGCAAATATGAATAACGTTGCCGGTGAAATTACTGGCACAAGAGGTATTCTATCTTAGCCCTTTGGGTTGGCAACTCGTCTGCATTATCTTTGGTCTTGCGGGTGCTACGAGCGGTGGTTATCACTTACCTTACGTGATCTACTTGCTCATTTGTCATCCGATTTTATAAAAAAAAAACGAATGTATTTAATGTACCAAAATTAATGTAGAATAATCACCGTGTCCATCACAGCATATTTCATTTATTTGTATTGGTAAAAATTGCGAATCAGCACTACACTGAAATTGCACTTATATAAAGATAGCGGGCAATAAAACCATTTATGTTTCAAAGCCAATACTCAAAGACCTTTTATTACTACAATGTAGTAATAAAATAATATTAACCGTTTATTGAATAGAAATGTTGAAGTCTAGATATCACAACGTTATGGGACGAAATGGATGCACCCTCGAGCCTTTCATTGTCCCCGCGGATCTCTTGACTCCTTGTAATTTAACGTTTAGTTGGAGGCGGGCCTGTCTAGTAGCTACTTCTTTTGTCGTTCCGCTGGAACATCTTTATGAATATCTTATTATGAACCTAAATTGAGGAGGAGCTTACCTAGTCGTTATTTGCGTTGTAGCAATTTTTGCCAGGATTTACTCAGCCATTCGCAAACAATTTTAATTGGGTTTTTCGTGCCTGTGTAAACTTTGTACTGTCCACCAAAATGAAATGAGTTTTTCTATATTTCAGTAGCCTATTTCTATCTAATTTTTGAGACAAGTCTTTTTGTAATTTTTACAGCAGTTTTCTATAGTTCGTCACTACTTTGTTGGCTAGGATCTCCCGTTTACACTATAGGCGGTCCACGGCGTAACCAGGAAACTCAAACCTTACTTTAATGGAAGAATACTCAAAAAATTATGTAGAAGCAGACAAAGGTGTAAAAATTAAGTATTCAATTAAAGACACAGACAACCCTCGAACGATTTAATTTACGAAGAGTATATTGCAGCTAAATTCAATTACATTGATTTCATGTTTCCATTGGGCAAATATGTTGTTAGCATTACTTAATCTAAGGGATTAGTTATAATTAAACATCACAAACCAACAGACACATCATACGGTGCACCACGCATAATGGGACTGGTGAGGGCATGTAGTTTTCTCCAATGTGTACAAATTTTATATAAGCATAGTTATAGTACGTCTATGGCACGGTCCAGCCCGCCTGCAACCATTCTTTAGGAGTCTAAGACTAGTGTCCAGTACCATCACTAAAACACAATATTAGGGCCCATGGTGGCGGCTGCGCTAACGCATAGCAGCCGTAAAAGAACCGACTTTGCTTTATTAAACACTACTGATGCGGTACAGTAGCGTGGCAGTCTAATAAAAGAATATTATAGTTAAGTAGCAGTCGCAAAATTATAACATATTGGAATAAATGGATAACTCTCGGAAACAAAGCAGATATTTAAAAAAATCGCCATTCGTAAATACTCCAAAATTCAAACTAGTGCCTTGGCGTTTATAATAAATAGGACTTCAGAACGAGTAAGTAATTTTTCAAGGTCCGACAGAGGATGAGGTTGTGTTATTTCATCTAAATTTAGTGTTGTGATAGGATTCTTCTTGACAGGTTGAATCACTTTCAGACACCTCTTTATACTGTCCACAAACCAGTATCATGTGATAATGATAAATGATAATCTACGAAAATACCCCTACTTTATCGATAATATAAATGATAATCTGATCACCTCAAATTCCGTGGCACGTACCGTCACCATGGCGACTCGTAATTACAGTTAGGAGAGGAGGCATCAAAAGGCATCATTACACAATCTCGCGTATATTACGTCGTTACTCGCAACACGCTTACAACTCCGACAATCCGAGATGCCGAGATGCTAACACGCGGAGATGCTGCTAATGGAAAGAACGCGACTTTTGATAAATTCCACGTCGTTTCCCCTCCCGAGTTTAAAGCGCGTATGATGATGGCATGTGAAACAGGATTGAGTGGAAATGAGCCGGTGTGATAAGGGCGCTTTGTGGCCCTGCGCTGATGATGTCGACTGCTTTCCTATTTTCAGTTACGTTCTGATAAGGTCGAGGCTATAAATACGTGTCACACTACAAAAAAAAAGTATTTTGTACTCTAAGTGCTCTGTAAATTGTAATGTGGTATTCAATAAGGCATATTGTATCGTATTGAATTGGAAACTCTAGACTTCCGTAGTATTTAAATAGTACACCATTAAATGGACCTTAATTATGTTATGTGGCGTAGATAACATTTATTAGTTGCCTAGATGATCAAAGCATCCAAACATAAGGTAACTGTACCAGTGCTTGACACCCGTAAGCTATTGCAAGTAGTTGACATAATTGTCTCTCGTTTTTACTCGAATGGTTCCGTAACTTCTCGTCAATTATTGGATCACTGTCAATCACTGGGATCGTTATCTTATCTGTTATGCAAACGAAAAACATAGTCATTGTTTAAAGAAAAACGAGAGGTTTCTTTGGCTTTAAAATGTGACTTAGTGCTAATGAATACGTATACGTACTGTTTTAAACTTTCACGATTTCAATTATAAATTGTTTTTTCGCGTTAAAGTCCCGTAGACGTTATAATTGGACCCTGTAAGGGATAAGAAGGCCTTTGCACATTACTGTGTCTCATTATGTAATTTATGTCTATCCTATAACCTATTGACATACGATCAAAGAAATCTAAACACATCTGTTGTGCAATTGAAAGTTAACATAGTCGTTGTTGAAAATAAACTATACGGTATCACTAAAATTCTATTTCGAACTAAAATCTACAAATACACGGTAAAAACGGTTTGTTTACCTTGTGGCGATGCACCGCAAGCGCGGTGCGGCGCTCGCTGCAACATTTGGCGCGCTCGAGCCCCATGTATTCCTCAGGGCATTTCCGCCCCACTCATTATACCCGATAGTTATTACTGTCATTTTTCAACTCGTTATTTACTCTGAGAAGAGCTGATAGCGCGACATTTGCTCGCAAAGGCCTAACTTCAAGATTAGGGTGAAGGATTTGCGGGCTAGAGGGGGATTTTCGCGGACTTACACCAAAATTGAAAATGGACCTTTAAAGTTTATTTCCATTTCCCCTGTTTACTCGCTGAGATCATTTCAGATAAGTCCGAGGACTAGGATTGTAATTTACGGAGAGATGTTTTAAATTGAATTCGGAATTAACAAACAGGTGAACGACGAGGGTAAAAGTACACAAGTCTAACTCGCTCCTGCCTTTGATAATGACTATCGTCCAAACAAACTTGCATAAATGTTAAATGAGAAAAGTTATATTTTTCAGCGCAATATTTACAGAGCCTACCCCAAGAGACAGTTTCGTGAGAGGTTTATCAAAGTGTCACCGAAGATAACAACGGAAATGTCATCTTGATAACGAGGAATGAGAAAAGTTTTGCATAGTGCTTTTTAAAGTTATTATTTATAAAAAGCCATTTTTTTTTATTTTACACTCAAAAGGGACATTTTGTGATTTTCAATGCTGTAGATAATATTATTACGGCTTTATGCTTAGTCTTTCATAATGAAATGGAAAATTAAAGGAGGTGCTGACGTTCGTCGATTTCGTCAACGTTCAAATCACTCAGAAAATTGTCAATCGAGATTTAAAATTAACCGCAGGCTTTGGAAATGGTCGGTACATTAATTTATTCTTTAAAAGCTTCTCAAGTTACTTGAAGCGGTGACGTCACTTTGTCAAACATCAATTACGTTTTGACAATGATCAACGATGAAATGGGCGAGCGCACAAAGCGGTTGAATCATCGCTCAACATTAACTTGACTTAATTTTGGTGTTAGAACTCTCTCAAATCGCGACAGGAGATATAAAGGGCACTCCCTATATTAAACGGTGATAAGAATCCGTATCGGTAAGATCAAAAACGATCTAATGATTAAAGAATAGCGTCATCTTAAACGACGACATTATAATGTTACACATTTTATTTACAAACGATTTAATACTTTTTGACTTTTGTATATATATATATTACAGACTAAGGTCTGAAACTTGACAAACCGTTACCGAATGCTTAATAAACATAACATACATAATTTTGTGACATTTGGTTAAATACGCAATGTTTGTAAACCTTGCAAAAGTTTTTATGAACAAGGTCGTTATTTTTAAATGTTATTCCTACGACTTGCGTGCGACTGAAAGAAACGGAAAATGAGGACGCAAGTGGAAAATGAATCGAAGTCCTTAGGTAAGTCCACACGTGCAACTGCATCAAACTACGAATAATTCATTCTTTCGTGACCGCAAAATCAGGGTTTGAAAGAAAGCTGGACGCGATCGACGATGTCATCAATAAGTAACGATTACCCGGTAAGAGCGGCTTATTAAACCTCACCCTAAGCAATATGATAGGGCGAACATTTATAAAAGGCATCGTAATGGATTCGCGGCCACTCGGAATTAGGTTTGTAAATATTTTATACCGTCTATTGTGGAGTGGTTGGCGAGTGATTGACAGCACAGTACTCCCTAGCGGCCGAAACGCATCACCCGGGAAAATGTCTGCAGGAACGTGTCATTTACGAACATGCTGTGCGAAATTTTTATCTTATTACAGAACAAGTGGACCAATTAAGATTGTATTGAATCTGACATCTAGGCCAGGAGACCGGGCATGCTTGAGGGTGGGGCCCTACCGCGGCGCACGCTGTATACGCTACATACAAAACCGAATCGCTCTAGCTAGGCTTTTGCATGAAGCGTCGGTAGGACGAGCCGCAGTAGGCTTTCATCCTTATACATAAGTACAAGAGGGGAACGAAAAAAAAACGGGTATAAGTAACATTTACATTTTTTGTATTGGGTTGTTTGTCAAAAGTCAGCGGGTGTAATAATGTGTAAGCTCAATATTATAAAAAATATTTGTGTTAGTCCTTATATTTCCTTCGTACTTAAACTATAACCCCCTTATTCATAAACGCTTCGTAAACGTTTGTTAGTTAACATGTTTTATATCTTTAACTGTCATTGTGACGTTTGCCCTAAAATGAAAGGGACAAAACATTTGTTAGCTTAAAAAGATTGTTAAGTTTTTATGAATAAGGGGATAAGGCTCTAAGAGGTGAATGAAAAAAAAATATAGCAATAAGTCACATTTATGTTTCTTTGAATTTCGTCGTTGGTAAAAAGTCCTCTGGTCTAATAATAAGTAAGCTCGAGATTATAAATAGTATTTGTTTTCTGTGAGTTTGTGTTATTAATTTTATAGACGCAACGTAGCGAAAATAATTTCAAAGGTAACCATTTAAATTTATGCTAAGCAAAAAAGTGATACATACATACTTATACATTATATAATGTATAAGTAGATATTTAAAAACAAACATCGAAAAAGAGGCAAACTTTACTTGAAATCTTTTTTAAACCTAATTTTATCTTTGTGATGGAAATTAAGCATCTGCTCACTGACGAGCTGAAACTAACGATAATTAATTATATTTAATTTATAGTCAGACCCAGACCTTGACATTTGTAGATATTTATAGAATTAACATAACTTGTGAAAATGCCATAATGATGTTATGTAATAGTATTTTATGCAACTGTTGCATAATAAGGGGTCTTAAAACACGAGTGTGGTTTTATGAAACGAGCGGCAGCGAGTTTCATAATAGGATCACACGAGTGTTTTAAGACCTAATTATGTACAGTTGCATACATTAGTTTATCTACACACATATCATAAGTACTCTATGATGGGTTCAGAAGCCATAGGGCAATGACTTGCATTGCTACTAGCTACTAGTGCTAGATACCTATTAAATATCTATAGACTGTACACATTAAAATAATGTAATAAAAAATGAATTTGAACAAAAATAGAAACAAATTAGAAAAAAACCTCATAATAATATTGGTTGTTATAATGCTAGTCATTGCCTACGGTTTCTGAACGCATTATAGAGACTTTATGATATATGTGTAGATAAAATATTATTACGAAGTTTGACAGGAGTGACATCATTGACATAAGTCCAAAGCAGACAAATAATAACACCACGTATAAGTTGTTATTTCTGAATGCGATTTGATTTCTCTTTTATACATATGTAAAATACTGTTTGCATATAAAAACGAGCTATCAATTAGTAACAGTGTGGAACGTCGCTTCGAGTGGTGTGAGTTAACTCGAGTAATGAATATATGGGGCCCCGCGCGGACAGCAGCGGGCTGCCGTTAACTAGTTTGAAGTTGCAAAGTGGCTCTAAATTGAACACCTGAATAGCTTACCCCAGCTTGAGACGCGCCGCGGCCCTAAAATGCACGAAATTAATCAACATTTAATTCCATATCGCGGACGACTGAGTAAAGGCGTTGCACGTACGAGCGCCCTGGGACTCCTAGAAAATTAACCGACAGTATTAGCCCGTACGAAACTCGACCGCCGTTGCAAAATATGCAAATGAAGAGGCGACTCATTTGACGAATTTTAATGGATATTTAACTGTGTTAATTATAAAGTTTCAACTTGACTTAATTCGGCGGAAACGTCCAGGCTCTCATCGCTAACACAGATGCATGTTTAAAGAGTTTTCCGGCAACGACGCTTTTCCGCTCGAGGACGCGCCCGCGCCACCTACGCTGACCTCAGATTAACTCGTATCTGAACCAATTTATTAACAAAAACTAATTTGTCAAGCTCTATAATTGTCGTTTAAAGTTATCTAATGTGTCTATTTTTGTTCACTTTATCTGCGCTTTACTTTACCTCGCCGACTGAACTAATCTTGAATTCTCCAAATTGTTGCTTACCTGTAAATAAAAACGAAGTTTTTAGAAGGAATATCAAAATGATTAGGTCGACAAATGAGTTCAACCCAATGGGCTTCGTTTAAATTTTAGTAAGTGGCAATAAAATTAAGACAATTAAAGCAAAGTTTACAACATAAAATTAAAGGGATATTTTTATGATTTTAACACTGTAATCAGATTTTTCCCTTAAGGAAGAGCTTTGAGTTGCACAAGGATGGGCAGACAGGCCGTGACAGATTTACGAGATAATATGTAAATAGACTGCCGTGTTGAAAAATTGCTGTAACACAATTTGGGTTAATTGAATTTTTGTTCGTTAAACTCGATGTGAAAGCACACCTCTCGCTTAATTACTGGCGAGGGTTTGTTAATTTACAACGCCGGCCGGACTTAGCGCACCTACTCGAAGGCCACGGAACAGGATAACATCGAAACTCCCTTAAGATTAATTTGCTGAGTAGGTACTCGGCAACTTTAACTCGTTTGCCTCTGACCGAATTCCCAGCGAGCCGCCCTTGGAGTTTAGAATTAAATTTAATGAAATAAACGGGGAATCAGCAGTTGAAAGTTGTGTCTGGGGCGATGGGCAGTCGGGATAGTTGCGGGCTTGCGGGCGACAGCGGCCGCGGGCTAACGTGCGCCGCCTCTCGCCCAAGATAATAATCGTTGGGCTTACCTACATGTGTAAGTTCAAGGTAACGGTGATAGCGTAGATGTTCACTTCAATGTTTAGTATCACTGTGACATAATCGTCATTGAGACAATAGAAAATCATCAAGATTACCAGCAGGGCAAATATTGGGCGTTATAACCGTCGTCATCGTTAGCAACAACTTGTTGATAGAGTTATGAAGGGATGATAAGTGTCGGATCAATTTGTGTAGTTAAAATAGGTTACATTTCGCGGAATATATCAAGTATGGATACTAATTGCCACCCTTTTTCTTCAAAATTCTAGTAATAATTTTTGACTACAATGACGGTGGTTAAAACGTCCGAATATCAAACCAGCAGTACTTAGTGAGTGCAGTCACTATGAGAAATATCGAAATCGGCTAGTGTCGAAGTCATGTTAACACAACCTTTATATTTTGGTTGTTAGAACATGTTGAGATATTTTTAAACATCTTGTTCGCTCCGATACATGTACGTATGGGGACGGTATAAGAATTATAACTTAGTTCAACATCGGCAAAGTGTAGTTCAACGCTAGACCACTTGATCGCCAGTCTCAAAGCCGCTACGCTGCAGACGCAAAGCCCAAAGCTAGATCTCCCTACCAGAGGAAAATTTAGCTTCACCTATTCCAAATGCACGTTTGAGAGCCTCCTAACGAGTATTTTTGGGCAGACTTCTGAACGCGATGCGGAAATCAAAGATTTCTTGTATTATTGATATTACAGTCAAAGAGACAACAGTAATTAAAGCTGTGATTCAGTTTCATTAGACTTTCATTTTACTTAGCACGTGCAATGTATTCTTATAAAATTGGTTTATAGCTCGGTGTCAAGAAGCTCCCCCGAATTAAAAAGTGGCAGCCATTTTGTCAGCCTCAGAAGCCCTATAGAGGCTTTTGGGAGCGTATTTAGCGGGTAGACGGATGAAGCCCTATATCAGTAGGATGGGGCTAAAGACAATAAGTCTACATTGATATACGGTTGATCTCATGGATCAGTGTGGGTGGTACTAATTATAAAGCCATGTCAAGGATATGAGGATAATTCAATAAATTAACAAGCCTCTTGATTTCGCTTCATCGTTTCAGCCAGAGCTAAGTAAAAATAAATTGTAACTAGGGACAAAATTGTAAATGTCACGGTCAGGGCTGAACTGGAGTAAACGAAACAAGATTGCTATTAGCAACGGGTGCGCGAGTAGCGGCAGTAGCGATGAGTTACGAACTTAAGTGTCAATTCAGGGAGTGTTTGTCAAGTGCCGCCGCGGTGTAAGAGGGAAATTAAAAATTGAAAAACTCGCCGCCATGATGGCAGTGGCGTTAATGGCTGTACATAATAATTAAAGCGGGCGGCTCGTAGGCTTATGTGCGAGTCGAGTGGGGGGTGTGGCCCGGCCCCGCGAATGGGCTCTCTCAGCGACATCTGAGACGCCCGGGCCCTTTGGAGAGCGCCTCACTCGCCTCGACCTGTTTTATATTGCCCGGCTTGCTGCCCTGAGAGCTGCTTTACTTTGATTTAAGAGAAAAAGCCGTTTTGACGCTACACTCGGCGAAACCCTTTACAAGTTGATTTGAAAAGGGACGGAGAATGCCAAACGTCAATGCCTCAGAAATGGAAAATGTGAAAGCATTGCCTCAAATAAGATAGACAAGTAGATAGAGTCCTTTTACTTTTATCTTGTCTTTTGTGATACAGACAGGTATGTTTCAAGTTGAGCTTGGTGAGACGCATTCGAGGATATGTATAAAATTGAGACAGACAAATTTTAACAGTTCCACGGCTGCAGCATCTTAATAAGTGATTGATCATATTATAAACTTTTAATATAACTACGATAAAAAATGTAGTTACGAAACACATGTTGGGTTGATTTAGAAATGAAAGAAGCAAGGGTCTTTTTCCTAAGTTAGCAAATACAAATCTGTTTCAGTTTTCCTTCACAACAATGGCTCATTCCAAACTACTTACCCCTTTTGCACGGGACGGCCATGTTTTTTCTTGTTTCGCGCGTCAGACTGACGTCTGACAGGCCGCCATTTTGAAAAAAAAACTCGAGTGCGGCTTCCTTCCGCATCGGTGGGCCGTCATGAGAACTATCGCGGTGACTCCCCCTGCGTTTTACATACATCGGATTCATTGTTTTAGGAGTGCGTCGTATTGCGCGAAGAACTTTTGTTGTTTGACGCGCCCCAGTATAAAACGCAACCGCCATGTCAGATTGGATACTCAAATTTGTTTGCACGTATGACATCAAAGACACGTCTGGTATTGTGGACAAAAAATCTACAAAGTTTTGATCCCCACTCGTGGAATCTGTTTACGACATTGTGAATTTCATAGTTCAGATAAAATCCATAAAACTACTTTGAAGGCTTTATTTTTTTTGCCCAAACCACACGAACTAATGTTAGAATAGTACAAGTGATTTTCTAAAGTATTTCCCCTCTGTGTAGTTCGCAATAGAGAAGCGAAACCGTCATCGCTTCCACTTAGTAGTTACTCTACTCCCTTCACTCCCTAGCCCTTATTGTTTTAATTGTTGCCCCTGAGAGGTGGGAGGATCAGAGCTCTCAAGTCTTTTATATCTCAAGCGTAACTACGATGTACAGCATAGATTTTTACATAAAACTGGCAGCCATTTTGGGTGCGAGCTTACATTTTGTACATGGTTGCTTTAGCTAAACTAGAATTTGACTATAAATAGTTTGTAGATAGTGTAGATAGTCGTATCATGCACAGGGTATATTTTTCTATTCAGTGTTACTTTTATTTGTGATTCAGTATAGTTAATGGAACCCAATTTACATAAATTCGGTAACCGTACCATTGCTTGACATGCGTACGGCATTGTTTTGAACCTATGGTTGACATCATTGTCTCTAGATTTTACTCCTATTTTTTTGTCTCTTCTCGTCGATTATTGGGATTCTGTCAATGACTGGTGCCGTTACCTTATTTTATTCTTATTTTTGCAGTTTCATCCAATCTCATCATCTTGTTTGGGATGCAATACATAGAACAAGACAAGTTTAAAATAAAAAAACAAATAAAAAAAACAATTCTTTTTACGTACGATTCTTAATCAATCACAAATAAAAATTATTGGACTGACTAGAAATTACCCAGTATTATCGTCCTCCTTGCTCTCTTTTCCGTAACGTCATTGGGTGTAGAAAATACATGTAAAAGATACTTTTTCTCAGTGTTTGTTATTTAAATATTTGCTAAATAATATACAGAAAATCTTACTTTCTATCTAGATTTGTTTTTGATATATCTTCATTTTTAAACATAAAAGACATATTTGAAAAAAAAAATCGGCTCTTTCTTAATGTAAAAAAATATGATTAAGTTTTTATTTCAGTGTCCGGTTTCGGGACAATATTCTACACAAAATTCAAAAGCTGAGGTCTGTATTAAAAGCTGCTTACGACCTAGAGGTCCGTAAAGGGCAAAAATGAGAAATAAAAGTGTGACAGAAATAAGGCTCCGTATTGCCCTTTGGGAACGGAACCCCAAAAACACAAAGATAAAGAATTACGCTTCAAGTAAAAGGAGTAAGTTTTCAAAGACAGGTTAAGTAAACTTTCGGATTATTTACATAATTTCTATTACTCACAACAGGTTTTACAATGACATTCGCCTGTTAGACGAGTACTCTAAAAGAAAAAAATATTTTTAGCTCGGCATAAAATGACCGCTCGAAATCACAGTAAGAGTAAATAAAAAGTGGACAATCAATAGTAGAAACAAAACAAAGCAGAGTAAAAACAGTTTATTTCAGCAACATTCAGTGTAACTGTTCGGTGGATAAACAAACTCTTGTAAATCGATTGTAATTACAACGGTACGGCGTGTAACAAAATAGAACAAGCGAGTATAAAAATATTAGGGTGCCGTTGCGAAAACACAGTCACACGGGTCAAGACAGCGTCGCAAAAAACGGGCTGGACGGTTCTTGTAACCTCGCGCAATACGGTCGCTAAATGTATTCGGGTACTTTTTAGGGGATTTCCCGGTTAATTGGTGTAAATCAGAACCGATTGTTTCGAGACATCCAATTACCATGTGTCATTTAAGTAAGAGTGTATTAGTCGGACCGATTATTTAAATTCAATGGTCGATTGATAGTTAATAAGAAGACGCCTAACTATTAAATTAATTATTTTTCAAGGTTATTAAAAAATATTTTATTGTCCGGCTTCACCCTGGGCTGAAACATGCTTTTGTGTACAAACTATAATTTCTTTACTCAAAACATTCCTTGTAATGTATTTCCCCTTTCCTCCATTTTTTGTAATGTAGTAACTTAACCTATAATATTAAGGGTAATATACATTTTCCAATGTAATAAAGCTTTATTGATTACCAGTAAGCAACATGAAAGCTACAATTTATAGAAAATATACAAGGCAGAAAATAGACAATGTCTTCCAGGCAACCAACAAAAACCATCAAAATCAGTTTAGTTACATACATTGATAATTATATTAAGTTTTTATTACTTACAGCATACGACCTAATTTTTGCCTTGTAAAATTATACTACATATAATGAAAGTGGGACGACCTCGGCGAACGTACTCCATTCAAACTGGAGACATTCTAGAGAAAGGCCAGACCGCTGTACCACACAAATTACAAGTGCTACAATTTGACATAATTGTAGAGTTTTTCATACAAATTGTAAGTTTTGTGGTACAGACCCCACGCCAGGAGTACCGTAAACAGATGAGTATATATGAAGAATGTTATGAGAGTGTGTGAAGCAAAGGTAAGTATATGTCAGGTGTATGTCAGGATAGTAGCAAGTGGAAATCTGTGGTCTCTGCCTGCTTAACCGGGAAACAGGCGTGATTTTATCAAAAAAAAATTAAAATCATTTATTATCAGGCAACAAGGGTCCATAGATAAATACCTTACAAACTAACATACATAAAAATATATAGACTAAAATACAATTAAAATTAGCACGTTACTTCGGCGACGTGTGACCTATTTTCGGGGTGTATGTATGAATGTACGTCAAATTATAGGCACTACCCTAAAGCAATAAGTTCATCTTTGTAGATCACTGTATCTCTTTTTGTCATTTATGATTTTTATACGATATAGAATTTACATACATACGTACGTCTTTTTAGCATTTTGTCTTCATTCACTTCTTGCACTCTACCTCTATTCATAGGTACGCTATATGATTTTCGCTTTTCCTCCGCTACTCCTACCCGTATAGCCATCTAGTTCGGCGTAAGCGCTAGCATAGAATTTTGTGTTAAGTTTCAATTTTAATATTTTTGAATAGCATCTTTGCGTAGGGAAATTCAAAATGAAAATAGGACCGCTGTTGTATTGTTACGCTTTTACGCGACTTTAAATAAAGAATCCATAAAATCATAGTGACTAAATAAAATACTTATCTATGTGATTTAAACAATAAATTAAAAACATTTACTTCACCATAATAGGTTTACAATATGCATGTGACATGCGTTAATGCCTTTGTGATGTGCCATAATTATTTGATTTAAAATTCTTCACGAGATCACGAGTCTGGGCTAAGTTTGACTTCAGGACAATAAGGAACTGACCATTATTTTACGAATGCTGTAAAGTAATAAACAACTGACACAAAGCTGCAGCATCGATTCCCTTGATTATATTTTAGTCGATAGCGACCGCAACCACAATGGCATCAACATGTCTGGCCTGCCCGCAGAGCGTAAGCGTGTATTGAAATTGAAATAGTTTCTATTATTTTCTGTTTGCCACTACCTCGTACATTATGAATCACACTATCTTTCTACATTATCTTCTATGTTTCTGTTATAGCTTCCAGAAGATGATCTATTTGTAAGTCCATGGGTGCTAGTCGTGTGACAAAATTTACTTTTGAGAAAATGAAAATTCCCAGTTTTTGCTGAGTGGATGGACGTGCATGCGTGTCGTGTATGTTTGAGGTTTGTGAGTCGATGGATAGCAGATGAATTCTTATTATGTGTTACACTATATTCTCTGTAATTTTTTGTATTTTAAAAATATGTATTGGCATTTAAATTGTACCATGCTTTAGTTTATTATTGTTATGTTGTGTTGTTGTAAGTATGAATAAATAAATATTATGATGAGGATTATTAAAATAGTGCTTTTAAAATAAATGATTTCCACACATTCCACTTAAAGATAGTCATTGGTTGTAATCATGTTACTTAATTATAATTGTTTTTAACTTAGTTTTCTTTTTAGACAAATAAAAATACTTTCTCATAAAGTTAAATTGAAAACATCAACAGTTACTCTGATACTAAAAGCAGATAACAAGGTGTTTTCCGCTACAAAGCTCTTTATTTTCCTTTACAACACTAACTTAACACGTAGAGTCAACAATACCGTCACAGAAGGTGGCACTCCAAAGGGACTTTAGAAAAATACTAGTGACAAATAAATTGGACACATCTTTGTTGTCTATGTTTCGTTTGTTTTGTGTATTGACAAGCAATTTGTTTTCTAAAAGAGCGTGTAAACAGGCCGAGATGCCGCGTGATTGTGCCAAGGCCGCGCGGCTGTTTGGATAATCCACGACGTTTGCCTTTGATTAGCTCCTTTGGGTGCCACTGATGAAAAATAAGTTAGTAAAGATAAAAGTTTTTACTTTCCTTGTTTCATGAACTCTGGCATAACAATTTATAAGTTAAGTCTGGCTTGAACATGTACAAAGTTTAAAAGATACTTATTAAAAACAATGGCTTAGTAATAACTAATTTTAACACATATTTTAGATCACACTGCGAAACAACGTTGAATCTAGGATTTATAGGTTACTCGACTAGTAAGTTTAGAACAGAGACACATTACACGCAGAGAGATATTTACGAGCAGGCAGAATAGTTTATTCCTCAGAGTGAGTAACAATTGCAAACAAAAAAGGCCGGCGGCCACTGCACCCGCACAAGTTTCAGCTCAAAAGTTAACTCGCCAGCCCATAAATAAACCTTCGGTTTTGCTCTGGGACCCTCGCCGATTGCAAATTTCCACAGAGTGAAACCGTAAAGTCGCATAAATTACAGTTTCAGATGGTTGCGAAGAGAAAAACAATCGGAAAGTAGCACTTAGCAGCTTGACTAATCGCCAGGCGGCGATGACAGCCAGCGCGACGTGGGATTTAGGCACGGCCGCACCACAAGCCAAGTGGGCCCGCCGCCCGCCACAGCCCGTAATGCGTTCGCTGTTACTGAATTTGTGACAAACTGCTTTTGAATAGCCAATCGGCGGCGGCAGCATGTTTGGCAACCTCCTTTTTTCATTAAATCGGTTACCGCAAGATTTATAACCTTAATGCACGTCATAGCAGCCTAACGCACAAAGCAAGTGCGCTTGTGGTGCAATTTGTGCAATTCCAAACTCAAACAGATAACAGCTAGAGAGTTAGTAAATGGCCTCGGTAAATCATAAACTTGATTTGAGCTTTTTGTTCTTAGCGTCGCCGGTAGATAATTTAAATGCACGTAGCTCTAACGCGCTGGGATGTAGATTTATTCAGGCCCGACAGGTGTAGGATGGAGGGCTGCAATGAGCGCTGTAGCAATTATCATACGCTATTAAGAGCCTGGTCTGTGCAGCCATTAGCAAGACCGCGTCCTCGCGACAAGGATCATTCAAAGTTCCACAGTTAACATTACACCAAGTAGTATATTTTTGCACTAAAAAGTATCTTATGGAAATTAGCAAAGTCTATGCTTTGATCGTATTTACGCAGACCGCGGATCTTCGATAGCTAACATAATGCGGCTGGGACTTTACGGGAAATTTTTACACTTTAGTATTGAATGCTGCAAAGATTTAGTTCTTAAATGATTATGGAATAATGTATTACAATAAGACAAAATCGTAAGCTCGGTTACAAACCATTTAAAGGTCTTGATGCAAGTTATGTTTTATGCGCATTTTTTCCCACTCTAATTAAAGACCTTACTACGCGGCTGTATTTGGCTCGTTTTGTTTTTGGCTCTACTTCGTTTGCGGTGCGGTAATTTGGTAACTCGTTGTAACTACCCACGCTGAACTACGCCTTGCATTAGTTTCTACGTGTTCTACAAATCTTGATTTGGTGCTTGATCTAGGGGCACACCCCGAGTTACGGCGCGGTCGGGTCGTACATCTCGGGCCGCTAGCAGTTCATTTGCTTCACGCCTCATACCCGCAAATAAATCAGCGGAGTTTGCACGTACGGGACTCTGGGTAAGTACTACAGACGAGCAGTTCTAAACCCAATAAGAGAGTCTGCCTTTTTTTGTACATTTAAGTCTAAAAATATGGGTGCATGCAACATCTCAAACGTACGTACTGCCAAATGCTCCTTTGTTGGCGCAATGAGATTACCGCCGTCACTGCATATTTTTGAATCGTTTGAATCGATACCCATTTTGCATTAAAAAAAAACGACTAATTTTGAAAAAAAAAGTGGCGTGTATAATCTCACTTCAAAGATTCAATTATTTATAGACGGGACAACAAATGTTATCAGGTTTGCAAAACTTTAACACCTAAATCTTTTTGAATGTTTTGTATTATGTCTTAATATGATATTTTTATGACTCGTGTGGACTCTATGCAATTAAGTAAGTATAAGTTTCATCGGCCCGGATGCAAATGGTCTAGCCGCAGAGCTCAATGTTCTTTGTAGGTTAACTCCATTGGTTGAAGTTAAACTTGTCCTGTTAGATGAAAATAGACAAAGCAGCGTCCGCAGATTGTTTTGTGTGAGTTTTGTCAAGGAAAACATTATGCTAGCTAGCAGCTTATGCTTTACAGGACCCAGCCAATTCACCCGCCGCGATAATGCGAGTTTAATAGTTCTTTCGGCTAAGGTGCACTTACATACATTTTTAACCTTGTTCGGTTGCAGGGGTTTTTTACACTGGGTGGTTAAATAACCGCTTAGTAAAGTAGTCAGAAGTATGGAAAAGTATAATTAGGTGATGAATATTAACTGGTAATAGTAGTAGGTTATATTGGAAAACGCACTAAAAAGAGCATAATTAATAGATTGCTATTTTTAACATTGTGCCAGGAAGTTTTGATGAAGAATTATCATATAAATTTAGCTTCCTAAAATTCATGAAATACAATTGCCGCAAAACACCTGAGCTCGGAAGAATTTACAATTTTTCGATTTTTTTAACAAGAGTAAATCTTCAAATTGAGCATCTTACAGTATTGTTTCATGCAAATAGCCGAGATGACTAAGCTGCAAGAATAACTTCGGCAAAGAGTATTGAAAGTTGGACCAAACTCGGCCCATAAAAATGTTTTGTTTGTCCTAATTGCTCCAAGTGGCTGGTGAGCTGACTTTCTGACAAGTCATTGTTTTCGACGTGCTTGTGCCGTAATAGGAATATTTTCGGGTAGCGCCCTCCCGAGAAATTCGTGACTTTCAAAATTATTTGTAGTGGTAACAAGCAGCCGAATACCGTCGTGTTTGCCTTATTGTCCGGACTTGGAGCAGCAACACTCGTACTAAATCAAAACTACCCTAGAACAGTAAGATAGAAGAACAAACATGAAAGGAATTATTTGTGTCAACCACCTACTTAAAATTTGTATTTATACGAGTCTGAAAATTAAACGTTTGTTCCAAAGATTAAAAGTCGGGGACCAACAATTTCTCTCAATTAATAATATTTCATTGTTCAAAGCCGACCTCGATCTGTGTAGCCGGTCTACAGAAACAATCACTCAAATAGGCTGTTCAAATTGAATATTAATCGCCATTTTCACTGAAGAATGGGAATAATCTGAAAGGCGAGTCCAGAGACCGGAGGAAATAAATTTGTAATGCAAAGTTAGAAATTCCATTCCTGTGTTACCGATAAGTAAACGCTTTTACGAAGAGTAAGGCACAAAGGTAAGAAAGAATACGTTTAGCATTTACTTTGCGATTGTGACAGTTACAAGGAGACGCGGACTTGCGAAGACGCCGGTGGGAGTAATCCAGTGCGGGCCAAACGATTAAACGTTGAGCCAATAAGGGTATTCCGCAATTTATTAGCCTTGCAAATTCGATGCTGCCGCTACCCTCTATGAAATATTGCAGCGGCCGCAACAGCCTTCCCGCGCCGCGCCGCGTCCATGCCGACTTCGCAACGTTACACCCCTATTTTAGCTCTAATTAAAAAGCCATCAAAGAGTTTTCAGTCATTAATCATGAAACTGTTAACGGTGAATGCCGACTTCCCTCCGAGTCCGAGCTGAGGAAAAAGCGAGGATTAGGATATTAACAAAATGCCTAAAATATTCAGGGTTAGTGGAGTGGCAAGCCGCTTGTAAAAAATACGGCCTCGTCGGTACTGATTTCGCAGGTTTAATGCGGATGAATCTTAAGTTGTTTCCAGCGGTTTAAAGGATTGAGAACCCTTCTTTTTAAATACTGGGAAAAATACCAGCGATATTTTTAAGCTTCGTAATTAACCGCGGTTATACTTTTGTGTTTTTCTTTCTTTCCTCCTAAATGGTAAGAACGAAGAAATTATATTTACCTTTAAGTATTTGAGTTGGGAGATAAAATGAAAAGTGGATTAAAGGTAACTCGAGACGAGTTGGTTGCTCTGCGTAGCGTTTTATCGTTTAAGTGACACAAATCATTTTTAATTCAAAAGGCTGAAACCAGGTCTGGTGTGCGTCAAGTTCCGAATATGCTCGGTGATTGCCACGATTAGTCGGCAAGGAGTGTTTGGCTGTATTGCAGCGAGTCGATTCGCTGCGAGCGGGGGCGGTCTGTCGATTGCATTTGCAATCGCAGTAATTCGATGTCGGCGCTAACTCGCTGTCACCCGATTATCTAAACAATCGCCGCTCGACGCGCATTGATTCCGAACACCGCTGATGAACCGCTCTGTCCACGGCTCTACGAATATTTGGCTTTTAGAAATAGTGTGATTTTTAAACGTTATTTCGCTTACAGTCAGTTTATTTTACTTTCTGTTATTTCGTTACAAAACTTTCCTGTTATTTTCTTTACCCGTTTTATGCTATAAACGACTTAATAAATACTAATGAATAAGTGCTTTCTCGGCTAATCAAATCTAATTATACGTTAAATAACAGAACAAAGTTATGTTTGCATAATCAAATAGTTTAGATTTCAAACCGTTCATTCTGAGTTTTTTCATATTACAGAATTTATTTAGAAACTATAATGAACTTTTCGGTGCCGGACAAACATTCAGGATACCTATGTGAATGATGTAACGATGAGAAACATATGAAGTAGTCTTTTTCTCATTATGACTAGAAGCCTATCCTTAGCATGGGGACGTATACATTACTAAATTTAACTGATATGACAAAACAAGGAAACATTTTGGGCATTCGGCAGGACTCGACGCTGCAACATCGGCATTCCCTGCCAGGTTCTTTCCAATCTGTTTTGAGCTACAGATGTACCCGTGTAGGCTGAATATGATTAGTTTATGTTATTATCGACCTGCTAATTAAAAACCTTGCATTTTATTTACTTTGCAGTACTAAACTGGGCTTGACCTTTCTAAAATTGCCTTTATTAAAAAAAAAGTAAAACGTTGCTGCAGCGTCGGTCGAACAAGTAGAGCTACGTAGAAGTGGGGTTTTCAATTATCCAATCAACCGCAGGTAACGGATTAGGAGAGTATTTTGTACGTATTCTGATTTATCGGCTCTGCAACAAGCTGGAGGACGAGTAGCTTCGATTCGCTTTTGTAACTACCTATACAACCAAATCTGGTCGTGGCGACTGAAATTTCGGTAATGAACTAATCTGCACCAAAATTCTGGTCGCAGATCAGTAATCGTTAATACTCTTTACGGCTGTGTGTGATTTTATCCCTAAAATATAGTATTTATGTTTCGGAAATTACTCACTTCTTTTCGACTTGAAGAAACTAAGCAGTAACAGCGACTAGATTTGTTACTAGTGTAGTAACACAACGATGTTACAGTTACTAAATGGCGACCAAAATGGTTATATTAGTATATAAGTCACTTATTAACTACTAGCGGACGCGCGCGACTTCGTTCACGTAAAATTAGTAGCCTATGTCCATCGGGAATAGTGTAGCTTTCTATCTGTGAAAGAATTTTTGAAATCGGTTCAGTAGTTTCAGAGATTACCCCCTACATACAAACAAACTAACAAAAAACAAACAAACAAAGTTTACCTCTTTATTATATTAGTGTAGATGTAGACTAACCCGTTCCGACTTCGTACGGATACAGTTAAGATGCATAGTCGACCAAGAAATTCTTAACCGCTTTTTGACGGTATTACAAAGGGATGAGGTTCAATAGTGCAATAATAACTTGGGCGCCCGTACATAAAAACCTTCTTAAAAATCTCTAAATGACAGTGAAAACCGCATCTAAATCCGTTGCGTGGTTTAGAAGAAGTAGGCGGCCGAAGATATGAGGACAGATATGAACGGACATACAGAGACTTTTTTTTATACTATATAAGTGACCCGTCTTTGCACGGTTATGATCGGGATGTAATGTACATAAAAACCTTCCTTAAAAAAATCTCTAAATGACAGTGAAAATTGCATAAAAATCCGTTGCGTGGTTTAGAAGGAGAAGGCGGCCGAACATACACTATAAGGATTTAGGACAGACAGGAACCGGTAGCAACTTTATACTTTCTAGAGACAAAGAAGATTCAAAGATAGACATAAACATTTCATTATAAAAGCTAAGCTGTTAATGTCAAATTGGTTCTGTTTAATCAGTAAATAGGACTTTGAAAAAAAAAGTGTATACCTAAATAATAAACTTAAAGTCAATCCGGCTGCTAAATGTGGGTTAAAATCGAGTTGCAACGTCTACCTAATCTAACCAATTGATATCTAGCTGATGTAAAATAAAAGTTTGTAAAAAGGTCAAAGTGTTCATGTGTAGTACAGATATGTAATAAAAGTAAACTTTGATGTTTGATAAGCCAAAGTCAGGCGCGGCTTACTTCGCGAACCGATAAGAACATCGGCACACCACTGCACTGGGGCCGGTGCACTTGAGTTGCTGCGCGTGCGAATATTCATTCGCACGCACGAGTTATACAATAGACAGAGCAGCACACAGTAGGACGCTTTTTGTACCTAAACGCCGTTTTTGTTCGAAGTAAAACTTCTGTATCTAATAAAATCTAGCTACAGACCCCAGAGCTAGATTGACCCGTCACTATACTGAAGATATCCCGGACGTCAGCATGTACGAGTATGGCTCTCAAACAACTCAAAAATAATAAAGCTCCAGAGGATGACGGAATCACAGCCGAACTTCTAAAGGCAGGAGGAAAACCGATCCTCAGGGCCCTTCAGACCTTGTTTAATTCCGCCATTCACGAAGGGAAAACGCCGAAAGCATGGAGCAGAAGTGTGGTGGTGCTTTTCTTCAAGAAGGGTGACAATACGCTGCTGAAGAACTGTAGGCCCATCTCACTTCTGAGCCATGTTTACAAGTTGTTTTCGAGAGTCATTACGAACCGTCTCGCTCGCAGGCTTGACGACTTCCAGCCTCCCGAACAAGCCGGTTTCCGAAAAGGCTTCAGTACCGTAGACCACATACATGCGTTACGCCAGGTTATACAGAAGACCGAGGAGTATAACCTCCCCCTTTGCTTAGCATTTGTGGACTACGAGAAAGCTTTCGATTCGATCGAAACCTGGGCTGTACTGCAGTCTCTCCAGCGGTGCCAAGTTGACTACCGGTACATCGAAGTGTTGAAGTGTCTGTACGAAAACGCCACGATGTCAGTCCGACTACAGGACCAGAATTCTAAACCTATTCCGCTGCGGCGGGGAGTCAGACAGGGAGATGTGATCTCTCCAAAACTGTTCACCGCCGCACTGGAGGATGTTTTCAAGGTTCTGGACTGGGATGGGCTTGGCATCAATGTCAACGGCGAAAACATGACTCACCTTCGGTTTGCCGACGACATAGTGGTCCTGGCCGAGACCATGGAAGGCCTAAGTACAATGCTCAATGACCTCAGTAGGGCCTCCGGGCGAGTCGCACTTAAGATGAACATGGATAAGACGAAAATTATGTCGAACGCCCATGTAGTTCCAACTCCCGTAAAGATCGGAGACTCTACGCTTGAAGTTGTGGACGATTATGTGTACCTGGGACAAACTGTCCAGTTAGGTAGGTCCAACTTCAACAAAGAGGTCAATCGGCGAATCCGACTCGGTTGGGCAGCGTTTGGGAAGCTACGAAACATCTTCTCGTCCAAGATACCGCAGTGTCTGAAGACGAAAGTCTTCGAGCAATGTGTATTGCCAGTGATGACGTACGGTACTGAGACGTGGTCGCTAACAAAAGGCCTCATAAGAAAGCTCAAGGTCACTCAAAGGGCAATGGAGAGGGCTATGCTCGGAGTTTCTCTGCGAGATCGAATCAGAAATGAAGAGATCCGCAGAAGAACCAGAGCCACCGACATAGCCTTAAGAATTACTAGACTTAAGTGGCAGTGGGCGGGGCACATTGCTCGCAGAACGAATGGCCGATGGGGCCATAGAGTTCTCGAGTGGCGACCGCGTACCGGAACACGCAGCGTAGGTAGACCCGCCACAAGGTGGACCGATGACCTGGTGATCGTTGCGGGAACCCGCTGGATGCAAGCAGCACAAGACCGGTCGTTGTAGCGATCCTTGGGAGAGGCCTATGTTCAGCAGTGGACGTCTTTCTGCTGAAATGATGATGATGATGATGATGAAAACTTCTGTAACTTGTACTATTATTTATTCTGCGCCTTAGTTTTAAGTAGTTGTACAGCTTTCAACGTCCACTCAAACCAATTTGAAGGTAGTTTTTTTAGTCTCCTTACTTTTGGTGTACTTTGTCTCGATCACACAGAAATAATCGTCCGTGGGTATCTTGTATATCTGAGCTATAGGTTGGAATACGGGCGTGCGGCAGCATTCAAGTGCTCTTTGGCGGGCACTCGACGGCCGAGTCCGAATCACGACTGATATCGATTATGGCCGATGATCCCCGAAACAATGGGCTCTTTATCATGATTGTGTCGGCAAAATTCACGCTCAGGATTATAACAGGATTATAAATATTGTATTTATATATTGACGATTCATGCGGGTATGATAAAGCGCTTTTTTCGCAACGTTTCACGTCCGCTTCCCGCTTCGCAAGTGTTTTGCCGTAATTTATTCAGCTAGTCGCATGTCTCTTTTTAAGTACACGTTTAAAAAATGCTAATAACGTTTAACGGTATTTTATTGTTCCCTTGTCTGCATTCTTCTGGTCCTGGTTTGTGCGTGATAAATGTACCCAATGATTATCAATAGCTAGCAATAACGTTTTTACGATAAATCAATAAAAAAGGCCACCAATGCTATTAAACCTTACGAAAACAGTCCCGTAGTATAGTTTATCGTTATAGTAGCGTGATCCCGAGCCAATTTACGTTAGTTTGGGGGAACAAAGTAAAAAAGAATAACAATAAAGTAATACAATTTGGGGCCCGTGGCGGTCGACGTCGTTACCTATTTGTACGGGGGACGCGTAATTTAATGAAAGAGTAGGATTCATTCCCATCGTTATTCAATACCAAAATTACATTACTAATTAACTTAATCGAAATTGCACTCAAATCTTCGCAACTAACTAATTTAAGAATCAGTGCAGCATAACATGACATATTTTCAATATATAGCTAGCTCTGTTAATCAGGTTGTAATATTCTAAACTAATACTACTGAACTGATGAGATGGAAAATGTATAGATAGTTTATACCGACGAATGATTCAAAAATGTTTTAGCAGCAAATTGTAAGTGTTCTTAAGTCTAGGGCAATAGCTAGCTGCAGATTCTCCAAATAAGAGACCGTCTCATTTAAACCGAAAGCCTCAGGCGCAATACCTGATAAAGGCACTCCATAATTAATTTTGTAACCCCCCAAATATTTTGGAGTATGTCATGATTTCGCTTGCATTTGACATCTCATAGTACAGTGAGTTCGTGTAGCATACTCGGATGCGACGTTAACTGTACCTTCACAATGTCATTAGGGAAATTGGAGTCGTTAATTTATAAAGGCCTTCAACTGCTTTGCCATCGACGTATTTAAATCGGTAATCCCGCGGTTTGTTTTACGGCAGTGATATCGGGCAATTTATCGGTGGTCGTAAACGTACGTTTAATGCAGTGAGGATCGATGTTTGATAAACGAATTGAATGAGAGCAATCGGTTGCGCAATCTTGCTTCATTTTTCCCTTTTTTCTTTAATTAGATTTCCGAACCAAGACTGCTGAAGGTTTCGCTTTTGTGTTAGTCGGGCACGCTATTCTATTAAATTTAAATTTGATGCAGTTAAAAGTATTTGTGACATTATATGTTAATTATTAAAATAAGTTAAATTTTCAAACAGGCTATCACAAATTGATCGATACGGTTGAATGGGGTATGAAATAAATGGACTATGTTCATAATTAAAAGACTTTCATTAACCCCGAAGTTCAAAGAGCTTCTTTAAAAAATCTTAAATAAGTTGTATTAATGTTGTGTGGTGTCCATAAATACCTATTGTGTGGTGATGCGCCAGTCCGATACACACTTGGCTGGTGTTTTTGTTTAAAATAGTCGTTTCATTACCCATTTTGTAATAGCTGCAAAAAGCACTATCTACTCGAATTCGTTCTGTTATATCATGTACTTTATTATAATTAGGACTAGGTATTTAATTATCACTGGGATTTTAAGAAAAGTTGCAAAGATTGTACTTATATTTAGTGTTAACAAATGTCAACACATGGCATTGCTCGTCAGACAAAATTTGTAGACGCAGGAAAACTACAGACAGACAAACGAAGATAACAACTTTGTTTCATGCTTTGTAAGGATAAAGATCTGTGGTAAAATCGAGGGCCCATTTGAATGGCGGAATAGTTGGAAATTTCAATCATACAATTGACGTAACAGTGCACCAATAATAATGTCCTTTGAGAACAATGCCAATTGCGTCCTGCGCAACTGAGACAACCATTGCCAAATTATACGATAATTTAAGTAATAAAAAGTAATTAATGGTCGCTAAATTACGTAAAAATTTATTAATATTAGGCTTATTGGACGACTGTTTCTCGAACCTTTCTATTTAATTGAGACTTCTGTGCCATGAAATTTCACTATCTCCAACTATGCTTTACACGCTGACGCGTAATTTGATAACTATCGACAGATCAAACGCGTTTTAATACATCGCAAACTCCAAACCTTTCAAAACCAACTAAGCATTTAAAAACAAGTATAAAATCAAAACCACGTACTCAAAAACCTTTTAATTTACCGTGTTTTGATGGGAAGTGTCAATAGTCGCGCGAGCACGGCGGGTGTAAGGTTATACCAGCCAAACATCGACGCGCAGTGCTTAAGTGCGAAAACAAAACGGAAAGAACTCAATATGGATCAAATTACGTTTAAGCGGACTGCATTCGGATAAAAGGACGTATTGATCGCGCTACCAGGCGTCGCCTTGTTAGTTTTTTATTCGCTCGCGAATTTGACAGATGCTGGTCATGTTTGTTTTGCTGATGCTTTTAACGCGCATCGAGGATTAAGTCATAACTGTGCTTAATCTGCTGGCTGCTCCAATATGGAGGCTAGAAATGGAAACAACGCCGTCCGGAAGGCATGAATATAGTCGATTTTTGAATTGTTGGAAATTATTTATCTATGGTATAACTTTTACAAAATTCGCTATTATCGGTTGAATAATAGCTTATCTAGGGATTGGAAAATCGACTACTACTAAATAACTAATAATAAGTACTACTAAATAATAAAAGAATGAAAATTATTTTGGAATTCGGATTTCGTAATAACAACGCGCTTTTTTGGTTAAAGCGTTATCTGAAACTACAGTTAAACTACTTTCAAATGTGTTTTTGCTAACATTCTTGGAATTTGTCGAACATCCATCGCATGACTAAAGATAACGGTCCAAAAGTTGTGCACGATTAATTTGTTTTCTTCAGTAACTGCAATTCATTTTTAAATTAATAAAAAAAGGAGACATTTCAGAGGGAGGATTTATTTCTGACATTACAACCGCAATTTTTTCAATTTACCCAAAGGCTGACTGACAAGGAATGCCTCAAGGCATAAGTCCACCTTTTGCACACTTTCATTTTTGTAATTGTAAAGTTTAAATCAATAAATAATATATTTTTTTCAAACTGAATGATTATATTATACATTCATTTATTATCTTACTTTACAGGTTTTTGAGTGAATTTTAAGGGATGAAATCTAATAAATAAAATGATACAAAAAATACTGCATGGCACGATGTTATGGTATGGTTCATCTTACAAAACATACATATAAGAACCCTATATACAAATATAATACACATGAGATATACGTCGAATTTTTTACAAGGAAAATGATCTTTTAAGTATAGTATATAGGAATAAGCGGAAGGTACCTGTGCCAAAGCAAAATCAAACGTGTTGCCTAGCAAATAGTAACTTTACCTAACAGGGGATATCAGGTTGTACTCCAAATGTATTTGCTTAAATGTACCGATGTTTCTGTAGCCTACGTAACTGTCGGGTGAAATTGCACGATTTGTAGGTACGAGTAGGCGCCCGCAGCAAAGAGCAACGAACATTATGCCTGAAACCAAATCTTAATTAAGTCTAGCACCTCTACAGCGGGAACTAATTAAACTTATTCCATTATTTCTGCTAACGAAATTCTAAGAGAATGTCCGGGGACAGCCTGCTGGAAGGATTTGTCGTTATTACGCTGAAGGTTCTATTTGGCGGGCGAAAGTTTTCACACGCGTAGTTGATACGTTGATAATAAGACGACTTAATGATAGATTAGAACATTGAAATGCCTTTATTTGGATTTCCGTAATGTAATGCTTTAATCTTCAATTGACTACTTCTTTTGTTGCTCAATCAAAATAAACAATAGAACGTAAAAAAGGGGCTTGGAATGCATTAGCCTTTCTCACGTTATTGCTAACCTAAGCTAGCTAAATTCCTAAACGCTCAGTAAACTTAGAATTCGTAACATATGTTTCGTCTTTACCTTTCATTGTACCGTGTACCTTCGATTGAAAGGAACAAGAAATATTTCATTTAAAAGCCCTTAGTCAACTGTTATGAATAAGGGATTAAGACTATGTCAATCCTTTCTGCTTACCAGGTAGATTGATAGCAGTTTAGATGTTAAACTGCAAATGAAATACTAAATTAATACAAATAGTGTCACTCGAGGTGGCTCATATTTCATCATATTACAAACAAAACAACAAATGAAATGCCACGGCGACATTTAAAATTAATTTTCATTCGATCAGAACAAAAAGTTAATCCCGCAATTGATTGCTCATCGTTTTTGTCACTCGCGAACACACGAATGCTGCTCTAGGTGCAATTTCGAAAAGTACTGATGATTCGAGCACAAAGCGAGTGCCTCGGAGCAGAGATTAAGTAAGTAACTTGTGCGGTTTCGATTGTTCGAACGTTTCGCACAAAGGCTGAAATTTTCCAGACGGCAAGAATTTTGATGGCTCCCTCAACAATGGCGAATCAGTGAATCCTGCCCTCTGCTAACTGTCGTACTTAACGCATTCAATAAGTCTTTTAAAATACCTTCAAGTCATTATTTAATAATTTAAAATATAAACTAATTTAATAACTTGGAAGTAAACACCAACAGTTAACAAAATTGAAATACGAAAAATGAAATAACATAAATATTCAGTATTAAAAATATTTGCGTAGCTTTATTGCATATTTACTTAAATACATTGTTAAAATTATGTTCGCAAAATCTTATTTACAACAATGAACGATAAATGTAAAAAACGTTGCAATCATGAGCAATTTATGTAGTATTATATTTTTGCGAAAGAACATGTAAATAAAAAACCACAAAGAATAAAGAAACACATAAAATACAGAGTTGTAGAAATTTTTACATGCTGTCTCATAAGACATACCGCAAGGTTCCATTGGATGACTTGCTAGTTGTCTTGCTAGTATTTCTGACCTTTATAAACTGACTCAGGCTAGAAATAAAACGAAAATTAACCGTATTAATAACTCCTAATTTTACTTAGCAAATTCTTCTTTAAATTTATAAATACAAATACGTAAAGGAAAGATGAATACAAAAACAGGCTCCACAACAATTTCACACCAACATTACTTATGTCAGTTTTGGTCAGCTCAGCACTGTTAAATATTCATTAAGCTCTCAAAATACGCATTATTTTCCCCTGCGCGACACGTTATCGCCGCAGTTTCATCAACGAATATTTCCCAACAGCTCGTTGGCATTCAGCAAAAAGTGAAAAATATTGCACCTATTGCATTTTTGAATTACCGTTCAATATTTTAATATTTGCCTTGCAGAAAAGTGAAAAAGTGAGTTATGGAGGTATTAAACTTGTTTTGGATGAAATATTTTCTATCATCGGCATTCCAGTACCTGGACGGTGGAACAAATAAATACATATGAAACGAGAAATCCTCTTACTGCCGCCATCGCCGCATGAAAGCGGCGGTCATTTTATCCTGAGTCCACTGCAGTGTTTAAGTAAAAGGAATACACTTCTACTTTGAATGCGAGTATTATGCGAGTAAATGGAAAGGAAAAAGAATACGAGCAGCAACTAAAAACTGCTTAGGAGCGCTGCCTTTCGTTTTATATTTGAACATTCGCATTGTGCAATCAGCAATGCATTGTAGTTAGCTTTTGATTTAAAGTATCCACTTGTATACTTTTTTCTGAAGGTAGTATCATTATCCAATACATTTCATATCATGCAATAACTACTATCGAGACTATTCTGCCTTAATGTAAGTATGTTTTAAAGTTAGGGAAAAAAAAATTTGAACAATTTGATCCAGTCACAGTGATAATTATTCAATCGTACACTAAGTGACAATGCCAGGTAACTAGGTCCACAACTGGCAACTAAATTAAACAGACAACACAAGATAAAACGCGCTGATCAGCGTCGAATAGCTAAGCGTTCGGTTCCCGAAAAGTGGTTTGACGAAGGTAACCCGTCCTAGTCTTCAAGCCTTTGTCTCGTGAGAATACAATGGACAGTCGCAATGGTTCTGAGATGCGATATGGGACACCCTCGCCTCACGTCTACGTGACCAAATTTTAAGCGAAATGTTTTGCGGCGCTACCTACGGTTAAAATAAGTAATGTCATCTCCCTGAGGGAAGCGGCCATCGTAGCATCTTCAACCGACGGGTTAAGGCAGCTCCATATTAAAACCCCTCTCTAACCAGCTGATTTTATTATTAAAAAGCAAGTATCCACCTGGATTTACATGACATGTTTTAATTAAATTTTATCTTTTTTATTGGGTAGTTTAATTAAAAGTAAACAGAGTTGATGTAAAAAGGCTAAACTTTCATGTTCGTAGATTTAATACTTTTATAGTACAAGTTTATGTAAAGTTCTTCAATAAACAAGTGTAACAAAAACAAGCTTCAAAATGTTTGTGAATATGTCGTTAATTATTTAATTTACTATATGATAATTTATGTCCTGATTTAAATTAATCGTAATTAATAGATAATCACTGATAAGGCTTTGTTAAGTCGTAAAGTTTTAGTTTTCAAGTGGAGCGTATCATATCGCGTTAAGGGCTTTAATAATCGTCTATAAAACGTGGCTTTACAATACGACAGCATGTTTATGATAAAATGATCTAGAGGTAATATCCGTTAGTTGAGCCCATTTCATACGCGCCATGGTCAGCCGGTCAAAGGCTTGTTGGAAGTTTTGACTAGAACGGAAGCCGCGTCCTCGGTGAGCTCCTTCACTTATTGTGAGCTCTTCTTTTTTGCCTTTTTCACTTTTTCCCCGACTGAGTGTGCTTATTCTTTGAACTCATTCTGTATATTTTTGTTTGGACATTTGCCTCTGATACCGCTTACCCTCGCCGAGTTTAAGTTGTTGGTAATTTTAGTTCGTGCTTTGCAGAATTTGTTTCGCGTTTCAACGTAGAAAATGTTTTGTGGTTTTGTTGCAACCAAGGCTGTAATTAAAAGGTTTTTTAGGTTCATCTTTAAATAAGAGAATGATTTTGTTGTTTCCGTTTTTATCTTACTGTCAATAATTTAATTTAAAATTTAAGTATGCAAATGTTTCAGCACATTACTTGAAAACTCTGTTCAGCTGGGTACCCCAGAATACAATAATACTTTTGCCTCCCCTAAATGACACAGTGGAGCAGATATACAAGAGCATCACCCGCCAGCTATAGACAATGTAGCGTTTAAATTGAACATTCGTGTAGTTCATCAAACCCTTTCATTAAGCGCCATCCAGCTATATCGTACAGCGAGTTGGCAAAACACTGCCCTACTAATGACAGGCCGGGCTCGCGGCGTTTGTCCGTCCGCGTTTACTTTGGCAAAGAATCATCCCAAACTTATTTGGCCCTTTCAACCCGCCGGCCGTCCTGCAGCTTAACCCTCTGTAATTAGCAACATACTAGTTTTGTTGCTGCTTCACTCGTCCGACGATACATTTAAATGTTAATGCGAAAAACTCATTTGGTATTAAATTTAACTTAACAATTTTATTTGAGCTGTGAAGTTTGAAGCGTTGGACCGTTCCGTTAGCTTGACGCACTGTTTGACGTTTGAAGTGACGTCTTGTGGTTAATTCCATTTAGAGTTAAAATAATCCTTAATATTTCTTTGTTTTCGAGACTTCTAGAAATTGAAATAAAAGCACAATTTGAACAGTTTTTATCACAAATACATATTGTAATCAAATAGCCTTTATTAACAATCTTACAAATTAATTACATCTTTAGTTCAGACATATTCTAATAAATAGTAATAATCCTTTCTGTGTTTTGTCTTCGGGTTTTGGTTAACTTATTTCATGTGCCTTTTTAAGAGTTGTGATTGAAGCTAGGATTACTAAAACGAATCGGAGTTTGGTTAGTTGAGTCTGCGAATACAAAAAATATTAACCCTAGTTTTTCCCCGCGAATTTGTCTGCGTTGATTTTGGATTATATTCTAACTTTCACTCCTCTGCCAACCCCTTACATGGTGAAATTTCCGAAAAACCTTCCTTAGTGCACCTTCTCATCCCCTATTACATACATTTCTTATTTTATCTGTAGCGGTAAAGGCAGTCTGTAAGTCAGCAAAGGAACTCTATTATATTTATAGACGTAGGCCTCTTTATGTAAAAATAAAAGTAACAAGGCATCATTATAACTCTTTGTATTTTGTACTTTATACATTAAAAATCTATAGAAAAATTAAAATCATTAAATTGTAGGTACAAAACGTCAGGTAATTCGGAAGTAAAAAATGTTACAGTCTGCCAGTTTGGCAGTATTCCCGAGAATTCTAAACTTAAGTGTGCTTCCCAAAAACACAAAAAAAGAGGGCTACGCAAAGTAGAATTTAATAAGAATTCCAACAAAAAACCTTAGCACAACTACAGGGCGTGCATGCGATGCGTGCAGCTGACGCCAAAAATATGGCATATTATGATGTCCCTAATCTACTTCACGGTCGGATGGACGGGCGCTGTCGATAACAATAACCGACTTAATACGCCCGATAATCGGTTTTACTATTCGAAAACATCCGTGATTGACACTTTTGATGACGTTCGAGCTGAGCTGAACGAACGCCCCGAGTTTGAAAGCAATAGATTTACGTTATTCAGAGGGGGAATATGTTTTATTCGAAATGAAATAAACCTCTGGAGGTTATAAATCCGACGACCCTGAAAATTTCAGTTCGAAAAGTTTCCGCTTCAGAAAGATCTTTCGTGTATTTTCTAGTTCCAACCTGTTTATTTAAAAATATTTAATAGTCTTCACCCTAAGGCAAGTTATGAAAACAGTGAACAGAATAAATAACGAGATAGACTTCCTCGACAAGGCTGAACTTCAATAATTCTAGTAATTTAAGGTTGGAGTGGATTTATCGTCGGAATAAACTCAACGAAAAATACATAAACAGGATTAGTTATCGTTTCGTCAAATCAAATATCCGGATGATAATGAAATGGGAACAAGTGTAGCATGCATTGCTGATACCCATTAAGTGTGGTCAGGTTTAATGACACAAGTTCCCGCATACATTTTAGTCCTGAGCAAACTGTTTAGCCCGCCATGTTTAATGGATGGTAAATTACACATTAATATTGTGGCGTAGGATGACCACGTCTAGGCCTCCAAAGCCTGAACAGTAATAACAATTACAAACTGCCGCAACTATGCTAAATTATTATGCCCCGATATAATTTGTCAATAATCTAGTGAACACCGTTGTTAACTTAATTGATGACCATGTTTGTTGAAACTTCTTGTTTGGGACTTAAATCCTACCATCGGCATCGTAGTAAGCAATGACCTAACTAATGCTTCCTTTTATTTTATGCAAAAGGATATTTTCATGCATGCAATTTAAATAGTATAGAATGCTATATAAGAAAAAATAATACTTAGATTATTTTAGGCGATTCAGACGAATGGATAGTTGAGAATGGTTCACTAAACATTCTCGACACTCGATGTCTCTCTTTGTTGTCATTGACCCTGACTACGAAGCTATTGAGGTTGCGGGTTCGATTCACACGAGGGGTAGGTAGATATTTGTATGATGAATTTGAATACTTACACCCCATTAGTTGATGTTATTTATATTTAATATAAGTATGTATTTCAAAATTTAAATGGCATTTCTAGTCGTCGTAGTAGGTTCAAGATTTGCCTATTTTGGGAATAGTTTTTTTTTTGAAGTGCAAATCAGTTTGTCTCATTAATTATTTCCCACTGTCTTAAATATAGTCTTAGATATTTTATCTTGGTGTTTTAATTAAAATGGTTCTCCCGAACTCGAAATAATAACTTGAAGCTATGTATATCAGTAAACAAAATAAAATACAGCTGGAACATACATCCATGTAATTTTTTTTAGCAACTGACATGTTTAATGTACTAACTGTGTGTTTTTGAATAATAAAATGATTTGTTTGATTTTATTTATATACTTTTCAACATATTGACATAATTTGTATACTACCTAGGTACCTATACCTCAAACTCGTCAAGTGCGTAGAGGCGAAATATTAACTACTCGTTCTACAACTGTATTAAAATCCTCACTCTCGGCATCATTGTCGGGAGGGCAATGAAACAAAAGAATTATTCCGTCTCGCTTCCACGCATTGATATTAATATTTCCTTCTCGCATGTACGGTGGACCCTTGAAAGCGTCTCACTTATGAATGTGTTAGTGATAGTAGCGTTTAGATTACACGGGCGTGTGTGTACCTTGACGTGAACACGTCGTTTTACAAAATGCACCTTAGCGGAATCCTCGAGGATCCCACCGCGTTGTTCCGGATATATCGTTTTCTATGACGTTACGAATAAAGTAAAACAAGATAACAGTAGCAGTAAAATAGTTAATAAATGCAACATACGCTTACCTTTTCTGTGTCTCACGTGGTATTTGCTTTTTGGATTCGTTGGAGTGCAACATGATTGCTCGAAGTAGAAATTGTATGAACTTTCTACTTCAGAGGTCTGTTGAACTGCTTGTGACCGAACTTGCCAGCCGACTCCGAGGAGCAGAAACACGAGCCATCGGACCAGCAGAGCGAAACCTCCCATAGTCCGCACACTTGGGTACATAGTTAAATTATAAATCACTTGCACTGCCACTAACAGTCAACGTTTGTTCTAACTTGCTGCCGAAGCTTTGCTAACTTTAAATTTTCTGTGAAAAAAGAGAAGAAACAAATGATACCTGTCTTCCGAATTATCTGCGATCACTTCGTTAACAATGTAGATATATCATTAAATTATGTAGATGTATAAGGTATTGAAATTGTGGATCAAAATAATTTATTCTATAAACAAAAGTACTATGTTTCTAATTATTATTTCAAAGTAAAATGAAAGCGAATAATTACAAAGTAAACAACTCGGTTACTTTTAATAGTTACTTCTACATTGGAAACAAACGGTCGGTTGATAAGATTTCTGGTGCGTGTTAGAGCATAATTACAATAATTATTGTGGAAGGTACATTTTTATCAATCATTGATATCAAGGTCCGGCGCACTTCATTTTATTTTTGATTTTTTTGTTTTGTATTTTAATAATAGAATATTATTATTGGAGTGACTCCCTCTAGCTTATGATTGAAACGATTAGGTATTCTCCATGTAAAAAAGGCGACATACTTAACTAATTTCGTCGAACTGTAAATTATTCGGTATATTATTTATAATCAGCAGGCGGGCCATGGTATGCTAGTGATTGTTACTTTAAGTAAAATACCTACGTTTATTTTACGTTAGCTTTGGTTGTGAGATTTACGGTTGAGGTTATTTTTTGATAATTTAACTTACAAAACGATTTCACCAAATCATGTTAATTGTTCGCAGTTCATATTCATAATTTTACAATAATAATAGTTGTACTGCTAAGTTAATTGTTATTAAATTCAATTTTGTTTACCAAGGAGCCGGCTCGCGTAGCTCGCTGTAGGCCTAAATAATTAATATACGACGCGCGACGGGTAAAGTCTAGAAGTCTAGATACAATTTCCTAGATTTCAAATACAAAGCGCTTACTATTTTTAGCAAGAACATTGAATGTTACTAGTTATTAAAAATCTATAATCAAATGCAAAAAACACTACTTACAAAGTGCGGTTTGGCATTAAATCTTTTACTTTAATATTTTTTAATGCTGTGCAATAAATATTGATTAATTTAAATAAAACAGTTGATATGTGTTAACTGTTGGAAAAATGAAAAACCAAACGAAACAAAACCAACATAATCATTACTCAGGCTACACGCCGTTTGCCGCCACCGTCAAATAATAAATCCAATAAAGGGATGTAAAAAACAGCAACATACACATGCCCATTTCACAATAAGAATGACAATTTCGCTTGTTGATTTTACATTAAAAAAGTCTATGGTCGTGGGGTTCGTTAATGGGTGTATAGGCCATTACGACCCACCGTCGGCTAAGCACACCTCTGTAATGGAAACCGCATGGCGATATGCAACAGGGGTATGACGACATTACGCAACGTCCCTTTATTTTAACCTATTATAGGACACATTTCGCCCGATTTAATGGCCACATTCGAAATAAAGTCCAAATAAAATTAGGTTTAGTAACCGTTACGAAAGGTAACGGGGTTCAGACCGCGGCCAAACGAATAAAAGGTTCTGTTATGACAAACATAATGCAATGTCAAGACACATCATTGTGACTAAAGGCTCGATTAAACAAGCGAAAGTATTGAATGTGGAACTGACTGACATGAAACTCGTGTAAGAAATCTTACATGGGTGGGCTTAATAAATTTTAAATACGGTAAACTGCTTACAAGTAGAGTTTAGTTCTTCCTACATCATACTTCCTACGTCATAAAACTATAACTATTGACAGTCTTATATTGATGTATCTTGTAAAATCATTGAAATAGTCGTCATTTTTACGAAATTAATACGAATATTGCAAATGTCTAAACGTATTAAATATTTTATTAAATATGATATCCAGACCACTGTTAAGTAAAATTGAGTTTCAAAATGAAACATGAGTATGACAAAAACGATGTAATTTTGGTAATGTGCTCGACGTACAAATAATAAAAACGGGAACAATTTGATGCTTTAAGGATTTCACATAAATAATTATAAAACTTTGAATAAGTAAGTCCATAATCGCGGAGATTACAGGGGAAAGGTATCAGTGAATAAGTAAATATCATCCAGTAAATTTAACTCAAAGTATCCCTCGTCACATGACCGATATCTCGCGCTGAATGCTATCAGGGATCGCCTCATGAAAGAGTCCGGCGATGAATTAAATAAACGAGGCCTAAAAGGGATAGAAATGTTTACCCTTCAAGATGTTTTAATGTGATAAAATGGCCAAAATGGATAGAGTTACTTATTTTGTATTGTCGCTGTACAAAAGACCAAAAAACAAATTACAGAAGCCTGGTCAAAGTGGTTCAGACGTTGACGAATACGCGGTTTTCGTAAATCGACATCCCTAAATTATTTTGATGAGTGTTATTGTAGTCAAAAAACGAGAAGATCTTTTCGCAAAAAAGCGCCAAGTCATAATTTTATCAAAGTGAATAATCGTAAGCACGGCATTTTGCACATGACTGGTATGAGCGTGCAGTCGCAAAACGTGTGATTGTAAAGGCTATCATGTGGAGAGGGTTCCTCTAAATTTTAGTTGAAATGATTAATGATATCGGTTTAGCGCGTGAATGAATTTTGTTCAATTGACAGTAGATCTTTTAGAGTAAACATTTCCAATCTCCCCCATTCTAAAATCGTACTTGAAGAGTATCAACATTAAACTCGTTTCGCATTTTATTTGTATCCTTTGGGATCAAGGAGATGGGCTGGGAGTTATGGTTTGAAGGATGAAATGAAAAAAGGACATTAAAAATCATTTATCATACTTCATTCTGACTAGAGGTTTTAAATTGATCATTCCGTTCAGTATCCTTAAGGATTTACTTATCATTTAAAGTTTGTTTTTTATTTTCAGCCAGAGATTTACTCGCTCTCGTTTCGCTCGTTAATCGTACTGATGTCACCGTAGTTACGATAAAACATTGATTATGATTCACATAGAACATTCTGAATGGCTATATTATCCAACGACTTATTCAGGCACCATAACCGGACCGCACGTTTTCGGAGAAAAAAAGCTGTTGGAGCATCTCTCGGGCTGCTCTCGGTCATTGGAACCGGTTCTATAATGATGTCTTCATTACCGGTGATTCACTGCGACTCCACTTATTTTTACTGAGCTATGAAGCGGAGGTTATGTTTTTATCAGATCCGTGTGACTGTTTCTGATGCAACACCAAATACTTGCTCCGGTTTGAGACCAAAATATATTTTTTTAGGATTCGGTTATAAATGAGAAACACTTATTTATATATTTATCTACACATATATCATAAATGCTCTATAATGCGTTCAGAAACCGTAGGCAATGACCAGCATTATAACAACCAATATTATTATGAGAATTGTTGTAATTTGTTTCTATATTTGTTCAAATTCATTTATTATTACATTGTTTGAATGTGTACAGTCTATAGATATTTAACAGGTACCTAGCACTAGTAGCTAGTAGCAATGCAGGTCATTGCCTTATGGCTTCTGAACCCATCATAGAGTACTTATGATATGTGTGTAGATAAAGTAATGTATGCAACTGTACATAATTAGGTCTTAAAACACTCGTGTGATCCTATTATGAAACTCGCTGACGCTCGTTTCATAAAATCAAACTCGTGTTTTAAGACCCCTCATTATGCAACAGTTGCATAAAATACTATTATAGTTTTGTCATTTAGGTCCGTCCGTCTATCTTATCTGTCATAGCTATGTACTCGCATGCTATAAAGGCTAGAAAGCTAACATTTTGCATGGATATTACAACAAGTATGTTGTTATGAAATAAAATTACATCATAAATATATATCTACACGTAAAGTGGGGTTTGCTATTTTTTGTATAGCGACCGCACAAATAATTTTTATTCTAAGCACCTTTCTTTCTTTGTTCCGTATTTTTTTTATGTAATAAATATGCTATTGCTACATAACATAAGGCATGATCCGTCGTTCCCCTACCCGGTTTTAGAAATACCTTAGATCTCAAGAACGTTTTTAAAATAATATAGTTCTAAATTTGAAACCAGCCAAGTTATAGTAGAGTTGAAATTATATGTACTGAAAATCAACATTGAGGTCTAACTAAGTATGCACTTCTCTGGATTTCTAGTTACTGTATAAGAGAGTAAATTTGGCCTTTTTAAATTTATACTTTGGCAGAATTGAGCGAACCCTTTAGTAGATATCAAAAATTCAAAGGAAATCATCTTACTTGCTTAACTTACGTCAAACAAGTGGTTTTGGAGGGAAACCACAACTTTTTGGTAGACAAAATTAAATTTTCGTGTTTGTTTATTTAAATTCACCAGTTTCGTCATATATTTAAATTAACATGATTTACCAATGTTCTATCCTATAGTGGCTATTGGATTTATGACAAAGATCAACATTGCCATTAAGGTTCATCATTAGAACCATCAAGTCGTACTTGTGGCATCTGTTTACCGAATTGTATCAAACAAGCTCAAACGTAGGACTCAAATGTTGAACCATCTCCGGAATCTTATAGTCAATATCAGAAAATAATACATTTCAATAGCCACTGGTAGATACATTTAAGGTCACACTTAAGAGTTAAAACTACTACTTTTACGACTTTTCTGGTTATTTGCAGTGTAAGTATATGTCTACTTTCAGGTATCAGACAGTCAGTCAGTCAGTCAATGAGCATCAAAACATGCAATTATTGAAAATTCCGTATAGGATTAAGATACAAGCTTGGAAAGTTTCACAGTATTAAAAGTTATTGAGAGAAACAGTAAAAAGTGATGTCTGGGTTTCTGTAAATATACACAGTCATGATAAATATGGCGAGTGCCGTTGTCAGTTTCTTTGTACTTGGCCCGACACACTATCGTGTCTAGATAGTTGAAAATTTTATTGATTTATACAACCAGCTTTATTTCTTTTGCTATTGATATAAATATATACAGACTATGGAATAAAACTAAATAAATAATTAAGTTTAGCAATCAACGCTTCTAATTATAAATCGTGCAAATTTCAAGGAAAATAAATGTAGCAAAGACTCATTAAGCAGATTTTAATCTGTTTTAATATCTGTCGATCTCGTTTCGCAATACAATTATACCGTTACTGCCCATTTCACGACAGGCTTCGCTCATTATGAGCGAAGAATGTTAAGAAATTTCATCCAACAACCCATTGAGGCAGCCCTCCCAATTGTACGAAGGTGTTCCAATTGAATGGTAGGTGGAATGAGGGTTTGAGTATAATGAAATTTCGCCTCGATAAAGACCACTGAGCCTGTAATACAATACTCGATGTTTCCTCCACAGCCCGTATCCATATCACACCATTAAACTGCATAAATATATCTATGGGACACATCTACGCTTAACAAATTAACATTTGCCTCTATTTAAACTGAATATGATATACCGTACCGGCAGAGAATCTTTTTAAAACCTAACAATTTTTGTTTAAAATTAATCAAATTTGAATAATAATTATAACAGAACTCTATATTTGTAGTGCGAATTGGGTTACGGATAAACTGTGTTTAGAAAGTATTAATTGCTGTGAATGTCATGTCTTGATATCTCTATATCACGACATGAAATTGTAGCAATGAAACTTTGTATGATTACAGAAATTTGTATTTGTGAAGCTGTCCTAAATGTTTCAAGAGGTACATGTTACTTACCTATTTGAATTCTAATTCTAAAATTAATAAATAATTTGTCTATTGGCGTTGGACTAGGAATGTGATCAATAATTGCGTAAATGAGAAGTAGGTAATCCAGGCGAACAAATGGGCTGCCCAGAAGAGATACGGTTCGGTCCCTGGAAATTGGCTCTGAATTATTAATTAATACAATACTGAAACGGCAGCGAATTGTAAGCTTCTTAACAAGGGCGCTGAATAAATATCAGTGAGCTGATAGTGGAACCAATGGTTAAATATATAATGTATACTAAAATTACTTTAAAGCAAGATTAAATCGGGATCTACGCGTTGTGCAGTGATGGCTTGAATATTGAATGAACCATGTTGCGTATTAGTTGGAGTGTTTGGAACTCTTTACTAAATTAATAATTCCATAATATTATCAGAAACGTATCAGTATGCCAATGGGAATATGTTATTATCAATTCGTCAAATCATAATAATATGATGCCAAGTTCGATGTTGGATTTGGAAACTAAGATTGCTTTTACTACTTTTAGCAAGCAAAGTATCAAAAAGAAGCAGTTACTATGTTAACTCAGTCTCTATCATTGGTTATACAGCTTAGGTATAATCAAAGGTTTTGTCTTTTATGCAAACACAGCCTGGAATATTAATTATTACCTTAATCAATATCAGGGTGTATTGCTGAGATTGTGTTATGACTAACACACGACAAGTTAGTTATTAATACTATTCGGTTACATAAACCTCAAGTCTAATTAGTTTCTGGAGTACAAAATCAATTAAATGCTACTAAGGCACAATCGCTGTTCGCAGCCGCAACCTCGAAATTGTTCGTAAAGGACTCACATAAACATATAGGAGCTACTTGCATAATTATTACTTAATCCTTGTTTCCTTTAGTGTGAGAATGTTTAGCGGCTTTGAGGATTAATTGTATTTATATTAGTGTTATTATTGGGAAGGAACCTTTTGCGGGGTGTTGCAAGACTTTAGCCACAAATAAAATATCTAGGCTATATGGCCTACTTGAAAATAGAAGAAATATCTTAAAACACGAGTGTGGGATTATGAAACTCGCTGACGCTCGTTTCATAATAGGATCACACAAGTGTTTTAAGACCTAATTATGTACAGTTGCATACATTACTTTATCTACACACATATCATAAGTACTCTATGATGGGTTCAGAAGCCATAAGGCAATGACCTGAATTGCTACTATCTACTACTGCTAGGTACCTATTAAATATCTATAGACTGTACACATTAAAATAATGTAATAAAAAAGGAAGTTAAACAAATATAGAAACAAATTAGAAAAATTCTCATAATAATATTGGTTGTTATAATGCTGGTCATTGCCTACGGTCTCTGAACGCATTATAGAGCATTTATGATATGTATAATATCGTAGATAAATAATCTTTTTATTCTCATTTACATAGGTAATCACAGACAAACATAAATGAAGTTATGAGGAATCTGCTTGGTATACAAAAATTGATAATAATATGATCCGCTATAAACCTCATTTTGGGAGTAAATGTGCGGGTAAACTTAAAGTTTTAAGATTTTTTTTTGGAAAAGGGAGGAAATTGAGCATGCAGGTTACCTGATGGGAAGCGATCACCGCCGCCCATAGGAATCTGCGGCTCCAAGATAGGCGCAGATTAGTTGCCTGATTTTAAAGAGGAGGGGGGGGGGGGGGGTTGGAACTAATGGTCCCTCACTCACCGTTAGAAACATAAAATATTAATAACTTTTGAACATGGTTTGAAAGTATATCAACGATACGTATGGATAACACTTTATGGATGCCGTTAATGTATACATAAAATAGAGTGACTTTCAAATTCAAATGTTAAGTACATTTTTATAATAACTTAATTTTGGTATTCAACACTTTAAATAAGATTAATAAATAATGTTTTTTAGATTTAAAATATTTCTTTTACTTGCCTTTTACAACTTACAGTGGTTCTTTTGATTTATATACTGTTAGACAAGTGAAAATATTTTATTGATTATTTTAAACCACTTGATAAAATACATAGACCATACAATACATATAACGTAATCTTTATTAATATGTATACATTTATAACAAATACACTAAATATGTAAATAATCATTAACAATCAGCCACAAGATAACGAACCAGAAGTAATAAGTGTTTTAACAATTAAGTGCCTGTAAGTTATATTATGGGAATAAGAAATAATGCTCTTCAAGTTAAGAATCATGTTTAAACGTGGGAGGTTATCTGACAAATACATCAGATAAGAGGTTTTAGATTAAGGTACTTAGGTACTCCAAAAACCAAAAATCTCAGAAAGTGATTGTGGAAGCGTAGGTTGGTAGTATAGAATCCAAAGACAGAGGCTGTGGTTCTGTCTAACGAATGAATGGCATGAGAAACGCACATAAAAATACATTAGATTTGAACAGTCATGTTAAAGCCACCTGTGTAGGACAATAGCTTTAAAAAGAACACTGAATAAAGTTGATGAAAACCGTTCTTTTTTACTAAACCCGTTATTATCGTTACTGTTTTTTTGCAATGTTTAATTTTAAATTAAGTTTATCAAAATTGTGCCTTTTTAGTAGTGGAAATGATTTTTTTTATTCTACTTTTGTTGGCAGTTGGTTTCTCACAGAATACGGCGAATAATAGCTTTCTACTTTGTTTTTTACGGTGAGAGATAGATCTGGAGGTCCCCGTTGACCGTTGGATTCATTTGAAATCGTTGGATGCCATGGGTGGCGGGAATCATTTCCCAACAAGAGAACCGCATGCTTGTTTTCCTCACTATTCCATAAAAATAAACTGTAATGCATGATTTTTTCCGAAACCAAGACTTAGAGCTACTACAGTCTTGGCGTAATGAATAAAAACGACTGACTTAAATTTGATGCAAGCTCATAATTGTTATAGCAAAAGCAGTTCCATTACATTGATAAATTGAAAAGATCCAAACTAAAAGAGCAATTGTGTACATGTTATTACTAATCTGAACATTGGTTCAAATTGATCAAATCACCCACATTGTGAGTTACCAGCAAGAAATATTTGATACCTGCTTCCCCTACAAAGCCCCGTATGAATTTGGGGAGGATTCGCTTCTATAGATTCTCACCACGTACCGATGCACGTAAATATCGGCCTCTTGTATTATTGATACAAATAGAGATATCAATTGTTTTGGACAATAACCTTATGACAATGGTGGAGGTATCTTTGGTGGGAAAATTGTATTGTTGTAAAGGACACTAGGGGAACGAGTGGGTTGTAGTAATAAATAAATTTGTTTCAAAATGCCAGTGAATTTACTCGTATACCTATTATGGTTTTAATAGTTTTTTTATGAAAGACAGGAGTTATTGCTAAGGAGAATTCAATATTTAAATATGTTCATACTATCGTATGGTTCCTATTGTTTGTTGGATTTTGTACATATTGAAATTTAATCAATCGAAATGTTACGCTTGTAACTATCATCAATGACCTAATGATTTGAGTCCTTAGCAGACCACATGACTTAGAGTGGGATAAGTTTAAAAAAGAATTAATTATCATTTGATTTGTATAAATCAACTGTGTGTAATTTACTTGTTGGTGTTTTAATTATTGACCGTCATTTATTAGGCCTTAACAGAGACTAATTTACTTTTGTTAAGACCCGACATTTTGACCGTGCTATAACGGCTGTGGCTACGGAATGATCATGAGTTCAAATAACGAAAGTTTTAAGTTTTAAATGATATTTAAAATGATACATTTTATGTTCACGTGTTAGCGCTCAGCTATTATAGTGATTTATGTAAATGTAGAATTAATACTGTTAACATAACTTTTCTCAATTAGCAAAATGTTATTTCTTACCAGAAAGTATATTTCTTTAACCTGATAAAATGATTAATTTCATTATACGCAAAATGAAAACAGTTTCAAACATTTGTTTAACTTTATATTTTTAATTACTTGTTAAATAGTATTAAATTACAAGTTGGCCTTAAGATTTACTACCTGTAATTATGTAAGATTGTTATTGTAATCAATAAAGCATATTTGGATTGTATTGTTCAAGTGTTCCTGTTCTGTATATGTTTTGGTCACAAACATCATAACATTAGTAACTAACGATAAAAGTTCAGCATCAAGTCCATAAAAGGAATAAGTAAATATTCTGAAGGTCATATTTACTCTAGGATGAAATATTACGAATGTTTTCAAACTAAATTCTGGCAGACGCAGCAAAGTATTAATTATGGCGATTAAGGTATCAGGGTCTCCATTTTGCTTCAATAGATCATTTGCAAGGTAGGAAACGGATGGTTTTCAAAGGGATCCTTATGTTTACGGCCGATTTCTGTGTGTTAGTGGCGTCTGTATTCTGCGTCTATTTATACTTTTAGGTTATTGAACTCGTCCGAGCTGCAGATGGATGAGGTTATAGAGAAACGGTGCCGGGAATAATGATGTCTACTTAGTCTTCATTGACTAATTGCTTAGATACATTTTAAGTTTAAACAGCTCTTAATGTATGTAAACCCAGAATATTTGTCGTTTGAATCATTAATGAAGATGTTTCGATAGACAGAACACATTCGTTGTTCATTCTTTTCATTTTCTGACCGTTGTTGAGTAATGCATGATATTGTTGTTATTTCGCTCAGATGGAGTCTGATGACAAATACTCTATGGCCTTTCACTGAACGGCAACACTTCAAATTTTATTAACTGCCGTATTCACTGATTTGTATTGTTCTTGTAGTAGGTGGACGGATATTGGATACCCTTCTGTCGAAACGATCACTTTTGTTGCTTGCTGTTATTATTACTTTTTTGTTAATTTTGTTTATTTTCACGAAGTGTGCCGGAGTTATAGTAAATTCATACACAGTAACATTGTAACTCTGCTCAGAGCACGAGAGTGGTGCGTCGACCAACCTCATCTGTAAATCCGTTGAACCATACACGTTGCAGTTTCACAAGAAATCAAAGAATTCACAGGGAAACCAAACACTTTATTTACTAGTACATTAAAAGCGCGTATAAAAATACGAATTTAGAACTTTAAACGGTTCATTGTTTCAGAAAACAAGTTTTTTGTATTCGGAGAGATACGAAGAAGTTTAACGCGGAGGATTTACACACGTCCATCGCGCGTGCCGGCCGGCGCAGAACTAACTGGCTGGTGCTATTCCATACAAAACTTTTAAGTCACGGAGACGGCAAAGCTATGTCGCGCCTCTACAACTCACGCATACAAACGCACGCTATACCCTATGCACAAATACTAAAGCAAGCTTCCAAGTTCACTAAATAAACGAACACCAACACAAACAAGCTCGACACCGTCTACCCCCTGTGCACGAGTCTCGAGAGCGAGACGCGAATATAAACAATTCGCTTCGGGTCCCTGGAAAGAGGGAGATGCGGATACCGCAACAGATGTATATTATTTCACTCAGGTAAGTATTGGAAATGTTTGAGTGTGCGACAGAGACCGCGTTAGTATTTAGCTAATGGCAGACCGGCCGTATTAGAAAGGGACAGAAACTGTTAAAGTCACCCACTACAGTACATTCCTTACTGATACCGGCGCGCCGTCGTCGTACCTTTCGATCGTTCAAGTGGCAGATGAAGCTTTTAGGGATGTCATCTGATGCAAAATGCGTTGTATTCAAAATTAAGTGGATAATGATAAGGATCTTCATTCATTAACATTAGTAATTATATAAGTTGGTACTAGTGAACTTTTACAAGCATTCATTGGGTTAATTTTTAGGTTGCAGGAAAACAATGGTTGAAGCTTTTTTTACAAAATTACAATTAAATTCAATTATTTACTTCAGTATAGAGCCTGGGCTGGTTTAATTTATTACTTCTTTTTAGTTTATAAATCTTAGGTACTTCTATTATTATTTATTATCTTACCTCACTCACTTTTCTATCATTATCACACACAGACTTTTGCAAACTGTGATTTCGGTCTGTCGGTGTCGACGGTTGAAGTTGTTAATAAAGAGTTAATTTAGTTATCTCATCCCTAGTTATCTCATACAAATTCAGGTTTCAAATATTCAAAGTTTAAAGTTTTAAATCGTTGATTTAATCAACTAGATTGAGTCTATCAAAATATTACAGAATAATTATTTTTTTATATAAAATAGGAAGGCAAACGAGCAAGTGAGCAAATTCTAACTGTATAATAATATCAACTAAGTTAAAGTTCTTCAAGTAAATACTGACTAATTCTTAAGGCGAGTACCACCCCTACATCAAGATGTCACAAAGTAGCAGGTAGCGTAGCGGTGCAAGGCAAGATCCCACGTTATTTGCGCTGCAAATTTTTGGACGCATGTTTTTTGCATACTCCGGCTAACTCTTTGTTCGGAGCTTCCGAGCTTCCCCGTCTGCGATGTAATATCTTTACTAAACGCATAATACATTACAGATGTTTTTCTGTTTAGCTGTTCACGTTTGTCTTAAAAATTGTCAACTGCGAGTTTGACTCAAGCACCGCAGGTTCCGTACTACCAAACAATATAGTGTTGTGTTAACCAAAGCAACCCGTGAAAAAAAATCTGGATAGGAAAGCTAAATTTGTTCGTGAAGAATTTTTGGTGATTTCTAAAACTGCTAGACAGAAAGTTTGTTCTATTTTGTTCTGCAATATGTAAATCAACTTTTTGGACTGTAATTTTTCCTTCAAAAGAAGATTATATCATATATATATGATATATTATTAGAATAAATATTTTTTTTCTTCATTAATTGATAACTAAGCGATATTATAAAGAAAACTTGTCTTAGAATGTTGTAATTTTTTTATTTTTAATAACGTTCGTTTGGGTAAAAATATTCTAAATTTCAAAGCGATAGCATTAGTAGTTGCTGAAATATGTCACTGTGACAGCTAGTCGGACGGATGGACAGACCGGCACCATAACGGTATCATTTTTATCTTTTTCGTATGGAACCTTAACATGTAATAGGATGGATAAAATTTGATTATGGCTCATGCATTAACGGTAGCATTAAAAATGAATTTAATTCCACACATCAACTTTTTTGAGTTTTCAAGTTGTTTGACACCGGATAACTGGGGTACTGGCGCTTTCTTGAAACTACCTTTGTTTAGAAATGGATATCTTGGGGCTCAATATGATTTAAGTATTTTATTGTCAATTATTTAATGACAATGCACTACAGTGTTAAACCAAGAAAATAAACTAATGAAACCTAAAATAAGCATAATTTATCTAAAAATCGAAAAATTATACTGGGTCAAATACAAATTAGAGTTTTTTTTATGAAATAGGAAGGCAAATAAGCAAGTGGTTCACCTGATGGTAAGTTTACACCACCTCCTATAAATACCTGCAACATCGGAGTGATTGCAGATGCGTTGCCAATCCAGAGGGCTTAGATGGAATACCACTTGTGCCAGTAATTACACCGGCTGTCTTGCTCTCCACGCCGGAACACAACAGTGCAAGCACTGCTGCTTATCGGCATGATTAGCGAGCAAGAGAAGAGAAGTTTTTCTTAGAATAATTGTCCCTTTTGTTACAGAGACTAAGGAACTACCAAAATTAATGTTGTGGTTTGGATGATATCCGTATGCAGCGATAGCAGAGCACTACGCATATTTTTATCGACTTTTTTTTAAATCGCCGATGCTCTATAGATTTGTAAGGTAGTCATTTACTTTGAGCACAGAAGAGACAGTATGTAACTAAAAAGATATCTATGTCTGTCTGTGATCCACTTTCTCTGTGACGTCTCTCCGCGGTGCCGAAATGGCTTTATTTTTAATACAAAGATAATACGAGCGAGCTTATATTAAAATAGAATACGTGTGTATAGGTATAAATAACTTTTCAAATTAAAAACCAATTTTATATATAGAGCATCTGATGAGCTTCGTATTTTTATGTAGACGGCGATTCATCCCTTAATTTTCAACCCTTAGAGATGAATTATTTTGAACTATTTTAGTCAGTCTGCCCGTGAACATGAGACCTCAAAAGGGCTCGAAACGTCGGTAATTAGATTCGTTATAATACACGCGATATAAACCGTTTTAATTGTTTTATTTGAATGAGTTATAAGGTTCAAAATAATGCGAAATTTAATACTAAAGCGCTACCCCGTCATTCAAAACGGGCTACAATTACGTTGTTTGTTTTTTCTTTCTTATTTGTACAACTGACATAACATATTACTTTTTCACTTGCACATACACACTAGACATCTTAGTAAATTAAGACATTTTTTGTACCGTACCAATCTTACAAATCGGTTCCCACCAATTCACACTTCTACAAGGATCCACGCAAAAAAAAGGATCGGAATGGCGCACGAGCACCGGAGAGCGGCGAGCGTGACGCTTCAGGGAAACCTGAGCCGAGACGGCCGGCGAAGCTGACGCCCCGCGACACCGGATCACAACACACGACGTTTCCAGCTAACACACAAATTAGTGTAGCATCATGTTTTCACTCTTTATTTTTACACCCTTTTCATTCTTTACGCGAAACGACAGACAACCACCCCGAACCAATCGTACCTACTCACTCACCAAAAAAACTGTTTGAATTCACGCGCTATCCAATTTCGTAATTCTTAACGGAATCGACGTGGCGGACGCTTAAAAAACACAAAATGCGTGAAATATGATGTGTTTCTGACAGTTTGACACGGGTTAAGTGTTCGCGGTACACTTCATTAACTTCCCGAGGCCCAGATATTGTGAACATCGATGGAATCCTCAGAAATACCAGCGAATCATGTTCTATGTCAGATTTAAGTAAACAAAATATTACAAGGTTAACAAGATTTTTCCAAAACGAGAAAATCCGGCTTCAATCAGAAACTACAATAATAGGAGTTAGAATTCAAAATTTATCAAATAAAATGTTTTAAATCTTACATCTAAAGTCATTGATTTGCAAGCAAAAATTTAAAGTATAAAATGTAATTTTAAGTTAAATAAATCTTCATTTCTTTTTTACATTCAGATTTATTTGAACATATAATTATTAACAAACGGTTGGGTCGATTATAAATCAAGATCCTTGACCCATAATTTGTTTTCACTAAAATCGCCACGCAGAGCATGGACGCGAAATGAAAAGGGGGCCGTAGCTCCATAAGCGCGATATAATGACGACGCATTGTGGCTTCTTAGGATCAAGTAAGTCGCTATTATATTTCTTCGGAGGAGCCCGACAATGGCGTACCAAGGCTTTGCTGTCAGCGATACAATAAGCAGCTGCTCCGAGTTTATTTTGTAGGAGTTGCTGAGTAAAGCGTGCGGCAGATGACGTAACGTTACCTGTCTTTAAGACTGGCCGAGAGAAATACGCCGACGACAACGTCTCTTAAGTTGGAACTTATCGCTTTTGTGCCGGCACTATTGTATTCGCTGTGCATAAGGCCAGTGGCATTTACAAAGGAGTAGCTTATCGTTGTGAGGAGCGATTAGAGCATTTAGATAACGTTTCACTCTGACGAAATAAATCTACCGACGATTTCCAAATGAAATTTCGAGAGAACGTTACTAAAACGTTTTGAATAGACAAAAGCCCTAATGGATTTCAGGTGCTCTCGTGACTTTTTTATGTGAACCAACGCAGGCCAGTTGCGTCGTGATCAAACCTTCAACAAGCGGAATGGCGACAAATGTTCAGAATTCTCTACCAGCAATAACAAAAGTGAGTCGAGCTAACCATTGATTTAGATTTATGTTAGGTGAACAAAAAGTGAGTGGCTTTGTGCGGTATCTGCAAAAGTCTGGCCACTGCATAGCACTCGAAATGCGCTCTGGCTATGAAAGCTGAATGGAATTATATATGTACGTATTTTGGGGCGACAGGTGAATGCTAAAAGACATTCTATTGTTGGAAAAGCAAATCTGCGTGCATTGTTGCTTTGACAGGCTTGTCACATCGCAAGCACTAAAATAATCAGTATCAAAAATGTCTATTACGAGGCTTTTGATTGTAGGTAACCCCAGTGTGTCTAGGTTGAATTTCTGGTCAACCTATGCTTTAAAATAAGAACATTAGCTGTTAGTTTTATTATTGTTGTTTCAAAGAATGGCTGGAGGAAATTAAGTGTATTTGATAGGTTTCATAACACAACGGTCGAAAAAAGTTTTGCAGTGAAAAAAGCCTAGATGCTGTGTTAGTACGCAAAGTTTACTACCGGGATATTTAGGAGAGCAAACATCACTTGTTTGCTAAATGCCGTAGTTGTACAAGTTGAACTTTACAGGGCGGTTAGCCGCTCTTTCGTATTTCCTACTTAATAAATGTCCAAACGTCGAGTGGCGGGCCAGGGCAAGCCCTGACGCTAACTCGACGGCAGCCTGACGGCGCTGCACACAGCTAAAAATGATCGAGTTGCTTCACTTGCTACACTTGACATTTTACTGAGTTAGCAGACCAAGTCACACTGGGATATTGGTCTTAATATTTGAAAATGATTTGGCATGTGACTACGGACAGATGGCAGACTAATATTGTGGCGATGTTGAATATAAGGGCTGTCGTGATTTTACTAAGTTTAAACGCTTACTAAATTAACTGAGGTCGAAGTATCATGCACACTATCAGGAAACGTGTTCATTTTTGATTTGCTTAATGTACGCTCTATTGTGTTGTGTATTACATGCATTTTTCCGATTCTCATGAAGAATCGATCAGGTGTAACGGAGATTGAATTAAGTCGGTGGTTCGCAGCGATCAATCAGGCGTCAATGTTATTGTTGTGATTTGTTGCGGCATCGGCTCCGGCCCAATCGGGCGGCCGCGGCCCTCCAGCGGCCATTAGTTTGATTAGCTCGTCCGACCCACGCACGCTGATTGTGCGAACGTTTGGCTTTGATTGATTCCTCAAATGGCACCGTTTCGGGACTCGCTTTATTTCCACCGATACGATGTAGCCGGTTGTGATACGACGACTTCCTTAGATCTAACACCGCTTTATAAACCCTTTACGCTTCCGCCATGAAGTTATTTAAGAGCAGAAGGGTAAACGTGGATTACGGTGTTTACTCTATTGCCTAAAACCGTTTCAGTGTCAATGCGAGGTAAATGTGTTTGGACGAAACGACATTCCCAACAAAATGTAGGCGAGGGTAAAGATGGGGAAGACTGACAAAAACTCTGCGAATAAAGGAGAGGTCGTGACGACGGACCAGAGGTCGCTTAAGGTGCCCGCTTGAATGACGATATTATGTTTATTTAGCTTAAAAAGGGAGACACACTTTCTTACCTTTGCTCTATAGAGGTATGTCGACGTGAAAGGCATATGACATTGGAGAGAAATTCTAGTGTGCATGTTTAAAAAGATAACGTGGGATGAATTTGGTAAACACCGAGGGAGTTTTTAACCTTAAATATCTTCTGTTTACTATTGAAGTGTTTTATTTACGAAATTGAATTAAAACAAAGCATCCAATATAATGCCGATTTAGACACTAATCATATGAAAGTAACAAAAGCGAATTAGACGTATCCCTTGGAACACAAGGTAAGGATTTAAGTAATTTTTGCCAAAGAAACTGCGGTAAATTAGTTTTCGTTCATTCCCAAATACGTGGCCGGATTATATAATTACATTATCCCGGTTCGGGCACGGCGGAGATGCGTATCGTATCGATTGAGGGAGTTTCGGTAAATCGAAGCTCGGCTACAACTCACGAAGTGGACCATCAAACTGCAGGAAAAGGACAAAACAAAATGTATAAAGGAAATTGCTTCCACAAATCCACTCGTATCTTGAACAATAAACGTGGAACCGCTCGGCCGCCCTAATAGCAATGAAATCACGAAACCAAAACTGTCTCCCGTGTCGGACTCAGCTCGATATGACCGTGGCTTAAGAATTTCATAGACGACCTATCTGTAATGTGCTCGTAAAACGGACCTTCGGAAATTGTTATGTCCGATATTTTGTAAGTATATCAGACCGTAGAAACGATAATAAAGTAACTCGAACCCAGAATGTATGTTATTTGCGTATGCAGATTTATTTGAAGATATATACTAGCTTTAAATAATTGACCATGGCATTAAAAATGTGTCAAGAATAATTGCTTACGTGTAATCGAAACACGAATAATAATTTAATGACTACAAAGCAGACCACTGATTGTGTTTAAGAACATTCTTAAATCTATGTTTCTTAACATGTAGTGTTTGAACGGTGATATCACAAAATATACGTGTCCAATAAATAGTAGTCCGTTATTTTGCACCTCAGTACAGTACACTGTGTGGACAATGCTACGTGACTGCCTAAAGTGAAGCGACGTGTAAGCACCCACACTGCAATGAAACAATCAGGCCATCGCGTCACATTTCATCAAAGAATCTACTTTGGAGTTAAAAATTGTTTTAATCTGCTAAATCTTTGTCAAAAATATACTGTGCTGAAGTCGGCTTATGCTAGAACTTATTAGAAAGAATTAAATTTCATAACATTCTAGTGGATATGAAAGAAAACTGTAGAAAATTGCCTGTCAGACGCATACGGCTTGGTCAAAGGATAAATAAAGCTTTTAAGCTTTATGAAAAAATGAGAGAGTTATTCTTGCACATTTAAGCTCATGCGAGAATGTGTATAAATAGAAGCAGCATAAACTAAAACAACTTGCTGTGGCATAAAATCAACTGTACCTAGTTTAAAAGTCTTTCTAAATAAAAATATTAACTTTTCATAGCAATTTTGCTTTTTATTTCACTCATCTTACGTTTTAAAGAATTAATAGGTATATCTTCTTTAAATTGCTTAAATAGCATATTCATTTTAATATCAGAATTAAAAATGTATTTCAAATATAACGCAAAGAGACATTGACATAGCCCGACGAAAAAACAGACAATAGGTAGTCACGCTATTTTCGATGAAAAACCTGAGTAGGTTTTACAGTACAGAAATTTACACAATACAATTATTGTATGAATTTCTGTACACAAACCATTTCACTGAATAGCAACAATATAAATTAGTAGCAGCGTTTCCATTGTTTGATTTTTCAAGTTTTAACCTAACTACTTACTAAATGTTTGCAATATTTATTGACCCCAACTGACTAAACATATAATTACTTAATAACTTATAAGCATATCATTTTATTAATCTATATTTAATGCCAATCATTGGCCTCATGTAAGATACTAACATATTGACTAAAGTTATCACTACTAAATGATGTTACATATTACTTGAGCGGTATGCCCATTGTAAATAGATTGCATCAAACATGCTGCCAGAGTGATCAAAGTGCCTGAAAACATATCAAGCTGTTCTAACTTTAGCAGATCTAATATCTTAGTAATATTCAATTATTCTTTGAGCATCTCACATTCACATGACGACGTAACATAACTCATTTGAAATTGTAATACGAAATATTAGGTTTCTACACGTGCCTGCCCAAAGTCTGATTACACTCACTACACTACTAAACGTATTCACAATCGATACTAACTTGCCTTTCAATTCAAAGGTTTCAAAGGAGTTATTAAGAGTAAGTTACATTTCAGGAAAATGTTGCCTTAAGTTTCGAGTGTGCCGCCATATTCTACGTGTACCTCACACAAGTTCATGATTACTTGCGTAGTCGTGGAAGAGTTGGAATACGTGTGATGAGTCGAAGTTTAGGCGAGGGACCTTCAAACGTTAGGCACTATACTATTTCATAATACAAATGTGTATAAAGGCAAACCTACCGAAGCAGCGCTACGTTAAACTTTTCGTCAATGTTTTTCAATTGTCTTTGTGAAAAAAGGCAATGACATTGACACCACCTGTCACCGGTGCTGTGGTGCGTCACATTTGGTCCGCCATTTTGTTTGATTAATCAGTAGTGTCAATTCTAGTTATTTTAATAACGTAGTAGTTAATTTTGTCATAGGAGCAAACATGATGAATAATTTAAAGTATTTCAGAAAGCTCTATTAATACCGTAATAGTGGTCAGAACTCGCGTAAAATCTGATCTACAGGCACATTATTATTATTGTAAGTTGAATTTCACTTGAGATTTGATGTCAAATTCTTTAACTTCACTAGGGTAATTTCACTTTTAAAGTATGTAGTTTAGCTAATTCATTCAGATTCAAATAATCAGCTATGGTAAAAATCATTTATAACTTTCTTGAATTAATTCAGCAAAAAAATCCTTGGGATAAAACTATGATGATTATTGAAAACAATAATACATATACTTCGTAAGTGATGTTTTAAACTTATGATTAGTATAGTAACCATCTGAATTTCATGGTATTTCTCTGTTTAAAACATTACACCTCTTTTTGAGAAATCGTCTAATGAATGCATACACTATAGTACCCTCGTTAAGTATACAAAACTCTATAAACAAAAGTATCATCGATAAACCAAAACGACTAAGCAAATTATGTACCACTTCAGTAGGTAATCAAAAAAATAAAATTACCCAGAGTGAATTTAATATTAAAATTGAGAAGTGAGAAACAATTTTCAAACACAAAAAGCTGACATTTGCGTTGTCGGGATGAGAAGTGTCAAAGTTAAATTGAATATTAGAGAGGAGTGATCCCGGTTCAGCTGAAGTTTTGCCGGTGCCCGCTGAGTAGTTAATCCAATGCCACAATTTACTTCAATTTGAATGTTTGAATAGGACAATTGACTGGTAGTCACGATGTATTTATTTATTTCTTGTAGCTCGCCGTTCATGTGCTTTTATCAACCGGTCTACATTTTTAGCTTTGAATCGCAATTGTTGTATTTGTATTAAAATTGTCGTAAGTTAACATCAAGTCATAAAAAAATCGTTATTGCTATTCGGGATCTCTAAAATAAAACAAACCTTTTTAGACCGACAACTTACCTGTTCGAGTACAATCCGTACTTAAGTAAGGTACGATGACGTATGTTGGCGGTCGGGCTCGAAAATAATCCAGACTAGTGAACTAATTATAAAGTATATTGAGAAACGATAAAGATAGTACAAAAGACGACGTACGACAGCAAGGAAAACAAAAAAAACAATATTCAAAAGCTATGACAGCTAAGGCATTCCATGGAGGTCGCATGAGCCTGTCGCTAACAACGTACTTACCTAGTAGTTGTGTAGTAGATAGGATTACGTTAATTTAATAGATAATCGTGACATTTCAACATATTTTGGAATGGAACTATCTAAAAGAACGGAGTGATTGGTATAGGGTGGAATACTACTAATTAGAAATTGCTTTCTAATCAAGGATTCGGTATTCATGACAAAAATATAAACCCTTAAGTTGGTCATGTACATTCTCATTTCTTTAATTTCATATTAAAAGTTTTTCTGGGAAATTGAGGCAAATGAACTTCTACATCTCAAAAAGTATTAATTTTCCTTCGTTAATTTCAAAGGAACGATTTTCTTTGAAATTTGTTAGATTTACTATTATATTACAAAAGACACTTATAGTCTGCGAGTATAATGCCTGCAATTTACTGGCAGAAAGACGGACTGACAGACGAATAGAAATAGCAAACTTTAAGGATTCTTCGCTTACTACAGAACACTAAAAAGCGCATTTTGTGCCCAGCTACGACAAAACCGTCGTGTAGCCTTGTACTTCTTTTAGTGGGAATGCGGTCTGGATAGCCTATCATGCGTATAAAGTAGTATAAACACTTAGCTTGCTCCCAACATTATTAAACGTTAACATTATACATAAACAGAGCGACGTCATAAAGCTTAATATCCCCAACACACTGTAACTGATACGCATCCTACATTTGACACAGACAGATTGACAGAGACGCGGGAGGCCGTCGGTAACCTAATAGCCTAGATGTAAGATTAGGCGCCTACTGGTGGCTACTTACATCCAAGACTTAGGAAGGAATAAAAAATAGAACAAAATTGCCTTTAATTGGAAACAGGTTTGTTAAATGGTAAGGTGACAAGAACGTTCGTGGATCAAGACAAGGTGTTTAAGTTTTTAAACATAGGTATCATTTGTTTAAGAGTTAAATTGCTGTTTCTTTATGTGTTTACATAGACGTAAAAGAGAAGAAATTACGTAACAACGGCCTCCGCATGGCGAGGTTTTGAGTAACAATGAGGCTTTTTTATAACTAGTAGGGCAATCGTTAATCTATTATGACCTTAAAACTTATTCATTTAATTGTATGTTGAATAATGGTGATAAATCATGCTCAAGTTTTTATTTGCAGTTACTTCGTGAGTGTTTTCTATCGAGGACATTTCACTGTATCTCTTTTTGTAATTAATGTTTTTTGTACCTCTACAATAAAGAATTTACACACATAAATACATTTTCTTAGTCATATTTTGGAAACAAAAACGACTTTCGAATATAAGCAATCATGTCATTGTTAAAATTTTCCTTTTGCGATAAAACTAACAGATTTTGAAATAGATGCTAACAAGAGTAAATGGTTTTGAAATTAGCTTAATTGAGACGTAACTATTATAGATATGTTAGACGTTTTTAACAATGTTCTTTTTTGGGATATAAAAATGTACGTCTATCTCCGTTGAAACGGGTAACGTCTGTTTTTTTGCGAATTACGAAGAAAAATATCCTGAGAAATCGGCAACAAAGGGAAAGAAAGTAATTTGCTAGCACTAACAAATTATTTTGTAAATGGAATCTGAGTTCATTATTATTTACATCCGAAACATGATTGTCCTTTATAAACTCCAACAAAAAACATTTCTATGCCATAAAATCGTAAAGTGTTTAAAGTAATTTTGATTGGTGACCATTTTAAGCGTTTGATTCCAAATGAAATTTATCACGTAACACCCCGTCACTCCCGACAGAGAAAAAGGTTAGAGGGCTCTGTATCACCCACTGTAAGCATTTCGCTAAAGTCACGTAAGACGTTGTATTAAAGATTAAATACATCGGCTGATTCTGGAGGCTGGCCACGTCCAATTAGGGACGGCGTCCCAAGGGAGTCGCGGGATCATATCGTCCGGAGCCTGACCACTGTTTAGTCGTGTCCGACATCGTAACTATACGATATACGAGGTGAGCTTTTTAATCTCGCAAACGACTAGATGCTTTTTGTTGCCAGGTGTTCTTATAAGGGAAGGATGTGGATCGATTTATTAAAAGCTACGTTCTATAACCCGCTAAGAGTTGCATGAAATAAATCCAGGTGGGTTTGGTTAGTATGTCTTATTGACGATTTAAATAAACTGATGCTATTTGGCAGGCAGATTTTTATATGATTTTCAGAATATAATCATAGATCTAATGAAATTAATCAAATTGATAAAAGACGTGTTGTTACTTATATTGCAATTTAAGACCTTTTTTTTTCTACTAACGAAATACCTAACATGTTTGCAAAAAAGTAAAGTCCAGTTCGCAAAAAATCGCTCCGTATAATAATAACATTAGAATGTTTTTCTTGTAAGGTTACGCGAATGACACTGACGTCTTACTATGTGTATCCATTTGTGAAAAGGGCCAGAAAAGGTTCGTTGGTTTCGGCGTTGCCAGTAAACATTACAAGAGTATTGGGGAAGTGAAAGAGGTAATGTAAGTACATAAATGGAGTTCGAATTGGGAAGATTTCGTCGCCGTTGCATTACGGGTCAGGACATTATGGTGCGTGTTTGAAGATTGTTTAACCCCTCGCAACCTGCTACAGATTCGTCAACTTATTATTATTTTCGCTGCATGTCTATAAACATTTATCTAGTCTTGATCCCATGAAATCCAACCATCTATAATAACACCAAGAAAAGTTATTACAACACGGGGAATAAGTCGTAAAGCAACCTTTCCTGGAAGTCCATTACGCTATGCCGAATGGTATCATGACTCTTACGCCTTCGCTAACAGGGCCCGGGTCTTACTGCAAACAGGACCCGAATTTAATCTCTTCCCTGCTTTATCTTCGAGCCAATGAGAAGAAAACTTTATTTTGTGCGTAAACAGGGGTAATCGCCTCCTTTTTCCGCGCAGTCGGTTCCGGTTTCGATTGATATTGAAAGGTCAGGTTGCCCTATACGGGATACGCTGACGGACTAGATTACCAGATTGCTTTTTATACATTCTTGCAGATGCCGAGTTCATGCGCTGGATCATTTCTTACTGTTTCTCTCACTCGTACTTTGATATTGTACCTCCATGTCTAAATTGTAATCAGATATTATCTAAGATTGCTCAAGATTTATCACGTGATCGGATTTCATTTGGATTGACTACGATGAAATAAAAACAAATATTTCCAAATAAAAATTCGTATGTTATAGCTACTTTAGGTCTATCACCTACTAAGTATTGCTTTCCTAAAAATCCACGAGAAAGAGGTCTCTGGAAGAGGAACTGCACTTGAATTCAATCAAACGTAATTTTATGCAAATATGTAGTTTTATTTCAACATTTAAAATGTTTTCGGTAACTAGATTCGGCTCCAATCATTGATAGTGACTCAATAGTTGACGAAAACATACGAAAAAATACGAGTAAAAACTTTTAAAAAATAAAAACCGACTTCATAGTATAGATAGAGCTTCTAATGAGTCACATATTTATACTTTAATTTTCCGCCTTTAGAAGTGGATTATTTTCAGCAAATTAAAATGGAACCATTTTTGATTATAGCCAATTAAAAGAAAAATCAACGAAATCTTTTGATAATTGACGGAGATAATGCCATAGACACATAAAAAAAACAGTTGAATTGAGAACCCCTTTTTTTTAAGTCGGCTTAAACGAGGGACAATGATGTCAACCATTGGTAAAAGCAATACTCTACACATGTCCAGCACTGGTACAGTCTTATGGAAGCAGCGAGAAGCGGCGGTGAAAAAAACCAAAATATATGTGAACATTGTTAAGGGTTGAATAAAATAGCGTATAAAGATATTTCAGCATTTTCGGCGTTCCGATATTTCTGATGGCGATTAAACTTGTTATAAGGTGAAATGTTTAGCTAAAAATGAAGTTGCTTGTAATAAAACACTTATACAAACAGAAGCTCTACGCATTCGACATTGTTTGGAGTTTATTATCGTCCATTATCGCATTTCACAAGAAAACAACATTGTTGATGTAAATGATTTATTTCAGTCGCTGTAAGACTTCCTTAGAGTTTCATTGCTTTTGTATCACTTTAATTTACTTAAATAATTAATTAGTCGAATTCTGGAAGAGGACTTTAACTTAAATTTATCCGATTTCAGTCCATTTTAATTTAGCTGCAATTACCTACAGCTATATTATCAATAAAACTGCCTTAAATTGTGCCTAACTCATATATTTCACATTATAGAATCTCACTATTTCAATTTAAGTTTTAGCCACCCGTCCGTCCAACGTCCAATCCCAACATTCCGGTCTATGAGAATTTAGGCTAACAGCAAACTTTTGAAAATCCTAGACTAGCTAGTAATATTTTGAATACTGCCAACACCAATCAGCGAACAAAAAGAAGTAACTTATCACTGAAATTGAGAATTGTAAAAGCGTCGAATAATTTTCAATAAATTTGAATAATTTCTATTTTAATATCGGCCCAGATTTATTTCAAGCATCTTTCACTGTAAATTGGAAAGCATAATACTAATGGTTGTCGCGAATCGAATCAGCGATGCTTGCTCGCTAAAACCTGTTTGCATATCGTTAAAGATATTTAGAGGTTTTCTATACGGCGAATATCGATACGAGTTTTATGCGATCCGTTTGAGCCTTTTTATTGAATATCGGAAACGTATTTGTGGTTGAAATGAGATCTTTTGATATTGTTTTAGAGGCCTCTTGTTCTTTCACGTTTGAAGTTTGGAGGGAAATTTCCGACAGTTTTTCCGAGATTCAGACAATAAGATTATTGGAAGAAGATATATTGATGTTGTGTCGTAGAAAAATGAGGGCATTCACACAGTTTTGTGTTTGATATAAATTGCGCATGATATACTTTTTTATTTACGATAAGACTATAAATAAACAGGACATAACCAATGTCGCATTGCAACGTCAGAAACATTGAATCACATTCCCATTAACGCAATTAATTAATAGAAGCAACGACAATAAAAACAACTATTTTTGTGTATTTCGCACAACAAAGAATAACAGATATCGTGTAAAAGACGTTAATCAGCGTTGCCTGTCCTCCGGGAGGAGTTTCCTCACAGTGGATTTTCCCTTCATTTCCTTAAGGACATTCGTGTTTCCGAGTCTCGGGCAACATAAATATTATCAGATGATGACATTCCCGGGCGGAATGAAAGATGCACAGAGATAGGTGTTGTGAAAATTAAATCATGTTACTAACGCAGCGAAATGTGTCGGATTTGTTTCACTAATGCATTTCATTTTTCAGGCTGTTCATTTCCTAGCTTTCTGTTAATAATGAAGACATATAATGCTCTGTTTTACTTATCTTTTAGCATTTTAGCACGTATTGCTGCTGACATTTCAAATACAAAAGTTCATACCTTTGTTTGAGGTACATCTACATAATATTTAGAATAGATTTTCGATATCTCGTTTTTTAATTCATCACGTTGTTCTGTATTCTCCAATAAAAAAGTAATAAAACTTTTGTAGAAAACAAAATATTTATGTAAAATTAAGATGCAATTTAAAACAATATTTAATTCTAATAAGCTTTAGCAGAATAGTAATATATCATTTGTTTGAATTAAATCATAAGATACCGAAAATCAACTGTAAATACTTTAAAAACCGGTAGGTAGGTAGGTATTTAATCATGGAAACGGGAACGGGGACGCTTTACCTTTAAAGTAAATACGAGCGTGACCGCAGTTTTAGATGATTAATCAGTCATTTCATTTATACCAGATTTGACACCGAATTGTGGGATTTGCAAACCATAGTGGCTGCATCGTAGTTATTTAGCGTATTTGAGCGTGTCAATGTAGTCAATTGAGCGTTGGCCGCGCGTCATTTGTTCCAGCGTCACGAATCGCCCGCTGCCACTCGCAACAGCGTGTTTCTAAACAAACGGTTTTAAACAGATTTGTCTGGCTGTTTCAAATGTTGATAAATAAAAGAGACGACTCATGTTTAATTTCGAGGTAAAAACCTTTTAAAGGGCTTTAGACTTTGTTAGTTACTACGTTCTAAAAAAAGCAACAATTTCAAATTTCAGTAATGAATTGAAGACGAATAGCAATTGTATGGTATGCAACTTTTGCTCATTGCCGCTGAGTGTGATGTCGATAAAATCTAACTTACAGCACCCGGCAGTAAATATTGCACATCGGCTAGTTCAGCTTCGTATAGCGTCGTCTCTGTCGCACGCGCGTGAGTAAATACAAATCAGAAACTAGCCGATGTGCAATCTTTACTGCCGGGTACTGTAAAGTAACTTGTCTTGTTTTTAAAATAGTTAAGAATAAAATATGCATGTTTACCTTTCTCATGTCCAAAACCTTACAGGGGTGACAAAATCATTTAATACATTGCCCTGCTGGGAATATCTCTTGGGTAAGTACAGTCAAAGAATTTAATTCCATACCCATTTCGCTGAAATGTCGTCAGATATTCGCAATGAATTAAGGTCGATATGTCAAACTAACGTCTTGCTCTAGTTAGCTCTTACGGTGACAGTTTGCTATATGATATTGAACCTTAGGTGGGTTGAAAATTAAATTCCTTGACTGTACGTATACAACGGATTACACCATCAAAGAGAGATAAGTTACTTTTTTAAATCTCACGTACATAAAAAGGACAATATCATCTTAAACAATGTAACCAAAATGTGAAGGTGAAGAAATTACCCCGAACAGTACAGATGTAATTAAACGTTAGGGACCGTTAAACTCGGTCTTCATCGTAAAAGTAAAGCGAAGCAAAAATATAAAATTTTGTTTTTTAAGAAGAAATTGAATTTGAAAACAAAGAGTCCTAATTCTGATAAAAAGCAATTACTTTTAGTTTCATCGCTATGCGTCATTGTATTTAACAACATTTAAATTCTAAACGTTGATAAAAGCGATTTGATTTACCCCATCAGATATCGTATTTTTCTCTAGAATATTCAAACAACCAAAGTAATAAAAAAAATTGAGTGACACCTTAAAAACCATGCCAATCACGAGGCGCATCTATTATTTAATTTCGTAGAAAGCTGGATAGGTAAAATAAATATATTTCAAATATTAAGTTAGTGGCGAAAAACACCCCGCGTTACGGATGCAGAGGGCATAAAACGTCTGGCAACTCCGGCAGTGTCCGGCGCACGAGTGCCAGCCATTAGTTGCCAGCGCGTTGCCATCTGTACTTTTAATTGGCAGTCGTACATCTGCCTGCGAGCGACAGACATGTTGATGAGGGCAAGGCGGCGCGGTAACGGTCAGATCAATCTTGTTGAAATATTTAAATATGGAAACGTTCGGAAAACAAATGCTTTCGCATCCACTATGTTCTCAAAATCAGAGAATATTCATTGACGTTTTGTACACGATGACGATACCATTATTTGTATAGAACGATGTTTTTGTTCCGTGTCGTCTTAATTACAGCCCGTATGATTTTCAGAAACTTGATCGTACTTCATGGAACTCAAGTATAAAGTTGATTTATCTACACACATATCATAAGTGCTCAATAACGCGTTCAAAAACCATAGAACATTTTCTATGGTTTTTGAACGCGTTATATCGCGTTATACCAGCATTATTACAACCAATGTTACTATAAGAATTTTCTTGTCTGTGGTAGTAGGTAACTCTGTTCTTTGTTGGGTAGTATCTCTTAGTAGTCTGTGTTTATTGGTGATCACATTACCGATATCTCGTGACGTTATGAATTTAAATTTGGAACAGCTGTCAAAATTCAAGTTGGTCTCTATTCTAGTATCCACAGATATTAAAACAGTTATCGATACGAACGTCAACTCAGTATGATTTTTTAATTTTAAACGCACGACATTTGATCTCGAGTGACATGACAATAGGGACTTGAGTCGTTTGTCTATGATTTAAAAAAACGTTCGTCTTGGATAGGTCGAATGGCCGCCATGACTGGTTTGTCACTCGTTTGTTGGTTTTTTGCTGTTACGGTTTTTTGCAGTTATTATATGTGTGTAGATAAAGTAATGTGTGCAACTGTATATAATTAGGCCTTAAAACACTCGTGTGATCCTATTATGAAACTCGCTGACGCTCGTTTCATAAAACCACACTCGTGTTTTAAGGCCTCTCATTATATAGCAGTTGCATAAAATACTATTACTTTCTATGCTTTCATTTTATTTACTATAATACAAATGTGTTTTCCCGTGTACCAAGCGTCACCCACCATTACTTACCAAATAGCTTTTGAGGGTAAATAGCCGTGCCATTTACAGAAACTGAATAATGAACTGAACTTTTCAAGTTTTAATTATCACAGCGTTGATTCTTCCCCAGAAACTGAACGCCAAGAAACAATACCAAATCCATTCAATTGTATAAACTTTTAATTAATATTAATAGGAGAGCTCACTTTCAAAACAAAAAATACTGCAGGCAGATAAAAAGTTCTTAGTAATCCGCGTTACCCGCAGCTGTGGACTGTGAATTAATGCGAAAACAATAAAGAGTCAGAGGAGTGGGAGTCCGAAAACAGATGATGAGTCGAGGCGAAGAACAGGGAATAAAAATTAATTCCAAATGGTTATTAGTGGCCGTGAACAAAAGGAGACTGGTGTGAGTGAGCCAGGCTGCAATAAACGTCACGACAAGAGAGATAGGAAATTAAACGAAACTAAAGCAAAGTCGGTCGTGCGACATCTGGGGGAGGAAGTTTGGGGGAAGCCCATTCAGCGAGTCTTAAAAAAAAACTAAATTAAGTCCGGACGCCTGATTCTGTTTACTCTGTACTGCGCGCCCTGTGACTGTGAGCGACAGGTTAAAAAAGTACCTCTTTTGTTTTTATCGTTTTTTTTTACTTTGTCTCTCAGACTTTGTTGGAACTTGCAAAACAAGCTTTAAAAGTTTTTTTTTATATGTAGAGGTATAGCGCGTCAGTATTGACAGCACTGTCAATAAATTATATGAACAGTTACTTATTGTATTGGTAGTAAAGCTAACAAAGAGGCGAGGATGCCTGATGCCTTACGATGCCTAACGATGCCTTACTATGGAGTACAGAAACGTACACTGGACACTTACAAATTTATAAATTGCGATCTGTTAATTCTTTTTCATTGAAGTGTAAGGGTGGAAATGTTTCTAACTTGTACAAAGGTATTGTTTGAAAATAAACCTCCATTGGAATTAATAAATATCACTTTCAAAACACATGTGATCACTCTCGCCCTTTAGCGCATTACGTCATTTCTACATAAACAACTGAAAGATTACTAGTCAAGAGTAAGATGCATCTTTCCTAAAATTACAATTATTTCCATGTTCACTTACCTTTGGGCAGGGGTTCTATGACAACTTTGACAGCGCCTGCGCACATCAGCCCCGCGAACATCCATAGCAATAGCATGGCGCCCCGTGAACATCGTAAACATACTTCCATCGTGATACCAGGTCAGTCTACGTTTTCCACATGGTAGAATCCTGGAACAAAGAAAGTAATATCTTAAATCAAACAAAGCAACCCAATAGCCAGTTCCAATAAAACAACTGAATATCACTGAAAATCTAAATTCATTTCTTAAAAAAAAAAACTGAGCAAAATGTGGCAATGTCAAAAAAACGATTCAAGGCATTTGAATGTTTTCTCAAAATACCCAATCTTTATCATAAATCCAATACTTCAACTTTGGGAAAGTGAGTTCGTCTAATATCTAGCGCCTTTGCATTTATGAATAATAACTGGAAAAAGTTAAACTCTGAAATCCGCCTCCATCTGAATATTGTAGAATTCGAAAGATAACGTGCCAAAGGAAAAAAGGCTTTCTCTTTTTTATTCCTCTCTGTGTTTATTCTCGCCGGGAAGTTCGCGAGGTGGATTAAGATTGTCTCTCAATTCTATCGGATTATTTAAGTAATTTCAGTTTCGTATAATATACGTATAATCTTTTCACAAAATGAGTTTTTTGAGGCGTGCTGTCGTTTGTTGCGAGAGGTAATTTTGTTTCTTGTAGATTTAGTTCAGACATCATTGCTTCTTTGTATTTTGCCTTGGAACTCTTATTTTCTAAATTGATGTTTACAACAATGATACCTACTAATAAATTCATGAGAAGTGTCCTGAATAAATAATGACTCTGTTTCTTCTGTGCAACAACTAAAGAGAAATAACAATATTTGGCGACTTTTGTTTTTATCTCCAAATGGAAAAAGTCGAAATAAAAACGATGTAAATGTTTTTCTAACCATCTAGTCCCACCTTTATGTTTATTTGTCAAGTATATGTACCTATATATTTGACTGTTCGTCCAACCAAGTATCAGAAATACCTAAAACGGCAAACATTCCAAGGAAGTTACAGTAAGTTTCTCCATGTAAACCAAATTGGGTATATCTTAGCAGACAAACGAGCGAATTCCGTTAAAGTGAATATACATTGAAGCAAAATTAAGCAAATGTGTGTACCGTAAGGCTAGTAATAATAGATGGTTGTTTGGAATTGCACCGGGTAAGCTGCAGTAATTGCAGTGTGCATCATTAGTACGGCGCAATAGAAGGGTTGCTTCCAGTATAGCCTGACTACTAAATAGATTCTCGTACTTATGCTGAATTCACACGGGGGCAGAACAGTAAGGCAGTAGACAGTGGACAGCACAGTAAGGCAGTAGACAGTGGACAGAACAGTAAGGCAGTAGACAGTGGACAGCACAGCAAGGCAGTAGATAGTGGACAGCACAGTAAGGCAGTAGACAGTGGAGAAAACAGTAAGGCAGTAGACAGTGGACAGCACGGTAAGGCAGTAGACAGTGGGCGGCACAGTAAGGCAGTAGACAGCGAACATAACAGTAAGGCAGTAGACAGTGGACAGCACAGTAAGGCAGTAGACAGTGGGCGGCACAGTAAGGCAGTAGACAGTGGACAGCACGGTAAGGCAGTAGACAGTGGGCGGCACAGTAAGGCAGTAGACAGCGAACATAACAGTAAGGCAGTAGACAGTGGACAGCACAGTAAGGCAGTAGACAGTGGAGAAAACAGTAAGGCAGTAGACAGTGGGCGGCACAGTAAGGCAGTAGACAGTGGACAGCACGGTAAGGCAGTAGACAGTGGGCGGCACAGTAAGGCAGTAGACAGCGAACATAACAGTAAGGCAGTAGACAGTGGACAGCACAGTAAGGCAGTAGACAGTGGAGAAAACAGTAAGGCAGTAGACAGTGGGCGGCACAGTAAGGCAGTAGACAGTGGACAGCACGGTAAGGCAGTAGACAGTGGGCGGCACAGTAAGGCAGTAGACAGCGAACATAACAGTAAGGCAGTAGACAGTGGACAGCACAGTAAGGCAGTAGACAGTGGAGAAAACAGTAAGGCAGTAGACAGTGGGCGGCACAGTAAGGCAGTAGACAGCGAACATAACAGTAAGGCAGTAGACAGTGGACAGCACAGTAAGGCAGTAGACAGTGGAGAAAACAGTAAGGCAGTAGACAGTGGGCGGCACAGTACTGTTCTGCGCCTACTCTACTGGCTCACTGTTCTGCCCTCGTGTGACATCATCATTACCGACCTCACAATGCACTAGTAAGAAACTAACTATAAGTTTCTATTCAAAATTGAATTTTTGGCACAAGCAAGTAGCAATGATATTTGATACAATTTGTTTATATGGACTTCCGTATTTAAGCCATTATAGAGATAACTTGATTATCAATTATCAGGCACAGTCAATTAATTGAATAAAAGCTTGTAAAAACAAACTCTACGTTGATTTTGCACTGTTGTGTTCCTGCTGGTAAGTGCCCGGGGCTCACTAGACTGTCGTAAGCAGTAAAATTACTGTGTTTTGCTGACAAAACCATTTTTTACACTATATAATAAAGATCTACATAATAAACAGCACTACATAATATAGATCGCCTTGCAGGATCAGCAACGCGCGAGTGATACTTCCGGCGTAACAAATTGCAGTGGGCTACTGCAATTGCATTAATTATTATTAAACGAACGGCATGCTACTTATACACTGATATAGGTGTAGTTGCAGGCAAACAACTTGAGCATAAATCGAGTGGAGGGGGTATGTTTGTTTGAACATTTGTACTAGAACTGCGCAGTTAAGGTCAGTGGTCAAGATTTTTGACGGGAACTGTACTTACCGTTCATGTGGCAAAGTTTGTAAGTATTATTAAATTTAAAACAGATAAAAATAATAAAATAAATTCTCTTGTATTTTAAACTTACAAATAAATGCTAGAATTTTTATACTACTGTATAAGACAATACTCATTGTATCATGTTTAAATTGAAACTTGTGTATTTATAACAGTGGGTAGTTCAATATTTTCATAAGTCTGGCAACCCTGGTTAGATAGGACTCACATTGCCTTATGTGCGCTTGAATTTAGATATTCTTGACTGGCAATTAGGAGCCATATTTAGACAAGAATGTCAACCTTCTATAAGGTGGATCACTGCGCAAGAGGTGGGAATTTCGAAATGTTCGGAGATTTTATCAATTCAAGTAGTTTTGCGGTACTAGGAATTACCTAACTAAAATGTTGCTGTTGTTGTTGTTAATTTAGATGATCATAAAAAATATTGTACAAAATATTGTTTAAAAAAAGTTTTTTTTTGCCCTAACACCATTTGTCACATCACTAGAGAGTGTAACTTCTTAGGTACGTTGCCTCTTGTCCGTCTGTCACCAAACACTTTTGGTCATTAGATGTTAATTGCATTAGATGGACATTCCTTTTCCATCATTGTCTTTCCGGTTATGATTTTTGTTCCGTTATGAATCTTCATATCACTATTGTTACCTCGCAGGTGTATTGTAAATACAAACTATTATCGAACTTGGCTGTATGTAAAAAAGTAATATTTTTTCTAAAAAAAAGGTCGCCACCATACGGATCACGGAAGGGCAAGTTGTATAATTTTCTCCAGAGTTTAGAGTAAATTCCCATAATAATGAGATTAAAAAAAAACTCAGAATTTTCCACATTAAAAGTTTTGCAATTTTAAAAATTTGCTAGGAATTGGGCTTTATTGTTCTTGTTTCAGACATTATATTTAGTATTATAGTTCCTTGCTTTACGTTTAATATAACTTCGTTCCTCCTTTTTTCCAAAACGTCTGAACATGTAATATATATCTGAACATGATGTAAATGTTCAGATAATAACGAATTAATTTAATTTAATTTCAAAGATAGCAGATATTTAAAATATTACCTGTTTTTAAATTGTTGTTAAAAAAATCAAACCATTAATTTAGCCACAACAAATTAAAACTTGCCAATATTTTGGAATTCCCGCATTAAACGAAGCGATTCACCTTAACCCGCTTGTGTCACATGACACCAGTTAAAATTTGTCAATAATGTTATGTATTAATTAGACAAAAATTCAAAAATGCAATAAAAAAATGGATAATGCCTTACAGCGGGAACCTGGGCATTAATCCTATACAGGCCTTTGACCTGTCACCATAAATAAAATGTCACAAGTCGTAGGCAGATTATTAATATGGGCATATTGTGACTGGCTGGAAATAACACGATATCGGATATATGGCCATTACTAATTCTGTTTCATGCTAATTGCCTCCCCCGCGACATTATTGACCCGTGACATGTCACATGTCCACTTGGGTTAAGCGAAATAACGTATCAGCTTTATTTTTTGCCCACTCAATGAAAACAAGTCTACAAATTATTGTAGGTAATGTCAAAAATGTTGCCGTTTTACTGCATCATATTACTCGTAATGGCCAAGCCATATCGGACGCGTATGCAGCTCTACGAAACTAGCTGGAGCTGTGTTGCATACGCAACGTGTACGGAGCCGGTGTGGCCTGGCCCTAAGTTGAGGCTGCGTAAATGCGACGCCAAGGCGACGCAGTGGACGGGTCTGTTCTTGGCAAGTCACGACTATATTGCTCCACTACGCTATCTGAATATATGTATGTCTTCCCATCGTTTCTTTGGCCGAATTCTATAATGTACGTCTTGCAAAGTGAATTAACTTGCGACGCTCAGCCCGCCCGTGCCTCGGCCCTCGCGTCGCGTCGAGAAGATCCTCGTCTTAAGAAGCTGACAAAAGTCATTTTGCCATTTCGCTCATTTGCGCGGACGGTAAATAGAAGCAATGAAGTCATAACGGGGCGCACGAGGGCTTTATATAGACTTAAATTAATAAGTTAGTACTTGCACGAAGATGCAGGCTAGTTCAGTGCTTGAAAAAGCAACCGTCCGACTGCTGGCAGAGCAGAGCATCGCGATGGTTGTCTCCCTGAGGACGGCGTGGAAGCCGTCAACATCAACACGCGCGTCCGCGAATATACCCAAAGCGCTGCGGGCCCGCGGCAGCCTCAACAGCACCCTAAACGCATTGTTGTGCTGCTTTCGTAGGGCATTGATCGATCGTTGCGTGTAGTTAGTCTACAGATTACATGTGTACAGTGAGGTGCAATATGCCTTGAATAAAGTTAGTGTGAAAACTGGTAGATCAACTAAAAACAAAACAGCCCCTCAATCTACTTTTCAGTCTTTCTTGTCTTTTATTTTCAAACTAGCTTTTGCCCGCGACTTCGTCCGCGTAGACTTGTTTAATTGAAACATGCAATCTGCAATATTTCCTGGACAAATTAATGAGAATTAGTTGCTTTGCTGTTCATAACGTCACGGCGGCGTATAACTTACTTATCAGTGTCCCGTGGGAACTATGCATTTTTACGGGATAAAAAGTATCCTATATGTTAATCCAGGTTATAAACTATATGTGTGCCAAATTTCATTCAAATCCATTCAGTTGTTTTTGCGTGATCGAGTAACAAACATCCAAACATCCAAACATACAAACTTTCACATTTATAATATTAGTAGGATAGTAGGATAGTAGGATAATCAAACCGCAGCCACTACCATATTGATCATCCTTTTTCCTCTTCAAGATGTCTCGACAGGCTTCTGTTGACGGCTGCCCTGAGTCACTGTGTACCAGTGTGCTATTTGATGTCATCTGAACATAATGCAAGGAGCCTCCCGACTGTTCTTTGCCGCGCCGAGGTCCATTATACCAGAGCTCGACGTTATCATTATCTTAATAGATTCAAGGTGGAATTTTGCATGAAAAAAATATATAGGTCGCTAAGACGTAGCTATTTGTACGTGCCCAGCACTGGTTTTGCGGAGTAGCAAGGTAATTTGTTCCAGTGTGTTGTCTAATGACAGCTAATGCTTGTTTTTTTTTAATGCAGCTCAATGCACTTATTGCCTAGTGCCTAGGCTTCTAATCGCAAGCTAAAGGCTGTTGCAGACTTGAATGAACCCACCGGGCGTGGTCAGTAGGCACCTGATTAAAGCATCAAAGATTTCTCCCTGAGACCGTCTAGTAATTATTTGGCCTTTGCAGTGTCGGTTTTATGCGATGAATTTAAGGAGTCCCGAAGGATTTTCTTCTGTTTTAGATACTAGGTAAAAATCTTCGAATACTTTCAGGATTTATAAGATCATACTTTTCATTTTAGTATATTATTTTAGTAATGTAGGTAGTTGAATGATAGATACATTAAACTTGCACTCTCAAGCATTATTGTTACTTACCTGTGTTTTTTTGTGCATTTAGGTTAAGTATATTCCTGACAACTTTGTAACATTAAATGATCATGTACATTTCATAGATTGTACAATATTAGACAGGTATTTGTCACTTATGCAGATAATCAACATTAACTGCCACAGAGTGCTACGTGCTACGCTCGTAGCTCGTAGCCAGGGTTTCCCGGTATGCAGCAAAAATCCTCAACAAATCGAGAACTCACCTAGCGAGTCTGTGGCCCTGAATGTGTCAGGATATCGAAGGAAGCTGGGCTTGTATTTCAAAAATACAAAGTGAATAGAAAATTGCTATCGTGAACTAGATATTATTTTAATATAATAGTGACACAAATAGAAGACTCTCTTTCTCTCTCTTTTTACATGTGGAAATGAAACATTACTTTATTACGAGTATAATATATTGAAACGCTGCTTGCTCACCTGCGGTGTATTATTTTGTATTGTAAACTCTCGTACATACGCAACGATTGGATTTAATATTATCAAGTAGGTAAGTAGGTAGGTCTGCTTTCTTTTAATAAACAATTTCTATTTCTAGGTAATTGGCAGTTTATATGCCGTACTAATACAAAATTAACAGTGCTAGTGCTCATGGCCGCAGCGAACCGATCCCTCTCAAGTCTCAACTCAACGCTCTAACCCGGCCCTCGCTAACCATCTGACAGTTAGGAGCAAAAAACCGCAGACTGCGAAAATTGCTTTCAATTTTATAATCAAAAGACCGTCTTCGGCATTGAGAAAGTTGTCTTTGAACTTACTTAGACAGATTTTTATTTTAGACCTCTGTTTTTAACCAAGAAAATTAGGTTCAAATATACAGTTTTAAAGGGTCTTCCTCCGTTATTGGAAAAGCACGTCTTTAATTTTAAAAACAAAATCTCTGTAGTAACCACTTTTTACTCGATTGCCGCCTGACTGAAGAAGGGAATTAAAATCATTTTCTTTAGGCGTTAGGACTCATAATTACCTAGAAGAAATCCCTTTAAAGTTTGACTAGAAGAGATCCCTATAAGTTCGCTTTTGTACATCATTCTATCTCTCTTAGTAATTTATGTTTCATTCACAATAAAGAGTTTACATACATACATATTTATGATATACAACAAACATAATACAATTTGTTTTAGTCACAAACACAAACAACACACATTTGTGTGTTGTTTGTGTCAAGAATCAAGAAAGAAGAAAGAAGAATCAAGAATCAAGAAAGTTGCCAAGAAGCAAGGTTTTGTAGCGCAAGTAAAGGAAAAAATCCTAAAATCGTTACATTCTTTTATATATAAAAACAAGCAAGTGGGTGGGTAGGTGCATCTACAGAGGTAGTTACATCACAGAAAATATAAGACACTTAACAGGTAAAAATCTTTGATACTCGATTTCCTTGATTGACGAAATATCTGCAAACTACTCGTATGTACAGTAGGGGAAATATATTCACGTACGACCTTAGAACCCTATCCCAGGCTATGTCATACAAATGTCACGCGTATGTCTCTTCGACTAGGTTCTACGGTGGTACGTGTTTCAATTTCCTTGACTGTACGTACGTACCTTACCCTCGAGTATTTATACGAGGGACCTTGCAATCGTGTTAAAGTTTCGGCATTAAACTAAATTATTGTAACGTAACACATTTTAATGAAACGCAATTTTAGCAGTTACCGCGCAGCCGCGCTCGCGGATGGTGCAGCGCGCCTCCTAAACTATGGTTAACGACGCGGCGCGGGCATAATTACCCACATTTTTAACCCCATTAGCGGCAATTTCACTAATTCTGTTTGCTATCAACGCTTAGCGTTAAATTAAAGTTTCAATTTACAATTTTTTTTTATTTTAATTAACGTGTACTTTTGTTTTTAATTTAAATTTTTAAAGCGACTGTACACAATTACGACAACGTGAATGTAGTCTTCAAGGCATTTAAACTTCACAGGTGACGGAGTTTTGGGGAACTACGAAATACAAACACATTATACGGAGACCGCTAAAATCATAACCCCTTCCTTTTGGCTTTTCCGTAGTAGGGTAAAAACATACGCGACAACATTAAAACTTACCCCTTTTTTGAAGTTGATTATAACGTATAAGAAGTTAAACGCAATTCAATAGGTTTCTCGAGTTACCTCTAGCTAGGGTCCCTTTCAACTAGAGCTGGTGTATTATTCTCCAACATAACATCGTTGTGGTCAACGCTGCTCTGTCTTGCTTGATTACGCCGAATCCTTGAATACAGGTTCAGTCCTCATCGCTGGTACATAGTTGAGGGCAATAACGTTACGTGGGAGACTCGTAGTACTGTGCCAGAAAGTTGAGTTACGTTAAGACAAAGTATAGTAACGAGCTTAATGAGCTATGAATAGTAATAATGAGACGGTACAATGAAGAGCTTTCTTCCTTAGTCCAGAAAATGCACCCTTGGGTTAGTTTAAAAATAAATGAAATGACTTAATTCATTTGACCTGTTTAACGCTTCGCTTCATAAACTGTAGCGAGTAAACTTGCAAAACTTAACAAGTTGGCGCGTTTCTTACGCGTTTAGACTTCAATGCGTGAGTTAAGCATTAAGTTTGCTTTAAAGAGAACCCTGTTCGATTTTTACGCTAGTTAAGTCAAGGGGTCATCTCACTAGAAAGGAACTTAAAATGTAACTAGTCCTTCAATTAGTATCTCAATTTAAATGATAGACGCAACATAAAGAAAAATCTTGGTCATTTGACAGGACTCGATCCTGCATCCTTGGTATTTCGTGCTTTACATAGGTGACTCTACAGGGCACTAAGAATTTTTTTAAGCGCTTTGCTTTGAGGATCTTTTAATCTTGATTTTTAAGGGTTCACTAGTCTGGGTGCAATGCAATTCATGAGAGTTTGGTTGCGCCGTGCTGTTGTGGGCCATGAGGCTGGCGGACTTCTTGCGAGCTGGCCGCTAACCATAGATGCCACATGGGCGCGGCGCATGCGCGAGTGGTCGCTTAGCGACAAACATTAGTTGAAAAATAATGTGTCAACGAAAAACGAGAAGTTATCTTTATATCCGCAACGTGTGTGTCTACTATTAACCAAAGAATCAATGCCCAGCTGGTGCTTGTGGACTCCATTACCCGCGTGTGCCGTGTTTCCTCGCGTGAGGCTTATTCTAGAGGTTCGGCCGTCCGGCCTTCGCGGCACGGCGCCCAGCCAGAGTTGTTTTCAATATATCTCATTAAAGGTAATTTTGTGATCTTCAGCTGACGAAGTGATGGCACGCCATTTTATTAATATACATATATAATTCATACCATCAGACATAAATGTTTAACGCAATAATGTTTTGTTCGCTGTATTTGTACTTGGTGGGAATTAGGAACTTAAGTATTTTAGTCCACTACGATAACGGAAAGCAGGCTTAGCCTTGGTAGGTACTTTGTAAGTACATGAAAGTATCTACAGGGTGACACATAAGACGTAATACAAAACCACTTTTTTAAATGCGTTTGCCTAATACTTAAGTATCCTGCTATGTCCTGTGTTGTTGAATTAATTATAAGTATCGTTTTTTTAATTTTTAATAAGTCCTTTTATTTTCAGCTTCTTATGGTTACCCTAACACAAGTTGTTAAGAGTAAAAAGTTTGAAATCGGGTTCATAGTAAATACTCCTTTATCTTGGCCGGTAAATTATGAATAAAACACGCTCTGACACGGTGACGTTACTTGTCATAACAAACATCTCAATTCTCAATTAGATTTCTGATTTAAATAAGTTTATCTCTCAAAAATTTAATTGAATTGAATAAGTTTATCGTATTTACCTATGTACGATAAATCCTGCCTATCCGTATATCCATATTCAGCTGTCGGCAATGGTGGCGTTTTATTTTACGTCATCGAGCACGGTGCAAACACAAACCCTGTTTTGGCTCGGCAGTTAATAAACTCAGGAGTTTGGTCAGTTTAGAATTCCAGTACATGCTCAAAGTAGATGCCGCCGACCACGATACTTACACGCATTCAGGACGCGAGTACTCCGGTATTTTCTACGTCACCCAGAAGCCAGTACTAGAGAAGCAGCGTCACAATTTGGGACAACACAAATTTGTTATTTGACGTCTGCTAAACGCCGAAGGATTGCATTCTTTTCATGTCCAACGGGTCTACGATATCGTTTGAGCAGAATACCCCAGAGGGTGCAATTTTGTCAGTGGCTGCTGTCAAACCTGGACTCGAAAATTATGTGGTCTGATGAAGCAACTTTTACTAGGGTAGGATTGTTTAACATCCACGACATGATGAGTTGTGTTGCCGAGAAAGTGGTGACCACTTCGAACACTTGTTAAAATACGTTTACGGACTTAACACAATTATGTAGTAAAAAATAAATGTAAAAATAATTCAACTTGGTTTATTCATTCGAATGTATTAGAAGTTGCTGAAAGTATTATTATCATAATTATTATTAACCTGCGATTGAGTACAGAGATGATATGATAATTTTACAAGTTGATAATTATGACAGCTAAGTACTTGCTGTAGGGTGTCCACAATTTTTAAGATTCAATTATTTTTTTTGTTAGAAAATTAGTAAAAGTTAAACAAAGCGAATATTAATGATTCACTAATTGCATTATATTATTTTTTAACAACTGAATCGGATATGTTTGTTTTGTATTACGTCTTATGTGTCACCCTGTATAGACAAATCTAAAGCCTCCTGCAAATATTAATATGAAGCGTATGTAAGGACGTCTAATTTCAGTAATCCATTTGAGAATTTGTTAAATTCTTAGAATGCTTCTAGAGTTCAACAACCCCTTCTTATTGACGTGGCTCAAACAGTCTGCTGCGTAGGCTATGATCTTCAGAGATTCTAATTCCACTTAATTTAAGCAGCGTAAACAAAGCAGGGATATATTTGAAAGATAATCAAGCTCACGGTTTACCATTAAACACAAGAATTCCCGTTGCCTTTGTCAACTTATTAACGCTATAAAAGTGGGAGGCTGGCGATAGGCGAAGGTGTTGCGTTTTGATACGGAGCGGTAACGAGACGACGTTTTCTAAAATAACAATTAGTTTTGCGGGTGGTAGGACCTTGTGCGAGGTCCATCCGGATCGCTACCACCATCTTGCTCGCTAACCCTGCCGCTAAGCAGCAGTGCTTGCACTGTTGCCTTCCGGCGGGGAGAGCAAGACAGCCGGTGCAATTACTGACACAAGAGGTATTCCATCTTAGCGCTGTGGGTTGGCAACGCATCTGCAATCTCTTTGGTGTTGTGGGTGTCCATGGGCGGTGGGGATCACTTACCATCATGTGTCCCACTTGCTCGTTTGCCTTCCATTGTTGTATAGAAAATAGTCTCAGCGAGTTAATTGTAACTGAGAATGTCCTATAATTAAGAGTCATCACTATGCACGATACTTAAAAAAAACATGTAGGTATTTTTAAATGACATATCTGAATAAAATGATCCTTACAAATAAATATTACCAGATGATAGATAGCGATTATGATCCGACTTGTCATGCGCCGGTTAAAACCTAACTACGTTTGCATGGAAACTTGAGTTTAGGGGACTCTTAAAATATTTATATTCTAGATCTGTATTAAAATTATTTCCTCACCTTACTTATTAAAAAATGCAATAAATGACATAATTGTGTTTATTACACTCTAAGTAAATAGATTCTAAGTACATCCTATATTTTTATAACATAAGAAACAACTTAGAAATAGCTCTAACGATTAAATGAACAGTACCGCCAGTTACTTGGAACCTAACGATACTCTTTGCCTTGACAAAGTGATAAAATTCGACTTAAGAAAAAATGTTTGAACCTCGGTCATCAGGTCATGCGGCCAACTCTGGTCCTCAGACTAAAGTTGACGGCAATAATGCTAGCATATTATGATGGGATGGGATGGGACATAGGATGTTAATCCTACGTACAGGAAAAGTGCTAATTTTGATTGAACAACAACAATAACAACAAATACTCTTTATTGATTCACACAGGTAAACAAAATAAAAGAACACACACAGGGAAATTTTACATGGGATTCAACAGGCGGTTCACACCACTTTTATGGAAAAAAAAAGGGAGCAATTAGATATTTTTAAGGAACGTTGTACGATCTGATAGGTACATCTGACAGCTGACTAGTCGAATCACAATCGTACAGTGTAAAGACACATTCTCCCAAGGAATAATCGGAAGACGGTATATCAAGCAGATAGTCTGCTCGAGACAAAGGAATATTTTCTAGCCTATTATCAAAATTATAGACGGTTGGGAATAAGCCGGGGACAATGGTGGCTGGCGGTCCTCCGCTTCTTATTTTAATGGCGTCGCGTTGTACTGCGTTTGAGGAATATTGTTTGAGGCATTCTGCCGCTAACATTGTTCTAACTTGGTAACGAAGGCGTAGATTTGGTATTTCTATTTTAAAGTAAAACTAAAGCTTTAACAAATTAATTTTCATTGGCTTACAAATAAAAACCTGCCTTTTCTATAATCTTAATTGTTTGTTTTAAGCAGTTGAGTATTTTGTTTAAGGAGCGAATAATTTAAGTAACTAAAGACTATACACAGAAAACAAATTCGAGTTACCTATGTATGAGCGTAGATTTGTAGACAATAAAGTCTGCCCGTGAGTGGTATGGACGTAGTCCTTTGTACAGAGAGAGCCAGTGGGCTCGCTACAAAGTGGTTTCATGTGGTGCGGTCACAGCTATGGAATCTGACTTGGAACGACATGAAATGGAAGCAATAACTTCGCGTTTTCACTGCATTGTTTACGGAGATTGAAGTTAAAAAAAGCAAGTGAATGGGCTACGTTTTTACTAAGCTTTGTTTTAACTTCATTGGTTCCGTTGTGTGTTGGTAATCTTAAAAGTTTATTTTGATTAACTATGCATGGTATATACGTATGTAAGTCATAATGATATTGCAATATTATCGTATTATTGAGTTGGTCAGATGATGGAACCAGAAGTCAAGTCAACATCGAGTTTGGTCTCATTTTACGCGTCTTGACTTCAAAAATTTGTCAAGTAGTCAACAGAAAACAAACGTCAGTAAAAAAATTGTATGAAAAATGGTTTTGTTTTTGTATAGTATCTTCCCAATACTAGTTTCCATACTGCTGGATCAAAGGTTATTTTGTTCATTTAATAAAGACGAAAAAATTGTTGGAAGCACCTGCAGTAACGTTGTGTAACAACAAGATATTTAAACATTATTGAACTAACCGTTCCATTACTTATATTACGGGAGGTCACGACAAATTTGGCAACGATCACCAATATGGCTGATCGGAAGCTCACAAGATAAAGGGCAACTCCGTGATGCCAAATATGTCGGTCTGCCTGCGCTAAGTGGTTGCGTTATCGAAATATGGCGCCTGCAAAACCAGTTATTGTTCCCAAAAAAAAACGATAAGTAAAATGGCTGAATAAAGTACAGAAAGGAAGTACCGGTTGCACTCATGTGAATTCTGCTAAAACTGAACAAATATTTGGTCGCGTTTCGAAGTTCAGCTCGTTTAAAGACCCTTGATCGTTGCCAAAAAAAAACGATAACGGAAATGGCTGAATATGACGTGGTATAAAGTATCAGTATGTACGAGCTTAATGCACCAAAACTGGAAAAATCTTTGGTCGCGTTTCGTAGTTATGAAGCGGTCTAGGTTACAATATCTCATACATTGTTGGAGTATTTTTTCAAAAGCATTGGATAAATCAAGTTCAAACATATTTTTGGGGAATAAGCACAGTGTCAAAAACATCCTCCTACACTTCTTTAGCAAACCTACCCTCCTCCGGTTAGGGGTAAGTAAGATCTGGTATCCAAATAGAAGAAAAGTCCTTCCTCATCTACCGAAGCTTTTCCTTTTTGAAATGTCACCTCTAGTCTTGCTTTGATGTTCAGTGCCGTTCATAGAATTTTTAGATAGGGTAGACTTTTAAGTGACGGTTTAACTTGCGTTTGGTTTTCATTAATTTTAAATCAGGTGTACAAAAGCCATTTACTATCAAGCTAACTGTTCGGAAAATTTCGGTAATTGTTGACGCTCAAGCTGAGAAAGACACTGTTTACTCTGTGCTATTGTATGCGTTATTTATATCATTGTGTGCTACTTATCTATAGGAATGCACACTAATCTGTATCCGCATGGTTGCGCGGCACGCATGTATACATTTTACCGGAATAGTTTGTGTCTTTCCCGTTAAGCGCACAGTGGCGCTTTTGCAACGCGATGCGAAGTGGCGTCGTTGAGCGGCAGGTAAGATACCGATGATACGCCAACAAATGGAGCTTGTTTATACTTTTAGAAGTTTCTTTATTGATAACAGGATTATTAGACGTAAGGATCAAATAAAATCAGTTTATATTTAGCAGATTGGCAGGGTGTTTTTATGTCTATTATTGAAATTAAGCTGTAGTATGTATTTTTTTAATGTTTCGTCATACTCGTACATAGGCTATTATTATATCAGTCTGCCACTAAACACGAGATCTGAAAAGGGCTCAAAGCTTTGGGGATGAAACTAGTTGCAAATCCATCATCATCATCATAAATCAAAAGAAACGCAGCATTTGAAAAATAAACTCACTTTAGAACTATAAACGAAGCCTTTTTATAATTATTATCATCAAACCTCGATTTGACGGTAGCAATTATGTAATGATGTCTTTACGTTCATTAGAACGTAACTACAACTGTTAAGTTTAAGGGTTGTTTTTCGTTAAATGTCGATGTGGATGAAAAATAAATGAATAGGATCCAGCCCCTCTAGCACACTAGCGTTTATCGCTGACATAAAACATTCGTCCCTTTTGCACACGCATACTGCTTAGAACGGGATAAATGCTTTATGTCATCGATAAAAGCTAGCGTGCTAGGCCCCCAGAAACTGATAAGATTCAGCAGGTGAGAAAGAATTTGTCTTCCATTTGGATACCAGATCTTACTTACCCCTAACCGGAGGAGGGTAGGTTTGCTAAAGAAGTGTAGGAGGATGTTTTTGACAATGTGTTTATTCCCCAAAAATATGTTTGAACTTGATTTATCCAATGCTTTTGAAAAAATACTCCAACAATGTATGAGATATTGTAACCTAGACCGCTTCATAACTACGAAACGCGACCAAAGATTTTTTCAGTTTTGGTGCATTAAGCTCGTACATACTGATACTTTATACCACGTCATATTCAGCCATTTCCGTTATCGTTTTTTTTTTGGCAACGATCAAGGGTCTTTAAACGAGCTGAACTTCGAAACGCGACCAAATATTTGTTCAGTTTTAGCAGAATTCACATGAGTGCAACCGGTACTTCCTTTCTGTACTTTATTCAGCCATTTTACTTATCGTTTTTTTTTGGGAACAATAACTGGTTTTGCAGGCGCCATATTTCGATAACGCAACCACTTAGCGCAGGCAGACCGACATATTTGGCATCACGGAGTTGCCCTTTATCTTGTGAGCTTCCGATCAGCCATATTGGTGATCGTTGCCAAATTTGTCGTGACCTCCTAGTCTATTACTTTTTTTATGAAATAGGAAGGCTTATATTTAACCAAAACTTTACAGCAAAAAACGTTGACAAGAAAACACGTCTTTTTATTCGTACGTTAAGGAAAATCATACGCTCCGATTCAGTATTAGCGTGCAGCAAATGGTGCGGACAACAAAGGTAACTCAGTCTTTGTACATAGCCGTTTAACAGCGCAGCCTAGCTACAGCTTTTAATCTAACAGTATAACATAAATTTAATGGCCACAGTGGAGTTTATAAAACAATTACAGTTTAAAACTATACTAACGACTTGCAGATAGCATCAAATACCTATATCAAGGCTTACATTATGAAAGTCGATTAAGAACTTGAATCATTAAAAGACGCGCTGGGGGGTTTTTGTTTTATAAGCAAACAAAATAGCTTATATGGCTTAAAAAAAGTGTTCGGTTCGGGTGAAATCTTCTTCAATAACATTGGTTTGGGTTTACACAGCGTAACACGTAACTAAAAAGTGGTCAATAAGTATATGTTATTCTGGGTCGTTTGTTAACTTCAGGGTTTTATAATGAGCCAAGATATCGAAGGCCATCAAATTTTGTTTTTATCAAAATTAGTTAAAATTAGTAAATAAATCCTCGATTTTTAGAGCTGCAATATCAGTCTAAGTACGAAAAACGACCATGGTTTTCAGAAGGCCAGGAACGATCAGAAAGAGGGACAGATAACTACGGAAGTATATATTTTTTCTCAACCAAATGAACTGAGCGTAAACAGAGACCGAATTTTACGGGCCCTAGCCGGCATAATAGAAGCGTCAGATAAAATGCTGGAGTGACAGCCAGGCCGACAGTGCACTTTTCGAATATTTTTGCCTTTTAATTTGCTTCTGTCGTCTACCACCGTCTCCCGTGATTGTTTTTTTCCAAGTTTCATTATAAAGACGCCTCCAAATGTTGACATTAGCTTTCAGCGATAACTAGAAATGTCGGCAACAGTTTTCAAATTAATAAAGTTTTTTTGCATTCACCCGAAAAACACGATTGTATAGTCGACCAAGTAATTGCTTGACCACTTTTGAACCTTATCCGTTTGTAATACGGTCGAAAAGTGGTCAAGGAATTTTTTGGTCGACTATACGTTGAACTCAGAAATGATGCTGCTCGTAAATCCTAACGATTTGTCTATAACATATCCTATGTGCAAATTTGTTTGATTAATGGTCTCATTTTAAATAAAAACAATAAACTAATACTTATTAGAAAATAACAAAATTTATTCAAATGATTATATATGAAACAAAAGGGTGATTAAATAAATATAACAGTTAGATCCACGAATTACGACTATTAGAATACAGCAAATACGTTTAGTATGTTAAATTATAACACATCAAAGTCATACCATCACGTTATGAGTGATGGACATGGCAAATACCACGAAAGGGATACATTACTATATGTTTTGGAATGTACGGCTTACAAACAGAAGCATCCTATTGTATAACCTGGTTAAAATTGTGACTGAACATGTCGTTGCGGCACTTTTACGAGAAATGACTTCTAAATATACGTTAAACTTATGAACCTGTTTTAAAGAGAATTTACAGATCTTAACTCTTTTTTCTCAAAAACCTGTAAAACTGGGACAGGTGGCACTGGTAATCCGTAACTGCAACAAAGTTATCAGTTCTGTAAATGGGACAGTTATTTTTATATGCGTACCTGGCACACACTGTTTAAATAGGATACCTCTTTAATATTAGTCTCTTGACATTGAAGCTAGAGAGGTCTCACTGTGATTCATTAAAGGAAGGAAACAACAGAATATTAATTTGTGGAACAATTTCTAGTCCAGACAAATAAACGTCTGTGCACACACTCAACTCGCCTATTTAGATATGCACAGTCTACTTGTAGTTACTGGAAAATAAGCAGCAAATTTTCACACCCCAGCTTTTAATGGCCTCGCAACACAATACTGGCAGCAAAAAAGTCAGACTCGGCGTAACCTTCACAACAAAAATTAATTACTAACGAAAAGAATTTTATTATTTTGTAAATAATAAAACAGCTTTAGTCTACTACAAAATGAAAATATCATTTGATTACACGGCATATTTTAAGTGTTCTAAACCTCTCAATGTTTTGTTATTACGTTAAAGTCAAAATAAAATCTGACAATAATTAAAGTGAAGTGCTATTGTTCTATCATTAACGTGGTCGCTTGTAGTTACTTTGTAAATAATTACTTTCTTTACCGTAGATCTTAGACAAACGTTTTTGCAATATTATTTGTGTCTTTTTTGAGAAATCATCAAATTGTAATCTTTTGTTTGTATTTATTTATTTAATCTTATTGCACCAAAAATACATTTAAATGTACAAAAGGCGAACTTAATGCCTTGAGGCATTTGTACTATCTTTTCTTTACATAGCATAAAGCAAACTCGTTATCTGCCTCTGTCTCTTCGGACGCTAACTCTTTCTAAACCACGCAAAAGATTTCGATACGGTTTTCACTGTCAATGTTCAATTATTCTAGAACCCAATAAATAACTTGGAACCTGTCTAACTTTAGCCTGGGTAAATTTTACATCTTAATTTCCCAGGATAGGTTGCACAGACCAAGCTCATAGAGTGTAGCAAATTTCATTATTCTAGTTCTACTAAATCATACATGAATATTGATTTGAAGAATAGTCACCTTTGATTTCCACATCTAGATTTAATGGTAAGTATAATGTAACAAAAGTTTCAAATGTTCTACATAATACGTTGCTGGTACAGAATGACTGAGCAAGTAAAGTAAATACTACTATCACCTACTATTGTCGCAGTTTACAACGACATCAACTACAAGAGGAAAAAAAGTCGTACCCATTTTTTTTTCAGTCGTTACGATCTAATTTTGCAAGCCGTCTCCTCCGGCGTCTCTCCACAATCCACAAAGTAGCGAAAGTGGCGCAAAGTGCTCACCGCGGCAGACAATCCGTGCACGCCATTGTTGTCTTTGATTTAGCCACCGCAATGCACACACGTCCTTACACCACATACGTGTCACAACAAGACCGACACCCACACGTGCCGTATTAACTAGCACTCCAAAAAGGAAGATCGTTATCATTCGAAACACGATCTCATTATTTTTACGATAAAACAATCAAGCATCAAATCTCCAATAAAATCACCCGCGTTGTGCCGAATGAAAATCGTCAAAAACTCGGGAACATTTTTCATTTCATCACGTCGCTCATATTAAGTTGGAGAGGTAAATATGCACGCAATTTTCATCCATTCCATTCCTAATGACTTTCACTGACACGGCGCAAAACCCCTCATTTTACACTTTGACGCGTTCGCTTACGCTTAGTCCTGTCGCGATGACATTTTCCAATGGAAGCGAAAATGAGAAAACTTACAAAGCAAGCTTCTATCTCTTGAAAATAAAGTCTAAAATTCATCGGAGCGAGGAGTCGGGCAGGGTGACTTTTGTCTATTCTGGGTCTCCAAGGATAAGTTTTCGGGGCAATGGCAGTAAGACACAACTTACTTTGGATTTACTCTAAAAAGTGCTTTAAGTTTTGTAGTTAAAGTTGAAAACAGTTCGGCGGGTGCGGTAGAGTTATTATATACGATGTGCAGTAGTTTCCGGTGTCGGATCGTTTTGTCTATTGGTAATGTGAGACTCGGTTCGCACCTCTGAACAACAGAGTGTTACCTTTTTTACACTTTTTATGTGGGGCCTTCTCAATAGACGTCAGCGTGTATGAATATTTCTGTTAAACACGGTATCGCTTTACGACGCAATAATAGTTCTTTGATTACCTTTGTTTTAAATATGTATTTTTGCTCATTCCTCGGTCGATATTCTGACAAATACAAATATCTAAAACGTATCTGATTCATAAATATCCAAAAATCTTATAGAGATTTATAGAGGTGATAAACAATGCAGTGTTTGCGAGTCCGAATCCGTTAGCATATCGATGTTGCTGTAAAATAATAATGAAGCCGTCCAGGAATACCTGACTTGGCTAATATTACGTGCGCAGTCATCGCGTGCCAGACATTCCTCGTTCAACTATGAAATATGAAGTTAAAGACAAGCTGGTCAGTATTGGACGAGAATTTGAAAACTATGACACATGAACATGCGAATCGACAACTATGCGAGGAAATTATCCAAATTGGAAAATGAGGGTATTACTAGTTTACCGTCTGGAAAAGTTGTATGATATATGAGGAAGAAAAATTTTAAAACGGGATATTATTTATTATACGGGCGAATAAAAAAATAGGGGCCACTAACAACGAAATAATTACGAAAGATTAACTAAACTCGCCACAAAAGGTGTTCAGCAAACGATAAAATTAAGCGGCATGACTAGTTTTAAATATTTCTTTATTTCTTATCTGGCTAGGGTGCTTTACTTTGATCCAATGTAATCTTTTGTATATATTTACTCCTCTTTCACATTTCCATCCCTTTTTCAATCTGTTCTATGAAATAGGATGTAGGATGTAGTGCAACGGTAGTGTGAATTTTCCTGGTTCAGCGTAGGTACACTGAACCAGGAAAACCACTGAAGCAGATTGAACAGGTGTTTCCAAGGAGTTTTATTGTCAATCTAGCGAGGGCAAGACATCCGCACAGAATGATTTTCAACAAAATACCTAATCAAGGTAGGTCCTACATATTGAGCGATTTTTTATGATGCCATCATTTCTAGGTTAAAAACAGCCCGAGTTTTTTTTGTGTGATCTGAATGTTGCAAATTGTAGTTCTCGCGAGAGGTACAGACGACTACGATTGCTTAGTAATCAAATTGAATTAATACATCGTAAGCGTTATAATGAAGATCGAAGGGTCCATCGGCTCGTGTAGACATGTTTTGTAATATCACATAGATTTACCGGTACAGTGATGACCTAATTTCGTCCCCACTTTGTCGTAAGGGCAACCGTTGAAAGAGTATTGCCTGCGGTGATGCCTGTCATGCGGGTGAGATTCCCCTTTTCTGCATTTACGCACTTTTACTACAAGCTTTCACACTTTCGGGCGTCCGCGGAACGGGGAAAGTCGGCCTATGAGAAAACTTTGCCAGTTTGAGTTTGGCTTGAATTACCCAGTTTTGAAAAGGAAATCTGTAATACATTGAAGAACAGAGTTTGGTTGGACTTTTTAAAGATACGTTTACTTACGCGTTTATAGCTGTAATGTTGTCAAGTTTCTATAGAAAAATTACAAGAATATACTTTAGCGGGTAGCGGGTCGCACGCACTCTAAAAAAGGCAAACTCGCACTTTTATGTTTCGGTATATCCTATTGCAGTCGCGAGAGATTAAAAATGTGTCATAATTGTTAGTTTGGATGCAAAATCATACATTGCAGGATCGTTACATCCAAACTACAAGATATATGTTATGAAAGGCCATACATAATCGTATGAGTTGGGTCATGGCTTTACTATAATAATTATGTTCTAAACCGAGTACTAGCTCCTTGCTACTAGCTCAGATATTGTAAAACTCTAATCAGATATTGTAAACAACATAATTAATTCCAGATTTGTTCATTTAAAGTTACAACGCTTAAACGATTTTTTTTTAGTTATAGGTAGAGATACTAAACTGTATTCTGGGCCACTGTAGAACCTTGTCGCAATGAAAAATCGCTATAAAATTGCCATTTACATTAAAAGTCATTTTGTCACTTTTGTGAAAGGTACAATTGCCTAGAATCCAGTTTGGTTGACTGTACAAGCAATGAGCCTCATAGAATTGTGATATCTTATGCAAAATGATAATAATAGAAGCAGAGAAAATAAACGAGCTGTTCTCCCGTATCACTTTTTCGTTCCTCTCACGGAAACAAGACAGTCGTGTGCACGCTGTGTGAAATAAGGTTTTTATTTAAAATATTATGATCACATAAGTCAAGGCGGGGACCATCAATCACTGCTCACTACCAACAAGAATAAAGCTATTCTTAGAGTTTACCTTGTAAAAATAAATTACTTATCCTAAAGTATGTTGTTGTTTTAACTACCTTTTTCAAATGAACACATCGAGTCCTGATGGTACTAATATACTTATTTATTTATTAAAACAATAGAATTTGACAGCCTTATTTTAAACTTTTTTCAGAATCGTAGAAACCGTTGTGGGATGTAAGAAAATTAAATTTTAAGGCGCTGTCAAGGTCAGTAATTATTTATCATCAAATAAGTTAAGAACAAGCAAGCAAACCAACAAACTGTTATTCTTGTATGTAGAGTAAGAAGAACAACAAGATGAACATGTGTACTAACAATGAAAGGTTCAGGAGTTCTTACTTATTCTTATTACTATTAGCTCTGGCAACGGTTTGTCGAGTAGTTAGATTACGCATTTAGCATAACTTTAAATGCCAAGCCCATTAACTTTAGAAATTGTGGTGGAGTTTCTAAAATTGTTTTATAAATTATAAAATATTCATATTGCATTACTGGTTACAAAGCGAATAAGTACACAACATTTGCTCAATTATGTACATTTGTCAGATTAACGATCCCAAATACGACGTTTGACAAATTGCTATCGAAGCATTCCTATAACTCATAAGTAGTATCAAGAGTACTACAGGCGGTCGTTCTATTGTTTTCATCCGATATCGCACTTCAAAACACAAAACGAATAGAATAATAGGACCCGCTTCAAGAATTCCTGCTATGCCATTAATCATCTTCGAAATTCAATACATTGACACGTTGCCGCGCTGCGAGAGTGGGGCGACCATTATCCGGATTCCACAGATTTTATGTTTCAGTTTCTATAGCGGAAGCGGATAATTCGAATATCACCACTTAGGTATTCGGATACGCAGACTGGCGATCGGTATGCTAGCTCTGCCCTCTATCGATTGTTTGCACACGGGTGTTTGTTGGCGCTTCAAGATTGTACGCTGTTTGCACTGGCTTGATTGATAATTTATTCATAATGCCGCAAAACGGAGTTTGAGTTTCAATAAATGATACGATTGCTGTGCTTTATTGTAGTGCACTATTAAATACGGTGTACTTAATATTTTCGTATATAAAGAAAAGTCCTCGAAGGTGATACGCAGAACACCTGCAATGCAGTTTAGCGAAAGGTCTGTGGTCCTCTAACTGTACTAAGCTAATTACATAGGTAGTGTTTCTTTATAATTTTAAATAAATAAAATAAACAAGAAAAATTTACAAAAACGGACTTCATGTCCGTAAAGTTCTTTCTAGTAGTCAACCTATAGGAAAACTAGACATTTTATTTTAAACCAGACTGTCTGAGTGCAAGAGAAGGCCTCAGCAATGGGATTTACATGGTGAATTATTAATATTGCGAATTGTAATTCGGCTGTCTATTCCAGCTTTAGGTAAATATACCTAATATTTACCTAAAGGTGGAAATAATCACGCTCACCGTCATCTCACACTAAAATATTAGAAACAAAAATTGATACACTTTATTCCTCTTTCATTTTGAATTAAGAAAAAACGAAATATATTCAAAATTTGTATAACAAGTTATTGAATAAAGCGAGGTTCATTTTTGCCGAGAAGTTTAATCCTGCGTCTGAACCTTTCTATTAGGCGGGATACTGTTATAGTATACACGGTTCAAAGGAAATACTGAGGAGGAATAGTAATACTTTCGACTACTTTATGGATTTAACCGTCGCATTTTTAAGGCGACGAAACGTGACCAGCGTCGCTGAACAGCCATTGTTCGGTTTCAAGCACTTCACCAAAGTTGTCTAAGTTTTTTTCTCTACAAAAGAGTGAATTCACTTATTTGAGTTACAGCCTCGTAATAAATTCAGAGGGTCGGAGCTAATAAAAAGAGATAACAACGAGTAATGCTTTCCGTTTGTTGATGAAGTGGCTCGCTAACAAAATACTTGGATACGCGCGGAATGCTGAAAATGGACGGCGCTGAAATTCATATAGGGCCTCGTTTATGGGTCGTGTTCATGTGCGCTTCAGCTATGAAGAAGAGAGCGTGCTTCCTATAGTTACTCCGGGAAGTAACAGACAAACCGATGAGGTGATGGGAACGATATGTTTAAAAATGAATCAGTAGCAAGTTTTGTAGACTCATAAAGATAGTACCGCAGAGATCCCTAGGAAAACTAGACTGACTGACATAGCCGTGGTTATGGCTTGAAGGATGTGGAAGTGGGCAGGTCAAATAATAATATGCCAATGACAGGACAGCAGGTGGGCCATATACTAGAGCGGAGACCCAGTACTGGTCGGAGGGTTGTGACTAGACAACTAATGAGATGGCAGATGATCTGATGATCCTAAATGAGGGAAGCTCAATATCGGAAGGTATGGCGCTACTCAGCATTAGGTAGATACAGGCTGTGGAAGAAGAAAAAAGAAAGATATCATTTGAGCAAGCAAGACTGAATAACAATAATAAGAGTAGCATTGTTATTCAGTCTTGTTTGCTCAAAGTAGTAGGAGCGAACGAGACAGGATGCTGTCTCAACATCTAGCACAGAGTTGTCACGCCGAGAGAATAGCCCCCCGGACCTCCGCGGACGTGAGAACAACAACTCAGTAAAGTTTTCTCGCTGTCGGATGAACACATTTAGACAGAAGGCTAGCAAAACTAAATTTAGCACAGTCATTACAATTCGATTCGGGGTCAAAGTTAACGAACATTTATAATACATAAAGAGAAATAAGTACTAGACAAGAGGTATACACATACTTACAATAGATAAATACATATTGAACATCCACGACTCAGGACCAACATTGATCATCGCACAAACATTTGCCCCTTTCGGAAACCGAGCTCGGAACCTCAAGATTCGTATTTTGGGTCGGTGACCGTTAGGCTTTCCGGTCAAATTCATAATAATATAACTGAAACTTCGTAACATCGTCATCCCTGTTAACAATGCTCTTAATCACAATACGTTATTCATTATAACTGATACTGCCAGAGCCGTACCCAATAAAAACATAAGAACTTTCGTCTGCTCTGTGGCGCACCCGTTGATTCATTTTCAGTCCGAGATAGGCTCTTGCCACGCGTAGTGATCCATCCGCAATCGTAGACTAATCTCTGTTTGAATTCAATTAACGTTGTCCGCAGCGCCGCAACGTACAGTGTTCGTCTAGTTATTCTTAAATCAGAAGTGGCACAAAAAATTACGATACCGTTTTGAAAAAGCTTCCACTCGATATTTAAATTTAGAATAATAGAAAAGGTTTGATTTTAAATTGGATGTGTGCTCATTTTTTTGTGTTCGGACCTAAATGATAAAAACAAAACCCTTTATAATTTTGTCCTGTCCGTCTCTGTGTCCATTATTGGCTTGCACAACGAATTCACTTGGAGATTATAAGACTATATTAAATGAAAGGTGAATGGGCATTTTTGTATGGGCGCTGTCCCAACCCTTGTATACAATAGTGAGTAGTATGGACGTGTAGTACTCGGTGTAAGGATCATCATAGGCTATGTTTCGAAGACCAGGTGTCTGAAGCATTAATCATTGTTTTGTATGAAAAAAAAAAAAAACACCAAATTAGACCTATGCTCACATTACGTTTTTTACTTCTAGTGGCCTCAGTAATGCGTGGTTAAAATCTTTCGGCTATATCTCGAAAATGATTTTACAGATACTTATCATACAACTGCTAGTACAAAGTGAGGTATAAAATGGGCTGTAGCTTTTTCCCTGCAAACATCTCGGTTTTGCTGTCATATAAAAAAATTAAGCTCTTATTAAGAGCTTTCTAATAAGATATAGCACAACTGTATACAGCACTTGGGACAATTTGCCCATTCTCCTTTGGAATGTACCTATATATGTAGCCTGTGAACAATGGAGCAGTCAATTAAAAAAAAGTATTATTTAGGGTTCCTTGCACAGGTATATGTAATTGGGGGGAAAACATTTATCCTTGGATGATGGCTCCCCAAAAATAATATGCAGTTTTTTTTTATCTTTAGTAGTTACTGAAGTAGTTATATTTAAAAACTTCAAAGGTGTTTCTTCCTCTTCTTCCTCTGTAGAACTTTAAAAACACATTCATATAACGAAATTGAAAACAAGATGCGTGGAACAGGCGACAGAATTTTGAGTTATCAACGAACTGATACTTGCGCGTCCTAAATTATCTTTAACTCCATAAGGTTGAAAACCGGTATTCTACGGAACCTGGAGGTTATGCGTATTTGATACCTACTTGGCAGGTTTTTGATAATAACATAAATAATAAGATAAATTACGTAATCTCCACGCTATAAACTCAGGTTCAAATTTCAATAAATCTGATGACAAAAGTCTAACTCCCCCTTATTCATAAAAACTTAACAATCTTCTTAAGCTAACAAAATGCTTTGTCCCTTTCATTTGAGGGCAAACGTCACAATGACAGATATAGACATAAAACATGTTAACTAACAAACGTTTTAAACGTTTACGAAGCGGTTATGAATACGGAAGTAAGACAATTTCGAAAAGGCTACATCTGAAATTGACTCTTCCAGGAATCCTAAAAAAAAATTTAATCTCTTTTAAAAGTAGGCAAAGATCTACCACAGAGTCAACCTATTTTCAAACTCTACGACTATAGAGTTTGATAATAGGTAGACTACCTCTACTACTGTTAAAAAAAGAGGTGACTACCTCAGAAGCAAATAAACATAAAAATGCGCTACAGCGTAAAAAATAATTACATAATCAAGTATTTATTCAGACGTCTCAATAGAAGTTGTAACGCGCAATAGTTTGATTTCCATGTGGATAAGCGCGTTCCACAGTCGAGCGCAAACAAAATTCTCAAAGTGCTGCTTTGTACAGAACCGGTATTGTAAACAAAACGTAGACTTAATTGAGATAATGTAAACAAAGAATTTCCATCAGTGAGCGGAACAAATAACTGTGCGCTGCATTGGTCTTGTTTGTATGTCTGCCTATTTATGTGAACGTTTAATTTTGTAAGTACTTTACAGTATGGGATGTTTGGAAGTGGCACAGTAATTAGCAGTAAAGGGTTCGGGGAACAAGCGATCAATCTTTAGATCTTCCCAAAGATTCTAAACGAACATGAAACATATACCGCGGTATATAAAATAGGATTTTGAATTGATCTAGTGAAGTTGAAAAAGGAGGTTTGTTACAAGTCTATGAAGCTTTAAAAAAAATAGATTACATTTACTTAAAATTTTGTCTATAAGAGCTTCGGTCGCCCTAGTGGCTAGGCTAGGGGTTGGACTAGTGATAGTATAGTACAGCCTCCATGTACCAATGTGTTTTTCTGTTTTGCCTATATGTCTAGATGTTAAACTAATAGTCACTGTAGTAACCAATGCTCTTACGGCTAGGTAATAAATTGTGACATTAGTATAAATATTGTGTGACCGTGATCCTATATGCCTAGTTTCCCATCACAGGGGTTACAGGGATCAGGTGCCAGTTACTCCAAAGTAACACCATATTCTAGGATCATGGTTAAAGCGTACCTCCAATGTAGGAACGGGAAAAAGCGCTAGGATGCTGATGGTATAGTATTTTGGCTTTACGACTGCTCATTACCCCATATTGAGCAAATACAACTAACAGAAAGTTAGTATAATTGTATAGGAAGGTGTAGAGCGACCCTCGCAGACAGCAACGCAATCATCGTACAGTCCGTTTTAGCTCATTAGCTTGATATCGCAGCGAAGATTGGACTTTCAAACAGTCTATTAGAAGTTTTCTTATTAGAAGTTACCCTATTACAACTTGTCTAGATGCACCTAATTCCGATCGATGAGAAATCAAATGGAAAATTGGCAGTACTTCTATACAGATGCCGGAGTTATGAGATAGGGTTAGCGAAATCTTTTACACTGAACTGGATGAGTTTCATAAAACTTTTTTTTTGTTTCGGAGGATTTGATGGACAAACCTTTTCTTGTAATTCTAAATGAAACGTGATGATTGCAGTGAGCAAACTCTTGCTTTGATAGTTATTATTTTTAATTGAAAAATTGGCATTCATTGTAATTACTAATAAGTAAAGAAAAAGTTACATCATGTTCAAAATATACACCTCAACAGACTCTCGCTATGCTAGAAGGTTCGATCAAGTTGTTTATATGGTATGTTTTTGTTTTACTTATGTTTTATAATTTTTATCAACTATTGTAAAAGGCTAATATAAGTCAATAAATGTAGACGTGAATAATAATAAGAATAACATTATATATTGGCACACGTAGATACAATCATAATACATGTTTTATACTGCAAAGGAAGGGGAGGGCACAGTTCAGCAAGCATATTAAATCGTTAAGTGTTTTGATAAACACAGACAAGGGGGGTTAAGCGATGATGCGATTCGGTTCGGAATTTGGAAAATCATCGCCGCTCGGAGCACGTACTGGTTGTATCTACCTCGTTATAAGTATATCACTCGTAATGAAGGGTTCGGTTAATATTATATTCCCACTTAGTGTTTCGTTATCATGATTAGTTACATTACCCTGCGGTAACTTTGCATGAACCCACCGAATTGTAGATGAGTTAGGAGACTTAGGAGTGAAATAAATTGGAATCCATTTTAACATGGTTATAAATTTGTAGAGCGTTATAAGCATTAGAAAAAGTTCCAAGCAAAATGTTAAAGTAATTTTAACCAAGCCAAAAATTTTGTCAACCAAATGAATTTTCTATAGTGATTTGAATGCAAATTCTGGTCTGGGTGAAAATTATTAAACTTGTTTCGCTAACAATCGGTATTTAATTAAATATATGTAAGTGGAGAACAACAGATAAACAGAACGAGGGAACAAGATAAAACAACACCGTCCTAAACAATCCGATATTCTAATGACAAATTAAAAGTGGCTGTGGAACGAACAGAAGGTTCCGAGTGTGTCCCGAACGCGCCCGAATTAGCCATCAGGATCAGCGGCGACAAAGAGCTAGGGGCTTATCTGGCGGATTTAGATGAACTCAACCCTCGGCGACGATACAAAATAATAGCCTGCTCGATAGCGTCATTGTTTGAGCATGAAATTAAAATTGAACGGGGTTCACACGTGCGCACCGCCGAGATAAGGGGCCGCGTACAGTCCGCGCAATCGATTCGCGAATCGCGCTGTTTGCCGTGCGTTGATTTACTTAAGGGGTTTGCGCTTTTCTTTATTCCATCTCTAACATAACAAGTGCGCGTGGGACATTGTTCGCTGCGGCTTATTAGGGGCGGGACTGGTCGATTATGATTTGATTTTAAATGAGACGGGATTCAATCAACGGCGTTGTCATTTTGGAAATTGGCTAACGTGTCTCCCTCGAAATTAGAGCTATTAGGTTCCCTGAAGGCTTTTGGATACATATTCGATTATTTAGCTATTAATAGGCAGGTAAGGGGTGTGCCGTTGCGGTGGATGCAATTTAATTTATCGGCGTCGTGTATTGTGTGCTCTGGGCGGGCGCGGAGTGCAGCCAGTTTGCGAGCCGATACTCCTACAGAATTTTGACTGGCTTTATTTGTTTTGGCCTTTGGGAATAGATGATAGTCGAATGTTTGATTAAATTTCAATTTCTAACTAAGAAATTTAATTCTGCAGCCAAATCAAATCAAATCCTATACCTATTTTATTTATTATTATTATAAGTTTACGCCTGTTTCCCTTTGGGGTAGGCAAAGACAGAACGCCATTTGCTCCGGTCCTGGCATACTTCTCTCGTCTACTTTAACTTATAGTACATTTGAACATGTCAGTAGTAAAGGTAAATATAACATTAATGCCTGTTCCACCGCATTTTGGTATGCATAATCTTACAAACTTAACTACAATATTAGCCTAAGTTTACAAATAAACTGTTAATTTAAATAGAAATACATTTTTCTGAAAAGTAAAACTAACCAAAATGTATACCTAACATAAAAAAAAAGTTTGTTCTATGTATGATTGAGATGTTCATGTATGTATTCTGTGTTTGCGTTTACAGGCAGGTAAATATAAATGCTTGCCAAGTAAATATATAATGAGTGACGGACATCTTATGCTTTACACATAGACGGCGCCAATGATCCTAAGCTTTAGCTCGCCTAATTTTTACAGCGAACCTTTTCTTTAAACTCCCAAGGCCCAAAATTTGCGTGTTAAATTAAAAGCCTACTATAAATCGACTCATTGAATAAGAGTTTTGACATTAGCTCCTCCGTATTCATTATTATTGCCTTTTTCTACTAATTAATAACATCTTTATAAATAAAATCGCATATTTCTAAATAGTACAAAGTCCTAAATAAATAGTGACTCTACTTAAAAATAAAATTTTACGTTGTACTACAATTTTTTATAGTTATTAGTTACTCAGGAGATGCGGAATTTAGATATAAAATTCAGAACAAATAAATGCGGGATCGATGAAATCAATCTATTTCTATATTGCTTTAGAATCTCAAACAATATAGAAATAGATGATTTAATCGATCTAAAGTTTAGATGCTTAACTTTGACCAATGCCACTGATCAAAGTCTGATCTGATGACTTTGATCGTGCAATTATTAGGTATCTTACAACTCTACAACAGCAAGTGCCTTTTTAAAATAAATTAAAAAAAAAAACAATCAACATTTTAGCATAAATAAATTAACTTGAACGTATAAAAACACAAAAACGGCACAATTTAATTAACAAACCTCCGGCTCCAATAAACTGGATTACCGTTTTAAGAAGCCACATTGTTCTACATGAGAGCTAAAAAGCAAGGGGTAGAGCACAAATCATGAACTCTTTATGCAAATCCGCGCCCAGAGCAACAGGATTACATGGAGCATCTGTGTAGACACAGACTAATGAGATTAATAACACCAAGTGAGCGCCGAATATGTGCGGGTTACTCCGCGTTCGTAGCTTATTACAGTTTTAAAGACCAGTTTTGACAAAACAGTACAAGTAAACTCGTTTGCCTCCCAATTCTATACAAAAAAAAAACTCTGGCCGGAAAAAGTGACTTAGAATTAATGAACTCCAGTTTGTTGATATGGACCTCCGCAAAGTAACGCCTGAATCTATTAATTATTTGAACTCCAGAGTACCTAAATGCACATATCGCATTTTGCAATGGCCGTGATAACAAGATGTTCTTGCAATATGGCCGGAACTTTCCGATAAATGAAACAGAGCTTTACGAAATGCTGTATCTGTTGATATACGATCATTTAATACATATACTCGTACTTCTACTACCAATAAGTCGTGTTTATATCTACCACGCACTAAGATGTTCAAAATTATTATTAATACGATTCTTCGACAAATGGCTGTAAGAGTATGCTGATTGTTTATTTTTTATAATTATAATAAAGGGATATGGCGTAAAATTTTGATATGCTATTGAAACGCAAGTTTTGAGGGTCCCCAAATATACTAAATGCTATGTTACTCTATTTATATAACTGTGTGAGTATGTTTTCTCTTTATCAAGCAAAACACGAATGTCAGCTATGTTGTAATTTCTACATTCTGTAGTATCTAAATAATGTAGTGCATGATTGTATTGAAATGGGACGCAAAAACATTTGCATGAAAACAATAAATCAAAGTGTCTACTTATTATGGTCATAGTTTAAAATCAAAAAAAATATTAAAATGCACCAGCTTCGTACATTTTTAACTTCGATTTTTCTAGACATCAGTAGACACCGCATGCGTGAATACCTCCGATAAAAATCCGTGCTCGGAATGCATCAAGGTAATGAAAGGGAACTTTTATGCAATTTGGAATAACACAAGATATGGAAATTTGTATATACCGTGGGGTAGGTTGTTTGTTTACTATATTTTTATGAGCTATATCCACGAAACTCTAAGGACCACACTTACCTTGACAGCTGGTACATTAATTGTGAGTAAACATTTTCGTGATTGGTAAAGTTAAATAAGTAAACAAAAGAGAAAGTGGATGTTTCAGGGTCCGTTAGCAAATAAGATTATTATGAAAAACTTTCGAAACTTTAATATCCAGCCGTAATATATAGTTTACTAGTATTTAAAACATTGTCGGACAACACATATGGTTAACGAACTTTTAACATAATCTTTCGTATTTCCTCGGCTAAGCTTGTGGCCTTGTTGGTCTTTGTTGCTTTGTACTATTTCCGACTACTGAAAAAGTTTTATTTAGTGACAAACGCGAAAAAGCATCTTATGACAAACTAGCGCCTGCTTGGAAGCTGAACAAGCACAGTGTTAATAATCGTCCACTATCGTGGTAATCACGTCCACCTACTACTCACCAAACCTAACCGTGGTTAAAAGGGTATCATGCTTTACTATTAATGGCATGTCACTAGGTGACTGTTCCCGTCCGAGAGAGCAAGAATGCAAACACATTACGCATTTCAAAAACAGTATGACACTATAAAGCCGATCACTGTCACGTTGAACAAGCCGTGCTGGTTCATAGTTAGTTCTTTCCTTCCCGGAATTTAAATCCCCCTCCCCGCCCAATTTTCACCATCAGCAGCCATTATTTCGGCACCAACCACATAGATATATTGTACATACCGTACAATTGCACCCCTATCGGTGTCGGCTCGATATCCAAACACGATTAACAGAATATAAATGTCGCATTGATAAATCGGCTCGCGGCGCTAACTGCTAAATAGCGTGTGAGTAATGACGCGTACGTGGAACAGTACACGTTACATCTGATGTTCCTTGCACTTTACGGCTGCTTAAACACCTTAAGTTTTCATTTGCTTCATTAAGATTACCTATAATACCTAGAGTCATCTGCATATAATTTAAGAGCTAAGCTCTTGTCTGTGCAGTAACCGCCGTTTTTCTCTGTCCCTTGCCAAAGACCTGACGTCATGATACGGCGGGACATTAACTTTCTCCTTTACTTGAGCATAGTACGGTGCGTCTAGGTCTTCCTCTTTCTTCTCCCCTTCAATGATGTTTTAAGGACATGCAATGCTACGAAACCTGTCCACGGTTCGAAGGATGCGATGCACAGATGGACGTGTAAGTAAGCTCAAAAGTCGTAAAAGTAAGTCTCAAATCAACGATTAAATAAATAAAAAGATAGTTTGATCGTGCTATTCAAAATACATATTCAAGAGTATGCTGATTAAAAATTTCGATAAGCCTCTTCATATATAACAGCCTGTGTAAATAGTAGTTAACTTTTTCGTTTATTCAATTTAAGCTTAAAATACCAAATAATATAAATATCATCAAACCTTCCTAGGTTCTTAGCCGCTATCAGATAAGAAATATCGAAAAATCATTGTATTCAATTTAACGAGCTATAAGACAATATAAACACAAACAATTCTTCATACCTCAAATAAAGAGGGTTAGCCCAAATCAAACGTTGTCAATGAAAAAGTTTAATCACAACCAAAAGCTTTTACTTACCCGATGGGGTGTTGACAGTTTTGTAGCAGTATTTAAGGTTTGGAAACCTCATAGTTTTCCCCAATGGTTATTTTATTTGTTTTCCTGTAATTATCTGGCTAGTAATCTAGGGTACGAGCAAGTTTTCATATTAAGGCGATATCAGCTTTTATGGGTTGTTTGCATGCCATTCTATCGACACGCTTCTGTTTGCTTGTATTGGATACCAACGAAATTGATTTAAAAATACTACTGTTGCCGCTTTTCGGCAATTTTACTGGTGAATAAGGAACTAATTTAACAAATTGTGTAAAATAACCTTAGGAATAACGAAATTCGCTATTACATCCTCTTTCACTTATGATGCGTGATGTTATTAGATGTTATAGATGTGACCGGTAATTCTCGCGTGTGTAGAGTTTCATCTCACAAAATAATATCAATAATGTGAAAAAATTCCAGCTTTTAAAGGGATCTGACAGTTAATTTTACATTTCGAATTGACTTCATTTCTACTGACTTAAGAACTGTCTCGTTTCGCCATGCATGTAGCTGGCATGGTTAATAATGTCCTAAAACTTAGGATTTGTTTTAATTTGAGGGGTTAATGTAAATATAGTTTTATCAGGAGTGCAGCTAATGTTGAATAATGATATTCTTACGTGAAATTGTAGTGATATGGTTTTAAAATTATAAATTGTTTTTAACGAATATTACGATTAAGGTAACTTTGGTAATCCCGTATAGCATAATAAATACTACATCTGTATGGATTTATATGGATTGATTTTACGTTTGCATTTCCACAACACTATCTCTGCCTTAAAAGTATAGTGTAAGTAGCATGACTTGGAACATTAAAGCTTAGCATTTCATATTTGTATATTTATTTATTTAAATTTTGCAACTTACAGCCAACACGTTACAAACTTAATTCATTAATAATAATGAGAATAATAAAAGTTAGATACTTAAAATGTTCAAAAGATACATTACACAATTTAAAAGCTCCCAATAATCATAAAAATACAATAAAACCCAATACATATAATAGCAACAAAAATGTTTTTATTAAAATTGTGTCAAATTACATTAAGCCAACTGAAAAACAAATTAAAATTAAAATTGAAAGTCGCACAACACAAAAAAAAAGACAACACAAGAATGCCACAGAAAGATAGCGCAATTGTCCTAGATAATAGTTAATAAGTATGTCAGATGTGAAAAAAACAATTAATATAAATATCTCTCGGCACTTATGTGACTGGGCGTATATTTGGCATCCTAAACTGTAAATAGCTAAATTATGTTGAAATCATGATAGTCTATTCAGAAAAAGGCCAATTCTTTGTCACGTATATAAATCACTGAATCCTTTGGTATACCTAAATGCAGACCTGAGACAAAAAGCTTAGGTGAAAGAAAAGTAAATCTTATATTCGTTTCGATAAAAGGCCTTACGTGTAACGCCTTAGAGCAGATTCTAAGGTAGCACTTCAATAACAAACCAAACTCTTGAAGGGTTAAATTGATAAAACGAATTATTTAAGTCTACCGAAGGTACGTTGAACTTTAATCTCTTTTACATCCAAAAATCTACGAATATTTGCTCCGAGAGCTGATTTATCTCTTGAGATTATCATTCTTTAACCTTAACAGCTGCTCATCGAGTTCGCATGAATAGAAAAGTGGATATTAAGCAATTTTCTTAAAAAAAAAAAATAAGTCCTATTCCTGCCCCAATTTTTTAAATCCGTGACCCAACTGGCAGACCAAGCATAAATCCCCGCGTTTCCACTGCAGTGCAACTCACGGTCGCGTTAAGTACACACAATATGAGCGACCGCACCATATTTAATCGTTATCAGACGCGCGTGCAGACCCAGCGGCGTATTCATCGCTCTATGATTTACTTACGGCTTATCCTACCCACCTACCAGTGACTTATGGGGTGTAGAGAACACATTGAGGCCCACACAGTGCTATCAACTTCTTAGTGAACTTGAACTTGGCTGTGCTTTGATGTGAGAGTTGCGATAAAGCGGCATGACGGTTAGTTAAACAAGTGAGATAAAAAATGTGTTTCAACAACGATGGAGCTGTAGATTAGGTTAAATGCCACAATCTCAAACGGAACCCGTAGTACACCCGTAGTTTTGCGTGTAGTAGGGCCTTATGCAAGGTCCGTCCGGATAGCTACCACCTGCTAATCCTGCCGCTAAGCAGCAGTGCTTGCACTGTTGTGTTCTGACGTGGAGAGGAAGACAGTCGGTGCAATTACTGGCACAAGAGGTATTCCGTCTTAGCCCTCTAGGCTGGCAACGCATTTGCAATGGCCTTGGAGTTGCGGGTGTCTATAGGCGGTGGTGATCACTTACCATCATGTGACCCACTTGCTTGTTTTCCTTCGTATTTTATAAAAAAAAAACAAGTGGTGGGAATACCAATTGGCTCTTGTATTTGTAAAGTTGTTCCAATTGAGTAATTTCGTTTCGATACGTACAAGTATTGTGGTCTGCAATAGGGTAAAGATAAGTTTTTATTTTTCAGGGTTCTGTAGCTAAATTGCAAATAAAGTCAGTCCGTATATCACAGCCATTTTACTCAAAGACTATAAAAGTAATAAAAATATGCAACTGATAAAAGGTGAAAAGAAATAATAACGAACTTCTACTGCTTGGAACAGAAATTAAGAGCAAATTTCGTGTGGTTTGAACCAAAACCAGATTATTTTTTATACGTTTTTTATTTAGAAACTTATTCATGATATTTTTAAACAGGATAAGCAAATATAAGTTTTTAACATTGAGTTTATTTCGAGAACACGGTATCTCACAAGCGCGTGCGCCGAGCTTCACGTTGATTTAGTTAGTGCATCAAGATTTTGGTCTACTTGCATGGAGCATCTGCCGTATAATGTAGAGCCGCGATTAAAGATGCTGCTTAAACATGACGGAGAAGCTGTAAGCTCAATAAGGGTACATTTATTTGATACTTGTGCGATGTTAATAGTTCATTTGCTTTTAAGAGAAGAAAAGACAAGACAAATACTCTTTATTAATAACCCCACTGGCAGCAGTCAAGAAAAAACCACACAGAAAACTGTTTACGAAAAGTTTATTTAAGAGGCAAACATGCATACGGGTCACCTGATAGGAAGTGATCACCGCCGCCCTTGGGAATCAGCAAGTTAAAGAGGACCGTTGATCTGTTGTCGGACTTTAGATCAACCCCTTTCAGCCTCCGGATCAAACTCACCGTACCAAATGTAAGTAGCAACTGTAGCAAGCTACAACTTTACGCTAGTCTATGATATTATGGTACTACTATTGTAGAGCCAGCATTTTCGTACTACAACCAGAAATTAGTTACAGTATGGCTCTATCACTACGAAATATAAAAAGATTTACAAATTGATGTGTATCATAATTCTAGCTTTAGCCGATTTTTAAAAAAAGGATGAGGTTCTCAGTGCGTCTGAATCTTTTTTCCAGTACAGTTTTTGTGTGTTTCGTACCATTTTGAAATAATGCAATGTCTTATTAATTCAGGTGTTACTTTGCGGAGGTCCATGTCAACAAACTAGAACAAATTACCATGCTACTCCGCGAAATCATTAACCCAATGTCTTACTGCGAAACATGTTCAATCTAAGACAGGCTGCAACGTGCTTAGCTATAAATTAAACTAAAAATACTTACAATACAAGAAAAGGATTTAAAAACTCATTTGAGTATTTCAACAGAAGGAATCATTGAAGCGAAGCAGATTAAAAACTTAATGATGCACGTAAAAATCACGAAGAAGTTGCAAATCATGCAAGTATACGAGTCATTTCGCTATCTCAATTTTTAATCCCCCTAACATCTGCTTTCCTTTCAAACGACACCTGTCACAATTCATCCTCATTAATCGAGAAACCCAAAGCCTAGTGATAGACAATTTTCACGTTCTCATTAAGGCATTTGCACGCGAACTATGCAAATACTGATGCAGTAACCCATCCAATCACACAGCGGTCTAGTATTACAGCGGTGTTACTTACTCGGAAAAAATCTTACAAAAAAATTGCAATCTAACTTAACAAAGTTAAAGATTATGTGAAGAATGTATTCTTTCTTTGTCCTTTCTTTCTGTCTTCTTTATAAAATTCATGGACATATAAAACAAAAGTTATGAAAATAAAACCACTGGATTTGGTTCTTGATAGAAATTCATCTTTAACTTATGTGAAGTTTATGTACTCGTTGACAGCTGGCTGTCGCAAATCAAATGTAGTAATAAATGGCGTTCGAGAACTCAGCCGTTAGTCTGACATTCGCAAATCTGCAAGAAACCTAAGCTGTGTCACCGCATTGATTCTGATGATGCAGTCGCAGACAGGCCGGGTCATTATCATTATCGTACCACTCGGCATCCATTAATCACGTTGGTATTCTTGATTCGTGCTGCCCCCCCCCCCCCGTTCCCCTAGCCCTGCAACCCTTCGCCACCCTACTACCTGGACGCACTCGTGCATTCACCCTTCCCTTATCAGTTTTGATGCTACCGAGTCGCGAGGGCAGCGAGGGACTTGGGATATCGACTTTTATCGCATTCGTTAGATGTTGGTAATTTGTTTGTCACGGTTTAAATACCGTGTTTGTAACGGCCATTCTCTTTGAAAGTCGCTATTTACTTAAAACTACTTACATAGTCAGAAATTGGTAAAGTGAAACTTTTAATCCATTTTTGCTTGATTGATACCAAATATTTTCTCACCATTATTCCTCGCTCTCATTGATTGATGGTAGAAAATATGAATTGTAATTTTAAAGAATCTTCCCCCAATTAATTAAATTCGAAAATTAAAAAAATACTGTGTGAGAATCAGGAGAACAAAAACTGGTGGTCAATAATTTAAGATTCAAGGATGTCAATGCATGTTGAATTGTTTTTAAGGAACTTGTCAACACTAAATGTTTGCAAGTGACGATAGTTAATCCAAAATAATGAAATGAATCTAGTTCAATGTAATATATATATCTTTTTGGGATTGGTTGTTCACGCAAGCACAGTCAGCACCTAAAGTCTATGAACACTATTGTATTTATTTTGTGTGTTTTGTGTTGCTGGCTGTACTTGGCAGATATAAAAATGTTTTAGTTAATTTGTCATACTTTTAATATGAGAGAATTTCACCTACATTGTATATTCATGTTTTCTCAAAGATCTCCACCGTAGTGGGTCCTGTGCATCCATTGCTTTCCCGCGATCCTCACCAGATTGTCGGTTCACCTTGTGGGAGGTCCATTACAACACGCAATTGCGGGTGGTAGAACCTTGTGCAAGGTCCATCCGGATCGTTACCACCATCTCGTTCGCTAATCCTGCCGCTAAGCAGCAGTGCCTGCATTGTTGTGTTCTGGTGTGGAGAGCAAGACAGCCGGTGTAATTACTGGCACAAGAGGTATTCCAACTTAGCCCTCTGGGTTGGCAACGCATCTGCAACCTCTTTGGTGTTGCGGGTGTCTATAGGCGGTGGTGATCACTTACCATCAGGTAACCCACTTGCTTGTTTGCCTTCCTATTTTATGAAAAAAAAAACACATCGCCTTCCGGTACACGATCTCTACTCGAGGACATTTCCGTCCCAACAGCCATCAGTTCTTCGAGCAATGTGCCCTGCTCACTGCCACTTAAGGTTTGCAATTTACAGACCTATGTCTGTGACTTTGGTTCTAGATTATTCATTATTGTTACTTATTGCTCTATAATCTAGCAAAAGTATAAGACGATCTTGGCTTTTTACATCTTATAGATTGTTAAGATACTAAACAAATCTTTAGTTCATCAGCAATGTTAATATTTTCAAAGTAAATAGTTAACGTATTCGAGTCCGGACCTGAATTGTTTGCCATCGGGTCTATTCCACTAATGTTGTGGTTACGGCGATACTGTGAACAATCCCATTTCAGCGTTGTTCGTAATGAGCTGGTTATAATCAAATTAAACAGCGTTTAGATTAACTAAGCTGTGCATTTGTGTATGCATATGCAATGACATCAGATACGTTGGAAATGAGAGGATAGCGAGGAAATTGATTAGGAAAATGAGAATAAATTTTAATGAAGATCCTACGAATCTATACTACAACGTACCCCCGAAGGCCTTTGAATTTTTATATATGAATCTTAGCATTTACACGACAAGAGAATATGAAGTATTTTACGTTGAATGTTTTGTGATCATAGGTTTCATTGTCAAGCACTTTATTAAGAAATCTATTTTAAGCAATCATGATAAAGTTACAAGGTCAGGTGTTCTGTACTGGAACACTATTTATAGATTCTATTTTTTTTTTATGTTTTTTGATAATGAGACAACAACACAAGTTGGAAGATCGCTTTTCTCTTTTTATATATGTGGTATCCCTACGGTCTTCTAGCGATTTTCTGCTTCCTGTTTGGAAGCCGTCATTCCTCCGGGGATGGCAACACCGGCGCATACACAGCGCCTTCCGGCGGATACGGAGGGTCTTGTCAATCGACTAAACCAGTGCCTGTTAGTTGCGAGCGTGGCAAGCATCTCATTTTTTCTTCTGTTTCGTGTGTGCGTGTGAGGACTCTTATCCCTTGGGAGATACGTTTACCAGTGCCCTATGAACTCTGTGTACGTCATATTCAGCCTGACGACAGCCCCTGGACCCTTTGCTAAGCCCTTGGACCCCGAGGCGGTGGACGGACAGTTGCGGTAAGTCGCTTGGAGCTGTAGGAATATCGTAAATCAGGTATGATTCTATCTTGGACAAGAAATAAAACTCTCAAATATCGAACAACCACTAAGTATAACTATATGGCCAATTCAAAATAACCCAAAACCTACAGGAGTTGCGAAGCATGCAAAGTCAAAGTTTAATTTCTCACAATTGCAACTACTTAGTTGACAATTAAGGAAGACAATGGAACACTTGCGATAAACCAGGACACAATGTGCCCGTACATCAGTTGGTAATAGCTCGAGTCGGGGTAATTGAGTCTGACCAATCGGATATCGACATTACATTTACCGTGATGTATGGCCAATGTAATGCTATCATATCGGCCATGGGCTGATTGCAGTATTATAATTGGATAGGTGTCAAGTTTGTTTCACCGTGCCGATTAGATTCTTATCGATTTAATTATTGATTCCATTGATGACGTTGATTGAAAATTGATCGATCATGAACAGTATTGGCTGTTTCCTGTGCTGGTAGGTATTAGGTAACAAATGGTACATTGTGGTATATTAGGGCATTGTTAGAAGCGCAATAAATTACCACAAAAGTACATAAAAAGGTACAATTTAGAGAGAATTCACAAGGCCTTATCGCTTACAATGTATTTACCCAAAATACATCTCCAATCTTCAAGCGTACAGCAGCTGGATTTCAAAGTCCAGTTTGTTAGATGCCTATGATGCTGCAATAGACCATGCGTGCTTTCAAATTACCTCAAAAACTTGGACATTTAAATGCTAAAATCTAGCAATTAACTGAATTAATAAGTACCTCGTTAAAACTTTCCCACTCCGAGTTGATAGAAAGTAAATATTATCTGTTCTTCAAACTAACCTCATTGTAATTAGTTGTAACAGTAAAGTAAGTTCTTCGAAAATTTGTTAAACCACTTTTTATCTAGTTTTAGCGTGATCAGAATTAATTTGAGCATACTTTGAAATAAAGTTCATTTAGTAACGACGACTCATAATTTAGTTTCAGCCTAAAGTACTCATGAGCTAAATTTTATAAATTGCTGGAAATAAAATAACAAAAAACATCGATTTAAAAGTGGAACATTTCACTGAATGTTCCACAATTCCGATTGAGATCTCAATATTCGGCTATTAAAATGATCCCCTTCGCATTATCTATTCTTAGGGCATTGGTACACGATAGTATTTTCATCATATCATGTAATAGTGCGGGTGTGGTCTGCGATAGGATCTTCCACGGGCTTCGTGACTGCGGGGATAGTCATGCAGGGAATCGATACCGTACGCCATGAATATTTCAACAAATTTTTGTGCGGACCGTACCTTTGTCGCGTACCGTCGCAGCTAATTGAAATATTTTTGTGTTATCTATAATTTCTATGCGTAATGGTGATTGCGATAGTTTTGTCCGAAATACTTTTAGTTCCACTAATGTATTTGGGATTTATTGTTTTGGTTATTCTAAGCACGGGTTCAAATAACGTTACAAAATTACTTTGTGAATAAATGGTATTTTAGCCACTGTTTCGTTAAGTTTTGTACTAGAAATTTTGAAACAATGTCAAGCGCAAATTCACCATTGTCATTCGCTTTTCCCGTTTCTTCTTTCGGGATTCGCTTTAACCAGTTCATAATGAAGTTTCTAGTAAGTATACCTACCACTTACTTTAAATTCTTTCTGCTAACAAAAGAGGATTACAAAAAGCCTATTTTGCTTCCGCTGAAAGTTGCAGCATATTTCGCTATGAAAAAAGTGTGATTTTGATGATTTTATTTCAATTTCCTTTTCATAAACCCTTTAATTTCCTCAATTTGCGGGGGTTAATAGAGCAATACATCACAACCTGCCCATGGAAATGACACCACCGGTATTCCCAAGTTTTTAATAAAAAACGAGGCATTTTTCCAGCCTTGCCAAACAAAAGGCTACGTACGCGCACGCAGTAGTAAATTACGCACCAATTCGAATGGAAAATGAAATGCCTGCTTCCAAGCCATTAAGCAATTTGAATTTAACACTCGTTCCTTCATTTTCCTATTACCGCAGAAAATTTGCGTATTACTTGTAAGTTCAAGACTGTCGGAGGGGGTTAACAACACAGGGCATATCGTATCTAAGGTAGCTAAGTTAGCTTTGCAGCTTTGGTGTAATAATAAGGTTTCAATTTCATGTTTTTTAACATTTTTAGAGTAAAACTACTTTAGTAAATACAACATTTTGGTAACAAGAACATTTTCACGCGCAATTTATTTTTGTTTAAAACGGTAAAATTTTTGTTCAGTGCATAGCCTGTGACCTCCAAAAATATTAGGTGTTGCTTAAATATTCATAAAGAAACTCAAAGAAAACGTTCACTCCATATTATTTGCTAGAAATTCTTCAAACGAATAATTTGGGCCGCGTCCTACAACATTTTCATAGCGACAGATGAAATCGTTTTAGCTGATTTCGTAATTCCGCTGGTAAAAACCGTGTACCCACCGTTGGCATCAAAGAGAAACGGACCCATCCACGTGGAATGAATCAACACGAAAAAATAATATGCCAGTATGTAGAAGAAGCGTATTGGCATAGCGGAATGAGCTTATTCGGGAAAACATTAAGAAAATTGTCCCTCAGCCGGCCCATTGGCTTTGAGTTCTTGTGCTGCAACCTGTTTGTAAACAAATGAAAACTAAATAATTTTAGCTATCTGACGGTAAGTCTTAATCTGCTAGTCTTAAATGTGTTTTAGTTCTCAATATACCGAGGCATGTACACATTTCGTTCGAAAAGCGCCACACCAATTTAGGTGTCTTTTCTTATAGATATGAATTGATAACGGTAATATTTAATTTGACTTAAAGAATAATAATTAGCGTGCTTTATTGAGAGTGTAAGACACAAACACACATCGACGCTCACAACTTCTAACAAATGCCAAGTACTTAACGTAAACGAGACCAATGCAGGGTATCGTTTAATTCCACTTGATGCAACGCATCCGCCTTCACACGTTTGCAGACTCAGGCCAAAAGGGGTGGCAAAGATTAAGTTACGTTTTTTAATCAAACACATAGCAATCCGTCAATGGGACGATCCACTGACTAAAACAAAGCGATAAATTAAAGCAGGAAACCGGGAGGCGAGCGTTTGCCGCTCGTATTGAAAGATTTACTTCCTCTGTTTAATTGCAATAACGGCTAGGCACGTTGGTATCGTATTTTTCTTTTTACACTCTGCCTCTTATTGCCTTCGGGCCGTTAAATAAATTTATGACGCCCGACAAAGTTCAGCCCACCTCTGCAGCCTCTGCGGTGCGCGGAATTAGGTGGGAATGCGAACGGGAAATAAAAAGCCGGTCTCAGGTGCGTTGTTGGAGCTGGTCGCTAGTGTAGATTAGCTCTTGACTCGCGGTTAAATGGCCCGCCCGCTCATAAAAGTTTCTTAACGCTCATAGTTTGGGGCTACCTTCCGGTTGACTCGAATTTCCCTCTCTAAAAAGTTCCGGCGGCCGCTAGCTTTGTTTCCCATTACGCCGTGTACCTATCTGCTTTGGGATTTCGTCATTACGAGAGAGTTAGTTGTGTCCGGCGGAAAACTTTGTTATTGAGGTATGACTTTACCGTTATAGTTTATGTAGGGTTGAAAGGGACAGATAAGTAGTTTTACAGGTCCTGTTCTAAGAAATATATTTTAATGGAAACTTTTGGCCCGGGGACGATAAAAGCCGGGGATGTTCATTAGATCAAGTGGAGGATAATTAATTTAAGTAAGGTTATTTTTTGTAGCTGAGATCTCAATTGGGTTTAAATCTGTTGCCGAGACCTGTCGCTGTTCTTTAGTTCGTAAGTTATGATGGACCTTTGTAACTTCTGGTATTATTAACGTCATGAGGTCCCGAACTAGATTATCCTTCAAGTGCTTTTTTTAGTTTCTTCACAATCGGACTACACTTTGACCATGATCCCAGATTCGGTAGATCAGGAGCCTCTGTAAACCAGATCGGTAAGATCACGATTACAGGTGGCGTGGAGGTTTCTTTTCGATGTTTTCCCTCGCCGTAAGAACGTTGGTTTCTAACTAGCTTTGGTAATGAACATGCCGAGCGCTGGGAATGGAACTCGGTACCGCACGATCACGAGTCCACTTCTTTTGCCACTAAGCCACCAATGTCTTGCTTGGGGTACAACATTATATTTAGTACCTACTCATGACATCGTAAGTAGTATTAATTATAATACGTCATGCTTAAAGAAAACCAGATTAAAAAAAAATACTGTATACTTTATGAGCAAATAGGTTACTACTATTATGAATTTGTCCCTTTTATTTATGAAATTATTAATTTATCAGTACGACTATTATAACGAGGTTTGTATGCTTTTGTTACCTTACCATATTGTTACCACTTTTCTTGTCAAGAAAAATTGTAGACACTGTTTTAGTACTGAAGACTACTTTAAAAGTCCACTGATGCTAATGCTCTCTAGTGCATGGCTGGGAAAAAAAGATTGAAAGTCAAATAGCGAATAGTTCGAAAGGTGCCATGTTTATCGTGTACATGTTCTAGTATACTATTACATTTATTATGTGTGCTAGCATCAACTGTACAAGTATTTATGTTTGCCAATATTTAGCTTTGAGTTACCAATGTAATTGATCCTACCAACTGGTCCGAAGACAGTCTTAAAAAAAGGAAATCTTAGTAAAAAAGTTCTTAACTAAGTCATAAGATTCAAACAAAAGAAACGTAATAAAAAGGTTAGTGGATTTTTTATCTGTGTGCTTAACAAATAAAGTTAAGCGGATAACGTAATCTGTGTACTTACAAATGAAAATTTGTGTACGAAGAGAACACAAAGCGTACAATATATTAAATTGTTTCGCCTAAGTTTTGTACCTACACGCAGAAAAAGGGAGAAATTCAATTACACTTTCGTTTCATAAATTAAAGGGAAATTTAGAAACTCACATTAACGCCCGGCTCCTTTAAAACCTCCGATGTAATCTGAAACAAGGAACAAACACGCCTAAATAACAATAAAATTCTAATAAAAACTTTGAACACGCAACCGAAATTGTTGCTATAGGGAAAATTGACCAAATTATTATTTACGGTTGGAAATTATTACAAGGCATTATCGGAGACTGCCTGCGAGGGACGGCACGTGACAACACTGCCTCCGCTTCCGACACAGAGAATTAAATGTTTGTTACCTGCAATTATGCTAGGTTATGTGATTATCACAATTATCGAAATTGATGAAAATGGATAGTTTCGGAAGTCTTCAATACTCTGCAATTATGAATGCGTTAGATATTTAAAAAAAGAAGCCCATTTTAAAAACGAGCTAATCTTAGAAAAACATTTTTAAATGATACGGTAACGTTTTCAAAGGACTTAAACAGCGTTGAAAAAGGTGCCTCAAAATACTACAAAGAAAAATGTAACGCTTCATCCTACGCTTATTTAGCAATTCTATGCTGAATAACAAAACGTTTTAAAGCTGTTAGACTGTCGTATTACCGCCGCAAATTCGTGAGCCCGTCCTTGTGGCCAAGACTGGCTATGTTTAGACCGCAAAATGTATTCTTTACCCGCATTTACCCTTAAGTCGTGATAGGAAAATGTTCGCGCATCGCGTAGCTACATCAAAAGATTGTAGGTAGAATTATTGCGAGACCACGCATCATTTCCCAACCTCAAACTTGTTTGCGGTCACTGGTTTTGATCAATTTCGGCAAGGTAATGTTAGAAGAAAAGCCCGCCAGCCTCATTTCCAATTGGTTGAAATTTTCGCATACTTTATAACTCTTTGTGATTTTTAGACATTTTATTCATTTGTAATTCTAGAAATTTTTGTGTTGATGTAGATAGTCCATTGAAGATTTAATCATATAGGTAAAATTCTGTAAGACTTGTTGATTTTAGATTACCGTATTGGATTAAACAGACGTACAGTGGCCCTAACATGACCTGCCCAGATTACATTTATCCATCCCTGCGTCTCTGTCAAACTAGTGTCATAAGAAAGGGACGCACTGTATAGAGATAAACTCAGATAAACTAAGCCGGTCGTAATAGGGCTACAGACAGCTGGCAGAGAGTATGAAAACATTTTGTTAAAAGTGTAAAATGTCATCTTGCCTGACATTTTACCCTCGGGTAAAGCCTAAATTTTACATACAGTCTGTCACGCGTCCGTCGTCGTTTGTCATTAAAACGGGTTAAAATTAACATTTAGGGTGTTTCGTTCCGTCATTTTATTTTGGATCCCGGCACAAAGTTGCGAGACCGGCCAACTTCGCTAATGTTGAAATAATGTGACGTGGTTTAGGAAATCCTAAACGTGTATCTAAGTAGAGAAGGGGTAGATTTATGCTGTACTAGTCGCATGTGCTTTAGAGCAAATTAAGGGCTTTAGGTGAACTCAGAGTGACAACGTTGCAAGTTTAATTTTATTAAAGGAAGGAACTAAATCAATAAATCGTGTTGTAGGAGAAATACCGACTAGAGCTGATGTAATGTTAACATTGGAAATAACCGTGTGTAAACTTAACGTGCTAGTTCTCAAAAACATTTTGTTCTTCATTTTTTAACATAGAATTTTTTAAAGTGTTATTTTAATTGAAAAAAAAAAACTTCACATATTTGTTCCATTTGGGTCTTGGGCTTTGTTCTATCATGTTACTGCTTTGTTACCTGATATTTTCGTTTTTTTTTAAATAGTTTAGATTAATTTATTTCTGCATGTTTGTTTTTATTGCACAATCTTATCCTATATTAGGAAGTATTGCTGATGAAATAATGACAAATACGAAACCAGCTTTTTATTTATAACGAAATTGTTCTATGTCACAAAATAAATCATTGTCCCAAAAAATAATAAGAAAATAGAAATCCAAAAGAAGCAAAACACATTTCCGAAACGTTAAGATTTAGCAAACTCGTCTATCTGCAAAGAGATCGAGATATGAAAGAATTACCAAGAATCCTGAACACCGCTAACCGAGTTGTCCCATGTCGTAGACGCGGACGTGGCCTAACAAAATGTAATTTTCCCCACGAAGCGCCCACTTACGTGACCCGGGAAAGATATAACGCCTTTATTAAATTATTTCAGCTTTTATAACTGCTACAGACATGTCTGAAAAAATTAACGACACAAAAGGCCGAAGGGATTAAGTTGCAAAGTCGAGCTTTACAATTTAACGTCCCACCTGCGCCGCACGGGCGACGTTGAAAGCACTTTTGGAGCCGATTCTACTGTCTCTTAGTTTAAGTAAAAATACTACGGCTTTAATTAAAACAATTAAGTTAACAAGGGCCTTTAAGGTAGAGTGTTAAATGTTTTAACTAGACTTACCTTCAGTGTGCTTTTAGTCGCGATATCTGAATGGTTAGACCTGCCACCTCTTTAAGCAGAGAGTCTTCATTTGGATTTGATATTGTTAACTACGAGTATGAGCCTTTGACGGTAAAAGCTTTACGTGGATGTAGGTAACCAACAAAAGGAATCTTTGAGTAAGAAGGAATTGAGGTAACATATATCAGTTTAGTTATTCAACGAATTTAAAAGTCTGTAGTTTACATTGGGCCTGTGTAGAAATTATATATAACCTGGCCCAGCATGTCACCTGTGCGTATGAGACAGACATATAATAGGCTCGATTATTAACCTGCTATCGTCAAGGAAACACACGTAGGCTCGTCCTATCAAAGTTCCGGCGTTATGAAATAAATGTCGTCCGATTATTAATGTGCGGAAGAGGGCGCATCGCGAGATTGCGCGCCCGATTGTCACTCCCCACCGAAACAGATATTTTGTACCGAACACCGGTAAATTATCATTAAACGGCGATTTGTTTCACTCATGCCCCATTGGTCGCGCCTCGTTCTAAAATTAAATGAATTATTGCAAAAGTCTTTGCTTGTATTAAATGGAATCTCAAACCTGGTTCTTTAAAATTAAAGTTAATGGTTTAAGTGTTTGACTAATATTTATTTATAAATAGAGGTCCGTTGTCTAGTATATCTTCCCATAGTGCTAACTTTGCTTAGTTTGAGATTAGTTGAGTTAGTAACCATCAAACTCATCTCAGAACAAAATGTAAAAAACACGGAGAAAATAAATTATCCCAGAAATAGATAGAAAACTACATCGATTATTTGCCTCCTTCGTAAAAACCTACACTGTAAATTTCATCGAAATCGTTAGAGCCGTTTACTAGAACACTCCATGATTTGTTTAGCCTGTGCATATGAGTAAATATACATAAGTATTACGTTTGTATGGTCTGGCTTCACTGTCAGCGGTGTTTAGACGCGCGGAAATTCATCGGCGACAGCGGTTTCGGTACAGTCAGCGTCACATTTAAAATATCTGAACTTGACTCTATTGTCAAATAAGTTCGGGTATGTTCAGATATTTTTAAACACCTTGCCCGCTCCGATATGTTTGATGCTGACTGTACAAACACGGCGGAAGGAAATTATTGAACGAAGAACAAAGTTATAAGTGAGAAAACACTTTATTGTACACAAAACACGCTACACAACGCTACCGGTGAAATAAATTACTTTAAAGACAAACTAATTTCTACCTTCCTTAATGTAATCTACTATTAAACCTTTAAATAATGGAACCATTTCAATTTAAAATCATAATGATCTGCCGAAGAAGTCAGTATGAAATGTATTGTGTAATAGTTTCCCAGAAGCTTAAATTTAAATTAAAACTTTACCCCTTTTGGAAAGATCATGTTCCTTTTTTTCTGTTTTGGTACGGAACACTGAAAACATAAATATTGAGGTAATTTGCCATTGAATCTACTCCCAAGCAAGCAAAGGTTGTAGGTCAGATACTATGGGTATTCAGATGACATCACTCACTCTGGCTGGTGGAAACAATAGTATTCATAATACGGAATTCGAACCCGCTGTCTCTATCCAACCATCAATAAAATAGTAAGTATTTCATTTTATTAAAGGTTCCCATCATCCCATCATAGTCGTCAAAAACCGTGCCAACATAACCAAACAACTTAAATACTAAACAGTTACCCAGACTTGTACAAGTTTGATAACTTGTGAAGCGAAACTTCCACTTTCTTATGAGCTTAGTCGTCTAGTGGGAGCCCACGCTAATAACTTTGATCGGTTGCTGTAAATCAAAGCTCCTTAATCGCCCGTAATTATGAGGAGTTATTAGTCAAACTGTTTAGAAAACGGGTCATCGATATTGACTGATGGGTTCATTAGGCGTTCAATACCGGCGACTAATTACTCTGCGAGAAGCAAGGTCGCACGGTTTATACGAACTTAATTTATCACGAAAAACACTTGACAAACGTATACCTTCTAGAATACTTTCAACAGAAAACTTCAACTTCACGTGCTGTGCTCGGAGGTTTTCTACGTGATGAAATAAGAAGTGAGGAAATTCGTAGAAAAAAACCAAAGTCACCGATTTAGGTCTTTATAGTCTCTATGTCTACAAACTGAAATGGCGATGGGCTGGGCTCATTGTTAGGGAACTAAAGGCCGGTGGGGCGTAAGGTTCTCGAATGATGATCACGGACCAGGAGACGCGGATTAAGTAAGTCCACTTCCTACGAGTTGAAATAACAATTTGGACCACAAGAACGCTTAAACGCGTCGCGAGCTGTCGTGCCCGTCACGCCATCGACAAATATAGTTGACCGATGACATTGTGCAATAGCAACCTACGTGTTTGTGTTTAAACTTCAAATTTGCGTTTGATATAATGGCGACTTGGCGTGTGGGCGACAATTTTTGAATGCGTTGTTGGCGGTGAAAAGGTTAAGGTCACTGGAGACTGTTGGATGCAGTGCACCCAATAGAAAACTATTCGACTTACCGTAACTCGAGTCGTACCTCAGTGCGTCTATTTCTAACTGGCTCAGTAGGAGAGAGACGCTCTGAGCTACGTAGCGAGTCACAGCGTATCAAAGAGGTTCGCGGTGCAGAGAAGGCGTACGATCGTTCGTTGTGGAAATCTTCAGGGCTCTATTGTTACTATTAAACTTTATTTCAGGCAAAAAGACCCATACAATAAATACCTTATAGACTGACATAACTTTAAATCAAATATTACAATAAAACTATTTTAACTCTATGGAGTACCTAGCACGAATCTTTTCGATACGCGTTAACTCGCAACGTAACTCAGTGCGTCTTTCTCCCACTGGGTTAGTGAGGACGAGGACCACTGAGTTACGGAGTGAGTTAAGAGGAGTATGAACCCAGCCCCAAAAAGCACTCCCCATACGAACGGCGATAACGTTTTCCACCCTCTAAACCTTAATCTATGGCAGGGGGGTTCCACTCCGCACTGTAGGTGCGCTCGGCTCACCACCCATGGTATAGGTTAATCGCAGTAGGTTGCCGGTCCGTCGCGCGCGCGCGACCGGCGATAGTATTATAGTAAGCAGTCCAACCCTAGCGGTGCGCCAGGGCATTGCGGGTGGAAGGCGGGCGCGGGCGGCGCCTTCCTTTTGACGCATGCCGCCTGGCGAATGTTTATGAAGTAATACGAACTTTTTGTGCCTGATCATAAAGTTGGAATTCGTTTAATGGTTGTCGAAAAAGAGAAGTTTCTGTACGTTAGTACTATTATTTATTCTGTGCCTATGGCAATGATTTTTTAGTATGTTGTCATTATGCTTCTTTGTAGATTTCACAATATTTCAATTTTAACAAAAAAAGCTTTAATGTTTTTGAAACTATTCAGAATATTTTAAAAATGAAAACATACATAAAAAACATGGCTATAGGTTAAGGTTTAGAGGGTGGAAAACGTTATCGCCGTTTTTATGGGGACCGTTGGGTTCACACTTCTTTTAACGCGTATTAAGATGATTTGTGCTAGGTGTGCTGGTTTTCAACCGAATGTTAATAAATTGAACCTCATTTTAAGAAGCGCAATTAAAATTTTGTCCATAACTGAAAAATCGGAAGCATTCATAAACACGATGACACATCATATTCAAATTAATTGTATTTGAATAATTTAATAGAGTCATAGTCGCACTACCTCAACTTTGAAAATTTTCAGATTTCTCGTTCTGTAGTTGAAAAGTAACACACTTTTGACTGTCAGATGGTCGAATGTTTAGCATAATTATGATCGTTTCGCCTTATTGATATTATAGTGATACTATCGACTTTTTAGGAAAATATAATAATATAAACCTAAGCTGACCTACATTTTCTAAGTATTCCACGCAACAGATAAGCAATAATTCGACACAGCATTACACACGAATAAACAATATTATGCAAGGCGTAAAACATTTTTTTTTTCATTTTATTCAAAAACAACGCAGCAGTAATAAAAAACTGGTTTCAAATATGTAAATGAAGTCCTTTCATACGAGACCCCACTTGATCTAAGAACCTCACTTTGAAATTTTGACCGTCTCTTTCAACCCCTTTTGCAAAGAAATTAAAAAAAATCTCACTTTTTATTTACAAATGTTTGAATAAGTAATAAAAAGTATTAATTTCCAATCGATAGCATAAGTAGTTGCTGAATTGTGACCGACGGACGGACAGACAGATGGATGGACCATAAGAATCTTTTTTACTATTTTGGAACTAAACTCTAAAAAGCTAAGAACTACTTCAAATGATAACCTATAAATGAAACATTTGTCATGTGGCGCAATACTAGTTTTAAATACTTGCTGGTGCTACGCAATGTGTTAAGTAATATATTTTAACGGAAAACCATTAAACTGCAATTTAAGGCAGGCATATTTAAACAAATTTTAACCAATTAGCGTTGCTATTTTTGCTACCCTTGGTATTATATGTATAGGTAGGCATTTACACAATTTTGCTAAAAAGTGTCCTGACCATTATAAAGAAAACCTCTATTGCGCAAGCTTACACAATTTGCTTGAAACAGCGTAGTATGCTTTAAAAACCTATAGACATTAGCGTAATTTGTCCAAAACGCGCTCAAGGGAAGGCTTGAATATCTTAAACGGCCGTGTCTTGCCTCGCCATCCCGCTACAATCAGAGCTTATGCATAAATTTGAATTTTCAATTAAGGACACTTTGAAGAAAACTTTATTAAACATAAAGAGAAACCTTTGGTCTCTTAAGACGGAATACGTATTAAAGAATAAAGAAGGCGTGGAGTAGGTACTAGAGGTTTTACAAAGGTATTTTTTATTTATAGGTACTCTTTCATATTGTTATGTGTAGGTTAGATAATATATTGTTTACACGTGTAGAAGATAACCGTCTAAGAGTGATGCCACTGATTTGTGACAGAAAGAAGAGTTTGACTGCTTTTGATGATCATACGTAATTGTTTTACGTTGAATGCAGGGAACTTGTGGTAACAAAATCATATTCTGATTTGATAATCACTATTTGTCATGTGTATAAATTAATTTAAGTTAAATTGTCGTAGACATAAATAATAAGAATATTCAACAAAAAAAAATTGCTTCTGTATGTGTTACTTGTGAAGTAAGTAAGTAAATATTATATTGAACGTACATGCTACATAACATTACAATTAAATAAATAATTATCTTGTCCAATTTTATTTCCAACTAATGAACTTTTGAAGTTTTCTTGGTTTCTGCTTACGTATACGGCAGTATTTATTTATTATTTAAATTACACTTGAAAAACGTGCAATTAGCGACCCAGCTATCGTCAAAAATCATTCAACGCATTTTTTTGTTACATTTAATTATTATTTAGTATAGTACGGATTTATTATATTGAAGAAAACAAGGTACTCTGTACGTCTAAGGCCCAGCTGTTTGATATGTAGTTAACTCAAAAAATAGTTAAATATAATGTCATCTGTCGAGAAAAACATTATGGAAATGCACCATTGGTTACATAGTTACCATTGATTACCTACTATTAGTTGAGTTAATTACGGATCAAACTCAAAACGGATCAAGCTCTAAGTCAAGTCAAAGGTTATAGTTAAAATTTTCTTTATGTTGGTCATTAACCAGCATAAAGCGTATATCAGGTTAAAAAAAATACGTACATTAACGTATTTACGAACCAGTTTCTTTTTTTCAGAATTTTCAATTTAGTACAGCGCTACTCCACAGCCGCCTGTGTCAGGTCTCACTGCACCCCAAAACGCCTGAAAGGAGCGATCGCGAGATATCTTAAATGAGTTTCGTTATCTCCGGGAAGAGAAAATAGGATTAATAGTTAACAGAGATCGCTTGAGGCGCTAAACATCGAGCTCGAGCGCCACCTTGTTTCCTTCTTCTATATTTATCCGCCGATAAAATGCACTGGTTCACTTTGTAAGTGCTTAGAACCTTAATTGGCAACATCTACCGTGAGACAGGATAAGATATTTCGATTTTTGCATAGATTGTTTTAGTTTTACTAGATTTTATTGTTAGCTGAATTCCTAAAATGTACTTATTGCCTTTAACTGAAAAAGTGTGTGACCATACACTTGACGCTAAGAATTATCAATACTATCATGCAAAGATCCGCGTGCACTTTTTATCTGGCTTTAAAATTTACTTATGTTTACCGGTGACGGTGTCCTAATTTTTATTTAGTTTGGACTAGTGCTGCCTAGTTTTAAAACAAACAGCCAATCGGCAGTCAATTTAAGCTATAAACAAATCTGTTTATAGCATAAATGCACATCGTTGACCGGAATGCCTTTGCACCTAAACTGCGCGTTACTAATGCTAGCACGAACAGTTCGCTTTCAAAAGTTAAATAAATGTAAAAACAGAAATCTAGGTATGCTACGAGTAGCTTTTACCTACACCTTCAATAAACGATAGGATAGGGTGTAAAAGGTAAGCAGCGCCCGTCGGTTTATACGAAGCCTAGTGTCCGGCGAAATAGTCGTAAGCGAAGCGTAGAGGACTCGCCACTCTCGCAAACGCAAACTTTCCTCAGCACTGAGGCTTTATGCAAAAGGACCAAAGTCTATAAAGCGACCATAAAGGGCCGCTGTACAAAGAATGCAAAGTGAGCTATACCGTAAACTGGGCTAGCCTCTCTGCGGTGTCCTTTACGATAGATTTATATTCATGACACTATCTCCGACGCGTAAAATTTCGGGCAATGGCGATCCAGAAGCAGGCATATGTAATTTTGTTTGAATAAGTAAAGAGGGGGAGGACAAAGGCTATTTGATCTTCCTTTCTGTCTCCGTACGGGTAAGAATAAATAAAATAGCCTGTGGACTGTTTTATGTGATATTTCATAAATGGATTTTGAAGGATGTGTGTTAAAGGATTATTGATTCCCCGTGGACGGGCGCGTTGCGGGCGTTGTCGCAAACGCGTCCCTGAATAATACTCACTTACCTACAAATGTTTGTATATGTTATGCTTGAACTAAAAGTTACACCTTAATACGTATTAAAGGTAAACATTTGGTAACTGAAATCAGGTTGCTTGGAACAAACTTTGGACAATTGATTCAAACGTTAATACAGGGCAACCCGCCAAGTCGAACCGCCTGTTCATTGAAACAATATAGTTTTGGCACGGCTGAATTTGCAAAAGATAATCCAAGTGTCAGTCGACGCATGGCAGATTGAGCCCGCGCCGGAATTCGGAATTCAAAAATCTATTTTGGGGATCATTTGCCAGTCTGCCGTGTGTTAGTTGCATGCAGCCTTTGCCTACAAACCAACCGTTAATCATTCAACGTCACAATCTAATAATAAAGTCATTTACAGGTACAACGCTTTTTATTTCGCAGACGAGCCATAAATGAGATTTGGTTCGGGTTTTTTAACCTCAGTTTTAAATACAAAAGAGGGATACCTAGTAGTAAAGAAGAATACAACAATTAACTAGTTTGTCTGTTTTGTCTTTGTACGAGTGTGTTGGCTTTTAGCATATAAATAGATAGCCAGATTTTAATCTTTTTTAAATTTTATTTTGCAAGTTCTCATGCAAAATGTTTCAGATTAATTTGGAGGTAACCCATTTTTTGGAGTAATTTGACGTTTATCGTTTATAAAAAAGCGTACCAGAAAAGTGTTTGATCGAACTTTGGAATTTGGAACGTTAAAAATGAGTCAACCTAATAAGCCCTACTCAAATAAGACTCTCAAAGGCTAATATTACTTTCGTTGATTTTCGCCAGTCATTGATTTTACTTTAACAACTTTGAACGACGCCGCGGGCCAATAATACTGTTTGCGAACTTTTCACGGAACCCAGAACCGAGAACAATACGACGTCGTAAACGTCCAGACTGGATTTAATTCGGACAGGGTTTTCATAAATATTTATAAGTGCGCGCGGACTGAAAATATGTTTAAGTACAATAGCTTCCTGCCAAGGCGGGCGTGTGACAGCCGCTCTGAAACACACGAGAATGCATACGGGAAACAAAAAACATAGCTCAAAATAAAAACGTGTGTTAACATAATGTAAGTAGGAAAAGATAAACAGAGCAGCGTTTCGTTTATCTTTTACATTTTCTTCGGGTGGAAAATTTGTTAAATTCAACACTCCAGAAATGCTAGCTAAGGAGGGTTCATATTTTAAAGGATGACGCTAGAAATAATGCAAAATTTAAGAGAAAAAAAACCGTGCGAGCTTTCTTGGCAAAGCTTTAGGGATGCTGATAGTAAAAGTAGTATACTGTAACTATGCATATCTGTATGAGTTATTTTGTGAACGTAATGAACGATTGGTCTTTATGAGTATATATCGTTATGTCACACGAATCGTACGTATATGTAGGCCGACGCCAAATTCGGCCACAACATTAATGAAAATCACGCCGACCGCAATTTGCACGCTGCAAATGAAATCTCACAGGGAATTGGTTAACCATTAAATTAATATTTTAAACGTTACATTGTTATTTAATACTTGATTACAATCAACGAATTGCTTTTAACATTTCTATCTACTTTTTATTATGATCATCATCATCATCATCATCATCATTTCAGCCACAAGAAGTCCACTGTTGGACATAGGCCTCCTCCACGGATTTCCGAAGTGACCGGTTGGAAGCAGCATGCAACCAGCGCCTTCCTGCCACCTGTATGAGGTCATCGGACCATCTTGTGGCTGGTCGTCCTTCGCTGCGCTTGCCAATACGCGGCCGCCATTCGAGAACTTTTCGACCCCATCGGCCATCAGTTCTCCGTGCTATGTGCCCTGCCCACTGTCATTTCAACTTGCTAATCCGCTGGGCCATGTCGGTTACTTTCGTTCGTCTGCGGATCTCCTCATTTCTGATTCGATCACGCAGAGAAACTCCAAGCATAGCCCTCTCAATTATGATCAATTTTGGGTAAAAATAACCCGTAAAGATGTGTAATTTAATCAAGAGATGTAAGATAAACAAGCCTATATTGGAGTTGTATAGGACATTCATAAGTAATGAAATTTGCGGACGTTGCCGATACCTTGAGCGTAATATCCGACGAATACCTTCTAATTTAGATGAAAGCGTTCAAAACAAAGGGCACAGAATTTCAGTTTCTCCTTCAAACCATCTAATAAGAAACTCCCTTAATTGGTGGAAGTCGACGTAACTTGATTACGCTCATGTCACGTTCGTTTCTACACACATAGGTACGAGAAGAGGGACCTTGGTGAGATAAAATTCTAAACAAAACATGAAATTTTATAGTAACGCCGTCAGAAATGTTATTTAACATTTACAAAACTTATAATTTTATGACAACATACTGAAAATTATTATTATAACTTAATTTTGATTTATATTTATAAAGCAAGTTTATAAAGTACGTATATAAATGTTAATAAATAGCTGATAAAACTTCTAAAATTAACGGTACTCGTTTTTTATTATTATTAATAATTATGTTTATTTCAGGCCCAGACCCATATAAACATTAGGAAACAAATTATTTACTTAACAATTCTGTAGCAATTTCCAACAACATAAAAAGAAAACATTTGAACACGATGAATGAAATATAAACATAATAAAAATAAAGAATGGTAAATGAAAGTGACAAAAAAAAAGAAAATAATTAATTAAATTAAATTGAGATGATGCCTACTATAGCATTAAAATATACTTGTATTTTTTTCCTTTTTCTTTACTTATTACAAATCTACAGCAAAATGTGTAGCAATGCCTATATAATTAAATTATCAGCCATAAAAATATTATACTAAAGCTTAAAACGAAATGGCGCAAACCCAAATTAGCTCCACATTTGCCTCACAAAATGAATGTCAAAAGAAATATAAAATAACTTGTAGCGAAAAGCAAAGTCTTTCATGTAGAACGCTCGCGCCCTTTACACACGCCTCAGCTAATAAACCTAATAGAATATAAAGCTCCGTACACACGACTCTCATAATTAGAGTAAGAGCGCAGATTCCTCGACACTATGTAGTCACCTCAAAGAACACTTACAATAGGTAATGTACTTAACGCGATGTAGTGCCTAGTATGCATCATTACTTTGAGGCGTCGGTGCTGGGAATAGGGGAGCGTTGGAGTAGTGGGATGTGTACTTTTATTTATGCGAGCGAAGTTCTAGTGTACTGAGTAACAACCACGATTAAGTCTGAAAAGTGTACCCTAGAAACAGTATTTTAGCTAAAAAATTTTTATTTTTTTGCGGGTGGTAGGACCTTGTGCAAGGTCCGTCCGGATCGCTACCACCATCTTGCTCGCTAATCCTGCCGCTAAGCAGCAGTGCTTGCACTGTTGTGTTCCGGCGTGGAGAGCAAGACAGCCGTTGTAATTACTGGCACAAGAGGTATTCCATCTTAGCCCTCTGGGTTGGCAACGCATCTGCACTCTCTTTGTTGTTGCAGGTGTCTATAGGCGGTGGTGATCACTTACCATCAGGTGACCCACCTGCTTGTTTGCCTTCCTATGTTGTATAAAAAAAAAAGCTAAAATTGTTTTTATAGTTGTAAAAGTGGTTGTAAAAGACGATTGAACTTACTCATTCAGACAAAGGATGGAGTTATGTGTTGGAGTAAGAAGTAATTGGCGCTTTCTCGGTTAAACGCATGGCTGGATGAAGCGGGCGAACCAAGTTCGATCGTTTGAATACAAATTGATAGTTGTGGTGTATCAATTAATCGATTTATTTATGAAGCTACAAATTAATTTCAGTTTTATTAAAAGATATAAGAAATAATACCCGAAGGTTACTTTTCTTTCATGTTTATATTTCGCAGCAAATTTTTACTAAACTATGTAAACAAAATTTGAGTAATCTTAATTTGTCAGCAATTATACTTCACACTTCATGGTAATACTTCAAACTAAGGTCACGTAATCAACGCAGGTATACGCAAAGCAGTGTAGGCACTGCTGTCAAAAGTTTAGTGGAAGATAGTTGTCAAAAGTTTAAATAAGTAAAAGATTTTGTAGTTCCATGATAATTTTTACTAAAATACTTTTTGCATTATTTGCTGCTTGCACTTACTTATTAGGTCATAATTATACGTAATTTAAAACAATCTATAAAATCTTTTAACGAAATTTTAAGGACCGTGCAATCGACACGGTATATGGATGTGACTTTCCTAATATCCATATCTACACATCATTATAAAACTTTCAATCTATCCTGATATTTAAAAAAATTAAAAGACCATTTTGCTTAATTTCAATCCATTCCAGTCCATTTATTAAAATGGACTTCCGTAAAGTAACTCCTGAATCAATTAATTATTAAAAACACGTTGTTCATTTCGATTCAGACCTATGAATGAGGCCTAGAATAGGGGCTTAAAACTTTAAATGAATAAAATTATAACGTCCACTGGGAAACTAACTCTATGAAATCATTGTTAAATTACCTCGACGTTTCAACCGTATTATAACGGCCGTGGTCACGAGTAGACTCGTGTTAGGTGCCGACAGTCTACTCGTGACCATGGCCGTTGCAATACAGTCGCAACGCCGAGGTACATTAACATTTTACCGTATTAAAGTCCAGATTAACATTAAATTTATGTGTGGAAATCGCAAAAGTTTAAAGTAATTTATAACAAACAACTCTGTAGCGTTGATTCGCACACAAAAAAACAAAATTCTAGACTTTATTTTGACACATATCCTCTCCACGCTTGAAAGGTTAGCGGACCCCTCTCAAAGATAAAGTACATTTAGATAAATGAAAGAGAGCCGCAACCTTCGGGGCACTCTGTACTAAACGACAGTCTTAATTTCCCCAAAGTAATAATTAAGAGTGAAGGCCCGCGCTCGTAGGGGCCTCTCTCAACTCCACCGGAGAACTTGCACTAAATTTTTAAATAAGCTTAAGTACAAAGTCCGATACGTTTAAATTTAATTATATTAATTATTAAACGTTACTGTAACTTTGCAAACTGCTGAAAGCGAAGGAAGAGAGTAATTGGCTAAGCGGGATGCTTTCATGTTATGAGTGCGTTAGGAAATTTGTGACTTTTCAATTTGCAAAATTATCTTTTTACAGCTTATTATAATCTTTTCGACGTCATGTCAGATATAGCTGTAGTAATAGATTGTTCTCTAGCACGGCCACGTTCTCAGGATCTCATTTGATGTTTAATTCCTATGCAAACGGAGTGTCAAATACATAACTTGAGACTTGAGAACGATAAAGCTACTGACCATCGAAGTCGTCAATCACATGCCAAGCATTGTTTGGACACTAACACGATTTTAAATTTTACGCCAGCTTACGTAAGTCTCGTTTGCGCTGTACCCATTGACAGATAATAATATGTATATACGTCGTTGACGTTAAACCTAAGGTGCGGATATATCCCTCCTCGGTGTTGAGAAGGTTAAACAAATACATGACCTATATTGATCTGGGGGCACGGAAGTGCCCCCGCCAAGTCGAGCAAAAAAAAAGCGTATTTTTAACCCGCTAAGAAATATATGGCATATCAAAAAAAAGTTAAATCTTTGTAACAGTAAAATAGTTTCAGGCTTTTTAATGAAATCAAGAATATTTATTATCATAAAGACGTACATTTAGCCAGAGATTCATTTTTTGCCCTTCCTTCTTCATGTAAATTGTAACTATATTTGTTTATTTATTTACTTAATCTTCATTGCACTATTTAGAAAATAAATACAACTGGCGGACTTAATGCCAGTAGGTACATACATAGTTCACAGTGGTAGAGCCGCACTGTAACCAGTTGCTCGTTGCAGTTAGTATGAGCTGCCTCAACTGGGGTAGTGCCAAACTCTGACAAAATACCGATGTCAAGTAGGGATCCCTATCCCATTAAAAACATGTACATGTGGATTATTCTCCGTGTGGTTCTCAATAAAGAGTATTTGTCCTGTCTTGTCTTGTACATGTACCTATAGCTTATGACCCATTAATAAGTATTTCAGCGTGTTCAACTTGACCTTTATTATCTACTACGGCTAAGCATCAACGGCTTTTGAACATCTTTAAACTGAACTAACTGAATAGGGTCAAATGTTCAACACTCAAGTAATTACGGGTTAATAATTAAGTTGAAGTTGAAGGACAGTCACTTAAGGTACAATTGGCCGACGGCTGTCCACCCAGCACAGTAGATTAATAAATGATTCCCGGACATTCTAAAACTTTGAAAATGGCCTTGTGTTATCCTGTAAATAATTCGAAAGTTTTAAACAGATACGAATGTCCTTAATTCGTTTTGAGACATTTGAAGTTTAATTACAAGAAAGTTGTAGGTACCCAAGACTATTCAACGTTGAGCTTAGCGAAATAGAAGCAGGAATTACATAAACGATAATTAATTGTAGGTGTACTTAAATGAAAGTTTTGTTCCGTTCTGTTCTATAAAAGGCCTATAGTTCTAGATTGTTCTTAAGTACAATAGCGTACTCAAGATCGCATTTGACATTTCGAGTTTCTATACGAATGAAACGTCAACTGCCATCTCGAGTAGGCACGAGGTCGTACTTAAAAACAATCTGAATTTAACTACAGCATCTTAAACATCATGAGCGTCACTTAGACAGTCACTTTTTTATCTTTTAGCGGACTGACATTGTCATAAAACTATATTATAGATTTTTTCAGCTTGACATCCTATTGATTACTGTTTAAGTTATGCCGGAAAATATCTTGCTACTATCCACTAAAAGGTTAACTTTTTAGTTGATTTTTTTAACTTCCTAATAAAAAATCATCAAAGTTGTTGAGATATAAATAAACCAACCCTATGTCTTAAGACAGTTTCAAGTCGTCCCTTTGGATATAGTGTGACCAGAAAAACCGTAGAACAACAAAGTTGTTTTGTATTAGGGCCGAAATAGTCCTATTCTTCCTCTTTATTGGTAAATTTCAGTAAGTCATAGTATCAACAACAACAACAAATATTCTTTATCGTACACCACATAAAAAATACAAAGAAACGAATTAGAAAGGAAATAGTCATAGTAATCTTAGGTCACGGTCAAACTATTGATTGGGATTATTATTTGATCAGTTTATTACCTTAACATATTTATTAATTACAAAATTAGCTATACCGTTTTTATTTTCACACAAAGTCCAGTATCTAATAATGTGTAGTGTCCGGTACTTTGGGGCGATGCGCCTATCACTTGTGTATTTTTCTATGTACCTTTTGTTTACATATCTGTGGTTAGATTATCGACTACATCAAATCGCACATAATAGCTACTTTTTATGCTCATAGTGCTACTGTGGTCAGGGTATATCACTATAACTATATACTAACTGGGTATATGCAGTCAACACATGACTTAATGTTTATTCATTTTAGCACTTGTGCGTTCAAGGGCTCTGTGTACACAGGCGATATTGAATTATTTACTTGAAATAATGCCCAATGCGGAATATTTTACGATCATTGCGTTTACTTGATTATTACCGAGTGTACCGAAACTTATACCAAAATGTCTTCCTATTCAAATTCAAAGCAATTTTTCGTTTCATCATATTTCCTTGCGTTTCTTATGTATTTTATATCGTCTAAGTGACGTCGAAACCGCCAGACCCTACCAGAACTAGTGACCAGATCAGAAACTGGTGTACAAATAATGTTATGATTATTAGTGTCAATTCACGTTCTCAATTAAGCCATTCAGACTGAATAAACAATTGTCCACTGCGACTAAATGAACCGTGGCACGTGTGTCTGTTTTATTAACATGTAGTTTGCTTTGAAATGATCCAAATGAATAATTTCCACTGGCAGAATGAACGAGTGTATCCGCAGCTTTATTTGGTTAAAATTGAGGTAGCATTTTTGGAGGTAAAGCGTTATTATTATATTGTGTTTGCGCTCCATTTGTTTGCTTCAATATTCGGTTGCAATGGTTTGGTTTATACTTCAATTTTTTAATAAAAAATAATATGAAGTTATAGTTAAAGAATTAAAATTTTCTATGTTACGTAATGTAATTTTCACAACCTCCATATGCAAGTATTTACTGTTCTTAGTTTTTGTAATTGCATTTCAATAAGAAAAAGAATGAAACTAAAATGCTTTCCCACAAAATTGTTGCCGTAATATTATTAATTCCAACATTTAACGTCAAAAATGTGACAGTTAACTAGAAAGTGACACCTCATTTAACTTCTACTTTTCCTCGTCGGACTGTAAAAGTATCGATAGTACAGTCAGCGTCAAATATACCAGGGCGGGCAAGGTGGTCAAAAATATCTGAACACGCCCGAGCGTATTTGACAATAGAGTCGAGTTCAGATATTTTTGACACCTTGCCCGCTCTGGTAGATATGACGCTGACTGTACGTACACACATAAACGTTAGATTCGCACGAGGGAATCTCTTCTGCTCAAGCGAGTCCCATGATCGCTGATATAAACACGACCTGCCGAAATCAGGCGAGGCTATCGACGCGGACCAAGTCAAATAGGCGTTGCGTGTATCGAAGGACTCCCAATAAGTGAGGGACGGGCCAATATATTAATCTACTGCTAATGTGGTTTCCCTTGCCCTCTGGCGGCATTTAGACAGTACTAAACTCGCCTATATTGATGACTCCGCTTTGTCTACGTCGTTCTGCCGGGTGGAACTTTGAACGTGTCGGTTTGAGAATTGCGACCTTGCTACGAATTGCTGTTAAAGGGTTCGCGGGCCTTAATTCTACGGAGATTCAAGTGTAATTTGGTGGTCGGTGTATAAATCACCTTGTTACGTCTGTAGGTGGGTTTGCTATCCGGAACCCAAAGGGTAGATTTATTTAATCACGGACTGTAGCCTTATTGCGTTGCTGAAATTGCCGCCGTTACCGGCTTGACAAATGATCTCGGTGGTCATCGCTTGATAACATCGCACCCGTGTTACAGTCACTATAATTCAACAGGATACAATGCACTCAATTCTAGATTTAGTTTACGCTACATAAGCGTGGTTCATCGTTACACAATTTAAAATAACCCAATTGAAACCACAAAGTGTGCCGTAAGTAAGCATTAAATAATCATATTTATTTAAACTATACTATTATTTGCACCCTAGTTGTGTACATATGTTTAGATTCAAAGCTTCAATAACCAAGCAGTTGACATTAGACTACTTAAAAGCAAAGGTTAGTTTAAAACACTCCATATGAGACGCTCGAAATTCAAATTAAAGTCTCAATTCGTTACCATATCTACGGACCCCACTAAAACAGGTGCATGTGCGTGGAACTAATTCGGGAGTGCCTTGCGCGGGAGCCACGGCCACGTGCGTCACGGCCCGATAGCGCTGTTATTGTTGGCAAGAAACATTTGTGAGGCTGGTAACGCGGGGTTGCTAGTGTTATTTATAGTTACTTACTAAGTTTAGTAGACTGACTATAGAATTACTCCACAAATTAAAAGTCGCTTAACGGACAATGGAAACAGCTACTTTTTTTATACAACATAGGAAGACAAACGAACAAGTGGGTCACCTGATGGTAAGTGATCACCGCCGCTCATTGACACCCGCAACACCAAAGGGATTGCAGATGCGTTGCCAATCCAGAGGGCTAAGATGGAATACCTCTTGTGCCAGTAATTGCATCGGCTGTCTTGCTCTCCACACCGGAACACAACAGTGCAAGCACTGCTGTTTAGCGGCAGGATTAGCGAGCAAGATGGTACTTGAATTATCTCTCAGGAATAAAATCCGAAACGAAGTCATTCGTCAGAGAACCAAGGTGACCGATATAGCTCTTCAAGTTAGCAGATTGAAGCGGAAGTGGATTGGCCACATTTAACCTTGTCGTAGAATAGACAAGAGCTAGTTCAAGCGTGTTCTGGAGTGGAGACCACGTCTTGGCAAACTACATATACAGACAGGCAGCAAGCGACTGGATACGAACAGAGGACAAATCTTTCTTTATAGGTACTGCGATAGTCAGCGAGGTGTCTTTACTACAAGGTGCGGCAGCAAAAAGGTCCAACTGAACAGATTTTTATTTGACGATAAATATCAAATAACTAAAAGAGTTTGATAATTAGTTTCCCATTAAATGTCTTTATTTAATATAAAAAAAACAATGAGGAAACTAGGAAAGTGCTAGTCCTCGTTCAACAGGATCTATATAAAATAAAAATAAAAACTCCAATCGGCTGCGGCTTAAAATCGCTCCACCACGCTTGGTTTGAACTGAAAGCGGCATACGTTTTCACAGCGAAAGCTTTTTATCTCCAAAGCCGTCAATAATGATGCTCAGGGCCAGAGCTACCACACTTTCATTAAGTTTCCTAGTCTACAAACGTTAACCCACAACCCTAGCCAGCGGGACGGAGATAGAATAACATTTACCAGTCTACCAGAAAGGGATGGAACATTATCGTACGTTCCCTCACTTGATCCTATTTATCATGCGCGCAGACTTATTAAAGCGACCGACACGCGTGTTGTTACTTTAAAGTAAAACTTTACACTAGATACGGAAAACTTGGGAGTCGCGTTTGGTCCTTTAATTTTATTTGAAGCTAACGGTAACTTTGTTTTGCAAAGGCGGTTGAATGTTTATAGGAGTTAATAGAACCATGACAGTGAAAAGATGGAAAACCCGCTGTAGTTACTTTCCAAGAAAATTGTATAGTAAATGGCTATCGTAATTAGCTAGACGATAAAAGCCTGTACCTAATGGCAAGTCATAGCCACCCACATAGTTTCAGTAAAGGCGCGACTCTAATGCTTCACGAGTAATTGTTTATCAATCAAACACTGATTCATTTGGTAAATTTGTCTAAAAACTGATGTAAAATAACTTTGTTTACTTTAATTATAAGAAGAACAAATATTATCGGACGTACAATACAGATTAGCGTAACAATGGCCTACTCGATGCCCTCCGACGTCCGACAGATTGCGATTTCCATTCATATGTAGATGGCAACAAAAAATCCAATAAACAAGACACAGGGCACTTACATCTCCCCTACCCATCATTATTGAAAAGAATGTTAACAGTACAGCCGGCTTATCCTGGGGTCGTTTTACCAAAAGAGTTAGACTAACGAATGGGCACCCTAGCGCCTGCGACTCTCGTTACGCATGACACTTCAATTCGGCTTAAATTTAGTTAGGAATTTAAATGTGCCGATAGAGTCAACGCCGCGTTTTCTGATGGGACAATTTTCCAAACTCAAACTACAAGCCGTCAAACGATCCAATTCGAGATAACGAAGTTTTTCGACGTCAATGTTAGTAACTAATGAGATTGAATAATGCTGCGACATACATTCTATTAAGTGTTGTTAGGTTTTTAACTATACGTACATTAATTACCTTGTACGTACATACAGGTACGTCCTATAGCTAAGTACTTATCAGTAGCAAGAGTGAAAACGGAACAAAGAAAGAGTTTATCGAGAACTGCTCTTTCACGCACTCGTACCTACTCAGCAATATTAATCACAATATATATCTCCTTGATACCGTAAACGGCGATCGCTATTTGGCCGCTAATAAAATTCTTTAAAAAAAAGTTAAAGAACATGGAATTGAATACAAAAATTGAAGTGCAAGTCGCTGCAGTAATTTCCTGATAACATTTTTTAATATCTGGTGTTTGAGATGCAGACGTATACTTAACGACGTATCGAATAGTTCGCTTAGCCATAAATGCTCATCTGGAGGAATGCGAAGTATTCACATATTAGCCGCGCCCATTCCGCTTCCGAGCCGCTTGCACGACTTCACAGAGGTGGGACTCATATTGCCGATGCGTTTGTTTTGTTCAAATTTATTTTATCAAGTAAAAGTGGAGCTCACTGGGCCGGAGCTAACGCAGTTATGCGGGCTTAGCCCGTGCACCCGCGATAGGTTTGATGTCGACTAATGAGTGGAGCTCGTATTTTTATTCTGTTTAGCGAACGTTTTATTAATAATTGGAGAGGGTCGGGACGCAAATGAAAAGCGGTTCCGTAGAACTTAGCTGCACCCATGGAAATAATTATTAAATACTTACTTACACCCGGAAGGTGCAACAGACTGAATAACTTGATCCGATTGAGATGCACTTTTAAGGAAGTTGTCACTTTCTAATATAGGAACTGTAATAGATGTGTATATACATTGTAACCATAACGGACTTGTAGTTAAATAAGACATCGAGCCTTAAATTTAAACCCCAATTTACGTGATGCGGAAGTTATTTAAAATGAGTTTTATAACTTTGAAACAACAATATTTTGCTTAACATTCCAGGACCCTTTTTTCAGTTACATATTAGTACTGTTATTTTCGTAGTTTTACTAGATCAATCTTTCCTAGTGTTTCAAAATATCCATCCATTTGTATGTCACAGTCACAACCAAATGTCTCAGAATCACTAGAGCTATAGAATAAATTGGCCACAATTTTATGGATTTTCTTAAGCCGAGTTAATTTACAAAGGCAACTTTGTTATAGGTACCATGTATAAAGAAAGTAAACTTTTCTTATTGAAAGTAGGGTATGCAGTGGGGTTAAAATTTAAAAACAACCATCGACCGGTATTGTCAAGTGAACTATCATGTAAAAGAGCCAGTTTTTTTAACAGTTAATTTTACGTTAATGTTTTGGTTTATTGCCAAAGAATTCTAATAATCATTGCATTGAAAATTGACTACCTACTTAAACACGTCATAATGCAACACTGATCTTGCGGAAATACTTCGTAATGTAATTGGTATTTGTTTGTGGTTGGTATTTGTTCCGATAGCTGAACATTTCAATTAAACTGAAAAGGAACAACTTGTTATGAATAGTGTTTTATTCAACCTTAATTTCGCTTATCAGAAAAAATGATTAATTTTAGATTCATTAACCGTCATCGTGAAAAAAAAAAGCGCAATTTCGTATACAAATACGACTATGCGGCATTAATGTACGATTTCAGTTAAATGAATGTCCATTTAATTTTGAATCAACAACGAAGCATTGTCGGCGAATATATAAATTACACAATCACGCATCGGCCGCGTGCCATTTCACTAAAAGCGTCGAAAGTGAGAGAGTGATTAATCGCATTTTCATTAGCTCTGCATCAAAATGACATAGTTATGAATCGCCAGTTCAATCAACTCGGTTTCAATAACAATTTTTCATTCTCGACACACTAATTAAGTGCTTTTCATAAATATTCCGATGAAAATTTGCAACACTATGCAGTTTTAAGCCCTATCAGCAAGAAGATACGTTCTATATCTAGTTGAGATTACGATGGAGTAATAACTGACTTGAAAGCGACATCCTTAGTAACAAGTGTAAAATATTTTCCCCAATCGTTGTACCTGGCGCCCCCTAGGGATATTTCAAGGGTGAATAAGCTTGCATAATGGCAAAGGGTACAATATTTTAAATTTCAATCGCTGCGAGCGGTCCAGCGGCCGTGGGGTGGCAGAACAAAGATTTCACTCGGTGACTTTTGTCGATGCTGTAATGACTGCGTCGTGAAATTAGTTACAGAGAAAGCAATCAGCGCCTGCACTGTGCGAAACCAAATATAAAGTTAAAAAATGTCGGCTACAGACGTCACGCTGCTTTGTAGAGGTGTTAATACGTAGTAAGGGTAATAACTAATTTAAAAAAATCAATAGATGATGGCAGGGAGACGAATTAATAAAAAATCAAAGGTTGAAAATTAAAATAGAAATTCGAAAAAGCACGAGTAATAAACTTCAGTTTTTAAAAGGAGCATTCTTAGAGTTATTATTGTAAATATCATTCGGCGTGACAAATCTCAGGCTAATGAATATGAATGTTTCTTTCTTTCATTTCCCGCAACTCCCCTTCAACGTCACGTTTTTTTGTCGCGAGATTAATTTTCCGAATCGTTATCAACGCCTTGCGATTGCCGGCAAATTTGTTACGGCAGAGTTCACCTTTTCAGTCAAATTGCAAATTTTATGCGGCAGACAGATAAAGTGCCTATAATCATTATTATAACTCATAAATTTGATTGAAATTCGGTCACATTTTCACAGTCGCTTATCGCGTGGCTGCAGTCGGCTTGAAAAATACCTCTCGGTGAAATCAGTGATTTGAGCGTTTGAGCTGAGCGACGCCGCACGACTTTCCGATCGATTTGCGTTTAGTGCCACAATAAAGGTGTTTAATGTTGGCATTTGCATACCAAATTACTTAAGTAAACGTGACATAAATTTAACGGTTGTAAATGTTGAGTTTTTTGCCCAGAGCTTTATCGCTGCTTGCATAATTTGGCAAACAGTTGTTAAAACGGAAGCGCACTTTTGTACTCTGATACTAACTCAAATTTGGTCATAATGTAATCAATAGATGCGCATTTTTGATAATTTATTAAAAATATGAGTTCTAATGCTTTAGCAACTTATTTATATTAAGAAAAAAGCAGAGAAACGAGCATGCGTACCACCTAATAGGATGTCATTATCGCTGCCCATAGGTACCAACAACCCCCAGAGAAAAAGCTAATGCGTTGCCATGCTTTAGACCCCCCTCTCCGGCCTCCGGATTTTAACACTCACCGTATACAACGTGACATGCTTGTAGACATTATAGTTTAAATACTTTAGGGTTAACTTTCGAACTGTTTTAAATTTTCGCGATTTTCACACATATTTATACGGTCAAACGGGACTTTAAGGCGATAAAAACATTATTAATTTACCACGACGTTTAGACCGTGTTGCAACGGCAATAGCCTGAGTAGACCTAGAGAGTCTATCATCCATCCCTTTCTCACTCAAACTAGTTAGAAAGGGATAATATACAAATGTCTGCTAGAAAAGCTAGCGTACTAGGCCCCTGGGACAAGCTATAGGCGGGTACAGACAGCAACGAAAGTCCATGATCACCATTGTCCATATTTTGCATGAAATTATAGACAATATTGTGTAGACTTTTGGTTGGTTACTGTACATTACAAATTCACTGAATGCCCAAAGGCAAAATATTAGCATGTCATCCACGTTGTCCATGTATTGCGAGGGTAATTCCGGTCTTCTCTTTTCAAAAGTTAGGTATCGGAGGGATGGTGGTTGTAAATTTTTCAACCACGGACAAAAAGCGATGCTTATTACATTTGATTAGGAGCTGAGGTTGCAGGATCGAATCCTGCCATTGCTTTCGAATTTTCTTTGTATTTTCATAGCATTTAAAGTGATGCTTATATTATTAAAATAGATAATTTTAGGCCAACACTGCAAGGGCCGCGTGCTATAAAGCCGTAGAGAGCGGAATATTGTAACAGACGAAAATAAATCGCATTTAGCGAAACAAAGCATTCGTAATTCCCTTTCGGAAGATCTCGTTAGAGTCTTAATGAATCTATTGAGAGATCGTGAAGCGTCGCCGGACACGAAAGAATGGTGGGAGGAGGGGGGTTGAAGTTGCGCTAATAATTTGCGTTACTGTTGGAGTACACTGCGATATGACTCCGAGAGGGCTTTTACAGTCAGCAGTAAATATAAATATCGGAACGGACAAAGTGGTCAATAATATCTGAACACGACCGAACGTTTATGACAATAGAGTTAAGTTTAGATATTTTTGTTTACCTTGCCCGCAACGATGTATTTGAAGAACGAAAAAAAACTCAGAGTGTGTATAGCTGCTAGAACAAGAAATAATAAAAAAAACTAAATATTAAAGGAATCCCCACCCAAGAAACGTCTTGTTATGGCATTTATTGTAAATAATCGCGCCCTTGGTCTTTAACTTTACCTGTTAGTGGGTTCATTTATTAGAGAAATCATCCAGTAGGATTTTAACCCGTTTGCAGTGGTCGGATTGAATTATACTTTATTGCAAAGCTGTTTATAAATAAACCCCTATTTTCCAAATATCAATATTCATTATAGTAATATGACTGCGACATAAGAAGAGACAAACTGACGGACAGGACAAAATAAAACGATTCTTTTTTTACTACTTGGCTGCACTAATAAGTCTTTCCAAACTAAGCGCCCTTTTGAAGGTCTATTTCGTGAATGCTCATCGGAAATCCCAAAAACCTATGAGTCATTCCTGCGGCAGTGTACAATCGTCGCTAGACCCGTCGAGACCCGTGCCGGGTTCACGACACCGCTCTACGAACCATTGAGCCGGAGAGAAGCCTAATGCCATTTACTCTCGCGAATTTGCACCTAGACACGACACGACACTGCGAGAGCGCTCCAAATGAACGCTTTGTATGACAAAATTAAACGAGTTCATAGATTTAGAGCAGTGTAGCGTAGTAATAATAATCAGTAGTACCCACAATTTCCTCGGCGCGGTTTCTGCATTAAAAAAGTTTGACAAAGAAATTTCGGTCTACACACTTAAATGGTGAAAATAATTAAAGCATCCCCTTTATATATTGAAACTTATTTGACACTTATTTTATTGCTTGTAGTTTTTTTTTGGTAAGGGCTCATTATTAGCTCCTATCTTTTCATAATAATGAAATGAAATGAAAATATTTTATCTCTCGACGATTTCCGGTTAACGGGTATGCCTGCAGTGAAAGAATATATTATGTTATAAATTGCTCTATGTCAAAATCTCTTACATATTTGCAGAAGGCTGACAGTGTCCTCAGACCTCATATAGTCTTCTATAATGAAATGTCTCAAATCTCTTATTTGTACAAGGACACTCGTACAGTTGGCAACCCTGTCACCCATTTTACTGAGCATCGTCTTAAGTCTAACCTACTATTGCCTGCTGTCTGCTTATGACACAGAATATAATAACATGGCATACAGAATGGCCATACTCTGCCCTGCAAATCATTCAGGTACCGCACCCCCCGCTGTTACCACCCCTTAGATTGACGGAAAACTGCGGACTTTAAGCATTGTGTGCACATAAGGTACGTATAAAAATGGCACCTTACTCATGTAGTAGTAACGTAGCAACTACGCGTGTTATGTGAATACCGCCGCTCATGGTCACCAGATATCCCAATATAAAAAAAAATCAAAAAAATTCAAAAAATTCAAAATCATTTATTATCAGGCAACAAGGGCCCATAGATAAATACCTTACAAACTAACATACATAAAAATATATAGACTAAAATACAATTAAAATTAGCACGTTACTTCGGCGACGTGTGACCTATTTACGGGGTGTCCAGCAACCGTCCGCGAAAACGACGGAAAGCGACTCCCTTCGGCCAGAATTTCTGCTTCATGAAGGTCGACAGATGATCGGTCGGCACCCGCACCACAAAGGACGTAAAATTGACGTTGTGGCGGGACTACAACTGCTCGGCCCTCAGGGTAAAACTGGTCTTCACCCGTATATACTCTACGATCTCCTCAACCTTCGTAGAGTAAGTAAATAGTTGCTAATTTTTTGGCGGCTTTTAAAGGAAATGTAAAGCTTTTTTTCAAAGGCCCCGTACGTAGTTAGTAGGTACTATTTGGAAGCACTGCAGAGGAGGTTGATTCTACAACTTTACTGTACGAGGCAAAAATGCCAGAGGCAACTTACAGTACTTGACCGCCATTCATCGAGACTTTCTATGGGACCGCTTTAAATGCATTTTGTAATGTATTCTAAACTCTAAGCTCTATGGAACCGTAGCACACAGTATAACAATATTTTCTTATGAACACTCAGTGGAATAATCTTATTAGAAGGCGAATTATATTTAGGTTGAGAGCAGGCGGTGTCGCGGTGCCTCGGCGTCAACTAATTGCGTTTAGAGAGCTGAGACGAGCAAGCGATGCTAATGGACGGTATTAATTAATACTGGCGTCGAATTTATGCTTAGACGTCTACTATCTATTTCCAAAACTCCATAACGTTTGAACGGAAGTCTCAGAATATTGCTCGTGATGGAAAAGTTTGGGGTTACTTGGGTAACTGTCGATGGAGATGAGAACAGACGCGTTTCACTTTTTACGAGTATTACAAGCTTTTATCTAGCTTGCCGTGTTAGTTAGTCAACTTGTTTGTACGTTTTGGCAAATTCTTGCAAGTGAATTTATACAACTTCCAGTAGCTAGATTGACTTGAAATTTGATATTGTTATCTAGTCACGAGGATAATGCAGTAATAAACTACTGTCAAAAAATCCTGTTAAAATGATCCTGTCTGTCTGCCCGTCTGTAACGGGGCTTGTAACCAGAATAAGTTACAACCTGAAATTTGAATAATTTTCTGGACAATCTTGACTCATAATAGAATAAAAAATTATTTAGGTTCCTAGTTACGATTTTATATATTATCTTAAGTGTATTCTAACATTTAAATCTATTTTGTTTTGGATTCGTATACCTAGTTCTTATTAATAAAAATTGGTAGGAGACAAATATAGCTATTTTACTGATTCGTACTACCCTCGTCAACTTTATTAGATCTCCCCCTGCAAATAAATGGCTTTCTAAGGATTACTCCTCAACTAAGAGTGCTCATCCATATAACGAAAAATACTTGATTGAACAAGTTCAACCAAAAATAGCATCGTGCTCCTTTATATATCAAGTGCCGTTCTATCTTTAAGAATAATATGACTAAGTCTACGAAGAAAACGCTAAAAAGCAGCAAAAAAACCGTTCCACTACAATACGTTTTTGTGGTTTTGCCAAAAATTGAGTTTTCTTTAATTCCGCTAAGGGCACTTAGCTCAAGACCTACTGACACTTGAATGATTTTTAAAGTTTACATCGCACCTTTATAATTAAAGCGACTCAATTCTGAATATGACATTTCCCAAAATTAAGCCCTATGTCTTTTGATTAAGGTGAAATTTTGGGACGTGTATTATTCAGACATGGGTCGCTTTAATTCTAAAGGTGCGACATGCTAACTAGCTACCCGCCCCGGCTTCGCACGGATATAATTACGATGTAATGTACGGATAAAAAGTTCTGTAAAAAAAACTCTATATGACGGTGAAAAACGCATCAAAATTTGTTACGTGGTTTAGATGGGGTAAGCGGCCGAAGATACGATTAGGACAGACTTGAACGGATAGCTTGTTTAACCACACTAATCTAAAGTATTATAATAATGAGGTTAACTTTATTTTTTGTTTGTTTGTATGTAGAGGGTAATCTCTGGAACTACTGTACCGATTCCAAAAATCTATCACTAATAGAAAGCTTCACTACCCCTGGCAGACACAAGCTACAAAGTGAAGTCGCGGGGGTCCTCTGGTACTCTGCAAAAAAGATGTCACCAAGATGGAAGTTTCTTTCTATCTAAATATTCCCCTTTTTAATGAAACAAAAACAAAATTATTATACTTGGCATTTAATCGTACTTTTCATATTTTTAGGGTTCCGTACCTCAAAAGAAAAAAAACACCGTTATAGGATGACTTCGTTGTCCATCTGTTTGTCAGTCTGTCTGTCAAGACGCTTTTTTTTTCTGAGACACGTAGAGGTATTTATTTGAAATTAATACCAAATACGTAAATCTGCAGTCCCTTGGGGCTGTGAAAAAATCAAGCGTCCAAGGCAATGTAATCATCGATAAGGCCGTTTATACCGCATATTTCACACACTCGCAAGGGAATCAAAAACCTATCGGGTAGTTCCTGTTGACCTTGAACCACGAAATTTGGCAAGAAGCTAGGCCTCACAGCACAAATAAAGGGCAAAATCCGAAAACCGTAAATTTGCTGTTATATCACCAATAAAAATTTTTTTTACTATTGCAAACTTATATTTAGCACTTGGTATGTACGGGAACAACAGTTTTCTAATGGCAAAGTTAAGTTTGTTTTATCTTTTCGTTAGAGCAATGATAGGTGCTTATTAAGCTTGTACGGAAATTTGCGTGCGAGTCTCTGTAAATGTCGTAAAGACGGACGGACGGTGGAGGCTTAGCAGCATCCCGAATGCACCGTTTGGGTACGTAACATTAAAAATAACCTAACGTTTCTCAGAAACTCGCTTTTACCTCATAACTCAAACGAGACACCCCAGTCTCACCTAGAATTTAATATCGTTCAAATTAGCAAAATAATAAAGTGTGACGTCAGTTGCAGGAAATGCAATCACGTGAGTTTTGGGGCCCGTAATTAAATATTAAGCTTGCTGTGACACGGCTTATTCCATTGATGTAGTTGGCAATATTAGTCTAATCAACGGAGCGGGTGACTCTGTCAATAATTAAAAAAATGTTATGCAAGAGTTAAGGAATAAGTACTATTATTGTGATTGTATTTTGAGGTACTTACATAAAGAAAATGGGGGTGGGGGGGGGGGGGGGTAGTATAATTTGGTAGAATTTGAAGACTGAGGGCCCAGTGCTAGGATGCCCTGTGTTCTAGGATTTTTTAACGGATAACATAATTATCTTTTACGTGCAATCGGCCGTGATGCAAACAAAATTCTTCAACGATTTAATTAAAGTCAGAAGCACTATACAAAATAAAGCCTTCTTAATTGGACTATATCCTAACCTGTTACCTTAGCGATACGTTTTGACGGTCGCAATAAAATACCGTAATAAATTTAGCTATGTAATTTAGTATCAAACGGTTATTGGAGCAGTTGGAGAGGGTTGGAAAGGTTTATTATTTATAATTGATTTGACGAAGCAAAAACCATTCTAAGACGACGAGCTAGAACTAGGGTTGCCAACATTTTTTCGGTTGAATATAGTATTTTTGAGAATAAGCTTTAAAAATATATAGTACGCTTCAAAAAATATAGTATTTTTTTGGAAAGATGAAAAAAGCCAATGGTGTAAGTTTGTTGTATATTTATCTGTTCTATCTATTTTAAAAACGTGACAAGTAGAGATAAGCCGACTATGAGTTTGGCCGACTAGCCGTCTAATCGGCTGGGAAGAAGCCGGCCAGTCGGCCAAGCCGATCATTGCTTTCGCTAATGTTCGAGCGGAATTTGTAATGTTCGACGCGCCTCATTCAGTCGCCTCATTCAGTCGCCACTAGTCGGTACATCTCTAGTGACAAGTGCTCGAAATATAGTATATTTGCGTACTATATATTAGTTCAACAGTATATAGTACGGAGAGCTGAAATATAGTACAATACTATATAATATAGTGCGGTTGGCAACCCTAGCTAGAACAGATTTTTAAATTAAAATCATGTAAATTTAAGACACCCATCAAACTTACTCCCGAAAAAATAAATCATTTTTAATACAAGTTTTTATTTTGTTATTGCTTTGTCGTTGGATCTTTGATAGGTAGTGGACATTTTGAAACAGTCCCACTACTAGAAGTGAGTCAGATTTGCCTTGCAAGATTGTGAAGTTAAAGAAACGTTCATAAAAACGCCGATATATCTTTTCACTGGTATTCATAGTAGCTTTGCTTAGTTTTTGACAAGGCCAATCGGTGCTAATTGTCACTAGATATTAATTATTTATGGTTTGAATATTTGGAACGTCAATGAATGTACAAATTGTTCCAATTAATACTTAAATATTTTAATGGTCTATCTGCTTAGTATATTCATTGGAACAAAGATAACCATAAACTCGTAGATATTGTAACAATAGGTTTAGAAATGCGCACTGTCTTACAAAGCCCCGTAGTCTCAGTAGAATATTCTAATTTAATTGCAGCTTACAACATTTCAGTTAAAGACAAAGAGTTTGTGTAATTGGATGCCTTTCATTATAATTTTAATGAGTGCTCTTAATTTATTGACATTTTCTTAGCATATGAGCAAATTTTAACAAAACACACCGCGTATGTTTGAATCTAATGATTACATCATTTCAAGCTTCACTCTCATTCATCACAAATCAAGTTAGACCTATGTTATATTTCAATTTCTGATAGTTAAAAGTTACAGCACAAAAAATATAGATGAATGAATCCTTCGCTTTTTACAAGGAATTAGTTTAAAAAGGCGCACACAAAGATTTAAATTTCCCTATCATTCTTATCCACTCGTGATGCTCATAGGATAAAAAAAGCTTTATTGCAAAGTTTACAAAGACAAATACTTAATAACAATACGCTACTCTACCGACTGGTAAAAATAAAATCATGGGTGCAAAAAAAAGACAATGCACACGAAAAAACTGCTTAACAAGTGCACTTTAATTCCTATTATTTAAAATGAAAGGACGCCCGATGGGGCCAAAGAGTTCTCGAGTGGCGACCGCGTACCGCAAGACGCAGCGTAGACAGAACTGACAAAATGTGGACCGGCGACCTGGTGATAGTTGCGGGAACCCGCTGGATGCGAGTAGTACAGGACTATTCGTAGTGGTGACCTTCAGGGGAGCTCTATGTCTAGCAAAGGACGTCTTTTCGCTATCTTCTCACCACAGGGTTTTTTCCGAACCAGTGGCAAATTTTTTGACATTCATAAATGATTCTTGTAATATGAAAGAACTTTGATTTTGATATAATAAGTATGATGGTGATGATTTTAAATTAAAAAAAACATGTAGGTACAATGTATACTGTATGTGCCTGATTATTCGTGTTATTCAAAACATAATAAAATCAATTAGCTGTATTGCAAAGTTCCATATAACATGAAAGCCCCACTGGAGTTGGTAGTATTTGCAACTAGGTAATGTGTAATTATATTCCGCGTGCACCACTCGCTGCATTATGAATACTCGCATGACCCAAGTGTCTGTAATTATGCAAAGCGCTTTTACAGAAAATCTGTTTTGCGTTTATGTTAATTTATGGTAAATGTTTTGTAATTTAAAACTGTTCAATTGTGTCACTGTCCTGTCTAGTTACAGTTTATTATCATTTGAAAACATTTTTTTTTGCGAAATAATATTATCACTTTCCCATATTTGAAACCGAGTAACCTAAAGGCACTTTCATGACCTCAGTGGTTCTAACCTGACCGCTTGTGGCAGAGGGCGTCACTGTCTGATTAGTTTCAAAAGAAAAGGACGCACAGAGAGACATATCAAACTTGGTATGTAAAGTCTAATGCTATTAATTTCACCCTAATATCGATAATCTAGGATACGTACGACACCGATATTGACCCGTAAATCGCATCGCACACGAAGTTACGAATTCATGACATTTCATGACAAATGGAAATATAAATGACGCGTCAAACGTAACCATTTTCGTGTCCGATGACTATCAGAAAATTGCTCACTTTTTGCGGCGACGACGCGACGCGGAAGCGCCCTCTCTCGTGCCTTTAATGAATCTACTTTCATACTCGAAGGGAGTTACGTTGCACCAAACACGCAATATCAATTTTCTGTTTGAAATGCATTTATATCGATCAATACTGGCGAGGCATCTTGATAGTGCATATAATGCCACCAGCTAACGTAGACGGTGCGGGCTGGCAGTCGCTTTTAAATCCAAAATATTTCCCTCCTCGTCCACTCTCACAACGGTCCCTTGTCCTAAGTTATTATTCAATTTAACACCTATTAATTATTCTTCTTAAGATTTTCATCTCTGCATTTATTCTATTTTCAAACTTCTTCCGCCATTTCTCTTTGCACTATTTTAAAATATGTGAACCAACACTTATCTGTGGACAGCCAAATAATAATCTTAAATCAAGACATTATTACTTACAATATTTTAAGCAAACAAAAAAATAAAAGCTTGCAACACCTAGGCTTCTATTCGAAACGAAAAGCGAAATGCCAAGATATTGCTCTCGATTTTGCCTTCCTTGGTCTACCTCTTGGGTATTATTCGAGTTTCGTAAGATTGAGATATACTATTATAGAAAGCAATAACTTAAGCATATCACTTTAGCAACTTTCAGTTACGCAGTAATCATTGGAATCCGTTATCGATAAACAAACGAGCATTTTGGTCGATGAAGTCGAAAACAATCGAAACGTAAACAAGCGAACTAAAATGGTTGTAAATCATCAGGGCACTGTTTATGCAATTTATACCGCGTGAACAACGTTATCAACCGTTTACGCAAAACGTACAATAAATAACCGACACTAATCTGATTAGCATAAAACGCGGACATTTGCCGATTTACCCTAAAATCTGTTAACAAATGGAGGCTTTGCATAATTGAATGACTGTTCACAAAGTCGGCCATATGCAGCGTGCGACAAATATAAAATTTTACAAAATTACTAAAACGCGAACTAAAATAGGCTTTATAACAGAATGATTTCCCGTGTTTGTTCATGACAAATCTAACATTGTTCGGAGTAGAGAATTCGAATTGTTGAGTTGGTTATATGTACAAACAGTATAGCTTTTTGTTAATTTTTAACGTCTAATGTGCCGCAATTTAATTTAAATTTTGAGAGTAGGCATTGGCATTATATTGACAACACTGGACAGACTTTCTATCCTTTGAAACCAACATGGCCGAACAGCAAGGCGTATACCCTCGAATAGATCCAGAGCAGATCCTCATCTGCTCTTGTAATTTTATAACTAACTAGCTGACCCCCGCGACTCCGTAGATTTAGTAGCCTATGTCTGTCAGGGATAGTGTAGCTTACTATTGAACGAAATGAAGTAGAGTATGTTGATAAATTACTTTAAAATGTACAAAGCTTGTTCTGGGCGAAGTTAACGCAGTCCGCAATTAACTGAAGCTCAAGACTGCTAACTTATCTTCTTTTCCTTCTAACCAGACATTTTAACCTCAACCATCTAAAAGCCAACTCTCTTCTTTTACCACACCATTGAGTTAACCTGAAAACCTCAAAATTCGTCCTAACTTTTGCTAAAATACCTGGTGAAACGCTTTAAACTGGTTAGGGCTGCCACTATTCGCCGCTCACCGGCGTCGTCGGCTATTCTAACTCCCTGGATTGCGTTGTGTTTGATTCCCTTTGCGTTGCCCCCGTCGCTTTGCATAGGGATGGGAAATGGCCGAAATTGCCATAATACTTTTTGTCACCATATTATTAACAGCGCAATATTTAGGAATCTAGACTGAGTACGAATGGATGAAGATTATCACAGTAACAAAAATTGCTCGAAAGAAAGAATAAAAATAGTTGATTCGGCGCTTAGAAGAACATAGACTAAACTCACAACTATGACATTAAGAAGATAGGAACGGATAGCAACTTTGTTTGATAGAATCTTAATATCTTCTTTATCTGTACAATTTATAAAACAAATCTACTATCCCTGACTGTCTGTCCTCATCGTATGTTCGGCCGCATACTCCTTTTAAACCACGCAACTGATTTGGATACGGTTTTTACTCTCATTTAGGGTTTTTTATGGAAGGTATATACATTAAAATGGTACAATGAAGCCGGGGCGGGTCGCTTGTCTAAAGATAAAGAACGTTCAACCACCTCCAAATATCGATACTCTCATCAGCACAGCACTACGCCGCAATTAGATCTCGGTCATTGTTTCTCCAAGCACTTTCTGCTGATAGCAATTCCAGTTTCAATTCTCTACGACGCAGCCATTCTCTTTGGTGTTTCCTTGCTCTGCGTTATTGTGGTGGTAATACCACGTTGCTGACCAATGCTAGTAATAAATGCAGAATTTAATTAATGACCTAACGGACAAACTAGAGTATTCCTTGATCTGGGTTTGTGGTATTAGGCATTTTTAATGTTTTTACATTATTGTAAAATGAGCATTACGAGCCGGCGCTATTATCTACAGATATTTTGACTATGACTATCGAGTATATAATTGATTAAATTAAACAGTCTTTTCACTGACAAACGGTCACTTATTTCAGAAATAATTCCATATATCAATAACATAGAACTTATATGCTAGGACATTAGTAAATGGTTGTGTGTAATGAAATACGTATAAAATAGAATCAAACTCAATCAAATCCAATAAAAACAAATAAAATTAAAATAAATTGTAATTTTATAAGTACCTACAGATTGCTACATAGGGTTCCTCAAAACTCATTTTTACCTTTTTTATGGAGAAAGGAGCCAAACGAGCATGTGGGACAATGGATAGGAGTGACCATCACCGCCTGTGACAACCAGCCGCGTCAAGAGAATCCCATGTCAAATCACATGGGCATTAAAAACCCAAATAGCATACAAGTGCTATAAAAGCTGTATAGTAACTTTATAAAGGTGATCGCCTCTATACGGTTAATATACAGCTTAATACAGGGTGGACCATTTAAATGGTTCAGTATGGGCAAGTCTGAAACTATTAAGATATACAAAGGTCTGTTCTTGGGAGCCAAGTCAAGGATTTTAGCGACAAGAAAAAATGCATTCATAGACAAAAAACTCCGACGCCTAGGTAATTGCATGCCAACCGGTGAGCTGCATGCCTGTTTGCCACCAACCTCGCATAAAAAGGTGACAAGGTAAGTTGCTCTGAGCTGTGCATAACCGGTTTTTTTTCTATTGTTCATGACTACATATAGCCCTGAGATCATTACCTACCGTTTATTTAATATCAACTTCTATAGTAAAAAGTGACAAATCAATTTGTTACCCTGGAGAATAAAATGGGGATTCCCTTTTCCCACAAAACCGGTTTCAAATCGGGGTTAAATTGCAATCGGATCGTTGCAGGTTTGATTCCGCCGTGCTCCCATTAGGCAGTACCAATTAGAGGCAAGTTATTAGCGGTATTAATTAGTGATAAATTTGAATGTAATTGAGACTGCGCCGTGGCCCGGCAAATGATTTCACGATTTTTCATGGATCATTTGACTCAGGGGTTACTGGAGTATAAACATTAATTGTGTGTTGTTTATAAATATCTGTAAGATGTTTAAACTTGTTTTGCTATTCAGTTTGTCGACTTAGTACAGTTAGCGTCAAAATATGTAAACACCGATCTTGTGTTTACTGACATAAAGGTGTATAGATATTTTTGACGTCTTGGTAATATTTATAGTATATTTATGATGCTGACCGTACCATATTGTATATTTTGGTAACGCAACGAAAGTTGAGGTAAGTGGATGGGTGAGTGATTGATTTGATTACAAACACGACTACACATAGGCAAACAAAACAAACATTTTAAAATTCGAACGAAACTCCGATTCACACATGACATGCAGCAATGTGTGACTTCAAGTTTCATTGCGTTACCTGTAGTTAGAAGCTAGTTGTAGTACGAGTGGGCTGGCTCGACCGGGGTAGTACCACACTCTCACAGAATACCGGCGTGAAGTAGCAGCTTGCTACTGTATTTTGTACGGTGAGTGAGAATTTTGGATAGCTAAAGGAGGGTCTGAAAGACGACGACGTATTAGGGTTTCTTTTGGGATCGCTGGTTACTTGTGGGTGACGGCGATCACTTCCCATCAGGCTATCCACATGCTTGTTTACCTCCTTTTTTATAAATAAATATGCATGTACTTAAATACTACAATACAGCACTTATAGTAGAATAGACATCGAATACAAAGCTCGCATACACCAAAATATTTTTTTTGTAAAATAGTAAGCCAAATAAGCAAGTTGGTCGCTTGATGATAAGTGATCACCACCGCCCATAGACATCCGCAACACCAAGGAGATTACAAATGGAACATTAAATAAATGTGTTTGGCGGAACACATTTTATTTACTGAACGGTTATAGGCGCGTAATAAATAAGTAAGAATAAAGTTCGCCTTTGTACATTACTGAATCTCTATTTGCTGTATTTATAATGAAATAATAATGAAAACTCTCCTTTTTTGGCAAAATCCGTAGATACAAATAATATGTAATTATTGGGCGCCGACCAAAACGGCCGTTACATTTAAAATTCCATTCAACTCCTACAATAAAACGAACACTACCTACCATGTGTCCATTAATATTCATACCATTTTAATGCAATGTTTAACCACACAAACGATTTAATTAACGAAACAGAAAACCTTTCAGTTCCCCATACTAACCCAATACCACAGTCACGTCAACCTAAGACATTCAAATTACCTAGACACATTGAATTGCAAATGCAAGTAAAACGTTGTTTGGCGTTTTCTGTTTTCCTATTATAAGTTTCCAGGAGTTGCATGTAATTGCTTAATTCCACGGTGGCTACGCGAACTTCGTCCGTGGCCTGCAGGAGAGAGATTCTCTAAAGCGCGACAACGACGAGCTCGACGTTGGAGCATCGCCCTGTCTTGCTCACGGGTGTTAGCACGCTAGAGCAAGACAGGGCGATGCACCAACGGCGAGTCCGACGCTGATGCGCTTACAGAATATCAGTGCAGGAAACCTGAACAATATCTAGCACGGGACCCGCAGCAAGTTTCTTAGCGTCATTGTTTACTGTATCATAAATTGAAGGAGTTGACATTGTAACGTTGATTCCTGGGCTATAACTTGATTTTAACGTAATTCTGTGGCCCTCATATGACCGGCCTAGGTTTAATTTATCCCACCCTGAGTCTCTGTAAAACTAGGGCCATAAGAGAGGGACGCGCATAGAATAAATAAACTCAGATAAACTTTTAGCTGGTCTTGTTAGAGCCACTGGGGTGGTTCTGTCAAAGTCAGAAGTCAGAGTATAATTTCTTTACTTAGATTAGGCTAATAAGAAGCACTTTATGAGTGGCAAATAATTTACCACCAGTAATTAACAGTATTAAAATCACATGTATTCATAAAATTGAATAGCGATCCCGGTCTAAGAATCACACGCAAAGCTTCAACCGAATTCTTAGAGGGACTATGGCGAGCCCATTGAGCAGGAATGCGATTTCATAGCGTAAAATCGTTGTGCACAACGCTGAGCCAGCGCTTTGTTTACTTTAGGATTCAGTCTTCATCACTGGCACATCGTTGAACGCAACGATGTTACGTTAAATAAATAATATACAAACTTTATTACGTATACTTGTTTTGAGAGGGAATTCGTGCCCGAAAAACGTTGAAGTAATTATAAGCACGCTATATTTTACCATCGAGGTTAAATTAGAAGATAATAGGAATTTTAAAGAAAGAACTTTGCGTGTTTCCTGGAGTTATCATTGACGAAACATACCTGTATATCCAGTAATTATTGCAATATAAGAATGACTTATAATTTGAAAGTGCTATCATTCGATATTGTAGGATAAAAAAACTTTTCAGGTATAGTCCCCCTAGCTGAACATTTTAGTACCTTGTCGCTATCAGTAATGTGACAAATTTGAGCAACTCTCATTTCATACGTTACTACGATAGAGTTATTAAGTGTTTATCTACTTCTGAGGCTGACTGTACCCTGAAAAAAGTTATTCATCTGTTTCATTCTTGATCCTTGTGCGCAGGATAACATATATATTGTAAACAAAACTCGAGTTTTGGTAGTTATCGAGAAAAAGTGACCGTGCTATTTACAATACCACAGAATCCTAAAAAAAAGAATCACAGACTAAAAGAAAATCAGACTAGGTACTCTATAAATAAATCTACGGGTTGACTTGAGAACCTCTTCCGTTTCTTGGTAGATTAAAAAAGGGTAAGAGCAAAGTAAATATTAAAATTTTGAAACCGGAGCAAATCAAAAGTCACAAATTTAGGCAGTCGATCCAGAAGAATACTTCTACTGAGAAGAATCCGATATATAGCAAAGTAACTAAAATTTACTACTAAATCATATTTACTTAACTTAATTTATATATTGTATTAAAAAACAATTAACTTAATCATAAACGATTGGCAAAAACAATAGACACTTTTATGATTTGCCTCATCATTTTTAATAAGTTATCTGAGGCGGTAAGACTGCCTAACGAAAAAACTTAATCTAAGAAGGCATAGGTATAGTCGACCAAGTAATTTCAGGCACTTTTGAACCTTATCCCCTTATAATACGATTAAATAATGGTTAAGCGATTTCTTAGTCGATTATATGGGTGAATAAACGGTTTGTTTATAATTTATACAAATTACATCCAAGTCTCTGACACAAAAGCTGCATTTATTTCGTGTCTGAAATTGATAGTGGTATTATTTTCAAATATCAACAGGATATCAATTTAACGTAAATTATCGGGGTCGAGCAGTTGGAAAACTTTACCCCAGGTTTAGTGAAATAACTGGAGGGGAATTTATAAAAATAGTACAACAAAATTTTGGTTAGGTGTTCATTAATATCTAACGAGCCTCTACGCCTTAGAAGTTGCATGGGACTTTTTTTAGCTGGGGTGCTTTTTTATTGGTTTGATATTGAAATCGACGTGTATTTTAGAATCTCACACACACACTGCTCAAAAAATACAAGAATTCATATATTATCAGGGCTCTTTATTCTACATACATAAAGTCACGGTTTCCCGGAGGGTTAGGCCGAGACCACGGTTTTCCAATTTCTACGATCCTGACATAAACTTTTGCTTCACTTACTCTCATAACATCTTTATTATAATTTTTCCTTTTTATATTTGAATAAGCAATTAAGTATGCACGGTTAGTCTTTCTTGTTATTATAAATTTTAAATACATAAATATTTTTATTAAAACTGCATTTTCAGGCAGTACATAAAACACCTACTTACCTATTAGCTCCATTTTAATATTTACCGAAGATTTATGAAACAACCTACCTACTGAAGTATTTTTGTAAAGTGACAATGTGTAAAGTGAAACTTAATGGAGGCACTGCATTTCGTGATTTGTATTCCGAATTCGTTCATTGCATCTCCGTCATCCATGATCTTGTGAAAAACAATTGTACTTGGAGCCACTCTAACATAAGAGTAATTCTACGCGAAAGCGAAGTGTCTTAATAACACTTTAGTTTGATTGTTATTAATCGTTGTCTTGGTATCCTTTATTATTATGTACTTTGGATTCAATCATTATTTTTGTCCTGCAAAAGCAAACATGTTGAAAAACCAAACAAACTTTACGATTGATGCTATGCGCCAGGTTTAAGAAATTAGGTATTTATATCCGCGCCATCTACCGGAGGGTAGTTAAAACTGTTTGCGTTAGTAGTACGGTCGCCCTCGTTTTAAGGTTTCGCTAGGAGCGCCACCTAGTACTGCGTAGTGGAACTATGACGAGGTTTTAGGGAAGAAGAGCATAGATGGCGTTAATTTTAAAAGTTCTTTTTACATTTTACAACGGTAGACGAAACGAAGATTTTTTTTTATTGAATTCCTTTTAATATTTTCACTTTTATGAATTTTAGGAATGTCTTGTGTAGCTGTGTAGCTGTAATTTCTTTCGATTTTTATTTTTAAATGTTTTTAACATTCAAATTATTAAATTAAAATGCTATGTAATGACAACACAAATAAAAATTAGGGTAATGGCAGGACTTGAACCTGCAAGATCAGCATTCCGTGCCTTGCGTTTGCCAGTTTCGCCACATTACCGCTATTATTATTATTATTAGCGGTAATGTGGTGAAACTGGCGTTTGCGTTTGCAAGGCACGGAATGCTGATGTTGCAGGTTCAAGTCCTGCCATTACCCTCATTTTTCTTTATGTTGTAATTACATAGCATTTTGAGTTTTTACTTGTTTAAAAATACTTTGCAATAACCATGTGTCGCCGCAATTAACCATTCAGTCGCAAAATTTCAAAGATTAATGAAGGTAAACAAAATACAATAAGAACAAACTTAACAAAACAACGCACGAATGAACCTCAATTTATGCGTTTTGTTTTACGCCCTCAACAGTCGGTAATCCTGCATGTAAACAACTCCACATACACCTCGTCGTTAAATAACAAAAGAGTCAACAATTTTCACAACCCACCAAATCTCATCCACGGCACATGTAATTAAGCATAAAAGCGGACAAAAGAAAGCACCCTTTACACCGGATGTTGTGCGGTGTTGTTAAATTTCGCTAACAAAAATATATTTTACATCTACCGGAAATACGCAATAAGATGGCCCAGTTTCGCGAAAACCGGATGTCCACAACATTTGCACTTTTTGCTGTCGCGCTCCACATCGCGCGCTCCGAAACATTTCGAGAACTTTCCTCTTTTGTTAAGAAATTTTTATTTTAACATAAAGATCACATTTATTCTCGTGCCAGTGCCGTTTTGTGAGGGCGCCAGGACAAAACTGCTGGAAATGTTTCATTCTTTACGATCAGCTATTTAATTCGACTTTAAATACTTGGTATGATCGTTTTTTTCAAATTTCATTTCAATTTTATATTTGATTACACCTTTTCATACTTGACCACACTTTCATTAGACAAAATGTTTATCGTACACATTAACATCATTAGTAAATAACTGACTTCTAGCTTCCATGTTTGATTTTCACTGACTGTGCATACCTGAAACAAAAAAAAAAAATACATATGATTATGTTGTTTTTTTAACTTATTCCAAGCCCGCGGGTTTTTAGTAATAAGTAAAGATAACGCATACTTTAAGGGTAATCTCTAAAGGTTTTCATATAAATAATACAAACAATCGTGCCTTACAATAAATACAATTCAATTTACTCAATTCGTTACTAAAAAAATACTGTTGAAAAAAAGGACTTATCGGAATTAAATCTGAGATTCTTTAACTTATTTTAATCCCTCTACCTATATTTCTTAGAATCGAGAAAAAAAAGAGCAAACTTTATTTATTTCATCATTTTTCAGGGTGCTGAAACGGCGGATGGAGTGTCGATAAAAAGCTAAGATCTCATTTAGCGAAGTGTCGGCGTCTGTTTCTCCATCAATGGAATTGCTCATAAACTAGCGAGTAGATTTTTGGGATATCTCTATAAATAACGAACCGGGGTAATTTGGGTCGTAAGCTTTTGTAAGGAGGCAACGAGGAAAATAGAAACGGATAGATGGACCAAGCTGGCGCGACGAAATCGGACCAAAACCGAAGCTCTGAGTGACAAACTACAAACAGTTTTTGGTGCCAAAACAGCAGTTTCAAATATATTTTTTTTAGATCATTGATAATTTTTATCTTCTTCAGACATAATAATGTCTGAAAAAGATAAAAGTTATCAATAATCTAAGAAAAAATGATTAATTGTTTGTTAATTAACGTGTAAAAATATTCACAGGTGTTACAAATTATGAAGAAATCAACCTAATAAGAAACATAAAATAAAATGATAAATGTACAAATCTCCCAAATCTATCCCCTGTGGTAAAGTGCCTATAAGGTTGGTTACATTTCCATTTTTACACATTCACGAATTTACCAGCCCTGTCTGTGGTCATGGGAGTTTCTTTTTATCTGGCCAAACATTTTTGTCTGCGTCTGCGCTCTACGGCCTCAACGCTTCAACTGCAAAAGCCGCAAATACGTAGTCTCCTGTGAGCCCTGTGTATTTGCGACGTTTGGCTGACTCAGCTTCAGACGCCGCCCTGCCAGCCCTGATTGACGAAGAGGCTAAATGGGACGGCGCCATAGTGTCTGATATGGCATCCCAGATAAGAGGCCATTTGCCAAGGCATGAAAGTCATGCCATTCGGTGACGTTCCACCGTCGCGAGACAGGCTCCAGCACCGCTGGCATATTGACACTGGAAAGAGCCCGACAGATGATGTCCTGATCATCACCTATTAGTATCAGGCAGGCAAAGCGAGACAAGATTTGTTAATTGTTTAATTTTTCTTGGAAATTAAACTATTGAAGGTTTCATAAATAATTTATGTATGTATGTAAACTCTTTATTTATACATTGTTACCCGGTCAGGTACAGAAGGTCGCCCTAGGGGATTTTCGAGTGAAACAAGAATATAATTAACAATAGGTTTTTATTAAAATAAAAGCTCCCTAGGACGACTAGAGACTCTAGGTCGTAAGTTCGTAATTCTTGTGCCTAATTCCTAACTTGAGTCAATTAACGTGATCGCTCGCACTCCCCTGGCCGTGACCCGACGTGGAGCAGCGTAGGCTTGAGGTTCGGCAGGTCTTCGTAGGCTGCAAGGGCGTAGAAGGCTCGGCAAGGGTACGGCTGTCCAAGTAACCGGCTGGTAGCAGCTCGGTCAGGGTACAGTGTCCAAGTAACCGGCAAGAGGTGCCCTGCAGGTGGCTCGAGGATATGCGAAGCTTGGGGAACGTGAGCCCGTAGGTAGTTGGGTAGCACGTAGGTAATTGGTAACCCGTAGGAAGTTTGGTAGCCCGTAGGAAGTTTGGTAACCCGTAGGTAGTTTGGTAGCCCGTAGGAAGTTGGTAACCCGTAGGTAGTTGCCCAGTTGGGCAGAGGTTTCACCGTTTAGAGGTGGTTGTAGTGATGTAGAAAATATCAGCTCTCTGAGAGCTGCAGGGGCTTTTATGAGCCATTTCCTAGGCAGCCCTTCCGAAGGAAAGGGGTTGTAACTAATTCAAACAAACCCCGCCCCTAACGATTCTAAATGTTGCCAGCGCTTATTTATACCGATTGGTAAAGTAAACGCTGGCTTTAGCAGCGCCCTCTAGTGTGGCTCGAAGTGATATAGCACAGCGTAACAACATTCAATTACAAGTATACAGACAAACACAGACAGTGGTACAAAAGCGAACTTATCCATTAAAGGAATCTCTACCAGCTAACGTTTGAAATAATCATTAGTTATTTAAAATTTGCTTAAACCCTGCAGCTGAAGCATGTTCAGGCAGCTAAAATGTAGCCCTTCATCCGCTAGGAGACCAGAACCTGCAAAACAAACTAGCTGTACCTCAATAGCTACCATATTTGAGTAATCCTAGTCGATATAGTTAAATAGATTTGAGATAGTGTCAATTCCCAAATTAAATTTAAACTTAAACGTCTATGTAAAGTTCAAAGACTATAAATCATCTAATCTAGGCGAAGGCACAAACTTGGTGATAAAAGGCCCATATTCAGATTTTCCTGGCGTAAGTTTCAATAGCTTCCTAAATTCACTCAATCACGACGTATCCCGAAGGGCGGATCTAATGTATCGCGTATCATAATCTATTAACGTGCTTAGAGGAAGCCTATTCATTCTAACGTGGCTATGTTATCGGGAGATCTGGTTGCGGATATTCGTACGCCGGAACTTGCTTTGCTTGAAACTGTTTTAGAGAGATCCCCTTTTAAGCGTCAAATGTGAGGAAACTAATAAATAAGGTACAAATTATATGCATGCACACTCACTTATCATGTGAAGCATGAGCCAATGTAGATTTTTTTAAATAAATAAACTTATATTTGCACTAAGCTTGTCTGTCGATTTAGTTTATCCTTTCGTTACAGCAATGTTCGGTGCTTACTAAGTTTGTACGGAAACCCTCGGTGCGCGAATCTGACTCCAACTTGGCCGGTTTTTTCTTAGTTGTCAGAACTTTTGCTTTCCGATATTTTTTTGTTAAACGTATTTTTATTACTTTCAATTGAACTTTATCTGCTACGCAAGTTGGCAATAGCCTCTATTGAATTTTTTTATTAAACCATTAACTTCTTTCACTTATGGAAACAAAGAGCTGTCTTAAAAAACTTTCAACTAACTTGGCACGGCCAAGACATAACAAGGTTCATTAAAAATTATCACCTTAAAATGTTTATGGCACAGTAAACATTTTTATCGCTCTCCCGCCAGTTAAACTCCATTTTACTTTTACACTACCGCCATCTACCCACTACACCTTACCCGCAGTTTTGCATAATGAGATCCACCTAAAACAATATTCCCGCCTAATCTTAAAATAACGAGTCACAAAGCCAGGAACACACTGCCACGAAATATATTCAACGAAGTCGCAGCTTATATTAAATTCAAGGTAAGTAAACTCTCACTTATTTATTAACCTCGTCGGGAGGGAAAGATTACGCAGTGCGTGGGTCATGGCTGACTTTATATGAATAATCTCGGTGCCATCTCTTGGTAATCCCGGCCCTACTGGCCCAGTTAGGTGGGCTTAATTTGTCTTCGTTAGCCGAAACGGTCTGCACTCCTTGAGGATTACCTACTTCATCAAGAGCACCGACTAACCGTCCTTCTTCTTAATGGAACTGTGGACAGACCTTTTTTGGCTCAGGTGATTCATTTATTATAAGGCCGTAATTGTACTAATTTTACAAGGAAAAACACCGGTAAGTTAAATCATTAATCAGGCTGGAATTTCCTTTATACTTTATGTAGAGATACATTCGTCTTATGGAAAAAATTGCTTTCTACCCAACTGTCGAAGTGAGTGTTATGTTTTTCGAGTATATGTTTATATGCTCTGTGGCCTAGATGGCTTGATTGTGCGGCGATTTTAACATATAGATACCGGAAATCTTAAATGGCGTAAAGGACAAAAATGCGAAAATGAGTTTATATCTAATCATATAATAGGTACAGTTTTTTTTCCCTATCGAATGGTATGTACTTTACGCCAATTGAGATTTCCGATATCGATATGAGTTGTTGTTAGATTCGTCTTAAGTATGGGAGTGACATAGGCCATGGCATATAATGGGTATATGGAGCAGGTAAATCAAAAAAAGGGGGGGGGGATTGACACAAATTACAAGAAAGTACGTTTCACATTAACACAAATATAATGGCTAGGATCCTAAAGCGCGCGAGTACCACTCACACTTAACCGGCTTATTTTCTACGTTAACTGACAAATTAAAAGTCAATTTCAGTCCACCTACCTACAAATTTAAAACAATTTATCTGTGCCTACGTCACGCCTACGCCCGCAAGTGTAGGCGTGTGCTCAGAGAAGCAGTACGAATTGAGTTGCTAACTTACAACAGAAAATTTAGAAGATCAATACAAGTTTAAGGTCTATTAATGTAACACGTGTCAAACATAACTAGCGTTTACGCCTCTTAAATAACTAAATTAGATAACGACTATATCAAATGTCAACTTAAGGTACAGTAGGGGAAATATATTCACGTACCATCTTAGACCCTATCGCAATGACGCGACGCGTTAAACGCCAGGCTATGTCATACAAATGTCATGCGTATGTCTCTTTGACTAGGTTCTACGGTGGTACGTGTTTCAATTTCCTTGGCTGTATCTACCTAATTTGGTTATCTACGCGATATTAAGGTTCAGTTGGTACAGTGATTTGAAACTTCCTCACGCGATTGATAAAAAATTACAGTCTATAGACGTACCTAAATGAGTTCTTGGATTAGCGACGTACGAGTATTTATTGCTCGTGTACGAGTAGTGGTACAAAATTCAAATGGAATAAGTATAATACATTATTAACGCCCTGTGGCCCTAACATGACTGGCCAATGTTAGTTTATCTCTATCTGCGGCTCTTTCTTATGACACTAGTTAGACAGAGACACAGGGAGGGGTTAAACTAAACCTGGGCTGTCATGTTAGGGCCGCTGCTCCTGCTGGTAGCAAAAAAAAAACTCACAGGCCCCTATTTTATCAATTTCACATTATGTCAGGTGAAAACGACAATTCAGAGTACATTATTAAATTATTATTTAAGCTCGTCAATGAAAAACCTTTTCGAGTTAAACATGTATGCCGAATTGTCATTGTCAAATGACACTTGTCAGATTTTTGATATAGGAGCCCGTGTGTATGTACTACGGTTAATTTCTATGCGGGCCCAGTGCATATTGGGGGTCTTAACACACATCATTAACTCACTACTTAGCAGTGTTCCGCATAATAAGAAAGGAGTTACTGGTTGGCTAGTGAGAAAAAGTTATACATGCTGTAGAGCACAGCGTGGTATTTTATTCGAGGCGTCACCAATTAGTTTCTCTCGGGGTCCGTTTTAAGAAATGAAATGACCATCGCGGTCTGCACAACATTTTATAGAAAAAATACTTATTAAACAAATGTAATTACGGAAATAACAAAGGTATTTTTTACTTATGAATGAGAAAAATTACATTACATTACGTACTCTGTAGTGTAAGTTGCTGTGTTCTCGGCGTCTCGCGGTCCGCACAAAATAGGTCGACGATCCAGATGCGGACCGCGGTCCGTCATTTGGCGACCCCTGCTGTATAGCTTGTTTGTTTATTAAATTAAAAATGCTATGCAATGATTGTTTATTTATTTTTTGTTTATAAATAAAGTCTTCCCACAGACTAACTGTATGTACAGTTTTGTGGAACTTTTTGATAGGTTTAAGTTTTTTGTTGTATGTTTGATAAATAAATAAGTAGACGTATAGAGTTGACCGCCTCTATGCAACTAATATACAGCTTTCATAGCCTTTGTGTGATATTTTTTGGCAATTAAAATGAACATGATTAGGTTTTTCTGCCTTGATTTGCACTGCAACCGCTGTTGCTAATGAATACCGTTTTTACGCGGCAAAGAGCGGGTGTCAGAGTCATCAAAACAATACCTTTGATCATTTGTTCACAATGCATTCATGTATTTTCTTACGTAGGTATCATTTGTATCAGTTTTGTTAGAAACGAATGCACATAGACGAAAAAGGAAAGTTTTTGGTAAGTTTCTATGTTAACTTCGCCCATATTTATAATCAAAGAATCACGTAACAATTTCTATCGGCGGGTGTGCCGAAACGCGAATAATAAATACATAACAGGTACGTAGAGGCGCAACCATCAATACAAAATACATAAGTATGCAATATTGTTAGAACGTATGTACAGTCAGCCTCGTAAGTAGCTAAACACTTAAGGACCTTGTCGTAGTAACGTAAGAAATGAGAGTCCCCCGAATTTGTCACATTACTGGCAGCGACAAGGTAGGTACTAAAATGTTCAGGCAATTCTGAGGCTGACCGTACATTGTAGGATTTTGGTTACCAACTACCAAGGTATGTCATTCAAAGATTGTCAAAATTGGACCCTAAAAGATGGTCAAATACGCTTAAATTAGCTATGTTATGTTTTGTAGTAGATGACGTCGCGAGCATAACAAGTATAATATGTAATAAGTACATATAATCATGAATTAAAAGTTCGAGACACACTTCATTGTATTTGACGCTGGCTGCTTGAATTTCATGGGATCATTGACTGTATTTCACCCGTGGATGTCCATCGGAAGCATTGAAGCTCTCAATATTACAGTGAGTCAGGTTAGATCGTGCGGCTGGCTGATGACGTCATAAGTCACGTCACCCCCCCTGTCCGCGCACCATGAGTTATGGCCTGGCTTGCATTTGCATCCCCGGGCTGTGCAGATTTAGGGTGCGCATGCTAATTCAATGGGAGCGAAATATGGTGAGTTTTTAATGGAGGTACGAGAAAATTTGGTTTTGAATGTAGTTGGGTCATAACAGGAACATTATTTCTTATCCGAGTTATAGTAACCGATTCAACCTCTGGCTTTTGCGTACTTTTTGTAAACAATTTTTTACGTAGTGTGTGGGTTGTGTGTTTGTTTGTGTGTGTGAGTGGGTGTGTGTGTGTGATTTTTATCCTCTTTGTAAATATTAGATCGGACAATTAGGTATGCCTCCGACCCCCTCCCCTAGATGCATACTAAAATTTAAAGCGAACTTTAAAATATTAATCTTTTTCGCTCAAGCTTTTTTGCTCGAAAGGGACAGACGTCTCTTGTTTGATGTAAAAACGAATACGCTAAGGCTATTGTAGTTGATAACTGTGATAGAACCTGCTTTGGTTCAATCTAATGAATCCTCTTGTTTATGTTAGTCTGTCAAATAGAATTGTCCAAAAAGAAATGTCGGTGTTGTAATGTGCTCTACAGTTGTAATATCCTGAATAATACACTCCTCGGAAGAATCTCTCGTGTTTACTTTCCACAGGTTATGGGCCTTAAAGGAAACTAGGGAAACACAGTTGAATATAACAGAAATTAAATAAAACGGTAGTTTCCGTTTTTTGAAAAAAACCGCTGACATTCAAAAAAACAAAAGCGGGCGGTGTCTGAAAAAAACGAGGAGGCAAGAGAAAAATTTTCAAAGACTGAATAATGGATTCAGGAAGCATCGTGAGACTCAAAAGTAATGGGAGCAATTACGTAACATGGCGGTTTCAAATAGATATTCTGCTGAAAGCAAAATTGTTATACAAGAATGTCGAAGAAGAAAAAGAGAAACCAGATGAATCGTTCCAAGAAAAGGATGCTAAAGCGCAAGAGATCATAATTACTCGTCTTGATGAGGGCGCAATGGGACTTGTCTTATCCTGCAAGACAGCGTATCAAATGTACGCGAAGTTGAAGTCGGTTTATGAACCAAAATCCAACATTAATACTCATTTACTGCAACAAAAATTAAAAGAAAATTCAGAAGACATCTCCGAAAGTATGCTAATGACAAAAATAATAACGTCTTTGCCTGCGGTGTACAAACATTTCATCACGGCATGGGAATCAGTGCCCCCAGAAAACCAAAAGCTTAACGAGCTAATGTCCAGATTAATCATAGAAGAAAACAGATTGAAGATTGACCAGCCCACACAAGCGCTAGCCTCAACTTCAAGAGTGTGCCAGAAGTGCAGAAGGGGTGGCCATGAAACTAAATTCTGTAAATCTGATATTAAATGCCATTTTTGCGGCAAACTTAGGCATTACGCTAATGAATGCAGATACAAAATCAAAAAGTTTGGAAACCGAAGTAAATATGAAGGCAGCCGACGTGAAAGCAAAAATGAACGTGGCGCTGACGGCGGTCGCGGGAGAGCCAACGCTTTCATCGGCGACGCGGAAGACAACCAAGTCGAGTGGTTTATGGACTCCGGTGCGTCCAAACATATGTGTAGGACCAAGGAAATGTTTGACGAGATGGCTACAGGAAGTTTAAAAACCGTCAAGATTGGCGACGGGTCGCTGTTGCAAGTACAAGGCATAGGAAGTATCAAAGTAGAAGCCTATAACGGCGAAACATGGCTTGAAACGGTAATGTCAAATGTTTTATATGTACCGGACTTGAAGGTAAATTTGTTTTCTGTAAGCAAAGCTGTAGATAAAGGTTATCATACTATTATAGATAGCAATTTTTGTAAAATTTTCGATTCACACAATAACGTTTGTGCTATTGCTAAACGGTGCGGTAATCTTTTTAAAATGTGTTTTAACAAGAAACCTTTTTATTGTAACTCCGCAAATTCTGCTATAGACTTAAATGACTGGCATAATAGACTCGCACATCCAAACTTGACACATATCAAAAATGTTTTGACAGAGCACAAAATAATTTATAACAACGTTAAAAAAACGGTTTGCGAAGATTGTTGTGCCGGAAAACAACATAGGGACCCGTTTATTCGCAGCGAGAATCGGGAAACAGTACCATGTGCGTTAATCCATGCAGATCTTTGCGGGCCCATGGAGGTTTTGTCTATAGGCGGTTCGAAATATTTTTTGTTACTGAAAGATGATTTTAGTAGTTTTAGGCACGTTTATTTTATCAAAAACAAATACGAAGTCAAGAAATGCATCGAAGATTTTATCAGACTGGTAGAAAACCAGACCGGAAATAAAGTGAAAATATTTAGGACGGACAACGGCTTAGAGTTCGTCAATCATGAGGTAAGAGAACTTTTAAACAATAAAGGTATAATTCATCAAAGGTCTGTAATATATACTCCACAACAGAATGGTAGAGCTGAGCGTGAAATGCGTACATTAGTGGAGGCAGCTAGAACAATGATGAAAGCCAAGTCTTTATCAAGTAGATTTTGGGCTGAAGCCGTAAACACGGCTGCGTTTGTCCTAAACAGAACAGGTACAAGCCCCGTAGATAAGAAAACGCCCTACGAGCTTTGGTCAAATAAGTCGATTGATTTTAATATTTTTCAAGTGTTTGGTAACCGTGTGTCTTTTCATATCCCAAAGGAAAAGCGGAAGAAGTGGGACGACAAGAACCAGATCGGTATATTTGTTGGATATGAAGAAAACGTGAAAGGCTATCGAATCTACGTACCCGAGAAGGATGACATTGAGGTATCGAAGGACGTAATTTGGCTGAATACGGAGGTAACAGAAGAAGTCTTTAACAAGCCAAGCACCTCACGTGCAGTGACGTATGAAGACAGTGATGAGACTGATGAGGTAAGTGAGCAAGTAGTTTCACCGACAGACTTAGGTCAAACATCAGCCATTAGCGACAACGATCAACAAACGCGACGCGTACTGAGAGACCGTAGTCAAATTCGCCAACCTGAGAGATTTTATGTGATTGCGAAATGTATAGCGTTCTTCATTTTGCTGACGTGCAAGAACCCAAGACTGATGGCCAAGAGGCTACAAGCAATCACGACCCGGATAAATGGATCGGAGCTATGGAAAAGGAGAAAGCGTCACTGGAGGAGAACCAAACGTGGACGGTTGTCCCGAGACCAGAAAAATGCCAACCAGTTGACACAAAATGGCTGTTTAAAGTCAAGAAGGACGAAGTTGGAGGTAAGTTGTATAAAGCCCGTTTAGTTGCGCGCGGTTTTAAGCAAATGCCTGATTGTAAACCCATATCTACACCAATGGATCAAAATGCAAGGCGTGACGTTCTTAAATTAGCGACATCAGAAAATACATCAATTGAGTTAAAATGCAGAAAGGCCATAGGTGCAATAATGTATTGTATGCTAGCAACGAGGCCTGATCTAGCTAATACTATTTCAATTCTGAGTCGTTACCAGTCATGCGCGTCTGAGCAGTTGTGGGTTGCAATAAAAAGAGTTCTTAGATATTTAAAATCAACAATGAATTTAGGTTTAGTTTTTGACAGAAGTTTTACTAATTCGGATATTGTAATAGAAGGTTATGTTGACTCAGATTGGGCGGGAGATTTGCAAGACCGAAGATCCACTACTGGATATGTCTTTAAACTATTTGGTTGTACAATTACAAAGAAACAGCAGTGTGTTGCTCTTTCGTCAACAGAAGTCGAATATATGGCGCTAAGCCACGCATGTACAGAAGCTGCTTGGTTATCTAAACTGTTACAAGATTTGTTGCTGTATGATAGTAGTTCTATAGTAGTTTTATACGAAGATAAATAAAGATGTATATAAAGTTAGGGTTGACAGATTTTTAAATAACAAAAACATAATTAGAGGTTTTAATTGCTAGTGTTCTTTTGTTTTTGTTAATCTTTTATGTATACTCTATTAAGAGGGGGTTTTTGTGTTTAATGTTTAAATTAATAATTAATTGAAGAGAACTCATTAAGAGGGGGTGTGATAGAACCTGCTTTGGTTCAATCTAATGAATCCTCTTGTTTATGTTAGTCTGTCAAATAGAATTGTCCAAAAAAAAATATCTGTGTTGTAATGTGCTCTACAGTTATAATATCCTAAATAATGCACTCCTCGGAAGAATCTCTCGTGTTTACTTTCCACAATACGAGTATATTCACAAACACTCGCAGAACTGACTGCCTTACAAAAATACATATCTGGATAATATTATGAAATAGTTATACGTGTAATTAAATTAATTTCACCTTAATTACACAAAGTTCAATAATGTAATCGACTCGAAACGCCTGCAATGTATCATTCCATTAAACTTGACAGTAACAAAATGAAATCATGATTTGTCGCCAATTTTGATATACATATGTATAACATGCATTGTGTAGGTTTGATCATCAATCACACCTTTCAGTTTGGCAGTGCCAGTACATTTAGCTCCTTAATTAAGCCTTGGAACAGATGGCGCTACTGCGCTGGAGCGTCATAGATTTCAATTAATTTGTGCCTGCTAAGAATCGGTGGACTATTTTACTATTTGTATTCTGTGCATTGAGTGATCGAGTAGTTTACTTGTTTGTTAGTTAACGAGTTCATTTAGCAGCTAAATGAACAAAATTGATCTGCTTTTTAAAAGTCAGTTCAATGATTTTATTCGAAGGCTATATAGCCAATCCTAGGCATTACAGATGTCTGTAATAAAATCTTGAATTTAATGTTAAAAAAAATTAGATATGATGACAAGATTGTCGACTGTTATACAGGTAGAAAGAAAGCAGCATATTTGTAACTTTTTTCGAATTATAGTTGCCAATTCGTGCAATATTTAATATGATTCTAAAATACAAATTTAATCATGATCTAATGATTAAACTACTCAGCCTGTCTTACTATTGTCTGTTCATAACTAATTAACGCATTTTTTTTAATTATACACAGATTCAAAATTAATACAGCATGTAAAAATATACTTAAGAGCTTATTAAAGGCACACAAAGCAACGAAATAGTGTTGTTATTAAATCAAAATACAAAAAACTGGGCAAAAGTATGTCGGGCCATGCTTAGTGAAAGGGGTCCGTAGCCATGATTACAATAATAAAAATAACGAAGTTTATTCTAGGTCTATGTGGGTGAGATTAATATATAATCTTAGGTATACATGTGAAAAATTTCAGCTTTGTAGCATGGTATAGTTTTCGAGGAAAAGTAAGTGTGACATACAGACGGGCATAAGGAAACTATAAGGGTTAGACTAAGAAATTCTAAAACAGGTAATGAAAAAATCCTTGGCCTAAATGCAATCAATTCTAAACGGAATCGGAACTGGATTATTGACAAAGAGCTTGGACGTGATGTGGGTGAAGGACACTCGGTGCGATTATTTACTTGGAGCTAAGTGTGCCGCCGAAAAACACTATTAAATACCAATGAATAGCAAAAAACTATGTCAGATACATAAACTTAGTCGTATCTGGAATAATATGTAGTCTGTGGTACTACATTATGTATACTAGCGTATAGACGCAGAAAGTTCTAATTTCTGTGCAACATTTTTTATCTGTCAAAGTGGCGTTGTCTAGTTTGGGGCCATCGGTTAAGCTGTGTTTATAAATGAGCTTTCTTTTAATAAACTATTTCTATTTCTATTTCTAAGTGTTCCAAGATATCTTAAAGTTGAAACTAAAGCCAGCGGTCTTATTTGGGTTGACCTATCATTCAAGACAAGTTACAATGTCATTGTGTTTGTTTTCTCTTTCTTTCTTATGCGACTGCCATAGTGTTAAGTAACGTTACTTTCTCAGTTGCATACGCAGGACGTCTAAGTTGTAGTAAAAGATTTGTACGATCCAACATTTGACACGTGTGTGATTTCCGTATCTACCGAATCTATATTACTTAGGGTGACAAGTTAAGACAATCGATTTTCACGTGTCAAATGTTGGCTCTTACAAATTTCTTACTACTATAATGGCTTAACTTCACTTGTGAAGTATTGTCTAGTCTTTGCATAAAATAAAACCAGGTAGAAATCCTTTCCTGCCTGTCCACATAGTATCTTCGGCCGCTTACCCCTTCTAAACCGCGGAAAGGATTTTGAAATGATTTTTACCGCAATTTTCATTTTTAAGTAATGTTTTAATCTAAAATACATTCAATTAAGTTTTCATTTGTAAATTGCACCTTTACTAGGTATTTGTTTTCTCAAAAGCCAAAGGAGTCACTCTAATGTGGTTGCAGTATAACAGATCATAATAACATATTATCTAACAGTTCTTGCCGTAATATTTATAGTGCCAACGCACCACGTGTAAACTAACAGCACATTCCACCGGAATCTCCGATCGCTTATAAAATCACTTTAGAAAACTCCCGCAAAGCCGAATATTAAGGCGAGCGATTAAGGCCGCAGCCATCAAAGCGACACCCACTTGAGTCCCCGTAAGCCTGTAATCGTCTGCCACTCGCAGGTCACCGGATTACATTCACCGATCACGTAGTTGCAATCTGCATACCAGTGGGGGACCTAAGAAAACATGCTGTATAAAAGAGCTAAAACAATATTTTCGTATCCGCCCGCGCGGCTGGCTATTGAATTTAGATGTTGTTGGTAACTTCTTTAGGGGTTTATGCGAGGTCAAAGCTACTTACAACTAAGTTAGCATAACAGAGGGGATCTAAGAAAAGTCTGACAAGAGAGTTTTCAACAGTAAATTGTGGACTTATTCCTTGTACTGTAGATTCATTGTCCTTTCTCCCCGCATGTTTAATTAATAAGTAAAGCTTATATTGTAGGCACCAGAGAATAGATTTAAACTTATAAGTACATACCAACATTCAATCCTAGACAATTACCATTAGGCTAACCGGTCGCAATTTAAGCTATTATTGAATTAAGTATTAGTTTTGTTACTTTTGTTAATACAATTAAAGGACACTTAATACAGAGCATTAGGTTGTTTAAAAGCTTTAGGACACCCAGAGAGCTATGGTGCGGGCTAGACTCGGCTTGTCCACATTTCCGCAACAAAAGCCCGTTAAAAATGAAATGAGGCTGGTCACATATCGACTGTTTTGTGACCCAACCTCGTATATCGAATTGACGAAAATGAGATAGTTACTTTAGACCGTTATATATAAAGTGGTTATTTCATTTTCGTCAATTCGATATACGACGTTGAGTCACAGAACCATCGATATGCCGCTCGAAAGATAGCAGATAGGGGCGAATTGGTACTTGAAACTGGTTGCAGGAATACGAACAGGCAACCAATACAATGCACCAACGATCTATTGAAGACCGCAGAAACAAACATTTTCTTATAAAAAAGGCATACCAGCAAGTGGGTAACGGCCCGCAACACCATAGAGATTGCAGATGCGTCGCCAACCCAGACGGCTAAGAAGGAACACCTCTTGTGCCAGTAATTTTACCGGATGTCTTGCTCTCCACAGCTTATATTGAGGAAGATGGCGTACAACGTGACGGGCTATAAGATCCTTGCTCTTGTTCATATATAATTACTTCTACTAATCTTGAATGAAAAGTCCATTAGCTGTCTTAAAACTTCTACTTTAAATCCTAGGTTTAGTCATTGGTTTAAAGAAAGTCAGTGTTTGACCAGTCGGCTTTATTGTAAGTTAGGGCAATTCTTACGTCATTTCCATTGATGACATTTTATATTGAAATCCCATAATAAATTAACTAACCTGACGAAAAAAAAACAATATAGGGTTAAAGTCGCCGAGCTGGTAAGTTTAGTACAGGAAACAGAAGAAGTAAAAACAGACAAAAAAATATTATCATCCATGCTTTGGGAAAGTGACATAAAAATACCTATAATACGCTAGAAAAGTCTGTAATAACCAGCGCCATGTTTCCATTTCAGAATTTATAAATTTAATAACATAGTCAAAATTACGCTTATATTATTTAAATACCCGCCCAATGATAAGACGTGTCAACTAAACTAAGCGCCCGTAACACCCTGCCTTAATTGACACGTCACACGTGGTAATTATCATTCCATCCATCGTCGCGATATTAAAGCATAGTACGTAAATTTGACATGACTTAGAATTAATCTCAACGATGCCAACATCGCAAACCCAGTACACGCCTTCGGTAAATTTAATAAAGACCTATGCCGCCTGGTCGTGCCATAAGATTGATGGGGCAAGTAATTCCCAATGAGGAAAGAAATTAAAGGGATGCCAAGTCTTGGAAAATATTAAAAGGCGTGTTTACCGAGTTTATTGACTGTTTTTCAGGCGACGTTGTTGGAAAAACGATTGGCGCTATATCATCGAGTTATGCACATAATAAATAGCAACTGCTACAAATTTCACGTTAAACTCGATAAAGGCTAGTTTTATGTCAATTTTAAATATACACTATATACACTGATATAATAAAGAGGTAAACTTTGTTTGTTTGTTAGTTTGTTTGTATGTAGGGTGTAATCTCTGGAAATACTGAACCGATTTCAAAAATTCTTTCACAGACAGAAAGCTACACTATTCCTGACGGACATAGGCTACTAATTTTACGTGAACGAAGTCGCGCGCGTCCGCTATTGTTAAATATATATGTAAAGAAACGAGAGTTGACGTTAATGTTAACACACGCACAACTACACAGTCCATACAAAACAAAACAATCGTTTTGAAATTAGAACGAAACTTTCCGGTACACACGTGACATACTGTAGTGTGCGTAACCTTAACTCAGATGTCCATACCGACAAGTCCTGGCCATTTGTTGAACAATTTGGGTAACAGATAAAGTTAGTGTAGCAAACAAATTAAAGATTAACATAACAATGTCACGAATAAAAATAAACATTTGATTTTCAAAATATTAACTTGGTGGTTAGCAGATGTGACTTTTGAGTCGGTAGAAAATTTGATAGTCTACTCTGTTGGCATAGCAAAAGTTGCTTGTTTTTCTTGTAGTTACTGAAAATAAAATTTCTCTAAGGTAATATCTTTCAACATTGTGCCAACCGTTTCAATAATTGCCATAGAAATGAAGGTAAGTAAAAACCAATGTTGTCTCAATCGTAGTAAGTAAAAAAATATGAAAGATAATAATTTGCATTTTTCTGCAAAATAGTGATACAAATTATATCTAGTTACACATGTCGCTTAAATACGTAAAATTTTCATACGAGCTAAACATAGAAAGTTGGGTTAACACTGCGTCTGATTTATACTGACCGTCACCCTTGAGCGACGGTGACAAATGACACCATGCGGCGGTCACGGGCCGTGTGTTTTGCGTCACTCCTGCATTCAGGGGGTTGTGACGTCACGACATATCTCCTGACTTGTTTATGACGCACACGTATGAATTATGACGCTGTGCTTGCGCAAAGAACGCTCCGAAAGATGAATTTACGACAAGAAAGAAGGCAAGGCAACGCGAGAAGTGGAATATTTTATATGTTTGGGTAACGCCACCTGCTTGACACGGGTTTAGAGACAGTTGCTTAGTTTAGGAGCGATAGATTAATGTTGATGTTTCAAAGTAACCTCGATTTATAACCACTCGCTACTATGTGATAAATCATATTTATGTATCTCTGAACGTAAACATGACGAACTTTCTCGATGCCTTTAATTTTATTATCTAGTTTATTTGAAGAGAAAAAAATACCTAAGTATGTTAGAAAGGTACTATTTTTGAAACTTTCTCGTTTTAGCAGCCAGTTGTCTGATATCTTAGGGGTGAGTTCCGGACTTTACAATCTAAGAATAGGGCGAATTGGAAAAGTTTAGAGAGGCACATACTCTACAGTTATCTTTTAGCGCTACAGTAGAACATGGAATAAAATTTCTTATACTTTTGAGACTATACTACGCACATAAAATTTTAAATTGAAACTAATATGTTCTAATATTCTCTTACATTCATAAGTGTATCCCTTCCTGTAAGCTTTATCTAAATAAAGATAATTCGACTTTAACTTTGGCTTAGAATGCCATGAAATTGTTAGGATTTCAGCTGCACTACGCTGCACAGCCACCTGACCGAATTTATCCCCACCTGCTCTGAACATGAATCTGGCGCAGTTTATCCCTACAACCAACCAGAGAAACCAGTGCATTTTATTATAAGAAACTTATGGCCTGTTCTTAGCAGTGGGACTTTATCTATATGTATACAGAACTAGCGGACGCGCGCGACTTCGTTCGCGTGAAATTAGTAGCCTATGTCCATCAGCTGTCTGTTAGTGAAAGCATTCTGTTCAGTAGTCCCAGAGAGTACCCCTAGATATAAACAAACAAAGTTTGCCTCTTTATTATATCAGTGTACAGGTGTAGATGTAGATTAAAAAGAATACATAAGAAACCAAATAAGACTAGAAATAATTAAGAAAAATAATTTTTTATATCATGCTTCCAATAACCCATGTATGTTGTTAATATTACTTATATAAAGGGTTAGTTATTGTTAGTTATTATAGTTGACTTTGAACGTGGAAATTCAGCCAGCCTTATGGGCAATTTACCGCAGGGGACAGACTTGGGAGATATTTGTACATATAATTAAGTTTTTGTATTTTTATTAGGTTAAGTTATTCATATTTTACTTGCATTCTAATAGTTAGTTATAATTATACACAGGCACAACGCACGGTGCACCACATATTGTCACTGGTGGGAGCATGTAGTGTCCCACAATACGTCATGTAGCTACGTGACCGTCAAACATGTCAGAGTGAGTAAAGTACTCAAAAATATCTGAACTCGACTCTATTGTCACATTAAAGTTTACTGTACAGTATAGGTAACGCAATGAGAGTTAAGATGAACGATTACGTCACACAACTACATAGCGCCATACAAAACTAAAGAAAAAAAATCCGAACGAAACTCTCCGATACATACATGACATGATATGTAGCAGAGTGCGTGACCTCGACTCTGGTTTCGTTACCCATACAGGCTGCCCGGCAGGATTCTTTGGTAATACAGCCTGTATGTAACAAGACAGATTATGACAAAAGGATATTTCAGCGCAACAGCGCGTTCACTTTAATCGACCAACAGCATCTCCCGAGATTCAACTTTGATCGTTTTAATTGAGATAAATGCATTTAAGGACCGTATTTATAGTCGTATTCGTCTTACATAATGGGAGCTCTCGTCTTCGTTAGGATAATTAGTGTGATCGTTAATAACGTGGCGATGACGGATGGGACATGATATTAATTTGACGTCAGCCGCCTTGACAGTAATGTCATAACTCGATAAATTAAGGGTTACGTAACCTATGTATGATGATGATTTATTGTATTAGTTGTAAATAATTGGACAGTGTTAATGTGTAAAGAATTTTGTGAGTAGTTAGCACAACATTAGACTGTCAGTTAGTTGTCTACCAGCGATTTGAAATGAGACTACAGTACTATTTTATTACAAGTAATAATTTGACTTGCCATATTACATACTTTTTGTTTGTAAATGCATTCGCTTGGCATTTAAGTATGTAAATCCAATGATAATGCAAATTATAAAGTACCATCAATAAATAGTTTTAATAAATATTATTTTAATAATAGGTATCTACTAAGAACAAACTTCAAGTTACCTATTTTATTTTTCGTAAATACATCATTGTTATCTTCATCGTCCGCTGCGTTTTAGTTTTATTTATAAATGTTTCTTGTGCTAAAGTAACTCGCTACGTAACTCAGTTGGTCTCGTTTCAACCAGACCAGTAGGAGAGAGACACACTGAGTTACGTAGCGAGTTAATGTGTAATGAGAAGATTCGTGCTAGGTGCACTTGGTTACATTGTCGTAGCAGATCAACTGCTACACATTTTCGTAGCAGGTCAACATCACCTCTACGATATGTACCTATCTATATATCACGAGATTTTATCTCTGTATCTTCATTTAGAAAAGAGGATGGTTCTGATTTAAGGAAAATGTTTGCGTCGATTGAATAATACGATTTGGTGGAATAAAAACAAGCTTACTTCATGAAGGAATATAGATAGTCTATCTGTCCATTTGTTTGGTATATCTCTACCGCTTAACTAGTCACCATACTCGTAAAAATCTTAAGAAATATTAATAAAGAAAACATTAACTGTGGTCATATATTCAAATATTAAACATTACTTAGCTAAGCAGCTAAAGACATAATTTTTATAGAGATTCTGAGTATTCTAAGATATTTATGATGTGTGTTATTTTACTCAAAAAATAACATGCTTGCATACAGGCTAATTTTAGTCCTAAAAATCAATATCAATAATTATTATAAGTACACTTGTAACAATGTTTCTAAAGCTATTACGTATACTCCTGTTGCGATATGAATACCGCTGGATTGTAAGTCAAACCGTAGATTACTTTTTAATTGAGAAACCAAAAACTACAGATTAATAACACAACCTTTAGCTACTAAAGACTTGCAACATACCAATTTTCTTTTTTAATTGAACAGTAAATAATATTAACACGACAGTGAAATATACATTACTCGTACAAACAACATATTTATAACGTTATCGAGACTTAAATGCGATAAAAATATATTGATAATTTACCTCGACGTTTCAGCCATGTTTCAACGGCCGTGGTCACGAGTAGACTCACGGCCGTTGAAACATGGCCGAAACGTCGAGGTAAATTATCAATACATTTTTATCGCATTTAAGTCCCGATAACGTTATAAATATGTGTAAAAATCGCGAAAGTTTAAAACGTACAAACAACTTTAATTCAGAATTTAAAATGGCCTTCAAATCGGCACAGAGCCGAAAGGCGCCCAGGGGATTCGCTGCATTGCAACGGACCAAAACATAAAGTCAAAACACGGGTACGTGGAGGTAAGCGTATACAGGCGGCAACCAAACCAAAAATCACAAAAACTCAGCAATGCATTTAGCACTCTCTCGAAGCGCAGAGGGCCCCTGACTACGGAAAGCCTCCTTTCAAGGCGCCAGTCGAGCCACTCGCACCGTTGTGTGTTCACACGTAGCGAGACAATTACGCGCCGCCCTAACTAGAGATGCGATCTGAGGAGGTATTCTCTAAGTGCCATAGCGACGAGTTCGACGCTGTCTTGCTCTGACGCGCTAATTCGAGTGAGTGAGACAAGGCGATGCGACGACGTTGGGCTCGACGCTGATGCGCTTAGAGAATAAAAGGGCTGAGCGAGGTATTTTCCGACTTCGTATTATACAGGGTGGAAGTTTGAAATGAGCTAGTTTTTTCTTTAGAGGCGCGTTGATAACCAATTTAAGCGAAATTTAGTATGATAGTTGTTCTAATTTGGGTAACTACGCGGCATAAGCTTTTCTTTCGATTTATGGCTTTTCTAGTACCTATTATACTTCGAATATCGATTGAGAATTGGGTTGATCCTAATGACTTTATTCTTATTTAGAAACCGGAAAAAAAGGTAAAAAAAGAAGTATGAAGTTGTGTTCTATGATAGTGTGTAATTTTTTTTTAAATTTTGGAATGCATTTCTGTATATGCTGAAAAGTTGAGTGTAACCTTTAAATAACGTTCTGAAGTGACAACTGATAAGCGAAACAAAAATGAGCGTTTACTTTGTACTTTTACGAAACTGTGTTTCTAAAGCGAGACATTAAGAAGTTGAATGGGTACTAGGTACAGAAGTAAGTGTAAGTAAGTTTCATATTTATCTCTTCTGTTTGTATGTCTATTCTGACTCTAGTGATCTATCGATAACTTAAATGTGCACTGAAGGAGGTCTTTTAAAAGGGTAAGCTTGCCATTGTTGCTTTATTTTATATTCCTGGAAATTTTAAATTTATTTTTAGGCGCAATAACAAGTTTACATAAACAGGTACATACATACGTACTTTAACCACGCTCGTTCTATCGGGTGGGATATAAAAAGTAATTTAGACGGGAGTTTTTAAATAAAAATACGTATCATTGATAGTTTTCAACGAAAATGTAAACAGTCAAAATCACATCAAACAACGTCCAATCCCATAGAGTGGGGCATTAAAACTAAGGTTTTTAAAAGCCAGCTTTAAAATATTCACAGCTCATAGATTTTAATGAAAATGGAAACGTTCTTTTTCTAATCGGGTTTTAAAAAAATGCTTTTTTTTATTATCTGCTTGGGTGTGGAGGAATCTTTGCAATTCGTTTTGAACTTCTTGATGAGAATAATGAGTTACGACTATAACACAGTTACGTACTACGATTCTAGCACGTAGCGCTGCCCGCTGCTCAAACATGACCGGCCGGGTTTAATTTATCTCTCCCTGCATCTCTGTCAAACTAGGGTCAAAAGAAAGGGACACACATAGAGATAAAATCGGAGAAGCTAAACTTGGCCGGGCATGATAGGTCACTGGCTGTGAAAGTGTTAACATTGCATTGCCATCTAGTGTACTTAGCACGAATTATATCGACACGCGGTAACTCGCTACGTAACTCAGTGCGTCTCTCTTCTACTGGGCTGGTTAGAACGTAACGCACTGAGTTACGTACCGAGTTAACGCGTGTCGAGATGATTCATGCTAGGTGCACAGTTGTAAGGTATGTTGAGAGTTTCAAGTCTTTGGGTTACCTAACAGAAAGCTAGTAGCTAGTAGAAGCTATATTTGTACCGAACAGACAAATAGACAAACAATAGAAAGCGAGTTTATAAAACGTGTTAACAAGTACAAACCGCAAAATCAGATAATACTTAGGAGAAAAAAGAATTGTATGAATCGAGACTTGCATTTCAATGCGTATTATTCAAGATTTGTTACAATTGCTTTCATAAAATTGATTTCACAAAATATTGCAGGCTTACAGCAAACAGTGCTCTTTTATCAAAACACGCAGAACGAATATTGAGCGAAGTGACCGGAAAAATTGATAGCTCTCCGTGCAGTGCGAAGCCGAAGCAATAGAAGCGCCAGCGTTTCACATAAACGGACCCCAAATAGAATTGAACATGGTACTCGTGCACGTTCAAAGCATTGGATAAAACATTTCGAACGAACTAAAATTTTCACTTAATTGAAAGCGATTGACTATACGCGGAACAACCTTTTCATGTCATTGAATGAAGTGTCTGCGATTTAATTTTTTGTTTTCATTTAGCCGATCGTTTTAGCTGTACAGTACAATGATTTTAAGAAGTGACACCGGAAAGCCAGCAGCAGCGAAACCTGCTTCGCACAAGTACAATTAGAATCGAATGTACATGAGAACCTTCAGTTAAAATTACTGTAAATGATTGTGATAACCGTTTCCAAATCCGTTGCGTGACTTAAAAGGAATAAGCGGCTGAAGACATGAGGACAAACAGGAATGGATATCGACTTTGTTTTATACTACGAGTATGTAAAGAAGAAGATAAAGACGACATAGGAAAAATTGTCTGCGAAGTACACTGCTTACTAAGGTAAGGTATCCTAAGGGATACCCTGAGACAGAATCTCAAGTATCTGTATCACGTGATTATGTCACTTCACTGTGTGTACTTAGTTCAACTTCAACGGTAAAGTAAGTAATTAAGTAAGCAAGATTCTGGCGTTACTTTGCCGATATATCAACAAACTGAAACAAGTTACCTTGCTAAAATGGTTTCGCGGAGTAGTAAGGTAATTTGTTCCAGTTTGTAAATTAAGTGACTAGTTTTTAGTGGATTACATAAGAAATGAAGGTATTTGACTGAGAAATTAGGGCACTGACTGACATAACTTGGGAATCAGCCAAAAAAATAATATAGGCTGATTTGATACTCATATAATATATCTTAGAAATTTAAGTAATGATGTGGACGAAATTATCATTTGAATATGGAAAAAGCGTTTAAACGCTTCATGTAAGTACCTATGATCAAATGCTTGTAAAGGGCGTACTGACAGATGCTTGTTGAACATAACACTGTGGCCCTAACATGACCAGCCAAATTTAGTTTATCTGAGTTTATCTCTAAGTGTGTCCCTTTCTTATGACACTATTCTGACAGAGACGCAGGGAAGAATAACTTAAACCTGGGACCGTCCTGTAAGGTCCACTGGTTTGAGTTGGCTGAGGCTAATTAAAAATGACCTTCTAAAGTATCCGATTGAAGTAACACCGGCTAATGTTTATTTGACTCATTTCATTCCATTTGCTGTTTATACTCTCAACCGATTAAAATTATTCCTAAATTTCCTCAGTTTCATACAAAACAATTGCGGTTGTTTTAAAACTTAGTTAGGTTTAAATTAAATAAAGTTAGCTTCGTGTTTCAGTGGTGAAACTGTGGAAGAGTTTAAAATTATTCCATGCTTTACAGATGGAACGAAGTATCCGAAAAAATAACATATTATGAACATATGTTTATTATTATAATCATTGTAATGTGGCAGAATGCTGAGTGGGCCCCTTTTTAATTCGACTCAATGCAATTGATTTTTGTGATATTCGTATTCGACTTGTGATGCGTATATCTGAATGTATATATGTTTTACTTAAGGTGGATCGTTTCGTATGTGGCGGGAATTTCAAAATTTTCTCAGTTTTTAATTTATTGTAGCTAATTGGTGTGACTTTTTTTCAATTCAAGTAGTTGCCCGGTAGTAAAACACAATTTTTATGCGATTGTGATATCATTATGAAAATTCAAGTAACTAATTTTAAATAATTGTGCTCTTTATGCATCAACGGACTTTTAGGCATTGAATGCACAATTATTAAAAATCAGCAGCTTGAACTTTCAAAAACGAAACACAGCGCCTTAATAAACAGTATTATACTTATAATTGATAAAAAGTCACACCATTTAGCCACAATAAATTAAAACCTGTGATAATTTCAAAATTCTCGCCTCATACGAAGCGATCCGCCTTAAGGGTTAATTTATGGGTCGCTAGTTATATTTATTATAAATAAAATAGGAAGGAAAACGAGCAAGTGGTGAGTGACCACTACCACCCATAGACACCCGCAACACCAAGGCTAATCCCAATGCGTTGCAAACCCAGAACTTCTTGTGCCAGTAAGATCTCCACGCCTACACACAACAGTGCATGCAAGCACTAGATTAGTTAGCAAAATGGTGCTAGCGATCCAGACGGACCTTGTACTATATCCTACCACCCATAAACCCATATTAAATGATTATTAAATATGTTTAGCTTCAAGTAAAATAACTTATTGAAATTGCATAATCTTTGGGCTTGTTAAAGTCAAATCGACAGACAGTTAGACATCGACTTTCAGTACTCGATGAATAATTATGTCATGCAGGTCAGTTGGTGTAAATTGTCCTAAGATATTAAATGAATAATTTTTTTTTATTAAACATCTACTTTCTTCAACCGGGCTAAAAAACCTATTTTCTTCCTTTTAGGTTCAGTGGTTATCTAACGATTATGCACAAATCAAACTGTATTATTCCATTAATACCTTGTGACGTGAATATTCCATAATAAAGTCTGAGTGGTCTGAGTAATAAACACGAATTGCTGTATGTTTGGCCACAAATGATGCACAAATTATGCACCCATTCCGACATGGTCTGCATTTAAATTAAAAGTGACACTGCGGGGAAAACTGTGGCGTCAAAAAAAGAGTTATAACTTGTTTTTGAATGCCGTTTCCGCGTACTAACATATACACATAAATAGAGTTATGAATGTAAGGATTTAAGTATAAGGGGTTTGTATGTAATTGTAAAAGTATTCAAAACCAATAGTTTTTTTTCAATGTGTGTCATTTTGGGACAGGCGTTTTTGTTCATTGTACTGTGTAGTATTGATTGTAGAATCCAGTCTTCATTTGTTTGCAATATTTCATGTTAATACTAAATATTAAAAGTTAGTTACATAGAGACAATCATGTCTGAAAGAGATCGCTCTCAAGCGTTAAGACCGCCTTATCGATACCTATATTTAAGATTTATCTGTAATTCTGTTAAATTGTAATGTGGTATTCCATAAAGCATATTGTATTGTATAATCATTGAAGTTTTTTACTTTCAATTCTTACGTTTTTGAACTTTGAATAAATAATATTTTGTTCCATCTAACCAGTAATTATATTATACATCAGGATTACGATCCATAAATCCCCCGCTTCTAGATATCCGGAGTGGCAACTCAGCGTACAAAACGCAGTAGCAAGCTACTACTACGCGTTGGTATTCGGTGCTAGTGTGGTACTACCTTGGTTAAGTTAGCCTACACATACAGCAATCAACAAGCTTAGGTACAGGGTGACTACAACTACTATCAAGTATAACAAAAACGCACGACCACGGCATTTCATTTGTATTATTACGTTATTTATCGGACACTGCCAGAAGTCTTAATATGAAAGATGAAAGATTAAAATTTCGTATGAAAGACTTGCTCATTTGTCATTTTCAGCCGTGACAGAAGGTTAACATGAGGGCTAACAGAATTAACAGGAAAATTCTCTATCACCTTCCAAGTATTCATATTTCAGTTTCAGACTAAAAAATCCAAGTACCTAATCATCTCCCTCGTTTAGTACGTACCTATCCCACCCCTTAGGGTTCCCTCACCCTCTGAGGCCACTAATTACTGCGCACCGTACGTCCCGCATTTTTCATACAGATCACGGAACCACTCTCAATGCTATTGATTGCGAACTTCTGGTGGGAATTACTGGCCGTCCCATGAAGAAATTGTAAGAACGCGGACGTCGGAATGCCCTTTTGTCCCCGACGTTTCATAAATTAATAGGAGAAAGATAATTACGTGACTCAACAATTTCTGCCTTTTTCCTAGTAGGTAATTATTATTTGACTTGACTCATTCATAAAAGGGGTGGTAGACAGATGAAGAAGTTCGCGTATATACTTTAAGCTCGACGATCTTTATCGCCCGTGTGTCACGCTAAGTACAGTCATGAGGATATTATTTGCGTAACATTAAACGGCTTTAAAATTAATATTAAACGGTTAAATACTTGTAATTGGTAAATAAATAATAAGGGAGAAGTTCGCCTTTGTACATCACTGTATTTCTTTTTGTCATTTATGTTTTTTTTTATACAATAAAGAATTTACATACATATATACATAAGTAAAAGGGAAGAATGATATTAAAAAAACCTATAAACACAAAATATATTGAAATAAAACAATTTAAACGGTTTATATCGCGTGTGTTAATCTAATTCTCGACGTTTCGAGCCCTTTTCAGATTACACGTTTACGGGCAAACTGACAAAAATAGTTTAAAATACTCTTAACTACCCAATTTTGAACAAAGTAATTTAAATCTCAAAAGCGGAAAATGTAATCGCGAACATGAGATCTGAAAAGGCCTTGAAACGTCGGGAATTATATTCGTTACAATACACGCAATACAAACCATTGTAATTGTTTTTTTTTCAATGTCTGTGAACACATAAGAAATTATTATACAAATATATTATTGCTGGTAAAATATTTTGCAAAACCTTAAAGTTAAGTCGAGCCATAAGTGCACGAACTTACTCCTACTCGTCAAGTCTTTCATTCTTTTTACCCGACTAAGCGTTATGTTTTTAGTAGAAATAAAGCTAATAATATAGTCAACTGCGAATTGGAGACTGGCTTAAGAGGAGTGTGAAGCCACCGCTCCCCATACAAATGGCGTTAACGTTTTCCACTTTAACCTACCTATAGCCATGATTGTTTGTATGTTGTCATTACACCTTAGAACTAGATTTATATGTTTTGATTTTTTAAACATTCTTAATAGTTTCAAAAATATTGACGCTTTATTGTTTTGTATGAGACTCCCTCCTAAAATGCTACTATTGTCAAATCTATGAAGATTATTAAAAAAATCATAATAATGCATAATGACAACATACCAAAAAATCATTGACATAGGTTAAGGTTATGAGGGTGGAAAACGTTATCGCCGTTTCTATGGGAAGCACTTTTTGGGACTGGGTTCACTCACACTCCTCTTAAACAGGGTAGCGAATACTACACTCTCACAGTATATCGGAGTGGAAAACCTAGTTGCTATTGTTTTTTCAGGTGAGTGACGAGATTCAGGACCCAGGGGACTGAAGACCGACAACGGATAGACGACTCTCTTAGGATTGCTGATGCCCATAAGCGGCGGCAGTCACTTCCCATAATCCATGAGATGGGCTTTATGTTCGTATGCTACCCTTTTGCATAAAAAAACATGTCCTTTTCAATATCTCAGATTCGAAAAATCAGAACTAAAACGAGAAGGTAACTTGCTAACCTTATAGCAACAGTAAAGGGCCATTTACACGGTGCGAGTTCTTGCATGCTAGTTGAATTGCATTGCAGGCAAGTATGACGTGGTTGGTCGATCGATTAAGCCCCGCAATGTAATGCAACTAGTACGGTGTAAATTACCCTTTGGCAATCATTAAATTTGTTTAAATTAACTTCTGTAATCGACTGCATCTATTAGTAATAATATGTCTAAATGGCTAGCACGTGCAGTTTAAAATATACACTTTCTAGTTATTATTGTCTATCAGTATTTACCTTTATTATAGCAACCAAACGAGCCCTTATTGATTAAGTACTTCAAAATCGAAACAAATGAAACGATACTATCCTTAAATTTTTATTCGTTCCTTGTTCTGCGAAGGACCACGTAAACCACAACAGCTGATCGCTTAATTGGATATTTGCTTATACAAATACCTACTTGCTCTCATACAGAAAACAACAGTCGAATTGAGAAACGCCTCCTTTTTTGAAGTGTGTTAAAAATACAGTGTATAGTGGGTCAGTTTCAAGGAATCACTTATTTAGCATAGCATGCATGATGTCCAGTCAGCATCTGATGAGACACACCTGATGACACACACACACCGAAGAGATCAAAAAGTACACAGAACTCTATTGTTAGCTAGCGTTGGTCTTTTTGAAATCTTCGCGTGTTCAGCTTCAGCTACTTTTGCTGTTGACTGTGCGAGTATATCTCCAGATTATCATAAATATCAACTTTTTCTCAATATAGCAACCAAAACCAATCTAATTTGATATAATTTAACATGACCTAGTTATTTCTTGACAGTAAATTACAAAAGTTAGTAAGCAATATTAAATTGTAAACAATTTCGTTAAGCTATGTCGAATTTAATATTAGGCTTTGTTGATGAACTGACTTATTTCGAACAAGCCGATAACTTTTTGAGATGTTACAACTTTCCAAATAACAGTGAATTAGCAGACGAAAAAATATTTAAATAGGGGCATTAATTTCATGATTTTGTTAAACAGTTTTACTTGCTTATACTCGTGTTATTAAAGAAAACTTAGTATATTTTAACCACTCTGAATTCTGTTTTGAAATTTATTAATATTTAACTTTATTTTCATATCTTATTTACAAATATAACAAAACATTTTTTTAAAGTAATTAACGTCTCGTAGCTCTAGCAGATAAAACTGTATCACGGTTTGTGTTTGAGATCTTTTTAGTAATCGAGACGTTCGTGCAAACGTAAAATCGAATTAAATCCTAGCGTCCGGAGTTTTCCGAGGCAAAGCAATGAAGAGAAGGCGGAGGTACACAGGACGCCGGTGAAAAGAAGGCTGCACTCCCAGAGGTGCCGACACCGCAATTGGCTTTGGTATTACCTTTCCAATACGGTTTTCATGTATTGTACCGAGAATCGATAAAAAACAAATTGAGCTAGTGCTCCTTTTCAGTAAGCTCCTGACGCAGCCAAAAGCGCGGGGCGATAACTTTTTATGTATCCACACACAAACACATAAAATGGTTCTGTCTATGCAGACACGTGTGAGTTATTCTGGGGAAAATGACAACTAATCCGCGCTACGAACTGGCTCGTACGCTCCACTCGTTGTTTTCTTTTTCACACTTCAACAACCTCTCGGGTGCGTATCAGCGGCGCGAGTGGCGGCGGGTGTAAATTGAAACACTTGCAAATTTACCCTATACATTATTCATACGCCGAACACCCTTGCACTGCAAGAGCGACAGTTACAGTTGACGTTCCAGTCAAGTTGGCAAAAAGATACAAAGAATGCATAATTAGTGGAATCGCGGTGCCGTACGTCATTAGTACTGCGTAGAACAACATTAGTTTAGGCGTAGATATTGGATCAGCAAATGGCCTTTTGTCTGTGGTGGTGTGAATAATTTGACAGTGGCTTTGTGACGCACAAATCGCACCCAATTTCAGAGGCTCGTGGCACATAAGTAAAGCGGGTCAACCATTATACGTGTAACAAATGGGCACCCGCGGTGTTAAGCTTTCCAAGACGGCCTGCGTGCAATAAGGACACGGTTCGGAAACCCAAACCTGTATTATTCTGACCCTAATAAATTTGGCAAGTCAAACCGGCGTTGTCAGACAAATGTGTCTGAAGAGCTATATAATTAGAATGTCGAATGCGGTGTCAAATTCCTTTTTGACCCCCTATGCAGTAAAGCAAAGAGAGGGGGATTATAAGGTTGAAGCCTCTGTCTGTCCTGCTATCCGTCTGTCTGTCTGTGACTCGTAGCTCCAACCCAATGATCAATTTTGAAAGCGATTTTTTCTATTTGGTGTTTGATTGAACTCACTTGGTCCCTAGCCATGTTAAGTTCCGAGCGGAACAGCTACTCTGAACTTTAAAAATATGTCGGAGCCAGTCGGACAGATTGTATGAGAGGCGTTTTTTGAGGTTTTTTGGGTACACAAACACAATCCTTTTAAGTCGAAGAAAACCCACGGAACAACCCAAGGAAGGAGGGAAGGAAGGAGGAAGGTTGTGTTGTTAGTTTATTTCTACAAAATAACATTGTTTACTTTGAAGTTGATTTCACGAGTAGATTGCATAAAGTAACGATGACTCGTGCGATGACTTAGTCATTTGTTGTCGTTTAAACTAAAAAGGAGCATGTTATAAAACTAATTGGTAACGTATTTTTTTTTATTCTTACTCAATGAATATTAATAATGCTATATTACCAGCACAGCTTTTGTAACGGGTATCTTAAGGTTATTTATATTAACTGATTTTTATCGTTCTTACTCATCTGCTTGTAATGTTTAGTCCGGAAAGTTACGCTGTGAATGGTTTCAGATAAATTATAAAACCAACAGTCAAAACGCACATAAACAAAATGCAAATTTATAAAACACATTTTCCTTGAAGAGTTAAGCGTAATTTCTTTCTTACCAAGGCGTTTCCTGAAATAAATTACAAGTGTAAAATTCACAACAACAAAAGCGAAACAACAAAAGGCTCGAGGCTCGCTACATCCGGGCGACCCTTCCAAACTTAGCAGCCTGATTACGGATTTCCGAATAAGAAAATAAGAGAGTAATAATACGCCACCATGTAAACCCAAGTGTTCGTAAAATAATCCCCCTGGTTATTTCCCTCAGATTTATAAACAAACAGATTACTCTCGGTACGTTATGTTTATTCCATGTCTATGTTTTGGACTGAACATTTTCGGTTTACTAAAACGTTAATGTGGAAATCTACGTAGTCCATTAGGTCAGGTTGTGGAGTATAATGCTTTACATACAGATGAAATCTAGGGTCTTTTTGTGGCGGAGCATCTCCTCCGGGCGTAGGAGTAGGTGCTGGAGGTGGCGGTGACGGACTTCTGGAAGCTTTTGACCAACGCATCGGAGATTTTGGCGGTGTAAAGGGTCCCCTACCTTCAAACCTTGTAGGCGGCCTTACTTTTCTCCAAAGGAAAGGTTGTTTATGAATTGGCCCATGATGCAACTGCATATGGCGCTGGTCTTTAGTCTTCGGATCCGGACTAGTCAACTCGTACATTTCGGGCAATGATAAGTACCAGTAATCAGCTCCATCCCCAATTACAGGGAAAAGTCTCTTATTGGAAAATCTAGGGCGATGTTTTCTGACAAACTCCTCGTATTTTCGTTTCAATCTCTTCATGTATTCCGTATAATGAATTGATTTGAGGAGTTTCTCGAATTCAGATAGCTCTGAGGTAGCTGGTTCGGAATAGACTCCGGCACAGACGTAGGTTCTAAGGAGGTGATGCAGTTTAAAGACAACGAATGCTAGCCAGTGCTGGGCTTCTTCTTCGAGGATCTTTAGGTCATCTGCTCTGCTTCTGATGCCAAACTCTGCAGCTTCGGCAGCACGGCGCTCTCCTCGTTCTGTTACTGTGGCAAGCCAACGGCGATATCGGCGGTAGCAGAATTGAGTACGTCTTGAATAATGGCCACGCCAGAGAGCCTGTAGTGAAAATAGTCAATCTTAATCGAAATCTTAATTGATTTTCAATTTTTTTATAGCTTTATTCTAATTATCATAAAATTTATTTAAGACAGCTTAGGCTTAGGTACTGTATTTGGTTAAAGTATTTGATTCGGAGAGGTTAAGGCCTGGGTTCGAGTCCTAGATTAAGCATTAGTGTTTCGTGTATTTTTCGATGTATGAAATCTTGGAATAACATCTGAATTACAAACATAGCTTACATAGCTTGGGATAGTTTACACCAATTGTTTCACTCGTTTACGGTTTTCATACATACTAATAAACATACATTGAAGACTCACGCACAAAAATATCCATGTTAACAGTCATTCAAAACTATGTTCTACTAGCTTTGCATTCAGGTTACTAATCAATAGGTAATCCAGTGGCTAAATTGGAGAATTCAATACCAACCGTACCAGTTCTATTACCTAGTTCTTACCTGAAGAATTCTCGCCGCTCTGGCGTAATGCTTTGCGTGTTTGTTACGCACCGCTCGTCGCAAGGCTGCTCTGTATGCTTTTCGAGCCCTATGGACCCTGAACGCGCACTGAATTGTAGTAGCGTTTCTGGATAGCCACGCCACATGCTTCCGAATCAAGTAGCCTCGGGTCATGCGCTGGTGCAGCAGAACGGCTATGAACCTTTTATGTCGCTGGTTTTCAGCGTTGTCCGTCCGCTCTTGCAGTTCCGCGTAGAACTCTTGCGCCGTCGGCAAAAGTTTGTACACCGTGGCCATTTAGCCTTTGTTTGATTTTTTTGGCATGACGCAAATGAAAGTAATGTTATGACAGAGGCTGTCAAAAATAGTAATTCAGTTTTTTTATTTCGCTCGAGATAACGGGGTATTTCTTAGCCTGCAGGTTTTATTTATGTGTCAAAATTATTTTTGTATACTTTTGTCGATTTTAAAGATTATGAAATTATGAAAGTTTTCCACTGAACTTACTTGCTTACTTGTTTTATGTAATTGATACTCAATTCATAATTGTATGATACATCTAAGTAACTCTTTATCAGCTTCGTGTATTCAATGCGTAAATAAGTTCGCGTTGTATTTTTTATTTAGACCCTTAAACGAGGCTGTGTCTCGGCTGCCCATTTCGTTTTGTTCCCCCAGCCAACGGTACGACGAGTTGATTTGGAGAGTCCTCTCTCCCTCTCCCTGTCCCTCTTCTTCTTCCGTGCAGGTGAGTTCGTGCGAGACATCATGCATAATTCAACAATCAAATTGGCAAGGTGTGTATGACTGCTTATTTATTTTACGCCTAAAATTTACTGGTAATTTCCATACATATGTATGCCCGTAGAAATTGAAAAGCCAATTTGGGGGCGGCATTAAAATAAATTGTAATAATGGGATGAGAGACGATATAAATATTTTTTATCTACGTGACCCACTTTTCGTTGATTTCGGGAGTATTCATACAATGAAAAGGTCTGGTGAATTGGATTGCGGGGCACAGTTGATGGCTTTTTATATTAAAATGTCTTCAGGCCTGTTTCGTGTTAGTGCAAAATAAATAGGTACCGTTATTTATTACCAATATTTTTACACTTAGACTAATAGTAAAGTTAAAAGTACACAAATGTACGTGCAATTTATTTCAATCATAAAAATTTTGCTACTATATGTATCTATTTACTTTTCTTTTATCGCAATATCATAAAACATTTATATGTAAATCCTCACTGATATAATACACATAATAATAACAAATGCCCTGCCTGCACACCTTTTATTAAGGTGTATATGCATAATTGTAGGTACCGCTGACTTCGAGAATATATAGCTGCCTAGAAAATCTAAATGGATCAGATACAATAATAGCATTATTTCTATCGAATATCTCATACCACTTTCCATAACACGACCTGATAGCCCAGTGGTTAGTGGCCCTGCCTACAAATGTTTGTACGATGAATACGAATGTTTGTAACCGAGCGCCGAGTCGTGAATGATATAAGTAACTATAAATATCCGTTGTCTAGTACCAAAAACACAAGCAGCCTTAGTTGCTTTATTGGATACTAAGTAGGTCAATTGGTGTTAACAGTCCCAAAATATTTATTTCTCTATTTATAACAATATAATCAGTAGTTTTCGTTAAGTTTTTCAATGACATACCAGTTGTCGCTTTTTTCGTACTTGTTTCAGTTGTCAACATGGATACAGATTGATACTGATATTGCGTTACCGGTTTCAAGCCCAGAGCCTCCAACGTCCGAGCTCAGGGGTGAAACCATTGCCTCTTTTACTAAATCATGTCTAGTTTGGCTCCACGCGCGCATAAACTATGTACGTTACCGTTGTGCGTCGGAAGGCTGTTCATCGATTCCTTGCGCCCTGTTCAAATCAAAAGGACTGCGAGGCATTCAAGTACGAATGAACTCTACGATAGAGTTTGTGTTAGTAAGTGTTTGAGAAATAAATTAGTTTAACCGTAAACCATAGTGCACACGCTAAAACCGAAAATGGCACCGGTATCAAACCAAATTCGTAATAAAATATTATAATATTGTTCATCATTTTCTTCATTTGTTCATTAGAAATAGAGAGTTTTGTTTTTATGTTTATTCGAACAAAAACTATTAAGTTCTTAAATTAAAGCACATTTATACACACTTATTTTACACGAATTATCTTATCACAAGTCCAGAACTATTTTGTTTGCCAACATTAAAATATCATCGAAGTTTTTTTTTAGCTAAAATCGTAAAGTTTCCAGGATTATTTTAAAAGTTATTTAAGCACTCAATATATTAGGTTATTAGGTTTGTTTTATAGAAAAGTTCAACATTTCAACAATAAAAATAAAATCGGTCAATTTATTCTATTAACACACGTATTTTCGGATTTGTAGTAGGTAACTTTACACAAACAACAACCAAATTATTTTTTTTAGTTAGTTAGTTTTCTTTAATGCTTCATATATGTACCTATTCCTGAAAATATGATTCCTGGGCAGTGTTCTTATGTTATTAGTTCAGAGGTTGATTCTCTGTCGTCACATCGCTGTGCTCAATACTGCGCCAGCGTTCGGTCTCGCTTGCTCTCGCTCGAATCTCTTGGTACGGCTTTGGTCTTCATGGCTGATGCATCGTTGAAAGAAAAGTGTTACATTAGAGATTTATACTACAGACGTATTGGTTTGTACATCGTTAATTTCCTGATTGGAACATTCGTTACAACAAATTACGTTCGCTTTGTAATTTGACCCCTCAGAGAGTTCCAAGGTTAATTGCAATTAATTGATCTGTGCACGTAAATGACGTAAGGTGCAACATTTAAATAATTACATTGAGTGTGCTCAATTCGATGAACCGCCATTTTAATTACAACTCAGTATTTATTTGACCCATTCGCTGTTTTCCGAATGCTCCCTGTAGGTTAATGCGCGTGGAAAAGCAATTCGAAAATCGATTTTGGGTTAAACAAATAAGATTATGTTGACGGTGCATTATTATTATTGCGTTCTCTTCGTCAAAATTTATGTCAATTTTAACTTGTAATATTTGATAAGGGACACAGGGCGCTAATTCTAAATAAAAGATGGTAAAAATTAAATTTACGAATTAAACTTAAATCATAATTTCACAGGCATCGTTCGTTAATAGATTTTAATCAGATTATGATAGATAGATATATATATATATTGGATAGAATAAATAGGTACTATAAATAGGTCAACCAAATTGATTCAAAGGTCACTACAGAATGTTGTCGCAAATGTGCCATCGCCGAGATATTATGACATTCCTTGACAAGTCATTGTGACATTCATTGTGAAAAGGTTCGACAGTGGCCCATGAATAAAATTGGTTGACTGTACATCAAAGTCATTAGGGGTACAGTCGTAAAGGTGGTACAGAGGCAATAGGTAGCTTATTTTGCTGTCTGTTTTATTATTCTAGCATGCCAAAGTTTTATGACTGTATCGGAAATTTTCCTGTAAGAGGAAGTATTTTACGCTGTAGCAGTTTTAACATAATAAACTTGTCTATAACTACACGAAGTAAGGCTTTGAATTGTTATGTTATGTGACTCTGACTACGAATCTAGAGGTCCTTGACCCAATTTTTCTGACGAGGAAATATTTATATGATGTATGTATGTAATATACGCCAGGTACACATAGAACAAGCTTTGCTTAGCTGATTGTGTGATTTGATTTAGTAAAGGTAAGGTTTTAGAAGCCCGTAAAAAAACAACGAAACTCCAACGTATTACGGAAAAATTGTAACAAATACAAGAGACTCAAGTGGAGCAAGTGTAGATAATAGTGACACGCATGATTACGATTCCCTTCTATCTTTATTAGATTTTGAATCTACACAAGCTTACCTACCTACACTTCTCAAATACAAAACAGTTGGCAGCTGTGCTTAGTTTCTAAGGCTTAAAGGTGAGCAGATACGGCGGCGTTGTGCAATTAATTCATTGAAATAAACGGGGCACCTACACACATTAATGCTGGGTGTTCCGCGATAAGTGGCACTAAAACGTTTTTGTAATTACACCAGGCGCGAGAGATGCTGCAATGCAGTCGGAAGTAATTCCTGCTAATATTCTTGTGCGTGAAGGCCGACACGGGGCTTTTATTCCACTAATGCAAACGCGATGCAGTCGCGATCCAGTCTTTGATGTGGTGACTGAAAATTGCCAGATGATGCGATGCAGTCTCTAGTTTGCAGAACGTAGGTTACCATCGCTACGTAAAGTCGTCGTTTCTAAAGACCCGACGACCCGAAGAAGTGGGATTGTATGAGTCGTTAAATGTCTGTAAAAGTCGGACTAGGGACCAAGAGCGAAAAAAATGTCCCGAATTCGGATTTGTCGTGTTTGGAGATACCTATACACTGGAATATACGTTATTGTTACCCCAGGCCTTTTGGATACCTTTATTTAAGATTTACCTGTAACTCTGTAAATTCTTAATGTGGTATTCAATAAGTCATATTTAATTGTTTTATATTATTTATATGTCTTGGAATTTCGGGTTTCAGGAAATCTAGTGGTGAGAAATTTACTCAACCTGTGGCCCTGAAACATAACTATCCAAGTTTATTTTGTCGGAGTTTAGTTCTATGTGCGTCCCTTTCTTATAACACTAGTTTGACAGAGACGTGGGAAGGGAGAAATTAAACCTAGGCGGATTATAGAGCCGTAAATCTATGGTGTTCGGGCTAGCGATCAAGTGAAAATAGGTACTAGGGTATTTACACTAGCCTGAACGACATAGATTTACCCGACAGAATCAGAACAGCGTGTTTAAAACTCGTACGAGTGCTCGAATTTGTACAGAAAAAAATTAGGGCCTAACAATCAAAAGTTATTACAGGGAGCCTTTCATGCCACATAATGTAATGTTATGTCGAATCATCGGTTGGTATAATTTTTCTTCAACTGAAACAGTAAATATTTCAGAATATCTTTCACAAGGGCTACGTAGAAAAGGTTAGGTTAGGTTTATGTTATTATTTGTTTTACTGAAAAGTCGATAGTAGGTACAGGCGTAATATCAATATTGCGAAAAAGGTATACCAACACATATATTTACTTAAATTGCAAATGTAGCCCAATTTCCACATTTACGAATAAATTATCATTTCATTTAATTTCGTTTCAATTTGTTCATTTCGTGTCATATTGTTAATTTCGATTTATTTGTTTTTTCGTTTCGTTCGACCGGATAGCCTAGTGGTTAGTGACCCTGACTACAAGGCTTGAGGTTCCGGGTTCGATTCCCGAGAGGGGCAAATGTTTGTATGATGAATACGAACGTTTGTACCCGAGACTTGGAGTTTGTATGCATTTAAGTATATATTTATCTGTTTAAGTATGTATATCCGTTTTCCAGTATCCATTACTAAAGCAGCTTTAATGCTTACTTTGGGAATAGGTCAACTGGTGTTAGTTGTCTCAAAATGTTTATTTATTTATTATTTATTTCATTATATCTGGAGCTGAGCGCTAAAGTAACTGAGAATACAAGAAGTTTAGAAAATCCTCTCAAAGTATTTACTCCATTATCGATGATGTAATCCGTGACCGTACCTACAATATCCGACGGAATACAAACAATCTAACAAGGTAAGCATGCTTGAAATATCTTCGGCTTGATCTACATTATCAAGATTGATCCCGTCGCGTAGTTTACGTTAATACAATTACAAAATTTATTTATAACAATGAATTTGCTTAGATTACAATTAAGTTTCACTTGACTCTACGATGTTGTTCTAGAATCTATCTTTTTCTTAAAGCAGTTTATTTCAAGAACATCCTAGCGTAAATGTTGATACATAACGTGGTTGTTCTTTAACTAAACAGTTTAATTAAAGGACATTGTCAACTGGTAGAGGCAACTAAATCCGCAAGGATTTATTTTTGTGCATTGTTCACAACATGGTAACGTTTTCGAGTATCTTCTTAATAATCCGTTCGAATATAAAATATTTGAGATTTTTCTAATTTTTATTTTAAGGAAAGAAGAAGAAGAAAGAAAAAAAATATTTAAAACTATTCAACATAAAACATACAAATACACACAACACGGGCAGAATAAAAAAAAAACAAAACATTATGTTGAACAGAATCAAAAAGGGCCCCACTCAGCATACTGCCTCGATAAACCAAGACGCTGATTTTCAGTGGGACTCTTGGGATTCCCATTACTAAACTAAAAACTAATGGGCAACGACGACACGAACGAAAATGGAAAAACAAATGGATTAATATTTACATGTTTACTTGTATAAAGAATAGTAATACATTACTATTATTATTTTAAGGATATCCAACTAACACTTTTAGATGACAGACGTCCTTAGCAAACGTCGGAAGAGAGCGCAGGGCTTGGCAGTGCAGGGGCAACATCTTGTGCTGATTGACCGCAGAGTCACTCGATGTGTAATCGACTAAGAAATTGCTTGACTACTTTTCGACTGTATTACAATAAGGTTCAGAAGTGATCAAGTAATTACTTGGTCGACTATACAAGAGATATAAAGGTGCGTTCGTTAAAAATGCTACGTGAATCATTTAATTTTAGGTTAATATTGAGCTGCCGCGGTCTTGCAACGCTGCCTTCATGTTTGCGGAAGCAGCGGTGGGAAGGTTTCTAAAGCACCTTTAACAACCTTGTATTATTGATTTCGGACGGATTCAATACTGTATAGGTACTAAAACAGACACATACATTTTCTGTTACAACTAAAACGGCACCTTCCTAAATGTAGCTATTTATTTGTTCACTTTACATTGCATTACATTGTACTTTGATTTGCTTTGAATTATGAACTTGGTAATTAAACTAAATAGTTAACGCGATAACACATTTTTGCTTAGTTATTTTTAACAACTTTAATAAGTAAGCAATTAATAGATTCAGGCGTTACTTTGCGGAGGTCCATATCAACAAATTACCTTGCTACTCCGCGAAACCAACGCGAAGGGTTTCGCGGAGTAGCAAGGTAATTTGTTCCAGTTTGTTAATAAGTAAGTACTTTAAACAAATCGAGGTGCTTCCCTCTGAAGTTTTAGGTGTGCATACATAACTTACTAAATAATAAAAAGTACAGTTATGGCACCAGTTAAATCCTATCCGGTAAAAATGAATCTGGCATTCAATTACACAAACAGGAAAGCTATCACAAAACCGTTTATCCCTCAAAAACGTTCCATTCAGTGATCTTTTGTTTTATTTCGCGTTTTTAACGCGAGTATTTTCAATACATTTAATCCCCGACCGCTTGACCCAGTTCCCAGAGGTTTCGTTAAATAATTGTCTTTCTCAGTAAAAATAATAAATCCGTTGTCGTCGTAAACGTAACTCATATCCTGAATGCGATGAGGGGTGAACTGTGAGTTCCACATTCTTCGTCCTTTGACCGGGTCACCGTAACTTCGCAGCGGCCATATTGCGGAGTGTCTCCATGAAAGAAAAAAAGACCTGAAACTTTACCCTCTTCGTTGAACTTATTAAATGTCGCAGAAAGATATTTGACGGTTTGGGATACTTTATGGTGATTAAAATGTTAAGTATGTCTTTTGTTTCACCAAGCTATGCCGAAAGTTTTGGTTTATGTCGGGCCGGAGAGTTAAAATTATGTCCCTGAATTGGCAGCATACTAGTGCTTAGCGCGAACATAAATAAAGCATCCATCCCTTTTGCACTCGCTGAGTGGTTAGAAATTGCTTGCTATATAAATCCTATACAAAACCTAGCGTGCTAGGATGTTTGATCTTATACTTGTACATTAAAATACCAAACATAGACCATGTAATGAAATAATTTAATGTGATCTTACTTTAAAGGGTGAGGAATTATGTATAGACTAATAATACAATAAATATACAATATGCCTAATATTGCCCACTGAGACTATAATATGGACAAAATATGTAAGAGGACTTCACTCAACCGATTCGGATCGAGATCAAAAGATTATTACTGTCAAAAGGTGAGAAAGTATTTATTTACACATTATTGATTGAAGTCGTACCTACACCAATGATCCCATCCATAGGTACATAAAAAATCATGTGCTATGTAAAAAAGAGCATGTACAAAATATGATTCACATACATTTTAATGAGCCAATAACACGATTCGTTTAGCTTTACGGAATTATGTGATAAAATATGAAGCGTATTGAATTAAATTTGCTTGCCAACTCGGTTTACGAGGTGCCGCTCGTATACAGCGAAATGTCAACGCGTAAAAATGTCGTAATATTGCATGCAACATATATGAGCCGCAGTTTATGACTGCGAAGCAATGCTCCGATGTTTTACTTGAGACATAAACTGCCATGCAGATGCGTCCACTAATGGCAGTCGCGTGTGCTGTCGTGCGAGCTAGTAAGGGGTTATTTGAGAGGACACCTGTTAGACGTCAGAGAAAAGGATCGATAGGAGTGACCACGGTCGTTGCAATATGACTGAAGAACGTCGAATTAAATAAAGTGTTAATTTTGCATCGGTTAGTTCCCATTTTAGTATTACCCAATACCTAAAATCATTTCAAATCTAATGGTGTTTGTGTTCCACTGCCTAAGTGAAGGCCCCTAAGATTAGGAAAACGGAATCGTCACGTTCCAAGACGAATTCGGTTTAGACATTGTTGATAAAATACTTTATAGATACACATCTATCAAACATGTACATTTATTTACGAATGTGAAAAGACAAACAAAGAGACCTATAGGCGCACCTGAGGGGGACCTGCCACATATTAGTGATTCTTGCGGTTGCTGGTTACCATGAGCAATGGTGATCGCTTCCCATCTGGTGACCCGCAAGCTCGTTTACCTCCCTTAAGCACTATAATAAAATAAAATACATTTGCCAAATGGACCGTTTACCCTAATCATCATCATGAGGTAAAGTTTTTTGAAATGATAAAATTTTCAGGAAGGTTATACAAAACAAACCTTACCTATTGTTTTGCCTAATGATTGCCTAATGAGTTCCATTTAATGAACTTTTAAAAAGTCCTTAAAAGTTTATGGTTTCAGCAAAAAAATATCAGGTCAACTGACACTTTTAGCAAACACTGCACTTGGGAAAGGTTGTTTTGGATTTGTGCTTTTCTACTTTAGCTCATATCCACCCAATGCTGAGTGCCTCTTCCATTTCACACCATTCCTTCCGGTATTGAGCTTTCCTTATCTTTCCTTTATCGGCTAGCTACCACAACTACATCGTCTGACCATCTCATTGGTTGTTTGCCCACATTCCTACGACCAGTCCTAGATCTCCAGTCGAGTACCCTGATCTGCTATCCTGACGTCGACATATGTGGCCGGCCCACTTCCATTTCCTTCGAGTCATGGCTATGTCAGTCAGGATTTGTTTTAGAATGCCGTGAATTCTTTACTAAAACATTGATAAACTCTAACTCTCACTTTCGGCCTTCACTGCTATTACAGATATTAGGCACAGGAAACTAAATGTAAGTTTAACGTGTCCTAGATTAAATCTAACGACATAGTCTGAAACTTGACACCGGCACGCTCCCAACTTCAAGATGATGCTGAGGTTAGAGAAAAATTAAAACTTTCGCAATATGATCCCGTAGCGGCGGGAAGTTCAGTATTAACAGTTTGCAGGTAATGCGTGGCAACTTACAGGCGGAAATAATATTAACGAGCCACAACTCCCTGGCGCGGGGCGTGCCTATTTGTATTTTACAGTGTAACTAAGTACTTACTTAACTTCGATATGGTAAATGTAACTACATTATTTGCTACCAGAGTCTTGATTTTATAATATCGGCCTTTGATTTCTGATAGTTTTATATCAAAATAGAGAATTTATATTATTGCTTATCTATACATATAATAAAATCATTAAGACAAAAAAGTCTGTACATTGAACATTAAAAAAAAAGAACCACCCAGGGCGACTTAAAATGAGTAACTGAACACGATAAGACCATTTAAAAAAAAATTGTTTGTTTGTACGCCAATCACGTAACAACCGCTGAACGGATTTAAATGGAGTTTTCACAGATCTGTTTAAATAAGTCTAGAATAGGTTTTAGGCTATAAAAAATTTGAAAAAAAGGGGAAGAAGGGGGAAAAATGGGGGGGTGAAGTTTGTATGGATTTTTTTTTTAAATTGTTCTAGAATCATGAAACTCAGAATTCATACTTATTATTTAAAATAAAGAAATACCTATTTCAGCACTTTTTCCAAGTCGCTTTCAGAAAAGCAAAAAAGTGAAATTAGGGTTTAAAAATACTTAACTTCGTACAACTATATTTTAGAAACAAATGAAGCGTGACTTTTGAAACTTGCTACACATAATCATCATCTAATAAAGCAAATAATCTTGATGAATTTTGGCAAAAAGATAGGTTGTATTTTGCTCCTTTAGGCTTCTTGGGCTCACTTGAGCAGGAACAAAGATAGGGGGACGCTTGCTAACGTTATAATACTGGTCGCCCTCGGGTCTTGCAAGTTACTCAAGAGTATTTATATCAGCGGGACGCATCATCGCACGCGCTTACATTGCGCCCGCACTTCAAGTTCGCTGGATAGGAGTTGTATGCTAACGTCATACCGCCGCTCGCGATCCAGGCTCGCAAGATGCTCAGGATTATTTGCATCAATATTTTTTTATACCATATAGAAAGGAAAAGAAGCAAATGGGTTACCTGTTGGTAAGTGATCACCACCGCATTTAGACATTCGCAACACCAAGGATATTGCAGATGCGTTGCCAACCCAGAGGGCTAACATGAAATACCTCTTTATATTTATTTCAGACCAGCGGACGATCGCGACTTCGTTCGCGTGGTTATAGTAGCCTATGTCTGTCAGGGATAGTGTAGCTTTCTATGTGTAAAAGAATTTTCAAAATCGATCGATCAATCAAAATCGGCTCAGTAGTTCCAGTGATGACCCCCTACATACAAACAAACAAAGTTTACCTCTTTATTACATTAGCGTAGGTTAGATAGTGTACATGTAGATTACTGTAGATTATTAATCCATATTGGATTAGTAACAAAAGGACGCTTCATCAAGGAATGCTACGTGGACAAAGTCGCGGGCAACAGCTAGTAATAAATAAGAGTTCCGTTACTGGCTAGGCAAAGCATAGCCGAAACCCCTAAAATTACACATGTTAAATTTGGAACATGTATTCATTAGAGGAAGAGGAAACGCACTAAGGAAGGATTTTTGGAAATTTTACCATTAAAGCGATTAAAAGGGGGGAGGGGGAGGGTTGAAGCTAGTTTGCAATTTAAAATCTACGCGGAAAAAGTCACGGGTAAAATGTAAGCTAGCACGTACTTTAATAAAAGAAAAAAATACTGTAAAATTAGACAAAAGCCTATGGATTAGCAGTGCTCTTCGTATAAAAAGTCGGTGGTAAACAAGCAAGGGACTCGCCTGATGGTAGTCAACCAACGTAGACTATGGATGCTTGCAATAACAGACGCATGACTCTGAAGCATAGCTTCCTTTAGAGCCAAAATATATTTGAACTTAGGTTTCTTGTAAGCACTTAATAATTACGAAGGTCATTAATTCTGCAACCGATACCGGTTCGACTAAAGAACCTCTGCAAACAAGCAAAAAAGTGGGCGAAACTCTCATGAGAGTAACCAAATTTCGCCGTCAGTTATACAGCATATCTTCTACGTATTCCTTACATTACATTAAATGAAGCGTGTGAGTAAACAAAATGTCGTCTGCATCAAATGGAGTACTTTAATCAACAGCTGTTTGCTTAATGAGATGACGAACGTAATGGTTTCTAGCACCTTCGTGGAGCTAATACAATTTAACTTGGTACGAATGGAAGCCGCACGGCGAATGTATTGCGCTAACTTTAGATTTTAGGTAAAGTTTAGCTATGTTTAGACAAATTTAGTCATTTTGTAAAATAATTATACTTAATTTACGCTCTTCATTTTTACAGACAGCAGCAAAAGTAACTTAACATTCAAAGATGTCAAGGAGGTCTACTACACAAACTCTTACCGTCTTTTTTTAAATAATGTTTTTAAACCGTTTCTTCTAGTTTATTCGCTATAAATAAATAAAATAAATAAATAAAAATAAAAATTATTTATTTCGGACAACAGAGATCCACATGGGTTAGTAAAAGCTTAAAAACTATGTTAGTAATTTATTATAAAAAGGGATTTAGTTTTTAAGATCATGTTGCCGATCAGTGGACAATCCCCACTGTCGGCAATCGCCTTGAGCACGCTGTTGCTGCTGCCGCGCACTCTGTGCAGCAGCGACGCGGTCTTTTTGCGCATGATGGCTTCGAAGCTATCCACGCCTGCCAGCGCAAACATTGCGGACGCGCTGCAGTAACGCGGCAGCCAAAACAACGCCCTGAATGCGTTATTGTATTGAATACGTATGTAATTTATCAAAAATATTAACTTGAAATTATTTTTGAATTATAGCACATTAAATAAGTACTACAATCTTGCTATCTTGAAAACGGTATCGTGTGGAGATCTTCTTGACAACTTGGACTGCGTCGATATATTTGGAGTTAATTTTAGTACCTGTTCTTGTCACTCATTAAAAAAAAATGCGGTAGGTAACTCGTATTTATATCAGTAAAACTACGTGTTTATTTTCATATGTACATATTTATTTGCGTCTGTAGTGTCTATTTCGTAAAACAATTTGCAATGAAGTACATAACGTATATTGTTTCGAGTTGCACGGCCATGCAATCATTAATCAAACAAAAACGTTTGGGATCATTGTCTCTCTCCGTTTACTGCCACTCGGAGTGGTCGCATCGTAAACCTACTCTCATGGAATTCGCTAAGTATTTAGATGAGATGAGTTTGTATGGAAAAACTTATTGAAAAAGTACTCGTATTTATGTTATCATTTTACTTATTGTCTTTTTTTCTGTATTTTATGTAGTGTACAATATATGTTATTTTCAGAATATAGTTCTTTCGGGTATGCAACCATGCGCTTTTTTACCCCACCGTCGCCAGAAGGGAGGATTATTGTCTTTACTTTCTACTATTTTAGCCGTGAATGCGAACCCTACAGACAGAGTGACACACTATCGCATTCAGAGTATCAAGGTAATTTTTGTTCCAGTTTGGTACTCTTCCTATGTTTTTGCCACCTTTTTAAATCTTGAAAACTGTGCGTTACTTTATTAAAGCATATTTATCTACTGAATGCATGCATGCAAAATGCAAGTCAATATTAATTTACTAAACGGAAATTCCAAGATTAAGAAATTATGCAAACCATTCATCAAAATATTAAAACAGGTAAAGCAACGAGAGTTGAGGTGACCGATAACATACACAACGACACTATCCATAAAAAACAAAAGAATAATTTTGAAATTGGAACGCAAGTCTTCAATACACACGTGACATGCTGCAGTGTGCGTGACCTCACTCTGATGCCCATACCTATACTTGGTCTGTTTGAACTAACTCATCCTTATGCAGAGGCATGTACAGATGGTCTAACATCACTGGCTCACACACAACTACCTACAAAGGCAGTGAGTAATTCATGTGTGATTGGATTTAATCTCTTTTCTGTGAAGCGAAAGGTTAAATTTGAATTTTCCTATTATTTAGACCTAAGTAAAACAACATGGTTATGAAATATTAACGTAATAATCATCCTACGTATTCTCATAATAAATTTATTACAAGACTTTACACAACTTGGCACAAAGAAAAGATTCTCTGATGCTGACAATTATTTGCACAATTTTTTGCGAATTAAGACAAGTAAAGTAAATACGCACCGACTTTGTACTAAGGAAAATGAAATGATTCAGGCTAACTTTGCTTTATTTGATGTACAATTCTTCGAGAAAAAAGATGTTGAGATTTTCAGAAAAGATGTTTACTTACTCGACAAAATTATAATAAATTAGATTAATATTCGTAACAGGTTGTTTGAGACTTTTACTTTAATTTTACTATAGTAAAGAAGCGACTTAATACAATAGCAAAGCGATTAAATCGTCGTCCATGTTTTCAATTACAAATATAATGAAAGATTTCAGTGTTATGCTAAATTGATAATGTAAATTTTAACTGGAACGTAAACATGTCGAAGTAAAATCAGTCAGTCTATTTTCCCCAATTTCAAAATAAACACGGAAGCTTATTTCACTAACGCCCGGCTACCCTTCAATTGGAAATTGAAAAATATTTTCAATGCTTCCTATGAGGAATTTTTGTTCCGTTCAAAGTATGTTGCGCGAAACGAAACATTCATTCGCAAAAGATTTTACGTCTCAGGCGTTTGGTTTGGCAAGCATTGGCTGAGGAAATAAAACATTTTATACATATTTCACTGTACATTTAAATGATTCAAACCATTATTTTATGTTTATCTTGCAGCAATTATGTTCACTGTCTAAATTAGTCAAAATACATAATTCTTCTAAGGAGAGTTCGGAGAGAGGAGCGGAGGAGAGTGAACATTGTTCATTATCTTAAAAACTACTGAACGAAATAAAATTAGATATTTTGTTTCTGTTGGCCTGTAAATAGTCTTTACAAATAAATTTATGATAAGGATCAGCAATTTTTCATCATATACTAAAGCTTTATTTAGGTGGATCTAACCATAAATTTTAAAGTTCAGTTTTTAAGCTCATACATATATATTGTTAGCCTTAAACGTTAATGCATTTCTCTGAATCCGTTAACTTCAAGCCGTTATATGAACTTCCATTAATTTTGAAGTGTATAATGTAGTGTTATTAGTACGTAATAAAAAAAAATCTGAGTTCGTTAATGTTTTAGGATTCTTATAAAGCTAACCTAAACTAACCTAATGGGTTATATGCAATGATTTAAAAGTCCGGAAATTTTTAAAATTCAATAATTATTGACAATTAGTGACAAAGAATGCCGTTTTTAGTAACTATTATAAGGTTTACCTGTCAGCAAATTTTTGTTTTAAATTGTCTGTGAAAAGTCTTTTATTCAAAGAGTACATTGTAATCTGTTTCCCAACATCCCAACCTAGTCAAACGTATCGACTATTTCATATCATACTTCAAGAGTTGTTTTGCTAGAAAACCCATGAATAGCAGTCTTTTGATGGAAATTTAATGAGCGAGCGAGGGTGCGCTGACCATTACCGAGACAAGGGTTTGCCTGAATGCACTGTCCACGTCTGAGAGACTTTGCACATTCCAAAACGTTTTTGTTCAACATTTATGTTCTTTTTTACTGACTCTATAGACTCCAGTGCCTAGAGTGGGCAGAACATTTCTTACAATCCGGGTAAGTACTAGTCAAATTCGCGCACCGAGAGTTCCATACTATCACATATTAATAATACTTATTCATGTACCTATATAGCGTGAGTACTTTAGCAAACCAACCCGTGTAACAAGTAATGTTAAATATCTTTCTACATATGCTTGAAAATAAACTAAAAATAAAAATTCCGTTTTGTTCTTAATTATTTTATTTTATATTATTTTAACACATCTAACTTACCTTGATGTTAACCTTCAAAGTAAACTTAGAAGCTTAAATTATTAATTGTGATTCCGGTTTTACTAAATTTCTTAAAATTGCAACTTTTCGAAATAATTATGACTCCATAAACAAACTAGAACAATTACCTTGCTACTCTACTTCTCTTACTCTCTGTTGTTATTCTTGCTTAATGCCTCTTGCTTGCTTGCTACTTGCTTGCTTGTTACAAAAAATATATACCTTGATAAGAAGTAACTAACTACAAGAAGCATTTACAAATTAAAGTCTGTATTTCCTTTCAGACCATAACTGGGTATTAAGACATCCGTAGGGCTAACAAGGTGCTTAACTATTTGATGAATGCCGAGCCTTTCAGCTTTAACTCGTTAGCAAAAAAACAAACATTCACGTACCGCTAAATGAGAGCTATTTCATACGACCCAAAGGAAACACTAATAAGGTCGATGTTGAGTATAAAATAGCGTATTAACAATGTATATAGATTGCAGTTATATACAATAAAATGTTTCTGAATCAGTTCCGTTTAGTTAAATTCATGTTTTTAGAGCAACATAATATACGTAACATATGTTACAAAGACCCTGTACGCTACTTTCAGGTAGTTATCGGTACCAAGTCATGAAGTGATGACGTAAGTACATTTATTTATTTACTTACGCCATTACAAATACATACAGAATCTAGTTACTATTCAGATTATGTCCGAAAATGAGGTAAACACTATCAAATTTATATGGTAATCGCCATAACCGACCAAGGTACTGCGTTCAAAATAAGTATATTAGTCGACCAAGTAATTGCTTGAGCACTATTGAACCTTATCCCTGTGTAATACGGTCGAAAAAGGGTCAAGCAATTTCTTGGACGACTATACGTTACACCCTTTATAAATACAAGCATGTCCACATAATTTTGAGCTCCCGCAATGCGCGTAATATCTAGGATTTTAATTGAGCTCATACGTGACAGGAAACTCAAGTACGTGACTAGAATTTGCTTCACATACCAAAAATGTGATCGTATGTGTATCGTGCAAGGTCAGCCAAGGAAGATCGATATCACCCGATTAAAAACAACCACATGTGAGAGACTCTTTCGCAAGTGCGTGAAACGGATTAGCTATGTTTCTTGAGATACCTGATTCCTATTAACGACGGTGCTCAATACTTGCACCTAGCATGAATCTTCTCGATACGCGTTAACTCGCTACGTAACTCAGTGCATCTATTTCTAACTAGCCCAGTATGAGAGAGACGCACTGAGTTACGTAGGGAGTAACCCAGTACGCGTGTAGGCGTTTTCCTCCCTATACCATAAAAAAAATTTAACTCCCGGTATACCTCAACGTGCGTGGCTTATTATCCGCATACCTATTCTGCTCAGCTGTGAGTGACTTTCCGACTTTACGGTTATACACCGGATGGTACGACGTGAGTTTTTGCAGAGCTTTCGTAGCATGAACAAGTGCGAGGAGACGGCGCAAGGCGTGGCTACCGAAGCGAGATTAAGAACCACACGACACAGGCCTTAGAATGCCCCTTTCTATACTTTGTATGAGATTCAGGTGCATCCTAGCGTTTTCGAGGTGAGACAAAATGGGACAAATTAAATATGTAGTCTTAATTTTATTGGCTGCATTGGTCGTCCAGGCGAGAGAAACACAGCACAGGCTTTAAAGTGATACCCGTGTGGAATTCCAAATCAAGTAGGGCGAATTACGGTAAATGTTAAGTATGTTTCATATAATAATGTTAAAATTCATAAAATAAAAGAATTTTCTTCTATAATTTGAAATTTTACCTTATTTAAGCTGTATTTTTTATTACGTTGAAGCGATTGGTCTATGACCTTCGTAGCTTCTGTTTCCGGGAAACCGGGCCGACAGGATCGTGGTAACACATTTGTTTACGTCAATATACAAGTTTTCTCATGATGCTTTTCCTCATTGTAAGAGTGTCGGTACTCAGATAACGTATTTATATACGTTAGATGCACATGGCGATCGCTAGGGGTCGAACCCGGTACCTCACGATCATTATTCCACCCCGTTAACCACTAACGCACTACTTAAGTTAATTAGAGTGAAATACAAAAACGCAACTTGCCTTTTTTATTGTCTTGTACATTACAAGTTATTCTAAACTTCTGACTCAATCGAGTAGAGTTTAGATGTACATCTACGCCATTTTTAAAACGAAACTTTATATTTTACGTAACATCCGTTGTATTCCGTAAATAGAGATCTAACCCTACACAAAGTCTAAGCAAAAAAACTGCCAGACCATCCTTCACTTTTTCCTCAGTGAGACTGCGTCTATACATTATTCATTGTACCACAGCGTAGGTATGTATTGTAGGTAGGGCAGACGATGGGCGACCGCGTAAAACAACGGCAGAAAAATCTCCTTTTAATTACCGACCGGGCGCAGCGGTGGTTAGAATTTTCTTTTGATTATCGCTGCCCTTTCTGGAGCTCTCAATAGTGAAATTTGCTTTACTTATGAAACTGTAAACTAAACTCGTAGCGCATTCATACAATAATGCCATGATACTGGCTAATATAATAGATCAAGATTTTTTGATGTATTTAATGACTGGAACCGTTGCCAAACACTTTTAAGAGATTCTATCCACTATGAAATAAGTAGGTATGAATTTTCACTAATTAATACCAACCGTTTCTTTGTTGTACAGCATTCCAAAATTACACTTTGTGATTATGTACCTAAAACAAAGAGAAAAAAACATTGTTATTAAATTCAAATGAGAAAAAGAAAGTTTTTACGTATGAGATTTGAAAATAATCCATGACAATTTCAAAAGTCTAACATTGTCTTATCAGTTAAAACAAATACTTTACTATCTTAAATTGCATATACACAAGTGACGTGACAAAGGTGACAGTTTTCAAGTGACGACCGTGAACTGGAAGAAGCATGGGAAAACCCGCCACAAGGTGGATCGACGTTCTGTGATGGTTGCAGGAACCCGCTGGATGCCAACAGCGCAGCAGCAGTTACTGTGGCAGTGTTCGGGTTAAGTCTATATGGAGCAGTGGACGTTTATTTTCTGATAAGGACACGCAAATTTTCCTTTGATTTATAACTATTTCACTAATGTTCAGACAACATGTTTATGTCATTCAAAGAAACTATCTGATTCACCCAGTGATGTATACAAAAGCCAAAGAAAACATAATAAAGAAAACCTTGCGTACGTCGCAAACCGCAAAACAAGATTATCTGGTAAAAGTACACTCAGATGGCGGGGATTACGAAAATTTAATAACTGCATCAAAACACGGTGTTAACAGCGCCCAAACAAAACCGATTATTGCATTTTCCCGTGAGATAAACTAATGTAAAACGTGCAACAACAGATTGAAATTTTGGTAAGCGCCGAACAAGTCGAAAGTTTGAAGCAAGCGTGAATTAAATTATGGGATAACCGAACAAGTCGAGTTTGTACCCATCGCCACGGATTTATTGATTAGGTCAACTTATGTTACACTGTGTAAACTTTTCACATACAGTATAGCGAATACTACCCAAACTTACTTGGAGCTGAGATAAACCTGGTCGATAACGATGCATTTTTAATTAATAATCTACTCCAAATGATACGAAGTTCTTAATTCGCCTGTTTTCTTTTATATTTTTTCATTAAATGAAAAGAACCGTTACCTAAGCTCAAGTGTAAGATCTGAAATCAAAATAAAATTTAACTGTCTTATTATTGTAGGCCTTCTTTTGTTTAAATTAAGACTTATGAAATACTTTATAGACTCCTTATAAATCTATAGCGGACACCCGCGACTTCGCAGCTTCGTTCCCGTGGAATTAGAAGCCTATGTCCATCGGGGATAATGTAGCTTTCTATATGTGAAAGAACTTTTGAAATCGGTCCAGTAGTTCCAGAGATTACCCCCTACATACAAACAAACAAATTTTACCTCTTTATTATATTAGTGTAGATAAAACAATGCGGTCATGTTTGACCTAATTATAAAAAAAAGTCTTTAATAAAAGTCAAATGATGACTCTAAAGCATGATAGCAGCTTATTAGTGATTAGCGGTGGCGAAGTGAAGCATTATCACAGAAATCCACATTTTAATATCTGAGAGGTGTTACTTAATTGGTTTTGGATTCTACGCAATCCGAGTATAATTGGACAGGCTGTCACTGAGATCGCATTAATTGAGTTTCTGTTACTAAAACCGAATACACAGGTGTAATTGCTTTAGCAAGCGAAACAAAAAAGTTCTAGCATAATAACATAATTTGTCAACGACGCCAGTGAGGTTAGGTCCTAGTCAATATAGATTTTAAACTCCCCGAAACTAGGTCACACGTCGCCGAAGTAACGTGCTAATTTTAATGTTTTATTGTTTTAATGTTTTGTCTTATAAATATGTATGCTAGTCTTTAAGGTATTTTTTCTATGCAGCTTTAAATATATGGTTCTACTCTATGCTATAGATTTAAAAACACACACGCAAGCATTAGTGTAAGTAAAGTAAAGTGTGTTCTCGGTAGGATTATGCTGTATTCAATGTTATGCCTTTGTCACCAGCTGTGTAATGACCATAATTCTTGCAAATAAAAAATATCTTATCTTATCTTATCTTAAGCGCCAACATTCTGAACCAGGTCCTCGCGGAGTTTGAAAGTTTATAACTTCCAGGAGCAGAATTGACAATTTGTTAGTAGATAAGTATATCTATTACCCGTTTTGGCTTCTGCCAGTTGCATAAATAGTTTTAACCATGTTTAGCTCCTTGACGGCTCAAGGAGCTAAACATTGTTTACATGGTAACGGCTTACGGATAATATTAAAATCGCAACTGATATTGGCACAAGTTTTAGGGCCGCAGGACAAAGAAGAAGAAGTAATATATACTCGGCACTGAACAAACTTAAAGGTTAAGCTAAAATTAACATTGAACTCTTCTAGTAGCTTTGTTAATTAGTTGTGTATCTATATAACTTTACCTAAAATGCTATAGGGCATGAGAAGTTATCTACTATTTATAGCATACGTGGTGAACAGAAGATCGGAATACCTATATAGTACCTATGTGTAAACAGGTTGTATTTTAGATAAGGGTGAGGTTTTACGGATTTTGTTTAATTAGGTAATTTGTTGTAATAAGGATAATCTTTGTCTAGGATTTTTCAGAAATAAAGTCTCTAATGTTTAGAAACCGAATTTTAAATAATTAATTTATAAACATACAAATATGTCAACTTCTAAGAGAAACAATTTGTCCGTGTGTCACAGCAACCCGAGTAACTGCGCAAAGCGTGAAAATTCAAGGCCTCCATTTCTAATTAGGTTCTAAGACAAACAGCCGGCAGGTGAAGCATTTCAAACAGATAGGTATGCCCCAATTAGCGACGTTTGGTACTACAGATGGTTGTACTATTGGTGGGATATGTAAAGCTAATGGAGTTTTAATGGTCGGTTAACACCACCGTGCCACTAATGTGCTGCATTTTTTTATTGTCATGGTAACCTAAAGCGTAATTAGGGTCAATTTGAAAGAATGACGTTTCTGTTGACTATTCTCAAAATCCGCTTTTTTTCGCTTTTTTAGCGCCAGGTTTGGTAACGGTCACTGTTTTTGACACTATCTCAATTATTGATAAGAAGATACGGAAACATAGGAGAAAAAATAGTGACAGACAGTGGTGTATTGGTAAAAACAATGCCCTAAGCAACGGTTACCTTAAATAGTTTATAAAAATTACGAAGCCGAAGTTACATCAGTACATTTTAGTTAGTTAATATAGTAGGCTAATAAATTACAGCAATTAATTCACCTAAAAAGTCGTTTATATGTTTATGTCTAAGCTACGTATCTTCTCATTATCCACGCATGAGAAGGTAGACATTTAAAAATATGTATGTACTGAAGAGCACTGAGGCTGAGAGTCTGTTATTTTCCTTACCCTCAAGTCTCTCCTTCCCCTAAATTATATCTCGAAGATTCCGAAATTCTGCGTTGTATTTCATTCCTTACGCGACTAGACAATCCAGTCAAGTCAGAGACCACCTATCTATCTTAATACTTGTAGGCAGCATATTTGGATGGGTTCCTACTATAAAAAAATCGTTTGGCACGTAGCGTAATTGTGCTGTGTATTATTATCTTTTCAAACACGGGCTCATGCCAAGCTAACCTGTTGAGCTGAGACATGTTCTTCAGCCGGCTCTATGTCGGTGTCGGTACATTAGACGGAAAGCAAACACTAATGACGACATTTATCACCTCGTCTGAAGCGCAGGTAGGTTTATCTCCGAGTAAATGTAAAATACACCTACGGTTTAAATTATACGAGGAGGTAAGGTTCAAACAATTTTATTACATTAGAACATAACAATGTTCTAATGTAATAAAATTGTTGCATCATTTTTTTGGTATTAAACATGATTATCAATAAGCTCAACATCGTTTACTAAATAAGGCTTCAATTAAAAATTGTTAACAATAACAACAATTTTCAATTGAAGCCTTATTTAGTAAACGATGTTGACCTAATTGATAATCATGCTTAATACCAAAAAATTACGCGTTTTGTTTATAATATAAGAAGGAAAACGAGCAAGTAGGTTACCTGGAGGTAAGTGATCATCGCTGTCCATAGAGACGCGCAAACCCAAGGCGATAGCAGATGCGTTGCCTAGGTACTCAGAGGTCTAAGATGGAATAACTCTTGTGCCAGTAATTTCGTCGGTGATTTTGCTCTCTTTGCGCCGGAATACAACAGTGCAAGCAGTGCTGCTTAGCGGCTGGATTATCGAGCTATCATAAGGTTTAAGAGAAATGTGTGGATTTTTATAGCTTGAGCAACATTTAATACGCTTTGGCCGCTGTATCATCATATTAGTGTTGTTTGCCATAAGGCGATCTGCATCCCTGATTGCAACGTGGTATAAAAAAATCGAGCTAGAATATGGACTGCATAGAATTGCACTAGATTATTAGGCTTTTGCCTAACTAATCATACATTCATATCAAACCAGTAAAAGCCAAAAATTTAATCAATACTTTGTTGCTCCGTTTCCATCGCATTAGAGACCATACTTATTTTGAAAAACTCATTTCCAATTTGCAGTTTCACATGCTACCTGACATCAAAATCTTTCTCGATAACTTACTTAGCAATCTTGTCAAAAAGCGAATTCCGAATTTTACGCTTCCGCGACTGGGGTTCGGTGTATTCTGAATGTATTTAACATTGCGACGGCGGCACTACAAAGTAAACTTTCTCATTTCTCAGAGCATACCAAGTTGCAGCTTAGTCCCCGATCTCGTTTCAGATAGTTCCATCAATCTTGCGACATTGTATCGGCGTCTATTTTAGAAACGAAACGTGAACTAGGTTTGTTAAATCTGTTTCTAGAAGCCAAACACGGCTTCAAGAGCGATCGTCGGCTTATCAGTAGAAATATCTACATGGTGATGTGCTTGTTTTCCTTTTGTCTGGCCATCTTATTTGTCCTTGGATGTCTTGAAATATCGTCTGGATGGCTAGCACAATGCACTGCGGCGTGCTTCGTCTCTCAGTGCTCCTGTTTCTAACTGGCTAAGGAGGATAGGGACGCACTGAGCGAAGACGAGATAATGAGTAACTACGCGCTGTGCAAGGTTCCTGTACTTTGTATCTGGAGCTTAACTATTTCGATTTCGAAATGTTGGAAAATTAATGCTGCATGAATACATATAAATATTTACCTACTATTTGTATGAAAACAGCTATTTTGCATTTGATTTTATTAGCACTGGGTTCGCAGAGTAGCAAGGTGAATTGTTTAAATTATTATAGTATGGTCCTCCGCTAAGCACGCATGAAAATAATAAATTTATCTTTCGTTCATTCAAATCTACTAATTTTATAAATGCGGTAATGAGTGTGCAGGTATGTCTTCCTATATATATCCATTTATCTTATATCTGTCTGTACGTCTGTACAGACAGATACAAGATAAATCTGCTTGACAGATAACACATAGGTAGGTAGAGTAGGAAAAAGACTACTTTAAATTCCGAAACATTGAAAAAACTTTGTTTCACGGTCTAAAGTAACTATTTAATTTACGATATTTTCGGTTCACCTACATCTAGCCGTCAATAAAATTATGTCCTGTATCGCAATTGAGATAAAATCAGTAAAAAAAAACCATTTAAATGTTTCATCAACAATAATTTATGCACCCACATTTTTTACTAGATTATTTTGCTGTTAAGCATAAAAGCGTTTCAGAGAACTTTCACTTCCAATTACATTAGCAGTTTTTGTCGTGAAACTTTACGTCGGGTTCATTTGAACAAGTTGTTCCGGAACTTTTAAAAGCATGATATGCAAAGGGCGCCAACGTCTCTAATAAACAAGTGCCTAACAAGCTGCCTGCAACTCAATCTGGCCCGCACTCAATCCAAAGGTAACTCATTCGAGTAGATCGATCCGGGCGACTAAAAGCAAATAAGTTCCGCTGGTAACGAATGTATTGTTCACTGTACCTATACAAATAAAAAGACCTGAACAAGTGGCAATAGCTGCTCAGTTGAACGTCGGAATTGCACTGATGAACGAGCAATGTGCCTCTAATACTCTAATAGCAATATCTTTTTCTCCCGTTGTTTTACCGACGCGGTGCAAGAAAAATGCATCTGGATACTGAATACCTATCTACACGTTCCCAAGTCTTAATTAATGTTAGCTATCTATGATGTAGATTGTCGAATTGCATGTGCGGGGTTTTTGTATGCTTCGTGTATCACAGATGATGGAAGACATGTTTTCCACATTGTAAGATACTGCGTTTCTAAAACACGAGTATGTAATTTTCACTTAATTGATTACGAGTTTTTAATAATTATAATAAAAAAGCCCGTTTTAAACCATGTTTGTTGTGACAAAATGGTCTAAAACTGGCAACTTTCGTAGTCCTCTATTTTTTTTTATTTTTGAAGATAAAAAATAAAGAAAACATGTTTGTCCACGATGAGTTTTAGACAATGACACCGTATGTGCCAGTCTTTTTTCATATATATGCACAGCCCTCAAAAACAATTTAATTGAATTTTTAATTGCATACCTCGTTTCGGATCGGCATTTTACATAAAACTATTCAAATTTCAGGCCTGTAACTTATTCCATTTACGAGCTTAGAGACTCGTGACATACAGACGGACAGCAGAATGACTTTATTAAGGCTCCGCTTTATCCTTTGGATACAATACCCCAAAAACCGGTCAAACGTGAGTTGGATTGCAGTTCGCTATTTAAGTTTTATTGTTAAAATTATTACTTTTCAATCAACAATAGAACTAGTTACTGCTATTATTATTGCCACATAAAATTAAGATGCAGATAATCATGAAGCTACTGAACACTGCTAACTAAAGTTCTCTAAATGACAGTGAAAGCCGTGTCAAACCGTATTCATTTGACACTAGCAACCCTTTGCACTGGTAAAGAAAGTAAAAAAATGTCTAAATTACAGTGAACACCGTATCACAATCTATTGCGTGATTTAGACAGAGTAAGCGGCCGAAGATATGACGACAGACGAAGGCGGATTATCTAAAGAAAGAAAACTATTCAGCAACCTATGCTTGACCAATGAACAAAATGTTCATTTAAATTCGATCGACTGCCGGATTGAGCGCATTCAATCAAAATTTTTATGAACCATCATTACCATTGATTTCCCAACAGCTCAACGTGAAAATACTAAAGCAAAAATTGCCATTTGACTTTAACAGTGCAAAGGGTTAAATTACAACCATTTCGGGTTAATTTACTTCGGTTATGGAGATAAATTGGGTTTGGCATTTATACTCTTCTTTTGGGTCATTCGTTTAAAACTAATTGTTATTGTACTGAAATGCACTTACGGTTTTGTACAATGATATAAATTAACCCATTCAAGCGAGGGGTGATAAAAGTCTTATTATAATTAAGTTCTAACAAGTATATCTAAGTCTGTATTATTAAAAAATCAAAGACGCGCCAACGTCTTAACCTTCAGAAAAACATCGTGAATGCATATCCCTATTAAAAATATGTACTTTCTAATAAACAAAAGCATTTTTATTTGTCCAAGAATATACAGGAGTAAGTGCTACTACAGAATTTATTGATAATCAACTAAAATTACCGCGTCAAAATCAGCATTCAAATCAGAACACCGTCAACATGCGTTTTGTTGAAAGAGGACCACAATCCACGGATATTCACTCCCGTAAACAACTCGCATCGGATCCGATAACCGCATTAGCGCGTGCGACGTGTCGCAAACGGATTGAATACGCTGTCCATTACGAACTGTCTGTTGCATGACGGGAAATGATCGATCATGAATTGAGATTCGAATGCCATTTTTTTGCGATTTCATCCTGATCCTGAGAATCGCTGCGAGTGGAAAATTGTGAAAACAATTTAAGAGGTAGTGTAACAATAAAATCTAAGGAAAAAATGTGCTTCCCTGTCCAGTTCAATTAAAACATAACATAGAGTTCATTTTATTTTGGCTGTTATTACGTCAACGGTCAACGGCAAAAGTTGACGGTCATTTATTACTTTGTTGCAGTGACAACAACACTGTAGCAGTTTGAAATACATCACATTAGTTAAAGTGACATGGTACAAAAACTATAACGCTGACTGTGCCATTAAGATGTATATACAGAGTTTTATAAAACCAGTAAAATGGAAATTATAAAACAACCGCTAATTCATATCATCAGTGTTTCTTTTCATTTTTCACATGTTAGCTGAATAAATATCTGTTAATTTTAATAAGAACACAAACTATTTGTAAATATATTGTAAAATATTACGTAGCCAATAAAATAAACACCATATAAATCTCAATTTGAAAAGAGTGTGCCTTATGTTGTATTCAAAATAAATTAAAATATTGATAAAATTAATTTATAAGAATTTAACTTAGTCCCAAATTAAACAAAGCTTGTACATGGATACGACATTACACTACAATGCATTTATTTTACAAATAAACAGATACTTGCATATGACATCCACGACTCGGGTACAAACATTCATATTCATTACACAAAAATTTACCCCTCACGGGAATCGTACCTTTAGCTTAGTAGTCCGGCCCACAACGAATTTATTGACCATTCGAAAAACCAATTCAACTAGCTGTAACTAATTTCTTAAAGTGATTACAACCCAAGTTTTTTCAGCCAAATAAAAAGCCACAGTCCGCGAAAAGCCGGAAAAAGAAGCTACATAACTAATGAGCGCCGGACGTTGAATAATATTCAATTGAGACCTTCATGATTCGAAGTCATTTATGGTCCCAAATCCATTCCACTTTCGCGCGATTCCATCATTTATCATTAAAGTTAATTACCTTTAACGTCTCAGTCCATTCGGCTAATTAGTTGGCTCCAAAAAATCGACTATAATTGCGAAGAGCGATTGCCACGATTTCCTCACTCGAGGGCCACTTTCTGATAAATAGGGTTCTTTCGCAAATGCTTTGAGTATCACACGTTTCATTTAAGCTGAATGTTTTAAACTTTGGTTGTCATTTGAATATTAAGGTGTAAGTTGATGATTCTAGTTAACTACCACCAAGAGATGTCACTGTAACGTGTGTGTGTTCTACAATCTGTGTGTATCTAGCAATAGAAATATTGTTACGTATAAAGTAATTGTATATTATTGCATATGTATTTCAAGAGAATTTGAAATAGTTAAGCTTCCAATTTTACTGTATTTAATGTCTTTAACAGTTTGTCTAATGAGTGAAATGAAAAAAAAATACTCTGAATTTTAACGATTATTATAGTAATCTCGAGGTTCCATTTTTATCGTTACAATATTCGAACGATTTACGTTCATACGTATTTCTATTTATCGTGGTATTTGAAATATAATTTTAATAGTATTTTAAATAACTGTAATAGTGAAAATGATAAGAAAATACGATATCATTCTTGTTTGTTAGCAAATGATTTCCACGGGGTTTCAGGAATTTACTAGGAATATAATTAATTACTAAGGCTAACAATGACACTACTACGTCGCTTTCTCTTCAGTTCTATTGAGATGAATTTTCTAAGTGATTACAAAATTGTCTATGTGCCCGAAGGCTGAAGTAGTAACTTTCTCTAAAAGCAACAGTTCAGCTAAATTTTGGGTTCATGGTTCGCATAATGTACGGCGGTACTCTCTTCCCATCAGGTAACCCCATGCACTTTTCCATAAAAGAGATGCCAAATTTTGAACTAACTAACTAGTATTGAAGAATTTTTCATGTAATGACAGAAATGGTATTCAACCCCTACCCTTCAATCAACAAGAAACATCTCAACTTAAATATCAACTTTTTGGCTTAATCGAAGTTGGGTTGTAACTCAGTTGTAAGCAAATCGATGAAACTTTGAGATACTGATAACAATCAAATTATTTAAATGACACGTGCATTAACCGGGTGTTATAGTAATTATACAAATGTAAGGACCCTCGGGGCAAATACGATCGAGTGTGCAGCTCAAACCCTGATTATTCTATTGTACCTTATGTTATATTCACGACGAAACAATGGTAATCATTATGTATACGAAATTATCTATTATGTATTGATAAACACTTACATGGATTAAAGGAGCTGTGTGGATTAGCTGCTTGAGGTCAATTAATTAAACGAATTAATCTCGTAAAATTTACTTACTACAAAAGAAATGCTTATTTTTTTTATCTAAACTAAATGAAAACTTTTACTAATCTCACTAAAACAGCCAAGATGAAGCACAAACTAGAGAAGTAAAAACTTTAGTGCCCATTCGTAGCCGTTAAGAACTAAAAAGCTTTAGCTAAAGTACACATAAATGAAAGTCACTTCAAGGCGAAAGCAGCCTTTTTGGATAAAAACTATTCGGTACTTCCAACCTCTGAAAATCCCTCTTTTCTTATCACACTTATTTTCACTCGAGACAGCAATCTTTGGTCATAGCGAGAAATGAAAATTAATGATGTTCTTGAGTATATTTTCGTGTCGGTTTGAGTACACACCATTATTTCCGTTTTTGGCTCGAGACCCTCATTTATTATGTAAGTTTTCACGAAACGTAATACCAAAGATGCAGATGGTGTAGTGAATCAAGCTTATTTCAACTCAAACGTAAGTCCCTCGTTACCTACGCATTTTGATCTTCAAAGTGAAATCAATTATTCAAATTGATTGCAACACAAAAGAAACAAAAGACTCCGTAATAACTTTTTTGCCAACGTATTCTAAAACATGTTTCAGTACGATACGGTGCATAATTTTTGGCATTTAAATTTTAATACCCTCTTTTTAGAAAAGCAATTTGGGACAGAAGACAATTAAAACCAAGTCCACATTAATATACATTTAAATTGTATTCAAAGTTCTTCGCTTGTAGAATTAGTCCACTCGCACAATGATCTAGATCAAAATTAAAGTAAAAGTACTAGGCAAAGATTTCTTTTTAGAAATTAAAATCTTGGAAAAAAACGCTAAGATCAACTTCATTAATGTTCTATAGGCATCAGGGGACATCGTTCAGAAAAACGCCACTCTTCGATTTTTCTTGATTCCACCTAATTGGATTGATGGAGTAGCTTTGGCAAATCTGTCGAGCAAAGATAATGAATGAGGCTACTAGGACGAACTTTTTCGGAGGGGAACTATTCTGTGTGAAAACAGCAAGAGGCAGCCCTATCCCTCTTACCTACATAGCAGGTTCTGTTACGAGGGGAGCTTTAAACATTATGGAAGTTTGTGACAGTTTGATATACTTGAAGTATCCGAATAACAAGATTGCATCATAATAAATTGAGCTTAACAGTATGGCCCCGAGTTACTCTTTATCTAACTCTGGGGTAAACAGTACGTAACAATTTTGGGAATCTCGACGGTGATTGGATGAAATTAGGGAATTGTAAACAAACGTGATCTAGAACGTTGTTTGTGCATCCGCACTTGAATAGACGTGGGCCAAGCCTTTCATGGCTTGATGAAATACAAACTGTGTCACTAGGTAGAGAAGGTCCCTGCCAAAATTTTGGACCGCGTTTGTGCACAAACACGGCATACAAGAGTATGTGTAAGTTTAGTTACTATGACACCAATTCGTTAGGTGTATGATTTCCAATATTTTAGTAAGGTAACCGTCCCAGTGTTTGAAACATGTGGGAGATTGTTTTTACTAGTAGTTAGCGCTATTGGTTATCGTTTCCGTATCTTCTTGCCAATAAAATTATTGGGTCACTTTCAATAACTGGGACCGTCTTTTTAGTAAAAACATTTTCATATTTATCCCAACTAAAACGTACCAAAAATTCTCAGATTTTTTCAGTTTCATGATCTGTTACCTCATCCGAGTGTTTCATCTTACTTTAAATCATTAAAGTACTCGTATACCCCAAACTAGTCGTTTGTTAACAGTCGTCTTGTATTTCGAACATTGCGAGATTTCATTTATCATAATTTGCCTCTCAAGTAAAGGGAACTAGGTAACGTCGCAGGACTTCCGTAGCACATGATTTGCATAATAACGGAACTAAGTGTTCCACGTCCCGGTAAAGGTCGAATTTCAGCCATAAACACGAGACTCTACGACACATTTTGCATAATCTCGGGCAGCCGAAATTGCTCTCAGTTCGATCAATTCTCACATGTAGATTCAAGGAATTTGAATATGTTAGTTAACTTAGGGGAATGTTTGAGTATATTCTGAACTGGACTTATCTAGTTTATCTAAACGACTTCGTGAGTTTTGTGCTCAAAATGCGAGGATTCGATGCTAAATCTAAAATAAGTTTTTATCTTGAAAACGGATGATAATCGAATTTGTATTACATTACTATAATATTATAAAGACATTACTTAATCTGATTAAATTCTTGTCTTATCAGACACGTATATGTTTTTCTTAGACATAGAAAAAGTTATATTGATCAATTAAAGTAGAAGGTTGGTATCGTGTCGTACAAAGAAATCAAAGAGCTGGCAAACAATAGAGAAGCTTGGAAAGCAGTACAGCGACCAGACAGAAAGTCTTAAATTTGAGATATAGGTATGATTTTCTGTTATAACCATACACTTATGCCAGTACATGCTAAAAGTTTATGGTTAAAACAGTAAGACGGGTAGGTATACAATCTCCGAAATTTCTCATTTATATACATCAGCCTAAATTCGCTAGTCCTACAACTGGTCTCATTCTTCACCCCGAGACGAAAAAATCTAGGCCAGCGACAAGACAGCGATAGGCAAATACCCGATGACCTTATATAGGCAATTTATCACAGACAGACCTTCGAGTCGCGCCCATCAATCTTGGATCCTCAACACTCTGCTAATTATTGTCGATCAGCCCTTGACGGTTTCCTTGTGCATTTGGACTAGTTTTTTTTCAATCGATGCCGATGGGAGTCTTTGACGGAATACAAATGGTTTTGTTTGCTTTGCGGAAAAGTTGCGCGCAAGCTGTATTTATGATTCATCGTCCAAAAAACCTTCGTATGTGAAGTTCTGTCGATTGTTTACAAATCTATACTCGTACATAATCAAGTAAATAACAGTTTTTTGCTGATTAATAAGTGTATTTAATTCCGTAAACAATGACAACTTATTACATTTAGCATTTTGAATAAAAAATAAACGTCAGTTTTTACTAAAATATACCTTTAAAATTTATAATCAAACGTATAACTGATGCAGAAAAAATAATATTTCACGGTGAGGAATGGAGAGGCATACACGCCAGTGGCGGTAAAGGGCCATTAACTTTATTACATTTGCATCATGAGCATTGAACTGAAATAAATGTTTGTGAAATGACATTGTATTATGGAGGCGTTTTTTTACGGTAGCGTCGAAAAATTAAGGTCGTTGAACTTTTTTACGGCGTGTTAGCTTTTATCAGCAGTCTTACCTCATACTAAAACATTTTTAGCACACCTTGCGAGACCTTTGCTAGTTCCAAAAATGTTTAAGTCAAAGGAAATGAAAGCAAGATACTAGAAAATGTCCAGTAATGTAACTTTAACAATCTTTTAGTTTTAATTACAGTATACTCTGTCAGCGAAAAATCATCTAATTAAAAAATAATAAACCATGTTATAAAATACTGTGCTGTTATGCAGTAAGATTATTTGTTTACTATAGGAATGAAAATTATAAAAGATTAAGCAGCGTATAGTTTCTTAATCCGCGGTTCTGTTTCCCATTTTCTCATTAATTTTTTCAATAACACCTATCATGGCGGTGTCAAAAATCCTCAAACGCCGCTCGCAATTTCGCCGTCACTTTGTCGCTGAAATCGACTCGAATACCCGCTAGCTTAAACCTTAAACGAAAGGTTGAAAAAATACTGCACATTCACTATTCGCACCCAATACTATGTCGGGTCGGCACTTACAAACTCAAATAAAAATTGAAAAATCTGCTGCGCAAATCCCTGGGGGGTTGCGGCGCGCACGTTTCACACGCACCGCTGTCGCCGTCACAATGCCTTGAATAATGGGTATTATGTACATCAAGTATAGCAATGTCATCATATTAACCGGAATCGACACGTAAAAGTCAAGGCTACGAAAATTATATAATGTAATTCCCAAACAAGCAAACTTAAGTGTCTCTTGACAAATACCGTACTTACGATTAGGTACAAACAGCGTTGTAATTGTCGAATCTAACATGTTTAGCATTTGGAAAGATAATAATCAAGATATGATCAAATGTTTTTTTACTTTTGCGCTACAGCCAGGTATGTATAGTCGACCAAGTAATTACTTGACCACTTTTGAACCTTATCCCTTTGTAATATGGTTGAAAAGTGATCAAGCAATTTCTTGGTCGACTATACAAAAAAAGATTACTACAAGAACTTTTAAATGGGAGGTTGACCTAGATTTTTAGATTTTTAACCTCACTAATAATTGTTTGGACCACAACAAGTAGCAAATCTATTTTCTTAAATTTAATCTAGAATTCTTGAATTACCATGACGCGTGCATGCTTCCTCTCCCTTTGATTTTTATAAACGAGAAACAATGTATATAAAATGAGAGTGTACAGAAATATATGTGTTTTAATAAAGTAATACAAAGTAGCAACGCAAGTTATCACGTCGTCTGTTCCCCGCGTGTGTTACTCCTCATTTGCGTCCACCGTACATTTAGCTTTACGTATACTAGCACGTTTCCGCCATTCAAAATGAAGACTAATGGCCTAGGAGCAGGAACTAAATTAGCAGAGCAGCGTTACTTGTTAGTCTATTTATGTTGGGCTTTATTTCCTGCCTTGCACTCGTTCATTCTTGTAAGGTTCTGACCGTCTAGCTTCTGCTCAAAACAATGTTTAGTACATTAGACCCTAAATTTTCTAGGAAATTCGTTTATTGCCCTTTTACGTTAATAATCAGCATTTTAAGTTAATACAATGTTTCAAAATATTGTTCAATTATAAATTCGACATAGTTCTTTGAAATGATACCACAAATAACAATACAAAGAAAGCTACCGTTAAACGATGCCTTTTTGTAGCTTTTAGGTTTAGGTTTAGGTTTAAAGATCATTTATTCCCACTAAGAATTAACATTCACTTTCATGAGAACTTATAGAAAAATAAATACAATTATATGACAATTATATGCAATGAGCGCAATAATGAAAAAAAAAAAAAAAGGTAGATTGCATGACGTTCATTCTACAACATTATGCCGATATATCTTTTTTTTTTTTACAAAGTGGGTAGAATTTCTGCGCCAAGCTAAACTATACATGGATACGTTGAGTTACGTTGAATGGAAGTGGCTTCACATGGATGGACGTCGAACCAAGGTAAGTATGTTTTTATCTTGTATAGGTATTTGTACTATTATGTTATTACATTATTGAGGATACATAATATACGTATTGTGTTATTGCATTATATTACTTATTTTTTGATTATTATTATGGTTTATTATTTTATTGTATTATTTGTTACATTATTATACTGGATATAACAATTTGTGAAAATAAAAAAAACAATTAGGTATTATGCGAGAATGTTACGTTTGTACTCATACTGGAGTGCACTTACGTGAAATACAAAAACTGACTTCAAGTAGTAATTTTCTTAGCATGTCATATATATTACTTTTTATATGTATGTAATTGAAATAAAACAATTAAAACGGTTTATATTGCGTGTATTGTAACGAATGTAATTCCCGACGTTTCGAGCCATTTATTAGATTCGTTACAATACACGCGATATAAACAGTTTAAATTGTTTTGTTTCAATGTCTACAAGTCGCGAAAACATAAGAAAATACTATGCATGTAATTCTTTATTGTTTAAAATACGGCAAAGAAAACAGCTTACAAGAAAGCGGCGAAGCTACAAAGGCAAGCTATTATTATCATATTATCATTAAATACACTAAACAAAATCAAAAGCGCACTTTGTAGTACTAAAAAATGTTATCACATCAGAGTTTCGCCATTATCTATTACGTAAGTAGCTCCAGTAATACTCCGCGCGCGATCGCTCGCCAGATACACAATCAGGTCAGCGACCTCCTCACTTTCGGCCATTTTACCCAGTGGATAGTTCTTATCACGCGCCGTGTACAGTGCCTCCACTTCAGCTTTACTGAACCCTGCGTTCTCCGCAAACGATGTCTTGGTACCTCCCGGATTGACAGAACAAACTCTGACTCCATCACGAGCAAGCTCCAATGCCACACACTTTGTCAATTGGTCAAGGGCCGCTTTAGAAATGCAGTAGGGCAAGTAATCTGCATCTTTGATCGGCTTGAATGCCGCAACACTTGATACGTTCACTATGCAACCTTTTGTCTTCACTAAATACGGCGTTGCTAGACTCGTTAGTAAATATATTGATCGAACATTCACGGCCATAACCTTATCGTATGGTTCGACACCATCACGAATACTACCGCGCATTCCGACTCCCGCGTTGTTTACTAGCACGTCAATTTTGTTAAATGTTTCTATGGTTTTTGCGACAATCTTTCTGACGTCGTCGTCATTGCTTAGTTCAGCTTTGATGATGAGCGGCTTGACCCCTTTTTCGGCTTCACATTTTGCTGCTACGTTGTTTAGTTGTTGTTCGTTTCTTGCGACGAGGACGAGCGTGGCAGATTGTTTGGCGAACAGGAAGGCGGCAGCTGCTCCTATACCGGAACTCGCGCCAGTGATCACGACTACCCTCTTCTCGAAGTCCATCGTCGCCGATGCCTCAGTTGATACTGACTGGCGCTGGCAGCCGATAGCAGTATGTTTATGAACAAACAACTTTGACCTCGAAATACAACTGGCGAAGTCACTCATGTATAACAGATTAGATAATGCTTTCAATTGTTTTTTTCTACTTGATGAGATCATTAAACGCTTGTTAATTATGTAATTATTTGCTGCCCGTCGATTTCAATGCCTAACGATATAGATAAAACTAAGCAATTCGTTGAAAGTCGTAACATTCAATGCTTTGCGGAAGATGAATAAATAAAAAAAGTAGGATCGCAACCTTGGAAAACTAGTTGTAGAGATTGTCATCTGTTAGTTATTTAAAAGCTTTTAAACTACGATACTACTGTTACTTCGAGATATTACATATTTTAGTTCTCATATTTATAACATTATCGGGACTTTAGCGCGATAAAAATATATTGTTGATTTACCTCGACGTTCGATTTTAGTTCTCCCCTTAAAGTCTATTAAAAGTACGGCACCTTTTCATTTCACCATCAATCTGCATAATGGAAGTCTATACCAGACTTTTAATTAAGTTTTATATAATTAAAAAGTGTGGTAAAAAAACATCTAATAAAGTTGTGTAACGCATAGCAGGGATTTCCAACACGGTACAGTCAGCAGGCGTTTTCATTACTTTCACGTGCCCTGGGGAACTCGGTAGTGTTCACTGGTGTGTTTTAAGATACATGTTATTTTCGTGTGCTACGTAATAAAACTAAAATTTAATAATATTTGTAGTAAGTAGGTTCATAGTTTCTCACTGAGATATAATGGTTGTTTGAGAACAACTTCTGAATATATATATATATATATAAAGTTCAAACGGGCAGATTGCACGGAAAAACTTGACACTTCAAACTTGTTAAGAAACCATGACGTCATGACGACGATATTTACTCTGATAGTAAATTAACTTACTAGAATTAAAGCAAACGACATTTGAAACTAACAAATAACCCCGATTTCTGCCCTCACTCAGAAATATGTATTTTAAAACGAATTAACAATTCAGGATTCGGTTAATCCTTCGTCCCGACTCGACTTGCTCCAGTATTGGGGCAAAACTACGTAATGTCGCTCCTGAGTCATGCCATTTACATGAATGATTATTCAGGCATAGCTACATTTGCCGAGGCATGCGATTTTACACTCTCAAAACTAGGCATTAGAACAAGCTATCGATTGTGATGTCCCTGAGACCATTTCAAAGTTTATCTGGGCAGCCCGCATGGAAAGCATTGTTCGGACCCGTCAGCCTATGTTAACATGCTTCGGTTCTCGGCAGACATATGGTAAACATAACATCAAATTTAACGTTTGATTCGTAACTACTTATATTTTATAAAACACGTCCGGTCCGGATCAAACATAACAGTTAAGCACATAAGCAACGTCATCCCGCATCTTAATACAGAGAGAGAATTTTTGCACGCACGTGTCTGTATTGCAAGTTTAACAACAATTTTGTTAAATCGCACGCTTACTATACACGTCCCAAAATATCACCTTAACTAAAAGACATAGGGTTTAGTTTTGGGAAATGTCATATTCAGAATTGAGTCGCTTTAATTCTAAGCGTGCGAAATATTCCATTATTTTTGAATATACAACTTATAGTCATACAACGAGGAAATACAGCCATGCCCTTATGGGCACCCTGCCCAATGACAGCGTCTTAGGGATATTTATGTAGATTTAGGTTTTTAGGATTAGATTAGTTTAATTTATATTTCTGTTTACATTATTTTATATACCTTTTTCTTTGTTGTGAATAAATTTGCATAGGTATATAAAAATAATTTAAAGCTAAAATTTAAATAATCTAGATTAAGTCGGATACATTTATCTGATGTTTGAGGTCAGAACTGCAGTTAATAATTTGTTTAACACCGTTAAGGCTTTATTAAACCTACCAGATAAAGCTAAAACGCTTAATTATGTTCGAAATTAACTTTTTAATTAAAACGCGCCACACAGCAACGAGCAAGGAAATGGTTTTAAGATGGAATTAAGAGTTATGTGAGCAACATCGTAAGCAAACACATCACTTCACAAATATTTGCTCTTCGGCAATCTGGGAAATTGTTTTTAAGTTTATGTAGTTAAGGGAAAATTGTGATTTAAACAGGAAAATAATCAAAAGGTAGGTCTATCCTTAGTTAATGCAAAGTGTCTCTGTCGCTACATTCAACTCTTTTTCACTTACTTATCCTACTTATCTTACAAAACCTCCCTTTACTGCAAGCGTGTGATCTATCAATAACTGATAAGCCACCATATTATTCAACAAAGACACTGATACTTTTAAGAGCAAAATCTCATTAAAGATTTCTGCGAGACAAAAATTTAATTCCTGTCACTAAAGTGACAAAACGCTTAAATTTACAGCTAATTCCATAAAAAATTACAAAGTTAGCGGTATATTTACCCCGCGCAGCGGGCAGCGTCGCGGCCCCGCGGGTGGCGACATTCGTAAGTTAGGATTTTATCATAAATCTCCGCGGGCGCGATGGATCACTCCTTGAGAAGCACCCTTCTGCTCTCATCATTTATACTTTATTATTGGGGGCTTATGTACACCCTATCTTAATAGCTGCTTATGTATATCGTCATGCTCGTCTATTTTACCTGCACAGAGTTAGAGCTCCGTTTAATATTGTGGAAACTTAATGTGTGGTGGTTTTGATCATACAAACAAATATTTTAGACATAATGTTGTTTAATAAACGAAAAAATACAAGCAATAGAGCTTACTTTGATTTAGAATTGTTTTAAAGTCGTGATACCTCAGCGATATTAGCATAATACATTGTGTTTTAAATTTAACATTGGCGTTCATAATTCTCGTGGCTAATAAAACGTTGAATAATTATGAAATAACGAAGATTTCTAAAACAGATTACTAACATAAATAATTTAACACAGTTGACACAAAGTCGTCAAGCCAAGTTTACACAACCGAAATTGCAATTAAAACAAGCTGCAAATTAGTGACAACCCCTAAGATTTGCATATTTAAATTAGGCTTAAAAGTCTTCGTGGGAGCCGCAGCTGCCGCAGAAATCAATCAGCAAGCCTTTTGCGGCTTAAGGTGGACGCCTGATGTTACGGATTTACATAGGAGAGCATTTTCAACCAGCATATAAATTGTTATTTTAAAAGAGATCTGTCATAATGCGAACATCTAAGAAATAATAGAACTTTGCCTACGTCTGATATCCCTAAATGCTAAAGGCCGAACCACACAGGTCGTTGCGTTCGCGTCGCGTATGCGACACGGCTCCTTCTACATAGCTTCGCAGAGCTGCGTTACGTGCGCTCTCAGCTTTACGAAGCTAGTTGGATTCATGTCGTATAGGCGACGTATACTGCGAGGATTTATGCAAGGGTCAAGGGTTAACATTTGCTTGGCAAGCGTGTTTCATCTTAGACTACATTGACACTTTCCAGAAGTGTAGTTGCGGTCAATCGCAAGCTTATTTGCATTGCAGTAACAAAAGAACCACTTATAGATATTTATACTATGAAAATAATCTACACTATCTACACTAATCTACACTTATATAATAGATAGATAGATAGATAGATCATTTATTAGTATTAAACATACATTGTCATTGTTGTTGTTGAATAATCGAATACAAATTATATGTATATTATTGAATTTCCATTCAGTTAATTACATTAAATTAATAATATTGAGGAATTTCAATAAGTAGGGACAATATTAAGGAGTAATAGTATTTCGACATATTCACTCACTCATATAAAGAGGTAAACTTTGTTTGCTTGTTTTTTTTGTATGTAGGGGGTACTCTCTGGAACTACTGAACTGATTTCAAAACATCTTTTAGATAGAAAGCTACACTATCCTTGACGGACACAGGTTACTAATTCCACGCGAACGAAGTCGCTGGCGTCCGCTAGTATATTTATATATTTATGGATACTAAAAACATAAGTCTTACATACATTTTACTATATTTAGTTCCGAACTTCTTAGCAAAGAGTGTAGCAAAATATGCAGGCAAGTACGGTACTAAACAATAAATTATTTTGAGAATTAAGTCATTTATCATTAAAAGTACACGAAATTTATGAACCAAATTGTGTCTTGCTAACACCACGGATTTGGCTGTTTAAATATTTTTCTCTAATCCTCGGTCCTTGAATTTATCCGAAATTTATATTTCCCTTAAAAGTATTATTTGTAAAAATATTCTTGGCCTACATTATGTCTTAAAAGAAAGTGCGCGAAACACGACTGGCTTCCGTGTGTACCGCGGAACGCAGGAAATCTTTGCGGAAATCTCTCACACCCGATAACATTGAGAAACTTTCTGTGTTTATCTGCTTTGCGGCGTATTAGGATGGAATAGTCGATAAAGCGACGCCAAGTATTTCTTACGTTTTTTCAGAATAGTGAGTTAAGCTAAAGTTTGTAAAGTTTTTTATGCTCAATGCCTTTCTAGAGAAATTTTCCAAGCACTTGCTTATGGTTTTTCACTCAAAAACTACGGGGTTCTTTGCTGTCGATTAAAACTTTCTGGTAATAAAACTTTATTAAAGATCTTTATCACGTGACTCGCATGCTTGTTTGTCTCCCTTTTCCATAAAAAATAAATAAACATAAATTATTCAACCCTTCACATATGAAGCTAAAATATTGTGGCCGGCAAGAAAATTTAAGACTCCTATTCATCATACAATAATGCAAAGCAAGACGGGCAAGTACGACTCTATCCATCAGGCTCTCAAGGCCTATGACAAGCAGGCTTACTTCCTTCATGAATATTTATAGCTTTGTTTATTCCCGAAACCGACTTGTTTGAGAAAAAATATGTCTTAACTCGATTCGCTTTTGAACTTTGCGAATAATTGAAATATTAATAGCTCACGAAAAACAAGGCACTCGTTAAAAACAAATACGAATGTAAGGGTAACCGATATTAAATGAACCATGACATTCAAAACGCCTTGAGCTTTTTTAACGTTATTGTTCATATATTTTTTACTAGAAATATAAATATGTATACTGCCCCATTATATTTATTATATTTTTGAAAAACCAACACTTCTTCTAGGAAAAAGGAAATAAGATGACATTTGAGAACAAATATAGTTTCACCTACATCACAACTAAAGAGCAACCGTCTCACATTTTTCTGAGAGCTGTCAATATGTTTACCAAAAATTCTTTGACAAAAGACAGCCTTTGTTACTCGGCCCTTTTTGTTTTGCCCAACTTCTTTGATCAATCATGACAAATTGTGTTTTGTTTTAAGAGCACCCCGTAATGTTGCTTGACAGTTGTGGACTGAAAGTTTGCTTTTGTGGAGACAAACGAAGAAGTTTAAATTAGTTGAAGATGGTCCATCATTTTCAGAGGAAAAATTGATGTTGTTATTTTTCTAATTTATTTCCTGTACAACCCAATGTACCTATATTGTTTTGACCAACTTCAAAAAAACCGAGGAGGAAGTCCTCAATTCGATAAATATACAGTACGAATATATCGTTTATTTGGTCAAAAGTTTACTTAAAGTTAGATTAATTTTAACTACTATTAAATCACGATCTGTAATGTTTGCAAATCTAATTTGACGCAACAAAGCAACTACAGAATACAAATCTAGTTAGGCACACTACTACTAGGCTAAGTACAAATAGTAACTGTTGTGTATTTGTAAATACCAAAACGTTCTGATATCTGTCTGTCCGGCGGCCTTCAAGTTAAACAATATTTTACGTCGTCTCAAGAAGCGGCGAATGCCTTGGAGGCCGCGCAGGAAATATGGCGCGCAATAAAAATGTCAAGTCAAGTCATCAGAATGGAAAGCCTGAGGCGTTTTGTCGCCAGATGCGGCACTGAATCAATGAAAAACTGTTTTCTTGCGTGCCCCACATAGGCGATATATCAGGACGCGCTGGCCGAACCTTCCCGAAGGTAGGAAAAACTTTGCGCGAACGTAATAATGGCTTTTGTTATGTTTGTTGACGGGACAAATGCTGATCCGCGCACCTGCTTGCCTCGACACGAGAGACGGGTATTTTGTTGTGAATTTATTCTTAAGGCAGTGAATCAAATCCCGACCCTTATATTATAAATGCGACTATGCTCTGTTGTATCACATTGTTACGTCCACTTGCGGAAATAGATGAAAACGTTGAGTTAGGGATGGGCTCTACGAAAATATGTAGATACTATCCAGAATTAAATCAACAAACAACTTGGAGTATACTTAATTGTTTGCCGAAGAAGGTGTGTGTTAAATTCATCTACCAAACGTGGCTAGTGAAACATTTCAAATACAATAACTGACAAGTCCGCCAGAGAAACAAGGAAACGAGTTACTTCCTATCGGGTGCCATGTTTGCCACACACAATATTTTAAACAGGCAGCGTTGTACAGAACAATGAGTTCAGAACAGTTTTCATGTCGGAAGTGGCATTACACTGAACATTAGCCGTGCCGATAAGGCGCCGACACAAATTGGAGCCAGCACGCGACCGCTGCCATCGCATTAGACCAAAGCCACGATCATGACTTTATGAACTCAAATTTTGTGTAATTTGGCAATGTGTGCCTCCCGAATGTGTTATTGTCAAATGCGCTTTGATATAATAGCTAAAATACATCGATACTGTATGGCATCTGGGGAATTTACTCGTTAAAAAATAGTAAGGTCAAATAAGTTCGGGCTTCCTGTTCTTCAAACATACAATTTAAAATTAGGTCAGTGATGTAATAAAACAATTCCATAAACGGAGTGTAAATTATCGAAACGATAACTGCACAGCGCGCTGCAATTTATGCTCTTCTGCAGCCGTTGGCTATAAATTAGGATCTTAGATCATAAATTCGCTAAGGAAAATTCTGTAACAGAGGAACTCGTAGAAATAGAGAACTCATGAGCAAAACTATCAATAAAACGATTGCGTTCGAATAATATCTGCGTAACTTATTTTCCAGAATGCAAATAATAGTATTTTTTACAAACTTTTTCTAGAAAATGATTAAGGGATAAACAGAAATGTAAAAAATGCGTTTTACAGCTGAAAAGTGTGCCAGTTAGGCCGGCGACAGCTCCGTTAACATCTGTACGCGACTCCCTCGAGAAATCCTCCTGAAACGCTCGGGGCTTATTCCCTCCACGTTTATCTGTAAGCAATCAAACAAACGGCACGATAATGACATTAGAAGTTACGTCAGCTTTCCATATATCTCGGCGAGTGACGAGTTTGGTAAATTGCCTTAATATGTAATACCGCTAATACTATAGAAGTTTACTGTTTGAGGTTTAAATGTTCGGTAAATTGAAGTCGAAGCGTCGTTAAAAATGTTATGACTTCACAACTATCGTCTCGCGATGAACAAAGATGGTTACTGCTTGAAAATTCCTATTTGACAACTTTACCAAAAACAATATTGTCACAAACATCCGGTTTTTAATGCATGTTAATGCAGCATGATCAAAATGAACAAATTAGATTCCCGTGAACTGATTTTCATTTGTATAATGAATACGAATATTTGCATTTGATGGATGTCGTATTTAATTAAGTATAATAAGTATTTTTTTATCGATATCCGTGGTTTAGTACCCATAGTACAAATAGTTTAGCTTAGTTCGTTGAATTCGTGCTTATTGATCTTTTTTAGCTTTTTTTTTCAAAAATGAAGGCAATCATGCAAATGGGTATCTGATGGTAAGTGATTACAGATGCGTTACCAACCCAGAGGGCTAAGAAGGAATACATCTTATGCTCGTAACTTCACTAGCTGTCTTGCTCTCCACGCAGAGGCCTTTTTTAGCTTTACGAAAAAGGTACACAATGACCTTACAAGTAAAAAGAAATATTTATCACTTTACCAAAAACTAAAAAAACAAAAAAAATAAGTTTGATTTACTAGTAGACCTTTAGTAGGGAACGGTATTCACCATCTAGCAAGTGAATTGCCTTTCTTTTTATTAACAGACTTCAAAAAAGGAGAAGGTTTTCAACTCAACTCATTCTGAATATTTTTTATTTAAGTAAGAAAAATACAAATAGGGTACATTCAATCAAAATTCATTTCCAGTGCATCCTCCTTGTTGTGTCAAAACGTCAACTGCATGTTGTGTGTGTGTCAACTGCATGTGTCATTTAATAAAAAATAATGAAAAGTCCGCATTGACTACTACCAATAAAGCCCAAAGCGCTGAACTCGACGATTTTAAATTTTTACGACTGTTTGCCCCTCCCTTATGATGTGAGGGTGCGAAGAACAGATAAGGAGGTATTCAGGCCATAAAGGGGTTAAAAAAGTAAAGCACACAAGAACCGGTTTTATGGAGTTCGCTACTTCGCATAACATGGCATTTGAATACAAATTAGTTTAATTATAACCTTTATCGCGACCCCTCAGGACACAAAATCTTATCACGCAATAAGACGTTTTATGCTCTCTTGATTTAGGTACTAAAATGTGCAAAATACTTGGCCTTTATTTGTATGCATCTGGGGCAACTATATGCACATTTCGACTCTTTAAGTTTTTCCTCGAAGGAGCGAACAAAACCTAGAGTCCAAACTTTTAATGTATAATAAACCACGTGGTTAAAAAAAATCGTCTCTTTTTAGGGTATTGTATAGTCAACCAAGTAATTGCTTCACCACTTTTTAACTTTATCCCTTTGTAATACGGTCGAAAGATGGTTAGGCAATTTCTTGGTCGACTATACCTCAATCGGTAAAAGTGGAACCCTTATATCACTTCGTTGTCCATTTGTCAAAACCCTTTGTATCCAGAACGCGTAAAGATAAGGTTTAAGTTGGGTTTAAGTTAAAATTAATATCAAGTAGTTAGTCTGTGGTCCCTTGAAGCTGAAAAAGTTTCAAGCCAAAAAACGCGATCAAAAAAATTCCACCATAGTGTAGCATGTTTTGACACGAACTCTAGAATAAAACAAAACCTATGGAGTAATTCCCTTTGATCTCGAATCATAAAATTCAGAAAGAAACAAAGTCTTACAGCACGTAAATCCGAACAATTCAATCTGTAGCTAAATAAAGAAAAAATAGTACGATTACAAAGTTACAATTTCATTTTGAAAATTAACTGTGATTCTATCGCTGTACCTAAAAAGTGATAATTTTTTCAACTACTTAGTTAAGTTGATTTTTCAATCATGTAAACTATAAACAAAGTCGATGGACCCCTCGGTGCGAGAATCACACTCACACTTATTCGGGTTTTAATTGTTTATAGAGTCTATTCACCTAAACTTGTCTTAAGTAGTAAACAACATCCTAACCTAAGATTTTAGTTTGTGCCATCAAAATAATGTATATATCTTGTAAATAAAACATTCTAAAGCAACACATTATAAATCACCTCTACTATTTACAGCCTCAACCTTTTATTTAGGCGATAAACGCTATTTAGGTAACAAAATATGAAATTGTAGGTTAGGATTTTGTTTACATGATAAGACAACTGTAGATGAATAGACTTCACATACTTCTATAATTTCAAGTGACATTGAACGTCCTTCGCAACTAAACCGTATATCAAACAGAGATTCTCATCATCCTATACAAACTGAGCGGCATTTCAAATCGAGCATTATGCTTGTTCAGTCCGTCTTGGCGCTGACGTACCTACATTGTCATAATAGTAATGTGGACTCAGCTTCGGCTGTTGTTGTGACGTAAGATGAGAAATCCAGATTATATTCCATCCAACATCACGCCAGAGCAAAATGTAACAATAAATTTGTCAAATTTTACTATAGGTACTTAAACTGTACCCTAATCTAGCGACTCTATTCGTGAAGTTATATGGGCAAAGAAGATCAAAGTCTCGTATTCAAACTTAACTGTCCAGCAACAAAAAAAAGAGTAAAATAGGAATGTTGGTATTTTTTATGTTCACAGTCAGTTCGCATGCATAGAACCAAAAGGAGAACTGACTGCCGAATACTGCCCATAAGAAAATCGAAGATCCAATCTTGGCATAATGTGAAACTTTGTAAAACTATCGTCATATTCAGAAGTATTAAAATTTAAGAAAATACTCTAGTCACGTATTTAAATCTGATCATCATCTTCGTGGTTAATAAATAAGTGATAAATAAGTCAGTGATCCATTTATTACAATATCGATGGTGGAAATCTCAAATGTCGTAAGGGACATGCCTTTTAATGGCCCTTACGACATTTGAGATTTCCACCGTCGATATGTGAAACTTCGTCTTAATAAACACTGTATTATCGCTAACATAATACTATGAAAAGCTGTCTTCCAGTTGTAAATGTGGTGACATAACATATTAACTATCGCAGCTAAAACGCTTAAAAGTTTTAAATAGCTTTGTGGACTGAGTTTTATACGTCTAACTAACAATTCAACTAGAATGAGTGCCAAAAGTTCCGACTAGAACTCCTAATGAATCGTTTTTCTTAAAATTTAGACGGATTTTCAAGCAAAGCCAAAGGATTTTCTATTTTTCAAACGTTCGCCGAAAAACGAGGGCTATTGATTGAGGCTCATGTTTGCCTAGCAATGCGATTTGGATGCAGATTTTTCGTTTCTTTTCATTCAAGTGCCCTAGCTGATTTTGGGGACTTGGTTATAACTCAAACTACAGTCTATAGCATCTGTAGTCCTTTTTATACCGAAACCTATTAGTAAGTAAACTTCATCGTTAGGTTTGATAATTCGAATAGAGTATTGGTTGTAATGATCCGACTACAAAGAGGGTGCGAGCTCGATTTCCGTGACAAACATTTGTATGATGGATATGAATGCTTGTACTTGTATCTTGGATAATAATATTATTATAATATAGCGACCCGCCCCGGCTTCGCACGGGTACAATCAATTTTAAGACTCATTTTTCTACACCTTCGGTTACATTGTTCAAATTTTACCAAGGATCCCTAATTTTTTTCAAAATGAAATGTAGCCTATGTCAAATTGGAAGAATGTAGCATTCTATTGGTGAAAGAATTTTTTAAATCGGCCCAGTACTTTTTGAGCCTATTCATTACAAACATACAAACATAAAAAAATAGGTACAAATCTTTCCTCTTTATAATATAAGTGTAGATGTAGATGTATTTAATTTTCTGTATGTATAAGTATATCCTTATCCAGCACCCCATAGTATACTTATACGTTTTGATTAGTTTGGGACTAGGTCAATTGGTAAAAAAATACCAAAAAAATATTTTTTTTATCACGCTTATTTTTAAGTGAAAACTACAATTAGCTATTAAATTTATATGCAGGCATTTAACATACAAGACAAATGATTTATGTAATTTTTTGACAGAAATCTCAATGTTTTTACCGCTGATTTAATCGCATACTCGTAGCTGCCCGATCGGATACTGGCCAATTCTAAATTTACTACCCTGACCAATCTCAATACGGCTAGCGACGGTCATCGGCTAGAATTAGTATTCTCTAGTGATTACTTTCTTTGTACACCTTATCCCGTTGACATAAAGCTTGCTTCCTCGTTATTGGCCCATCGCACAATAAAAGCTCGATATCATTAGAGCACGAAGCTCTGATGTCACGCTCGAGAAGGCGATCGATAGCTCCACATTTTTGTTCCAGCCGACAATCCGGTAAATATCACATCTATGACAGCCGATATTAGTTTCCTTGACTGCTGTAATGAAATCGTTTACAATGTCAATATATAACTTTCTGTTTGTCTAGGACCGATTGGTTGAAATATCGGGAATATTCCTTCGAGATTCTGACAAATAACAGTTAAGAGTATAATGAAATTGGAACCAATTGTTTCTAAAACAGTATTTCATTTTAGCTGAAGCATGTCATAAGCATTGTCAATTTGGTACGTTTGTTGATATCGTCAGATTCTGTTAATTTTGTGTTCTATTTTTGTGATATACTCTTTAATTTTATTGTCGTTTTGTACAAAAGATGAGAACTTTATTAAATATCAAAAACACTTTTAGTACAGGAAATTATCTTTGCTATTTATTTTTTAAATTTATATTGCACAAACTTAAGTATGAAATGTACAGAAGGTGGATTTAAGTCCGAGAATGCCTTGAGGCAATTAAGCCTCAATACATTCTCTACCAGTCAACCTGTAGGCAAAGCAGAAAAATTTGAGCTATGGCATGATTTATGTTTAAAAATGAATTAGAATGACATATCATTTGTTTTTGTGCACTCGACGCGACGTGAGCAGGCTAGTATAAATATGCGTAGCTCCAAAAACCCTCCTGCCTAACCAATTAGATCATCCCAACCGCTGTCCGGTTGTAATTCATCTTTTCAAACTTTATCGCTCAACCGTCGTGAGAATACCGGACCATTGAGTAAACAGTTTTACACCGGCTAATAATGCGGAAAAAATGCTATGTGATAGATAAGGGTTCATGCGACAGTCTCGTGTCAATTGTCAGTATAATATTCGTATTTTGATATAATCCTGTTCCGTTTTCTTTTATTCGTTCAATTGTCAGTTGATATTTTTATAATCCGTCATAGCCTGTACCACTTTTTCGTTTCTTTTATACCCACACTTATAGACTTTGTCTAAAAAACGTCTTTATTATTGTTTGTTGTGTATAAATGTCGCACATTCTAGTTGAATTAAAAAGTTTTTTCTACACAAACGGTAATCATCACTAAGCCTTTGTTATTACCTAAGAACACAATCATTGTATTAGGTGTTCGAAAAGTGACTAGAAAATATCCTACGGTTAAATCTGCGACCTGGAACGCCAATACATAGCACATAGGTAAGTAAAGTGGAGTCTGGACGGTTTTCTGCACAGTTACCTCTCGTGCGGCACTCAATGATCTACATGAATGGAGTGTCCGGTAGGTCTTTTCAAAGTTTATCGCGCACCACGGTTGAGGGAGCGGGCACAATCGCAGGCCTTGAATACCCCAGGTAAATGTGCTTTGCTATCTAAATACGAAGTGTTGTATGGTAATTTAGCGAACCTGGATGGAGCTAATAAATAACGTTTGCATAACGATGCTCTTGGTTAAATAAAGTCTGTTAACAGTACCCGATGTTTGAATTGATCTGGACACGACACTGGTGAATTCACGGCGTTAACGCCAAAAAATCAAAAGAAGAAGAATAAGAATAGATTTGTCAACGGGGCCACTATCTAAGACCTTTTTCTATCCACTGCTGGACGTAAGATGTCTCCAATCGTTTGTGTTGGCGGTTGCACTGATCCCCTGTGTAACTAAATAGTTTTAACGGTGTTTATTTAAGATAATTATGAAAAAATTGTGCTAAATGGTCATTTCGTTTTCGTCTGTCGTTTGACAAAACTAGACACACTTTTTCATTGTAGCGAGTCTCAGTGAAGCGTGTGTTAGAAAAGTGCAAACGAAACATTTAAGTACTTTTTTTACGGTTCTATGGTCAAACTAAGAACCCCTAATAGTTTCATCATGTATCCGTCTGTTTGTCTTTATGTCGTAGTCAAAATTAGTTTTCTCAAAAACCACCAAAGTAGAAAAGACAAAGCTAGTACACAAAATAGAAACACAAAATATTATGACCCACGCACAGGGATCGAGAAATATATGCGTATATATATTAGGGTAAATGTCAAACATGTAAAGGAGTATTTTTTTAACCTAATCCTATAACATCGCGAGGTACCCTTACCAGACATTAAAGAGTATTTTCTGTTCTTATCATTTCTAGTATTAAGAGTATTCGTCGTTTAGTAATCGTTTAGGAATTCATCATCATCATCATCACCATCTCAGCCACAAGAAGTCCACTGTTGAACATAGGCCTCCTCCATGGATTTCCAAAGTCACCGGTTGGAAGCGGCATGCAGCCAGCGCCTTCCTGCCACCTGTATGAGGTCATCGGACCATCTTGTGGCTGGTCGTCCTACGCTGCGCTTGCCAATACGCGGCCGCCATTCTAGAACTTTTCGACCTCATCGGCCATCAGTTCTCCGTGCTATGTGCCCTGCCCACTACCACTTCAACTTGCTGATCCGCTGGGCTACGTCGGTTACTTTCGTTCGTCTGCGGATCTCCTCATTTCTGATTCGATCACGCAGGGAAACTCCAAGCATAGCCCTCTCCATAGCTCGTTGCAACGAGCTATGGAGTTTAGGAATTATTTAGGTCTAAATGTTAAATCTGACTAGGTTGAGCTTGAGGACTAGCTTGAGGTTGCAGGTTCAATTCCCGGAAATGGCAAATGTTTGAATGATAAAATGAATATACCTATAATTAATCGTGAATGTTAGGATTTTTCTGTATTATTGTACGTATGTATATCCGTTGTCTAGATTCCAAAGTACTTCTACAAGCTTTGTTTAGTTGAAATATGAAATATATTTATTCAAAAGTAATTCAAATACTCATGGCTTTGGGTCCTGAGCTAGGATTTCCTGTGTTACAGGACCCAGTAAACCCAGGTCCCAGTTGGGGACTAACAATTCGTGTGAATCTTTCCAAGATAAAAAATGAACGCCCTCCCATCCGCAAGCTATTAGAACTACAAGTGTTAAAATTTAGATAATATCTTAAAAAAAATTAAAGTGGATTACAAATAACTATAAGCATAAAACATACCGAGCTAATTCTTTAAAACAGCTTAAGAAAATTGCTTCTTTCGTTTGTAATTACGGCTACAAAACCCTACAGCGAACACCCTACATGCTCTTGCCCTGTTTTGTGCTCAGAATAAGTACCTACGTAAAGTAATAGTTTTTATCTACACATATATCATAAATGCTCTATAATGCGTTCAGAAACCGTAGGCAATGACCAGCATTATAACAACCAATATTATTATGAGAATTTTTCTAATTTTGTTTCTATATTTGTTCAAATTCATTTTTTATTACATTATTTTAATGTGTACAGTCTATAGATATTTAATAGGTACCTAGCACTAGTAGCTAGTAGCAATGCAGGTATTGCCCTATGGCTTCTGAACCCATCATAGAGTAGTACTTATGATATGTGTGTAGATAAAGTAATGTATGCCACTGTACATAATTAGGTCTTAAAACACTCGTGTGATCCTATTATGAAACTCGCTGACGCTCGTTTCATAAAACCACCCTCGTGTTTTAAGACCCAGCATTATGCAACAGTTGCATAAAATACTAGTAAATGATATAATTAATATATATAAGACTAATGCAGTCTCACATTAAATTATGCCTACAACGATGCCCATTTAATTTATGAAAAACCTTAAGATTGTAATTGTATTTCACGGACTGGGATTATTATTTAATCTACGTCAACGTTTACCCGGATCATTAGCAAATAAAACTTTGTGCTGGCTCAAGGTTTACGTTTTATTCGAGTTTTTATCCAAAGAGTCTTAATATTAATATACGTTTTACAGCATTTTACCTTTCGTTTTCCTTCTCGCATCATTCTTTCAGCCATCCCTCGTTTCAGTCGTTTCCGTTCTCTTCTCTTTGCCTTGTACGTAAATCCAATTTGGGTCTACATTTTTATCGGTATGATATATAAAGTCTCGGATAAAAGGTCTCCTTTGTGTTTGTTTTTTTGTCTCAACTTTAATGTAGATGTTTTATCAAACACGTTAAAAATCTTCGCACAAACATTAGGAATGCACGTATGAATGTAACAAGTCTAAATCAGGATAAAATAACATGTGTATAGCTTACCAAATTTATGGTTAAAGTAGGTATGTGATCTCGTCAGGAAAACTCTTAGCACAGAGTTGAGTTGCTAATGACAAACAGAAAAAGTAAACGAAACCGTTAAATGGGTGCAATTTTTTTACTTAGCTTTGCAGCAGAAAAACAAAGGAACACAAATTACAGGACGAAATTCAAGCCAAGTAACATCAAAAATGGTAGGTTTTAAGTCTAAAGTAGGTACGTGGTATCGCCAGCATTACGCTTGCAAATTGTTCGACGCAGGTAGCGAATATCGTGTTACGCCGTCGATGCATCGGCATTAGCATACCGATGGGCTGCAAATAGGAGGCGAGATAAAAATGCGCTGTAAACCGCTGTTAACGATCAAAATAAATTTTATATGCATTTAAAATCGGATTTTGTGAGGCGAAACTGTCCCAGTGAAAACGGAGATTTAAATTAATAACGCTAGAGATAGTCGTCAATATTTGAAAATAAAATTCGCAGTACCAATATTATTTTTCTGTGTACAAAAATATGAAATAGTTATTTTTTAATTTTTATACGACGCATTAAAATAAATGCAACCTTAAACTTAATAATTATAGTGTAATGTATAAAATTAAAGATTTATTAGTATTTACAAAATTGGTGCGCTTGCACTGTTGTGTTCTGGTGTGGAGAGCAAGACAGCCGGTGCAATTACTGGCAAAAAAGGTATTCCATCTTAGCACTCTGGGTTGGCAACGCATCTGCAATCTCTTTGGTGTTGCGGGTGTCTATAGGCGGTGGTGATCACTTACCATCAGGTGACCCACTTACTTGTTTGCCTTCCTATTTCACAAAAAAGTTACAAAGAACTGTAGAGGAAGGAGAGACGATGTGTTAAGTTAGGTTAGGCAGTGATGTGAAAATGCTAATGGATATGCTGATGACGGCTACCAGCGTTGGGGAAATGATAATGACAATGACAAAAACTATTTTTCAAATAAGCTTTCTTGACTCTTAACATGTCTTGTGAAACCTTGTCTTCCTTAACAGACCTGTGAAAATCAACAAAAAGTTATTACCTAGATCTCTCGTAATATGTATTTCGTAGAATTTCAATTATATTTTCAGATACTTATAGACGTCTCCACGCACAAAGAAGGAAAGTGAACTCGCATTCATCCCCCGTAAAGAAAAACGTATTCGGGCGAGAATAAAACGCTAGGCAACTTGCACGTTTATACAGCGGGCCGGGGAGTAGTAAATCATTTTAATAATTGATCCTGGTTGAAATATTCATGAAGTTCCAGTGGAAGGATTCCGGGAGGAAACCGGATAAAAATGCTTTGGCTCCAAGAATATTATTCTGAGCTGACCGTTTTGTACCGATTGATCTTTTTGCTTATAATATTGCTTAATACTAATTTCATTATAAAAAGTATTTAAGGTTAGAACCTGGACTTTATTAAACATAGGGGGAAGGTTCTTTATTATAGTAAATGTTGTCTAGTACTATGTTTAAGCTCGTTTATAATGATCTAAATCTGCATGTCAAAATAAGTTAAAGAAGCTCTGCTTCTATGTGCATTACTGAAATAAATAACGTTTATTTAAATTTGGTATTGCTGCACTATTAATGTTAATTTAACACAATTACACTTGATGAAAATTAAAAAGAAAAATATTTCATTCATGCAATTTTAAGAGTTTTATAAAAGCATTTTTTGTCCGTGTCGCCTACACTAGGCTAGGCCTGTCTCGTAGAATGACACTCGACCTGATTACCTATTTAAAATGTACTACTCAGCCGTTAAAAATTATAGCTACTGTTATAAATGAAAGAATATAAATTATAAACAAATATTTTGGGACAATTAACACCCATGAACATAGTCCCAAATTAAGCAACTAAAGTTACTTGTGTTTTGGGTGCTAGACAACGGATATACATACTTATAACGATAAATATATACTTAAATACATATATAACATCCGAGACTCGGGTACAGGCATTCGTATCAGCATACAGACATTTGTCCCTCCCGGGAATCGAATCCGGAAGCTCGAGCTTTCTAGTCAGGATCACTAACCACTAGGCTATCCAGTTGTCTAAAAAAAGTTAGGATTGTCATTTTAAAGGTTAAAAAGTGAGATATGGTAATCCAATTCATTACTTACTTAGCTTAAAGCAACGTGGTTGATAACACGGTAAATTTGATTCAACAGAGATTTATTAAACTACACTTTTCAACCATATCAAGATGAAACCGCTCAACTACGCGTTGTCAAATAAAATACGAATAACGTGACTCCAGTCTCCAAGGAAATTTGGTAAGGAAATGCCGACCCGGTCGGATACGTGTCTCTGAATAATATGCAGAAACGTTAAGTCAGGTCATTAGGGCACCGACCTCGAAGGGATTTCGGGAACCTTGCAGTATTTGCTTGTTATAGTTATAATAAGTGTACTGTTCGAATATGATATCGATCGTAATTTTTTTATACCTACTCAAACGGAACACTTATCACAAGAAGGTACAGTATACTCGTATAGCTAGCACGACACACTCTGACTTGTTTTCTCGCTCAATGCGTCTCTTTCTAACTAGCCCTGTAGAACAGAGACGCGTTGACGGTGAAAGAAAAAGAACAAGCGTGCTAACCGTTCTTGTGTGACAATAGAGAAAGAAATGTGCGCAACAGTCAATCTTCCATTTAAACCTTAATTCCTTATTCATATAAAGTTTACCAAGGTTTGCTAATTGACACATCTTTTGTTCTTTTCTATCGAAGATAAACGTCACACAGAGATAGAGACGAAATGTGTGTTAGGTAATGTAGGTTCAGCCCTAACACGACTGCTCAAATATAACTTGATTCTCCGTTCGGCTCTGTCTAAATAGTGTCAATAGAAAGGGACACATATCTCTATCGTTAGATAGTTTATAACAAAGTCTCTATCCGTTCCTGTTTGCCTTCATGAGTCCTAAACGGATTGTGATACGGTTTTCACTGTCATTTAGGGATTATTTTACAGAAGATCGTCAGGTACCTACATTACATCTTGATTGTACAATGTACCCGTACAAAGCCTGGGCGGGTCGCTAGTCAGAGATAAACTTAACCTGCCTGGTCATATTGGGGTCACAGGGCATATTCTTAAAATTATTTGGTTTTATTTTTCTTTCGGTGTGGATTTTTTTTTTGCGGCAAAGGTCTGGTGACCAGATAATGCTACAAAAATTAATAAATGAATAAATGGTGATAATGATAATGATAATAGAAATAGAAATAGAAATAGAAATCATTTATTTTGAGATAACAACAACATTATAGGTGTACACATACAAATAGGCCTTAAATCTAGAAAAAAAAAAATAAGTTGAGAGTTATCCCAAAAAAGGAGTCCACTCAGCATGTGTCGAGGCACAAAGTGCAACGACGCTGATTTTCAGTGGATCCGAAAATATAAAAAAATATATTTATGTATGTATTTAAAAATAGAATAGGTAACCATAAAGAAACATTATTTAGCAAAAATATGTGATGATGTTTTACTTTAGTAAAACGTTTTAGTAACGTAGGCAATTGGTTGTTCTCTTGAATCGCAAAAAATCTCCTTAATTGCAATTTCTACGGGCGGGATGTAATCTAAAACCCTGAAAATGACGTGAATGAATCTTTAATATACTGTTTGAATAACAATGGGGCGCAATTTGCTTTAAGTGTAAGAACGTTTGTATTAAAAGGCCGCTGAATAAGGCGTCCATTGAGATGAATTGATTTTCCGAATTTTAATTTCTATTGTTAGGTCCGGAAATATGTCCAATTTGCATACTTGACTTTAAAATGCTTTCCTTAATTAAATTTGACGAAATATGACATTTTCAAGTGACATGATATTATGATTTTATTGTCTAAGTTTGGTGATAAAGTGCCAAGTAGTAGTGCTGACAAATTGAAGCTATTAACATAGAAAACATTTATAAGATTGCTTTGTAATTTAACTAATTGAAAGAGAACTTTAGTGCTGCGCCTTATCAGGAACTTGAAAGATTGGTAGAAAGCAAAGAGCATCATTATAAATTATCGGCCCCGCATGGATCCAGACATTCAAGTAATCTAAGAAGCATTTCCATTCTTCGGGAAAAGAAAAGTGAAATAATAGGTATCAACGTTCTGAGGGAGTACTCGACCTGGGTGGCCCTGCGAATACGCACTGAGGACTAGCTTCTTCAGCTGACCCTGGCTCGGTTACTATTCTCCTAATGATAGCCATACTTCTCTTAAGACTTAAAATTTCAAATATTCCGTTACTAAAGCTTTTAAGTGTAACATTAGCATTTAACGTAACGCCGCGCGAACTAAGTTTTTTAGAAGGAATAATTTCGTTATGAAGCTTTCACTGACAGGTGTAATTTCTTTTAAATGGCATTAGAGTCAGCTCGTTCAGCTATATACTCAGGCATGGGTTAATGAATTGGTTTCTCTAGTACCTAATGTAGTACGCAAGAAAAATTAAGAAATGGTCAGTATTTTTTAAACTATTTTCCAGGCAACAACTCGTCAAAACGAACAAGGGTTTATTCTAAATCATATTCAACCTTGTTTGTCTTACGTAGTTAACAACATTTTAACCTAAAATTCCAGTTTATATCGTCAAAATGTTGTTTTATGTTTAAATAACACACTTTAAAGCAACCAATTATAAATCACCTCCTTTATTTACAGCCGTGATTTGTTATATTAATGCTATAAACGAGGTTTAGGTAACAAAAGTGAAATTCTAGGTTAGAATTTTGTTTATATGTTATCATGTAAACAAAATTCTTGTCTTATGACAAGTGTGAATGAACAGGAGTTAAACTTAGATTTTAACCTACATGATACTATTTAAGGCCTGGGCCTACTGTTAAACATTGACGTCGACGTCAGCGTAACTCATTATAGTGAACTCTTTCCGCCACTATAGTGTGTCAAAAAGACTACTACAGTGTTTAATAGGAGACGTAAGCCTAAACCGGGTGAATTTAATTAGAACCAAAACGGAATACGTCACCCTGAGAGGTGTTAAAGGAAAAACATGTATCAAGATATATCAAGGCGCAGGTGTCACCGAAATGTATGTCCTGTTTGTATAGCTAATGGGCAACCCCGCACTTGACAGGAAATGAGCGGCCCAAATGTAGGTAAAGCCACGTTCAAACACAACTTCTGACGGAACACCTGCCGTCTTGCCTTTCATAGATGTCACATACACTTGTACAGTCCCTGTCTACTCGTATAAAATATTAGTTATTAAAAAAGGCCAATGTCTCCTGTGACACCTAACAGGTGTTAAGTTGACGTTGCTGCAGATTATTTTAAAAATAAATTCATGCAATGCACGTACTGTATTACTTATGATAGTTACAGAAGCTTTCATAGATCCAATGTACATGTAATTTCATCATTACATCAGCGTCCATAAGAGAGCTGAAAGATCTATTAAAGGAGATGAAAATTGCGATCAATCTTTATTTTAATTTAGATGACCGTTTAGGTTTTAGATCAACTAATTTCAGTAAGAAAGCTAATGTAAACAACTGACCTCGGTCACATTAATACAAACGGATCACTCACGTATTTGAAGTCTAGTAATTATATTATTAAAAACCGAACTCGGTTTTTGTACAAAACATTAAATTCGACATTTCATCAAAGTTACAAATATCTGCAAATTTTGTGGCACTAGAAAAGTTAATGGAACGTGTACCAGTGACCCGTTTCACTAAGCTACAAGTTACAATTTTACAAGTCTAAACCGGCAACATTGGTCAATAATGACCAATGGCAATGGGCATAATGACCAATGTTGCCGGTTTAGACCTGTAAAATTGTAACTTGTAGCTTCGCAAAACGTGGCACAGGCCGTAAAAACTACCTAGTGCATAAATTAGTAATTAATTAGTGCATTACGTTACAGTATAAGATACAGTGGGCACATTGAGCATAATAATAATTAATATTATTTAAAATTTTATAATCGATTTTTTTTAAAGGGTAAACGGCAAAACGCAAGGCACGGAATGCTGATTTTGTAGGTTCGAGTTAGGCCATTACCCTAATTTTTCTTTGTGTTCTCATTCATTAAATAGCATTTTAAATTTAATTTGAATATTATTTAATATAAAAAGTACTTTCAATGTTGCTTGTTTTACAGTAATATTGACTTCACCTACAGTATCTGTCTTTTCTTCCTTTTGTTAGTTCGTAAAACACATTTACCGATTAAATTACAAAAGTTTGAACATTTTCACGTGACACAATACGTGCTAGTGTGAAACTAGCATTATTTGACGAGCGCCTAATGGAAGAAACCTCTGCCTAACTTGATACCCACTGACCCAATTTTGATTTTGATTACACAGTACATTGCACTAACGACAAGGGACTCAACCTACAATCTTTATTTTAACGTGTAACCGTTACGTTGGTCAAGAAATTTTATATTGTAACTGAGCTTTATTTCTCATAGCCGGTGCTTTTTCCCCTGTACTATGTTTTTCATATATTATTCCTTTATTGAGTCCATTGTCAAATTGAGATCGTTTTGTTATGAATAGGAAAGGATTATGCTTAATATCATTGTGATATCTGTTTCCGTGATTGAATTTATGAATACCCGATTGTAGGTATTGTTAAATAAACTCCTTTTTAAATCGGTTAAAATAGTAAACTTACAAGTGCTACATATATATTAGTCACGTTTTTGTATGGAAAACTTTACAATATGTCAAATTCTAGCACTTGTAAGCTTTGAGATATTGGGGCAGATCTTCCATCTCACTAACTCCTTTTAAATAATATATTCAAGCTTGGGTTTACGTATATTTTGTTTTAGTATGCACGATGTGTTAGGTTTACACGAGTTTAATAATTAATGCTTGCAACTTGCATTATTACCCTGTAAACATGTCGTGTGAGTGCCTTATAATGGAAAATAATAGAAATCGATCCTATTTACTAATCTACAAGCGGCTACAGCCACCAATAACTGTTATTAAAGAATTTAGCTTGGTCATACTACATACTAAAAAAATGCACGAACAGTCAACCAAACCGATATGCGGCCCCTGTCGCAATGAGTCATCGCTGTAACAATTATGGAAAGCCATATTAACATTTATTATGAATAGGTTCTATAGTGGCACAAAAAAAAAATAGTTTGACCAAACTGACAAAATTTCAAATCAAACAAACTCAAACAAACTTGATAATATTATTGAACGTCTTAAGAGGCTCCAGTCACTAAAAAAAGCATATACTCTTTCTAACCACTATCGTGTACAAGAGGGATAAATGCTTCATGTTTGCGATAAACGCAAGCTTGCTTCGAGCGCAGGTAGGTACTATCTATAAATGTGCATAACTTGAACACTTGACATTTTGAACAGAATAGAGCCCGTCCCTCATAAAACAAATAAACCCATCTAAACTCCAGTTTTCTGTTTTCATCTTGACCTATAAACTCCAGCTTTTACAACATAAGTTAGGGCTACGCAAACAATCAACTAAATAGGTCGTAAACTCCTCCTGGGCGAATCTCGAAACTGAGTTATGACTCCTCGAAGATTTACGTCCGAAAGATTGACTTTATTCGTTAGGCCATTCGAGTAAGAGCGGCCATTAAAGAGGCAGTATTCACAAAACGGTGTTATCACTGAGCGAGAGAGATAGAGATAAACCGTGTCGAAGAATAGGCCTTGGTACTTATCGCGTCCTTCAGGCGTTTCGTTTCCGCTAAAGGTTTCGACAACCCTAAGTGACAATAGCATTAAGATATTGGAGTAATGTTCCGAAATGAGAATTGGAATTGATACTCTGTTGGTTGCAGATTTTTGATGTTTTGCCGTGCACACGACAGAAAAAAACTTTTTATGTTATTCTTTTGTAATAAACGTAGACAACAAAGTTGTTAAAGTATTGAATATCATTTTAGATTTATCTAAAGAAACTTTACCTTTACTTAACCTTTACCTTTTTTAAATTTTACTTTGGTGGCCTCGAATGTTTGCTCAAAAATGTAAATGCCTAATGAATCTACATAATATTTTATATTTTCGTATGTATTAGCAAGGTAATTATACCAGTGGCTGTCACGCGAAGGATAACAAATAAATAAATTATTAAAATATCTCTGGACAATTCACACCAATTGACCTAGTCCCAAGCTAACCTTGTGTTATGGCTACTAGACAACGGATATACATACTGAAATACATATAACATCCAAGACTCGGGTACAAATATTCATATTCATCATACAAACATCTGCCCTTCCCGGGAATTGAACCCGGAACCTCTAGCTTCATAGTCAGGGTCACTGACCACTAGGCTATCCGGTCGTCTGAATAACTTTACTAGTATTTGACATCATTGTCTCTTATTTTTACTCGTGTGTTTCCGTGTCTTCTTGTCATCTATTGGGTCACTGTCACGTACTAAGACACACTTCAAGTGTCGGGACTCCATTTATAACGATATTTCTGTAAATCATTGCCAACAAAGTAATTTCACCCTACTTTTACAATAACGTTCTTCAAGATAAGAGGCCCCTAATATCAATTAAATCAATTTTAATATTAAGGCAGATGTCCTTAGAGACGCGGTGGAAGAATCACGACTGAGCCAACACTCCACTGTAATTTGAAGTTCATTGTTATTGAAATCGAAAATTAGAATTCAATTTCTTCGCTCTGCGGGTGAAGGAATGATCGATCCATTGTCACTCATCAGATACTGCCGCGCTTTTGAAATGTTGGAACCCATAACATATTAAATGAATAATCATGATTTAGGTACTTATAATATTATTTTTAAAACATAGGTTGAAATTTTGTCATGTTCCTTATAGGTAACGCAACGAGAGTTAAAGCGATTAGACACACAACTACAAAACAAAACGCCATACAAAACAAAACAAAAATTTTAAAAATCGAACGTAACTCTCCATAACATGCAGCAGTGTGCGTGACCTCAATTCTCGTTGCGTTACCCCTTCAGGTATGGACTTTAAACGCATTATCAGTCCTGTCAGTTCACCCAGTGCTTCACCCATTGCCCGAAGTTAGTATAATTCAAACCTATGCAGCATCTAGAAAAGTATTGCACGATCGTATAAAGGGCAAAGGTAGACCCAGATATATAGGGGCAACTGCTCCACCTGTAGACAGCTATATCTTCGGACATCCTGTAAATCTTAGAGCTATACTCTCGTCCTTGCAATCGTCGTGTATGCCTTCAGGAGGTCAAAGAGAAGGCAGCGAATAGATAAGCATGCCGATTGCTCGGATGATGGGAGAATTTACTCAAAGATTTAAAGGGTTGTCTATGAGGACAGCTGTTCACAGATAGAGCAGTTGCCCCTATGTTTCCTTATCCTTTAAAAAATAATAATATTCTTAACTTTTGTCTTCCCAATTTCGCAAAAACAAAATGAGTAATAATAAAACACACGAAAGAACACTTTGTTTGAACTCCGCAGTCTAATAATAACAACGCGTCACAAAATTGTATCCCACCTAAAATATGACGTGTCATAATAAGCGTTATTCAATCTAGAACAGTTTAATTTAAAACAGTTAATTATCGTCCAATAAGCCACAGCAGCGGGAGCGCTAGGGCTGAAAATTGTGAGGCGGAATTTTCCGGTGTTCTCGCAGTGCTCGCACCCGGCCGTATGTCGGGGCGTTTTGAATATTTCATGCTCGATAATTTATTGCATGATTTAGTGCGCGAGGGCCTACTTGAGCCTGGTGTAGATCTTAACAGCAGGCTGGGATGTGAACGCGCTTTTGCGTTTACTAGCGATAGGAATTGTGTATTGATTCGCACGTAGGAATTACGCAATTAAAACACTATAGAACGATCGTATATAAATAAATAAATAAATAGATACATGTATATCTCGAGAAAATATATGTGGAGGTAGGTCAATAGAGAGAACTTTCACCAGGCGGGTGTTATGCCTGGGGCCGAAGTCCGAAGGATGAAAATGGGAAGTAGTATATGTGCGTCCGTGCTACGAAACTTCGTTAGCGTGATGTAGCGCATGTCAGTTGGTTTCCTCCATTCTAAACTAAATGGCGCTAGAGTCGCTACAATTACTACGTTTTGCTTCGTTTCGTCATGGAAGGAGTATATATTCACGGCATTGTCGGGCATCTCGAGGGCTATCAGTTGATGGTTGAGGTAAAGAGAACACAAATTAGGCGAGGTTACATTTAATTTATTGATTGAGATACAAATTAAGATTCTCTTACAATTAACTCCATTGACTCTAATTTACAGCATCACTGTTACGCAAATACGCCAAATGAAACACAGGGCAGTTCCAAGGTAGGTGTTTACTGGTTGGCTGCTGCAAGCAGTGTTGCAATGCTTCCCTCCAGTGACCGCCAAGTCTCTGTCGGGCGCGCTTAAGGTTGTAGAGGGAGCTGACGTCGCTTTCCTATGACGCGCCTATTTCGTTCAACTTCCATACTTAATGACCATCCTGTCTCTGACTCCGACATATAAGGCCTAAGGGTGACTAGGGAGTATGACGTTTGGTCGCGTGGCAGGAAACTCTCACTATGGTGGATAGATGCGTAGATACCTGATATTTGTGACACTTCGTACCTTCGTACCTACTATTCCTTCATTCAATCAGTGACTTTTTATTAATAGACAGGTTATACCCATACAAAAACTCCAAGAAAAATGTTTCGAATTTAGTGGCACACACATGCAAAATGTTTCGTTTTTACTTTTACCCACACATAGTGAACTGTGTAAAAGGGACAGCGTGATTAAAACCATAGAAACAAAGAAGACAACTAGTATTTAGCTGTTGCGTATATTTTTTTCCAACGGACCAATCACGGCCTTGCAGGGTTTTGGAATTTGGAATTGACCGCAGATTTTATTTAACTCCAATTTGGAGCTCGCTGCCGGAGCGCTTGTAACCTATCTACCTTTTTTAATATCATTGCATTCAATAACATAATACAACACGTTTTTTCAATTTAATTTACAATATATCAACTCTAACAAGCTTCAATTATTTACTATACATATAAAACACAACTCTCCTACTGGGTTCGTTTCGCAGACGCCCCTAACAAAGCGTGTCACTGTGTATTGCATAATAATATCGTGCTGCTAAGCCATCCAGTGCCTATAAAAACGATGTACTGACCGCGACGGACTTAAAAAGTCGTCATCGTTGTCCAGTTTTCGCGATAGCATAGCATAGCGATAAATTTAGTCATGGCAACTTGTGCCAGCCGTAAACAATCTGACCTACTGTATTTTAGAGTACAGCGGCCTGCGTGATTGCGCGGGAGCCTCCACCAAACGTTTCTAACTTGACTGCATTTTATGTTGAACGATTCTCTCTTATGGAATTTACATACGAAAATAGTGTAGTTTACTTTGATGGAGTGCGTACTCTATTTCTGCCACGGTAACATTCATTGGTAGCTACATGAAGTGCTAGTAAGCGTAACTTCTTCTGGCAAACATGTATCTAAAAACCGTTTCTGGTTTTGTTTAATTCCTTAATTTCTACTAGCCTTTCATAGAGGTAGAGCCACACTGTAGCCAATTATTGACTGCATTACAAATGGGCCGGCTCGACCGGGGTACTATCACACTTTCACAAAATACCGACGTGAAGTAATTGATTGGTACTGCGTTTCGTGCGGTGGTTGAGAGATCCGGAGGCCCACAGGAGGGAGAAGATCTGCGGGGCGGCAACGGATCAGCGATTTTCTTGTGATCGCTGGTTCGTATTAGCGGCGGTGATCACTTTCCATCAAGTGACTGGCATGCTCGTTTTCCTCGCTTTTCCAAAAAAAAACGCACGCGCCTTGCGGACATCTTCGACTTAAAACACAAGTGGTTGAATTTTGAAATCTTTGTTCGTTCCGGTCATAGGGCGCACACGCTAGCGAGTTTAAAAAGAACAAGTTCATCTTCTACGACCTAAAGGTGGTATTATGTGCGCGGCTAGTAGTAATAGAATTAATATTATTTATTGTATATTACACAACACAGTACAAAAAGAAATACGTAAGCTACAAGCAATCGAAGCGGTGTTAAGCGATCTCTAGTAGTAGAGACTTAGGTACCGCCATACCCAGAGACCGTAATTGGTACATAAAAGGTTCAAGCAACCCCGCATGGACAAAGCAAGTCAGTTGCTTGTGGTGGAAACATAAAAATTATGCACCATGTCAAAATTTATTAGCTTTAAAATTAATTTCACCGTACAAATAACCACACAAATAATAACTATTCATGCAAACATTACCAAAAACGGAATTTCAATGCATTTTCATTTGGCTGTCTCGAATTTTAAAGTATTGGTATGGTAGTTGATAAGTACTGATTGTGTAATGAATTTTCAGTCTATTTAAATACTATAATATGTATAGTCGACCAAGTAATTGCTTGACCACTTTTGGACCTTATCTCCTTGTAATACGGTCGAAAAGTGGTCAAGCAATTTCTTGGTCGACTATACTTATATAAAAATAGTAATCAAGCTTTATGTTAACTTAATGAGTAATGTGGATTCTCTAGCGTATCATCGTTGCACTTAACGATGCGCTAGCGTAAATATAGAATCTGTATAGTCGACCAAGAAATTGCCTGACACCTTTTCGACCGTATTACAAAGAAATGGGGTGCAAAAATGGTCAAGTAGAGATTTAAGTGCTAACGAGCGAAGAAGTAACGTAAGTTCAAAAACTTATGCTATACTTGACGTCCTGCGTTTGCAAGTCAGAGAGTAAATGTAATATGGCAGTTGCAACACAATTAAGAAACTGAAGACAAACACAATGGCGTTGTAACCTGTTATGAATAACCAACAGGTCAAAGTAAGTTTGCTTTAGTAAGAACATTCGCATTACCTGGACCCTTACAGAACACTTTGGCAGATCAAAAGTGATAATTTCTTATGTTTTCGCGACTTTTAGACATTGAAACATTTTTATTACCATTTTGGTCAGTCGGTCCATGAACATGAGACGTAAATAAGGCTCGAAACGACGGGAATTAGATTCGTTATATTATGCATGATGATCTTTTTTGTTCTTACGATAGTGTTTATAATATGTTTATGGTTACTTAGAGTTTCACAACCACTGACCTATAAGTAATGGACTTCTAGTCAGCGTTTAAAAAATGGCCGCATCAAAAGTAGGAGAAAAGAACGAAAAGTACACTAAATCGACGATCGCTCGCGCTGTCAGTCTGTCGGAAGGACGGCGCTGCTGTCAATGTTATTATTTTCTAAAAAAAAACCTATTTGCAACGAAACTTAATAAATTATTATTTTATTCAGTTAGACGTAGAGTTGTAAATCCAATGACTATAAATGGTAAACTAATAATTTGCATTTGTAACATTGGCGCCAACCTATATTCTCATGTCGAGCCCTTTTTTGCTGTCATTTAATATGACACTGTACATCCATGCATTATAATATCATTGATCACAACTCAGAGAAAACAGGGCACAATATTTAAGATATACTTAACCACATAAATTCAGGGACTAAAGTATAATTCGTTCTCTTGCCCGAAAAAGTAAGTACTAAATAATTTCAACATCACAAATGACAACAATCGTTTGCAAGTTTCCAATTCCAATACGGTAATACAACACAAACAAAAGCTGCTAACAAGTGAAGGAAGCCAATTGTGTGATTGTAGCCGAATAGAAGCAAGTGTATCGTTGAGTCAGTAAGCAAAAAACTTGAATTATGATTGGCTGCAGCCTGTGTCGATGTTTTATTGGTGGAAACAGAAATTACGAAAGCCCACTCGACTTGGGCACCAATAAAGAAGAAAACAAAACTTTGCAGTGAAACAGTTTTCAGGTATATAAATTTACCCGGGGAATCTGATTAGACTATAATTGCCGCACAGTGCGCTAGTCACGTAGTTCTAGGTTAGCGGGAGAGGTACAAAAGTTTTTGAAGTGGGTGGTGCTGGAAACTGACCTAAATTGTTTCTTACTGTTGCCAGCTCAGATAGCGGCGTTCGCTGTGTTTAAGGCCTTTGCTGGTAATAGTGATCGACTCGTACTGCAAACGTATCACATCAGCATAGTAGGTATTATGCTTTTCTTAAGCTTTTCTGTTTTAAGGTCAACTGAATAATTATTCTTACTTTGTTTCATTCCATAATTATATTTATAGTTAGTTATGTTGCTAAATGAAGGTTACTTACTTTATTGTGAGGACTTGTGAAACTCTAGGCGTATTTGATTTTGTTTAGAAAGTCAATTGTTTTACACGCTTTGTTTTTCTCCGTCTCCGAGCTTTAGGCCCAACCGAGCATGACAAAAGCCTAATTCACCTATTTACAAGTACATTTTTCCCGGCGTTCGAGCCAATCAAACGAAGCACGCGTAAGAATAACTCGTGAAAATTCTCTATTCGATTTTTTTAAGTCAGCGCAGGTTTTTCGGGAAAGGGGGCGCTTAGCCCCCACCGGGAGGGGCGGCCGGGGCAATAAGTGCCCCCTGCTATTTCACCGGCACTTTAACTTGGGTGCACTGATTTGATAACGCCGTTTGTTTCAAGAGCTACTCGCGGCGTCCATCGTTCGAAGACCACTTTTTAGAAATAGAAACGGCTCAATTGAAGATTTGATTGAAAGGTATAATGTCGTTATTAAAAATTGATCTCCTTAAGCGGTCACGATGAATCTTTGTTAACTTACTTTAAAACGTTTATAAAGTAGATTTACAAAGTAAATTAAAAAGGTCTCGTAAGCTATGCTGTATAAATTAATCTCGATAGTGAACTAAGCTCTTTGCGCTAAAGTTTATCGTGTAAACTAAAGTTCGTAAATCGGTGGAGTTTCCGAAGCATTTTTAATCGCCGATTTCCGAAATTTAAAAAAACAAAAACCACAATATAAAGTGTGAAGTGTCAAACTCTCATCAAAGGGATGCTTGAAGTTAAATCAGCTCTTAATTTTATTCATCCAACTTTAATTCCGTCAAAGAGCTTTTTTCGTTGATAAAACTAATTCTCACGGAAAGAGGAAAAAGTTTAATTATTTCAAAGCCTTACTTTAACTGTCAGGGAAGTGTTTCAGCACACTTTAATTACTCCAGAGCTGTGGAGGGTCTTAACTTTTTCACACTATCTACTCAAATAAAACGTTAAGATAGGTATTAAAGTACATAAATGATAACAAGTTACCAAAGCACCTTTATATCAAAACAATAAACGTGTTTACTAAAATCAACTTAAAATAACAGAGTTCAGTTCCTACAAATACTTGAAGATTGTGTTCAAAGGGGCGAATCCATAAAATTAGCAATATCGCGAATAACTATCAAATATTTTGGTGTTTTGACTAATACCCTTCCAAAAACATAAATGTAAAAACGGGGCCAAGTTATTCGCCACCAAAAGACTTGAAATCCTGAGAACAGGCAAGTTAGACACTTCAATTACAACATTGTTGATATAATTTCACTCCATACTGCCGTGTGTCTATATCTTAATCAGAACAATAAGAACTTTCCGGAAAGAAAAAATGGAACATCGCCACATCACAATAAAACTTATGTATTTACTCTTGTTGGCACGTTTTTTTTTCCTTAAAACATATCAAAAATCTCTTCAAGCTGTTTTCAGTGTACCTATAACACGAATCTTCTCGATACGCGTTAACTCGCTACGAAAGTCAGTGCGTCTTGCTCCTACTGGGCTAGTCAAAACGAGAGGCACTGAGTTTCGTATCGAGAATATTCACAGTGCACAGGACATTCCTCAATGCTCTGCCAAAATGAGAGGTATCAAGGGTAAAGGGAAACCATTCAGTAGGGCGATAACCCGAGCACGCGGTCGAACGTCGCATCCGAGTTGCGGAAACGTGGTTATAACACCAAGAGGTGGTTATGGTTTGGGCACAAAATAAATAATACTACAAATACAGAAGATTAACTTAAACTAGTGTTACCCGATTTGCCTGATTTCTCTCAATTTTGGGAATACGGACCTTGGTCGGGTTAAAATCGGAAATCGTTTTATAACGTGCAAACGTCGCCGAATATTAAGGGTGATGAAGGAATTTCTTGGTCGACTAAACCAACAAAAATTTTGGTTAGGATTAGGGATTACATCTGTTGTCTATTGCTAACCGGTCAGAGTTCAATTCTCTAGTACATAGGCAAATTTTATTGTGAAGAACGGTTTCTTAAACATTTTCATTGTTCAGGACAAACTGGACTGACTGGTCATTTATGACTTGTGGAGTATCAAAATCAAGCTTTTTAGGAGCTGGTGTCATTTAATGATGTATGATGTTTAATGAGTATGTATTTTGAATTTGATGAACATTGTATGCATGTAAATTTTTTAGTGTTCATAATCAATTACAAACACTCAAAAAAATAAAGATAATGGTACAAAGGCGAACTTATCCCTTAAAGGAATCTCTTCCAGCTAACCTTTGAGGAAAACAACTCAGACAGACAGGACTCTAATTTTCAATATGTAATAGTCATAGTCTTCCCGTAGATTGTTTTTTTCACTTGCTTTAACTTTACCGAAGTAAGTAAACACACATAAGTATACAAAAAGTATATTTTAACAAAAAAAACCCGCCTTCATAAACAACCAAAAAACTAAAAGGAAAAAATAGTCCGTTATATGAAATCAAAATTATTCATACAATCTATCATGAATGATTAACCGAGGAGGCTCTTTGTACAGTATAAAGGATTATATTGACATAATCCTTAATACTATACATAGAGCCTCCTCGGTTAATCTTGTTTTTAGAAATAATTAAAATTTTATATCATTTAATGAAGTTATACATTTGATAATATAACTTTAATAGTATAATAATAAAATAATATAATAATATTTTTTAGATGCTCAAGTTAAAAGTTAAAATTCTTCTTAAAATTGACTTTAGATCTAAGAACTTTTCGCCTAAAGAAGGTCTAAAGGAAGACCTCTTTTAATTGGTATTTACAGACTACCCTACTCCTCCGGGCATAATAACTTGATCTGCCTCAGCCTGCTAAATTAATTTCCCAATGGGACGTTATTTAGCTTCAGTCAGTTTTATTCTGATAAAGTCTTAAATTTTTAGTAATATCATACTTATAAAAAATATTTTTCTCATAGTCTTAGAACTTCATAGGTATTCTCTCTCTTACGCGACAAACTTGAATAAACAACATTACTTAAGGGCCATTTACATGGTACGAGTTTTCGCATGCGAGTTTGACTACATCGCGGGCTACTGAGGTACGATGTGACCGATCGATTGATCGAGCCGCGCAATGTAATGCAACTCATACGATTAGTTGCTCCATGTAAATGGCCTCTTATGCTTATACTTCGATGGTACCAAACGGTACATTACTACCGATAGATGTGCTTTTTATTACTTATTACTAACGAAAAACCCACCCGGCGTCACACAGGTACAATTAAGATGCATTGCACATAACAATCTTCTGTAAAAAATTCTCTAAATGACAGTGCAAACCGTATCAAAATCCGTTACGTGGTTTAGAAGGGATAAGCGACTTTGTTTTATACAACAAATTACAATACCTACTGACCTCAAACTTAATATTTATAGACACAGATTTTTTTCGATTATGCAATAATTAAGTATCTGCATTATCTGAACCGTATTATTATAATGAGATACGATAAATACGTTACGAACTAATACAGCGAATTTTTTGCAAAGGAAGATCCAGGAACGCCGCATACCAAGCAGGAACAAAACTTCTTGGTTAAAAAACCTTCGTTAGTGGTTCGAAACGAGCTAACAATTGCTGTGGCCCTAACATGTCTGACCCAGATTTAATTTATCCATACCTAGGAAATAGAGATAAACTTAGATAAACTAAACTTTACCGGTCATGTCATTGCCATTGATGAGTTTGCCTTGATTTGGGACCCATCTTTATGGGTCCCAAATAATTTGGGTTTTTTAACCCAAATTATTTTAATTGACGGAAAGATAATAATTATCTATTGAGTGTCGTAAAAACAAAGGTGTGGTAGGACCTTGTGCAAGAGCCGTTCGGATCGCTACCACCAACCATCTTGCTCGCTAATGCTGCCGCTAAGTAATAAGGGTTTTATTACAGGCAAAGATTCTTCTTATGACAGCTACCGATTTCACGAGAAATTGAATATAATCAGCTCTTTATTGGTAAATAGGTAGGTCCATAAAGTTATACTATGTTAGTTTAGTTTATATAATTTGTTAATTTGTCAAAGGCGGAATTCTTACAAACAGGAATCTAGTGAAATGGTCTGAGCTAGCAGTCTCACTTTTTGATGATTACTGATAAGGCCTGCTATTGGAGACGTTAGTTTACCGATTAGGCAAAATCCTATTAGTACGCATGTTCCATAGTAAATAGAAGCTAACTTGGCTTGTGTATGTAGCGTCAGCTTTAGCCACAAAGGGGTTTCGCTTTTGTTATCAGACCCCGTAGACAGATTTTTTTCGTAGCATATGATACTTTGTTTTGAGGTTTGCGTTGATATCATATCTTAGTAGGAATGCCTCAGGCTTATAAGAAGGGAAACAGGTTATAATAGGCACTCTTATATCGAAATCAAAAGGTATCTTTACTGATATTTACCATCACAATGGATAAAAGTATGTAGTCGAGGAACGTAAAGGCTTGTCACCTTTGCACCCTCTTGCAAGCTGATAAGGTGCAAAAGTGACAACCTTTTCATTTCTAGACAAAGGCAAAGGACTAAACTGTTATAGGAAAAGGAACAGAGAAGAAGATCAGTTTGGAAGACTGAGTCGCTAAAGATCATTATGGTATAGTACTTCGTGCTTTCTGACTTGACAGTTCTCTGCGGCGTAGCTCCAAGCGCACCGGTCGGCAAACAGCTATCAAACGTGTGGAGACAACTACTGCTGTGTCAGGAAGCTAATATATTTCCGACGACTACGTCTTTATTTAAAAAAACAGCCAAGTGCTAGTCAAAATCGCGCACCGCGAGTTCCATATGAACTTAATAAGCACCGAACATAGCTCTAACGAAAAGATTTACTGTATTGAGAGACAGACTTATCTTTGCCATTGGAAAACTATTGTCCGCATACATACTAAGTGTTAATAAAAGTTTATAACAGGAAAATAAATGTTTGGTACGTAACTACATATTTACGGTTTGCGGATGTTTTCCTTTATTTGTGCCGAGGGACCTTGCTTCTCGCCAAATTTCATGCTTCTTAAATAGGTCAACAGCAAGTACCCTATAGTTTTTGATTTTTTTGCAAATGTATGAAATATGCGGCAAAACAGCTGTAACTTTTGTTTGCGTTGCTCCAAAGGGCTGCTAACATGAGTATTTGATATTAATTACAACTCAATACCTCCACGCGTTCCTGAGAAAAGGGTCTTGACAGACAAACAGACGAACGGACAACGAACTGATCCTATGTGGGTTCTTTTTTCCATTTGAGGTACGGAATCGTAAAATTGATGTAAATCTAATAACCTTAGGCAAATTATTGTTTAGATTAAATAGAATACTCATTATCAAATATGTATATATAAGTGATATAATATTCAAATCAATCACGACTCTCTAACATTAAAACATTATTAATAATTGATAAAATTTTAGGTTCCATTAACTAGTCAGTACTTTCGATCATTCTTCATTAACGCGCATGGTCACAATATTTATTTAAGTATAAAATAAACTTTAAAATACGATATTACTATAGATTATAAAGAATCGCTGCCTAAAACACGTTCAAAGACAATTTAATCCTAGTCTCAGAGTCACCGCGCAGATAAGTCCGTTAAGTGGACTCGCCCGAATGAGGTCCGTGCACAAATATTTTATAAGGGTTAACAACATGAAGTCTTCTTTACCAAGAAGGGTATGCTACGTTTTACATAATTATTGTTAAATTATTGTTTAATACCTACAAAGCAATTTACAGAGCCTCGTTCGGAATCCCTTATAAAGTTTGTTCTGATGTATCGTTTAAACATTATCGTCCTAACAACCTAAAAAGCTTTCAGTATTTTATAAATGATGTTATTATTTGAGCAGTTACGCGAATATTGTTAAAACTATACCATGCAATTTTACAAATTTTAAGTATTTTTCGGTTCAAAGGTTATAAATATTATAATAAAATAATATTAGTGCACTTATGGGACTACGCCAGTCTAGACGAAGCATAAAATAACTAAAATTTAAAACAGATCCTTTAACAGCGCAGTTAGGTACGCAATAAAAAGGGATGAACCTTGTTTACCAAAAAGTTAAAGCCTTTCGTCTCCAAATGAAGTTTTAATCCTCATTGAGTTGGTAATATGTGTGTGGAGTGAATCCTTTTTGAATTTATCTTGTAGGGAAGACGTGGCCTACATCGGGGTGTTTTCATAACGGATTTGCCCGAAGTTGGCGCCAAATCCAAGCCAGCTGCGGTATTCTACAGGATATTTTCCTTTCCTCCTTCGACATGCGATCTTGACGACTGGCTTTTGTGATTTAAAAAGATTTGCACAGGCAAAACCGCTTACCGTTCCGTCGATATAGCAACGACTTTGTCTTGTTGTTAACGGAAGCGGATTCTGCTGCGTTTCGCGTTTTGCTCAAAATATAAATTGATTCTTTGTCAAACCATGATTTTACTTTTGACTAGATTTGCCTGCAACGGTACACGTGTAATTCGGACGTAGGCATCTAACTCGGCTTCTAGGTAGCGTATCAGGATAAAAAACACCAGATTTAGAGTTAGACATCGAGCTATCCAATTGAGAACCACATCCGATTTCGTGCGGTAGTTTTTGCGTGATGCAAACAATCTATATATATAAAATTCAAAGTCCTGACTGACTGACTGATATATCAGCGCACAGCCCAAAACGCTGGACCTGGAGACTTGAAATTTTGCACATAGATACCTTATATAGTGAAGGCATTTTCAGATAAGACAATTTTTTTTGAAAAAAATTTTTCGCTTCCTTTATTCTTATAAAGGCTCTACATGTATTTTTTTTCTTAAATGTCCCCTATATACAGGCATCGGCTAGTTACAATTTTATTTTATGCATAGATGTATTCATTCCCAATGAATACGCCTTTGTGTAATTTATTTTACCTGCTGGTATCCGTTATACAGACCTTTTAGATTATAAACATAGTATAGACTAGCGTATATACGTACGAAGAGCTCGTTGATGTAGAACCATATTAGATCTACCAGTATTTGTTATAAGGTTCAAAATAATTAGAAAGAGCATACTAAAACGGACCTACTTGGGCCTACCTGTCATTCAAAACAAGTTACAAATGGCGTTGTGTTGGTTTTCTCTTTCTAACTGTGCAACTGCTCACTTACGCACTCTGGACATTCCAGGATATAGGTCTAGCAGTGCGTAATAATGTAATTTTTTCAATTACCATAGATGGATGATTTAAATATAGTTAGACGTTTAGCAGAAAGAAGATCATGTTGTGGATTAAAAAATTTAATACTTTTTACTAGGAAATCTGGTCAACAAATAAAAATAAAACTTGTGTTCTTATGTAAATGTAAAAAAATCATAAGATTATTACGACCAAAGTAGGTAATGCGTGTTTATTACCATGCTAATAAAAAATCTTCATAAATAGCAACGTACGAGTAGTTAGCTATACTTTGAAGTTATACTACGCACTTACTAAACCAACCATCTACGCAACTTATTATTTTGCAGAATGCAAGTTACTGACCTAATACATTTTTAACCTCGATTCAGCATTAAACTTTCATAAGGTACCCTAATGTTCTACTTTACCAAAGCGACAGCTAAACTTCCTCTTCTCCCAGCTTTAACTGAAAAGCTGCAATAAACTGTAAAACGGAGAACCTTGATAGTAACATAATTCTATATGTAGGTGAGCCAAAATAGAATCAAGCGTGCTGTCTGTCGATCTCTGATCTACAGCATATTCCATCATCTTTAAACAAACCAATCATTAGGAAATTCTAAGAGTCTCCAATTGCGATTTTTTTAATGGAATTTTGTTTTAAAGTGATTTTTTTAAAATGGGGTTTCAAGAAAATTTGTGCCTTGTCTTTGAAATTTAAACGAGAAAAAGGCATTTTCTATACAATGCTTTGATATTACAATTTGGTTTTAGTTGAAAATATAAATAAAGGCAGTCGCCCTAACATGACCGGTCATGCTTAGTTTGACACTACTTTGCCAAAGAAGCAGAGAGGCATAAATTAAACTTAAGCCGGTCATATTCGGGCCACTAGGTGACACATCTAACTATTTATAGTTGGAGGATGAGCGGAAGGCCCTTCGGACGCAAAATCAAACATTGCGCAGCAAATATCTACTTTACACCATTGCAATTGGATAAAACATTACAGCTACATAATGTTTATGACCTTGAATGTACACACCATTGCATAAGACTGTTTAGTATAGGTACCTACCCTACAACGCACCTGAGTTTCCATTCATAAACTGAAACCAAAGTGTGCTGAAACAACCGGTTCATTGCGACCCACGTATTTGTAACGAACTGAATAGTGCGGTTTCACTGTTCGGTTCTCGCGGAGGACAAATATTTGTATGGAAAACGACCACGTTTCGTTTTGCGTTGTTTTAGCACACGAAAATCTAGTCCGCGGTTGCAGCTATATTTACCTTCATATTGTAAAGCTTCATGATGTTAATGTTTATAAGCTCGTCTTCTCAGAGAGTTAAGTAAAAAAGATCGTTTATTTTACTAAATTGAACAATTTTTCGTTTGGTTTTCATTTCAGGTGGTGAAATACATGAACTTTCATCTCGTTGAAGTTATCTTGCAGATTCGGTTTATCAAGTAAAACTTTTGTTTTATTGCTTTCCGTTCACATACTCAGGTTTATTTTTATGTTATTACTTACAGACTAATCGAATGTCTTCATAAATAACAAAGCTTACCTTCGTAAACGGAAGTGTGCATTATGTAGACGGCTTTCAGGCAAATCCCACGCCTATTACAATCCACTCGGCAGTCAGATATCGGCGGAAGTAATGCAATACAAACACTGAGACAATTCACATGATGTTCCGGCCACGATTGGTGTTAACCTAATTCATTCCATTATTTACCTACATTCATTCATCTGAATCCAAACGTAAATATTGGGAGGTCACTTCCCGTTCGGGTCGCGTTTCGGTCACGCGCGATCGTACGTAAGCAGCCACAGGTGAGAGTGTCGCGTCGGGAACGGACAGCGTTTCTTAGATTGTGTTTTTATGAGGGTTATGTGAGGAGTGAGGGTTGATGTGGCTTCTTGGGCGGCGGCGCGAGCGGCGTGGCGCGGGCCCGAGCGCACAAGAGAGACTGGCCGGGGCGGGGGCGCCCGAAGCCTGCCGTAGACTGCGCGACGCCCGCCTACCGTACTGGGACGCCGATACAACATTAATACTTGTTTTGCTAAAAGCGATTTCGATTTGTCGGCCCCGGAATTGGGAAAGTTAGACGGATCTTGTCAGCGATAAAGGGTTAGCTAATCAATACCGCATTTAACTCCGCCTTATCTAATAAAGCTCTCGGAAGTTGGACATGTGATCTTAAGTTCGGGCTTACGCGAATTATGACACGGTTGGGCGATTTTGTGTGTTAACGTTAAATCCCGTTGCTGAGTTTAGTGAAGACAAATATTGTGACAAAAGCCGAGCAGACACGGGCAAGTTTCGGAGGACAGGACTCGGCAAACACGAGGGCCCCCACGAGTGGCTCTGCGTTACCTTCGCCGGGTGCTCGCCGTTATTGTGTCCCTAACTTTGTTCACAGTGCAGTTTTCAAGCACAGCAAGTTGGTTTTACTTTAAAGTGAACCAATTCCTGAAACATAGGTGGAGCTTTATTTTCGTAGTAATATCTGTATTTATCTTTTAATACGAGATATAAGAGGTCTTTCAATCCTGTGTAAAACCTTTCCAAAACAATAGCTTTCATGTTTTCCTGGGCATGTCATTTAAAATGTTCCACAAAGGGTTACAAAAACTCTGGTCAGGCTAACGAATACATAAATTAACGGAGATAAGATTTCACGCAGCAACAACCTTCGCACTATGATGTCAAAGGTAAGGATGTGGGCTTTTCCCCAGACAAATGTATTTCCCGTTCTCCTCCCTAAATTTTGGTAAGTATAAAAAATATGTTTGCTTATGTTTCGAATGTCCACTTTAATATGCTGGCTTCCAAAGTTTGATTTGTGTGATATATGATTTGATCACATATTGACCCTTCAAAAACCTTCAAAATCGAGTTTTTTGGCATTTCGGAAAAACTCTAGTTGTGTAGAATTGGCGTATGCTTCTAAGAAAACTAAAACCTACGGGTAAAAATGGTAATTATTCTTGCTGAATATTAATATTCTGAAATAATTATCGAAATTGTTAATAATTTGAAGGAGGAAAACAAGGAAAACAAAACCTCGATTTGCACCATTTTACGAAACGTATTAACCAGTTGAGATATGATTAATCTTTTCATGCCTTACTCTCTCAAGAACCTAAGCTACAATCTGCAAACAATAGAATTAAGAAAAAAATATCGCTAAACTAAAACCACCCAAGTGCCAAGTCTTTTAAGTCAAGCCAAATGACATTGTATCAGTCAAACGGTTATTTGAAATGAACTGCTCAATGGCTGGGCATTTCATCAAAGTGAGTCTGACCCGATTTCACCGTCCACCCATCCTACACCAACCTCACCAATAATGCCGCAACTGCTGCCCGCACGATGCAGCTACCCGCATAAAATAAAATTGGATTTTTAAAGCAGCTCAGCGGATATTTTGAATTGGCTGGAAGAGGTGGGTTAACATAAATGAGCTTTCATATAACAAACGAGCATTCTATTTTATAAGAGAGGTATTCTTTAGGGCTAAGTGCAGTTGAATTTTTAAGCAAATTACATTTATGAAGAATGCGTACCAAGCAACAAAAACCGTTCTCCATATAAACAGGGGTAACGTTTTCCACTCTCTAGCAATCCCTCTAACCTTTAACCAATAGCCATTATTTTCAGTACGATATTTTAATACCTCAGAACTAAGTTTACCTATATTTTTTAATGTTCTCCTTAAACTTAATAGGCGCTTCTGGAGTTTCATACAGCACAAAAAAGGGAAAATCTTTTAAAGTTTACCTACAAAAATAATTCGTATACTACCAACATACTTACTAGATAGTCATATAGGTCTCTGTTATACTAGTGTCATAACAAAGGGACGCACATACAGATAAACTCAGATAAACTAACCTTGGCCGTTCATGTTAGGGTCAAGTTAAGCTTTAAAGGATGGAAAACGTTAACGCCGTTGTTGTATGGACAGTTTGGTGCACCGCCCTCTTAAATTGCCTACTTACGAGGCGATAATCAGCTATCAAGGCGTATTCGTACTTACCTACTTACGAAAATATTACGTCGCCAAAGCCGGCAGGATATGCTGAATTGAATTATTGACAGCATCTATTATACTATGCACCACATTAAAGGAAATTTAAATTATATTTTATTTTAACGGTGGTCCCAAAAAGTCGTATGAAAGCATGTAAATAACCAAAATTATATTTCAAATTATCCTTAATAACCTCCTTAATCGTGAAAAAGAACATTTTAAAGGTAAAAGAAGGTCCCTTTCTTTCGAACGTCACATTTAAAGATATGAAAAGAACATATTTTAGCTAAAATATGAAAACGAATTCACTTATATCAGAATGAAATAACAATAATGGTTTATATCGCGTATATTGCAACAAATCCTAATCCCAATCAATTATATTAGGTACTTTATTTTAATGTCAAAAGTCGCAAAAACATACGAATTTATCATGAGTCTATAGTCTATACTTACTCTGACCAAAAAAAATCTACAAATTGTTTTTTTTTGTATCAAATCTAACTCTTCAATACCGGAACTCAAGATTCACTACCAAACACTTCCTTCAACATCAGCTCTCTAAACACTTACACACTCACAACCCTTCTCCGGGAATGGTTAAATCAAACGTCGACTACCAAAATTCAATTCCACACAGATTCGTCAAGAGCATCTTGAAAACAGAAACAATAATGTAGCCGCTGCCCGATAGAGTCCTTTTATATGAGCCGGGACGGGCGGGAGTGACCCCAATCGCTCTGCGTCAGCTCAATATGACGCCTCCAATAATGCGGTCGGTGCCGCCTCCTACACGATTAAATTTTCAACATTACCACGCAACCCACTATATAAGTTCCTGGGTGTAAAATGCATACTAAATTACGGGAAAACTTAAAAGAAAAGTTTCTTAAACTAAAATACATGTAGACTAGGATGTACTACGTACGATGTATCAAGGATGTTACTCATACCTTTACAGTAATTTCTTTATGACAGGAAAAAATTAGTGCCGCCGATGGAAAATCATCAGACATTTGGCATAGTACAAGATTGGAGAAGGAGGAATAGTTAAGTGACAAATCTATCTTATGCCTTGTCATCAATGAAAAGCATACAGCTCTGAAGGTAATGATCGTTAATCCCAAACAATACCCATTTTCAATTAAAACTGATTTTATTTAAGAGGAATACAGGGTTGCACGACTGCGGAGCTATTATAGAGTAAAAGGTCCAAAATAAACTGTCGAGCGTTAACCCGTTCCTACAAAATCAAAGCCTCGCAACTTGTCAACTCGATTACCATAAACAAACGAGAAAGACGCTCCTATGTTTTAATGACACCAAGCCTTAGTGTTTTGAAGCTCAGCACCAACTTTACGGCAAAAGGGACGATGCAATAAATGTTTGGTTATCAGGACGTGATTAACTTTATGTTTGCTTCGCAACGATATTGTCCATCCAGTCCAGTAGGCGTTCGGGAAATGGGAATTCATTAGAATAATAATTATGTTGACGTTCCGTTCGTAATAAATGCAACCCGCGTCCTCATGTACCTTTCGCAACCGATAATTTCCGATGGTTCCGTTAACTTCCGTTTCAGTCATTAGAGACTTTTACCAAAAAGTCCTGTAAAAACAATTCGGATTTTAACAAATGAGAGCAATTTTCTAGATAGTTTATTAAGTAGAAGTTTTGTTAGATACTTTATTTTAGACACAATGTTTTAGTTAGTTCACCACTGTGTTCAAACTTCAGAAAATCGCCCATCTTTTACGTTTACATTTTAATGTGAACCTCGACATTAACTTCTAAATAGGCAAATTTCCTTCCTTTTAAAACATTTACGAGAATTCGTTGCGTCTTGGAAGAACCAGTGGAACCAAACTCACCCGCAAGCCTGTCTGATTTACATAAGCAGATAAGGGAGTTGGCGCTAATCCACTATTGTTTCAATTGCAAGGCCATTCATTAGGACCGGCCGGGACGCCGCTCGTTATGCTAATGTACCGCCAATTGTAAGCGTTGCTGACGGCCCTTGTAATATAAGATGTATCTCGAATATGCATGCCTATACGTTGACGATATAACAAAGCTGCAACTCCACCTCAACATTAAAGAAAACATTAAACTTTTCTTGCATAAACACTCGAACGGGGGCGCACGTTCTTAGGCTGGATGCTGGAACTTCGTAAACCACAAACCAAATCTCCAGTGGGCAGGTAAGTTTGCAATGCAAATTTGTGTATCATTGTACTTCAATTCAAAACTATTAAGTGTAAATTGGCGGTCACAAATGCCAACTATTGCAACAAAAATGTTCGTCGAATAAAATACTGGATAGGACATTATCGGATGTTGATGCCGAAAGTTCATCGAGGGTGTGACAGCCAGTATGTTTTTATTATTTTGCGCAATAAAATTCGTTTAAAACTTGGAGATGGTTCAAAGCGTTCAGTAGCGGAGGCGTGCCAGGGAAATCTTAATCATTGTTAGCGTTATTGCTCGCCGAATCAGAATAAGTATAGGTAGTTTGCTTTGCCTTTGGATTTTCCTTGATTTAGAATTTTCGGCTTATTTTAACGGGGTGCGTTCTATGTATGCACATTTTATATATTATGTTGGACCTCATTTAGAACTAAAATAATTATTTCGTTCTTATATAAGTATTTCGTCCATTATTGCTGTTCTTGCACCAAACAATTTTTTTCCGTTTTTTATTGTTACGTGCTCAAAAATAAGTTAGTGCCTCATTTATTGCGGACCATATGAAATGTGTTAGTTCTAAATGTTCAAGTAGCAGCAAGATTGACGATACAATAGTTGTCTTTCTAAATCCTATTTGAATACACATATGACTATTTGTCTTTATTGCTGAAGATAGCAGTTTGCTTAATTTGTAGGCCTAAATAGGGGTGTATTTCAAATAATACGATAATTTAGAAACTATTACCGGCAGTGTACAGATACGAGTATAATCTCTGTTCTGTTTAGGCACAGTTTTTCATCCATCCTTCGAATCATTCGACTTCCCCTGTGACCCTGTAACCCCTGTGAGAGGGAAACTAAACCAATAGAATTAAAGTAACGCAATCATTTACATTAATGTGCAGGTTGCCTTACAATGTTTGTGTTCACTATAATAGCGTTACAAAGCTAATGTACTCATGTTAGAAAAAAACATTGGTACATTGCAACCGCTGGGGAATGAACACTGTACCTCAAGTGTCTACTAGCTACTAGGCCAGTATCGCCCTTTTCATTGTGAAAATACTATGTTTCGTATTCCTGACAACGTTCCATAAAACTGTCTATCATCAATTCGCCGTACAAATATGAAATAATATTTAATACGTTTCGTATTTTATAAAAGAGTCCAGAAAATATAAATAGATAAAATATACACTCCATAAATAAGTATTTTTCCCTGTTAAGGCAAAAGCACAAAAATTCGAAATGTTTGACCCATTTCTCCAGCCACCCACATATCATACAACGTGAATAATGCGTACTAGCTTTTACATAAAGAGATGCAGCGCTTTGTGAAACCGAAATAAAGCAAAATGTGTTTACCCGGACACTTTCACGTCGTTGACTTTTATAAAAAGCCTTTATAAAAACTAATTATGCAACAACACGGTAGCATCTTTTTATGCGTTTATATAACTTAAATACTTCAAAAGGTTATTCATAAGTTATTTATACAGGCAATTAAACGATTGTATTGTGATTTTCCCGTTTCATGCGGTATTATGTAATTAGAAAGCAAATTACTTCTAACATAGAGACAACCATATCCACCGCGAAGTACAGCTTCAATTTATCTTGCTTTTCCTGGAAAGGAGTATACACTGATTAAGATTTTAATCCAAAATAGTCTTGAAACCGAGTGAGGCCGTTTCAAAGTAAACGTTCTCATTTGTCAACTACAATATTATATTTTATAACATCGTCTTCGTAACTTTGAGAGAACTCTTACCACCCTTATTAAAGTGAAAGCGTTTCAAACTCTCTAGTAGTTTTCCTACTAACTGTGCAAAAAATCTCAAACAGGGGAAGTCGAGTTATTGTAGCGCAAATAATACTTCTCAAGCTCTTTTGATAAGTACCTGTTTTCCAGCAATGCACCTATCTAAAGTTCTTTATTTATTGCTCGAGCGTTTCGTTCGGTTGCATCGTGAGGAGTGCTAAACTTTGCAGGGAAAGGTCAAACAATTCCTCCCCGATGAATACTTAGAGACAACGTTATACGGTGGGTAATACATCTTATCAAAAGGGAGCCTCGCCCGCTGTACCCGTAGGCGTAAATCTTGCCTTTACGGCCTCACCTGTCGATGGAATAATTTACTGCTGGCTTAAAACTTCCCACCCAAAAGGAAATCCCAAACACTTCTCAAGAAATAACTGAATAAGAAATTTTCGATTGTGCTCCCAACGCCCCTTACTTGACAGCAAGGAAATTCAAACTTAAACCTTTTCTATTGATAAAATCGAAATACCTTAGACAGGTAGGAGGAATGCGGGAGCTTAAAGAGAGGAAAAAGTCAAGCGCAGCGTTCAACTCGCTTTAAGATAATATTCAAGTCAGTAAGTACTGAATTAATAGGTTAGTGACGGAAATTTAGCCGGTATCATAAAGTCAACTCACACATCTGGAAACCCAGGCCGCGCTTGGTTTTCACAACTATGAATATAAACTGAAATATTATGTGAACACTCTGGAAATTCATGTCTACGCGCTGAAAAATATAAACACCTTTTTGAAAGACGGTAACTCATATCGTTACACATTGTAATAAATAGCTCATAAATATATATAAGTAGTAAAAGAAAAAATGCGGTGCATATATAGTTTTATGTAATGATTTTATTTCATTTCATAGACTGTAAACTTGGTTTGTTCTATTTTTACCAGACAGCGTTATAGTAAATATTTATAAAAATTACTTATACTCGGAACTTTTGTTGTTTTATGGTTATCTACGGCACTCCGCAATGACTGAGCTGATGATTTCTATCGCTTCGAATATAAATAAATAAATATCTCAGGACAATTCACACCAATTGACCTGGTCCTAAGCTAAGTAAACCTTGTGTTATGGGTACTAGACAACGGAATATTAATCAACATTTCCAAAAAAAGTCAACTAACGCTTCTACACGGTTTTGGAATTATATGGAATTTTTGGATAAACAAGTACCTTGGGTTGTGTTATCTAAAAATCCAACGAACTGTGTCAGTATTGTGTGTCGGCTCCTTAACAACTAGTATTAAAATATGCCGGAATTGTTGACAATTATGTGATCTTTTCCGAAGGTAAGTATTTTGAATTAAACAAAGAGCCATGGTGAACCATTGCAACGCGGTCGAAACGTCGGGCCTTAAAAAAAGTAAAACTAGTCGTTGTTAAGTCCTGCTGATAACTACAAATAAATAATTTTAATCAATACCACTACAATCAAATTTAACTTTAAATTAAATCGGTCCTAGTATTGAATTTTTATATTTAGGCGTTTAATTTTAATTATGTACAGTCAAAAATTAAATTATTATCCACCTCAACTATCAAGTTATAACATTGAGTTTAAATTCTCGATACCGATAAATAATTTGCAAGTTAAATGCAATATTGGATGCACAGGCATTCTCGCTAAAGGAATAGATACATTTCCATTTTTTGTCCCCTGCATGTGAATATTGCACCGGCGAAAATGTCATTGTTAAATATCCATTGAATTTTTTCGGCAAATATTCCATAACGTGTTAGTTTTCTAATGCCCAAAGCATCAGTTATTTTGCAATGTGACGTAGCGCGCATTTTTTTAAAGAGGTATTTGTCAAACTATTCAATTTGCAATTAGTTAATAGCATTATAAAGTTTTGTAAAACTACAATCAATATTAGCGTGATGCGCCATCTCCTATTTGATATTAGATTGAAATTGTTGTAGTTCAGCGCAGTTTATAGACTTCAAATTATTTACCTACCTAGTACATATAAATTTATTAAAATACAAAAGTTAAAATGGCAAACTGACACTTAAAAAACAAAGATTTACTTCGTTAGTCCAAACAGAAATCGAATCAGCACATTGATTAACAAATCTTCTTAGAAATGATATATCGGCGTGCTTTAAAAAGTCTATGTTAAAAAAAATACTTTTCAAACAGCTTATTGCGTATGTTTTAAGAAATAGTTTCTGTGCATTTTCGGTCGCAGTGTCACTATTCATTTTCAGTAACAGCAGCACTCACTACGGAAAACAAATAAGCCACTACTGAATTGTATTAGATCAGCGTCTAGACTTAAGTACATGTACATCATCCCATTTATCTCTAAAAGAATGGATTCGTATAAATCTACTTCGCTCAGTCAAATTGGCACGAATCACGCCCAAGTAAGAAAAATAGTCAGATCTGGTACGCGTGTCAGCTTAGTAGATTATCTTGGCTACGGCCTACCCGTAATATAGGCAGCGGTCCAACTGGCACAACCTGCACTGAACTGGCGAACTATTCATTAGAACAAAGGATCTACGTACTACCATTGTATTTTAAACTTTTACTTAGCCTTACTGCACCAAAACGTTTTATTTGTTTAAGACGCTAAATACTTATTCAGTTTTTGTATGAATCTAACATGATTGAGCATCCATCGGCTGTAAGTTACGATAATAGACGGAGAGAACACACGTCAAACTTATAACAAACCTCTTTTTGCGTCGGGGGTTAAAAGGGCGACTCAACGACGTTATCCGTCGATGTCGTATAATCGCTTTTTTTCACAGATAATTTGTAAACAAATTTATCATAGCATTTTAATTGTTACATAAGTATAACGTTTTCTTCTCATAATTCAATTAGGTTTTTTTTTAAATAATTATGAATAACATTAACCTGTATCAATTTTTTCTACATATCTCATCGGCGCTGACGTCAGCGGCACGCGTCGATACTAAACGGAATATAATTTGCCCTGAATCTAAAAACAAAATCACTTCCTGCGTAATTGAATATTTAATGCTAAAAAAATGGCCTGACGCTTTCAATATAATATATAACGTTCACTGAAAGCATAATAGAAGCCCACGTTGAATGACAAATCATTCTGCATAGTAAATGACTACACTGTCATTGTGTTAGGATTACAAACTAAATTGCATACAGGTGTAAAACTGTTGTATTAGTCATGAAAAATGTTTATGTTGAAGGAAGAAAAAACCACGCAGCAAGGGCTCCGTAAGCTACTTTCACCAAAAACTTTACAAAAGCCTACACAGTTTCATCCTCTGTTTTTGTAAATATCTGATGTCATTACATAAATGTGTGTACTTACGTTATAAAACGTCAGATCAACCGAATTGGCTAGTGCCCGGCCGAAACTAGTTTTTACAACCGAAACCGAAACCAAATTTCGGTTTCTGTTCCATTTTCAGTTGAAACCAGAACTGAAGAAAAGGCTTATTTTTGAAGCTTTTGCTAATTTTAGCTCTAACATCTAAAATTTTGAACGCACACCGCAGCGCAAAACAGACAAACAAAAAACGGAAACCGAAATCGAAAGTTCAGTTGGACTCTAGAATTAGCATTCTGTAGGACAGGTGCAGGATGAAAATTGGCGTTGCTGCCGCCAAACTGCAGTATTCGCTGAACCTGAGCCTTTTGCTACCTCGATTAACGCCCTAACTGTTTGTATTTCAAGCTTCATTGTTCTTTGGCAATCTTTTTTTAAATGCTGGCTAGATCTATAAAAGCGTTGGTACCATATCACATTTCTTTAAATTCTAGTGCGCCAGTCAACTTGCGGTACCTTCACCACGCTGTAGGCACCTAAATAACGCTAGAGGGCACTCGGTTGTTCACATCACGCGATCCTCGCATGTGTAAACACATTCATTTCTACTTATAACACGACGTTTATGAGATAATGTAATTATTTCCGTGTCATGGTTCAGCTTTTTACGTTGCTAATTAACATTGACGGTTTCATTTACCAGAGATTTACGTGAAACGGCGAATTTCATTATTATTTAAAAAATATACCACTTTACGCTGAAATTTGGTAATTTGGCGTGCTAGTAACCCGCGGCTTGACACGGGGACGTAATTGGTATCGAATTTAACTTCATAGCCTGGGGGTGACAATTAATTCAAAATAGGCATACGAATAGGTATGTAATACCGTCACATTAAATGCCCTCGTCACTGGATCTGTGCGTAAAAAAAATTTTTTTTAGCATAACAATTATTCTTTAGTCAACATTGTGGTATATTACATACACCACTAAAATGTTTATCATCGGAATTGATCGGTAAACTTTTAGCCCAAGTATGAAATAGTAGATTACTATAGAAACCTGTAAGGGAGCCATCCTGTAGCTCGAGCACGAATATTTTCCTTCTATCGAGTAGTTACGTTATCGTATCGCCATCGAGAAACTTTGTATGAAGATTGGAGCAGCGCCCCCGTGGGCGTAATTAGAACTAAAATTTGGTAGCACGAACTTTGAAGTTCACTTTCGTATCGTCATCGAATAGTAAACGTGAAGTTTGCGTGAAGTATTCGTCACAGAATGTATGGAAGTGGTAGCACGAATATTTTTTCCTTCTATCGAGTAGTTACGTTAACGTATCGCCATCGAGAAGATTTGTATGAGGTTTAGAGCAGCGCCCCCATGGGCGTTTTTGGAACTAAAATTTGATAGCACTAACTTTGACATTTACTTTCGTATCGTCATCGAGTAGTAAACGTGAAGTTTGCGTAAAGTATTTGTCAAAAAGTGGTAGCACGAATATTTTTTTGACGTAAGGTAAAGTAAACTTACGAAGGCTGGCTATCGAGAAACACGCAAACTTTCTCACTGTACTTTTGATGGTGACACAATTTGCGAGAACAAGTTGCGGTTAGTTTTTGGTGTTATTCTTTCAAAATATCACCGGAAAAAATCATAACATTGCGTAAAAATTCGCATACTAGTGCCTTGCGCTATTATTTTACCTGGGTTTAATCAAATAATCCAGAAATGAAGAACGAGAAACGAGGTAACTAATCTAAGAACATTACTTCTACTTTTTATTTTTTTGAAAGTAAAATAAGTAAAATACATTTATAAATAGGTATCTTTCTTTAAAGGGGAATGAGTCAACGAGTTACGATGAGAAAAACAACACATCCTCTGGATATATCAGATGCCAGTGAAATTGCATTTTGTCAGATGCAAATAAAGAGGCATTTGCGTTCCTGTGCAAAGAACTCCGCAACGAAACAAGTTTAAAGTCGAGTAATAGAATTCTCAAGGTATTTTATTTAATATGTCGGTACCTAGTTTTCAATTTGAATAAGGTATGAATATTGAAACAAATTATTTTATGTTATTTGTCTTTATATTGGGTTTTATGTTCCTTGTCGTTCTTGGCTACTAGCTCATACCAGAACAATGTGGGCAGGCATATAATAGAATAGAATAGAATATTTCAAGCTGCATAGGCCCATAGATAAATACCTTAAAGACTAACAATCACATTAGCGTTACTAGTGTCAGCAAATGTTAGAGAAGTGATGGATGTTCTCTGCAGCTCACCCATTGCTGAAACTTTCATAAAGTTCCCTAATACAAGGGCAGAAAGGGATTTGATTAAGCAAGGAAAAGTGTTCCAAGTTGTCTTAGGAGGAGTGTGAACCCAAGCCAAAAAAGCGCTCCCCATACAAACAGTGAAAATGGTTCCCACCGTCTAAACCCTAACCTATGGCAATGGTTTTTGGTATGTTGTCATAATGCCTTAGAACTAGGTTTATTTGCATTGGTGCTGAAAATATTGCAATATTTGGTTTGGTGTTTTATACAAAACACAAATGCGTTAATATTTTTGAAACTATTAAGAATATTTAAAAAATCAAAACATACGAACCTAGTTCTAGGGCATAATAATAACATACAAAAAAATCATGGCTATAGGTTAAGGTTTAGAGGGTGGAAAACGTTATCGCAGTTTGTATAGACAGCGCTGGGTTCACACTCCTCTTAAGATTAATTATTTGTAAACTGTGTTCAGTACAAATATTATCTTTTGTGGTAAAAGCATCAACAGTTGCCCATCTCGAGCGCACTTTTTTTCCTAAAAAATATATTTCTCATCTAAATTACTAAGTACCATTGAGTACACTGCTGAAGATTTCATTTAACTTTAACTTATATATTATAGATTAAATTTTCTTAGCTTATTCTACCATTATTATTGGTACTACTTATTGCTTGTCTTAATATCAATATTATCTTATCATATTTTACGCAAAATATGGAATATCGGGTGTTTGTGTCTGTATAGATGAATCACACTTCCAAATAAAGGTGTTAAACATTAACTCCTGCTTACTATTGTAGAAAACACTTTCACTCATTGAATATGTAAAAATTGTAAGGACTCCATGTAGTTAATTTATTTTACTTACTAATAGGCACTATCTTAATTGTAAAATAATTGCTTAATTATTAATTTATTAAAAGATTGTGATTTCAGTTTTATTTTTTGTTTTATGCAATATTATTTATTTATTAGGTAGGCAATGCGGGACACAAGAGAACCACTAATGTGTTGTAAGCCCTTAGGCCTCCGGATCGATCACCCACTGTACGAAACGCAGTAGCAAGCTACTACATCACGCTGATGTACTGCGAGTGTGGTACTACCCTGGTCGAACCCGTTCATTTGTACTGCAAATATATACTGGCTTCACAGTGCGCCTCTACCACTACAAAAACTAACCCCCTGATTCATAAACGTGTGTTGTCTACACAATTGCCCTCGAATGAAAGAGACGAAACATAAGTTACGTTATGTAGTTAAGAGAGGTTGGCAAACTTGTATGGATAAGGTTAATCTTATTTATTACTTAAAAACCTTCCTTAAAAAAGCTCTAAATGAGAGTGATAACCATATCAAAATCCGTTATGTGGTTTAGAAGTAAGGGGTAGGTAAGTTAAAAGGAGCACCTATGTTGGTAAATAAATAAAGGCTTTGTTATTTTATATTTATTCGTTGTTTTTTAATTTAAAATAACTACATATATAATTTTGTATAGTGTTTGCATGGGGCGATATTTCACCCAATAGTGATAGTAGACAATAACTAAAAATACAATTTTTCTTCTTTACTAGTCATCATGCTATTTCTAATCTACTCGCGATCTAACCTGAGCGCTCATCTCACATACAGACTTACATTTTGCGTTCATTCATAATCTCAATTATTCACATCTAAGAAACTCGTAATAACATACATCGCCTCTTTCATTAATTCAAGCCATCGATCGAACTCAAAGCTGGAGCTCCATGTCTCTCTGCCGAATCCTCGCTCTTTCCAGCACGACGAACATTTAATCCCTCTCTGAGACTCCTCGCATTCTTCTCAGGTCTTAAAAATTGTTCTTCTGCAGTCAGTCTCCTTCTCACAGTGCCGGATTAGCCACATAGCAAGAGTAGCTAATGCTACGGGCGCCGCGCTCCTACGCCTGTCTGACCGCAATAAAAAAATATTTAATACCCTAAACTTGAGAACCTAAAGCAAACTAAGGGCCTCTTGACAGAATTTGCTACAGGCCCCGCGCTGGCTTAATCCGGCACTGCCTCATAGCCGGGCTGCTCGGTCCGACAGCGGGCTGCTCGGCCCGGCGGCCCGCGGGGCCGGGGGTGCGCAGCCAGGCAGCTGGCTGCTCGGTCTAGCGGCAGGCTGCTCGGCCCGGCGGGGCGCCGCTCGGCGCGGGGCCGGGGGTGCGCAGCCCGGCAGCTGGCTGCTCGGTCTAGCGGCAGGCTGCTCGGCCCGGCGGGGCGCCGCTCGGCGCGGGGCCGGGGGTGCGCAGCCCGGCAGCTGGCTGCTCGGTCTAGCGGCAGGCTGCTCGGCCCGGCGGGGCGCCGCTCGGCGCGGGGCCGGGGGTGCGCAGCCCGGCAGCTGGCTGCTCGGTCTAGCGGCAGCCTGCTCGGCCCGGCGGGGCGCCGCTCGGCGCGGGGCCGGGGGTGCGCAGCCCGGCAGCTGGCTGCTCGGTCTAGCGGCAGGCTGCTCGGCCCGGCGGGGCGCCGCTCGGCGCGGGGCCGGGGGTGCGCAGCCCGGCAGCTGGCTGCTCGGTCTAGCGGCAGGCTGCTCGGCCCGGCGGGGCGCCGCTCGGCGCGGGGCCGGGGGTGCGCAGCCAGGCAGCTGGCTGCTCGGTCTAGCGGCAGGCTGCTCGGCCCGGCGGGGCGCCGCTCGGCGCAGGGCCGGGGGTGCGCAGCCCGGCAGCTGGCTGCTCGGTTTGGCGGCGGGCTGCTCGGCCCGGCGGCGGTCTGCACGGTCCGGCGGCTGCAGTCAGAAGTGTTCCATGTATCTGCATCTAAAATTTATAGAAATAATTTATTATCTTTACATAGTATAAAATGTCTGTTCTCATATTTGCGGCCGCTTACTCCTTCTAGACCACGCGACGGATTTTGAATCCAAATTGTACCCGTGCAAAGCCGAGCCGAGCCGCTAGTTATTTCATAAAACCTTTCAAATTTTAAAAATGATAATGATCACCCTATTACTGTCAGCCTCAGAAGTAGCTAAACACTTAAGAACCTTGTCGGGGTAACGTATGAAATGAGAGTTGCTCGAATTTGTCACATCACTGACAGCGACAAGGTACTAAAATGTTCAGCTACTTCTGAGACTGACCGTAAATGCTAGGGTAACATAAAATAATAATATTTCATAGTATGCCCTGCATAAAATTTAATTTGTAAATCAGTATTCAGCTTTGAGTAGAAATTTTAAACAAAATATACAAAATTCCGTTCACAAGCTAGTGACCCGTGCGTGAGTCACAGACAGACAGCAGGGTGACAGAAATGTGGTTTTGTGCTTAGGATATAGAAACGTAAAGACTACAAATTTTAATTGCATACCTAAGCCACTCGATCCAACTTTAAAAATGCTTACCAAGTGATGTCTTGCTTCTCCATTTCTTGTGGCTGTGTGTCGTTGTCTTCAGACATAGCTGGTGGCATTCTTCAATCTGTATATAACAAGGGCAAGTAATTAAAATATGATTAAAAATTAATTATAACCATGTTTTTTCCATTATAGGTACAGTCAACTAAATTGATTTCTGACTATGGAGATTCTTTTCACAATAAATTTCATTTTGACTCTTCAGATAGGTAGACAGATAAAACGTTTATTTGTTACTGCAAGCACACACAATCAAATTTACAAACAATTGAGAAGAAAAAAAACGAAAGGTAACAAATTAGATGAGTACTTATTGTCTGTGTGCGCTGCAGCAGTACAAAATGCCATCTCACAACAATAACTCAATGTGACAGGGTTCTAAGTGACCAAGAATCCAAATCCGTTAGCCATAATGCATGATGGAGATAACTTGTCCTTCTTTTAGGATGAATATAAGCTACATTTTACCCCAAAAATCTAACACCCTGCAGCAAAATTGAGATTTAGCGAAAGACTTGTAAAATGCACAATAATTATTCTCAATCTACACTAATATAATAAAGAGGTAAACTTTGTGTGTTTTTTGTTTGTTAGTTTGTTTGTATGTAGGGGGTAATCTCTGGTAATAAATAAATATCTTGGGAAGATGTACACAAATTGAACTAATCTGTGCTTCTGTGAGTGTACTAACCAATATGTCAAAGTTAACACAAACAACACAAAAATATGGTGTGGATACATACTTAAATACATATAACATCCATGTCACTGGTACAAACATTTATATTGAACATTCAAACAAGTACATTTAATGGTACTAGGCATCCTGATAAAGCCGGGCATAATTAGGCTTTATGGAGGTGTCTTCAGGCAAGTTAGATGGTGTTCCGCCTGTCCAGCTTTTTACATTTGACCAGTCAAATCACTAAATAATACAGTGAAAAGTATAAAAAGGCTGGTTTTACAATTCGTTTTGTCATATTAAACTAAGGCTAAGATCCTTAAAAAGGTGGTAACCTGGTATATCTGGACAGATATTTACTCAAAAAACAGTGTAAATCAAACAGGACCTTGTCAAGTTATGCAGACATTCAAACTTTAATCGAACTGTACAGTAAGTAGGCACTAAGTAGGTATATTTTAATGACATTAATATGTGGTATGTTATAAAAAGGTTGGGCGCATTTACTATACATATAGTGCTTATCTTTTGCTTGTTTTCTTCAGTTCGGATATCGCCTGTCTCGTCACAGCCTAGCCTGTCGGCTAGCTACAGTTGGTGATGTGCACCAGTGGCGTCTCTGCAGCCCCTGGAGGATTTAGATAAATTTTCGTGTCTTAAACAAATATTCACAATATGGATATCCGTAGGTAGAAAGTCTAGGAAAATAAAGCCAAATCACAATGAATGTTTACTGAGGGACTAAGGAACTACATTAATTTCTATATTGTAAAGTATGAAAATGGATGTTAAATTAATAAGGACCTAGTCCGTGAGTGTAGTTCTATCAAAGTTGTAAGAATGAATTTAACCGCTTACCTCTCCATAAAATCTGCCAACTGCGAGAAACTGTTTCTTGATTTCATTTTCCAACACAAATTATTCACTTTTCATCCTTACTTTAATTTTAATTATGAAAACTGATACATTTCGATCGAACAGTTCGATCTTTATAATTTAAGTACAAGTGTCAAAATACAACGTTCGAAAATTTAAACTCTTTCGGCCCAATGATTAAATATTAACATATTTATTATTTTCTTGCCATATTTCAACATTTCCTTTTATTGTATAAATAAATATACAAATTACATAGGTTTCCGTAATATTCATGCTGTTTCCTGTATTTCTAACATATTTAAAATGATCCATAGTAACTTACTATGATTAGTGTTAGGTTTCTGAACATACCTAGCTCGTAGATTCATGACTTTATTTGACTTTCGTCGCGTTTACGTATCGAGCTAACGTGAGTGAGGTTTTAAGATTCGTGCTACCGATAGCTTTCGTAAAAGTAAAGTAAACGTTAGGTTATCGAGTAGTCGATACTAAAAAGTTACTTAGGTATGACTCCAATATTCTTGCTCGGGCTTCTGTTTGTGTATCGAGATTGTAAATGTTTTGTGATTAAAAATTATTAATCCTTCGTATTACAAGTACTGTATGCTGCCCCAGTGTGAAAGCACAATCATTTAAACACCAAACAAATTATTTATATTTGTCCCAAGTAAACAAGAAATACGGAAAAACACTTGCAAGAAAAATGATGCACATTGTTTATCAACATATTCAAGAATGTATTTATGTAAAGGTCATTTCTATGTAAGTATTTAACAAAATGTAATTTAGGAAATACATCATTATAACAAAACTGATGAATTTTATTTGACTATTGTAAATATTGTTTGAGGTTAGGTTTTTGTTTCTTTTTAGTTACCAAATGATATGCTCAATTATACCGCTCAAGTATCAATATGATACTATATTATGGGAAAAGTATCAGAAGTGCGCTTGAAACCAGGATGTAGGTACTCGAAGTAAATTTGAATGTCCAGAAGACAGAAGAAAACGGACATGCAGCAGCTCAGAACGACCATACATGATAAAAAAAACAAAGACTGGAGATAATAGCAGTCATCATCATCATCGTCATGTCAGCCACAAGAAGTCCACTGTTGAACATAGGCCTCCTCCATGGATTTCCAAAGTGACCGGTTGGAAGCAGCATGCAACCAGCGCCTTCCTTCCACCTGTATGAGGTCATCCGATAATAGCAATGCCTTAATAAAATAAAACTAGTATGTAATTTCAAATAGGTTTTTTATTTAAATAAACACTCATTTACACATAAGCACACTCACTCTACACTTTGATATAATAATAATATATAATGATATAATAAAGGGTATATATTTGTTTTCCAAAAGTTTAATAACTTATGGTTAACTAAATCTTCAACATATGCAAGGTTGAATGATACATTTATTATATTCACTTTTTTATTTTTGGGATAGTCTGGGTCAGCTACACAATAATAAGTTTTTCTTTTGTGATAAAAACATTTGAAGCTGCACTTGGGGATTGTATTTTCCTGTAGGCTTTCCATTCTTTACATAGGTAATTATTGTAGGTCTTTTCATTCACTCAACAAAAGTGCAGGAAGGTTCCTCACTTCTGTGATGCAACGGCATGTTTACATCCCCCTGTAAAGCTACACAGTCTTCGCACCTCACAGAGAAAATCTTTTCTTCCTCTTCGTCTAAAATGAGTGTGCATCTATTTAACTGAGCATGAACTTTATGCTCCGGGCATATTTTACACTTCACAGTACACAATTTTGAACTTGTATGTAGGTGACAGCATTATCTCCGTAGGAATCACGTGAGGACCTGAAATAAAGTTTATTCATTTATATATTTTTTTTTTATACAACATAGAAAGGCAAACACGCAAGTGGGCCACCTGATGGTAAGTGATCACCACGGCCTATAGACACCTGCAACAACAAAGAGAGTGCAGATGCGTTGCCAACCCAGAGGGCTAAGTTGGAATACCTCTTATGCCAGTAATTACACCGGCTGTCTTGCTCTCCACGCCGGAACACAACAGTGCAAGCACTGCTGCTTAGCGGCAGGATTAGCGAGCAAAATGGTGGTAGCAATCCGGACGGACCTTGCACAAGGTCCTACCACCCGCAAATTAATCACGTTTTTAACATTTACAGAGTAAAGGTAACGAAAACCCACATTAGTCATATTATTAGGTGTCAATGGCATTTAAGATTGGCTAGTATTACTGCCTATGACATGATTTCTGAGAAATTTGTCCATGCCTGGGGTTGGCTTTTACGATCTGTGCAATAAGTGAAGCAGCTGGTACATTCTATTATTTTATTATATTTATTGTTTGTTACTAGACGAGAATGGAAGTTAATTAAAGTATCGTTCATAAAACTCAAACTACAATGAATGTTTACTGAGAGACTGATGAACTACTTACTTACATCAATTTCTATATTGTAAAGTATTAACGTATCAACAAATATTTAATTAATTAGAAGATTAGGAGCTAGTCCTTGATTGTAGTTCTATCATAGTTGTAAGAATTAATTTAACAGCTTACCTCTCCATGAAATCTGCCATTATGGCCAACTGCGAGAAAATGTTTCTTGGTTTCATTTTCCAATACAAATTATTCACTTTTACTTTTTATTTACTATCTAAATAACGACAACTAATAAATTCCGTTCGAACTTTATTTATATTTTGAGTACAAGAGTACAAGTGTCAAAATACAACGTTCGAAAATTTCAACTCTTTCGTCCCAATGATTATTATATTTACATATTTAATTATTTTCTTACTGTATATATATTTTTCGTATAATTTCATAAATAAATATACAAATTACACAGATTTCTGTAATATTCAAGCCGTTTCCTGTATTTCTAACTTATTTAAAATGATTCTTAGTAATTGACTTCGCTCAGTGAGGTATCCGAACGTACCTATCCAGTAGATTCGTAGCTTTATTTAACTATCGTAGCGTGTACTCGATACGTTAACGTGAGTCAGATTTAGAGATTCGTGCTACCGACAGCTTGCGTTAAAGTAAAGTAAACGTAATCGAATAGTAAAGGCGATACGAAAACGTAACGCATGACTCCAATATTCGTGCTCGGGCTACTGAACGAGTGTGGCTTAGAAAGAAATTATTAATGGTCGTATAGTGTTTTTTTTTTCTTCAAAAATTACCTAAAAAAAATTAAAAACAAAACAACATTTAAGCAATATTTGTATCGCTTGCAAATTTTGGTAGGTAAGTACGGTTTGAAATTATAGTTCCGTTTTTTATTCATAATTTTTTCTCGGAATTGCGTTGCAAAACGTTCCCATTCCCAACTCTGTCCAATGCTATGCACAAAGTCTGGGCTCTTTGAAAAGAGCCATCTTATCCCAGTTACATCACAAATATATTAGTATTTTATTTATTCCTGCTTTATCTTTTTTGCTTAGTATAAAGTAAAGTCACTATCTGTTCCCCTCTGCCCCTATTCCATATAGTGTATGTCCGGCCGGCTTATACTTCTAAACCACGCATCGGATTTTGATACCGTTTTCACTCTCTGTTAGACATATTTTTGCTGAACGTATTTATGTATGACACTTACATTACATCCTACATGTACCCATGCGAAGCCGGGGCAGGACACTAGTTTTAAAATATTTTAAAACATTTTCAAAATTAATCCCTCAGTTTTGTGGGGAAGCGGGTGGCGGCACAAGACGTTTCAGATTCGAAACGAATGGCAATACCAGCAATCTCTGCGCAACATCTGTGACACTTTAATTTGTTTGTAGCCATTGTTAAGCGAAATTAATATTCCAATTTATTCCATTTCTGTATCGAGGATGAAAATCAATATTTGATGAGATCTTTATCGCGGGAGAATCGTCTTAAGCGCTAGGCCTATTTGTTGTTATAATTGAAAGTTCACGCTTCGACAATTATAAAAATGAGTAATTAAATTTGAGGAGAATTGCAATCTCGCACCAGAATAGTTTCAAGACATTTCAAAAGAACTTTTAGATTATGTATGCATATAACTCGCTTATGCATTAGACTTCATCCCCATGGTTTTAAACTTGCCTTTAATTATCTATAGGTATTTCATCGTAGCCCTGTCTGTTGGCAACTCATCTGCAATGTCCTTGGTATTGCGGGTGTCTATGGGCGGTGGTGACCGTTCACCGTCAGGTGACCCACTTGCTCGTTTGCCTTCCTAAGTTGTATAAAAAAAACGTTTTTTCATTAATAAACAATAATGTTAATTATTAGCTTCTGATTGGATTTTGGGGCGTCTGCGAATTGAGAACCTCATTTTTTGGAGTCAGTTAATAACTGTCATTGTAAGTTTTTAAATACATTTAAAATTTAAGCAATCCAACTCGCAAGCGCGGCGCACGAGCTTCCTCAATTATTTATGCCTGAATGTAGAGCACGTAACACTATTTTTAAGTAGAACAAATTGTTTTACCTAAAGGCGGGTTCGCGTGCCTTCGCCAATTTACACGAACAGTATCAAAATATACACACTGAATTTGTTTTATAAAAGTATGGTTTAACATTATCATTAATGATACTCCGTATGCAAATCATTCGATTCCAGCAAAACTTTTTCGCTACATGAGTTTAATTGCACTATTGAAAAGCTCTGACAAGACTACCTCAGTTTTATTCATCTATCGGTGCATCCCTTCTTTATTGTACAAGTAAGATAGGGCCACACTGAAGATTACATAAAATTTAGGCACTCATGTTATGGCCGCTGGTGTGCAAATTAATGCAGTTTTCGAAATTATTGTTTGCTTGTTTGTATTTCATTCGTATAATTGAATTTAACTTTTTTGGTTTTTGTCAAGTTTAAACTGTATACAAGAAAATAAGCAAAATTGCATTGAGATAAAAATATTTAAAGATTTATAACAATTAATAATTTTTTTTGATTTATAACAAACAAATAAAGAACCCTTCAATTATTTTTCAAAATGATCGAATATTTTTTTATCCCATTGCACCAAAACTACGAAGAAAACTAATTAAATTAGCATCGAAACTACCTTTTCAGACGCTTTTGCAATTCAACATCGACCACCCTTTTTAATGTCACTAAAACTGAAACAAATGAAATCTTAGTAACATTAACAAGATTTAGAACTATTTAAACAATTAACAGCTGCAGAAACGTTCCAGAAACATAAGTTAATACTGAAACCGAGTGCCTTAGCGCTTGTCATTACTTACACGTCCCGTTTTAATATTCAGTGAGTTCCTTACATTGTGGTGACCTCCTTCCATCTCCCGGCATTCTTGAGAAAAGATAGTTCATTTAATAAATGGCCTGGGACTACGCCCCTCATCAGTCTTGACTTTGTGCTGTAGATATTATAAGGAAATATGGTTTTTATTGGATGCCTTTAACACGTAATGATCTCAGTTTTTTATCTTTTGTGCCATGTTAGCCAGTCTTATACCTCGTTTCTTTTAGATGAGAAATGTTGTAAGCTGTCGTGGTAAGTCTTTTTAAGCAAAAGTGCAATTTTGGAATAAATAAGGACTGCTTACAAGATATTATAAGTAAATCATGTTATTTCATCATAATCATTGTTAATTTACCTCGTCGCTCGTGACGTTCGGTCGAGGCAAATTAATAATTAAAATAAGAGTAATTTAGGTCAGACAGGAACGGATAGCGACTTTACACTATGTAGTGATGATGCCAAATCATTAAGTTAGATTAGTCAAAATACAGGCCATTGCTATGACCTTCTTTCCACTTCTTTATTTATTATTTATGAAAACAAAGACAGTTTATTTATTTGTAATAAGTTTCACTAAGTATTGCTTGTAAGATATAACTCTTATAACTACACAACAACTTTATCTACTTTTATTTTTAAATTACATGCTAAAATATATTTGATATTTATTCATTGCTATTCAAAGAAAGTAACCTTAGTACTGTGAAATACCTAAATATGAATGTCATCATAAAATTCTGATATTGATTTGGCGATTGACACAAAAGGCAATCGGGTGAAATTCCTTGACCCCTTTTCGTACCTCCTTGACTTCGTCTTAAACCTTATTTTTTCTTAAATACTTCTCATTTTAATTAATTACAAACCAACCGCTCCATTAAATAAATAGGAAGTTAACATTAATCTTTGGCGCCGGCCCAGACGAAAAAAGTAATTATAAGAAATGACAATGAAGACTCACGGAAGTCCAGAAATATGGGATTTAATTACCTAAAGAGATGAAGATTAAATAGAAATGATACTTTATAGTAATCACTGTAATATATTAGTCATAATAGGCGTTTTAATGAAATTTAATCACATAAAGAATAGCTGGCGCAGAAAATCAAAGCTTATTTTACATTGCCTACATTTTTAATGAATTGGTAGTGATTTCTTCGAACTGCTTTCTTATCTTAACGTGTCGAAAGATACCGTATTTAAAAAAAACTTGGTTCAGATTAAAACTTATAAATACGGCCACTTAAATTTTACTTTAGGTAAAATACAAGATAATTGCGAGAGACAGACAAACGACTGTCTCAATCGCCTTCTGTATTTAATAAATTAACTGTTACATAATCCGTTCGGTAATTGTGAAATTAGACCTTCCAATGGCTAATCAAACACAAAGGTGTTGTTTGTAATTATTTCGACGATATGTCATTAAATAATAATGATAATATACCAATTGACCTAGCCCCAAATTAAGCAATTAACCACGTTAAGCAACTTAAACTACTTGGGCGGGCATTAATTAACATTGACATTCATCATACAAATATCTACGGCTATCGGGACTCGAATTCGCGACCTCTAGCTTCGTAATCAGGCTCGCTATACCAAAGTCAAAATCAAAATATCTTAATTCAGATTAGGCTTACAGGAAGCACCTATGAATGTTAGAAAATTTCCCACCGGTTCGGAAAAAGTCTTTGATGAGAAGATACCGGCAAGAAGCGTAACGGGGGGTTTTTTTTATTAAATCAAAATTATTTGAGAGTTTACATACTTTTACCTATGTTTTTTTTAGCTAGAGGTCTCGGCAACCATTTGAATGATGAGTAAGAATGTTCGAACTTGAGTCGTGGATGTTATATGTAATTAAGTATGTATTTATCTATATAAGTACCCATAACACAAGCTTGGCTTAGGATTAGGTCAATTGATGTAATTTGTCCCAACATATTTATTTATTTATTCCGTTATACTTCGCCAATACACTAAACACAGAATGAAATTCTATGGGATAACTTCCATTTATTACAGTTCAGTTTTGTAGGATTTCGGGGTTTATGATTTTTGGCACAGCCAAAAGAAAACCAGAATACACATTATTTCTCGTCGAATCCAGTGATTTTGCAGCAAACTTCATAGAAAAAACTTCATGAATAAATGACGTCATAGCAATAACTCTCCATCAAGACACGTAATAGCATCGGATGTCGAGGACTCGGCCACATCCGCGGGCATTAGAAGAAATCATAATTAATCGTTCTGCTCCCCGCCCGCTCGCCTTAATAGAGAGCTTTCTACTTTCTACCGGTTCCCATGTTTTCCTCGAGACGTAATAAATTAATCTCCATTCCTGGTTTCCTTTGCCTGAAAGAAAACAAAACAAAGAAAGCCGTAACTTTAGCGGTACCTTTCTTGGTCTTTCGTGCGTTAACTCACTAACTTTACTTGGATGCTTTAGCAAGTAAAAGTGGTTTTTCTAAGTTTTAGTACCGTTTATGTTTACAGTTATTAATGTATACAATGTTTGACTTTTAACGTAGTTATTTGTTTTTTTTTTTATAATAACATAGGAAGGCAAACAAGCAGGTGGGTCACCTGATGGTAAATGATCACCATCGCCTACAGACACCCGCAACACCAAGAAGATTGCAGATGCGTTGCCAACCCAGAGGGCTAAGATAGAATACCTCTTGTGCCAGTAATTACACCGGCTGTCTTGCTCTCCACGCCGGAACACAACAGTGCAAGCACTACTGCTTAGCGGCAGGATTAGCGAGCAAGATGGTGGTAGCGATCCGGACGGACCTTGCACAAGGTCCTACCACCTGCAAAAATGTGATATCTTAAGTATGATTAAGATACTACATTTTTGGAGGTATTGTGCCGTGGTTATACATGTCTTTGGTAAGTAATTATCTTATCTCAAGGATAAAAATGACAGTCATTTATCATCAAACCAATTCCGTGTACATTTCTAAAGAAGTTACTCAGGTAAGCTTCCATTTAAACTAAAATATGTAGACAGACAAAGAAAGTATTAGTAGCAAAAATGGGCATCCTTAAATGGTTTTTATCGTAATAGACTTGTAATAAAATTGCCCCAGTAAAATTATTTGACCTTCTTTTGGATCAGATACACGTCCATTTCATTTTTCATATCTGTCCCAGACGTCTGTTATTCAAGACCTACAAATATAATAATATTATTTGTAGGGATATTTTTCTCTTTGACTGTTATGATCTGCTACGACTGGAAAAGGACAGTTAATTTGTAAATTATTTCTTGGTATTTTATACATAAATAAAAATCGTTCATTTGGTGATTTAAAAAATATTTTATTAAGCTGATTTGGAAATATTTAGCGAACATTGTGTCAAAAGAAATAAATCCTATATTGCCATTTTTAAAAGCAAATTCCATTCAATCTGTTCCGCATTTAATAACATTGTCTACCTTTTAATTTGTAGTATATAGTTCTGCGCAAAGTAACAGTATTTGAGCGAGTACTAAACTAAGGTTTAAACCTAGTAGGTCCTCATTTAGTCGAAACAATAATATTATAGCTATGCTTTTTCAGCCTCTAACACTCAATCCAACCTGATAATGTTGATGTAATTGTTGAAAAATTACGCTTGAACTCTTTGGTAATTTAATGTTCTTGGCACATAATGCGCTTTTAAAGCTCTAGATATTTTAGAAAGCTACTATCTGTCTAGTCTGTCAAATGAGAAAATTTGATGTGTCGAATTGATATTGTGATTCTCTTACAAAATAAAACTATTTATCTATTCCCATCTACATAATTACTGCCGTCGCAACACATTTGTGTTTCCACAATAATATATTAATATTTTTTTTATAATGTATCTAAGTTTCCAGAAAAGGTAAATAATATGAAAAACTCATAGAAGAATCCTTAAAATCTTTATTTGTCATTGGGCCCAATAATCAATCCTTGCTTGCCTTGTTATTCTTGAATACATGTATTCAACGAAATATAGGCAAGTTGAAAGAAGTCATCTCCACATAAAGGTAACAGACAATTTATCTGATCATGTTTAATATAGTATTTTAAATACACAGTCAAATACCAACGAATTTACAATGGAAAGCATTTGTCCAATCAGTGTAAAAAAATGCCTACATCCGCATCCGTGTAACTATTGGCACGACGACGATCGAGTGATATGACAGTTGGCTGTTATAAAAGTTGTAATCAAAATTGTGAATTTATTAAAACGAATATTTGAACTAATAATAGAAAAGCTGTATTGATTTTGCCCATGTAAACTAAAACAGTTTAAAATCTTTAAGTCTTCGGTACAGAAGAGACACGTCTAAGAAAAAGTTTAATTTATTTCTGTCTGCTATATCGGAGTAATAATAATGAAGTAAGACCGACAGAATTGGAACTCGCGGCCGCATGCCGGTCACGGGACCTTGAACGCGGGCAACGGCTGACCTTTACAAATATGCCTGCCTTCATACTCGTAATATACATGCTAGATACTTACTATACGTTAATTACTTGCTTCAGCGCTGTCAATGGCAATTCCTTACCGAAATTTGAATATGCACATTTTGATCATCTCTTTGACCCTCAAATCTAGAATCATGGTTAAAAATGAACCCTGAATGAAATGACGGCAAATGTCGCCAGGAGGGTGAATAATTTTAATGCTACTTTTTAGGAAATATTTAAGCATGCATGTAATTATTGCTGACATTTCTAGTGCCGTAATCATAGATAACTCTATACAGTCTCGTGAACCTTAAGCATTGAGTAGCTTAAAATAAAACATGAAAATTTTACTTTTTATATACTTACTAATTAGCTTTTTGTCTGTTAATAACTGTCTCGTTTCTACTCTCCCCTCAGTCGTATCGAATCACCTCATCCAGGGATTCTATTTACTCCTTGAATTCCATTCGACTTTTTTACGGTAAAAAGAGTTTCTTTTAAATTTAGTGATCCTTATAATTCTGGTTCTCTCCCTAACTACAGTAGTAGTTATAATTAAGTATCGCTATTGTTATTGCCAAACTAATGTGTATTTGTTGAACTAAGTGCTATTCATTAAGTGCGTATTTTAAATTGCTTTTCAAATCCTGTTTGGGTTTTTGCGGTGTCATTAAAGTTAACTCAATGAAATAGATAGATTTTAATATATCTTTTTTTTACTGTTCTAATAGTTTTTTTTAATGATTGTTAAACAATTAAGGGAGAATAGTTCGAATGAAATTTTCTGTTATGATTACAATCGACCGCTTACCTTTAACATTGGTAGATATAAAGTGGTAATATTATGTTTAATTTAATTACATTTAATTTTATATCCTGATGCCATCAGTTATATTAAAGCAGGAAAAATGCTCAACATTATTTGAACATAGAGTCCTTAACTATAGCGTCATATTCAGATATTTATTAGTTTGAGCAGCTTAGTCGCTCTATTATTAGTTTTTTTAACCGAAGGCGAATGTTCAAAACGAATAAGTAAAAATAAAATCTTTAACTTTTTTCTTGTATTTACCACAAAATGTCAGTGGTATAACAATGGCTTAAGTCACGACCACGTCTCGCTCATTATAATCAAATAGCTCTAAAGTTTGAGGGAAAATTCCAACAAGTCAGAGCTATTTTTGTAAAGCCCTTCGATTCAAAATAATGAGAATAAGCACCAAGTTTGTTTGTTTGAAGACAAGCAGCAGTGTGATTAGGAAATATTGACTAAGAAATTAAGTGGCAGCTATATCGGTGTCACTATTCGCTTGAGAGTTTAAAACCAGGTAGGGTTTAAGTTTCCACTCATTACAGTGTTTGCAGCAAGATTTTGCACCGTATATTTAAAAACCAGACCAGCCTTAACAACTTTGACAGGCTCTTAAAGCTAGGTCCTACTGACATTGTGAAAGGAATTTAAGTAGGCATAGGGGTAATGGAATATAATGCGATAGCGGTATTTAAAAAACAAAATAAAATAAATTTTAAAGTGCAAGCAATCGGAAGGGCTGAGCAAATCCGAAGTGCCTCCATTTTGTTTTGTTACAAATATTCTACTCACAGTAGCCAATTTATTTCATGTTTTGGTAATTTGGAATTAAAGTAGGTTAGCCTTATACAGCTTTCAAAAATGCCGTGTAGTAGTTTAAGCTTAAAGACATACCCAACAGACGGACGGACTTAATCACCTTTATATTATTATAGTGATATAAGCCAGACCGACAATTGACTAAAACTTACGTCAATAATTGTCGATACAAAAAGTTATCAACTGTACCGGGCAAGGTAGGTACATGCAAGGTCAACGACCACGTGCTGACAAAAAATTCAACTTGATCACATTGCCTTTAAATATTCAATTTGGAGTGACCTACGAATACTTGTCTATACATTTACAAATGCCGAATTCGAAACAAAACAGATTAGACGATATTTAAAAGGTCTTTGTTAAAAAAACAGATGTGAAAACGTCCTTGTCTAAAACCTGAAATTCGAGACATTACTTAACGCTTAACACACATATTTGTTTTAACGAGCGTATGAATTCTTAGTAATAATGATTATTACACATGAGAGTGTTAGTTTATTATTAATTTGATCCGCTTTCATACCTCAACTTCTCAAGCGATCTTTACCAAATTTAAACATAGACTAGTGACTCGGAAATAGACAAAGTTGCTATTTATGACTTTAAATTAATCTAAAATTATATTGAAACTCGTTGACAACTTTGTTCTGTATGTGGCTATCTGTATGCGTCTGAATTCACGGCAAATGCCAAACATTATTATATTTAGTTAGTTGGCTAAAGTACTCGTTGAAAAGAATTTATTATGCCGGATATAAACCATAAATATACTGGAATTATTTTTATTATTCCAACCGTTTTGTGCAGCTAATTCAATTGCAGTTGCTCACACGTCATAAATAACATTAAACCACATTGAGCCCATATGGAACCTTGTCAAAGTGACATTGCTTTGGATTGTTTACTAACACGTGGCTACAGATTGGCAAAGTCATTACGATAGGGTTCAGCGGTGGCTTAACAATCAATGTCTACTACCGTACCAGTACTTGACACACGTAGAACGTTGCTTTTACCAGTAGTTGACATCTCTGCTTCTCGTTTTACTCGTATCTTCTCGTCAATTACTGGGTCACTGTCAACCGTTACCTTATGCTCGTCTAGCAGCTAGCTATCTAATCTTGTGCTTGTTTTAATACTTAAAATGCAATTGTTGTATTTAAATAAAAAATAAAAAACGATTTATAAGCAATAAAATGACAAGAATTATATTCTTATTCACGAGACCGTCTGAGAAACGGTCATCACCAGAATTAGTAGTAGACTTGAAGACGTCAAAACGGTTTACACAAGCTCATCTTCTCTTGACAATAGAGTTGTTTATAGACATTTTTCTTCACCTCTTCGACTGTGTAGATATATCTTTACACTACTATTAACTAACCAAAAATCTATACACGCTTCATAGGTATGCCACGGACGATAAATATTTATTTTATTTATTTAATCTTTATTGCACGAAAAATACAAAATGTACAAAAGGCGGACTTAGTGCCTTAAGGCATTCTCTGCCAGTCAACCTTTGGGCATAAACAGAAAGGTTGTGGGCGGTGCGGATAGAGAACGAGTAATATAAACACAATGACAAATTGCTACTACATACATACAAATTGCAATATTGTATTTATACATTATAAACATTGACTGCATAATGATGTTAGTGAAATCACACTGTACTTAATAAATCTACTCAGAATATACGCCAATCATAATTCCTAGTAGAGGCTATAGTGGCTATTGTTTCACTGATGGTGGTGCAATGCATTTAAGCTCGCTTGATTCCCTGTATTATTGGAACAGCTTAATTTACCACGTATCAAGCTTTTGGCATTGCAGGTCATAACATTCTGAAAAGCAATATCTCAGTACATAGGACACTATTAGGGATACAACTGGAGTTTAAGAATCTGAATAGTTCAGGCAACATTTTATACATTTCCGTCTTTAATTTTTTTAACGTTACTATATGTATATCACTTGATATTATTTCTATATAACTGCTACTAATCGATCTATTAATAGACTTTTGGAAACGAAAACGGCCATTCCCCAGAAGTAGAAAATGAAATTATGAAATTATAATTATCACTATGGGCAACGTAATAAAGAACGAACAAATAAAAGTAACATTTGCATTTATCATATAAATTCAAAATATTCTTAAGACTTAAACAATGTGCTTGCGTATTGACGTGCATTTGTAGATTCTGAAAATCTGAAGCATCTGCAATATTACATATCTCTTGTTAGATGAGTAAATTATCTAACACAGCGACCGCGAATGTCTATTTTTACCCGACTACGGCAAAACCAAAAGGAAGATTTTAGCAGTCTATGTTTGTATTTGTGTTATTAGACAGGTTCTGAGGATGAGGATGTATCCTCATCTCTGGAGGAGAGTGGATAGCAGCGCAGCGAAGAATAATTTGTTATGCATTGTCGTACCCGGTTAACTCGGGAGTTTATGTCGTCGCAGTTATTGCTCAGTGAGGTTCAAGAGTCTTTTCAGCTTCCTTTGAAAGGCAATAGGAGTCTATTTTACAAAGACTATAGAGATAAGTTAAATAAAACAATTTCAACATAGCGAAGATGTTTTTAATAACTAATTGGCGTTCAGTATAGTGCAAACGTAATAAATTAACTTTAAGTTAGGCGTTATTTGCGCTTAATTCTGCTAAAACTTATTGATTTTTTAGCAAAATAATAATTTCTTCGGCGAATTATAAGTTTTTAATCAAATGTATGGGAAACACGCATGGCCTGGTAAATCACGAAATGCGGGTTCAAATCCCTAATTTAAAACCTACAACAATGTTTAACTTTTAAAAGTTAAAATAATTACATTTTCAAACTGTCTTACTATTTTTTAAGCAATTCAAACGAGGTAAGCAATGATGCAATTGAACGTTGTGCTCCAGTAACCGAAGAATTAACTAAGCTAGAACAAAGCACTATTAATAATTACACACCAAGACATCACAAGACTAAGTAGTTTTACGCAAACCTGACAAGACGCCATGTGAGAACTAGCGTTAATTACTATATTTAATTTAAAAATGCTACATTGCATGCGAAAGAATTAGCTGCCATAACAATCGTGCTAGTTGCTGGAATAAAATTAATATACCTAAGTATGGAGAGTAAAATATTTACTGTTATACAAAATAATACCTATAAATCTATCAAACTAAAGGTAACCTAATATAGCAACAAGTAAAAATGATTTAAAAGCGTTTCCTTGTCAAAATAGATCAACAGGTTGACATTAAGCGAAGGTTATTTTTACCATCTAGGACGACACATGTGATCGTCGCCTTAATGTCACTTCCCCGATGAGGTCCACGCATGCGTCGGATGCGGGCGGGAGCTATGAACGCGCGATTTTCGCGGTCGCACCCGCAGGCCCTTCCAATATGCGTCAAGGCCTTCGCTGTTCGTATAAAACGAGTTCACCCGCCCGCAACGACATACTAAGTAACTTTCACGCGGGCAGTGCACATTTTGAACGCAAAATGTACAGGCTCGTTGTATTTGCCTTTGTGCTCGCGATCGCGACGTGCCAGCAGGAAGGTGGTGGCAAACGTGTCCCTAAATACGCGGGAGACCCTAAAACAGCAGCCATCCTACAGGAGGCCCGCTACCTCAGCGGCAATGGAGCTTTCGGAGCAGCGTATCAGCAAGAAGATGGAATCAATTTCAAAGAAGAAACTGATGCCGATGGCAGCAGGAGAGGCAGTTACTCATACATCGATGACAGTGGTCAAAGGAAAACAGTGAACTACATTGCTGGCAAGAACGGTTTCCAAGCTACCGGAGATCACATTCCTACCGCACCTCTACCTGTGGCTCCTACGCCTTCCTACACACCTGACCCGAGATATAACTCTCCGGATTACAAGGCGCCTCAATACAGTGCTCCTCAGCAATACAACGCCCCTGCTCCTCAGCGCAACTACGGTGGCAAGCCTAATGAAGATGATGGCCAATATTACCCTGAGTTGTACGAGCAGGAGAACTACGTGGCGCCTCAGCCTCAATACCAGGCACAGCCCAAGTATCAGCCGCAGCCGCAGTACCAGGCTCAGCCGCAACCGCAGTACCAACCCCAACCGCAGCCGCAATACACTCCCAACAACATCTACCCTGGTGTGCAGCAAGCTCAGTACAGCGGTTTGAACACGCAGTCATACCAACCCGCCCAACAGTACCAACCCGCCCAGCCGCAAGCTCGGCAGCAATACTATGATGAGACGACGCCACAGCCGTCTCGTTTCTTCCCTCCTGGCAAGTTCAGCCTCAACAGAGCGCCTGACGGCTACACTTACTCTTTCCGCAAAGTATAAATCTAAATTACATAAAGGGCCTCGGCGATTTGTAAAGCCCGAGACACGTAAAAAGCATGCATCAATTAGCAATTCGCCGAGTCATCGGAGGGCCTCGCGCAGCGCGCATTCGGCCGCTTCAAAAGCATTTCTTAATTGTTGTTTGCTGTGATATTGTGAGTTAATGGACAGGTATACATATGTTGATCGTTGTTGTTACTTGTGGAGGAGGGTCTGATTGGAAAGCGCTTCAGTTGCTTCAGCTGAAATTGTAAATAAATGTAGATATTCCTAAGTAAAACTGACTTTTCTTTCCCTGTCGTTAACGTGACAACATTTTAACAGTATATTGAAACGTATAGTTATGATTCTTTTCATCTAACGCGTAGTAGATAAATGAAAAAGTAAAGAAAGGGTATCCTAAAAAAATATTCTCGAGTTCGTTTATTTTTCGACAATTCGTCCCAATATAATTTAGGCTGCATTTATTTTCAGCTCATACCTCGTTATACAAGATGTCTTGAACACAATTTGTACTGATTACACGTTTATCAACTTCCTGATATTAACCATATAACACGTGGCCACAAATCTTAATAAAATTTAGTAAAATTTACCGCATGCTAAAATGTTACTTGATAATTGCACCAGTTAACTTCCTGATAACCAAGGCTCGACTGGGTGTGGGCCGCGTCCGCATTCTACTTGCACAAATTGCCTCAAGCACGGTCTGTAACTAGATCACCTTAAGGCCCAACACAAGGATACTTTACTCCAAACCGGTCTGCCCGACCACGCCTAGCTTTCCATTTACCTGCGGCATTATTGGGTCAGTACGACGTGAATAATACGATAAAAGTAACTAACAGTAAACTATTTTAATTAAGTACATTTTACCTTAGTGCCGAGATCGAGGTTCTACAATGTTGCATATTGCATTCAAATGAGTTTACTTATTGAGCCTGAAGTTTGAGAATTTCTACACAGTGTCTGAATTCATTTTTTTTTTGTCATTAATGGAAAAAGCAAGGGAAAAGAGCACGCGGGGTTTTCTGACGGGAAGTGATCACCGCTGCCAATGAGAACCAGTGAGTGAAGGTGGTGGACTTCCGTTTCCAACACTAATACGCAACTTGGTAGCGACTACTTCCGCCGCTACGCCGGCTTTATGTGAGAGTGTGGTAGCGGTATTACCGCGATCGAACCAGCTTGTTCATACTGCCACCTGCAACTGTTTGGCTTTACCGCTGTGATATTGTAGGTCAATATCGTAAATTAATGCTCATAATCGTGTTCAATGTCACAAATTTTAACTTAACTTAAGCCTTAAAAACAACTTGTGCTTTTAAACTTCAAAATGCCAAAACCATGCTCTGATTTGCAAAATGTTTTTACTTTTTTATACCTTTTAATTTACAATAGGACCTGGACCAAACAGTATTTCAGGTAGTAAATGTACCAAACAGTATTGCTGCAAGCCCATTCCCTCAGCAATCAATGGAGGCTTTTAATCCAATATCAAATCTTAGTTCCAATTTCCAAACAAAAGTTCATATCGTAAATGTTGAAATACCATTTGGAGTTATTGTTTTGTAAACTGGCAGCAACGACTGGCAGTATAAGAATAGATGACGTAATGATGTTATTGTTTCTTTCGACATATGATTGTTATTGACTGAAGTAAACTTAAACGGTCAATTTACAAATCGATTTATGAGGTTTGTATTGTTATTTGCAATAAGTTACGAAGAAACTATTCTGAGAATTTTTTCTCAAACGTTTTCTTAAAAACTGTGTATTTTGCGAAAGTTAAGCGATTCGCAGATAGATTGAGCATCATTAGCTATAGCTTAGTTTATAAAGTTCAGTATTGCCCACAAAAACTTGCGGTACACTTAGTAATATTCATGTAAAACAAAGGAAATGGAATTGCGAAACTATGCATAACTTAATATCAGAATGATTAATAAAGCATTAGCATATCTACAGTTAGGAATGTATTTGTTAATAAAATTTGCACATTAAGAGATGAACTATACTCATTTACCTGCAAACCATCTCTCTTAACCCACTATAAAAGAACTAGTAACTGTATACAATGCGTTTTTTTTGCCTAATTAAAATTTACGCAACGAATGCGTAATTTTACACCTTGTGCGGTATAATTTTATGTCATATCATAGGCCTACTGACGAAAAGTCTACTAATTAATTCCATTCAACGTAATACAAAGTTTTTAGTAGTTTTCTGGCGTAAAAGTGCAGTTAGTTACAGGCCATAAAGAAGCAGAAAAGGCTTACAAATTGAGACAGTTTACTAGACTGTCACAATTCTTTCGTTATCCGCCTTGTAATATAATAATTAATTTATAAAGTTTTACGCACACTACATCATTAATATTACATTGGTGTAAGTCTATGCTTACCTAACGCACAGTTGTAAATTTTTTTTGGATATTACGTTTTTCTCTTAGTCAGGGCTTAGCAATGTAACCGCGACGTCAATTAATCAATCAAATCATTTTTATTTGCTAATATGGGTAATTATTACAGGGGTTACATTAAGTTTTGTATCACTATGCTTGCCATAAGGCATACAAATATGTAGACTGCACATGCAGCATAACCATTTATTAATAATTTTACAATGAAAATGTCAGTATTCAAAATTGCTAGCGCAAATGTATAAATGTATAAATATAAATGAACAACAAAATTGTTACTACAGGTAAGGGCCTTAAATAATTGTCATTTATCTACACACATATCATAAATGCTTAATAACGCGTTCAAAAACCATAGAAAATGACCAGCATTTTTACAACCAATGTTATTATAAGAATTTTCTTGTCTGTGGTAGTAGGTAATCTGTTCTTTATTGGGTAGTATCTCTTAGTAGTCTGTGTTTATTGGTAATCACATTACCGATATCTCGTGACGTTATGAGTTTAAATTTGGAACAGCTGTCAAAATTCAAGTTGGTCTCTATTCTAGTATCCATAGCTATTAAAACAGTTATCGATACGAAACGTCAACTCGGTATGATTTTTTAATTTAAACGCACGACATTTGATCTCGAGTGACATGAAAATAGGACATGACTTCATTCTTTTGTCTATGATTTAAAAAAACGTTCGTCTTGACGGATAGATCGAATTGCCGCCATACTTGTTTGACACTCGTTTGTTGGATTTTTGCTGTTACGGTTTTTTGCAGTTATGATATGTGTGTAGATAAAGTAATGTATGCAACTGTATATAATTAGGCCTTAAAACACTCGTGTGATCCTATTATGAAACTCGCTGACGCTCGTTTCATAAAACCACACTCGTGTTTTAAGGCCTCTCATTATATAGCAGTTGCATAAAATACTATTAAATATTCCTGGATGGTGCTGCAACCGCGTCATGTTATTAGAAATATTATAATAGGTCGTACTACTTTTTTGTTTCCTACAGTAATAATGTCATAAAGTTATGAGTGTTTTTAATGGATTTTTAACAAGATACTTGTATTTTTCGACCTCGACATTGGCAAGACAGTTAATAAATTCGATGAAGCTATTCACACAAAAAATGAATAAAATTGAAATAAAACAATATAAGTTCATTTTGTTTCCTATCAGCCGTCAAATTTCCTATACGTGATACAAAATACGAGTTAGTCTCCGTCAGACTAACCGACGATTGTATTTCCGTTTGCCACTCCATTTTGAACTGACAATGCGAGCACTGGAAAATATTACAGAGCAGGAATCCTATACATTGTTATTTACAACGCAAACTCTGGAGGGCACGTTTTTGTTGTAATTTTATTTGGCCTTTACAATATTGTAAGCTTGTCTTAATAACAGGTAAGCTGCTTGATAATGCGAAGATTCTAATGAGCCTAACATGACCGGCCCAGGTTTATTTATCCCTCTCCACGTCTGTGTCAAACTAATGTTTTTTTTTTAATATAGGAAATCAAACAAACAAGTAGACCACCTGATGGTAAGTAATCACCACCAACTGTAGACACCCGCAATACCAAGGAGATTACAGATGCGTTGCCAACCTAGAGGGTTAAGATAGAATACCTCTTGTGCCAGTAATTGCACCGGCTGTCTTGCTCTCCACACCGGTATAACCCTGTTTTATAATTTTGAAATGCCTATACAATAATATTATATACGCCTATGTGTATTTATAAAAAGACCCTTACTTTTTTGTTGTGATTTTTCTACCCCATTGTTCAGTGGCCTACCTTCCAAATAACATCCGTATAGTTTTCCCGTTTGGTTACGGATGCGCGATGCACATTGCACCTCACTTTTCTTTTAAATGCTTAGCTCTAAATCGGAGCTCGTATTTTCTAAAGTACTAGATGGACTAAATAACGAACTTCAACCTGCAGTTCCCGTGTTCCGAGTTTAAAAGGCAATAAATTGTTAAAGAGATAAAGTTAGCCAATCAGTCGGAACTGACGCAAAGGAGAATTTTTAAATCAACTCGGTCTAACCTGATCTGACAATAATTATAAGCGGAAGTCTGAACTTAAATGCTTCCTTAAGGATGGCTTTCCACCAGCCCTGTGGTTTTCCAAGCGTAAACACGATGAGTCCGACGTTGAGGCAGCGCCTCGCATGTTTGAGTCTTCAATTGTAACAATGAGCGATTAAGAAATCGTCCAATGAAATAGCTATGTTACGCGAGGACTAGTGAATGGAGCAATCATTAGTCATTTTTCCTCGGTTACCGCTCAGTTACATCGCAAAGCAAAGCTCTATAGGAAATCCAGCCTTAAGCAGTTGCGTAAAACTAGACCAGAGAGCGGTTAAAAGCGGGAGGGCCAGCTCGCAAACTAATAACTCAATCTTGCCGAGCAATGCCAGGCTTTCAATCAGTTTAAACATTATGCTTTATTGTGCTTTTATACGAATTTGTTTAGACGACTATACGACGAAAGCTATATTTTTTTATATTTTATATAAAAAAATATAGCTTTTACGTAGGTACCGTTAACAATGGCAACTTTACCTATTAAGTATAATACTCATGTTCCTATTTTATCTATGTCATTATCCTTTATTTCCCTAAGCACTACTGCGTCGCACTTCCAGCAGCGTCACGGATTTTTTTCTTTCCCGTGACACTACAATTCTCAATGGCTAAAATTCAGACATGTAAAATTAGGCTTTTATTACCTCGTTACACTACTATATGGACTTAAGGCAAAAAAAATACAAACCTCCCTGACCCGCCCACCTTAAAGAGTTAACACTATTTTTTTCGCTGTTTTCTTCTTAAAATACATTTTCCTCGATGAGATATTTTTAGAAAATAATAATGACTTCTTTCTGAATGGGTAGTGTAAAAAGCCTTGCTTATTTTTTTCATGAACGGTCCCGCACTTTGCCATTTAATAATTCTTTTTCATATTTATTGATCACTAGCCCGCCTAGAATTAGATTAGAATGTAGGTGCTAAATTTAAATAAAAACCTTCCGTAAAAAAATCTCTAAATGATAGTGAAAGCCGTATCAAAATTGCGAGATCTCGAATGAATAAGCGGCTAAAGATATAAGGACCTACAAAGGCGGCTAGCGACATTGTCTTATTTATATTATGTAAAAAGAAAAAAAAGATAATCATTGAATGCAGCCATGGTTACATACAGGTCTTACGACTAGGTAGTTAGATTACAATTGCAGTTCCATTAAAAAAAAAATTAAAGCTTAAACCTTATCTATGATCAAATCATAGGTACTTATGGCACATGGGTAGAGTCACAGGAAAGAAAAATCCATGAAGCATCTGATGGCGCGGCGCAGTAGTGCTTAAAAAATAAAGAGTCAATATAATACGTGGTAGAAACGTTTTTGATTGCATGGTATTATTAACTATGTCTGATATCCCTATGCAATGGTCTGCAGTAGGCGAAGACAAAGTTAACGCGGCTGGAAAAGTGGCCACAGTTTAGGTAGGTATATAAAAAAGCTGTATGGGATTCAGTTTTTGTCGATAGTACTACTTGAAAGTGTTTTCACCTAAACTCGTAAACTGAGAGTGTAAATTATCACTACACCATTTTCGGGTAGAGACTAGGTAACGAGAGTATTTCACTGACTTAGCAAGAAAAAAATATAAAATACAATTTGATTCTTTCCGTTTAATCGGAACCGTGCGCTTTCTGATAACAATACGACAGGTAAGTTGTTCCGAAAGAAAAATGAAAATACCTGCCTACGTATTCTTTTGCGTCAATTAAAGAATGAGACGTCGACAAAGGGAAGCTTAAGTACTCGTTTAAATGAGCAAAGAGGTTTACAAAGTATACCTTCTTTCCTTTAATTAATAACTTTTCTCCGTATTTATTCTTAACGATTGAAAATGTATTTCGTAGCAGTTTTATGGACGTTGTTCTGAGTTTATTCATTTGTGATACCTATTACTCTTAAGAAAACGATACTTTATTAAGTGATGGAATTGTATAGCTACTAATATACTTTTCTTTGCTGTAATTACTAAAAATAAATGATACTATCCGAGAAAAAGTAGGACGTTGCATTTGTACGATGTTGAATAACAATAATTTAGAGTAGTGTTTACGGATATATGAACAGCGGTTGAGGTATCAACACCATACATATGAGAAACTAAGGAAATAGGAACTAATTTAGTAATTTATTCCATATTTTGTTTGTCTTATTGTAGACGTCTAACTTCTGCTTAGGACAGATATAAAAAATACGAAGAAAATAAATTTTTCGTGAAACCTCTAGATAGATCGATTTGTCGCTCCTGTGAAGTCCTATATTGCACATTTCATCAAAATCGTTAGAGTCGTATTCGAGAACGCGATTAAAAACAAGAATACAAATTAGCCATGTTATATTTAATAGAGAACACACATTGAAAATTGTGACGCTTTAAGTTTGCCCCGTTATGTTATACTTTTCGGTAAACTTCAATAAGCAAATTGAAACTCCAATACATATTGCAATTGACCATACCGAACCGGACAATCACGTACATTCGATTCACAGCAATAATCAGTCTTTGTCACAACCCGAAGCTACCTATCTGTAGGAAGGAAAAATCACGGCTCAGTGGATTTGCCGTTCACTTTGTATGCAGTGCATCCTTTCCAATGCATTCGGCTGCAGATCACGGGGGGAGTGCAGATTCCCTGCACCAATACGACAAACATACGCCAATTGGCAACTCTCGAGACTTGATTTTTGTTTTGCCCACTTTAAATTGAATTCTCGGACAAGCTTGAGAAGAAATCGACGGCAGTATCGAAGAAACTGTTCTCTACAAAATTGTAATTGTAAAGCGTTTAATAATTGTTTAAAAATAAAAAAGTGTTTTATGCCTAAATTAAGTATAAGACATTAATGTTGATTCTACAACCAGACACAGATATAGATAAGGCTTAATGACCTTCAAGATACGAGCCTATTCTAGACTAGAGTAACGTGCTTGAGATTCATCTTCTATTACAGGCAATGAATGCGGCTCATGGACGAGCGGCGTTGATTGCTTACCATCACGTACACCGTTTGCTTATGTTTCCTCCTCCCTAATATAAAAGAGATTATTCAAAGCGATAACTGCGCTAAATTTTAACCCTCATCGTCATCGACACAGCCTTTATGTCCTCTACCTTCGGATATATGCCTTCTTTGGCCTGTGCTACCATTATCCATGTTGAGACCAGTATGCTGGTAATGCGCTATTGTTTAGTTTACAGACCAGTGACCTGAAATATCCCAATGTGTCCCGAAATGTACTAGATAACTGTCACATGGTCATCATCATCATAATCGTCTCAGCCACAAGAAGTCCACCGTTGAACATAGCACATCCTCCATGGATTTCCAAAGTGACCGGTTGGAAGCGGCATGCAACCAGCGCCTTCCTGCCACTTGTATCAGGTCATCAGACCATCTTGTGGCTGGTCGTCCTACGCTGCGCTTGCCAATACGCGGCCACATGTTCGCTACTGCGTCATTTAGTCAACTGGTTTTATAATTACAGTGCGTATTTATAAAAATAGACAAAAAAAACAAGAATAGCCGATTTTAAGAAAATCATTGTTGTTCTATTCTTCGCTGCTACCGTCGAAATGATTAAAAAGGGCTTTACAGGTTAAAAGTAATTAAAAATTTTTGTGACAAACCTTTAGGAGTCTAATCGGAGAACTTTGATTGACCTTAATTACGTTCCTTGGTTACAATTTGTCACCGAAAATGGTTAATTCGTTTCTAAGAAACGAAATTAAATTCAATTAAGTATTTTAATTTCTTTAGTGAGGTAGTTAAACCATATAAATGTCGTGTGTCGTCTCTGGACTGTACTCAACGATTACTTTCTTAGCTAGTGTTGCATTTACCATAATGTGTGTCTCCTTGGTGTTGCAGTGGTGGTCACTTGCCATCAGGTGACCTTTGATTAAAGAAGAAGATAGATCGTCAAATTCGAAATTCAAAAGTGCCTATTGGCCTAGCATGATACTAAAATCATTTTGCTCCTTAATAGTAAGGCAGTAACTCTAGCCCGAGTTATATAAGGCAGTATCGTGTGTCCAGTAAGGGGCATGCATTTCCCGCTCTCCCAGGGGACCAGAGTGGTTTTCCACTGGAATAGTAATGTACCAGAGATGTTACTATTTAGATGGATAAAAAGATGAATTTTATTTTCGCTATTCTCTGCTTTAATAATAAATAGACTAGCTTTTTATACCGTGGGGAGGTGCCTTGCAAATTGAGCTAAGAATGTTTTGTGGTGTTTGATGTGGAGGAATGTAACGATAGGTACAGTACGAGTAAGTACTTAAAGTTTTGCCCTAACATTAGTCGAAAAGATCGTTTTTTGATTTACATTACTTTTTTAGACCATTACATGATTGACCTTCGGTCTAAAAGCAGAAATGTACTTCACTAAATTTTGTTTACTATTGAGAATTTTATATAATTGAAATAAGTGTACTGTAATGATAGATAGAGACTTACGCCTATTTTAGAGGCGTTGATGATTTGTGCTAACTTTATGCGAATGCACGAAGGTCACTTCTATATGTAAATTACATGTGTGGACTGATATATCCATCATTGACTTTGCACTTATGCTGACGGATTTATCCATCTTTGGCGTTGAAAAGGTTAAAAAACTTTGATTGTATAATTTAGTCACCTATGTATACAGGCGCCACTTATGAAAAACACATCTATAATGTACCTACCAACATAGATTTTGATGCATTCTATCATAAAAAACCTTACTACAAAACACACAACGCTGAAACCAAACTTAAGTTGTCCCACAGTATATGTTAGACGTGGATACAACTCAGAACGTTTAGCAGTCGTTAACCGAAGTCAAGTTTAGTGGCAGTAAACGCGTAGGCCGTAAACGGGCTCCTGCAGGGCATAACTGCGTAACTTCATTATAGGGGTACTTCTCGTGCCGGGCTGGGGAACATTTTGTTCATAAATTGTTACATGTAAAGGCTAGTTGAAATCACTCGGAACGTGTTGTAGTTTGAGAAATGGTGCGTCGAGCAATAAAACTGTAGCGAGTTGTGTGCTGCGTTGGAAAATTTTGTTGGTCCTAAAGCAAACGGTTTTTCTACTGTGTGGTTATGTGCGCCTGGTGCTATCTTGCGTTATATAAGGACTAAATAATAATTTTGATCGTAATCAATAAATGTAAATAAGTTAGCTAGTCTTTTAAAATTGAGTGAGATTTTGCTCAAACGTTTATTGTGTTTTGGATGAAGTCATTGGGAGTTGGAAGATTATTTATTTAAAACATTACTACCAGCTGCAATGCTCAATTCTTTAAAAAAAAATTCAAAAGTAAACTGAAAGGGGCGGTATATTTTAGTTTTAAATTTCCGAACACTTTTCAAACTGACGGTCAGTAAAAAATCAACTGAACAGTATGTAAATTGGAAGCATAATAGGCCGCGGTCGTTTGACTTGAACGCTAAATAATTTAAAAACAAGAGTGTTCGCAACAAAAACGTTAGCTTCAATCATTTGTTTGGTTGAAGGCTAAAAACGTTAACGTTACGCAAATTTAAACGTTATTAGCAAATAAAATACGCCGATCAGGTAGTAAAATATAACAGGAACTATTCTCGTAAATCGCAATAATATTCAGTGTGTATTTCTGCCTCGGGTGCTATCACCTACTTTATGCAATCGATGCAATACATTACAGTCCCATTTACATTCCTGATAGAGAATAATGCGTTTTCTTTTTTTTAGTCCCAGAGGAAAATGCATTTGCCAGAGCTTACCTGAAAACAAACAGTAAGCAATGTTTAAAAGTACTTTTTGTACATGGGGCTTGATGTTATTTTATTACACTATTTATGTAAAACAAACACTGAGTCGTGACTTTGCATGCTTGGAGTAAAGGTTTCGTGCTATGGACACCTTGTGTTTGTCAAGAAATTTAATAAATAAAATAGTCGTATCTGTGCACCTAATACGAACCTTGACGATAAGCCGTAAGTCGGTACGTAACCCAATACGCCTCTTTTTAACTAGCCTTGTAGGACAGAGACACACTGAGTTACGTAGCAAATTACGGTGTGTCGAAAAGGTTAGTTTTATGTGCACTATTTATGTAAATATCTGTCTAAATTCGTTATAAACAGATGAATAGATAGAGTTACTCAAAATTGTATTAGGTTTTATAATACGAAGGAGAATGACAATTAAAATGTTAAGCCTTCTTGTAAAAGGAAAACATTTAAGTACCTTCTTTCTACCATTTGCTAGAAGCCAGCAAACTTTAATTCGCTTTGATTCATGATGATGGCAATGCGCTCAAGTCAAACTTCTTTATTTCGTCACATTAATATCAAATTTCCAGAAATGTTTATTCCTACGACTTACCTTCGCGTTGAGCGAAAAACTTTTGCAGTATTATTTTTCTTGGCAACTTGTTCTACAGTTTGAAGATCAGATAAATATGAAATTGTAACGAAATTATTTTTTCACGCACTTTTTAAGGTTCCGTACCCAAAGGGTGCCAAGGGAACCCTATTATCCAAACTGTAAGTCTGACTATAGCAGAGCTCTATCTTTTGATCTGTAATAAATGACCAACTGAAATGTTCACAGAATATGTGTTATTGTTATTTTACATCATTTATTTAAAAAATAAATAAAGATTTACTCAGGATTACAATAATTGGGTTTTGTAACATTATATCCCTGACTTATACTTAACCTATTTATTTTCAAGGTTAAATGATGATACCAGGACAAGTGTAGGTGAAATTAAATTCTTGCAAAACAATTGCCAGTCCATAAAGAATAACCCTCCTTTCCGGCAGCAGTCGGGTAATGAATAGTTTGGGACAATATATTTCTTTTTTGTGTTTCTTGAGGAAATAAATAAAAAACAAAAAATATTTACATGAATTCCTAAACTAAGCAAACTATGGGTACTAGAGCACAAATAATACATACTTTTAGACACATAACATCCACGAATCAGGTACATGGGCCAAAATTCTTTTTAGTGCCTAAAAAAAAAATAAAAAATGTATAAGCACTTTTACAAATTGTCGATGTCTCGAAATATTTTCCTAGTAATATTACGTTAGTTCACAACCGGGCCCCAATTTATATTATGAATTTTCCCACCATCCTGGGTTTTTTATTACAGAAAATTCTCATTTGGTACCCAAATTACCACTGCGTTACCAGTCCCCATGACTCCTCAAGAATAGTGTCCACTGCGTTACCAAACAATAGTTTTTTTCTTATTTAGACCCCAAATATTTTTATAACAGTCATCATTCGGGTATGCGTATGTCATTCCGAATTTAAAGATAACATATTATTTTAAGAATATCAGGATAAATAAAAAATATGCGTTAAAATGTACGGGACATTTTTATAGGCAACAAAAAGAATTTTGGCCCACATATATTTACATTGATCATCCAAACATTTGCTCTTCACGAAAATCGAACCCGCTACTTCTAACACTTTAATAACGGCCACAAACCACTCGGCTATCCGGTCGACACCGGTAAACTTTACCGATTTGTAACCGATAAAACTCAACTATTAATACCCCAATAACCACAAAAAAGTCAAGACCAACTCCTAAACTGCATTATTGCGCGCAATAAAAACAGGAAGCAGTTGGTAGTGTTTTTTTCGTATGATAAGGCGCGTGCCCATGGATTTATGTCTCGTCCGTGATAGCTTGGGTCGTCAGCCTGAGGTTCTATTCGGAACTAGGGAATGCAATCCCGGTCATTTTCTCTAAGAAATAACCAGTCAAAACCGATTTTTCTTAGAGAAAATACTCGGGTCTGCATTCCCTATTCGGAACCATCAACGTGATAGTATTGCGGCACACAAGAAAGATGTGTGATCTCAATGAAATATACAATGGTCTTCAAGAGCCAAAAACACCTGAGGTCGGTATGTGGCATTAAACCCATCGAGTCGTACAAAGTCCATTTCATATAATTAAAAATACTAGCATTACCTAGCCTTATAGTGTGTGCTCGGCTGCCTTCTCCTTCTAAACCACGCAACGGACTTAAATACGGTTTTCACTTTTATTTAGGATTTTTTTACGGAAGATTTTATGTGCATTACAACCTTATTGTACCTACTCGTGCACAGCTGGAGCCGGTAGCTAGTACTTAATAAACTATCAGCCACGATGTTAAAGCTTGAATGCATATGTATAAGCTTGTATGTAGTATCTAAGGTTTATTATGCAATTTAGGAATACCTAAATGACATTGTCATTTACACACACCACTTCAATTTTCGTTAATATTTGCATGTCTTTGCGACAAAACATGTTCTATGATTTGACTGTAAAACACCAACTTGTACCATGTTTGAGCAACCAAATTACTGATTACTGATCATTTTCACACACAGCTATACGAAAGAGAGACACAAATCTCGATTAGGCGCCACTGCCATATCAATTTGAACGCAGTCGAATTAAGATCCTGCCCCGTCATTCTCTAGGCGTGACAGCGCCCTGCCTTGACGACGAGCTCGTCGCTGTTATACATCGAGAATCGCTCTCCTGGTCATTTCACTCACCGCTACATGATCCACCCCTCACCGTCAAAAATTATGTGCCTCACCCACACTGAATCACCCTCCGACCTGAATCTCGTAAATTGAAAGTGTTCAGTGAGTATTGGCTGGCATTTATTCTAAGCTTTGTCTAAATTTTTAACTGCCTTCAGAAAAATAAGGAGGTTCTCTATTCGACTCATAAATAGGACGAGATTTCATGTCATATGAAGAGACAGTTCGTTATTCAAATTTATTATGTTGCGCAAGGTTATGTTTAGTCCACCAAGTAATTGTTCACTTTTGAACCTAGTGTCTTTATAATATAATCGAAAAGTGGACAAGCAATTTCGTCGTCGACTACAAGTCATCTAACCCAAATTAAAGAAAAACAAACTAAATCGTATGCATGTAACGATGTCTTTTACAATTTCCTCGTCTGGTCGGGACGAGACAAAAATAATCACTTTCTTAGACTCCATCAATAATAAAATGCGCATTTATATTGAAATGATGCCATGTAATATGGTCTAGAAAGACAAAAGTTTTTTTTTACCAAGCTATAAAAAAGGGTGTATCGAAAATAAACGTTTACGAGAATTTTCCTAAAGTATTACTAAGAAAACATGATTATTCAAAGAATCCAGTGAATACAATCTATACAACAGAATAGAATTTAAATACGTTTATGATACTATTTACCTTTTCTCAAAATTTCTTTTACAATTCCGCTACATTTCAACGGTCACGACCTCGGTATGACGAAGTTATAAAGCCAATAAAATCATTATAAACTTCATTTCTAGAAACAAACTGGAACAAATTACCTTGCTACTCCGCGAAACCAATAGTTATTTTGTTGATATGGACCTCCGCAAAGTAACGCCTGAATCTATAATTATTCATTTCTAGAATAAGAATTTAATCAAACAACAAAAATTGAAAGTTAACTAACGCCACGAAAGTCGGCGATCATTAGGGCGATCCCTTGTCGAAGGGCGAAAAACATCCAATCGGGTAACAAAACAATAACTGTAATACAGGAAACGTGAGGTGTCGACGAAGATCACTCGCAAGTGGATGCGGTTACATCCCCGACACATCCGGCCCCGGGGCAGAAGTCGGGTAACTCGGAAATTAGCACCTCCCTCGCGGATCCCATGCACCCCCATCTGACCGGTCACGTCATTTCTTTATCTTAGCCGTATGTACAGAGTAAATAATAGTACAGTTAGCATCTAATATTATCGTAGCGGTGGTCAAAAATATCTGAATTCGACTCTACTGTTAAATACTTTTGACGGCCGGATAGCCTAGTGGTTAGTGACCTTGACTATGAAGCTTGAGGTACCGGGTTCGATTCTCGGGAGGGGCAAATGTGCACGATGGATGTTATTTGTATTTAAGTATATATTTATCTATATAAGTATGTATCTCCGTTGTCTAGTACCCATAACACAAGCAGCTTTAGTTGCTTACTTGGGGACTAAATCAATTGGTGTTACCTGTCCCAAGATATTTATTTAAGATATTAAGATATTTATTTATTTATACTTCGGGCGACCTACAGTTATTTTTTGACCACCCTGCCCGTTTTGATATATTTGAAGATGTCTGTACTATTTAAAGCGTTAGCGGTGAGTAAGTGTTCCGAACGCTCACAGGTAGGAGCTATTATGCTATTATATACATTTCACAATCGATTACGATATGGAAACCTAGTTTATTTTGGTTTTATTCTCGTTTTATGTCTTTTCTGTTCCCGAGAATGGTGGCTTGTATTGCGGATGGCCATAAATGGCGGGAGGTGCGGTAGGTATGTAAAAGAGCAGCTTAGATAATAAGATAATATTATATCTTCCTTCTCTAGATATTGTGACTGGTTCAAGCTATTTCCGTGGTGTAGCACAGCGGGGATCTTATTTCTGCGGTGAGATCACCAATTAAAGACTTATCTTCCACTCTTTATCTTTATTTCACGATTAAATATTATGTTGTCTCTCAGGCTCTTGCCTTGAGACTAATCTTTGGAGCACTGCTGCCCTCTGCTTAGTTTTATTTCAAATTAAACATTTATAAAAATGGACAGTGTTCCAAACCATCCCGATAGAGGCCCTATTACAATATAATACAGGGTGACCAAACCTAATGGGTCAGTAAGGGGAAGTCGAAATCTATAAAATTAGGGGTTTTTGTTCTAATGAACCATATCGTTGATTTTAAAGGTAAGAAAAACTGTGCTCAAACTTGTTTTTAAACTTATACACCAACCGGGAATCAAACCTAGCTATTAAGCTTGAAAAAATCTGAAGATCTTTTATTGCGGCAATTGATAGTGTAGAATGTTAGTAACACATTTTGCTAAGAAACATCATAAGTAAAACAAAAAATAAAATTGTAGATATCACAATCAGCAATGCCCCGTGAGATTGCCTCCCTCTAATCCGACTACCTGGCAGAGTATTATTGTTTTTGATTTTTTTAAATCTTCGAATGCAGATTTAGTTCAATTTAAAATCGACGCCATTAAAACAATTTGATAGAAGTGCTTTCTATAAACATGTTTTAATCTATTAAATACCTAAAAAACAAACGAAGACAAATGATCAATAGGTATACAAAGACCGCAAAAATGTAGTCGACCGCAATTTAACTTATCCGTCATTTGTTATGATTCTCTCTAAATGATTCTCTAGTAATAATTTATCTTTTAAATACTAGTTTTAATGTAAAACAAATGCTTTACATTGCTTTACATTGGCAATGTCTATTACTTTGTACTTAAGTGATCTTAGTTTAATTTTAATTACCACAAATAACCTGACTTCAAACTATTTTCAAAACGGTTGCAGTTGCGGCTATATTGAACGTATGCAAGTGCACCGAAAGATTTGCACTGCGGCTCGGATAACAGCATGTCTATTTGTTTGTTTGTTTACATAAACAGATTATTTCCTTCGGCACACGGTATCGCATTACCAAACACGCTCGGAAGCCCTGCGGAATTACCCGACTAGTTCTGTTTACTCATTTACTTTCTTAGACTTATTACTCACAGACGCTGCGAATAGACAACTTGAATATAACATCGAGGTCAGAGGAAAATAGAATTGGTCTAACGGAACGAATAGAACGAACGAACTTACTTTAGTTAATAACAATTGAAATTAAGTTAAGCGAAGATTGTTATTCTGTGTCTGTGTTCTTTTAAAGGAAGGCAAAGGAGAGTATGAGTCATCTGGTGGAAAGTAATCACTAATCACCGTCGTTCATAGAAAGCAGGGACCTCAAGAGTATCTATATCCACTGCGAGTATGAGGTAGGTAGTGGGGCGTAGCAAGAGTCAAAGAGTAAATAAAATAAAAAGTAACGTGCTAATTTTAATGTTTTGTTTTATAAATATGGGCCTATGCAGCCTGAAATAAATGGTTCTCTGCTATTCTATTCTATTCTAAATAAAGGTTAAATTACAAATTCAAGTGACCTGTATCGTTTTCTTAAAATAAACGCCTCAATACCATGCCTGCAAAGCTGCAATTATAAGTTAGATAGAATTCACGCTGTATTCTGTGATTCCTTTATCTACTTCATGAAGGTTAAAAAAAAGTCATAAAGTATGTTTAAGGTCTGGATTTTAAATATTTTCCGACTTTCATCCTAGTGGAAAATGCTCTTACGTTTAGTGAGTTGATGTAAGCAAAGTTGGCCATCGACGGGCAGCGTGTTTGTTGGTTCTGTTCCTCGCCACACTATTTTGTTTGTTTGAGAGGGTACCGGCGCCCCGTCTCGGTGCACCTGCTGTTTACTACTTTAATTGCTCGGGCCATTAATCCCCGTCGACTGGGGTGCTTCAGAGACGGAATCTGTAGCATTGAGCGTTGGTCTGCACAGTTATTATCTATTGAAAACCGTTACAAAGGCAATGTGGATTAATTGTTATGCTTTGTATAGTATTATTTTGATCCATGATTATGAGATCTTCAAATCCAATGAATACTTGAGCTGGCAGTTAACAGTTATATCCGTTAAAAACAATTCTTAATGTGTCTGAATATCCGCCAGTGAAAGACTTAACTTGATATAGTTCCTGGCAAACTTCTTGAGCACTGACCTTGACTGCGCAGTAGCCGTTTCTAGTACAAATGGGTACGCGCAAACGTACTGCTGTTAAATAAAATTATTTAACGCAGTTATTGTAATAATTATTTTACTACATATAATTATTAATGTTATTGATCTTAACATCAAATCAAATATAATGTGTATTTAAATCGTCCTTATAAGTAATCTATGGCATGTGAAGATTTATAAAAGATCGTCTTAAACTTTCGTAATTTTCACATATTATGCCTTTTATATTTCAATTGGTAGTTAATGTTTATTGCAAAATATTACTTAATAAACATGAAGATTGAACATATTACTTTAATTAGTAACGTAGTGCATTTTTAAACCTCGACATTGATAGTTTACGCTGGACATTCTGCTCATGACCACGGCCGTTGTAATGCGGCCGGAACGACGAAGTAAACGTATGTAGGTACGTTCAGTGACTGACTATAAGTTTTTTTAAATTAAACAAATATTTAAAACGTTACTAAAAGATGGTCACAAACAGAACATTGAACATTGCGTATCTGAGCACGAGATGACGGCAATAATAATATTATGTGTGTGCGAGTGAAATACAGAAGAAGTGAAACGTCTGTGGTGTCTTCTTCGCTACAGGATAAGCTAGAAAGGGTAACTTAGACAATGTAAATTTTGAGTATCTATTTAGTAAATCTTACAATATTTATTGGTCACTAAAATTTCTGTATTAAAACAACACCAACTTTTTGATATAAATATAAAAGCAGAGGAAATGCTACTGCAAGGCTATTATATAATAGTCCAGTACATAACGGTCATTGGTGCAAAATTCTTACTGCCCAGCGACTAGTCATCACAACATAAGTTCCCGTTCAACATTTTCGAAAACTTGACCGTTTGTAAACACTTTTACATGCAACGTGTCGTCTTACATCACCATTTAGCCTCCAATATTTTTCACATGTTTGTAAATTTTATTTAAAAAAAGCGTTAGGTTTAATGATTTAAAATTTACTACTTGTAAAATCGTAATTTCTTATGTTTTTAGCGGTGTGTAGGTAGACATTGAAATAAAACAATTAAAACGGTTTATATCGCGTGTATTGTAACGAATATAATTCCCGATATGTCGAGCCCTTTTAAATGCACCTAGCACGAATTTACTCGAGACGCGTTTTCTCGCTACGTAACTCAGCGCGTCTCGTTCTAAGTAAGAGAGAGACGCACTGAGTTACGTAGCGAGTAATTGCGTATCGAGAAGATTCCTAATACACGGGACTCACGGAATTAGGTTTTGTTTCACGCGTTAAAAACCGTTTTAATTGCTTCATTTCAATATCACTTGTAAATATCATAATACGTAAAGATCACGTAGACTAAACGTTTTGAGTGGTCCAGGATTCCATACCCACTTCGGCCCTGTGGTCCGGGTCAGCTGCCGCATTCCCAGAGTTTTTGCACCAAACATGCCCATTACGGCGAGCGCTTGCTAAATTGTTTTCTTGCGGTATTTTGGACGTCTGGGCAAGTCTGTCGTTAGAAACACGTTAATGTGTTTGCATATGGTAATTAATGTATGGTACGCCATGTTTGGGATAGGTCCGATGCAGCAGATGCAGTATTGACGCGTTATTGAATACCTCCTCATGTTAAATACCGATCAAAAACCAAATAGGTACCTATGAAAATGATTAGTGAGTCGCGTAAAAAATCAATTTAGAATACTTAGTCAAAATCAAATGGAAATAGAAATATTATAACTGTAAAGTAAGTGTCCTTAAGTTGTCATAAGAGTACCTACTGTACTCAGGCCACAGCTACCCGCGTCGCGAACCTTCGATATATTTTTATAAGACTACATTCTAAGAAATGTAACCAACAAGGACAAATATCACTAAGTACATTATTACTTATTACTAGCAAGAATATTCCAAGTATAGACTTTTATCAAATTCACTTAAGGTATAGAAAACTATCTCCAGCCAATTCTAAAGCCTATCAAAGTGCTAAGTGTGTTGCCGTATTTTATCAACATTATTCGCATTTAAGGATTCTTAGTTCAACATTATATTACAGTTACACGATTAAATATGACAAACAATGCCTCAGGGACGAAAAATAATTTATAACAGTTTCCATGCTAGCACACGTCCTCGCCATCCGGGGTACAATTAAACTTTTTGTCCCCGTGTGCTAGACCAGTGCATCCCTAGCACGTTCTAGAATTATGAGCCAATCGTGACGCGTCGCCAACACCAAAAGTTATAATGAAACAACCTTTATTGCTAGGCTCATAAAGCTCAAACTCATCCCGTTTAATTGCGAAGCAGTTGCGAAAAGTTGACACGAAACAGTTGTGTCATTTACACAGGTACAAAGATAACAATCGTAACGCAATACGTTTACGATTAAAGGCAGTTAGCACGTACGTAAAGTTAAAAATTATCTTGAGGGTGTGTAATGTCTTAAGTTAGAGATATACAGTCATATGAAAAGATAAGGGCGAATATGATGGGTTCTCGATCTTCCCCTTAGTAAACAATACATAAAAGCACTTAAAACTTTTAGTCGTTTTAAGTCACTTTTCAAGAGTGATTTGAGGATATTTTTATCCGACTGCCGTCAAAATAGAAGGTTATCTTCTGGCAAAATTTGACAATACTTGTAAATTGATGCCGAAACCTAAAGAAATTATTCACATTTGAAAATTAACAGAAACCCTAAATAGAAGTAAGTGTCATTGCGTTTTTCTAATATTTCAATTGTAAGTTAAGTTCAAACTTTTAAGGAAAAGGGCAGGGCCATTAAAGTCATAGCCCATTACTAAATTTACATGAATCAAAGAAGTTATACAAACATTTAACTAAAAATTAAGAAAGTATTTTAAAGAAACATTGATTATCATATAGAAGCACTAAAATAAAGTGTAATTTTACACTTTAGCTCTACAAATATTCTCAGTTACCACTTACCACTTAGACTAAGTTTGGCAGACGCTTTGCTTCAAAACTTTACAATTTAATGATTTTCATTTAAATTCGTAACAACGTGAAACTTAGTTTTATTCTTGTTGTTGTCTAAGTAATCGTGATATTTTAGTACTACGCATCTATTTGCTATCAATTTTGCTACGTAGTTTAAAATAATTAAATGCACAGTCGAGGAATGGTATGTTTTGTCATGTCTTACCCTAGACTGCAATATCATCAGGTGAAAAAGTGACAGATCTTTACATTCCTCATCCATACATTCACTTTATAACACCCGCTGCGAGCCACAGACCAGTTCTTACGTAGAGTGACTGCTACTGTAACAGTCTTCACGCGGAGACAGTGCAGATTAGAAACTCGCATCTATTTGTAATGCTTTGCGGATGCCTGCAGATATTATGCTTACGTAATTACTCCTTCACTGAAACGTAAAAAAAAACATCCGCAGTATCTAAAAATAGGCACTGATAAATATTTTTGAGGCAAAACAGTCGCTGCCGAAAACTCGCTACCGTTTTATTTTTCATAAGTGTCTGGCTAATTAGTGCTGGCACAAATCTTCAGTCCAAACTTTTAATGACGACGAATGGAAGTTTACACGCTTCTTAAGTTCCACCACTCGCGTGCACAAATTTTCTTGGCCTCATTAAGAACTCGACGTTCAATTTTAGGTAAAGTTGTTGCCATTATTGGTAACTTAAGTATTTTAAATACATAGTAGTATTGTTAAATGGGTTCAATGCGTTTTGATGTAAACGATTTACTTGTGTAGCGCAGGATGTTGAGTAGAATGTAGGATTTTCTTGTTTCTTGCCTGGAAATGGATCACACTGAAATAGATACTAAAGTACACAAACTGAAGCGATTACAATAAAATGATGCAACACAATACATACACATACGATACAAAGAGTTTGGAAGTCAAGTAAAGGAATGAATGAGTGAACCATTGACTGATGTTACAATTGAATGGATATATCTGTTACTAAATTAATGTCGGAGTTGCCAACAACTTGAGTTAAGAATTTTACATATTTTATAGAGTAAGTTCAGTTTATATTTAAGAGTATAGCCACACTGTAGCCAGTACGGATGGACCGGCTCGACCGGAATAGTACCACATCCTCGCCGATGGTAACGAATAAGTAATTAATGATTTCTACCACAATTCTGGCATCCTAAATCTAGTTTGTTTTCCGACTTTTTATGCAATGTCTTCTTTAAAATTATATTATTATGCGTTCTCTATGTGATCTTATTTAATAAGATTAAGAAAGTATTATTTTTTTAATGTATAACTCGGTTTACTTTGTATTTGTAGCAAAGCGATAATATTTTTTTTTCTACGTACCTAATTAATCACCTGACCAACGTTGTTAAACAATACTATAAGAATAATATACTATGCTAAGACAGGAAAATCTATTTTATCAGGTATTCCATCACGACATAGGTATAGTTTATTGCGTACTACGTTATCAAATTGCTATACGATAATTGAGTTTGAATACATACGCAATTCCATTTAATCTTCAGTTTACTCAGTCATCCTTTGTAGCTTCAACTACCTTTCCTTATATTATTTAGATGGGCAAATATCTTCTCGTTTTCTCGGTAAACAAACGTCCGTCCTTGACTTTTCTCACGAAATTTCACGCAGATAATAAAATAAGCAGTATATTCGTACAAACAGCTGTTTTGTTTCTTTTATGTCCCTTGGGAAAATGTCTTAGTCATGCGTACGTCTTCATAAAAGAAGTTGTGTGACCTCGATCCCTTATGCAAAGTGTTGATGAGGTCATAGCCAAGACAAACTTGTCTGAGACATAATCTATGCACTTTAGTAGTGAGCTAAAGAGCCCTGCGTGGGCAGTGGAACAAATTGATTCAGTGTTGACATTAGCTATATCGTAAAGTGGAGTTGAACTGAAGTTGTGACCTTTCTACCTATGAGCACTATCGGTCGTTTGAAGTTTATTTGCACGTTAAAGTGGTTGCTTTCTCGCTCAGATACTTTTCAATACTTTCATGAACAATCGAAGAAAGAGTGATTTCTTGACCTATCAATATTGAACGTTTAGGAACAAAATAATGTTTTGTATGAATGTTGATTTGACCATATGAAAAACTTAGCGACCTTATTCTCTTTCCATTATTTTATGGAGCAAATTAATTTCGGGATAAAATTTTATTTTACTGTTGGTTCTCCTGTGTCTATCTTATTTCAAAAAAGATACTTAGAAGAAAATGAATACTATGATCGATTTATCATAGAAACTATGAAATCAGTCATAACAATAGTAACGTCATAACGCTCCTTTGTTTCATAGCAAAGTAAAAGGCTGAATTGCAAAAACGGCTCGTGATTGAAATAGGAATACGTGTATAGAGCTGTCTATATAGGAGTCGACGGCGTGTGAAAATATTTCGTACCTCCACGTCGATATGAAAAGCTATCAGATTCCATAGCGCGTGTGCGACTCACGTCCAGCATAGTAAAATGGGCGGCAGCCTTTATATGTATACTATAAAACAAAAAGTTTTCTATAAAATGTATACTTTGTTCTAGCCAGCTGGCAATAAACAAATAAATATAAACGATACAATAGGAACGCCGGGATTAGGTTCGTTGCAATGCAATATACGCGATAAAAACCAATTCAACTATTTTATTTTAAAGTCTTCAAGTCACGAAAACATAATATACTAACATTTTAAATGAACGTATCTGTAACTCAAGCTGCATTTTAAATTCCTTCTAAACTAAACCAGTTTCATGGAATACCATAGATTTTCAAGAGAACAAACAAACTGCAAACGTATCAGTTATCACTATCTCTATTTGCTCTCATCTGAAGCTTAAATCCGATTTGTTTCTAAAATTATGTTTCCAACCAGTTCCCTTTTTTTCTGTATTTAACCGAAACGGGTAAAAAGGTGAAAAGGGCGAAGATTACTAATTGGTTACTAAGGAAGTTCAGTCATAATTAATAGATTCAGGCGTTACTTTGCGGAGGTCCATATCAACAAACTGGAACAAATTACCTTGCTACTCCGCTTGGTTTCGCGGAGTAGCAAGGTAATTTGATCCAGTTTGCTAAGTTCAGTCATGTTGTTTGCTTTTTGACGGTCACACACTATAGGTATTGACGTCATATTTGTGGAATAATTTTTCCTAACTAAGCTAATAAAAATAAACGTAACAGTGGACATTTTAGCGGTGAAACTAGTACATGATTTTGTAAGACTCAATTTACAACAAAAAGACAAATCACAATGCTTTCAAACTGATCGTAGTAGCGATGAGATAGATTTACTTCGTGACTTCTTTTCTTAAAATGAGAGCAAGATAGTAGAGAGCAGTAACAAATTTCATTATAAAACGTCCCTCGACTATATCAGAAATCCATTTATTACAGTATCTAAGACGCTTTAAATTATGGGTTTTCGTCTCAACTTACTAAGAATTATGGCCGAACTAGCGTTATTTTAACATAAGTATTTGAAGTATTTCTCTTAAAACACAAGGTTGAATCTTTCAGCTGCACTTCTGTTGTAAACTCCATGGGTGGGAAACATACTAACAATATAACCTATGCTGATTACATAGCAAAATAATTATTAAATGTTCGTCAGCGATACGCTGCTTCCTATGCCCAAGAGCATGTCAACGAAACTGAGCAAGTTTCTGTCATTCAGAACTGGAAACAAAACTAACAGGCAACGCACACTCTCTATATAATACCAATAAACGGTACTGCTTCGAAATAAGTCTCCAACTTTAAGTATATAGACCTGGGACGCATAAGTACTAAGCAATAAACATATTATGGAAAGGGTGCAATGAACAAACTGGAACAAATTACCTTGCTACTCCGCGAAACCAGTGCCGGGCTCGTGCAAAATAGCTGCGTCTGTGCGACACACATATGTTCATGCAAAAACCCACCCTCCTCCGCTTCCACACGAAACAACATATATCACACAGACTCAACTACACACCACCACCACTAAACACTAAAACTACACGATCGACGCGCGTTTCGCCTCTATACGAGGCATTATCAAGATCGACCCGTACGACCGTTCGCTACTTGAACGAATGGCGTACTGACAAACTAAAACAATTTTCTTTAATCCCGCCTACCGCCAACATTTTTGCACAACTACCCTTATTATTTCTCTCAAAGCCTACCCTCAAAATTTAAAAATAAAACAAAAGTACCCCCGTATGTTATCACAAACTACCCACATAATTTATCTCAATCTCAGCTACCCCCATTGTTAAAGACAGAATTTAAGCATACCCGCAATAAAGGAGAAGAAGGAAAATTAACCTGTTCATTGACAATGGATCCCGCGTTGTTGTACCTAACTATTTCCAAATGCTCCAAAACATTCAGACGAAATCCCTTTTTGCAAAAGTGTAATATTTCATAAGAATGAGCATCTGATAATGTATGATCTGTGTCTATCAAATGTTTTGCAAAATTGGACTTCTCTGCGTGCTTATGCCTATAAGATGAAACATGCTCCTTATATCTAATATTAAAACTACGACCGGTTTGTCCTATATAAACGCTACTACAATCGTCACAAGTGAGCTTATATACTCCTGATCTACTCCCTCTTTCTACTTTATCCTTACCATTACATAGTCTAGAATACAAAGAATTATTAGTCTTAAAAGCAACATTTATTTCCTTTGATTTTAAAATATTATAAATTTTATCTGACAAAGGGCCAACGTAATTAATACTTGCTTTATATTTGTTAGTATGTTCAGTAGACGGGCCGCTATATAACATGCTATCAGCTATACGCCTCTGTTTCTTTTCAACCAGACTATTTACCATTGTCTCAGTGTAGCCATTTGAATTTGCAATCATGTGTATGGTCTTCAACTCTAAATCAAAATCTTCCCTAGAAAGAGGTACTGTTAACAATCTATGTATGTAACAATGGAAAGCAGCCAGTTTATGTTGTTCCATTGTTACATACATAGATTGTTAACAGTACCTCTTTCTAGGGAAGATTTTGATTTAGAGTTGAAGACCATACACATGATTGCAAATTCAAATGGCTACACTGAGACAATGGTAAATAGTCTGGTTAAAAAGAAACAGAGGCGTATAGCTGATAGCATGTTATATAGCGGCCCGTCTACTGAACATACTAACAAATATAAAGCAAGTATTAATTACGTTGGCCCTTTGTCAGATAAAATTTATAATATTTTAAAATCAAAGGAAATAAATGTTGCTTTTAAGACTAATAATTCTTTGTATTCTAGACTATGTAATGGTAAGGATAAAGTAGAAAGAGGGAGTAGATCAGGAGTATATAAGCTCACTTGTGACGATTGTAGTAGCGTTTATATAGGACAAACCGGTCGTAGTTTTAATATTAGATATAAGGAGCATGTTTCATCTTATAGGCATAAGCACGCAGAGAAGTCCAATTTTGCAAAACATTTGATAGACACAGATCATACATTATCAGATGCTCATTCTTATGAAATATTACACTTTTGCAAAAAGGGATTTCGTCTGAATGTTTTGGAGCATTTGGAAATAGTTAGGTACAACAACGCGGGATCCATTGTCAATGAACAGGTTAATTTTCCTTCTTCTCCTTTATTGCGGGTATGCTTAAATTCTGTCTTTAACAATGGGGGTAGCTGAGATTGAGATAAATTATGTGGGTAGTTTGTGATAACATACGGGGGTACTTTTGTTTTATTTTTAAATTTTGAGGGTAGGCTTTGAGAGAAATAATAAGGGTAGTTGTGCAAAAATGTTGGCGGTAGGCGGGATTAAAGAAAATTGTTTTAGTTTGTCAGTACGCCATTCGTTCAAGTAGCGAACGGTCGTACGGGTCGATCTTGATAATGCCTCGTATAGAGGCGAAACGCGCGTCGATCGTGTAGTTTTAGTGTTTAGTGGTGGTGGTGTGTAGTTGAGTCTGTGTGATATATGTTGTTTCGTGTGGAAGCGGAGGAGGGTGGGTTTTTGCATGAACATATGTGTGTCGCACAGACGCAGCTATTTTGCACGAGCCCGGCACTGGTTTCGCGGAGTAGCAAGGTAATTTGTTCCAGTTTGTTGATATGGACCTCCGCAAAGTAACGCCTGAATCTATTAATTAAGGGTGCAATGTTTTTTTTATGGATGACGGGTTTTTGCTTTACCACAGTCGCACCTGATGAAACGCGATTACCCAGAAAAAATCCCATGTATAGTCGACCAAGTAATTCCTTGACCACTTTTGAACCTTATCCCCTTGTAATGCGGTCGAAAAGTGGTCAAGGAATTTCTAGATCGACTATACCTACATGTGCATAGTATACAAACATGTAGTATGTGTACGTACAACGTGTCATTTAACAATGTTAAGTATATTAGATTTTAATATCGGTTTGACAAGCAAAATAAATATTCCATTCCCATTTTGGTAGTTGAGGGAATTAAAGTTAATTTTAATTTATAGTGCCAAAAGTATATTATTAAGCCTTTTTCCTTACTTTGTGGGGAAGCTGTAGCCTATCTCTACCACAATAGGTTCAAAAACGAGTATGCAAGCGGAACTTAAACGAGTGCAGTTACAGGACATCCACAGCAGGAAATGGTTTCCTTCGTTGATTTCCACGACGGTCCTCATATCCTATCTTGTACCTGAAGTCCATTCATTTCCTAGATTTTCCGGGACGTAAGTGCGTACATACAGAACTCTTAATGCGGAAAAAGTATCCATTGAAAATGTCTTTATGACTATTACGCTAGTGTAATCTCGCTGTGTCAGTGTAAATGAAAACAAATGCAGCGAAACTCTAACGTTTGGCCAGGGAGTTGCGGAGGGAAAGCGGACGCGGGCGGCGCGTTCCTTTTGACGCAAGCCGCCTGTCGCGGTAGTTAAAGAAAAGTTTCTATTTGTTAGTAGTACTATTTATTCTGTGGTGTAACTTAATTAGGGTCCAGACACTTCTGACCTGCAGGTCTCTGCACAACCATGGAAAAATGGCATTATGTGTTGGGTGTGATAAACTTGAACAGAACAACGCGAGCCAAGCATTTGCAAATAAATGTTACAAAAAGTCTTGTTTTGACTCGCAAAACTGAATAAATGTCGCTCAAATGCATCGCAGATTCCGTATAGGTAACATCACATTTCCTGTAGTTTTTATCAAAACAACCTGTTTTTAAATTAATGAGATATTATTTTTGGTCACAGCTATCAAACTCCCCATCAACATTTTCCGTATTTATTGTTTTAATATACTTATGGTGTACTGAAATTCCAAATTTCTAACTACTTACATTTTTAAAATCGATCCCATAACAAATCGGTCTAAATTGGACAATTTTAACAAGCCTGCCTTTTCTCATTTTTGAAAACAAATAAGAATAAAACATAACATTTTTGTACTCTACTTAATGAGTTCAAGACAACGATGATATTCCATATGATAGATTTTATTTAATATTAATTTAATTGTATGTTGGTTCTATTTTCGCTTTCAGGTTATTATACAAATACTTGATAAAAAAAAATCTAAGTCATCAAGCTATTTCATTGCCGAGCTTAGATACCCGCGACATGCGAACGGATAGACGTTACGCGGATAGCAAAGAGATAGAAATAGGAGTCCATTTTGTCTTTAGGGCATGGGACCCAAAAACCGTGAATTGCTACGCGTGGGAATGCAAAAATGCTTAAATACAAAATATCCATTTTGACTAGGTAATTACTGAACCTATCAGCATTTAGGAAAATGGTGTCTTCGGAGTTTTTTCTTCCAATATAGGCTACGTGGTGCTTCACGTTATTAGAGCCTAACGGAAATACTGAAAGTTAACATTATTTCAATATATTATTCTTGACTATAAGACCTCTCGATAGCTCGAAACGTATTGAGATAAGACTGTTGTTTTACCAACTTCATTTTATCCCAAAGCTAGGAAATGTTTTGGTTCCAACCTCATGCACGTAAATATTATAATTTTCTTATACAAAGCTTTCGCAATGACGACTAACGTTATCGTAAAAAATGTATAAAGTATGCCATGTTTTGCGTCACACGACCCGTAAAGTGACGACATGTTTACGAGCCATAAATTTTCAAATAAGTGTACCTTCTGTGAAATTTCATTGTCTTTCTTCTGCCGTTACCCGAAATGGGATTAGGTTTTTATATTGCACGATAAGTCAAGAACTCAAACGTTCCTACTTCAAATTGGCAAATTAAACGCACTTTTTAAATGTTATTTAATTATAGATGTCAAAGATGATGACGAAAACTGGTTAAAAATTTCTGGCGTCTTCCCTAAACTAGAATATTCATTAAATAATTTTGAACTCCCTATGGTTAAGATGTAATTATCTTACGTAATTTTTGATTTAAGTAACTATCATTCGAATCTATGAGAGAAGAAAGCTCTGGACAACGTTTAAAAACAAAACCACAGGTAATACGATCGGGGGTAGAACGCAAATTGAACGGCAAAGTTCTGCGGCCGGGGAATAGAAAACGTCAGTACAACGTAGAAAGGCTATTAATTATGAGAAAGGAAATTGAAACCCCAATGGAAATGGAAAAGTAATAAAATGCAACAGCGATTGCAAGATGAGTGCTGCGCCGTCGCAAACTGGGGCAATCTCGGCGTCGCCACCCCTTTATATTAATAATAAATGACAATATTTTTTAGTTCAAACTTCTTTCGTATTGCTTTGAAACCTTGTTGTTTTGCTATTTACGCAGTTAAAATGTTATTTGTACGAGTGAGTAATGCAAATAAACGTTTTGCTTACTAATATACAGCGAATTGGTCGGAAATACAAACAAATAATGCCAATATAACTAATTTATCGATTCAGGCGTTACTTTGCGGAGGTCTTTATAAACAAATTAGAACAAATTATCTTATAACATATTATATCGCACAGACGCAGCTATTTCGCACGTGCGTACGCATCACTGGTTTCGCGGAGTACCAAGGCAATTTGTTCCATTTGTCCAATATAAGTCGTAACAATGCACATTTTGGAAACACTATTTTAATTAAAATTATAAGCCTAAAAGTTTGACTTCAATAATTTATTTTAAGTAAGAACGCTAAATTTATTGAAGTATCAATATGCTCACGTTAATAATAAAATTGCTAACTGTCAAAGTTCCCAAATACGGTATGTAATAAAATAAAAAAGATACCAGATACTGACAAATGAAAAGAAAACAGAGAACGGGAACGCAAAACGTAGAAAGACTCAGGTCGACCCACCGTAGGTTTTAGAGTTCCTCTCCCATACTAAGAAACCTGTAAAGAACTTGTGATAGAATTAAAATTTTAAGTTTATTTACTATGCAATTTTACTCGATTAAACGCCAAACGGAAATGATGGTAATATTTTTCATACGTCGATATCGAAAAGTTATACTAGGGCCAAACTTAATCTCAGTAATATTTTCTGTAATAATCTACTGACAAACACAAAAAATACATCAAATATGTTTCGAATTTTGCCTCCTCTTTGTAAATGGAGCGAGGATTTTCAAAACAAAGCCGTATTCAAATTACCTCACGTTTCATATTAAATTACAGAAATCGCGTAGAAAAACAGTGCGACAAGTACTCCCTCAGGATAGGAGGGTCTCTATTCGTGGATTCATTTTTTTTGTGGGTCAAATGTTTGTCTTTCTAACGTACTTATATAAATACTTGATTTCTAGGTCTTTATTTTTATAATGTTATTGAGTGTTGTTAATATTATGCAAATGTGCATAAATCTAGATTAAAAATGTGTAGAAGACAATTCAGCCTATCGCATACTTACAGAGCTATTTTATCATTTATAAAAAAATATGTATTAAAGTTTTATTTAGGTTGAAGCGCCCAACGCTATCGACCTTTTTTAATACTGGCCGGTAATATCGGTGACCACCGCGGCGTTCTATAAAAATAAAATAAAACAAATGACGGTTTTTTTTCCACGATGCCGCTAATTGAACTGAACGTGGGATTGTCTGAAAATATAATATTATAGTTATTAAATTATAATTTAATCTCTTTTCGATAAAGTTGAGATATTATCGGGACCCCGAATAGGGTGAGTATTGTAGATAATAGTTTTAAGGATTGACTGTAAATATAGTTTTAAGTTGTGCATAGTTTCGTGGCGGGAGTTCTATGTTGCTGTAATTAAAATATAGAACTCTGCCTGTAAAATAATGTACATAAATATTGTTTATGTATATAATGTACATACCTGTTTCTTGCATTAATAAATAATAATAAATAAGTTCTTTATTTCAGACCCATGATCCGTAGTGTTAGTAACAATTGACTTAAATCTAGATTGTCTGGTCATTGTAAATAACTAGCGCGCAACAGCATTTATAATGAATTTGTGCTAAATGCTCTCTCCTCTCTACGCGCATGACCAGCACTGCAAGAACGGGATTTGTGCCAAGTCTAATGCGGCCAATCCTTCCAGAGTTCCAGTACTGTAGTTCTACCTATACACTACCTACATCCTTCTTCTTCGCTCCGTGACTCCACTATTTCCCTCTACTGTCTGCCTCTCCACCTGGGACCTCCGCCGACCAGAATTGTCTCTACCTACGGTCGGCGTATCAGTGCTGCATGTGCAAGGGGAGTGGTTTTGAATTGTTACTGTTAGATTCAGTGCCAAAAGTGCAAAACTTATTAAGAACCTACGACTCTATTGTAAATATTATTTTCTTTATTTTTAATTACTAACTAAATACCTAACCTTGTACACTTTTTATATTTTTTATTACAATTGTAAATACTTCTAACATTGTTTCTTTTAATAGCTGTAAATATTTCTCTAAAATCTGGTGGCGAACTAAGTCGCTACCAGGTGTATTTGTATCTTTTGTAATAAAAGTATTCTACGAAATCAAATTGAAGAACTTGGTTCGATGGTTCAGTATTCATAATTATGTTTCCGTTATTGTCGTCACAAATAGACATACCTAAAAAAAGCTTAGAACCTGACGGCGCGGTGGGTTAATTTAAATTATAAACGGGAAAACAAATACCTAAACAAAGCTTGCCAGAAACATGTAATAGGTATAACTCAGTGTCAAATAACAAGTAAACAAGAATTTTGCGGCGCAAACTGGTTTAATTGACTAGGAACGTATTACTTTGATTTACAACCCTTTAAAATTGAAGTTTTCCCCCAGCGACGCTCGCCGCAGCCCAATTTAAATCTTAACTTTTAGTTCAACTTCGCCATATCTCCTACTGCAGGAGATTTGGATTATGAAATAATTGAAGTAGACATTGTTATACAATTCAAAGAGAAATATTAGCTTGACATATTAATCGTGCAACTTGCTGAATGTCTTCAAAATAAAAGAATATTTCTTAAAATTTCTCGAGAACTAGATGGCAATATTTAATTTTCGTTTTTTTACTGGGTCTGATAGTAATGTTTGTCCTAAAGCATTTTTTCTAAAGGTTTCTGTTTAAACTGATGGTCGACGGGTTGCCCATACCTTAGAGCATTCAGTCCGTGTGCATTCATATCTGTTGGGTGATAAAACTTAATTAGAATTATCGCTACAACTGCTAACCCGTTTGCTACCAAACGCATTAGGCAGAGATAAAAACCACCGCAAAAATCTGTTTTTTTTTTCAAAAAATAAATTGGTGCACTCGTTTGAGACCTACGATGTTAAGACAAACGTGCAAACCGACTCACAGATGTACTTAGACTTCAAACTCATAACACCCATCTTTTTGCGACGGGCTTAAAGAAAAAATATTACCTTGTGCGGCACAATTCGACTCCGCGATGTTATGTTCTTGTTTCGAACTGTAGCTTAAGACCAAAGTATGAACATTAGTCAAAATTAAAGGCTCGTGTAGCTCCCTTTGCCGCACTTGGAGCACATTCATCTAGTAATTACAAACAAACTTTAAGTATTCACACATTTAAAATAAAAGTTTTGTGTATTTTTTTCACTACTTATTGTGAAGCTTCTAACCGCCGTTGTCTGTTTAAGACTCAAAATGGCTAGCTCATTTCGCCGCATTGTTTTAGGCAAAAACGTTATTTAGTTTTTAGAGATGGTGACACGAACATATATTTATCGGAGGCAAGGTTGAAAAAAGTACCTAAACTCGACTCTAATGACAAATACGCGCACGTGCGGGCGTGTGTGATATTTTTGACAACCGTGTCCGCTCCGATATATTTGATGCTGGCTGTCCAATGGAAACGTATCGGCGGCTAAAGGGTTAAAATTGAAATACCAAGTTTGAAAAAAAAACAATGGGACGCTATATTTACCAAAAACGAAGATCTCATTAAGATAATCCAGTCTATTCAACCCACTGTTATACACATGGTCGCCATCGGCTATATCGGAGAGGAATAGTTCTCACAAATATGTGAACATGACGACTCTATTATCGGTGGCATTAGTGTGTGTGTTCAGATAATTTTGAGCAACTTTGCCATTCATACGTCATGCTTCCTAGAAATCCCACTGCCTGATTACCTGTCTTATTATTAACAAAAATAAAACCTCGATGCGTCATCTAATGCCGAATGTACAAACGTATTCCTATAATGGGAGTTCTTAGCAATTCTCGTGAATGCTTGGTTTAAGTAAAAACTCGAAAAAATGGAGATTCCGTACCATCTAAAGAACACCACACAATATACTTATTAGTTTGTAAATACCAAATTATAAAACCTGGCATACAAAAGTAGTAGAAGTACCAGGACCACGCAAATACTCTCCGAGAGCCACTCGAGACATTCGTGTCTTCGCCAAAATATTAAGGGAAAACATTTACCGATATCCAGCTAAGTACCTAAATCATTGTTAGTGCTAAAACACAAGCTACTCGTACCTCTAGAAGTGACACTTATCGGAGAGGGCGTACTTTACTCTCAACCTGACCCAAATAAAGCGTGGCGCTATCGGCGGCTCCCGAAGATTTGTTGGCAAAGCAATTTAGGGCCACCCCTATCCGGACGGGCACCTCGTATGTACGCTCTGATTTTGCTAGAATATACGGGAAAACAGACAGTACTTAGTTTAAAAGTAAAAGCTAGGTCCTTAGCTTAGATCCTTTAACAAAATAACATGAACCTTATTTAAATTATTTAGACTAAGTATTTAATTATTATCATCTCAGGGACCATATACTTACATCCCGATTTTAATTTCTTTGACCTGGGGACCTATACATCTACTGGTCAATCTTAACTAGGGCCAGTTCGTTCAATATGCTTAAAGCTTGCTGTGCTCTTTATTGTTATCTTTTTTTTACACTTTATGTGAACTATTGTGATGATTGTGTATATTGCTCTGTAATCTTGTTTTGAAAAGAGAAGAAAAAAAAGATAAGCTGCTGAGTTTCTTGCGGCGTTTCTTCTCAGCAGATTCTTCCATTTTCCGAAGCGCTAGTAGATTCACACATGTAAAAGAGCCTAGATGGCCTACTTGCAAATATTTTTTCATTTTTATTTTCAAATTGAAATCTGATTTCAAATGTAATTCTTCTTTATTCTAGGTATCTATGTTACCCGATGTTACCTATGGTACCTACCTTGTTAGTACCTCTAATACGCGGTATTAACTACTTACCATCAGGCGAGGCACATGCCTGTTTTAACCACTGTTTTGAAAAAAGGCTATGTGCGAGTGATACGTAAATTGTGACAAGAGTCGATAATTGCTTACCATCAGGAGAACCACAATGCGTTTTACCACTATGGTGGTAATTAATAAAAACGTACTTAATACAAAGATATCAATGACACAAAATGCACAAAAAAATAAGTGAAAACAAAACAGACTTCAAAAATCGCTTGAAAAGCTAAAACACTAATAGTGAGTAAGGCAAGGAGCCCAGTCTTTGACAGTGAACCAATAACTGATGAGATGATACTTACATAAACATACGAGTAAAAACGATGTCAACTACTGGTACAAACAATGTCCTACGCGTGTCAAGCACTAAAATAGCAACCTTACATATTCGATCTAATTTAAGGAAAAGATAAGATAAGAAACACCAAATATTTCGTGATGAATTAAATATTCATTCCGATCCGAGGACCAAAATATTACAACAACCATTCAGTTTCATTTAATTAGTTCCGTGAGTTTCTTGTGAATCGTACCTATCACCATGACTTTGACCAAAATTGGACTAACCAGAAGCTCTGCTATGGCTGTGACCCGCATTTGGCATCACACGTGGGCTCCACTTTTTCAGCCAGCGTTTTGCAAAATATTTGTACTGTGTCAGCCGAAACAGTTTATTCCAAAAAGTACGTATTCCGTCGCAGCAAACATGTTATGGTGTGTTAACAACGTTCCGCGAACAGTGACGGCATCGCTGGTACGTGCTCGGACTGAGTTTTTGCCCACTTTTGTTGGGATACACCTGAAAAAAAAAACCGGGACACAGCGACCGTGTCCAGTAATTCACTATACCGCGATATAGCGGAAACAAAACAGTAGGACCTGAATATGGCTTTTACAAAGTACGTGACATGTGTATTCCCTCGGAATTCCATGAGAATAAGTGGCACAAGAGGTATTTTAGCTCTCTGGATTGGCAACACATCTGCAATCTCTTTGGTGTTGCCGTGTTTATGGACGGTAGTGATCACTTACCATCTAGATATCTGACTACGAATCTAGATAACTCGGATTTATAATAATAATCCGGATGAATAATGGATATATTTATTTTTAATTCATTATGTATTTATAAATATTGTCTAACTATCCATAACACAAGGCTTGGTTAGCTTCGGATTAGGTCATTGGTTTAATGTCTGTTTGTGTGTAAATCTTAAGCTAAGTTTTTGCTTTTGTTATAAAAAGTAATAAAGCAATATCAATGCAAAATATGGGCTTTGCAACTATAATTTTGCTGCTGGCCTGCTGTAGTGCCCCATTCATGAGTACCGTCGCATGCAAACGCAAGTACCCAGTGGCTGAGTAATCACATTTCGTGTTATCCTTTTGTTATTCCGCCGGACAAGGCAGTGGACACAAAAACGCTGATTTATGTAGCATTATTGTCGAAATACAACGTTATCGTGTTGTAAACGTATAAATGAGGGTGAAACATGAATGTTCCGAATAATATAACATGCCACGTGTTTCAAGGTCAGTGAGCAAACATACTCGTATCTAATTAGGGCGCAAGTTATGACAGTTTTGACTGCCTATGTCCAACAAAACTAGACCTAATATATCGATTCTACTCCATCAAATGTTTAAGTTTGTCTTCAGTAGCTCAAAGGTAACCTGGAAAAGTTAAATTGGCGCTTTTGATCGTACTAATAGGTTGCTGAAATTGTTTGACTTCAAATTAGTCATCTATAGGTATTTAAGGTTTACTGATGACTAGTTTATTCATGTTAGATAGGTATTACGACTAGAATTATTATCATGTCTTTAGTAGAGACACTTGCAAGGTTGACAAATCGATTGACGTAAGAATCATCAAAATCAGGCCACGCGTTTGGTCTCTACAGCGCCATAAAAGAACAAACATACTAGTCCCGTTTAATACATCAGTTTATTCATCGTCAATGTTTAAAAACACAATGGTCAGTACCACCAATGCGTCAGTGTTGTATCGCCTGTTTTTATTCACGACGTGACTTATTAGTACCGAATTGTGTGCATTACGTTTTGACGAATTACACCCCTTTTCTCCCAATAAGCAATATATTCATGGAGCATTCGGAAGAGGTCACAAATTCTTGGATTATCGCCAGTGGCCTGACGTGGATTTGTTACAAGAGTAGAAAATTCAGTGTTCACCCGCCTTAAGTCTTTTCTTTAGACTAGGTGGTACGATGGAGTCGCAATTGTTACAAATTATAACATTTTTAACTATAAATTTCTTATAAAAGTCATTATTTGCTGCACCATATGTGTGATTTCGCTTTGACGCTGCGCTAGGCTGTTTTTAATACAGTCCTCAACTAAGTATATTTTAACGTTATTTAAGACTAAATAATTTTTAATATAGGTACCTACATTTAGCAAAAGTTTAGAACCAAATGGTTGTAATAAGTTTCAGTTGGGTTATTAACTTGTTTAATGTTTCCGTAAGTTAAAGACCGATAATAGTAAAAACCGTTATAAGGCATAATGTTTTAATGTTATTTAAGTAGGTGTACTGCTTCACCCACATTTGGTTGTAAGCATTTGCTCAGCATTTTATTTCTTCCAGTGAGGTTATTTTTTACGATGTTGTTACGTGTTGTTTTACGAAGTAGTTAATGGATCGAATAGGCTACACATTTTATTTCACCGACTGGAAATCAGGAAATACTTTATTACTTATTAAAATCATAAGCCTATATTTGAATATGTATACCACGGCCAGTAGAAATATTTCATGGTTACCTTTTTTATATTTTAATTACATAAAACTTAACGGAACATAAAATCAAAAGAGGGTCGAATGGCAAACTAGTTTCAGAGCAGTCAAATAAAGAGTCACAAGGGTCAAATAGGGTTGAATAAGGTTGAAATATCTTTGAACGCGACTGTGAAGTGGCACAACCTTCACTAGTTGGAGAGGCACCAAAAAAAGAAAAAGAAGTGGAGTGGCACGGCAGTATTCATTTAATAAAATAACACTAAAACCCTGTTACTACTGTATAAAATATAATTATAAAGCTAACCAAATACATTTTTAAGCCTTTTCATTTAGTCCAAAAAATTTCACAAAAATAGAACTACTCCACAGTGTTTCCTGTTCATACCATTCGGCATAGACAGGGGTGTACATCGGAAAACTGTCGGATTACGCTGGCTGCGGCCGCAAACGGAAACTTTTATCCTTCACCGTTTTTATATTCGCGAGCGTACCTACATACATACTTGAAAATACGGTACTTATTACCCTTTTTGAAAAGTGAATAACAATAATCGCGGGGAACAAATAAATCTCTAGTTTTATTTTTATCTACAATATTCTACATCTACACTAATCTACACTTCTACACTAATATAATAAACAGGTAAACTTTGTTTGTTTGTATGTAGAGGGTAATCCCTGGAACTACTGAACCGATTCCAAAAATTATTTCACTAAGTTAGTTGAAAGCTGCACTATCCCTGATGGGCATAAGCTACAAATTAGTCCGCTAGTTAAAAATAAAACGAAAAAAAAACACTTTTTTCCTTTACATCATATCAGCATTGTTTTTTACTCTTACTTTAATAACCAATTTTAAAACAAATAGTTAAAATAGTTAAAATTTGACAAGCATTTTTCTGATATACATTATAGAACAATAAAGATTTTGAGAACTATTTATAAACAAAGGCAGCATAATTATGTTTAAAGCGTTAAAAGTAAACGACAAAACATTTTTTTTATTAATTTTGTACGATGAAGCAACAGCACGAGCTGAGCACAGAAAAAGTAATCAACATTTTACGCCTCACGCATTAACCAGGATCAAATAATCGCAATCCGTTAATATTTTACAATCCCTTAAACCTCTTTCAGTAACCAACATAATTAATCCGCAGAATGTTATTTCTAATAATTAAAAAAAAGGATAATTAAACATTGCAGGTACTTTTCCATTTAAAAATTATTCTGTCCCGTAAAAGCGTTAAAAAGACTTTATAATACGCGAAGGGTCGTTACACGGTTCTTGAGTTCACAGCACACGTGCAAACAGAACCTCTAAACGAGAGGCGATGCAAGCAACTCTATAGGTATACGAGTGTGTATACATTTTCGTTGCCGCACTCAGAGCCCTTATAGCGAAATTATTTTCTTTAATGTGACAGTCATTAGGATAAACAAAGCTCGAAACCCATTCGAAAATAGAGAGTAATTTACTCAGGCTTGTTAGGGTCCGCGTACACAGGCGGTGGCATTAATTTGGGTCCATTCAAGCGACGGGGATTTTGCTGATCAACGGAATGACAAATAGGTGGACGCACGTATGCGTTTAGCGGCAGCCGTATTTAGGACAAATGCTCAGCGATTATTGTTAGTTGTGGGTACACAATGTATTATTACAACGTGTGCTAAACTGTTTTTACAAATACATGCAGTGATTTGCAATTTAAGGTAACAATCCCAAGTATTTGACAGTGACTCAATAATGCAAGACGATGCGAAGATACGGAAACAAACGAGTAAGCACTAAGAACGAGAGACAATGATGTCAACTACTGGTAAAAACAATTCCCTAAGCCTGCCAAGCACTGGTGGTGCAATTTTAATTCATTTGTGGTGAGAGTTCCAACTGACCAGCTGTCGACCTTCACAAGAGAAGAGTTTTGCCCGAAAGGCGTCGCATACCGGCGGTTCCGTGGCCGCTTAACTGACACCGCGAAAGTGCTCACGTTACAGACTTCACGTGCTAGTAATTAAGTTTTATGTATAATAATATGTATGTTAGTCTTTAAGGTATTTATCTATGGGCCTATGCAGCCTGAAATAAACTTATTCTATTCTATTATATTCTACTGGTACGGGTACCTTACACGTTTATTTTTGTAGAAACAACTGCTCTAACTGTATGGACACTCTCTAAATCTTAAAGCTATACTTTCTTATAATTGAAGCAATCGCTACGCTTCTCTATTCTCTGTCTTCTTTTTGACCTCCTGAAAGCAGGGAATAGAGAAACATGGGGATTGATCGGTCGATAAGATGGTATAGTTCTAAGATTTAGAGAGCGTCCACAGGTACGAGTATTTAAAGTAAAAGTTGAAATTATATAATGCTTGCGTATTTAATTTACTCCCGGCGTTTCGAAATCCTGGTAGTTCAGTCGGCCGCAGGTTGATTACAGCAATATTTAAGCTTCGATATTAAGGTTCTAGGAACGTTCTGATTCTAGGAACGACGGTTTTCGTATTTTCCATGAATTGAACGAAATTAAAAGCCTACAAAACAATCACAAAGAATATGAATGTAAGTACAAAATTATAGCAGATGTAACAGAAAATGAAAAATAGAAAAGATTACAAGTACAATACAAGAGGTTCCGACCAATACAAGAAACGTGTTTTATATTATAATGGTGTCTTATTTAAAACAGCAAAAGATACAAACGGCAAACTTAATGTGATTGTGATTATGATGCAAGCACCATTTTTCGCTATTTTTCTGGACAACCTACCAGGCAACTGAAACGTTGAAAAAACGGTGTCAGACCGGTGTAAAATAATTACAATTAGTTTTTAAACAAAAACATTACTTAGAACACAGCTTGTAACGGTTTAATTTTAAGAAAGTCTATCTCATATAGGTTTGCCTTTATAATTCCCTACGTCTTGAACTTGTGATGATAAAGTAATTTATTCTTGCCGTGTTCTTAGGTTCATATTATACGTTAGCAATTATCCGGTCGATGAATTTGGAAAACAGACAGTTACAAAGGGAAATCCTCAAATAGGGAGTGATTCCAACTCGTTTCCCTCTTTCGGTGTCCATTAGCTCATTGCTTTCATCTTTATTTTCATAGTGGTTTTTTATTGTTTACCATAGACGTTGTAAGATGCAAGTTAATGTGTAAGGTGGCCGATCCTTCATTGTCCGAAACTCCTGCTCTCCAGTTGGCGATGAATTGCTGACGTAATTAAAATAGTTAACAAGTGTACGATTAGCACAAAATGTGCTATAAATGCAGCCTGGAAAATGTAAATAATAATTTTAACCTGAAGGCCTACAGACAGCGATAACTTTTAGCAATAAGTTCTTAAACTAGCCCAGAGAGCTCATTTTTGTATGTTTTTGGCTAAATAAGTTATAAACATGGGTTTGATGCATTACTTTTTATTTAAAGTCGATGTCACGTTCCGTATTTATAACTCCCTCATCCATAACAAACAAGTAGCTGTCCAATATTGGAGTATCAAATACATGTTTTCCTAGTAAATTTCATTGAAACATCGCTGGAGTAAATAAAACGGGGTAGATTAGCGAAGACAATTTATAGAGCAATAATTTTTCCCCTTTGCTGGGAATAGCCGGAAGAAAAATTATGTTGTTCAGGCATAAAATGCTGTTTTACGCGACTTAAACTTATTTCGTGCATAACCATTATTTTGACTTAGTGTTCCATATGTTTTAAGAAAAATGACTGAAATTACTTAATTCACCATTATACTTTGGTAGCAAATGAGTACTTTCTGAATCGTGAGCGAGTTAATTTAATATTGCTTAAAGGATTTGAAAGGCGTTTAAAAGAAATTGATTGGACTTGAGAGAGTTACTTATCAGCTTATTACGTCTCGAATTCTCGATTCATTACCTTACATTCGTAAACGAAGACAGTCGAAGACTTGTACATGTAGAGCGCCGTTAAACAACATAACTATCAATATTTGTTGACATCTACAATTGTTATTAAATATGTTCCTTTATAAGTATTAACAATCAACCAGTAGCAGTGTAGTCATTTGTTTTTTAAACATGTATTCAATTGGCGTAACACCTACGCCGCATGGGGGGTTGGGGCTTGAGGGCGGAGTAAGCTATCGTTTCTAATCCGATGAAAAATGTTACGAAACCGTTTCTTAAATAATTAGTGACGATTTCAGTATTAAACTGATATAAATCGAAACGGAACTGATTATAATTATTTAATTACGGTTAGTACAATGTTTCCGATTTTAACCCCACACGGAATAGTGCATTTTTCTACACAAGGGCTGTATGGTATTTTAAAATTTTCACCAAAATCATACAAAAGTAGAAGTTTGAATATGTTATTGCTTTCGGGGAAAAGGGTTCACGATGTCGGTTTTACATTATAGAAAATGCAGTTAGTAAGAAAATGAATAAATTCCACATCAAAGATTTACTACCTGGGTATAATTCTTCTCGTTACTTGATGTAATACGTTAGCTGTAGAGATATTTGAAGTCAAAGGTAAATCCCGCTTTCCCACTGTATTTTATCAATAACTAATTAATAAACTTATCTGCCATTCAATACTTTTAATCAGTTGTTTACGATTAGCATAAACGTGACTAAATGACGTGAAATCAAAATTTATGTAATTCACTAGTTTTACGAGTAATCTATAGATCTATTTATAATAATGTATTTGTACTTTTAAAAATTGTATTGTTTTATATATTTACGTAGAATACATACACAATGAGTTGAGTCACTGTAATCTTGAATAAATATGATGGCAATAACTCTAATTTTAATACTGATAATTATGAGTAAAGGAGAATGGGCAAATTGTCCCAAGTGCTGTATACAGTTGTGCTATATCTTATTAGAAAGCTCTCAATAAGAGCTTAATTTTTTTATATGACAGCAAAACCGAGATGTTTGCAGGGAAAAAGCTACAGCCCATTTTATACCTCACTTTGTACTAGCAGTTGTATGAAAAGTATCTGTAAAATCATTTTCGAGATATAGCCGAAAGATTTTAACCACGCATTACTGAGGCCACTAGAAGTAAAAAACGTAATGGGAGCATAGGTCTAATTTGGTGTTTTTTTTTTTTTTTCATACAAAACAATGATTAATGCTGCAGACACCTGGTCTTCGAAACATAGCCTATGATGATCCTTACACCGAGTACTACACGTCCATACTACTCACTATTGTATACAAGGGTTGGGACAGCGCCCATACAAAAATGCCCATTCACCTTTAGTGAATAGCTCCAAAAATTTACGGTAATTAAATTAAGATATTTTATTAACATCAAAATTTTATCTACTAACAACATAATTTACCACATTCGTAATAAAAACGAAATCGGAGCCGCAATCCAGTGATTTATTAAAGGATTCTCTGGTAGGAATAAATTAGTCAGAGCATAATGCTCCGAAACTGATTTTAATTAAGATTACTACTCGTTTGAAGCAGACCGCGCAATCAGTTAAAAAATGCATTCAGAAATGAGAATAACCGAGCATCGGATTATCCATAACTATGACCAGTCATCATTCTCCTGGCGCTTTTTCCCACTTCTTAGTTCAGGGTACGCTTTCACCATGATCCCATATTTGGCAAGTTAGCGGGTTGACTTTTGCCTCTCGGGCGCTCGACATTCGGCAGTCGCGGACCAATCCAATACGCGAGCGTTATTTAAGCCGGCATTGATTGGCGCGCTGCTGGCGAGCGTCAACCGCTCAAAGGTTAAAAATCACCCTGCAGGTTATAACTATAAACCAGTGTAGGAGTATTATCTAGGCCAGCTATGCTCAAAGTTTGCTCCGCGGAGCCCTAGCTCCACAAAGTCTCTGTGGGGGCTCCGTGTAAATACTGGTGACAATGAGAAAAAAATCTAAAATCTGCTTCTCCTTTCAGGTTCAATGCTGTGTTTTATTACCCCTACCCTCAGGACAATAGTTTGTTTGTTAGTATGTTTTATTTTAGGGCTCCGTCAAATATTTTGCTTTCCAAAAGGGTTCTATGGGGGGAAAAGTTTGAGAACCGCTGATCTAGGCATCACTTTGCAGAGTCAATACTTCAATAAATTAAAAAAAAACCTTGTTACTCCGTGAAAATACTGGTAACTATAGAACATTCGTGTAAAACAGTGGAGTCTTTGCGGTATACGTGTAATATAACAACGGTATATGGCGCAAGTTGAGGCTTTATTACATGCTTAAAAGCTGATCCGGCTTGATACACTCTTAACAGATTTTTTATTATTTTGTTAAATGTTGAATGCTAAAAAAACTACAGCTAATAAAATATCAGACGAGCTAGAGCTCCTTAAGGGCCATTTACACGAAGCGAGTTCTCGTATACCAATGAGTTGTATTACATTGCGCGGGTTGACCATTCGATCGATCACATCATACCTTGGTAGCCCACAGCGTAATGCAACTGGCATACGAGAACTTATGTCAAAGCTCATACACTTTATCAGTCACAAATATAAAAATAAAATAGGGGTTCAATTTATATGTTCACTATTACAGTGCGCACGTTACCTTAAAGTATTGTACAGTCGACATAAAAGATATGTTTATACTTACTTTATTACCTTATTCCATTGCAATAGGGTCAAAAGTGTTAATATCTCTTTGACGTCGACCGTACGTGTTGTAATGAAGCAAATATTATCCGTCGATTTTTCCCTCTCTAATCACTCAGTTTCCTCGCTTCTTTGTAAAAACATATTAAACATCTTGCTTTCAATTTCCAGGTAACTAGGTTTTCAAAACAAAACTGCAACAAAGGCACTCTAAATGGAACAATTCCCGGTGGACAAATTTTCAGCGGTAACCAGAAGTGCATATAAAGTACGGTTGTATGCTTCTTGAAAATGTAGTGAGAAGCAACACTTGGCCGTGTCTCTAAAGGTTATATAGAACATTGAATATTGAACCTAGACCACAATTAGTACCATTTTTGTCCGCAAGAAATACTTTAATGTTTTTATCGTTCTCCGGGTGCAATTTAAATAAAAAAGGTTAAAAATAGAAGATAATTCACCTAGAGGTACTAATTAACTTGTGACAAATTTTTGCTAGGCAACCCTGCGACTTCGTTTGACCCCACGTGTAACCTTTTATTTAAATCACATTTTGGTCAAATAACAGATATACTTAGGTGCAGTATTTTACAGTGGGATCTTTACATACATACATACATACATAAAATCACGCCTGTTTCCCAGAGGGGTAGGCAGAGACCACGGATTTCCATTTGCTACGATCCTGACATACAACTTTCGCTTCACTTACTTTCATGACATTCTTCATGCATGCTCGTCGGTTTAGGGTACTCCTGACCTGGCCTTTCTCCAGAATGTCTCCGATTTGGTCGGAGTACGTTCGCCGAGGTCTTCCCCTTCCCATTTTTCCATCCACTCTCCCTTCATACAGCCTTTTTGTTAATCTTCTTTCATCCATCCTCTCTACATGCCCAAACCATCTTAACATACCTTTCTCAATTTTTGTTACTATATCTTCTTTCACACCGCATTTCTCTCTTATCACCTCATTCTTTACTCGATCTCTCAGACTCACACCACACATACTTCTCAACGCTCTCATTTCCACTGCATTCACTCGACTCTGGTGTTTCTTTTGCCATACCCAACTTTCACTACCATACGTAAGTGTCGGCACTAACACTCCTCCATGTACAGCCAGACGTGCTTTTTGTGACACTTCTCGACTGCCCATAAAGGCGTGGAGTGCCCCATTTACTCGATTCGCAGCATTCACTCTTCTTTCTATATCTTCTTCGTGCTTACCATCCCTAGTAAACATAGTCCCCAGATACACAAACTCTTTTACTTGTTCGATCCTCACTCCATTTATCATAATTTCACAACCTGTCATACATTCATCTCTCTCAAATACCATCACTTTCGTTTTATTTACATTCATTTTCATTCCTTTCCTCTCAAAAGATCCGTGTATAATATTTACCATCTCCTGTAACTCCTCAGCCGATGACGCAAGTAAAACCTGGTCATCGGCATAAAGAAGACATTTGACGAGTAACCCATTCATTCTCAATCCACATTCATTATCTTTCAAATCTTGCAAACAACTGTCCATAAATAAATTAAACAGCCACGGTGACGCTACACATCCCTGTCTAACACCCTTTTCGATGCTAAACCATTCAGTGTATGACCCGTTTATCCTGACGCAAGCACTGGAATCCTCATAAAGAGATTTCAGAGCCTGAATCAGGTGACCGTCTACTCCATATATAGACAGTACCGACCACAGTTCATTCCTCATCACTTTGTCATAGGCCTTTTCCAAATCCACGAATGCGCAGTAGACCTTTTGACCTTTGGCCAAAAACTTTTCGGCTATGCATCGTAAGGAAAAGACCTGATCCGTACATCCCATTCCCTGCCGAAATCCTGCCTGTGCATCCCATATTTTCTCATCGGTTTCTTTTACAACTCTTTCAATCAACACTTTTCCATACAATTTGCCGACGATGCTAAGTGAACTAATGCCCCTGTAGTTTATACAGTCCAGTTGTGAGCCCTTTCCCTTGTACAGTGGTACGATGACAGCTTTGCACCAATCTCTTGGTACTTGGCCGGTGTTGAAGCATAGATTAAAAAGGCGACACAACTGACTCGCTACGACGCCATGTCCAGCTTTTAGCATCTCGACTGAAACTCTGTCGTACCCTGCAGCCTTTCCTGACTTCATACTTTTTAATGCTCTCACAATTTCATCCATGCTAATATCACTTTTATCTTTCAACACGCTTTCATTCCTATCTGAGGTGGGCACACTTGCCTCCTCCCTTTCAAATAAACCTTCAAAATATTCCTTCCATCTCTTTAATATGCATTCTTCCTCATTTACTAAACTTCCATTCTTGTCCCGGATTGAGTTTAGCTCAGAAGTCTGGGTCTTTCCTCTGGCTAACCGAATGGACTTCCAGAAAAAAAATCGGGATCTTTACACTAGTTCCGAAATGTAAAATTTACCAATAGTATGCAAATGAATTTAATTGAAGAGCTATGCAACAATACTTTATTCGATGTTGTTAACTTTTTTACACTGGTATTTCATTCTTGGTTTTTGAGCACTGATAGATAATATTGTACCTAGGTTTATATGTGCACAAAATTTTACCTTTGTATCTTCTGCAGTTTTAGAGACAAATTTGAATGTGACATACAGACGGGCTCACGGACATGGCGAAACTATATTCTTAGTTTGATTGTTGCACCTTAAAAGAGCTTGACAGCTAAAAACAAAATTGATCAGAATCTCGCATGACCATAGGGCTGGTGCATTTTTTAGTCAACGCATTGGAATTGCGATAAAACGTGGAAATGCAGCCAGCCTTATGGGGATAACTTATGGGCACTTTACCGCAAGGGACAGACTTGGGAGATATTTGTACATAATAATTAAGTTTTTGTAATTTTATTAGGTTAAGTCATTCATATTTCACTTTTATGAAATGTTCAATTATTGCATCCTTTTGTGTAACAGAGTTGTTTTACCTTAAAATCAGTTGTTTCTGTTTTATTACTATGCTAGGACTAAAACTTTTTCGATACTCTCGGCCCAGTGGTAAAGAAAAGTAGAAATGTTTTTACTAAAGCAGCATTATCCTGTATAAAAACAAACACCGAAAATAGTACCCCAGCTTTTCGCTGTAGATTTGTAGTTGGAGTCGAAATTTAGTGCAACCTCTTTTAAACTTGACCTGTTACTGGAAACAAGGATGGTATGGAGTAGTGGAACTAATGAAATTAAATATTTTATACATTTTTTAGAAACGAGATGAGACAAATTCTTTCAGTAACGGTATATAATTATGAAATAGATGTAATGAAGTCTCGAAATAAGGTTCTTAGATTTGTTAGTTCTATTGCATTCTTGATTTTAACTGTTTACTACTCTAGATGTCATTAATGAGAAACTTTTTCAGTTATCTCACTGGCAAGAAAAAACACGTGGTTAAAACGGAACTAATAATTTTAAACATAAACGTGTCTCTTTTGCATAAGCACTGGCGCCGCCATCGTATGTTTTATTGTCTTCTAGTGGACTGTAAATATATTTATTACATAAAAATACAAAATAGATAACATTTGTCAAGTACAGATACACAATCACATGCAAAAAAACTACCTATTTGCGGTATGGGCAGGCGGAACTTGTTATTGTTTGTTCTCTATTTAGTTGAGCTTTTCTATCGTGAAGCTCCTCGTGCAGCCCATTTTTATTTCTTTTTCAATATATTTTAAGCGTTTTAACACTTAAAACAGTTTTCAAATACACCTGACAGAAAACCTTTGGATGTTACAATTGTTAACAAAAATATTAGAATAAAAAAATATAGCAATAAGCGCTACTGATAGTATTTGGTTTGTGTTGTCGGTCCCCACATTCGCGCGGCTTATGCGACACCCGTGCCGGACGCCATTTTATTATCTCCACCTATTTCTTTTGTGTAAACAAAGGGGACAGTACTAGTTTCTTTTGCAATGTTATTCTCACCTACACTCAGCATTATAGTGCCAAATTAACAACAACAACAACAAATACTCTTTATTAATTCACACAAGTAAACAAAAATAAAGGAACACATACAGGGAAATTTTACATGGGATACAACAGGCGATCTTATCGCTCAGCAGCGATCTCTTCCAGACAACCTTAAATTAATTATTTTATTGCAAGTAATATTGCTATTAATGCCTTCCTGTGACTTCCTGTTATACATATTTAAATCGCAAATCTTGTTGATCTATTCATATTAATTATATATTAAAAGTATAAAAAAGGCAACTCTAATTCCTTAAGGCATATTCTTTTTTGCACGTCATTCGAAGATCAAAAGTCAGCAACTGTTTTTTTTTGTCGTATCTTGTCTTATCCCAAGTTATACTTGTTTAAAATTATAAGGTAGGTTCAATGTTGAATAACTAACCTATGACAAATCAATTTTATGTACAGTCGAGTATGCTACATACATCATTTATCAAACAAAAAAGCTATAAGAACCTGGTACTCTATTTTATACTTGTTTCCTTCGCACAACTCATTCGCAACGCTCTCTTTATCAAGAGCGCCGGAGATGCCTTCGTGACCCATTTCGAAGTGCACTTTCACACTATGCATGTACACGTGTCAAAGTACACATTCCTTCATCTGCGTCAAAATTAGAACATAACCTCGTTTTTATGAGCTATGCAGTCTTGGCTGCAAGTGCACGATTTTATCATCTGCGGCATCTTATCTACGTAAAATTTGAAAACGTGACTAGATAACATTAATGAGTATTTTTTGATGATTAGGGTAGAAGACAGACAAGACATCTGATTTAGTGATACCTCCTACGCATGTTTCATTATTATTATACGTATCTTATAAATGTTTTGATGACAATGCTAATTCAAACCGGTTCATAATAATGAAGCTTAAAAAGGATACAGTTAAGCTGATTTGACTCCTTTTTAAGTCCAGTGTGGGGAATAAAACTCTCCTATGAGTTATTATAATCTTGATACTTCAGTCTAATTACATCTCACTGTTAGGTTTAGAAAAGTATTTCTACCTCTATGGTAAGAAAAGCCGGAACATAGTCCCTATCGAAACAGTATTTCGAAAATTAATTATTGCTTCTGAGATGTAATTTGCATACATAGCAAAGTACGAAAAGAGTCGAGAAAATTACCTGCGTTGCGTTCGACATGTATTTTTGTATTTATTTTTCCTACGATGAAGAATTTACATACTACATTATTATACAATTTTTCAAATCACGCTCCATCCACGACAATCAGAGAACATAATTTCAAATGTGCTACCGCGAGAGTTTCCTTACTCGTTTGCCGACATTATTATTATGATAATATGATTTTATGCACGATAATCCGCTGCACCGACCGCCGAGTTGAAACTTTAATCCTGTCTGTATTCACATCGAAGCCGCAACTTCCAACTAACCTCAACACTAATGAACTCTCTTTGATTTCAATCTCTTTGTAAGCGCGTGTACTATCCAGCAACTTACTTTGCACATTAGAATGTATATCAACCAAGTTCAATTCATCAATCATGTCAATAATACTGAACAGCTTTTTGATCAATGTGACACGCAGAATCATCCTGCGTCCTGTAGTTCCAACGATGCAGCTGTACGTGTTCCAACTGTATTACATCTTCTACAAAAAGTTGAAATCGAGAGCATATCAGAGTTAATACCAGATTCACCCTGAGGTTAGAGCGGTTTGAGTTCCGCCACCATTGTAGATTTTATGGGACGGGTACCGACTAAACATCTATATTTCTTAAAGTAGGAATTCTGCCCGCAAGGTGACGTATTCCGGCGTTTTCGGGGATGGAATTTATTGTATTTTTATGCAATATAAGAAAATAACATTACATGTTAAACTATTCCTGTGTCCTTTAACAAAGCCAGCCCTGGTGTAACTTATCCTTCTTTGTTTAACTAGTATCATAGGAAAGGGACGCAGATACAGATAAATTAACCTTCGACGGTCATGTTAAGTTCACTGATTTTAATAAATAAATATTATAGTTATAAAATTAAATAAATCGAGTAGATAATTTACTCAGGGCGTAAGATTCTATACATTATAATAATCAACCATAAAACCGATAAGAATTAATAAGTACATTAAAGGATAAGATTACAATTAATTATAAATTGAGAGTTTACCTGCTAGACAACCACATGAATAGAAACATGAGGGCTTTAGCTGCTGTAATTTTAGCCGTGGCAGTAGCCTCCTCATATGCGGAGATAAACTCCGTAGAGGATCTTTCTCCCTATAACTACCATGCTAAGGTCGGCATTCCTGAAGCTCTGCGCATTAAGAATTTGGAAGAGGAAGCCCTGAAAGCCGGTGAGAGTCCACAGAGAATCGTCGGTGGATCTTTTGTGGATATTTCAGAAGTCCCGTACCAGGTAAGTTTTTATTTTCAATTATTATGTTAGCAAGTTCGTACACAATTTTTTTTTACATATTGTTAAACTTGAACTTAACATTACTTGTAGTAAAACACAGTACTAGAAGATTTCATATTTCAAATTGAGAATTTCTTTCACAATCAATTCAATTGCTTTTGTATAACTTCTAGCTGTTGCCCGCGGCTTTGTCTGCGTAGAATTCGCTTATCACTATCCCGCGGAAACTATGCATTTTCTCGAAATAAAAAGTATCCTATATGGTAATCTAGGGTAGATGCTTTTTCCGTTCCAAGTTTCATCCAAATCTGTCCGCGATTTTAGCGTGAAGAGGTAACAAAAAAACTTTCAGCTTTATAATATTAGTGTGATATCAACAATCATTTAATTAGTAATACCTGTCGCAAGCACCATCATATCAGACATCTTTTTTACCAGGTTGGACTCGTGATTCAAATTCTGTTCATCTTCACTTCCGTGTGCGGAGGTTCTGTGCTCTCAAGCACCCGCGTCTTGACTGCTGCTCATTGCCATTCGGACGGCTCTTTCACCGCTCAGCAGTTCACCGTCGTTTTGGGGTCAAACACCCTCTTCAGCGGTGGCCAACGTATCGTAACTACCGACATTGCCATACACCCCAACTGGACTCCATCTACTGCTGCTAACGACATTGCGGTTATTCGTATCCCATCTGTCACCCTAACGAGTAAGTAACAGTTTTATTTTAATTCATTTTAATTTTGTGTTTATTTCATCATCGAGAATAACCCTTTACACCCGAGAGAAACGAATGTTAAAAAGAATTGAATAACAGTGTATAAGTGTATTAATACTTCATAAAAAATCTAGGAAAAATCACGAAAAAAATCCTGGCTTAGCTGATTTTCCACAATCAGACCCTCACGTTCGTGTGGCTCAGGAATAATATGTAACTCGCATGTTCGTAAATGTCATGACGTTATTGCGCGGATATGTTAAAATTTAAATGTTATTTGCAGAAATCAATGAAACAAAACTAGATTTAAAAATAAAACAAAGTTTCTTTTGTTTATTCATAGTTTAGGCACTAAATCACAACGTTTCCTTAGGCAACATTACAAATTAATCAACATAATTAGTTGTAACAACAAAAACGCTAATTGAGATCAAATAAATGAGATCGTAATTCAGGTATACGTGTTTCCATATAATTATTGCATATGAAACAATCTAAAGCAGTCTTTATATCTTGATATGCATAAATATACGTCGCTTTTTTCGCATTTAATCTTTGGACGGCCACTACACTTTTCCATAGTTCTTAAATTTCGGAGAGATTTCCATTTGCAAGCAGATCTTCTATAAGTTTGTCGCTTAATGGAGCCCCTAAAAGAAGCATAACATCCCAGTAAGTAAGCCAGGCGTGTAAGGAAATAAGTTATACCTACTGAGCCAACGTCACAGGACGCAACCTACACTGTACGATCGTGAGAGTTCAATATTACTCTACGCAACCGAAATCACACGACCGTGATAGTTAAAATTTGAAAGCAAATTGCCTACATTTATTTTACCCATATTAACACAGAATATTCAAAACGTGTGTCACACACAGTATTTTTTGCAATTAGGTAGTGAATCACAAACATATTTCATTATATTTGTAAAAAAAAATCACTTACGTGAGCGAGCGCCACGCTCAAAGAACGCAGCCATCTACCCAAGCGATGTCGACTGGGCTGACATGTCCCGACGCGTACGCATGAACCTTACCTATTTTTTCTCGTATTCTAGGATAGCCGCACGATCTATCGGCATCGGTTGCGTTCGCGAAAGTAGTTTGACATACGCGGAACATTTTTTAAAAGTTAATAGTCACGATTGTTTCAAGCCGAGTGTAAAGGGATAAACAGCATACGAAAACGAAGAATTAAAAGCTAGACTGGGAACTATCTAACGCATTTTTATTTTTTCAGATGTAATTCAACCCATTGCTCTACCCAGTGGCAATGAATTATCTAACCTATTTGTTGGCGCTACAGCGACTGCTTCTGGATTTGGACTTACCGCTGATGGTAATTTTACTTTCCAAATTATTACTTTCGCTATTGATGTGACGATATAAGCGTCAATTAGGACTCAATTTATAATCAATCAAGGCGTAATCTAAAGGTTTAATTGATAATTTTTAATTAACTACGTTATTTTATCAATTGCTCATTTTTACGTTGTCATCGTTATTATGACATAAATTGAAACCTTTCAACAAACAGACACATCCTGACCAAACTATCTTTCTCGAGGCTTAGATATGCTTCAGAAATTTAGTTAATTCCTCGAGATTTACATGTAATTTAAGTCCTTCCTTTTGCAACTAACCTTACTTAGCAACTCATTACTTCTATTCTACCTTTCAGGTGGCAGTATCGGCACTTCCCAGCGGATTAGTTGGGTGAACCTTCCCGTCATCACCAACGCAGCATGCCAGGCCGTGTATGGTGCCTGGGTGCACAACACCAATATCTGCACCAGTGGCGCGGGCGGGCAAGGCACTTGCGGTGGTGACTCTGGTGGCCCTCTGGTCACTGTCAGCGGTGGCAGACGTATTTTGGTAATGTTTGATTGCATTTCATAACCTTATTTATAGAAATGATGAGGAATTACTAATTATTACATGTAGTTAGTTAGTAATCTAGTGATTCATCTAAAGAGGCTGACAATAAAAATAACAATAAGACATCGAGGCGCGGTTTTAAGTTAAAAACATATATTAAATAAAACATATATACAAATATAAAAAGTATAAAGAACAGAATAGACAAAACTCAAAAGTCGACAAAAATTAGATTAACTAAAACGCCTTGATTATATTCTGACCGTTATCGACTGAAAAAGCTTTAATAAACAGTTAATTTTGTAGATAAACTTAGTACATGCAAGCGTAGGTATACCAAAACCACATTGGTTTGTGAACATTTTTGGTCTGTCAAAGTGTGCTATAAGATTTAACGTAATGCGAAAGTTCATACGCGCTGACTTGGGCTTATTTGTCTTTCAAAGAAGTTACAATAGTGTTGTGATTATTTTCTCTTTCTTACTTGTGTAACTGCCATAATAGATTGCTTTCTCACTTGCACCCATTGCACTGGCCGTCTATGATATTCTAAGTCCCCAATGATTTCGCAAGTATTTTCTATATGTATAGTATTTATTTTGAATCATGTTTCAGAAGTTTCATGTAGCATGGGCCCATAAATAACATACATAATATATTTATTTCCAATTTAAATTAAAAATAAAACCCATAAAAATTCGTTCGCGTGCAATTAGTACTCTATCTCCGTCGGGGAAAGTGTAGCTTTCTGTAAGTGAAAGAATTTTTGGAATCGGTTCAGTACTTCTAGAGATTACCCCCTACATACATACGAACAAACAAACAAAGTTTACCTTTGTATTATATTATATTAGTGTAGATATAGTGCTATACACTATAAAATATCATAAGAAATTCAACCCTTATAGAGTTCAAAAAGGGGTTGAAACTTTTTACGGGCTTTAACTTGACTTGGTACTCGTAGGTTTAATTGAAACCTTCCAATCCAATTCGAATTTAAAACACTCCAGTGATTTTACGATGTAAATATAGATATGTAGATGCGATAGCAATGCAATAATAAAGTATCGTCAACGAAAAACTTGTACAATACAAATTTCAATTTTGACAAGAAAACTTATCTTGTTAATATAAGAAACATTAGAATTGGTATTTTGGCTGAAAATTGAAAACAAACAAACGGAATACGGATGTTACGAAACATTTATGTAAATCAACTATTAAGAGAAGAAACACACGGACTGTAATTCTAATTAAAAGATCGACTTATTATTTTATAAGACGTAATAAAGTCTATCTCTTTTGAAATTAGAAACTTAAGGTAGCTGTGGACAACAAAATATGAATACAGCTTCAGCCATACAAGCCCGGAGATTTCAAAATAATTGTGTTATTCTGAATTCCCACCTTACGTCATTTTAATACTTTGAACAAACCTATAAAATCTGAGCGACACGAGAGCAGAAACCTAGAAAAAAAAGAGAAGCTGAAGGTTGGCTTGGGAATAATAGTAACAAAATAAAGACGAGAAATGTTTGACTTTGCTTTAACTTAATTCGTTTTCTGTTCAGTTGGGTGTGACTTCATTCGGTGCCGCCGCGGGTTGCTCTATTGGTCTCCCGGCCGCCTACGCAAGAGTTACTGCCTACACTTCCTGGATTGAATCAATTTAAACAGATCACATTATATTCAATATTCATATTAAACGTTAGTAAATAATGATCACGTGTTTGGTCTTGTTATTTACCTCTATATCCATCATCACTGTTTGGAAAACCTCAACAAACCTATTCCTCAGCGACAATCTGGAAGCATAAAAACCATCGGATTTCTCTAGATGCCAGGTTTATTAGTGGTTATACGCGAGTCAAAGTCAAAATAACGAGAAGCGATATTTTACAACCTTGCTGATAATCCTGCCAGGCGTTTATTAAATTTCTCACTATAATAGAGTAGCCTATTAAAAAATATGGTAGTAGAGTGGGTTATTGAAAACTCGCAATAATGCTACATTAATTTATAGCAATTTACGAACGATTGGTTAGCTGATCAGAATATCTAGGAAATATTTGTAAATTCAAATAATCCTATTTTGCGTCACGCAAGCAGGTAAAAAGGATCACAAGAAAATTATTATAACTACTACTAACAAAATAATAAACAGTAATCGGAAAGTCTCCTCAAAAGAATGTGAGGTTGTTTTGTTCTCACGCGAGTTTTTATTATTTAGGTACTAAGCTGAAAGAATACACTCACAATTAATCATTATCTGCTCAATAAATCTTACAACTCTTTATTACTCTTAACTCGAATTACGCCATAATCGGTATCTGGCTGCGATGGCCAAAACTTTAATCCTAATGACGATAAAACTGAATCGAATCAAATCGATTTAATCGGAATGCGCAATCAAAATGCGTCTGAAATTAATCCTCACAGATAATAATAATAAACCTGAATTAAAACCAGATTAGATTAAACCAAACATATAAAGCAACCGATTGTATGTTTGTGAGTTAATATCGTTCGACAAAATGAAAATACTAGCCGTTTTCCTGATTGTAGCGGTTGCCGCCTCATATGCAGAGATATCTTCTGCTGAGGAGACTACTGCTTTTGGCTACCATCAAAAGATTGGTATTCCTCTAGCTCAGAGAATAAAGCAAGCTGAAGCGGAAGGCCAGCTTATCCCAGACAGTCAGAGAATCGTGGGGGGTCAAGTGACTGATATCAGCGAAGTCCCTTACCAAGTGAGTACCTATATCGTTTTATACTCCATATCAATTCAGACAGGTTATCTGGGCGACTTCCTTGCACATCGATCGACCTAACTGATACTGGTAGACGATAGACTTTTGATCGAATTTGCACAAAATGCAAAACCTTCTGCACTTGTTCTATTCAGTTACTTTCTTTCGTAATTTATGTTGCATCTGGGAGTTATTAAATTCTATATTTTAACCTGTATTTTCGTAAGTTTTGGTCATAAGACTCATAAGCTTTTATCATATTAATTAAGTGCATTAACTTAGAGGAAATGTATGTATTTGCTCTTGATGCCACTATAAAATTAAAAGACACCTTTAAAGTTGGAATGACGGCAAAATGAACTGACCGACTAAATGGTCATACAACGCTCGACAGTGCAATGTACTGAATCGACGTCGAGCTCGTCGCTGTTGCACATAGATAGTTATAGTGCCAAACTTAAAACACAACCTTACAGGCTTTGACAACTCATAACTACAACCATTTTTTGTTTTAGGTGGGACTCATCATCCAAATACTATTCATTTTAACGTCAGTCTGCGGTGGTTCCCTCATTGCTCCCGACAAAGTGATCACTGCTGCTCACTGCCATTTCGACGGCGTATTCACCGCCCAGTCCTTCACCACTGTCCACGGCTCTAACTTGCTTTTCACTGGCGGAGTTCGCACGACGACTAACGACGTCGTGCCACATCCTAACTGGACACCGTCTACTATCGAGAACGATATTGCTATCCTTCGCATCTCTCCAGTTGCTCTTTCGTGTAAGTATTCTTAATTTACTGTTGAACTTCTCCAAATTAGTAAAGAGGGCGTTTGAAGTTGCTGTTTACCTGTATAATCGTAGCTCCGGATCGGATTAACCTTTTAGAACATAGCATTATTAGGTGAGTTAATAAAAAATCGTTTAGTTAAATTAAAGGTATTTATCATCCTAATGCTTTTTCCCGTTTTTTCATGCAAGATGCATGGTCAACTTATGACATGCGCATAGGGCGCATGTAATAAGTTGACTCCAATGGACACACCGTACACACACTGTAATGATCTTCTTTGTTAGGTATAATCTGCGTCACCTCAATCATTTAAATGTTTTACTACCTTGACACCAATGGTTACTATTTTGACAATTTCGGGTATGTACGCTTGACATGTACTGACTGAGGCTACATACTTGCTTTAGTTATTCATCCAAGGTATATAATCTAAGTTTGAGGTTTGACAATAATATGACAACACTATTTGATTCCAGTTGCGATTCAGCCCATTGCTTTACCTGTTAATGATGCCTCCAACAACTTTGTCGGGACTTCGGCGGTGGCTTCTGGATATGGCCTTACCTCTGACGGTAAGGAACTTTGTCATCCTGACTGCAGCCAGTAGCAAAAGTTAAAGGTGAAAAGTTTATCTTGCAAGTAGGCCTTATAGGCTCTTCTACATGTCTGAGTCTACCAGCGCTGCGGAAAATGGAGGATTCTGCTGAGAAGAAACGCCGCAAGAAACTCAGCAGTTTATCCTTTTTTTTCTTCTTTTTTCAAAACAAGACAAAAACCTTTGACCTGTTTTAAATCTATTGTGTAAACAATGCTTAAATAATTTAGTTCAGCGTTCATGCGCAAGTAAATCGTAAATTTTTTAATTCAGTTTTTTAAGTGAAAATTCAAATGAAAATGGTTTATTGAGAACAAAATACGAAAAATACAGTAGGTAATATCCTATGGACCCCAAACTAGGCTAAGCCTGTATCTTGGGACCCAGCGAGTCGGTTAACATTGTGAGACATTTTATTATTCTTGAGTACTTACAATAATACATGAAAATAAAAATCCAAAATAAATAAAACAAAAATATAAAGCAGCTAATATCATTCACACGTTAAAAACGCATTATCTCTTTTCACCTTTGCATATTATAAGTTTTTTGATGCGATTAAACCCAATTAAAAACAACCTTCGCTTTTTAAAGGGTATATGCAGTTAGTTAACCAAAATAACCTAATACTTTAAGAAACAAAATAGCACATGCTGACTGTTTAGTTTGTTACTATCATGATATGAAACCCACGCTGTATATTTTGATTTGACGAGATTACTCGTAGTTGTACTTAGGTCAAATTAAGAAGTTTTGTTGGCTGGTTTCATTCAATTGTGCAGACATGAGCACTCCGACTAGCTTTTGCCCACGGCTTCGCCTACATGACTTTTATTCTGGATAAAAGGTAGCCTATGTGTTCATCCAGTGTATAAGCTATATCCATTCCAAATTTCATCCAAAACCGTTGAGCCGTTTTGGCGTGAAGAGGTAACAAAGTACTAAGTTGCACACTACTTTCAGCTTTTTGGGCCATTTAAACGGTACGAGTTCCCGCATACGAGTTGCATTACATTGCGGGCTGCCGAGGTATGACGTGATAGGTCGATTGATCGAGCTGCGCAACGTAAAGCAATTAGTGTGATGTGATTACTAAATGTAAAACTGTTTTCTCCAGGTGGCAGCATCGGGCTTACCCAGCGTGTGAGCGTGGTGACTCTCCCTATCATCACCAATGCTGAATGTGCGTCTGTATATGGATCTTCTTTCGTCTTCCCGTCTACACTCTGCACCAGTGGTGCCGGCGGCCGCGGGACATGCAGTGGTGACTCTGGTGGTCCTCTTGTATCCACCATCAATGGAATCCCCCAACTGGTACGTTCATTAAGCGCACGACATGATTTAACTCCAAAAGTTTAACTCCGACAACAAATATAAGTTCCTTACCCAATTTGCACATGGGTATCGTTTTTTTTTTAACTGTCTAATCTTCTTTTGATAAAACTTGCCGGCTTCATGACACCACAGATGACACGTAGGAATTGAGATGTTAGACTTTTAAGTTAATAATACCGAGTTAACTTTGGCATGACACTTCGGGGCAGAAATAAAAATATTTATGATCTTGATTACAGATTGGTGTGACATCATTCGGGGCACGTGATGGCTGCGAAATAGGACTCCCTGCTGCTTTTGCCAGGGTCACGTCTTACTTGGACTGGATCAGCTCTATCAACTAAACTTTCCTATTTTAAAATAATTATTTAATAAATTATTCACGGCAACTGCCAACTTCGCAAGGACAGACTGACTTTTTTACATCCCATGGCTTGGCATGGGGGTCTCTTTTTACTTTAGAATTTCATACGTTCCCAGTGACATTAGCATAATTTATTAAGTACACAAATTTTGGTTTACTTATAATATTGTATTTTGTAATTTGTTAAAACAATAACAAAAGAACTGGATCAGAAATTTACTTTTTTCTCCGTCTACGAGTATCGCCCGCTGAAATTGTAATTAGTAAATGGCTTGAAAATTACAAATGTTCTGCATTTCACGTGTACCATTACGAGAATATTAGGTAATTAGTGGCACGTGGCACAGTTCTCTCGCTAAGTGCACGTTGCGGTCGCAGGTTTGAGTGCCATTTATGGAACACAGGAGAACTTATCAGTTCCTGCTGCATAGTAGAGGAAGTAACACATTAGTGAACATCTACTGGCTGTTAGTCGAAGAGGAAACCACTAAGGCCAAAGACAATTGAAGACCTCGTGCATTGAAGCGTTGTTTTCCCTTAGAAATTTGTTGGTAGCTGAGGTGTTAGTTTCAAAAGTAATACTTAATAAATCCTTATAAACCCAATTTTCTATTTACTATTTAACTGACTGTTTTTGTCTTCGTGAGCTACTGAATAGCGCCATCTAGTTTAACAGGGTTAAGTAGGTATTCAACTCAAGCATGATTTTTATACAGAAATGTCTTAGATTCTAAAAAATATTCATGTGGTGGAAATAATACTCAGCAATAAAGTCAATGAAAAATACATTTATGCAAGTATTTGCACTCCCCTTACGAGAGAAAATAAAGTAAGTTCTTATTTTTAATTTTCTAGCGGAAATACATTATTACATGGCTTATCGTTATATATTATTATACCACTGTACCCCAAAAAATAGGTTTTGCATATAAGTTTAGAAACTGGAATAACATATTTTTTTCAAAAATACAAATACCTACGTTATAGTTTAACAAAAAGTTAGCAATTTAGAATGCCGAACGTAAAAACGCATTTAGATAACGTAAAGTAATAAATCAAATAATTGCTACGGATCTAGAAAACTACGAAGTTGCTAATAATAAAATTGCCGTGCACTTACAACTAGGCGTCATAAAAATGCAAATGTATCGCTAACGTCAATAAGCTAGATCACCACGGTTTAGTTTGTCTAAAAACGTTTGCTTACAGCATACTCGTAGTATTTCCAGTATGAACTTACTCATGCTTATGTAGATAATTACCACTTTTTGCCGATCCGATTGCGTACGCCAACGCATATTAAGATCGGCTAGCACGAGTATGGTCGTCCAATTTGCCTTGCAAAAGAATAAAACGGCATAAAGATACACATTGGCTACACCCCGGTCCACTCACATCAATCACACACTCACAGTAGAATTTGCGGGTCGATTTGGGAATAGTCAAGTTTTCCCGTAAATTATCGACGTTGGTGTTATTAGTAGAGGTAATCTAGATTTCCGCCCAGAACACAATGTTAGAAATTGAATAATATCCAATCGTATTGACGTGACGTCGTGACAGATGAACGTAGCAAACATTTATGCAATAAGAAAACCTTGTCCAGTGTACCGGTCATCATACAGATGGAACGTACTCTAACAGCAAACGTACCACCTGCCTTATAGGAATCTCACCCTGTGCTAACGGCCTTTTGCATCAAACTGGAACAAATTACCTTGCTACTCCGCGAAACCAGTGCCGGGCTCGTGCAAAATAGCTGCTTCTGTGCGACATACATATATATATATATGTCGCACATTTGTTCATGCAAAAACCCACCCTCCTCCGCTTCCACACGAAACAACATATATCACACAGACTCAACTACACACCACCACCACTAAACACTAAAACTACACGATCGACGCGCGTTTCGCCTCTATACGAGGCATCATCAAGATCGAACAGTACGACCGTTCGCTACTTGAACGAATGGCGTATGGCCTTTTGCATGTAGAAGTTTAGGATTGGATTAAGATCAACTAGAGCTGTCTTTTCTATAAAAATATTTTAGTGGTAATTGTTTTTTATCCATATAAAAGGTGTTCCTATAGAAATAGACACAATATTACAAAACCTTAATAATCTATACCAATTCAGAAGGTTGGTCCAACTACGCAAAAATCACAATATTTTACCTTTTTTCTTTTTTTCTGTTTTGCTGAATAAATATTTTCTTTCTTTCTTTCTTTTTGCTACCTGCTTATCTTTTTAATAAAATTGTTCAATTAACGCTTGCAATGATAATTGTATCCATGTCCGGAGACCAAAGTATTGCCTAATCTAAATCTGCCCTGCCTCACCCAGTGAAGGATTAATGATTTTTGTTGTACATATAAGCTAAAGATAAACGTTAATCTGTGATTAATCACAGTTATCTTAATCAGTGCACATATAAAAGAATCTGGTTGTCATACTATTTAGTTTAGAGAAAAAGTTAAGCGAGATGAAGCTAGCACCAGCGACGTTTTTCGTACTCATTCTAGCGCTTACAAGTGCACGAGACGAATCTCCAATTGAGAATGGAGTTTACGATTACCATCTTAAAGTCGGGATGTCTTTGGCGCAGAAAATAAAGGAGTATGAAAGGGAACTCGCGAAAACCCCAGAGAGGGTTGCTGGTGGTGGAACCACTGCTGTTGCCGCGATACCATATCAAGTAAGCACAATTGTTGCACATTAAAAAAGCTGTAATTACAAGTGACATTAAAAAAATACGTGTATCTAAGGCTGTTAATTTTTCTCCAGTTATTAAGGACTTACCCCCTTATTCATAAAAAGTTAACAATATTTTTAAGCTAACAAATGTTTTGTCCCTTTCATTTGAGGGCAAACGTCACAATGACAGATAAAGACATAAAACATGTTAACTAACAAACGTTTACGAAGCGTTTATGAATAAGGGGGTTACTCTGTAGGAAAATTATTTATTTGAATTATATCTGATTTCAAATTACAGGCTGGCCTCATCATCACCTTCAGGATCATTTTCCAATCAGTATGCGGGGGCACAGTAATCTCCGACACGAGAATACTCACCGCTGCCCACTGCTACAATGATGGTGCCAGTATAGCTCAAAGCATGACGGTTGTTCTTGGATCTAGCCTGCTCTTCTCCGGCGGCACCAGATTTGACACAACGGACATCGTATTGAACCCTGGTTATAATCCCAGTATTGCGGCCAATGATGTAGCCGTTATTCGTACACCTAGAATTGCGTTCTCTAGTAAGTATTAGACAAACGTAAAAATATTAGGGTTTGCAATTAGGATTCTGTCTGCGGAACACGTCAGTTTGTAGTTTGTTTAGTGAATTAAACTGGGGCCATCAGCTGGATCACGCGGTTATTACTCCTGAAAAATATACGATCTCTGTAATCCAATGCTAATATCATTTCTTTTGCCACACTCTCCTCTATAGTATCTATCTTCAAGTAAATAGCTAGGACAGAATCTCCATCGATTCAAATCATTCGGCATTTCTTCACACGAGTATATTTGTTAAAAGTTTTACACGACTCATAAATTATCAAATCAATTTTTCACAGTTCTTATCCAACCAATCGCCTTACCTTCCGGTAGCGAGATTAATATGGATTTCGTCGGATTCCAAGCCACCGTGTCAGGTTACGGAGTCACAAGACATGGTAAGCATAATGCACTAGTATAATAATGATATACATAAATGCCACTATATTTATTTTCTATATGTATACAATGTCCTCTTCTGACTTAGCCATCCCGTGCAATCTGACAAATATTTTAGACCTTGAACTAATTTTCTATTCTTATAAAGTAGAGGTGCCCAAACTTTTTGCTAGGGTATGGTATCCTTTTACTTTCTTGTATAACTATTTCTTGTTTAACTATTCTATATTCTCTCTTTATTCAAAAATTCAGCAAAGATTGCTCTGTAGAAAATACTAAGTTCATCTAATTTTGAATATAGTTTATGAACAATGTAATGGTATTTTTTTAAAATGCTTTAGAGAAGTTAGTTATCCCGAATCACGAGTATGTTTCGTTGTAAAAATGTATAGACCCCTCTTAAATCCCATGGATTCCAAATTTCTTTCTTCGTTGGTATAGGCTCCTTCAAAGTTGAAATCAACCCCTGGGGGTCGATTTCAACCTCAGAGGGGCCATAATAGAGTATGCACAATGGTTTGCTCGAATTCACAGAAAACGTTGCATATGTTTCATTTAAAGGTGAGAGCATCGGTCTTCTGCAAGGTTTAACCTCCGTGACGGTGTCCGTTATGAGAAACAACGAGTGTTCTGCTGTTTACGGCAATTTCATCCAGAATCATCACTTGTGTACCAATGGCGCTGGAGGTCGTGGTGCCTGTGGTGGTGATACCGGTGGGCCGTTGGTGGTTACCAATAACTGGAGAAGGATCTTGGTAAGTTAGATTTTATATTAATGTGAAGTAGGTAATAGCTTTTATCAATATTAAAAATGCAGCATCAACAACTACCACTACATCAAAGACAACAACAAACAGCAACAAATATTATTTAAATGTAATAAAAATAAAATAAATGCATTTTTTTATAAAATAGGAAGGCAATCAAGCGAGTGGGTCACCTGATGGTAAGTGATCACCACCGCCTATATACACCCGCAACACCAAGGAGATAACCACCACAACGATGCATAACCATAATTGACAAAACCGAACATTATAATTTCTCATTAGTAGCGAATCTACCTACTTAATTTAAAGTTAATCTCTTTTTCAGATTGGAGTCAGTTCGTTCATCGCACAAGATGGTTGTCACGTTGGCTTGCCTTCTGGATATTCCCGAGTTACAGCATTCTTGTCGTGGATTCTCTCAATTTAAATAAACTTTCTGTTTAACAAGAACCCTTTTTATTGTTACTTTTTAATCGTTTATTTCTTAATTCTTACTAATATTTGCCGTCGGACAACAAATAGTTTTGTTAAGGAGAATTCTCTGCTTAAAAAGTATTACGCTTTGAATTTATACTAAGTTACTTACATTCAATTTCAATGATAATCAAGACCATAACGCTGACAAACATAACTGACAGTCTAATACTTTCATTCACATAGTAAAGTAGAAGATAGTTCGAACTTTAGTGTGTCAATCGAATCTTTTATCTACGCTATCTAGAGAGAAGATAAACGCTGCGTAAGATCAGTATAATATTCGAAATCATCAAAGCATAGCTTCAAAATCGTAAGAAAAGGCAAAAAAATAGTGCACTGAAAAAATGAAATCAATTTTAGTGCTTGTTTTAATATCCATAGTAGTGGCCAGTGCTTCTGTAATACGTCACGAATTTCCATTATCCCTCGTCTATAATGGCGTATACAATTACCATAGAAAAACAGGCATAGTCTTAGCTGAGAAGATAAAAAAATATGAGAGTGAAATCGCAAAAAATATGCCTCGGATTACTGGTGGGTCACCAACTGAAATCGGCGCCGTTCCTTATCAGGTACATTATTTATTGATTATGGAATTATAGATAGCAAGTCATTTCCTCAAAACTTTTTGAAATCCTTGTATACAAAACTTATAACGATTCAATGGCTATTTTGATAAAAAACATATCAATAGAAATATGGACTCTAGCAAAAACAGATGAACAATGTTATTTTCAGTAATAACATGATAGGTGGACGTAATGTAATGACTACCCTATAAATAACTATTCCGATTAAACCAGGAATATGATCTTGTGCGCCTAATGTGTACCTAAAACAATAATATTCTTCTTATTCTTCACTATCATTACATATTATAAAGTAAAGCCGCTATCTGTTCCTGTCTGTCCTTATCGTTCGAAACCACGCAACGGATTTTGATACAGATTTTACTGCCATTTAAAGATTTTTTACGGAAGGTTTTTCTTGTAGGTATATTCCATCACGATTGAATCTGTGCAAAGCCGGAGCAGGTCGTTAGTGTATTAAGAACAATCATCAATCATGTACACTTTAATAATTTATTAAAAGTGAATCCGCAGAAAGCATTAGATGGATGATATACTTGATTTTTTTAAAGTAAGCTAGTATCAATATTTATTATTTTTTGCTACTCATTTCTATCATTATATTCCAGGCCGGTCTCATCACCACAGTCCTCTACGTGTTCCAATCTGTCTGCGGCGGCACCCTGATCTCAGAGACCAGGGTCCTAACTGCTGCTCATTGCTACTCCGACGGCCTCATAACTGGCCAGTCCATGACAGTAGTCCTGGGGTCTACTCTACTCTTCTCTGGAGGCACGAGGATCGAAACCACGGATGTAGTAATCAACTCCGCCTACAACCCTAGTGCAGCAGAAAACGATATCGCTATCATACGAGTGCCCAGTGTCACATTTTCTTGTAAGTTTATTACTAATGTGCCTATATATACATGCCTGCATGACCTACATAACCTAGGAACTAGGATCATAAAATTGATCGGCCTTAGGTATTTTTACCCTAGCAGGCTATAACTACCTGTGAGACCCCTTTGCGTTTAAGTTCAGTCGGTAGGTACTTAGTACAAAACGGCACATCTTGTGTAAATGTCTAAAATAATTTTAATGGTCATATACACGTCAACTCACTTCAGTATACAGTATTGTTTGTCTTTATTAGTAGTTTCGTTTAGTTTTTTTTTAAGGGAATTTTTTTTTTTTATTATTATGGATATGCGAAGACAAGATTGTGGTACTTACAGATAAAACGGAAATTCATATATGACACACGAATCCTAAATGGAATAAGAAAAGTATGTACTCGTACGAGAAGTAGATAAGATGAATATCTGGAGCATCATAAACATGGCATTCGTGATAAGATGCCATAATAAGAGTTTTATGAAGTTTAGTTTTTGTTTGTTTTACCCAAGTGGTCAAAAAGGAAAATCTTATTAAAATTCTAAAATGAATTACAAAATTACATCCCAATAGACCAATTTCATCAACAGCTTATGCTTATGAACTAGACAATGAATATATAAATACGTAAAGACATAAACAAATTAGATACAAATACCAACATTCATTTTATTCTTTATACAAATACCTATTTTCCCCTCACGGGACTGGAACAAAAGGTCACTGACCTTAAGTAAAGCTATCTGCGGCTCGATTTTTGACTTTCAAGCGCTCAACGCTCGCCTGCTGCGGTTCTATTACATACTCGAGCGTATATTTTAAGCCTGCTTTGATGGCGCGCGGCCGATGAGTGTCAAGCAGCAAAATACAATAAGTTATTCTTACTCGTAGGTGTCAAGCGCTCGAAAGTTAAAAACCACCATACTGCTGGTAGTCAAATTTAAATTTAAATTTGACAAAAACTGTTTAGTAGTGTTTCTTAAAATTTCCCAGCGCTGATTCAACCGGTGTCCCTTCCTTCGGGCGACGAAGTAAATATGGATTTCACCGGCTTTGAAGCGCGGGCCTCGGGCTACGGCATGACAAGCGACGGTTAGTAATTACTTTTATTGGAATTCTCACCCAACATCTGGACCAATTAACAATTAATAAACTTTAAGTATTCGCTATTTTTGGCAGCGTTTTTGCACAAAGCGCGCAACATTTTAATTAACAAAATGTTATGTAAGAAACTTTTAAGGGGGCGTGTTAGTAAAGACATTGTGTTTGTCATTAATTAGGTGTAATTTGTGAATCAATAATAAACCGTCGCAGAAGTATACATATTGTGTACCATAATACGGAACAAATCCGATTCATTCTAGACTAGGCTGATAAATCAGACTTAATCTCAAAATGTAGAGTTCGGAATTAATTATATTTGGAGATTAAAATTTCATAAAAAAAAAAGTGGCTAAATAAGTAGACATGCTCTTTCCGTGAACCGTTCAAATACTTACATACAGACATAACCTCACTTGCTATGTATTTTAGTATATTACAGTTGGCAACATACACGATGAATCAAAGGCGTAAAAACGATAAATTGGCATAAATCAGTATCAAAAATATTAACCTCGAACAAAAAATGTAATTTTAATACAAACTTAAGTTTTTGCTGGCGAACTTTGTTATTACTTTTTTTTATTCTTATTATTTTGTCATTGTTAGGAAATTCGCGGCGTATTCGTCAGACGTGGATGGACCTTGAAATAAACTTGTTTCATCCGCTATTTCAGAGGAGAGCATCGACCTGTTCCAAACTGTCAGTACAGTGACAGTTCCTGTGATCAGCAACGCTCAATGTATATCCATTTATGGGGGGTTCATCTTGGCTCAGCACCTCTGCACCAGCGGGGTGGGGGGACGCGGCACCTGTGGAGGGGATTCCGGTGGACCATTGGTAGTCGATATTGATTCTAGAACTGTTTTGGTAAGTAAAACTGATATTTATACGTTACTTACGTAGTAGTTATAAAAATGATTAAAGTGCTAATGTATTAATCGGTCATTGTTTTTCTTAATTATCAATATCTTAATCGGCATTAATTAAACCTCGTCACTGATTGATCTGCACTGTAAATACAAAAAAAATACGTTTGTCTGTTCAATACTTCTCTACAATTTTATTTAGATTCAATTTTTTTTTTCAGATCGGCATAACATCATTTGGGGCAGACGCGTGCGAAGCGTCGTACCCGTCGGCATTCGTCAGAGTCACCGAGTTCACACAGTGGATATCACAATTAAACTAAGTTGTAATAGTTAACCCTCCCCCAGCAAAGCGATAACAAAATGCACCCGTCAGCTGTCCGCTTGAAAAATGAATGAAGTTATCAGACCTGAGAAGGGAATAATTGAGAGAGAGCGCACAATCGAGATATGATGGATCTCACACCTCTCCTGCCCCATCAAATCGCTCTTCAAAGGGTAAATCTATATTTAAGTGCCTCGCGAAGTTCCTTGTAATTACATTTTTATGTTGTAGAGGGCCCGGGGTTTGGTACTAATGCCCCTTACAAATACGAATATAATAGACCGCCGCGCTCGGCCTCGCTGAGATCTTATTCAGCCTCTGTTAAGACTTTTTCGTATCGATATAAATGTTTACATTTCATTATTGGATGTGTCGTTTGTTGTTTGTAATAAAATATATTGAAGAATAGATACAAATTGGATTTGTTTCATTTACCCATTTTTATATTAACAACGCCATAACTGGGTAAAGTATCTACTGACCGAGCGATCCGCTTTGTCAGGCAGCCACTTTTCGAACGATTTTAAAAACGCTCAACCATAAGTACCTACATAAAATTGTCTCATGTACCTGCCTCGCGAGGCAGCTCATTCAGTAATAACCACAGAATGAATAATAAAACAATACAAGTACAGAAGTCTCTCTTCATACAAAAACGGCGATTATATAAAAAGCTTCCTACTGTATGCTTCTCTGTTAATCGGATAACTTGTATCCATTCGCACGCGCTGGCAACTCAGTTGCGGCGGCCCCAGTGCAGAGGTAGGTCAAACTACTTGTAGGTTCGCGAAGTGCACCGCGCATGGTAATACGCGCCTATCAATCTTAACTACGACACACTGGAAAGTGCAAAAGGCTAACTAACAAGTAAACAACCATAATTCCGGGTAATCCGACAGTCTGGCATAGCCTATCAAATTATTAGGGTTAACACTTGAGGGGAATCGTTGAACACTTTTTATTTCTTTAGAACATACCACTACTCTACCAATACTACTACTACTTATTTTTACTAGACTGTAAACTTTAGATTTTCTCAACACAGAGCATGTCACAACAGTCCAGGTATAAAATTTGGATCTAGCGAAAAATCTGTCAAGGTTAATGAAACTCAAAACTCAATAATGTATTAATCTTTATACCTCTGCAATTAGGAAAGGTCTGTTTGAGATATCGACTCTAAACGTATGCTTGCGCTGTATTAAAAAAACTAGCAAAAGACTTTCTGTAAAGCAATGTTTTACGATAAAACTTTTAAAAATTTCGTAAGTATTTCAGTGACGGTTTTTATTGCCTGGATTATAATAACTAAATACATTTTAATGGGAACGATTTCAGTCTTTAAGTTTATAAAATGTACTGAAGGTTAGCTGGCATATTACTATTTGCACAATACATTAAAAAAAAAATTTTTTTTGGTGCTATTTAATTCTAAAAATATTGAGAAATTTTAGAAAATTTTGCAAGTTTTGCTAGTTTCTGTGCAACATAAAACAACGTAAAACTTAGCTTTTTATTTCCATAAAATAATCATTTTTTAATGTGCATAATCGAAAAATAGAAGTCAATTGCATATTAAATTAGACTAGGTTTTTTATCAGATTATATTAGATTTTCTAGCGAAAGGGGAAATGAGCGTCCGAGTCATCTAATAGTAAATGAAAAGCCGCGGTCGAAGGGAACCGACGATCCCAACAGATTAGCTGATACGTTGCCGGTTTTTACCCCCCCCCCCCCCCTCCATAACAGCATAAAATACCAGGTAATGTGTTGGTAGCCCTATACAGACGAAGCCACACGACGGTGTCTCGTCGCGGTTGCGACACGCGAAATGTTACACTCACCGCTTCTTTTATTTTGTTTCGAGTACAGTCAGGAGCAAGTATATATGACCAACAAAGTCGACAAATACATTGGTACACACTTTATTGTTTGGGAATAAAGACGATTTCCAGTGCACATGGCTACTTTGGCCGCTACTATATATTTGATGCTAACTGTACAGCCAGCAGCAAAAGTAGGTACGTAGAGTCATTGTTGGACATGATCAATTAAAATAACACAACTGAATACAAAATGAGGTACTCTTCAAACTATCTCTGAGCAAAAGAGATAATTAGAGAGCTATTAACAAAGAAAAGTATACACACACCTCACAAGCGCGCGCGCGCTCGCACACAATCAGATAGGCTAGTGATCTAGTGTTCCTGCGTACGAATCTGTAAGTAGCAGGTTCGATTCCTGTGAAGAGCATAAGATCTTTGTACGATGAATAGTATAACCGTCGTCTAGTACCAATATTACAAACTTTCCAACGCAGGATATTGCTGAAAATCATTTCAAGATTTTAAACTAGTGAGTATTATTTTATTACTCATTATTTATACTTAGAAAGTGCTCTTATAACAGGTACACTTATAGGTTAAGAAAAACTGATTCTAAATTAAACTCACTTATGTATGTGTGCGTGCGTGTGTGTGCAAGTGTGTGAGTGTCTGTGCGTGTATGTGTGTGGTGATGTGTCTGATCGAGTGTGTGTGTGTGTACACGTACACAAGCAGAGACTGCGTTAAGGATAAAGGCAATCCATCCTCACGCGACTCTTTTGTCAAGAGATTAAGTAAATGTTTTTGAAGATATTTTGAAGTTCTGAAGAAATGCATCAGCATCTGAAAATCAACGCCGAGCACCGAGCCCAGCACATGCTGAGACAGGCACTCATTGCCAAACTTCAATTGTATGTACTTGTTATTTAATTTAAATTGTTGTTGGCAATAAAGATTTTTTTTTATCATTAATATCTGAACACCTCAGTAGATGCCTTTTCGCATTATTGATTAACATTTTATCTGTAGGCACGGAAACAGGCTATTATGTGACTCACAAGTTATTCACAAACAAATAAGTAATGTTAATTCTAATTGTGTACCTGTAATTGTCACAGGATCTGACAAAGCGACGAGGTACTGAATTGTTCAGATATTTAAGACGCTAACTGTACAATCCACATCAATTCTCGAGCTGCATTGACACTTTCCATAGTAATAGTACATTGATAGCATCGCGGAGCCATAAATGAGGTTTGATGGCAAGGAATTTTATTTTTAACTTACAATGCACCACGATTTTCTTTTACCGTCTTACCTTAGTACCTATTACGAAGTAGTAAAGCAACACTAACTAGAACCTGGAGTGCGAATTTTGAATCTCACCGGGTGACTAAAGCTTACCTAAATGGCCGAATCTAAATGGGATACGGCCATTTTGGCGAGCTTTAGTTACCCGGTGAGATTCAAATGCAATTCTTGAATCTCACCTGGTGACTAAAGCTCACCAAAATGGCCGCATTTCTATGAAAAACGGATATTTTAGTAAGCTTTAGTCACCCGGTGAGATTCAAAAATCGCACTCCAGGTTATATTACGAGTGGATCGTCACGACTGGAGTAGTACAACACTTTCACTGCGTTTTGGACGGTACCTAAGTCTTGAAATCTGCAATCATATTTGATAAATCTTAATATGTTACAGGAAAAATAAAACGGTTTCTATAGCCAACACGGGTTTTTTAAAATCACCAAAAACCTTCACAAGCGATCGTAATTTTGCAGTTCGTTTTAGGGTTACGTACCTCAAAAGGAAAAACGAAGCCCTTATAGGATCACTTTGTTGACCGTCTATCTTTCTGTATGTCTGTCTATCAAGGCCCCTTTGCTCAGGAAAGCCTAATAGCATCGAATTGAAATTAATATCAATCACTCAAGTCTGAGTTTCCTTGGAGCTGTAAAAGAATCAAACTTCTAAATCAATGCAATCAGAAGATATGGCTATTCGTGCCGTATATTTTATTTATTAGCAAGTTTTTTAGCGCAATGTTTAGTGTTTATTAAGTTTGTACGGAAATTTTCAAGAGTTTCCCCACCTACTTATTTGAGAATTTTTTGCAATTTTTCTATTTCTAATCTCTGTCACCTTACTTGCATAGTTCCTGCTAAAATTTTATAGCAAAAATCTGTAAATCTAGAAAAAGTATAACATTTGAATCAGGCGTTAATAGGTCACGTTTTAGGTTTTTTTTATATAAAATAGGAAGGTTTGCCTAAAAACACAGTTTCTTCTTTTCATGGATCCTTTTGATTTTGTAAATTAATAAGAAACCATTAAAAACACCGCACCTATTAAAAACCACAAATAATTTTTTGAACACCATAAATAAAGAATAATTACTCAATTCTGCCATTATACGAACACCGAAATGTGCTTTAAATACACTAATTGGTATGAAACTTGATCATAATAGTAATATTCACGCAGTGGGCATTGTCTTACGTAACCGTTTCGCTTCGCCGCCGAAGACGTTTCCGGCATATCAGTTCATTATAATGACAATAGATCTTGTGGGGAAACATTATCAAATTAAATAATATTATATTATTATTACTAGCGACCTACCCTGGCTTTGCGCGGGTAAAATTAGGATATACTGTACCTACATAAAAACTTTCTGTAAAAAAAAATGTCTAAACAGACAGTGAAAACCTTATCAAAATCCGTTGGGTGGTTTAGAACGAGTAAGCGGCAATACGATGAGGACAGACAGGAACGCATAGCGACTTTGTTTAAAACTATGTAATAAAGAAGATAAAGATGATCATGAATTAAGAATGAAATCAACAGCGAAATCTTGAACAAATACTAAAGATTACTAATGACTCACTAACGAGGTCCAGTTCAGAAGATAACAGTGGCTTAAAATAGTGAACCGTGCCATAGTCCAAGCAATGCTCTTTGCAGATATCCTTATCGGAGTAACAACAACACGATACTACTAATAAATATAATAATGCCACATTAGAGCTACAAAAGGGAATATCCTAATTGAATGACACATCAACATAGGACAATGGGCACGTCATTACTGCCGTGCCCTAAAAGCTAGGAGAGAGCTCACACTTTCTATCGTTTTTAGAATTTGCAAATTTTATTAAAAAAAAATACCTCTACATAAACAGGTATACATATTTTGATATATTTTAAATATTTTAAAAGTTAACTTAAGATGAATACCGCGTTCCTTTATCCAAACAAAGAATCGTTTAACTTACAAGTACCAACCATCAAAATTTGACTGATTTTCCCTTATTCTTAGGATTCTCCATAGGAAATGTGTCAGATAGCAACTGTTGGTTGGTAAAAGGATCTATTGTTTGAATATAGGAACCTGCCATTAGACACTATTCGCACTAACTGACAATTTTCCAAAACAAAAGCAAACTTGCACAGAAAATACAAATTTCTGCGTGGGCTCAGTCGTTGGGCAAAAACTAGTTATCTGCATAAACAAATAGCATCACTCGTACGCGAACACACATCAGCTTTCTAAATCTTTATAATTCAAATGAATTCAAACAGTCTTCCCCGCGCCGTCGGCTCCGCAACACGCAGTCATGTCCCTCGCACGATTGAGGTCATGATCAAGCCATTAGCACCGTCACCGAATATTTCTGTTCCTTACGAAATGACCACGGCGTAAGCGTGATTACCTCATACCATCTACCTATTATTAGATAACTACGTAAGCCGGCTTCCATTTACGCCCTAGTAACCATCTCACTGTGCAACAAAACGAACGCGTTCACCGCAAAAATGAAAAAATACGTTCTCTTCTATTTCGTCGCAACCCTGTTCGTTACAGACTGTTACAGGATCCTTGGTATATTCCCGTCGTTGGATCGAAATAACTATCTGACGTACCGTGGCTTGTTCCGTGAATTGGCCAATCGTGACCATGACGTGACCCTGATCAGCCATTTTCAGCTGCCGAATCCACCGGCCTCGTACAAAGACGTTCTGTTAAGTGATCAACAAGTGTACAAAGGTTTATCCTTTGAATCTGTGATTGTGAATGAAGTGTCGCGAGTGCCATTCGAGACGCTTGTGTCTACTAAAGCCGGCAATGACGACTGTAAGAAATTAATGAACAACCATCAAGTGCTGCACATGATAAGAACGCGACCTAGATTCGATGTCATTTTAGTGGAGTCGTATAATAGTGACTGTGGCATAGCATTGGCTGCCAATCTGAGTGCGCCTTACATTGCTTTCAATCCACAACCTATCCAACCGTGGCAGTTGAACAGACTGGGCATCAATTTCAATTCCGCTTCAGTGCCTTCAGCTGGACTTCCGTATGGAAAGGACCCTTGGTACTTCGACAGATTGAAAAGCTATGTTCTGTATCATGTAGGAAATTGGGTTTACTACGTTGGATCCCAAGTAACTGATCACGTTTACTTGTATAAGTATTTAGGTGATAATCTGCCAAGCTTGGAAAGCATTGCATCTAACGCTAGTTTGGTGTTTGTAAACACACATCAGTCTGTGTTCGGCGGTGTTGCCAGGCCTGATAACGTCATTGATATTGGAGGTATACACGTGGGACATACAAAAGTAATACCATCAGTAAGTGTTGACAACAGAAATGAAACTTAAATATCATAACATAATTTTATTCATAATAACATAGTGGTATTCCTTTTTCGCTTTTTAAAACCAATCTTTATGTCGTAATATGAAGTTTAAATGGCGATTCGCTTCATTTGAGAGGAGAATCGCGTTTTTACGCAGTTTACAGCTCCTGTGTTTTACTTTTAGAAGAATGTTTTCTTATCACAAAACTACTCGACCTGAAAAACAAAAGTCACACCAGTTAGCCACAATAAAATAAAATTGCGAATATTTTGAAATTGTCGACTTGAACGAAGCGAATCATCTTTAACATATTATTAAATCCCAAGCATAAAAGTGAGTCAATTATGCATCCAATATTTATACACGTCACACGCAAGTTGATGCAAATTAAAATTATACCTATCGTTCCAGGAAATTGAAAGATTCATAAACGAGGCGGAGTACGGCGTCATATACGTCAACTTGGGCTCCACAGTGAAGGACTCCACGCTTCCTCCAGAAAAACTAAGTGAACTGTTATCAACATTCAATAAATTGCCTCTGAGAGTCCTCTGGAAATGGGACGGAAGCAGTATTGAAAATTTGCCAAGAAACGTGATGACTATGCGATGGTTTCCGCAGTACGATGTTTTAAGTGAGTTGTTTATAAGTTTTTCAGTTATTCACGTCGAAGTGAAAACGTACGAAAATAAGCCCCAAAATATGTGATAGTTTCGTCATCTTACAAAACAACCGCACACACACACTTGACAATTGGTAAAATTTATGTACCTATCCCAGGACCCAATATTGTTATTAATTAAAAACATTAGCTGAGACGTGCTTTAAGACGACAGATAACTAAATTTATTTTCATTAGGATCATAAATGCAAGCCCAACTACTTAACATTTGGTCAGTTTTTATTATTCATTTTGTTTGTACTATACTCGTAAGTACACCAAGTTTGGCGCTTGTAAGTATGTACTCTATACAGTTTTTACATTAAAAATGTGATTAAAAAGTTACTTGAAAACGAAAAAAAATGTCTTGTCATGGGGGTCCCATCTTTATATTTTTTCTATTTCATTGGTTTAATTTAGTTTAATTGATTTATTTAGTCAATATAATTACATTATAAATCGCAAAAAATGTTAAATTACACGTTTTTATATTGAGATCGTCAAATTATATTTGTTAAATCCGCTATAAAAATGTGTCCTGCCATTTCAACTAGTTATATGTATGACCAATTAAGAGAGGGAGAGAGCAATTCAAAGGTAGAAGAGTTTCAGTTTGGCTACTGATGTTTCGGAACCCTCAAATTGAAACAAGTTTGCAATCCATATAATATTTTACCTCAGCGATATCTTCGCATCTGCTTCTCTCGTCTAGTACTTCTTGGTATAAAAATACGTTAACGTTATAACGCTAGATCTTAAAATAAAACTAGTATTCAAGACATGTGACGTGATGGTTGAAAAATGTCGAAGCGATTGAAAGGTAAATAATTTGGCACCGATACTTTATTTACCGCAGGTATGGTTTATTTGACCAAATAAATAACTGGGGAGTAATATGCTTGGTTAAAAGAATGCTATTACTGTATAGAGATGCTGGCTGACTGTTAACTGGAACAGATCCCTTAAAGGAATAATATCGCTTTTGTATATCGCAGTGTCTATCTATTTTTGCCATTTATACCACCTTTATTACCTTTATTACCACCTTTTTTGAAGTCTGTTACCAGTAAAGAATTTACATACATTGTTTTGAACCGTATTCCGTTGTAAATTCTGCCGAGAAGCGTAAAAAAAATGTAAATTATCAGCCTCTTAACCGAAGCAAACACCAACTATCTAATTAGCAAACAATGCCCTGGACTCGAATCGAATGCTTGTAAATAACTGGAATCAACGTGGCATTTTTGATTTTTGGTAACAAACACGTTTACTCGACGAAATCACGATAACTTTTAATCGGTCACCGGTACCAATTTTTTTAACTCGGCAATCGATGGCTCGATCGATCGATTTAAAATTGTAATTACATTGAAAATTTGGATTATGTTTCGACAAGTAGATGCTGGAAGAGTTTGTTGACGAAAAATACCAAATCCTCCTAGCTATCCCGTCACCGCGATGATCGAACACTGATTGATTTTGCGGGTGGTAAGACCTTGTGCAAGGTCCGTCCGGATCGCTACCACCATTATGCTCGCTAATCCTGCCGTCACTGTTGTGTTCCGGCATGGAGAGCAAGACAGTCGGTGCAATTACTGGCACAAGAGGTATTCCATCTTGGCCCTCTGGGTTGGCAACGCATCTGCAATCTTCTTGGTGTTACGGGTGTCTATAGGCCGTAGTGATCACTTACCCAGGTTTCAGGTGACCCACTTGCTTGTTGGCCTTCCTATTTCATTACAAAACAATATAAGTGGCGTAAGCGTGACTGTAAACCCACCCCAATAACTTCTCACTACCTACCAAATTGTCTTTATTACATTTCTTTTCATTTTATTTTATTCCTTTTATTTGCAGGGCATGAAAACGTGAAGGCATTTATATCGCACGCCGGTATCCTCAGCACGATCGAGGCGATAGACGCTGGTGTTCCCGTAGTGGCCATACCACTATTCGGAGACCAATACGGCAACGCGGCCGCTTTACAAGACGCTGGCTTGGCAACTATCGTTTCGTACACCGACCTGAGGAAGGAGTACCTCTTAAACGCTATCAATGAAGTTTTGGATCCTGCGTAAGTCCCGATTTCTAACATTACAATATGTGGTATAATGAACTCCTAGGTAATAATATATATAGGTATGCTATCTATAGGCTAATATTCATGGTTTGATATGACTATGTACCAAAGTGTCCATTATGAATATTCCCTTTTAAAAATTAACATGGATTGGTCTTAGTCTGTACCCATGGTAATAGTAGATTAGGCCTTAAGGCCCGATAAATACAATTTCGTTTAAAGATTATAAAAATTGTACCGAATTACTGAAATTTAGTCTGACCTTTGAACTTATAGACTTTTATAAAACTGAGGGTTAGTAGGGTAGTATATTAAATTAACTATCAGTATTTTTCATTCCTTCGTATTTAAATTAAGACAAAACTTTTAATGTAAAACGTTTGAAAGTAAATTACTTCGTTTAGATAATCCTATTGTTATTTAAAATTAGAGATTAAAGGCAACTAGTTTGGCCTTTGTTTTTCAATGGCAGACTGAGTTTCAGTTTAATCTATGTAAATTTTAATACAACACAAAGAAATCCAGGGTAACGGCAGGACTCGCACCTACAACCTCTGCATTCGTGCCATGCGTTTGCCAAGCCCGCAATAAAAATCTAAAGAAATTTCGATTACAAAATTATAAAAGGATTGTCTACCATGCTCGCTCAATCCAAACTGTGGTAGCGTTTTCCACCCTTTAGCTAGACCTCTTAAGATATAGAGGGTTGAAAACTATAGCCATGACTTTCAACTAAGTATAAGTATTTTGTCCGTATGCCTAAAAACTGGTAGATTTTGATTTATTAAATATTTCGTAAAGTATTGATACTTTTCGTTGTTTATAAATCTCCTAAAGTGCAAATATTTTCAAATCTATGAAAAATATTTAAAAATCCAAACTTCAGACCTAGTTTTTTTTTAACATAACAAGCTTTAGTGGGTGGAAAACGTTACTACCAAGAGCTTTTTCTTTTAGTGGCTGGAAACGCAATCCTCATAAAGTTTTTTTACTAGCAATCTGATAAATTATAAAGAAAGTCTTGCGTTTTATATAAAAAAGATCGTAAATATAAATGTACGTACCTAATCAAAATTAGCGGTGTTTGGTTTTGTTCATAAATCTATTAAAACTTTATTTATTTTTCTTTTCCTTCAGGCTGCAGCAACATGCTAAGTTCTTCTCCAGAGTTTGGCACGATCGACCAATGTCGCCCATGGAAACGGCGATATACTGGACAGAATACGTCGCTCGATACAACGGCGCGCCAAACTTACTAGCGACGTCTGTGAACAAACCGTGGTACCAGCAACTACAGTTGGACGTCCTAGCGTTCATTGCTTTAGTAGTTTACATAATGTGCTACGTTGTGAGGAAAATCGTCGGCGCTGTATGCTGCTCCTGTTGCTCGAATGATGAAGAGACAAACAGAGCTTCGGCGGAAGAAAGGAGAACTAAACGAGTAAAGTTCGAATAAAGTTTAGATAGTGGTATGGTTGCGATGAATGTCACAAAGACTTTTATAGTGTACTTACTTACAGTTAAGATGCTTTTGACGTAATTTATTACAATAAATGTTTTCTATATAAATGTTAAAAAGTTTTTTTGTAAGGAACCCAAACAGCTGCGGTGCCTAGGGTAGAATTTTACGTTTTTATTTGAAACTCACCTAGGAAGAAATCTCAGCATCAGAGAAAATGGAAACATTGCGTAGGGTTACGTAGGTACACCTAACGCACATGTAACGCACGTGTGACATGTATGCTTTAGGCGTCTATAATAACCGTTGCAGCAAATTGGTGACTAGTAATATCAAATGCAGCCGAAAAATATTCTACTGTCTTACTGTTAATTATGTTCTTAGCTAATCCTACTAATATTATAAATGTGAAAGTTTGTATGTTTGGATGTTTGTTACTCAATCACGCAAAAACAACTGAATGGATTTGGATGAAATTTGGCACACATATAGTTTATAACCTGGATTAACACATAGGATACTTTGCATCCCGTAAAAATGCTTAGTTCCCACGGGATAGCGATAAGTGAGTTATACGCGGACGAAGTCGCGGGCAAAAGCTAGTAAAAAAATAATAGTTTAATCAAACCGCAAATCGTTGAATAAAATTTTTAAAACTTCGTTTTCATTTGGACGATGACAAATCTACTCATATTACGTGTCTAATCTAATTGATACGAAGCTGGTGTGATATTTTTTAGTAACATAACTAGTCGATAGATGGCGCTAAGAGTCGACACAGTAATTATCTTCCACGTGCGTTGAATTTCGTGATTATCTTATTCATTCATTCCGGTCCTGATACAGCACAAACTTCCCTATATTTCTTTACTTATCTGACTGATAAATACTATGTTCATGTAGCAATTTTTATCGTAAGCACTTGTTGAATCTGACGAAAAATACACAGGTGTTGTCTCTTACATTTCAAAAGCATAAATATTAATGCGATGCAATCCATGTAACTACAGAACGTAGGTAAATGTGTCGAATCACACTAAAATCAAAATTTACTCTTCTGTAGTCAAAAGTTAACAACATGAGTTCATACAATTTATGATTTGTTTGAATAGGCCAAAACTAAATCAGGCGCCGTATACATATTACATACCTACATACATAGACTTGACTAAAAATATTAGATAGACCCTTATCTAGAGTCCACAGAAAAGACATGTGCGAACCTAATTGTTATTTTGACTTAAATATAACGAATTCGATTTTACCCCCCGGCTGTGAATTTATTTTATTCCATCAGGCAAATAGGCAACCAAGCAAACAAATGCATGCTAATGGGCAAAATCAACATGCAAAAGGGATAAGAACAAACATGCAAGCACGGTTACAAGCAATCAACATATTTGGCAAGGAAAGAGACTCATTGTAAGTGGTTGCAGCACGAATATAGTCTGTATCAAACCAGACTCTCGCAAAATACCAGTGTAAAGTAGCAGCTTGTTCCTCCGTTTCGTACGGTGAGTAACGAGGTCTGGAAGCCACTTTAAGGCTGACAATGAAAATTTCTATCACTATCCCATAGTACGATAAATAATATAATGGAGATTTTAAAAGTGTTTAGATTCATATTTTTAGGTATTCGTGACCCTGACTGTACTCGATGAAATGGTCGTTTGCTTCCCGTTTCCATTAAAATACAAAAATGTTGAAGCATACATACTGAGACCTAAGTAACTTTGTGACTAAACATGTCATCAAGTTCTTGCCTGCGACTTTGTCTGCTTACAATTCGTTTATTGCTATCTCACGGGGACTACAATTTGCATTTTCTCGAGATAAAAGTAAATAATAAAATGCAAATTACCCTCTTGTCCAATTTCATCAAGATCGTATTCTTTGTATCCTTCGCTTTAGTATATTTTTGGAATAACAAAAGTTTTTGTTACTTTGCTGATAACCATCACCTATGCAATTGACTTTTAATCTTTTGATATAAAGTGCAATATCTTACCAAGGAAGTCGGCGGCATCTTCCGCCATACCTCCTTGGATGACGTCATCCCTAGGGCGCTTGAATCCGTCAAGTTCGACATCAACGACGCAATGAGTGGCCAGAAAGCTAGCAGCTATACTGGCAAAAGCCTAAGCAAGGTCCTGTTCAAGAATGCACCTAATACTTAATTAATTTATATTAACGTCACATAACATTAACGTAATTTTAGTTATAAACCCCATTCTGAACTTATTTATGTTTTTCATAAAAACAAACATCATTTAAAGAATATGAACAACAGCATGATAAAAATAGATAGATAAAAAACCGTTTGAAATCGACACAGTTTTCGCCCCTCGTTTAAAAAGCTTTTTATTTACATAGTATATACTAAGCTAACATGAATATTATCGTAAAATAAGTATAAATAGCAATCTGTACCTCACAACGCATTAGTCTCTCTACTGATTTGTCACAAAGCACTATCAACATGAGATTGATAGTGAGTATAATGCTATCGCATTTAACTTTATCTGTGACCTGTATGAATATATTGGGAATATTCCCGTTCCCAGGGAAAAGTCATTTCTTCGTTTTTGAACCATATCTGCGCGAATTAGCAAGAAGAGGTCACGATGTCACGGTCATATCGTACTTTCCCCAAAAGGAACTTATCCAAAACTACACAGACATCAGCTTGGCTGGAAAACAGAAGATTTACGAAGACGTCTTCCAAATAGAACAGACGGCATTTTCACTGATAAAACTGTTAAATCACATGTTCGATAATAGTCTAGAAAACTGCAAGACGTTATTAGCGGATGAAAATGTGCAGCATTTATGGAAATCCAAGGTGAAATTCGATTTGGTGCTCGTCGAGTCATTTTTTAGTGACTGCAGTTTAGGCTTGGCGTACAAATTGGAAACTCCTGTGGTCGCTTTCACATCGCATGCAATAATGCCTCATCATTACGACCGGTTCTCCCTTCCATATCAATATTTACAAACAGGCCCAACCCCTACCATCATGAAACGTCTCGGAACAGCGATTTCGTTAGAGTTAATGAAATTGGTATTGCGATGGAAGGTGCAGAGTAATGAACAAAACATTTTGGCGACGTATTTTGATGACATTCCACCATTTGAAGAGTTGGGTCGCGACATCAAACTTATACTTGTGTACACCCATTTCGCTATGGTTGGGCCTAAAGCCCTACCTGAAAACGTGAAGGAGGTTGGAGGATACCATGTAGCTAAAGCAAAACCATTGCCTGATGTAAGTATAACAAAACAAACTTGCAAACCACGTTTTTATCCTTCGAATATTGTTCGTCCTTTCCTTGTGGTTGGTGTCAAAAATAATGGCAACAATAATTTTCACAGACATGTATATTGTTTTAGGAACTAAGACATTTTATTGAGCAATCCGAGCATGGTGTTATCTACATAAGTTTCGGGTCTATGGCGAGAGCTTCATCCATCCCCAAGCACAAGCTAGAAGCCATAATCGCTGCCTTGTTGAAACTGCCTCAGCGTGTCGTGTGGAAGTGGGAAGAGGACAGCTTACCTGGGAATCCACGGAACATTTACCTAGCAAAGTGGCTACCACAAAATGATATCCTAGGTAAAGATTAATTTATAACTGTACTAGCGATCCGCCCCGACTTCGCAAGGGTACAATTAGCATGTAATGTACATAAAAACTTCCTTATTTTTTTTTAAATAACAGTGAAAACGTAGCCGTATCAGTTGCGTGGTTTATGAGGAATAAGCGGCTGAAAATACAATGAGCATAGACAGGATGGGATAGCTACTTGGTTTAATACTATGTTATGTAGGTTTAATACTATAGATAAGGATAAAGGAATATCGCGTCAGTTAAAACGGATCAGGTAAAAAAGTTCGAAGATATTTTAAATGTTAAAAGCAGGTTCAATACAATCGACCTTTTTTTTGGGTTTTTAAATGAAATAAATATTTGAAATGATTCACATAATCTCCTAATCCCCGCAAATAAATCAATATCTAGGTCTTACCGCAAAATGAGTCTTTTTAAGGTAAACTTTTTTGACTAAAATCAGAACATTTTTGCAGCCCATCCGAATGTCTTCGCATTTTTCTCCCACTGCGGCCTGTTGGGTATTACAGAAGCTATTCACCATGGGGTACCCATCGTCGGGATGCCGGTGTTTGCTGATCAGCCCGTTAACGCTGCTTTAATAGAAGAAAAAGGATTTGGTGTGCAGATACAGTACAGCGAACTTTCCGAACATAATTTACTAGAAAAGTTTAGCAGAGTTCTAGACCCACAGTGAGTAGCACCTATTTTATTTTATTTCACACCGTTTCTTTATGTTATTATTGATTTAAAAAAAAATCTATAAATCCAGATGCAAAAGTAAGATGAAAGGTCCCATTAGGTGACATTAGGTGAAAAAAAACTGATAAACTCTTCGTCCACAGATTCAGGAAGAGAGCAAAAGAAATATCCAGGGAATGGCACGACCGGCCCTTGTCTCCTATGGACACCGCCGTGTACTGGACCGAGTACGCCGTGCGGCACCCGCGCTCCACCCTGAGGATACCGGCCGTCGGCATGCCGCAGTACCAGCTCATGGGGCTGGATATAGGCTTCCTCGTCATCTGTCTGTTCTTAACGTTTTGGTTTAGTGTCAAATATTTAGCCTTCGGGAAAAAACATCAGAAATTAAAAAACAAGTAAAAAAATTAGAAAAAAATATTTCTGTGATTATGCACAAAACATCGCCATTGTCCAAGGTATATATTTAGCCAAAAAAGGTGATGGAGTAGTTGATAATATTATGTTCTAAGTTTGTGTAGTCAATGCTATTTACTCCGTAATTGTCGTATATATCGGACTAATGTACCTATAACTAGCTAAATGTTTTTGATTGTAATAAATATGATGTGGATGTACTTAATAATAATTGATTAAAAAATGAATATTCTTACGATTAAATGATGAATTATAATATTTATATGTATGTATAGTCGTCCCCACGGAAATCAGAAAACAGGGGAAATGTTTTAAAGCATTATTTGTACCGGTACCGGTGTCGCCACACGCACACACTTGTGGATATCATCTTATACTACGCTACTAAAATAAACGATATAAGACAAATGGTACACAAGTTTTTGTAAGTAAATATATCTTATGATAGTGACCCTAAGGTTTACTTTTTATTAACGTCAAACTGATTATACGACATTTTAATCTGTAAACGTCAAAAGAAAAATTTAGCTTCGTAGTTCCGCTACTCAACACTAGATGTCACAACTGTAGCGCAGAACCTTCCAGAGCGAAATAGTCATTGCAGTCAATCAATAATGAACTGTATTGTAATCACGTACGGTTGAATTTTGACTAAATGTTCTGTTAAATTATTAGTACAATGAAAATAACTAAGATTTTTATGGAATATCATTAAAATCGTACTTAACGGTGGTAGAAACTACCCCATTTTGAAGATTTGTACTCCTACTATGGTTCTTGCACTCTATAACTGAACAATACGGCATGGCTAGGGAAAAATAAGGTATTTCGCGAGACTAACACCACCACGGGATGACAGAACACGACTGGGAGCGGTTTAGCGGAGGTTACGTACAACAGTACGTAATGTTGGCACGCGCATCACGCGTACATTGCACTACCCCTGCTTTCTGATTTCCGTGGTCGTCCCGTATTACAATAAACATACAAGTGAAAATCGCGAAAGATTAAACAATTTAAATGACATGTTAGTTTTATTAGATTAATTTCTAAATTTCAGTTGCAATCTTTTTAAATCTCAGCCTTTTTTTTTCAAACAACTGAAGTAACTACAAGTCAATACTTCTCACGCTTTCAGAGGACGAATTTCCCAAGATGCTTTCTTAATAGGTGTTCAAGTTACAATTAAAAGTTTGCTTCTTACTACTACTTACATAGTTTGCTCCAGCGGCTACGACTTGCCTTTGATGAATCAATCAATCAGTCACTCAGGGCATGATCTGCACTGTTATTCTCATAACAACTCAGCGTCGGACTCGACGTCGGGGCATTGCCCTGTCTCACTCATTCGAGCTAGCGCGATAGAGCAAGACAGGGTGCTGCCCCAGCTCTTCGCTGGTGCGCTTAGAGAATCACTCTTCTGTATGACTGAGTGACTATTTTATAAGTATTAATAAACCGATATTACATTGAAGACGAAATTTGCTACAATCTATGATGATTTCGTCATCAGATCAGAACGACAATCATAACAACTAGGACATGACAAGTATGATAATGAAAAATGTTATCCGTTTAGTTGATAAATATTATGTTTTATTATGAATAAGCAAAATTGCTGAAAGACAGAGAGGGGTGGTCTCTAAAGCCCCTTTACCCGTGAAATAGCATTCTTTGCTGAATGCCTAAAACTGAATACATGAAATCGCCTTCATCTGACCGTATGTTTAGCAGTATTAATTACCCTTTTTTCTGTTGTCGATACTTTATTATTGAATTGTCATCCTATCTACATCCACATACCAAAATTACAGCTAATGCAACCACTGGAAGTGGTTAAAATTTGGGGTGCAAGATTTGTACTAAACCTAACTTGTTATTCATACAATCCCATACATTTTTTTTACTTTCCTTTGAAACAATATATTGATACTTCGTTATGATACGAGTATATTGATACTGTAGAACCTGCAGGAAAATAATGTAAATAATGTAATGTAAATATTTTTTTTGTAACAGTTTTAGCTGGAGAAAAATTAGACCAATCCATGATGCAACAGTTAGTTAGACATTATATTAATACAAACAATATTAAATGAAGCGAGGGACTCTTTAAGGTTAAGCCTTTGACAGTAGCAGGAAGCAGGACTAGTAGGTGGTAGGGCGAAACCAAAGAAGAGTTGAAGAGAGCAGGGGAAGCCTTTAGTAGGACACCATACAAGCTTATTAGAGCAGCCACACCGAATACGGCACTGTATGTGTCGCGCCTGCACCACACCGTCGCAGTCGCAGATGTGGTGGAGCATGTCCGCCGGAAGACTGGGTGCTCGCTGAGGGTGTTCCAGCTGCGGTCACGGCACTACGTGCACTTCAGTTCGTTTGTGGTGCGCGTCCCGCGGCCGCTGCTGGAATCCGTCACGTCTGCAGCCTTCTGGCCGAAGGATGTCGTGTTTCGACGGTTTCGGGGCACATTACCAGTGGCGTGCACGACATCGGAAGTGACGACACAACGGGGTCACGCCCGTTTGACGCCTACATGAACATTCCTTTGTCTATATATATTTTAAGTATGTTAGTTTGCAAGGTATTTATCTATGGGCCCTTGTTGCCTGAAAATAAATGATTTTATTTTTATTTAATTTTTTTTTATAAAAAAAAACGCATGTAGAAATATCACGTGCTTTAAAAACGATTACCTCATTTAAATACATGATAGCTTTTGACTCAACCATGATACTGCAAAATGACATGTTTGAATTTAAGCTGATAAATTTGATGTTAACTCAAATTGTTTACGTACATAAACAAATTGATACCGCGGTGAAACAGTCATATAATTTGGAAGTTTCCAGCTGAAAATGAATGTAAATACATAATTATTTCTTCACTGATTCCTAAAGTAGAAAACATAATGTATATAAGTACATTAACTAGAGCTAACCAAAGTCATGGCAATTGCAGTTTCAGAAAAAATATAGGTACCTACTTACACGATGACGCAATCTTCTTTTTTTGTTGGACTTAGAAACCGGCCGTTTGCGTGCTAGACACCTCTAGCCTAAGCTGATTCCGTAAAATACCGGTTCTGAACCTTATGTTACTGAGTTATGGCTCACTTTAGAACGAGTGAAGACAAGTTAGAATAACTTTTAAACGTGATTGCAAAACGCATTGCTCACATCAATTTCCGTTGAATGGTTTTATACAGTAGTAATTTTTCAGATTTTACCGCTCCACAGTCGAAAAATTAGAGGTCGCACTTTTCACGATTTTAGCACATATCTAACTGTCTATTTTCGCAATTAAAAAACTATAAATTTGATCCCTTAATTATACAAATGGGGTGCTACTGTATTTTAAAATGTTCATAATTTCACAACTTCATTAAGTAGCTGGTTTAATTTTTAACATAATATTTGCCTCTAGTATCTGCCCTACTATAATTAGTTTTGCGATTAGAAGCCTATTCTTCGAAAGATATTAATCGTGTTTTTCCATGCAAGTAATATTAGAGTAATATTATTTGCGAAACAGGCCCCAGTTGTATCTGATCGGATGTAAATACGAACCATGTATAGTATTTTGATCCCTTCCGCGACCTCGCATCAGTTGGCCTTCCGGTATCAACGGGTATACATTTCAGCATGAGATTTAAGGCTAGTAATGTATTCACCTCGTCTTCACGCTAAAGAGAGTGAACCAAGGTCAACACAAATAATGACCTGAACTCTCGCGCTACTTAACCACACTATACAAATATTAGCCCTAACATGACCGGGCAGGTTTAGTTTATCTGAGTTTATCTTTATGTGCGTCACTTTCTTATGGCACTAGTTTGACAGAGACGCAGGGAGGGGTAAATAAAACCTATGGACCGGTCATGTTTGTGATTAGATTTCTTGAATAACCAAACCAAAGAAAATTTTGAAGTAACCTCGACATTTTTAAATAAGTGAGTGAGTGAAATATACCGATATGTACCGTACACTACAATTTTAACAGACACACAAACACACACACACACACACACACACACACACACACACACACACACACACACACAAACACACACATAGCGAGAGAGAGATATATATAGGGACATATAGATAGGCTTCAAACTACATATAACTCATCCAGGCAAAACTTTTTAGTGTTGCTTCAAAACCAAATCATTTTAGATTATGACCATATTTCTCTCTCTCTCTCTCTCTCATGCATTAAATTATCTAATATGTCGCTGTGTCAGACCAACAGACGAGTGGATAGACGGAGTTGCTCCGAAAGGGTTCCTTTTTTACCTTTTTGACACGAAACCTAAAAAAAATCGGTGTTGCGATATATTTTACCCATCTCTAACTCAAAATATTTTCAGTTAACAATAAGACGTATGTAAATTGATTAGCATACAATGCTTAACTTAACACTTTTGTGGTATGTTACTATACTCGTATCACACTTCAATAAGTAGTTTCAACTCTAACCTTCAACTTGTGTATTTTTTTTATAAAATACCCCTGTCAATTCTACTCTCGGTCTACTGCAATTCAATTCGGCTGCCCGGTAAACTTATACCTATACGTACGCGTTATCATAAATAACTATCTTCATTACATATAAATAGCATATAGTGCTTCGTAATGCTTTAGTCTGTCTAGCGCTGTACGACCGATCGCTGGAATAATGAAACTCCTTGTGAATACCGTGCTCGCGCTTTTAACGTTTACTGTATCAGTGAATGAAGTCAGCTCTTTGAACATACTTGGAATATTCCCTTATCAGGGGAAGAGTCATTTCTTCGTGTTCGCGCCGTACCTGCGGGAATTGGCGAGAAGAGGTCACGATGTCACGGTTATATCGCACTTCCCACAGAAAGAAGCCGTCAAGAATTACACTGACATATCCTTAGCGGGTTCGGTGAAGATTTTAGAAGATGTGTTCCCTATTGAAAAGTCGTACGCCACCGTAATCATGATTGGCCTATTTCTGGTCAACAGCGGTACAGATAATTGCAGAAAATTGTTGGAAAATAAAGAGGTGCAGAGTTTATGGAAAAGAAAAGCAAAATTCGATGTAGTTCTTGTTGAACAATTTAACAGTGACTGTTCCTTGGGATTGGCGCATAAGTTGGGAGCACCGGTGGTGGGGTTGACATCGCACACGCCGATGCCGTGGCATTTCAACCGATTTGGTATACCGTACAATCCGTCTTACGTGCCATTTATGTTTTTCGGAGGCGGAACCAAACCCACGTTATATCAGCGTATGGAAGTGACAATTTTCAACGCTTATTTCAACATTTTATACAAATGGTTCTCCCAAAGAACTGACCAAAACACGTTGGCAAAATATTTTCACGACGTTCCGCCACTAGAAGAGTTGGGGAGGAACATTAAATTTTTCCTTGTGTATAAAAACCTGGCCTTGTTTGGGTCATCGATGATTCCACAGAATGTCAAAGAAGTCGGCGGCTATCACGTCGCTGCACCTAAACCGCTATCAGATGTAAGTATTCTACTAGGACTTTATAAGGGCTCCGTATCTATGGACCTTAGTCTTGTAACGGCTAGACGGCTAGCGATAAGTCATACGTGATCTGAATGATAAACTGAAAGTATCGCTTTCATATCGCCATTTAAGCATCATCAATAAATAGATGGATACGGTGGATTCGTAGCCAGAAATTACGAGTCAAAAAATTCAAAAAGCGGCAATAGCCTTCTCTGATTGGTCTGTCCCTGCATTTATGCGTTTTTAATCGCTCGTAACTTCCGACTGTGAATCAAGTCTGAGAATATTTAGTCATTAGTTTTTTACGAAGAGCATGTTCGACAAAACAGTTTATATGAAATGACATTTTGTTGCAACAAATAGCACTAAGGTCAAATCAATTTAATCTACCGCGTTGTGTATTGCGCTGATGTATTGCGCTTTGTTTCAACTAGGCTGGCATTCTATTTAGAGAGAACCTAAATCGCGCAGACTCATAATAAGTATTCGTACTATTATTTTTTATCGTTTTGCTCCCAGAATGCTGAGTTGTGTCTGTCATACGTGTACATCTAACACGGCTTAAACTTGTGCTTGTCTCCCTCCTATTCTTCGAATTAGAAAGAGACTCGCTCACAAAGCGTGCGTGGATCGTGCTTCTAGGTTTTATTTTTTGGGATTTTTCATCTGATGAGATAACGGTCCCAGTAATTGACAGTGAAGAATTGAAACATACGAATAAAAACGAGAGACAACGCTGTCAACTACTGGTAAACACAATGTCCTACACGTGTCAAGCACTGGCACAGTTACCTTAATAGCTAAATAGTTATGCCCTTCAATATCATTTCCCAGTTGAAGTGCTATCTGTAGTGGTAAATGGGGGATTTCTTCAAATAATATTTAAAATATCGTGTATTCTTAAATTGTTTCTCATTCTTAAAGAAAATTTTTGTATTGGTTTCAGTAGTCGTTAGTACGTAATTAATGATAAAGTGCATGACCTTATTAAAATTGAATGGTTTGATTTATAAAACAAGTAATAATATTCACTATGTTCTGTAACAAGCCGTAATACTCGTTAGCCATTAGCCTGACAGGTTGACATTTAATTTTGCACGCGAGTTCAAGTCTCGTCCATCAAACAAACTGCCAATTAACGATTTTATCTGGTACTTTTTTAAACTTTTGCAGTTCAACTCATAAACTATGTGTTTTTGACATTACTTGCTACAATCATTTCGAAATTATGTTAAACTAACGGACGCGCGCGACTTCGTTCACGTAAAATTTGTATCCTATGTCCGTCAGGAATAGTGTGTAGCTTTTTATCTGTGAAAGAATTTTTGAAATCGGTTCAATAGTTCCAGAGATTACCCCCTAGATACAAACAAACAAAGTTTACCTCTTTATTATATTATAGTGTAGATAGTGTAGATTTGTATCAATTTAAGCCCACCCATGAGCCTAGTAGTTATTGAGATATTTCCTTAAAATTCATACTTAATGTATTTTTAGACATAATGCATTTTTTTCTCGGCTGCCGATAGAGGGTTATGTTATTCGATTGTATGTATACATTCTTTGGTACACCTTGCTGGTTAAACTGCTTGACGGTTTCAACATGTGATGTGTCGTTGGATTCCTCTTGATTCTGCTTCTCTTTCTTATGATGACGCAGACATGACCGCGCAAGTTTAGTTTATCCTTCCACTGCATACTGCATACCTATGGTCACACTCTGTGTAACTAATGTCATAAGATAGGGACGCACATTAAGATAAACTAAAGTTTATCGGTCACGTAGATGCCACAGGAAGGGATAAGATAAGGAAATGATAAAGGTCACGTTAAGGTCACTGAACGGCTAACACCTGTGCACTTTTTCACACTTGTATCTCTCCTACATGGGTAGTCAGAAAGAGATATATTATTTATAAGCGATAAAACTAATGTGTCACGGTTGTGTAATCCATCCCGCTTGATTAAAGACATTGTCAAAATCCTAGGATCTCAAGACGTTCATCGAGGAGTCGAAGTACGGCGTGATATACATTAGCTTCGGCTCGATGCTGAAGGCAGCTTCGACGCCGAGAGACAAACTAGAGGCCATCATAGCGGCAGTCTCCCAACTGCCCCAGAGGGTTGTGTGGAAGTGGGAGGAACCAACCCTTCCAGGAAACCCGGACAACATTTACGTCTCGAATTGGCTTCCGCAGAATGATATACTAGGTAGAGTATTATGAAACATACTTTAAATTGTAGCTTTGATTGAATTAAACGCAAGTGGTTTCTCGCTTTGTAAATTAGAGGGAACAAGAGGCATTTTGATGATTTTTATTCGTGTTGTGTTGTAATTTTGAGTCTTTTCGTTTCATTTTACATGTTAAATGTTACAAGATAATTTTGTCATTTTTGATCCGCTTCCAATGATCTAAATGGCTTGAAATGTGATATTGTACATGTGTACGAGTAGTTCCGATGACAATGCATCACGTTGAAGAACAGTTAATAAAAATTCTTGTCTCCAAAGAACATAAATACTTTCAAATTTATTTCTCAATTATTTGTTGGTAAGATAAAGGGAAATGATATAATATATGGATGCCTTTTATGCCTTTCAGCTCATCCGAACGTGCTAGCTTTTTACTCCCACTGCGGCTTGCTGGGAACGACGGAAGCCATCCACCATGGAGTCCCAGTGGTGGGCATGCCGATCTTTGGGGACCAGCCATCCAACGCTGCAGCCGTTGAAGAGAGTGGTCTGGGCGTTCAGATACAAGTCAGCGAGCTTACCAAAGAAAACTTGCTGAACAAATTTCGAACTGTACTCGACCCTGAGTGAGTTTCGTTAAGATTTCGATTTTATGCAAGATTTTGATACCTTCACGTCAAATGAGAAATTAGGCAGTATAATAGCATGGACAGATGTTGTCCCCCTATCGGGTAGACCTGTCGTCGTTTTATCCGACTAAGGCGAAAGCAAAAAGGAGGGTTATGGGTTCCACCTGCATCTATGAATGTCTCGGTTTTTGTTCACTGTAAAGACTTAACGAATGGATTTTGGTAATTAAGATTGGACTCATCCTAGGGGCGCGACTATATCATTCTTCACTATAACGTTTAAGATATATTTAAAAGGCTTTGTAAGTGTTTCTTTCTATATTGCCCAAACTTTTTTTGAGTCATGGGGCTGTTTTTCTCTTTTTTAAGTATTTATTTTTAACGCAGACGGGTTTTTTGTTATTATTATTTATATTTAGCAATATTTATTTTATTTTATTTTTTGTACTCACTCTTCTATTGTGAGTGTTTTTCCCTGGTAATCATTCAAAAACAACAAGTTATCACAGTAAGGTAACTGTTCCAGTGCTTAACACGCGAAGTATTGTTGTTAATGTTGTTGGCATCATTTTCTCTCGTTTTTACTCGTGACTAAATCTGTTTCCGAATCAATCAATGTCAAATGTCAATTGTTGGGTCACTGTCAATGTATGGGTAAATCTCTTTTTCGATTTATGATAGATATTCTTAATATTATCTGATTATTGTCATGTTCTTGAAACACCAGCACATTTACCAAGCGAACACCTAGTCATTGTCGTTATCGTAATTTATATTGTAAACATTATAATGTTTAAATTATGAGTATGACAATGATAAATTTGTGGAACAGCTTGTTAACGCCTATAATAAACAAATATTTAACACAGACTCTTTGGTCTTGTTTGACTGATAGCATTTTTTAGGAACTACTTTCTAGGGCGTACTGATAACTTTTTTTTAATTTAAATGAAAATTTATTTAAAAAGTGCCCTCTTTTTTGGTGGTACGACTGGATCTAGAAATCCATAAATACAAAATTAGAATAATAATGTTTATATGTGACCGATAACAAGAAAGATGTCAAATGATTTGTTAATTGATGAAAATACAAAGCAGTGTTTTTTTTTTCCAAATTTAAGCATAACTATTTAAAAAAGTATTGACTTTAATACTTTATTTATTTGTATTTCAGGTTCAGGCGTAAAGTGAAACTCGTCTCCAAGGCCTGGCACGACCGGCCAGTCTCAGCCATGGACAGCGCCATCTTTTGGACTGAATTTGCAGCCAGAAACAGCCACTTCACCTTCCGTTCGCCAGCTGCCGACGTACCTCTCTACCAATACTTTAATTTAGATATTCTAGCTATAATTGTTTTAACGTTCCTAGTTATATTTAAAGTAGTTAAGTTACTATTTACAAAAAGGAATACACAGTCAGATTCTAAACAGAAAGCCAAGAAAGCGTAGCAAATTTAGAAGAACGTCTGGTAATGGAAATTTTAGCGGAAATGAAATATCGGATGGTGCTAGAAATAATATTTAAAACTATTTATTTATTAATTAAAGTTTGTGAAAGATTTGAGAGCTAATACCAGGTTTCTTTTTTTATGCTGTTTGCTTGTACGAGTAGGGATAAGGCACATTTAAATACAAAGATTTTTGTATTTCGCATTAATGTAAATCACGAGATCTGACTTAGATTAAATGTTTTGTTTTTTTAAATACAAATACCATTTAGACTACATAATAATAGTATTGTATGTAGTATACAATAGTATTATAACAATACAATACATATAATAATGTGTTAAAAATTTCAACGTTACTGCCACATTTTACATTTCAATATGAAATAAGATACATGTAATAATTATAAGATTAATAATTATCATTTCATACATTTAATGTGTTTAATTTCATCGAACGTAAACAAAAATGTTTTTAGTAGTAATACGACAGGCGTGCGACAACGTCTCTGTCAAACTAGTGTCATAAAGGCCTTATTACATTATTAAATTTTTAGGAAATCTAATTAGGAACACTCTAATTAGAAAAATGGAAACTAAAGATCACACTAGACTAAATATGAATCCTAAATTGGACAGACAACTCGCATTCGTAAAGTAGAATTATATTGGGTTGCACGTTTCGATGGCACGGTATGTCTCAAAACAACAAAATATAGGACTTACCCTAACTGGAACGGTGGGAACAAAAGACAAGAATACTTACTGTTAGTTTAGTTTTAATGTTTAATGCTTTTTATGTAATTTTGACGATCTCAATATAAAAACGTGTAATTTGAGATTTCTATGCAACTTATAATGTAATTTTATATTGACTGAATAAATAAATTAAACTAAACTTAAAATAAACCAACTCATATGAAAACTGTGTAGGATAGGATGTAGTGCAGTCGGGACCTTCCAATCGCACTGAATCGAAATCTAACTGTTCCAATTTCGATTACATGTTCGATTTTCTATTTAGGTTTCCTACAAATTGAATAATGTAGATAATAGGGTCTTTAGAAAGGAGACTCGCATAGAGATAAACTCAGACAAACTAAACTTGGTCGGTAGTTTTGGGGTCATAGGTGCTGAAAAGGTTTATTTTTTATGGTGTTAGATAACTTTACGATAAGATAGTTGAGAGTCATCATATCTTACAAGTACTCGTATTACCAATAATTGACTAAAGTAGGTATTACTATTTTCATTAGTCATGGCACGTCGACTTAAATATTTCCACGTTACTAAGGAAAAATTAATGTATGTCCACATATAGATTATCTACTTTATACACACAAATTACATGAATACTTGAAAATGCGTTTAAAAATAGGAAAAAACTATAAAGTAAAAGTACCATTTGTTTGTCATCTTGGTTATTATGTCATAGAGTCTTATCTATCAACTATTGCGCTAAATTACCGACATTAAATAACTAGCAGAGTCAACTTTTTGTTTATATTTAATTAGAGAAACAAAACCACACCTATTTATAAAAATGTTTCCCAATGACTGTCGGAAATATTCTAGTTTTGTATATATATTGCTAGCCTGCAATCGTGTCCCACTGCTGAGCAAAGGCCTCTCCCTCGGATTTCCAGTTCTAGTTTTATTCTAAGTAAATAACAAAACTTGAAGGGCGTTGTTTACGGCAGTAAATGATTTAATTTCATTTAAAATATGACAAAGATCATGGAAACATGACGTAATCCCGTATCTTCTTTCTCATCTTTACATAGTAGAAAGTAAAGCCGCTATCCATTCTTGTTTGTCTTAAGTCCTATAGTGTATGTTCAGCCACCTTCTATTAAACCACGCAACGAATTTTTTTACGGTTTTCTCTATAATTTTGATATTTTTTACGGAAGATTTTTATGTAAATTACATCCCGAATCCCGATTGTACCCGTACGAAGCTAGATGAGTTTTAGGTTACGGTCCCAGTCCTTTACAGGGGCCCAGTACTTGACGAGAAAATTCGGAAACATACGAATAAAAACCAGACATAATGATGTAAACTACTGGTAAAAACATTGTCGTACACATATTGTCAAGCACTGGTACAGTTACCTTATGTCAGTAATGTCATTATTCATTTCCTTAAATTTGCTATGAAAAATATTTAGATAAACACTTTTTGAGGTAAATATTTAGATACCTATTGCACGCAATGATGATGCTGCCCTTTTTGTACACAAATGAGGAAAAAGTGAACGTTTTCCAGGTTTGCATAAAAAGTTTTACATTCTTCTCTTATCTGTAACAGATAGGTAGAGACAAATAAAACAACATGATTTAATCGAAAACAGTTCGTTTTAGTTCATTTGTGACCGCGTTAAAGTTCACAGCAAATATGCGATGCCTTATCGCCACGCTAACTTTGCTTATTATAAGTGTAGTTCTAAGTGAAGTTCACTCATTAAGGATATTAGGAGTGTTCCCTTACCAAGGAAAGAGTCATTTTTTTGTTTTTGAGCCGTATCTGCGCGAATTAGCGATAAGAGGTCACGATGTCACGGTAATATCTTATTTTCCTCAAAATCAATCAATCGAAAACTACACCGATATAAGTTTGGCTGGAAAGGAGAAAATATTAGAAGATACTCTACCCATTCAAAGATCATATCTCACTATAATAATGATTGCTGCTTTCATCATGAACATTGGCACGCAAAATTGTAGAGTGATGTTAGAAGATGAAAATGTGCAGGATTTGTGGAAATCACGAGAAAAATTCGATTTGGTCGTCACAGAAATGTTTAATAGCGACTGTTCTCTTGGATTGAGTTATAGATTAGGAGCACCGGTGGTCGGTTTTTCAAGCCATACCTTGCTTCCTTGGCATTATGATCGATTTGGCGTGCCCTCAAATCCTTCTTACGTCCCTTATCAACTGCTAGGGGGAGGAACAAAACCAAGTCTCTTACAACGAATGGAACGAACTATTTTGATTCCAGTTCTCAATATTTTGTACAAAATTATCAGTCAAAGAGTAGACCAGAACACACTAGCAGAATATTTTAGTGATATACCCCCTCTCGAGGAACTGGCTCGTGAGGTAAAGTTGATGCTTTTGTATAAAAATTATGTTCTGGCGGGTCCTGCCATGCAACCAGAAAATATAAAAGAAGTGGGCGGATACCACGTTGACCAACCGAAGGAATTACCTCACGTACGTACTCTCTGATATTGTAACATAATTGTTGTTTAGATGAAGATAAACTTAAATATTTATAAAAAGAATGAAATTAAAAAAAAACAGGACGCTACGTCAACTCTTTTTACGCGTCCGATTCTATCCGCGTTTCGGAAAACAAAATTTCTTAATATTATTCTTTTAAAGTAAAACATGATGTAGGTACCTAACTAATTGTGGACCACAAGACTCTGCTAAGCAAACTTAGTCTATATGGCATAAGAGGTAACGTCTTAAATCTCATAGAATCCTATCTCACTAACCGACAGCAGTACACAGAGTTGACTAGGTTATGCCTTAAAAGTAAAATGGAGAAAATATATCTGTCAGACCCACAAGTTGTAAAATATGGCGTACCACAGGGGAGTGTGCTTGGCCCTCTGCTTTTCTTGATTTACATTAATGACATTTATAAAGCAGTCCAACACCCCATGATCTTATTTGCGGATGATAGTACAACCATTGTAAAATGTAATAACTTAGCTTCCTATGAAAATGACATAAATAATACAATTTCTGACATAATAATGTGGCTTAACAATAATAACCTAGTAATTAATTTGACCAAGACTAATATAATGCATTTTTATCAACGAATTCATTTCAAAGACATGAATATTAATTATAAAGGAAATAGCATAGGAACAGTAGGAGTTACTAAGTTCCTGGGACTACATATTGACAGTCAACTGACATGGAAACATCACATAAATGAAATATGTAAAAAAATAAGTAAATCCGTTTTTGCTCTTCACAAACTGTCAAAAACCGTTAATCGAGATGCTCTACTTGTTGCGTATCACGGTCTCGTCGCATCGACATTAAGGTATGGTGTCATATTTTGGGGTAATTCAGTTGATAAGGAAGCAGTATTTAGGGCCCAAAAAAAATGCATAAGAGTTATGTGTGGTTTGAAAATGACAGACAGCTGCAGGCCATATTTTAAATCATTAAAGCTTCTTACTTTGCCCTGTCTGTATATTCTAGAAGTAGCTGTCTTTGTTAAGTGCAATCCCAATTTGTTTATCACAATTACAGATACACGCAGGCTCCCTGTTCGCTCACAGTACCAAAATACTTTGCGCAATAAGGGATGCAAAACCGCGCTAGTGCGAAAAAGCGTTTTGGGAATGGCGCCGCAAATATTTAACAAAGTCCCAGATAGCTTAAAAGAATTGGAAATTAATAATTTTAAAAATGAATTGACTTCTTTGTTAATAGAAAAATGCTACTATAACATTCAGCAATTTTTAAATGACATTGATTTATAATTTTATTTACCTACCTTTTTTGACATTTTAATTATAGCCTATTTTAACCTATTTTAATTGCTTTTTTTGACATTGTTTAATATTAATTTTAAAAATCAAATTATTCTGATCATTGACATTGTTTAATATTAATTTTAAAAATCAAATTATTCTGATCATTATCGTTTCCATTGTTTAGCTCGATTGCCTTGTGTTGACATTGTTAATATTATTGGTGCATGAATATAATATAAGCATGATTGGTAGATACTAAATAATAAAACCCTGAATGTTGAGGGAAACATAACATTTGTATGCCTAAATGGCAAAACATAGAGATCCCTAAATGTCATATCTTTAAGATCTAATCTGTACACCTATGTTCCACAAATAAAGTATTCTATTCTATTCTATTCTATTCTATTCTAACAAAAAGAACGCAAAAAAACCGTAGAAATGAATAAATTATACAACAACCTTTTCACAAATTAAATTTAAAAAAAATATTGATTTTAAAGTATTTAAACCTTAAGGTTTAAATTAAACTTAATACTAATACTTAAATTTCATTTTTAAACAAACAATTACCATTTTAAATCAAATGCAACATGACCATTTTGACATTTTGATAAAGATACACATTTAAGTGACAACAAAGAAACTCCTTTGTTTTTGGTATTGTAAATAAGAACGTTAATAAACAAAATTCTAGGATCTCAAGAAGTTTATCGAAGAGTCAGAGCACGGCGTGATCTACATTAGCTTCGGCTCGATGCTAAAGGCAGCTTCAACGCCAAGAGACAAGCTGGAGGCCATCATAGCGGCAGTCTCCGAACTGCCCCAGAGGGTCGTGTGGAAGTGGGAGGAACCAACCCTCCCTGGAAACCCCAAAGACATTTACGTCTCAAATTGGCTACCACAGAATGATATATTAGGTAAAGTGCCATTGGTTTACTCATGACGATAAAGAAATAAATTTCATTTGATTGTTGAGTTATTTTAAAATAGACAGTATATTTTTTTTATTTTCTACTGTGTTTTGGTCAATAAAGTGGAATGTGTGATCTTCGACGTTCCGATCCGAAATGTATCATTATCACAGTAGTTCCGCCGTAATTCTGGCTAAAGCAATACCAATAGTATCAATTACTTATTTTCTAGTAACTTTTGGTTAACTACTGGTTTGCTAGTAAAAATTAAACTTAACTGCGGATTACTTTCTTCGAACTATACCATGATTTCACGTAGCTTTTATTCTTCTTCCTCCAGGTCATGGAAATGTTCTAGCCTTCTTTTCCCATTGCGGGATGCTGGGAACGACAGAAGCTATCCACCATGGAGTGCCAATGGTGGGCATGCCAATTTTCGGTGACCAGCCATCCAACGCCGCAGCCGTTGAAGAGAGTGGGCTAGGCGTCCAGATTGAAGTCAGTGAGCTTACCAAAGACAATCTGTTACAGAAGTTGAAGACTGTTCTGGACCCAGAGTGAGTTTACTGACATAAGACTTGCGCTTTAGTTAGACTCAAGCACAAATCCACTTTAACCCATAACCGGTGGATAACCGGTTTTATTTCTTCATTCTGTTTTAATAGAATTTAAACCTCCCTATTGGCTAAATGCGCCAAGAGTACGGTACCATAAAAAACCTCTCATTTCGATCCCAAAGTACTATAGCAGGTGATAGCAGGATAGGAAAAAAAATGACATTCTATAAATTTACTAACCTCGCTTACAGTTAAAGTTAAATATTTTATTTTGTCGTTATACATACATTCCTTAGTTACCACAAACAGATTTTAATTATTATACGAGGTTGTGCATAAATAAAAAAACAACAAATATACGGGTCGAATTGAGAACCTCCTCCGTTTTTTGTCGGTTTAAAAACATAAGTACTAGGTGATTCTATCCTTTTTAATTGCGATAATAGGTAATTATGTGACGATTTGGAGATTGTTGGCAATGCGATGGTTTTTATGTTATCAATTAGGTCAGGGTTCCACAGATTGGACATCAGTCTGACAGTACAACACGCAACATAATTTAAGTTGTGTCGCAGAAACAAAAATTTTTATCAGATTGTAATTCTGGAAAATTTTAAAGTACAATGTGCATAATTTGCATTACATAGTACAGATTACATAAAGTCAGTATTTTTACATTTTCTAATCGTTTAATGTAGTAGAGTAAATAAAATCAAATGACATCGCAGAGTGCCGTTTGCACAAATCCGACTTAAATTATTATCATTAATTTACCTTTGGTATCTCAGGCCTAATCTATATCATTGTGAATAAAATAAATAAATATAAAATAAAAAATTGTTTGACAAGGACTACCTAACTAAATTACGCAACTAGTCTGTTAGGCTGTAAGCCAGTTACTTCATTTTAAAACACTTCCGGCCGAGTCGTGTCTCGACAGCCTAGGTTTTGGTGTCCAACTGAATCTGGAGTACCCTACAACAGGGGGCTTAGCACGCTAGTTTTTATCGATGACATAAAGCATTCATCCCGTTCTAACCAATATGCATGTGCGAGAGAAACCAAAGCGTTTATGTGCGCGATAAACGCTAGCGTGCTACTATAGCAGGTAGCGGTAGCATTTTACCTAATCGACTAATGAAATGACCGACCAGAGCATATGTAAACAGCTATTTTAACTATTATTAAAACACATTTCAATTATCTTAACAACTAAACACAATAACATTAATAATTGTTAGGAAGCCCAAAGTCTATGTATAATCGATAACGATACTGGTGTCAAATCATTTTTCAATACAGTTGCTCAAAAAGTGCCCTTTTTTTGGCGGTTTTGCGTGCGCAAAGTTCGTTTTTGCGAACTAGTGCGATTTACTTTTCCAGTTTTTATAGTTTTAGTATGTACCAAGACGTAATAAAACTAAAAACCTATTATTAATGTAAGAATATCAAAATATTGAGATTTTATATTTTATTACTAGCCTGTTCATCAAAAAAATAAGATTTTTTAAATAATAACAGTCCTAAAACCAGTTCTTATTAAGGTGGCTGAATGGAACGGAATTCTCTGAGACAAAAACATTGTTGGCCTGTTTAAAGAGCAAATCGACCAATCACATCAGCACGCTGATCACTGATTCGACCAATCAGAACACGACTTGTGCTGCATACGACATAAAATCGACCAATCAGAACACTGGGTCTTTTCTGGTACCCCATATTTATTTACATTAAAAAAATAAGTTTCTTTTTAGTTCCACTTCTTCAGAAATAAATGGCAAAGATAATCAAACAATAAGCGATTCTGGGTGTTTTTAAGCACTTCGAAGCGCTTCGCTAAATTAAAAAATAAAACGCCTTTGAATGACTGGCCACTAAGAACTGAATCGTTAAAAAAAAACTAAAAATAGGCGGGAGAGTGAAAATATTAATGTTCCCGGCAAGAATATTTTGTTATCCTTTAATAATTGTCCTAACGCTCATATTAATATCTATTTGAAAAAAAATCTTTCATTGAGTTGGCTGAATAGCAAAAGCCATTGCCTTATGAAATACGACAGCTAACAAAAACGTGTTTAATTTGTCAAAAATTTTCACTGCTAAAGTTTGTACTTACTTTACTTTAATTAAGAGCTTCAGTAAAAGTCGCAAATTTATTGTATTTTTTTCGCAACTGTATTGAAAAACGTCGTTCGATACACGCGCGGAAATGTCATTCTTCACTCGTCCAAGAGTCTTGCCACTTGCCTGCGGCTCGTGGCAAGATATCTCGGAACTCGTGAAGTAATGACATACCTTCCGCACTAGTAACGAAATGTACTATTTCAAATTACATGATAAAATTACCATACAGTAAAAACTTCCCAATTCAAGCATTTAAAAAACATTAGTTTATTACTTCCTTTCACTATTTTTCAGGTTCAGACGTAAAGTGAAATACGTCTCAAAGGCCTGGCACGACCGGCCAGTCTCGGCCATGGACAGCGCCATCTTTTGGACTGAATTTGCGGCCAGAAACAGCCACTTCACTTTCCGCTCGCCAGCCGCCGACGTGCCTCTCTACCAATACTTTAATTTAGATATATTAGCGATCTTTAGTCTGATATTAGCAGCTTTATTCAATGCAGTTAAGTTTTTGTTTGCAAAAAGAAAATTACAGTCCAATTCTAATCAACCAATCAACATAAAAAGTAAGATGCCTTAAATATTAACGTCCTAATTATGCAGTTTCACCAGAAGTGAAATTTAAAAAGAATTGGTATGAAACGATTTAGAATAGATCACCCTACCTTAAGTTAAGAGGCTTCTAAGACCCAAGGATATTTCACACAGAGAAACAGCGTAGAGTGTAATGACGCCTTACGATTGGTCAATATTTTTACAAGACCTATTCAACGATACCACGCAATAATTTTGTGATGATGATGTAATAAAAATATACTTTCTTAACCTTAAAGCGTTGCTGGATTTGAATATGAATAATTGTAGAGAAATAATGTTTATCTACACACATATCATAATTGTTAAATAACGCGTTCAAAAACCGTAGAAAATGACCTGCATTATTACAACCAATGTTATTATAAGAATTTTCTTGTCTGTGGTAGTAGGTAAATCTGTTCTTTATTGGGTAGTATCTCTTAGTAGTCTGTGTTTATTGGTGATCACATTACCGATATCTCGTGACGTTATGAATTTAAATTTGGAACAGCTGTCAAAATTCAAGTTGGTCTCTATTCTAGTATCCACAGATATTAAAACAGTTATCGATACGAAACGTCAACTCAGTATGATTTTTTTATTTAAACGCACGACATTTAATCTCGAGTGACATGAGAATAAGGACTTCAATCTTTTGTCTATGATTTAAAAAAACGTTCGTCTTGACAGATAGATCGAATTGCCGCCATACTTGTTTGTTGGTTTTTTGCTGTTACGGTTTTTTGCAGTTATGATTGTGTGTAGATAAAGTAATGTATGCAACTGTATATAATTAGGCCTTAAAACACTCGTGTGATCCTATTATGAAACTCGCTGTCGCTCGTTTCATAAAACCACACTCGTGTTTTAAGGCCTCTCATTATATAGCAGTTGCATAAAATACTATTTATTAATAAAATGGTTAACACGATGATAAGGCGCATGACCTTGAACAATCCATTACTATCTGTTCGAACTGATATAAAAAAGAAGCAAAGCTGTGATGAGTGATGACGAGTCCCGCGACGAAGCGACGATTTGTGCGGTTTTGAATAAAACAACAAAAAAAAATATAGCAATATACGCGGTATAAACCTTTTTGATTGTTTTATTTCAATGTCAATAAGTCCTGAAAATAAGAAATTATTATTATTAAAAATGAAATAAAATGCTTAATATTAATTGCTAACCTACCCTTAAAAGTACATACATGCAAATGTTTGTTTGCTTGCATATAAAATGTTTATTTAAACAGCACTCATTTAAGTTTAGTACCTACAAGTTTTGTGATTAATTATTGTAATTTATTTTAGTTGAGTTTCTTACTTAAGTTTATTTATTTTAGTTCTATTGTGATTGTATATAATTTACCCTTTTCTCTGATAACAGGTTACGTTAAAAGCAATAGTTTTTGTATATGTTGTAAGTCAGCTCTCTCATAGGTACATACATATTAGTTCTCTTGTAAATTAATTGTCAAATAATCGATGAACAATTACGCGCACTTTTTTTAAGCCGTGCGTACACTGTCCAATAATTTTCTTTTAGCAAACTCCGGGCATTACGGACGATGTATCCCTTTCCTTTTTTCCTTTTTGCGACGGCATATAGATGGGCTTTAAAGAAGATACTAAGGTATGCGTGCTTACTTGGCTGGTTGACTGTATCATTATCAAGTTTTCTTCACCTAGTTTCAAGGACGTATCTATATTACATAACGAATTGCGCACCGATTATTTATTTTTCGATGACGTAAGCTGAGTTAAGCTCATCAAAATGATTGAAACGATTCGTGTGTGGCAATGTAGCTCTCAATGTTATAATTGTGTCATTTGGCAGTCTTTAGAATATTTTTAAAGACACCGGACGTTATTCGCGTCTCATATTGGTTATCAGTTTGTTTGGATATAATAATACTGTTGAGCACGTATTTACTTGATAATGGCTAAAAGTAGTGGCTAACATTCTTATTTACTAGCAATCAGTGTTGGTGTTAAGTATCCTGGATCATGTTGATTAAGGTCCACCAATTATTGGTTTGCCCTTGAATATACAATATGGAGATACATATACATAAATCGAAAGCCAACTGAGTAAAAATGCTTTAATTGGCCAGTTATGATCGTGAATCATCACCCAGCGTAAAAACTTTCAATTTTTATCTTTAAAGCACTACAGGTTAAAGTAAACACTTAGATAATCAAAACAACTATCTTATCCAATTGTCGCGGATCGTATAAAAATCCTAGACTATCATAAATGCAAAATCATTTAGCAGTTCTGCAATCAGTGAAGCAACGTGTTCGGAAACGATTTTAAAATGATATTTGTCAAAAGTTTGTTTCTTGGGATATTAACAATAATCATCAACTTCAACGAAGTGACTTCCTTAAAAATACTCGGAATATTTCCATACCAAGGGAAGAGTCATTTCTTCGTGTTTGAACCGTATCTTCACGAATTGACAAGAAGAGGCCATGATGTCACGGTCATCTCCTACTTTCCCCAAAAGCAGCCAATCCAGAACTACACTGACATCAGCTTGGCCGGGAAAGAGAAAATTTATGAAGACGTCATCGAAATCGAACAAACACTTTTTACCTTGATAAAGATGGTAAAGGGCTTTATGGACAATAGTTTAGAAAACTGCAAGACGTTATTAGCGGATGAAAATGTGCAGCATTTGTGGAAATCTCAGGCAAAATTTGATCTAATACTCATCGAGGCTTTCTTTGGCGACTGTAGTTTAGGTTTGGCTCATAAATTGGGAGCTCCTATGGTTGGTCTCACAACGCACGTGATAATGCCTCATCATTTCGATCGATTTGGTATTCCAAATCAGTTCCTGCAATTGGGCCCCGCACCTAATTTTTTAACACGTTTTGGAATAACATTGCTGTTGGAGTCTTCAAAGTTCCTCGTACGGTGGAGAGTTCAAAGCTATGAGCAAAACATTTTAGCGACATATTTTGATGACATTCCGCCCCTTGAAGAAATAGGCCGTGAAATCAAATTGCTACTGCCGTACACCCATCCAGCTTTGTTTGGGCCAAAAGCTTTACCTGAAAATGTGAAGGAGGTCGGTGGCTACCATGTCGCTAAACCAAAACCGTTACCCGATGTAAGTGTCCATATCTTAAGTCCTAGTCTTAAGGCCTTAGTCCATGCCTTGCTTTTTTACTAAATAGATAATTTTAAGAGACAGGTAAATAGAACAGGCTATTGCACGCATTTTTGAACAAAACATACGAATTAATGAAACAGCTGCAATCGATAAGTAGTGTAAATTCGACTTTTTTTCAGAAACTAAAACAATTTATTGAACAATCCCAAGATGGTGTCATCTTCATAAGTTTCGGGTCGATGGCAAAAGCCGCGACTATTCCGAAGCACAAGTTAGAAGCCATAACCGCTGCCCTGTCGGAGCTGCCTCAGAAAGTCGTGTGGAAGTGGGAAGAGGACACTTTACCTGGGAACCCGCCGAACATTTACCTAGCAAAATGGCTACCACAAAATGACATATTAGGTTAAAAACTCTTATACTCTACGTATAATCGTGAAATAACTTTTCATTCAGATTTTCAATACATTTCTTAAATTATGTTTTCAGCTCATCCAAATGTAGTTGCGTTTTACTCTCACTGTGGCCTCCTGGGCACCACAGAGGCCATATCTCACGGAGTGCCAATCGTTGGAATGCCTCTGTTTGCGGAGCAACCCATTAATGCTATGGCAGTGGAAGAAAAAGGGTTCGGAGTGCAGCTACAATACAATGAACTTACCAAAGATACGCTGCTACAAAAACTTAAAGTAGTTTTAGACCCAAAGTGAGTATTTTCGATTTGTCATCTAACTACCACGTCTTTAGTGATTTAAGAAAAAACAAATTCTTTCTTATAAATAATTATGTTACATTATTTAACCACAATGGCTCGGCGACCCAATGAGGATCTAAGCGTCTGATACTAGAAAACGTCATTCTCCTTTAATTCATTAATAATTCACGTTTACCTTCTTCTTTTCTTCCTCAACGTGTTACCAATCCATGCTGAGAATAAGTCTCTTCGATTGCACTCCACTTCCGACGGTCTTGGGCTTTTCTCATCCAGGTTATTCCCTATACCCAAACTAGACCATCAGTTCATCTTTTTAGGCCACCAGTAATCTCTGACATTAGATATGGCCCACGTACTTGAACTTCCTTATTACCACAAAGCACGCTATATCGGAAAAATCTACCTAATATGCTTTGATTAGTAATAACCAAGTAATTATTTATTTAAGACACTACATTAAGAAGAAAAAAAACAACAGTAAAATCTTATTCTAAAACTTAAAGATAAAAAAATTGTCCCAAATCGCCGCCAATAGGGAGGGGGCCCAGAAGGCTGGCAGCATTGCCACGTTGGATGGCAATGCTGATTCTTTGGGCAAAGTATTGCCCAGCCTTCTGGTCACGGGAGGCCTCTATAAGGCGCTTTGATTAGAATTTTTTTACTTAAGTTATTGTTTTACTTACAGATTTAGAAGTAGAGCAAAAGAAATATCCAGGGAATGGCACGACCGGCCCTTGTCTCCTATGGACAGCGCCGTGTACTGGACCGAGTACGCCGTGCGGCACCCGCGCTCCACCCTGAGGGTATCGGCCGTCGGCATGCCGCAGTACCAGCTCATGGGGCTGGATATAGTCTTTGTTATCATCTGTCTGTTCTTAGCGCTTATTTTTTTGATCAAATACTTAGTTTTCAGGAGAAGGAAAAGTAAATCCAAATCGGAATAAGTACCTATTAAATAGGTATTAATATTAAGTTAATAAAAAAACAAAACTAGATTAAGTCATGACCATGACGTCAAGTCAAAGCGTCGTCAATGTTACTCAGCAATTTTTCTTTAGGTTTAAATTTTTAAGCGTCATCATGACATTGCTAATAGCAACTGTGTTAAATATTGTTTTGATATTATCGTATCTTCACGACGCAAAGACGTGCGAATCTTTAATTTTCATAATTCTCAATAATTCACTTGTTATAAGTTTGTTAAGTAAGTTGTTACGTGAACAGTTTGTTACTGTTTATGGTGAATTCATACAAATTATAACTTTAACTAATCGAATAAAAAAACATTCGCATATTTTTAACTACATGTGCCTGTTTGCCTAAATAAACACCCAGGGGTGCAATTTTTGAATCTCACCAGGTGACTAGAGCTCACCAAAATGGCCGAATCTCTATGAAAAACGGCTATTTTGGTGAGCTTTAGTTACCCGGTGAGATTCAAATGCAATTTTGGAATCTCAACAGGTGACTAAAGCTCACCAAAATCGCCGCATTTCTATGAAAAACGGCAATTTTGGCGAGCTTTAATCACCCGGTGAGATTCAAAAGTCGCACTCCAGAGCAGCAAAACTTCACTATTATCATTAATTTAAACCGTGTTCCAATTAAGCTGTATAGATATGATGCAGGTTACATTTAAAATTATATGTAGCTATTGATGTAATGTTTGTTACTTTTTTAAGCAATTAAATAAAATAAGTTGCATCGGTGCCTTTTATTCTTGTCTTTATTGAACCATGTTTTTGGTATCTTCAATCCGTCATTCACATAGGCAAATATTTTAACTACATTCATTGTCGAATTTATTTTTAATTATATTACATACATGCCTTTTAGATTATTATATGTATACTCGTAAAGTTGTATGCTTTTCTAATTATAGTAAAAGTAAACAAACAGTACGCGACACAATGCAAACATTCAAATCAATTGACTTAAGGATTCTCTTTACAGGCGAGCTACAGATAGTGATTTTAGTCATCAACGAATGAGCATAACATGTTATGCTTATTTGTATATAGACGGCTTAAAATAAAACAACGTGGTGTTTTTTTACTTATAAAAACCTACTGCAATGTAGTCAGTCTGGTTCGAGAGCGGCGGACAGAACCCGCGTGTTGAGCTCCAGTATTTTTCCGTCCTTCATCGCGCACGATGACGTCAACCTTGAAATTCATACTACTATTCCTCACTCTATCCAACGCTGTTGAAACTCTAAACATTCTAGGTATATTTCCTTATCATGGAACAAGCCACTTCCTAGTATTCGGCGTGTATTTACGAGAACTAGCTAACAGAGGACATAATGTCACTGTCATATCACACTTCCCACAGAAGAACCGGCTTGCCAATTACCACGACATCAGCTTAGCGGGCACCTTAGAAGTTCTCAAAGATGAAATGCCAGTTGAAAAGTCTTACGGAAGTATCTTTAATATGGCTTTGTTATTAACGTTAGATGGAAAAGAAAATTGTGAAGTGATGGTGAAAAATAAACATGTGCAAAGTTTAGTTTATTCAAAAATTAAGTACGACGTGGTAGTTGTCGAACAGTTTAACAGTGATTGTGCTTTAGGTATAGCATACAAATTAAAAGCTCCTGTGGTCGGGCTGACGTCTCACGTGCTAATGCCTTGGCACTATCAGCGGATAGGTGTGCCTTATAATACAGCCTATGTACCATTCCACTTCCTAGAAGGTGGCACTAAGCCCTCGCTTTACCAACGAATTGAAAGAATTTTATTCGACGTGTACTTTAGAGCACTTTACTATTTTGTTACTCAAAGAAGCGATCAAAACACCTTAGCTCAATATTTCGATGACATTCCACCCTTAGAGCAATTGGCCAGAGAAATGAAATTCCTGCTCGTGTACCATAACTTCATACTAACTGGTTCACGGCTGTTTCCTGCTAATGTGATAGAAGTGGGTGGCTATCACGTTTCGAAAGCCAAATCTCTAAATGGAGTAAGTTTTACGCAATTCATTAAGCCAAATTTCAAAGCCGGTATTGACCTCAGCAAATATTAGTCTTTTACTTTTTTTCTCCCAGACACTGAAGACCTTCATAGATGAAGCTGAGCATGGTTTGATATACATAAGTTTTGGATCAGAAATCGATCCCTCTTCTTTGTCAACTGAGAAGCTGCAAGCAGTTTTACAAGTAATTACGGAACTGCCACAAAGATTTATTTGGAAGTGGAACAACAAGAATTTACTCATCGCTCAAAATAAACTGTACACCGACAGTTGGTTGCCTCAGGTTGATATTTTAGGTAAGCAATTGTTTTCTACACTAAAACGTACAAAATTTAACGTACCTATGGCAGTAGAGCAGTTTTCTTGTTAGTAAACAAACGACCGCTTGAATCAGTGATAAAGTACCTTGCTTATTACTATGCTGGAAGTCTCGTATTTGATTCGCTGTGAGGTATATGTTTGGAAAAGTACTATTGGTTATTGAGTCTAGGTTTCCTAGGCCCTGGGTAGGTGGTTACTAGAAACCTAGCAGCTAGTTTGAGGTCTAAGAGAGTCCTTATCTGAGTCTGCGTCTGTGCCCTAACAATAGTCTTAGATAAGTGGTAGCACATTTCTTATCAGTAAGTGTGTCTAATTTTTAACAGGCCATCCAAAGACATTGGCATTTTTTTCTCATGCTGGCATGGGTGGAACAACTGAGGCCATACATTTCGGCATCCCAATCGTAGCAATGCCGGTGCTAGGCGACCAACCAGCCAACGGAGCTGCTATAGAAGAGAGTGGACTAGGCGTGCAGGTTCAAATAAGGGATTTGAGTAAAGAAAATCTTCTGGCTGCTTTCCGAAAAGTTTTGGATCCAAAGTAAGCTTCCTTTAAAATAAAGACTGGTTTCTTTGCAAGAGGTTAAATTAAAATCTGTTATAATTTTATTATTTTTTGCTTCAGGTTCCGAGAACGAGTAAAGCAGATCTCAAGAGCCTGGCACGATCGCCCAATGCCACCTCTCGACGCAGCCGTTTACTGGACAGAGTTCGCCGCTCATCACTCAAATTTCACGTTCCGGACAGCAGCAGCTGATATCCCTCTATACCAACATGTCTATTTAGACGTCATTGGTGTGCTAGCTATCTTCCTGATTATTATGGTAGCAACGTTTAGACTATCATTGGGACTTTGTCGAACAAAATCGAATGTTAATACTAGTGTAAAGAAGGTGAATAATAAATTTAAACGTTCATAATGATGATATAATGGTGTCAAACTATATTGGTTTTCAAAGAACAGTTGTACCTACGAAAATGAAAATGAAAATGAAAATGAAAATGAAAATGAAAAATTTATTTTGCAAGTAGGCCATATAGGCTCTTTTACATGTCTGAATCTACTAGCGCTTCGGAAAATGGAAGAATCTGCTGAGAAGAAACGCCGCAAGAAACTCAGCAGTTTATCTTTTTTTTTTCTTCTCCTTTCAAAACAAGATTACAGAGTAAAATACACAATCATAACGATAGTTCACATAAAGTGTGAGAAAAAAAAAAAGATAATAAATAGCACAGCAAGCTTTAAGCATATTGAACGAACTGGCACTAGTACAGATTGACCAAGAGATGTATAGGGTCCCCAGGTCAAAGAAATTAGAATCAGGATGTATGTGGTCCCTGATCAAATACTTAGTCTAAATAACTTAGAGATGTATAGTCTCTAAGGGTCAAAACAAATTAATTACCTTAATCTATGCTTAGCAGAGGTGTAAAACGCCCCCACGATCAAATTGTACAATATTACTTGGAGATGTATAGTCTCCGAATGTCAAAAGAATATAAGAATAAAAATATTCATGTCAAAAAAAAAATTGGTGAAAATCCAACAAAATCAGTAATATAACAATAACAACTCAATATATATCTATATTTAGTTATATATATAAATATAAATAAATAGACAACACGATGAAGTCGCATCTCAGTTTTCATGTTGTACTCGTATAGTTTGCTTTATACTTGATGTTAATTGCAATTAGTCAAATAAATACCTAACTGTTTATCATACCTTCATTTACGTATTTGAATTTGTTGCGGTTTTAAGTAACAATAAAAATAAAAGTATAACGTTTTGCCTAACTTTACCACTAATGCAAAAGTTAGGCAAAATAAAATGCATGAAAATATGTCAGCCGAATAATTAGATTACCTACTACTCTCCGTCTTTTATGGTAGACGAGTAATCATTAGCGACATGCCAATAATGTGGCTGATCCATAAATGAATATAAGTAGGTATGTTCAAAGTATTTCGTAATGTAATTTTGTATTTCCTTGCGAATTAAGTTACATTAATCAATTTAAAAATTCAAGACTCTTTATCTTTTTTAAATAGGTAAGGTATGTAACCCTCGGAATCAAAGTAATCCCAGTTTGTCATAGAGATAAATTATACTATCATGTAGGATATCGTAGGGTCACTCAATGCGTTCGGGTCCAGCATACAGTCAATGTCCGGGACGGGCGTCGGACAGGGAGGTCGACTTCGACGGCTCGGCTCGTTCGAATTAAAACAATGGACTGTATTGGTGTTCTTCTTTTATTGATTCCTTTTCCTGGTTCTTGTTCTAGGCTGGTTCGCTGGATCCGCTGCTCTGACACCGCTGACCTCGATTGCTGGCCTGGCCCGTTTATATTCCCATTTTACTGGGCTGGCCTAGCGGGTGTAGCGCCGCGGATCGAGCGTCCCGGCCAATCAGAGGCCGACTTTTTCGTTCGGTTTTCGGTCAAGTGTGATCCGTCGGGGCCTCTGATTGGCCTAAAATCCAAAAATGTAGCCGCTCCCATTGGTCGGTTCGGGGTGGGTTTCCGACTAAATTGTTGGATCTTTTCTTTATCATTTTCGCATATTTTGCTTTATTTAGCAAGATCTAGAGGGCGAGCCGGGTTCATTCTTAGTGGAATAGCCACGCTATTCGTTCTGGCTGTTTAAGCTGCGCCTCTTTACATTCATTCTTATTCCTAAAACGTGATTATGCTAATTTTTATGTACATTTTCCAATAAGAATCTAATTTTTTACATCTAAATCGCCTCTGCGATCTGTTTTCCGAGGACCGCGGGTAATAATTTACAAGGTTCGGATCGTCCCGCGGTCCTCCTTCGTATATGGCCCTCATTGGCCTCATATAATTAGGATTTAAGGATTTATTTATTAATTTTCAACTTAATCTAAGTACAATCAATGTTATCCCTAAGTCAGTCGGCTTAGGTCTTGCTGTCCGTTACACTCTCCCCCCGGCCGACATCCGCAGGGGAGGCCTCTTCCTTGCCTCGTAGGACAGCAAGCCTGGTCGTCGGGCGCCGAAAAACTCCTCCTTTCGTTCTGACATCTGCGCTCCGCACGCCGCCATCCGTATAAGTTCCAATGTAAGTTCCGTCGGGATCTTTCGACATTTGTTGATGAATTGTAGCACCCGTGCGGTCGTCCGGATGAGCCGTTCGTAACTGGAAAATCGCTCCATCTTTGGAAGGTGCGCGAAGCCATCCCTCTCTTCAGCACTCTTCACATGCCCGCACGTTTCCATCTCCTCCGGTTCTTCACCGGGCGGCTCCTGCGGCCACTGCTCCTCGCCTAATTGTAGGAAGGCCGGCCCGGTGAACCATCTGTCTGCCTCGTTCACTCTCCTGGCTCCGTCGGCGCGCGTAGCGTCGTCGGCGGGATTCTCTTTCGTCGGCACCCATCTCCACTGGTGCGGTTCCGTCAGTTCGCTGATTTCGCCCAGCCTATGCGCTACGAAAGGCGTGTATCGTCTCGCATCGTTCCTTATCCAGTGGAGGACGGTCCTGGCGTCGGTCCAAAACACGGTTTCCCCGATGTTTATTCTGTGTTCCTTCTTGATGCTGTCCGCCATCCGGGCTCCGATGACGGCAGCTTGTAACTCCAGTCGCGGAATGCTCTGCGTCTTGAGAGGTGCAACCCTTGCCTTCCCGGCCACGAGCGCTGTGGACACCGCTCCGTCCGAGTGCGTAGAGCGTAGGTAGGCTGCTACGGCGTATGCGCTGGAGCTGCCGTCTACGAATATGTGTAGACTGCGAGCCGCTCCCCCCGTATCGTAGCTCCGGGGCAGGCGTAGAGCCGCTACGGCGCGTAGACCCTGTGTCCATTTCTCGAATTCCACGCCGTCCTCTTCGTCTAGCGGTGCATCCCTCATTTTTCGTTCTACGCCTCGTAGGCGTTGTAGCGCCGTCGCGTAGCTCGCAGGTACTACGGCGGCGTCGCTCCTCCACGGCAGCCCCACCTCGTAGTGGTCTCCGCGGAACTCGACGGTGTCGTTGAAGATCTGCTGGGCTCGTTCGTCCGCCGGCCGTTGCTTCGTAGCCAGCGATACCCCCAGCGCGTCGATCTCGAAGTGTCGTTTCACCAGCTTCTCGATGTCGTCGTCACGCACGTTGTATGCATAATGCGTGACCTCGTCTTGATCGTTCCGTGTCAAGGCTCTGGGTACTGTCCCGAAGATTACCCAGCCTAGTTCGGTTTTGACTGCCGCCGGTTCTGACCGCTTGCCCGTTTTCGCTTCCTGGGCGAGCATAAGTGGCCAGTTGTCCGTCCCGATCAGCAGTCGCGGCGTAGCAGCGTCGTAGCACGCCTCCTTCAGGTCGCGCAGGTGCTTATACTTCGTAACGCTTTGCCCCAGCTGTTGAGTGTGCAGCCGGAGATCCTCGACTGTTCGAGCGGCGATTGTATGGGCTCCGCCTTGTCCTTGGACGACTATGTTCACGCGCCGACTGTTCGGTTGCTCCTTGACGGCGCTGATTCCGCGGACTTGCATAGGCGCGTTGGGGCCCACGGCTCCAATCGTCCGGGCGAGGTCCTCGTCGATCATCGTCACCGTAGATCCATCGTCCAGTAACGCGTAGGTATCCACGTGACCGTTCGGTCCCTTCACCCTTATTGGGCACATCTTCAGCCATACTCGGTCACTGGTCTTGCTGGTTCGAGCAGTAGTGACGTACTCCTTTTCCGCGGCTGGCGCGGGTTCAGGTGAGGGCGGCGTAGCTGGGCGCGGCGCTTGGATCGGCGCCGTCCCTTGAGGCGGTTCCCGCCCCGGGTGGGACTGCAGCGTTGTAGCCGCACGGTTCGCGTGCAGCAGCGGGTGATGCGGGTGGCGGCAATCGTCGATCCCGCACAGTCGGGCGCGGCAGTTCTCGCGCCGGTGCTGCTTGTTCATGCACTTGAAGCAGACCCTGTTCTGTTTGGCCCACTCCCAGCGTCGGTCCACGTTCATTTGGCGCATTCTCCCACACTTAGGGACGTCATGGTCGCCCCCGCAGCATAGGCATTGTCCTTTGTGTTCGGCGTTCGTAGCGGCGGCGTAGACAGGCCGCGGCGTTCCCCATTTCGTGGGGGCTCGGGGCTTCAGGCTTTCCCTCTTGACCGGCGACGGGGTTCCCAATGACGTCATCGCCGCTCCGCCTGAAGCGAAAGTGTAGCGCAGGGCTCGATCCGCCTCGCGCATCATGAATTTCGAGAGCACGCAGATCTCTGGTTCGACAGCGGCGGTTTGTTCCGATGCGTAGTCGCAGAAACGAGAGCGTAGATGCGGGCTCATCTTGTCCAGTGCTTCTCGGGCCAGCAACGGGTTGTACAGATATCCCCGATGATCCACCGTAGAAAGCACGCAGACTATGTTCTGTAGCTTGACTGCGAACGCGTTCAATTCAGCAGCCGATGTTCCCAGGCGCGGCAGCTTCTTGAGATCATCCAGCGCCTTGTCCACGATGACCTCAGGTCGTCCGTAGCACTGACGCAGCGTCCGCATAATCTGGTCCGGATCCGCAGCAGTGTGCAACAGGGCCGCGACGGATTCTCGGGCGACGCCTCGTAGACAAGTTCGTAGACGTGCTACGTTCTCCGTAGGTGAGAAGTTGTAGGCCTTCGTAGAGTCCTTGTAAGCCGCCTGGAACGGTAGCCATTCACCCGCAGCTCCGCTGAACGTTGGTAGCTCGTACACCTGCCTCGGCGGCGGCCGCAGTCGCGTCATTCGTTCCAATGTTTCCGCTAATTTTTCAATCCCGCGGTATCCGGTTGCGCTGCGGTCGCGGGTGGGCGTCGTCGGCGAACGGGCCCTGCCCTTGCGTTCAGTTTGCGGGAGTTCATCCTTCCGCTTCGCGTCGGCTTGAGGTTCCGGTTTGTCTTGAGCGCCGCGACGTCTGTTCTCGGCGGCGTCGTCAGGGCACTTCTGGAACCAATCGCTGATGCGTCTGTCTTGCTCTAGCTTGTGATGCGGTGCAATAATGCTCCCAGCCTGAGAGCCTTCTGCTTCAATTGTTTCAATCTGCCTGGCCAGCTTGTTCTTCACCAGCGCCTTTGAAAGCTCCAATTCTTGTTTCTGGATTTTCAGCAGCTCCTCCTCCGCCTCTCGTTCCGCGAGACGGATCCTAGAGATGGTGTTGTTCGAACACCTCGATAGGGCCGGTGATCTTCTCTGGTCAGCATACACTGCAGGCTGAATGGTGCGCACGTCGACTTCAAAGGCCACGGACGCTCTTACTGGCCGCTCCTGTTCCATAAGCGCGGCCCAATCAGAGCGCTCGGTTGCCGGTTCCTCCTGCGTGATCGCGTCGATGTGCTCCGTAGGTTCGCCGAGGCCGTGCCCAAAGGGCGGGGGGGGCACTCCGTCTGCCCGCATAATCGGCGGGAAGTACACGTCGCGACGCGGCGCGCCGGTGCCGCGGTCGATCTCGCGGGGCGCGGCTCTAGTCACCGCCCGCGTCGGCGCGATTGCGGGTGAGACGAGATCGCGATTGACGATACGGTCGAGTTGCCTCTGCCACTGATCGTCAGCCCGCTCCTCTGGGTCCATGCCGGCATGGGTTACCCGGGCGGGGTTCGGTTCGGCAGCGCTCGGGCGCGCTATGTTCGCGGTCCGTTCGGCGGCGGCGGCTCGGTCGGCGGCGGTGACTTGCTGGTTCGGGTTCGCAGGCCGTTGCTCCTCCTCCCGGTCGCCGTGGGAACGTGTGATGACCATGATGACGTAGTCCACTTGATCCGGATCAGCGGCGTCCGGATGATCCGGCTCGAAGGACCAAGACTCTGTCCGGGACGGGCGTCGGACAGGGAGGTCGACTTCGACGGCTCGGCTCGTTCGAATTAAAACAATGGACTGTATTGGTGTTCTTCTTTTATTGATTCCTTTTCCTGGTTCTTGTTCTAGGCTGGTTCGCTGGATCCGCTGCTCTGACACCGCTGACCTCGATTGCTGGCCTGGCCCGTTTATATTCCCATTTTACTGGGCTGGCCTAGCGGGTGTAGCGCCGCGGATCGAGCGTCCCGGCCAATCAGAGGCCGACTTTTTCGTTCGGTTTTCGGTCAAGTGTGATCCGTCGGGGCCTCTGATTGGCCTAAAATCCAAAAATGTAGCCGCTCCCATTGGTCGGTTCGGGGTGGGTTTCCGACTAAATTGTTGGATCTTTTCTTTATCATTTTCGCATATTTTGCTTTATTTAGCAAGATCTAGAGGGCGAGCCGGGTTCATTCTTAGTGGAATAGCCACGCTATTCGTTCTGGCTGTTTAAGCTGCGCCTCTTTACATTCATTCTTATTCCTAAAACGTGATTATGCTAATTTTTATGTACATTTTCCAATAAGAATCTAATTTTTTACATCTAAATCGCCTCTGCGATCTGTTTTCCGAGGACCGCGGGTAATAATTTACAAGGTTCGGATCGTCCCGCGGTCCTCCTTCGTATATGGCCCTCATTGGCCTCATATAATTAGGATTTAAGGATTTATTTATTAATTTTCAACTTAATCTAAGTACAATCAATGTTATCCCTAAGTCAGTCGGCTTAGGTCTTGCTGTCCGTTACAGTCAATGCGAGTTATTTCATTTTGAAAAATATCCTTAACCTATTTTACCCAGAACGCATCTAATCTAGTTAAGTATTTAAAAGTTTGTACACAAACAGACCACTTGAATAAGGATAATTTTATATAATTCCATTAAGAACTTACGGTTTTTCATTATAATTTTTGCAGTAAGTAAAAAGACGTTAGAAAAATTTCATTAAATGTATAATGTGGTTTAGCTTCCAAACAAATTAACACCCTCCCATTATCCTGTGTCCAAAGTAATTGCAATTATTTGTCATATTAAAGATTTAACTTACCGCAAAAAAGCTCCTGTCTCTACAGTCTCTATTAAAGTTTTGTTGAAGATGATTTTTTCTCACTGAATAGGTATATGTGCTTTACCATTCCGTCCAAATACCTTATACAAATTGTAACACTGAAAACTAAGGAACCACGCACAATATATTTAAATTGATAATAATAACAATTCAATGATTCGATTAGCAACGTCACAATGATGACGCATCTATATGCGTATAAAACTATTATTATACCCATAGAAAAACGCTGAGTGACAGTGACAATATTGTTTTACTCTTTGTCATTCCTCAATTAAGTTTATTAATATTATTAAGTATTCCGCTTTTGATTTAGTTTTCTTTCTCCGTAGTATTATTTATGGTAAAGGTAAACCAAAGCTCTACGAACTGACAAAATTAAATGATAATGAAGACTATATCCAGCCCCATGACTCATGAGGCATGCCGACGGCCGGTATCCTCAGGATGGAGCGCGGGTGCCGCACGGCGTACTCGGTCCAGTACACATCGGCGTCCATGGGAGACAAGGGCCGGTCGTGCCATTCCAAGAAAATATCCAGATATTTCTGAATATTTTTTTTTGTAGTGGTAACTAAGGATTAAGACCTTATTTTCCTCCTGATAAGAACAAAAAGTGACACATTTAAATAAAGTAAGTAGGTAGTATCTTTCTTATAATTAATAGACCAATTATACTGATTTCACCTAAATCGTTACACACACGTAGCATCAATACCTAGCCGATGTATCAGTATACGGGTTTGTCATGTTAAGGCCGTTGTTTGTGGTTATTCAGTAAAAAACATTTGCATGTATATGAAAAGCTTTATAATTATGTCGTAACTAAGTAATTAGAAAATCACAATTGAATATGTAAAATGAATAGCTAATTCTAATTCTAAGGGAACCAAGACAACTAGACTCCATAACATCATGTCATGATCACGCACGTTTAGATTTCTTGCTCAGCTTTTTTTCACTAATTTTAGCATTCGATTTTGTTTGACAAACTCCCAATGATAGTCTAAACGTTGCTACCACAATAATCAGAAAGATAGCTAGCACACAGATGACGTCTAAATAGAAATGTTGGTATAATGGGGTATCAGCTGCTGCTGTTCGGAATGTGAAGTTTGAGTGACGAGCAGCGAACTCTGTCCAGTAAACGGCCGCGTCGAGAGGTGGCATTGGGCGATCGTGCCAGGCTCTTGAGATTTGCTTTACTCGCTCTCGGAACCTGAAGCAAAAAATAATAAAGTTAACACAGATTTTAACTTAACCTCTTGGTTGCAAAGAAACCAGTCTTTATTTTAAAGGGAGCTTACTTTGGATCCAAAACTTTTCGGAAAGCAGCCAGAAGATTATCTTTATTCAAATCCCTTATTTGAACCTGCACGCCTAGTCCACTCTCTTCTATGGCAGCTCCGTTGGCTGGCTGGTCGCCTAGCACCGGCATTGCTACGATTGGGACACCGAAATGTATAGCCTCAGTTGTTCCACCCATGCCAGCATGAGAAAAAAATGCCAATGTATTTGGATGACCTGTTGATGAAAAAAAATGCATAGACTTAATAATAAACACATAATAAAAGGATTACTACTAGGATTCGCTACAGAGCGAGCATCTACCCTGAGTCCAAAAAAATCTAGAGCCGAGAACAATTAGGATATCGCTTAGGAAGGTACTACCTAATGTCCAAAAACTTAGCCAACCGGGTGTCGAACCCGGGAATACTTCTGCCACAGTATCTGTCAGTAAGTAATGCGGTCGCTAATAATTTAAACATCGATATGAAAAGACAATTTAAACAAGTAATCATAACACAAGCAGCTTTAGGTGCTTAATTTGGGACTTGGTCAATTGATGTCCCAAAATATTTATTTATATAATCATTCCTTAAATTTTCTTACGAAAAGAAATTCTTACCTAAAATATCAACCTGAGGCAACCAACTGTCGGTATAAAGTTTATTCTGAGCGTTTAATAAAGTCTTGCTGTTCCACTTCCAAATAAATCTTTGGGGCAATTCAGACATGACCTCTAAAATTGCTTGCACCCTCTCAGTAGACAAAGAAGAGGGGCTGATTACTGATCCAAAACTTATGTATATCACTCCATGCTTAGCTTCATCAATAAACGTTTTCAATGTCTGTAAGAACAAGAAAAAGAGATTAGGAAGCATTCATCATAGTAATTTATTTATAAAATTAAATATTACATAGCTTATCTATTAATTATCTACAGCGTAAGCCGTCAGCCTAGGAAATGAACTATGTGCAACTTACTCCATTTAAAGACTTTGCTTTAGAAACGTGATAGCCACCCACTTCTATCACATTAGCAGGAAACAGCCGTGAACCAGTTAGTACGAAGCTATGGTACACGAGCAGGAATTTCATTTCTCTAGCCAATTGCTCTAAGGGTGGAATGTCATCGAAATATTGAGCTAAGGCTTTCTGATCACTTCTTTGAGTAACAAAATAGTAAAGTGCTCTAAAATACACGTCGAATAAGATTCTTTCAATTCGTTGGTAGAGGGAGGGCTTAGTGCCACCTTCTAGGAAGTGAAATGGTACATAGGCTGTATTATACGGAATACCTAGCCGCTGATAATGCCAAGGCATTAGTATGTGGGACATTAACCCGACCACAGGAGCCTTCAATTTGTATGCTATACCTAAAGCACAATCACTGTTAAACTGTTCGACAACCACAACATCAAACTTAGTTTTCGAATAAACTAAACGTTGCACATGTTTGTTTTTCACCATCACTTCACAATTTTCTTTTCCAGTAAAAGTTAAGAATAAAGCAGTATTAATAATACTTCTGTACGACTTCTCAATTGGCATTTCATCTTTGAGAACTTCGATGGTGCCCGCTAAACTGATGTCGTGGTAATTGGCGGGCGGGTTCTTATGCGGGAAGTGCGATATTACGGTGACGTTATGTCCTCTTTCAGCTAATTCTCGTAAGTACACGCGAAATACTAGGAAGTGGCTGGTTCCGTGGTAAGGAAATATGCCTAGAATGTTCAGAGATCTAACGGTACTCGTTAGAATGAGGAATAATAAAGTGAATGCCAAGTTCATCGTGCGCGTCGAAGGCCGGTGCACCGGGGAACTTGAGACGCGGGCTGTTTGTGTCGCTCTCGGACCAAACTGACTACATTACAGCAGGTATAAGAGGTGATTAAGTAACGCTATGTTATGCTTCCTTGACGACCACATAAAAACTTAAGTGAGGGACTGTCGAATAACGAAACTGAATCATACAATGCACACTACATTAATCTTAAAAGCAGATGCTCGAGTAGGAAAATACCTAGGGACTCGATTTTATTAATGTATGTCTATCAGTCTGGATGGTTGGCACGACACACCGCGAGTTGCTTTGTCGCACAGTGTTTCTTTGATAACTATCCCAGTAGAAGAGAGATGCACTGATAGACACGCGAGGAAATGAGCCGGCGTGCTAGCCTGTTCTTATAATGACTGTGGAGTAATAAGTTGTTCTTGTTAAGAGTTTCAGCTGTCAGTTACCTATATCGAAGCATTGCAGACCTTTCTAGCAAACCGTAGACTATTACACGTTTAAAAAGAAAATCGTTCCAATCACAAAAATGTGACACGTCAGAGAAGATGACTTTTACAGTGTCATGTAACCCAGTGTATTTTTAAGACGTCTGTGCTTACTTTCCACCACTAACCATGGAGATACAGGATACACGATACTCGACAAAAATTCAATAGACGACATGACAAAAGTAAAAAATGCTTCTGCATACGAAAAATATCTAGATCCAACCATACCAAGGTAACTTCTCAAAGTACCTCTAAATCCTAACAATTCTGTTCTTTTCATTAAGAAACCTGTTTATGAAAAGAGCAGTCTGTTTGTTAATCACCTATTTTAAATCTTAAATTTCCCTTATGTTCAACTTTCTGTTTAGTACATGACATACACCATCACCTTGCACCTCCTCTGAACCAAAACAAACTGATCAAAAATGGCATGTTGCTGCAAACCGGGAAAATGTGAGTTCATTCATACCTCGTAGGTAATAATTGCTTATTTACGTACCTGTGGCCATGGCCGCCCTATTAGGGCCATTGAGAACTTTGCTATTGCGCAATAGTAGGTACTTACAAGTTAATACTTATTAGGTTCTTTTAACATGTCTATTGGCAACTGTCTGCTTTACTTACGAGTAGGTATGTATGCGATTAAGATGAGATTGTGCAGATAAAACGCAGCGTTAATCTTGAATTGCAGCGGACAAATCGTCTGCGAGTTGCTTAGGACGATGTGATCTGCCAAAGCACCGATGCCTGGAAAAGGAAGACGTGAAGCCAGGGCCCGTGCCCAAGCACATGGGCTGGCTGTACACCGCTAAACACTCTCCAGAGCATCAGGTGAGACACATTAGCGTAGGGGATTTTGTCTGGGGGGAGGGGGGCAGGCAGCCGTGAGCCGTCCAGCTGTTTTAACCAGTCATTAAATGAGACATCAATTTCTCAAAGGTGGTTATTTTTCTAAAATATAGGTAGATATAGGCCATAACTTAGATAGGTACTTCCCTACTTATTTTCCGTTCTGTTCACTTGTCGTCATGCTAATATGAATTACCTACCTAACCTTTAAGACAATAAGAATCACACTTCATTTCCTTCTCACGTTTTTCTTTGTGGAGGGACAATTCCCAAGCAGTCCTCCCGGAGTACAGATACAATGGCTGACACAGCGGTTGAGGAAATGAAGCGTTTAGTGACTAAGTAGGTATTTATATGGTAGGTACTTATTTCATTTTCAGCTACGATGCGGTTGGCGCCCTGGTCACATCTCGTGCTCAGTCCTTCGGAAGATAGAACAGCATGCATGTATGAAAACCAACTGCCCTACCTGCTGCCCCTCTGTATGCTCGAGGCCGCCGTGCTCCCGTCCTTGCTCTAGATCCTGCTCGAAATGCTGCGTGCCTCCCAAATGCCTCTCCGTGTGCCCTTCAACGCCCTCCTGTTGCAAGCCCGCCCCCGGTCTGCCGCTCATCAGGATCATCAGGCATAACGGACAGTACCAAATATGCACTAAACCTTCAGATGTCAGCAACGCTCCGTCAGGACCGTACCCTCTTAAATATGTACTGGATACAGACGAAGATGAACCAAGAACTGGTAAATCCGCAAAGTACAGCGTGGAAGCTAAATTCAACGACTATCTTTTTGATTACACAAGCTCACAAGCGTCCTTCGTGCTTGATTTCACACCACCAACGACCAGCTGTTACAAACCGTGCGGTAAGAAAAGTATAATTTGCATGACATGCCAGGGCGGCTGCGCATGGCCTCCTTGCCAGACGGAATCGGCTCCGAGTATTGCGAGCGAAAAAACTAACCCCAGAAGTCGTTCGCCCGCAGCGAAAAGGTCAAAATAATTTCAATATTTTCTTTAATTTTTGTGTTAGTAATTATCTTACAGTACCTTGCATCGATACTGATACACTAAGACGACTCATAATAAAGTTAACTTTTAGTTCCTGTTTTATTTTTTTCTAATTACATGATGAAATCAGCTGTAAGTAGGTACCTATTTATATTGTTATAGCAGCCAATATTTGCGAGAATTTCAAGTAACCACCTATTAAGGTTCTAAAGATGCAACCCTATGACGGCAGGACAGACAGACAACGGACGCTTAGTAACTGGGTCTTACTGGCAACCTTTGGGTACGGAACCCTAAAAGTGAAACATGGTTTATATTGAAATTGCATATCATGCTTAATATTTTCATTATCTATGAATAATTTTCATGCAAAAATGTGACACAACTTCATTCATTTATTGGAAAGTCAAAAGACATTAATACATTAACAATATTTATTAGCCTTCATTGAAGACGATAAACTCTAACAAAAAATACAATAATTAAATTTGTATTATAAGGTGTGCTACACTACAATTTGTCAGCAAAGCCATACAGCACATTAGCTAGGATTGCCGGATTTTTGAGCTAATGCCAGCATATTCTCATTGGCAATCATTTGGAATTCATGGAACCTCTGTGATACTCTCTGGTTTGTCCGTAGGTATTTCTCCATGCAATTCAGGGTACATTTGTCCTGCAAAAGAACACATCTGATCAGGTCTTGTTGCAAGACAACCTAAAAATGTTATGGTTTTGCAGAAAACAACCAGAGATATATATTTCGTTAATTTTACTGTCAAAGTACTAATAGCAAGCAATAAACTAAATTTATTAATTTCATTTTATTTATTTAGTAGAAGATCCGAACTTACATCGACCTTCACCGAGCTGATCATAGAATGAAGCATATTTTATAATAAATTTAGTATTTTAGAAAGTATATTAAAAATAAGACAGTGCGCATGCTCAGTATTTACACGACAGAGAATGACAGCAATACCGTAGTAAACAGTGACCATTATTTTGGAGCAACTGACAATTAAGTTGCAAAAAAAATATTAATTAAATACATAAAGATCAAATATCTTAAATATAATGCTAAAATAATGAACAATATGACATCAATTAAATAAATACATAAATATTTAAGTTTTACAACAATTAATTAAGAAATTGTCTATTCTCAAAAGGGATAGATAGATATGTCAACTTCATAGTGCATATTATTATATGTTTCTCATTCGACAAATGGCACTTGCTTTTACTTCCATCATTAACGGGCACTTATGTGTCTTTGACTGTACTGTCATTATTTTTAAATAAAAAATTTATCAAAACTCATTACATTAACACATTCAATGCTAGCAATACAATGTGTGCTCGCAGTGCCTGGTGAAAGTTCGAAACTTATGCACACAGTCAATGTGCACAGTCAGACACCCAGTGTTTTTTACCATTCAAAGTCAAAGTCAAAGTCAAAGTCAAAATATTTTATTCAGATTAGGCTTACAGGTAGCACTTACGAATGTCAAAAAATTTACCACCGGTTCGGAAAAACCTCTGATACCGGCAAGAAACTCAACGAGGTGTAATTTTTTTAAATAAATCAAAATTACAATGTTATTTTACATCTCAAATATTCAAAATTTTTACAATTTAACAATTTAACACAGCAGGTGTACAATCTTTGGGGCCAGGGATCGCCAATACAGTTAAAATTAAAAGTGACTATTACCTCAGAAGGCTTAATAGATCGCGAGGTGAAGTCGTGTATGCAGTCATTGAAGCAAAGCTCAGACAGTTTGTTGTACTGCACAAGGAAGTCCTTGAACTGTAAAACAGAGAACATGTAGATATATTACACAAAAGTATAAAAAATATGAACCTAAACAAGGTATGGCTTAGTGATGGAAATTTGTGTCATTATCTTAATTAAATGATTTATTTCCAGCAACGCAGACTCATTTACAATTGTTTCATTTTCACTGCAACTAGCATCAGAAGAGTATTCAAATTTGTACTACACAATTTTAACTTTACACATCACAGAACACTCACAGTACCATCTTGTATTTTTAAATCAGCTTCAACAGTTTTATTTAGACTGTAAATATGCCCAGTTACCATCAAGAATAGAATATTCTTAGCAACAAAAATTTAACTTGAAGCTATTGGTTTAAGGCCCAGCCACACCAGTTGCGAACACGGCTCCAATTAGCTTCATAGAGTTGCGTTACGCGTGCGTTAGACGCGTGACATTCGCGTATAGCAGCTCTACGAAGCGAGTTGGAGCCGAGTCACCTACGCGACGTATACGCGATCGGTGTAGTTAGGTCTTAAGAACATGAATATAACTTAACTGTCCTATGTACTGAAATTAAGCACTTAAATAAAACTATACTCGTGTAAAAAAAATCTAGCATACAAGATTTAACTTCCATCAATCAATCAATATGTAATGACCAACAAAAGTAGCTAAGAACCTCACATAAAAGCAATTTATTATACTCACAAATTTTTAACTAACGATAAGTTTATGAGTAGTCTTCAGTGTATAATTTTAAATTCTAAAAGTAAGACATTACCGTTTTAATTTGATCCGCTTCAGTCATTTCCGCCATTATATTCGAATAAAATGAGCGCTTGTAAAATTCAGTAGATTGTAAATGTAATTAAAAGCTCTTCTGCTTTATTCAATTCAAAAACAATCTACAATAAGTTAATATTTTTAACTGCAAAAATACTTCGATAATTTAAAAATGTTAGGTTATAGTGTTTTTTTTCGAAAGACGTCTTTCTAAAGGAAAGGAGTAAGTGAACATACATGGAATGGAAAACGAAATTGACAGAAAAAATGACATCCCCATTATACGGTTCAAATAATAACAAAAACTTTTTCCTTTGTAAAACTAATTTTAATTGCATTAAATAGCTGAAATGAATAATTTATAAGTAGAAATATAAAATATTTTGCGTAGTTATGACTCAAATTGGCTGTATGCTTCAATAAGCTTAAGTGTACATTCGAAAAAAAAAGTTGGCTGTGTTGCCAAGTTCTTATCTTCCCCTCAGATTTGGGAAAATTAAAACCAAAGAAAAACTCTTATTTATAGTAGACATTTTATGTACATTTAAGCCTTTGACAATTTAGCCACTGGACGTCGCAAGGCACGCATTCCCCTCTGCCAATGCATATGTCCTAAAACCGTGATTAAAATCATAACGGTTTATAAAAACCAGTTCGCCGCGATATCGTGTGTCATTTTGCTTTAGTCCGTATTGCGAAAGCGATCTCTGCAAAAATGGTTAATCGTGCTGTATTTACCTTCAAACGGCTATCAAAAACTTCAAATTTCACTAAAGACGGATTTTTTTATCTCACGTAAATAATTTTCTTCACAATTAATTTATTATTTACAACACCAAAAACATTTTAAATGAATAAGCTTTTTGACAGACATAACGTAAACATTTCAAAAATTGACATCATGGCATTCGTGGCAGTGTTGCCGACAGCATGTTGTGATTTTATTCGGATATCTCATCTGGAGACTTCCGATACTGCTTACAGTTTTCGGATTTTTCCTTTTGAGGTAAGGAACTCTGAAAATATAGTAACACTAGCAAACCGGGACTATAAAGTGTAATTCCAGGGCACGGGACAAGACACGTAATTCCAGGACAATCCTGAATTTCCCAGCCATCGGGCAACACTAGACCCGTCTCCCCCGCTAAAATTGGCAGAAAAAATTGTTAGGTGATAATACGGCTTGGCATCTCAATGTTAAATACTCAAAGATTTAAGCACGGGTTGCTGAGGTTCGGGTCCTTTTAGACGCCAAAGATTTTTCTTTGTATGGTCATTGCATATAGTTAAAATTAAATACCTAATTTAAATGTTCTACATTAAAAAATAGAAAATCCAAAGAAACGGTTACAAAAACATTTTAAAGATTATTTTATACATTTTTCACATTTATTTAAAAGAGTGATTCGCAATGAGAAAAGTCTGTGTGAAATTGTGTGGGAAGAGGGAAAATGATAATGATATCCAATTAGACTTGGTAAAGCGATTTGTGGAGCGAAGTCATTTCGCTTAATACGACTTTTGTCAGCGATGCATAATTTTGGTTCTCCAGTTTCCCAGAGACATTTAATGTATAACATCAGCATTTTAATATCATCATCTTTCATTATCATCAAATTTACTCATCATTAAAGACTTAGCTACGCTAAAAAATGGACTTAAGGCCTTTTTGCAAAAAATATAGCTGTATGGGCTTTAATCTTTTTGTCTTTCTCGGAGGGGATAAACTTAAAAACAGTGTGACCATATGTGGCAGGATCCTGCCTTTTTGGCAGGTTTAGCCCTTCATTTTGACTTCTGGCAGGATCGGTTGAAGTTTTCAAAATCTGGCAGTATCTGGCAGGATTGCAATATAAGCTGGCACGTTTGGCAGTATAGCCTTAGACTGGGTTCACAGTAAGCATTTGCGAGCGATAAAAACGCAAAAACGTGGCCATTGCCCAACCAGAGACAGCCATTGCCGCGTTTTTCCGTTTTTATCGCTCATAAACTCTTGTTATAAACCCAGTCTTAAAGGAGCTTAGCCATAAGAGTTTGGCTTTGGCAGGATTTGTCAGTTTTCTAGCCTAAGTAGGGCAGGATCTCTAATTTTAAGTTGGTCACACTGCTTAAAAAAAAACTGACAGCAGAGTTAAACTGACAGTAGCTCAAACGAGCAAGCTTCTGTTTTTCTAGAACAAATTTGTATATATTTAGTATAATGAACGAAAACGACGATGAACTCACTACTTTTTGTGATTCAGCGGTAATTTCCCTTTCGAATGATATATAATTTTCGTGTATTGGTGATATAAAGTTTTTTCCAATATTGTTGCAGGCTGCATTGGTGGAAGGTTGTAGACTGCCTGTTCGTATGCAAGGAGGCAACGATTGGCCTTTAGCAGAAATTATTAGCATTAAAGAGATCCGTGGTCAACGGGGCTACTACGTACACTATGTTGATTGTAAGTTATTTACTGAACTTTTGTACTAAGTATTTAAAAACAATATTTGTTTATGTTTGAAAAATACTTGATTAGCCGTCATTTACATTCTAATTAGTGTGACGAAGTGTTGTGTGATGTGTGGTGATATGCTTTTTGACTGTATTTCAAGTCTTAAAGGTTTAATTGATCTGCGTAAATCAGAAGTCACATTTGTATTTATTATTATTATTAGTATTGGTATATACCTATGTCTTGGTATACAGCCAGTATGTCCAGCTCTTGCCAGATGCAATGTGCACAAATATGGAGCAGAAAATAGCATTCAAGATGTGAGATTATATTGGGGGAGGGGTCCAGCGCCATCTCACTTCGAGGGATGAATGATAGTCTGAAATGATAATCTCACATCCACTTAATAATTCACAACACATCAGGTCAGCTTTAGTGGTTGAAATATGAAGAAAATTACATCAATATCAACCAAAGGACAATGTATGGAAAGTATGGAAAAATAAAATGGGTGAATTTGAGAAATAACACATATTTCCTAAAACTAGGTTGTTTTTAACAAAACCAATCTTTAGCAGAAATCTGATTATAGATCAGTTTTTGCAGAAGTAGATAAATTCAGTGGTATCCAAAATAATCTTTTTTTGACATGTAAATTTTTCGTTTACAGCTCTATCATTCTGAAGCGTTACCCCAAATCCTATATACATAATCCTGGTAATGATTTTTAAAGAGCTATCTAACAATAACTCAATGTTCTAGGTAAAAAAATCCCCCTGCTTTACACATAAATTTTTTTTTGCAAGTTTGGTCTGTTTGAGGTATGGATAGCTATATGTGTGCAAAATTTCACCTTTGTAAATTTTATACATTGCAAGAAAAAATGAGTGTAACATGCAGACAGACAGACATACGGAAACTATGAGGGATCCTATTTTGACAACAAAGCTGTAACAAAATATAGAGTAAATCTTATGTACATAGGAAAGAGTTTCTCCAAATCTTAGTAAATCTCTAAATAGCTTATGACTGTAATAAAACCTCAATTAATGGATTATTCCTTATGGTCAAAATAAAAACATTGTACTGACTAAAATAATTAATATCCGTTCCATAGCAGTTTTGTAATGATTTATGTATATCTGTTTAGTAATGAAATCATTACTAAATCAATATAAACCAAACTGATATGGTTGTGGCCCCTAATTGTACAATTTGACGAAAAGCATTCCTTAATCGTTTTAGTCAACAAACGTCTGGACGAGTGGGTTTCGGAGTCCTGGCTGGATACGCGTAAGGTGCAGTTCCCACGACGAGATGGAGCCCCGACAGCAGGCACTACTACTCCAAAGAAGACTCACATCGGTTCAGGAGGTGGCATTATGCCTCATGTTATTAGTATGTGTTTCGCTGTTTTAGTTCTAGATGCATTTTTTTACATGCACTCTTAATAGCAAGCACAGGCTTGCCGTTCATTGGCTGGCACAAGAGTAAAATACAGATGGAATTAAAAGTGTAATTATCAATTTGAGAACTAATGTGGTTGATGTAACCACAGAGTCTTATAAATATAACACAAGGATCCTAACGCCCCATTGCCTCGTTTTTAGAACCTTAAAAACCTACCATGCTTCTTGAAGTTATTAGTGGTTGATATTTCTGCATCTGTTATTTTTATTGTAGTGCTTTAACCAAGGACTTTTTTCTTTTTAAAGCTTGTGCAAATGGTGCTTCTAAACAGGAACCCTTTGTAACATTTCAGAGTGGCAAAATGGGTTGATATCTTTTAATTAACATTTTCAGATTGGCTGTGAACTGATGGTAGTGGCACTGCAATTTGCTTCCTTATGTTTTGATTCAATTTGTTTTTTAATCCAGAGACTTGATATTTTATTCCAGACATGTTTTGCCATTGCCCTTATTAGTTACCTGTCAATTTGGGATCTGGATTTAGAAAACAGACTTTAGTCCCACTGTGTTACTGTGCAGATAAAGGAAAATTTACTAATTTAATTTTGAAACTTGCCAAATCTATACTAATATAATAAAGAGGTAAACTTTGTTTATATGTAGGTAATCTCAGAAAATACTGAACCGATTTCAAAAAAACTTTCACAGATTTCAGAAAGCTACACTATCCGTGACAGACATAGGCCGCTAATTTTACGCGAACGAAGTCGCGCGCGTCTGCTACTAATAAATAATTTTAATTACTTGGGCGAATTTTAATTGTCTGTCAGTACTTTCACTTACTGCTATAATGTAACTTGAGTCAAGCAGAACATTCCTTAATTATCCAAGGGTCAATAATTACGAATTAAACAGACGATTGGCTAGCTTTAGTTAACTGAGAACGAAAGTTGAGTAAAAGTTTTTTAAATTATAAGATTCTACTTAATATTCATTAAACATTAAACTACAATTTATTAATTAATCATACACCTGCCGAGAGAGAGAGAGTGGGCGCGAGAATACACTGTCCCACACAAGGGCTAAACAAATAAGCTAGACAATACACTCTCACCCACTGTTTCACCAGATGTAAACTTTGCTTAAAGCAAGAATTTCACTTCAATAATACAAATTGAAAACCCAGTAACATCTTATTAAAAAATGCGTCATTTTCCTTTGTTTGCAGACCCTGATACATTGCTTCAAGTAGTTAGCTGGTTTTTGCATGTTATAGGTGTTAGTAATTTTATATCTCCCTATCTAGTCTCTATTTTTGCTCTAAAGAAGACCTTGAAAGTGTTTGTGCAACCTTTGCTTAGTTGGGTGAGAAGTATCCGAAGTGATCATATCACCCAGCCACTTTTTAAAGAGAAGCATAAGCGTTTGATGATGACTTCGTTTATTGTTAACCATGTTTAGGTTAGATAAGTTTTATATACCTAGCTTATCTAAACCCACTCAACTATTTAATGGATGTCTATGTGTGATTTGCAGTCTTAACTTGTATAAAATTTGCAAATCATATTTTAACTGAAACTTTGTTGGCAGATGATATAGTCTGCAATGATATACCGAAGTCTAATAGCAATAGCACTAGAGAAGCAAATGTGCCGTCACAACACAAAATACCGGACAGAACACATTTTAGTGAATCACTGAATGGTTCGGCGCACAAAAATGCACCCGGTATGTCTACTTTGATTGATTGCTTGATCTTTGTTGAGAGACTCTTTGCATAATAAAGTACAACATAGTATTTAGAGGAGTAGCTTTACTACTGAGGCGGAGCTAATAATACCTAAAACTGATGAACTCTACAAAATGCACCTTTACCTTTGTTTGTACTTAATTGTGCAAGGTTTTGATACTCCTAACCTAACGCATTATTATATTTTACATTGCTATTTAGTTGTAGTTTCACATAAATAACTAGCTTTTCCTGCCAATAACTGGAGACGTATTTTATGGACATGGTAGGTACTCCTACTGGTTATTTCTTGTGTGACTTTTCAGTACCCTTCAGGCTATTACAGCTGTCTCTTTTTTATCTTCAACGGATAGACAAATTTCTGGTGGTGGATAATACTTAGTTGTCTCTCGGTGATATGATGTTCACATGGACATTTTGTTAATAGAGGATGATCACTACTTGTCCATTTGGACGTTCTTTTTGCAAGAGAATGTGTGGACTGGCAGAGAATACCTTAAGGCATTCAGCCAACTATTTGAACATTACGATGCATTCCTATCATGGTCAATAAAGTTTACATAAATGTCGCACAGCCGCAACTATGTTACAGTTTTGTTTGGCCCCAGTGTATGAAACGTAACCTATGAAGTGCCTCTTTCTATTGGTACATGGTTCAACTGTCACAGTATCATCAAGTTCAAACATTTCTAACCTAATAAGAAAAGTTTTTGCATGATCACTGCCGGCCATGAAAACCGGCAATCCCAAGAAAGTCGCTGATCCGTTGTCAGACTTTAGCTCCCACCTGCCCTGGGCCCTTCGGATTCCATCGTACGAAACGCAGTAGTAAGCTACTACATTACGCCAGTATGCAGCGAGAGTGTGATAAAACCCCGATCAAGCTGCCTAATAGGGCACACTGTACCTAACAAGTAGTTAGAGTGTTTGTCTACGATTAGAAATAGACTTATAGGTAAAAAAGATATAACAACGACGAGTAGGAAACTCAACGTCGACGTTAAGACTTCTTGGGAACGTATTTCTTTGTCCAATAAAACAGTGACCCAGAATGTGTCGTTCTAGTCCCACCGATGGCGCAGGCGGCCGAGCCCCGGGCGCTTATTTCTCGTCCCGCGAGCCCCACGCTCGTCAACGACTCGCCGTCCCTTGTCAACGGGGGCGCGGTGCTCGCCGCGGCGCTGCAGAAGAAAATGAGCAGGAAGAGAAAGGCCAATTCTATTGATAACGAGGTGAGAGATATTATGTAGTTGACTAAGAAATTACTCGAGCATTTTTGAACGTTATCGCCTTGTAATATGATCTAAAAGTGGACACGCAGTTTTAGTCGCCTATGCAAATTAAGGTGGGCAGAGGCCGCTACGATTAGCGAGGGCTTGGCCATTAGTACTCCCGTGGATCCAGTGCGGATTGTCAACTTTTCAAACAGTAGGCCCCTATTTTATTGTCGTCGGCTCAGACAATTCGGCACACATGGCTAACTCGGAGGGTTTTTTGTATTACCGGACTCAAATGGTGGATACGTAATGTTCTCTGAATTGTCATTGTCACCTGACATATGTTATTTTGTTGTTTGTTCGTTTGTTTGTAAAGACAGCCAGTGAAACTAGCCTTCTGGGCTGGCAAATAGCAAACAAGCAAGTGGGTCACCTGATGGTAAGTGATCACCGCCCATAAACATCAGCGACGCCAAATATATTTATTTCAGATACGCATCTGCAATCTCCTTGGCGTTGCTTGTTTGCCTTTCTATTTTATTTAAAAAAAAAAAACATTAAAAAACCCTGGTTCCTTGAACCCCTTGAACACTTTCATCGCCATGAACGCTTAAAGGTGTCGCGTGCGGTCGTGCTTATCACGCCACCGACGTTTATAGTTGACTGATGACACAGCGCATCGAGTGACCTACGTCTTAGAATATCTTTAAACTTCAGGTTCGCATTTGATATTATGAAATAAAATAAAATAAAAAGACGTTTATTGCCACAACATAGACATCAGGTAGTTGGTAAAACAAAAAATAACAATTACAAATAATAGAAGGTGAAAAAGAAACAATGTAGCTGTTTGGCAATGGGTCCCAATCTCAGCATGCGCTGGGTGGAAGAACCTACCCCGCGCTGATTTTCGGATGGGCCTCTTTTACAGAGCAATTAGAGCTATAACATTATGGCGACCTGGCGTTTCGGTGACAATTTTAGTTTGCGTTGTCGGCGGTGAAAGGCTTAAAGAAAGCCACGCGGGATTTCTTACTCAATGGGCTCTGATGTTACCTTGGAACCGCCAGCCGGAGCCGCTGCCGTCGCAGGACTCGCTGGACGGGGAGGCGGTGACCAGCGGCGCGGCGACGCCGGTGCCGCGGCCGCGCCAGTCCGGCAGCCTGGTGGCGCACGGCCACGACGACCTGGTCACCCGGATGAAGAACATCGAGATGATCGAGCTGGGCAAGCACCGGATACGGCCGTGGTACTTCGCGCCCTACCCGCAGGTAGGACTTCTTTGATGGCTCTTTGAAATTGATGACGACCGGATAGCCTAGTGGTTAGTGACCCTGGATACAGAGCTCGAAGTACCAGGTTCGATTTACGGGAGGGGCGAATGTTTGTATGATGAGTATGAATGTTTGTACCAGAGTTGTCGATGTTTTATGTATTTAAGTATGTATGATTCTATGTAAGGGTGTATATTATTAAACCTATTTGTTTACACATAGTAATGTAACACTGCCTGCTATAATTTAAATATTGTTCCTTCTATTTTTTCACTACTGACTTTGTCACAATAAGAAAATATATACGTCTAACAAGCCTTGCGCCTTATTTTATCTCGCTAATATTAGATATCCGTTATTTAATGCGCATAACACAATCGGCTTTAGTAGCTTAATTTGAGACTAGGTCAATTTGTGTTAATTGACTCAAAAATATTTATTTATGAGTGGTACAGTCAGCGTCAAATATACCAGAGCGGGCAAGGTGGTCAAAAATATCTGAACACGCCCGAGCGTATTTGACAATAGAGTCGAGTTCAGATATTTTTGCCTGCTCTGGTATATTTCACGCTGACTGTATCCCAGCTTAAAAAGTAGGTACATGCGTGAACTTTCTCTTTCTGCATACAATACTTTATTATGTTCTTTGGTCTTGTCCATACATAATAAATTTGCATGTTCATGAAACGTCACTATTTTATATTTTTCATAGTAAATGTCATATAATACCGCGATAAATTACAACAATATTATTTTTTTATGTATTGTATCGGTTTTAATATGTGAATTGTTTTATTTTCTAGGAAATGGTGAATCTCCCTTGCATATACATATGCGATTTCTGTTTAAAATATAGGAAAAGCAGAAAGTGTCTGGAAAGGCATTTGGTAAGCACACAACATTTCATAAGCCTGTAAAAATACAGAGTAATAATCACTATGACAATACGTTATTTAATAATTTCTGAAGTTTTTTCGGGCAATGTCTACACATTGAAATAATAATTGCAACGAATCTATACTACATTTTTTTTCAGATGAGAAAAATATAGGTCAAATTTGCGTACATTTCTTAGCAAATTAAAAATAAAATTGACAAACGTTTATCTACTAACACTTATTTACGGCTATTAATTACGTTTAAAATGCTGAAGTTAACAGATCTTCCAATTTTATCTTCGTTTTACTTAAAAAATCTATGAAGGATTGAACGTTATATTTCTCATTTAAGAAAACCAAGTATTGATTCGTTGCAATTTTTATTTCTATGTCTACAATTCCGGAAAACTTAAGAAATTATCTAGTAACGGTTCGAACCCTTTTTAGGTCTAATTTTTACGGATAGACTGGAATCTGGAATTAGATTTGTTGCAATAAATCGTTAAAATAATTTATAAAATGCGTTAGTTTATTTTTTGTTAATGTGGTTTTTTTTTAGATCAAATGCAAACTAAAACACCCGCCTGGCAATGAAATCTACCGGAAAGGAAGCATTTCCTTTTTTGAAATAGACGGACGGAAGAACAAATGCTACGCGCAGAACTTGTGTTTGCTCGCAAAGCTGTTCCTGGACCACAAGACCTTGTACTACGACACGGACCCGTTTTTGTTTTACGTTATGACGGAATACGACTCAAGAGGTACCTTTTACAAGCTATTATTTAACTGGCTTCGCACAAATGTCTTTCTGTCTGTGTATTAGTTCGTATCTTGCAAATCGATTTTTACCCACTTTCCAAGGTTGGATTGACTTGAAATATGGTATGTAATGGCAGATCCGATGACAATGCGATATTAAAATACGTCAAAAAAACTCGTATGAAAGGGTTTTTTATCAAGACGATAATTTATTATTTTCTGGACACATAAAAGTAGATTACAATAAATTGTTTTAAACTTTCGCGACTTTCACACATATTTATAACATTATCGGGACTTAAGCGCGATAGAAATATATTGTTGATTTACCTCGACGTTTCGGCCATGTTTCAATGGCCGTGGTCACGAGTAGACTGCAATAAATATTAATAAAAACTAAAAGAAATATACGTAAATACAAACATACATAGACTGCCAAAAACGAGTTAATAATAATAATAAGTTATTAACGTTGAAAATTTGGTATAGCTTTGGATGCTTAATACGGCTTGAGCCAAAAAAAGAAAGCGCTTGTGTACATTTTCAATTGCTTTGCAGTGTATAAATTCGAGATAAAATGATTGCAATAATTCTCTTGTGTTCCAGGATTTCACATAGTAGGTTATTTTTCAAAAGAAAAAGAAAGCACAGAGGACTACAACGTAGCCTGTATACTGACACTACCTCCATACCAAAGAAAAGGTTATGGAAAACTTTTAATAGAATTTAGTGAGTATGAACGTTTGTTTTAATTTTTTTTTTAAGAAACTCCTTTAGCCATTTTGGGCTCCAAATGTTCGTACGTGATCAATAGTCATGATGGTAAGAGTATTTCAGTTATCGTGGCAAAATGGTGTTCCTTTCTCGTGCTTTTAAGTATATTTTGACTTTGACCTGGCGCTATTGCAGTTTTTTTTTGTGGATTCAGTATAATAGTTTTCATTGTTCGCAGGTTACGAATTGTCCAAGTTTGAAGGCAAGACTGGGTCCCCCGAGAAGCCGCTGTCGGATCTCGGCCTCCTGTCGTACCGGAGCTACTGGGCACAGACCATTCTGGACATACTGATGCACAGCAAGCCGGTCGGGGACAATGAGAAGCCTATCATTACTATAAAGTGAGTCTATAAAACGGAATACTTTCTAGTCTCTTTAAACTTTTCCAAGTTTTTTTTTTCGCGTTGGCGCTTTATATACACTTCAAAAGTAAAACCTCGCCATACTTTAGCTGTTAAAAGGTTGATTGTAAAGCCAGTCGGTTAGCTGACAACCACAGACTCAATTTGGTCGGTAAAGAAATATAGATTATGGAGTCTAGAATATTAATTAGGACGTTATCGAAATGCTTTTATTAGAGTTCTATATCTCGTAATGGAAAAAAGGAACGGCTTGCGACATGATTTTAAAATTAATATTGAATCCAGTCAAAGACAATAGCATCCGTTAAAGGCGAAACTGAGAGGTGTCACTTTTCGAAAGGGATGCGTATATTATACTCGGGTACAATCGGGATAAAATGCAAATAAAAACCTTTCCACGAAAAATCTCTAAATGACTGTGAAAACCGCATAAAAATCCGTTGGGTGGTTGGAAAGGAGAAGACGGCCGAAGATACACTATAACAATTTCGAACAGACAGAAAGATAGTGACTTTACTATATAGCATGTAAAGATGTTTGTTGCGCATGCCATGCATAATTTATACAAGGTATTGCTAACTTGTAGAGCTTGTAGAACTTTATGTAACTTGACCTAAGCTGGTTTTTCTAATGTCTCACGAATTGTTGCTACAGTGAAATCTGCGAACTGACCAGTATTAAGAAGGAAGACGTCATAAGTACGCTGCAGAATTTAAACCTCATCAACTATTACAAGGGGCAGTACATCATTTCGGTGAATCAGGTACACACATTCCACCGTCAGTTCAACAACATACTGGCCATCAGTAAAATCGAGCTTTCCCTGTGTGATTTGACACATTAATTTCCCATCATTTCAATATTATTTACAGTAAACCAATCCTGCTCCTAATAGTGATTCAGATTGTATATAATTTTTATCAAATTTTATTGATTCGGTTTGTTTATCTTCATCTTGTCGGTTTTGTTTGATGTATTGAGTATGGCTATGAAACTAATAGATTGTTTGTTGTGGTGGCTTGCTTATTCAAAAGCGTGATACAACTTAGTACAAATCCCATATAGCGCTGCAGTGCCGCCTCGCCTCTGAAAAAACCATGAATTGGATATAAGTCTTGTCGTATAAAGTAGGTACTTACATCATTTTGACTTTGTACGAATTACATAGTTTACGGAAAAGTAATATTTCATTCGAAGTGCGAGGTACCATTGCAGCGTTAAACGGGCGGATTTAATGCTAAATTTACATCAGCTCAAACAGTGGGCGGCTGTAGAAAATGAGCGAGATGGTGCATTCTGTCGCCCGCAGTTTCGGCAGGTGTAAACCTAGCGTTAGAGCTCAAAGTTTTGACTATAGTGGTATGCTACGAAAACATTCTATGGTTCCGGTAACTTGATAAGTCCGTGCCGTTACGTTCTAGCGTTTATTGTGCACGTGTTTTTGAAAATTCTGTACTTTAATGCCGATTTTATTGATGGCCAGTATGAAACCTATTCCTTCGATCTGATTTCCCTTAACTTATTCAGGAAACTATGCAGCAACACGAGAAAAGCATGGAGAAGCGGACGCTGAAGATCGATCCGAAGTGCTTGCACTGGACGCCCAAAGATTGGTCGAAGCGCGCCAAATGGTAAGCCGACTTTAGACTCGTTTTATCCCGAGCCCTCATTTAATCTGCGCAACAATTAAAGGCGCTAATTGCGGTATAGAGAGTTCAATTTACGTTTGTATATTTAGAGTAGGTTGGTTTCTTAAAAGTCTGTAATTTTACTGTGACTTCTAAGGTACCCATTGCCATGAATAGAGACCTAATAGAAGCGACACTTCATCTCCATTAGACGGGTCGTAGCATCTAATCGAATCGACCGATACTCTTAGAATACTAATGCATGCTAATGATATGAATATAAAGCCTTGTAACTGGTCCATAGGCATATAGTTTTGTTTCTATGATCTATTATCGTAGTCTTCAGTGATTCATTTTGATTACTTTAAATGTGAATGGATTAATTTAGTAACAAAATTATAAAATATACGAGTACAACGGCAAGGTATGTCGACAAAAAAACGGCAGTTTGGTTTCCCCTCTCGCTGCTTCCTTCGTCCCGCCGTGGTGCAAACTTGCTTGTGCCGTTACTAGATGGCGTTAGCCGTTAACAAAGGCTTAAAGTTGTCACTTCACCCCTCTCCGCAATTTCAACACCAAAAAACGCGAGGTGATGGAGTGTCGTTTCTGTTACGTCTTTATACATATGGTATTGCTCTATTCTTTGGGACGAGAAATGTCCAGCTGTTAGTAAGTTTTTTCACCTTCCTCAGCATACCATGCATGATTGAACTTTCTAGAAAGCATTCGAGTCAATGCAAACATTACAATAACGTAATAACTACACTACATACATAAATTGAATGAATCAAAGGATTACCAAGTTTTTTATAGTGACACTTAATTTCTATTAAGTACTTATCTAGTGGCCTCATGATAGGCCTGCAATGTCATCATTAAGGAATTTTTATATCAATCTTACTTGATGACGAATTAATTTAAATAGTGAATTAGTTCTTATTTGAGGGGTGCAGTTTAATGCCAGGCATCCTTCATAATCGTTTTATGGGTTTTTATTTCGTCATAGAGGAAAACTTTATAAAGGTAAGGGATCCTTGATTCACCTATGCATAGCTATGGTGTTTTAGTGGTACCAAACCTACTTCTTGGCCGCAATTATGTTTACTAACTTAATGTTAAAATATTTACATTTACCCGGAAAGCGGCCAGAATATCTGAATATCTTAAACGCCCAAGAAAAAACTAGGTTGTGATAGGGTTATCTATCATCAAGAAACTTAAAAAAAATGGTTTTGCCATTTTCATTGTCCAGAAACCGATTTCGGTTTCTGGACAATGAAATTTCGAACAAACGTGATTTCGGGCAAAATTAATTTCGGCTAAGCGACAACCGTTTATAGTGTCTTAGGGGTAAAGTTGTTTTTTTGTCGCCAGCGTTTGAAGGGACAATGTCACGGAGGTGCGAGCTCTCTAACTCTGTCTTCCGAAACGTACGCATTTTGTCCATTTTGTATTTAACCTGCATACTAGTTAGTCATTAGTCATTTCATTACGTAACAGTTATAATAATGTCATTCATCATGATAATCCATAACCTTTTACTACGAATGTTACTAACAAAGTTCAACATCACTAATCACATCACATTTTGCTTCTACACCGTGCAGACTAATGATATCAAGTCAGAGTATACCACTGATTTTTTTAGAATCGCAAATCGCAATCTTTATACGATTTGAGATTTGAATAGAAAAAAACTGTCCAATGTAAATTTCACTGGGATAGATACGTATTTAAAAAGGTATTTTATGCAACTGCTATATAATGAGAGGCATTAAAACACGAGTGTGGTTTTATGAAACGAGCGACAGCGAGTTTCATAATAGGATCATACGAGTGTGTTAAGGCCTAATTATATACAGTTGCATACATTACTTTATCTACACACATATCATAACTGCAAAAAACCATAACAACAAACGAGTGACAAAAAGTAATGGCGGCCATTCGATCCATCCGTCAAGACACACGTTTTTTTTTAAATCATAGACAAACGAATGAAGTCCCTATTGTCATGTCACTCGAGATCAAAAGTCGTGCGTTTAACTTAAAAAATCACACTGAGTTGACGTTTCGTATCGATAACTGTTTTAATATCTATGGATACCAGAATAGAGACCAACTTGAATTTTGACAGCTGTTCCAAATTTAAATTCATAACGTCACGAGATATCGGTAATGTGATCACCAATAAACACAGACTACTAAGAGATACTACCCAATAAAGAACAGATTTACCTACTACTACAGACAAGAAAATTCTTATAATAGCATTGGTTGTAATAATGCTGGTCATTTTCGATGGATTTTGAACGCGTTATTGAGCACTTATGATATGTGTGTAGATAAAAATACTATTCGCATGCATGGCATGTCATTAAGACCAAATTTCGCGTATGATGTAATTGTTGAGATCCATGTGTGGAATGGAGAAAGCAATTTTCTATGGATATGTCATATTCATGAACTTAGCATATACTAACCATTTTTGACGTGGGAAAGTGTTGTACAAAACTTCCAAGTAATGCGAAAGTTCATACTAAAGCGGACTTATTTGAACTGACCTGTCATTCAAAACTGGTTACAATGTATTTGTTTTCGCTTTCTCAATTGTGCATTTGCCATAATACATTACTTTCTCACTTGCACACACAGGACATGTAGCATTAACCGTATTTATCCTTACTTGTCTTAAGTTGTAAACAACATTCTGACCTCAAATTTCAGTTTGTGCCATCAAAAGTTTGTTTATTGTTTAAATTAAACATTCAATGTCAACAAGTTACATATTACCTCTTCTATTGGGTGTTTAACAAAAAAGTGAAGTTTTAGGTTAGAATTTTGTTTACATAATAAGAAAAGTATGGATGAATACACTTTAGGTATTATTATTTGTTTTATGGTCACAACATTAACTGATAATTTAACAAGAAGGGTGGTCCCACAGTCACTCTTACGTCAGCGCGGCTGATAAGGAGCCCGGGCCACGTGTCGTGTATCGTTTTATAGTAAAACGCGGCCTGGCTGTCAGCGCGGCTGCGTTTTACCACAGATTAAATAATATTACAAACTTACAGAAACTTCTCTTTTTCGACCGCGATTAAACTAATTCCAAATGTACACATACAAAATTTCGTATTACTTCGTACACATTCGCCAGGCGGCTCGAGTCAAGAGGAACGCGCCGTCCGCGTCCGCTTTTCCCCGCAATTCCCTGCGACACGTTAGGGTTGCGCTGCATTCGTTTTCAATTGCACACACAACGAGAGCGCGCGTGCGGGCGTGCGGCGAGCTGACAACCTATTGCGATTTGCCCTCCCTGTAGGCAAAGCGGCTGAGCGTACCTACAGTGCGGAGTGCAACCCTCTGCTTTTACTATAAAACGATACACGCCACCCAACACCCGTGATCCACGCCGCTTACCAACTGCACTGGCGTAACCATGACTCTACAACCACCTGAAGTGCCTCTGAAACCGTTGAGGTGACCTTGAGATTCCATACCGGCTGTCAGTGGCCTGTGGCGATTTGAGAACCTTAAGGTGCACCCAATGAAGAGAACCAGGAGAATGCCGAAACGAGTCAAACAAGGGCATCAAGTGAGGTCGAAAAGGGGACCATATTGCTCCCACGTTCTATCGTAGAGGCCTCCTAAACATCGACAAGTCTCTCTATAAGATGAAAGACGATTTGTCTATCTTTTTTCGTGTACATATTTGCTGTATGTACATTTATGCAATCCTATCGTGTATTTACTCGACTCGGCGTTTATTTAACACTTTAAAATATATGATTATAGTAAATATGTAACAACTTACGCTTCTAATCCACTTTGCTTTTCACAATATTTAACCATTGTCATTGTTAATCGCTTATGGTTATGGTTCTTTACTTGAGTTTATTGGTTTGGTTTTTTGCATTATGAAATAATTTTTAGCATCACTTTTAGTTCTTAGTAATTAAATAATTTGGGTATTACGAACCTTTGGGCATATAGAACTGGAGAGAGCATTGGTTCAAAGTCGCTGAAGTAATAATGTGTGTTCACATTAGGAAAAGCAATTCACATTCTAATTTCTGACTCGTTGCTACTCATGCATTCGTACAAAAATGTATAGTCGACCAAGTCATTGATTGACTACTTAGGAAATCTATCCCTTTGTTATACAATCGCAAGAGGTCAAGCAATTTCGACTGTACAACTAGTAGTACTATTTATGCACATATACAAAAGGTTGACAGCTATTTTGACCATAGTTTTTGGTCACAGCGTAAGCGACTCTAGTCCTACATGCCGTAAGTAACAGAATGATTATTTGGAACACGTTTTTATAAATAGAGCTTCTTTAAAGGCTATAGTCCCATTGAAATACTCAATATTAAGAAAAGTAAACTTAAGCGTGATTCCTTATCGTATTGCCTAATTTCCTTTGTCATACCTGTTTTAACCCTTTAGTGGTAAGTTAAACACAAAAATCAATATATACGATTGATTATATAATTTTCCAGTGAAAAATTTGAATTTTTTTGAATAATGTAGACTGCTAACGGGTTGAACTTGCATATCTTCTTTGCACATAACAATAATTGTTCCTAAAATTGTGTTAACATAGTCTTGTTTGGCATAATTTCGTATACTAAGAAGATCTCTCCCACTTCTGGTTAATTTGGTCCTTCGAGCTGTATAAATAATATTTTATCCTAATCTCTTTGTCTACCTGCTAACAATAACTTGGACTGTACGAGCATTATGCTTAAAGTTCATTATGCAAACGATTATGTGTAAAAAGTTATGCGCATCTAACTTATGACAAACCAAGTTATGGCGAACAAGGTGACATCCTTAAGCTTCCATGGAAAATTCTAGCATCATACCTTTAGCAAAGTCCAAGGCCGTTCAAACGTGTGACGAGTAAACTTCTGTATAATACCCATAAGCAGTCATTTATGTAAAAAGGATTATAACTGTTTACAGGTAGACATGCTTGGATCAAGAAAGTAAACTTCGATAGACAAGTAAATATTTTATCGGTGTCTCAAAAAACATAAAAGCTATCTTATCTAAGTTACTCGTACGTTCGTCTAATGAGTCAATTGATGAATGTATTGCACAACATTTAAAACCTATAGTAAAATTGTATATTTACAGATGTGGAACAGATGTTCCGGATTAAGAAAAATCGTTACTTAATTCATTGTGAGTTCTGACGAATGCTGCGCTCAGTGTTGTTCTTTAAATTTTTTCGATTGAGCTGTCTACTGCTGAAGATAAACTAACTTTCCCAAAAATTTCGTAACGAACGGTCCCACTCTATTCGCATCCTCCGATATCTGGCGTCCCTAACCAATTTCTTGGTTCATTTAGTCCCTACAACCCTAGACCTGGCCGGTTGGGTCGACCTACGAAGCGTCTTCCGGTCTGGGGTCTCCATTCGACAACATGTACATTATCGTAGCAAATTTTACAAAATGTGTACTTTAGGCATAAGGTAACAGTCCATTAATTAATGATGACAAACATTTGTCTGTTATCAAAATTTAAAAAGTTAAGAAAACACTGTATTTTTAGTTTTTGTCTACGATTACTATTTGTTGAAATATCGCGAATAAAAAATGATGCAACGCAAGCCCCGCGAAAACGCTCCGTATAAAATGGCTATAGGTATGACGCCAGTGTAATTTTGCTAGTAAATAAATATATGGCGTGTGCAACTTCAATCCCGCTTATTAAAATAATAAGAACGTTTATTTGGTTACCCCATATTATTTTGTATTTTTATCAGAATTCTTATGAGTATAATTTTGAAAGTTTCTTACTTTTAAATCGCTACAGCCTCCGTATAAATGTATTTTAATTTTTGTGCATATTATTGAAAAAATATGAACAAACTGGAACAAATTACCTTGCTACTCCGCAAAACCAGTGCCGGGCTCGTGCAAAATAGCTGCTTCTGTGCGATATATATATGTTCATGCAAAAATGGTCTACAATTTTACACTTTCATGCCATTTGATTGTCGGTGACATCTACCCAGTTGCGGTTACAAATCTTTACATAGTATAAAGCAAACTCGTTATCCGTTCTTCTCTGTACTAAATCCTTATGGTGTAGGTATGTTCAACCGCCTGCCCCTTCTAAACCAGGCAACGGATTTTGATACGGTTTTCACTGTCAGTTAGATAATTTTTTGCGGAAAGTTTTTAAGTACATGCATCCTTATTGTACCGTGCGAAGCAGGGGCGGTTCGCTAGTTGATTGTAAAACTAACCCGTTTACCGGAGGTTTAAGACGAACTGTATCTATCCATAATAGCGGGCAGCATATCTCATTCTTATTCAGACTTTAAAATGTGTCGGTAAAATTCGAAAGCGGCTATCTCCCGGGAATTCATTTTGATATATTTTAGAGGGGAAAAGGGAATCTCCTTACACAGCGGAAAATATGACAGTTGGTAAAACCTAGACTGAGCCCTTAGTGTAAGTTTTCTGTCAAAAATCGTCTCGAACGCGTCAGCGCTAATTTCTAAATTGTATGGAAACATTTCGTTGCAAATACGCGCCGCAAAAGGCGCTGGTTTTGCTTCCATAGTAATTGAGAAGTTAACTCTAACGCATTCGTTGCGTTTATTGTAACAAAAACTTACACTCTATTACAGAGCACCAATGAGTATTAGACTTGTAATTCAATCAAATTATACTCTAAGATGGAAATGTCAACTATTTTACTAATTTCAATTTATTTCTATACATACATGAATTAAATAAATTTGTTTTTATCTTGCAGAATAAAATATTTTAAGGAATTCGACTAGTTTTCAAATATGTCGACACAAATGTGAACACGTGGCGTATTCTCAAAGAACTACCATGGCAGAGTAGCGTTCAGACTATTTAATTTGAATTTGTCTTGTAAGATATTCGTGTTAGCGCTTGTATAGAGCATTAAGTTTAAACCTTGTTGTAAGCCTTCATTGTGATATTAAACTATATCAATCTTGTAAAACTTGTTTGATTTTTGCTCTTTATCACAATCTTTCTGTTTGTCGGTCCTTACACTTTCTGCGTGGGCCCCGGAGGCGGGGAAATCGTAATCAAACAACAAAATATGCAATATAATATGATTTATTTTTTAATATTGGTAAGCACAATAATTTTGCTTTGTCTGTCAAATTATTGTTTAAAGAAGCAGGTACAAGTGATGTTTACAACACTTACAAAACCTAATTACATACAATATTCATATTAACAACTGGATCTCTCAACAATATTGTGTCTTAAAGAATTTATAATGAGAATCACTTTGTGACAAATTGTACAATATTGTAGTATCATACCCATAGAAATATATCTTTATAAAACATTACTATGTATTTAAAATCTGACTTATCAAAAAGCGTTAGCAAATTATTAATAGACACGAAAAAGGTTCCATCTGTTTAGGGGCAAACCTCACTTTTTAAATTTGGATTCCACTGGTAGTCTCTTAGTAAGGTTTAGCTCTGAACAGACGAATAATTTAATAGTTGTACGTAACAGTATTGTAAAGGAGATAAATAGTAATACACCTTATTATGTAACAGTTATAACTCCTAAACAATGTGTAATACTAACAGTTATATAACAACCGAATTTTATGAAAAAAATAACGCTAGCTTCACACCTACATATAAAGAGAGTAAGACGCACAGCAGCACCAAGTTTTCTGCTCTATCGGAGAGGCCGTCACTACGAGAGGCTAAACAACAAAGCATGAATATTTTTGAGTTCAGAATCTGTCCACTAATACAGATAAATTAGTAAACCAATACATACGCGGTGTAGTCAGCAACAGCAGTTAACATTTTGAACTCTATCTTTATGCAGATAAGGTTGAAAACTGTTAAATGTGGCTTATTGACACACCGATACATTCATTTATACACGGCTATACCCTCTAGAGTTAATCTTATTTATAAGATTACTGCGACGGTACCTTCAAATTTCCTTTACATAGGAGCAAGTACTGTAGACGGGCTTACCTTTGGACTTTATGGTACTCTTTTTAAAACTTAGCCAAATGCTATTAGTAGGAACGGAGTTTGATTTAGCTCTATAATTCAAGAACTAGTTAAGTTGACCCAACATATCAAAATGATCGACATTTTAATCAATGCTTCGAAACTATACCAAAACAAACTTAGCGTCATTTTGCTGACTTCATTTGGAAGTTGAATTTTTATCATCTTAAATCCTTTTCATTAGTTAGAAACACGTGCGTTCCTTTTTTAAACAAGAATCAAGTCAATACAATCAATAATTTGCATGTTTTATTAAACACGCTACGAAATTATCGGTAGAGCTTATTACTTAAATTCTTTACAGAAATGCAATGAAGAGGAGATCAACAAAGTATTTATAATTGGAACTCTTAATTAGATTTAATGTCTCTAGGTAATACCGTCCACTATACACTGCAGTTTCTTCTATGCAATAAACTTCAATCATACTCATCATTCATCATAATAATTATGTCTGGTCACAATGCAGCAAAGAAGATGAATTACACGAAAATGTTGATTTAATTTTTTAATGCAAGTCATACTAAGTATAACGAAGTCATTTTTTAAAAATTTGAACGAGATAAACCTAATGTAGTTAGTTGCCTCTGTTCTCATAAGTCATTCACTGGAAGAATAAAAACATTAAAAACATCAGAGCTCTTGTTAAACAAGAAATTAAATTCCTAAGAAATTGTGCTGTTAATAAATATGTATAAATTTTGCGTGTACATCTTAATTTTATTTTATCACATTGTATTACCAACAATATAAAAATAAATGCTTGCGCGACTCGACGCCCGTGGAGGCCAATATAGACTAGTAAACACTGGTACGCAAAAGGCACTGCCATAATAATTATAATATTGGTCATACATACATTTATCTGAGCTACAGAAAAACTAGGCATTCATTATAATATGTGGTTTTCCCCGTTTCTTAATTGGGGATAAGCTTAACCATGACCCCAGGTTTGGCAGGTCAGGTTATGTAGTTGAAGCGACTACCGACTGACCTAAACCCCTGTTACAGCGAAACCGGACCGACAATAATGGTTACACAACCGTTTACTTGCATGTGCAGGTTTCATCACGATGTTTTCCCTCAATGTAAGAGCATTCGTTACTGCAGTACTTAGGTGAGTACATAAGTTAGATTGAACTCGGTACTTTCCGGCTACGAGTCTAGGAACGCTCTAGAAAAACTAGGCCTTGTAAACTTTAATGATTTATAGAAAGTATGTAACTATATCATTGTTATTTGTGTAGCAGTACAACTCCAGTTACTACACAACGAATAATATAGGCACGATCTATGAATTCACAGCTGTATTTGTTTTTTTGTCACCCAGACGCAGTGGAAACAAACCATTTCATGGCACCCATAGTACCTAAGTACTGCCCATTAGGCCATTACATTGGTACCTAGTTTTTCCAATTGGCAAAAGAAGACTGTTTACCCTTGAATAGGAAAAAATCAAGTAAATTCCAGTTTACTGTGATAGGATTATACAATTCTGTGCAGGTTTTTTTGATCTGTAACTCAGAAAGTAATGTATTTATCTCTATGTATGTATGAGCTAAAATCGTACAAAAATATAACATTTGCATTTTATAACAAAACGGTAATTCTTTAAAAAGGCACCTTCTTTTTTTGGAACTGGTAATTATTATGAGTTTGTGTAAAAAATAAGGCCCAATGTTTTGTTTATCTAACTAAGTTCATGTTACAATCGCGCATCCGGTTTGAGGCATTCAAATCAGGAACTGCGTCCCTAATGTGACCGCCTAAGTTTAACTTTCTCTCCGTGCACCTCACTCAGACTAGTGACCATAAGAAAGGGACGCACAGAGAACTAAATTCACCTTGGGCAATCATGCTAGGACCACTAGAGTCAACTAAAGTCATAATACAATGAGGCTCATTTTTGCAGGGATTGTTGGATCATTATTATCATTTCCCTTTTTAAGAGGACGGAGAGCGACAATTTTCGCTGCAAAGCACCTGTGATTCAAACATGAGTTACAAAATTTTACTTACCCCTCAGTGCACCTCTTGGTAAACAGTGTCATAACAAAGATGTGCCCTGAGGAATACCTAATTTAAATTTAATCAGAAATGTTAGGGCCATTAAACTCAAGCTAACGTATCGTTTTCCAGGCGCTTCTGCAACTGACAATAAAAATACTTTCAACGCGTTACAAAAAGGAAACCGCATCATCGTTCCCTATCTGCTAAGCCATACCACATTCTATCACTTTTACTCTGAGTTAAAGCACCTTAAATTCTAATATTACTTTGTACAACTACAACACTTATCTACCTAGGTATATGAATTGTGTAAGTTTTATATATTTATACATATCTATTCGTTAATAATCTGTCATATTTTATTAACATACGATATACTTTCGGAATTTTAACGGGAGGTATTTTATTATTTGACATAATCACTTAAGTAGGTATATCTATTGGATTGGTAGATAAAATATTTAAGTATTGTGATGTATAATTATGTTTTTATATGAAATATTCAGGTTTTTAATTTTATAAGCAGTCCATTACAGTCGAAAACAGGAAGATTGTTGTGATAAGAAACATGAAAACATAATCTCTACATAACTATTGCACCATAGAAAATAATCAGATCTCAGCCCGTAAACGATTCGAACAGATCAAAGCAAAATTATTTAACTTATAAAAAATAACCAAATCTGGTACCTATATTATGTTAAGAGTTAAACATCTAGATAAAAATAGAAATATGGTGTACCTACCTATACGACTGTTTTACAGTTTCTATTGTAATGTTAAACGATAAATTTATTATTTCACAACGCGGAAAAGAAATAAACATAACATAAATTAAAGTGTGACAATGTCGAATTATTGAAGTGAGAATGTTTTCGTGGCCTTATTCTCAATACCTACCTACGCGGAGTAAGCTTTTGCGAACAGTACCCTCTAGGCATTTACACTCTCCATATGCGATACAGGCACCATACTAATCTACGTTGTTGTTCTACACAGTAGACATACGACTTCGTTTCGAAATATACTCCCCATCCCTACTTCAGCTTAAATTTCTATATAATACGACAAAGAGTAGCTTTTACTTCACTTTGAAAGACAACATTTACGTAGAATTATGTAAGTAGTATCACACAAGTAGAACACCGGATCGAAGTGAAGTAAAAACTACAGCGGCGATGACGCTCTATTCCGAATTTTAACTCCAATGCTTAAACTTATACGTATACTCGTGAGAGAAAATTTTGGACCCGACGAAAGGTGGTTGTGTCTAAAGCTAGACCAGACAGCCGTCGTTGTGACCATTGTTGAGTTTGGTCTGCGAGTCGGGGACGGTCGCGGGGTACGTATGGCACTGCTGCGCTGCCAGGTTATAGGTCACTTCCTGGTCGTAATACTCATGCTCGGATTCGATCGGAACGAGCAGATTCGTCGACTTGGGTATGTAGCCGTCTGTCGTTACGTAGTTAGCTTCAGATGACTGCAAGCTGAAGACGCTGTCAGGCCGGTAATCTCCTTCGATGACTTGCGGCATATAAATGGGCTCGATAGCCGTGATGGGTTCTATTTCTCCATTTAGCGGCGTGCCGCAGGTGAAGCTAGAACTGGATGCTAGGATGTTGGCAGACTCTGGTCGGATGTATGGTGACTGGTCGAACGTTGCAGGGAGTTGGTTGGTCTCGTACCGGATTAGATTGTAGTTGGGATTTGGCGAGGATCTCGCAGTGCCATTGTTCTTGACGCATGACGCTTTGTGAACCGTCAGCATTTCCATTAGCTGGCGTTTCTGCACTTCAAGGTCCTGAAAGAAACGAAGACATTGGTTTTGCTACATTCGTAGTAGATAATAGTAGGTGGAGCATAATGGACATCAACGCACCAAAGTCATATATTTTATCTCTGTTAAAACACATAATCAGTGGATATCTCGTGTTAAGGACATTGGATCACAGTCTGATGTATACCGACACACCAAGTAAAACAAAATATGACAACAGTGCATAATCTCGTCATAAGTCGCCAGGTTTATCACGTCAGTGGCTTATCTTAACGAGCAAAGCCGTGTTTACGTGTTAAATGGTCATTAGAGCTGATAATTAATTACCTACCTTTAGTTGTGCCTTCAGGTCAATGTTCTGGTGTTCGAGTATTTCGCTCTCTGAGACTAGGTTGACGGTGCGCTCGCGCTTCTTTAGTCTGCATTTAGTGGCAGCGATTTTGTTCCGTTCTCTTCTACGTCGTCTGCGCTCCTCGTCTTCTGGGGTGAGCTGAAAGCAGAAGCGTCTTTAGATTAATAAAAGCTTTCAACTGTTAAAAAGCGGTTGATTTTGGCTGACTCCACTTTCAAAGTTTAATAAAATCAACTCGCATTTTCTTTCATACCTACTAATAAATCATAATGAGATACAATCTGTTTTTCGTCGTGTGGAGGGGCAATCGCCTAATCTAGGGAGTTGCTGAATCAATTCGAAAAACTCTTCGCTAATAATGAATAGCTACACTATCCCTGAATAACATGGACTTTCAAATGGACAAAAGCTTAATATCCTAAAATCTGATAGGTGTTTATGACAATGTAAAATGGATTCTACACTGGGTGCTGCGATTGGCTCTTTTTGTAGCTAACAAAAAGATGCAATAAACGACAAGCGAGAAGATGGCAATCTCTCTAGCTGATCTATTTTTAAGCTTTATGCTTAAGTTCTTTTATATAATCTTATCTTTATAGATAACCTTCAACACGTTTCAAACATTATTCTTTGATTACGGCGTCGTTCATTCCTTATTAACTGAGGCATGTAGTTGTAGAATGACGAGAGATGAATATTTTTTCTTTGGGAAAACTACCCTCGGTGTCATCTATGAGAAACTTAATCAAGTTATCTCATTTAACTTGGTGATTTATGAATGTCCGTTAGCTGACGAGAGATGAATATTTTTTCTTTGGGAAAACTACCCTCGGTGTTATCTATGAGAAACTTAATCAAGTTATCTCATTCAACTTGGTCATTTATGAATGCCCGTTAGCTGACGAGAGATGAAGTAGTTGTAGATCATTTTCAAGTACAGCTGCGTACTTAAGATCGCATTTGACATTTTGATTCTCTACACGTAGACATTTTGATTCTCTATAGGTAGGTACAGTAGCAATTTTTAGAAATAACATTGGTACGTATAGTTACCCTAGCTAAACAGATTAAAAGCTTGTACTGATAATTCTTCAAAGCTATAAATAATAATTATATGCCTGCTGGATAAGTTATTCTTAAGCCATCTCACTTTTACAACCACGTTCAGAACGAGGAAGTGAAGTCACGCTCGCTACTGCATTTGCAATGCGAGCCTTCTTTGTAAGCCAACTATAAAACTTCAATAGCGCCGTTGAATTATAATGCAACGACTGTAAGCATAAAAGCTAGTATTAGATTCGCAATCATTCATATCCATCGGTTCCGAGTAGGCTTCAAACTGCTTTTGCCTTGCAGGTCAATACGTGTATATGTTAAAGATACCTACTTAATCATAGTAAGACTTTACGACTCGATTCAAGGGTAGGTAAACACTAGTCTTCTATACTCTTGCAAGGCAGTTTTGTAATAGTTCAGTTACAGTGTAAAAAAAAACCTTGAAATCTGTGGTTCAAGGAAAGTTTTTGTGACTTAGACTAATCGCCCAAGTTTAATTTGTCTCTATCTGCATCTTTTACCTATGAAATGGCACTCGTTGGGTAGAGCCGCATTGTTGGGTTCAATTCAATTTGGACGGTCATTGTTTTTAACCCGTAGCAGTAAAAGAGGCATTTTATGTATTTAAGTTTAAAGTCTTTGCCTGTTTGCCTTGCCATGTCTATAGTGATGGGCCTATATCGTGTTTTTTTCATGTAAAGCACATTTGATCAATTTCAGTTAACCTGCTTGCTTCATGCAAAAACATTAAATTTAAAAGAAATATTTACAATTTGTGGTACTTAACAACGCACGTAATTCGATAGAATACGGCTCGGTTAAAATGTTCACGATTACAAGTGCAATGCGTAATCAAATAGTTGACTTACACATATTTGCCACTTATAAGTTTAAGTGTCTCCTTCCGTTCTTATCTAGAACTAGAACCCTTTATTATTTGTTTACTTAACTTAGGATAAAAAATTACAGGACTCGTAGCTTCGTATACCTATGTCTTCAGAGATTATTGTAAAAGATTTGCCTGGCATACCTATTTCCTTGCCAGAGTGCTGAATACTGTGACTCATTAAACGGAAAATTTTGTGCAAAATTTACAAAAACTGCATTGATTTGGCATCTATTTAACGCTAATTGAAATTTTTTTGAATTTTTTTAGGACAGCAAAGGAATTTTCGCTCTACATAAAAATTAATGTTTATAAAACTTCATTGTATTTTTAATTTAAGATACTGACCCCCTCGCCTTTAGTGGTGTTTGTGTGACTGCTATCGTAGTCGTCATCGCTGTCTTCCTTCTTCATCCTCTTGATACCGACGTCAGTGTCGCTGCCAGACATCTTCCGCTTCGACTCTATCGACAACTTCAGCCCAGCTTTTATTAGTTCCGAACACGTCTGCAAATAATTAATGGAAAATTTGAAATTTTAATATTTAGAGCGGAATGTATCAGACATATGTGGATGTCAGGAGGAAAAGCCTTTACCCAGCAGTGCGACAAAATAAGAGGCTACTAAAAAAAACTACCAGAAGAGGACTGAAGCCAACTTGTAAGGTCCTATAGGTCGTAGTTTAAAAGTCTCTGCATAGTTGCGCAACGAAATAATGCTGAGCTTTTACGCGATCATTGGCTACCAACCAACCATCGAAAACAAAATCGGGACTAAATAAAATAGTATTAATCTTTGTCGGCCAAAGTTTACGACATTTGTCAAATTCAATTCTAGCTTTTATAGAGTGTTATTAAAAAAACGGATAATATTATATAAATATTAGTGAGTAGGTAGTAATAATGATGATGATTTATAGCGATTTCAAAAACTTTGGTTTAATCTTAAGCTTCTATGTGACGAAAATATACCTAAGTATTTTTTTATGGTTGTAAGATTTTAAGATAGTCCTATTTGGTTTAGGAAGTCACGTCAGGTAAATTTAAGTGTGAATAGTAACCAATATATTAGATTGTCTTAATCTAGCCAAATTGTAAATTATAGTCCGAATCGTGATAAGAGCAGATTAGGCTATTGCGCATTAGAATACCTAACTCAAAAAAGAAAATGAGACTGTATATCATATTATCCAGTTAACAATGGAAGGACATCGCAACCCGGACATTATTGCGTATTCAAATCAATCAACATTGTCGCGAAATCACTTTACCATCAAGATGTAAGTGGTTAATGTTTATTCAACATAGATTATCAGTTTTTATGGGCCGTGGGATAGAAATCGATCATTACATATTGAATGCGTGTGAGTTTTTGCTTTGCAGCATTCGATGATTCATGGTTTACCTTGATTGGAATAATTCAAGGTTCTGATTTCAAAAAATTATATCTCAATTGTTATTATGTGGAATTGCAATTGTAATAACTGTATGACCATTGTGATTGTAGTTGAAGAAGTGTTTGTTTTTCTCACATTTAAAAACGTCCGTCCATTGTCTAGGCATAGGCTTGCCTAGTGTCAACAAACAGATACCGTTCTACTGTCGATAACAGCATCGGAGTCCTTAGCTTCTCATAAGCAACTAACAGTTTATTCAGTTGTTAAATCTCCTCTTATATTGATCATTATTCATTTTAATAGGACTTCAGATGATTAAATCACGATTGTTATTGTTAGAGTTATCAGAAAGTGTTTGCTCTGTTTGGTCCTGCAGTTAATTCCACAAGCAATAATTGTAGATAAATATGTTCACATTGTACCTGCGATTATATTAGCATTAAAACAAATCCGGTCTTGAATGAATAGTGCGAAAGAACAAACGTCCAACAAGATTGCCTTGCGGCAAGATGCGGCAATTAGTAGCATTACCGAGGATCGCAACTAACGGGGAGTGGAAAAATCTTGAGAGTGCACGGTGAATTCCAATGTTATTGTGTTTCAATAATATTACTTCAATAGTTTTGTAGGTTATTTCTAACTATGTTTCAGTCGTAGCTGCCTGAAGGAAAATGTTAATGTTCGTACACGATGGAAAATTATATTAAATACAAATATTCGACACCTAATTTAGAGAGAACTGTAATGAACTTCACTTCTTGTTACACCTACTCTTTGGGAGTATTTGATTCAGATGGTAAGGTCACTGCGCTTACTGTGTTCTAATGAGTCTTGAGTCGCGCCTTTAAATAAGATTTTTAATACACAGGTCAAGGGATAATCGCATTTTTAATGTTTATCATTTATAAATGGTTTTTTTTTCCGCTAACGAAGCATTACCTAAGATTTTGAGAAAAGTACGGACAATCCTGATGTTCTGTTACGGCGACACGTCCTTGCCAGTCGCAGGAGAATAATATTTGTTGGCATGGACCACAATACTTTTCCGGTAGACAGTATAAACAAATCATATCACTTCATATTTGGTCATTGCATTTACTTCGATCACGTTAAAAACGGTATCCTTATAATTGTATCAGACTAATCTATTAAAAGTATTCCTATTAAAAACGCAACTTTTTTCTTCACCTACGCCTGAGTTCTGCCTTCCGAATCGTATTTATACCGTAAGGTAAGCAAACGGAATTATCGTAAATACAGTGGGGTAGTGAAATTACCCTCGCCATTAATTAATTTAAAAAGTACTTGGCATTCAGAGTTCTGTTTTTTTTTCTGACACCTTAAAAAAATTGGTAGCAATTGTAAACCCGTCGGACGTAGCGTTGCCCTGAAGCTGTAAAGGCTGACTAATCGATGTTGGCAACGAATCTTAATTGGTCGAGCTTTTACCTTTTTCTTTTTTTTTTGTTGGAGTTTTTTAGTCTTTTCAGGTATATTTATGCGAATTGGTTTTTTAATTCTTGGGGAGATTTAGCAACGCTGCACGTTACGCGTTCATTGATCTCTGGAAGGTCCACTGCACATTTTTGTTTCTTGAATTTGACACTTTAGGTCACTCAAACGAAGTTGAAATTCAGTTATTACTCGTATGCTATTAGAATTGCGGATTGCGTCGCATTCACAACCAGCGCTCAGTCATTTTGAACTGTACAGATCTCATATAGCTTGCGTCCTTTTGTCTAGATTTATAGAACAACTACGATGCTGTTGCCCACCCTGCTGTCTATGGTTTTTATAGGGCTGGATGAATGTGGACGAATATAGAAAAGTTTGCCTACCGTAGGAAACAAGATCAAGGTTCTGTATATAATGAAGTATAAGTACCTTTTGTATACTGGGTGGCGTTCCCGAGGCTGGTGATGTGGCCGATGACCCGTTAGACATGGAGGAGTTGGAGTCGTTTCCGCTCGCACTCTGCAACACGGAAGTGGGGTCACACATGTGTCCGACTAATGGAACCATTTCCGATCGCACGCGGCTGCCGCGATTACATGGATTTTTCGGTAGGGCTGTTCATAATTTAGTGGTTTTATTAAACCCCTAACCTTATCATCTTGTACATACAAAGATTTCATTATGATGAGGATGACGATTTTCACCCCCTTTGTTAGGTTGATGTACAAAACATAATTGTTGATGCATATCGCCCTCCTTAAGTAATTAATTTCAAAATATGATGTTACGACGTTGGTTAACATTTTGTTTTAGTAACAGATGTTTTTTCGTTTGTCCTTTCAACCGAATACTTCGTTCATTCCTATACGTACATTTACTACCAAAATGATCTGATAACGAAACTGTCCACGTTCTAAATGTGCCCTACATAATACTCCAGATAATTAGTTCCCTTGCTTTGTTACTTTCCGCTCTGAATGTTCCCCGTTCCGTAACATACATAATTAAACTCATTCATAAAGCGACACTTCCATATGAGATAATCTGTAGTGCAAATAATGCGTATTTATGCGATAACTAAATATAGATAACCTGATAGCGAGGCGCCATCGAGTCTGCTTTACGTAACTTGCAGTAGGTATTTTGCAAAAAGGTGCATGACCTCATGCCGTGCTGGCTGACATCTCTTATTATCCAATGTTTATTATGGGGGAGTGATGGTACTGATGGTTGTCACGTGACCACGTTACGTGGCACCTGGCACTTGGCACCGGCTCAAGATACTTGTAACACTTATTTTGCATTTGAACGGGCATGCATGCATTAGGTGCTCTTTGCATTTTGATAGCCTAACCACAATGTAACCATGAATAGAAACGTCTATTGTTGGCAGGCAGCAAATTTAAATATTGTCAGGTTACCTTGAATCCAGAGGTCTTCTCGTTGTAGTTGTACTGGTCGAGTGGGTTGGTCATTGTGATGACGTCGTTGACAATTTCAGGAGTCCGTAGGGTGGTAGTGGCGGACTCGGCGGTGAGGAGGCCAATGACGGCGGCGCTGAGGTTGACGCTCAGGTTGTAGGCGCCGCCGGGATCTTCTGCGCCCGCGCCGCCCGACGGCGACGGTGCCTCCTCGCATTTTATCGTCGGCACGGTAGACCTCATGCTCGACTGATTCATTATATCCTTGTAAGGAGCCAGTTTCGCTGATTTTTGGTAACGTTCGTAAAAACTAGAATAACACTTTAATATCACTCTTACGCACTAAAGCTAGTTCTAAGGCTAAATATCACTGATTGTGGTAAACTGGTTTCGAATGGCACTTGAGTCTTCTTAACGAGTAGTTTTCACGGGTAATGGTGAACGTTCAATCTGAAAACAAAGAAATATTCATATTTATTGTTTGAAATCAAGAAAGAATGTGGCAAAGCTATATATTTACGGCAGGAATTGATTGCAGGGCTCTTAAGGATAATAATTATTATCCTGTAGGTACCTAACGAAAAGTACGAACTAAGGAAAAGTGCACAAGGATTGGATTACCCCTGGACATTACCCCTGTGGCTTTCAGGAAAGGTATTTACTAAGAAACAGGGTTCGAAATTATCAAGATAATAACGAGCCGTGATAATTATCGGATAATTATCCGATAATTATCGGATAAATATCCGATAATTATCACTATTATTTTTATTTTATTTTTTATTTTTTATTTATAATGTTCATCCTGCAATCTGTCACTTCATGACATTCATCAGGGAGTCAAGAGGGTATAATATTATTGTCTTGCACGGCACGCATCCAGTGACACGTCCGTATGTGCACAATCTATGTTACTTTAATAGATCTTGGGGGGCTTTTCTTTTCAGTCTGCTAAAAGTTATTTCTTCCTTCATTAGTAAATTTGCTAACTTGTTAGGGTGGTTTTGTATCCTTTTCTTGTATCTCACCATACATGTCTGAATTTCTTCTTTTATAGTTGTGATACCTAAATCATGGTGTATTCTGGTATTTTTGATATACCAAGGGGCATTAACAATCATGCGAAGTATTTTGGATTGGTATCTTTGGATTATCTCAACATTTGAATTGGCAGATGTTCCCCATAATTGCAAGCCGTACGTCCATATCGGTTTGAGGATGCACTTGTATAATAATATTTTATTCTCCATGTTGAGATGGGATTTACTGTTCATGAGTCAGTACATTTTGCGTAGTTGTTGACCCAGAGCTTTACGCTTTGTGAATATATGAGTTCTCCAAGTGAGGCGCCGATCCAGATAAAGACCTAAGTATCTAGCTACATCAGCTTGAGGTATTTGGGTTCCGTTAAGCTCTACAGGTGGGCATGTATCTCTTCTGGTAGTAAAAGTTACTTGGGTGGACTTAGTCTCGTTAGCCCTTATCCTCCAGTCTTTCAACCAGGTTGAAATTGCATTTAAACTAGTTTGTAATTTTTTTGAGGCTGTATCTGGGCACTCATCGACTGCCAACACTGCTGTGTCATCAGCAAAGGTTCCAGTGACTACCTTGTGATCTATTGGTAGGTCTGCTGTATATAATAGGTACAAAACTGGCCCCATTACACTACCTTGCGGCACTCCAGCATGTATTTCATGAAGGTTTGTATTACTCTCTATATCACTCCTCTACTCTATATATCACTATTATTAAAATATCATTTGTTAAATTGTTTCATAAGAAATATCGATGGTTTATTGTCTCAAAACAAACAAAAATAACATTCGAGTTCACTTGGCTTTACGTAACACCAACTGACATTTTTTGTGAATTGGGGGAATTCCCGTGTCGCGACTAGACGTGCGTTCGGATACACGCAACAAGTGCGGAAATACACGTTTGGATACCTAGAATATAGTTCTATTTCACGGGCGCAATTTTTTGTTATTATCAATTGATAATTATCAACCTGTTATTATCATGATAATTATCGTGATAATTATCGTGATAATTATCATTGATAATTATCCTTTCGAACCCTGCTAAGAAAGCAATCATATTTGTAATCCGTCACCCACAGACCATTATAAACAAATGTTAACAATTCGGCAAAACAGAGGACAGTCTCAGTTTCGCAAGTAGAGTGCGGGGCCCCGCTTTCGCAAGAGTACGCGGCGGGTTTTTAATTAGGGCTATCTGGGCATCGCGACCTCGCGGCCAGGATGCGACTCCAATAAAACGCTTTTTTACAGGCTACAATTGAATGTGCGCCATAAAATTGAAATTAAGCGCGTTTTTACGACGCGTTTTAACGCTCTTCCGCGTGTCGTGTCGCCGTCGTGGTCGCGGCGGCGTGCGGATTACCCACCGGACACAAGGACATGCATGGATTAAGCAATTAGCGAGATACTGTTGTTAGCACAAGGCTCCATTATGTGGAAATTAGGGTGTTCTAATCCGGCATAATCAGAACGAGTCGTGACCGAAAAATCCTTTGGTATCAAACGGGAGCTAACGTATGCGAGTTCCATATATAGCTAAGCGCGTTGAAAGCTGTCTGGCGCCTTGACCCGCTGCATATCTGTATATCTCATATCAAAGGCACGTAAACACAATAAAGAACCGAGCCAGAGTAACCTAGTTGCGGTTACTTTGCTTATTCTGCGCGCGACCTGAGGAAAATGTGTCGCCGGCGAAATATGGGTAGGTGCCCAGTGACTAATGGAGCCTATAACCTTTGGTTAGTAGTTTTTTTGGGTAAATACGGGAAAATGCAACTCTATACTAAATATATTATTATCATACAGTGTGGTAGTCAGTATTTAAATTACCTAGGTACCTTTACAAATACGGTAAACTAATTTTGTGAAAAAAATATTTGTGTGTTTAATGTACAGTCAACCAATTTGATTCGTAGGCCACTGAAGAACGTAGTCGCAATGTGTCATCGCTGAGATATTATAACATTTATTCAGCAATCTTTTGACATTAATTGTGAAAAGGTTCTATTGTGGCCTATGAATCAAAATGGTTGACTGTACACACTTAATAATTTTAAGTTTGAAAAGGATCTAACTGAAAATAATCTCTGAAATAATTTTGTAATTTTTATGAGTTTTAGCTTTTACGCGTTGAATTTATAACCATCTCGTTTACATATGTGTCCGTTTTGTTTGAACTTCATATAAAAGCAAACTTGCAAAGAAGCAGTTGCAAAAAACTAGCTGCCTCTAGGACGTCCGCAAACATTTTGCGCAATATTAAATCTCATACATCATCGAGTAGCCGACTAGTTGGGCGACTAGTTGTTTGGTGTGTAAATGAAACACAACTGAACAAACATGTAGCGCACGAGTTGCCAAACATCGTTAAAGTTTGGGATTTGTCGGAGAAAGCTTTACCTATAGGTAATACGGGTTAGGGTTACACTGTTACACTAGCTAGATAATAACTACAATGTGTAACAGTGTAACTGGTATTAAGTATGTAACAATTGCGGACGTGATATAAACAAGCCTGGATATTTTGCGCTTACAGAGACATTCCAATAATCAATGACTTGCTGCCGGTCGATTGATGGGCAATTGGGAGGTAACGTAATACTTTCTGCTAACTTCAGAGGATTCATTTCTTAAGAAGAGTTTGAACTCAGCCCCAAAAAGCGCTCCCCATACAAACGGCGATAACGTCTTTCACTGGGTTCACACTCCTATAGTTAGATATTTGGATAGATTTTTAGCAGGACGGTACAGCTTTGTAGAATATTATTGCATGGTGACATGGAACACTCAATGCGTGAGTTCAGCTTGCACTTAGCCTGGTTTTTTTAGAAGAATGCAAGTGAAAATAGAGAATGCACTCACGGAATTGACTACCAACATAGTTGCGAAGCAGCCGTAAAACGGTGTTCCAGGTCATAAAAGACAGTGATTTAAAAGTTTAAGACCAACAGGACAGACTTTAGAGGTTGGAATAGAAATGGCACCATCAAAAGTACAAGTTAAGTCACAAAAAGAAGAGTGTGTGCCACTATTTAAAAATGTACCTTCAAAGTTTCTTGGTTTCGTTTTTAACAATTTTATTGATACTCCAATTTACCGTTATATTTGTATGTAAAAACTCGTAAGTATCAATCGACCATTTTCCAACGAATGTTCCCACACGATCTCTAATGAACCAATACAAATGACCAAGACCATATTACAGACTAAGACGAATCGCCCTCTTACAGGTTAACTGCGTGTAACTAGCACCAATTTGTTTAAAAATAAAAGTACTCTTCTAAATTATTTTTGTTGTCATTGCACAGCATTTAAAAGTAAGTGCTCTATTTGAACTTTAATCGTTTAAAAATTTTCTTCTGGATTCCTAGTTGCTCGTTCATTATCTCTTTGTCAACATCATCATAAAAATAAACACCTAAATCAAACAGAGGGTTATTACACTAGGTTTTGTTCACGATTTATAACTAATTGGAAACTACGGATAAATTTATTTTAATTATGACTTTTTTTACATTCTCCATATTAGTTACCTGTTCTATCCCCGCATTAAAAAACAGATTATCGTATGATTGTGTAACAAAGATGCATGTGAATGCTAGTTGTACAACTAGCATTCACATGCATTACATAAAGTATTTTTCGATTAAAATATTTCAAATTAGCCAAACCAAGATACCTGGCTATCTAAACAAGGTGACATTCTGTTCTTGACGTCAGGTGTTGAAAGCAAAAGTTATCATACATTCTTACGTTTCTACTAGCGTTGACGCTAACAGAGTGTCACTTTGTCTAGATACCCTGCTTGTTAATTATAGGAACATCCTAAAACATATTTCCTTCTTCTTACTGCAGGTGCAGGTGTTGTTTTAAAATTGCTGTGTGTTAAAAATTAAGCATAGGCGGTCAATTCGCGTGGGCTATCGATATGCAAACATGTTAGTAGGACGTCCGCGACCGAAAATGGGAAATGAAAAATTATGTGTCCGGCAAATCTGCGTAGGATTCGTAAATTTGTTTAGGATTTTGTGAGTTCATCCAATGTATTTACTGCAGGTCGGCATACGATAAATACACGCATGAATACTTCTACATAAAGTTGAGTATGTCCCACCACAGTGGCATGACCTTATTAAATGAGTTGTTGTTACTATTTTGGTATAAGAGTACATCTAGCTTTACTTTGAATTTCGGTAAGTAAGCTTAACTTTTAAGACTCTTAAGTTTAGAGTAGCCGTTTGCTGCTGAGCGTTGTATTATAATTCACATTTACGTACGTGCAAATCAATATAAGTGTACATATTTACACTTTTTTGACGAGGATAAAAAAGTTTTTACAAACTGAAGTTCTACGTAGCATTTGCGAAACTTTATTGAATAGAAGTAGAAACGAAGCTTTTTTAAGCACATTAAAGAGCCAAGGACAGAAAGCTTGGGACGAGGTTACGAGCTTCCCCGGCGAGGTCGAGAGCTAAGTGTTTAGTTAAGCATATTGCTTATACTATGTACGCGTACGTATGTGAAAAAAAGATGTTTGTACTAATTTATGTGGGTGTGTGCGCTCTACGTAAAGATCGTTGTATTAGATGACCTATTAGAATTTGGAAAATAAAAAGGTTCACTAACAAATTGGAACAAATTAAATATATCGTTACTTTTAGTAACATGTTTCGTGGAATATCAACCTCCACAAAGTAAACGAGTGAATCTATAAGTTAATGAGGTTCAATACTTTAAGTTTTTCTTTTTCGATTTGCACACTTATTTACATAAAGGTTGATTGTTGGTTTTACTATTAATATTGGCCCTAACTGATTTTATATTAATAATCGAATAAGTAGTTATAAAAAGTGTCATTATTTATGGATGTAGTTAGTACCTTAGTTAGAATCCTTAATCTATTGTAATTTAGAACACTAGCTTCTATCATCCAATTTCTGTTTTTCTGAATGAATAATACTGTTGGTTAAAGAATAATAATAAGAGAATTTATCATGTTTGTTGCCAGATGCGGTTTACCTCATAGACTTCGCTGGATGATACATATTTTCACACTTAGTAAGCTAAATAGATGAATCAAGTCGAAACCAATTCATGTGCTTTTAATGTAGGAAGGCTCAGGGGATGCCTATATATGTATCTATTTCATAATGGGAACTATAATAAATAGTTGTTAAAAAATTACAACATATATGGAGCCATCGTAAATGGAGACTTGCTGTCAAATGCAAGCCAGTTTTCCATAAAGGTGCGGACCGTGAACAAAAGTAACTCCATTTTGGTAAGTACAATTTATAATAAGTATTATTTTTCCCAAGCTTATTGTTAATTTGTTTTTTTAAAGATCTTTTATTTTAACGATTATTTATGTAGAGTCGCCCTATGAAAAAAATTAACACTGGTTTTCATTAAAAATAATATATTTTTACGTGGTATATGGTAGAGACGACTACAGTTTATCTTTTTTGAAAATAGGCCATGCGTGTATTACTGACTGACTTGTTGAAAAATAGTAATATTCGTAAAGTCAGCATGTTCCATTGTACCGTATGGATTTAAAATAAGAAATAGTATTCAACACTTGATTAAGGTTCTAAATGAAATAACTAGTAGGGATAATGCAATTATGTAGACCTCCATTAATCAGCCGGGCTGTGCTATGGGCGCGGTTGGAACTAGGTCACCTATATCAATATCAAGGCATGAATTCATACAAAGACGTTTCAATTTCTAAGTAAGTAAGTATAATTTTTATCCGTTTCTCAGAATTTTATTTACACTACATTGTTAAACTAACTTTTAAATAAAGCAAAGGTTTTTGTCTGTATTTTTTTTTTAATGTCGTTTTTTGCTAGGAGAGTGATTTATAAGTTTCTTCGCTCAGCAGATTTCCTGTGCTCAAATTTTGTAGAAGAAACGACACTTTCAGATAGGTATCGTAAGTTCTACTTAAATGTATAAGTTACAAATTCAGACTTCATTTTTTTAAGAGTTTTACCATGTTCTGCAACAGTAAACACTGACTGACACAAGGGAAGCTTATCCCTCAATATGACTCTATCTAACTAGTGTCTTAAGAAAAGAATACACTAAAGGACAACTATAAAACTTAACACCTATAGAGGCCTAGAGGTATACCTCTATGCCCGGATAGTATCGGTAGGCGTATTTTTTTGTTCGCTGTATAAAGAAGAATGTTTAGACGGAAACCTAGCTTTGATTTGGACCGTCAGACTCGTACACCTTTAACATTTAATCACAATAACATAACCGTAACAAAAACAATTTCACGCTCGCAACGGAAACGCAACGTAGGTTCAAACAAAACGAATTAGTGAAATAAAATGGAGACCAAAACAACGGCCTATTGTTCGGTCACAATAGTGCTGATTATATTATATTCCGCGTGTTAACGTGTTTGAAGGTAAATAACACCTGATCATTAATTATTCTGTCAAACGGGGCACGATACTGCCTGAGAGAATGCCGTCAAGTGCGTCACAAAATCGACTAATAGTGCACTGGAAGTAACACACAAGACAACAGAATTATCAAACTAGAATATATTCATTAATTTTACAGTACCTAAGAAGATACAGGACAACTCTTCGACATTGGTTTAGTGATAAACCGAGCTAAAACCTGAAATAGGTCCCAAATTAGTGCGAATTAACCATACCTATACTCGTAAAATGTAACTATAGGTTTTAGCTTTGCTTCTTATACACATATTTGACATATTGAGAATAAATGATTATCTTATCTTATCTTATATAAGACCAGCATGGGCATTAAAGGTCCTGGAACCATGTGACCATATCTAATTCTCTAAGTTGTGCCTAATTTTTTTTTTAAATTTAGGCATTAAGCTTAGGAATGCTATACACGCCTAATTTGAGAATCCTTTATTTTTATACACTGGAAGATAAAGTAGAGCTGAATTTAAATGACGAGGATTTCACTAAAATCATAAAGCAGCTACGTTAACATAGATAATAGAGCGAAAGTAGGTAGATGCCTACCTAAATCCCTACATAACGCTAGCGTTTACAAATTCGCCACGCCAATCAAATCGGAATGTAAATAATCTTACCTTCATTCCTATCTTGATGGTTTGCCTAATTGAACGGCCACCTGGATTTGTTTATGGTCATAAACATTCAATCAACGACAGTTAATTGTTTTTGATTTAACTAAAAGCGTAATTAAGAAGCCGTTCCGATTGAATTGAAACAACCGAAAGCCGGCCGATGGTTATTGAACTATGTGTAATTAAAAATTTATGATGTCACTTGAATTTATCGTTTAAGTAAATCGAGCTTTCTTTTTATAAAAGCAAGCATTATTTACTAATGTCGAGATATCTAGACACAGAAATAAATAGGTTATTGTGTTTGCTGTCTCCGACAGTCAAAGCCAAGTCGTAGCGCAGCCATTTGGCTCTGCAAAGCATAAACAATCATGCCATTGCTTTAAAAAAAGGCACTGTTGTGTCTACTCCGTGGTCAGCAATCAAGAATAGCTACTTCCAAATCCTTTAACTGTTTTTCATGTCGATCTGTCCAATCAACACGCTTTAACTCTATAGGTATAATGTTTAATACCATAGTCAACATGCATGGCTTCTTTGAAGTCCGTGGTTAAAATTTTATGGATTTGTACTCTGGTCCCAAACAAAAAAGCTCTTTAGACCATACATTTTGTATAAATTTGCGTACACACGAACAAAGAGGTCATTAGCGTGTAACCATTTTTGATCTGTCAAAGTGTGCTATAAAGTTCAAATTCAAGATAGCCTCAAGATTATAGCTAGCTTGCTAACTTTTGGTGCTGACTTGTCATTTCAAACTGGTTACAATGGAGTTGTTTTTGTTATCTCTACATTCTAAGTTTAGATTCTATATGCTATAAATAAAGACAAAACCACCTTACGCGACTCAGTGCAAACGTTTTCATCTATTACAAGGTATTCTCATATCTATTTGGCCAGATGAATGTAGCAAGACAACATGCTTAAAAAAGAAAAAACTAAGCTATCTCTAAGCCGCAGTTAAATATAACCGCGTATTCGAAACGTAGCAACAGAGGTGTCCTTGACACTGGCGCGGACAAAAACTGGCATCGTTCGGCCGCAATTCGGCTGTGGGTTCGTCGGTGGGTGTGTTCGCCATAAGCCGGGACAAAGAGCAACGATGGCACTGCCGATGCAGACGCGGCGTTAATAGCGCATGAATTTTTATACGCTGTAGCTATTTACATATGCGGGTATATTTACGTTCTGTTTAGTTTTATGTTCATAGAATTTACTAATGTGTTTGTTTGCAACGCCTACTCTACATTAGCTATTTTTTACCGTGTTATCTATACTATGGTGAGAAATCGCTGCTTAACGATAAGACCGCCTGTTTGTTTAAAATATGTTAATATTTCCCTCTCTGTATTTAGTTTTCTTGTGTGGTGTACAATGAAAAGGGTTGTTGTTAAAATTAAACTATTTTAATGGGCTAGATCGCGATGATAGGATATAATAAAATAGAAAAATTATTTATTTCGACCATCATTTTGAGCTTTTTACTTTCAATATGAGTTTGTATGAATTGAATATGATTTGTTGTAAAGCTTGATGTAATTAGTCTGAAAATAGAAAGAGTCACACATATCAGAGTTAGTAGAGTAAGTATCGTGGAAGTTATTTATTAGAAATCAAATTCTGCCATTCAAGTAGTCAGTCAACATGTTGATACATCGACCCCACGCCTCTTACTTGCCCCGGCTATCAATTAAATTGTACGCAAAGGAACGGTGAATTGCGATTAAATCCAATTATTTTCTTTCAGCCTTGTGCCTTCTATGAATACGGATTATCCTTAAATTACTTCACAAAAAATGCCTACGTTACCTACGATATGCTACTTTAGCGTAGATTACAGCATTAATAATCACAACACATCTTAATTTTTTTATATTCTTGACCTTAATTTTTGTAAACATCTAACCAGTTTATTGTATTTTATTGACATATATTAACAAAACTTAGTGAAATCTGTCTTAGCTCAATAAATTTGTATGATGCGTAGAATTTCTCCGACACCAAACCCTCGCGGGCATCAAGAAACGTGTTATCATTTCTACATCTTACTGATCTATAATTCGGCGCCTCCTCGCATATTATAGGTATTCTCATATAAGGAACAAAGGAAGTTTGGCAACGTATTGTTCCCTCGATTTTCACGTCTGCGTTTGGACGAAAAAAATATATTTGCAATTCAATTTTATGCACGATCTTAACGCCTACGCCATTACAGTGGTGTGTGTAAACGTAGCTCGTTAGATAGAACGGGTGTGTTTGTGACTAATACATTTATTTTTATGATCGACACTATAATGTTATAATGTAGAGCCGTTTGCTCTCTTCGATCTGATTTGATCCGTCGGATGATTTAAGCTTACAAGGTAATTGTAATAATCTTCTTACTAAAGCAATCGTCTTATATCGACTTACTAACTCTAAACGGTGAGTAGAGACGCTCTACAGATTAAAAAGTCACGTGACTTAATACAATTTCTTCAGAGAGTTGACAGCATCTCAAGTGTAATTTATTGTCATGAACGTCTCGAATACGGTAGTATAGAACAATACTGTGCAGTCTGTGGTTAGCGGTAAGGATTCAAGAGCTTTGAAAATACGGACAGCGCTTCTAGCGGTGCTTATGAGCAACAAAATGATCCCATAGATGTATTGAAAAAAAAACACCACCAACGTATTTGTTCCCATATATATTGAGAATTGAACGCTAAATAAATCGGCACGTTTTTACAATCAAGAGTGACTTACTTCTCGTTTTTCGGTAAGCTAAACCATCTTTCTTACAGTTAATGAGAAAGGACGCATATGTTGTTTGTAAGACCGTCGAAACAAGTAAATTTTTACTTCTCGCGTTTTTTCTCAAAATTGCAATTTTTTAAGAAATATAATTACATCAATAGAAAATACAGAACGGTATTCTACAAAAATAGCACTAAAAGATTCTCGAGGTGAGGCTTCTGGTGTTGTGAGTGAATAGTAGGTGGTAATTGCTTTTCATAAGGCGAGCCGCATGCCTGCTTGCTACCGACATGGTATATTTTTTTTTATAGGTTCTATAAGTTACTGCCAGCCTGTGCTTCTACATATCGAAACTGCTTCTTCTCATACATTGTTTTTGTCGAGTTTTCAATGTGTAAAAATTAGAGATGGGCCGACTATGACTTTGGCCGACTAGCCGACTAGCCGACTAATCGGCTGGGAAAAAGCCGACTAGTCGGCCAGGCCGATCATTGCTTTCGCTAATGTCCGAGCGGAATATGTAACGTTCGACGCTCATACGTTCACGCGCCGCATAGGTGGATATGAAGGACCAGGTTTTTTTTCATTTTGCATTTTCTTATGATATTGTCTACGTATTACTCGGCATTACACAGTTTTTTTTTAATTAAACAAAGGTTAGCGATCTACTTAGCTGAGAAGTTTGTATTGTAGTAAAATTACCATTTCGACTGATTCACCGAGGCACTGCGGTATCTTAGACGAGAAGATGTTGCGTAGCTTCTCGAACGCTACCTAACCGAGTCGAATTCGATGATTGACCTCTTTGTCGAAGTTGGATCTACCATCTACCTACTGGATAGTCTATCCCAGGTATACATACCAAATCCCTTAACAACCTCTAGTGCAGAGATCCCAATCTTTAAGAGAGTTGGCAGGACGAGGGCGTTTGACATGATTTTCATCATGTCCACGTTCATCTTAAGATCAACTTGCTTGTAGGCTCTACTATGGTCATCGAGCATTATACTAAGGTCCTCCATGGTCTTAGCCATGACTACTATGTCATGGACAAAACGAAGGTAAGCAATATATTCACCGCTTAGGAGTTTGTTGATGCCAAGTCTTTCCGAGAGATATGATCTCCCTGTTTAACTCCTCACTGTAGCCAGATAGGCTTCAAGGTTTGGTCCTGCAGTTGGACGGACGTATTGGCATGTTCATACAAACTCTTTAGCACTTCTATGTCGGTACATCGCTGGAGAGACTGCAGTACAGCTCAGAGGTGCAATTTTTGGATCTCACCAGGTGACTAGAGCTCACCAAAATGGCCGAATCTCTATAAAAAACGGCTATTTTGGTGAGCTTTAGTTACCCGGTGCGATTCAAACGCAATTTTGGAATCTCACCAAGTGACTAAAGCTCACCAAAATGGACGCAATTCTATGAAAAACGGCCATTTTGGCGAGCTGTAGTCAACCGGTGAGATTCAAAAATCGCACTCCAGGTCGCGATTCAATCGAAGCTAAACAAAGGAGTAGGTTATACTCTTTGGTCTTCTGTATAACCTGCCGCAGTGCATGTAAGTGGTCCACGGTGCTGAAGCTTTTACGGAAACCGGCTTGTTCGGGAGGCTGGAAGTCGTCGAGCTTGCACATGAGACGGTTCACAATGACTCTCGAAAATAAAATAATATTTAAACATGGCTTAGAAGCGAGATGGGCTTATAATTCTTCAGCAGAGTATTATTGCCGTTTTTGGAAAGGAGCACTACCATATCTGCTCCATGCATGCGGCGTTCTCCCTTCGAGACTGACGGAGTTGAACAAAGTCTAAAAGGCCCTAAGAACCGCTTTATCCTCAGGATGCCAATGCCTTCTTGAGTTTGGCTGTAATTTGACGTCGTCTGGAATTTGTCATTTTTAAGTTGTATGAGAGCCATACTAATCCCGTACATCTTCTAGTAGTATCTTCCGTACAACGTCTAGAATGTCTTTGGTATGTCTTCGAATTCGACTTGGTTAAGCAGCGTTCGGGAAGCTATGCAATCTTCTCGTCTAAGATACTGCAGTGTTTGCAGACGAAAGTCTTCGATCAGATGATGAAAGTACTATTTAATTGAAATTGATTCATGTTCATGACGATGATTTCAATTCAATCACCCTGTTTTAAAAATAGTAATATGACCACTAGATCACCCACTGGCTCGTTTGAGTTCCTATGTCGTGTTAAAAATAAAAAATAAATTAAAAATAATGGCCGACTAGTCGGTGCTTTTTGCCGACTAGTCGCCGACTAGTCGCCGACTAGAAATATGGCCGGATAGTCGGCTTTACCGACTAGTCGGCCACTAGTCGGTACATCTCTAGTAAAAATGCAAATTCTCTGTTGAAAGGGCACCTTCAAAGTCACTTCAAGGACACTTAAAAGTTTGAAGGCTTAAAATTCGTGAGGAAAATGCGAAATCACGATTGTAGGACCCTTAATATCAATGCAGGTATTTTGGATGTACCTTACAACTTACAAGTCTAACGGCTATGTATAATATCACACATCAACCCGCAGCAATGTCTAGTTCATTTATATTTCGGCGACGCGTATCCGGAGATTAGGAAATGTGATTGGTAACAGACGTCCGATGTTTTTACAACGCTTCTTGCTCTATTGAAAAAAAACACTGACTTGTGTTTGTGAAGCACTTTTGATAAACTCTCTATTCAAGACCATTAAACCCAAAATAGAGCATTGGATCTCATTTTAATTTCAATGAACTCAATTTAAAATTTGAGTCAGTTGCTATCTAATATTATTCTTCCTGAAAACACGTTACAGGTCTTAAACGTAAAAGTTTATAAATATAACGTTAAAATAGATAATTAAATTAAATAAAAATAAATGTTACTGACGCAGTTTAGCCTTTAATAGTGTTGTTCAATGTTTCAATCTTAAATTGGAAAAATATAGTTTTGATTTTGTCCCTGCTAACTTCGATTGCGACCACCGTGTATGATCGTTACTGTTTTCGTTCATATTACCTTCTTAGGCTCAGTATCTCTTAATAGTGACTTTCAACATTAGAATGCAAACATCGAGTTATCGTTACTTATTTTTGATACAACATAGGACGGCAAACAAGCAAGTGGGTCACCTGATGGTAAGTGATCACCACCGCCTATAGACACCTGCAACAACAAAGAGAGTGCAGATGCGTTGCCAACCCAGAGGGCTAAGATGGAATACCTCTTGTGCCAGTAATTACACCGGCTGTCTTGCTCTCCACACCGGAACACAACAGTGCAAGCACTGTTGCTTAGCGGCAGGATTAGCGAGCAAGATGGTGGTAGCGATCCGGATGGACCTTGCACAAGGTCCTACCACCCGCAAACTTTTCAGTATCTTTGGTCGTTCCTATAATGTCCTGACTAATACATGGGCGTCGCAAAGCGTAATAAGATACTTACCTCACTCAATAGCTAAGCGAGGTTCGTGTTGACTATATACGTTAAAGATATAAGTTTTCAACAGCCTTCACCGATTTTATATCTTTAGTTATTAACATTTAATGCGCTGCTATATGTGTAGTCACGATTGATGTACTCGATTTGAATTTTAATAGCTTCGACAATATTTTTATAGGAATAAAGTTTTACTTGTTTATTTACATTCTGCTTCTGCATCGAAAAACTACGACAGCCTTATTTTTCGTCGCTTATCATAAGATCTTAGCTTTAAAATAAATGTGGATATCCTTGAGAGAGAAACGTCTACATTATTTTAATAGCTAAGTATAAGTACTATGCTTTGAAGAATTTGTAAAAATCCAAACAAAGTCAATCTTCGCAAGGTAAATAATATTTTTTTTATTTACTGACTATGACGACTATTAATTAGTAATGACACAGTAAAATCAAACTCCACCCACATTTTACAATCTAGCGGAAAATGCACCTAATCCATCGATCATCCTGCAGTTTACAAGGTGACCTCGGGTATTTACGACAGGAAACTAATAAAATGATTATACTTGGAGACTCACAAAGGACCAAGCTAATTACAGCAGTACCAACTTCACCATGTCATTTGTCAAGCAAGCGGGATGGCATGAGATAAAGTAAATTGCTATGCATTGTCAGTTAGCCAACATACCGGCAAATTGAATTGTAGCTGGCATGTAATAACATAAAACATTAGGTTGTTTTTTACATAAAAGTTTTTCATGTTGTAGTAGGAACAAAACTGGTGATTTGTCTAGCTTATCTCGTTAGAGGCACTATTGAAAAACGATAAAGTCAGCTTTACTGACTTCTACACAGCAATTCCAATATTTACACAAAGGCTAGATTTAATATCAGTGATTAAAGAGGAATGTGTACATATTTGACTATATTTGGTTATATTGATGTTCGGAAAATCTATTTTTCAAATAGAAGTACACCAGGCCTTTATGCAGACTAGAGACTGATGGATAGCGGATATTAGCTTCACTTTGTACATAATTTAATTAGGTACCCATTAGACTTCAAATGTTGAAAAGATTTCTTATGTAATCATTTACATTTCTATTGCCTCTTTCATTGTAAGTAAATCTATTTACGCAGTCATAGAAAAATGTCGTCCTACGTTTAGATAAAAACAAAAATATCTCCCTGTAAATCTGCATTTAACATTAAGAAAACTAATTAATAATGAGCAGAGACGATTTAATAAAGTAATCATTTCCTAACCGTTGGTCAATCACAAGTTTCGTGTAATGAAGCAATTATTCAAAAGTTTACCACTAGCTAGCAGTGTGTTAAAAGCATAATTCTTACCGACTAGTTATAAATTAAGTCACACCCATTAAAATTTATTTACATGTTACAGCCGTAAAAATAATCTGATTAGCATTTATTACTATTATTATTTGCGCCTTACCTATTCATCTGTTCGAATGTTAGCTCACCTAGACCTTTTAAAGTCTACAATATTTTTCCGTTAGAAGACACCACTCCTTAACGAATTCAAGAATTTTATGCGTCGAAATAGCTTTGTTTTGTTTTTCTCCAAATGATACATATGTTTGTTCAAATAAATATAGAAAATATATTTTAGGCGCAGTTTATTTTTGGGTATGGGATCGTGTTTCATTTAGCTTAAACAAAGACGAAGTATTGTATGATTGTCACTTTATGGAAACTTACTTCAGAAGAGCAGACTTTTTGGCAAAATCCAGTGAGGCTACTCGTAGATAGCGCCGTAGCCTACGATATTTTCGATCAACAAAAAAAGTTGGTTAAAAAAGAAATAGCAAATTAGAGTTAATCGGCTTTTTAGTAGGAACTATTGGTTGAACGAATCGTAGCCATAATGTAATAAAGTTGCCAATAGATGACATTGCTCTATTTGAGTTATGCTCTATTTTATTGATCACAATTAACTTTTACGTTTTAAGTCTTCTTAGTAACTTTAATAAACAAAATTCAAAGCAAGACTAAATAAACACTTCGTAGAAATGTACTATTGTGTCTGTGTTTAGTGTTTAACCGCAAATACTTTTTTTAACTATTGTGGTTAATTGTGAGATCATAATTCTAAAATTGCAAACGAGTGTAACCTTTGCAAATCTAGTTTTGTGTAGGTAAAGTGATAGCAGTTGAATTGTGATCCACTGTGTAACTTTTTCACAATAAATGGCACACTGGCATTCTAATGCCTATCGAGGATTGTCATTATGCTTTTATTTTGAAAAGGTTCCGGAGTGTGTCACGGTTTAATGGTCGGACTGTACTAGGCAGTAGCTACTGCGCAGTTGTTCCTTTTCTTTTAAGAATGAAGTTCTAATAGGTGTTCCTAAATAGACGCTAACAGAACTAATTACAACAACGATTCCTTTTTTTGAATAAGGCCGTTTTAGTCGTATAGTCGCATTCTTCAAGTGCAACGGCAATTTTTTTGCAAAATCGCTCTAATTAATTAATTACCACCTATCATACGTAAAAGATGTGAAATCAGCCCTTAATGGCCGGTAATAGATGCAGGTGTGGTGTGAATATTCTTTAAGTTTGAAACTTTTGCAAATGGCAACGAGTTTGGTGAAGTGGGCGTGGAACCAGTTTCGGCGCGGGCGCAGCCGAAACCGCCGTTCGGACAGGAAAGTATTATTGGGACTTCGAAACGGGTTCCTGTAGCGCAACGGCAAAAAGAGAACAGTGTCTTTTGACAGTATATACATATTTTTACCGCATTGGTTGGGATTTAGGCGTTGTTAATTTATGACGGCCATTATACTTTAACTGAGAAGTGAAAAGAATTATACGATGTCTGACCCACAGAACTCTTCTACACTGAAAATAGGATAGCATTAAGGCAAGGTAGGCTAGTATCAAGAATCTTCTTCACCACTTTAACGTCATTTACGTCTTATTAAACAAAATAACCTATTGCCTTTTGAAATTCAATTTGAAAATCAGCTTCAGATTTGATAGCAAATAACTGACTGATAAGACCATTGTTTAGGTCGACTATACGAGTAAGTACTTATCAAGGTCATGAACATGTTTACAGTTTTCACCTTATTGCAATTATGTAAAGTGATACAATGTATAGATATTTGCAACCTTCACTTGGATGTGTCAATCTTGATAAAATAATTCCGCATCCCAAGGATCCCTAAATTCAGCACTCAAACATAAAAACGTCTCGCGATATCGTGTCGCGCGATATTTTCGGATTCGGGTAATGTAAATATTGCTATAAGATCGTGATTTATTGATTATTTGACTTGCAATGTTTACTCTATTACTAACAGTTTTCAATGCACCGGACGATTCCATCTTGCGGGTACAAATTTTCTTGTAACGAAAGTTTTATTCAAAAATATTTTCTAAAGGCTTCTAGGAGTCCTTAAGCAAACGATGCCAACGAAATGGAAACAACAGCATGCGCCGTTCGTCCATCCGTCTGTCTATCCTACCTGTAAAAGGCTGTATATTATGACCATAAATTTTTTGTTGGTTGAAATTGTTACAAACTAAATATCCATTCTGGTCTGTCCTTATATCTTCGGCTGCTTGCGCTCCTTCTAAACCACGCAACGGATCTTGATACGGTTTTAACTGTCATTTCTTTTTTTTTATTAATGTACAATACATTCTAATTAAGTTTTCGTATAAGAACAAAATCGATGTTTTTAACAAGTCGTCAAAAAACTAATTTTCCACATCAGTAAACTGAACCCGTGGGAAGCCGGTTCGGGTCACCAGTTTCTTATAATTTTAAAACGGTTCTGACGTACCTACTAAGCAGTTATTTTCTTCACACCAGAGTTAATAAAAGTTATACCCGACCAGATCCGAATACGATCAATCAGCCGTAGAAACGTATTATGCAGCCGTCACGTTCCGGCGTCGTGACCTATATTGCGGTTTGCCTAATCTATACTGCCCACACCCGAATTTCCATTGCCTGGTGTCCCTGATGTTAGTTACTCCGTGTATTCTCTGTCAGTGGAACAATATCAGGATCAACGTAAGTATTAGTACATTTCGATCATAAACTTAGTGCTTAGTTAGAACAAGGTACTGTACGTACTGTAGGGGAAATACATTCACGTACCACCTTAGAACCCTGTCGCAATGACGCGACGCTTTGAACGCCACGCTATGTCATACAAACGTCATGCGTATGTCTCTTCGACTAGGTTCTACGGTGGTACGTGTCTGGATTTCCTTGACTGTACAAAGATCTCATTGACTTTGTAACCATTTGTTATCTATACGAAAGTGTGATACAAGGTTTTAAGTAACGTGAAACTTAATGCGAAAGCGAGATATTTATTTATTTATATTTGTTTTCTCTTTCTTACTTATGCAACTGCCATAATACATTGTTACTGGCACTCTAATATACTCATGCGTTTACGATTTCTGTGGATATCAAGAATTTCCGTAGTGTAATTCCGCCATTTCATCGATGGCTATCAGGGTGGTCCATATTGACCTAAACAAATCTGTAGGTATTTAATGTTAAAGTGGGTTAAAAAATATATCTTGATTATAATGCGTATGGAACTTCAATTGACAATCTCGCCCTGAACGATAGCAATTTGGTTGCCCCCACTGTCCCTGCAACTTTGGCTAAGATCGCACTTGTAGTCACGTCGTATTTGTCCCAAGGTTAGGTACATGGATAGTCTCTAAAAGCCAATTCCGAAACCTTCGTCATGTTGACACATTGAATGCTCCTCAAACCGATCAATATTACGTTATTTTATTATACAGCCCACGCATAGGCACTGAAGAAAAAACGCTGTATGCACGATTTGCTTCTGTAAGTAGAGTTCCGTTAATTAAATAATGGTTCATTAAATAGTTTCATACCACAGTCTTATTTATAATTTAATGTTTTATTTGATATACTGCGTCTTCCAGAAGTGGTTATATTATACATCGTCTTGTAGTCTTTCAGAAGCGGTCAAAAACGAAATGGATTCTTATTCATGGCCCTTTCGCAATGAACATTTTATTAGTATCTTTCCTCTTTATCCTTTATATTTATCAAACATATTAAAAAATCGTGTCATTAAAAAGTTCAGCATTATTCAATGTCAATCTAATCATAAGAAACTACCTTAAGGCGCACTATGCAAATGACTAGAGCAAACAATGTAAGAATGAGAGAGAGCATGTCAAAGAATGTAATAATACTTAAAATACTTAGTTAAAAAAATTACATCTGGCAAGCTAAACCTTCCACCGATACTTTTATATAGGCCGAAGTTTCTTATCTACTCGAAAGTAACCGACTCTTGTAATAAACTGAGAATATTAGAAACCAAGTTATACGTTAATTTTGATTTACGGAACTCCGAAATGCTAACAAACTAGCGGATATTTACAGTGTGGCGTGGCCTCGGGGAACGATAATTGCACTGGAGCCGCTCGAGAAGATAATAATCAATATTTTGCGCCGCAAACCTAAAATCAAGATTTAGTTTACAATCGCAAATTCGCATCTTTAGCAAATATAACGCTTTAGTTCATTCCATATACTCATAATATTAGACACCTGTGACAAGATTAACTGGTCTTTTACTACTGCGACTAAATACTGTACTTAAAATTAGCAGAATCAACGTAACTATCCCCAAAGCTATGCCTCTACCTACATATGCCTTCTATTGATGCTCCATTCCATATTAAATTGGATTTTAACGAGGGAACGAGTACTCTGAGCCATTATGAGGCTCCGGGTGGTAGATCTTTGTGAGGCCACTTGTCCTAGTGTCTAATTAATTTTGCTACTTGGGTTGTTGCGTGAGGATGCGAGGCCCCAGCAAAAGTGGACCCCCGGGCGGTTGGCCTGCTTGCCACCCCCTAAGGCCCCACTGGACTTTAAGGACATAAGCCCTACTCTTAAATCTTATACAAGCATGTGAAAAGTGTCATGTTATATGGAATGGAGTATAGACTAGTTCTTCTCTTCAAGTGTTAGGTCTTTAATCAGGGGGATGTGTAGTTGTCGAGACTGGATCATTATGAGCTAAGATTTTGGTAGTATTACCATATCTTCCATTAATTATCGACCATGTGTAATAAAAATAGATATTGTGCCCTGGGGCCTGTACCATAAAACTTACAGGTTCTACAGTTTACCATATTTGTCACATTTTTGAATAATAACCTTTAATTAATTAACTATCTAATCAACAGCTTTCTAAATGATACGACCGCCTCTCTAGAAAATCGCGTAGATTACTCAGAAAATACAATAAAATTTGCGATATGGGGAGTACCTTCTTCATTGATAGCAAGTTTCCGCCATTGGCATCGTAAAAGATAAGTCGATATGGCATGATTGATGTCGTGATAAAAATGTTTTTGGATTTGAAAACAAGCCTCCTTCCAAATAAGGAAAAATCAAAACTATATTTTTATTGATAGTCGACCACTTCTTTGAGATCATTGTCATTGCTGAGGAGAGCCGAAAGAAGCCTGGCTAAACGACTCCTTTGAATGCAGTTGTAAAACTAGTGCAGTCAGTGTGCTGTATAAAGTCTACGTTTGACGATAAATAAAAGCTAATTAAATGTATTAGGCTCCAACATGCCCGACATTCACACACGCCGTGCCTCCATAACAATTTATAGCTCATTTCGAAGTCGAATGAAGTCGCTCGCTTATTTATTACACCCCTTAAAAGCAACTTAATATACGCGCGCGCGTCCACACTAGCATAGAGCTTTTTTTTCATAATTATACTAGCAACCTGCCCCGGCTTCGCATTGGTACAATTAGGGTAGGTATACTATTCATAAGAAATTTCTTTCATAAAAAATGCCAATGTTACAGTGCAAACCTTATCAAAATCTGTTGTGTAGTTTAAAAGGAAGCGGCTGAAGATACGAAGAGGACAGACAGGAACGGACAGCGACTTTGTTTTATACTACGTAAAGGCTAAAGGTAAATATAAAGATGACTAAATAAAGTTAAAGATAAAGAAGAAACTATTAGGAAACCAGTAGGCGGATCACAGATGGTAAGTAACCACCCGTGAGTATCGTACGTGCGGTATCGGCTTTCAGGGAATGAAAATTGAAATAAAAATAATTAATTTATGCCAGGTAATTTAAGCCATCATTGTTCACTTCCCGAACGAAATGCAACAGGGATATTTACGAAGATGTTCTTAAGGAGAGTTGTACTATTTCGGTAGACCAGTCCAATTGTATTGCAACCAACTACTCGCATTTGCGTGGCTCTTCCACGAAAAAAAACTCCTTAAAGGTTTTTTACACATAATTTTAAAACATATCTGGTCAAATGCCAGTGGTATCTCCACAAAAACCACCCTTGCGTTCTTCTGCCTTGTTTCATAACTAACTAAACTAGATATTGTGGGGTACTTCTTAGTATTCTTTCGGTTTTCTTTCCTCCCTAACCTATTAGTGGATTTTATGTGTCTACGAGTTTTACGAATGGAGTTATTATCGTTACCGTTATATGGATATGCTCCTAATGCATGTGATATGAAATCTTTTATCTATTTGCTTATACTACATAACTGAGATAAGAACTAAGAATGCGGAATTAAAGAAAGACAAGAAAGTAGGAAATCCTTGAAAAACCTTACAGCACTTTTCGCCTCGAGTTTGCGTCATGTATGTGTCTATGTATGTCGGAGTCATCAGTTTAGAAATTTAATTACATTATTACGACAAACAATTATAAATTTATGGTTCTGTACCAGGGCTATAAAGTAAAGTAATATTACTAATATTACAATGCAAACAATATATTGAACAACCTTGTTTGATGGATCTTGTTTAATGCTTGTCTAAGGGCCATAAGGCTCCATTGTGAGATCTGCATTCCATTATTACTGACATCAAATGGATAATGTTAGATAAATTTAATACAGTAAAACCATAAATCCAAGGTAGGTAACTTAGTAAGCTTTCATGAGTTAATCATTAGTCTCACCTAATGACTGTCTTCATGCCTACTCTTGTCTGAATTGGGAATATTGTCGGGTTTTGAAATATTTTAAAATATTGCTAAGCATATCGGTATCGATAAACATATAAAATACATCTTAAATAATAGTGTTCTGTGTTCGTAGTATCAAATTTATTACTTGTATTATTGGAATTTGTTTTATTCTTCTGTTAAAAACCATTTCCATTCTTGGAATAAAAAAAAAGAAACCGTCAAAAATAATTACGGGCAAATTGATCCTTCTTTTAAGTTTGTTAAAACCGAAGTGTAAATTAAATACTAGCAACTTTGCAAGCAGCACTCAAAACTTTGACAGAAACGTAGTCGGTTTAATGTACTATTCCAGGAATATAAAGGTTTGCCACTTCTACACCCTATTGCAGTGCGATAACGTGGAAGTACTCATAAAATTGACAAACCTTAACATTCCTCTAGCGTATATTGCGTACCAATTACATGTTTCATTTTATTTCCCCACTCAGTATGACTGAGTAGGTACTTCAGTATGTTCGGTTCTACATCTTTATTTATTTTATGCCCCTTTAATAGAGTTTTAATGCCAAAGCACCAGCTATCACTTAGTTTCCAAGAATTATACAGTACAAAACTAACATTGACTGGCATAACAAGTTCTTCAAGTTCAAGAGCTCACGATACTGAAACCACATAGGTACTATGTAAAGAGGAAACAGTGTCTAATAATAACGTTTCAAATGGAAGTGACAATGTTTATTACCAGTTTCCAATAATCATGTTAATAGGTCGCGTGGGTGTTTTTAATGGGTCAGCCGATTCATGGGGCCATTGTCAGACTGACTTAAATTTGGGTCACGCTGCCGGTTAGGGATATGTTTTAAGCATTCTAACTACGCATTGTTTTGAGTGGCGCGAAGAATGTAAAGCCTTTTGTGGTGACAATAAATAGCAACTAAGTAAGTACCTACACTATGAGTATGTTCAAAATGTGTCTGAATTTAAAACGCTTGCAACATAGCATCTGATATACCTTAATCTGTCTTTCTACTATATAAACTGAATTTTTAAAAGTTTATTATTAGAGAACGGGTGGACCGATTCCAATGGTATACCAATAGCAAAAATACATTACTGGCCACAACATACGACGTAATTATAGAAATGTAAAACAAGGAGGACGTATTCGCGGGCGGAAAACTAGCAAAATATAAACAGAAAAGTACATAAGTATATTTTATTTCCATCTCATCTCGACACAATGACACATAGGTGCGGTAACCTTGTCAAGTCGTGATTAATACCGACTTCCCAATAGATTTTATATGCCACACGATTATTTTTCACTACAATAATTAATGATGCTAAATAATGCGATGTTTTAAATACTACCTTAACATGCTTACCTCTATCGATGGTGGTTAAGATAAAGCGCTAATAACAAATTATTCTTCAATAATTAATAACTTTAGAAAAAATATCCTAAATGAGGAATGTCAATGCATCACGATTTGTTTTTCGTGACGTGGTGCAATAACTACTTTAACAGGAAATAATTTACAGAGTAATACCATATTAAAAGAGCGTAATATTAAGGAAAAGGTAACCATTCTGCATATACTGGAACATTATTATTATTTTTTTGTTAGAGGGGGCCAAGGAGCAAACGGGTTATGTGACGGTAGGCAAGCAATCATCGCCGCTCAGGAACACCTGCAATATCAGAAGAATTCCAAGCGCGGTGCCGGCCTTTAAGAAAGAAAAAAAAAACTCGTTTTTGAAGGTCCCTAAGCTGTATCTATTTAGAAACGCCGACGCTGAAAGTTGATTCCACAGTGCTGACATGCGTGGTAAAAAAGTACGTTTAAATCCCACAATATAGACCGCCAACCATCGCGATGGTGAGCACCAAACTAATGCTTGTTTCGAGTTGTACGGTGATGGAGCTTAGCACAGCCAACTTAGCACTACAAGAGTTACCGCCAACTCATTAATTACTCATTACAACCCGAATGATGAAACTTCAATATTCACTTTTTGTGATCAGTGATCGTTCAAATCATAAATTGCAAATACGTGAAGACGTATCGTGACGACCTCTAACACGTTATTGGTTCATAGAAAATATGCAATCATGCAATTAAGTAATGTTACAAATTAAGTTTACCCAGCCTTATGGCAGTGCGCAGCGTGTAGGCGTGGCCTCGGTAAAATGCTGCTCTGATTGGTTGTACAAAGTAGCAGTTGCATTTTCACTTCGCACGTGGTGTGATTGCAAAATTGCTAGAGGCGCATCTACTTATATTTCAAATTCTAAGTTTCTAACCTATCAGTGACGAAGTCGTGGTTTTAAGAACCTTTGCACTCGACAATAGAATTTTGAGTAGTTGTAAATTTAATCTTTTTTCTTTGTACAAACCTGCATTTTCTAACATTAAACCCGACATCAATAAGCATTAACAAAATTGTTGGTTCTCATATATCAGAGGCATAATAATAAAAGCTTTGTCGCTTTGATCGCATGTTAGCATCTGCTACTAGTTTTAAAATATACCGTCGTCCTACACATTATTTATCTTTACAGCGTTTTTCATCATCTATTTGACATTAGTCATCTTGGTAAAAGTATGGCAGGAAATCGTGTGAAAAATGTACGTTTAATTATTTCAGGGTCGGTTCTTTTGTTTTTTTAGACTACTATTGACTTAAAATAGTTTTGATTTGCTCTTAAAGTAGTTTAGACACAGAATTTATGCTTATAATAGTCATATTGAATGGCCACGCACCGCCCCGCACTAAATTCAGATATCGCAACCCCTGCAGTGTCCGACCCTTATATTGACGGAAAACTGACGACTTTTATTATGGCGTGTACACATAGCCGTGTCTACAAACGCCATCGTACTTATGTAATAGTAGCGCATATATTTTTTGACGTGGCTGACTTATGCTAAATAAGGTTGGATTTTTTTAACCCCGATAAATAGAGAATGGCATTAAATTGATTTAGTTATGTGAATTGATTTCATATTTTGGGTAATGTTCCTACATAATCTTAATGTACCAGTGTACCCTAAGTTATAATGGAAAGTTTAGTACATTTGTGATCAAAACATCTTCATTGTATTAGAGGCTTTGCACTGAACGACAAACAAGATGCTTTTTCTTACATAAAGTATATTTAGTTACGTTCCCCGCTGTGCGAACGTCGTATTGAACGTCGTGAAAGGCTTTAATGGAAACGTAGGAAGTAAGTGATTCTATAAAATGTGCAATATAAGTTTCCAATGTATCGTTAAATATCAACGCCGTGTTTTAAACTTAGGATAGAATTGCTTTAACCTAACAAAAGGTACGTGAGCTAACAATCCGGTGTTGCATTCCCTAGACAAAACTAATGATGTTGCTGTTCATGTTACTGTAAGAATTATTTCAACGCGATAAAAGTATATTGTTGATTTACCTCGATGTTTCGGCCATGTTTCAATGGCCGTGGTCACGAGTAGACTGAAGTGGAGGGTATTACTTCTGTTTAGCCGCGCGAGTTTTTTGATATGCCGGTGGAAAATAAACATGACAAAGTGCGGGTAGTTCGTAAAACTCGCGCGGTTACACAGAAGTAATACCCTCCACTTCAGTCTACTCGTGACCTCGGCCGAAACGTCGAGGTGAATCAACAATATACTTTTATCGCGTTAAAGTCCCGATAACGTTATAAATATGTGTGAAAATCGCGAAAAATTAAAACAATTTAAGAATTATTTCCATTAATTAATAGATTCAGGCGTTACTTTGCGGAGGTCCATATCAACAAACTGGAAATTACCTTGCTACTCCGCGAAACCAGTCTGTGTGATATATGTTGTTTCGTGTGGAAGCGGAGGAGGGTGGGTTTTTGCATGAACAAATATGTGTCGCACAGACGCAGCTATTTTGCACGAGCCCGGCACTGGTTTCGCGGAGTAGCAAGGTAATTTGTTCCAGTTTGTTGATTATTTCCATTATTTCCGGTAAATTTCCAAAATGCTTGCAATATTTCCATTTCGAGTAATAATATGGGAACCGCTCCTCATTAGCCCGAAAACTTGCTTGCTGCGCAGAGTTGGCTACCAGATGCTTCTGACTAATTAAATCACGCACTTTAGTTTAATAAAAGAATCAGAATGATTTATTTGTGGAACATAGGCTTACATACGATTATTAGGTGTTTAATTTATAAAGGTTTCACTATGTTAGGCCATTTAACATGACATACAAATAGCTACAAATAACATACAGCATCCATACTTACATACTAGAAAAAAAAAATATCTCATTAGTTTACCTTATCGTATTTTCTAAATATTCTTGCATAGAATATAAAGCCTTGTTACCAAGAAGATACTTAGGTCTTTCAATTTCAGAATTGTATTCAATAATTTATTCAAAATCTTAGACGCCTTTCCAAATATACTTTTTGTTAAAAGTGCGGTCTTGTTCGAAGTTCTTATGTTAACGATCCAATGTTACCGTGAAGGTGATTACGCTGGCTGCGACAATATAAGCAGGTGTGCAATTTGTGTAGTTGATTGACATTAACTCCCTACACATTTATCTAAACAAAAGCCGATATGGAAATGCCGTTACAGACGAACCTTATGAGTTTCTTGACTTGTACATGCTCCTTGTAAAGAATTATGTAGGCGATAACAAATAACGTCTTATATCGAAACCAAAATGGTTTTTTAATATTCCCTTCCCACTGATATTAGAATACGATGGTACGAGTAAAAGTATTTTCATGTTTGGATCCTAGTAACTGAACAGTCTTCAATGAAAATTGATGATGAAGTCTTAAACTCATTTGCAATTGTGAAACCAGAGAAAAATAAAGTTACTCAATTTACACGACATGTATTTTGCTGTATTGGTTTGAGTCCGTAGGCGTCAGTCGTTACTTTCTACTGATTCTGGATTATAAATCGTTGCAATATATTTGGATTATCTGTATCATATACGACTTCAAAGGCACTAATCAGGGCAAAGGCGGCTTATGGCCGTTCCCGATATTCAATTTAACAGTGAAATTTGGACACATTTTCTATGAGAAACCAGTCAACATTTAGCTACAGGAAGGTAAATCTATCCATTGTTTGGATAATATTGGGAACGGCCATTAGTTAACTAGACTCTGAGGGGCCGTTGTTTGATCCGTAGTTATCGTTGGTAATCACGGTAACCACGTAATCAATGGAGTCATCTCCTTGGAGTTTTCTTGACAGATAAGAGGTTTTTTACTGTTCGTTGAATTGACTAATAACCCTAAGCAAACCTGTTTAAGTAACTACTGTTTGACTAAATTCAATTTATTATGTTGAAGCATGGGTCGGGTTAAGTAGCTCCCGCTCAAACCCAAAAGCATACCATACCAGGTACTGGCGGTACTATCCTTTGGCGGTATTTGACGGATGTCATCCCAAGTGTGTTATACCAGGCACATATAAATGTATGCAGGCTTGGTATGTAGCTATAGTTACTCAAAGCAATGCGACCAACAATAACAAATAAACAATTCGCGTCCCTTTCAGCACAACACTCTTCAAATATTCGAGTAGACAATAAGATGGTCGGCTAGAACAAAGGGTTTCAATAGAATATAACTTCAAAACAAATGTTAGAATGCTCGTATGTTTTTAAACCTATATAAACAAGCGACGATCCTTATTTGATCACACTATCTCGCCTGCATAGGACAGGAATAAGTGTTTGGATGAATCTATTTGAAATACTGAAACATGTATTTAACTAAGCTTGTATCCATACACATACGCATAAAAATGTTACTTTAATTATACAAATTATTTGTGTTGCAATTAAAAATAGATTATTTTTAAAACGATTAAACTGTTTCCAAAAAGTGAAAATTTTGTGAGGCTTTCCCATTGACTTCATTTTGGAATCAGGTTTAAAAGGTACATTTCAGTAAATATATTTTCAACAAAAATAGGTACTTTTAAAAGTACACCGATATAGTTTATCCAAAAGAATATCCAAATGACACGAAATACCTATTTACTTAGTACCTAAGGTTCGTTAACCATAATCCTTAAAATATAACTATGTTTAAACAAAATAAATAAAATAAAGAACAATGGAAATAGCCGATAGTAATTAAAATTCTAACATTTACTTTGAAACTTTTGAAAGGTCATGGACTCCGTTTGTTTATGAATATGAGATTTTTTTCACTAAGCAGACATAGCAAATTCCTAGGCGAGTTCACGTGAACGACTCATTGCTGTTTATGATTTGAAAACCGATATCAAGTCGTCTATGCAACCCGCAAGTGCATAAATACCTACATTTGAAAGTCATCCAAATTGTAACCCTAATTTGTAAGTTAATATGGTTGAATTTGTTATAAATTATGGGTTTATTTCGGACCTATCGAACGGAGGCGTGAAATGCTGATGATTATAAAATGTAGTCTGATGTGTTGATGCACGTGCGTGGAATGGTCGGGGCATTCCCTTTTCTCAGTTCTAACAGCTTGCAAATCTTTTGGTAGTGATATTCAGCGCTTTTCAGCTGTTCCTTTTTTCAATGCTAAAAGACGACGCTGTAAAATCTACCTCGTACATCAGTTGTTGCTCTACAGATGCTTCATAAAAGACAAAAGAAGTAAACAAAATAAATGTTAAACTTAATCACAGCCCTTTTTAAATAAAAAGTCAAATGCTGATATAAAATCAAAATATTAGAGGCAATAATTTACAATAATTTGTATTTTTTTGCGTCGGTTGGCAGTGCGCCCGTTTTTTATTGAGTCGTAGGGAAGCCCTGCTAATGTGTAGTAGATACAAAAAATCAGAGCTAGTTAGTTATTTTGGTTTCAGCTTGAGTTTAGAATAATTTAGAATAACCATAAACTGGAAACTATTTGACAATAAATTCAGTGTATTAAATGATACGAATTGGTTTATAATAACGATGAAACGTCCTAGGTATTGAAACAATGAGGTTCTCACATCGTGACTGCATCTCGATCCTAACATGACCGGCTTAGGTTTAATTTATCCCTCTCTGCGTCTCAGTCAGACTAGTGTCATAAAAAAGGGACGCACATAGAGATAAACTCCGATTAACTAAACGTATAGCCGGTCGTGTTAAGATTACTCATGCCCATTAAAGGCATTTTATCTACAGGCGCTTTCAGTTTATGAAAAATGATCCCAGAAGCAATACAAATAATATTTATTTGCTCTGATATCGAATGGCGACCCAGTTCCACTGGCAGGGCGCCCGCCCGACAGCGGCTTTTCGCGAGGCGAGCACTTTTGATAAATCATTATCATCCGTCAATGTGACTCAATAAATTTATCAAATAGGTACTTCTTGATTGGATATTAAAACGCTATTAAATTTGCCCTCTTGCTGTAGGTACCTTATCATTTAACCGATAGTAGTTCTGTTTGAAAAATTTATGTATTTTTGGCACTTCAGTGATGATTTGTTTTTGTAGTTTGTATGTGAGAGTATAAACATTGTACTGGTGAACCATTTTTAATTCTGACACGTAGGTCCTGAAAATATACAGTTATTGCCACAGATATTCTGCTCTTTAGTTCGAACGTTGCCATTGTAAATTTCAATGAGTGCTAATCCAAAACGGCCAAAATATTCGAGATCCCACTTTACATCTTATTCCCAATAAATACCATATTGTTTTCCTTTCTTTACTTGCGTTATATTGTGACTGTTATAATAGAAGGGTCCACAGTAGGTCGTAATTCAAATGATAACTGATTGAGTAAATTTCGGAACTGGATCTAGCTACCAGATGCATTATCTGGCATTAGTGTTAGAACATTAAGAAAGATTAATGGCCTTCTCTAATTACATTCACCTTTACCTGTGGACTAGTGCCAAAGGAGCAGACCACCCAAAACGAAACCGCACTATATCTCACGTACGATGATTGAACACTCGCTAACTGATGGTTTCCAAGAAAATAGAATTCATTTAGTTACAGCAGACTGATAAAATGTGCAAGTTCTTAAATAATTGCATGAGTCGACAACCGTTGGTATAAATTCGATTAAGTATTTTCGCATAAATAAACGCGTGCCTAAATACTGAATGGGAGTCAAATTTAAACTTTGTAACGGCACTAATAGTGTTTATGTTGAATAAAGATCATCTAATTATGTCTGTAATAGATTTATTTTTCCAATGTCAGAACCCTGACGACGTAACTAAACTAAATAACGCAGAAAAAATATATTTAATGCGTGGTATAAAAAATATGACAACTATACATTTATTCCTAGTAATTACTCCATTTATTACTTATAATTAATAATAATTAATAGCAATATGAGTCTATAAGAGTATTGATTTATTTTATAAAACGCATAAATTACTAGCGTTTATAATTTTATAATAAATCAATATTGTATTGACATAGAATCTCAATTCATTTAAGACGCCTGTAGTTTTTCCTTTGTTTAAAAAAACATTAGTTAATTTATATCCAAGTGGTGGGCTCATTAAAAAAAGTCATCATAAATAAATATCAATTATCTGGCTTGAAGTTTTTTCTAGCTGCGGCACTAAAGAAGTGCATCACAGGGCACTTGTAGCTCTGAAAATGTGGGTTTACCGCTGGATGCTGAAGATTACTTGAATTCAATGGGGTACACTACGAGACACTTTCGACTCATCTAAAAAACAACAACTTTCCACTATCATTAAGAAAAGGAGCGCTACCATGCAAGTTAGAAGGGTTCTGTCATCAAGACATTGCATATTTCTTCATCGAATAATTAGAAGAGGATACAAATTTGACCTAAAAAATGACACGTCGTTTGGATTTTTCCAGAAATAAATAAACGTGACCTTAGCGACATTATAGTAAGCATTGGATAAAAAGACATTACAGTAGCATGGCGTGATAAACGATTAGATTACAAAATAACTTTAGTTTTTAAGAAAACAAAAACAGTCGAGTTGGCAGGGTTCCAAACGGCGCTACCTACGGCCTGACATAAGATTTGCAACGGCGGCGTGGCCGTGAACTCCACGGAAATGATAAATGGACGACTCTCACGAGACACTCTATTTCGTCTCTTGGTGCTTGAGCTTTTATAGTGTTGTCTCTATTGTTTCTGGTACAAATCGAAGCATTTCAATCGTTACCCACTATGACTCTAAATATATGTCATAATGAAATGCCACAGATGTAATGCCAATCCGTGCGAAGGAAGCCATAATTACATTTATTGTGTAAAAGTGTCACAGCGGTTTATGATGAAGATGGTTCTATTTGGAAATTTGAATTTTTGGTTAGAGACGCTACGTTTTTAAAATGATAGAGTTTTTATTAATACCTATGTAGCTTACTTGCATCATCAATTTGCATTATTCGCTTCACCTATTTGTTAAAAGACGTAAGTCGTTTTACAGAATAACGTTAACTTAATCCTGAGTTACTTAACCGATAACTCCTGTTGACACAAGTGGGACCAAATATGAAATTTTGTATCTTTCATTTGATTGGTTTTCTGGAATACATTTATTTTTGTCACACACGTGTCCAGACGCGTGTTTCGCAAAACTGAACGGTTTCACACCCGATACCTATTAAATAATAAATAGCTCAAGGCCCGCCCGTTATTTTTGCTTTATATCTTATAATGTTTCCGATGCCATTAATTTCGACATTTTGTATTTATTTTCGAAACTCGTGGAGCACTGATTTGCGTTTTCTACTATTTTATTTACGCTAACAAGAGAAAACGGATAAGTTTTGGCAGTTGTTGTAAACATTTAAAGAATTGAACCACTTTATAATTTTAAATTGGATTTTTATAGTACAGATTTTGCTTATATAGAGCAAGCACTTTTGGTTGCTGTAACAACAAGTCTATAATTATGGTGGTAACATTAGTAAGTGAGTTAACGTGTCGGAACATATAATTTAAAGCAATAAAATTTCAAACGCAGCGTGGAGTGACGCCGCGCCCGCGTGCTTTATGTGATCGTCGATGGCAAATTGCTTCGTAGAAAGACTAACTTCAATGAACATCTGGAAGTGAAGAAAAATAGTACAACTTTTTACAGAACGACCTGCTTAATTCGTAATAAAAAATTAATTATGAAAGTTAAGTAATTAGAACAGCAAATACTAAATGGCGTGTCTGTCGGCCAAACGAGTCCAACGAAAATATTGCACTCCTCCGAGGGTTGATAATGAAGTGGGTTTGTCGCCTCGCACGGAAAATTTAATTTGCTAGTAAATTTATTCACATCGTTTTGACAGAATTTATGTTAGTATTTTTTTTATATTCATATCTGTCTATTCTTTAAAGAGACAGTCTGTAAGATATAGAATAAAATTCAAAAGTTTATTCAAAATTCAAAAACCAATTTGCCTTGACCTCCGAAATAAACTGTTATTATATAATCAAAGATGGTATTGTTAACCAATTAATTCGACATTTTGTCTTCCGCTCTCATGACCTTTACTGAATCCACGAGAAACATAACTCAGTCTGACATACTTGTGTTGAACCCACAATCCTCCACAAGGTTCGTATCTAACTACAATTAATCAATATTCGATTCAATTTACATAATATTTATGTTTATGGCCACCATAAGAATACATTAGCCTGCCGCGTCTCCTACATTACCCAAGATATTCTATATTATCAGCATAATGCGCTGTAAAGACATACTTTGTCTCGGTTAAACTAGGCATTTTATCAAATTAAGTGACGTTATTAAAGTCATCATAAATATTATATTTTACGTCATTTAAATTCATTTGTTTTAATAATATTCTTTCTTAAATAGATGCGTTAAGATTTAGAGCGATATTTTTCTGTTGATATATCCTAAATTACTTATTCTTATTCTTACTAATTACCTACACTCCTCACCTAATACTGGAATAACTTGTATTATGTAAATTAGAGATGCCAAGAGTAGGATCGTGATAAATGTGTGATTTTAAAGCTTATTAGCATCATAATTAATGCCAGCAAGCCAGAAAGCGTGTTAAAAACAACCTTCATTCAAAACAGGACAGTAACGATACGTACATCAAAATCTAACAGACAGATGACAGTATATTTAGCATGAACATTTTTATAATGTGAATGGAAGGAAGGACCAATCCGGACCTGTGATTGGCTACACCTGCGCGCAAGGTAAGGACGGCAATCACTTTTTTTATTAACTACCATTATTTATAAAGGTATCAGTTTGAAACAGTCTTCTGCGTTAAATGAAGAAGATTTTACAATAGTTAATTTTGTATCAGTGAGAACGCTTAAGGTTACACTTCAAGCGTGAAATACAGATAGGTATCTCTATGTTCCGCACTATGCACTGTTTAAAGATTTAAACGTTTTCAAGACATAAATAGCACCTCAAGTGGTGGCTATAATGAACTATTATTTTGGCTGCCATATCTACATATTATAACTAATTTTACATCAGCTCTTTTTGAAATAAGAAAAGCACACAGCTATTTATAGATTGCAAAGCCTACAAGTTCTAGATTCATCTAAGTGCCAAGTGAATGCAAAACAAAATAACCTTATGAAGGATCAAAAGTCTATCTGCATGTTATACAAAACAGCCGCCCTTATCGCGGTGGTTGGAACGATGCCGACAAATTGTAATAGAGTCGTTCGTCGGGCGATACGCGCGATACGGCGACCTCTTGGCTCGGTTATCGTCGCGCATAACATAATGAAACTTTCCAACTGTAGCAAAGCTCTTAGCACTGTAGACTGGGACGTAGGAAAATAAGGATAGTGACGGAAAACTCACCACTGAAACGAAACTCAATACAAGTAATTCGCTGGATTTCAAGTATTCACGGTCGCCCTTTTTGTTGTGAGAATTTTCCACGTACCCCAAATGCGGGCTCGAATTACTGCAAGTGGCTCAGACACTACGCTAAATTACCTACGGGAAACGCACATTTACGCATGCGCTTAAAACAGTAAATGTCTGATCGAGTTGAAACTATTTGATTTGAATAGCTTGCCATAAACAAAATACTATCACTTTAGGGCAAAATAATGACGTATGAATGAAGCCTCCAGAACATTTGACTCGTGCACATACGAAACTGTTAATATGGTGTTATTTGGTATGGGTTAAGGCAGTAAAATCTTAAAATTATTAGGGGAACGTAGATTTTGCCACTTTAATATTCACTAAAACTGGCAAATTGGCAACAACACAAATTTGGCAATTTATGCAGATCTTCTTAACTGAAGTTTTGGAGAATTTAAATTGAAGATCAAGAAACCTAATGCAACGCACACTAACCACACACACATAGTATAAAGCTACGCTTGCCATTGCGCGTGCGTAGCATCAGCGCAGTGGGCTTTTGACGTTAAGACCAACCGGCAAATATGAGGGCAAATTTAATTTAAACAATATAATTACAACAACAAAACATAACTCTAGCTTTTTTCTATTTTGTGCTAGCCTGCACAGATACGAAGAGTTAAATATTTCATTTTTAGATATAAATCAAAAAATTACAAGATACAACTGGTACTAACACAGAGGTGTTAATATTCGTAGGCAAACAAAGACATGTGATTTGATTATTACGTAAAGTAGCAACTGTATTGAATAACAATGGTGTTCGTTGCAACGTCCTTGGCTGTCTGGCTGCCGCAGTTTAGGGAAACCTAATTTCGGATCATAACAGTTTATGTGCGAATTGATGTTAATTAATTTATGTAATGGACAGCGTGTCTAGAAGAAAATAATTACAACACTAGGTAGCTTTTCCCGCGATTCGTCCGCGGAAAATTTGGATTGCATAAAAACTTCCATAGACCTTTTAACCACCAACATAGTGAAAATTTCTGAAAATCCTCTCTTTTGCATCTTTACGGCACCTAAGAAACGCATGCTCCAAACTTCAAGTCTCTAGGTACAGGTTAGTGCACCTAGCACGAATCTTCTCGATACGCGTTAACTCGCTACGTAACTCAGTGAGTCTCTCTTCACTGGGCGGGTTAGAACGAGATGCGCTGAGTTAACGCGTGTCGAGAAGATTCGTGCTAGATGCACAAGAGTCTAGGGCTGTGCGTTGCCCGTCAGTCAGTCACAGAAGACTTTTATACGTAATTATTGAAAAGATTTAGAAGCTTAAAGCACGATTTCTAAGTCAATTTATGTACAGTTTATTAAATTTGAAGTCGAACCTTTCATCTCGCGAGAACTGTAAAATTTCAGTCATTATAATCGTCTGAAGATTAATTTTCTAATACAATGAAAGTTAAATAGGATAAAAAGTGGTCGGTGACAGAATAAGGTCACGCGAACAAAGTCCTGTTTAAGACATTAAATGATAAATCTTGCTACCCTGAAACTGTTTGCATCGTTAGTGACGTTCTTCGATAGTCTCTACAAGTTTGCTGTCGCGCGCCGGCGGCGCGTTTGAGCCGGTGGGTGCGCGATAATTATACAATTTATGGTCGGATACGTGGTTTTTATCGCAATTAACAGTGCGCTATCGACCCACTTGCGCTCAGAGTCGCCTCAGTGCACCAATTCACAAGTACCCGGCCGTGAGATCCGAAACTGTTTGCACTCCGATTCAACGAGAACCAAATTGAACAGCGAGGTCGGCCAATTAAGTTTTATTTTTCTTTCGACAACCTTTTAACTTAATATGGCTTAAAGCTTAAATTATGTCATATGTTTTGTAATAGCGGATCTAAATACTAAAATTCGGCGGCATTAAAATTTATCTTATTGACTGAACGATTATAATCTAACCTTGCAGCGTTATTACTATATGCTTATTTGATTAAACATATTAATTTATCATCAGCATCAATCCAATCACGATCACGCCGATTCAATCGGTAATTCTAGTTAATAACGCTTAAGCGAGAGCAAACGCTTAACAATCCCAAATAAAATGGCTAAATGGCTTGCAAGGCTAATGGATTGCAGTACATTAGAGGCGTCAATAAGAAGCTCGCATTCCTAGCCCGACCTGTGACCTGATTACCCCGTCACAAGCACCGGGTCAGTGACAATGTGGCTTTTCAATTCTGCATTAGTGCCCACTTCTCTTCCTGATTCAATGCCGCTCCGTTTAGTTTCATCTAAATTTTATTTTTATCTTATTACTTCTCATTTAAAATATATTCGTAGAGTCGTAGATACTTGGCATAGACATGATGAGGACGAGTAACTTTGTCACAACATTTGAATTTGAAGCGGTTGTACAGGGTTTTAAATAACAGCAATTATCCCCCTAGCCGTTCTGGCACCATCTTATAAACGCTGTACTTAATGCAGAAGTAGGTTGGCTGAAAATAAATAAAATTAAAGCGTCTTATATAAGAGAATTAGCTGTGTTATTACGAGCGGTGTAGAATTAAAGAGCGATTGTTTTCAACGTCCATTACAGCTGCGCGTTTCCGCCATTGATGCGTCCGCGCAGGAACGAAGCGAAATTGCGGCCTTGGTCGGTTGTACGTCATGAGAAGTGTATTAGTGTTCGTGGCAATTTCAAGTTCAACATTTTTTATCAAGTAAATAAAATTAAATATTATACTTGATATTCAATATGACATCAACAGTTTTGCTGTATTGATTTTGAGGTGCGTTATTTTTTGGTGTCATCGTAAGTTCCAATCGTTTCTATTAGCATTCTTCTACATTGGTTTAATACGGCATCACATGCGACAGCCATAAAGCCTTATACACAGCTGTATCTGAACATATAAACCGAAGTAAACGTACTCGGATAAGGTTGTTTGCTGTCGTAGAGCCAATATTTGAGATCTCGCAAACGGGTCAGGCGGAGATGCGGACGGCCATTTGCGAGTGCAAATTTTCCAAGATTAAACGAGCAGTCGTAAACTTAACTATGTACTGGTTGAAAACATTATCTCGTAGATAACATAAACTGCCTAAAGGACATCGAAATAAGTGCAACAGACCAGTCCTAGGTGGAGCAAGGTATGCAACGGTCGCATTTACGTAGAGCTATTTCAACAAATCGGTGTTTCTTATGTGACTACTAAAGAATACGTTTTGAAATATATATTATATTGCTTAACAAGGTAAAGTCCTTATAATTTAACTACCACTTCTCAACGCAAGTTGAAACACAATATAGCTATGCGGGAAATATGTTTCATGACGGCAAATAAATAGGATACTGTTTTCCGAAACCGTAACTGACTACAATGAATCATGTCGCGAGCATTTGTTCGCTTTTCTTACCAACAGTTGGTAATAAACTGGTAACTAAATTACGAATTTTATTGACTACGAGTAGACACTTCACACAATCAGGGTAAATAAATACACAATGTAGCAATCGATTAAATATGTGATGTGGTAGGTGACACTTTCCGCGTAGGTGCTAAGCATCGTCCTTCGACATACGTGAAGTGGTCGACAGCCACTCGAAAATTACCGAATACACAATAACAAGGCGTAAACAAACATAAGTTCATAGGATTTAATAATGTGTGTTGTAACCGTGTTCCCAAACGCAGCCGCTAAATTGACCTTCTGTCAAGGGCACGCGCGCACACGAGGCTTCAAATTGAAACACCCAACTGCGTTAATTTATTATTTCTGTAAACGCATGACTTCCGCCCTTTGAGCTGTAGGAAGTGATTAAGTGTCGGAGTTTCTATAAAAAATAACAAAACTTTGAACAAATGATTCTCACGATCGCACTCACACCTATCGAAAATGTATGTGTGAAGGTAAAACCGACCTTACCGTACAGCTGCACTGGCGAGTTTTCCGTTTATCAAAACGTCGAATCGAATACACATGCCCACGTTAATAAGCAAACTTGTGAGTGCACACGTACACAAACACATACACTGTATCTCTAAAAAAACCGAATTTAAAATCTTAAACATAAATATGTTATTTTATCCAAAACTTACGTTTGGTTTGCTAACGAATTATTTTTTCAATCAAGCATATGTACGAAGCTATGAACACAGTTCCGTGTACGCAGTTCTATGAGTGTGTATGTGTTAAAAACAAACATATACTAATTAACATCCATTCATTCGTGTGGAGGCCTTGCCGATCCGTGTGCCGCTTGACGCTCCTTATCACCGGTGTGTGCACTTTCAAACAAAATATACGTGCAACTATTGTATTGCAAAGTACAAAATTGACTTTATTTGCATAACAATTTCACTGCTATTCAACTGAAAATAACTTCAAACATAATCAATATTCTATATAAAGCAAACTTGCTCGCATTCAAACTGAATACCATTATCGAAGTGTCTCCTGAGTTAACCCTTTATCCTAGGTTTGTCCTTACAAAATCAGCTGCATGTTGCGACCTCTATTGGGACCGAGGACATTCGTTGTGCTGTTAAAACAATTATTTTCGAGCTTGCCGTGGGCTATAAAAACAGACGCGAGCGTAGCGTGGGCGTCGAGGACCATTCATGAAGTGCCCGGCTCCGTAAAACCAAGTTGCTGCATTTGTCACGTAACTTTTCTTGTAAATAAATGAATTTCTCTTTTTGAATGACCCAAATATCGTATACCTACAAAATGCATAAAAGCGCTACCATGATTCACGAGCGCTGCGACGAGAACATAAGTATGTGCATATAAAATATATTCGCATTCGGTTTTTACTTCTTTCGTGATTATTTAATTTGATCGTTTTTCCACGGTTGAGACTTAACAATAGTTATATCACGGAACAATTGCAACACGTCAGGTTTTTTTCAGATGACTACTACAAAGTATGCTGCTGCTGTCAATTGTTTTTTGACAAATGGTTAATTTGTGTAGATACTCAGATATACTTACTAAACCTATTTCAGAAAAAACACGCAAATAAAGAATCATCACATCACTGAGCATTTCGGAACACCTTGGAAATACGCAATAAATTTGGGATAAATGCGCAATAGCATGGGGGACGTTAGGGGAAAACTTTTGACATAACTACAGTTGTATAGATAATTATATGCCGTAGGACATTTGCGTCAGCGGGGATATTCACGTAAATGTAAATATGCCTACAAAAGATTTACAATGGACAAAATGTTTATTTTCTCAGTGGCAGAATCCTTACAATGTAAGTATGCAACATTATATTTATTACGCAAAATGTGTCTTTTTAATGCGTGTTATTAAGAATATAACAACTACCTGTTACTATTGAAATACAACAGTGTTTTTGTAAACGTGAAAAAAATAAGTTGTTTTAATAAACATCTTATAGCATAAGCCAGTTCATAACTATCGTGAGGCGTATTAAAGCAGTGAAAAGAGCGTAAATTGACTAATAATGCTCGCTCTCTCTCGTTCTTTTCATAAACATCAATCAAGATTTTTGCATGAAATTGTTGGCTCTAAAGACGTTTTAAGATTTACTATTTTTGCGTGTTCCTAAATAGCGCAACATTGTACGCTGGATAGGGGCTTATTATTAAAATAAACAAGGCCATTTTCTATTCTTAGCTTCGTCTCTACATTGTCCACTTTATTTTTAGTCCTTTTAATTAATCCGTGACAGTTATACTTCTATTGTCAGAAATACTAAATTAAAATGAGGTCAGTATCTACTGATGGGAAAACCGGCTGCTTAAGTATTTTGTGGTCACATGAATAAACCAAAGTGAATTTTGAAAAGTTTCTGAAAATTAATGCGCGTTTAATATTTCTTATCAATTTTCATCTCATAGCAAATATCAATGAGTTAGGATTTTGTCAAGAAATATATATTTTTCTGAAATAGGAAGGCAAACAAGCAAGTAGGTCATCTGATGGTAAGGGATCACCACCGCCTGTAGACATCCGCCACACCAAAGAGATTGCAGATGCGTTGCCAACCCAGAGGGCTAAGATGGAATACCTCTTGTGCCAGTAATTACACCGGCTGTCTTGCTCTCCACGCCGGAACACAACAGTGTAAGCACTGCTGAGTGAACCTTAAGAAAACCTAACTCAAAACCTTCTTTTGACGCGCGAAACACACGAAATAACGATAATGAAACAGTTATAACAACACCTAAACATTTAACTGAAAAAAAAACATTGTTTGCACGCATTCGACATACAATAAACGAACTAAAATGCAATCGAAAACAAGTACAATGGAAGGAATAAAAGAAAATGAAAATTGTGCCACACAGCGCAAAACAGGCCTCCCTTTAAATTTCCGCTAGCCGCGAGTGCCGTAACCCTCTTTTTAGTAGAACTCAGTAGCTGTTGCATTATGTTATGTAGTAATATTCATTTGCATTTAGGTAGAGCCCTAAAATTTATGCCTTAACCACAACGCACTGGGTTTACTAAATTATCCTAACGCAGGCTCAGTCATAGCCATTAAATATTATTTATTTCCTATTGACCATTGTTCTTTCGGCACGGCATCAACGCGACGGCAATTTGACTCCTAGCTGTAGTAGGCTGGTTAACGATACTACTATTATAATAATACAGATTGTTTTTAGACAACTTACACTCAGCTAGTTAATCCCTTGAATACTTTAATAAGCATTGTTTTTTAGATTTGAAGTTTAACTTGAAGTGAAAACATAAGCCTAAACGGGCTAGATTTTGGGAGCGCAAAATCTAGACCGTAATTAAAACATGTTTTTCTTATGAGCGCCTTACGTAACTATCCACTGAAGTATTACAAGGGTTTTGAGTCACCCGTTATACTTAACTACGAAATAATATTTAGTTTTATGGAGATTATTTTAATCTCATTCATTTGATTTATTTTTTTGTTTTCTCTGAAGAAGCATTTAGTGGTATATATAAATTAATAAACCGTATTGATTCAATTAGTTACTTATACCCAGTGCGGAAATTTTTGTAAGTACCTAACATTTTCTCGCAAATGGAATTCAGCGTCCATTTACAAGATCCACACGATTTGCTCGTTCATAGAACTTAAAGTTAATAATTGAATTCTCGTGACCAGAAAATAATATTCGCTATTGCTATGAAATGTTTATTCTAATCACGTTCAGTTATTCATTCATAGCTGAGAAATATTATTATGTACCTATCCATTGAATACATTAAGTTCGTTTTATAAAATGGCTCTATAATGGTCCTTAATTACTATTTCATGGTTAATTTCGGGTTTAAAAAACCTTTGAAAAGAAAATTGTTTATCACAAGAGAACATTGACCCATTACATTGTTATTTAAATTAAGTAATTCATTACAAAAGTTAGTCACTTTGCTGGGCCTCTATGTGATTGAAATTATTCTATTAGGTACAGAAGCAGAAACAAACTACCGAGAGTAATTTTTTTATTCACGGACTTAAGCATAATTTTCACATCGCTAAGTCTTTTTTTATGTAAGAGGGAGGCAAATAAGCAGGTATTCAGTATTCATACCGGATCTTGGCTACAGTTAGCAGTTAGTGAACGTTATTAGAAGAGAAGTTAAGTAGATAAATAGTTAAATAATCCAGATCATAAAGTAGCCCTACTAACTACATCGAAAGTCCTGAAACACCGTCCTTATAATAGGTATGCTAACAAGTGCAAAATAGTAAAAACAGCATAAAGTAATGTTAGATAACAAATGTGCCAATTTATTGTCAATACCGTGCCAAGTCCTCAAGATTCATGAACAGAAAGCTCTGAAGGGGTTCCTGGAAAATGTTTAATAAGCAGCTGAGCCATTAATTGTTTATGTAACTTTAGTTTTTAGACAAAACAAGCAGCAAGCAACAAAATAATCCAATACCATTACTTAAGAATATCATAAATCATTGATTAGTTGATTAAGATGATTACGAGCCTTTTAAAGATTACGTTATGAATGGTCTAAACGTATGCTGATAATTATGTTCAAAGCATATAGTGTATTAAATTATTATTGTATGTTTACTTCGTAGAAAAAATTAGGACATAACTACAAAACCTGCGATGATAACATGCCGCATTAGTTGTTACATATAGACATAAAAAGAATTGAAAGATATAGTAATAAAGATAAGAATGATTAGCCACAGAGAAAAAGAAAATGCGTGACCGATGGCACGACAGGAAAGCAAAGCTTATGAAGCCGATGGATGGAGAGAAATGTGTTTTATTTACCTCAGACGCCGGCACTTCGCTCGCAGAGTAACAAGTGTCCCCGGATGGTCCCGACACCGACGTCCTCCAGCCCGAGAGGCCTCAGCAACAGCCTGCACAGCCGCAGTATCACACAGATCACCAACAAAACTCCGAGTCGATCCACAACCACTCGCTGACCGATCAAAGCATAGCTCTCACGAACCTTTTCGACACACAGACTCGATTTGCAAAATTTATTCATCGCATCCGCCCGAAAACACCTATGTTTTTTTATTAGCCGCACAGAAAGTACGCTCGAAGCTGGAGGGCTCCGAATGTATAGTTTACGCCCGGAACGAATTAACACCGATAAACTGAAAGGAAAACACCATAGGACGCTAATACAATTCAGCAGCCGCCGGGAAACTCGGTTTCGCACAGTACGCACGTGAGCTCAAACGCGCGCCGGCCGCAGCACCGCTCGGTAAACAGACCAACGCGCCTCGACAACACACGCACACAGCGCCGCCACACGTATAGCGCGCGGCGCACACTCTCACAGCACTGCGCGCGCATACTCGCCAACGACCGAAATAGATATCACGACATACTGCGCCAATCACAGCTTGCCAATATCGCGACATACTCACGCGTTATTGGCTGAGACGCCGTCTTGGATTACCTACCACAACACAGGTTCAATTTGCGATTAACCGCAAAGTTTTCGATAAACTGATATGAAATCAAAACAGATGGAAATATCGAGACAATCTCCTAAACCTATTAAGATACGATATCTGATGTAAATCCTCATAATCAATATTACCTAATGTAGAGTAGCTGCCCTCGGGAGAGATCTGAAAACAACGCGTGCGTTCTGAAACTGGCGAGAAGAATTGGCGCGAATTCCAATCAAAATGATCGTTGACTGCCGGCGCGGCTAGGTCCGGCCGTCGCCGGGTAGGTAGGTACGCGTTAATTTGTTAACTGGCTTTTTAGTTTCGCACTAAAAATAGTTTTATAAACAAAAATGTTGTTAAATATAAATATGTAGATACTTAATTCGCATATTTGTCAATGACTTACAACAAGGAACTTTATTGTGACGGGTACTACACAAATACACACACACTCGCACACTCAAACTAGTAAATGATAAACACTTAATCGCGTTGTAATCAATATTTATTAAACTCTATAATTAATTGTTCCTTTCTGTTTCTGTCTCGTGTTAACCAGGAAGTAAGAAATATAAAAAACGCCGCATGTCGGAGTATTGCCGCTCTTTAGAAGCAATGCGTTAAAATTACGATACTTTGCTTGAATATTGAAATCAGGGGTCAGGCATACGATTAATGAAATGCCATGTTCAATTGACGCAGCGAAATGAACCTTAATGTAGGTTTATAGCTTTCAATTTAGAATGATGAGAACACTATGAATGTGTAAGTGTAGCTAATAACTTGCTTCACACGTACATATCTATACATAGAGATACGTATTATTATTACAATCGCTGCGACTACGACGGATACAGACTCAATGTGGACTAATGGGAAATTATAGCCGGGTAGAGTAGGCAGGATTAAATAATTAGGTGTTCCTTTTTTTTCTTAGAAAACGATTGCATTTGACCTAAGTTACACCACATTGTCGACCGGACGACAGAATATTTAACTCTAAGATAGGTGTATACAAGCCGAAGATGGCGAGTGCCTCTGAATGCCGACAAGATTCCTATTAACCCTAACCTCGAAAGAATCCAAAGTTTAAATGTAGTAGTAGTGTAGTAGAAATAAGTGAAGTGACACAAATATTTATAATCTAGCTGTGTCGGATTCTATCTTAAAAATCTATATGGACAGATTTTACGCTGTTATTAAACAATGATGTGTTAAAATTTTTTATTTATTTTTGAAGTCATTAATTCCGGTTATTCTCACTATTCAGATTATTTAACAAAATATATTTTGCAAGATGTATTTCTATTTTAAAAATATTTTATTTATAAAATTAGGCTATTGTTGTAATTTAGTGTAACATTTTTCATGGCAGTCTGGCTTCGAATATAACTTAGTTCCATTCGGAGTTGAGACCTTTGTCCGTGGGGTCCTAGTGAACTACACCTCTTCAAAGAGATCTCGAAGAGGCTGGTCAATATCACAGACGACCGAAGAGCTGGCAGCTAGCTATAAGCTTAGCTATACAGAGAGGTAATGCTGCCAGTATCTTCCGTACCATGCCAAAGCCCCAAGGGCCAAAGTCCTTCTTTTTTATGATATATTTTAGTTAAAAATTAGTTTATATTTAGTTTTTATGTAGTTTGATTGTTTTAAATTTGAATATATTATATTTATGACATAATTTAGATTTACATCTCGACTGATCCTATTTAGGTCTATGTTAAGGGCTGATGAGAGGAAACTGACGGAACTTCATAAATACGAGTATTCTAGACACACATAGTGCTTTACCTATTTTACGAATTTCTTTGCCGTGCTAGAAATATCGTGATTTTTCATGTCACCTGTGTTTGTATTCAAATATAACTCTAGCTCGGTACTTAACACGTTTTAAAATGCTACAAGAGTATCAAAAACGCTCAGAAAATTTACATAACTCTACATAAGCAAACACTTTTGTCAGCAAATGAATTCAAACCAAACAACTACATACGGAGCTTCATTATGATTCCTCTATTTGCATTACCTAATACATATCACTCTCGACTTCAAAGTTACCTAGTAACTTTTTTGCGAGTAATGAGTCAAACCTATTAGCTTGTTTTTACAAGTTTAACTATTCTGGTAGCTTGTATGTGAACTAACATAGTATTTTGCAGACTTCGTTAGGAGGTGGCGTCTTTTCGTACGAAAATAATAAGCTTTGCTTACTGAAGTAGGTACTTGTCTAGTGAACGTGTTCGTTGAGGTTGTCGGAAGTGTCAGGCGTTATCACTGGACTTAAGTGGTATCGTAGTGATTAACTTGTAGGCTAGCAGCCTGTTAGATTTACTTTTTTATTCCTTTATACTAAATTTTAGGTTAAACACTTTCCGACACAATTCACTTAACGAACTAAATAAACGCCATTGTGACCAATTTTCAGGATAATGAATATAAAATATGTAATGATACGACTCTTAATAAATTGTTTTTTTACGCATTGCGTTGAATTTGTATCTATAATGAACGTTTTTCTTACTTTCCTTTGCGTGTCATATTTTACTCAACAAAAAAAATTTAATAAAAACGGATCACTCACGTATTTTTAAGTCGAGAAATGAAACATGTCGGGCATTTCTAGACTTAAAAATACGCGAGTGATCCGTTTTTATCAATATGTCCGAGTCTCACGGTAGTTTTAAATTAAAAATAAAAAAAAATGTTTTTTTACATTATTTTTAGCTACGGGATTTATTTTTATTTTTTTAAAATGATGCTGCACTCGTAATATAACAAACACTCTTAAGTTGATGTATGCTATCCATCTCTTTCCAGCTTTATTGACAATAGTCTCATATCTTTATTCAAAGCTTTTTGTAATGTTTTTGGGTTCCGGAGTAAAATAGCTAAAAACTTCAAAAAGGAACTGTTATATTTTGGCCATATCTTTTCATCCGTCTGTACGTCACAAGCATTATATTCGCTGACTATAAATAAGTATGTGTGATGATCATAGACTTATTATAGGGTGATGATGAATAAAAAAAATCGAAAAGTTTAGCTTATCTTCAGCGGTTGAAACGTCAAAAAATCAACCATGTGCTTAAGCCAAACACAGCTTAAGACAATACAATAATTTACTGTCAATGTTACACAATTGGGGTTGAAAATAAATTTGACATTATGTCAACACCCGCGTAAGCGCACGCTTGACATATTGACGGGACAAAGGAGACGCGCTATTCGGCTGAGATTTATCTACCGCGTCGTAACATTACCATGTGCGTTGGAATAGTGTAGATACGCCTTTAGTTTTGTGGTTTTTTTATGTGCCGTGTCATCTCATTATTATTTTACGAAGCTGGCTGAAGTTGCTTTTGGAATTTTATTCAGTTTCTGTGTTGATAAATTAGAAAAAAATCGAAAAAAAATGAAAAATAATTTAAAAATGTAGGTCTAGTTTAAGTAGATGATCTTGCCAAAGGCTATCAAATTCCTTTTCGACAAGCTTTAGTTAGTAAAAATCAATTATGTAATGTCAGAGGGGTTCCACTCCACACTATAGGTGCGCTCGCCGTACCACCCATGGCATAGGTTAATCGTAGTGGGTTGCCGGCCCGCCGTGCGCGCGCCCGTTCACTCTGTGTCACATGAGATAGTATTACAGTAAGCAGCCCAACCCTAGCGGTGCGCCAGAACATTGCGGGTGGAAGGCGGGCGCGGGCGGCGCCTCCCTTTTGACGCTTGCCGCCTGGCGAATGTTTATGAAGTAATACGAACTTTTTGTACCTGATCATAAAGTTGGAATTCGTTTAATGGTGGTCGAAAAAAAAAAGTTTCTGTACGTTAGTACTATTATTTATTCTGTGGTAATGTACGTAATGTACTTAAGTACTCTGAATTGTATTTGTCACCTAACATATTAAGATAGTTATGTAGTATAGTTAAATTGGGACCAGTCATCCCGTGACCACGACCATAGCAACGAGCTGAAAATGCCCTTCATAACGGTGGGTAATGATGAAAACATCAAAAGTTTCAAAAGTTAAAAAACCATAAATAAAAAAAACAAAATGCGCTTTTTGCACATTCCTACATAAGCACCTATCATCAATTTCATTATGAATCATTATTACTTTATTCAAAGATATCATTTAGTTTAGCATTTACTAAACCAAAATTTTCCCATTTCAAATCAAAAGTGTAAAATATCTTAATTCAGTTTAAAGTGACCAGTATGTATAAGTGCATGCGTTTTCCGCTTACACAAGTATTTCACACGTTCCAAACAAAAAAGAAGATTATTAACAGAACAGATTATTTAATTATTGTTTCAGGCATGACTGCAGACGTCCGCAGAACTCCCCGAACCGAACGTCTTAGGATACCAAATAAAATTTGAATTTAGAAAAATGTATTATGTTTATGTCTACTTAAAATCATAGCAAATCTTTTTCCAAATGGCTAAATTAAATATCTTAATTATCTACTAAGTCCATTAAAAATGAACATTACGTGATGCGCAGCACAGATAGATTTATCGTCCAAGCTTTTTTTTTGCAATCAATTCTAAATTGAAATAAAGACACGGCTATCAAGGATTATAGATAAAGATGTTTTGAAAACTATCTCAAAGTCTCATTTACATCATTAGCTGGTCCTTAATAATCCCTGAAGACTTCACCTGATAATCGATTAAATATTGCACAACTTTTTTATATCATCTTACCTAATCAAATCGTCATTTGATGATGTGGGCAATCTTTAATCTTATCATTTGCACGTCACTTGCTGCAAATTTTTATCATAAGGTTAAAAACATTAGGTCCTTCCAAATAATGCGTATTCATATTATGTGATAACACATCGTAATGGCTAGAACAGTTGCTACTCCCCATACCACCAAATCTGGTCATACGACTTAAAATTTCAGTGACAAAATAGTCTGCACCTAAATTCTGGTCGCAGGTCAGTAATCGTTGCTACCCTTTACAGCTGGGTTTGGTTTTATCCCCAGAATGTGTTAGCATTTATTATGTTTCGGAAATTCCCCACTTCTAGTCGATAGCCACTCGTGCTAGCCGCTCACTCCATTAGTAATCATATCACAATCGCCCCCATAATATTCTACATAAAGTCCTTACGCGTCTACGGAACCACTCCTGTGTACGCGTAAAGTTCTCTCAGACCCACAATAGGCATGCCTTTTGACTATTGTTAAATCACCTATCTGTGTTGAAATAAATTGTCATTTGTTAAGCGATCGTAGCCGCCGGTACCCTTCGCGAGGACTACGATCAGCAAAAATAAAAAACATTAAAAAAAAGTCGATATGAAGAAACTAAGCGGTCACAGCGTAGTAGTGTAGTAGGTAACACAAAGATGTAACTGTTACTACATAACGACCAAAATGGTTGTATGGGTCACTGGCGTCACACAACGGCGGCAAAAGCCTTTTTTAATACCAAAAGGCGAATGTTGCTGGTTATTATAATGAAAATGCAAATAAAAGGAAAGCTGCACCTTATAGCAAAAGTTTATTCTAACATCAAACATTAAGGGCATTACACCAGAGAAAGTTCAGGAACTGACCTTGTCTTGTAGGTAAAGTTCACAATCATACTCTGCTCATATATTTATAACGCGTGCACATATGATGACTCCTTGGTGGCTCGTTGCCGATCCGTTGAAGAAGCAGCTGCCTTCAGGTGTATAGGTTCAGTTCAGGGATCGCCTTCCAGTCGAGCCACCCATAAGCTACAGGTGGAGAGTAACAAGAGAGAGTAGAGTGCTGACCCAATTCAACAACTATGCACATGAAACGCGTAATGAATGCTGATTTACCTTGATTTCCAGGGTGATAAACTGCTCTAGGAGAGAACTGCCAAGCTTTGCGGCTTTTTTATATCCTTTAACATTAGTCCATATTTTACTTAATACATCAACGTAGATCAGTTAAAGTTGTGAAAAAAGGTTATTGTAACTTTAATTTGTCTTAGATTTTTTGTCGTCACTAAAGAATATGTCTTTAGCCTTGGTAGTTTGTTAAAAAGTCACAAAGTAAGCATGACCTCTAATCTTTTCAAAAAAGCTTAATATACATACGGATTATATTTTGATATGTCTTGAAAAACGGTATGTAGTTTTTAACATAAAACTACCGTGAGACTCAGTCATATTAATAAAACGGATCACTACCGTATTTTTGCGTCGGGCATTTCCCGACGCAAAAATACGTGAGTGATCCGTTTTATTAACGGTATGTAGATTCAAATTTTTATCGTCAATAAGATGTTACAAGAACCAAAACTTACGAGCACGCAATTAATGAATATCTCTAATACAGGGACAACAGTTCTACCTTTATGTGGCTTTACCATTTTTGTGGACTGTCTCTTACTTTTAGAGCTATACTCTCTCACCATCGAAGCGATCGCTATGTATCTCTATTTCTTGAGTTTTCTTTGACCCATATTTGACCTTGACAGCTGAGAATGGAAAAGCTTTTCGGTTGCTTCACCAATGAGAGAGTACTTAATAGCTCCAAGTATTCCAGAGTGTCCTCAGCTAAAACCGTCCACAGAAGCCTTAAAATGATCGACTCAGGTTTAATTTATCCCTCCTTGTGTCTCTATCAAACTAATGTTATAAGAAAGTGACGCACATAGTAGCAATAAATTTAACTTTGCTGGTCATTTTCGGACCACAGGTAAAACATTTGCCCCTCATCATTTTTGTACAAAAATGACACGAACCAATGAAGAAAACTGGAAATACGTTTGTATGGAAACTTAACCGCTTCTTCTTACTTTTTTTAACCAACTCTTGCAAATTTCTGAACAGAAAAGGAACATTATGCCTTATGCCCTAGACTACGGTAAATTCCTACTCGTGAGAATGCAAAAATGCTAGACAGATTCACACAAAAAGACTACAAACTTAAAATAACCTATTTGTGCCCCAGGGCTAAATAACCATTTGAAATCATTATTTATTAAAGCACATTAACTTTAATAGGTTAACTACGGTTAGACGATACTTATCATCAGATTATTATAAAAAATATATACTCGCTGTCAACATGCCTACATTAAGTTTTATAAACATATGTCAGCACCTGTAGACATTTTATACAAAATTTTATCCTAAGTGGTTCCTTAAAGTCCGTGCAATAGTCCGTGAGATAAATTTCATTCCATACAATATTTGACATTGCTACCCGAAATCTGATCAAACGGACCTTAGTAAATGCAGCCAAACAGTGACCCTAACGTGAAAAGCCAAGTTTAGTCTAACTTTTTCCTATGGGTGCCATCTATCTATTAGTTCTTGTTTCTATAAGCTGGACAGCTAGAAAGTCTCAGCATAACATGCTTTGTCGTTCAGTGCCTCTCTTTCTAACTAGCCCAGTAGAAGAGAGAAGTACTGAAAGAAAATTTGCACTACATTCGGAAAAGAATTCGTTACGTCGTTTATAATTTTTTTTTGTAGAATTTCTTGTGTACGTCGTGGGTACATTATGCATGTAATGTCTATTGAATACCCACTCACGATTAAGAGGTCCACTTAGCTTTGAATTTCCTCTAACAATCCCAGGAAATGGTTATTATGTAGTCATCGTGAACCAGCTGTGTAATATCTACAAGGTCACATTGTTTCCTTTTGGTATTTGTTAAGGAAGGTATAATAGGTCACTCGCAATGGGTGTATATTTCTTCTGTATTATGAATGATACATCTATTAGCACTTTCGTAAGTTTTATGACGCTAAGTTGTTTTGTTTTGCATCTAAGTAATGTAGTAAATTCTTTCATGGGTAATTTTCCCTTTCCATTTCCCAAACTATCATCTTATTGATAGGGATCGAGAGTCAAACTCGCGCCCTCAGGAGACCGACTCACCTACTACAGAAGTATATATGTAAGACCCATCATTTGACACATGACAACACCCATATAACGTAAATGTGCATTATCCATTGAAATTATAAATAAAATATTCAACAACTTTTGAGCTTCACAGATACCTAAAAGCTATGTATATGCTCTTTTGAGGTGCAACTAAGTGGTTATTACATTTATTTCTATCGTAATAATAAACTATTTCATACTAACAACTCAACACGTAAACAGTTACATATTAAGTCTTTTTTTTCTTAAACTTAGTGTAGTGACCAAGTTCTTCGTTTCGATTCAGATAACATTTTCGTAAATTTGTTGAAATCGATTAATTTATTACAAAATCAATAAGATATCAAAACATTAAGTCAAACATTAAAATGAACCAAAAAAATCCCCATGACTAAGAACGCGCCCTTTTTAACCGACTTTGAAAAAAGGAGGAGTATGTTCCGGGATTACTCGAAGACGGCTGGACCGATTTGAAAAATTCTTGTTTTGTTGGAAAGGGTATACTTTCAAGTTGGTTCCATTGTCATCAGGTCACCATCTGATGGTGGGATCCTGGAGAAATCGAGGGAAATCTTAAAAAAATATATGCACACCTGTAGTGATTTGGATATTTTTTACAGTAACTTGTACTTTTGCTATCGGAAAACTGGAACTGATGGTGAATACAGACTTCCTCCGGAACCACTCAATAATAAGTATTTCACGGGTGGCGATACGCGCGGTTATTTCAATATACCTAGTTGCTAAGGCAATTTATGCTCATTGCAATGCATTTGGTTAAATGAGGCTGATGGTGAAGAGGTGCAATTTTGAATCTTACCAGGTGACTAAAGCTCACAAAAATGACCGAATCTCTATGAAAAACGGCCAGTTTGGTGAGCTTTAGTCACCCGGTGAGATTCAAAAATCGCACTCCAGGAGAACTCCTCAAGAGTTAACGTCCCTTGGGAAAAGCAATATTTTGTTAAGGGTTGTGAGCAATTGACATTAGGCGTGTAACTTAGATAAACAACCAGACTCACTAAAAAGCGAATTTTGAATTTTCAAAGCATAGATTTCTGACTGAAACATTATCAGATTATGGTACCAATCCGGGCGGAGCCTGCACGAGGTTCATCGTCGTAACTCAGATAAAAATATTTTTAAAAATCGTCACTATAATCGATTGCAATAACCTGCCACCCTTAGTCGATAATCGGTAGAAACGTAAATCAACACGCCTTAACCTCGTCACTACAAACGTCAATAGACAAGTGGCAAATATCGTTTGTACCATCTCAGCAATAATAAGTAGCTGGTTTTTCGTACTACAAAGTATTTTTTTTATTTCAAGATCATTTTCTCTTAAACCATAGATCATTTTTAGCCGACAAAAAAAAACGGGCGGTTATCAAGGCACCACTGATCAATCACTGAAATGTCTTAAACTTATTTTTTTCTTAAAGCATGTTCACGTTATTCCACAGCTGTACAAAACAAAGTATCGCGTCGGTAGCATAACGAGTCCCATAGTTCACACGTCACTTTTAGAATTGATGTCCTTTGTTCCAAGTTGTAAATCTAGCGTAGACAGGGGTGTACAGATACTTCAGTTAATAACCAACTGGAATGCAACTGAACTATGGCAACACCACGTGTCCTGATAATGGCAACACATTAGGATTGTTCGGTTCAAATTATAAATGAGTCGCCTTTGAAAAACGAGGAAAGTGAGATATACAAATGAGTTTTTGTAATGATGCCCTTAAAAAATGTATTTAGTCGTGTCTCGGAGATATGAGGGAGCCCTCGGTTTTCTTAGGAACCGTGACTATTAATAAAACTACATACCTGCAGAAGAATGTATGTTTTTGATTTTACAATAGAAAATATTAGGAACCTATTACACACGAAAAGATTAGTAATTTAATAGGTACCAAAATTGCCGCACATAAACTTCAGTCTATCCAAACTAATATTATAAATGCTATAGAAAAACCATTAATAGGTTACTTTTATCCCGAATAGATATCTAATTCTTACGGGATAACGGTAAACAAATTCTACGCGGACGAAACTCAAGGAGAGTTTCGTCTGTATATTAATAAAATATAAGTACCTATTTATACCCAACTAGCAGACGCCCGTGACTTCATTCGTAACCTATGTATGTCCGTCAGGGATAGTATAGCTTTATATCAGTAGTTCCAGACAATACCTCCTACATACAAACAAACAAAAAAACAAAGTTTACCTCTTTATTGTATTGGTGTAGATTAGTGTAGAAGTGTAGATGTATAGTCGACCAAGAAATTGCTTGACTACTTTTCGACCGTATTACAAAGGAATAAAGTTCAAAAGTGGTCAAGTAGCATCCTAGTTTGTTTTTATCGCGTCGTTTTTACCTCGTAACTTACCGTGTTAATCCTCATCCATTACAAAAGGCTTATCGTCGTCTGATTGATGAGAGATATACCAGCCTACCAGCTTTAAGTATTTGCATAGGATATGGGCAATTAGCACCTGAGTCAATCTTGGGTCTTTTAACCGGCGCGCAAGTCATTACCGTCATCAGTCTTAAATCCGCCTTAAGCATGGAATACGGTTATTTTTTTAAGAAAACTAAAGTTGTCTCCTCTATGGTCAAAAGTTAACGATTTCAGTTTCAGTTTATGATTTCTTTGAATATGCCAAAGCCAACCCAGGCCAGGCACTATCAGCGGATACAGACTTGCCCAAAAAAAATTGTACTATAGACCCTTAACTGTCATCTACAGTAAATAATTTACGAAGTTACTGTGATTTTGACTTCTACACACGCTTTGGAACCTTACACTTTTCTAGAACTAGTAGCGTGCGTATGTCATATTTCGTACAAATTTGTCACGCGCATGCAAGCTACAGGCACAAAAGTGTGAAAGCTACAGGTACATGTATTTCAGGCATTACTGAAAACAACATCCATATTTTAACATTGCTTTTGTTGCAAAACACACTCTTTTGCAATTAGGTTAGAAGCATGGTTAGGTATGGCGCTAAGACAGACTAAAACACGGTCAAAGTCTCAAAATAACTGTTCTTTTTTTGTACAGTAAGGTACCCTAAGAACTTGATTCAAGCGGTAGAAATGACGCCTGAATTAAACTCTTTACAAAACCTGCCTGGTACGAATCAACTCATAAGGTAGGTATTGATTGAGCGGTTAATCGCAATTGCTTATTAACTAGGCGACTAACTAACCATTATTGCCATCACCTACATGATTACAGCAGTATTTATTTACGATGATTAGAACTAGATGTTTTTACAAAATCAGATATTTACAGAGTGTCATGCCATGCACTAGCAAAATATTTCCGAAGATGATAGAGCCAATTACTGAGTGTCTGGTTGTTATACAAATGATTTCGTGTCGGTAATAATGACCTAATTATTAATATTTATTAATCATACTTACATTGGCTGGAGGTAGCAGCGCTTCGAGAATAACCCACTTTGATAACAGAAAGCTCAACTGTTTTGTTGCCACTATTGTTATCAACTAGTTTGAGTTAAAAAATTAAGGGGGTGTTGTGCCAGTCGCTCGATATCGAGCGTAACGCTGATGGTTAGTAAGGCTTGAAACATCATCAGGATCAATCGTGCGTTGCCGATTCTATAGTACGACCTTTCACTGCCTTAACTTTTTTATGAGCTTTGAAAACACGACTTAGCAGCAGGAACACGACTCTACTTAACAAAAAAAAGCTTTAAAGTTTATCATACACACTCTCTTATCATGTAAACAAAATTCTAACCTGATCGCCTTAATAGAAGAAGTTCGGGCTGTATAGATAAGGTTAGGTATTTATAATATGTTGATTTAAAATGTTTGATTTACACAATATACATTAATTGATGGCAAAAATTGAAATTTTAGGTTAGAAAGTTGTTTGCTATAGACTTTACAGTACAATTGTTGCAATAATAGACATCGGTTGTCGTCGGGAATAACATAGTATATAAATTTAAGCGAAGTAAATACGTTGCTGCCTTTAGATAAAATCGAGTATCATGTAAATGTCCAAAGAGGTAGGTATAGTAAATTAAAAACTATTTTTGTCGACTACCAACTGGCAAACTTTATGTAATCGTACTACATTTGCTTGCAGCTTTTTGTAAATGCTATCGTAGTTAACCGTTGTAGAAATAGCCTTAAAATAACACTACCTACTAAAATTTAAAACATTGGTTTGTCGTTTTAATCGTATATAATCATACGTGTTTGTTGATCAAAGCCTTTATCTTCTTTCGATGAGCCAGATCTGCCTACATCCGGGTATCATGTTGATATTAAGTAGGCATCTACTTATATTTAAACTTATATGACTCACTGATTCAGCTGACATTTTTAAATTAACCCTACAGAAAATTACAAATATGTCATACCCTCGTCTTGGACATTATTTCGTTGAATGCACTCATTAAATAAAAAGGATATCCTATCTTAATCCTATTGAAAGCTTGCACTAAACTTTTCCGATATTGTAAGAGGCATCCTTTATGTTGATTAAAAAATCCCTGAAGTTTCGGATATTTTTTTAATACCATGTAATTTATTAACCGCCAAGTATATTACCGATTTACGCTTAAACGCATCAAAGGAAAATCCAATTATTTGCTTACTTTTCATACAGGAAAACAGCGGCAAACAAATAAAAGTTTGAAAGCAATGAAATCCATTATAATTAATTAAATCGAATTTTGTGACTGTAAATGATTATTCGCATAATGTTCCTGTTTACTTACTTCTCGTTATTTCATCGAGGACACTACACACACAATTTTGTATAACTTTTAACAGAATACAAAAAAGGCGGGCTGTAAATACGACGTGTATCTAGATTCCATTTAGATAAAATTTAAGGTCTCATGATAGGATCCAGGACAATCTGACGGAACTCCTCTAACATTGACAGGCACACATATAAATTACTATAGGTAGGTATACGTCCCATGCCTGGAAAACAAATACATGAATATTTGTGAAGTTAACAGTCATAAGACAAAGTCGACGAAGCTCCACTTCGAAGCGGAGCATTTATTCCGCGAAGTTAGGCTATTCGCGCCTTAACGCAATGCTAACCTAATCTACAGATTAACCGAATCAGTCATGTGACCCCTTGACCATAGTTAGAGATCACATCATTGATATGTGGCGATGATAGCATCTTCATTTACCTCCCACGAGCATCAAGCAGCGGACGACAAAATTGCTCGACACTTGACACCACATTAACCAGGGCCTGAGAGAGCCACCTAGATTTAAAATCTGGGCTCATGGCTCACGAGTCTGCTTCCTCGCTAGGTATCTAAGTTCGGACACGTTAGACAAATTATCGTGGAATATTGCGGTCAGTAGTGAGTCCAGTTCACACCATATCGTGTGATGACTAAAAGGATCCTCCTACAGCCAGGACTACGTCGCGGCCATGAGTCAATCCTTCGATGATGCAATCATTCGTAATTGATTCGGTGATTCGTGTGTTACGACTGGAATAGTGATGTTAGGCTGTAAAACTTTTATCGATCAGTAAATCTTGCTCTAATCTTCGAGAAGGAAAGCTCCTAGCGGCCAAAGAACTAAAAGGAACTGTAACAGATTGACTTACCCTAATAACGTGGAAATACATGTTAGAATAACTGGCTTAAATGCTTATATCGAAGCAGAGACTAAACTTGTCAAAATACTAAACCCTGCTATATATGTTCGTAATTAGAAAAAAACTGCGCACTTCCACACGGAGACAACATACTGTCCACCACCCACGTGAACGCGCATCTTTGCGCATCACTAAACATGAGTTTATTGTTTAAAAAACACAAATATAAAAAAAAGTTTAACATTATCAACACAATAAGTCAATCTATCATCAAATCAACTAAAGGTTACATAAGTAAACCCTGATAAAATTAAAAGAATGACTTCATCCAAAAGCGGGTTCATGAATCGTGCGTTTAGCATCCTTTCGGTCGTTCTAAGATTAATAAAGTGTAGGTAAATAAGTAGTGAGATCATATTCCGTTGAATATTTTCATCGTGCACATTGTCGTCTTGTTTTTTTCCGTCCGTCCCTCGAATCACGTCACTACTATATGCGAGGTAAACGTTATGCCGTCACAGAACTGCGGTTGAGATGTCATTACAATGACAGCATTGCTTCTTACGAAAACTACACGACATCGAAAGTGGTTCAATACTACGTTTAGGTACTTAATCACCGGTCACTCGCGTATCCATTAGGTCATTCATATCAGTATGAAACATGGACTTGTTTACTTACATTAATTAAAAGAATTAATGATAAATCGTTAGACTAAGATGATTTTGTATTAAATTGGTTAGCATAACATGACTCATCCTATATCTTGACATCTTAAGTCTCAACATCCTTTTACTTCCCTGGTTACCTAATTACTAAGTTAATGTATGCACAGGAATGAGTATGAGCAGGTATCATTTTATTTATCTCCCAACAAACGTCGGTTCCTGAACAAAAGTAGGTATCTACCAAATTATACGTTTCGAAATTCATAAAGGGAATGGAGGCAAAATTTTAATTAACTCAAAGTGCGTAAGCTTGCTTGGCATAAAGTTCACGCGTCGCAAATGCATGCCACGCTCTCTGAGCTCATAGCCTCTTATAGAATTCTTAATCAATTCAGATATTTCAACCACATTGGAGCCACAGGGAAACTAAGCCGAACCTAGCTCTGACTTCATAATGAAAGGTGTGTCGCGAAGGTATTTGAACGACACAGAAACAGGCGTAAAATGCTGCCGGTTAGGGCTGATGCATCCAGTGCATGGCAGCAAACTTCCAGAATTTCCAGGATTCGTTTGGACGAGACTAGACTATGTCTAGATGGGATTACAGCGACTCTAACTTACCTGTCCCAAAGATAATTTACCCTCAGTGCGACTATATCTAATTACTATTATTAGAATGAACGCACTGAGGGATTATATAAGTTCTATTATTTATCTCATTGTAAAATCGTGTACAACATTTAATAATGGTGCTACAGAGACGTTAGTCTTGGTGCCCAGTAAAGGCATACAATGACAAAACGAATAACTATAACCAAGACTTTACAAAATTACAATTATTTATATATTTAATATATATATTTTTTTTATAAAAAGCGTATTATAGATCTTCAATATTTGTTCTGCTTTTATCTCTGTCAGTTAAAGTTTAGGGTACCTACTTTTCTCATTGATGCAGTTGTAGTTCGTTGCAAACGTTAGCTATGGTCAAATGGGATGACTCTAAATTGCAAGGATGAAATGAAAAAAGTGGTGTCGCGGCCAATCGAATGATTTTTTTATTTTATTTTTTTATCTATTATCATGTTCATGACCTCATGGATTGTACAGTAGTATATGTAAGATAAAAGCGCGCTTATTCCTCGAACATACGTAGTATCTTTTAGTAGTCTGTGCCTCCAACATAGCCGCTTCCGTGTTCCAAGTTTGAAAATCTAAGGTTTTTTGACTTGGCGCCGTATGACTTACCAGCAATTTTATAGATGACAGCCCTAATTGCTGTGTGCCAGTGCAGGGTCACGGATTGCATTGTTGTTATCGAAAGTATAATTTGCATTATTAATGTCGTCGAAGCTTAACCTTTCAAATAGGAAGTTGAGCTTAGTCCATTGTTTATAAAACTAAACTAACGAGTCGAAAAATTGACACACTTCTATGCCGTTAACAAGAATGTCTGGTTGCGTTCTTCGGCCGAAAGTGGGGCGATTTCAAATAAGAGTTCTGGGAAGACCCAGCGTCGCTGCCAAATGCCCGATGCACCATTGCCATTGCCAAGCTTGGGTTGTCAATACATTGACATTGTAAAGTCTGCATTTTTTTAACTGAACTGTGAACCGGCGCCGATCGATGTAAACCCGGACTTACCTATGCATCATCTAACAACGCATGGAAAAAAAAGAACTTGGCTTCGTTTGCTTTACAAATTCCTACTCAAGTACTTATGAGGGCCCTTGATGATTCTTATTCACACTATGCTAGTAATTTAGGGGTGATATGAGCAATTTAGCTACTGTAGCACTAACATGACCGTCCAAGTTTAGTTTATCTCCACGAGGGTTCCTTTCTTATGACAGTAGTTAGACCGAGACGCAGTAAGGGATAAACCTGGGTCGTTACGTTCGGGCCGCAGAAATTGTTGTTTTAAGAGGAGTGTGTGAACCCAGCCCCAAAAAGCGCTCGCCATATAAACGGCGATAACGTTTTCCACCCTCTAAGCCGGCAATGATTTTTGGCATGTTGTCATTATATCTCAGAACTAGGTTTGTTTGTTTTGATTTTTTTAATATTTCTCGTAGACTTGACAATATTTGCATTTTAGGAGTTTCAAACGAAACACAAAAGAGTCAATATTTTTGAAACTATTGAGAACATTTAAAAAATCAAAACATACAAACTTAGGTCTAGGGCATAATGATAACACTACTACTGAAAGAGATCTCTTAAAGGGAAAAGTTCGCCTTTGTACTTCACTGTATGTCTTTTTGTAATTTATGTTTTTTGTACAATTAAGAATTTACATAACTACATACAAAACATACGAAAAGTCATGGCGGTAGGTTAAGCTTTAGAGGGTGGAAAACGCACAGGGGAAACGTTATCGCCGTTGGTATGGAGAGCGCTGGGTTCACACTCTTCTTAAGAGATTATATCAATATGTTTGTGAACACGGGGTCGTTCCATCCGTATACGGTGGTCTTTAGCTATACCTTATATTTTTTAAAGATGAGAAATTATGTAAACAAACTTAGTAAGTATTTTTTTGCAAAAGTACATGTTATGTGATTCACTCGTCACATTCCATCAGAGGCTCTAGCACGTTAACTTTTGTCGTACACGTAAATAATTTATCATTTTAAAAATAACTTAAAGTATAAATCTATTCATTTAGAGATTTTGATAGAGATGGCCAATGTAGTGCATTGAAAGCAGCATTCATTTTCTATTATCCGGCCTTTGTTATACTTACTGCCTATATTATTCTGTAGTAATAATTTGCTAATTTTAAATAGTTTTGCATTAAGTGTTGCAAAGGACGGATAGTACAAAATTAATTTAGTTTTAATTGTTCTTCATTGGCCAATTATATTGGGTTAGAGCTGTTCATACTTATTAATAGGTAAATGGAATCCGAAAGGTAACGCCAAATCGATTAATTACCCAATAGTCGACCATCTTATAAAATGTACCTACATGCAACTACGAAACTTTACATTGCGCGTGTCCCGACCCGCACTTGGTTGGTCTTTTTATGTATAACCACAATCATTCTAAACGATACCCACAACATCACCTTTAAATTACCTTACCTTAATTACCTAATAGACTTAGGTTCAGAAATGCCAAACTTTAAATCAATGTTCTCGTGGTTCCCAAGATGCTTAGATAACTGTGGCAGACAAACGGACGAAACGAGACCGTAAAGGGCTTAGGGTAGTTATAAACTGAGCTCAAGTTCCAGTTTCAAACTAAGTATCTTAGATTATTAGGTAAATTAATCTACACTAATATAATAAAGAGGTAAACTTTGTTGTTGTAGAAATAAGAAAATTAAAAAGTGCTCCTCAATGTTGTATGTCTGCTCACTTTTATCCGATTTTGGAATGCCTACGTCGTTCTCATCTCATCGAGCCATTCAACATCTTGGTGCTCTAAATTTTGAATAATGCACATCAGTTCCGTATGTGTAAAAAAGTAAATAACTACTGCTGACGTAATTACCATCTAGACCCCCCCACCCTCCATGTCATCAAAAATAAGCACAGCAAAGACCCCCCGCCCCCCTATACTGCTTACGTAATACTTGAACGTCCCCTAACATCACACCGCCGCTCGCCTTCCGGGCTCGCAAGTCACTCAAGAGTATTTTCATTAACGGGACGCTTCGTTGCACGCGCCAAGACGGAGGTCGCCCTTCGAGCTCGCTGGAAGGAGGGCGGAGGTAATGCGGTTGCTTGCTAACGTCAGTAACGTCCCCCGCTCTCCGAGCTCAAAAGCTTCTCGAGCGTATTTATTACCATTAACGGGACACTTCGCGATCGCGATAAAGGAATGCTACGCGGACAAAGTCGCGGGCAACAGCTATTTTAAATAAAGTCGCTATCCGTTCCTGTCTGTCCTAAATCCTTATACATGTTCGGCCGCCTTCTGCCTCTAAGACATGCAACGGATTTAAATGCGGTTTTTATTGTCATTTAGAGTTTTTGTGCGAAAGGTTTCTATGTAGGTAGATTACTTATTGATTGTACCCGTGCGAAGCCGGGGCGGGCCGCTAGTGTGAGATAAGGGTTCATTTTTCAATCTTGGTTTAAAACCAGTTTATAAACAGCTCAAATATCATAACAATTCACTTTACGTATCAGACTTTGTAAACGTTATGCTAGTGTCAAAACTGTCAAAGTGAAGTTCGTTACCATAGCTGCTACTTCACTTTTGTTATTTTGCAAATACTGATTTATATTGAAATCATTTTTAACCGTATGTCTGTAAACATTGAGTTGTTTTCAGCTTCTTCGTTGTTTAAAAATGTCATCAAAATATGGGCTGCATGAACTGTCGCCGTGTCATGTGAATTGTCAAGTGTCGTCTTTCATGAAAACATATTTACACAAAATTAGTATTTTAGAGACCTATTTTTAGTGTAAAGAATTTATTATATTTCAAAGTACTCTATTTTAATATTTGTATAACCTATATCAACTCACAATGGGACGTAAATCGCATTCAAAGCAAGCTCCGAAAAAGTCAGGGAAAGATAACAATAAACTTATACAGAATATTCGGAAGGAACTCGCGGCTTATGTGGATAAGTTACTAAAATTGACTAGTGTATTTCAAACTACAGTCAATTTAACCAAAAGTTGGGAGCACCATTCTGATATTGAAGCCATTCTTAGTGAGATAAAGAATATTGAATCTCCTCTAAGCAGTAATAAAGCGCCTAAGTCACGACAGTCACGGAAAGAGAATTTCTTTGCTTGGTTGACTGGAAATGGGGCAGTATATGAAGGTAAATATAACCTATAACCATAACCTAAAACCATTGTCATAATTTATGTTAACATAAAATATCTACTTAGTTTGGTAGCGCTATTTGGGATGCCAACTTCCACGGATACATTGAGACACATTTTAGACTATCCCCTCTAGCACACTAGCGTTTATCGCTGACATAAAGCATTTGTCCCTTTCGCACACGCATACTGGTTAGAACGGGATTAATGCTTTATGTCATCGATAAAAGCTAGCGTGCTAGGCCCCTATAAGTAGATAACTAAAACCCCCAGACCCCACGAGACAGGCTTAGCTTAGTGGGGTGGTCATGGATAATCTACTATGTAGCTGTGTGGCAAGTAAAATTTATTTTATTTTTATTTATTTAACCTCAATAAGACATAACTACATGTTGCACGTTAAATCAAACAAAGAAATATCATGTATTGGAATTTTATTTTATTTAAATCTTGATATATCAGTCGGCAGAATTTAAATTAAAAGTAAATTTTGTTTTGAGATATTTCTTAGTTAGATTGAACATACAATTGGGTGTAGAGAGGTTAAGTTCCAATTAAAATGAATGTAATATTTTCATTGAACTTGTTTTTTAAAGTGTATTTAAATTAAGTATTCATTAAAAATCTATCATAATTCAGACTAACACTACAAAGTACTACTTTTGAAGGTTTTGCAGCATTAACATGTTCGTTCTATTCCAGGCATTGACATTGGAGAGTTCGAAGGCTATGACCTGGGCCTGGTTGCCACTAAGGAGTTCAAAGAAGGTTCACTGGTCCTGACAGTGCCCCGTAAGCTGATGATGACAGAGCAGGATGCCCGTGACTCGGCCTTAGCTGACTTCATTGCTGTGGACCCACTCCTGCAGAACATGGCTAACATTACCCTAGCTTTGTTTTTGTTGCTAGAGAAGAATAATCCAGGTATGATGTAACAATAGACAATGGAACTATTGCCTAAGTCACACATGTGCAAGTTGGAAAGTAGGGTTAGGCTATAATTTAAATGCTTTGGAGATTATCTACCTTTTGTGTAACTAAATAAAAGATTGTTAAACAAGGGAAGAAAGTGAACATTACAGCAGAGATTATTTGAGAACAAACACTGCTTTACATTTTAACTATGAAGTGTTTTGGATTTATTTGAGTATATTCGGACATTATTGAGTATTTTCAAGTATTTTTGCATCTTTTAAGACATTTGAGTCTTAACCAGTTATTCAGGTTATTGGGAGTGCATACAAGGGTTCTTGGCCCTTTTGAATAGTTTTTAAATGCTTTAGTGTTATTGTGTTATAAAGGTGATTGACATTTAAAAGCAGAGATAATAAGAAATATGCCGTGTTGAGTACTTCAAGTTTTCTTGTAGTGGTTGTTGTTGTTCACTCTAAAAATGTTATCCTGTAGCTATACTCCCTTTCGTTGTCATGCAATAAAGTTTTAATTAAAGTAAGCATAAAACCTTAATAAACAATGCATTATTTTATTCCAGAATCATTTTGGAAGCCATACATTGACATCCTGCCTGACAAGTATTCCACTGTTCTCTATTTCACCCCAGAAGAGGTGCTAGAACTAAAGGTTGGTACATAATAATATTATTATTTTAATTCATCATTAATAATTCGTCATCACTAAAATCGTTAATGATTCTAAGCTGAAAACATGACTTTGTCCTTAATTCATATAACATGGCTGTTTGGATACAGATTTTTTTGCTTTATTTTAAAGGATATATTTCCTATATTTAATTTTGTGTAAGCAACCCTATTGTTTACCTTGAAAATTGTTTTTGCAAATTATATTCTTGACAATTTTTTTCTGTGTGATCGTCAACTAAGAGTATTTGTAATGTATGCTAATTATGTATATGCGACAGTAAGGAAAGACATGAATAACTACCTAATAGAAGCGACACTTTATGTCTTTCACGCGCCGTGTTCATCGAAACACTACTCCGGAAATACATCATGTCATTACATTACTCTTAGGGTACATCAGTACTCCTGGGGCTTTAGCTCGCTAGCTGATATCGCTGGCATGTAGCATATATCCCTTTCTAACCAGTAAGCGTGTGCGAGAGTGATGGATGCATTTGTGTGTGCGATTAACGCTAGCGTGCCATTGGAGCAGAAGTACGAGAATAGTCCTAGATCTAGATGAATAGTCTCCCCCTACTATTATAAATACGAGTGAGTGTCACAAGAAATACGCGTGGAGGTTTTGAAGTGATCCTTCTGTTATCTTTTTTAAGCCTAAGTGGTGGCTTGCCTTTCAGAAATTGTCCAAAGAGGTCGCTTCATTCCCTCGTCCTCCTACAACCGTCCTGTTGGTCGATTCATTTCCCTCATGCCGCTCCGCTTCCTCGAACAGCTTTCGAAACCCA